>CM057347.1:212915029-215717305 GCA_030015575.1 Agapanthus africanus
TGACCCTTCTACGGCTGGACCGTTGGTACTGAGGCACGAACTGAATGTTGTTAGACTTATTTCATGTGATGATCTGTATTGGGAAAACTTGGGTGTTCGTGTTTTCGATCGGAAAGTTTAACATTTTCTGTTTATCTGGAATGGGATACAATAATTGGAATTCACAATAAGTTATGAGATAACTGAATGAATGTTATAAACGTAGCAGTTTAGTCTCACTTGATCGGTTGCCACGGAATTTTGATGTGATCAAAAGTCCGTCGCAATCACGTAGGGTACGCGGATACTCGCCGGGTAAACTTAATAGACAGCCTCACTCCATAGCCCCGACCAAGTGACTGTAGGAGAACCCCGTCGCCGAAAGCATCCGTTCGGGTGCTCGCGGCAGCGGTGTTCCGCCTTGGTGCACTTCGTCGGAGGCATCGGGGGTGCAGCCGTCTATTAGAGTTTGCGACGAGCATTCGATCAGGATGTCGGGAATCTTGTTGAATTGCCCGACTTGAAATTGAAAAGATTTTTCGATAATGAGACTAAAATGCGGGGTTTATAATTGTTAGGCATGCGATGTCTAAGAAATTCATTTGGTCAGGCATGCGATGTCTGAGAGGTTGCGGATTCCAACTGTTGTAGTTTTACACTTTCTTTTCTGTGACCGTAAGTGTAATATGTGATATCGCCGGTTTCGTTGCTATATGTCAACGACAATTGGGATGCGCATATTTACTTACGTTGATGACATGTGATGTTATGTGTTGCTGGATATGTTATATTGGATCGTCGTGTTTGAATAGCCGGGGGTTTTTATGTGAGATGAGTGTTTTTCATTTTCATTCATGTAAAAACTTGTATGTAATATTCTTTTATTGGGGCACTTCCAGGTTGCGGAAGTTGTCACCGTTTGTATATTATTTACTTTTCCGCACTAGGATAGACCCAAGGAAGGGAGCACAAGTAACCGGGTTCTGGAGTCCAGTGGGAGACCAACTCGAGGAGTCGAGTCCGGGTCTCCTAACTCTAGAATTGGTAGGGTTGCTTGCCGCTCTCGTAGGGGTCTAGGGGTGTGGGTTTGGCTATTCATCGCGACCGTGGAATCCGTGTTTTATACTGGCTCGTATTGAAAACACGGACGTCCTAGTATATCCAATATTTCATATGTTTCTTCTGCTGCGATATCTGTGATGTGATCATGTGATGTTCTATGATAGATACTGTATATAGTATATATGATATATTATATAGGCGTTACTTATGTTTTACACCCGCGCTAGCCCTGCCCCGCTCTGCCGTTAGTCACCTAACCTAACAGTGCACGAGGGGACATCGAGGCGAATGCGGATGGCATAAGTGTACGTCGTATTTATCTGTGATGTTTAGGTACTTATATGATGGGACTTCATTAATGTGATTAATGAAATAAAAGAAACCTAAGATGTTGTAGAATCGAATTTCAAAATAAAACAGGTAGCTACAGTTTTTGCTTTGCACAGAGGTATATGTGATATATCCTGCACCTTATTCGATGAGGAAAGGACCGAGATCCCTTCACCGGGAGTGACTCCTTTAGCAATAACTGGCAGATGCTACACACTCGGTTTGTCTTTTGATTGCTTTTAAGTAGTTTTGCTTTGCACAGTGATATATATGATATATCCCGCACCTCATTCGACGAGGAAAGGACCGACGATCCCTTCACCGGGAGTGACTCCTTTAGCAAAACTAGAAAAGCCTCAAAAGCACTCCATTTTTAAAACCATTTGATTCTACAACGATATCAAGTTCATTACGCAATAGGTTTTCAGAAAAACCTGTCGTAGCCCTCCGTCATTTCAGATAAGTAGTAGTTAGTATTCGTGCTACGTTTGTTGGCCTGCGTCAAGGCGTAGTGTGCGGTAGCTAACTGGTGCTTATCTGCATAAGCATATGATGTGATTGGATTAGGGTAGTCATGCGACTTTGTTGGCCTGCGTCAAGGGTCGTGCGGGTGGGTTTAATTCAATCAGGAAATGACGGGTTGAACTTGACTAGCGGACTATGGTTTGTTGGCCTGCGTCAAGGTCATAGGACGCTAGGGGCAAAATATTATCGGGAATTTCAAGTGTTGAAATTTGCAATGAGATTGCATACCTTCTATGAGATAGTTGGATCCCGATACCCGCTGCGAGTAAGAGTTACTCCTGGGAGAGTTTTATACATTACAATTAGCCAATCAAGTAGGTGTCTAGAAAGGTGTTAACGAGGTTACGCCTCTGGGAAAACGAGGTTTACATTAATTAGGTTCGTGCGAAAGCACGGGGGACCTCCCTCAAAGTACCGACACTGGCCTGGCTGAAAGATTGGCGAACTTGTAGTGTGTAATTAATCCCGGATGGTCTTTCCTTTTAGGGTTTGAAGGAAGATTTGATAAAAAGCAGTGGGAGCCATCCTGATTAGATAAAATAAAAACCAATCTATTCTTGCAAGAGCGCACGCTGAGTGTTTTCTTCTCTCTCTCTCCAGGTAGCGACCATATCATGCCTTAATCAAGATAATAAAACGGAATATTGACCGAACCCGCTTATTATACTGAGCTGGGGAACGTTGGTCCCGCTCCAACTTATAATTGTTATAAGACAGAGCAGGAAATTGGGGAATACCAGATTTCCCGTGCCGCCCAAACGAAGAGAGTGCATGCTGATGCATCATCTTCGGGTGTGTTCATTACAGAGAACTGTTTCTCAGTATCCTTTACGTCCTGGGTATGTGATACCAGATCAGGATCCCAGATATGTAATATGTTACATAGGGCTACAGAAAGGTAGAGAACTGAGAACGGGTGATAAGTTTCATGAGGCAGAAAACGGGGCAAGTGTTGCAGCCAAGTCTGTCGGTCATTGTCACCCTGTATTACAAATACATTGATTCTGAATGAATGTTATTAGATACCGAACCTGATATACAAAATCATATCAGTCTCTTTATTAGTAAAGAAATGATAAAATTTTGTATTGTTGGATAATGTTTTGAACATTTCCTATATCAAAAGTTGATCGGTTCAGGCACGTTATCTAAAAGCATTGATGTTCTAAATCAAACTACAGTTCTTTAGTATACAGAACACACACAAGAGGAAGAGTTCAGAAATGAACGAATCCTTCTTGAGGCATTGTAGACTAGGTCATATCAATGCGACCCGACTAGCTGAAGTTACATGTAGATGCATATTTAAATCAGTTTGAATTTACATCTTGTGAAACTTGCCAGTCATGTCACAAAGATAAGATGACCATAGCTCTGTTTATTGGAAACAGAGAAAGAGTTAAGTAAACTCTTGGGATGATACATGTTGATGTATGTAGGTCCCCTGTCTACACATGCCAGGAATGGTTCTTAATACTTCATTACGTTCTCTGATGATCTCTTTAGATTCAGACATATGTTCTTGTTGAAACACAAGTCCGAACCTTTTGAGATATTCACAGAATATAAGTTAGAAGTAAAGAACCAAAATACGGGTATAAGTATTATGTCCGTTGATGAGATCAAGGAGGAGAATACTTGAGCACGAAATTCTTGAACTATTCTAAAAGAGAATGAGATTCTCTCTCAGCATTTCTCCTCCGAATACACCATAGCACGATGGTATATCGGGGCGGAGCAATAACACCCTATATGATAAGGTGTGCTCTATGATGAGTACTACCGAGTTACCTATTTCCTTTTGGGAGTTATGCACTTGAGAAGCTGCATACCTATTGAATAGGGTTCGAATCAAATCAGTGCCTACCACTTCATATGTGATATGGAAAGGGAAGAGCCCATGTCTTAAGCTAGTTAAGATTTGGGGTTGTCCGGCCTATGTCTAAAAGCAAAATCTGGACAAGCTCGAGGCAAGGTCTGTAATGTAGAACTGGAAATGTTCCAGCCATACAAACTGCAGCAGATGATTCGATAGAACCAAAGGATTCAGTAGGTTCCAACGAACCTCAGCCTCTCCGCTGATCTAGTAGGGTTCCTCACCCACCTGAGAGATATTTCGGTTTCTCTATGACAGTGGGAGCGAGGATTGCATCATGAGATGATGACCCAACTAGCTTCGAGCTGGCCATCAGGAGTGAGACTCTATAAGAATGGCTGGATGCTTAGTGATCTGAGATGGAATCCATGTACACCAACAAAGTATGGACTTTGGCTGCTATATCTGAAGGGTTAAATCCCCATCAGGAGCAAGTATATCTTGAGAAGATTACTTGGTGTAGATGGAAAAGTTGAGACTTTCAAAGCTAGACTTGTTAAAGCTTTTCGTCATCGACCAGGCGTGGAAAATGATGAAACCTTTTCAAGTAGCTATGCTTAAGTCCATCCAGATCCTACTTACCACGGCTACATACCATGACTACGATATCTGGTGGTTGGGTGTCATGACTACTTTTCTAAATGATATTTTGGAAGAGAGCGTCTATAAGTACACAGCCAGAGGGCTTCGTAGACAGTGGGAGCGGCGGAAACGTGTGAAAGATGCTTTATAGGATAAAGCAGGCATCGCGGAGTTGGAACATCTGTTTTGATGGATTAGTCAAAGAGTTTGACATCATCAAAATGGTAGATGAACCTTGTATAAACAAAAAGGTAGTAGGGAGTATGGTGACGATCCTCGTAGAGTACGTGGATGACATACTCTTGATAGGGAAGGAGTTTCCTATGCTGCGCTCGATCAATCTCCGCTTATCACAATGATTCTCTATAGGATCAAAGTGATACCTCCTAAATCCTGGGTTTTGAATCTATGAGATAGATCTAATTGGATGTTAGGATTCTCACTAGTTGTAGTGAGAAGGTATCAATCGACCCTGGGGAGAATCACTGGAATGGTTCCAGGGTGATAAAGACGACTGAGTGTCAGTCACAGGCATTATCTTTACCCTCAGTAAAGGGACGGTATGTTGGAAGAGTTCCAAGCTAGATACCGTGACATACTAGACGATAAAGGCTGGATACATCGCTACTTAAGATGCTACCAAAGAGGCTGTTTGGGTGTATAATGGTTCATAAGATGAACTACGTTCCTGCCATTGTGTGACAATGGAGTTGTGGCTTTTGCCAAGGAACGTCCGTCCCATCAGTGATCCAGACTTATTCTAAGTCAGTATCACCTGATCATGGAGATGGTTGATCTCCAAGGTGATCGAGGCTAGGAGAGCAGACTTAGAGGATAACACGGCGGATCCACTCACAAAGGCCTATTCCCAAAGAGAGACTTTTATGGGAAGGTTGAGTATGAGATACTTCAAACCACTGCTACAGATGGCCCTAGTGCAAGTGGGAGATTGTTAGTTATATGTATGCCCTAGAGGCCATTACTATACATAGGATGTATATTGTAGTGGATGCTGGGACATATATAGGGAAGACTTTCTTGCTCGACATGATAGTATGCTATCTTGTTGCTCTTTAGCTTAACGTGTACACTGGTTGTCTCTCTGTTACATGTTGGTAAAGCCCTTAGGATGTGTGCTTGACTACCTGGACTATGATGCGGATCATACTAGTGGGGACATGGTAGTCCATAAGTACATCCTTCAAAGTCTCTAGTCGTGGGTGTATCGAGACGGGGCATCGATATACCAGGGTAGACTAGCGTGTACCTTCTCGACCTATACAGATGGGCGATGGATGATCCCATATCCATTGGTGTTTGACATCAGAGATGATATACGGGTGCTCAGTAGATACTGGGTACACTGGACGGACTCGCCGAGAACTCCCAGATGGTATTATACCTCACGTCAGATGGCAGTTCTCTGGTGACACTGGTACAGAGTAGTCTGTTGACCCGAGATCGTCATAGAGTCTTGTGTGGTTCCCACTGTGCTTTGATTTCCATCTTACCACGTCCAAGAGGGCGTGCAAAACGGTGGTTTTTGGGTACAGTCCCGAGTCACATGGAGGCAATGAGCGATAGGAGGGGATTCGTCTCTCCCGGTATAAGGGGTTGATGTTGCGCTGTGTTCGATTGGCTATAACAGGAAATCCCTGGCCAGGGTTGCTGAGATTTACTGGTAAGTGTTACTAGTAGTTTCTCGAATTGTTATAGACCTCATATCAACACGACTTATCGAGGTATTGGGGTCTGACGTTTACCACCCCTAGGCGAGATATGCGACATATCAGACGATCAGACCGGACTGTACGGTAGTGTTACTGGTTGGATTCACTGGAGTGTGAGCGGGCTTGCTCGTCGATCTTCAGATCGCTCAATACCCGGGTGGCCGTTACGTTTAGCAGACCGCTTGCGGCTTGTGGGTGCTTGATATGATCATCATCTGCTGCCGGCGTATTGACGAGTCTTTAGAGTCCTACACAGAGGTTTCCTGGCTCAAGCAAAACGAAATAGGAGCGCGTATGAGATATGTGCGGGACCGAGAATAATACCAGTATGTGATACTGTATTCGATTCTCGCGATGTGACATTGATCGGTTATATCCGATATAGCCGGGTTATCGGATCAAGTGTTGATTCGATAAGTTGTTACTAATGATACTAGTCGGTTATATGCGATATGTCCGGATCGTTAAATCAAGTGTTGATTTAATGATTTAATGCATAATTATATATTTGATATATTACTTTGCATTAACTAGTATCGGTTCACTTTAAATGGATTTTCTCGCTCGGGTGTGCGCATTGCATATGCGATATGATTTTGTGCACATGCTTGTATCATGTTTGATGATACATGCCTTTTTAATTAAGTGTATAGAATTAAACCTTGGTTAATGGAATGGTTAGGGTTTGCTATTTGCTTATTCATTTTATTCATTTATTTATTTATCTTTTTCTTATTGGAAAAAGGAAATGAAATGATAAAATGGTGGCATTTCTTTTGAACATTCATGAAGCTTCATGATTGCTTTGACTTGATGACCATTTTGTTTTTAGCATAACCCTAACCATTGCATCAAACCATGATTAGTTCTCTACACTTAACTATGGTCAAGTTATGATAAGAATTGATATTCTTTTCTTTTTTAATTTGAACTTATCATATCATTTCTTCTTCTTCTTCCTTGAACTAAAGAAGAAACCTTCACTTCATCAATGGTGGATTGATGAAATGAGTGAGAAATCCATTTCTAAAGTCTACCCACTTCCTATTTCTTCATCCTCTACCTCTTGCCAAGTAGTAGAGTGTGTTTACTTCACAAGTTTCATGACTTGGTGAAGTTGTGAGCTTGTTCTAGCGATGCCTCGACGTAGATCATCTTCGGCATGGACATCAACGACCTAGCTTGCCCATTCTCCGACGAAACCGACGCTAGAGCCCGGGAACTCATTAGGACAGCAAAGGGACTTCGTTGCGGAGCTATGGAGGTGGAGAACCGGATCTACAAAGGTTGTATTTCCGTATCTCTTAGTTAATTGTTAACTAGTTATCTTTTCGCCTAGTTTTCTAGCAAACGATCCGTAGTCGGGTTTCTCGGCACCGTTAAAATTTTAATTTGGCATGATCGATGCCTTGTGAGACCTCACTAGTGTGCCTAGGAACCCTACATTAACATCGTAAACACATCGCCTAATTCTCTAGCTAGGCTCTGATACCACTGTAGGGTTACTCGGCACTCTAATGAAGCTCTACTAGGCATCAACCATGCCGGATTAAAATTTTATCCGTGCCGAATAACCCCAAACATGATCGGTAACTAGAAATTAGGCGAAAAACTATGCAAGCTAAACACTTTAACCCAAAGTGATTACGAAAATACAACCTTTGTAGATCGGTCCTTCATTTCTTAAGCTCCTTGATGTAGTCCCTTCGCTGCGATCTTCCAACTCCCGGACTCTCGGACGGCTCCATGAGAAATTGCAACGGTATTGCTTGAAGTCTTCGAGGCCCAAGATGATCTACGTCGAGAGAATACGAATTCAAGCTTCTACTTCACTAACCAAAGAATTAGTGAAGCAAACACCCTAAACTTAAGTTCTAGTCTAGTAGAGGATGGTGAGATAAGAAATAGGTACACTTTAGAATTTCATTTCTCACTTTGTATCTCTCTCTTTTTCAAACCCTAAAAGTAAAGTCAAGGAGGAAGAAGATGAGCCCAAAATGAGAATGGATAATAATCAAGAGAGAGAAAGAACTAACCATGGTGAGTGAGTATCATATACTTAACTCATGTAGAGACATTACCATAGGTAATCATAGTGGTTAGGTTAACTAATATGTTAAGTAAAACAAAACTAGTGGACTAAGTCAGATGCAAAGATAAGCTTCATGAAGCTTCATGCATGTGTGCTTTATCCACTAATTTTGTAATTAGTTTATATATTAAAAACCTAAAAAATATAATTAGTATGGTATAAGTCTTCTACACCCATGTAATGTGTATCAACAACCATGATACAATTTGTAAACCCAAATAAATATATATATCACATATATATTTTAACTTGTGCACAAGTGAGAAAAACAAATGCTTAAAGTGAACCAATGTTAGTTAATGTAAATTAGTATATCATATATTCAATTATACACTAAATTATTAAATCAATACTCGATTTAATAATCCGGTTATATCATATATAACCGACTAACACTCAATGTATCGACTTATCGAATCAACACTTGATTCGATAACCCGGTTATATCGCATATAACCGATCGATACAAACATCGCGAGAATAGAATACGGTATCACATACACGCATTATTCTCAGTCCCGCACATATCACATATGCACTCCTATTTCGTTTTGCCTGAGCCAGTTAAACCTCTATGTAGGACTCTAAAGACTCGTCAATACGCCGGCAGTAGGTGATGATCATATCAAGCACCCACAAGCCGTCGGCGGTACTAGCTGGATGTAACGGCTACCCGGGTATTGAGCGATCAGAAGATCAGCAAGCAAGCCCGCTCCAACTCCTGCAAAAAGCCTGACAGTGACACTACCGTACAGTCCGATCTCCTCGTCTGATATGTCCATATAAGTTCTAGGGGTGGTAAACGTCAGACCCCAATAACCGATAAGTCATGCCGATTTGAGGCTCATAACGGGTCGAGAAACTACTGGTAACACTTACCAGTAAATCTTTAAACCAGCCCTGGCCAGAGACTTCCCTGTTACGGCCAATCGAGTATAGCGCAACATCAACCCTCAATACCGGGAGAGAAGAAACCCCTGCTATCGCTCATTGCCTCCATGTGACTCGGGACTGTACCTAAAAACCACTGTTTTGCACACCCTCTTAAACATGGTACGGTGGAAATCAAAGCACAGTGCGAATCACACAAGACTTTATGAGGATCTCGGGTCTACAGACTAACCTGTACCGGTGTCACCAGAGAACTGCCATCTGACGTAAGGTATAATACCATCTGGGAGTTCTCGGCGAGTCCGTCCAGTGTACCCAGTCTCTACTGAGCACCCGTATATCATCTCTGATGTCAAACACCAATGGATATGGGATCATCCATCGCCCATCTGTATGGGTCAAGAAGGCATATGCTAGTCTACTCTGGTATATCGATGCCCTATCTCGATACACCCACGACTAGGGACCTTGAAGGATGTACTTATGGACTACCATGTCCCCACCAGTATGATCCGCATCATAGTCCAGGTAGTCAAGTACACATCCTAAGCGCTTTACCAACATGTAACAGAGAGACAATCAGTGTACACGTTAAGGTAAAGAGCAACCAGATAGCATACTATCATGTCGAGCAAGAAAGTCCTCCCTATATATGTCTAAGCATCCACTACAATATACATCCTATGTATAGTAATGGCCTCTAGGGCATACATATAACTAACAGATGTGATGACCGATAATGCACCATATTTTGATGTTTGAGGCACTGTTCAGCGTGCGGACAGAAGATTCAGAAGTTGCTGCGGCTGACGAGATATCTCCCCTGAAGTTTGGAGCTATGCTGCACGAGTTATACTTTGAGATATGATAGAATTTCGCTAGTCACCAAAGATGAAGTACTAGGACATATGATTTATTGCCCACCCCGATGCGAGGTCATCAGATGGATTGATTCCAGCAAGAGGCGACTTCACGCTGATACGTTGAGAGTCGATAGAGACGATCGAATGTCAGGACCCATTTTCCAAGTTTAAAGTATTCAGGAAATAATGCAAGAAATTCTACGGACCCTCTAGAAGAATGAAACCCTAACTCGATTTAATGACCATGGAACGCCAGTGAACCTTAGGGTTTGCGGCAATTTAGCAGTGCCATTAGTGAGGCTTGGGTCTGCCCTTCTACAGTTGGTCCATAGGTGCTGTGGTATATATTCGATACTATTAAAATGTACCCAAGATGTTGAGCTCTTGGGGTATTATGAGCTTTTGACAAATCGATCGGATGATTCGACTTCATTCGGATATCAGGTGATGAGATGCATTGCTTGGGAGACTCCAGATACGAGTATAGCCGTTAGAGCGCAGTCCATGCAGACACAAGGAGACGAGTCCGAAACAGTCGACATTAGAGAAAAGTGGAGCAAGAGGTTCGTACGAGATCTTGATGATATGACGTTCCATACCGCCGACATCAGAGATATGATACGCAAGCAGAAGTGTTGCATATAGATATATCTTCCAGAAGGAGTCGCGATGAATATGTAGCCGTTCCGGAACAAGAAAAAGATATAGTAAAGGATGATAACTTCCGGGCAGTGCGGCAGAAACGAGACTTAGGAGAGACTTCGACAGGATCTTTCTGGAAATACTAAACGAGAAGACCTGGACCCAGGAGCAGTCATATGATGCACACCTAGTATGCCAGAGTTCGGCATCGTCGATGAGACATGTTATGAGTAACTATGGTAGTTGACCAGAGATCTTTAGAGGATGTGTCAGAGCGGACTGCTTCCGTTATCGTTTCTATATTGGACCGTTGAGACGAGGAGCTGTGTACTTAGCAAACTGCAGTGAGAGACGAGAGCCTAAAGGCACTACGCGACAGGCCATGATCATAAGGCAAGTATATATCTTGCTCTGCTTGAATTAGATGCACCGACACCTTCTCGACTTTGAAGGACGGACATATCGACGACAGTATTCATGAGTTGTGATTTTGTGATTGACTATCACGTAGCCGTCACTTTGGATTTTCAATATTTTTGGGTGATTTATTTCATGATTGAGTTTTGATGACCGAATTTCATGATATTTGATTTCATGCCTTGGGCATGCATATGATTTGACTTATACTTTCGGCATAGTTTTCATGCACTTTTAGTATTTGATTTGCTTTTGTGCACGCCGATGCACAGGATGGTGAGGTTTTATACCACGGTATACCTGATTGGGATTTTGATTGAAATGTGTTGTATACTGTCGATTTTGATTGTGATATTCGATATTCGTTTTCATGCACATTGTGCACTTGATTTGGATTTTGCGCAAACTTAAGGCACTTGATGCGATTTAGGTGCACACCAGATGCACTAATTCAAGATTTTTCGTGCATATCAGATGCACCTGGTTTTGCTGTCAGGCACCACGTTGCCCTTGACAGGTGTTTTCATGCATACCCGTTGCACTTAGATTTGGTTTTTGTGCACATGTATGGCACATTCACGGATTTCGATTTCCGTGCGCACCAGACGCACGTGGTATTCATATATATATTTGGGATTGATTTCTTTTGGAGCAGTATATTTTAAGATACTTGCTATTTGGTTTAGTACTGAGCAGGACTAGTCAGAGGACAGTACCTGAGTAAATTTCTACATGCCTTGATAGTTATCGAACAGATTTCCAAGAGGAGCTATAGTCTCAGTATTAACCTACGTGTCCGTGATGACACGAAAATTTTTACAAGGGAAACCCTTCTAAATTGTTTCCAAAACGGAGGGACGTGTATGTTAAATAAAGAATATATATATACAGTTATTTTCTCACAATGGACGTCCGCCACTGTGCGGTGTTACACAGATCGCACAGAGATTTGAAAAAGGTTTGGCATGCATTACTTCCAGATGTTTTAATGATGTTTACCTGTATAGTTCTGACGTTTACAGGTATAGTTTTGATGATATCATATTGATTTTCGTTTTTGATCTTGACATTGGTGTCTTCACCATAACTCCGATGATTGCGGGATACTTGATGGAGTTTTGATTTTGGTTATTATATCTGTTTTTCATGCGCATGCATTGCGTTACGACATGTTTTATTTATTTATGATTTCAGAGACCCGACGACTTGATGGTTTTGCTAAAATGTTTTAGTAATTGGGGGAGTTTTAATTTCAATTCGGGGACCGAATTTCTTTAAAGGGGTAAGATTGTAACGTTTTGAAAATCGTTTAGGTGAAATTTCGGTTAATCGGTAAAATAACGGGTGTTTTCCTTAAAAATAAAGATATAAATATCTTTTAATATAAAATTAAATATATATATTCTTGCTATGAAATTGCTAGTATTTGGTGTTTACTGAGCCACTCGTAAAATTTCTAAATTTCTGAAAAAATTTCCGAAATTAATTATTTTAATATTATTTTAAGCTGTCACTAATACATTTAATTAAGGAAAATTATAAATTGGAATGGGTTAATACAAATTTTGTGCATCATGACACACTAAACTAACTTGTAAAATATTGTTTCTGAAAAAAATTAAGTTGTTAAGCGGTTTTGAAAATATCGAAGAAAAATGCTTAAATAGTGATATTAGTGTAAATTGAATTGGGGTATAACATTTATCATTTTTCTCACCCACACAAACCCACACCCATCCCCACGTCTTGCTGGCCGAGCCCCTTGGCAGCCCATTCCCAATTTTTCCCCACTTGAAAAGGGTTTTGAAAGAAAAGAAAACAAAGAGAATGAAAGAATGAAAGAAAGAAAATAAAGAAATGAGTATATGGTTTGACTTTGTGTTGACTTGACCATGTTTTCCCCACCTCACTCTCTCTCCTCTCCCCCCATAATTATGGCCGAGCCCCTCATGGTGCAGCCCCCGTTTTTTCCCTTCTCTTTTCTCTTCAAAAAATTCACCAAAAATGCTTCAAAATCCACAAAAATTCAAAGCTAAATTCAATTCCAACTCCTACCCATTTTCCCTTAGCCAATCAAGCATGGATCTTGGTGAAAAGTTTGCATTTTGGAGGTCATGATGCATGCTAGATCTCTTGATTTGTGAGGTATAAACCTTAACCTATGTTTTGATTGTTGGTTAATTACTCCAATTTAGTTAATTTGGTGTTTAATTTTGATTCTAGTTGCTAACTTGAAAATTCAAGTTTAGGGTTGGATCTAGTTAGGGTTTTGTTTTGGAGTTAGGTTGTGATCAATTGTGCATGGTTGTGTGATGTGGGCTAGCATCTTAAAACTTTGTAAAACTAATCTAGTTGCTAATTACAAGTTGTTACTTGAAAAATGTCCAAACTTAAGCTTTTTAACAAACTAGGTTTTTTAAACTTTGAATATAACTAAGAGAAAAATCCAATTAGGTTATTCATGACATTATTAACATTTTAAACTGTAATTTAATACTTTAGACCATGCAAATCCGAGCTAAACTGTTGTTTGTGCATTTTTGCTATAAAATTGTTAAAAGTGGTAAAATTTGCAAAGTAGATTTTTGAATTAATACAAATAAGTGAAATTAAAATCTAGTAAATGTTTATGTGGCCTAATTAAGATAATTAGTGAGTAGTGTGACCACTAGTTTTGCTAAAACATCAAGTTTTGTACTAAAAAGGTTAATTTTTGCTTGCTAGGTTTTCGGAAAAATAGCTTTTAAAGCGAGTTTGGGGTTTTTGTGAATTTTAACCTATTTCTTATATAATTAGAGATTTGTGAAACCATGATTGGTACGTTTGATGTTTTCCTCGATGGTTTGAAGTTTGTACATCGACATCGCGGGTTGGTTTGGCTGTTCTTGCATGCGTAGGCTTTGACCTATGCATGATACGCGTGCCGATTTGGTTTTCGTGCGTGAGTTCGTTTACGATGCTATATATGACATGCAGGTACCCCATATGGAATTCGAGATGACAAGCAAGCACGTGGCGACGTCGGCACCGGCGAGCGAAAATCTGGTGAGTAGATTTATATCTATGGGGAGAAATCGGGTGGATGGCGTATAGCACCCCCGCAAAGTTATGAAGAATGAGGTGATGTAGTAAAGATATACTTTTATATGTTATTACGAGATATGAACACCTAGTAAGAGAATCCTTAGGAGCTTATGGGTTTGGGGTTAGCGAGAATTGAAGAAAGGACTTTAGCTGATTTCTTAGTCACGAAACCCTAGAGTAAGGATTTGCATACACGCACCCCCTCACACTTGCACGCATTTTAGTACTTGTGCGTAAATAGGATATGTTTATATTTATATACACATAGGTATGGGACTATATATATATATATATATACATGGATAATGAGGATAGAAGATGATAGTTGAGGATGAGTCGATGAGTTTGGGCTTGATACTATGAGATCGGTGATATGATTTGGATCGTGTTATGAGATGCGAAATGTAATGATAGCGGATCGGTAGGCGATGTGTTTCGTACACACACATTTATATATGTTGATGATATTAGTAGTGTACTAGACTTAGATCAGTACCCCCTACCCACGATATGTGATGATATGGATACCCGATGAATAATAAGATAAATGTGATATTGACCCGTACTCAGTTTGGGATGCTGTACGATGGATTTATCGTACGAGCTATATATTGATGATAGATCCGCACTCTTGATTTGAGGATGTCATATCAGATGGTGTATCATATGGGATACTATTGAGGCGGGATCACCGACTATTATATAGACACATATATATATCGACTCAGATGTAGGTGGTTTCCGTACCCCTTTCGATTGGTTGTTAGTTAGACTTGTAGTTTACTAGTAGATGCCAGACTTTACCCGACTCATACTTATTTTCCAAAACTGACGAATCGTGAGAATTTTTAAGACATACCAAGGGATACTACGGATATTTTAAAAGACATATCTTTTCTTAAAAACACCGTAGTCCTTATTTTCAAACACCACGATTCGTACTATTTCAAACGGAAAAACAGTATAACACATGTATAGTAAGGTAGATTCCTTGTTGTCACGTTATTATTCATGTTCCGCACATTATTGTTGTATTTACTATTCATTTTCCTTATTATGTTGTTATCGACTCATTGCATCTTATTGTGTACATATTAATTATGAAACCATGCTGTTAGGACACCAAAACCATTACCGATGACGCGTATGTTCCACGTACACTCGCTTGCCGGCTTACACACATCTTCATCGGTAATTGCCATGTCACGTACACTGTAGAAAATACTATTTCAGTGACATAGCTTGCTAGCTGATAGTTGTAATATGTTATAGTTTCCATATGCTAGTTTAATTATTGCAATCATTGCATGATATCAGATGCATCCATATATTCATTGGTTATGCAGTATTATGGATATTTATGCCGGTATTCACTGTTTATTGGTATCATAATTTTGATGATTTCGGATTTACATGAGATTTCTGGATTTAGGGGAAACCGTAAGAATTTAATAAAAGCTTAGTATCATCATTTGAAAAAGCAACTTGCGGTTTTCTCATGATGTATGAGTCGTTCACCATGATTTTTCATGTTTTCTATTCGATTTGGAAACCTGGTTCGATGAGTTGGATGAACCGTCTCGGGTACATGGTGGGCCAGGTATGGTACCCCGGGGCAAGAAGCTCGAGTTGTATTCGATGAGCCTGGCAGGGGAGCACTACCTACCGGTGATATTATTTGGACTCGTCGGTTATCCAGAGGATACCGGCCGGAGTCATGAGATGGATGCCGGCTGATCCGTTCTGCCGGAGCATGCGGGCCGATACCACAGATGATACGGATGCCTGAGATTTGAGATATTTAGATTTGATACTGAGATACTGAGACTTATGTTTTTGTCGATGCTTGACACTGATTTCTCTGTTGCATTCATTAATGATACGTGATTGACATACTTATAGAAATCTCATTGATTAAAGAAAACAGTTGTTTCATTCATGATCTATTCTGTTTCCATTCGTAATGCATTCATACATCATATATCTGATATGTTGCTATGTGAGGCACTGACACGAGCATGTAGTATTACACTATACATAGCTGGACCAGGATTTTTATTGAGTATATTACCTGATATGACATAGGATAGCGTTATGCATGCGATTTCTACTCGTTGATGTTTTCTACTCACGAGCTGGCAACACACCCCCGTTGTGCCACAATTCCTTGTAGGTTTTGCCGTACAGGTTTCGTTGCGGCCTTGCTAGCACACTATTCCTTCCGGGTGATTGCTTTGGTAGGTGGGTTCTTTGCATCAGGACCACCATTGTTTATTTATTATTTCTGTTGTATCTAGAAACTCCATCAACCAGATTGTATATTTGAGAGAGATAGAAGACCAGACCTGTTATTCTTTCGACCTTCGCATCGCGCGTTGTATTATTATGATTTTCATGCTGATTTTGGGTTTTCTTTTGAGTTTTGATCCTCGCCCTTCGGCGTTGTATATTATATTGCTTGTGTGGTTATGACCGTCGATTGACGAAGAGCTAGCTCCCACTTGGGGATGCCTTTTTGTTTCATTTCGTATACTATTCATGTTGTATCCCGTTTGGGGCCTGTATTCACAAAGGAGACTCTGCCGAAATTTTCAGAAAATACTTGAGATTTTAATAATACATACTTCGGCCTATGTTGATTAAAACTACTTGTTTTCAATTGGTTTTTCCTTCACTCTACTGTTCTTTGGTTTTGATTTCTGGGATTTGGCTTACTTAGGTTACGTACGCATCGAGACGTTTCGTGATTTAAGTGCCGGTCATGTTCCGTACTTTTCGGGTCGTGACAATTACTATGGATTTCATGCTGTTTTGAGTTTCCTTTTCAGTTTTTCCTCGCCCTTTGGCGTTGTATACTTTATGCTTGCGTGGTTGTAGCCGTCGATTGACGAAGAGCTAGCTCCCGCTTGGGAATGCCTTTTATCATTATTTATGCTTTTATCATGTTGTACCCCGTTCGGGACCAGTATTTACAAAGGAAACTCTGCCGAAATTTTCAGAAAAAATTTGATGTTTTAAAAACACATAATTCGGCTTATGCTATTAAAACCACTCATTTTAAAATAAGTTCTTCTTACCTAAAAATGGTTTTAGATTTCTGGGTTTTTGGCTTACTTGAATTACATGTGTTCCTATCGACTTCATTTGATTCAAGTACCACTCACGTGCTATTTCAGGACGTGACAAAAGAAACCATGTCTTAAGCATATTAAGATATATGTTTTCCGGCTTATGTTAAAATACAAAATCTGGACAAACTTCAGGCACGATCATTTCTATGTTAGTTAGTGGACTATCTAAAGCATTCGCATGGATATTTGTTCTACCACACTGAGGAACAGAAGGTATTTATATCTCGCCACGCCACTGTAAGTCCACGTTGCCCACCCCGGTGCTTGCGGGGAGGCGGAAAACGGAATAAAAATCAAATTTTTATCACTTTAGGCAACATGGACTAGACAAAGAAGGATCTTTGCTAAACAAAAATAAGCTAAAGCTAACTAGAAACTAGCCAAGGGTAGAATGGTTATACCTAGGGCTTTATGTCCTTCTCTCCTTGCTCCTTGGAGTAGTAGAAAGAGGTCACCTTTGTCGTCTTCTCACGTCGAAGAAAGATCCACCCGAAAGCCTCAACCTTTGGCTTCAACTCCAAGCTAGAAGTAACTAGGGTGCAAGAAGTGCTAATCCTAGAACCCTAGATGAGAGTAGAGATTATCAAGAAGAGGTTTTTCTCAAGCTCAAGTGTTTCTCAACACATGAGAGGGGAGAGCTTGAGGAAGAGGAAGAACAAGAGAGAGAAAGTAAATGATAGAATGAGAGAAAAATAAAACCATTCTCACATATATGTGTGAATTATTATAAATCGATAATTAGCTAGATAATTGTCATGGTTAATCAAGACATGACCATTATCATTTCATATTTAATGCTAATTGCAAGGATCATAGAGCATCTTTTATATGGAATGATGATGGTCAACATGTCAACTAAGGTCAACAAGTCAAGATAGTCAAATGGTCAACAACCATAACCATGCACAATTATATTAAACTAATATCAATTAACCATAATACACACATAAGCATTAGGGTTAATAAAATGACAATAGTCATTAACCCTAATCAAAGTCCTCTCCCTCTGTCTCAAGCAACTGTGCATACGCACCCGTATTCGTGATCCGAGGAACACGAATACAAAGAGAAAAAACCAATCCCAAATCATATACTAGGATCCGGTTTAAACCAAAGCCCGCTAGTATAAGCTCTCCGGACAGCAAACGTGCACAAGTGCGCGGATGTGAACGAACCCTGTCGCAAAACCATGCGACCTCTACTCATTTCGCCTAAAGGCGAATAGCTCTCTGTGTGGGACTCTAAAGACTCGACACTACGCTGGCAGTAGGTTTAACCACAGACCGCAAGCGGCACTAGCTGTACGTAACGGTCCCCAGGTAGATGTCGATAAGAAGACTGACGAGGTGAACTCTATCTGAACTCCTACTGAGCCTGTATGTGACAGTCTCCGTACAGTCCGGTCTATTCGTCTGATACATCGCATGGCGGGCATAGAGGGGCGGTGAACGTTAGTCCCCTATTAGCGGTACAAGTCGTGTCGGAGTGTAGCCCAGAACACTCTGAGATAACACTGGAAACCTACCAGTATATCTCGCTTGCCCTGGCCAGGGACTACTCGTGTAATGGTTCTCCTGGACACAGCGCGATGTCAACCCCCAATACCGAGAGAGACGAATCCTGTCTAACCGTCACTGCCTCCAAGTGCTTCGGGACTGCACCAAAAAACTACCTGTTTGCACGACTCCTTTGAGCCGTGGTAGGGTAGTAATCAAAGTGCAGTGGGAACACACTCGAAGCGAAGTGACAGTGTCAAGTCAGCGGACTAAGCTGTACTCATGTCACCTGGGAACCGATAACTGACGATAGGTATAATACCAACCAACAGTTCCCGACGAGTCCTGTCCAGTATACTCGTAACCAAACGAGCACCCGCATACTATCTCAAGTACGACGTACTGACGGCTGTGGGACAGACCGTCTCCCACGCTGGGATGAGAAGCGCATACGCTAGTCTACTCCGGAGTATCGATATGCCATGTCTCGATAGTCTAACGACCAAGGACCTGTATAAGGAAGTGCTTATGGATTACCCAGCCCCCACGAGTGTGAGCGCCATCACAACGCTGGTAATCAAGCAAAAATCCTAAGGGCTCTACTAATATGTATATAAGCGATATGCTAAAAGAAACACATGCACATATTGAAGTAGAGACAAACCAAGTAGCATACTACCATTTCGAGCAAGATTTTATATATAACTGTGAATATCCCAAGCTTCCATCAAGTAATATACATACTAGTATGATACAGTAATGGCCTCTAGGGCATATACACTAACAATCTCCCACTTGCACTAAGGCGTACTGGCGTATCGAAGACCTATCATCTCGATCAGCCGCTCGAACTGAGTCTGGGGCAAGGCCTTGGTGAATGGATCTGCTGTGTTATCTTCTGAAGCAACCCTCCGAACCTCGATCTCCTGGCGATCCACGATCTCTCTGATCAGGTGATACCGCCTCAAGATGTGTCTGGATTTCTGATGGGACCTGGGTTCCTTCGCTAAAGCTATAGCCCCGTTGTTGTCGCAATACAGAGGTATTGGGTCAACAATGGACAGAACCACCTGAAGTTCTTTCAAGAACTTCCTCATCCAGACAGCTTCTTTTGCGGCATCAGATGCAGCGATGTATTCCGCTTCCATAGTCGAGTCAGCAACAGTTTCCTGTTTGGAGCTCTTCCAACACACCGCCCCTCCATTGAGGGTAAAGACAAAACCCGACATGGACTTGGAATCATCCTTGTCACTCTGGAAGCTGGAGTCAGCAAAGGCCTCAATCTGGAGGTCTTTTCCGCCATACACCAAGAACATCTCCTTAGTCCTTCTCAGGTACTTGAGAATGTTCTTTACTGCTATCCAATGTTTCTCCCCAGGGTTTGACCGATACCTGCTTACCACACTCAGTGCATAAGCCACATCCGGTCTGGTACACAACATCACATACATTATAGAGCCTACCGCAGAAGCGTAGGGTATAATATACATGCGATCCCTCTCCAAATCAGTCTTGGGAGACATCTCTTTGGAGAGGGTGATCCCGTGACAAGCCGGTAGATTACCGCGCTTGGAATCTTCCATACTGAATCTCTTCAGTATGGTGTCGATGTACCTGGACTGCGAAAGTCCTAATATCCTCTTGGATCTGTCACGGTAGATCCGGATACCCAGAATGTATGAGGCATCACCCAGGTCTTTCATGGAGAACCTGTGTGACAAGAACCCCTTGACAGATTGTAGCATAGGAATGTCATTTCCTATTAAGAGAATGTCATCCACGTATAAAACGAGGAATACTACAGTTCTCGCTACAAATCTACAATAGATGCATGGTTTATCTGGATTTTTGATAAAGCCAAATTCCTTGATCGTCTCATCAAAACAGATGTTCCAACTCCGCGATGCCTGCTTTAGTCCATAAATAGACTTAAGCAACTTGCACACCTTTCCGCTGCTCCCATTCTGAATAAAACCCTCTGGCTGGTCCATATAGACACACTCCTCTAAATGTCCATTTAGAAAAGCTGCCTTTACGTCCATCTGCCAAATCTCATAATCGTGGAAGGCAGCAATGGCAAGAAGGATCCGAATGGATTTCAGCATAGCTACTGGAGAAAAGGTTTCGTCATAGTCCAAACCAGGTCGCTGACGAAAACCCTTTGCTACCAGTCTAGCTTTATAGGTCTCAACCTGTCCATCTACACCAATCTTTCTTTTGAAGATCTACTTGCATCTTACGGGTTTTACCCCATCTGGAGCAATGTCCAACGTCCATACTTTGTTGGTGTACATGGACTCCATTTCGGTCCGCATTGCATCCAGCCATTTTACCGAGTCGACCCTCTGAATGGCTTGCTGGAAGGTAGTAGGCTCATCACAATCTATGATGCAATCCTCTCTATCCCCGTCAATGAGAAAACCGTAGTATCTCTCGGGCGGATGAGACTGCCTACTACTCCTGCAGAATGGCGTGGGAATGTCCTGATCTTTTGAACCCTCTGGTTCTACTAAGCTTTCAGTAATAGCTTGTAGTTCTGGAATTTCTTCCAGTTCTATTGCGCTCCAACTTATTTCTTTTTCTATGAACTGGTGTTCTAGAAAGTGGGCATGGCGAGAAACAAAAACCTTTTGTTCCTCTTCGCAATAGAAGAAATATCTCTTGGAGTTCTTTGGATATCCCACAAACTTGCACTGTACTGAGCGTGCCTCGAGCTTGTCCGCATGCTGCTTTTTTACAAAAGCTGGACATCCCCATGTCTTAATGTGATTAAGATAGGGTCTCTTCCCACACCACATCTGATATGGTGTAGTAGGCACAGTCTTAGTTGGAACTCGGTTCAAAAGGTATGCAGCTGATTCTAGCGCATATCCCCAGAATGATCGCGGCAACTCAGCATTACTCATCATGGACCGTACCATATCCAATAGGGTTCGGTTCCGTCTCTCCGATACACCGTTGTGTTGCGGAGTGTATGGAGGAGTAAGCTGAGAGAGAATTCCATTCTCTTTTAAGTAACCCAGGAACTCGGCACTCAAGTATTCACCACCTCGATCAGATCTCAGTGCCTTGATACTTTTGCCTGTTTGTTTTTCTACTTCATTCTTATATTCCTGGAATTTTTCAAAAGCCTCGGATTTATGTTTCATTAAGAAGACATAACCGTACCTTGAAAAGTCATCCGTAAAAGTAATGAAGTAAGAATAACCGCTTCGTGCATGTGCAGACATTGGACCGCACACGTCGCTGTGTACGAGTCCCAAGAGCTCGCTCACTCTTACTTCGTGTCCAGTGAACGGAGTCTTTGTCATCTTTCCTTTGAGACAGGATTGACAAGTTGCATACGATTGATATTCGAACGGATCCAAATATCCTTCTGTATGTAACTTAGTCAACCTTCTCTCATTGATGTGACCCAGTCTACAATGCCATAAGAAAGTTTTATTGATTTCTGGAGACTTTCTTTTGTGTGTATTCTGGACATTGAAAATCTGTGGTTGGTTTAAAACGTATATACCGTTGTTCAATGTACCTGACCCAATCAAAACTTGATTAAGGTGAATGTTCACTACATTACTTACAAATGCAAATTCATAACCTTCTTTAGATAATAAAGATACAGAAATGGTATTACAGGTTGCATTTGGTACATAATAACAACTACGCAAAACCAAAAAATGTCCATCCGACAATCCCAGGTGATAGTCCCCCACGGCCTCAGCATCCATGCTAGCACCGTTTGCAACTCTGAGGGTCATGTCACCTGCCTTCAAAACTCTACGCTTTCTCAACGCCTGCAAAGAATTACAGATATGAGATCCTGATCCGGTATCCAATACCCAGGATGTAGAGTTTATTGATAGACAGTTTTCAATAATATACACACCTGAAGCTGAAACCGCAACTCGCTTCAAATCCTGTGTTCTGGCCTTTCAAGCCTTGCAATCCTGTTTCCACTGACCACTTTTGTGACAATAGAAGCATTCTTCCTTCCCCACCAGCTTTCCCGCTACCTTTGTTGCTTTTGCTTTTCCCTTCGTATCCACTTTACTGACACCGCCTCTTGGTTTGGCGGGGGCTTTCTTCTTCTTGCCCTAGGCTTTCGCCCTGGACCTAGAAGAGGAAGATCCTCCTACAAACAAAGTGGATGTCTCCCTACCCTTCTGTAGGGTGCCCTCAGCACTCCTCAACATGTTCAGAAGTTCGGAAAGTTCAACCTCCTTTCCTTGCATGTTGAAGTTAAGGATAAACTGGGCGTAAGTGGAAGGAAGGGACTGGAGAATCAAATCAGTATAGAGTTCATTCTCCAACGTGGTCCCAAGGTCCGCGAGCTCCTCTATGTAGCCAATCATCTTAAGCACGTGTTCCGCTACCGATGATCCGACGGCCGACCTTGCCGAAAACAACTTCTTCGACACTTCGTATCTGGCGATACGAGACTGCTCTCCATACAGTTCTTTTGTATGAAGAAATATGGACTCTAGGTCTATATTCTCGTGCCTCCTCTGATGTTCGTTGTCCATCGAGGCAAGTACGAGGCATTTGGCCTTCGCGCAATCTATTTCCCATGTCTTACGGATTTCCCTATCCGCGACACTGGTTTTGGGACCTGGGACAGGGGGAGCTTTGGTGGTAAGGACATACCCCAACTTGTCGTAAGTGATTGCCATCTTGACATTCCTGAGCCAATCTTTATAGTTTGGCCCTGTCAATATGTTTTTATCTAGTAATAACTTATGTCCGGTCATGTTGAATGGTCGCAGCAATTAGGAGAGAGAAAAGAAACACTTTAGCATGATGCTCTTGCAAGTTTAGAGTGGTTTTTAGTTTGTCTAAACAGGATGGCTCCCACTGTCTCTCGAATCCCTTCTCAAACCGTAAAGAAAGGATTAGTCGGGATCAATCTCACCGTACAATACTTGCTTAACCGTTCAGCCAGGCCAGTGTCGGTACTTCGAGGGAGGTTTTCCAACGCTTTCGCGAAGTTTCTTAATTAAGTAACCTCTTTTCCCTGTGGGCGTAGCCCCGCTAACACCTTTCTAGACACCTACTAGGTTTATAGCATTGATCGTTAAGTGAGAGTTTTCCCGAGGAGTAGCATATACTCACAGTAGGATTGGGATCCAAATATCATCGCATGATAAAACCGAAGGAATCTTACCAGAATTATCACACTCCAAATGGTATGCAGCGCTAGCAAGTTTCAGTACTTATGAAACTCCCGATGTGGATTTTTTCCCCATGCTCTTATGACCTTGACTTTGGCCAAAATATCATAAGTCACATGTCAAGTTCTACCCGTCATTCTCCTGGTTAATTTGGACCCACCCGTACCTACCCTTGACTTTGGCCAAAATGGCAGCACGACTGTCCCAAACCAACGCATCTATCTATGCTGCACATGAATACCCAATAGCTACCAATCACTATGCCTTGACTTTGGCCAAAATACATAGCTTGAATACTTTTTAAACATTCATGTGGAATGACGGAGGGCTACGAATGGTTTTGGCGAAACCGTGAACGTAGTGAACTTGATATAATCGATGGAACGAGATAGCTTTTAAAAGGAGTGGTTCAAGCTCCGCGTTTAAAAGTTTAGTTTTGAAAAGAACCGAGTGGTTTTCAAATGTTAGTTGTATGTATGCCCTAGAGGCCAGTATTGTACAGATGATGTATATTATATTGGATGCTTGGACATATATAGAGATGACTTTCTTGCTCGACATGATAGTATGCTATCTGGTTGCTCTTTATCTTAACATGTGCACTAGTCTCTTTATACTGTCTTATAGTTACATGTTGGTAAAGCCCTTAGGATGTGTACTTGACTACCTGGACTATGATGTAGATCATACTAGTGGGGACGTGGTAGTCCATAAGTACGTCCTTCAAGGTCCCTAGTCGTGGGTGTATCGAGACGGGGCATCGATATACCAGAGTAGACTAGCGTATACGCTTCTCGACCCATGAGATGGGCGATGGATGATCCCATATCCATTGGTGTTTGACATCAGAGATGGTGTACGGGTGCTCAGTAGAGACTGGGTACACTGGACGGACTCGCCGAGAACTCCCAGATGGTATTATACCTCACGTCAGATGGACACTTGTACAGGTTAGTCTGTAGACCCGAGATCGTCATAGAGTCTTGTGTGATTCCCACTGTGCTTTGATCTCCACCTTACCACGTCCATGAGGGCATGCAAAACGGTGGTCTTTGGGTACAGTCCCGAGTCACATGGAGGCAATGAGCGATAGGAGGGGTTTCGTCTCTCCCGGTATTGGGGGTTGATGTTGCGCTGTGCTCGATTGGCCGTAACAGGGAAGTCCCTGGCTAGGGCTGATCAGAGATTTGCTGGTAAGTGTTACCAGTAGTTTCTCGACCCATTATGAGCCTCATATCGGCACGACTTATCGGTTATTGGGGTCTGACGTATACCACCTCTAGACTTGATATGCGACATATCAGACGAACAGACCGGAATGTACGGTAAGTGTTACTGGTTGGATTCACAGGAGTGTGAGCGGGCTAGCTCGTCGATCTTCTGATCGCTCAATACCTGGGTGGCCGTTACGTTTAGCAGACCGCTTGCGGCTTGTGGGTGCTTGATATGATCATCATCTGCTACCGGCGTATTGACGAGTCTTTAGAGTCCTACACAGAGGTTTCCTGGTTCAAGCGAAACGAAATAGGAGCGCATATGAGATATGTGCGGGACCGAGAATAATGCGTGTATGTGATACCGTATTTGATTCTCGTGATTAATGTTTCGATTGGTTATATTCGATATGACCTAGTTATCGAATCATTGATTCGATAAGCCGATACATTGGATACTAGTCGGTTATATGCGATATGACCGGATCGTTAAATCAAGTGTTGATTTAATAATTTAATGTATAATTATATATTTGATATACTACATTGCATTAACTAGTATTGGTTCACTTTATATGGATTTTCTCACTTAATGTGCAAGAAGTATATGTGATATACTTTTGTGCACATATTTGTATCATGTTTGATGATACATGATCTTGTTGTTAAGTATAAAGAATTAAACCATGGTTAAGTGTGGATTAGGGTTTTGCATTTTCATTTATTTATTTATTTGAAAATGATTATGATGAGAATGGTGGCTTTTTTTTTACAAAAGTCAAAGCTTCAACTTAAAACAAAAAAAAAGCCACCATTCTCATCATAATCATTTTCAAATAAATAAATAAATAAATAAATGAAAATGCAAATGGCTAATCCACACTTAACCATGGTTTAATTCTTTATACTTAACAACAAGATCATGTATCATCAAACATGATACAAATATGTGCACAAAAGTATATCACATATACTTCTTGCACATCAAGTGAGAAAATCCATATAAAGTGAACCAATACTAGTTAATGCAATGTAGTATATCAAATATATAATTATACATTAAATCATTAAATCAACACTTGATTTAACGATCCGGTCATATCGCATATAATTCACTTAACCATATGATCAAGTATCATCAAACATGATACAAAAAGTGCACAAAAGTATATCACATATACAATGTGCAATCCAAGTGAGAAAAAATCCGTTTAAAGTGAACCAATACTAGTTAATGCAATGCAATATATCAAATATATAATTATGCATTAAATCATTAAATCAACATTTGATTCAATGATCCGGTCATGTCGCACATAACCGGCTAGAAACCAATGTATCGATTTATCGAATCAATGATTCGATAACTAGGTCATATCGAATATAACCAATCGAAACATATATCGCGAGAATGAAATGCGGTATCATATACACGCATTATTCTCGGTCCTGCACATATCTCATATGCGCTCCTATTTCGTTTCGCTTGAGCCAGGGAACCTCTGTGTAGGACTCTAAAGACTCGTCAATACGCCGGTAGCAGATGATGATCATATCAAGCACCCACAAGCCGCAAGCGGTCTGCTAAACGTAACGGCCACCCGGGTATTGAGCGATCAGAAGATCGACGAGCTAGCCCGCTCACACTCCTGCGAATCCGACCAGTAACACTTACCATACAGTCCGGTCTCTTCGTCAGATACGTCGCATATCAAGTCTAGGGGTGGTAAACGTCAGACCCCAATAACCCGATAAGTCGTGCCGATGTGAGGCTCGTAACGGGTCGAGAAACTACTGGTAACACTTACCAGTAAATCTCTGATCAGCCCTGGCCAGGGACTTCCCTGCTACGGCCAATCGAGCACAGCGCAACATCAACTCCCAATACCGGGAGAGACGAAACCCCTCCTATCGCTCATTGCCTCCATGTGACTCGGGACTGTACCCAAAGACCACCGTTTTGCATGCCCTCATGGACGTGGTAAGGTGGAGATCAAAGCACAGTGGGAATCACACAAGACTCTATGACGATCTCGGGTCTACAGACTAACCTGTACAAGTGTCACCTGAGAACTGCCATCTGACGTGAGGTATAATACCATCTGGGAGTTCTCGGCGAGTCCGTCCAGTGTACCCAGTCTCCACTGAGCACCCGTATACCATCTCTGATGTCAAACACCAATGGATATGGGATCATCCATCGCCCATCACATGGGTCGAGAAGCATATACGCTAGTCTACTCTGGTATATCGATGCCCCGTCTCGATACACCCACGACTAGGGACCTTGAAGGATGTACTTATGGACTACCATGTCCCCACTAGTATGATCTGCATCATAGTCCAGGTAGTCAAGTACAAATCCTAAGGGCTTTACCAACATGTAACTATAAGACAGTATAAAGAGACTAGTGTACATGTTAAGATAAATAGCAACCAGATAGCATACTATCATGTCGAGCAAGAAAGTCATCTCTATATATGTCTAAGCATCCAATATAATATACATAATCTGTACAATACTGGCCTCTAGGGCATACATACAACTAACAATCTCCCACTTGCACTAGGGCCAGCTGCTGTAGTATCTCATACCGAGCATTCCGAAGAGTCTCTCAAACTGTATCTGGGGAATGGCCTTCGTGAGTGGATCCGCCGTGTTGTTCTTCGTGTCAACTCTCCTGACCTCGATCTCCCGGCGATCAACTATCTCCCGGATCAGGTGATACCACCTCAGAATATGCCTGGATCGCTGATGGGACCTGGGTTCCTTGGCCAAAGCCACCGCTCCATTGTTATCGCAATACAAAGGTATTGGATGCTCAATGGATGGAACCACTCCAAGTTCAGTAATGAACTTCTTGATCCAGACAGCCTCTTTGGCAGCATCGTTGGCAGCGATGTATTCAGCCTCCATCGTCGAGTCTGCCACGGTTTCCTGCTTGGAACTCTTCCAGCTAACCGCCCCTCCGTAAAGGGTAAAGACAAAGCCCGACTGCGACTTTGAGTCGTCCTTATCACTCTGGAAGCTGGAATCGGTAAAGGACTCCACTTGGAGTTCTCCGTTACCATACACCAAGAACATATCTCTAGTCCTTCGCAAGTACTTGAGAATGCTCTTCACAGCTGTCCAGTGACTCTCTCCAGGATCAGCTTGATACCTACTCACTATACTTAGTGAGTATGCTACATCGGGTCTGGTACATAGCATCGCATACATGATAGAGCCTACTGCCGAAGCATAGGGTATCCCTTGCATGCGAGCTCTCTCCAAATCAGTCTTAGGAGACATCTCTTTGGAGAGAGTGACTCCAGAGATCGTGGGCAAGTTCCCACGCTTGGACTCTTCCATACTAAACCTCTTTAGTATGGTGTCAATGTACCTGAATTGGGACAATCCCAAAATCCGTTTGGATCTATCTCTATAGATCCTAATTCCCAATATGCAGGAGGCATCACCAAGATCTTTCATTGAGAATCTTTGTGATAAGAAGAGCTTGACCGATTGCAGCATAGGAATATCATTTCCTATCAAGAGTATGTCGTCCACGTACAATACGAGGAAGACAACCTTACTCTCTGCCACCTTCTTGTAGATACAAGGTTCATCTGGATTTTTGACGAAATCAAACTCTTTGATAACGACGTCAAAGCAGATGTTCCAACTCCGCGATGCTTGCTTTAATCCATAAATGGATTTAAGCAGCTTGCACACCTTCCCGCTGCTCCCACTGTCTACGAAGCCCTCTGGCTGAGTCATGTACACGCACTCTTCTAAATCACCATTTAGAAAGGCGGTCTTAACATCCATTTGCCAGATTTCGTAGTTATGAAAGGCAGCAATGGCAAGCATGATTCGGATGGATTTAAGCATAGCCACTGGAGAAAAGGTCTCGTCATAGTCCACACCTGGTCTTTGACGAAAATCTTTTGCTACAAGTCTAGCTTTGAAAGTCTCCACTTTCCCATCTACACCAAGTTTCTTCTTGAAGATCCACTTGCTCCCAATGGGTTTTACCCCTTCAGGAGCAACTTCCAAAGTCCATACTTTGTTGGTGTACATGGAATCCATCTCGGACCGCATAGCATCCAGCCATTTTACTGAGTCCCCACTAGTGATGGCCTGCTCGAAGCTAGTTGGGTCATCATCCTCCATGATGCAATCCTCACTGCCACCATCAATGAGAAAACCGTAGTATCTCTCAGGTTGGCGAGGAACCCTACTAGATCGGCGGAGAGGCTGGGGTTCGTCGGGAGCTACTGAATCCTCCGGTTCCACTAAATCTTCAGTTTGAGTTTGTGTAGCCGGAATTTCTTCCAGTTCTACCTCATCGCCACTAATTTCTTTTGCAAGAAATTCCTTTTCCAAAAAGGTGGCATGGCGAGAAACCACTTTTTGTTCCTTTGTATGGTAGAAAAGATATCCATGTGAATGTTTGGGATATCCCACAAACTTGCATAGAACTGACCGTGCCTCGAGTTTGTCCGGATTTTGCCTTTTGACATAGGCCGGGCAACCCCATATCTTAACTCGTTTAAGACATGGTCTCTTCCCACTCCATATCTCATATGGTGTGGTAGGTACAGATTTAGATGGAACTTGATTCAATAGGTATGCTGCTGTCTCCAGCGCATAACCCCAGAAGGAAATAGGTAACTCAGCTGTGCTCATCATAGAGCGCACCATATCTAATAGGGTGCGGTTCCTCCGCTCCGATACACCGTTGTGCTGTGGTGTATATGGAGGAGTTAGCTGAGAGAGAATCCCATTCTCTTTTAGGAAGTCCAGGAATTCATTGCTCAAGTATTCACCTCCCCGATCTGATCGAAGGATTTTAATACTTTTTCCGGTTTGGTTCTCGACTTCTTGTTTATATTCCCTAAATTTCTCAAAAGCTTCTGATTTGTGTTTCATCAGGAACACATACCCGAACCTAGAGAGATCGTCAGTGAATGTAATGAAGTATGAAGAACCATCCCTGGCATGCGTAGACATGGGACCGCATACATCACTATGTATCAGTCCTAAGAGTTCGGTAACTCTTTCTCCGTGTCCCGTAAACGGAGTCTTGGTCATCTTGCCTTTGAGACATGACTGGCAAGTGTCATAGGATGAAAATTCAAACGGATTTAAATATCCATCCTTATGCAACTTAGCCAGTCGTGTCGCATTGATGTGACCCAGTCTACAATGCCACAAGAAGGATTCGTTGAGTTCAGAACTCTTCCTCTTGTGTGTGTTTGTTATGCTCAGAACTGTTGATTGATTTAGAACATAAATGCCATTGCATAACGTGCCTGATCCAACCAACTTTTGGTTAAGGAAAATGTTCATAACACTGTCCTGTAATACAAAATTATATCCTTCTTTACTTAGCAAAGAAACCGATATAACGTTGCATATCAGGTTCGGCATGTAATAGCATTCGTTCAGAACCAATGTATTACCAGTTGGTAATACAAGGTGATATTCCCCGACAGTCTTAGCTGCAACAATTGCACCATTTCCAACTTTAATGTCTTTATCATCTTCTCCAAGTTCTCTACCTTTCCTAAGCCCATGTAACTGATTACATATATGGGATCCTGACCCGGTATCCAATACCCAGGACGTAGAGCAAATGGAGAAACAGTTCTCAGTAACGAACACACCCGAAGAAAATGCATCATCATGTACTTTCTTCATTCGGGTGGCATGGGAATCCTGGTATTCCCCTATATCCTGTTCATTCCTATAACTCTTATAAGAAAGAACGGAACCAACGTTCCCCAGCACAGTATAACATGCGGGTTCGGTCAATACATCCATATTATTATCTTTATTAAGGCATGAAATGGTCGCTACCTGGAGAGAGAGAGAAGAAAACACTTTAGCGTAAGCTCGTGCAAGATCAGATTGGTTATTATCTTATCTAATCAGGATGGCTCCCACTGCTTTTTATCAAATCTTCCTCCAAACCCTAAAAGGAAAGACTAGCCGGGATTAATTACACACTACAAGTTCGCCAATCTTTCAGCCAGGCCAGTGTCGGTACTTTGAGGGAGGTCCCCCGTGCTTTCGCACGAACCTAATTAATGTAAACCTCGTTTTTCCAGAGGCGTAACCTCGTTAACACCTTTCTAGACACCTACTTGATCGGCTAATTGTAATGTGTAAAACTCTCCCAGGAGTAACTCTTACTCGCAGCGGGTATCGGGATCCAACTATCTCATAGAAGGTATGCAATCTCATTGCAAATTTCAACACTTGAAATTCCCGATAATATTTTGCCCCTAGTGTCCTATGACCTTGACAAAGGCCAACAAATCACAGGATGCTAGTCAAGTTCAACCCGTCATTTCTTGATTGAATCAAACCCACCCGCACGACCCTTGACAAAGGCCAACAAGGTCGTACGACTACCCTGAAACAATCTGCATCATATGCATAAACAGATAAGCACTATTCAGCTACCGCACACTACGCCTTGACAAAGGCCAACAAACGCAGCACGAATACTAAACAGTCTTTATCTGAAATGACGGAGGGCTACGCAGGTTTTTCATAAAAACCATGAGCGTAATGAACTTGATATCGTTGTAGAATCAAATGATGTTTTGAAATGGAGTGATTTTGAGGCTTTTCTAGTTTTTCTAAAGGAGTCACTCCCGGTGAAGGGATCTCGGTCCTTTCCTCGTCGAATGAGGTGCGGGATATATCATATATATCGCTGTACAGAGCAAAAAACCAAAAGCAGTCAAAAGCAAACCGAGTGTGTAGCATCTGCCAGTTATTGCTAAAGGAGTCACTCCCGGTGAAGGGATCTCGGTCCTTTCCTCATCGAATAAGTTGCGGGGTATATCATATATACCGCTGTGCAAAGCAAGAACTGTAGCTACCTTTTTTATTTTAAAATTTGATTCCACAACATCTTAGGTTTCTTATCTTTCATTAATCACATTAATGAAGTCCCATCATTTAATACCTAAACATCACAGATAGATATGACGTACACTTATGCCATCCGCATTCGCCTCGATGTCCCCTCGTGCACCGTTAGGTTAGGTAACTAACGACAGAGCAGGGCAGGGCTAGCGCGGGTGTAAAACATAAGTAACGTCTATATAATATATCATATATACTATATACTATATCCATCACAGAATCACATCACAGATATCGCAGCAGAATCAACATATGAAATATTGGATATACTAGGACGTCCGTGTTTTCAATACGAGCCAGTATAAAACACGGATTCCACGGTCGTGATGAATAGCCAATCCCACACCCCTAGACCCCTACGAGAGCGGCAAGCAACCCTGCCAATTCTAGGGTTAGGAGACCCGGACTCGACTCCTCGAGTTGGTCTCCCACTGGACCCCAGAACCCGGTTACTTGTGCTCCCCTCCTTGGGTCTATCCTAATGCGGAAAAGTAAATAATATACAAAGGGTGACAACTTCCGCTACCTGGAAGTGCCCCAAATAAAAGAATATTACATACAAGTTTTTACATGAATGAAAATGAAAAACACTCATCTCACATAAAAACCCCCGGCTATTCGAACACGACGATCCAATATAACATATCCAGCAACACATAACATCACATGTCATCAACGTAAGTAAGTATGCATACCCCAATTGTCGTTGATGTATAGCAACGAAACCGGCGATATGAACATACTACACTTACGGTCACAGAAAAGAAAGTGTAAAACTACAACAATTGGAATCCGCAACCTTTTTAGACATCACATGCCTAATAGTTACAAACCCCGCATTTTAGTCTCATTATCGAAAACTCTTTTCAATATCGTATGGGACTAAACTGCTAGATTTATAACATTCATTCAGTTATCACATAACTTTTTGTGAATTCCAATTATTGTATCCCATTCCGGATAAACAGAAAATGTTAAACTTTTCGATCGAACAATCTAATATCCAAGTTTTCCCGATACAGCTCAACACATGAAATAAGTCTAACAACATTCCGTTCGTACCTCAATACCAACGGTCCAGCCGTAGAAGGGTCAAGCCAACGCCTCACATGTGGCACGCCGTACCGCCCCAAACCCGAAGGTTCAAAGGGCAGTTCAAGACGGTCACATAATCGAGTTAAGGTTTGTTGTCTTCTAGAGGGACCATCGCGTTACTTGCACTACTTAGAACGTCGTTAAACTATGGAAAAATCCAACACTTGGAAATTTCCCGACAGGGGAAAAATTGGGTATTTATATCCGGTCGAACTTTTTAACATATTCTAAGATTTATCCGGAAATACACAAAGACGAAATTTGATACCCCGATCGAAACACCGAATCCCCAAAACCAATGCAGAAAATTCAACTCTTGAATAATTTTTAAAAATATCCAGAAAAAACACCACTGAAAACTAACAGTTACTGTACAAAATTATATAAAAATTGTGGCCGTACGGCCGCTGAACCGCCGCCTGAGCTATTGCTCAGGCCGCGGATCCGCGCTGCAAAAAAGGAATTGGGACTCCAAATTTTTACAGTAACTCTTATATGTTTGTGATGTGTTCTCTGCATATTTTTAATGTGGAAAAATCCCCGATTTTAGAATTCTTCCAGAGAGCAATTTTGGGTTTCGGTTTTGGGTCGTTCGGACTTCAAATTCCGTCTACGCTTCGCCTAAGGCTCTAGCTAGGCTCTGATACCAGTGAAAGGTTCCTAGGCACCCTATAGAGGTCTCACAAGGCATCGAACATACCATTTTACAAAAATAATGGTGCCGAGAAACCCTAACACGGATCTTAGACTAGAATTCTAGGCGAAAAACTAAACTAGTTAGCAAATTAACTAAGGGTCGGAAATTACAACCTTTGTAGATCCGGATATCCACCTCCACGGCTCCGCAACGAAGTCTTCTCGCTGTCCATCTTGAAGCTTGGACTCTCGTGACGGCTTCATCGGAGAAACGTGCGGAATAGGTCGTCGGCTTCGTGTCAAAGACGATCTACGTCGAGGTTGCACAAACTCAAGCTCCGACTTCACAAACTTGTGAAACTTGTGAAGTAAACACCCAAAACAACTTGGCAAGAGGTAGAGGGTGAAGAAATAGGAGGTGGGTTCACTTTAGAATTGGATTTATCTCACTTTAACTCAAGTTTCCATTGATGGACCTTGAGCTTTTCTTTTGAAGATGAAGAAGAAGAAGAGCTAGAATTATGATAAGTGTTGTATAAAATAAAAAGAAAATCTATACTTATCATAACTCTAACTCAAGTTAGGTGTAGAGAATAAACCATGGTTAGTAGAGTGGGTTAGGGTTAAGCAAGAGGATAAGAATGGTTGCTAAAGTCAAGGGTTCATGAAGCTTCATATATGAAACAAAAATAGCCACCATTCTCATTTTGAATTTATCCACATAAATAAACAAATAAATGAATAAATAAATATGGAAAACCCTAATTACAAAATAACCATGGTTTAATTCTATTCACTTAACCATATGATCAAGTATCATCAAACATGATACAAAAAGTGCACAAAAGTATATCACATATACAATGTGCAATCCAAGTGAGAAAAAATCCGTTTAAAGTGAACCAATACTAGTTAATGCAATGCAATATATCAAATATATAATTATGCATTAAATCATTAAATCAACATTTGATTCAATGATCCGGTCATGTCGCACATAACCGGCTAGAAACCAATGTATCGATTTATCGAATCAATGATTCGATAAGTAGGTCATATCGAATATAACCAATCGAAACATATATCGCGAGAATGAAATGCGGTATCATATACACGCATTATTCTCGGTCCTGCACATATCTCATATGCGCTCCTATTTCGTTTCTCTTGAGCCAGGGAACCTCTGTGTAGGACTCTAAAGACTTGTCAATACGCCGGTAGCAGATGATGATCATATCAAGCACCCACAAGCCGCAAGCGGTCTGCTAAACGTAACGGCCACCCGGGTATTGAGCGATCAGAAGATCGACGAGCTAGCCCGCTCACACTCCTGCGAATCCGACCAGTAACACTTACCATACAGTCCGGTCTCTTCGTCAGATACGTCGCATATCAAGTCTAGGGGTGGTAAACGTCAGACCCCAATAACCCGATAAGTCGTGCCGATGTGAGGCTCGTAACGGGTCGAGAAACTACTGGTAACACTTACCAGTAAATCTCTGATCAGTCCTGGCCAGGGACTTCCCTGCTACGGCCAATCGAGCACAGCGCAACATCAACTCCCAATACCGGGAGAGACGAAACCCCTCCTATCTCTCATTGCCTCCATGTGACTCGGGACTGTACCCAAAGACCACCGTTTTGCACGCCCTCATGGACGTGGTAAGGTGGAGATCAAAGCACAGTGGGAATCACACAAGACTCTATGACGATCTCGGGTCTACAGACTAACCTGTACAAGTGTCACCTGAGAACTGCCATCTGACGTGAGGTATAATACCATCTGGGAGTTCTCGGCGAGTCCGTCCAGTGTACCCAGTCTCCACTGAGCACCCGTATACCATCTCTGATGTCAAACACCAATGGATATGGGATCATCCATCGCCCATCACATGGGTCGAGAAGCATATACGCTAGTCTACTCTGGTATATCGATGCCCCGTCTCGATACACCCACGACTAGGGACCTTGAAGGATGTACTTATGGACTACCATGTCCCCACTAGTATGATCTGCATCATAGTCCAGGTAGTCAAGTACAAATCCTAAGGGCTTTACCAACATGTAACTATAAGACAGTATAAAGAGACTAGTGTACATGTTAAGATAAATAGCAACCAGATAGCATACTATCATGTCGAGCAAGAAAGTCATCTCTATATATGTCCAAGCATCCAATATAATATACATAATCTGTACAATACTGGCCTCTAGGGCATACATACAACTAACATTTAATGCGCCCCATCATTTAATCCTACCATTGCAGAAAACAACCAAAATATGACGTACGCTTATGCCATTCCCATTCGCCACGGGGCCCCGTCACCACCCGTTAGGTTACTTAACTAACGACAGAGCGGGGGCTGGGCTAGCGCGGCTGTAAAACATAAGCAACGCCTAAATAGTTATAATATAAATATATAGCAATGATAGACATTACAGATCACAGATGAATACAGTGGATATACTAGGAATCCGCGATCCGTTCGAGCCTGCGACGAAAAGCGGATTACACGGTCGCGGTGAATAGCCAAATACCCCACCCAAGACCCCTACGGGTGCGGCAAACTACCCGCCAAGTACCCGAAGCGAAGCAACCTCCGTCACCACCGTGAGTAGGCCACTCGGCACTTTGAGATACCCAGTAGTTTGTGCACCCCCTCCATGGGTCTATCCTAGGAGCAAAAACAGTAAAAAGAATTATACAATGACGGCTACAACCCCGACCCGGTTGTGCAGCCAAACAAATAATATTACATCAATTTACATATTACAATGAATGAAAGAAAACGAAACACTCATCTCACATCCACCCCGGCTATTCACCCGCGACAATCCAACGCATTCATATACACATACCATCATCAAACACAGATCACAGATATGTATAACCCCGACTAATCGACATATAGCGATTAGCCGACGTTCAATACATATAAACATCACAGATATAACCCTTTAGTCAAAGTGTAGTGAAGTTCGATAAAAAATACGGATTTATGGGCCCCCAAAAACAAATTTCTTTTCTGGAAAACCTGGGCACATATAAACCATCTTAAAAATCCCAAAATCAAGCCAGAAAAACACTGCACCAAACTCGACCCAGACCCGAGCCAAAACGGTCGCGGTTGCGCGGCAATAGCTTGCTATTGCCGCGGAACCACGGCGCTTTGAGCGAATCTCTGGATCGTTTTTGGTGGATTTCTTCACAAAACCCTGAGATGATTTTTGGAGTATGATTTATTTTGTTTTGAACAGAAAAAAATTTAACAAAAAGTTAGGGTTTTGAAAACTCGGTTTTTCGATTTTTTCCGATTGAACTTCCATACACTTTACTACTTAACTAGTTTATGTTTAGTTAGGCTTTGATACCACTGTAAGTCCACGTTGCCCACCCCGGTGCTTGCGGGGAGGCGGAAAACGGAATAAAAATCAAAATTTTATCACTTTAGGCAACATGGACTAGACAAAGAAGGATCTTTGCTAAACAAAAACAAGCTAAAGCTAACTAGAAACTAGCTAAGTGTAGAATGGTTATACCTAGGGCTTTATGTCCTTCTCTCCTTGCTCCTTGGAGTAGTAGAAAGAGGCCACCTTTGTCGTTTTCTCACGTCGAAGAAAGATCCACCCGAAAGCCTTAACCTTTGGCTTCAACTCCAAGCTAGAAGTAACTACGGTGCAAGAAGTGCTAATCCTAGAACCCAAGATGAGAGTAGAGACTATCAAGAAGAGGTTTTTCTCAAGCTCAAGTGTTTCTTAACACATGAGAGGGGAGAGCTTGAGGGAGAGGAAGAATAAGAGAGATAAAGTAAATGATAGAATGAGAGAAAAATAAAACCATTCTCACATATATGTGTGAATTATTATAAATTGATAATTAGCTAGATAATTGTCATGGTTAATCAAGACATGACCATTATCATTTCATATTTAATGCTAATTGCAAGGATCAAAGAGCATCTTTTATATGGAATGATGATGGTCAACATGTCAACTAAGGTCAACAAGTCAAGATAGTCAAATGGTTAACAACCATAACCATGCACAATTATATTAAACTAATATCAATTAACCATAATACATACATAAGCATTAGGGTTAATAAAATGACAATAGTCATTAACCCTAATCAAAGTCCTCTCCCTCTGTCTCAAGCAACTGTGCATACGCACCCGTTTTCGTGATCCGAGGAACACGAATACAAAGAGAAAAAACCAATCCCAAATCATATACTAGGATCCGGATTAAACCAAAGCCCGCTAGTATAAGCTGTCCGGACAGCAAACGTGCACAAGTGCGCGGATGTGAACGAACCCTGTCGCAAAACCATGCGACCTCTACTCATTTTGTCTAAAGGCGAATAGCTCTCTGTGTGGGACTCTAAAGACTCGACACTACGCTGGCAATGGGTTTAACCATAGACCGCAAGCGGCACTAGCTGTACGTAACGGTCCCCAGGTAGATGTCGATAAGAAGACTGACGAGGTGAACCCCATCTGAACTCCTACTGAGCCTGTATGTGACAGTCTCCGTAGAGTCCGGTCTGTTCGTCTGATACATCGCATGGCGGGCCTAGGGGGCGGTGAACGTCAGTCCCCTAATAGCGGTACAAGTCGTGTCGGAGTGTAGCCCAGAACACCTTGAGATAACACTGGAACCTACCAGTATATCTCGCTTGCCCTGGCCAGGGACAACTCGTGTAATGGCTGTCCTGGACACAGCGCGATGTCAACCCCCAATACCGGGAGAGACGAATCCTGTCTAACCGTCACTGCCTCCAAGTGCTTCGGGACTGCACCCAAAAACTACCTGTTTGCACGACCCCTTTGAGCCGTGGTAGGGTAGTAATCAAAGTGCAGTGGGAACACACTTGAGGCGAAGTGACAGTGTCAAGTCAGCGGACTAAGCTGTACTCATGTCACCTAGGAACTGATAACTGACGATAGGTATAATACCAACCAACAGTTCCCGACGAGTCCTGTCCAGTGTACTCGTAACCTAACGAGCACCCGCATACTATCTCAAGTACGACGTACTGACGGCTGTGAGACAGACCATCTCCCACGCTGGGATGAGAAGCGCATACGCTAGTCTACTCCGCAGTATCGATGCCCTGTCTCGATAGTCCAACGACCAGGGACCTGTATAAGGATTTTCTTATGGATTACCCAGCCCCCACGAATGTGAGCGCCATCACAACGCTGGTAATCAAGCAAAAATCCTAAGGGCTCTACTAATATTATATAAGCGATATGCAAAATGAAACACATGCACATATTGAGGTAGAGACAAACCAAGTAGCATACTACCATTTCGAGCAAGATTGTATATACAACTGTGAATATCCCAAGCTTCCATCAAGTAATATACATACTAGTATGATACAGTAATGGCCTCTAGGGCATATACACTAACAGCCACCATTTTGGAAAGGGAATTTCTTGCAAAAGAAATTAGTAGTAGTGCGGTAGAACTGGAAGAAATTTCTGAACCACAAACTGAAACCGATGATTTGGTGGAACCGCTAGATTCAGTAGTCCCAGACGAACCTCAGGCACTACGCAGATCTAATAGGATTTCTCATCGGCCCGAGAGATATTACGGTTTTCTAATAAACGGGGATCGAGGGGATTGCATCTTGGAAGAAGATGATCCTACTAGTTTCAAGCAGGCCATTATCAGTAGGGACTCTGATAAATGGCTGGATGCTATGCGATTTGAAATGGAGTCCTTGTACACCAATAAAGTATGGACCTTGGATATTTCTCCTCCTGGGGTAAAACCCGTTGGATGCAAATGGATCTATAAAAGGAAATTTGGTGTAGATGGACAGGTGGAAACCTATATGGATAGACTTGTTGCAAAAGGTTTTTGTCAAAGACAGGGTGTGGTCTATGATGAAACCTTTTCTTCAGTGGCTATGCTTAAATCCATTCGGATCCTACTTGCCATTGCTGCCTTCCATGACTATGAAATCTGGCAGATGGACGTAAAAACGGCTTTTCTGAACAGAAGTTTAAAAGAGTGCGTTTATATGGGTCAGCCGGAGGGTTTCGTAGATAGTGGGAGCAGCGGGAAGGTGTGAAAGTTGCTTAAATCCATTTATGGATTAAAGTAGGCATCGCGGAGTTGGAACACTGTTTTGATGAACAGTCAAGAAATTTGACTTCATCAAGAACGAGGATGAGCCTTGTATATATAAGAAGATTGTTGGACGAACTATTATATTCCTAGTCTTGTACATGGATGACATTCTTTTGATAGGAAATGATATTCCTATTCTTCAATCAGTCAAGTTGTTCTTGTAACAAAGGATCTCCATGAAAGACCCGGGTGATGCCTCGTACATTCTGGGATCTATAGAGATAGATCCAAGAGTTTATTGGGACTTTCGCAGTTTAGGTACATAGAGATCGTACTAAAGAGATTTAGTATGGAAGATTCCAAGCGCGGTAACGTACCTGCATTGCACGGAATCACCTTCTCCAAAGAGATGTCTCCCAAGACTGATGATGAGAGGGTTCGCATGAGCACCAGATCAGATGTAGCTTACGCGCTTAGCGTGGTGAGACGGTATCATATAATGTATGCGATGCTATGTACCAGACCATATGTAGATTACGCACTTAGCGTGGTAAGCCGGTATCAGTCAAACCCAGGAGAGAACCACTGGACAACAGTGAAGAACATTCTTAAGTACCTGAGAAGGACTAAAGAACTGTTCCTGGTATTCGGTTATGGGGACCTCCAGGTGGAGTCCTTTACTGACTCGAGCTTCCAGAGTGACAAGGACGACAGCAAGTCTGTCTCGGGTTTTGTGTTTACCCTCAACGGAGGGGCGGTCTGTTGGAAGAGCTCCAAATAGGGCACCGTCGCAGACTCGACGATGGATGCTGAATACATTGCTACCAATGATGCTGCAAAAGAAGCGGTCTGGATTAAGAAGTTCATTACTGAACTTCAGGTGGTTCCATCCATTGTTAATCCAATACCTTTGTATTGCGAAAACAATGGAGCTATGGCTTTAGCGAAGGAACCACAGCCCCATCAGAAATCCAGACACATCTTCAGGTGGTATCACCTGATCAGGGAGATTGTTGATCACCGGGAGATCGAGGTGCAGAGAGTAGACACAAAAGACAACACGGCGGATCCATTAACCAAGTCCCTTCCTCAAGCACAGTTCGAGAGACTATTTGAGATGTTGGGTATGCGATAGGCCAACAACTGGCCCTAATGCAGACGTTGGGTACTCGGTACGCCAATATATGGCCTTAGTGCAAGTGGGAGATTGTTGGATATGTATGCCCTAGAGGCCATTATTATATATGTATACATATGGATGCTTGGACATATTTATGTATAGGACAATCTTGCTCGATATGATAGTATGCTATCTAGTTGGTCTTTATCTTAACTAGTTATCCGGACATTCGATCGGACAGTTGATAATACTGGCCGGCTCAGGATTGAGCCGGATTATTAAATCAGCTATTGATTTATAATTTACATCTATGTATTTCGATATGTATATTCTAATATTATGTTCTTTGTGTTATTCTATCTCTTTGGGTATTCGTATACGAATATGAAACTATGTCTTAGCACCTCCATTAGGTTTCAAGGAGCATCAAGTATGAAATTTTAAAAAATCCAGAGTGCTAAGCTATACTATACTTGAATCGAACTGGAGAATTAGGGTTAGTAGCAAGAAAACAATTTCTAAACTAAGTGAAGAGGGTTACAACCTTTGTAGAACAAGTCTTTCACTTCTAAAGTTCCAAGTAGTAGTCCCTAGAACTCTTCTTGGCTCCACTTGAAGAAAGAATCGAGCTTGCATGAAGTCTTCGATGCCAAAGATGATCCACCATAAAGTCTTTCTAACTCAAGCTCACTCTTTATTGATCATAGTATTAGTGAAGCAAACAACCTAAACTAATGAGCAAGATTATTGTAGGTTGATGAAGTAGATGATTTGGCTCACTAAGAAATAGTTTCCTCTCTCTTTTTCCAACTCAAGAAAAACCCTAGAAAGCTCACTTATAGAGGAAGATGAACTTGGGTGTGTGAGTGAATAATTCATGAGAGAGTGAACCATGAGCTCAAGATATGAATGGGATGAATAAATATCAAGAGTAAAACAAAAAGAGAAGATGAGTCATGGCTTCTCAATGCTTCTCCAAGCATCCAAGCCATGACTCATTTTCTATTCTTTTTGTTTTTACTTTAAAAATAAATTATCCCAATAATCTTAAACCCTAGTGTGAGTCTCATACACCTCTGTTCAATGTATCATCCACCATGATACAAATACTATTTTATATATAAATAAATATATATATATATATCAAATATATATATGTACAATTATATATATCAAGAGGAGAAAATCGTTAGTGAGCAATATTAGTTAATATATATTTATATATCAAATAAATTAATATATATCATATTATTAAATCAACACTTGATTCAATAATCCGGTTATATCATATATAACTGACTAATATCATTTATATGTATATCATATTATCAAATCAACACTTGATTCAATAACCCGGTTATATCACATATAACCGATTAATATTCAGTACACAATATCAAATCAACACTTGATTCAATAATCGTCTGATATGTCGCATATCGAGTCTAAGGGTGGAATCGTCAAACTCCAGTAATTTGATAAATCATGCCGATGTGTGTCCTATAATCTTTCGAGAAACTACTGATAACACGTACCATTAAATCTCATCACCCATGGCCAGGAACTTGCTGTTATAGCCAATCGAGCTTGGTGCAACATCAACTCCCTATACCGGGAGAGACGAAACCCCTCCTATCACTCATTGCCTTTATGTGACTCGGGGTTGTACCCAAAATCCACCTGTTTGCACGACTCCTTTGAGCCGTGGTAGGGAGGAAATCAAAGCACAGTGGGAAGCACACAAGACTCTATGAAGATCTCGGGTCTATAGACCAACCTGTACAAGTGTCACCAGAGAACTGCTATCTGACGATAGGTATGGTCCCATCTAGAAGTTCTCGGCGAGTCCTGTACGGTGTACCCATTCTCTAATGAGCACCTGTGTACAATCTTTGATGTCAAACACCAATGGCTGTGGGATCAACCATCGCCCCATACAGGGTCAAGAAACGTACACACTAGTCTACTCTGAAATATCGATGCCCTATCTCGTCGATACTCCCTCGACTAAGAACTGTTAAAAGATGTGCTTGTAGACTACAGAAGCCCCACTAGTATGATATGCATCATAGTCCTGGTAGTCAAGCCTACATCCTAAGGGCTTTATCAACATGTATCAGAGAGACAGTATAATAATACAAGTGTACATGTTGAGATAAAGAGCAATCAGATAGTATACTATAATATCGAGCAAGAAAGTCCTCTATATATATGTCCAAGCATCCACTATAATATACAATAATGGCCTCTAGGGCATACATATTTCTAACAATCTCCCATTTCCACTAAGGCCAGTTGTTGTAGTATCTCATACCAACCATCCCAAAAAGTCTCTCAAAATGCGTCTGGGGAAGGCCTTTGTGAGTGGATCCGCTGTATTATCTTTTGTGTTAACTCTCCTGACCTCGATCTCTCGGCGATCAACTAGATCCGAATCAGGTGATACCGCCTCAGAATATGTCTGGATCGCTGATGGGACCTGGGTTCTTTGGTCAAAGCCACAGATCCATTGTTATAACAATACAAGGGTATTGGATACTCAATAGATGGAACCATACCAAGTTCAGCAATGAACTTCTTTATCCAAACAGCCTCTTTGGCAGCATCGTTGGAAACCATGTATTCAGCCTCCATTGTCGAGTCTTGCACGGTATCTTGCTTAGAACTCTTCCAACATACCGCCCCTCCATTGAGGGTGAAGAAAAAACCCGAGACCGAGTTGCTGTCGTCCTTATCACTCTGGAAACTCGAATCGGTAAATGACTCTACTTGGAGTTCACCATTACCATACACCAAGAACATTTCTTTAGTCCTTCTCAAGTACTTAAGAATATTCTTTACAGCTGTCCAGTGCTTCTCCCCTGGGTCTGATTGATACCTACTTACCACACTAAGTGCGTAAGCTACATCCGGTCTGGTGCATAACATCGCATACATGATTGACCCAACTGCAGAAGCATAGGGTATCACGGTCATGCGAGCCCTCTCCAAATCAGTCTTTAGAGACATCTCTTTAGAGAGAGTGATTCTTGAACAAGCGGGTAAATTACCACGCTTAGAATCTTCCATGCTAAACCTCTTTAGTATGGTGTCTATGTACCTGGATTGGGACAATACCAACATCCTTTTAGATTTATCTCTATAGATCTTTATGCCCAGGATGTAGGAGGCATCACCCAGATCTTTCATGGAGAACTTTTGTGATAGGAAGAGTTTGACCGAGTGTAGCATAGAAATATCATTTCCTATCTAGATTATGTCATCCACGTACATACGAGGAAGACAACTTTACTCTCTAGAACCTTTTTGTATATACAAGATTCATCTACGTTTTTGATGAAGTCAAACTCTTTGACTGCCACATCAAAACAGATCTTCCAGCTCCGTGATACCTGCTTTAATTCGTAGATTGATTTAAGCAGATTGCACACCTTTCCGCTGCTTCGACTATCTATGAAGCCCTCTAGCTGTGTCATGTACACGCTCTTTTCTAAATCACCATTTAGAAAAGCGGTCTTGGCGTCAATCTGCCAGATTTCATAGTTATGGTATGCAGCAATGGAAAGTAGGATCCTGATGGACTTAAGCATAGCCACAGGGTAAAAGGTTTCATCATAGTCGACACCTGGTCGTTGACAAAAACCTTTTGCTATAAGTCTAGCTTTGAAGGTCTCAACCTTTCCATTTACACCAAGTTTCTTCTTAAAGATCTATTTTCACCCAATGGGTTTCACCCCTTCAGGAGTAAATTCCAAAGTCCATACTTTGTTGGTGTATATGGATTCCATCTCAGATCGCATAACATCCAGCCATTTCACAGAGTCCCCACTTGTGATGGCCTGCTTGAAACTAGTTGGGTAATCATCTTCCATGATGCAATCCCCACTTCCACCGTCTTTGAGAAAACCGTAGTATCTATCAGGTGGATGAGGATCCCTACTAGATCCACGGAGTGGCAGAGGTTCATCGGGGACTATCGAATCCTCCGGTTCTACCTCGTTACCACTAATTTCTTTCACAAGAAAATCCTTTTCTAAAAAGGTGGCATGTTGAGTAACAAATGTTAGTGATATATGCCCCAGAGGCCATTATTGTATCATACTAGATTGTATATTACATATTGGATACTTGGGATATTTCACAGTTATAATAACAGTCTTGCTCGATATGGTAATATTCTACCTGGTTTTATTCTACTTCAATATGTGCATGTGTTTCTTTTAGCATATCGCTTATACGTATTGGTAGAGCCCTTAGGATATTTTCTTGACTACCAGCGTTGTGATGGCAGTCACACTCGTGGGGGATGGGTAGTCTATAAGCACATCCTTATATAGGACCCTAGTCGTTGGATTATCGAGATGGGGCATCGATACTACGGAGTAGATTAGTGTATACGCTTCTCATCCCAGCAAGGGATATGGTCTGTCCCACATCCATTAGTACACCGTACTAGAGTTGGTATGCAAGTGATCATTAGGTTATGAGTTACAATGGACAGGACTCGTCGGGAACTGCTGGTTGGTATTATACCTATCGTCAGGTAGCAGTCCCCAGGTGGCATGAGTACATCTTAGTCCGTTGACTTGCCATCGCTACTTCATCTCGAGTGTGTTCCCACAACACTTAGATTACTACCCTACCACACTCAAAGGAGTCATGCAAACAGGTGGTAGTTGGGTGTAGTCCCGAAGCACTTAGAGACAGTAGCGATTAGATTGGATTCGCCTCTCCCGGTATTGGGGTTTGATATTGCGTAGTGTTCGGAAAGCCATTACACAAAGTCCCTGGCCTGGGCAATCGAGAAATACTGGTAAGGTACTCCAGTAGTTTCTCAAGGTGTATTGGGCTCTCCTCCTACACGATTTATCAAGTTGTTAGGGGTCTGACGTTTACCATTCCCCTAGGCGGATATGTGAGTATCTTAGACGAACAGACCGGACTGTATGGAGATTGTCACCGATAGGCTCAGTAGCAGTCCGGATGAGTTTGCTCATCAGCCTTCTTATCGACAGATACCTGGGTAGCCGTTGTGTGCATCTAGTATCGCTGACGGCTTGTGGTTAAACCCACTGCCAGCGTACTGTCGAGTCTTTAGAGTCCCATACAGAGGGTTTCCCTACTTCAGGCAATTGATGTAGACGTCGTATGGTTTTACGACTGGGCTTCGATCACATACATATACTTGTACACGGATACTGATCGGGCGGACAATACTAGTGGGCTTTGGTTTAAGCCGGATCCTAGTATTGGATTTTTATCGTCTCAGTGTATCTGTATTTTTCGGAATACGGATACGGGTATGTATATACGGTGAGAGGGGCATTCTTGTAATTTGTCAAGGCATGCTTCTAGAAGGAGCCACCTCATTATTAGTTTTATCCATTTTAGATAAATGGATTAATGAGGTGGAAATGGAGGAGACATTGGTAGCATGGTGCAAAGCATGGCTAAGGGATTATTTTATTTGTCTTGACTCACTATTCAAGCATGGTGCTTTATTCTATTAGTTTTTATTGCATGCTTGAATAATTGAGCTCTCATTTATTAGCCATTCTCTACACATTGCTACACACATAGCCATTTTATTTCTTGAGCTCATTTTTCTTGAGTTGCTCTCCTCTCATACTCTCTTGAGTTTCTCCATCTCCTTCTTCCTCTAGACTAAATCCTAACCTCCACATGTGTTGTGAGCCAAGGGTTCAGTGAGACTAAACAATCCATTAGACTTTCTACATCTCCTAAGCTAGTTGGTTTAGCAAACCATCTACCTTATTTACCTCACTTAGAGGTTGAATCTTGGAGCACATTCTCTAGCGGTGGATCATCTTTGACGCAAGAAGGCCGATGGAGCTTGCTCGATCCGATCACCGAGGAGCCTTGGAGAGGAGCACTAGAAGACCCAAAGGACCGTATCTTAGAGGTATAACATTCTAACAGAGTAGTTAAACCTCTAGATAGATTAGCTAGTTAAGGCTTTAGTAAAGATCCTGGAGTTTTAGCCGGTGTTGCATAGTCAAATATCAACGTTTTTGAAAATTCCTCCTCGCCGGAAACCGCGGGGTGCGCGACATCGGCTTACAGTGGTATCAGATCCTACAAACCTTAACTATCTAGTTAGCAAAGTGTTAGAAATTTGATCGACGATGAAATCCCAAAATCACGTCCGAAATGCACGTTTTCTGTCGATTTTGAAAACTGGTCTAAAAATCTTTTCAGAGGCCTTAAAATTACGTCCAGGGTTTTCTAAGAAAGAAGAAGAAACTTGGGCTCCTGAATCGGAAAGACCGCCGCGGAACTGCGGCAGAATAATCCTGGTGCTTTCGGGATGCCCCTAATAACCAACGAATGGAGCGTTCTGTCGCCGTTCCGCGGACGAGTCAACCCCGACTCTGTCCAAATTTTTTTGTTGCTCTATTTTGGTAATTTGGAGTATGTTTTTTCTGCCCAGGATCTTTTGTGTACAGTGTTGTACTTTGGGGTAGACTCAAATTTAGTTTATCGATCGAAATTCTAAGTACTTTAGATAATCGGGTTTTCTGTGTTTGATATATGTGTCGTAAACCTCTGCTAATTGCTATATGTTGATTAGTTGGGGGTTGCACATATCTGTGATCTGTGGTGATGGTTTGTGGATATGAATTTTATTAGATCGTCGTGGATGAATAGCCGGGGGATGTGAGAAGAGTGTTTTCTTTTCTTTCATTCAATGTAATTTGTAATATTGATGTAATATTATTTTGCGGGGTATATCCGGGTTGAGGTTGTAGACACCATTGTATATTATATCTTTTACTGTTTTCTGCTCTTAAGATAGACCTAAGGTGGGCAGCACAAACTACCCGATTCTTTGAAGTGCCGAGTGGCCTACTCATTTTACTGAGGGAGGTTGATTCACTTCGGGAATTTGGCGGGTAGTTTGCCGCACCCATAGGGGTCTAGGGTGTGGTATTTGGCTATTCATCACGACCGTGGAATATGTCTTTCGTTACAGGCTTAACGAAACGTGGAATTCCTAGTATATCCAATATATTCATCTGTGATCTGGAATCCCTATTATTGCGTGAGACGAATGCATATGTATATATTATATATCTAGTAGACGTTACTTATGTTTTACACCCGCGCTAGTCCAGCCCCCGCTCTGGCGTTAGTTAAGTAACCTAACGGTGTAAGACGGGGCCCAGTGGCGAATGCGGATGGCATAATCGTACGTTGTATTTTCATTTCTTTTGCTGCAATGAAAGGATTTGTAAATGATGGGACCGCATTAACAAAGATTAATGCAAGATAAAACAAACCAAAGCTTAATCGTTGGAACAATTTCAAAACCACTCGGTTTTCTTCAAAAGCAATTTTAAATGCGGAGCTTAAACCACTCCTTTTAAAATGCTATCATGGTTCCTTCGACTATATCAAGTTCACTATGTTCACGATTTCGCCAAAACCATTCGTAGCCCTCCGTCATTTCATATGAATATAAAGTAGTATTCAAGCTATGTATTTTGACCTTCGCCAAGGCATAGTGATTGGTAGCTGCTGCGTATTCATATGTAGCATAGATAGATGCGTTGGTTTGGGACAGTCGTACTAATATTTTGTCCTTCGTCAAGGGTATGTACTGGTGGGTTCAAATTAACCTGGATAATGACGAGTAGAACTTGACATGTGACTTATGATATGTTGACCTTCGTCAAGGTCATAAGAGCATGGGGCAAAAATCCACATCGGGAGTTTCTAAGGTACTGAAACATACTGGTGCTGCATACCATTTGGAGTGTGATAATCTTGGTAGGCTTCCTTCAATTTTATCACACAATGATATTTGGATCCCGATCCTACTGTGAGTATGCGCTACTCTTCGGGAGATTTTTTCACTAAACGATCAATGTTATAAACCAAGCAGGTGTCTAGAACGGTGTTAGCGGGGATACGCCTCCAGGGAAAAGAGGTTATGTAAAAGAGGTTATGTAATTAAGGAACTTCACGAAAGCGTTGGAAAAACCCCACTCGAAGTACCGACACCAGCCTGGCTGAAAGGTTAAGCAAGAATTGTAAAAGTGAGATTAATCCTGACTAATTCTTCTTTTATGGTTTGAGGAAGGATTCGAGGAAACAGTGGGAACCATCCTGTTTAGATAAACTAATAACCAATCTAAAGTTACAAGAGCATCATACTAGGTGTTTCTTCTCTCTCTCCTATTTGCAGCGACCACAATGACCAGACATAGGTTATTAGATAATAAATTGATTGGGCCAAACTATATTGATTGGCTACGGTATGTCCAGTTGGCACTTACCTATGACAAGCTAGACTACCTCCTTACTACAAAACCCCCGCCGTCCCAGGTCTAAGTTCCACCGTCGCGGATATGGATATCCGTCTGACATGGGAAAAGGATTGTGCGAGAGCCAAGTGTCTCGTGTTAGCCTCCATGGATAATGAAAACCAGAGGCAGCACGAGAAGATGGACCTAGCTTCCATCTTCCTCCATACAAAAGTTTTATATGGAGAGCAATCTCGTATCGCAAGATATGAGACCTCAAAGATATTTCTTTAAGCGAGGTTGGCTGTCGGGTCATCTGTAGGGGACCATGTCCTTACGATGATTCGCTATATTGAACAACTCACGGACCATGGGACTACGTTGGAGAACGACTTGTGTATCGACTTGATTCTACAGTCCCTACCATCTACTTACTCCCAGTTTATCTTGAATTCCAAAATTCAAGGGAAGGAAGTTACACTTCCAAGTCTCCTCAATTTATTGAGGAGCTCAGAGGGCACCCTGAAAGAATTCAGGGAGACACCCGCTCTTCTTATTGGGGAATCTTCCTCTTCTAGATCCGAGGCGAAAGCCAAGGGAGAGAAGAAGAAGACCTCCACCAAGCCGATAAGCGGTGTCAGTAAGGTAGCGGGAAAGGGTAGGGCAAAAGTTTCGGGCTAGTAGTAGGGAAGGAGTCATGTCTTTGTAGTCACAGGAAAGCGCATTGTCAGAAAGACTGCAGGGCTTGGAAAGCCAGAAGCCAGGATTCGAAGCACGTTGTGGCTTCGGCTTCGAGTGTGTTTGTAATTGAAAACTGTCTATCTATTAACTCTACTTCCTGGATACTATATACTGGATCAGGATCTCATATCTGTAATTCATTACAAGGTTTGAGAAACCGTAGAGTTATCAAGGCTGGTGATATGACTGTCAGAGTTGATAACGGAATAAGCGTGGACGGTGAATCCGTAGGGGAATATCACCTAGGATTGACAAGTGGGCAGATATTGATTTTACGTAACTGTTTGTATGTACCTAGTCTAGTCTGTAATATCATATCTGTATCTTTACTTTCTAAAGAAGGATATGATTTTACATTTGTACGCGATGTAGTACACATCCACCTAAATCAAAATTTGATTGGGTCAGGTACATTAGATAACATAATATACGTACTGAATCAAGCTCAAGTTTTCAACGTCCAGAACACACTTAAAAGAAAGTCTCCGAAGTTAAATCAGGCTTTTTTGTGGCATTGTAGACTAGGTCACATCAATGAAACACGGTTGACGAAGTTACATACAGAGGGATATTTGGATCCGTTCGAATACCAGTCTTATGCAACTTGTCAATCATGTCTTAAAGGAAAGATGACAAAGACTCCGTTCACTGGACACGGAGTAAGAGCGAGCTCTTGGGACTCACACACAGCGATGTGTGTGGTCCAATGTCTACACATGCGAGAAGTGGTTATTCCTACTTCATTACTTTTATGGATGATTTCTCTAGGTATGGACATGCATTCTTGATGAAATATAAATCCGAGGCCTTTGAGAAATTCCAGGAATACAAAAATGAAGTGGAAAAACAAACCGGCAAAAATATCATGACACTGAGATCTGATCGAGGAGGTGAATACTTAAGTGCTGAGTTCCTGGGCTACTTAAAAGAGAATGGAATTCTCTCTTAGCTTACTCCTCCATACACACCTCAGCACAACGGTGTATCAGAAAGGCGGAACAGAACCCTATTGGATATGGTTCGTTCCATGATGAGTAATGCCGAGTTACCGCGATCCTTCGGGGGCTATGCACTAGAATCAGCTGCATATCTTTTGAACAAGGTTCCTACTAAGTCAGTGCCTACCACACCATATCAGATGTAGAGTGGGAAGAAACCCTATTTTAAGTACCTTGAGATATGGGGATGTCCAGCTTTTGTAAAAAAGCAGCATGCAAACAAGTTCGACGCACGCTTAGTATTGTGTAAGTTTGTGGGATACCCAAAGAACTCTAGAGGGTATCTTTTCTATTACGCAGAGAAACAAAAAGTTTTTGTGTCTCGGCATGCTCTCTTCTTGGAAACTCATTTTTTACAAAATGAGATAATTGGGAGCGCAATAGAACTGGAAGAAATTCCAGAACAGCAAACTATTACTGAAAGCATGGTGGAACCAGACGTTTCGAAAGAACCCGACATACCAGCACCACTCAGCAGAACTAGTAGGCTATCTCATCCCCCCGAGAGATACTACGGTTTTCTCATAGATTGGGATAGAGAGGGTTGCATCATCGACGATGATGAGCCAACTAGCTTCCAGTAAGCTATTCAGAGCAGAGACTCGGTAAAATGGCTGGAAGCAATGCGGACCGAAATGGAGTCCATGTACACCAACAAAGTATAGACTTTTGACTTTGCTCCAGAAGGGGTAAAACCCGTAGGCTGCAAATGGATCTTCAGAAAGAAGATTGGTGTAGATGGTGTTAGGAATATGTATGCCCTAGCAGCCATTATTGTATGATATAGTGGATGCTTCGACATATATATAGAGAACTTTCTTGCTGGACAAGATAGTATGCTATCTGGTTACTCTTTATCTTAACATGTAGACTGGTATTCTTATACTGTCAATCTCTTACATGTTGATAAAGCCCTTAGGGTGTTTGCTTGACTACCAGGACTATGATGCGGATCATACTACTAGGACCTGGGTAGTCCACAAGCAAATCCTTTAATTGTTCCTGGTCGAGGGTATATCAAGTCAGGGCATCGATATTTCCAAAGTAGACTAGTGTGTACGTTTCTTGACCCTGTATGGGGGCGATAGTTGGTCCCATAGCCATTGGTGTTTGACATCAAAGATTGTGCACAGGTGCTCAGTAGAGAATGGGTACACCGAACAGGACTCTCCTAGGACTCCTAGTTGGTAGTATAACTATCGTCAGATAACAGTCCTCTGGAGACACTGGTACAGGTTAGTCTGTAGAACCAAGATCGTCATAAAGTCTTGTGTGGTTCCCATTGTGCTTTGATTTCCTCCCTACCACGTTTCAAAGGAGTCGTGTAAACAGGTGGATTTTGGGTACAGCCCCGAGTCACATGGAGGCAACGAGCGATAGGAGGGGTTTCGTCTCTTCCGGTATAGGGAGTTGATGTTGCGCTATGCTCGATTGGCTATAACTAGAAGTCCTGGCCAGGGCTGCTGCTGTGATTTACTGGTAAGAGTTATCAGTAGTTTCTCGAACCGTTATAGGCCAGACATCGGCATGACTTATCACGTTACTGGGGTCTGACGATTTCTACCCCTAGATATGATATGCGACATATCAGACGAAGAGATCGGACTATACGATAAGTGTTACTGATAGGCTTCATGGAGAGTATGGACAAGCTTGCTTATTGATCTTCATATCGCTCAATACCTGGATAGCCGTTATGTCCAGCTAGTACCGCTGACGGCTTGTGGGTGACTGATGCGATCATCACCTACTGCTGGCGTATTGACGAGTCTTTAGAGTCCGACACAAAAGTTTCTTGGTTCATGCAAAACGAGTAGGGAATATATGATGATATGTGCGAGGGGCCTGATTAAATACGAGTATGTGATACCGTATTGTAATCTGGCAGTTATCTGATGTCGGTCAGGTTATATGTGATATAACCGGATTATCGAATCAAGTGTTAATTTGATAATGTGATATACAGATAAATGATATTAGTCGGTTATATATGATATAACCGGATTATTAAATCAATGTGTTGATTTAATAATGTGATATCATTATATCTTAACTAATATTATTAGCTCACTTAATATTTTCTTATATACATTAATATATATGTGTGTGATATATAATATATATATATATATATATATATATATGAAGCATGGCATGAATTTCTTTTTTTGGAAAATAGAAAAAGAGGTGGAAAATGAAGAGATATGGTGAGGCATGGGCTTTATTATTTGTTTATTACTCTTGACTCACTATTCAAGCATGGTTGCAATTTTATATTGCAATTTACTCCATGCTTGAATGGGTAAGGGTCAAGGGGGTAGCCATACTCACATCATTCTTCACATGTGTGATTTTCTTGTGTTGCTCTCTTGAGCTCTCTACCTCTTCTTCTTCCTCCTCTTCATGCTTCAAAGTTCCAACCCCTCACATGTGATGTGAACCATGAAGTTTTGAACAAACTAGTGAGCTAAACCAAACCCCTACTTCACCATCCTACACTTGATTAGCAATCAAGTGTTGTGTGTTTCCTTCACTAAAGATAGTTTAGTGAAGAGCTAGTTTGAGCTAGAAGGACTTCGGGTGGATCGTCTTCGGCGCGAAGATCATGGAGGATGCTCGTTCAAATTCAAAGAGGAGCCTAGCGGAGTCGCGAGGACCACATCCCGGAGCTTTAGAAGAGAAGGACACGGTCATCATGTTAGTTATGTATATGCCCTAGAGGCCATTGTTGTACATATGATGTATATTATAATGGATGCTTGGATATATATAGAGTGGACTTTCTTGCTCGTCATGATAGTATGCTATTTGGTTTTCCTTTATCTTAACATGTTGACTTGTATTGGTTTACTGTCTTTCTCTCACATGTTGATAAAGCCCTTAGGATCTGTACTCGACTACTGGGACTATGATGGGATCATATAAGTGGGGCCAGAGTAGTCGATGAGTACATCCTATAACTGTTCCTAGTCGAGGGTATATCGAGACAGGGCATCGATACACCAGAGTAGACTAGCGTATACGCATCTTGACCCATATGATGCGCGATGGATGATCCTATATCCATCGGTGTTTAACATCAAGGATGGTATACGGGTGCTCAGTGGAGACTGGGTACACTGGACGGACTCGCCGAGAACTCCCAGATGGTGATATACCACACATCAGATGGCAGTTCTCCGGTGACACTGGTACAGGGTAGTCTGTAGACCCGAGATCGTCATAGAGTCTTGTGTGATTCCCAATGTGCTTTGATTTCCACCTTACCATGTCCAAGAGGGCATGCAAAACGGTGGCTTCTGGGTGCAGTCCCGAATCACATGAAGGCAATGAGCGATAGGAGGGGATTCGTCTCTCCCGGTATAGGGAGTTGATGTTGTGCTATGTTCGATTGGCTATAACTGGAAGTCCCTGGCCAGGGCTGATATAGAGATTTACTGGTAAGTGTTACCAGTAGTTTCTCGACCTGTTATGAGCCTCACATCGACACGACTTATCGGTTACTGGGTCTGACGTATACCACCCCTAGAGTTGATATGCGACATATCCGACGAAGAGACCGGACTGTACGGGAGTGTTACTGATTGGATTCACAGGAGAACGTACAGGCTAGCTTGTTGATCTTCTGATCGCTCAATACCTGGTTGGCTGTTACGTTTAGCTGACCGCTTGCAGTTTGTGGGTGTTTGATATGATCATCACCTGCTACCGGCGTATTGACGATTCTTTAGAGTCCTACACAGAGGTTTCTTGGCTCACGCAAAACGGAGTAGAGGCACATATGTGATATGTGCAGGACCGAGGATAATGCGATATGAGATACCGTATTATATTCTCGCGATATTTAGATATGAACCGGGTCATCGGATCAAGTGTTGATTCGATGAATCGGTACATGATATATTAGTCGGTTATAGTCGATATAGCCGGATTGTCGGATCAAGTGTTGATTCGATGATTTAATGTATAATAATATATATGATATATTGTATTACATTATCTAATATTGGCTCGCTTTATTATTTCATTTTCTCACCGGATAATACATTGATATATATGCGATATATATTAATTGTATTATTTTCTTTTGTTACAAATATATAAAATATATGTGATATATATTATAGTAACATGATATGATTAATAATGAAACATGTTTAGTGATGATAAAATGAGATTAGGGTTTGATTAGGGTTAGCTCCTTCTTGCACCATTTAGAAGCTTTCCTTTTGTCATGAAGAAGATATTATGATAGATATTTTCTTATGACTCATTTCTTAACCCAACCAAACCCTAGACTTAGTTAACTCTCTACAAGGGTTATCCTTGTCATCATTAACCATGGTTGCATTATTATTCATATACTCTTATCATTATTCATCACAAAAGGATTATCTTATTCATTCATCATCTTCTTCTCTCTTGAAGCTTTGAAAAAGCTCACTAGATTTTCCTTTTGTGATGTTTTCATGTGAGAATTTGATATAAAAAGATATCATAAATACTACTCCATCATCCTCATCTAATCTAGCCTATTAGATTAGGGTGTTCACCTCATTAGAGTGAGAGAGCTTGAGTTATAACAAGTTCGACGTAGATCATCGGAGAAGCGGAACACTACAAGCTAGCATGGATCGTTCGAGTCGTGGGGCCTCTCTTGAGTCCGGGAGATCGTGGATCGTGGTGAAGGGACTTCTACTCAAAGCTTATGAAGCGAAGGAGATGACTACAAAGGTTGTAATCCCTCACACTTAGTAGTAAAATTGTTTACTTGCATGTTAAACCCTAATAACCTAGCAAAGATCCCGGCTTTGGGTTGTTCGGCATGTCTAAAATTTTATTCGGGCATGGTTGATGCCTTTTGAACCCTCACAAGAGTGTCTAGGAACCCTACAGTGGTATCCAAGCCTAGCTAGAGCATTAGGCGACGTGTATACGAAGTTAAAACTCCGAACGAACCCCGAAACGACATTTTAAACCCCTCTCTGGATATTTTTCCAAAACTGTGATTTTTCAGAATTAAAAATGCTTAAAAATACCAGCAGGAAAATATAAGCATCTCTGTGAAACACGTGTCAATGATCCGTACAATCAGCCGCGGAACCGCGGCAAGACCCTGCTCCTGCCGCGAATCCGCGGTCGTACAGACATGTTGTTGACTCGTTTTTCCATGGTTATATCCGTAGGTGATTATGTATTTTTCTGGGTATTTTTAAATTGACTCAAGTGTTGAGTGTTCTGGGGTTTATTTTGTAATCGTTGATTCGGACGAAAAATTTAAATTCGTTATTATTTCCGGAAATTTAGAAACTGTTAAAAAGTTCGAGCGGATATCATCAACTCACTTTTTCCCGACACGAAAAACTTTCAAGTGTTGAATTTTTATCGGGTTTAAATCTTTCGGAAAAATGTGCAAGTAACACGGTGGACCCTCTAGAAGACAACAAACCTTAACTCGATTATGTGACCGTCTTGAACTGCCTCTAAACCTTAGGGTTTGGGGTAGTATGGCGTGCCCCATGTGAGGCGTTGGCTTGACCCTTCTACGGCTGGATCACCAGTACTGTGACATATTCTGGGATTATTTGAACTCCGCTCAAGTGTTGAGCAATTTAGGAAATTTTGGGTATTTGATTATCTGTTCGGAAAGTTTAATACTGTCTATTTATCTGGAATGTGATACAATATGTGGAATTCATAGAGTTAGGCATGAAATGCGAAGTATGTGATATTTCGGATTTACAATGTTTAAAGTGATTGTGGATTCCAAATATTGTAGTTTTACAATTTCTTTTCTGTGACCGTAAGTGTAGTATGTAGTTGTATTACCGATCTTCATTGCTATACATCTACGACGATCGGTGTATGCATACTTACTTACGTTGATGATATGTGATATTATGTGTTGCTGTGATATGTTATATTGGATCGTCGTGTTCTGAATAGCCGGGGGTTTTATTTGCGATGAGGGTTTTTATTTTCATTCATGTAAAATTCATTTGTATGTAATATTCTTTTATTGGGGCACTTACGGGATGAGGTTGATGTCACCATTGTATATTATTTACTTTTCCGCATTAGGTAGACCCAAGGAGGGGAGCACAAGTAACCGCGTTCTAGGGTCCAGTGGGAGGCCATCTCGAGGAGTCGAGACCGGGTCTCCTAACCCTAGAATTGGCAGTGTTACTTGCCGCTCTCGTAGGGGTCTAGGGATGTGGGTTTGGCTATTCATCACGACCGTGGAATCCGTGTTTTATACAGGCTCGTATTGAAAACACGGACGTCCTAGTATATCCAATATTTCATATATGTTCTTCTGCTGCAATGTTCTGTGATGAGATCATATTACTGCCTGAGACGAATGCTTATACTATATATATATATGCTGATATATAAATATTACTGCTTTCGTTTCTTCTGTGATGCTTAGGAAGCATAAGCTGATGGGATTTTATTAATGAGATTAATAAAAAGAAAAGAAACCTAAAAGATGTTGTAGAATCAAAACTTTATAAAAAGGGTAGCTATAGTTCTGCTTTGCATAGCGGTATATATGATATACCCTGCACCTTATTCGATAAGGAAAGTGCCGAGATCCTTTCACCGGGAGTGACCTCTTTAGAAAAACTGGCAGATGCTACAAAAATCTCGGTTTGCCTTTTGATTGCTTTTAGAGTTTTGCTTTGCATAGTGATATATATGATATGTCCTGCACCTTATTCGATGAGGAAAGAGCCGAGATCCCTTCACCGGGAGTGACCTCTTTAGCAAAACTAATGAAAGCCTAAAAAACACTCCATTTAAAAACACTCGATTCTACGACGATATCAAGTTCATTACGCAATAGGTTTTCAGAAAAACCTGACGTAGCCCTCCGTCATTTCGGATAAGTCCTACTTAGTATTCGTGCTACGTTTGTTGACCTCCGTCAAGACGTAGTGTACGGTAGCTAATTAGTATTTATCTGCTTATGCATATGATGCAGATTGGATTAGGGTAGTCGTACGGCCTTGTTGATCTCCGTCAAGGGTCGTGTGGGTGGGTTTAATTCAATCAGGAAATATGACGGGTTGGACTTGACTAGTAGCCTATAGTTTGTTGACCTCCGTCAAGGTCATAGGACGCTAGGGGCAAAATATTATCGGGAATTTCAAGTGTTGAAATTTGCAATGATATTGCATACCTCCTATGAGATAGTTGGATCCTGATACCCACTGCGAGTAAGAGTTACTTCTGGGAGAGTTTTACACAGGACAATTAGCCGATCAAGTAGATGTCTAGAAAAGTGTTAACGAGGTTACGCCTATAGGAAAACGAGATTTACTTAGGTCTGTGCGAAAGCACGGGGAACCTCCCTCAAGTATCGACACTGATCTGGCTGAAAGATTGACGAAATTGTAGGGTGTAATTAATCCCGGCTAATCTTACCTTTTAGGGTTTGAAGGAAGATTTGATAAAAACAGTGGGAGACATAATGATTAGATAAGATAATAACCAATCTAATCATGCAAGAGCATACGCTAAAGTGTTTTCTTCTCTCTCTCTCTCCAGGTAGCAACCATGTCAGGCCATAATCTAGATAATAATATGGATGTATTGACTGAACCCGCTTATTATACTGAGCAGGGGAACGTTGGACCCGTTCTTTCTTATAAGAGTAATAAGACTGAACAGTAAATAGGAGAATATCTAGATTCTCAAGCCGCCTAAATGAACATGCATGCTGATGCATCTTCTTCAGGTGTGTTAGTTATTGAGAACTGTTTCTCTGTTCACCCTACGTCCTGGATATTAGATACCGGATCAGGATCCCACATATGTAAATTGTTACATGGGCTACATAAAGGTAGAGAACTGGGAAAAGGTGATCATTCCGTTCAAGTATGGAACGGTGCAAGTATTGTAGCCAAAGCAGTTGGCGAATATCACCTAGTATTACCAAGTAGTAATACACTGATTCTGAATGAGTGCTATTATATACTGAACATGATGTGCAACATTATATCAGTTTCTTTATTAAGTAAAGAAGGATATAATTTTGTAGTAAAGAATAATGTTCTGAACATATTCCAAGATCAAAAGTTTATTGCATCAGGCTCGTTATATAATGGCATATTCATTCTCAATCAAAATACAGTCCTCAATATACAAAACACACACAAGAGGAAGAGTTCAGAAATGAACGAATCCTTCTTGTGGTACTGTAGACTTGGTCATATTAATGCGTCACGACTGGCTAAGTTACATAAGGATGGATATTTGAATCCGTTCGAATTATCATCTTATGATACTTGTCATTCATGTCTCAAAGGGAAAATGACCAAAACTCCGTTTAGTGGACACGGGAAAGAGTTACGGAACTCTTAGGACTGGTACATAGTGATGTATGCGGTCCTATGTCTACGCATGCTAGAAACGATTCTTCCTACTTCATTACATTCACTGACGATCTCTCTAGATACGGACATGTGTTCTTGATGAAACACAAATCTGAAGCTTTTGAGAAATTCAGAGAATATAAGCACGAAGTAGAGAACCAAACGGGCAAAAGTATTAAGATCCTTCGATCTGATCGAGGAGGATAATACTTGAGCAATGATTTTCTGGATTATCTAAAAGAGAATGGGATTCTCTCTCAGCTTACTCCTCCTTATACACCACAGCACAACGGTGTATCGGAACGGAGGAATCACACCGTATTAGATATGGTGCGCTCGATGATGAGCACTGCTGAGTTACCTATTTCCTTCAGGGGGTATGTGCTTGAGACAGCGGCATACATACTGAATAAAGTTCCTACCAAATCTGTGCCTACCACCCCATATGAGATATAGGAAGGGAAGAGACCATATCTTAATTTTGTTAAGATATGGGGTTGCCCGGCCTATGTCAAAAGACAAAACCCGGACAAACTCGTGGCAAGATCTGTTTTATGTAAGTTTATTGGATATCCCAAGCATTCGTGAGGGTATATTTTCTTCCACAGTGAGGAACAAAGGGTGTTTGTTGCTCAACACGCCACCTTTTTAGAAAAGGAATTTCTTGCAAAAGAGATTAGTGGCTCTGAGGTAGAACTGGAAGAAGTTCCAGCAGAACAAACTACAACAGAAGATTTAGTGGAACCAGAGGATTCAGTAGTACCCGACGAACCCCAGCCTCTTCGCCGATCTAGCAGGGTTTCTCATCCACCTGAGAGATACTACGGTTTTCTCATTGATGGTGGTAGTGAGGATTGCATCATGGAAGATGATGACCCAACTAGTTTCGAGCAGGCCATCACGAGTGGTGACTCCGTAAAATGGCTGGATACAATGCGATCTGAGATGGAATCCATGTACACCAACAAAGTATGGACTTTGGAAATTGTTCCTGAAGGGGTAAAACCCATTGGGAGCAAGTGGATCTTTAAAAAGAAATTTGGTGTAGATGGAAAAGTTGAGACTTTCAAAGCTAGACTTGTTGCAAAGGGTTTTCGTCAACGACCAGGTGTGGATTATGACGAAACCTTTTCTCCAGTGGCTATGCTTAAGTCCATCCGGATCTTACTTGCCATTGCTGCATACCATGACCACGAAATCTGGCAAATGGATGTTAAGACCGCCTTTCTAAACGGTGATTTAGAAGAGTGCATGTACATGACTCAGCCAGAGGGCTTCGTAGATAGTAGGAGCAGAGAAAAGGTGTGCAAGCTGCTTAAATCCATTTATGGATTAAAGCAAGCATCGCGGAGTTAGAACATCTGTTTTGATGTTGTAGTCAAAGAGTTTGACTTCATTAAAAATATAGATGAACCTTGTATCTATAAGAAGGTAGCAAAGAGTAAGGTTTTCTTCCTTGTATTATACGTAGATGACATACTCTTGATAGGAAATGATATTCCTATGCTGCAATCAGTCAAGCTCTTCTTATCACAAAGATTCTCAAAATATGATCTTGGTGATGCCTCCTGCATATTAGGAATCATGATCTATAGAGATAGATCTAAACGGATACTGGGATTGTCCCAATCCAGGTACATTGACACCATACTAAAGAGGTTTAGTATGGAAGAATCCAAGCGTGTGAACCAACCCACGATCTCTGGACTCACTCTCTCCAAAAAGATGTCTTCCAAGACTGATTTGGAGAGAGCCCGCATGCAAGGGATACCCTATGCTTCGGCAGTAGGCTCTATCATTTATGTGATGCTATATACCAGACCCGATGTAGCTTACTCACTAAGTGTAGTGAGTCGGTATCAAGCAGATCCTGGAGAGAGTCACTGGACAGCTGTGAAGAAAATTCTCAAGTACTTGCGAAGGACTAGAGACATGTTCTTGGTGTATGGTAATGGAGAACTCCGGGGGGAGTCCTTTACCGATTCCAGCTTCCAAAGTGATAAGGACGACTCTAAGTCGCACTCGGGATTTGTCTTTACCCTCAATGGAGGGGCGGTATGTTGGAAGAGTTCCAAACAGGATACCGTTGCAGACTCGACGATGGAGGCTGAATACATAGCTGCCAAAGAGGCTGTCTGGATAAAGAAGTTCATCATTGAACTTGGTGTGGTTCCATCCATTGAACATCCAATACCTCTGTATTGCGATAACAATGGAGCTGTGGCTTTGGCCAAGGATCCCAGTTCCCATCAGAAGTCCAGACATATTCTGAGGCGGTATCACCTGATCAGGGAGATAATTGATCGCCGGGAGATCGAGGTTAGGAGAGTAGATACGAAGGACAACACTGCGGATCCACTCACGAAGTCCATTCCCCAGATACAGTTTGAGAGATTATTCGGGATGCCAGGTATGAGATACTACAGCGGCCGGCCTTAGTGCAAGTGGGAGATTGTTAGTTATGTATATGCCCTAGAGGACATTGTTGTACATATGATGTATATTATAATGGATGCTTGGATATATATAGAGAGGACTTTCTTGCTCGTCATGATAGTATGCTATTTGGTTTTCCTTTATCTTAACATGTAGACTTGTATTGGTTTACTGTCTTTCTCTCACATGTTGATAAAGCCCTTAGGATCTGTACTCGACTACTGGGACTATGATGAGATCATACTAGTGGGGCCAGAGTAGTCGATGATTACATCCTATAACTGTTCCTAGTCGAGGGTATATCGAGACAGGGCATCGATACACCAGAGTAGACTAGCGTGTACGCATCTTGACCCATATGATGGGCGATGGATGATCCCATATCCATCGGTGTTTGACATCAAGGATGGTATACGGGTGCTCAGTGGAGACTAGGTACACTGGACAGACTCGCCGAGAACTCCCAGATGGTGATATACCATACGTCAGATGGCAGTTCTCCGGTGACACTGGTACAGGGTAGTCTGTAGACCCAAGATCGTCATAGAGTCTTGTGTGATTCCCACTGTGCTTTGATTTCCACCTTACCACGTCCAAGAGAGCGTGCAAAATGGTGGCTTTTGGGTGCAGTCCCGAATCACATGGAGGCAATGAGCGATAGAAGGGGATTCGTCTCTCCCGGTATAGGGAGTTGATGTTGTGCTGTGTTCGATTGGCTATAACTGGAAGTCCCTGGCCAGGGCTGATATAGAGATTTACTGGTAAGTGTTACCAGTAGTTTCTCGACCTGTTATGAGACTCACATCGACATGACTTATCGGTTACTGGGGTCTGACGTATACCACCCCTAGACTTGATATGCGACATATCCGACGAAGAGACCGGACTGTACGGGGGTGTTACTGATTGGATTCACAGGAGAACGTACAGGCTAGCTTGTTGATCTTCTGATCGCTCAATACCTGGGTGGCTGTTACGTTTAGCTGACCGCTTGCAGCTTGTGGGTGTTTGATATGATCATCACCTGCTACCGGCGTATTGACGATTCTTTAGAGTCCTACACAGAGGTTTCTTGGCTCACAAAAAATGGAGTAGAGGCACATATGTGATATGTGCAGGACCGAGAATAATGCAATATGAGATACCGTATTATATTCTCGCGATATTTAGATATGAACAGGGTCATCGGATCAAGTGTTGATTCGATGAATCGTTACATGATATATTAGTCGGTTATATTCGATATAGCCGGATTGTCGGATCAAGTGTTGATTCGAGGATTTAATGTATAATAATATATATGATATATTGTATTACATTATCTAATATTGGCTCGCTTTATTATTTCATTTTCTCACCGGATAATACATTGATATATATTAATTGTATTATTTTCTTTTGTTACAAATATATAATATATATATGATATATATTATAGTAACATGATATAATTAATAATGAAACATGTTTAGTGATGATAAAATGAGATTAGGGTTTGATTAGGGTTAGCTCCTTCTTGCACCATCTAGAAGCTTTCCTTTTGTCATGAAGAAGATATTATGATAGATATTTTCTTATGACTCATTTCTTAACCCAACCAAACCGTAGCCTTAGTTAACTCTCTACAAGGGTTATCCTTGTCATCATTAACCATGGTTGCATTATTATTGATATACTCTTATCATTATTCATCACAAAAGGATTATCTTATTCATTCATCTTCTTCTTCTCTCTTGATGCTTTGAAAAAGCTCACTAGATTTTCCTTTTGTGATGTTTTCATATGAGAATTTGATATAAAAAGATAGCATAAATACTACTCCATCATCCTCATCTAATCTAGCCCATTAGATTAGGGTGTTCACCTCATTAGAGTGAGAGAGCTTGAGTTATAGCAACTTCGACATAGATCATCGAAAAAGCGGAACACTACAAGCTAGCATGGATCGTTCTAGTCGTGGAGCCTCTCTTGAGTCCGGGAGATCGTGGATCGTGGCGAAGGGACTTCTACTCGGAGCATATGAAGCGAAGGAGCAGACTACAAAGGTTGTAATCCCTCACACTTAGTAGTAAAGATGTTTACTTGCATGTTAAACCCTAATAACCTAGCAAAGATCCCGGATTTGGGTTGTTCGGCACGTCTAAAATTTTATTCGGGCATGGTTGATTCCTTTTGAACCCTCACAAGAGTGCCTAGGAACCCTACACATCAAAGGTTGTAGCCATCTTTCCTTCTCTTAGTTTTTTGATATCATCATACTAAACCCTATTATTCTAGTTTAGATCTTGGTTAGTCTAGCTTAGAACCCGTAAAATTTTAAAATTGGCATGGTTGATTCTACTAGAAGCTCATGGCACTGCTAGGGCAGACTTTCAGATGGACAGGTTGAAACCTATAAGGCTAGACTTGTTGCAAAAGGCTTTCGTCAAAGACCTGGTTTGGATTATAATGAAACCTTACTGAAACGATTTGGTATGGAAGATTCTAAACGGATTCTGGGGATTCTTGTCACAGAGGTTCTCCATGAAGGACCTGGGTGATGCCTTCTACATTCTGGGGATCTAGATCTATCGTGACAAATCTAAACGGATGTTGGGACTCTCACAGTCAAGGTACATCGACTCCATACTGAAACGATTTGGTATGGAAGATTCTAAGCGCGGTAATTTACCGGCTTGCCATGGAATTACCCTCTCCAAAGAGATGTCTTCCAAGACTAATTTGGAAAGGGCTCACATGTCTATTATACCTTACGCTTCAGCGGTAGGCTCTATAATGTATGCAATGTTGTGTATCAGACTAAATGTAGCATACACCTTGAGCGTTGTAAGCCGGTATCAGTCAAACCCATGGGAGAAGCACTGGATAGCAGTGAAGAACATCTCAAGTACCTGAGAAGGACTAAGGAGATGTTCTTGGTGTACAGCAGGGAAGACCTCTATATCGAGGCCTTCTCCGACTCCAGCTTCCAGAGTGACAAGGATGACTCCAAGTCCATGTCGGGTCATGTCTTTACCCTCAATGGAGGGGCGGTTGTTTGGAAGAGCTCCAAGCAGGACACCGTTGCTGACTCGATGATGGAAGCGGAGTATATTGCTGCCTGTGATGCCACGAAGGAAGCATTCTGGATTAGGAAGTTTGTGACAGTGCTTCAGGTGGTTCCATCCATTGTTGATCCAATACCGCTGTATTGTGACGACAACGGCGCTATAGCTTAGGTGAAGGAACCAATGTCCTATCAGAAGTCCAGACACATCCTGAGGTGGTTCCACCTGATCAGGGAGATCATTGATCGCCGGGGGATCGAGGTGCAGAGAGTAGAGATAGAGAACAACACTGCAGATCCACTCACAAAGGCTATTCCTTAGACTCAGTTCGAGCGTCTAATCGAGATGATAGGTCTGCGATATGCCAATACCTGGCCTTAGTGCAAGTGGGAGATTGTTAGTGATATATGCCCTAGAGGCCATTATTGTATCATACTGGATTGTATATTACATATTGGATGCTTAGGATATTTCACAGTTATAATAACAGTCTTGCTCGATATGGTAGTATGCTACCTGGTTTGATTCTACCTCAATATGTGCATGTGTTTCTTTTAGCATATTGCTTATACGTATTGGTAGAGCCCTTAGGTTCCTTGCTTGACTACCAGCGTTGTGATGGCAGTCACACTCGTGGGGGCTGGGTAGTCTATAAACACATCCTTATACAGATCCTTAGACTTTGGATTATCGAGAAGGGGTATCGATACTCCGGAGTAGACTGGTGCATACGCTTCTTATCCCAGCAGGGGATATGGTTTGTCCCACAGCTATTAGTAGGCCGTACTGGAGTTGGTATGCAGGTGCTCATTAGGTTATGAGTTACACTGGACAGGATTCGTCGGGAACTGCTGGTTGGTATTATACCTGTCGTCAGGTATCAGTTCCCAGGTAACATGAGTACAGTTTAGTCCGTTGACTTGCCATCGCTACTTCGTCTCGAGTGTGTTCCCACTGTACTTAGATTACTACCCTACCACGCTTAAAGGAGTCGTTCAAACAGGTAGTAGTTGGGTGTAGTCCCGAAGTAGTTGGAGACCGTAGCGATCAGATAGGATTCGTCTCTCCCGGTATTAGGGGTTGATATCGCTCAGTGTTCGGAAAGTCATTACACAAAGTCCCTGGACAAGGAAGTCGAGAAATACTGGTAAGGTACTCCAGTAGTTTCTCAAGGTGTATTGGGCTCTCCTCCGACACGACTTATCACATTGTTAGGGTTCTGACGTTTACCATCCCCCTAGGCGGACATGCGAGTATCTTAGACGAACAGACCGGACTGTACGGAGATTGTCACCGATAGGCTCAGTAGGAGTCCGGATGAGTTTGCTCATCGGCCTTCTTATCGACGATACCTGGGTAGCCGTTACGTGTAGCTAGTACCGCTGACGGCTTAAGGTTAAACCTACTGCCAGCGTACTGTCGAGTCTTTAGAGTCCCACATAGAGGGCTTCCCTGCTTCAGGAAATTGATGTTGACGTCGTATGGTTTTACGACTGGGCTTCGATCGCATATGCGTACTTGTACACGGATGTGATCGGACGGACAATACTAGTGGGCTTTGGTTTAAGCCGGATCCTAGTATTGTATTATTAGAATGTTATCGTGTCAGTGTATCTGTATTTTTCGTAATACGGATACGGGTATATATAAACAATGAGAGGGGCATTCTTGTAATTTTTCAAGGCATGCTTCTAGAAGGAGCCACCTCATTATTAGTTTTATCCATTTTAGATAAATGGATTAATGAGGTGGAAATGGAGGAGACTTAGGTATCATGGTGCAAAGCATGGCTAAAGGATTATTTTATTTGTCTTGACTCACTATTCAAGCATGGTGCTTTATTCTATTAGTTTTTATTGCATGCTTGAATAATTGAGCTCTCATACATTAGCCATTCTCTACACTTTGCTATAAACTTAGCCATTTTATTTCTTGAGCTCATTTTCTTGAGTTTCTCTCCTCTCATACTCTCTTGAGTTTCTCCATCTCCTTCTTTCTCTAGACTAAACACTAACTTTCACATGTGTTGTGAGCCAAGGGTTTAGTGAGACTAAAAAATCCATCAGACTTTCTACATCTCCTAGGCTAGTTGGTTTAGCGAACCATCTACCTTAGTTATCTCATTTAGAGGTTGAAGCTTGGAGCACATTCTCTCGCGGTTGATCGTCTTTGACGCAAGAAGGCTGATGGAGCTAGCCCGATCCGATCACCGAGGAGCCATGGAGAGGAGCACTAGAAGACCCGAAAGACCGTATCTTAGAGGTATAACATTCTAACAGAGTGGTTAAACCTCTAGATAGATTAGCTAGTTAAGGCTTTAGTAATGATCCTGGAGTTTTAGCCCGCGTTGCGTAGTCAAATATCATCGTTTTTGAAAATTCCGCCTCCCCGCAAATTGCTGGGTGCGCGACATCGGCTTACAACTAACTCCTTTTGTTCTTCACTGTGGTAAAATGGATATCCTTGTGAATTCTTTGGATATCCCACAAACTTCCAAAGAACTGATCGTGATTGAGTTTGTCCGGATTTTGTTTTTTAACACAGGCCGGACAACCCCATATCTTAACTCGTTTAAGATATGGTCTCTTTCCACTCCATATCTCATATGGTGTTTTAGGTACTGGTTTTAATGGAACTTGATTCAATAGATATGCAGTTGTCTTAAGTGCATAACCCTAAAAGGAAATAGGTAACTCAACAACACTCATCATAGTGTGCACCATATCTAATAGGGTGCAATTTCTCCACTCTGAAACTCCATTGTGCTGTGTTGTATACGGAGGAGTAAGTTGAGAGAGAATCCCATTCTCTTTTAAATAATCTCGGAATTCCGTGCTTAAGTATTCTTCTCCTCGATCAGAACGAAAGATTTTAATACTTTTACCCATCTGGTTCTCTACTTCGTACTTATATTCCTTGAATTTCTCAAAAGCTTCAGATTTGTGTTTCAACAGGAATACATGTCCGAATCTTGGGAGATCATTGGTTAATGTAATAAAATACGAGGAACCATTCCTGGCATATGTAGGCATAGGACCGCATACATCACTATGTATCAGTCCTAAGAGTTCATTAGCTCTTTCTTCGTGTCCAGTAAACGGGGTTTTGGTCATCTTGCCTTTGAGACATGACATGCAAGTTTCTTAAGATTTAAATTCTAACGGATTCAAATATCCATCTTTTTGTAACTTAGCTAGTCTGGTCGTATTGATATGACCAAGTCTACAATGCCACAAGAAGGCTTCGTTCATTTCTGAACTTTTCCTCTTGTGTGTGTTCTGTATATTTAGAACTGTATTTATATTTAGAATGCATATACCGTTACTTAACGCACCAAACCCAATTAACACTTGATTTAGGAAAATGTTCATAACATTTTTCTCTAGTGCAAAGTTATATCCTTCTTTATCTAATAAAGAAATGGATATTATATTGCACATCATCGATGGTACGTAATAACAGTCGTTCAAAATCAATGTATTACCATTTGGCAATACTAGGTGATATTCGCCGACAGCTTCGGCAGCAACAATTGCTCCGTTTCCTACTCTGAGGGACATATCACCCTTTCCCAATTCTCTACTTCTTCTTAACCCTTGTAACATATTACAAATATGGGATCCTGATTCGGTATCTAATATCCAGGACGTAGAGCAAACTGAGAAACAGTTCTCAATAACGAACACACCCGAAGAAGATGCATCAGAATGCTCTTTCTTCGTTCGGGTTGCGTGGGAATCCTTGCATTCCCCTATTCCTTGCTCAGACTTATGAAAGTCATAAGATAGAGCAGAACCAATGTTCCCCATCCCAGTATAACAAGCGGGTTCGGTCAATACATCCATATTATTATCTTGATTAAGGCGTGTCATGGTCGCTACCTGGAGAGAGAGAAGAAACACTTTAACATGCACTTTTGCAAGATTAGATTGGTTATTATATTATCTAATCAGGATGGCTCCCACTGTTTTTGTCAAATCTTCCTTCAAACCCTAAAATATAAGACTAGCCGGGATTAATTACACCCTACAAGCTCGCCAATCGGTCAGCCAAGCTGGTATTGGTACTCCGAGGGAGTCTCCCCAATGCTTTCGCATGGAACTAGTTAAATAACCTCGTTTCCGCAGGGGCATATCCCTGTTAACACTTTTCTTAGTCACCTACTGGATCAACTAATTATAAAGTGGAAAACTCTCCCAGGAGTAACACTTACTCGCAGTGGGTATCGGGATCCAACTATTATATAGAAGGTATGCAATCTCATTGCAAATTTCAACATTTGAAATTCCCCATATCTGTTTTTACTCCATGAGTTTTATTACCTTGACAAGATTAACAAACCATAAATCGCAAGTCAAGTTCAACCTGTCATTTCGTGATTGAATTAAACCCACTGGCACGACCCTTGACAAGGTCAACAAGGCCGTACGACTACCCTAATCCAATCTCATCATATGCGGCAGATAAGCACAAATCTGCTACCGCACACTACGCCTTGACAAGGTCAACAAACGCAACACAAATACTAAATAGCACTTATCTGAAATGACGGAGGGCTACGTCTTGTTTTGAAAAAACCTTTAACGTAATGAACTTAATATCGTTGTAGAATCTAGTGATTTGAAAAGGAGTGGTTTAAGCTCCGCTTTTAAAATCGAGTAGTTTTCGAAACAAACCGAGTGGGTTGTAGCATATGCTAGTTTTGCTAAAGAGGTCATTCCCGATGAAAGGATCTAGGCTTTTTCCTCGTCGAATGAGGTGCTGGATATTCGTAATGGAATACAGCTATTCAAAGCAATAACTAGAGCTACCATTTTGAAAAATTTGATTCTATAACATCTTTAGGTTTCTTTTCTTTTCATTAAACTCATTAATGACGTCCTATTATTTATGTTTCCTAAACATCACAGAAGAAACGAAAATAAAACACACATATATACCATCCGCATTCGCCACAGGGACCCGGGTCTTCACAGTAAGGTTACTTAACTTACGGCATTGCGGGGTCAGGAGAAGCGCTGATTCAAAACATATATAGTGTCTACTAGTATATCATACATATAAATATCATTCATCTCACGCAGTTTATATGATCACATCATATTAGAATCAGTAGAAGCAAACATATGAAATATAGGATATACTAGGAGGTCCGTGTTTTAGATTAAACCAGTAATGAAAAACACGGATTCCACGGTCGTGATGAATAGCCAAACCCGCATCCCTAGACCCCTACGGGAGAGACTAACAACCCTGCCAATTCTAGAGTTAGGCGACCCGGTCTCGACTTCTCGAGATGGCCTACCACTGGACGCTAGAACCCGGTTACTTGTGCTCCCCGCCTTGGGTCTATCCTAATGCGGAAAAGTAAATAATATACATCAATGGAGACAACAACCTCAACCCGGAAGTGTCCCAATAAAAGAATATTACACACATATTTTTACATGAATGAAAATGGAAAAGCTCTCATCTCACGTAAAACCTCCGGCTATTCGAACACGACTATCCAATATAACATATCACAACAACACAATAACATCACATGTCATCAACGTAAGTAAATATGCGTATCCCTAATGTCGCTGACGTATATCAACGAGATCGGGGATACCCCACATATTACATTTATGGTCGCAGAAAAGAAATGAAAATTATAATTAGAATCCGCATCACCTTCAGACATCATAAACCCGGAATATTACATACTTCGGATTTCATGGCTAACCCTATAAACCTTGCATTTAAGTCTCCAATTGAAAACACTTTTCAATAAATAAGTCAGGTAATTCAACAACATTCTCGATTATATGATCGAATGCTCGTCAGGAACTTTAGTAGATGGCCGCACCCCTGATGCCGTCAATGAAGTGCACTTGGGCGGAACACCACGGCCGCGAGCACCCGAGTGGACGCTTTTGGCCATAGGGTTCTCCTATAGTCACTTGGTCGGGGCTATGGGGTGTGGCTGCTACTAGTGTTACCCGACGACTATTCGCGTACGATACGAGAATGTGACGGAGTTTTGATCCGAATCGAAACACCGTGGCAATCCATCAATGAGACTAAAATGTTAGATTTACTAAACGCTAACCAGTTTTCACAAAACTAATCAATGTAGATTCCAAAAATTGTATCACATCTCAAAACTATCTAGGCGATGTTAAACATTTCGACCAATATTTCAAACACCTGAAAATCACAGAGATCTCAGCAACTTGAGCCTCACAAAAAATATCCAGAAAGTCTAAAATAACAAAATGGAGCAGCACAAGAAATACGAGCCCTCAACTCCTTAAGCTTGCGGCGGGACCGCGGCGAAACCATGGTTTAGGCGGCGAAACCATGCTGACTTAGTGGAGATACGACCTTGTACTTCTTGGGGCTCCATAAAATAACCTGCATCATTTTCTGAGAATTTTTAATCTGAAAAATTTCAACTTTTGAAAATTTGGACAGAAACTTGTGATTTTCAGGTTTCGAATCTTCGATCGAACACTTTAACGTCGTTTAGAGTTCGCCTAAGTCTCTAGCTTGGCTCTGATACTTTGAAAGTATGTCTTAGCACCTCCACTAGGTTTCAAGGAGCATCAAGTATGTATTTTTAAAAAATCTAGAGTGCTAAGCTATACTATACTAGAATCAAACTAGAGAATTAGGGTTTAGTAGCAAGAAAACAATTTCTAAACTAAGTGAAGAGGGTTACAACCTTTGTAGACCAAGTCCTTCAGTTCTAAAGTTCCAAGTAGTTGTCCCTAGAACTCTTCTTGGCTCCACATGAGGAAAGGATCGAGCTTGCACGAAGTCTTTGATGCCAAAGATGATCCACCTTGAAGTCTCTCTAACTCAAGCTCACTCTTCACTAATCAAAGTATTAGTGAAGAAAACACCTAAACTAATGAGCTAGATTAGTGTAGGTTGATGAAGTAGGAGATTTGGCTTATTTATTAATAGTTTCCTCTATCTTTTTCCAACTCAAGAAAAACCCTAGAAAGCTCACTTGTGGAAGAAGATGAACTTGGGTGTGTGAGTGAATAATTCATGAGAGAGTGAACCATGAGCTGAAGATAAGAATGGGGTGAATAAACATCAAGAGTAAAACAAAAAGAGAAGATAAGTCATGGCTTCTCAATGCTTCTCCAAGCATCCAAGTCATGACTCATTTTCTAATTTTTTTGTTTTTACTTTAAAAATAAATTATCCCAATAACCTTAAACCCTAGTGTGAGTCTCATACACCCATGTTCAATGTATCATCAACCATGATACAAATACTATTTTATATATAAATAAATAAATACACACACACACACACACAATTATATATATCAAGAGAAGAAAATCATTAGTGAGCAATATTAGTTAATTTATATTTATATATCAAATATATTAATATATATCAAATTGTTAAATCAACACTTGATTCAATAATCCAGTTATATCATATATAACCGACTAATATCATTTATATGTATATCATATTATCAAATCAACACTTGATTCAATAACCCGGTTATATCATATATAACCGACTAATATTCAATATACAATATCAAATCAACACTTGTTTCAATTATCCGGTCATATCATATATAACTGGCCAATATCAAATATATATACATATAACAAATTATTGAATCAACACTTGATTCAATAATCCGGTTATATCACATATAACCTAAACGATATCAAATATCGCGAGATTGGAATACGGTATCACATACTCGAATTTAATCAAGCACCCGCACATAACACCATATGTCCCCTACTTCGTTTCGCTTGAGCTAGGAAACCTTTGTGTGGGACTCTAAAGACTCGTCAATACGCCAGCAGTAGATAACGATCACGTCAGATACCCACAAGCCGTCAGCGGTACTAGCTGGACGTAATGGCTAACCGGGTATTGAGCGAATAGAAGATCACAAGAAAACTTGTCCAAACTCCAGTAAAGCCTACTAGCAACACTTACCGTACAGTCCGGTCTCTTCATCTCATATGTCGCATATCGAGTCTAGGGCTTGAATCGTCAGACCCCAGTAACTTGATAAGTCATGTCGATATGTGGCCTGTAACCTTTCGAGAAACTACTGATAACACATACCAATAATCTCATCAGCCCTGGCTAGGGACTTGTTGTTATAGCCAATCGAGCATAGCGCAACATCAACTCCTTATACTGGGAGAGATAAAACCTTTCCTATCGCTCATTGCTTTTATATGATTCGGGACTGTACCCAAAATGCACCTGTTTGCATGACTCCATTGAGCTGTGGTAGGGAGGAAATCAAAGCACAGTGGGAACCACACAAGACTCTATGACGATCTCGGGTCTACAGACTAACCTGTACAAGTTTCACCAGAGAACTGCTATCTGACGATAGGTATGGTACCATCTAGGAGTTCTCAGCGAGTCATGTTCGGTGTACCCATTCTCTAATGAGCACCTGTGTACAATCTTTGATGTCAAACACAAATGGCTGTGGGATCAACCATCGCCCCATACAGGGTCAAGAAACATACACACTAGTCTACTCTAGAATATCGATGCCCTGTCTCTATACTCGCTCGACTAGGAACTGTTAAAGGACGTTCTTGCGGACTACATAAGCCCCACTAGTATGATTTGCATCATAGTCCTGGTAGTCAAGCCTATATTCTAAGGGCTTTATCAACATGTATCAGAGAGACAGTATAATAATACAAGTATACATGTTAAGATAAAGAGCAACCAGATAGAATACTATCATGTCGAGCAAAGAAAGTCCTCTATATATATGTCCAAGCATCCACTATAATATACAATAATGGCCTCTAGGACATACATATTCCTAACAGAATACAGGTATGTATATACAGTAGAGTATTATCCGTATTTATACGGAAAATATTCTAGAAGGTGGACATCTCATTTTAGATTTATCAATTTATCTTTAAATCGAAAATGAGGTGTAAAAGTGGTGAGGGGAGTATGGTGAGAGCCATGCTTCAATAGTATTGACAAATGAATTTTCAATTCATTTGTGCAAACTATTCAAGCATGGTTGGGTTTTAATATTGGAAAAATGATTTTACAAAACCATGGTTGATTTTTTTCTCTCTCATGGATTTTCATTATTCTCACCATTTGCTTCACTCTCCTCGCTAGTTTTCTTGAGATCCTCCACCTTCATCCTCATCCTCCTCTCTACAATCTCATGTGTTGAGAATCAAGAGAGGAAGTGAGATAGATACACACTTAGAACCATACACTACATCCAAGACACTTTAGATTAGCAATCTAAAGTCTCTAGTTGCTCCACTAGACTCTTAGTATGGAGCTAAGCTATGGACTACATCCCTCGGGTGGATCATCTTCGACAGAGGAGGACCGATAATCAAGCTCATTCATGGAGATCTCATAGACCAAGGAAAGGCGATCAAACATGTTCAAGGAGATCCCTAGGAGAAAACGAAGAGGATAGAAGACCGAAGGACACTGATATTTTGGTGAGACATTTCTATCATAGTAGTTAGCTCTCCTCTTTGCTTGCTACTTTAGGTTTATGGTAGATTCTTGGACGGGTTTTTCTAGCGCCAGTTTTTAAACCCAAAAAAAAATTGTTCCGCAACGGCCACGGTTGATGGTCAGGACGCTAGGAAATCCCAACACGTGTATATGACTCTGCCAGAGGCTTATCGTAGTCAGTGGGGGCAGCGGAATGTGTGGAAGTTGCTTATGTCTATTCATAGACTGAAACATGGATAGCGGAGATGGATCATCTGTTTTAATATGACAGTCAAGGTGATTGACTTCATCAAAACAAAAGATGAACCTAATAAGAAGGATGCAGAAAGTATTATCCTGGATTTGGATGACATGCTCCAGATAGGAAGTAATTTTCCTATACTACAATTGGTCAAACATTGGTTGTGACATAGTGTTTTCTCCACGATGGATGTAGGTAGTATATGTTGGATATATGTATGCCCTAGAGGCCATTATACGATAGTGAATGTATTTATACATGTATATATATATATATATATATATTCAGTGTACATTCTTGCTTGACATGATAGTATGCTATCTGGTTCTTCTTTATCAAATATGTTGACTTGATCATGTTTTTATTCATTCATACATGTTGATAAAGCCTTGAAGATATAGGCTTGACTACTGTGATTATGATGGAGATCATACTAGTGGGACATCTGTAGTTTATAAGCATATCCTGAAAAGTCCCTAGTCGTAGGTGTATCGAGACGGGGCATCGATATATCAGAGTAGACTAGCGTATATGATACTAGACCCATATGATGGACGATGGATGTTCCCACATTCATCGATGTTTGACATCGAGATCGTATACGGATGCTCAGTGGTGACTGGGTATACTGGACGGACTCACCGAGAACTCCTATATGGAATTATAACTATCGTCGGATAGCAGTTCTCAGGTGACACTGGTACAGGTTGGTCTGTAGACCCGAGATCGTCATAGAGTCTTGTGTGTTCTCCCGCTGTACTTTGATTACTACCCTATCACGGCTCTACTGAGTCATGCAAACAGGTGGCCGTTGGGTACAGTCCCGAGACACACGAAGGCGATGAACGATAGGAGGGGTTTCGTCTCTCCCGGTATTGGGAATTGATGCTGTGCTGTGCTCGATTGGCTATATCAGTAAGTCCCTGGCCAGGGCTGTTAAGATTTACTGATAAGTGTTATCAGTAGTTTCTCGATCTGTTATAGACTATTAATCGGCATGACTTATTGATTTATTGGGGTCGACGTTACTATCCCTAGACTCGATATGCAGCATATCTGACGAAGAGACAAGACTGTACGGTAGTGTTGCCGGTTGGCTCGACAGGAGTTGTGACAGGTTCGCTTGTTTTCTTCTGATCGCTCAATAACCGGGTGGCCGTTACGTTTAGCTGATCGCTTGCGGCTTGGGGGTTATCATCACCCACTGCCGGCGTATTGACGAGTCTTAGAGTCCCACAATGGAGTTACCTAGTTCAGGCGAAACGATGTGGTGCGCATATGAGATATGCGCGTGGACCCGGTTAAAATGCGCGTATGAGATGCCGTATATTATTCGGGCGGTTTGCTTTTGGTCGGGTCGTATACGATATGACCGGTTTGCTAAATCAAGTGTTGATTTATCATTGACCATTAGTTTCTCACTCTAAACCCTTTGTTGTCTTTTTGTTGTATGCATGCATGTATGCATTTATATTCTCATTCGCGCACATATGGATGTGTATGCACACATACATGCATACATCATTCTATCATGGTTGTTGATATAGTGTATGGTGGCAATATAAGACTCACACCATTTATAAAATATATGGATATTATTTTTTGAAAAGAAAAATGGAAATGGAAATTGTTATCATGGTTTAATATTTTGTTCTTTCACTAACCCTTTGGTTTAACCATGATCTAATTTCTATGGCCATTTTTGATCCAAACTAAATATCTAGATATTTTATAACTATGGTTAAGAATGAGAAAGAATGAGTAAGAGAAAATATATATATTTTCATTTCTCATTTTTATTCATATGCTTATCATTATCTTGAGCTCTTAAAAAAGCCATCATCTTCTTCCCTCTTTCTCTCTTGCTCTCTAGTTTTCTCTTGTGAGTAAAAGAGTCATCAAATTAGGATTTTGAAGTGAGAAAACAAACCGCATCACCATCCTACACTAGTCTTGCCCATTAGTGTAGAGTGTTAGCTCTCTTTTCTTCTCTTGATCTAGTGGAGCTTCAAGCTTGGACAAAGAGGACTCCGGGTGGATCGTCGTGGATCTAGAGGATCTCAAGTGAACCTTTTTCCAACTCTCAAGTAGCCAAGGAGTCTAGAGTAGGCAGCTACAAAGGTTGTACTCTCAAAACCCAAGCCTTTACTAATTGTGTGTATGTTAAAGTATTGTTACCCTAGCTTTTCTAGCATGATCCTTAAGATTGTTTCTCTAGCACCATATAAATTTTAAATATGGCATGCGTGTTGCCTCCAAACCCTTGTAGTGGTGCTGTAGGAACCCCTTCATAGTATCAGAGCCAAGCTAGAGCCTTAGGGTAACCTAGACGACATTAAAAACCTCGAACGAACGAAACACGACGCCCGGGGGGTGCTCTCTGGAAATTTTTCTAAAACCTGGATTTTTTCAAATTAAAAATGCTTCAAAAATTCAGTAGGGTATTTTATGGGCCCACCATAAATACGAAGCCCTGACTCATCCGTACGACCGCGGAACCGCGGCCATAGTGGCGTTTCTGCGCGGTTCCGCGGCGCAGTAGGAGAGTTATGCGCCGTAATTTCTTGTGCAGGTCCGTATGTATTTTGTTCTGTTACTGGTATTTTTTAAAACTGCTCAGGTGTTGAGCTTTCTGGGAAGTTTTTGGGTGTTCAATCGTTCGATCGAATGTTTTAACGTCGCCTAGTTTATTAATATCTGATACAATAATTGGAATCTACAAATTTATTTGTTGCGTGTAAATCTAGCAGTTCGGTCTCGGCAACAATCGGAAATCTTGTTGAACTATCCGGCTTGTTTTGAAAAGGTGTTTTCATGGATGAGACCGAAATGCGAGCTTTACACTGTTAGGCATGAAATCTTGTATATGTGATATTCCGGGTTTGTGTTGTCTAAAGGCGGTTACGATTCTAATTGTTGTAGTTTTTCATTTTATTTCTCTGTGACCGTAAGTGTAGTATGTGGTATATCGCCGGTTTCGTTGCTATACATCAACGACAATCGGGGTACGCATACATACTTACGTTGAGGATATGTGATATTATGTGTTGCTGAGATTTGAAATGTAGGATTGATGTGATTGAATAGCCGGGGGTTTGATGTGAGATGAGAGTATTCTTTTCATTCATGTAAAATTCAAACGTAATGTAATATTCTTTTATTTGGGGCACTTCCGGGTTGAGATTGATGTCACCAGTATTGTATATTATTTACTTTTCCGTATTAGGATAGACCCAAGGAGGGGAGCACAAGTGACCGGGTTCTGGGGTTCAGAGGGAGGCCATCTCGAGGAGTCGAGACCGGGTCTCCTAAACTCCAGAATTGGAAAGGTCGCTTGCCGCTCTCGTAGGGGTCTAGGGGTGTGGGCTTGGCTATTCATCGCGACTGTGGAATCCGTATTTTCTATTGTTGGCTATATACTAAATACGGACGTCCTAGTATATCCTATATTATCATATTTGTGTTTTCTGCTGCCTGTATAATGAGATGTGATATCTGAGACGAATGTTATATTATATATGAGATATGTAGTAGACGTTGCTTATGTTTTACACCCGCGCTAGTCCCGTCCTGATATGCCGTTAGTTAAGTAACCTAACGGTGCATAACGGAACATTGCGGCGAATGCGGATGGCATAAGCGTACGTTGTACTTTCGTTTCTTTTCTGTTGTTGGCTTAAGGACTTAAATGATGGGGCTACATTAATATGATTAATGTAAAGAAAATAAACCTAAAAAGATGTTGTAGAATCGGATTTGAAAACCACTCGGCTCTTTATGAAAAAGCTACATTTCAAAACTGCGGAGCTCAAGCCACTCCTTTTGAAAAGCATTTGATTCTACGACGATATCAAGCTCAAAGCGTTAAAGATTTTCTTAAAAATCATCCACAACCCTCCATCATTTCAGGAAGCAGAGTACTTAGTATTCGTGCTACGTTTGTTGACCTTAGCCAAGGCGTAGTGTACGGTAGCTAAGTGGTGTCTTCCTACAATGCATATGATGCAGATTAATTAGGACGGGCATGCGACTTTGTTGACCTTAGCCAAGGGTCATGTGAACGGGTCTAATTAATCAAGAAATGACGGGTTGAACTTGACTAGTGCTTGTGATTTGTTGACCATAGCCAAGGTCATGAGTGCTAGGGGTAAAAACCACATCGGGAATTTCAATAGTTGAAATTTGCAATGAGATTGCATAACTTCCATATGATGGTTGGATCCCGATCCCACTGTGGGCAATAGTTGCTCCCAGGAGAGTTTTGCAGTTTACAATTAGCTAACCCATTAGGTGTATATAATGGTGTTAACAGGGCTACGCCTCTGGGAAGACGAGGTTTACTTTAATTAGGTCCATGCGAAAGCACGGGGAGCCTCCCTCAAGTACCGACACTGGCCTGGCTGAACGGTTAGCGAAGTTGTAGACTGTAATTAATCCTGGCTAGTTTTCTTTTTAAGGTTTGAAAGAAAAACTTGATTAAAGCAGTGGGAGATATCGATTAGATAAGATAATAACCAATCTGATCTTTACAAGAGCTTTCGCTGAGTGTATTCTTTTCTCTCTCTTAATGGCAGATACCAATGACAGGACTCAAGCTTCTACTAGATAAAAATAAACTGAATGGGACCAATTATAAATACTGGCTGAGGAATCTTAACATTGCCTTGACTTATGATAAGGTATCATATGTCCTCACGGCTCCAGCCCCGCCCGTCCCAGGTCCAAAATCCTCAGTTGCGGATATTGAAGTCCGCAAGATATGGGACACTGACTGTGCCACGGCCAAATGCCTCATGCTTGCATCGATGGATAACATACATCAAAAGCAGCACGAGAATTTGGACGTTCACGCCATATTCCTCGATAAAAAGGAGTTGTATGGAGAGCAATCCCGCGTATTACAATACGAAGCATCAAGAAAACTGTTTCAGATGCGAATGGCCCATGGCACGCCAGTAGGAGACCATGTTCTGAAGATGATAGCTCTCATAAAAGAGCTTGAGGACCTTGGATGGACGATGGACAATGAACAATATACGGATATTATTCTGCAGTCCCTCCCCTCCACCTTTGCTCAATTTATAGTTAACTTCAACATGCACAACATGGAGAAGGAACTGCCTGAACTCCTTAATATGTTAAGGAGTCCAGAGAGCACACTGAAATCAGTGAAAACTCGCGTTTTGAGTGTTGGGCAATCTTCCTCTTCTCGCCCAAAGGTTAAGGACAAGGGAAAGATAAAGAAGAAGCCCACCAATCCTAGGGGTGGAGTTAGAAAGGTTAAGGAGAAGGACAAGTCCAAAGCTGGAGAATCGGGGAAAGGGGAATGTTATCACTGCCACAAAACAGGACATTGGAAGCGCAACTGCACGGAGTACTTAAATCTCAAGAAGAGGCATGGGGATGCTTCCGCTTCAGGTGCGTTTGTGACAGAAAACTGTTTTTCAATAAACTCTGCTTCCTGGGTATTAGATACCGGTTTAGGTTCTCACATTTGCAATTCTATGCAGGGGCTGAGTAATAGCAAGGTTTTGAAGACAGATGACCATACTCTCCGCGTTGGAAATGGTTCCAATATACATACAGTTGCAGTGGGAGAGTATCACTTGGGGTTGCCATCTGGGTGTATATTGGTTTTGAACCCATGTTATTTTGTACCTAGTATGCTTTATAATATAATATCCGTTTCTTTGTTAGACAATGAAGGATATAATTTTGTATTGCAGAACAATTTTATGAACATTCACCTGAATCAAATGTTGGTTGGGTATGGTACGCTTAATAACGGGATATACGTCCTAAATCAACACACAGTTTTCAGCATACAACACACTAATAAAAGAAAACTTTCAGAAATAAATGAAGCTTTTCCTTGGCACTGTAGACTTGGTCATATTAACGAAACAAGACTAAACAAGTTGCACAAGGATGGATATTTAAACCCTTTTAAATATAAATCTTATGCGACTTGCCAGTCTTGTATCAAGGGTAAAATGACCAAAACTCCGTTTACCGAACAAGGAGAAAGAGCTACTGAGCTCTTAGGCCTCATACATAGTGATGTATGTGGGCCAATGTCTACACAGGCTAGAGGCGGTTTTTCGTACTTCATCACTTTTACTAATGATTTCTCAAGATTCAGTCATGTATTTTTATTAACGCACAAATCCGAAGCTTTCGAGAAATTCACTGAATATAAACAAGATGTAGAAAAACAAACCGGCTTGAGTATCAAAATGCTTCGATCAGATCGAGATGGGGAGTATCTCGGTACAGAGTTTGCAAACTTCCTAAAAGAAAATGGGATTCTCTCCCAGCTCACTCCTCCTTACACACCACAGCACAACGGTGTGTCAGAACGACGGAATCGGACCCTATTAGATATGGTCTGTTCCATGATGAGTAATGCTGAGTTACCCGTCTCATTTTGGGGGCATGCATTGGAGACTACAGCGTTTCTACTGAACAAGGTCCCAACCAAAACCGTGTTTACCACGCCATATGAGATATGGCATGGGAAGAGACCATCTCTTAAGAGGATTAAGATTTGGGGTTTCCCGGCCTATGTTAAGAAGCAGAATCCGGACAAACTCGAGACATGGTCGGTCATGTGTAACTTTGTGGGATATCCAAAGAATTCTTATGGATATCTTTTCTACCACAAGGAGGAACAAAAGGTGTTTGTTTCTCAGCATGCCACATTCTTGGAAAAGGAGTTTTTCACAAATGAAACTGATGGCAATGTGGTGGATCTAGAAGAGGTTCTAGAGACACAAACTACAAATGACGACTTGGTTGAACCAGCTGTTGCAATGGAAACTGAGGAACCTCGGCCACTCCGTAGGTCTGGTAGGACTTCTCGCCCACCGGAGAGGTACTACGGTTTCCTCATTGATGGTGACAGAGAAGACTGCATCATGGAGGATGATGATCCTACCAGCTTTCAGCAAGCTATCACGAGTGGAGACTCTGTGGAGTGGCTGGATGCCATGAGATCCGAAATGGAGTCCATGTACACCAACAAAGTATGAACTTTGGACGTTGTACCCCCTAGGGTAAAACCTGTGTGGTGCAAATGGATCTTTAAAAGAAAGATTGGTGTAGATGGGCAGGTAGAGACCTATAAGGCAAGACTTGTGGCGAAGGGTTTTCGTCAAAGACGAGCTTTGGACTATGATGAGACTTTTTCTCCCGTAGCCATGCTTAAATCCATTCGGATCCTACTTGCTATTGCTGCTCACTACGACTATGAAATCTGGCAGATGGACGTTAAAACGTCATTTCTAAATGGAGATTTAGAAGAATGCGTTTATATGGATCAGCCAGAGGGCTTCATTGACAGTGGGAGCAGCGGGAAGCCATGTAGATTGCTTAAATCCATTTATGGGTTAAAGCAGACATCACGGAGTTGGAACATCTGTTTCGATGATGTTATCAAAGAGTTTGATTTCATCAAAAATCCAAATGAACCTTGTGTTTATAAGAAGGCTGTAGGGAGAGCTGTCACATTCCTCGTATTTTACGTGGATGACATTCTTCTGATAGGAAATGATATTCCTATGCTACAGTCGGTCAAATCTTTCTTATTACTAAGGTTCTCCATGAAGGACCTTGGTGATGCCACATACATTCTGGGCATTAGGATCTATAGTGATAGATCCAAGAGGTTATTAGGATTGTCCCAAACCAGGTACATCAACACCATCCTAAAAAGGTTTAGTATGGAAGACTCCAAGCGGGTGCCTTACCCACTTGCCATGGGGTCACTCTCTCTAAGGACTCTTGCCCAAAGCCGATGAACAGAGAGCTCGCATGAGCATTATACCCTATGCTTCGGCAGTAGGATCTATAATGTATGTGATGTTATGTACACGCCCAGATGTAGCTTATGCACTTAGTGTTGTAAGCAGGTATCAATCCAACCCAGGGGAGAATCACTTGATAGCTGTGAAGAACATTCTTAAGTACTTACGAAGGAATAAAGAATTGTTCTTGGTGTATGGTGATGGAGATCTCCAAATGGAGGCCTTTACCGATTCGAGCTTCCAGAGCGATAAGGACGACAACAAATCTATCTCCGGGTTTGTATTTACCCTCAATGGAGGGGCGGTAAGTTGGAACAGTTCCAAACAGGATACCGTTGCAGACTCTCCGATGGAGGCTGAGTACATTGCTGCGAATGATGCCGCCAAGTAAGCCGTCTGGATGAAGAGGTTCGTCTCGGAGCTAGGAGTAGTTCGAACCATTATTGATCCAATACCATTGTATTATGATAATAATGGGGCTATGGCGTTAGCCAAGGAGCCCAGGTCCCATCAGCGGTCCAGACATATCCTGAGGCGCTTTCATTTGATCCGAGAGATTGTTGATCGCAGCGAGATCGATATTAGGAGAGTAGACACAAAGAATAATGCTGCGGATCCACTCACCAAGGCCCTTCCTCAGCCGCAGCATGAGCGACTTTTTGAGATGTTGGGTATGAGATACACCAATAACTGGCCTTAGTGCAAGTGGGAGATTGTTGGATATATATATGCCCTAGAGGCCATTATATGATAGTGGATGTATTTATACATTTATATATATATACATATATATTCAGTGTACATTCTTGTTTGACATGATAGTATGCTATCTGGTTCTTCTTTATCAGACATGTTGACTTGATCATGTTTTTATTCATTCATACATGTTGATAAAGCCCTTAGGATATAGGCTTAACTACTGTGATTATGATGGATATCATACTAGTGGGACATCTGTAGTTTATAAGCATATCCTGAAAAGTCCTTAGTCGTTGGTGTATCGAGACGGGGCATCGATATACCAGAGTAGACTAGCTTATATGATACTAGACCAATATGATGGGCGATGGATGTTCCCACATTCATCGATGTTTGACATCGAGATCGTATACGGGTCCTCAGTGGTGACTGGGTACACTGGACGGACTCGCCGAGAACTCCTATATGGAATTATATCTATCGTCGGATAGCAGTTCTCAGGTGATACTGGTACAGGTTAGTCTGTAGACCCGAGATCGTCATAGAGTCTTGTGTGTTCTGCCACTGTATTTTGATTACCACCCTACCACGGCTCTACTGAGTCGTGCAAACAGGTGGCTGTTGGGTACAGTCCCGAGACACACGAAGGCGATGAGCGATAGGAGGGGTTCCGTCTCTCTCGGTATAGGGAGTTAATGCTGTGCTGTGCTCGATTGGCTATATCAGTAAGTCCCTGGCCAAGGCTGTTAAGATTTACTGATAAGTGTTATCAGTAGTTTCTCGATCTGTTATAGACTATTCATCGGCACAACTTATTGAGTTATTGGGATCGACGATACCATCCCTAGACTTGATATGCAACATATCTGATGAAGAGACCGGACTGTACGGTAGTGTTGCCGGTTGGCTCGACGGGAGTTGTGACAGGTTCGCTTGTTTTCTTCTGATCGCTCAATACCCGGGTGGCCGTTACGTTTAGCTGACTGCTTGCGGCTTGGGGGTGCTTGATATGATCATCACCCACGGCCGGCGTATTGACGAGTCTTAGAGTCCCACAATGGAGTTACATTGTCCAGGCGAAACGATGTGGTGCGCATATGAGATATGCGCGTGGACCCGGTTAAAATGCGTGTATGAGATACCATATATTAATCGGGCGGTTTGCTTTTGGTCGGGTCGTATCCTATATGACCGGTTTGCTAAATCAAGTGTTGATTTATTATTGACCATTAGTTTCTCACTTTAAACCCTTTCTTGTCTTTTTGTTGTATGCATGCATGTATGTATTTATTCTCATTCATGCATATATGGATGTGCATGCACACATACATGCATACATCATTCTATCATGGTTGTTGATATAGTGGATGGTGGCAATATAAGACTTACACCATTTATAAAATAAATGGATATTATTTTTGGAAAAGAAAAATGGAAATGGAAATTGTTATCATGGTTTAATATTTTATTCTTTCACTAACCCTTTGGTTTAACCATGATTTAATTTTTATGGCCATTTTTTATCAAAACTAAATATCTAGATATTTTATAACTATGGTGAAGAATGAGAAAGAGAAAATATATATATTTTTATTTCTCATTTTTATTCATATGCTTATCATTATCTTGAGCTCTTAAAAAAGCCATCATCTTCTTCCTCCTTTCTCTCTTGCTCTCTAGTTTTCTCTTGTGAGTAAAAGAGTCATCATGTTAGGATTTTGAAGTGAGAAAACAAACTACATCACCATCCTACACTAGTCTTGCCCATTAGTGTAGAGTGTTAGCTCCATTTTCTTCTCTTGATCTAGTGGAGCTTCAAGCTTGGACAAAGAGCACTCCGGGTGGATCGTCGTGGACCAAGAGGATCTCAAGTGAACCTTTTTCCAACTCTCAAGTAGCCAAGGAGTCTAGCATAGGGAGCTACAAAGGTTGTACTCTCAAAACCCCAGCTTTTACTACTTGTGTGTATGTTAAAGTATTGTTACCCTAGCTTTTCTAGCATGATCCTTAAGATTGTTTCTCTAGCACCATATAAATTTTAAATATGGCATGTGTATTGCCTCTAAACCCTTATAGTGGTGCTGTAGGAACCCCTTCAGTATATCAGGAATTCTGGTAACTAGATTTAGATTTTGGATGTTTCCCAAATCGGGTACTTAGACAACATTCTAAAAGTATTTTAGAATGGACGACTCCTGGTGTGATGGTGTACCCACTGGTGATGGAGTCACCCTCTCTAAATAGGTGTCTTCTAGACTGATGAGGAGAGGGACCGGCATGAATGACATATCATTTGCTTAGGCAGTTGAGTCAATCATGCAATGTCTTGTACAAAACTAGATGGATAATGTATCAGGGATTCTGGTTTTAGATCTAGATTTGGGAGGTTTCCCAATCACGTACTTGGACAGAATTCTAAAAGTATTTTAGAATGGACGACTCCTGACGTTGCGGTGTACCCGCAGGTGATGCAGTCACCCTCTCTAAAATGGATGTCTTCTGGGCTGATGAGCAGAGGGACCGGCATGAATGACATATCATTTGCTTAGGCAGTTGATGTAAGTGCACGGCGGCGGCCCGGCCGTCAATCCGACGGCCAAATGCGGAAGCGGTGATAAACTTTGATTTTACTTTAACTGGCAAACCACCGCGCACTAATACCCGGATCGAACCATTAATTAGTCCTAGCTATTTACAAGATAGGGAAGAGAGATATACCGACAGATCCGAGTCCTCCGGTCTTCTCGTCGTCGTCCCGATCTCCTGCGGAATGTCCCGTCTCCTCCTCGTCGCCGGAAGTGCACCACATCGCCTACTTCTTTTACGGGCTCCCACCTCAATGCCGAGGCAACTCGGGCACGAAGCTGGCTAGTCGACGTGCCCAAGATTTGCTGTAGAATATCTAGTGAGCAAGTCTCATTTTGGGGTTTGTGGAATTGCCTTTTGTGGAGGAATTGAACTTGGGGCCTTTTGGATTGAACTTGTGGGATTTTTGCAACATGAAATGAGCCAAACATCCCCACCAAAAATTTGGGACAGCCCCCATGCATAGTGGCCGGCCATCTTGGTGAGAGGGGAGTGAGAGTGAGGGAGAGTATGATAGAAAATGAGAGAGTCATCCAATCATGCAATGGGGAGAGAGAGAAGGCTATCATGCAAAAGGAATCATCACAAAATCAAACCCACACTCAACTAACAACCATCTCTCATCATCAACAATCATGATTGTCTACAAAGTCAAGCCATCATGATAAAGCTAGAAGTCAAGGTCAAGGAAAAGCTATCATGATACAACAAAATGCAAAGACCCCCTCCACAAATGCCTATTTGCAACAATGCAAATAAGCCTTCCTCCACCAATCTTCGGCCAATGAACGATACAAAGGAAATTGGCCGAAACGGAAAGCAAACTGGAAACTCCAGAAAACTGGTCCCGTAATAAATTACAGGAAAAACCCCGATACTGTGCATACACACCCGCATTTGTATTCCGACCGAAATACGAATGCAATGAGAGAAAATCTACACTGTACTATACTAGGATCCGGCTTATACCAAAGCCGGCTAGTATTATCTGTTCGATCCTGATCCGTGCAATACCGCACGTATCTGATCGAACCCTGCCATATACCCATATGGCCTGTAGTACAAACTGTCCGATCCTGATCCGTGCAATACTACACGTATCTGATCGGACCTTGCCATATCTCCATACGGCCTCTACAACCTTTCGCCCGAAAGCTGAGTAACTGAATGTGGGGGACTCTAAAGACTCGTCAACACCTTGGTTGTGGATTTAACCACTAGCACGTCAGAGGTATAAGCCAATACGTAACGGGCTACCAGGTATTGACTAAAAGGGACGTCTGTGAGCGAACTCAGCCTGACAACCCTACTGAGCCTGTCAGTGACAATATCCGTACAGTCCGGTCCGTTTGTCTATGAGCATCGCATGGCGGGCCTAGGGTGTTGGTAAAAGTCAGACCCGCAAAAAAGGTACAAGTCGTGTCGGAGTGTAGCCCAGAACACCCTGAGATACTACTGGAATACCTACCAGTAAATCTCCTTGCCTCGGCCGAGGGCTTCGTGTAATGGCTCTCTTAGACACAGCGCGACCTTACCCCCAATACCGGGGGAGACGAACCCCTGAAGATGCGCTCACTGCCTCCATGTGGCTCGGGACTGCACCCAACTAAAACCTGTTTGCACGACTCCTTTGAGCCGTGGTAGGGTAGTAATCAAAGTACAGTGGGAACTCACACAAGACAAATGACGATCCCCAGGTCGATGAACTAACCTGTACACATGTCACCAGGGAACTGCCATCTGACGTCTGGTATATGACCAACTGGCATGTTCCCGGCGAGTCCTGTCCGGTGTACTCATAACCCAATGAGCACCTGTATACATCTTAGGTGAACCAACTGACACCAGTGGCTTGTGAGACCGGCCACCGCCCCTCGTCGCGGTCTCGACTGTATACACTAGTCTACTCTGGAGTATCGATGCCCTGTCTCGAAACTCACACGACTAGGGACCATTTAAGGATGTGCTTATAGACCCCAGCTCCCACTTATATGATCGCCCTCATACTGCTGGTGGTCAAGCAAGAATCCTAGGGGCTCTACCAACGTGTAATAGCGACTTGTCAGGTCACTTAAAGCAGTACACGATGATAAAGGTTAACCAGATAGCATACTATCATCTCGAGTAAGACTGTCCTACCGGGATAGGTCCTCCATCAATCATTGCAATCACGTACCTGTGACCTAATAATTGACTCTGAGGGCACTATCTCCAACAATCTCCTACTTGCACTCAAGGCTAATTATTGCGATGTCGCATACTCACAGCCCGTGTGATACCGAACACCCAACTCCTCTACTAGTCAGTCTCACAAAGCTCGTTTGCGAAACTATTGCGTTCGAGGAATAGCCTCAGTGAGTGGATCCGCTTTGATGTTTCTTTCTATGTCTTTCTATATCTCAAGTTCGCGGAGAAACCCATCTGCCGAAAAGAGCAATACCTGTCTTAGAATGTGTCTGGATGTCTGATGGGACATAGCTCATAAATGAACTCCAAATCCAAACTTCTTAGACCGTATCGTCAACTGAACTTAATCAGTATCCTGCGCCATGCCTCCCTCAGTATTGCCTTGGATCACCTGTCCAAAATACTGCCCCTCATCAGAAGGAAAACTATAACTCTGACAACCTCCTTGTCGTCCATGTCACCTTGGAAGCCTGGAATGATAACTGTTTCCCGAATGAGGCTGTCGTTATCATATCCCTAGAACATCCACTTATGTTCTAAAACTGCTTCCGACTGTTTCTCCAGGATTAGATCAATATCAACTTATTGCATCTAGTGCAAGAACAACATCTGGTGTGGCACTTGACATATCACGATTGACTCAATTGCCTGAGCAAGTGATCTGCCAATCATGCACATCCCTCTCCAATTTAGTCTGTAAGACCCCTTTAGAGAGGGTGACTCCATTACCTGCAGGTACACTACCGTGCCAGGAGTCGTCCATCCTAAATGCTCTTAGAATGCTGTCAAGTACCCCGATTGGGAAACCACCCAAATCTAGATCTAAAACCATAGATCTAGTAACCAGTATGTCTGATATAAAATCCATTTCCTTTGTGGAGAAACTACTGTGTGATGACCAAAGTATAACCGATTGTAGTATAGGAGTTTCTTTTCCTACTCTGTGTATGTCATCCAAATACCAGGATATCACACCCTACTACCTTCTCAACAGATCCATCCCCTATTCTGATGAAGTCAAACCTATGACTGTCACGTCAGAAATAGATGATCTATCTCCGCTACTGGTGCTTCAGTCTATAAATAGACATAAGCTACCTTTCCACCAATGCTTCCTCTGCTCCCACTGACTACGACAACCCTCTGGCAGAGTCATATACACGTACATTTCTAAAACTAGTTTAGAAAGACGCTATACTCATCCTCCTGCCGGGTCTCACAGTCTGGAACAACAGCAATGGTAAGTCTGGGTAAATAAGAACTTCCCTGTCACCGTCCTTGAGGCTACCATAGTACCTCTCGGGTGCCTGAAGTTACCCACCTTATCTGCGGAGTGGCCAATGGAATGTCAAACCAGATTGAATCTTTAGGTTCCTTATCAAATCTTCAGTAATCGTTTGCGGTTCTGGAATCACTTCCAGTTCTACCATACTCCCACTACTGTTTTCTGAAAAAATCCATTTTTAATAAAACTGTGGCGAGTCTAGAACAATATCGCTATTGATCTTTCAGATGGTAGAAAATCAACCCTCGTCATAGCCTGGGTCAACCCACAAACAGCCATTACAGAAACGTGCCTTGAGTTATCCAGAGTCTGGTTTTAAGCATAAACCGGACAACTCCCCGTACCTTAACATCGTTAAGATATGAACTGTTTTATATGCAATATAGAACCAGAGGCACTGATTTAATTGAACCAGATCCAAATCATGCAACTGTCTCCAGTGCATGTCAACTAAAATGGAAGGAGGCCGATCAGCGTTAATCAACTTAGGAATGCTTCCAATTATGAGTAACCTGAAAGAGAAGCAAGTTCTCTTTATCATTACTATCAACTGAATACCATATACAAGTATCTACATCTTCGATCACTTTGAAGAATCCCGATACTTGGTATACCTGGTTCTCTACTCTATTCAAATACCTATAACTTCTCAAAATTCAGACCCTGTGTTTCCGCGAAACACCTGTCTAAAAACTAGAGAAGTCATAAGTAAACCGAATATAGTACGAGGACCAACCCCTCTGTCCTGATCGACCCTGGACAACATAAAATACTCTGTATAAGTCCCTTGAGTCTGATAACTCATTCACTGTGTGTCGTAGGTCGAAAACTGTACTTATGGTTAAGAAGAATTACACCGCTGTTTAATGCTCCTTACCTAACCATCCACTGATATAGGTAAATGTCACAGACATAATTTCAAAAAGGTATATCTCACTCTATGAAAACAGACGTACAAATATATCAATTTGAAATTGGTGCATAACTGCGGATATTCAAAACCAAATATTTGCCGACCGGCAAACAGCCCAGGTGATTTCCTCAAATATCACCGATTACAACGAATCCCGATAGAATGAGGATGATCACCCAGTTCCCAATAACTTACTCCCACTCATCATCTGTAAAACCATACAGATGTGAGAATCAAACCTGGTAAATACATACCCTGGAGTAAGTATCTAATCGGGAAATCAGTTTTCTTTTAATAGTACACAGTGAAACTGAAACATTGAAATGTTTCGATGGGGTATCCCGGCATTCCTAGTAATGCCTCTTCCATTATCCAGATTCACAACTGTAACCGTGTAATTCTTTGCCACCTCTCCAAATCCCTTCATATTTCTTTAGTCTTTAACTTCTGTACACCCCTTTAGGCCAAATGGTTTTCTTCCTTCCCTACCTTTCGGCACCAGTCTATGGTTTGGAAGAAGACTATCCAAGAAGCATAATGGGTGTACTGCCCTAATCCTAGGAGCACTCGTAATGCGAGAGAAGGTGAAGATAAAAGACAACTGAATAAACCTTATTCCTATTTCTCCTGAACCAGAATCCATCCCCGAACTGGAACAAGTTCCTTTCGAGTTCGTATATAACCATACGATGGAGTATCCAATAAACTGTGGATCTTCGTAGTGATACGGAGTGTCCTGGAGAAATACAAAGGTGAAGTGGGAGTGGTAATGAAATACTTGGTTTGGTCATGAATATCAGTTGCAATTTACTTTGCCCTCTTACTAATCCCTTGCTTTGTCTTAACTTAATACCTTCTGTACACCATCGTTAGGCTAATTGGTTTTCTTCATTCCCTACCGGTCGGCACCAGCCTAAGGTTTGGAAGAAGACTATCCAATTTGCGTAATAGGTGTACTATCTCCTAAACCAAGGAGTACTCGCAACCTGAGAGAAGAAAAAAGGAAAAGACAACTGAATAATCCTATCCGTTTTCTCCAGAACCTGAAACCATCCTCGAATAAATTCCTTCGAGTTCGTATCTAACCATACGATGGTTTTGTCCAATGGAAGTGGACGTTCGTAGTAATACGGGGTGTCCTGGAGAAAAGGGTAAAAGTAGGAGTGGCAATGAGGTTTGCAACTCTGACAATCCAAAAGCCAGTGTTTAAGAAGGTTCGGTCAACTTGGTCACTGAGTCATAGTCTAGGGTCGGGTCAATGGTCGCTGCCAAAGAGAGAGAGAAAAGAAACACTCAGCGTGCACTCTAACCTAGATCAGAATGGTTACCAATTTATCTAATCTGGAATCCTCCCACTGTACCTCAAATTCTCCTCCAAACCTAAAAGAAGAATTAGTCGGGAACACCCGAGGAGTAAACTAACTCATCAGTGGGAATCGGGATCCAACTATCATCGCATGATAACGTGACGGAATCCGCTCACATCATCATACTCCAGATGGTATGCGCATATCTGGCAAGTTTCAGTTCTTTTGAAACTCCCGATGTGTTTTCTACCCCATGCTCTTATGACCTTGACTTTGGCCAACAAATCATAAGTCACATGTCAAGTTCTACCCGTCATTCTCCAGGTTAATTTGAATCCACCCGTACCTACCCTTGACTTTGGCCAACAAGGCAGTACGACTGTTCCAAACCAACGCATCTATCTATGCTGCATATGAATAACCAACAGCTACCAAACACTGTGCCTTGACTTTGGCCAACAAACACAGCTTGAATACTATTGACTACCCATATGAAACGACGGAGGGCTACGAATGGTTTCTGGCGAAAACCTTTAACGTAATGAACTTGATATCGTTGAAGGAACGGATAGCTTTTTGAAAAATACAGTAACGAAAACCATTGCTAAAGAGGTCACTCCCGGTGAAGGGATCTCGGCTCTTTCCCCGTAGAATGAGGTGCAGGATATTCCAACTGAATACCACGGTGCAAAGAAAAAGTAATCGGCTATAGTGAAGTTAATGCCCTGACGCAAACTTTTTGTCCAAGGGGTCACTCCCGGTGAAGGGATCTCGGCCCTTGCCTCGTCGACTGAGGAGCAGGATATTCCAACTGAATACCACGATGCAAAACAAAAGTGAACGTCCTTGCAATAACAGCTTTTTTAAAAGTGTTCCAACAATATCAGATTAGGTTTGTTTTTAACTTGCATTGATCTAAATCAACGCAGTCCCATCAATTGATCACACCAAAAAGAACGAAAATATACTGATGTGCGTATATGCCATCCGCATTCGCCACTGGGTCCCGTCATTACCCGTTAGGTTAGCTAACTAACGACAGAGCGGGGACTGGACTAGCGTGGATGCAAAACATATACAACATCTACTAATATATATACCAATATATTATATTCGCTCAAGGCGTGATAAAAAATGCAACATCACAGAGAATGAACAGCATCACAGAAACAATACAGATATCTGGGATCCCCGGGTTTCACAGAGCCACTACTGAAACCCGACGATCTCCTGGTCGTGTGGATAGCCTGTGCAATGAAAACCTAGACCCCTACGGGCGCGGCAAGTTACCCGCCAAAACCTGAAGCGAGGCAGCCCCTTTCAGCAACGTGAATGGACCACCCAGCACTTCACGGAATCCGGTAACTTGGGTACCCCTCCTGGGTCAACCTGTACCCCCTACGAGTGCGGCGAATAGCCCGCCAATCCTAGAGTGAAGCCCCCTCCGTCTCAATGCCATGAGATGCGGGCTTGTTGCCCTCTAGAATCCGGCTATCCGTGCACCCCTCCGCGGGGTAATCCTAGTACAGAAAGTAAAATATACATACAACGGGTACATCGACCGCAACCTGGTCGTGCCCCAAAATAATAATACAAACAGGCAGTGACGGCAGTCCACATGTCGGACGCTCGCCCCGCAATATCAAATGTACATAATACAACAGAACTGTACTAGCATTGCATCCAGGCTATCCCCCACGACCGGTCCGCAACATCACAGCAAAAACAGAACATCAACGTGAAAGTCACGTTCGCAAATCCGTCTAACCGGGCTATAGCAGTTAGACTGGATTTACCGATCAAGTGACATTCACGGTCGCAGATATAATGTAAATACTGTGAAATAATGTGTTTAAAATATCCGATCGATAAAACTTTAACAAGTGGGCCCCCAAGTACTACTGTAGCAAATCAAGAAATTCTGGGCCCAAAATTAATATTCCAAAACCCATATTTTAAGCCCACAAAGACACTGTAGAAATTTGGTGCAGGGATCTCCACAGTGCGCGGCGGAAACGCGGCCCAAAGGGGGTTTTGGCCGCGGTTCCGCGCCTCCACTGTCGATTCACCCTGTCGAATTTCTACAGTAGCCTAGTGATCTCCAGTACTTCAATTTTATACAACCCGAAAATTTTTGGAGACCAAAAAATTTCAACAGAAAACTGTCGCTTTGAAAAATGTAGATTTTGGAATTTTGGTCGATCGGAAATGCAAAACACATTAAACCAAGCTAGACTAAGTTAATGGCGAGGCTCTGATACCACTGTAAGTGCACGGCGGCGCCCCGGCCGTCAATCCGACGGCCAAATGCGGAAGCGGTGATAAACTTTGATTTTACTTTAACTGGCAAACAGCCGCGCACTAATACCCGGATCGAACCATTAATTAGTCCTAGCTATCTACAAGATGGGGAAGAGAGATATACCGACAGATCCGAGTCCTCCGGTCTTCTCGTCGTCGTCCCGATCTCCTGCGGAATGTCCCGTCTCCTCCTCGTCGCCGGAAGTGCACCACATCGCCTACTTCTTTTACGGGCTCCCACCTCAATGCCGAGGCAACTCGGGCACGAAGCTGGCTAGTCGACGTGCCCAAGATTTGCTGTAGAATATCTAGTGAGCAAGTCTCATTTTGGGGTTTGTGGAATTGCCTTTTGTGGAGGAATTGAACTTGGGGCATTTTGGATTGAACTTGTGGGATTTTTGCAACATGAAATGAGCCAAACATCCCCACCAAAAATTTGGGACAGCCCCCATGCATAGTGGCCGGCCATCTTGGTGAGAGGGGAGTGAGAGTGAGGGAGAGTATGATAGAAAATGAGAGAGTCATCCAATCATGCAATGGAGAGAGAGAGAAAGCTATCATGCAAAAGGAATCATCACAAAATCAAACCCACACTCAACTAACAACCATCTCTCATCATCAACAATCATGATTGTCTACAAAGTCAAGCCATCATGATAAAGCTAGAAGTCAAGGTCAAGGAAAAGCTATCATGATACAACAAAATGCAAAGACCCACTCCACAAATGCCTATTTGCAACAATGCAAATAAGCCCTCCTCCACCAATCTTCGGCCAATGAACGATACAAACGAAATTGGCCGAAACGGAAAGCAAACTGGCAACTCCAGAAAACTGGTCCCGTAATAAATTAAAGGAAAAACCCCGATACTGTGCATACACACCCGCATTTGTATTCCGACCGAAATACGAATGCAATGAGACAAAATCTACACTGTACTATACTAGGATCCGGCTTATACCAAAGCCGGCTAGTATTATCTGTTCGATCCTGATCCGTGCAATACCGCACGTATCTGATCGAACCCTGCCATATACCCATATGGCCTGTAGTACAAACTGTCCGATCCTGATCCGTGCAATACCGCACGTATCTGATCGGACCTTGCCATATCTCCATACGGCCTCTACAACCTTTCGCCCGAAAGCTGAGTAACTGAATGTGGGGGACTCTAAAGACTCGTCAACACCTTGGTTGTGGATTTAACCACTAGCACGTCAGAGGTATAAGCCAATACGTAACGGGCTACCAGGTATTGACTAAAAGGGACGTCTGTGAGCGAACTCAGCCTGACAACCCTACTGAGCCTGTCAGTGACAATATCCGTACAGTCCAGTCCGTTTGTCTATGAGCATCGCATGGCGGGCCTAGGGGGTTGGTAAAAGTCAGACCCCCAAAAGCGGTACAAGTCGTGTCGGAGTGTAGCCCAGAACACCCTGAGATACTACTGGAATACCTACCAGTAAATCTCCTTGCCTCGGCCGAGGGCTTCGTGTAATGGCTCTCCTAGACACAGCGCGACCTCACCCCCAATACCGGGAGAGACGAACCCCTGAAGATGCGCTCACTGCCTCCATGTGGCTCGGGACTGCACCCAACTAAAACCTGTTTGCACGACTCCTTTGAGCCGTGGTAGGGTAGTAATCAAAGTACAGTGGGAACTCACACAAGACAAATGACGATCCCCAGGTCGATGAACTAACCTGTACACATGTCACCAGGGAACTGCCATCTGACGTCTGGTATATGACCAACTGGCATGTTCCCGGCGAGTCCTGTCCGGTGTACTCATAACCCAATGAGCACCTGTATACATCTTAGGTGAACCAACGACACCAGTGGCTTGTGAGACCGGCCACCGCCCCTCGTCGGGGTCTCGACTGTATACACTAGTCTACTATGGAGTATCGATGCCCTGTCTCGAAACTCACACGACTAGGGACCATTTAAGGATGTGCTTATAGACCCCAGCTCCCCTTATATGATCGTCCTCATACTGCTGGTGGTCAAGCAAGAATCCTAGGGGCTCTACCAACGTGTAATAGCGACTTGTCAGGTCACTTAAAGCAGCACACGATGATAAAGGTAAACCAGATAGCATACTATCATCTCGAGTAAGACTGTCCTACCGGGATAGGTCCTCCATCAATCATTGCAATCACGTACCTGTGACCTAATAATTGACTCTGAGGGCACTATCTCCAACAGTTGAGTCAATCATGCAATGTCTTGTACAACACCAGATATTGCTTTTGCATTAGCTGCAATAAACATATATTAATCCAATCCTGGAGAAACAAAGGGATACTATAAAGAACATAAGAGGATGTTCTTGGTATAAGATAACGGCAGGCTCCTTTAGGAGGCAGTTATCCGTTCATTATTCCAAGGTGACCTGGATGACAGAGATGGTGTCAGAATTTTGAGTTTAACCTCTACCGAGGATCAGTATATTGGATAGTGTTCCAATAGGGATACTAAGGTAATCATGGTGCAGGATGCTGGTTATGACTTAACATAGAATACAGCCCAAGAAGTTTGTTGGATAGGAGTTGTTCATTGATGAACTTGGTCTCATCAATTATCCAGACAAATTCTTGAGGTGGGGAATCGCTCAGTTTGGGAGAATGTTCCTCTCCGTAAAGTTGAGATATAGAGAGATGAAGTTGGAACATTGTAGCGGATCCACTCAGTGAGGCTATTTCTCGAACAAATTAAGTTTCACAAACATAGTTTGCGAAACTGATTAGTAGAGAAGTTGGGTATTTGGTGGCACACGAGCTGTAGGTACACGACACCGCAATAATTGGCCTTAAGTGTAAGTGGGAGATTGTTGGATATAGTGCCCTCAAGGCAATTATTGTGATCGCAAGTAGGCGATTATAATAATTGAGGCAGGACATATACAGGTATAACAGTCTTACTCGAGATGATAGTATGCTATCTAGTTTGTCTTCATCATTGATGAAGCCCGTAGGATTGTTGCTTAACAACCAGCATTATGATGGCGATTATATATATGGGAGCTGTGTTGTCCATAAGCACATCCTTAAAAGTCCCTAGTCGTGGGAGTATCGAGACTGGGCATCGATATTCCGAAGTAGACTAGTGTATACGCTTCTCCACCTCGACGAGGGGCGGTGGCCGGTCTCACAAGCCATTGGTGTTGTGTCACCTAAGATAGTATACAGGTGCTCACTGGAGGTGAGTACACTGGACGGACTAGTCAAGAACTTCTAGATGGTATTATGTTTATCGTCAGATAAAGTTCTCAGATGGCATGAGTACAGGTTAGTCCTTTGACATGAAGTCATCATTTGTCTCGTGTGAGTTCCCACTGTACTTTTATTACTACTCTACCGCGGCTCAAAAGAGTCGTGTAAACAAATTTTAGTTGGGTACAGTCCCGAACCACATGGAGGCAGTGGTCGACTGTTAGGGATTCATCTCTCCTGGTATTAGGAGTCGATGTCGCGCTATGTTCAGTTGGCTATCACCAGAAATCCGTGGCCATGGTGGATGAAATTTACTGATAGTTGATCAGTGGTATCTCTGATGGTGATGAGCTTGACTCAGACATAACTTATTGGGTTAGTAGGGGTCTGACGTTATCTACCTCCTAGACCCGATATGCAATACTTTTTGACGAAGAGACCAAACTGTACGTAGATTGTTATATTTAGGCTCAGTAGGGTAAAGACGTACTTGATTATCGACCCTCTTTTCGACAAGTATCTGTATAGCCGTTACATATAGCTGGTGCCGCTGACATGCTTGTGGTTAAACCCACTGCCAGCGTATTGTCGAGTCTTTAGTGTCCCGCACAGAGGGTTTTCCCGGTTCAGGCGATAGATGTAGGAGCCGTACGGTGGTACGTGTAGTGGTCTGATTAAATACGTGTACGGGATACACGGACTTTAATCAGGCGGTTGATAATACTAGCCGGCTTAGGATTAATCCGGATTATTAAATTAGGTTTTGATTTAATAATTTGTTTATGTATTTTGATACATATATTTTAGTATTATTGATCACTATTTATTTTCTCTCTTTTGTGCTATCCGTATTTTTATGCAGATACGCGAATATGTAGCGATACATATAACAGGTGAAGTATTCCATATTTATACGAGAATACTTCTAGAAGAAGAATACCTCATATTTGATTTTCCTTTTTAGAAAATCAAATAGGAAAATGAGGTGGAAAGTGGGGTTTTAATAAAGCATGGTGATGAGGAATGGCTTGCATTTACTTTGTGCATTTATTAGTGCACTATTGCACCATGGTTGCAAGTTTATGTAGCCATTCAATCTTTCATTTTTTTTTTGATGATTTTTCTTGAAGTGAGCCTCATGCTTCATGGTTGGAAGAGTGAGCAACCATTATCCTCTTCTCTTCTCTTTCTTCATTCTCTTACTCACTTGAGCTTGTGAATATGAGAGAAAAGCTTAGTGAAATATTCCTAAATCACCGACCATCCACACCTAGAAAGTCTGGATCATCGGTTAGAGCCTCCATCGGTTTCCCTCAGGTGGATCGTCTTCGGCGAGGGTGGTCGATTTTCATGCGCGATCCCGACGGCTACGAGCTTTGAGGGGTCTTCTACAATTGGGTGGATACGCGACAAAGGTTGTAGTTTCTCAACCCTTGCACTCTTAGTTAGCTAGTTTAGGTTATTGGACCATATCCTGGGTTTTACGGGCGTTCAGTGCTCGCAAAGTTTTTGTTTTCCTTTCTGCCTCGGCCGCGGCTTCTGCGGCGCGGGCACCAAAATTCAATAGAAGACTACAGGCAAGCTCGTTCCATCCTTCAAGTGGAGTCAAAGAAGAGTTCTAGGGACTACTACTTGGAGCTTTAGAAGTGGAGGACTAGACTACAAAGGTTGTAGACTCACTTCACTTAATTTAGAACTTGTTTGCTTAACATTGAAACCTGAATTCTCTAGTTCGGTTCTTGTTTAGTATACTTAGACCTCGACTTTTTTAAAACTGCATACTTGATGATTATTAAAACCCAGTAGATGTGCTAAGACATACTTTCAAAAGGAGTCGTACAAACAGGTTTTTGTTGGGTATAGTCCGGAAGCACGTGGAGGCTGTAAGCAGTCGAGGGGATTCGTCTCTCCCGGTATAGGGAGTTGATGTCACGCTGTGCATGATATGACTACAACCACAAGTCGATGGTCATCGTAGTGAAGATAAGCTGATAAGTGTTATCAGTTGTATCTTCGATTGGTTATGAGTCTTCTGTCGCACGACTTATCGAGTTATTGGGGTCTGACAGATTCCAAACCCTAGACTCAATATGTGATACTCTTAGACGAAGAGGCCGGACTATTTGGTAATGTCACTGATAGACTTTGCAGGGTTTTGATGAGGTTGCTCGTGGACCTTCTTTCGATCCATACCTGGGTAGCCGTTACGTGCAGCTAGTACTGCTGACGTGCTTGTGGGCTATGGTTATGATCATAACCTACCGCCAGTGTATTATCGAGCCTTTAGGGTCCCACACAGAGGTTTCCCAGCACATGTGAAATGATGTAGGGCACACATAGGGAAACGTGCAAGAGTTTAATTAAACACGTGTATTTGATACACGTATTTTAATCGGGTGTTTATTGATATTAGCCGGTATATATATGATATAGCTGGATTATTAAATCAAGTGTTGATTTAATAATTAAATGTATATTTATATATTCATATATTTATATATTAACTAATATCATGCTCACTTAATTATTTTCTTCTCTTTATTTATATTTATATTTGATAAAAATATTGTGTCATGTATGATGATACATTAGATATGGGTGTATAAGAATTATATGGTAGAGACGAGAACACTTTTATTATTTCATTTGTTTAAAACGAGAATCAGTCATGGTTTTTAGATGGTGGTAGAAGAGATGACTCATTTTTGGTTTTTTCAATTCATTCTCATATTTAGCCATTCTTATCTTCTTCTTCATCGCATCTCCTCCATGGATGCTTCTCTTGATTTTCTTCAAGTGAGGAATGGAAAAAGAAAAGAGAAAAATTAAGTGAACTAATTATTCTACATCTCCTACTAATCATTCTTAGAAAGTTTAATTATTGGGTTGCTTCATTTTGATGAGATCAATTTGAAGCTAGAGCTTATGTTGGAGTTATCTCAAGATGGATCATCTTCGAAGAGGAGATCATCAAGCAAGCTTGTTCCGAGCTTCTTGGAGGCTAGCCGGAGTCCAAAGAGAGGTGGCTAACACGCTATAAAGGTTGTAGTCCTATAAACCCTTGTTATCACCTTACTAGTTTTGTGACAAGTTTAGTATTTTGGTTTGATTGATTGTTTCGGTTTGCTATAGCTTTCTAGATTTTTTAAATTACCGCTTTCACCATGCTTCAAACCCTACTAAAGGTTCTTAGAAACCCAACAATATTGATGATGGATGAGGTGATGAAGCTGGATGATGTGACGCTGGTGGCTGTGTTGCCTGTGTGTGAGGCTCGTGGTTGGGCTGAAACAGAGCTTCTGGTTCATAGGTTATCGGTGAAACTGGGTTTCAATCGTGTGTTGAGAGTTTGCAATGCGTTAATCGATATGTATACGAAATGTGGGCGATTGTTTGAGGCTCAGCGATGGTTTGTGAAGAAAGTTGATAAGAATGAGGTTTCTTGGAATGTGATTATTAGGGGTTGTGCGAGGAATGGAGATATCAATGGGGCTTTCGATCTTCTGAGGGAGATGTCGATGGAAGAAGATCTTAAGTGTTGGATATGTATGCCCCAGAGGCCTGTATTGTAAAGGATGCTAGGGATATGTATGTACATGACAATCTTGCTTAGTTATATAGTATACTATTTGAGTTGTATTTATCTGAACATGTGTATTTGTTTTTCTTACTGCTTTGTACTGCTTATACATGTTGATAAAAACTCGTTACAGCAGTATACTATTTTGGTTTGTCTTTATCTTAACATGTGCATATGTTATACTCGATATCACATATGGCAGATACATGTTGATAAAACCCGTAAGATTTTTCTTGACTACAAGAGTTATGATGGTGATCATACTTGTGGGAGCTGGGTAGTCTATAAGAATATCCTTAAAGATCCCAAGTCACAGGAGTATCGAGACTGGGCATCGATATTCCAGAGTAGACCTGTGTATACATTTCTAGACCCCGACGAGGGGCGGTGGTTGGTCCCATGGCCATTGTTGTGATCACCTAAGATTATATACATGTGCTCACTGGAGGTGAGTACACTGTACGGACTCGCTGAGAACCTCTAGATGGTATTATACCTATCGTCAGATAGCGATTCTTAGGTGACATGAGTATGAGTTAGTCTTTAGACCTGAGATCATCATTTGTCTCGTGTGAGTTCCCACTGTGCTTTGATCACAACCCTACCACTGCTTTACTAAGTTGTGAAAATAGGTTTTGGGTAGGTACAGTCCCAAGCCACATGGACGCAGTGAGTGATTGTCCGGGATTCGTCTCTCCTGGTATTGGGAGTCAATATCGCCTTGTGTCCAGTTGGCCAGAACCATAAGACCTTGGCCAAGGCAGTTGAGATTTATTGATAGTTAGATAAGTAGTTTCTCGGATTGGTCCTGAGCCACATCGACACGATTTATCGGGTCAATAGGGGTCTGATGTTTACCATCCTCTAGACCCGGTATGCGATACTCTTAGACGAAGAGACCGGACTATACGGAGATTGTCACGGATAGGCTCAGTAGGGGTCCGGATGAGCTTGCTCGTTGGCCTTCCTTTTCAACAGGTACCTGAGTAGCCGTTACGTACAGCTAGTGCCGCTGACGTGCATGTGGTTAAACCCACTGCCAGCATACTGTTGAGTCTTTAGAGTCCCACACAGAGGGTTTTCCTGGTTCAGGAAAAATGATGTAGTAGCCGTATTTTGATACGTGCAGGGTTCCGATCGAATGATAATACTGGCCGGTTTAGGATTAAGCCGGATCATTAAATTAGTTATTGATTTAATAATTTACATATACACATTTCGATATGTATATTCTAGTGTTATCCGGGCTTTTGATCGGACGTTTGATAACACTAGCCTGCTTAGGATTAAGCCAGATTATTAAATCAGGTATTGCATATTTCGATATGTATATTCTAGTATGATGTTTTTTGTAATATTCTATCTCTTTGGGTGTTCGTATTTTGATACGAACACATGTATTTATATACGGTAGAGTGTATTCCGTATTTATACGGAAAACATTCTAGAAGGTGGACATCTCATTTTAGTTTATCCATTTATTAATTTAAATGGAAAATGAGGTGTAAAGGTAGTGAGGTAAGAACCAAGCTTGAATAGTTTTGATAAATGAATTGTATATTCATTTGTGCAAACTATTCAAGTATGATTGATAGATTTTTTTTGCAAAAAGGTTTTATACAAAACCATGCTTGCTTTATTGTTTTGGTGATGAGTTTTTTTCATTCTCACCATTTTGCTTTTCACTCCTCACTAACCATTCTTGAGCTTCTCCTTCATCTTCCCCCCAACCCTCTCATGAGTTGAGAAACAAGGGAGAAAGAGAGATAGAAAATTACTAAAACAACACACTACATCACTAGACACTCTAAATTAGCAACATAGAGCCTTTAGTTGCTCTACTAGGTTTTTGAGTGGAGCTAGAGCCAGGAACCATATCCCTCTGGTGGATCATCTTCGACGGAGGAGGACCGGAGATCAAGCTCGATCATGGAGTCCCAAAGGAGCTGAGGAAGAGGATAGAAGACCGAAGGACATAGATATTTTGGTATAACTCTCTATCACAGTAGCTAGATTTCCTTTAGTTTGCTAGTTTCAATATTTGGTTAGATTCTAGGTAATGATTTCTAGTGCCAAAGTTTTAAAAGTTAAACTTTTTCCGTTCCGCAATGGCCGCAGTTGATGGCCAGGACGCTAGGAACCCCAACATGGTATCAAAGGCACCCAAACATTAGAAACTAGTAGTAGACGATACTTTAGTTTCAAAACCGAAAAATTCCGATTTTAAAAACACATTTTCTGTTAAAAAATATTTTTGGTCTCTGAAATTTTTTTAAACAAGTGCAGAGGCTTAGTCTTGACATGTTAGTGACACATAATGAAAACGAGGAAATTTGGCCGTACAAAAACCGCCCAAATCCCCAAAACACACGCTACCATTGGTTTCTTGACCTCTTCAAGTCCTTATTTTCATTCAGTGTCTTGGGTTTTGAGAATTGGGATTTTTTGTCTTTTTTGATTTGCTCCGGATTTCACTTAGTGTTATCATTGCTTTGGGGCAACTTGGAAAGTTTAGAACTTGAAACTTTTGTACCGTTGTTCTCCGTGATGTGGTGTATGTGTTTTTCAAACGTCGTCTATTTGCTATATGTCATTTAGACGGGGTTGTACATACTTTCTTATGTTGCTGTGATATTTATATCTGTGATGTTTTATTCAGATCATCGTGTTGGATAGCCTCTGGTGCAATGGTAGTTGTACAGTTTAAATTCATTTGTATATTCATTATTGCGGGCCGAACGTCCAACATGTGGACTGCCGTTTCCGCCGGTTTGTATGTTCTTTTATTGGGGCACGACCAGGTTGAGGTCGATGTCACCATTGTATATATATTTTTCTTTTCTGTACTATGATTACCACGCGGAGGAGTGCTCGAATAGCCTGGTTATAGAGGGCAACGGGCCAGTATCTCATGACGTTGAGACCGAGAGGGCCTTACTCTAGAATTGGTCGGCTATTCGCCGCACTCGTAGGGGTATAAGATGACCCATGGTGAGGTGCTCAAGTTACCGGATTCCGTGAAGTGCTGGGTGGCCCATTCACTTCGTTGATTGGGGTTGCCTCACTTTCGGGATTGGCGGGTAATTTGCCGAACTCGTAGGGGTCTTAGTTCTTCATTACACAGGCTATCCACACGACCAGAGAACGTCGAGTTTCATTTGCGGCTCAAATGAAACCCGAGGCTCCTAAATTATCCGCTATTCCATGTTGCTTATCGATGTTCTGTGATGTTGCTTACATCATGCCTAGGACGAATGGTTATATATATATATATATATATATTTAAATACTAGTAGTTGTTGCATATGTTTTGCATCTGCGCTAGACCAGCCCCCGCTCTGCCGTTGGTTAAGTAACCTAACAGTGCATGACGGGGCCCTGTGGCGAATGCGGATGGCATATACGTACATTTTATTTTCATTCTTTTCTGGTGTGATAGGAATTAATTGTAACAGTTTAGAATCCGGTTAGTGTTAATTAAATGATAATGAGGATTTTTGTAACAAAATTTAACCAATTACTTTTTTAATATATTTTATTATTTTAAACTAATATTTTATTATTATTTTTAGAACTTGCACACAACTTGTGCATGTTAACCATATTTTGTCGCATGGCACCTTAACCCTCCTATTATTATGTTATATGTTTTTCTTTATTTAGTTTTTAAACAAATAGGTTTTCATTTTTAATTGTTGGAAAAATGAGAAGGAGAGGGAATAATGAGGCTAGGGGACATGAGGGGACATTGCATGGGATGCGTTTATAGAGGAGAGAGAAAGGGGCATGGCTTACTCTCACCCTCACCCTCTCACTCTCTCAATCTTATCTCACTCTCTCTCATATTCACCTCACTCTCTCTTTCTCTTATTCTTCATCTCCTTCAGCAAAACCCTTCACTTGAAACCCTTCACCACAAATCCTAAAGCCTAAATCTCCATCAACCCTAACAAAATCAAGTTAAGCCTCTTGAGATGACTTGGAGCTTGGAAAGCTAGGGTCTTCAAGAAAGTTTGGTGAGGTAGTGATCTCTAACTGTTATATGGGCTCTAAGCATGTTGTGTTTCTTATTAGTTTCTATTTTAAACCTTAAAGTTTTAATTTTTTAGCGAAATATCTTATTTTGGTTACGTTTTGGTGTCTCTGTGATCTACTAACACTATGTTAGTCTACTATAAAATCTAGTAATGCAGTAGTGTAGTGTTAGAAGCCCTGATTGTGTACCTGAAACCCAGACCCCACCCAACTTAGTTGGCTCGGCGAGAATTGGGAATTTCCCCGGCGCCGCTGGAATTTTGGTGGACTGGGAAGTGGTGTTTTTGAGAGTAGCTGTCTATAGGTTTTTCTTGGTGTTTGGTACTGTTCGATTTTCCTATATTGACTGTAGGCAAAATCTAGAACCACTTGGCTAGTTGTTCAATTGATAAAACTGCACATTTAATATGACATTTTTCCTACTATTTCTATATTAGAAAATGTGTTTATTATAATATATGATACATATGAGGGTTTATCTGTAAAAATACTATTTTCATGTATTTATATATTATAATTAACATTTGGTAAGAAAATGTAAGCATAAATACCATTGACCAAATCTTAACGGGGAAATTAATATCTCAATAAAACAAACTTTACTAAATAATATTTGTTGAGTTGTTGTGCAGAATTTTCAGGGCTAAAATCAAGGGAATCAAAGTTGTTAGTGCAAAGCTGCCTAATTAAGAAAGCAAACTAAGAAATCAAGTCTGGCAGTAACGAAAAAACGATTTTCAGTTTCCTGAGATACAAAAGATCGCCACGTGTCATATAGATGAAGCCCCAGAAAAATAAACAGAAGATCGCACCATAAGGCCGCAGATCCGCGGCCAAACCCACCTATTGGCCGCGGATCCGCAGCGTTCCAGAAGAGTTGTGAGCTGGGATTTTGTTTTTAGAATCTTAACCATTGGTTTCTAATTTAGGAAGCTAGGGTTCTGGCTCTGGGACTATAAATAAGGACCGAGAGCCTCTTGGAAAAATCATCACACCGACGAGATCACGAAGTCCATGATGGCTCAAGAATCCGCGTTGATCATCAACGGTTCATCTACCTCCTTAGAAGAGATCGAGAAGCAAACTAGCATTTGTAATCATTTTCTAAAGGAACAAAGTGTAATTAATTCTGTTGATTAATAAAGATAGTTTTTCTTATTCTATCTCTTTGTTGTTTCAATATGATTTCTCTCTCCATCTCTTCTTCTCCCAACATGCGCGAGTAATTCTTCGCTTGTTAGGGTTCATGGGATTAGGGTGGGTTAATGGATGATGAAGATCCTTAAACTCTTTTTAAGTCCTATAAAGTTTATAAACTCTATCAAAAGAATAGTTAACATCCTAATTAGGCGCGCTATCAATTCATTGATAATCGCGACCACTATTAGTGATTAGATTAACTATTGTTTTGGTAAAGGCTGGATATGAACGGAGTTCCATGTCGAGATAGGGGCTAAAAGTGGGAACCCTTTTCCCTCCAGAAACCCTAATCTACATGCATCACTGGCGTTCTAGTTTTAAATCTATTAAAAGATAAAAAAAAGTAATCTTTAATTAATCATCCATGAGTACTAAATCCTAATGAACCCTACAAGCCCATTTTTAATATTAAACTTACCTTCGTAGTTAATCTAGATCTATATTTTGCATCCGTGTTTAACGTAGATCTAGAAACTATTTCCACCATTCTTTATTCTTCCCCCTTCTCAACACATCTAAAGTAAGATTGAAAGGTTTCATGTTTTCCTGAGGACGACCCATACTCACCTCGGTCTAGCTACGCGCGACACCGTTCTGATTGCGGTTAAACTGCTCTTTTAAAAATACAGATCAATCAAATGGCGTCGTTGCCAGGGTTACGTGCGTAATTTTTTATTCTTACTATTTGTGTTGAATTCTTATCCGATCTATATCATAATTAAAACAAAACTGCAAATTGTATATTTAACGATTTGTGTGTGAATTTTGTAAGGATATCTGGAGTCACAGAGTTGAGAAAACAGAAAGACAGAGACATTCATCGAGATCCAGAGGAGTACAGAAGGCCACAGAGAAAAATTTCATCAACTGTTCCCTCTTTCTTGCGGCGGAACCGCAGCAGAAGGAGCTCATTCGCGGCGAAAGCGCGGCGGCATTGAGGATCTAGGGTTCTAAACCTCTCTGGTAAGATTCTCAACTCTTTCTCTCTCTTCTGAAATCCAATAAAATATCTTTTCTGTAGGATTCTTTGCAAAATATCACCGCTCCAAAAATCTTTTTGCAAAGTTTTGTGATTGGTTTGTTTTGCATATTTTAATACGGATTTTTAAGGGGCAAGACCACAATTCAGATTAGGTGGGGATTTTATCACCCTTCCTAAGCCCCACAAATCACAAACCGAGCATCTGCATCAACCCTACATTAATTTAAAAAATATCTAGACAAGACTCTAAGGACTGTCGCGCTCAATAAGGATAGAGGAAGGTCGTGGGTAATCTATCGTTTATCCGCATTACTTTTGTGGTGTCTAGACAAGTGTGTCTAAGGCAAGTGGTTACTTAATTAGGCCCACTACTTACGTAGTGGATACCTCCCACTTACCTGGAACTTACCTGGCCACAAGACTAGTAAAGAGGTGGTAGAGGATTGATCCTACGGCTTGTCCTTTGGAAGTCTAGGAGCGGTCTAGAGACTTGACCTAGGTAACTTTAGTTCTAGGATTGTTTGTGCATTTTTGTGTGATTTTTGTAAGTCCGACACACTTTTTCAAAAACAAACCAATTTTAAATCACACACACGCTGCCACTTGCGCTAAACCCGCTTAGTGCATGCTCGGCTAGACACGGGATTCTAGTGCCCTTCTTGTTCGCGTTCCTGCTATCGACTCCGAGGTCGGTACATCTTCATCTTCTTTTTCCCCACCATCCTCCACATCGACCGAGATGGATGGTACTCCATCAAATTATAACACCACGCTGCCACCGCCCGTAGGTGAGCAGGACCAACCGCGCATCTCTCTCCAAAAGAGATGATATCTTATCCGTGGTCCACTTCCCACTTGCTTATCTATTCCACCCGCCAACGGGGATAATTTTGAAATTAAACCCCACTACATCAATCTGTTGCCAAAATTTCATGGGCTTGAGTCTGAAGACGCGTACGTTTTCATCAATAAATTCGAAAACGTATGCGCAATGATGGGTATTTCACAACTGACTGTGGATGCTATGCGCTTGCGTCTTCTCCCATTCACTTTGTGCGACTTAGCAGAAAAATAGTTTTATAATACTGCCGCACACTCTATCACTAATTGGGATGAATTCATAATAGCATTTCTTTAGAAATTTTACCCAAACCATAAGACCGCCCGTGTTAGGAGCGAGATCAATCAGTTTACCCAGCTTCCTAATGAACTATTTTGGAAGTGCTTTGAACGTTTCAAATATCTGCTTGTCCAATGTCCTCATCATGGAATAAATAGATGGAATTTGTGCCGAATTATATATGAGGGCATTAATCCAGCGACAAAGCAGATGCTTGAAACAAACTGTCAATGCAATTTCATGTCTAAAGATGATGGTGAAGCTTGGAAATATCTGGAAGATCTTGCTGAAAATACTTTGTAGTGGGAAAGCGTAAGACCACCTTCATCTAGGAGAGGTATTCATCAGCTCGATGTTTCTATCGCAGTAAAAGCCGAAATGGCAGCGATACAGAAGAAACTCGACGCTATTGAGAACAAATTCTCATCAGTCTCCCTAACTCAGGTCACGCTACCTAAGACTATGTGTGGTTGCTGTTCAGATCCTTCACACTTGATGGAAGAATGTCCTATGAATGCATCGTTTCAAGGTCACGAGCAAACTATTGCTGCTTTTCAGTAGCGACCTACAAACGATCCTTACTCTTCCACGTACAATCAAGGATGGAGGAATCATCCTAACTTTGCTTGGAACCAAAACCAACCCCAAAGTCAAAACCAGTTCCAAAGCAATTATCAAAGACCTCCTCCATAGCCACAGCAACCACAACCACAAAGTCAGCACCCCTTTCAGTCACAAAATTTTCAAAATCCGGCCAACACTTTTGCACCGCAATTGGCCGGTACTGATAACTCTTCACTCGCACAAACTTTGGATTTGTTTATGAAGCATTCCATTCAAATGTAGGCTAATATGAAGTCTTCTATTGATACCATAAAGAAAGACACCGCCTCCCATGGTGAGAGTATTAAATCAATAGAAAACCAAATTGCACAGTTAAACGCCGCAATGAGTGCGAGAGAGAAAGGGAAACTCCCATTTCAACCCCTGCCGAATCCTGGCCACTCACAAAATCATAATGTGAATGCCGTTACTACGTTGAGATCGGGAAAAGTGCTAAATAACCGAGTGGTTGAGCAAGTTGATGATGTTAGTGATACCAATGATACCCCGGATTCTACTTCTTCTCCAAATTCGTCTAGTCTCCCACCTTCATCCGAGCCTATTCTCCGTTTTCCCCAGGCTCGAACAGTTCCTCGAATCTATCTAAGACGATTCCCACTCCAATTTTGGGATCGAATCCGTCCCCGCAATCTTCTCCACAAACGTTGGATCCAAAACTTATTAATCAAGCTCCATTTCCAAACAGATTAAGGGCAAACAGACCTAACCCACAAATGGATAAGATTGTAGAAACGTTTAAGAAAGTTAACATAAATATTCCTCTCCTAGATTCTATTCAACAGGTCCCATCTTATGCAAGAATCCTTAAAGACTTATGCACCAGGAAAAGAAAAACTTAAGTGCCGAAAATGGTTTTCATGACGAGTAATGTTAACACAGCTTTTACCCAGCAAATACCAAAGAAACATAAGGACCCTGGCTGTCCTACCATCTCTATTTCTATTGGGGGTAAAAATATTAATCGTGCTTTATTCGACCTTGGCGCTAGCGTTAACTTGCTTCCTTATTCAGTATATGAGCAGTTAGGTATTGGAGAGTTGAAACCCACCCATTATACTCTCCAGATGGCAGACCGATCAATCACCAAACCTCAGGGTGAACTTGAGGATATGTTAATTAAAGTCGGGGAATTCATATTTCCCGTGGACTTTATTGTTTTGATACACAGCCTGTGGCAAACCCACGCAATCAAATCCCGGTGATACTCGGTCGACCCATCCTAGCAACTTCCAACGCTGTAATTAATTGTCGTAACGGTTCTATGAACTTATCCTTCGGGAAGATGACAATTGAGGTTAATATTTACAAGCTAGGAAATCAACCATCGGAACCTTCTGCTCATTTTCTTGATGTTTGTTCCATCCACGAGATAGCTCCCGAAAGCTGGATGGATGAGGAACTTTGCTTTGATGATCTCGACAACAATAGTGAGACATCGTTTGATCTTGCACAATTTCATAGTGAAGATATGTTCGATGAGTCCATCCCTGAGTTTGAATCAGTTGACTCGTCGCAAAAGTCAGTAGCACTTTCCGAGTCAATATCCTATGCAAGTTTTGAACCTCTTAGGGAGTCCGAATATCATTCCCTTACCCCACCTTCTATTGTCTCTCCGCCAATACTTGATCTCAAACCGCTACCTTCTCATCTTAAATAAGCATATTTAGGTGAGAATGAGACTTTGCCAGTGATTATATCCGCTTCTCCAGCCTTAGAGCAAGAGAACGCACTTTTGGCAGTATTGAGATCAAATCGGCAAGCATTTGGTTGGATAATGGCTGACATCAAAGGGATTACTCCCTTAATTATTGAACATTATATACATCTGATGGATGAAGCCAAACCAACCCGAGACCCACAAAGACAGTTAAATCCCGTTATGAAGGAGGCGGTATAAAAAGAAATCGTCAAGTGCCTTGATAGTGGTATAATTTACCCTATATCTGATAGCCAATGGGTAAGTCCAATTCACGTAGTCCCTAAAAAGTCTGGCATCACGGTCATAACTAATGAGGCTAATGAGTTAATCCAAACACGTACCCAAACTGGATGGCGCGTATGTATTGATTACAGAAAACTCAACGCCGCGACGAGGAAAGATCACTTCCCTCTACCTTTCATTGACCAGATGTTAGAACGATTAGCTGGACACAAATACTATTGTTTCTTGGACGGATACTCTGGATATAACCAGGTCCCCATCGCAGAAAAGGATCAAGATAAAACCACATTTACTTGTCCTTTCGGTACTTTTGCTTATAGACGCATGCCCTTTGGGTTATGTAATGCTCCTGCTACATTTCAGCGGTGTATGATGGGGATATTCTCAGACATGGTTGAGAATTTTCTGGAAATTTTTATGGACGATTTCTCCATTTTTGGGGACACCTTTGAGGACTGCCTTCGTAATCTTGACGCTGTTCTTACCCGCTGTCAGGATAAGAACTTAACTTTGAATTGGGAAAAATGCCATTTTATGGTCCAAGAAGGTATTGTACTTGGACATATAATTTCACAAAAAGGCATTGAGGTTGACAGAGATAAAATAGATGTCATTCATAACCTCCCTCGTCCCAAATGCGTCAAAGATATACGATCATTCCTTGGTCATGCAGGATTTTGTAGGAGATTCATTAAGGACTTTAGCAAAATTGCTAGACCCTTAACTCTTCTATTGGCCAAGGATACTACATTTCACTTCGATTCGTATTGTGAGCCTGCTTTTGAATTTCTTAAAGGATCGCTCACTACAGCCCCGTTCTATCATCTCCGGATTGGAACCACCCGTTCGAGCTTATGTGTGATGCATCAGATTTTGCTATTGGTGCAGTCTTAGGACAACACATTGATAAGATGCCATATGTAATTTACTATGCAAGTAGGACCTTGAATGATGCACAAATAAATTACACAACTACCGAGAAAGAACTCTTGGCAGTTGTATTTGCATTAGAAAAATTCAGGCCCTACTTGATTAGCTCGCCAATTATGGTTTACACTGATCATTCAGCCATACGATACCTTTTATTGAAGAAGGATGCTAAATCCAGGCTAATACGTTGAATCCTATTGTTACAGGAATTTGATCTTGTCATCCGAGACAAGAGTGGATGTGAAAACGTTGTAGCCGACCATCTTTCACCCATCACTTCTTCGCCAACTTTGATCGTGCCGATAAATGACTCATTTCCTGACGAGCAGCTCTTGATTGTATCCTATGAACCTTGGTTCGTGGATATTGTGAACTATCTTGCGACAGGACTTATTCCTAGCGATTGGTCGAAACAAGACAAACTTCGATTTCTATCCCAAGTAAAAAACTTTTACTCGGATGAAGCTTATCTGTTTAAGTATTGTTCCGATCAAATCATTCACAGGTGTGTCCCTAACGATGAATTCAAGAGTGTGTTATTATTTTGTCTTGATCAGGCATGCGGCGGTCATTTTGGTCCTCGAAAAACGGCGGAGAAAGTTTTGCAATGCGGCTTTTATTGGCCAACATTATTTAAAGATGCATATGAACATTGCAAAACTTTTCCGCGATGTCAGCATTTGGGTCGGATTTCACGAAGAAACGAGATGCTCCTCTAACCTATATTGGTTATGGAAATATTCGATGTTTAGGGTATTGATTTTATGGGCCTTTTTCCCAACTCTTTTGCGAATCTATATATCTTGTCAGCGGTTGATTACGTCTCTAAATGGGTGGAAGCAATACCGTGTCGCACAAATGACAACAAAGTTGTCATTAAGTTCCTTAAAGAAAATATCTTTTCGCAATTCGGACACCCTCGCACTATAATTAGCGACAACGGGACACATTTCTGTAATGGTCTTTCGAGGATTGTAGGGTTCCTAGGCACACTAATGAGGTCTCACAAGTGATCAAACATGGACAATTCTAATTTTTCCATGTGCCTACAAACCCTAATACAGATCATTAACTAGATGTATAGACGATGTAATGCAAGTTAACGACTTTAACTAAAAGGGAAGAGGCTACAACCGTTGTAGATCCGGTCCTCCACCTCCTAGGCTCTGTGATGACGTCCCTCCGCTGTCCATATCGAATCCCGGACTCTAGCATCGGCTTCATCGGAGAAATGGGCGGGCTAGGTCGTCGACTTCGATGCCGAAGATGATCTACGTCGAGGCAACTCAAGATCAAACTCCAACTTCACCAAGTCATGAAACTTGTGAAGAAAACATCCTATACTACTTGGCAAGTGGTAGAGGATGAAGAAATAGGAAGTGGGTTCACTTTAGAGTTGGATTTCTCACTCTTTTTCTCATGTTGCCATTGATGGAGGCAAGGTTTTCTTCTTGTTGATGAAGAAGAAGAAGAAGAAGAAGAGAATATATGATAAGTATATAAAATAGGAAATAATATGATACTTATCATAATGGCAACCATGGTTAGGTGTAGAGAATAGACTATGGTTAGGTTGAATGGTTAGGGTTAAGCATGAGACAAATATGGTGGACTTGTTCAAAGCTTCATGATGCTTCAACAAGCAAACAAAAAATGCCACCATGACTTATTTTGCAAAAAAAGAATAAATAAATAAATGGTTAATAAAATCAAAACCCTAACCATTTACTTAACCAAGGTTTAAGTCTTACACAAACCCATGTTTTCATATATCATCAAACATGATACAAACAAGTGCACAAAAGTATATCACATATACAACTTGCGAACTTCAAGTGAGAAAATCCATTTAAAGTGGACCAATACTAGTTAATGCAAAGTAATATATCAAATATATAATTATGCATTAAATCATTAAATCAATACTTGATTTAACGATCCGGTCATATCGCATATAACCGACTAGTATCCAATGTATCGGCTTATCGAATCAATCTTTGATTCGATAACTAGGTTATATCGCATACAACCATTCGACACATTCATCGCGAGAATGGAATACGGTATCACATACACGTATTATTCTCGGTCCCGCACATATCTCATATGCGCTCCTATTTTGTTTCGTTTGAGCCAGGAAACCTCTGTGTAGGACTCTAAAGACTCGTCAATACGCCGGCGGCAGATGATGATCATATCAAGCACCCACAAGCCGCAAGCGGTCTGCTAAACGTAACGGCTACCCTGGCATTGAGCGATCAGAAGATCGATGAGCAAGCCCGCTCACACTCCTGTGAATCCAACCAGTAACACTTACCGTACAGTCCGGTCTGTTCGTCTGATATGTCGCATATCTCGCCTAGGGGTGGTAAACGTCAGACCCCAATAGCTCGATGAGTCATGCCGATGTGAGGTCCATAACATTCGTGAAACTACTGATAACTCTTACCAGTATATCACTGCAACCCTGGCCAGGGATTTCCTGTTATGGCCAGTCGAGCATAGCGCAACATCAACCCCCAATACCGGGAGAGACGAATCCCCTCCTATCGCTCATTGCCTCCATGTGAATCGGGACTGTACCCAAAAACCACCTGTTTGCACGACTCAGTAGAGCCGTGGTAGGGTGGAAATCAAAGCACAGTGGGAGACACACAAGACTCTATGACGATCTCGGGTCAACAGACTAAGCTGTACCAGTGTCACCAGAGAACTGCCATCTGACATGAGGTATAATACCATCTGGGAGTTCTCGGCGAGTCCGTTCAGTGTACCCAGTCTCCACTGAGCACCCACATACCATCTCTGATGTCAAACACCAATGGATATGGGATCATCCATCGCCCATCACATGTGTCGAGAAGATATACGCTAGTCTACTCTGGAATATCGATGCCCCGTCTCGATATTCCCACGACTAGGAACATTGAAGGATGTACTCATGGACTACCCAGGCCCCACTAGTACGATCTACATCATAGTCCTGGAAGTCGAGTACACATCCTAAGGGCTTTATCAACATGTAACAGAGAGACAGAAAGTATACATGTTAAGATAAAGAGCAACCAGATAGCGTACTATCATGTCGAGCAAGAAAGTCCTACCTATATATGTCCCAGCATCCACTACAATATACATCCAATGTACAGTAATGGCCTCTAGGGCATACATATAACTAACAATCTCCCACTTGCACTAGGACCATCTGTAGCAGTAGTTGTAGTATCTAATACTCAACCATCCCCTAAAAGTCTCTCTTTGGGAAAAGGCCTTCGTGAGTGGATCCGCCATGTTGTCCTCTGAGTCTACTCTCCTAACTTCGATCACCCTGTAAATTAACTATCTCCATGATCAGGTGATGCTGCCTCAGAATATGTCTGGGTCACTGATGGGACCAGGGTTCCAGGGCCAAAGCCACACTTCCATTGTCATACAATGGCAGGAACCTAGTTCATCTCATGAACCAATATACACCTAAACTGCCTCTTTGGTAGTATCTTAAATAGCGATGTTACCAGCCTTTATCGTCTAGTTTTCCATGGTATCTAGCTTGGAACTCTTCTAACATACCGTCCCTTTACTAAGGGTAAAGACAATGCCTGTGACTGACATTCAGTCGTCCTTATCACCCTGAAACCTTTCCAGTGATTCTCCCCAGGATCGATTGATACAATCTTACTACAGCTAGTGAGAATCCTAACATCCATTTAGATCTATCTCACAGATCCAAAACCCAGGATTTAGGAGGTATCACTTTGATCCTATTGGAGAATCCATGTGACAAGAGGAGATGGACCGATCGTAGTATAGGAAACTCTTTTCCTATCAAGAGTATGTTGTCCACGTACGATACGAGGATGACTACCTTACTCTCTACTACTGTTTTGTATATACAAGGTTCATCTACTATTTTGATAAAGTCAAATACTACATCAAAACAGACGTTCCAACTCCGCGATGCCTGCTTCATTATGTAAAGCAACTTGCACACGTTTCCGCTGCTCCCACTGTTTACGAAGCCCTCTGGATGTGTTCTTATAGACGTTCTTTTCTAAATCATTATTTAGAAAAGTAGTCATGGCACCCAACCACCAGATATCGTAGTCATGGTATGTAGCAATAGCAAATAGGATCTGGATGGACTTAAGCATAATCCCTAGAAAAGGTTTCATCATTATCCACACCTGGTTGATGACTAAAACCTTTAACAAGTCTAGCTTTGAAAGTCTCAACTTTTCCATCTACACCAAGTAATCTTCTCAAGATATACTTGCTCCTGATGGGGATTTAACCCTTCAGATATAGCAGCTAAAGTCCATACTTTGCTGGTGTACATGGATTCCATCTTAGATCGCTAAGCATCCAGCCATTCTTACAGAGTCCCTACTCTTGATGACCTGCTCGGATCTAGTTGGGTCATCATCTCATGATGCAATCCTCGCTCCCACTGTCATCGAGAAACCGAAGTAACTCTCAGGCAGGTGAGGAACCCTGCTAGATCGGCGGAGAGGCTTAGGTTCGTTGGGGACTTTTGAATCCTTTGGTTCTGTCAAATCATCAGCAGTTTTGTATAGCTGGAACCTTTCCAGTTCTACAGAACTGTCCTTGCCTCGATCTTGTCCGGATTTTGCTTTAGACATAGGCCGAACAATCCTAAATCTTAACTTACTTAAGAGATAGGCTCTTCCCATACCATATCTTATATGTAGTGGTAGGCACTGATTTGATTCGAACCTAATTCAATAGGTATGCAGCTTCTCAAGTGCACAACCCCAAAAGGAAATAGGTAACTCAGTAATACTCATCATAGAGCACACCATGTCTAATATTATGCGATTGCTCCGCCCCGATACACCGTTGTGCTGTGGTGTATTCAGAGGAGTAATACTGAGAGAGAATCTCATTTTCTTTTAGAATAGTCCAGGAATGCCATGCACAAGTATTCTGCTCCCTGATCTTATCATATGACATAATACGTATACCCGAATTGATTCCCTACTTCTAGTTTATATTCTGTGAATATCTCAGAAGGTTCGAACTCATGTTTCAATAGGAACATATGACTGAATCTTGAGAGATCATCAGAGAACGTAATGAAGTATAAAGAACCGGTCCTGGCATGTGTACATAGGAGACCTTACATACATCATCATGTATCAATCCCAAGAGTTTACTAACTCTTTCCCAGTTTCCAATAAACAGAGCTATGGTCATCTAATCTTTGTGACATGACTGGCAAGTTTCACAAGATGTAAATTCAAACTGATTTAAATATGCATCTAAAAAAGGAAACCTCAGCCAGTCGGGTCGCATTGATATGACCTAGTCTACAATGCCTCAAGAAGGATTCGTTCATTTCTGAACTCTTCCTCTTGTGTGTGTTCTATATACGAGGAACTGTAGTTTGATTTAAAACGTCATTGCTTTTAGATAACGTGCCTGAACTGATCAACTTTTGAAACAGGAAATGTTCAAAACAATATCCAACAATACAAAATTATATCCTTCTTTACTAATAAAGAAACTGATATGATTTTGTATATCAGGTTCGGTATCTAATAGCATTTGTTCAGAATCAATGTACTGGTAATACAGGGTGACAGTGACCAACAGACTTGGCTGCAACACTTACCTCGTTTTCTGTCTCATGAAACTTATCACCCGTTCCCAGTTTTTCTACCTTTTTGTAGCCCTATGTAACAGATTACATATCTGGGATCCTGATCCGGTATCAAATATCCAGGATACAGAGGATACTGAGAAACAGTTCTTTGTAATGAACACACCCGAAGGAGATGCATCATATGCACTTTCTTCGTTTGGGCGGCATAGGAATTCTGATATTCCCCTATTTCCTGCTCTATCTTATAACAATTATAAGTTGGAGCGGGACCAATGTTCTCCAGCTCAGTATAACCAGCGGGTTCGGTCAATACATCCATATTATTATCTTGATTAAGGCGTGATATGGTCACTACCTGGAGAGAGAGAGAAGAAAACACTCTGCGTGCGCTCTTGCAAGATTAGATCGGTTATTTATTTTATCTAATCAGGATGGCTCCCACTGTTTTTATCAAATCTTCCTTCAAACCTTAAAAGGAAAGACTAGCCGGGATTAATTACACTCTACAAGTTCGCCAATCTTTCAGCCAGGCCAGTGTCGGTACTTTGATGGAGGTTCCCCGTGCTTTCGCACGGACCTAATTACAGTAAACCTTGTTTTCCCAGAGGCGTAACCCCGTTGACACCTTTCTAGACACCTACTTGATCGGCTAATTGCAAAGTGCAAAACTCTCCCAGGAGTAACAATTACTCGCTGTGGGTATCGGGATCCAACTATCACATAGAAGGTATGCAATCTCATTTCAAATTTTAACACTTGAAACTCCCGATAATGGTTTTTACCCCTAGCACCTATGACCTTGGCTAAGGTCAACAAATCATAGGTACTAGTCAAGTTCTACCCGTCATTTCATGATTAATTAGACCCACCCACATGACCCTTGGCTAAGGTCAACAAAGCCACATGACTGTCCTAACTAATTGCATCATATGCTGTGTAGGAAGACATCACTTAGCTACCGCACACTACGCCTCGGCTATGGTCGACAAACGTAGCACGAATACTAAGTACTCTACTTCCTAAAATGACGGAGGGTTGCGGATGGTTTTTATGAAAACCTTTAACGCTTTGAACTTGATCTCGTTGCGGAATCGAATGGTTTTTAAATGGAATGTTTTTGAAGCTTTTCTAGTTTTGGTAAAGGGGTCACTCCCGGCGAAGGGATCGTCGGCCCTTTTCTCGTCGAATGAGGTGCGGGATATATCATATATATCACTGTGCAAAGCAGAAACTATCGAAGCAATTAAAAGACAAACCGAGGGTTGTAGCATCTGCCAGTTATTGCTAAAGGAGTCACTCCCGGTGAAGGGATCTCGGTCCTTTCCTCATCGAATAAGGTGCAGGATGTTCTATAATGAACACCGCGATGCAAAGCAAGAACTGTAGCTACCTGTTTTATTTTGAAATTCGATTCCACAACATCAATTAGGTTTATTTTCTTTCATTAATCTCATTAATGAATATCCCATCATTTAAGTCCACCTAAACATCACAGATAAATATAACGTACGCTTATGCCATCCGCATTCGCCTCGATGTCCCGTCTGCACCGTTAGGTTAGGTAACTAACGCCAGAGCGAGGCAGGGTTAGCGCGGGTGTAAAACATAAGCAACGTCTATATAATATATCATATATACTATATAATATATCTATCTGAACAAATCACATGATCACATCACAGATAACGCAGCAGAAAGTATCATATGAAATATTGGATATACTAGGACGTCCGTGTTTTCAATACGAGCCAGTATAAAATACGGATTCTACGGTCGTGATGAATAGCCAATCCCACACCCCTAGACCCCTACGAGAGCGGCAAGCAGCCCTACCAATTCTAGGGTTAGGAGACCGAGACTCGACTCCTCGAGTTGGTCTCCCACTGGACCCCAGAACCCGGTTACTTGTGCTCCCCTCCTTGGGTCTATCCTAATGCGGAAAAGTAAATAATATACAAATGGTGACATCATCCGCAACCTGGAAGTGCCCCAATAAAAGAATATTACATACAAGTTTTTACATGAATGAAAATGAAAAACACTCATCTCACATAAAAACCCCCGGCTATTCAAACACGACGATCCAATATAACATACCCAGCAACACATAACATCACATGTCATCAACGTAAGTAAATCCCAATTGTCGTTGACATATAGCAACGAAACCAGCGATATCACATATTACACTTACGGTCACAGAAAAGAAAGTGTAAAACTACAACAGTTGGAATCCGCAACCTCTTTAGACATCACATGCCTAATCAAATGAAATACTTAGACATCGCATGCCTAACAATTATAAACCCCACATTTTAGTCTCATTTTCGAAAACACTTTTCAATATCAAGTCAGGCAATTCAACAAGATTCCCGACATCCCGATCGATTGCTCGTCGCAAACTTTAGTAGGAGTCCGCACCCCCGACGCCGTCGACGAAGTGCACCAAGGCGAAACACCGCTGCCGCGAGCACCCGAACGGGTGCTTACGGCGACGGGGTTCTCCTACAGTCACTTGGTCGAGGCTATGGGATGAGGCTGTCTATTAAGTTTACCCGGCGAGTATCCGCGTACGCTACGTGATTGCGACGGACTTTTAATCACATCAAAATTCCGTGGCAACCGATCAAGTGAGACTAAACCGCTAGATTTATAACATTCATTCAGTTATCTCATAACTACTTGTGAATTCCAAATGTTGTATCACATTCCGGGTAAATAGAAAATGTTAAACTTTCCGATCGAACAATCGAACACCCAAGTTTTCCCGATATAGCTCAACACATGAAATAAGTCTAAAAACTTTCAGTTCGTGCCTCAGTACGAACGGTCCAACCGTAGAAGGGTCAAGCCAACGCCTCACATGTGGCACGCCGTACTGCCCCAAACCCTAAGGTTCAAAGGGCAGTTCAAGACGGTCACATAATCGAGTTAAGGTTTGTTGTCTTCTAGAGGGACCATCGTGTTACTTGCACTACTTAGAACGTCATTAAACTACGGAAAAATCCAACAATTGGAAATTTCCCGGCAGGGGAAAAAGTGGGTATTTATATCCGTTCAAACTTTTTAACATATTCTAAAATTATCCGGAAAAACACACAGACAAAATTAGACGATCCGATCGAAATATCGAGTCCCAAATACAACCCAGAAAACTCAACTCTTGAGTCCAGATTAAAAATTCCCAGGAAAACCAGCACTTCAAAATAGGAATTACTGTGTAAAATTAATTGACTGAAGAGACAAATTGGCCGCGGAACCGCCGCATTAGCCATGCTAATGTCGCGGTTCCGCCGCGCTATGGTCGAATTAGGTGCTCGAACTTCACAGTAATTCTTAGAAATACCTGCTGATTTTTCTGCATATTTTTAATTCTCAAAAATCCCCGATTTCAAAAATTGTACAGAGAGCATTTTTTTAAGTTAGGGTTTCGGTTCGATCGGACTTCTAACTCCGTCTACGCATCGCCTAAGGCTCTAGTTAGGCTCTGATACCACTGTAGGGGTTCCTAGGAACACTAGTGAGGTCTCACAAGTGATCAAATATGGCCAATTCTAATTTTTCCATGTGCCTACAAACCCTAATACGGATCGTTAACTAGATGTATAGACGATGCAATGCAAGTTAACGACTTTAACTAAAAGGGAAGAGGCTACAACCTTTGTAGATCCAGTCCTCCACCTCCTAGGCTCTGTGATGACGTCCCTCCGCTGTCCATATCGAATCCCGGACTCTAGCATCGGCTTCATCGGAGAAATGGGCGGGCTAGGTCGTCGACTTCGATGCCGAAGATGATCTACGTCGAGGCAACTCAAGATCAAACTCCAACTTCACCAAGTCATGAAACTTGTGAAGAAAACACCCTATACTACTTGGCAAGTGGTAAAGGATGAAGAAATAGGAAGTGGGTTCACTTTAGAATTGGATTTCTCACTCTTTTTCTCATGTTGCCATTGATGGAGGCAAGGTTTTCTTCTTGTTGATGAAGAAGAAGAAGAAGAAGAAGAGAATATATGATAAGTATATAAAATAGGAAATAATATGATACTTATCATAATGGCAACCATTGTTAGGTGTAGAGAATAGACTATGGTTAGGTTGAATGGTTAGGGTTAAGCATGAGACAAATATGGTGGACTTGTTCAAAGCTTCATGAAGCTTCAACAAGCAAACAAAGAAAGCCACCATGACTTATTTTGCAAAAAAAGAATAAATAAATAAATGGTTAATAAAATCAAAACCCTAACCATTTACTTAACCAAGGTTTATGTCTTACACAAACCCAAGTTTGCATGTATCATCAAACATGATACAAACAAGTGCACAAAAGTATATCACATATACAACTTGTGAACTTCAAGTGAGAAAATCCATTTAAAGTGAACCAATACTAGTTAATGCAAAGTAATATATCAAATATATAATTATGCATTAAATCATTAAATCAATACTTGATTTAACGATCCGGTCATATCGCATATAACCGACTAGTATTCACAGTATCGGCTTATCGAATCAATCTTTGATTCGATAACTAGGTTATATCGCATACAACCATTCGACACATTCATCGCGGGAATGGAATACGGTATCACATACACGCATTATTCTCGGTCCCGCACATATCTCATATGCGCTCCTATTTCGTTTCGCTTGAGCCAGGAAACCTCTGTGTAGGACTCTAAAGACTCGTCAATACGCCGGCAGCAGATGATGATCATATCAAGCACCCACAAGCCGCAATCGGTCTGCTAAACGTAACGGCCACTCGGGTATTGAGCGATCAGAAGATCGACGAGCAAGCCCGCTCACACTCCTGTGAATCCAACCAGTAACACTTACCGTACAGTCCAGTCTGTTCGTCTGATATGTCGCATATCTCGCCTAGGGGTGGTAAACGTCAGACCCCAATAGCTCGATAAGTCATGCCGACGTGAGGTCCATAACATTCGTGAAACTACTAATAACCCTTACCAGTATATCACTGCAACCCTGGCCAGGGATTTCCTGTTATGGCCAGTCGAGCATAGCGCAACATCAACCCCCAATACCGGGAGAGACGAATCCCCTCCTATCGCTCATTGCCTCCATGTGAATCGGGACTGTACCCAAAAACCACCTGTTTGCACGACTCAGTAGAGCCGTGGTAGGGTGGAAATCAAAGCACAGTGGGAGACACACAAGACTCTATGACGATCTCGGGTCAACAGACTAAGCTGCACCAGTGTCACCAGAGAACTGCCATCTGACATGAGGTATAATACCATCTGGGAGTTCTCGGCGAGTCCGTTCAATGTACCCAGTCTCCACTGAGCACCCGCATACCATCTCTGATGTTAAACACCAATGGATATGGGATCATCCATCGCCCATCACATGGGTCGAGAAGATATATGCTAGTCTACTCTGGAATATCGATGCCCCGTCTCGATATTCCCACGACTAGGAACATTGAAGGATGTACTCATGGACTACCCAGGCCCCACTAGTACGATCTATATTATAGTCCTGGAAGTCGAGTACACATCCTAAGGGCTTTATCAACATGTAACAGAGAGACAGAAAGTATACATGTTCAGATAAAGAGCAACCAGATAGCGTACTATCATGTCGAGCAAGAAAGTCCTACCTATATATGTCCGAGCATCCACTACAATATACATCCAATGTACAGTAATGGTCTCTAGGGCATACATATAACTAACAAGGCTTTGATGCGGAAATATTCAATCACTCACAAACTTTCTACGCCCTATCATCCCCAAACAAGCGGGCAAGATGAGATCTCAAATAGGCAGATCAAACAAATTTTGGACAAGACAGTTTCTAAAAACCGTAAAGATTGGTCAACCAAATTGACGGATGCTCTTTGGGTATTTCGCACCACTTATAAGACCGATCTTGGTATGTCTCCATACCGCCTTGTGTTTGGGAAGGCATGCCACCTTCCCTTCGAGATCGAACATAAAGCAATGTGGGATATTAAAGAGCTTAACTTTGATTTTGATCAAGCGAGCAGCTATCGGAAGCTGCAATTGAATGAGCTAAGCGAACTCCACGATGAAGCTTACGATAATGCGGTGATAGTAAAGAACCGGACTAAAGTGTTCCACGATAAAAACCTTTTTAGAAAAACTTTCACATCGAGGCAACAAGTCCTTCTTTACGATTCTCGTCTCCATCATCATCCGGGTAAGCTTAAATCTCGTTGGAAAGGACCTTTTGTGGTGCGGTATTACACCCGCACGGGGCAGTAGATGTTGAAAATTTGAAAAACGGTTCAATTTTTATAGTAAATGGGCATAGATTAAAACCGTATTTCTCTGCTGACCCAGCGGAGGAGCTCCTGTATTTACAGGAGCTGCTTTATCAGAGCTAAATTTCCTCCGCCTCACCTCCATGTTTTGGTAATATTTTCTCATTTTAAGAATGGAGGTGAGTGAAAATAGACTTAATTGAATATCTGTGCGTGCCAAAGAATAAGTTTGGGGGTAGTTTTGATTTAACTATTATTTTACCCATTTTGTCTGTTCCCAAGTATACAGGTCCATGCTCTCGAAAGACAACATCTGTGAGGACACTGCTGAAAACAAGTTTGGGGGAGGTTTGTATTCACTGAATTATCTTTGACACTGGGCATTCAAAAAAAATTTTTAGATAACAAAATATTAGATAATGAAAAATTACATCCAAAAGATTAGAAAAATTTAAGAAAACCAAGATAGTTAGAAGTTTTTTAAACGAAACTAGTAATAAGTAATTATGAGCCGTTGTCCCAAGGGTTAGTAAGATGAAGGAACTCACTAATCTGAGGATAAAAATAAGTCTGAAAAATAGTTTCTATTCTTGAAGCCAAACATTTGAATGTTGATATCCTATTATATGCACATAAACACGTCTTGAAACTAGGGATAGTAGAGGATACCTTGAAATGCTCTTGTCTAAAAGCCAAAGTATGAAGGAAATAATAAATGAAAAATAAAAGATAAAATGGTGAGAAAAATGAACACTGGTTTTGTTATCGCCAAAGCAGCAATAAAAAATATAGCGAGGGTGCTTCAACACCCAGTGTCTTAGACCAACTGGTTTGGGAGTCACTGCTAAGCCTTAGGTGGTGCAAGACGAGGAAAATACTAAATACACCGTATAAGCAATCACATGAGTAATCGGTCGGTTAGTACCTCAAGAAGTATTAACGGTCGCATGAAAAATGTGTGAGCAGATTCCATCTAAATATTAATTAAAAAGTACTGAGGTAGATGGACAAGAGTATGATAGCTTGAATTGAATTCTCCGAGTGTAGGGATGTTCTATTCACACACGTAGGGGTATATGATCGATGTTTGGATAAAAGGTAGGAATGAAGAATAAAGACGATGTTTTATTGAGGGATGATGTGATTTCTAACATATTTTCATGACTATTAAGATAGGGCTCATGACAACTGAAATGCTAGTGTAGTTGGAAACTCTAAATTTTCAAAGTCTTTCTTTTATAGTTCTTATCTTTATATGTAACTTTCACCATCTCTCTTTTATTAAAGGATTTTGTGGGTGTAATCCGCTGAAAACCCTCAGGAGACAACACCCCTCCTACTAGGGACACCTAGAGGTTTAACGGCTTGTTGCACGTGCTCAGTGCAATCGTGTTGCCTACGAACGTGTGCTTAGTTTTCTCCTTTCTTTTTCTCATTCTCTTGAATAAACTAGTTTGCCCGGGACGATCAAAGATAAGTTTGGGGGTATTTGTTCGGTTGATAAAACTGCACATTTAATATGACATTTTTCCTACTATTTCTATATTAGAAAAGGTGTTTATTATAATATATGATACATATGAGGGTTTATCTGTAAAAATACTATTTTCATGTGTTTATATTATAATTAACATTTGGTAGAAAAATGTAAGCATAAATACCATTGACCAAATCTTAATGGTGAAATTAATATCTCAATAAAACGAACTTTACTAAATATTATTTGTTGAGTTGTTGTGCAGAATTTTCAGGGCTAAAATCAAGGGAATCAAAGTTGTTAGTGCAAACCTGCCTAATTAAGAAAGCAAACTAAGAAATCAAGTCTTGCAGTAACGAAGAAACTATTTTCAGTTTCCTGAGATACAAAAGATCGCCACGTGTCATATAGATGAAACCCTAGAAAAATCAACAGAAGATCGCACCATAAGGCCGCGGATCCGCGGCCAAACCCACCTATTGGCCGCGGATCCGCCGCATTCCAGAAGAGTTGTGAGCTGGGATTTTATTGTTAGAATCTTAACCGTTGGTTTCCAATTTAGGAAGCTAGGGTTCTGGCTCTTGGACTATAAATAAGGACCGAGAGCCTCTTGGAAAATCATCACACAGACGAGATCACGGAGTCCACGACGGCTCAAGAATCCTGGTTGATCATCAACGGTTCATCTATCTCCTTAGAAGAGATCGAGAAGCAAACTAGCATTTGTAATCATTTTCTAAGGGAACAAAGTATAATTGATTCTGTTGATTAATAAAGGTAGTTTTTCTTATTCTATCTCTTTGTAGTTTCAATATGATTTCTCTCTCCGTCTCTTCTTCTCCCAACATGCGCGAGTAATTTTTCGCTTGTTAGGGTTCATGGGATTAGGGTAGGTTAATGGATGATGAAGATCCTTAAACTCTTTTTAAGTCCTATAAAGTTTATAAACTGTATCAAAAGAATAGTTAACATCCTAATTAAGCACACAATCAATTCATTGATAATCGTGATCACTATTAGAGATTAGATTAACTATTGTTTTGGTAAATGCTAGATATGAACGGAGTTCCATGTCGAGATAGGGGTCAAGAGTGGGAACCCTTTTCTCTCCAGAAACCCTAATCTACATGCATCACTGTCGTTCTAGTTTTAAATCTATTAAAGGATAAAAAGAGTAATCTTTAATTAATCATCCATGACTACTAAATCCTAATGAACCCTACAAGCCCCTTTTTAATATTAAACTCACCTTCGTAGTTAATCTAGATCTATATTTTGCATCCGTGTTTAACGTAGATCTAGAAACTATTTCCACCATTCTTTATTCTTCCACCTTCTCAACACTTCTAAAGTAAAGATTGAAAGGTTCCATGTTTCCCTGAGGACAACCCGTACTCACCTCGATCTTGCTACGCGCGACACCGTTCTGATTGCGGTTAAACTACTCCTTTAAAAATACAGATCAATCAAATGGCGCCGTTGCCGGGGATACGTGCGTAATTTTTTATTCTTACTATTTGTGTTGAATTCTTATCCGATCTATATCATAATTAAAACAAAACTGCAAATTGTATATTTAACGATTTGTGTGTGAATTTTGCAAGGAGATCTGGAGTCACAGACTTGAGGAAGCAGAAAGACAGAGACATTCATCGAGATCCACAGGAGTACAGAAGGCCACAGAACAAAATTTCATCAACCGTTCCCTCTTTCTTGCGGCGGAACCGCGGCAGAAGGAGCTCATTCAGACGCTACAAGGAAAGGAAAGTAGGTGGTTAGATTTACCTACCTGGCTCGAGATCATCGGTGAGTAGATTTAACATCTACGGGGGAATCGTCCGTATGGCGTTATGCGTCGAGGGTTAGATTTAGTGACATGACTATTGTTTATAAGTATATATATATATACATCGATTGTGCATGGGTACCATTGTCGCATATCGCATTTCCTGTTGTATATGACATGGTATTAATGAGACACAGCACTATTACTAACGGTTCATATTGCACGAGCACCAAACTATATGCCACACACACACCGTTAGTAATTGCCATGACACTCACATTATAGAATTACCATGGATAATATGTTGCATCGCTTTCTTTATCATCAACAGTTAGATATTAATTCTTGTTCCATTGGGCATATAAACTGCATCACACATACTTGCATGCATGCATACATTGCTATAGTCACCCGTTGTATTCACAAGATGTTGCACTTCGATTTCACAAAAATTAGGAAACCGCAAGATACCTTTGAAAACTTGATATATTTAAAAGTGCGGTTTTCCCTTGATATTCTCACATTACCATTACATTGTTGCGTGCATTGTATCTCATGGACATATGCATTGATGTACTGATTTTATGCGATTTCTGGATTTGAGAACCGCGGTTATAATTAAAAAGGGAAAAAATATATTGCTTTAAAAACGCGGTTTCTCTTGAGATGATATTTCGAGGCGTCCACCATGTGTTTTCTCGGTTTTGAGTTGTAAGCATACCCGATTCGAGGAGTGGGAGGCACCGTTTGTGGGTACATGGTGGACCCGGTATGGTACCCCGGGGCAAGAAATGATTTTTGTGGTGTAGACGATGAGCCTGGCAGAGAGAGCACTACCTATCGGTGATTTTATAGAACTCGACGGATATCCGGAGGATACCGTTTTGGAGTTATGATATGAGATGAATATGAGGGCCGATTTAAGTATGCGGTGCCTGAGATGAGATATATTTGAGGGCCGATCTGAGTATGCGGCGCCTGAGAGATAAGTATTTACGTGTCGATGCTGGATATGGGTTTTCATGATGTTTCGAGTGTCGATGTTGGACACTAAGGTTTCATGATGTGATGAATATGAGGGCCGATCAGAGTGACGGTGCCTGAGATATTGGGGATTTTTGTGTCGTTGATGGACACCGGTTTTCGATGATGATGATTCATACATGAGGTTTTATGTGTTATCCCATACTTAGGATTTATTAGACATGCATTGTTTCTGTAAGTCCACGTTGCTCACCCCGGTTCTTACGGGGAGGCGGAAACGGAAAAAAAAAAGATTTTTGACACAAAGCAACATGGACTAAAAAGAAGGATCTTTGCTAAACAAAAACCTAGCAAACTACATGAGGTTCTATCTACTATGCCATAGAGATTATACCTCACGAAACCGGTCCTTCGGGTCTTCTCTCCGCTGTCCTGCTCGTCCATCTAAGCTCCGAGGATCGATCCGGATCTTGATCACCTCCGCGGCCTCCTTGAGTCGAAGACGATCCACCCGAGAGTTGTGTTCCGAGCTCCACCTCGAGCCGAGACAACTAGGGCAGCAAGGTTGCTAGGCTTGATGTCCTAGGTAGTGTAGAAGAGGTAGATGGATGCGTTTATCTATTTGGATCACATGAGATCAAAGGAAATATCAAGAGAAGGAAGAAGAAGGAGCACCATGGAGCATTCTCATATCAAGAGAGAGAATGAAAAAAGAATAATGAACTAAAGAAAATAAACCATGGTTGCTGATTTTGTATGTCAAAAACTATCTATTGCCACAATCAAGAACGGCATCGCTATGCAGCTAGCCGGTGAGTACGGGTCGGTCTACAGGGATTTTGTGAATCTCCTAGTCGCGCTAACGAGTTAATTCCGAAGGGTGTTCGGATTGATTATTAAATCTAAAAACCTAATTATTCTATACTACGATTATCTAGATCTAGTCTTGCTAGGGTTAGGTTTAGGGATGGTTTGAAAATGCAGGTAAATCTCAACACTTTCTATACCCAAATGAAGATCTATGAGGAGTTATGGTAATTATCAATAAAGGGGATTAGATCCATTCGGGAAGGTGTTGCTTCCTATAGGTTCTTGTCCTTCCTTTAGAGACCCTTGTTAGTTATATGTATGCCCTAGAGGCCATTACTATATATAGGATGTATATTGTAGTGGATGCTTGGACGTATATAGGGAGGACTTTCTTTCTCGACATGATAGTATGCTATCTGGTTACCCTTTACCTTAACGTGTATAATGATTGTCTCTCTGTTACATGTTGGTAAAGCCCTTAGGATGTGTACTTGACTACCTGGACTATGATGCGGATCATACTAGTGGGGACATGGTAGTCCATAAGTACATCCTTCAAAGTCCCTAGTCGTGGGTGTATCGAGACGGGGCATCGATATACCAGAGTAGACTAGCGTATACCTTCTCGACCCATACAGATGGGCGATGGATGATCCCATATCCATTGGTGTTTGACATCAGAGATGATATACGGGTGCTCAGTAGAGACTGGCTACACTGGACGGACTCGCCGAGAACTCCCAGATGGTATTATACCTTACGTCCGATGGCAGTTCTCTGGTGACACTGGTACAGAGTAGTCTGTTGACCTGAGATCGTCATAGAGTCTTGTGTGGTTCCCACTGTGCTTTGATTTCCATCTTACCACGTCCAAGAGGGCGTGCAAAACGGTGGTTTTTGGGTATAGTCCCGAGTCACATAGAGGCAATGAGCGATAGGAGGGGATTCGTCTCTCCCGGTATAGGGGGTTGATGTTGTGCTGTGTTCGATTGGATATAACAGGAAATCCCTGGCCAGGGTTGCTGAGATTTATTGGAAAGTGTTACCAGTAGTTTCTCGAATTGTTATAGACCTCATATCGACACGACTTATCGAGCTATTGGGGTCTGACGTTTACCACCCCTAGGCGAGATATGTGACATATCAGACGATCAGACCGGACTGTACGGTAGTGTTACTCGTTGGATTCACTGGAGTGTGAGCGGGCTTGCTCGTCGATCTTCTGATCGCTCAATACCAGGGTGGCCGTTACGTTTAGCAGACCGCTTGCGGCTTGTGGATATTTGATATGATCATCATCTGCTGCCGGCGTATTGACGAGTCTTTAGAGTCCTACACAGAGTTTTCCTGGCTTAAGCGAAACGAAATAGGAGCGCATATGAGATATGTGCGGGACCGAGAATAATGCGTGTATGTGATACCGTATTTCATTCTCGCGAACAATGTGTCGAATGGTTATATGCGATATAACCTAGTTATCGAATCGAAGATTGATTCGATAAGCCGATACATCGGATATTAGTCGGTTATATGTGATATGACCGGATCGTTAAATCAAGAGTTGATTTAATGATTTAATGCATAATTATATATTTGATATATTACTTTGCATTAACTAGTATCGGTTCACTTTAAATGGATTTTCTCGCTCGGATGTGCACATTGTATATTTGATATAGTTTTGTACACATGATTGTATCATGTTTGATGATGCATACTTACTTTGTTTGTGTAAAGAATTAAACCATGGTTATTTAAATGGTTAGGGTTTTGGTTTTCCTTATTCATTTATTTATCTTTTTCATTTATTCTTTTTGGAAATAAAATAATTGGAATAAGAGGATAATGGTGGCTTTCTTTGTTTGTTCATGAACTTTCATGAAGCTTTGACTTAGTTAACCATTCTTGTCTTTTGCTTAACCCTAACCATCATAACTTACCATGGTCTATTCTCTACAACTAACTAAGGTTAAGATTATGATAAGTTTGGATTTTCTTTTCTATTTTAAATTAACTTATCATAACACTTATCATCTTCTTGCTTTCTTCTTCTTCTTCACTTCAAGAAGAAAGCTTGCTACATCAATGGTGGATTGATGAAATGAGTGAGAAATCCAATTCTAAAGTGAACCCACTTCTTATTTCTTCATCCTCTACCTCTTGCCAAGTAGTAGAGTGTGTTTTCTTCACAAGTTTCATCACTTGGTGAAGTTGGAGCTTGATCTAGCGATGCCTCGACGTAGATCATCTTCGGCACGAAGCCGACGACCTTACCCGCTCTTTCTCCGATGAAGCCGACGCTAGAGCCCGGATTTTGATTTGGACAGCGGAGATGACTTCATCACGCAGCCGTGGAGGTGGAGGACCGGATCTACAAAGGTTGTATTTCCGTATTCTTGTAGTTAAGTGTTAACTAGTTTCTTATTCGCCTAGAAATCTAGCCAACGATCCGTTCTAGGGTTTCTCGGCACCGTTTAAATTTGAAATTGGCATGGTTGATGCCTTGTGAGACCTTATTAGGGTGCCTAGGAACCCATCAGTGGTATCAGAGCCTAGCTAGAGCCTTAGGCGAAGTCTAGACGCAATTTGAAGTCCGATCGAACCAAAACCCGAACTCGAAACATGCTCTCTGTCCTTTTTTCAAAAACTGGGATTTTTCCAAATTTAAAATATGCAGAAAAATCAGCAGGGAAATCTAAGAATTACGGTGCAAAAAGTTTTGAATGAACAGTGTAATCGGCGGCGGAACCGCGGCATAAGCCTAGCTTATGCGGCGGTTCCGCGGCAGAATCATGACGTCAGTCCTAACTGTTTGCACAGTAATTCATTGTTTCAGGTGCTGAGTTCTCTGGGTATTTTTAAAATTTATTCAAGAGTTGAATTTTCTGGAGTTGTTTTGGGGATTCGGTGTTTCGATCGGAGTATCAGATTTTGTCTATGTGGCTTTCCGGATAAATTATAGAATATGTTAAAAAGTTCGACCGGATATAAATACCCAATTTTTCCCCTGTCGGGAAATTTCCAAGTGTTGGATTTTTCCGTAGTTTAACGACGTTCTAAGTAGTGCAAGTAACGCGATGGTCCCTCTAGAAGACAACAAACCTTAACTCGATTATGTGACCGTCTTGAACTTCCTTTTGAACCTTCGGGTTTGGGGCAGTACGGCGTGCCACATGTGATGCGTTGGCTTGACACTTCTACGGCTGGACCGTTGGTACTGAGGCACGAACTGAATGTTGTTAGACTTGTTTCATGTGTTGATCTGTATCGGGAAAACTTGGGTGTTCGACTGTTCGATCGGAAAGTTTAACATTTTCTATTTATCTGGAATGGGATACAATAATTGGAATTCACAAGTAGTTATGAGATAACTGAATGAATATTATAAACATAGCAGTTTAGTCTCACTTGATCGGTTGCCACGGAATTTTGATGTGATCAAAAGTCCATCGCAATCACGTAGCGTACGCGGATACTCGCCGGATAAACTTAATAGACAGCCTCACCCCATAGCCCCGACCAAGTTACTGTAGGAGAACCCCGTCGCCAAAAGCATCCGTTCGGGTGCTCCCGGCAGCGGTGTTCCGCCTTGGTGCACTTCGTCGATGGTATCGGGGGTGCAGCCGTCTACTGAAGTTTGCGACGAGCTTTCGATCAGGATGTCGGGAATCTTGTTGAATTACCCGACTTGATATTGAAAAGAGTTTTCGATTTTGAGACTAAAATGCGGGGTTTATAATTGTTAGGCATGCAATGTCTAAGGAATTCATTTGGTCAGGCATGCGATGTCTGAGGTGGTTGCGGATTCCAACTGTTGTAGTTTTACACTTTCTTTTCTGTGACCGTAAGTGTAATATGTGATATCGCCGGTTTCGTTGCTATATGTCAACGACAATTGGGATGCGCATATTTACTTACGTTGATGACATGTGATGTTATGTGTTGCTGGATATGTTATATTGGATCGTCGTGTTTGAATTGCCGGGGGTTTTTATGTGAGATGAGTATTTTTCATTTTCATTCATGTAAAAACTTGTATGTAATATTTTTTTTATTGGGGCACTTCCAGGTTGTGGAAGATGTCACCGTTTGTATATTATTTACTTTTCCGCACTAGGATAGACCCAAGGAGGAGAGCACAAGTAACCGGGTTCTGGAGTCCAGTGGGAGACCAACTCGAGGAGTCGAGTCTCGGTCTCCTAACTCTAGAATTGGTAGGGTTGCTTGCCGCTCTCGTAGGGGTCTAGGGGTGTGGGTTTGGCTATTCATCGCGACCGTGGAATCCATGTTTTATACTGGCTCGTATTGAAAACACGGACGTCCTAGTATATCCAATATTTCATATGATTCTTCTGCTGCGATATCTGTGATGTGATCATGTGATGTTCTGTGATGGATACAATATATAGATATATGATATATTATATAGGCGTTACTTATGTTTTACACCCGCGCTAGCCCTGCCCCGCTCTGCCGTTAGTTACCTAACCTAACGGTGCACGAGGGGACATCGAGGCGAATGCGGATGGCATAAGTGTACGTCGTATTTATCTGTGATGTTTAGGTACTTAAATGATGGGACTTCATTAATGTGGTTAATGAAATAAAAGAAACCTAAGATGTTCTAGAATTTAATTTCAAAATAAAACAGGTAGCTACAGTTCTTGCTTTCCATAGCGGTATATATGATATATCCTGCACCTTATTCGATGAGGAAAGGACCGAGATCCCTTCACCGGGAGTGACTCCTTTAGCAATAACTGGCAGATGCTACACACTCGGTTTGTCTTTTGATAGCTTCTATAGTTTCTGCTTTGCACAGTGATATATATGATATATCCCGCACCTCATTCGACGAGGAAAGGACCGACGATCCCTTCACCGGGAGTGACTCCTTTAGCAAAACTAGAAAAGCCTCAAAAGCACTCCATTTCAAAATCATTTGATTCTACAACGATATCAAGTTCATTACGCAATAGGTTTTCAGAAAAACCTGTCGTAGCCCTCCGTCATTTCAGATAAGTTTTATATAGTATTCGTGCTGCATTTGTTGGCTTTCGTCAAGGTGCAGTGTGCGGTAGCTATATGCTGCTTATCTGCCAGCATACGATGCGATTGGATTAGGGTAGTCGTGCGGCTTTGTTGGCTTTCGTCAAGGGTCGTGCGGGTGGGTTTAATTCAATCAAGAATTGTACGGGTTGAACTTGACTAGCGGGCTATGGTTTGTTGGCTTTCGTCAAGGTCATAGCACGTTAGGGGCAAAATATTATCGGGAATTTCAAGTGTTGAAATTTGCAATGAGATTGCATACCTTCTATGAGATAGTTGGATCCCGATACCCGCTGCGAGTAAGTGTTACTCCTGGGAGAGTTTTATACATTACAATTAGCTGATCAAGTAGGTGTATAGAAAGGTGTTAACGAGGTTTACATTAATTAGGTTCGTGCGAAAGCACGGGGGACCTCCCTCAAAGTACCGACACTGGCCTGGCTGAAAGATTGACGAACTTGTAGTGTGTAATTAATCCCGGCTGGTCTTTCCTTTTAGGGTTTGAAGGAAGATTTGATAAAAAGCAGTGGGAGCCATCCTGATTAGATAAAATAATAACCAATCTATTCTTGACAGAGCGCACGCTGAGTGTTTTCTTCTCTCTCTCTCCAGGTAGCGACCATATCATGCCTTAATCAAGATAATAATACGGATATTTGACCGAACCCGCTTGTTATACTGAGCTGGGGAACGTTGGTCCCGCTCCAACTTATAATTGTTATAAGACAGAGCAGGATATTGGGGATTACCAGAATTCCCTTGCCGCCCAAACGAAGAGAGTGCATGCTGATGCATCATCTTCGGGTGTGTTCATTACAGAGAACGGTTTCTCAGTATCCTTTACGTCCTGGGTATGTGATACCAGATCAGGATCCCAGATATGTAACTTGTTGCATAGGGCTACAGAAAGGTAGAGAACTGAGAACGGGTGATAAGTTTCATGAGGCAGAAAACGGGGCAAGAGTTGCAGCCAAGTCTGTTGGTCACTGTCACCATGTATTCCAAATACATTGATTCTGAATGAATGTTATTAGATACCGAACCTGATATACAAAATCATATCTATCTCTTTATTAGTAAAGAAATGATAAAATTTTGTATAGTTGGATAATGTTTTGAACATTTCCTATATCAAAAGTTGATCGGTTCAGGCACGTTATCTAAAAGCGTTGATGTTCTAAATCAAACTACAGTTCTTAATATATGGAACACACACAAGAGGAAGAGTTCAGAAATGAACGAATCCTTCTTGAGGTATTGTAGACTAGGTCATATCAATACGACCCGACTAGCTGAAGTTACATTTAGATGCATATTTAAATTAGTTTGAATTTACATCTTATGAAACTTGCGAGTCATGTCACAAAGATATAATAACACCAGCTCTGTTTATTGGAAACAGAGAAAGAGTTAGTAAACTCTTGGGACGATACATGTTGATGTATGTAAGGTCCCCTGTCTACACATGCCAAGACCGGTTTTTTGTACTTCATTACATTCTCTGATGATCTTTCAAGATTCAGACATATGTTCCTGTTGAAACACAAGTCCGAACCTTTTGAGATATTCACAGAATATAAGTTAGAAGTAGAGAACCAATACGGGTATAAGTATTATATCCTTTGATGAGATCAAGGAAAAGAATACTTGAGCACGGAAATCTTGGATTATTCTAAAGGAGAATGAGATTCTCTCTCAGCATTACTCCTCCGTATACACCATAGTATGATGGTATATCGGGGCGGAGCAATAGCACCCTATGTGATAAGGTGTGCTCTATGATGAGTACTACTGAGTTACCTATTTCCTTTTTGGGAGTTATACACTTGAGAAGATGCATACCTATTGAATTAGGTTCGAATCAAATCAATGCCTACCACTTCATATGTGATTTGGAAAGGGAAGAGCCCATATCTTAAGTTAGTTGAGATTTGGGGTTGTCCGGCCTATGTCTAAAAGCAAAATCCGGACAAGCTCGAGGCAAGGTCAGTCATGTAGAACTGGAAATGTTCCAGCTATACAAAACTGCAGCTGAAGAATTGACAGAACCAAAGGATTCAATAATTACCAATGAACATCAGCCTCTCCACCGATCTAGTAGGGTTCCTCACCCACCTGAGAGATACTTCGATTTCTCTATAACAGTGGGAGCGAAGATTGCATCATGAGATGATGACCCAACTAGCTTCGAGCTGGCCATCGGGAGTAAGACTCTATAAGAATGGCTGGATGCTTAGTGATCTGAGATGGAATCCTTATACACCAACAAAGTATGGACTTTGGTTGCTATATCTGAAGGGTTAAATCCCCATCAGGAGCAAGTATATCTTGAGAAGATTACTTGGTGTACATGGAAAAGTTGAGACTTTCAAAGCTAGACTTGTTAAAGGTTTGCATCATTGACCAGGTGTGGATCATGATGAAACTTTTTCTAAGGATCTATGCTTAAGTCCATCCAGATCCTACTTGCCACGGCTACATACCATGACTACGATATCTGGTGGTTGGGTGTCATCACAGCTTTTCTAAATGATGTTTTAGAAGAGGGAGTCTATAAGTACACAGCCAGAGGGCCTCGTAGACAGTGGGAGCAGCGGATACGTGTGCAAGATGCTTTATAGGATAAAGCAGGCATCGCGGAGTTGGAACATCTGTTTTGATGGAGTAGTCAAAGAGTTTGACGTCATCAAAAAGGTAGATGAACCTTGTATAAACAAAAAGGTAGTAGGGAGTATGGTGGTGATCCTCGTAGAGTACGTGGATGACATACTCTTGATAAGAAAGGAGTTTCTTATGCTACGCTCGATCAATCTCCGTTTATCACAATGATTCTCCACATAGGATCAAAGTGATACCTACTAAATCCTGGACTTTGGATCTATGAGATACATCTAAATGGATGTTAGGATACTCACTAGCTATAGTGAGATGGTATCAGTTGATCCTGGGGAGAATCACTGGAAGGGTTCCAGGGTGATAAAGACAACTGAATGTCAGTCGCAGGCATTGTCTTTACCCTCAGTAAAGGGACGGTATGTTGGAAGAGTTCCAAGCTAGATACCGTGACATACTAGACGATTAAGGCTCGATACATCGCTACTTCAGATGCTACCAAAGAGGCAGTCTGGATGTATATTTGTTCATGAGATGAACTTAGTTCCTTCCATTGTGTGACAATGGAGTTGTGGCTTATGCCTAGGAACGTCCGTCCCATCAGTGATCCAGACATATTCTAAGGCAGTGTCACCTGATCATGGAGATGGTTGATCTCCAGGGTGATCGAGGTTAGGAGAGTAGACTCAGAAGACAACACAGCGGATCCACTCACAAAGGCCTGTTCCCAGAGAGAGATCATTATGGGATGGTTGAGTATGAGATACTACAACCACTGCTATCAGATGGCCCTAGTGCAAGTGGGAGATTGTTAGTTATATGTATGCCCTAGAGGCCATTACTATACATAGGATGTATATTGTAGTGGATGCTTGGACGTATATAGGGAGGACTTTCTTGCTCGACATGATAGTATGCTATCTGGTTACCCTTTACCTTAACGTGTATAATGATTGTCTCTCTGTTACATGTTGGTAAAGCCCTTAGGATGTGTACTTGAATACCTGGACTATGATGCGGATCATACTAGTGGGGACATGGTAGTCCATAAGTACATCCTTCAAAGACCCTAGTCGTGGGTGTATCGAGACGGGGCATCGATATACCAGAGTAGACTAGCGTATACCTTCTCGACCCATACAGATGGGCGATGGATGATCCCATATCCATTGGTGTTTGACATCAGAGATGATATACGGGTGCTCAGTAGAGACTGGGTACACTGGACGGACTCGCCGAGAACTCCCAGATGGTATTATACCTTATGTCATATGGCAGTTCTATGGTGACACTGGTATAGAGTAGTCTGTTGACCTGAGATCGTCATAGAGTCTTGTGTGGTTCCCACTGTGCTTTGATTTCCATCTTACCACGTCCAAGAGGGCGTGCAAAACGGTGGTTTTTGGGTACAGTCACGAGTCACATGGAGGCAACGAGCGATAGGAGGGGATTCGTCTCTCCCGGTATAGGGGGTTGATGTTGTGCTGTGTTCGATTGGCTATAACAGGAAATCCCTGGCCAGGGTTGCTGAGATTTACTAGTAAGTGTTACCAGTAGTTTCTCGAATTTTTATAGACCTCATATCGACGCGACTTATCGAGCTATTGGGGTCTGACGTTTACCACCCCTAGGCGAGATATACAACATATCAGACGATCAGACCGGACTTTACGGTAGTGTTACTGGTTGGATTCACTGGATTGTGAGCGGACTTGCTCGTCGATCTTCTGATCGCTCAATACCCGGGTGGCCGTTACGTTTAGCAGACCGCTTGCGGCTTGTAGATGTTTGATATGATCATCATCTGCTGTCGGCGTATTGACGAGTCTTTAGAGTCCTACACAGAGGTTTCCTGGCTCAAGCGAAACGAAATAGGAGCGCATATGAGATATGTACGGGACCGAGAATAATGCGTGTATGTGATACCGTATTTCATTCTCGCGAACAATGTGTCGAATGGTTATATGCGATATAACCTAGTTATCGAATCGAAGATTGATTCGATAAGCCGATACATTGGATATTAGTCGGTTATATGTGATATGACCGGATCGTTAAATCAAGAGTTGATTTAATGATTTAATGCATAATTATATATTTGATATATTACTTTGCATTAACTAGTATCGGTTCACTTTAAATGGATTTTCTCGCTCGGATGTGCACATTGTATATTTGATATAGTTTTGTGCATATGATTGTATCATGTTTGATGATGCATACTTACTTGGTTTGTGTAAAGAATTAAACCATGGTTATTTAAATGGTTAGGGTTTTGGTTTTCCTTATTCATTTATTTATCTTTTTCATTTATTCTTTTTGGAAATAAAATAATTGGAATAAGAGGATAATGGTGGCTTTCTTTGTTTGTTCATGAACTTTCATGAAGCTTTGACTTAGTTAACCATTCTTGTCTTTTGCTTAACCCTAACCATCATAACTTACCATGGTCTATTCTCTACAACTAACTAAGGTTAAGATTATGATAAGTTTGGATTTTCTTTTCTATTTTAAATTAACTTATCATAACACTTATCATCTTCTTGCTTTCTTCTTCTTCTTCACTTCAAGAAGAAAGCTTGCTACATCAATGGTGGATTGATGAAATGAGTGAGAAATCCAATTCTAAAGTGAACCCACTTCCTATTTCTTCATCCTCTACCTCTTGCCAAGTAGTAGAGTGTGTTTTCTTCACAAGTTTCATCACTTGGTGAAGTTGGAGCTTGATCTAGCGATGCCTCGACGTAGATCATCTTCGGCACGAAGCCGACGACCTTGCCCGCTCTTTCTCCGATGAAGCCGATGCTAGAGCCCGGATTTTGATTTGGACAGCGGAGATGACTTCATCACGGAGCCGTGGAGGTGGAGGACCGGATCTACAAAGGTTGTATTTCCGTATTCTTGTAGTTAAGTGTTAACTAGTTTCTTATTCGCCTAGAAATCTAGCCAACGATCCGTTCTAGGGTTTCTCGGCACCGTTTAAATTTGAAATTGGCAAGGTTGATGCCTTGTGAGACCTCATTAGGGTGCCTAGGAACCCATCAATCCTTACCCTAACCTCCATGGAAAACGCGCGCAACCGGGCTTTTACACTACGGTATCACCGCTACCTCGAGGGATAGGGTGCCGTAGGGCGCGGTGTGTGCGTGTATGCATGGAGTCCTATTGAAAATATATTATGGGTAAGAAAGGGATGAGAGATCTCATCTCTCAAAATCCTTCCCCAAAGCTAACTCTAAACAATTTATCTACGGCAAGAAATTAAATCTACCTAGGGCAAAGAATTGAAATCTAAACTAGAGCAAGGAATTTAATCTACTTACAGATGCATCTCTCCAATCATCAACGCAGGTTTGTCAGATCTGAATTCATGAGTTGAAAAGAAACACCGATGCTCTCTATAAAGAGATCTGAATTTATTATTTAAAAGGAGGCATAAGAAAATACAATCTTTAGAGTTCTATTTATAGGAAATAGAAAGCCTAGGTTACATTTTGATCCGCATGTCTACAATTACAAAAATAGCCCTATAAAGACCAGTCAACGCCGCCACAAACGTTTGGTAAAAAGCAATCTTCCTTTTGTCTTCTTCTGGCCACGGAACCGCGGCAATGGTGGGCTTGGGCCACGGTTCCGCGGCCCTTTGGTGCGTTCAGCTTATGAAATTTCATGGGCTACTTAAGGTTTCTTTAGTATTTTCATTTATTTAGTTGTTTCTCCATTTGGGCTTTTACATTGGTTCCAGATCTTCAGTGAACAATTTGCAATGACTTTTTAACCGTTTGCCTTGTAATTTGGACTTTGAGTTGCCTTGTTAATTGTGAACTGTCTTTCGATGTAGGCTTGACTAAGATCCTCCTATTTGTTGGTCAAAGTCCACTTTTGCATCGTCTTTTCATCGTTTTCACTATTTTAGATCCACGAACCTGTAACCTGTAACATGTAGCAGACATGCGTCAAAAGCACCTGTTTATTTATAAAAAGAATAAGAATGGGGAATATAATAATGCAATATTCTGGTGTGAACAAATACCACCAAACTTATCTTTTGCTCGTCCTCGAGCAAACTTATTTTTATTCACTACAAAAAACATAACCGCACTTTCGCAGGGAAACGCGATTGCACTGAGCACGTGCAACAAGCCGTTAAACATCTAGGTGTCCCTAGTAGGAGGAGTGTTGTCTCCTGAGGGTTTTCAGCGGATACTACCCACAAAATCCTATCAATTCGGCTTTTCGACTTTTGTTCTCCAATTAGGTTTTCTAACAAGGAATTCTATTATCGTCGACTCGTAAATTATCCACCCTTATTCTTCACACTTCCTCATCATGTAACTTAAGATTTTATATGTTTTGCAGATTTACTTATCTTTTGGCATTTCTTAAGTTTTCCTTCTAAGGATCTATCTCCACTTAGGAATTTTTATCAATTCTACTCAAGATACAAGTTCAATTCTTCACTCCTTTCTCTCATCTAAATCCCAATCACATACCCTTACGTGTGTGTATAAATCACCCCTACACTTGGAAATTCAAATCAAGCAATCATGTCCTTGTCCGTTTTCCAAAGTACTTATTAGTAGGTGAATTTTAATGAATGTTGCTTACACATCCTTCATGCGACCGTTAATACTTCTTGAGGTACCAACAACCGATTACAAGATGCGTTTGCACTTTTAAAGCGTAATTCCTAGTCTTGCAACACCGAAGGCTTTTAGCAGTGACTCCCAAACCAGTTGGTCTAAGGCACAAGGTGATGAAGCACCCTCGCTAAATATTTTTCTATTTTTGCAGCCTTATGTAATCACAAAAACCAGTGTTCATTTTTTTTATTCTTTATTCACACTTTTTTTTCTTTTATTTTCTTCGTACTAAGGATTTTAGACAAGAGCATTTCAAGGTCTCTTCTACTATTCCAAGTTTCAAGGTGCGTGATTGTGCAAATTGTAGGGTATACGTTTTCAGAATCTAGACTTAAGCTAGGAACTATTTTTCAAACTTATACTCTAATTAGAACATCAATACTCTTCCCTTGTTTCAACTTAGCCCAAAAAGTGAACCCAAAATTTGCCTATTTCTAAATAAACTATAAAGACATATACTCTCTGCCGTTAAACTTTAAGGAAGGTTATTTTTAGGGTTTTAAATTTACTAAGTCTAAGATCTAGTTGTTCCTAGCCAGTTAACCCATTCATCAAACTCAAGTCAATTAGCCAAAATTGAATACAATTATTTTATTAATTTTTGAAAATTTTCAATTTTTATGGGTTTTCAAATAAGTATGCAAATGCAAAAATATGTACAAATGAATGCGAAGGAAGAAGACGTACCGAGCATACCCCCAAACTCGAACTTGACAGTGTCCTCACTGTCATACTAAACCAAGAGGGTCAAAAATGCCGGCACTCCCCTGTTTATTTATTTATAATTTTTTTATTTTATTGTTTTGAAATTTTTTTATATTTTTTATAGAAAAAGAAAACAAAAAAATATATATACATATATACAACAAGGTTCCCCCCAAACTTAAGCTTGGCCTTACATAAGCCAAAGATTAGCACCAACCATTCAAAAATCTTATCATGGTAATGGCTAAGTTGGTGAAAGAATGGGGTGTAGAAGAAAGAAATGAGAAACAAGCGAGACCGTGTGGAAAGAAGAATGGTAGAATATGGTCTCGGTGGAGGAGCAGAATGGCGGAAAGGAGAAAGAAGGGTCGCGCGATATTGAGGGTGTAAATCGAGTGAATAAATTAGCGCAATTTGTGATGACCGATGTGTTAAAAGCGATTGCGCTAACCTATCAACCCGTCGAGAAATGGGATCAAATCCCTCAAGATTCAGAAGAAAACATGGGTACGCCGAACTTGGTATTGGAGATGAAAGCGTAACGGTCTCTTGTACGGTCGGAACAATGGGAAAGACGAAAGGAAGTGAACAATCTATTGCCGCAATCAAGAACTATCTATTGCCGCAATCAAAAACGGTGTCGCTTTGCAGCTAGCCGGTGAGTACAGGTCGGTCCACAGGGATTTTTTGAATCTCCTAGTCGCGCTAACGAGTTAATTCCGAAGGGTGTTCGGATTGATTATTAAATCTAAAAACCTAATTATTCTATACTACGATTATCTAGATCTAGTCTTGCTAGGGTTAGGTTTAGGGATGGTTTGGAAATGCTGGTAAATCTCAACGCTTTCTATACCCGAATGAAGATCTATGAGGAGTTATGGTAATTATCAATAAAGGGGATTAGATCCTTTCGGGAAGGTGTTCCTTCCTCTAGGTTCTTGTCCTTCCTATAGAGATCCTTACCCTAATCTCCATGGAAAACGCGCGCAACCGGGCTTTTACACTACGGTATCACCGCTACCTCGAGGGATAGGGTGCCGTAGGGCGCGGTGTATGCGTGTATGCATGGAGTCCTATTGAAAATATATTATGGGTAAGAAAGGGATCAGAGATCTCATCTCTCAAAATCCTTCCCCAAAGCTAACTCTAAACAATTTATCTACGGCAAGAAATTAAATCTACCTAGGGCAAAGAATTGAAATCTAAACTAGAGCAAGGAATTTAATCTACTAACAGATGCATCTCTCCAATCATCAACGCAGGTTTGTCAGATCTGAATTCAAGAGTTGAAAAGAAACACCGATGCTCTCCATAAAGAGATCTGAATTTATTATTTAAAAGGAGGCATAAGAAAATACAATCTTTAGAGTTCTATTTATAGGAAATAGAAACCCTAGGTTACATTTTGATCCGCATGTCTACGATTACAAAAATAGCCCTATAAAGACCAGTCAACGCCGCCACAAACGTTTGGTAAAAAGCAATCTTCCTTTTGTCTTCTTCTGGCCGCGGAACCGCGGCAATGGTGGGCTTGGGCCGCGGTTCTGCGGCCCTTTGGTGCGTTCAGCTTATGAAATTTCATGGGCTACTTAAGGTTTCTTTGGTATTTTCATTTATTTAGTTGTTTCTCCATTTGGGCTTCTACATTGGTTCCAGATCTTCAGTGAACAGTTTGCAATGACTTTTTAACTGTTTGCCTTGTAATTTGGACCTTGAGTTGCCTTGTTAATTGTGAACTGTCTTTCGATGTAGGCTTGACTAAGATCCTCCTATTTGTTGGTCAAAGTCCACGTTTGCATCGTCTTTTCATCATTTTCACTGTTTTAGATCCACGAACCTGTAACCTGTAACATGTAGCAGACATGCATCAAAAGCACATGTTTATTTATAAAAAGAATAAGAATGGGGAATATAATAATGCAATATTCTGGTGTGAACAGTTGCAATAATGCAAAAACATCATAATTACTAATCCTTTCATGATAAAGTTGATGGCTACTTTGACTTGACCATTTTCATATCAAAAAGAAAAAGAAAACCAAAGAAGAATCTAGACCTCACATGAAGATGCTAGTCAACTTTGGTCAAACGGTCAACAAAGTCAAGTATGGTCAAATGGTCAAAGCAATTAGCCATAACATAATTATCACTAAAAAAGATTAGTAAGTAATGTCCCCGGCTCATAATGGTTTTGACCGAACCAACTGCCAAAACCTTAATGAGCCCGCCTCATTATGGTTTCGACCGAATCAACTGTCAAAACCCTAATGAGGCACCTCCTTCTTCTTCGCTCCTCACAACTGTGCATACACACACGCATCCGCATTCCGTAAAATGCGAATGCACACAAGACAAAACAAGTCCATCCAAACAATACTAGGATTCGGCTTAAACCAAAGCCCACTAGTATTGTCTGCCCGAACAGCTTACGCACACAAGTGCACGTAGGTGATCGTAGCCCTGCCGTAAATCCTTACGGCCTCTACACGTTTCGCTCAGTGCAGGGAAACTCTCTGTGTAGGACTCTAAAGACTCGACACTACGCTGGCAGTGGGTTTAACCACAGACCGCAAGCGACACTAGCTGTACGTAACGGTCCCCCGGTAGATTTCGATAAGAAGGCCGATGAGGTAAACCCATCCGAACTCCTACTGAGCCTGAATGTGACAATCTCCGTACAGTCCGGTCCGTTCTTCTGAGAACATCGCATGGCAGGCCTAGGGGGCGGTAAACGTCAGTCCCCTAATAGCGGTACAAGTCATGTCGGAGTGTAGCCCAGAACACCCTGAGATAACACTGGAAACCTACCAGTATATCTCGCTTGCCCTGGCCAGGGACTACTATGTGTAATGGCTCTCCTAGACACAGCGCAATATCAACCCCCAATACCGGGAGAGACGAATCCTGTCTACACATCACTGCCTCCAAGTGCTTCGGGACTGCACCCAACTACTACCTGTTTGCATGACTCCTTTGAGCCGTGGTAGGGTAGTAATCAAAGTACAGTGGGAACACACTCGAGGCGAAGTGACGGTGTCAAGTCAGCGGACGAAGCTGTACTCATGTCACCTGGGAACTGTTAACTGACGATAGGTATAATACCAACCAACAGTTCCCGACGAGTCCTGTCCAGTGTACTCGTAACCTAACGAGCACCCGCATACTATCTCCAGTACGACGTACTGATGGCTGTGGGACAGACCATCTCCCCAGCTGGGATGAGAAGCGCATACGCTAGTCTACTCCGGAGTATCGATGCTCTGTCTCGATAGTCCTACGACTAGGGACCTGTATAAGAATATGCTTATAGATTACCTAGCCCCTATAAGTGTGACTGCTATCACAATGCTGGTAATCAAGCAAAGATCCTAAGGGCTCTACTAATATGTATAAGCGATATGCTAAAAGAAACACATGCACATATTAAAGTAGAAACAAACGAAGTAGCATACTACAATTTTGAGCAAGATTGTCTACACAACTGTGAATATCCCAAGCTTCCATCAAGTAATATACAAACTAGTATGATACAGTAATGGCCTCTAGGGCATATACACTAACAGTTTCATGTAGTTGTTGTACCCTAGTGGTGTACCTTGATTATGATTTTACTGCATATCCATACTGTTATATTTATGTCGTCAGATTACAAATTTCAGACTATCGCTTTCACGCATACTTGCGATTATCTGTATGATGTTATTTACTATTCACAAGTTGGCAACTCACCCCGTTGTGCCACAGTGTTTTGCAGGCTTGACCCTCAGTGTAGTCGCGGCAGGGCTTCTCATTGCCTCTACTTCTGTAGATACCGTTATTGTTGGTCGTGTTTTGCATAGGTGGGTGGTTTTGCGGGTATCCGTATGATCTCATTGTATATTTTATTGTATCTAGTACTCTCCATCTACCACTTTCACATATTTGACTTAGAGACGAGATTTGTGAGGATCGATATTGTTTTAATTGTGACTCTGGTTGTCGAGCTCATGTGAGCCGGCTTTATTTTAATTATGTTGTGATATTGTTTTTGCTTCTTTCTTTCTTATTCCTTCGCAACGGTGTCATATATACTTGTTGTAATTGTGTTCCACCTTTTGGCGTGAGTTGCTCCCGTTTGGGGATGCTTTCTATTTATTCTTTGCTTATACCCGTTTGGGGCTATTTTTTACAAAGGAGATGCTGCCGAAATTTTTAAGAAAATAAATTAAACTTAAATTTTATAACTTGAGATTTCTAAATGTTTTTAACAAATGTTTTAAATTTTTCCCATTCTATCTTTTATGGTTTAGATTTCTAGGTTTTTCAGCTTACTTGAATTACGTTACGCCTTTAGACGTTGCGTGATTTAAGTGCCTGCCGTGTTCCTAAATTGGGTCGTGATAAAGTTGGTATCAGAGCGCTAGGTTTTACCTTTCGGAGTGTAGGATGACCTTGATATGATGGAGTAGGTAGCTTAAGCAGAGTGATGTAGCGTGTGTATGTTCCGCGGCATACTTACGACACGGTACTCCGCCTAAGTGACCTTAGTACATATTGCTTGTAATTCCTTCCTTGATTCCATGTATCCTTAAGATTTGATTTCTATGTTCTTATCGAATCTTGTTTTCCTTTCCAGCCATTATGCCGTCGAAGACTATGAGGGCACAGAGAGCGGCCACTACAACCGAGGTTAGGGTAGGCTCGTCAGAGACGAGGACTGACCAGGGCGGTACGCTTATTCTACAGGAGCATATCGATCCACCTTCGTCAGTTCGTATTACTAGGCTAGAGGTTGGTATGCAGGATTTGCGTCAGATGATGGGATCGCTGGTTAAGGCCAGTCGAGTGGAGAGATCGGAGGTTCTTCCACCTGTTACGGGGACCGTAGTGGTACCTACTGTTCAGACAGTCATACCTACCACTACGGAAGCTATCACCGTATCCTTATCTGAGTTCATGAGGTTGAAGCCTCCGGTTTTCACAGGCACCGACGCAGCTGAGGATCCACAGTTGTTCATCGATCAGATGGCCAGGATCTGTCGTTTGTTGAGATGCTCCAACACGAGATGGGTGGAGTTCGCTAGTTTTCGTCTGGAGGGTCTTTCCCACACTTGGTGCGAGTCTTTAGAGAGAGGTCGAGCTACAGGTCTTCCTTCTATGACCTTGGTTGATTTTACGACAGTGTTTCTTGCTCGTTTTCTTCTGCAGAGCGTTAGGGATGCTCGAGCTCACAGATTTGAGTTGTTGCACCAGACTCCGGATGTGACAGTAGCGGAGTATGATATTCAGTTTACCCAGCTATCCGTATATGCTCCATATTTGGTAGATACTGAAGAGAGGCGGGTCAAGAGATTTGTGTGCGGCCTGATTACCCAGTTGTTCCTCTCTATCGGTGCTGATCATTTTGATACATATGCAGCCACGGTGGACGCAACCCTACTGGTAGAGGAGCGTCTTTCCGAGACTTCGGTCGTTCTAGGACCGAAGAGGATCGTACTGATGTACCTGTTAGTGGTTGTCGCATACCCTCACAACGCTTGTGAGGAAGCCGAAGTGGAAAAAAATAATTTACTTGCATGCAACACCTACTTTAAACCTATATCTTGGGCTAAATCATAACTAGAAACCCTATCTAGAGATCTTATCTACTATGATAGGGGGTTATACCTTGAGAATCGGTCCTTCGGGTCTTCGTTTGGATGCGACTCCTAGGCTCCTTAGATGCTTGCAATGCCCTCGATCTCCGGTCACCTCAAGACGTAGATGATCCACCCGAGAGTTATGGAACAAGCTTCAAACTCTTCTCAAGAGTTAACTAAGAAATCAAGTTTGCTTGAAATGACTACTTAGATGATATAGAGATGAACTAATGGAATACTTTTAGCCCTAAGCTTTTGATTCACAACTCATATGAATGATAAAGCTGAGAGGAGGAAGAAGGAGAAAGTTTAGAGAGAGAATGTGAAAAATGGAATGAGGAAATATCAAGCATGCATCAAGAGATATGGCTTATGGAAATAATTGAGTTGTGTATTATTTTATCTCTAAAATAATGCACCATACTTGAATAGTAATCCCAAATTAATAAAATATTGAAAAAGCCTTTCCTTGTCCCACGCTTTGACAATTCTCCTAATTTTGCCTCATATATTTATTTTCATAAAATAAAAATCCTATTATGAGGCGTCTCCTTCTAGAAGGTGTTCTTATATAATTACAAGAATACCCCTCACCGTATACCGTATAAGTATACCCGTATCCGTATTACGAAAAATACGAATAAAAATATTCCAATAATATAATACCGGTATCCGGATTAAACCAAAGCATGCCAGTATTATCCTTCTAATCATCATTCCTGTAGCCAGTGCCCTAGAGACCATTACTGTATCATACTAGTATGTATATTACTTGATGGAAGCTTGTGATATTCACAGTTGTATAGACAATCTTGTTCGAAATGGTAGTATGCTACTTGCTTTGTCTCTGCTTTAATCTGTACATGTGTTTCTTTTATTATATCACCTATACGCATTAGTGGAGCCCTTAGGATCTTTGCTTGATTACCAGCGTTGTGATGGCAGTCACACTCGTGGGGCCTGGGTAATCTATAAGCACATCCTTAATTACACGTCCCTGGTCGTGGGATTATCGAGATAGGCCATCGATACTCCGGAGTAGACTAGCATATGCGCTTCTCATCGCAGCACGGGAGACGGTCTGTCCCACAGCCGTTAGTACGTCGTACTTGAGATAGTATGCGGGTGCTCGTTAGGTTACGAGTACACTGGACAGGACTCGTCGGGAACTGTTGGTTGGTATTATACCTATCGTTAGTTATCAGTTCCAAGGTGACATGAGTACAGCTTAGTCCGCTGACTTGACACTGTCACTTCGCCTCGAGTGTGTTCCCACTGCACTTTGATTACTACCCTACCACGGCTCAAAGGAGTCGTGCAAACAGGTAGTTTTTGGGTGCAGTCCCGAAGCACTTGGAGGCTGATTGGTAAGGGTTTCACGATCAAAAATATAATTACCGCAATCAGAAACGGCGTCGCTTTGCAGCTAGCCGGTGAGTGCGGGTCGATCCACAGAGACGGGTAAATTCCTTTAGTGTGTTTTAACGAGTTAATTCTATTTGTCGTTTTGGTTTTATAAAAATCTTGATCTAAAACTTAATTAATCTAATTTAAATTCTTGCTAGGGTTAGGCTTAGAGGAAGTTTTGGAGATTGATGTTTCCTTCACCGCTTTCAATGCCGTATTCTAGATCCATTAGGTGTTATAGTAATTATCGATAAAGTGGATACGACTCTTTTGGGAAGATGTTTTCTTCCTCTAGATTCGTATCCTTCCTTTATCGTTAATTACCTTAACCCCCATGGAAAACGCGCGCAACCGGCCCTTTATACTGCGGTTCACCGTTACCTCGAAGGGTAGGGTGCCGCAGGGAGCGGTTGTGCGCGCATGCATGGAGTTCTTAATGGGTTAGGCATTGAAAGGGGTGAGAGATCTCATCTCTCAACCCTTTCCCTAAGGCTAACCCTAACAAGCGAGGAGACTACTCGCTCATTAGGGGATTAGAAAACATTATAATTAAAAGAATAAAAAGACTTACTAATGGTGATGGCTCCCTCCAAGCGATAAAGAACAGATCTAAATGTCACTTCCAGAATTGCTGAATTTTATTTATTGAAAAGAGGCATGAGAAATTACAATGATTAGAGTCCTATTTATAGATAATAGGAAACCCTAGGTTACATTTTGATTCGCACATCTGTATTTACAAAAATGCCCTCTAAGAAAACACCAAGTCAAAGATCCGCGCTGCCTCTGCATTATGGTAAATTTTCTCGAACTCCGTGTCCTAGACGGCCGCGGAACCGCGGCCCGAGGCCTGGTTTGGCCGCGGTTCCGCGGCCAAAAGATGGAGTTGGGCTCTGGGCTTTTTGATGCTGGCTTCTGGTGACTTTTTCTTCCTGTTTATATATGTTCTTTTCCATTTGGGCTTCTAGGTTAGTTCCAGATTTCCAGTGAACAATTCGCAATGGATTTTTAACCGTTCGCTTTGAGTCGATGTCTTGAATCTTGCTTTGTGAACTGATCTTTATGTAGGCTTGATCAAGATTCTCTGTTTGTTGGTTAAAGTCCACTTTTGCATTATCTTTTCATCGTTTTCACTGTTTCCTGTCCAAGAACCTGTAACCTGTAACATGTAGCAGACATGCGTCAAAAGCACCTGTTTTCATTGTAAAATGCATAAGAATGGGGAATATAAAATACAATATTATGGTATGAACAAATACCCCCAAACTTATCTTTTGCTCGTCCTCGAGCAAACTTATTGTTTTATTCTTTACAAAAAAAAACTAACCGCACTTTCGCAGGGAAACGCGATTGCACTGAGCACGTGCAACAAGCCGTTAAACCTCTAGGTATCCCTAGTAGGAGGAGTGTTGTCTCCTGAGGGTTTTCAGCGGATACTACCCACAAAATCCTATCAATTTGGCTATTCGACTTTTGTTCTCCAATTAGGTTTTCTAACTAAGAATTCTATTATCGTCGACCCGCAAATTATCCACCCATATTCTTCACGCTTCCTCATTATTTAACTTAAGATTATATATGTTATGTAGATCTACTTAACTTTCAGCATCTCTTAAGTCTTCCTTCTAGGGTTTCATCTCTACTTAGGAATTTTCTATCAACTCCATTAAAGATACAAGTTCTATCTTTCATTCCTTTCTCTTATCTAGATTCCAATCACATACCCCTACATGTGTATAAAGATCACCCCTACACTTGGAAATTCAATTCAAGCAATCATGCCCTAGTCCATTGTCCAAAGTACTTATTAATTGGTGAATGAAATTTGCTTACACATCCTTCATGCGACCGTTAATACTTCTTGAGGTACCAACGACCGATTACAAAATGTGTTTGCACTTTAAAGCGTACTTCCTAGTCTTTGCAACACCCAAGGCTTTAGCAGTGACTCCCAAACCAGTTGGTCTAAGGCACTAGGTGATGAAACACCCTCGCTAAATATTTTTCTATTTTTACAGCCTTAAGTAACCACAAAAACCAGTGTCCATTTTTCTTTCTTTCTTTATTCACTTTTTTTTCTTTTTTTATTTTCATTGTACTAAGGACTTTAGACGAGCATTTCAAGGTCTCTTCTACTATTCCAAGTTTCAAGGTGCGTGATAGTGCAAATTGTAGGGTATACATTTTCAGAATCTAGACTTAAGGTAGGAACTATTTTTCAAACTTATACTCTAATAAGAGCATCAATACTCTTCCCTTGTTTCGACTTATCCCAAGAAGTGAACCCAAAATTTGCCTATTTCTAAATAAACTACAAGCCATATACTTTCTACTGTTAAACTTTAAGGAAGGTTATTTTTAGGGTTTTTAATTCACTAAGTCTAAGATGTAGTTTTCCCTAGCTAGTTAACCTATTTGTCAAACTCTAGTCAATTAGCCAAAATTGAATACATTAATTTTTATAATTTTTCAAATTTTTCAAATTTTTATGGGTTTTCAAATAAGTATGCAAATGCAAAAATATGTACAAATGAATGCGAAGGAAGAAGACGTACCGAGCATACCCCCAAACTTGAACTTGACAGTGTCCTCACTGTCATGCTAAACCAAGAGGGTCAAAACACCGGCACTTCCCTGTTTATTTATTTATAATTTTTATATTTTATTTAAGAAAAACAAAAATATGTACAAAAGGGCCCTCCCCCAAACTTCATTTAAACTATGTTAGAGATTACTGCCAAACCTTGCATCGGCCAAAAGTCAACACCAACCATTCGAAAAATTTATCAGTAAAGAATATTGGTGGGTGAAAAAATAAGTTGTGGTGGTCCGCAAAGAATTGGGGAAGATGGAAGTAGTGGTATGGGAAGTATGGAGGTGAATATACAGGTGATGGTGATGCATCGAAACGAGAATGTGAATGATCAGCAATCAGTGGAGTGTTGGCATTCTCGTACCTTATTAAAAGAAAGGGAGGTATTTCAACTTCTAAGGGAGGAAGTTGACTCACCACAATACCCCCAAGATGTTCCTGTGGGTCCTCTATTGACATGGCATCATCCATCACATGTTTATGATATTCACTTATGAGGGAACTTATCTCCTCGATGTCCGCCATAGTCCAACTGGAAACTTGCCGCCTATCTTGTAAGACTTTTAAAATAGCGTTCTCTTGCTCGAAGGCTAGAGAGGCTGATATGATAATGGGAAAAGTCTCATTCTCACCTATGTAAGCATATCTACGGTGAGACGGCAAGGGCATGAGTTCGAATTTCTGAAGCGAAAGAACCATTGCGGAATCTACCTCGAACTCAAAGGACTCTAACACAGGTTCGAAATCACTGCAAACAACCGATTCGGATGGTTCGACTGACTCATCCAAAAATTCAAACGACTCATATTCGGGCTGTGAGTCGTCGTCATCCGAAAAAGTGAAACATTGATAATCAGCATCGGTTGTGTCAACAGTAGTAGGCTCAAGGAGGGACGCACTAGTGGCGTCAAAACTGTTTTCATCAAATAGAAATCCTTCAAGCTCGCAGTCCACCTGCGTGATTTCGTGAATAGAGCAAACTTCTCGTGTACTATTTTTAGGCACGGGGGGCAGACTTCCCATCTTATAAATATTGAACTCACTAGACCTCTTTCCGAAGGATAGAGTCATGGAGCCATTGCGACAATTTATTATGGCATTGGAAGTGGCCAAAATTGGTCGACCAAGAATCACCGGAATTTGGTTTCTTGGGTTAACAACAGGTTGTGTATCCATAACGATAAAATCAACGGGGAATATGAATTCCCCGAATTTGATCAACACATCCTCTAGTTGACCCCTTGGATAGGTGATTGATCGATCAGCCATTTGGAGAGTGCAACGAGTGGGTTTCAACTCTCCAACCCCTAATTGTTCGTACACGGAGTAAGGAATCAGGTTAACACTAGACCCAAGATCTAAAAGTGCACGATTAATTTGCTTATCCCCAATTGTGATTGAAATAGTAAGACAGCAGGGGTCCTTTCGTTTTTGGGGTAAGGTTTGATGGTGGTTAATAGCATTGCTCACTGCACTAGCCACTAGCACTTTCTTGGGTACTTGAGATGCCTTTCTCTTCGAGGTGCACAAGCCCTTTAAGATTTTCGCGTATGAAGGGACTTGTTGGATAGCATCCAAGAGAGGTATATTTATGCTAACCGCTTAAAGATCTCCACAATCTTCTCCACTTGTGTATTTGGTTTATTAGGACTCAACCTATTTGGAAATGGTGCATCCTGAAAATTTGTTGAGTCAAAAGTCTGTGGAGTAGAATGTGGAATAGGAACGGATCCCAGTGTGGATGTGTTCGTGTTGTTAGAAATGGGTCCGTTTGAGTCAGAAGAAGTAGAGCCGTGTGAAGGGTGGAGAATAGGCTCTAAAGAAAAAGGTGAAGAAGGAAGTGAAGAAAATGAAGAAGGGGAAGAAGAACCACCGGCGGGGATGTCATCACTAGTTTCCACATTATTTTGCAACTCTCTTCTGGATCTCAACGTGGTCACCGCATTTACATTGTGATTGTGATATGCGTTTTGTGGGTGACCGGGATTGGGTAATTGTTGAGATGGAAGCTTTCCCTTTTCTCTCTCGCTCAATGCAGCAGTTAATTATGCAATTTGTGCCTCAATAGATTTGATACTTTGATCGTGTGAGGCATTGTTATTCATTAAAGATTGCACATAACTTTCAAATCTTGCTGCGGATTCTGTAGTTTGCTTGAGAAATGCTTCAAGACTTTTCTCGAGCGAGCTAACCTTATCATCATTAGGTTGAACCAAATTGTTCGTTTGATTTGTATAAGGTTGTTGTTGGAAAGGTTGCTGGTTTTGAGTTTGTAAGGGTGCTTGTTGTTGTTGTGGAGGAGCTCTTTGAAAATTGTTATTCCCTTGGACTTGTTGATTTTGGTTCCAAGCGAAATTTGGGTGACTCCTCCACCCCTGATTGTATGTCGAAGAGTAAGGATCGTTTCTTTGTCTTTGCTGGAATGCAGCATTGACTTGATCTTGTCCTTGAATAGGTGCATTATAAGGACACTCTTCGGTGAGATGTGATGGATTAGAACAACAAGCAAAAACAGTTCGTGTGGGTAGAGTAGGGGCAGGAGAAGTCGACGAGATTTTGGTCTCAATGGCTTCTAGCTTTTTCATAAGTGCGGCCATCTCGGCCTTCATAGCAATTGACATATCTATTTGATGTATGCCTGCCCTAGATTGACCAACAGAAGAAGATGATGTGGTCTTGGTACTCTCCCACTGAATTGTTTGCTCACTTAGGTCCTCAAGAAACTGCCAAGCTTCGTCGCTAGACTTGGAGAGAAAATGACCTTGACAAATTGTTTCTAGCAACTGCTTCGTTGCTGCGTTCAATCCCTCGTATAATGTTTGGCAAAGTTGCCAATTTTCTATCCCATGATGAGGGCATTGAACAAGTAGGTCTTTAAATCTCTCGAAGCATTTCCAGAATGGTTCGGACGGAAGCTGTGAAAATTATATAATCTCGTTTCGGATTCTAGCAGTTTTATGATGAGGGTAGAACTTTTTCAGAAAAGCTCTCACAAACTCGTCCCAATTTCTAATGGAATGTGATGCGGTGCTGTATAGCCACTTCTCGGCTAGGTCACATAAGGTAAAAGGAATGACCCTTAGCCTTATTGCGTCATCATTTAATTGGGTTGTCTTCATCATGCCGCAAACGTTTTGGAATTTATTAATAAAAATATATGCATCTTCGGATTCCAAACCATGAAACTTAGGCAGCATATTGATGAAATGTGGTTTTATTTCAAAATTATCCCCATTCGCCGGTGGGGGTGAAAGACATGTGGGTAAAGAAGTGCGGACGGGGTAGAAGAGATCCTGGAGCGCAACTCGTGCGGGCGCTACAACAGGCGGAAGATTCGGGTTATTCGCACCTGGCGGAGGTGGAATCATTCCCGTCAGTAAGGTATCGTTGGGGTTGAATCCCGACATACCTTCGAAAGAAGAATTTAAAGGTGGAGGTAAGGAAGTGGAAGGAAGATCGACGAAGGGTTCGTCGAAGGGTTCGTTGGTCGGTACCAACGAAACACGGACTAATCCGGCGTTAGTATCCCTAGTCCAAGATGACATACACTAACGGGTAGTGCAGTCAGAAAAAAGAGAAAAACAGAATGTGGGGGTAAGATATCGTCAGTGAGAAGAAGTGGTGGAAGTGAGTTTCAAGTTTCTTCGCGACAAGTTGTAAGTTTTGAAAAGATTTTTTTAATTTTTTTTTTGTGTGAGTTTTGCAAAGAAGTTTTTGAAAACGGACTTGTGACACAACTGACTCAACCACACATGCACAATCAGGCCTAGATCTAGGGTCGCCTAGGTCTGCTAGACAGCTCCTAACTAGGGCTAGAAATAGACCTCAAACCGCCTCTTCACGGACAAATACGGCCAGGTAAGTGGGAAGGAACCACCACTACAGTGGGCCTAATTAAAAACCACTAGCCTAGACACCGCAATGTCGGTTAGGATAAACGGTCGATGCCTACCCTAGTCCTTTTCCTATTGAGCTCGCTGTCCTTAGGTCTGAGTCTAATCTTTTTTAATTAAAGGTGGTTGATGCAAAATGCTTAGGTGTTTTCTGGGGTCCTGGGAAGGGTGATGAAATCCCCACCAAATCTGAATTTGGTCAAATAGCCCCTTAGAATCCGGTTAAATTATGCAAAACAAATAAAATTTCACTTGCAATCAGAATTTTTTAGCGCGGCGCAAAGAAACCTGCAGAAAATCTGTTATTTAGAAGGGGGAGAAAGACTCTTTACGCAAAGAAATCCTGCAGAAGATTTTTACAGAGAAATATATGGGAGGTTGCAGAGAGGAGAGAGAAAAATCAAACCAGAGAAATTTGGTGCGCTGACGTGTCACACCAAGCGCGGATCCGCGGCAGATGGGCTAGTTGCGCGGCGGAAGCGCGGTTCTATGAAGGAATCTCGCTCTGAAAGTTTTTGTGCTACTCTGTGCTTGTAATTCTTCTCTGTTCCCATGTACCAAATTTTGATTTGCCCTCTGTAAAACTCCAGATCCTTGATTCTTCGTTGTTCCTGCAAGATCCAAAAGATACACCCTTCAAACAGATCAAATTTGATTATTTTTTTATATTTTTTTTTTTATATTTTCAGATTTTTATAATTTTTAAGATTTATATCAACCCGAAAATTCACAAAAAGAAAGATTACGCCGTCCCCGGCAACGGCGCCATTTGATTGGTAAGGGTTTCACGATCAAAAATATAATTACCGCAATCAGAAACGGCGTCGCTTCGCAGCTAGCCGGTGAGTGCGGGTCGATCCACAGAGACGGGTAAATTCCTTTAGTGTGTTTTAACGAGTTGATTCTATTTGTCGTTTTGGTTTTATAAAAATCTAGATCTAAAACTTAATTAATCTAATTTAAATTCTTGCTAGGGTTAGGCTTAGAGGAAGTTTTGGAGATTGATGTTTCCTTCACCGCTTTCAATGCCGTATTCTAGATCCATTAGGTGTTATAGTAATTATCGATAAAGTGGATACGACTCTTTTGGGAAGATGTTTTCTTCCTCTAGATTCGTATCCTTCCTTTATAGTTAATTACCCTAACCCCCATGGAAAACGCTCGCAACCGGCCCTTTATACTGCGGTTCACCGTTACCTCGAAGGGTAGGGTGCCGCAGGGAGCGGTTGTGCGCGCATGCATGGAGTTCTTAATGGGTTAGGCATTGAAAGGGGTGAGAGATCTCATCTCTCAACCCTTTCCCTAAGGCTAACCCTAATAAGCGAGGAGACTACTCGCTCATTAGGGGATTAGAAAACATTATAATTAAAAGAATAAAAAGACTTACTAATGGTGATGGCTCCCTCCAAGCGATAAAGAACAGATGTGAATGTCACTTCCAGAATTGCTGAATTTTATTTATTGAAAAGAGGCATGAGAAATTACAATGATTAGAGTCCTATTTATAGATAATAGGAAACCCTAGGTTACATTTTGATTCGCACATCTGTATTTACAAAAATGCCCTCTAAGAAAACACCAAGTCAAAGATCCGCGTCGCCTCTGCATTATGGTAAATTTTCTCGAACTCCGTGTCCTAGACGGCCGCGGAACCGCGGCCCGAGGCCTGGTTTGGCCGCGGTTCCGCGGCCAAAAGATGGAGTTGGGCTCTGGGCTTTTTGATGCTGGCTTCTGGTGACTTTTTCTTCCTGTTTATATATGTTCTTTTCCATTTGGGCTTCTAGGTTAGTTCCAGATTTCCAGTGAACAATTCGCAATGGATTTTTAACCGTTCGCTTTGAGTCGATGTCTTGAATCTTGCTTTGTGAACTGATCTTTATGTAGGCTTGATCAAGATTCTCTGTTTGTTGGTTAAAGTCCACTTTTGCATTATCTTTTCATCGTTTTCACTGTTTCCTGTCCAAGAACCTGTAACCTGTAACATGTAGCAGACATGCGTCAAAAGCACCTGTTTTCATTGTAAAATGCATAAGAATGGGGAATATAAAATACAATATTATGGTATGAACAGAGGCAGTGACGGTTATACAGGATTCGTCTCTCCCGGTATTGGGGGTTGACATTGCGCTGTGTCCAGGAGAGCCATTACACAAGTAGTCCCTGGCCATGGTAAGCGAGATATACTGGTAGGTTTCCAGTGTTATCTCAGGGTGTTCTGGGCTACCCTCCGACACGACTTGTACCGTTATTAGGGGACTGACGTTTACAGCCCCCCTAGGCCGCCATGCGATATATCAGACGAACAGACCGGACTTTACGGAGACTGTCACATTCAGGCTCAGTAGGACTTCAGATGGGTTCACCTCGTCAGTCTTCTTATCGGCATCTACCTGGGGACCGTTACGTACAGCTAGTGCCGCTTGCGGTCTGTGGTTAAACCCACTGCCAGCGTAGTGTCGGGTCTTTAGAGTCCCACACAGAGAGTTATTCGCCTTTAGGCAAAATGAGTAGAGGTCGCATGGTTTTGCGACAGGGTTCGTTCACATCCGCGCACTTGTGCACGTTTGCTGTCCGGACAGCTTATACTAGCGGGCTTTGGTTTAAGCCGGATCCTAGTATATGATTTGGGATTGGTTTTATCTTATTGTATTCGTGTTCCTCGGATCACGGATGCGGGTGCGTATGCACAGTTGACTAAGACAGAGGGAGAGGACTTTGATTAGGGTTAATGACCATTGCCATTTTCTTAACCCTAATGCTTATGTGTGTATTATGATTAATTAATATTAGTGAAATATAATTGTGCATGGTTAGGGTTGTTGACCATTTGACTATCTTGATTTGTTGACTTAGGTTGACATGTTGACCATCATCATTCCATATAAAAGATGCTCTTTGATCCTTGCAATTTGCATTTAATGTGAAATGATAATGGTCAATTCTTGATTAACCATGACAATTATCTAGCTAATTATCTATTTTACATAATTCACACATATATGTGAGAATGGTTCATTATTCTCCTCATTCTATCATATAGATTCTCTTTCCTCCTCTTCCTCTCTCTCTAGCTCTTCCCTCTCATGAGTTGAGAAACACTTGAGCTTGAGATAAACCTCTCTAAAATAATCTCTACTCTCTTCTAAGGTTCTAGGATTAGCACTTCTAGTATCTTAGTTACTTCTAGCTTGAAGTTGAAGCCAAAGGTTGAGGCTCTCGGGTGGATCCTTCTTTGACTAGAGAAGACGACAAGGAGATCACTTCCGTTCACTCCAAGGAGCAAGGAGAGAAGGACATAAAGCCCTAGGTATAACCTTTCTTCCATGTAGCTAAAACTAGTTAGCTTTGTTGTTAGTTTTTGTTTAGCCAAGATCCTTCTTTTGATAGTCCATGTTGCCTAATTCGATAAAAATCCGATTTTTATACCATTTCCGCCTCCCCGCAAGCACTGGGATGGGCAACGTGGACTTATAGCCAGTACACGAACATGATCGAAACCGTGCCGTAACAACTTATGGCCTCTACATCTTTCTCCTGAACCAGGGAACCCTCTGTGTGGGACTCTAAAGACTCGACAGTACGCTGGCAGTGGGTTTAACCACAAGCACGTCAGCGGCACTAGCTGTGCGTAACGGCTACCCAGGTACATGACGATAAGGTGGCCGACGAACGAACTCATCACAACCAAAACGAGCTTGTAAGCAACACTTACCGTACAGTCCAGTCTCTTCTTCTGATACGTCGCATATGAAGTCTAGGGGTGGTAAATGTCAGACCCTAGTAACTTTATAAGTCATGCTGATTTATTGCCCATAACGGTTCGAGAAACTACTCATAACTCTTATCAATAAATCTCGACAACCCTGGCCAGAGATTTGCTGTTATGGCCGATCAAGTATAGCGCGACATCAACTCCCTCTACCGGGAGAGACGAAACCCCTCCTATCTCTCACTTCCTCCATGTGATTCGGGACTGTACCCAAAATCCACTTGCTTTCATGACTCAGTAGAGCTGTGGTAGGGAGGAAATTAAAGCACAGTGGGAATCACACAAGACAGTATGATGATCTCGGGTCTACAGACAAATTTGTACAAGTGTCACCAGAGAACTGCTATATGAAAATAGGTATATATATACCATCTAGGAGTTCTCGACGAGTCCTGTTCGGTGTACCCATTCTCCAATGAACACCTGTGTACAATCTTTGATGTCAAACACCAATGGTTGTGGGATCAATCATTGCCCCCAGGGTCAAGAAACATACACACTAGTCTACTCTGGTAATATTGATGCCCTGTCTTGATATACACTCGACTATAAACTATTAAAGGATATGCTTTTAGACTGCCGAGGCCCCACTAGTATGATCTACATCATAATCCCGGTAGTCAAGCGTAATCCTAAGGGCTTCATCAATATGTATATAAGATATGAAAAACAACACATCACACGTTAAGATGAAGATAAACCAGATAGCATACTATCATTTCAAGCAAAGATTGTTTCTGTACATATACATGCCCAGCATCCTATACAATATAGGCCTCTAGGGCATACATATCTAACAATCTTCCACTTGCACTAAGGCCTGTAGTTAGTGCAATAAGTAACCACGTCTATACTAGAACCAGTTGCCGGCGTACCGTATGCCCAACATCTCGAACAGTTTCTCAAACTGGATTTGAGGGATGGCCTTAGTGAAAGGATCTACTTTGTTGTCTTTCGTGTCTACTCTCCGTACCTCGATGTCCTGGAGATCCACTATCTCCCTGATGAGGTGATACCGCCTCAAGATATGTCTGGATTTCTGATTGAACCGTGGTTCCTTTGCCAAAGCCATGTCTCCATTGTTATCGCAATACAAAGGTATTGGATTAGCAATGGATGGGACCACCTGAAGTTCAGAAATGAACTTCCACATCCAGTTTGCGGCATCATTAGCAGCAATATACTCAGCTTTCGTCGTGGAGTCAGCGACGGTATCTTGCTTGGAACTCTTCCAACAAACCGCCCCTCCATTTAGGGTAAATACAAACCCCAAGATGGACTTACTATCATCCTTATCGCTCTGGAAGCTGGAATCGCTAAAGGCCTCCATTTGGAGGTCGCCATTACCATACACCAAGAACAGTTCTTTAGTCCTTCGCAAGTACTTCACAGCAGTCCAGTGTTTCTCCCCCGGATTGGATTGACACCTGCTTACTGCACTCAGTGCATAAGCTACATCTGGGCGAGTACACAACATCGCATACATTATAGATCCTACTGCCGAAGCGTAGGGTATAATGCTCATGCAAGCCCTCTCCTCATCAATTTTTGGAGACATCGTTTTGGAGAGGGTGATCCCGTGACAAGAGGGTAAATTATCTCGCTTGGAATCTTCTATACTAAACCTCTTTAGTATGGTGTCTATGTATCTCGATTGGGACAATCCCAACAATTTCTTAGATCTATCTCTATAGATCTTAATTCCCAGAATGTACGAGGCATCACCCAGGTCTTTCATGGAGAACCTCTGCGATAAGAATAGTTTGATTGATTGTACCATAGGAACATCATTTTCTATCAAGAGAATGTCGTCCATATACAATACGATGAATGTAACAGTACTCTCTACAATCCTTTTATAAATACAAGGTTCATCTACATTTTTGATAAAACCTAACTCTTTGATTGTATCATCAAAGCAGATGTTCCAACTCCGTGATGCCAACCTGCATGTTTTTCCACTGCTCCTACTGTCAATGAAAATGCATTCTTCTAAATCACCATTTAAAAATGTCGTTTTAACATCCATCTGTTAGATTTCATAGTCGTAGAGAGCAGCTATAGCAAGCAGGATCCGAATGGATTTAAGCATTGCGACTGGTGAAAAGGTTTCATCATAGTCCAAACTTGGTCTTTGACGAAATTCTTTTGCAACTAGCCTAGCTTTATAGGTCTCCACCTGACCATCCACACCAATCTTTCTCTTAAAGATCCACTTGCACCCTATGGGTTTACCCCCGAAGGTGTAACCTCCAAAGTCCATACTTTGTTGGTGTGCATGGATTCCATTTCGGATCTCATGGCATCCAGCCACTTCACCGAGTCACTACTCGTGATAGCTTGCTGAAAACTAGTAGGATCATCATCATCTATGATGTAATCTTCTCTATCACCATCAATTAGAAAACCATAGTATCTATCTGGTGGAAGAGAATTCCTACTAGATCTATGGAGTGCCTGAGGTTCGCTAGGTTCTATTGAAACCTCGGGTTCAACGAAATCATCGATATTTGTTTGTGGTTCTGGAATTTCTTCTAATTCTACCGCATTGCCAATAGTGTCATTTGTAAAAAAGTCATTTCTAAAAATGTGGCATACTGAGAAACAAACACCCTTTGTTCCTCCTGGTGGTAGAAAAGATATCCATTCAAATGTTTTTGATATCCCATAAATTTACACAAAATCGACCGTGTCTCGAGTTTGCCCGGATTCTGCTTTTTCACATAAGCCGGACAACCCCATATCCTAACTGGTTTAAGAGATGGTCTTTTCCCATACCATATCTCATATGGAGTGGTAGACACGGTTTTGGTCGGAATCCTATTCAATAGATATATCACAGTCTCCAATGCATACCCCCATAATGAAAGTGCTAACTCAGCATCACTCATCATTGATCGTACCATATCTAATAGGGTACGATTCCTCCGTTCCAACACACCGTTATGCTGTGGTGTGTATGGAGGAGTGAGTTGAGAGAGAATCCCATTCTCTTTTAGGAAATCTAGAATCTCTGTACTTAGGTACTCACCTCCTCGATCCGATCGATGTTTCTTGATACTCAAGCCTGTTTGTTTTTCTACTTTAGATTTATAGTCCTTGAACTTTTCGAAGGCTTCGGACTTATGTTTCAACAAGAACACTGTAGGGTTACTAGGCACTCTAACAAGGTTCTACAAGGTATCAACCATGCCCGATTTAAATTTTAGCCGTGCCGAACAACCCTAAATAAGATCTTTGCCAGACCATTAGGGTAACACATGCAAGTAAACATCTTTACTATCTAAGTGAAGAAGAAAATACAACCTTTGTAGATCGGTCCTTCACTTCAATAGCTCCTTGCTGAAGTCCCTTCGCTGCGATCGTGGTTCTCCTGGACTCTTCCATGGCTTCACGAGGCTAAAGGAGCATCCTTGCTTGAAGTCTTCGAGGCCGAAGATGATCTACGTCGAGGGGATGCCAACTCAAGCTTATACTTCACTAACTTGAGAATTTGTGAAGTAAACACCCTAAACTAAAGTGCTAGTCTAGTAGAGGATGGAGAAATAGGAAGTGGGTTCACTTTAGAATTTATTTTCTCACAATGTTTCACTCTCTTTTGAAAGCCCTAGCAAGCTTTTCTTTTACTCAAAGAAGAAGAAGATGAACAAAAGAAAAGAGAAGGATAATGATCAAGTCAAGAGAGCTAACCATGGGTGAGTGAGTATCATATACTAACTCATGTAGAGACATAACCATGGCTTATCCAAAATGTTTAGGTTAATAAAAATCTAAAGTAAAACAAACTTAGTGGACTTTGTCAAAGCATCCATAAGCTTCCACAAGTTTCATGCTTGTGAAAAAAGCTCCACTAATTTGTAATTACCTTAAATAATTATAAACCACCATTTAAAATAGAATGGTGTATGTCTTGTACACCCATGTATGATGTATCAACAACCATGATACAAAATGAAAACACATTTTAATATATTTCACATATATATTAAAGTTGTGCACATGTGAGAAAAATCCTTAAATGAACAAATGTTAGTTAATGTAAATTAGTATATCATATATACAATTATACACTAAATTATTAAATCAACACTTGACTTAATAATCCGGTTATATCTCATATAACCGACTAACATTTAATGTATCGACTTATCGAATCAATACCAACCCGGCTATATCACATATAACCAACCGATACAAAAAGTTGCGAGAATAGAATACGGTATCACAAACACGCATTATTCTCGGTCCCGTACATATCACATATGCGCTCCTATTTCGTTTTTCCTGAGACAGTAAAACCTCTATGTAGGACTCTAAAGACTCGTCAATACGCCGGCAGTAGGTGATGATCACATCAAGCACCCACAAGCCGTCAGCGGTACTAGCTAGACCTAACGGCTACCCGAGTATTGAGTGATCAGAAGATCAGCAAGCAAGCCCGCTCCAACTCCTGTAAAAGCCTAATGGTAACACTTCCCATACAGTTCGGTCTCCTCGTCTGATATGTCGCATATCAAGTCTAGGAGTGGTAAACGTCAGACCCCAATAACAGATAAGTCATGCCGATGTGAGGCTCATAACGGGTCGAGAAACTACTGGTAACACTTACCAGTAAATCTCTAAATCAGCCCTGGCTAGGGACTTCCCTGTTATAGCCAATCGAGCACAGCGTAACATCAACCCCCAATACCAGGAGAGATGAAACCCCTCATATCGCTCATTGCCTCCATGTGACTAGGGACCGTACCCAAAAACCACCGTTTTGCACGCCCTCTTGGACGTGGTATGGTGGAAATCAAAGTACAGTTGGAATCACACAAGACTCTATGACGATCTCGGGTCTACAGACTAACCTGCACAAGTGTCACCAGAGAACTGCCATCTGAAGTGAGGTATAATACCATCTGGGAGTTCTCGGCGAGTCCGTCCAGTGTATCCAGTCTCCACTGAGCACCCGTATACCATCTCTGATGTCAAACACCAATGGATATGGGATCATCCATCGCCCATCTCATGGGTCGAGAAGTGTATACGCTAGTCTACTCTGGTATAGCGATGCCCTGTCTCGATACACCTACGACTAGGAACATTAAAGGATGTACTTATGGACTACTCTGTCCCTACTAGTATGATTTGCATCATAGTCCAGGTAGTCAAGCACACATCCTAAGGGCTTTACCAACATGTAACTATAAGACAGCATCAAGAGACAAGTATACATGTTAAGATAAAGAGCAACCAGATAGCATACTATCATATCGAGCAAGAAAGTCCTCTATATATATGTCCAAGCATCCAATATAATATACATCATCTGTACAATACTGGCCTCTAGGGCATACATACAACTAACAATCTCCCACTTGCACTAGGGCCAGCTCCTGTAGTATCGCATACCAAGCATCCCGTAGAGTCTCTCAAACTGTATCTGGGGAATGGCCTTCGTGAGTGGATCCGCTGTGTTGTTCTACGTGTCAACCCTCCTGACCTCGATCTTCCGGCGATCAACTATCTCCCGGATCAGGTGATACCACCTCAGAATATGCCTGGATCGTTGATGGGACCTGGGTACCTTGGCCAAAGCCACCACTCCATTGTTATCATAATACAAAGGTATTGGATGCTCAATGGATGGAACCACTCCAAGTTCAGTAATGAACTTCTTGATCCAGACAGCCTCTTTAGCAGCATCATTGGCATCGATGTATTCAGCCTCCATCGTCGAGTCTGCCACGGTTTCCTGCTTGGAACTCTTCCAGCTAACCTCCCCTCCGTATAGGGTAAAGACAAATCCCGAGTGCGACTTAGAGTCGTCCTTATCACTTTAGAATCTCGAATCGGTAAAGGACTCCACTTGGAGTTCTCCATTACCATACACCAAGAGCATCTCTTTAGTCCTTCGTAAGTACTTGAGAATGCTCTTCACAGCTGTCCAGTGACTCTCTCCAGGATCATTTGATACCTACTCACTACACTTAGTGGGTATGCTACATCGGGTCCGGTACATAGCATCGCGTATAAGATAGAGCCTACAGCCAAAGCATAGGGTATCCCTTGCATGCGAGCTCTCTCCAAATCAGTCTTGGGAGACATCTCTTTGGAGAGAGTGAGTCCAGAGATCGTGGGTAAGTTCCCACGCTTGGATTCTTCCATACTAAACTTCTTTAGTATGGTGTCAATATACCTGGATTGGGACAATCCCAATATCCTTTTAGATCCATCTCTATAGATCATAATTCCCAGTATGCAGGAGGCATCACCTAGATCTTTCATTGAGAATCTTTGTGATAAGAAGAGCTTGACCAATTGCAGCATAGGAATGTCATTTCCAATCAAGAGTATGTCGTCCACGTACAATACGAGGAAGACAACCTTACTCTCTGCCACCTTCTTGTAGATACAAGGTTCATCTACGTTTTTGACGAAATCAAACTCTTTGATAACGACGTCAAAGCAGATGTTCCCACTCCGCGATGCTTGCTTTAATCCATAAATGGATTTAAGCAGCTTGCACACCATCCCGTTGCTCCCACTAGCTACGAAGCCCTCTGGCTGAGTCATGTACACGCTCTCTTCTAAATCACCGTTTAGAAAGGCGGTCTTAACATCCATTTGCCAGATTTCGTAGTCATGATATGCAGCGATGGCAAGCATGATCTGGATGGATTTAAGCATAGCCACTGGAGAAAAGGTTTCGTCATAGTCCACACCTGGTCTTTGACGAAAGCCCTTTGCAACAAGTCTAGCTTTGAAAGTCTCCACTTTTCCATCTACACCAAGTTTTTTCTTGAAGATCCATTTGCACCCAATGGGTTTTACCCCTTCAGGAGCATCTTCCAAAGTCCATACTTTGTTGGTGTACATGGATTCCATCTCGGACCGCATTCCATCCAGCCATTTCACTGAGTCTCTACTCGTGATGGCCTGCTCGAAGCTAGTTGGGTCATCATCCTCCATGATGCAATCCTCGCTCTCACCGTCCATGAGAAAACCGTAGTATCTCTCAGGTGGGTGAGGAACCCTACTAGATCCGCGGAGTGGCTGGGGTTCATTGGGAACTACCGAATCCTCTGGTTTTACCAGATCTTCTGTTGCAGCTTTTGTAGCTGGAACCTCTTCCAGTTCTACCTCATGACCACTAATCTCATTTGCATGAAATTCCTTTTCTAAAATGGTGGCATGCCGAGAAACAAACACCTTTTGTTCCTCAGTGTGGTAGAAGATATACCCTTGTGAATTCTTGGGATGTTCTACAAATTTGCATAGAATAGACCGTGCCTCGAGTTTATCCGGATTTTGTCGTTTGACATAGGCTGGACAACCCCATATCTTAATATAATTAAGACATGGTCTCTTCCCTTTCCATATCTCATATGGAGTGGTAGGCATAAATTTGGTAGGGGCCATATTCAATAGATGTATGGCTGTCTCTAGCGCATAGCCCCAGAAGGAAATAGGTAACTCAGCTGTGCTCATCATAGAGCGCACCATATCTAATAGGGTGTGGTTCCTCCGTTCTGATACACCATTGTGCTGTGGTGTATATGGAGGAGTCAGCTGGGAGAGAATCCCATTCTCTTTTAGGAAGTCCAGGAATTCATTGCTCAAGTATTCACCTCCTCGATCAAATCGAAAGATTTTAATACTTTTCCCGGTTTGGTTCTCGACTTCTTGTTTATATTCTCAAAATTTCTCAAAAGCTTCAGACTTGTGTTTTATCAAGAACACATGTTCGTATCTTGGGAGATCATCAGTGAATATAATGAAGTATGAAGAACCATCCCTGGTATGTGTAGACATGGGACCGCATACATCACTATGTATCCGTCCCAAAAGTTCAGTAACTCTTTCTCCGTGTCCCGTAAAGGGAGTTTTGGTCATCTTGCCTTTGAGACATGACTGGCAAGTGTCACAAGATAAAAATTCGAACGATTTCAAATATCCATCTTTATGCAACTTAGCTAGCCGTGTCGCATTTATATGACCAAATCTACAATGCCAAAAGAAAGATTCGTTCATTTCTGAACTTTTCCTCTTTTGTGTGTTTGTTATGCTCAGAACTGTTGATTGATTTAGAAAATAAATGCCATTGCACAACATGGCTGATCCAACCAACTTTTGGTTCAGGAAAATGTTCATAACATTATCGTGTAATACAAAATTATATCCCTCTTTACTCAACAAGGAAACCGATATAATGTTGCATATCAGGTTCGGCATGTAATAGCATTCGTTCAGAATCAATGTATTACCAGTTGGCAATACAAGGTGATATTCCCCGACGGTTTTAGCTGCAACAATTGCAACATTTCCAACCTTTATGTCTTTATCACCTTCTCCAAGTTCTCTACCTTTCCTCAGCCCATGTAACTGATTACATATATGGGATCCTGACCTGGTATTTAATACCCAGGACGTAGAGAAAATGGAGAAATAGTTCTCTGTAATGAACACACCCGAAGAAAATGCATCAACATGTACTTTCTTCATTCGGGTGGCATGGGAATCCTGGTGTTCCTCGAGATCCTGTTCAGTCCTATAACTCTTATAAGAAAGAACGGAACCAACGTTCCCCAGCACAGTATAACATATGGGTTCGGTCAATACATCCATATTATTATCTTGATTAAGGCATGATATGGTCGCTACCTGGAGAGAGAGAGAAGAAAACAATTTAGCGTATGCTCTTACAAGATCAGATATGTTATTATTTTATCTAATCAGGATGGCTCCCACTGTTTTTATCAAATCTTCCTTCAAACCCTAAAAGGAAAGACTAGCCCGGATTAATTACACCCTATAATTTCGCCAATTTTTCAGCCAGGCCAGTGTCGGTACTTTGATGGAGGTTCCCCATGCTTTCGCACAGACCTAATTAAAGTAAATCTCGTTTTCCAAGAGGCGTAACCCCGTTGACACCTTTCTAGACACCTACTTGATCGGCTAATTGTCCTGTGTAAAACTCTCCCAGGAGTAACAATTACTGGCAGTGGGTATCGGGATCCAAGTATCTCATAGAAGGTATGCAATCTCATTGCAAATTTCAACACTTGAAATTCCCGATAATATTTTGCCCCTAACTTGCTATGACTTTGACGAAAGCCAACAAACCATAGCGCGCTAGTCAAGTTCAACCCGTGTATTTCTTGACTGAATTAAACCCACCCGCATGACCCTTGACGAAAGCCAACAAAGCCGTACGACTACCCTAATCCAATCGCATCATATGCAGTAGATAAGCAGCATATAGGTACCACACTACTGCTTGACGAAAGCCAACAAATGCAGCACGAATACTATATACAACTTATCTGAAATGACGGAGGGATACGACAGGTTTTTCTGAAAACCTATTGCGTAATGAACTTGATATCGTTGTAGAATCGAGTGAATTTCAAAATGGAGTGATTTTGAGGCTTTCATTAGTTTTGCTAAAGAGGTTATTCCCGGTGAAGGGATCTTGGCTCTTTCCTTATGGAATAAGGTGCAGGATATATCATATATATCGCTATGCAGAGCAAAAGCTCCAAAAGCAATCAAAAGACAAACCGAGTGTTGTAGCATCTTCCAGTTTTGCTAAAGAGGTCACTCCCGGTGAAGGGATCTCGGCTCTTTCCTCATCGAATAAGGTGCAGGATATATCATATATATCGCTATGCAAAGTAAAAACTGTAGCTACCCTTTTTGAAAATTTGATTCTACATCTTTTAGGTTTCTTTTCTTTCATTAATCACATTAATGAAGTCCCATCATTTAAGTCACCTAAACATCACAGATTAATACGACGTACACTTATGCCATCCGCATTCGCCTCGATGTCCCCTCGTGCACCGTTAGGTTTGGTAACTAACGGCAGAGCGGGGCAGGGCTAGCACGGGTGTAAAACATAAGTAACGTCTATATAATATATCATATATACTATATACAGTATCTATCACAACATATCAAATGATCACATAACAGTTATCGCAGCAGAAGAATCATATGAAATAAAGGATATACTAGGAGGTCCGTGTTTTATTTTGAGCTACTATAAAACACGGATTCCACGGTCGCGATGAATAGCCAAACCCACACCCCTAGACCCCTACGAGAGCGGCAAGCAACCCTACCAATTCTAGAGTTAGGAGACCCGGACTCGACTCCTCGAGTTGGTGTCCCGCTGTACCCTAGAACCCGGTTACTTGTCCTCCCCTCCTTAGGTCTACCTAATGCGGAAAAGTAAATAATATACAAAAGGTGACATCAACCTCATCCCGGAAGTGCCCCAATAAAAGAATATTACATACAATGAATTTCACATGAATGAAAATAAAAACCCTCATCTCACATAAAACCCCCGGCTATTCAAAAACGCGACGATCCAATATAACATATCCAGCAACACATAACATCACATGTCATCAACGTAAGTAAATATGCGCATCCCAATTGTCGTTGACATATAGCAACGAAACCGGCGATATCACATATTACACTTACGGTCGCAGAAAAGAAAGTGTAAAACTACAACATTTGGAATCCACAATTACTTTAGACATCATAAATCCAAAATATCACATACTTCGCATTTCATGCCTAACTATATGAATTCTACATATTGTATCACATCCCAGATAAATAGACAGTATTAAACTTTCCGAACGAATAATCAAATACCCAGAATTTCCTAAATAGCTCAACACTTGAGCGGAGTTCAAAAATTCCAGAATACGTCACAGTAGCAATGGTCCAGCCGTAGAAGGGTCAAGCCAACGCCTCACATGTGGCACGCCGTACTGCCCCAAACACTAAGGTTTAGAGGCGGTTCAGACGGTCCAATAATCGAGTTAAGGTTTGTGTTCTTCTAGAGGGTCCATCACGTTACTTGCACGTTTTTCCGAAAGATTTAAACTCAAGAAAAATTCAACACTTGAAAGTTTTTCGTGCCGGGAAAAAAGGAGTTAATGATATCCGTTCGAACATTTTAATACTTTCTAAATTATCCGGAAAACATAACGAAATTAAATATTCCGATCGAATCAACGAATACAAAATAATCCCCAGAACACTCAACACTTGAGTCAAATTAAAAATACCCATAAATTAGCAATTTTGCCTACGGATGTTACTGTGTCAAAACTAGGCTGTAAGTCTTCTGTACGGCCGCGGATCCGCGGCCCAACTAGGGTATTGCCGCGGTTCCATGGCCAATTGTACGGCTTACTGTCTCGTTTTTCACAGTGTTGCTTATATTTCCATGCTGAATTTTTTAGGTATTTTTAAAACAGAAAAATCATTGTTTTTAAAAAATGTCCAGAGAGGGGTCATTTTGACGTTACGGGGTTCGTTCGGAGTTTTAACTTCGTATACACGTCGCCTAATACTCTAGCTAGGTTCTGATACCACTGTAGGGTTACTAGGCACTCTAACAAGGTTCTACAAAGCATCAACCATGCCCGATTAAAATTTTAGCCATGCCGAACAACCCTAAACAAGATCTTTGTTAGACTATTAGGGTAACATATGCAAGTAAACATCTTTACTATCTAAGTGAAGAAGAATATACAACCTTTGTAGATCAACCTTTGTAGATCCGTACTTCACCTCAATAGCTCCTTGTTGAAGTCCCTTCGCTGCGATCGTGGTTCTCCCGGACTCTTGCATGGCTTCACGAGGCTAAAGGAGCGTCCATGCTTGAAGTCTTCGAAGCCGAAGATGATCTACGTCGAGGGGATGCCAACTCAAGCTTCTACTTCACTAACTTGAGAATTTGTGAAGTAAACACCCTAAACTAAAGTGCTAGTCTAGTAGAGGATGGAGAAATAGGAAGTGGGTTCACTTTAGAATTTATTTTCTCACAATGTTTCACTATCTTTTGAAAACCCTAGCAAGCTTTTCTTTTGCTCAAAGAAGAAGAAGATGAACAAAAGGAAAGAGAAGGATAATGATCAAGTCAAGAGAGCTAACCATGGATGAGTGAGTATCATATACTAACTCATGAAGAGACATAACCATGGCTTATCCAAAATGGTTAGGTTAATAAAAATCTAAAGTAAAACAAAGTTAGTGGACTTTGTCAATGAATCCACAAGCTTCATGCTTGTGACAAAAGCTCCACTAATTTGTAATTACCTTAAATAATTATAAACCACCATTTAAAATAGAATGGTGCATGTCTTGCACACCCATGTATTATGTATCAACAACCATGATACAAAATGAAAACACATTTTAATATATATCACATATATATTAAAGTTGTGCACATGTGAGAAAAATACTTAAGTGAACAAATGATAGTTAATGTAAATTAGTATATCATATATACAATTATACACTAAATTATTAAATCAACACTTGACTTAATAATCCGGTTATATCTCATATAACCGACTAACATCTAATGTATCGACTTATTGAATCAATACCAACCCGGCTATATCACATATAACCAACCGATACAAAAAGTCGCGAGAATAGAATACGGTATCACATACACGCATTATTCTCGGTCCTGCACATATCACATATGCGCTCCTATTTCGTTTTGCCTGAGCCAGTAAAACCTCTATGTAGGACTCTAAAGACTCGTCAATACGCCGGCAGTAGGTGATGATCACATCAAGCACCCACAAGCCGTCAGCGGTACTAGCTGGACGTAACGGCTACCCGGGTATTGAGCGATCAGAAGATCAGCAAGCAAGCCCGCTCCAACTCCTGTAAAAGCCTAATGGTAACATTTCCCGTACGGTTTGGTCTCCTCGTCTGATATGTCGCATATCAAGTCTAGGGGTGGTAACCGTCAGACCCCAATAACCGATAAGTCATGCCGATGTGAGGCTCATAACGGGTCAAGAAACTTCTGGTAACACTTACCAGTAAATCTCTAAATCAGCACTGGCCAGGGACATCACTGTTATGGCCAATCGAGCACAGCGCAACATCAACCCCCAATACCGGAAGAGAGGAAACCTCTCCTATCGCTCATTGCCTCCATGTGACTCGGGACCGTACCCAAAAACCACCGTTTTGCACGCCCTCTTGGACGTGGTAAGGTGGAAATCAAAGCACAGTGGGAATCACACAAGACTCTATGACGATCTCGGGTCTACAGACTAACCTGCACAAGTGTCACCAGAGAACTGCCATCTGACGTGAGGTATAATACCATCTGGAAGTTCTCGGCGAGTCCGTCCAGTGTATCCAGTCTCCACTGAGCACCCGTATACCATCTCTGATGTCAAACACCAATGGATATGGGATCATCCATCGCCCATCTCATGGGTCGAGAAGCGTCTACGCTAGTCTACTATGGTATATCGATGCCCTGTCTCGATACACCTACGACCAGGAACATTAAAGGATGTACTTTTGGACTACTCTGTCCCCACTAGTATGATCTGCATCATAGTCCAGGTAGTCAAGTACACATCCTAAGGGCTTTACCAACATGTAACTATAAGACAGCATCAGGAGACGAGTATACATGTTAAGATAAAGAGCAACCAGATAGCATACTATCATATCGAGCAAGAAAGTCCTCTCTATATATGTCCAAGCATCCAATATAATATACATCATCTGTACAATATTGGCTTCTAGGGCATACACACAACTAACAAACACGTGTTCGAATCTCGAGAAATCATCAGTAAAAGTTCTGAAGTATGAAAAACCATCTCTCGCATGTGTAGACATTGGTCCACATACATCACTATGTATGAGGCCTGAGAGTTCAGTATCTCTCTCTCTGTGTCCAGTAAACGGAGTTTTGGTCATTTTACCTTTGATACAAGACTGGCAAGTCGCATAAGATTTATATCCAAACGAGTTTAAATATCCATCTTTATGTAGCTTGGTTAGTCTTGTTTCAGTAATATGACCAAGTCTATAATGCCAAATGAAAGCTACATTTATGTCTGAAATCTTCTTCCTTTTGTTTGTGTGTTGTATATTGAAAACTGTGTGTTGATTCAGGACGTATATACCGTTATTTAATATACCAAACGCAATCAACTGTTGATTAAGGATAATGTTCATAACATTACTTTGTAATAAAAAATCATATCCTTCATTGTTTAACAACGATATAGATATAATATTACACAACATCGAAGGTACAAAATAACATGGGTTCAAAACAAATATACAACCCGGCGGCAAACCAAGGTGATACTGTCCCACTGATACAACATGTACAGAGGAACCATTCCCAACTCGGAGAGTGTGATCACCTTTCTTCGACACCTTGCTATTTCTCATCCCCTGCAAACAATTGCAGATGTGAGATCCTGACCCGGTATCTAATACCCAGGAAGCAGAGTTAATTGAAAAACAGTTTTCTGTTACAAACACACCTGAAATGGAAGCATTAGCATGCTTCTTCTTCTTGAGGTCGGCAAGGTATCCAATGCAGTTTCTCTTCCAATGCCCAGTCTTGTGGCAGTGGAAGCATTCCCCTTTTCTCGACGCAGCAACCCCCGTCTTGTCTTTTCCCGGTGCCTTTTTCACTCCTCCTCTCGGGTTGATAGGATTCTTCTTCTTCTTTCCCTTGGCCTTATCTTTCGGGACGGAAGAGGAAGATGGCCCGGCAATTAGAGCGGGAGTTTTCGCTACCTTTAGCGTGCTCTCTGCACTTCTCAACATATTGAGAAGATTAGGAAGTGACTTCTCCAGATTGTGCATGTTGAAGTTCACTATGAACGGAGCAAAGGCAGGGGGAGAGACTGTAGAACAATATCAACATACTGTTCGTTCTCCACTGTCCATCCCAAGTCCTCTAGTTCTTCGATAAGTCCTATCATCATCAATACATGGTCACCTACAGACGTGCCAGCAGCTATCCGCATCTGAAACAACTTTTGAGATGCCTAGTATCGGAGAATACGAGATTTCTTTCCATACAACTCCTTTGTGTGAAGAAAAATGGATTGTACATCTATCATCTCATGCTGCTTCTGATGTTCATTGCCCTTAGAAGCAAGCACGAGGCATTTGGCTGTTGCACAGTCTGAATCCCATGTCTTGTGGATTTCCTTAACTGCAACTGAAGAATCAAGGCCTGGGCTAGGAGGGGCTAGAATAGTCAGGACGTATCCGACTTTATCATAGGTCAGGGCAATATTTACGTTCCTCAGCCATTCTTTGTAATTCGGTCCCTTGAGTTTATTCTTGTCTAGTAAAAGCTTAAGTCCCGTCATAGCTATATGCCATTAGGAGAGAGAAAAGAAGACACTCAGCGATTGCTCTTGCATGATTAGATTGACTATTAATCTTATCTAATCGATGTCTCCCACTGCTTTTATCAAATTTTCCTTCAAACCTTAAAAAGAAAATTAGCCAGGATTAATTGCAATCCACAAGTTCTCTAACCGGTCGGCCAGGCTATTGTCGGTACTCCGAGGGAGGTTCCCCGTGCTTTTGCACGGACCTAAATAAAATAAACCTCATTTCTCTAGAGACATAACCCCGTTGACACCTTTCTAGACACCCACTGGCTTAGCTAATTGTAAAGTGCAAAACTCTCCCGGGAGTAACTTTTACTCATGGTAGGATCGGGATCCAACTATAAAATAGAAGGTATGCAATCTCATTGCAAATTTCAACTCTTGAAATTCCTGATATGGTTTTTACCCCTAGTGTCTTACGACCTTAACTATAGTCAACAAATCATAAGCACTAGTCAAGTTCTACCCGCCATTTCGTGATTGATTTAGACCCACCCGTATGACCCTTAACTATGGTCTACAAAGTCATATAATTGTCCTAATCGATCGGATCATATGCTTTGTAGGAAGAAATCACTTAGCTACCGTACACCACGCCTTAACTATGGTCAACAAACGTGGTATGAATACTAAGTACTCTGCTTCCTAAAATGGCGAAGGGTAACGGATGATTTTGATGAAAACCTTTAACGTTTTGAACTTGATATCGTTGTAGAATCGAGTGAAAGGAGTGGTTTAAGCTCCAGTTTTAAAAATTGAATGGTTTTGTAGCATATTTCTAATTTCGCCAAAGAGGTCACTCCCGGTGAAGGGATCTCGGCTCTTTCCTCATCGAATGAGGTGCTGGATATTCATCAAGGAACACCTCGATGCAAAGCAAAAACTAGATCAAGTACAAAAACAAATCGAGTGCTTTGTAACATTTGCTAGTTTTGCTAAAGGGGTCACTCCCGGTGAAACGATCTCGGCCATTTCCTCATCGAATGTGGTGCTCGATATTCATCAAGGAATACCACTATGCAAAGCCAAAACTAGAGTTACCCGTTTTAAAATTTTTGATTCTACAACATCTTTAGATTTCTTTTTCTTAACATTAATCACATTAATGTTGTCCCATCATTTATATTTCCTAAACATCACAGAAAAGAAACGAAAATAGAAAGTACGCTTATGCCATCCGCATTCGCCACGGGGCCCCGTCATACGCCGTTAGGTTACTTAACTAACGGCAGAGCGGGGGCTGGACTAGCGCGGGTGCAAAACATAAGAAACGTTTATTATATATCTTATATATAAATAACCATTCGTCGCATGCAATTATAAACATTCCAAATCACAGATGAATACATTGGATATTCAAGGAATTCCGTATTTCGTTCAAGCCCTTAACGAAAGACGGGTTCCACGGTCGTGGTGAATAGCTAAACCCCATCCTAGAACCCTACGGGTGCGGCAAACTACCCGCCAAATTCTAGAAGTCAAGCAACCTCCCTCAATAAAATGAGTAGGACACTAGGCACTTCGAGAACCCGGTAGTTTGTGCACCCCACCTTGGGTCTATCCTAAGAGCAAAAACGGTAAAAAGAAATTATACAACAGTGGCTACAACCTCAACTCGGATGTGCCTCGCAAAATAATATTACATCAATTTTACAAATTACATGAATGAAAGAAAAGAAAAACACTCTTCTCACATCCGCCCGGCTATTCATCCACGACGATCCAACATATTCATATACACATACCATCACATGATATACATATGTGCAACCCCCACTAATCGTCGTATAGCAATTTATGGACGTTTCAAACACATATCAAACTGAAAAACGGATAAACGACGTTAAAAATTCGATTTCGAAACACTCTGATTTCCACTAACACTTAGGTTACATCACATGTAATCTGGAAATAATCAAACAATACAATAAAACCAAAAACCCAGAGTACAGAGAACCCTAAAAAACACAAGCCCAAACCCATGAACAGGACCGGCGACGCCGGGAAAAATGCGTTTCTCGCAAGGAAAATTTCGGTGGTTTCGGCTCGTTTTTCTAGGGCTGTCTAGTTATCTCATAACAAGTATTCTGCACATGTTTAAAATTTTTTCAGAACACTTGAAAATTTCCAGAGAGCAGGGTTTTCGTTTTACGGTTTCGGAGTTGTTTCGTATTAGAAGCTTTAAATGTCGTCTAAACAACTAGTTATGGTTTAGTTAGTCTCTGATACCATGTTAGTGGATGTTGCACACCCTCACAACGCTTGTGAGGAGGCGGAAGTGGCAAACAATAATTTTGTTGCATGCAACACCTACTTTAAACCTAGATCTTCTGCTAAACAATAACTAGAAACCCTATCTAGAGATCTTATCTACTATGATAGGGGGTTATACCTTGAGAATCAGTCCTTTGGGTCTTCGTTTAGATGTGACTCTTAGGCTCCTTAGATGCTTGCAATGCCCTCCATCACCAGTCACCTCAAGACGTAGATGATCAACCCGAGAGTTATGGAACAAGCTTCAAACTCTTCTCAAGAGTTAACTAAGAAGTCAAGTTTTCTAGAAATGACTACTTAGATGATATAGAGATGAACTAATGGATTGCTTTTAGCCCTGAGCTTTTGATTCACAACTAATGTGAATGATAAAGCTAAGAGGAGGAAGAATGAGATAGTTAGGAGAGAGAATGTGAAAAATGGAATGATGAAATATCAAGCATGCATCAAGAGATATGGCTCATGGAAATAATTGAGTTGTGTATTATTTTATCTCTAAAATAATACACCATACTTGAATAGTAATCCCAAATGAATAAAATATTCAAAAAGCCATACCTTGACCTATGCTTTGACAATTCTTCTAATTCCACCTCATATATTTATTTTCGTAAAATAAAAATCGTATTATGAGATGTCTCCTTCTACATGGTGTTCTTGTACAATTACAAAAATACCCCTCACCGTAACCCGTATAAGTATACCCGTATCCGTATTTCGAAAAATACGAATATAAATAGTCCAATAATATAATACCGGTATGCGGCTTAAACCAAAGCCTTCCAGTGTTATCTTTTCGATCATCATTCCTGTAGCCAGGACACGAACATGATCGAAACCGTGCCGTAACAACTTACGGGCTCTACATCTTTCGCCTGAACCAGGAACCCTCTGTGTGGGACTTTAAAGACTCGATAGTACGCTGGCAGTGGGTTTAACCACAAGCACGTCAGCGGCACTAGCTGTGTGTAACGGCTACCCAGGTGGATGACGATAAGATGGCTGACGAGCAAACTCATCACAACCCTAACGAGCTTGTAAGCAACACTTACCGTACAGTTTGGTTTCTTAGTTTGATACGTCGCATATGAAATCTAGGGTGGTAGTTGTCAAACCACAGTAATTTTATAAGTCATGCTGATTTATGGCCCATAATGGTTCGAGAAACTATTGATAACTCTTATCAGTAAATCTCGACAACCCAAGCCAGGGATTTATTGTTATGGCCGATCAAGCATAGCGCGGCATCAACTCCCTATACCGGGAGAGACGAAACCCCTCCTATCGCTCACTTCCTTCATGTGATTCGGGACTGTACCCAAAATCCACTTGTTTGTACGACTCAGTAGAGCCGTGGTAGGGAGGAAATCAAAGCACAGTGGGAATCACACAAGACACTATGACGATCTTAGGTCTACATACTAACCTGTGTAAGTCCACGTTACCCACCCTGGTGCTTACGGGGAGGCGGAATTGGTAAATTTTTTTTAACACAAGGTAACATGGACTAAAAACTTGAGGATCTTTGCCAAACCATTGCTAACAAACTACAAGAGGTTCTATCTACTATGCTCAAGAGATTATACCTCATGAACCAAGTCCTTCGGGTCTTCTCTCCGCTTTCCTCCTCGTCCATGCAAGCTCCAAGGATCGATCCGGATCTTGGTCACCTCCGCGGCTTCCTTGAGTCAAAGACGATCCATCCGAGAGTTTGTGATCCGAGCTCCCCCTAAAGACGAGGCAACTAGGGCAACAAGTATGCTTCTCTTGATGTCCTAGATGGTGTAGAAGATGGTGGTGGATTTGTTTGTCTATTTTGTTTTTATTTTTCTCAACACATGAGAGCTATAGAAAAATCAAGAAGAGGAACCATGGGAGCTCAAAAATAAAAAGAGAGAATCCCAAAAGAATAATGAACCATGGAAAAAATAAAAACCAATCTTTTATCATAATTATGATGGCTAAGATTGATTTGACCACTATCATGTTTTGATAAAGCAAAAAGCAAAAGAAGAGTCTAGTGCTCTCATGAAAGATCCAAGTCAACAGTGGTCAAAATGTTAACATGGTCAAGCATGGTCAAAAGGTCAAAGCAATTAACCATAACATAATTATCATTAAAAAGATTAGTAAATATTTTCCTCACCTCATAATGGTTCTGACCAAACCAACGGTCAAAACCCTAATGAGGCACCTCCTCCTTCTTCGCTCCTCACAACCGTGCATACACACCCGCATTCGCATTCCGTAGAATGCGAATGCACAGAAGACAAAACTAATCCATCCATGTAATACTAGGATCCGGCTTAAACCAAAGCCCACTAGCATTGTCTGCCCGAACAGCATACGCGCACAAGTGCACATAAGTGATCGTAGCCCTACCATAAAACCATACGGCCTCTACACCTTTTGCCCAGTGCAGGGAAACTCTCTGTGTGGGACTCTAAAGACTTGACACTATGCTGGCAGTGGGTTTAACCACAAACCACAAGCGGTACTAGCTGTACGTAACGGTCCCCAGGTAGATGTCGATAAGAAGGCCTATGAGGTAAACCCATCTGAAATCCTACTGAGCCTGAATGTGACAATCTCCATACAGTCCGGTCTGTTCGTCTGAGAGTATTGCATGGCGGGCCTAGGGGGCGGTAAACGTCAGTCCCCTAATAGGAGTACAAGTCGTGTCGGAGTGTAGCCCAGAACACCCTGAGATAACACTGGAAACACTACCAGTATATCTCGCTTGCCCTGGCCAGGGAGTTTGTGTAATGGCTCTCCTAGACACAGTGCGATATCAACCCCCAATACCGGGAGAGACGAATCCTGTCTAACCGTCACTGCCTCTAAGTGCTTCGGGACTGCACCCAACTACTACCTGTATGCACGCCTCCTATGAGCCGTGGTAGGGTAGTAATCAAAGAACAGTGGGAACACACTCGAGGCGAAGTGACAGTGTCAAGTTAACGGACTAAGCTGTACTCATGTCACCTGTTAACTGATAACTGACGATAGGCATAATACCAACCAACAGTTCCCAGCGAGTCCTGTCCAGTGTACTCGTCACCTAACGAGCATCCGCATACTATCTCAAGTATGACGTACTAATGGCTGTGGGACAGACCATCTCCCCTGCTGGGATGAGAAGCGCATATGCTAGTCTACTCCAGAGTATCGATGCCCCATCTCGATAATTCTACGACTAGGGACCTGTATAAGGATGTGCTTGTAGATTACCAAGCCTCCACTAGTGTGACTGCCATCACAACGCTGGTAATCAAGCAAAGATCCTAAGGGCTCCACTAATGTGTATAGGCGATATGCTAAAAGAAACACATGCATACATTAAAGTAGAAACAAACCAAGTTGCATACTACCATTTTGAGCAAGATTTTCTATATAACTGTGAATATCCCAAGCTTCCATTAAGTAATATACAAACTATTATGATACAGTAATGGCCTCTAGGGCATATACACTAACAATCTCCCACTTGCACTAAGGCCATGTACTGGCATATCGAAGACCTATCATCTCGATCAGCCGCTCGAACTGAGTCTGGGGTATGGCCTTCGTGAATGGATCTGCAGTGTTATTCTCCGAATCTACTCTCTTCACCTCGATCTCCCGGCGATCTACGATCTCCCTGCGATCTACGATCTCCCTGATCAGGTGGTACCGCCTCAAAATGTGCCTGGACTTCTGATGGGACCTGGGTTCCTTCGTTAAGGCTATAGCGCCGTTGTTGTCACAATACAGCGGTATTGGATCAACAATGGTTGGAACCACCTGAAGCTCCGTGATGAACTTCTTCATCCAGACAGCTTCCTTTGCGGCATCGCAAGAATCTATGTACTCAGCTTCCATAGTTGAGTCAGCAACGATTTCCTGCTTGGAGCTCTTCCAGCAAACCGCCCCTCCATTGAAGGTAAAGACATAACCCGACATGGACTTGGAGTCATCCTTGTCACTCTGGAAGCTGGAGTCAGCAAAGGCCTCGATCTTGAGGTCTTTTCCGCCATACACCAAGAACATCTCCTTAGTCCTTCTTAGGTACTTGAGAATGTTCTTTACTTCTATCCAATGTTTCTCTCCAGGGTCCGACTGATACCGGCTTACAACGCTTAATGCGTATGCTACATCTGGTCTGGTACACAACATCGCATACATTATAGAGCCTACCGCAGATGCGTAGTGTATAGATGACATGCGAGCCCTTTCCAAATCAGTCTTGGGAGACATCTCTTTGGAGAGGGTGATTCCGTGACAAGCCGGTAGATTACCGCGCTTTGAATCTTCCATACTAAATCGTTTCAGTATGGTGTCGATGTACCTGGACTGCGAAAGTCCCAACATGTTCTTAGATCTATCACGATAGATCTGGATCCCCAAAATGTAGTTGGCATCGCCCAGGTCCTTCATGGAGAACCTCTGTGACAAGAATCCTTTGACTGACTGTAGCATAGGAATATCATTTCCTATTAGGAGAATGTCATCCACGTACAAGACAAGGAATACCACAGTTCTCCCTACAATCTTACTGTAAATGAATGGTTCATCCGGATTTTTGATAAAGTCGAATTCTTTGACAGTATCATCAAAGCAGATGTTCCAACTCCGCGATACCTGCTTCAGTCCATAGATGGACTTAAGCAACTTGCACACTTTACCGCTGCTCCCACTCTGAATGAATCCTTCCGGCTGATCCATATAGACACACTCTTCAAAATTTCCATTTAGGAGAGCCGTCTTTACATCTATCTGCCAGATCTCATAATCGTGGAAGGCAGAAATGACAAGAAGGATCCGAATGGATTTGAGCATAGCCACTGGAGAAAAGGTCTCGTCACAGTCCAAACCAGGTCTTTGACGAAAACCCTTTACAACAAGTCTATCTTTATAGGTTTCAACCTGCCCATCTACACCAATCATCTTTCTGAAGATCCATTTTCAGCCTATGGGTTTTACCCCTTCTGGAGCAATGTCCAAAGTCCAAACTTTGTTGGTGTACATCGACTCCATCTCGGTCCGCATTGCATCCAGCCATTTTACTGAGTCACCGCTCTGAATGGCTTGCTGGAAGCTAGTAGGCTCATCATTTTCAATGACGCAATCCTCTCGATCTCCGTCTATGAGAAAACCGTAGTATCTCTCGGGCGGATGAGACTGCCTACTACTCCTGCGGAGTGGCGCTGGGATGTCCGGTTCTCTTGAAACTTCTGGTTCAACCGAGCTTTCAGTAATAGCTTGTGGTTCTGGAATTTCTTCCAGTTCTATTGCGCTCCCACTTATCCGATTTTCTAAAAATTTAGTTTCCAAGAAGTGGGCATGCTGAGAAACAAAAACCTTTTGTTCCTCTGCGGAATAGAAAAGATACCCTCTGGAGTTCTTGGGGTATCCCATAAACTTACACAGTACTGAGCGTGCCTCGAGCTTGACCGCATGCTGCTTCTTTCCAAAAGCAGGACATCCCCATGTTTTAAGATACTTAAGACAGGGTTTCTTCCCACTCTACATCTGATATAGGATGGTAGGCACAGTCTTGGTTGGAGCCTTGTTCAAAAGATATGCAGCTGTTTCTAGTGCATAACCCAAGAAAGATCGTGGTAACTCAGCCTTACTCATCGTGGAACGAACCATATCAAATAGAGTTCGATTCCGTCTTTTCGATACACCGTTGTGTTGTGGTGTGTATGGAGGAGTAAGCTGAGAGAGAATTCCATTCTCTTTTAAGTAGCCTAGAAACTCGGTACTCAAGTATTCACCATCTCGATCAGATCGCAGTGTCTTGATACTATTTCCTATTTGTTTTTCAACTTCATTCTTGTATTCCCGAAATTTCTCAAAGGCCTCGGATTTATGCTTCATCAGGAAGACATGTCCATACTTAGAGAAATCATCCATAAAGGTAATGAAGTATGAATAACCACTTCGCACATGTTTATACATTGGACCACACACGTCACTGTGTATGAGTCCCAAGAGCTCGCTCGCTCTTACTCCATGTCCAGTGAACGGAGTCTTTGTCATCTGTCCCATGAGACAAGATTCACAAGTAGCATATGACTGATACTCGAACGGATTCAAGTATCCCTCTTTATGTAACTTTGTTAACCGTGTCTCATTAATGTGACCCAGTCTATAATGCCACAAGAAAGCCTGATTTGTTGCCGGAGACATTCTCTTAAGTGTGTTCTGGACACTGAAAACCTGAGCTTGATTCAATACGTATATCCCGTTTTCTAATGTACCTGACCCAATCAGAACTTGATTAAGGTGGATGTGGATCATATCGCTTACAAAAGTAAAATCATATCCTTCCTTAGAAAGTAAAGATACAGATATGATATTACAAGTCAAACTAGGTACATACAAACAGTTACGCAGAATCAATATCTGCCCAGTTGTCAATCCAAGATGATATTCCCCTACGGATTCAGCGTCGATGCTCATTCCGTTGGCAACCTTGAGAGTCATATCACCTATCCTGATAACTCTATGGTTTCTTAGAGCCTATAATGATTTACAGATGTGAGATCCCGATCCGGTATCCAATACGCAGGAAGTAGGGTTAATTGAAATACAGTTTTCTAATACAAACACACCCGAAGCCATAACATGCTTTGAATCATGGCTACTGGCTTTGCTAGCCCTACAATCCTTCTGCCAATGTTCATTCCCGTAACAATAGGAACGTCCCTCCTTTACTACATCCAGTCCCGAAACTTTTGCCCTTCCCTTTCCTTTTACTTCCCTGGTTTCCTTCAGGGTATAAGTAGAGGGCAAAGACTATAGAATGAAGTCAGTATTTGACCCGTTCTTCAACGTGGTCTTCAGGTCCGTGAGCTCATCAAAATAGCTAGTCTCTGTAAGGACGTTGTCCCCTACAGATGACCCGAAAGCCAACCTCGCTTGAAGCAATTCGTTCGAGGTCTCATATCTTGCGATACGAGATTGCTCTCCATATAAATCTTTGTTATGGAGGAAGATAGAAGCTAAGTCCATCTTCTCGTGCTGCCTCTGGTATGCACAATTAAATGAGGCCAGCACGAGGCACTTGGCATTCGCACAGTCTTTTTTCGATGTCTTACGGATATCAATATCCGTGACAGGGGAAATTGGTCTTGAGACGGCAGGGGTTTGATTAGTTAGGAGGTGTCCCAGCTTGTCATGGGTAATGGACATCTGGACAGACCTTTGCCAGTCATAACAGTCAGATTCAGTCATTTTATTATCTAGATGTAACCTATGTGTGGTCACTGGGTCGCTACAATTAAGAGAGAGAGAAGAAAACACTCAGCATGATGCTCTTGCAAGTTTAGATTGGTTTTTAGTTTATCTAAACAGGATGGCTCCCACTGTTTCTCGAATCTTTCCTCAAACCATAAAAGAAGAATTAGTCGGGATCAATCTCACCGTACAATACTTGCTTAACCGTTCAGCCAGGCCAGTGTCGGTACTTCGAGGGAGGTTTTACGATGCTTTCGCGAAGTTCTTTAATTAAATAACCTCTTTTCCCTGTGGGCGTAGCCCCGCTAACACCTTTCTAGACACCTACTCAGTTTATAACATTGATCGTTAAGTGAAAAGTTTCCCGAGGAGTAGCGGATACTGACAGTAGGATCGGTATCCAAATATCATTATGAGATAATTTTGAAGGAATCCTGCCAACATTATCAAACTCCAAATGGTATGCAGCACTAGCAAGTTTCAGTTTCTTTAGAAACCCCCGATGTAGATTTTTGCCCCATGCTCTTATGACCTTGACGAAGGTCAACAAATCATAAGTCACATGTCAAGTTCTACCAATCATTGTCCAGGTTAATTTGAACCCACCCGTATATACCCTTGACAAAGGTCAACAAGGTAATACGACTGCCCTAAACCAACGCGTCTATCTATGCTACATATGAACACTCAACAGCTACCAATCACAATGCCTTGACGAAGGTCAACAAACATAGCTTGAATACTATTGAATATTCATATGAAATGACGGAGGGCTACGAATGGTTTTGGCGAAACCGTGAACGTAGTGAACTTGATATAATCGAAGGAACATGATAGCTTTTAAAAGGAGTGGTTCAAGCTCCGCGTTTTAAAAGTTTTCTGTTTTGAAAAGAAACCGAGTGGTTTTAAAACTGTTCCAACGATTTAACTTTGGTTTATTTTCTTGCATTAATTTAATGCGTCCCATCAATTAATCCAACCATTGCAGAAAACAACAAAAATATGACGTACGCTTATGCCATCCGCATTCGCCACGGGGCCCCGTCATCACCCGTTAGGTTACTTAACTAACGACAGAGTGGGGGCTGGACTAGCGCGGATTCAAAACATAAGCAACGCCTACTAGATATCATATATAGATATATACATTCGTCAGATGCAATGATAGCCATTCCAGATCACAGATGAACACATTGGATATGCTAGGAATCCGCGTTTCGTTCGAGCCTGCAATGAAAGACAGATTACACGGTCGCGATGAATAGCCAAACCCCACCCTAGACCCCTACGGGTGCGGCAAACTACCCGCCAAGTACCCGAAGTAGAGCAACCTCCCTCAACAACGTGAGAAGGCCACTCGGCACTTCAAAATACCCGGTAGTTCGTGCACCCCACCTTGGGTCTATCCTAGGAGCAAAAACAGTAAAAGAAATAAAATACAATGGCGGCTACAAACTCATCCCAGATGTGCGGCCATAAAAATAATATTACATTATTTTACATATTACATCAAATGAAAGATAAAGAAACTCTCATCTCACAAACCCCAGTTATTCATCCGCGACAATCCAACAAGTTCATATACACAAACCAACATCACAGATCACAGATATGTATAACCCCTACTAATCGACGTATAGCGATTAGTAGATGTTCAATACATATATCACATCACAAAATATCCGATTAGCAAAAGTACTTAGAGTTTCGATCGATAACTTGATTTGAAACTACCCCAAGCACAACACAGTACTCAACAAAATCTGGGTAGAAACAAAGTATCTTAAAAATCACAAAACCATCACAGAGAACCCCTGAAGAAATTTGGTGCGCGGCCGAGTCAACTCGGCCGCGGATCCGTGACGGGTCGCTTGGATCGGCCGCGGATCCGCGGTCTTCTGAGTGACTCAGGCGCCCAAATTTCTACAGTTTTCCCAAAAAAGCCTGCACGTATTTTTAAGGTCCTCTGAAAAAATTTTGGACCAGTTTTTAAAAATGACAGAAAAGTGCCTTTTTCGACGTGTTTTGCGATTTTTTCTGGCGATCGAATTTCTAACACTTTGCTAAGAAGTTAGTAATGGTTTAGCAAGTCTCTGATACCACTGTAAGTCCACGTTACCCACCCCGGTGCCTACGGAGAGGCGGAATAGGTAAAAACCAATTTTTTAACACAAGGTAACATGGACTAAAAACTTGAGGATCTTAGCCGAACCATTGCTAACAAACTACAAGAGGTTCTATCTACTATGCTTAAGAGATTATACCTCACGAACCAAGTCCTACGGGTCTTCTCTCCACTTTCCTCTTCGTCCATGCAAGCTCCAAGGATCGATCCGGATCTTGGTCACCTCTGCGGCCTCCTTGAGTCGAAGACGATCCAACCGAGAGTTTGTGATCTGAGCTCCACCTGAAGCCGAGGTAACTAGGGCAACAAGTATGCTACTCTTGATGTCCTAGATGGTGTAGAAGATGGTGGTGGATTTGTTTGTCTATTTTGTTTCTAATTTTCTTAACACATGAGAGCTATAGAAAAATCAAGAAGAGGAAGAAGGAGGAGGAACCATGGGAGCTCAAAAATGAAGAGAGAGAATCCCAAAAGAATAATGAACCATGGAAAAAATAAAAACCAATCTTTTATCATAATTATGATAGCTAAGATTGATTTGACCACTATCATGTCTTGATAAAGCAAAAAGCAAAAGAAGAGTCTAGTGCTCTCATGAAAGATCCAAGTCAACAATGGTCACAATATCAACATGATCAAGCATGGTCAAAAGGTCAAAACAATTAGCCATAACATAATTATCATTAAAAAGATTAGTAAATATTTTCCTCACCTCATATTGGTTCTGACCGAACCAACGGTCAAAACCCTAATGAGGCACCTCCTCCTTCTTCACTCCTCACAACCGTGCATACAAACCCGCATTCGCATTCCGTAGAATGCGAATGCACAGAAGACAAAACTAATCCATCCATAGAATACTAAGATCCGGCTTAAACCAAAGCCCACTGGCATTGTCTGACCGAATAGCATACGCGCACAAGTGCATGTAAGTGATCGTAGCCCTGCCGTAAAACCATACAGCCTCTACACCGTTCGCCCAGTGCAGGGAAACTCTCTGTGTGGGACTCTAAAGACTCGACACTACGCTGGCAGTGGGTTTAACCACTGACCGCAAGCGGCACTAGCTGTACGTAACTGTCCCCAGGTAGATGTCGATAAGAAGGCCGATGAGGTAAACCCATCCGAACTCCTACTGAGCCTGAATGTGACAATCTCCGTACAGTCCGGTTTGTTCGTCTGAGAGTATCGCATGGCGGGCCTAGGGGCCGGTAATCGTCAGTCCCCTAATAGCGGTACAAGTTGTGTCGGAGTGTAGCCTAGAACACCCTGAGATAACACTGGAAACGCTACCAGTATATCTTACTTGCCCTGGCCAAGGACTTTGTGTAATGGCTCTCCTAGACACAGCGCGATATCAACCCCCAATACTGGGAGAGACAAATCCTGTCTAACCGTCACTGCCTCCAAGTGCTTCGGGACTGCCCCCAACTACTACCTGTTTGCACGACTCCTTCGAGCCGTGGTACGGTTGTAATCAAAGAACAGTGGGAACACACTCGAGGCGAAGTGACAGTATCAAGTCAACGGACTAAGCTGTACTCATGTCACCTGGGAACTGATAACTGACGATAGGCATAATACCAAACAACAGTTCCCAGTGAGTCCTGTCCAGTGTACTCGTAACCAAACGAGCACCCGCATACTATCTCAAGTACAACGTACTAATGACTGTGGGACAGACCATCTCCCCTGCTGGGATGAGAAGCGCATACGCTAGTCTACTCCAGAGTATCGATGCCCCATCTTGATAATCCTACGACTAGGGACCTGTATAAGGATGTGCTTGTAGATTAGCCAGCTCCGACTAGTGTGACTGCCATCACAACGCTAGTAATCAAGCAAAGATCCTAAGGGCTCCACTAATGTGTATAGGCGATATGCTAAAAGAAACACATGCACACATTAAAGTAGAAACAAACCAAGTAGCATACTACCATTTTGAGTAAGATTGTCTATACAACTGTGAATATCCCAAGCTTCCATTAAGTAATATAAAAACTAGTATGATACGGTAATGGCCTCTAGGGCATATACACTAACAACTTGTACAAGTGTCACTAGAGAACTGATATCTGACAATGGGTATATAGACCATCTAGGAGTTCTTGGCGAGTCCTGTTCGGTGTACATATTCTCCAATAAGCACCTGTGCACAATCTTTGATTTCAAACACCAATGGTTGTGGGATCAACCATCGCCCCCAGGGTCAAGAAACGTACACACTAGTCTACTATGGTAATATCGATGCCCTTTCTCGATATACCCTCAATTAGGAACTATTAAAGGATATGCTTTTAGACTCCCCAGGCACTACTAGTATGATCTACATCATAATCCCGGTAGTCAAGCATAATCCTAAGGGCTTCATCAACATGTATATAAGATATGAAAAACAACACATCACACGTTAAGATGAAGATAAACCTGATAGCATACTATCATTTCGAGCAAAGATTGTTTCTGTATATATACATACCTAGCATCCTATACAATACAGGCATCTAGGGCATACATATCTAACAGTACCAGCTCGGGGACTAATATATAGACGCCGTTACAGATTCCTTTCAGGCCGTGGGGGTAGCGGAGGCTTGGGACGAGGCCAGTTATTTAGTTCTTACCCACAGGTTCAGCAGTCTTCTTCTGGATGTTTTGGGTGTGGCAGTCCACATCACCTCGTCAGGGATTGTACCGTAAGCCGCCAGGTCGAGGCAGCGGTTCCTTATGTCACCTTCCCACCCGCACCACCTCAGAGGGTATTTCCTCCTACGCCTGTTATTGCTCCACGCCAGGCAGATGCTCAGAGAGGTCTTGGTCATGGCAGTCACATTCAGAGAGGACGGGGTGGCAGAGGCGGAGGACAACCAGTTGCCGGTAGAGGGCATGCTCGGGTATTTGCTTTGACTCATCAGGACGCACTGGTGTCGAATGCTGTAACGTCAAGTACTCTTTCAGTATGTTCTTTCGATGCGCATGTTTTATTTGATCCGGGATCTACGCACTTGTATGTCTCCACACACTTCGCGCCGTAGTAGGGCCGAGAGTCATTTTTGCTAGATCTGCCACTTATCGTGACAAGTCCTGTTGGAGAGTCTTTTGTTGCGTGACATGTGTTTCGGTCGTGTGCCATTCGTATTGGAGATAGAGATTCGTCCGTCGACTTGATCCTACTTGATATGTTGGACTTCGACGTTCTCCTTGGCATAGACTGGATAGCTACTTTCTATCCGTCTATGGACTGTCGTGAGAAGGCAGTCGAGTTTTGTTTTCCGGGCGAGTCAGTTCTTGTTATGAAAGGGGACCGTAGTGCCGCCCCTCATAGTTTGATTTCCGCCCTTTGCGCTAGTCAGCTCTTGAGGAGAGGATGTCGAGGATTCTTAGCTTTTATTCGTGATACCGGAGCCACAGTAGATTCGTTGGACCGGGTTCCTATTATGAGAGAGTTTCCCGACGTATTTCCCGAAGAGTTTCCTGGATTGCCGCCAGAGCGCGATATCGAGTTTTGCATTGATTTGATTCCTGGCGCGGGGCCTATTTCTATACCGCCTTATCGGATGGCCCCTGCGGAGCTTAAAGAGCTTAAGGATCAGCTGCAAGAGTTGCTTGAGAAGGGACTTTTTTGTCCGAGTGTTTCACCATGGGGAGCTCCTGTTCTATTCGTCAAGAAGAAGGACGGCAGTTTGAGGTTGTGCATTGATTATCGTCAATTGAACCGAGTTACGGTGCAGAATATGTACCCATTACCTCGGATTGACGATTTATTTGATCAGCTCTTTGGCGCGGGACATTTTTCAAAGATTGATTTGAGGTCGGTTTATCATCAGTTGCGGGTTCGGAATGATGTCATTCCAAACACTGCTTTTCGTACGCGCTACGGGCATTATGAGTTTTTGTGATGTCGTTCGGACTCACCAATGCCCCAGCAGTGTTCATGGATTTGATGAACCAGATTTTCAGGCCGTTCCTCGACCAGTTCATTATTGTGTTTATTGATGACATTCTGGTCTATTCCAGAAGTCGAGAGTAGCATAAGCAACACTTGAGGATTGCTTTGCAGACATTGAGAGAGCACCGGCTGTTTGCTAAATTCTCGAAGTTTGCATTCTGGCTTGATAGTGTTGACTTCTTGGGTCAGGTGTTTACGGAAGACGGTATCCGTGTGGACCCGAAGAAGATCGAGGCCGTACAGCTTTGGCCCAGACCTGTATCTGTGACTGAGGTCCGCAGCTTCTTGGGCTTAGCCGGTTATTACCGCCATTTCGTGCAGGACTTCTCAAGTATCGTTGCACCACTGACCGGACTGACTCGGATGGGGTTCGTTTTCTTTGGACTGAGGCATGCGAGCAGAATTTTCAGCAGTTGAAGACTCGGTTGACGACTGCACCAGTTTTTTCTTTACCTTCTGGATCGAGCGGCTATGTCGTTTACTGTGATGCTTCTCGAGTAGGGATTGGTAGTGTATTGATGCAGCATGATAGAGTTATCTCTCATGCTTCTCGGCAGCAGAAAAAGCACGAGCAGAACTATCCCACTCATGATCTTGAGATGGCCGCGCTAGTCTTTGCACTTAAAATTTGGAGACACTACTTGTACGGAGAGTCGTGTCAGATCTTCACGCACCACAAGAGCTTGAAGTATATCTTCTAGCAGCGGGATCTGAATCTGAGGCAGCGCCGTTAGATGGAGCTTGTGAAGGATTATGATTAAGATCCTTTATCATTCGGGCAAGGCGAATGTGGTAGCTGATGTTTTGAGTCGTAGGCCCGGAGATAGCTTATCCCAATTGAGCGCAGTTCAGAGGCAGTCTTCTGCAGATTGGCAGATCTTGTACGACAGTTGGGTGAAGTTCGAGTTCACTTCCACTGGTGGATAGCTTGCTCATGTCCGTGACAGTCCACTTCTACTTGATCGTATCCGTGAGGCCCAGCCCGACGATGCTCGTTTGCTTAAGATTTTAGAGCATGTTTGGCAGGGTGGAGAGCCGGAGTTCGTGATTGATAACCAGGGTGTGCTAAGTTTTGGGACTCGTTTATGTGTACCAGATATCGGGGAGCTGAGACGCAAGTTCCTAGAGCAGGCACATCAGTCAGCTTATAGTGTTCATACAGGTTCCAACAAGATGTATCGTGACTTTAGAGATATCTACTTGTGGGAAGGGATGAAAAAGGATGTTTCGGATTTCGTTTTGAGGTGCCTGACTTATCAGCAAGTCAAGGCTGAGCATCAGAGACTGGCAGGAGAGTTGCAGCCTTTACCCGTTCCAGAGTGGAAATGGGAGCAGATCTCCATGGATTTTGTTGTGGGTCTACCCAGGTCCAGTCGAAGGTATGACTCCATTTGGGTGATTGTTGACCGGTTGACGAAAGCGGCTCACTTCCTTCCAGTAAAGTCCACTTTCGGATATGCTCAGTATGCTCAGTTGTACATTGATGAGATTGTGCGTTTGCACGGCGTTCCTACATGCATCGTTTCCGACAGGAGCACCCAGTTACCAGCCATGTTTGGCAGAAACTTCAGGAAGCTTTGGATACCCGGTTGAGTTTTAGCACCGCTTTCCATTCGTAGAACGATGGTCAGTCAGAGCGGACTATACAGACTCTTGAGGATATGCTTCATGTATGCGTGCTTGATTTTGGTGGCAGTTGTGATCGTCACTTGCCGTTGATAGAGTTCTGCTACAATAACAGTTTCCAAGAGACGATTCAGATGGCACCTTTTGAGGATTGTATGTTAGAAAGTGTCGCTTGCCAGTCTGTTGGACCGAACTCGGCGAGAGCAGGATTTTGGGGCCACATCTAGTCCAGGAGACTACGGAGAAGATCCAGTTAATTCAGGACAGGATGATAGCAGCCCAGTGCTGGCAGAAGTATTATGCCGACTATCTTCGTCGCAGACTTGAGTTCGCAGTGGGTCATCATGTATTCCTACGGATTTTTCTGATGAAAGGTATGATGAGATTTAGGAGGCAAAGAAAGCTTAGTCCCAGATTTGTGGGTTCTTTTGAGATCCTTGAGCGAGTTGGTGCCGCTGCCTATCGTTTGGCACTTCCACCCAGTTTTCCGGATGTTCACCCCGTATTTCATATATCGATACTTCACAAGTACCTTCATGACCTTTCCCACATGATTCATCACCAGACTATCCAGCTGGAGCGCGATCTTTCGTTCACCGAGCAGTAGGTAGTTATATTGGATCGGCAGGTGAAGAAACTTCGGTCAAAGTTCTTTCCGTCAGTTAAGGTTCTCTGGCATGGCCCGAACAGCAAAGAGGTCATATGGGAAGCCGAGACCGAGATGCGGAAGAAATTCCCCCATCTCTTCGAAGGTACGCAGAGTAAGATTTTTAAATTCGGGGATCGAATTTCTTTAAGGGGGAAGATTGTAACACTTTAGAATGCAGTTAGTGTTAATTAAGCGATAATGCGGATTTTTTTAATGAAATTTAACCAATAACTATTTTAATACATTTTATTATTTTAAACTAATATTTTATTATTATTTTTAGAACTTGCACACAACTTGTGCATGTTAACCATATTTTGTTGCATGATACCTTAACCCTCATATCATTATGTTAAATGTTTTTATTTATTTAGTTTTTAAACAAATAGGTTTTTGTTTTTAATTGTTGGAAAAATGAGAAGGAGAGGGAATAATGAAGCTAGGGGACATGAGGGGACATTGCATGGGATGCATTTATAGAGGAGAGAGATAGGGGGCATGGCTTACTCTCACCCTCACCCTCTCACTCTCCCATTCTTATCTCAATCACTCTTTCTCTTATTCTTCATCTCTTTCAATTGAACCCTTCACCACAAATCCTAAAGCTTAAATCTCCATCAACCCTCACAAAAACCCTTCACAAAATCAAGTTAAGCCTCTTGAGATGACTTGGAGCTTGGAAAGCTAGGGTCTTCAAGCAAGTTTGGTGAGGTAGTGATCTCTAACTATTAAATAGGCTCTAAGGATGTTGTGTTGCTTATTAGTTTCTGTTTTAAACCATAAAGTTTTAATATTTTTAGCGAAATATCGTATTTTGGTTATGTTTTGGTGTCTCTGTGATCTGCTATCACTACGTTAGTCTACTATAAAATCTAGCAATGCAGTAGTGTAGTGTTAGAAATCCTGAGTGTGCACCTGAAACCCGGACCCCACCCAACCAAGTTGGCCCGGTGTGTATTGGGAATTTCCCCGGCGCCGCCGTATTTTTGGTGGACTGGGAAGTGGTGTTTTTGAGAGTAGCTGTCGGTAGCTTTTTCTTGGTGTTTGGTACTGTTTGATTTTCCTATATTGACTGTTGGCAAAATCTGGAACCACTTGGCTAGTTTTTTAGTGTTTCGGCAAAGTGCGATACGGTATCCGACACGGTTTTTGTGCTTCGCGTAGCTTGCTGCACTTGGGTTTGGTTTAGTGTGTCGCTACACACGTTAGCCACTAAGCTAACACTTGAGAGCTTGTGGGAGTCATTGTGTTGATTTTAGGTATTGTTTGCGTGTATTATTGGATGATTTCTAAGTTGCATTTGTTATATTGTTGTGTGATATTAGGGTCGATTGCGGAGACTTCAGACGCTACAAGGAAAGGAAAGCTGGTGGTTAGATTTACCTAGCTCGAGATCATCGGTGAGTAGATTTAACATCTACGGGGGAATCGCCCATATTGCGTTATGCATCGAGGGTTAGATTCAGTGATATGACTATTGTTTATGAGTATATAAATATATATATATATATATATACATCAATTGTGCATGAGTACCATTGTCGTATATCCCTTTTCCTGTTGTATATGACATAGTATTAATGAGACACAACACTATTACTAACGGTTCATGTTGCACGAGCACCAAACTGTATGCCACACACACACCGTTAGTAATTGCCATGACACTCACATTATAGAATTACCATGGATAATATGATGCATCGCTTTCTTTATCATCAACAGTTAGATATTAATTCTTGTCCCATTGGGCATATAAACTGCATCATACATACATACATACATTGCTATAATCACCCGTTGTTTTCACAAGATATTGCATTTCGATTTCGTGAAAATTAGGAAACCGCAAGATACCTTTAAAAATTTGATATATTTAAAAGAAAGGTTTTCCCTTGATATGCTCACATTACCGTTCCATTGTTGTATGCATTGTATCTCATGGACATATGCATTGATGTACTGATTTTATACGATTTCTGGATTTGAGAACCACGGTTATAATTAAAAAAGGGAAAAATATATTGCTTTAAAAACGCGGTTTCTCTTGAGATGATATTTCAAGGCGTCCACCATGTGTTTTCTCGGTTCTGAGTTGTGAGCATACCCGATTCGAGGAGTGGAAGGCACCGTCTGCTGGTACATGGTGGACCCGGTATGGTACCCCGGGGAAAGAAATGATTTTTATGGTGTAGACGATGAGCCTGGAAGAGGGGCACTACCTACCGGTGATTTAATTGAACTCGACGGATATCCGGAGGATACCGTTTTGGAGTTATGATATGAGTTGGATATGAGGGACGATCTGAGTTTGCGGTGCCTGAGATGAGATATATTTGAGGGTCGATCTGAGTATGCGGTGCCTGAGAGATGAGTATTTACGTGTCGATACTGGACAAGGTTTTTTCGTGTGTCGATATTGGACACTCAGGTTTCATGATGTGACAGATATGAGGGCCGATCAGAGTGACGGTGCCTGAGATATTGGAGATTTGGGTGTCGTTGATGGACACCTGTTTTCCATGATGATGATTCATACATGAGGTTTTATGTGTTATCCCATACTCAGGATTTATTAGACATGCACTGTTTCATGTAGTTTTTGTACACTAGTGGTGTACCTTGATCATGATTTTACTGCATATCCGTACTGTTATATTTATGTCGTCAGATTACATATTTCAAACTATCACTTTCGTGCATACTTGCGATTATCTGTATGATATTATTTACTATTCACGATTTGGCAACTCACCCCGTTATGCCACAGTGTTTTGCAGGCTTGACCCTCAGTGTAGTCTTCTCATTGCATCTACTTCTGGGGATACCGTTACTGTTGGTCGTGTTTTGGATAGGTGGGTGGTTTTGCGGGTATCCGTATGATCTCATTGTATATTTTATTGTATCTAGTACTCTCCGTCTACCACTTTCATGTATTTGACTTAGAGACGAAATTTGTGAGGATCGATATTGTTTTAATTGTGACTCTGGTTATCGAGCTCATGTGAGCCGACTTTATTTTAATTATGTTGTGATATTGTTTTCGCTTCTTTCTTGCTTATTCCTTCGCTACGGCATCGTATATACTTGTTGTGTTTGTGTTCCTCCGTTTGGCATGAGTTGCTTCCGTTTAGGGATGCATTATATTTATTCTTTGCTTGTACCCGTTTGGGGCTGGTTTTTACAAAGGAGATGCTGCTGAAATTTTTTAGAAAATAAATTAAACTTAAATTTTATAACTTGAGATTTCTAAATGTTTTAAATGTTTCCCATTCTATCTTTTATGGTTTAGATTTCTGGATTTTTCAGCTTACTTGAATTACGTTACGCCTTTAGACGTTGCGTGATTTAAGTGCTGGTCGCGTTCCTAAATTGGGTCATGACATTAATTGATGGTACCGCAATAATTTGATTAATGCAAGGAAAAAGAAACCTAATAAGAAGTTGTTGAAACAAAATTTCGAAAAACTATAGTCACACTCTTTCGCTTTGCATGGTGATATTCGGTCATGACTATCCCGCACCTCATTCGAGGAGGCAAGAACATAGATCCCTTCACGGGGAGTGACCTCTTAAGCAAAAGTTTATGTTATTATAGACTACTCGGTTTTCTTCAAAACCACTGGTTTTCTTCAAAACCACTAGTTTTCAAAAGCGGAGCCTAAACCACTCCTTTTCAAAATTACTCGGTTCCTTCAACGATACCAAGTTCATTAGATTAAAGGGTTTTTCGCTAAAAACCCAGTCGTAGCCCTCCGTCATTTCTTACAAGTATCACCTAGTATTCATGCTATGTATGTTGGCCTACGTCAAGGCATATTGAATGGTAGCTGGGTAATGCTTGTTTGCTGCGTAGGTATGCGATTATTTAAGACAGTCGTACAGTTATTTTGCCCTACGTCAAGGACTTGTATGGGTGGGTCTAAGTTAATCCAGGATAATAACGGGTTGAACTTGACTAACAACTTATGATATGTTGGCCTACGTCAAGGTCATAAGCATTAGGGGCAACAACTACATCGGGAGTTTCAAATATACAGGAAACTTGCTATTATTGCATACCTTCTGGAGTGTGGTGACTAGAGTGGATTCCATTCAGGTTATCATGCGATGATAGTAGGATCCCGATCCCACTGATATGTAGGATTACTCTTAGGAGATATTTTTCAGTTCGCAATTAGCTAAACTATTATGTGTCTTGAAAAGTGTTAATGGGGCTACGCCTCTTCGGAAACGAGGTTTATTTTATTATGTCCGTGCGAGAGCACGGAGAACGTCCCTCGGAGTACCAACACCCACCTGGCTGAACGGTTAGCGAACTTGTAATGTGCGAATGATCCTGACAAGTTTTCCTTTTAAGGTTTGAATGAAAATTCGAGGAAACGGTGGGAGCCATCCTAATTAGATAAATTAATAACCAATCTAATCTTATAAGAGTGCACGCTGATTGTTTCTTTTCACTTTCTCCAAGTAGCTACCAATTCACGCCCTAATCAAGATAATAAAATGTATGACTTGACCGAACCAGTTTATTAAAATGGGCCGGGGAACGTAGGTTCGGCTCAAACTTGTGTTAACTGTCAGGAGTATAGGCAAGGGCAAGAGAACTGTAAGGAATTCCAGATGACCATATTGAAGGAGAAACATTCTAATGCGCCTTCTTCGGCTGTATTTGTTATTGAAAACTGTTTTTCGATCAACCCTACCTCCTCGGTACTAGATACAGGATTATGATCTCATATCTTTAATTTATTACAAGGACGGAGAAAAAGTATTGGACCGGGTGATATGTCTCTCAGAGTAGGGAACAGAGCACAAGTTAATGCTGCAGCCGTCGGTGAATATCACCTTGTGCTGCCAAGTGGCAACACTATGATTTTGAACAACTGCTATTATGTACCTTCCATGCTTTGCAATTTCATATCAGTTTCTTTACTTGATAAAGATGGATATAATTTTGTTCTAGTTAGAATCATCATGAACATATAACTTAATCAGGTATTTATTGCAGAAGGTACACTGTGTAATGGTATCTATATTCTCAATCAAAACACGGTTTTCAATATGCAAAACACACATAAGAGGAAGAGTTCAGATATGAACGAAGCCTACTTGTGGCATTATAGACTTGGTCATATGAATGAGAAAAGACTATCTAAGTTACATAAGGATGGATATCTAAATCCATTCGAATTTTCATCCTTTGAAACTTGTCGGTCTTGTCTCAAAGGAAAGATGACCAAATCTCCGTTCACCGGACATGGAGAAAGAGCTACAGAGCTCTTGGGACTCATACAAAGTAATGTATGTTGTCTGATGTCTATACATGCGAGGGTTGGGTTCTCGTACTTCATTACATTTACTGACGATCTCTTTAGGTTCGGATCTGTGTATCTTTTGAAACACAAATCTGAAGCTTTTGATAAATTCAAAGAATATAAGAGCGAAGTAGAGAATCAGACAGGAAAAAGTAACAAGATCCTTCGATCGGATCAAGGAGGGGAGTACTTGAGTATGGAATTCCGTGACTTTCTGAAAGAGAATGGCATTCTCTCTCAGCTTACTCCTCCGTATACACCACATCACAACGGTGTATCGGAGCGGAGGAATCGTACTCTATTAGATATGGTTTTCTCCATGATGAGTAATGCCGAGTTGCCTCTTTCTTTCTGGAGATATGCTTTGGAGACAGCGACATATCTATTTAATAGGGTTCCGACCAAATCCGTGCCAACCACTCCATAAGAAATATGGAGTGGTAAGAAACCACGTCTTAAATTCATTAAGAAATGGGGTTGTCCGGCTTATGTTAAAAATCAAAATCCAGACAAACTTGAGGCACGTTCGGTTATATGTATGTTTGTGGGATACCCCAAGCATTCACGGGGGTATCTGTTCTACCACATCAAGGAACATAAGGTGTTTGTTGCTCGTCACGCCACTATTTTAGAATGGAAATTTCTTGCAAAAGAAATTAATGGAAGCATGGTAGAACTAGAAGAAATTCTGGAACCACAAACTGAAACTGAAGAATTGGTAGAACCTTAAGTTTCAATAATCCCAGACGAATCTTAGCCACTCTGTAGATTTAATAGGATATTTCATCCGCCTGAAAGATACTACGGTTTTCTCATAGATGGGGATCGAGAGGATTGCATCTTGGAAGAAGATGATCCTACTGGTTTTAAGAAGGCCATTACCAGTAGGGACTCTGATAAATGGCTGGATGCTATGCGATCCAAAATGGAATCCATGTACACCAATAAAGTTTGGACTTTGGATGTTGCTCCTCCTGGGGTAAAACCTGTTGGATGCAAGTGAATCATCAAAAAGAAGATTGTTGTATATGGACAGGTGGAAACCTATAAGGCTACACTTGGTGCAAAAGGTTTTTGTCAAAGACCAGGAGTGGACTATGAAGAAGCTTTTTCTCCAGTAGCTATGCTGAAATCCATTCAGATCCTACTTGCCATTGCTGCCTACCTTGACTATGATATTTGGCAGATGGACGTTAAAACGGCTTTTCTGAATGGAAGTTTAGAAGAGTGCGTTTATATGGATCAGCCGGAGGGATTCATGGGAGCAGCAGGAAGGTGTGTAAGTTGCTTAAATCCATTTATGGATTAAAGCAGGCATCGCGGAGCTGGAACATCTATTTTAATGAAATAGTCAAAGAATTTAACTTCATCAAAAATAAGGATGAACCATGTATCTACAAAAAGATTGTAGGACGAACTGTCGTATTCCTCGTCTTGTACGTGGATGACATTCTCTTGATAGGAAATGACATTCCCATGCTGCAATCGATCAAGTTGTTCTTGTCACAAAGGTTCTCCATGAAAGACCTGGGTGATACCACATACATTCTGGAGATTAAGATCTATAGAGATAGATCCAAGAGATTGTTGGGGCTTTCACAGTCCAGGTACATAGAGACCATACTAAAGATATTTAGTATGGAAGATTCCAAGCGCGGTAATATAGCCACATTGCACGAAATCACCCTCTCTAAATAGATGTCTTCCAAGACTGATGAGGAGAAGGTTCGCATAAGCATTGTACCCTACGATTCGGCGGTAGGATTTATAATGTATGTGATGTTGTGTACCAGACCAGATGTAGCTTACACGCTTACCGTGGTGAGCCGGTATCAGTCGAACTCTGGTGAGAATCATTAGAAAAATGTGAAGAACATTCTCAAGTACCTGAGAAGGACTAAGGAGATATTCTTGGTTTATAATAATAAAGACTTCCAGGTCGAGTCCTTTACTGACTCAAACTTCCAGAGTGATAAGGATGACAGCAGTTCTGTCTCGGGTTTTATGTTTACCCTCAATGGAGGGGCAGTCTGTTGGAAGAGCCCCAAATAGGACACCGTCGCAGAATCGACGATGGAGGCTGAATACACTGCTGTGAATGATGCCGCAAAAGAAGTGGTCTGGATGAAAAGTTCATACTGAACTTGAGGTGGTTCCGTCTATTGTTGATTCAATACCTTTGTATTGCGATAACAATGTGGCTATGGCTTTAGCGAAGGAACCACGGTCCTATCAGAAATCTAGACACATCATGAAGCGGTATCACCTAATCAGGGAAATCGTAAATCGCCGGGAGATTGAGGTCCGGAAAGTAGATACAAAAGACAACACGGCGGATCCATTTATCAAGGCCCTCCCTCAAGCGCAGTTTGAGCGAATTTTTGAGATGTTGGGTATGCGATACGCTAACAATAGGCCCTAGAGCAGACGTTGGGTATTCGGTAATCCAATTACATGCCTTAGTTCAAGTGGGAGATTATTGGTATGTATGCCCTAGAGGCCTGTATTGTATAGGATGCTAGTGATATGTATGTACAGGACAATCTTGCTCGGTTATATAGTATACTATTTGAGTTGTCTTTATCTAAACATGTGTATTTGTTTTTCTTACTACTTTGTATTGCTTATAGATGTTGATAAATACTCGTTACAGTAGTATACTATTTTGGTTTGCCTTTATCTTAACATGTGCATATGTTATACTCGATATAACATATGGCAGATACATATTGATAAAGCCTATAGGATTTTTCTTGACTACCAGCGTTATGATGGCGATCATACTTGTGAGAGCTGGGTAGTGCATAAGCACATCCTTAAAGGTCCCAAGTTACAGGAGTATCGAGACCGGGCATCGATATTCCATAGTAGACTTGTGTATACATTTCTAGACCTCGACGAGGGGTGGTGGTTGGTCCTACAGCCATTGGTGTTATCACCTAAGATTGTATACATGTATTCACTAGGGGTGAGTATACTTGACGGACTCGCCGAGAACCTTTTGATGGTATTATACCTATCGTCAGATAGCGGTTCTCAGGTGACCTGAGTACAGGTTAGTATTTAGACCTGAGATCATCGTTTGTCTCATGTGAGTTCCTACCGTGCTTTGATCACTACCCTACCACGGCTTTACTGAGTCGTGCAAACAGGTTTTGGTTGGGTATGTTCCCAAGCCACATGGAGGCAGTGAGTGATTGTCAAGGATTCGTCTCCTCCGATATTGGGAGTCGATATCGCACTGTGTCCGGTTGGCCAGAACTATAAGACCATGGCCAAGGCAGTTGAGATTTATTGAAGGTTAGATAAGTAGTTTCTCGAATTGATCCTGAGCCACATCGACACAATTTATCGGGTCAATAGGGGTCTGACGTTTACCATCCCCTAGACCCGGTATGCGATACTCTTAGATCGAACTGTACGGGCATTGTCACGGATAAGCTCAGTAGGGGTCCGGATGAGCTTGCTCGTCGACCTTCCTTTTCAACAGGTACCTGGGCAGCCGTTACATACAGCTAGTGCCGCTGACGTGCTTGTGGTTAAACCCACTGCCAGCATACTGTCGGGTCTTTAGAGTCCCACACAGAGGGTTTCCCTGGTTCAGGCGAAATGATATAGTAGCCGTATTTTTATACGTGCAGGGTTCAGATCGAATGATAATATAAGATAGCTTATGATTAAGCCGGATCATTAAATCAGGTATTGATTTAATAGTTTACATATACATATTTCGATATGTATATTCTAGTGTTATCCGGGCTTTCGATCAGACGGTTGATAATACTAGCCGGCTTAGGATTAAGCCGAATTATTAAATCAGGTATTGATTTAATAATTTACATGTGTATATTTCGATATGTATATTCTAGTATTATGTTCTTTGTAATATTCTATCTTTGGGTGTTCATATTTTGATACGAATGCAGGTGTGTTTATATATAAGGTAGAGTGTATTCCGTATTTATATGGAAAACATTCTAGATGGTGGACACCTCATTTTAGTTTATCCATTTGTTAATTTAAATGGAAAATGAGGTGTAAAGGTAGTGAGGTGAGAATGGTGAGAACCATGCTTGAATAGTTTTGACAAATTGACAAATGAATTGTATATTCATTTGTGCAAACTATTCAAATATGGTTGATAGATTTTTGTTGCAAAAAGGTTTTATACAAAACCATACTTGCATTATTGTTTTGGTGATGAGTTTTTTTCATTCTCAGCATTTTTCTTTTCACTCCTCACTAGCCATTCTTGAACTCCTACTTCATCTTCCTCCCTACCCTCTCATGAGTTGAGAAACAAGGTAGAAAGAGAGATAGAAAATTACTAAAACCACAAACCACATCACTAAACACTCTAGATTAGTAACCTAGAACCTTTAGTTGCTCCACTAGGTTTTTGAGTGGAGCTAGAGCCATGAAAAACATCCCTCTGGTGGATCATCTTCGATGTAGGAGGACCGGAGATCAAGCTCGATCATGGAGTCCCCAAGGATCTGAGGAAGAGGATAGAAGAACGAAGGACACGTATCTTTTGGTATAACTCTCTATCACAGTAGCTAGATTTCCTTTAGCTTGCATGTTTCAATATTTGGTTTGATTCTACGTAATGGTTTCTAGCGCCAAAGTTTTAAAAGTTAAACCTTTTCCGTTTCGCAACGGCCGCGTTTGGCGGCCAGGGTGCTAGGAACCCCAACATTAAGGCCGATGAAATCACTGTTCTACATGTGTTGCCGGCACGTTTGGATCCATTGATGGTCTATAAAGTTAAGAAAATTCATGGGTATGTGATTAGAAATGGACTAGAATGCAATGAGCTGGTGTCAAATGCTCTTATTGCAGCCTATGTAAAATGTAGGTCATTAGAGTTAGCAGAGAAAGTTTTCCCTGGTTTGGAAATTAAGACCGTTAACTTATGGATGCTTTTGGAGTTAGCTCAGGTTGTTGCCATTCATTTTCTAAATGCTTTGATTTTTGTAATAATTTATGAACTTTGTATCTTCGTCACTCTCCCTAAATATTGAGGAAGCTCAAGAAGAACAAGAAGATTAAGCGAGCTCTTGGGGTGAGTGATGCCCACAAAGTGTTTGATAGAATGGATAAATGAATGAATCAAAAGATTTGCTCTTTTTTGTAAGTCTACGGTAGCGCCCCAGCCGTCTACAGACGCCAAATGCGGAACAAAAAACTTTTTAACTGGCGCTATCGTATACTTTAACCCGGATCTGCCATTATTGCGAAACTAACAAACTGTAAAGAGTGTAGAAAGGTTATATCGAACGATCCGAGTCCTTCATTCTTTAACCATCATCCCACGCTCCATTGCGGCTGCTCCGATCTCGTCGATCTCCGATCTGCTCGTCCAGGTGGCACCACGTCAACGATTCTTTAAACGGGCTCCCGCCTCTGACTCGAGGCAACTCGGTCGTCAAGTTTGCTAAAAGAGATGACTAAGAATGATGTAGAGAATGGGTAGAATACTTTGTCTCGTTACGTCCAAGGCTATGGACGAACGCTTAATGAAGTTGCCACTTGAATCGGGTGATGGAATGAAATGAACTATGAAATTTCCATGCACCCCAAAACTATAATAATCTTTTAACCAAATCAAGTGATTGTAAGAGAGAGGGGGAAGGGGGCCGTCCATCATATATAGGTAGGGGGTGAGTGTAGGAGAGGGGAGGTACCCATAAGGATAAATATCTAGTGTGAACACAAATAAATATCTAGTGTGAACACAAATAAATATCTAGTGTGAACACAATAAATGCACCATGAGTCACAAAACACCTCACCGCTTCTAGAACCTTCTAGAAGCACCCACACTCTTCCAAAAAAAAGATAAATCTGTCTTTAACCGAATGTTAAAAGACGGCTGATAGAAAACTGGAAACTGGCAACTTCCAAAAGTGATCCCGAAACGAATTTCAGGATAACCCCGTAACTGTATAAATATACCCGTATTTGTATTACGACCGAATACAAATGCAACTGAGACAAAGATATTATATCTACTCAATATAATACTCGGATCCGGCTTAAACCAAAGCCGACCAGTATCACCTGCCTGAAATCAGACACGTGCGTAAACGCACGTGCATTTTCCGAACCCTGCCATAAAACCATACGACCTCTACAACGTTTCGCCCGAACTTGGGAAACTGTCTGTGGAGGACTCTAATGACTCGTCAGTACCCTGGCAGTGGGTTTAACCACAAACCGTCAGCGGCACTAGCTATGCATAGCGGCTGCCCATGGACTGACCTCAAGGGAGGCCGATGAGCGAACTCATCCGGAAACCCTACTGAGCCTAACAATGACAATATATATACAGTCCGGTCCGTTCTTTTATGAGTATCGCATACCTGCCTAGGGGGCTAGTAACGTCAGACCCCCAATAGCAGTATAAGTCGTGTCGGAGTGTAGCCCGATAACACCCTGAGATACTACTGGAGTACCTACCAGTAAATCTCCTGCCATGGCCGTGGGCTTTGTGTAATGGCTCTCCTAGACACAGCACGATCTCACCCCCAATACCGGGAGAGATGAATCCCCTGCCGATCCGCTCACGTGCCTCCATGTGGCTCGGGACTGTACCCAAAAACTACCTGTTTGCACGACTCCTTTGAGCCGTGGTAGGGTAGAAATCAAAGCACAGTGGGAACTCACACGAGACAAATGACGACCTCAGGTCGATGAACTAACCTGTACACATGTCACCAGGGAATTGCTATCTGACGATATGTATAATACCAACTAGCAGATTCCCGGCGAGTCCTGTCCGGTGTACTCATAACCCAATGAGCACCTGTATACATCTTAAGTGATCCAACTGACACCAGTGGCTTGTGAGACCGGCCACCGCCCCTCGTCGGGGTCTCGACTGTATACACTAGTCTACTCCGGAGTATCGATGCCCTGTCTCGAAACTCCCACGACTAGGGACTACAATTAAGGATATACATATAAACTACCCAACTCTCACGTATATGATCGCCATCATACTGTTGGTAGTAAAGCAAGATCCTAAGGGCTCTATCAATGTGTACCATGTAATCAGTCACCTGAACATGTACACGACTGATAAAGGCAAACCAGATAGCATACTATCATCTCGAGTAAGACTGTTCTACCGGTATAGGTCCCCCGCAATCATTGCAATCACGTACCTGCGATCCAATAATTGACTCTGAGGGCACTATCGCCAACATTTTTAAGTTATGGGTTTGGTGGGTAAATGATGGAAGATTGTTGGTTCTTTTAAGGTTTGAATTTCAAGTGAGGATATCACTAAGGAACCACCAATTCGTAAAGTTAGGAGTCGCTGCCGATGATTTTTACTTGAATAAGATGATGTTGAATCTGACACGTCACAAATATGCATGAACCATCTTCTGCTAAATGAGCCAAGGATATGTTGGATATAGTGCCCTCAAGGCAATTATTGTAATTGCATGTAGGAGATTATGATAATTGAAGGAGGACTTAAACAGATAGAACAGTCTTACTCGAGATGATAGTATACTATCTGGCTTGTCTTTATCATTATGTGTATACAGTTTACTTGTTATTACGTGTCATTAATACATAATAATGAAGCCCGTAGGATTCTTGCTTGACTACCACTATTATGATGGCGATCATATACATAAGAGCTGGGTAGCCCATAAGCACATCTTAAATGTCCCTAGTCGAGCAAGTATCAAGACTGGGCATCGATATTCTGGAGTAGATAAAGGTATACGTTTCTAGACCCCGATGAGTGGCGGTGGCTGGTCTCATAAGCCATTGGTGTTGTGTCACCTATGATAGTATACAGGTGCTCACTGGAGGTGAGTACACCGGATGGACTCACCGAGAACTTGTAAATGGTATTATATTTATCGTCAGATAGCAGTTCTCTAGTGGCATGAGTATAGGTTAGTCCTTTAACCTGAGCTCGTCATTTGTCTCGTGGAGTTCCCACTGTAATTAGATTACTACCTTACCATTGGTCTCAGAACTAAAACATCGTCTATCTAGTTCTAGTATTTGGTTTGGCTCTGATACCATGTTAGTAGACGCTCATGCTCGTACCGCTAACTTGCGGCTAATGCGGAATACGAAACAAAATTTTCAAGATAAGAGCACGAACTCTACGACCTAGAATCGAATCTAAACACTAAACTAGAAAACACTAGAAAGAGTTAGACTACTCGGTTATTACTTAAAACCTTTGTAGTCGTGTCCTTCATCTTCAAATCAACTTCTTATACTCCTGGGTCGTCGGGAACGAGCTTGGGAGTCGGTCTTCCTAGTCGAAGATGACCCACAAGGATCCCAAAGCTAGGCTCTAACTTCACACTAAGATAATAAAGTGAAGCAACTAGTGATCAAAACTTGCTAAGAATTGATCTCTAGGTTATAGTAGCGGCTAATCTCTATGTTTTCTCTCTTTTTTCTTTAATCTTTCACAAGAAATCTCAAGTGAGGAGGAAGAAGAAGCAAAGGGTGATTGTTATCCAAAACAAGCATGACTCAAAAAATGGAAAAATCAAGCATGGCTAAAAAAAATCAACATTCACTCTCTTTTCTTCTTTTCTCTTTAGAATATAATAAGTGGAGTTGTGACTCACCATGGTGAGTAACAAGTCCACATGATTCTAAGGAGATCATGAACAAAAGAGAAGAGTGGAGAATGCCACCTCATATATACACATATACATATGTATATGTATACATATAAATATGTACAAATACATTAATACAAATATATGCTATAAATACATACACCCGTATTCGTATCAAAATACATACACCCGTATTCGTATAAATTATGAATAACCTTATTTGTATCAAGATACAAATACCCGTATTTGTATAAAGACACAAATACACGTATACAAATACCCGTATTCGTATAAAAACCATATTCTGTAAAGATACGAATACTGAAAAAAGATATACTAAAAAGAGATGTATAATACAGCTCACATTTTATCCAAATCTGATAATCTGGCTATCTTTCAAGCCGGCTAGTATTAACAAAATGTCCGATTAAAAGTACGTGTACAAAAACACGTGTTTTAGTTGAACCTAAGTACGTGCACTACATCGTTTCTCCTGAGTTGGGAAACCCTCTGTCTGAGACTCTAAACACTCGACAATACACCGGCAGTGGGTTTAACCACAAGTACGTTAGCGACACTAGCTGAACGTAACAGCTACTTAGGTATTGAACGAAAGGAAGATCGATAAGCAAACTCGTCCGTATCTAGAGGTGTGCATTGTAAAGGATGCTAAGGATATGTATGTACAGGACAATCTTGCTCAGTTGTATATAGTATATAATTTGAGTTGTCTTTGTCTTAATATGTGTATTTCTTTCTTTTGTTGCTTTATATTTTTTACACATATTGATAAAGACTCGTTACAGTAGTACACTTTTATGGTTTGACTTATGTGTATATGTTATACTCGATATCATATATGCCTGTTACATGTTGATAAAGCCCGTAGGATTTTGCTTGACTACCAGTGTTATGATAGCGATCATACTTGTGGAAGTTGGGTAGTCCATAAGCACATCCTTAAAGGTCACAAGTTGTAGGAATATCGAGACCGTGTATCGATATTCTAAAGTAAACTTGTATATACATTTCTAGACCCCGATGAGGGACGGTGGTTGGTCCCACAGCCATTGGTTTGATCACTTAAAATTGTATACAGGTGCTCACTTGCGGTGAGTACACTGGACGGACTCGCTGAGAACCTCTAAATGGTATTATACCTATCGTCAGATAGCGGTACTCAGGTGACATGAGTACAGGTTAGTCTTTGGACCTGAGATCATCATTTTTCTCATGTGAGTTCCCACTGTGCTTTGATCACTACCCTACCACAGCTCTACTGAGTCGTGCAAACAGGTTTTGGTTGGGTATAGTCCCGAGCCACATGGAGGCAGTAAGTGATTGTCAGGGATTCGTCTCCCCCAGTATGGGGAGTGAATATCGCACTGCGTCCGGTTGGCCAAAACCATAAGACCTTGGCCAAGGCAGTTTAGATTTACTGGTGGTTAAATCAGTAGTTTCTCAGATTGGTCCTGAGCTAAATTGACACGACTTATCGGGTCAATAGGGGTCTGACGTTTACGACCCCCTAAACCCGGTATGCGATACTTTTAGACGAAGAGACCTGACTGTACGGAGATTGTCTTGGATAGGCTCAGTAGGGGTTTCGAACGAGCTTGCTCGTCGGTCTTCTTTTCGATAAGTACCTAGGTAGCCGTTATGTACAGCTAGTGTCGTTGACGTGCTTGTGGTTAAACCTACTGCTAGCGTACTGTTGAGTCTTAAGAGTCCCACACAGATGGTTTCTCTGGTTTGGACGAAATGATGTGGTAGCCGTATGTTTATACATGCAAGGCTCTAAATAAATGATAATACTAGCCTGCTTAGGATTAAGCCGGAATATTAAATCATGTATTGATTTAATAATTTATATATATCGATATGTATATTCTAGTGTTATCCAAGTTTTCAATCGGACGGTTGATAATACTAGCGGGTTTAGGATTAAGTCGGTTTGTTAAATCAGATATTGATTTAATGCTAGTATTATATTAGTAGTATTATTCTATCTCTTGGATATTTATATTTTGCTACGAATACGGGTATGTATATATGGTAGAAAGTATTTTGTATTTATACAAAATACCTTCTAGAAGATGACACCTCATCATGCATTTTCCTATTTTGTAAAAAATAGAAAATGAGGTGGAAAAGGGTGAGATGACATGAAGCATGGCTTTAGTATTTATTGCAAATACTATTGAAGCATTGTTGGATTTTTGATGAAAAAAATATATACTTCATATCACAAGAGGAAAAGACTTAGCCATTTTGATGAAGCCATTCTTCACTTGCCTCTCTCTCTCTACTTCTTGAGTTGCTTCTCTTGTTCAAATCCATAACATTCTCATGTGTTGAGAACCAAAGGATTTAAGAAAGAAAATTACTGCTAAATATCACCACATCATCTAAGCAAACTAGATTAGCAAACTAGTTTGCTTCATTTTGAAGTAGGAGCTTGAATGAAGAACCTTCAGGTGCATCATCTAGGACCGAGGAGGTCGGCCATCAAGGTTGATCCAAGAGACCTCAAAGAGCTTAAAAAGAGGAGTGAAGACCCGAAGAACACGTGTCTTTAAGTATAACGCTCTTTCACAGTAGCTAGACTCCTCTAGTTACTAGTTTCGATATTTGGTTAGATTCTGGGATGTGTTTTCTAGCGCCAAAAATTTAAAAGGCAAAGTTTTTCATTCCACAACGGCCGCGGCCAGCGGCCAAGGTGCTAGGAAAACCAACAAGGGGTGGATAAAGTCAGACCCCTAATAATGCGATAAATCGTGTCGGTGTGAAGCCCATCTCCCACTGAGAAACTACTGATCCAAATCAGTAAATCTTGTCCACATTGGCCAAGGATTTCTGGTGATGGCCACCTGTGCACTGCGTGACATCTACCCCAAGACCGAGAGAGAAAAATCCCTAACGATCCACTCATTGCCTCCATGTGGCTTGGGACTGTACCCAACTAAAACCTGTTTGCACAACTTGGTAGAGCCGTGGTAGGGTAGTAATCAAAGCACAGTTTGAATTCACATGAGGCAAATGATGATCTCATGTCGACAGACTAAGTTGTACTCATGTCATCAGAGAACTGCTATCTAACAATAGATATAATACCATCTAGCATGTTCCCGGCGAGTCCGTCCAGTGTGACTCATAACCCAATGAGCACATATATACATGTAGGGTTCCTAGGCACACTCAAGAGGTTCCACAAGGCATCAACCATGCCAAATTCAAAAATAATATGCCGAGAAACCCTAATATAGATCGTTAACTAGAAATTAAGCGAAACAAGATGCAAGTAAACAACTATATTGCTAAGTCAACGGAAATTACAACCTTTGTATATCCGGTCCTCCACCTCCATAGCTCCATGACGATGTCCCTTCGCTGCGATCATCGGATCCTAGACTCTCGCGGTGGTTTCATCGGAGAAAAGATCAGGCTAGGTCGTTGACTTCGATGCCGAAGATGATCTATGTCGAGGCAACTCAAGATCAAGCTCCAACTTCACCAAGTCATGAAACTTGTGAAGAAAACACCCTATACTACATGGCAAGTGGTAGAGGATGAAGAAATAGGAAGTGGGTTCATTTTTGATTTGGATTTCTCACTTGGAATCATCACTTAGAAATTTTCAAGCAAGCTTTTCTTTTTCTTCATGAAGAAGATGAAGAAGAAGAAAGAAAAGGAATTATCAATAATAGAAAAACAAGTGATGGTTATCATAATGCAACCATGGTTAAGTGTAGAGAATAAACTAGGATTAGATTAATGGTTAGGTTAAGCAAAAGAAACAAAAATGGTTGAACTTTTCAAAGCTTCATGAAGCTTCAAAGTAAATCCAAAAGAAGCAACCATTTCTTTTCTTTCTATAAAGAATAAATAAATAAAATAAATACTCAAGAGAAGATAATAAAACCCTAACCATTCACTTAAACATGGTTTAAAGTAAACACAAAGCCAAGTTTGCATGTATCATCAAACATGATACAAACAAGTGCACAAAAATATATCACATATACAACTTGTGCACATCAAGTGAGAAAATCCATTTTAAATGAACCAATACTATTTAATGCAAAGTAATATATCAAATATATAATTATACATTAAATCATTAAATCAACACTTGATTTAACGATCTGGTCATATCGCATATGACCGACTAATATCCAATGTATCGACTTCTCGAATCAATCCTCGATTCGATAACTAGGTTATATCGCATACAACCAATCGATACATTCATCACGAGAATCGAATACGGTATCACATACATGCATTATTCTCGTTCCCGCAAATATCTCATATGCGCTCCTATTTCGTTTTGCTTGAGCCAGGAAACCTCTGTGTAGGACTCTAAAGACTCGTCAATACGCCGGCAGCAGATGATGATCATATCAAACACCCACAAGCCGCAAGCGGTCTGCTAAACGTAACGGCCACCAGAGTATTGAGCGATCAGAAGATCGACGAGCAAGCCCGCTCACACTCCTGTGAATCCAACCAGTAACACTTACCATACAGTCCGGTCTCGTCGTCTGATATGTCGCATATCTTGCCTTGGGGTGGTAAACGTCAGACCCCAACAGCTCGATAAGTCGCGTCGATATGAGGTCTATAACAGTTCGAGAAACTACCGGTAACACTTACCAGTAAATCTCAGCAACCCTGGCCAGGGATTTCCGGTTATAGCCAATCGAACACAGCGCAACATCAACCCCCTATACCGGGAGAGACGAATCCCCTCCTATCGCTCATTGCCTCCATGTGATTCGGGATTGTACCCAAACACCACCGTTTTGCACGCCCTCTTGGATGTGGTAAGGTGGAAATCAAAGCATAGTGGGAATCACACAAGACTCTATGACGATCTCGGGTCAACAGACTACTCTGTACCAGTGTCACCAGAGAACTGCCATCTGACGTAAGGTATAATACCATCTGGGAGTTCTCGGCGAGTCCGTCCAGTGTACCCAGTCTCCACTGAGCACCCGTATATCATCTCTGATGTCAAACACCAATGGATGTGGTATCATCCATCGCCCATCTGTATGGGTCGAGAAGGTATACGCTAGTATACTCTGGTATATCGATGCCCCGTCTCGATACACCACGACTAGGGACCTTGAAGGATGTACTTATGGACTACCATGTCCCCACTAGTATGATCCGCATCATAGTCCAGGTAGTCAAGTACACATCCTAAGGGCTTTACCAACATGTAATAGAGAGACAATCAGTGTAAACGTTAAGGTAAAGAGTAACCAGATAGCATACTATCATGTCGAGCAAGAAAGTCCTCCCTATATATGTCCAAGCATCCACTACAATATACATCCTATGTATAGTAATGGCCTCTAGGGCATACATACAACTAACAATCTCCCACTTGCACTAGGGCCATTTGATAGCAGTGGTTGTAGTATCTCATACTCAATCATCCCATAAAAGTCTCTCTCTTGGAAAAGGCCTTTGTGAGTGGATCCGCCATGTTGTCCTCTGAGTCTACTCTCCTGACCTCGATCCCTTGGAGATCAACCATCTCCTTGATCAGGTGACACTGCCTCAGAATATGTCTGGATCACTGATGGGACGGGCGTTCCTAGGCATAAGCCACAACTCCATTGTCTTACAATGGTAGGAACGAAGTTCATCACATGAACTAATATACACCCAGACTTCCTCTTTGGTTGCAACTTTGGTAGCGATGTATCCAGCCTTTATCGTCTAGTATTCCACGGTATCTAGCTTGGAACTCTTCCAACATACCGTCCCTTTTCTGAGGGTAAAGACAATGCCTGTGACTGACTTTCAGTCGTCCTTATCACTCTGGAACCTTTCCAGTGATTCTCCCCAGGATCAACTGATACCATCTCACTACAACTAGTGAGAGTCTCAACATCCAATTAGATCTATCTCATAGATCCAAAAACCAGGATTTAGTAGGTATCACTTTGATCCTATATGAAGACTCCTTGTGATAAGCGGAGATTGATCGAGCGTAGCATAAGAAACTCCTTCCCTACCAAAAGTATGTCATCCACGTACTCTATGAGGATCACCACCATACTCCCTACTACCTTTTTGTATATACGAGGTTCATCTACCATTTTGATGATGTCAAACTCTTTGACTACTACATCAAAATAGACGTTCCGACTCCGCGATGCCTGCTTTATCCTATAAAGTATCTTGTACACGTTTCCGCTGCTCCCACTGTCTACGAAGCCCTCTAGCTGTGTACTTATAGACGCCTTCTTCTAAAACATTATTTAGAAAAGCTGTCATGACACCCAACCACCAGATATCGTAGTCATGGTATGTAGCCGTGGCAAGTAGGATCTGTTGGAGATAGTGCCCTCAGAGTCAATTATTGGATCACTGGCACGTGATTGCAATGATTGAGGGAGGACCTATCCCGGTAGGACAGTCTTACTCGAGATGATAGTATGCTATCTGGTTTACCTTTATCATCGTGTACTGCTTCAGGTGACCTTACAGGTCGCTATTACACGCTGATAGAGCCCCTGGGATTCTTGCTTGACTGCCGGCAGTATGATGGCGATCATATACGTGAGAGCTGGTGGTCTACAAGCACATCCTTAAAAGGTCCCTAGTCGTGGGAGTTTCGAGACAGGGCATCGATTCTCCAGAGTAGACTAGTGTATACAGTCGAGACCCAGACGAGGGGCGGTGGCCGGTCTCATAAGCCACTGGTGTCAGTTGGTTCACCTAAGATGTATACAGGTGCTCATTGGGTTATGAGTACACCGGACAGGACTCGCCGGGAACATGCTAGTTGGTCTTATACCTGACGTCAGATGGCAGTTCCCTGGTGACATGTGTACAGGTTAGTTCATCGACCTGAGATCGTCATTTGTCTCGTGTGAGTTCCCACTGTACTTTGATTACTACCCTACCACGGCTCAAAGGAGTCGTGCAAACAGGTTTTAGTTGGGTACAGTCCCGAGCCACATGGAGGCAGTGAGCGGATCTGCAGGGGTTCGTCTCTCCCGGTATTGGGGGTGAGGTCGCGCTGTGTCTAGGAGAGCCATTACGCAAAGCCCTCGGCCGAGGCAGGAGATTTTCTGGTAGGTATTCCAGTAGTATCTCAGGGCGTTCTGGGCTACACTCCGACACGACTTGTACCGCTTTTGGGGGTCTGACTTTTACCAACCCCCTAGGCCCGACATGCGATACTCATAGACGAACGGACCGGACTGTACGGATATTGTCACTGACAGGCTCAGTAGGGTGTCAGGATGAGTTCGCTCATCGACGTCCCTTTTGGTCAATAGCTGGTGGCCCGTCACGTATTGGCTAATACCTCTGACGTGCTAGTGGTTAAATCCACAGCCATTGTATTGACGAGTCTTTAGAGTCCACCACACTTTCAGTTACTCAAGCTTACGGGCGAAACGCTGTAGAGGCCGTATGGAGATATGGCAGGGTCCGATCAGATACGTGCGGTATTGCACGGATCAGGATCGGACAGTTTTGTACTAGTGGCCGTATAGTTATATGGCAGGGTTCGATCAGATACGTGCGGTATTGCACGGATCAGGATCGAATGGATTTTACTAGCCGGCTTTGGTTTAAGCCGGTACTAGTTTAGTACAGTGTAGATTTTGTCTCATTGCATTTGTATCCGGTCGGAATACAGATGCGGGTGTGTATGCACTGTATCGGGGTTTTCCTGTAATTTATTACGGGACCAGTTTTCTGGAGTTGCCAGTTTGCATTCCGTTCCGGCCGGTTTTTCTTTGTTCTTTCCCGGCCGGACTTTCCCGATGGAGGGGGGTTATTTGCAAGTTTGCAAATAACCATTTGTGGAGGGGTTCTTTGTTTTTATGGCATTATGAAAGATTAGGCATCTTTGCTTTTCATGATGGCTTGCCTTTTTGAGATTAGAAGTGATGAGAAAGGATTTGATCTTTGATTGGTGTTGATGTGAGATTGTTATCATGATGCTTTGGATATAGTCACCATTCTCTTTATCCTACACTCACCTCCCTTCTTATGGTTGGTATTCTCATTCCTCCACCATATGATCATTCTCACTAGATGAAAGAAAGAACATTTGAGAGAAAGAAAAGGATGAGAGAGTTCATCTTTGTTTTATGAGGAATTCTTCATCTCCTTCTTCTTCTTGTTTTGGAAAAATGAAAGCACTATTTTTCCTAACCCCATTCCTCCATCAAGGCAACTACAAACCCCAAATGAGACTAGCATGATCTACTACACATTCTACAGCATATCTTGAGCATGTCGAGTTGCCGGCTTCATGCCCGAGTTGCCTCGGTATTGAGGCGGGAGCCCGTAAAAGATGCAGGCGATGTGGTGCCCTTCCGGCGAGGAGGCGACGATGAGGAGACAAGACTTTCCGCGGGAGATCGGGACGATGACGAGAAGACCGGAGGACTCGGATCACTCGGTATACTTCTCTTCCCATCTCTTGTTAGCTAGTATAGGTTAATGGTTAACGATCCGGGTTTTCATTGTCCGCGGTAGCGCCGGTTTCCAAGTAAGGAAAAATTTTGATTCCGCATTTTGGCCTCGGATAGACGGCCGGGGCGCTGCCGTGGCGCAACATGGTATCAGAGCCACGCCATTAACCTTACCTAGCTTGTTCTAATGCGTTTTGCTTATCCGATCGACCAAAATTCCAAAAACCTCATTTTTGTTCACATCAGTTTTCTGTTGGAATTTTTTTGTGTCAAAACATTTTTCAGGTTGTAGAAAACTGCTGTACAAGACATTCTAAGACATCTGTAAAAATTCGACACACTCAGTCGTTGACTGTAGCGCGGAACCGCGGCCAAACCCCCCCTTGGGCCGCGGTTCCGCCGCAGATTGGTCTCTTCAGTGTGTCCAATTTGTACAGTGGTCTTCTGGGCTTATTTTGTGGGCTTTGGAATATTAAATTTGGGCCCAGAATCTCTGTGACTGCTACAGTTTTACTTGGGGGCCCACTTGTTAATTGTTTGATCGATCGGATATTTTAAACACATTATTTCACAGTATTTACATTATATCTACGACCGTGAATGTCACTCGATCGGTAAATCCGGTCTAACTGCTATAGCCCGGTTAGACGGATTTGCGAACGTGATTTTCACGTTGATGTTCTATGTTTATGCTGTGTTGTTGCGGATCGGTCGTGGGGGATAGCCTGGATGCAATGCTAGTACAGTTTTGTTTTATATGTACATTTGATATTGCGGGGCGAGCGTCCGACATGTGGACTGCCGTCACTGCCTGTTTGTATTATTCTTTTGGGGCACGGCCTGGTTGCGGTCGATGTACCCGTTGTATGTATATTTTATTTTCTGTACTAGGATTGCCCCGTGGTGGGGTGCACGGATAGCCGGGTTCTGGAGGACAACAAGCCCGCATCTTATGGCATTGGGACGGAGGGGGCTTCAGTCTGGAATTGGCGGGCTATTCGCCGCACTCGTAGGGGGTACAGGTTGACCCAGGAGGGGTGCCCAAGTTACCGGATTCCGTGAAGTGCTGGGTGGTCCATTCACGGTGCTGAAGGGGGCTGCCTCGCTTCAGGTTTTGGCGGGTGACTTGCCGCACCCGTAGGGGTCTAGGTTTTCATTGCACAGGCTATCCACACGACCAGGGGAACGTCGGGTTTCAGCAGCGGCTCTGTGAAACCCGGGGCTTCCAGATATCTGTATTGTTCTGTGATGCTGCATATTTCTGTGATGTTGCATTTTATTCACGCCTTGAGCGAAATACTATATATTGGTATATATATTAGTAGATGTTGTATATGTTGTTCATCCGCGCTAGTCCATTCCCCGCTCTGCCGTTAGTTAGCTAACCTAACGGGTGATGACGGGACCCAGTGGCGAATGCAGATGGCATATACGTACGTCAGTATATTTTCGTTCTTTGTGGTGTGATCAATTGATGGGACTGCGTTGATTCGGATCAATGCAAGCTAAGCAAACCTATTCTGATGTTGTTGGAACATTTTTCAAAAAGCTGTTATTGCAAGGACGTTCACTTTTGTTTTGCATCGTGGTATTCATTTGGAATATCCTGCTCCTCAGTCGACGAGGCAAGGGCCGAGATCCCTTCACCGGGAGTGACCCCTTGCACAGAAGTTTGCGTCAGGGCATTAACTTCACTATAGCCGATTGCTTTTGCTTTGCATCGTGGTATTCAGTTGGAATATCCTGCACCTCATTCTACGGGGAAAGAGCCGAGATCCCTTCACCGGGAGTGACCTCTTTAGCAAAGGTTTTCGTCACTATATTTTATAAAAGGTTATCCAGTTCCTTCAACGATATCAAGTTCATTACGTTAAAGGTTTTTCGCCAAAAACCAGTCGTAGCCCTCCGTCATTTCAGATTAGTATTGCTTAGTATTCGCGCTATGTTTGTCGTTGCTATTCGCCGAGGCGTAGTGTGCGGTAGCTCTGTAATGCTTTCTGTCGTATGGATATGTGGATTGGTTAGGACAGTCGTACGACTTTGTTGATTATTCGTCAAGGGTCGTGCGGGTGGGTTTAATGCAATCAAGATAATGACGGGCTGAACTTGACTAGGACCTTTTGATTTGTTGATTATTCGTCAAGGTCACTTGGGTCCTAGGGGTAAAAATCACATCGGGAGTTTCAAAAGAACTGAAACTTGCCAGGTATGCGCATACCTTCTGGAGTGTGGTGACGTGAGTGGATTCCGTCACGTTATCATGCGATGATAGTTGGATCCCGATTCCCACTGATGAGTTAGTTTACTCCTCGGGTGACCCCGACTAATTCTTCTTTCAGGTTTGGAGGAGAATTTGAGGTACAGTGGGAGGTTTCTAGATTAGATAAAGTGATAACCATTCTGATCTAGGTTAGAGTGCACGCTGAGTGTTTCTTTTCTCTCTCTCTGGCAGCGACCATTGACCCGACCCTGGACTATGACTCAGTGACCAAGTTGACCGAACCTTCTTAACACTGGCTTTTGGATTGTCAGAGTTGCAGACCTCATTGCCACTCCTAATTTTACCCTTTTCTCCAGGACACCCCGTATTACTACGAACGTCCACTTCCATTGGACAAAACCATCGTATGGTTATATACGAACTCGAAGGACTTCGAGGATGGTTTCTGGTTCTGGAGAAAACGAATAGGATTATTCAGTTGTCTTTTCCCTTTTACCTTCTCTCAAGTTGCGAGTACTCCTTGGTTTAGGAGATAGTACACCTATTATGCAAATTGGATAGTCTTCTTCCAAACCTTAGGCTGGTGCCGAACGGCGGGGAATGAAGAAAACCAATTAGCATAACGATGGTGTGCAGAAGGTATTAAGTTAAGACAAAGCAAGGGATTAGTAAGAGGGCAAAGTAAATTGCGACTGATATTCACGACCAATCCAAGTATTTCTTCGCCAATCCTAAATCACCTTTGTATTTCTCCAGGACACTCCGTATTACTACGAAGATCCCAGTTTATTGGATAATCCATCGTATGGTTATATACGAACTCGAAAGGAACTTGTTCCAGTTAGGGGATGGATCCTAGTTCAGGAGAAATAGGAATAAAGTACATTCAGGTGTCTTTTATCTTCACCTTCTCTCGCGTTGCGAGTGCTCCTAGGATTAGGACAGTACACCCTTTATGCTTTTTGGATAGTCTTCTTCCAAACCATAGGCTGGTGCCGAACGGTAGGGGAAGAAGAAAACCATTTGGCCTAAAGGGGTGTACAGAAGGTAATGACTAAAGACATATAAAGGGATTTGGAGAGATGGCAAAGAGATATACGGTTACAGTTGTGAATCTGGATAATGGTAGAGGCATTACTAGGAATACCAGGATACCCTATCGAAACATTTTAATGTTTCAGTTTCAACTGTGTACTGTTAAAAGAAAACTGATTTCCCGATTAGACACTTGCTCCAGGGTATGTATTTACCAGGTTTGATTCTCACATCTGTATGGTTTTACAGATGATGAGTGGGAGTAAGTTATTGGGAATTGGGTAATCATCCTCATTATATCGGGATTCGTTGTAATCGGGGATATTTGAGGAGATCACCTGGGCTGTTTGCCGGTCGGCAAATATTTGGTTTTGAATATCCGCTGTTGTGCACCAATTTCAAATTGATATATCTGTACGTCTATTTTCATAGAGTGAGATATACCTTTTGATATTATGTCGATCACATTTACCTATATCAGTGGATGGTTAGGTAAGGAGCATTAAACAGCGGTGTAATTCTTCTTAACCATAAGTACAGTTTTCAACCTACGACACACAGTGAAAGAGTTGTTAGACTCAGCGGACTTATACAGAGTATTGTATGTTGTCCAGTGTCCATTAGGACAGAGGGGTTGGTCCTCATACTATATTCTGTTTACTTTTAACTTCTCTAGTTCTTAGACATGTGTTTCGTAGAAACACAGGGTCTAAGTTTTTGAGGAGTTATAGGTATTTGAATAGAGTAGAGAACCAGGTATTGCAAGTATCGGGATTCTTCAAAGTGATCGAAGATGTAGATACTTGTGTATGGTATTCAGTTGATAGTAATGATAAAGAGAACTTGCTTCTCTTTCAGGTTACTCATAATTGGAAGCATTCCTAAGTTGAGTAACGCTGATCGGCCTCTCTCCATTTAGTTGACATGCACTGGAGACAGCTGCATGATTTGAATCTGGTTCAATTAAATCAGTGCCTCTGGTTCTATATTGGATATAGAACAGTTCATATCTTAACGATGTTAAGGTACGGGGAGTTGTCCGGCTTATGCTTAAAACCAGACTCCGGATAACTCAAGGCACGTTTCTGTAATGGCTGTTTGTGGGTTGACCCAGGCTATGACGAGGGTTGACTTTCTACCATCTGGAAGATCAATAGTGATATTGTTCTAGACTCGCCACAGTTTTATTAAAAATGGATTTTTCAAAAACAGCAGTGGGAATATGGTAGAACTGGAAGTGATTCCAGAACCGCAAACGATTACTGAAGATTTGATAAGGAACCTAAAGATTCAATCTGATTTGACATTCCATTGGCCACTCCGCAGAGGAGGTGGGTAACTTCAGGCACCCGAGAGGTACTCCGGTAGCCTCAAGGACGGTGACAGGGAAGTTCTTGTTTACCCACACTTGCCATTGTTGTTGTTCCAGGCTGCGAGACCCGGCAGGAGGATGAGTATAGCGTCGTTCTAAACTAGCTTTAGAAGTGCACGTCTATATGACTCTGCCAGAGGGTTGTCGTAGTCAGTGGGAGCAGCGGAAGCATTGGTGGATATCAGGCTTATGTCTATTTATAGACTAAAGCAGATATAGCGGAGATAGATCATCTATTTCTGATGACAGTCATAGGTTTGACTTCATCAGAATAAGGGATGGATCTGTTAAGAAGGTAGTAGGGTGTGATGTCCTGGTATTTGGATGACATACACAGAGTAGGAAAGGAAACTCCTATACTGCGATCGGTTATACTTTGGTTGTCACACAGTGGTTTCTCCACACAGGACTTGGATATTATATCAGACATTCTGGTTACTAGATCTATGGTTTTAGATCTAGATTTGGGTGGTTTCCCAATCTGGGTACTTTGACAGCATTCTATGAGTATTTAGAATGGACGACTCCTGGCATGGTAGTCTACCTGCAGGTAATGGAGTCACCCTCTCTAAAGGTGTCTTATAGACTAAAGTAGAGAGGGATGTGCATGATCGGCAGATCACTTGCTTAGGCAATTGAGTCAACCATGACATGTCAAGTACCACACCAGATGTTGTTCTTGTACTAGATGCAATAAGTTGATATTGATCCAATCCTGGAGGAACAGTCGGAAGCAGTTTTAGAACATAAGTGAATGTTCTAGGGATATGATAACGGCTGCCTCCTTTAGGAGACGGTTATCACTCCAGGCTTCCAAGGTGACATGGACGACAAGGAGGTTGTCAGAGTTATAGTTCTCCCTCTGACGAGGGACAGTATTTTGGACAGGTGATCCAAGGCAATACTGAGGGAGGCATGGCGCAGGATACTGATTAAGTTCAGTTATCGATACAGTCTAAGAAGTTTGGATTTGGAGTTCATTTATGAGCTAGGTCCCATCAGATATCCAGACATATTCTAAGACAGGTATTGCTCATTTCGGGAGATGGTTTTCTCCGCGAACTTGAGATATAGAGAGACATAGAAAGAAACATCGCAGCGGATCCACTCACTGAGGCTATTCCTCGAACGCAATAGTTTCGCAAACGAGCTTTGTGAGACTGACTAGTAGAGGAGTTGGGTGTTCGGTATCACACGGGCTGTGAGTATGCGACATCGCAATAATTAGCCTTGAGTGCAAGTGGGAGATTGTTGGAGATAGTGCCCTCAGAGTCAATTATTGGATCACAGGCACGTGATTGCAATGATTGAGGGAGGACCTATCCCGGTAGGACAGTCTTACTCGAGATGATAGTATGCTATCTGGTTTACCTTTATCATCGTGTACTGCTTCAGGTGACCTTACAGGTTGCTATTACACGCTGATAGAGCCCCTGGGATTCTTGCTTGACTGCCGGCAGTATGATGGCGATCATATACGTGAGAGCTGGTGGTCTACAAGCACATCCTTAAAAGGTCCCTAGTCGTGGGAGTTTCGAGACAGGGCATCGATTCTCCAGAGTAGACTAGTGTATACAGTCGAGACCCCGACGAGGGGCGGTGGCCGGTCTCATAAGCCACTGGTGTCAGTTGGTTCACCTAAGATGTATACAGGTGCTCATTGGGTTATGAGTACACCGGACAGGACTCGCCGGGAACATGCTAGTTGGTCTTATACCTGACGTCAGATGGCAGTTCCCTGGTGACATGTGTACAGGTTAGTTCATCGACCTGAGATCGTCATTTGTCTCGTGTGAGTTCCCACTGTACTTTGATTACTACCCTACCACGGCTCAAAGGAGTCATGCAAACAGGTTTTAGTTGGGTACAGTCCCGAGCCACATGGAGGCAGTGAGCGGATCTGCAGGGGTTCGTCTCTCCCGGTATTGGGGGTGAGGTCGCGCTGTGTCTAGGAGAGCCATTACGCAAAGCCCTCGGCCGAGGCAGGAGATTTTCTGGTAGGTATTCCAGTAGTATCTCAGGGCGTTCTGGGCTACACTCCGACACGACTTGTACCGCTTTTGGGGGTCTGACTTTTACCAACCCCCTAGGCCCGACATGCGATACTCATAGACGAACGGACCGGACTGTACGGATATTGTCACTGACAGGCTCAGTAGGGTGTCAGGATGAGTTCGCTCATCGACGTCCCTTTTGGTCAATAGCTGGTGGCCCGTCACGTATTGGCTAATACCTCTGACGTGCTAGTGGTTAAATCCACAGCCATTGTATTGACGAGTCTTTAGAGTCCACCACACTTTCAGTTACTCAAGCTTACGGGCGAAACGCTGTAGAGGCCGTATGGAGATATGGCAGGGTCCGATCAGATACGTGCGGTATTGCACGGATCAGGATCGGACAGTTTTGTACTAGTGGCCGTATAGTTATATGGCAGGGTTCGATCAGATACGTGCGGTATTGCACGGATCAGGATCGAACGGATTTTACTAGCCGGCTTTGGTTTAAGCCGGTACTAGTTTAGTACAGTGTAGATTTTGTCTCATTGCATTTGTATCCGGTCGGAATACAGATGCGGGTGTGTATGCACAGTATCGGGGTTTTCCTGTAATTGATTACGGGACCAGTTTTCTGGAGTTGCCAGTTTGCATTCCGTTCCGGCCGGTTTTTCTTTGTTCTTTCCCGGCCGGACTTTCCCGATGGAGGGGGGTTATTTGCAAGTTTGAAAATAACCATTTGTGGAGGGGTTCTTTGTTTTTGTGGCATTATGAAAGATTAGGCATCTTTGCTTTTCATGATGGCTTGCCTTTTTGAGATTAGAAGTGATGAGAAAGGATTTGATCTTTGATTGGTGTTGATGTGAGATTGTTATCATGATGCTTTGGATATAGTCACCATTCTCTTTATCCTACACTCACCTCCCTTCTTATGGTTGGTATTCTCATTCCTCCACGATATGATCATTCTCACTAGATGAAAGAAAGAACATTTGAGAGAAAGAAAAGGATGAGAGAGTTCATCTTTGTTTTGTGAGGAATTCTTCATCTCCTTCTTCTTCTTGTTTTGGAAAAATGAAAGCACCATTTTTCCTAACCCCATTCCTCCATCAAGGCAACTACAAACCCCAAATGAGACTAGCATGATCTACTACACATTCTACAGCATATCTTGAGCATGTCGAGTTGCCGGCTTCATGCCCGAGTTGCCTCGGTATGAGGCGGGAGCCCGTAAAAGATGCAAGCGATGTGGTGCCCTTCCGGCGAGGAGGCGACGATGAGGAGACAAGACTTTCCGCGGGAGATCGGGACGATGACGAGAAGACCGGAGGACTCGGATCACTCGGTATACTTCTCTTCCCATCTCTTGTTAGCTAGTATAGGTTAATGGTTAACGATCCGGGTTTTCATTGTCCGCGGTAGCGCCGGTTTCCAAGTAAGGAAAAATTTTGATTCCGCATTTTGGCCTCGGATAGACGGCCGGGGCGCTGCCGTGGCGCAACAGGATCTGGATGGACTTAAGCATAGGTCCCAGAAAAGGTTTCATTATTAGCCACAAGTGGTATACGATGCAAACCTTTAACAAGCTAGAACCTTTAACAAGTCTAGCTTTGAAAGTCTCAACCTTTCCATGTACACCAAGTAATCTTCTCAAGATATACTTGCTCCTGATGGGGATTTAACCCTTCAAATAAAGCAACTAAAGTCCATACTTTGTTGGTGTATTAGGATTCCATCTCAGATCGCTAAGCATCCAGCCATTCTTACAGAGTCCCACTCCTGATGGCCAGCTCGAAACTAGTTGGGTCATCATCTCATGATGCAATCCTCGCTCCCACTGTCATAGAGAAACCGAAGTATCTCTCAGGTGGGTGAGGAACCCTGCTAGATCGGCGGAGAGGCTGAGGTTCGTTGGTTACTATTGAATCCTTTGGTTCTATCAAATAATCTGCTGTATTTTGTATAGCTGGAACCTTTCCAGTTCTACAGAACAGACCTTGCCTCGAGCTTTTCCGGATCTTGCTTTTTAGACATAGGCCGGACAGCTCCAAATCTTAACTAACTTAAGATATGGGCTCTTCCCTTTCCATATCACATATGAAGTGGTAGGCAACTGATTTGATTTGAACTCTATTCAATAGGTATGCAGCTTCTCAAATGCATAACTCCCAAAAAGGAAATAGGTAACTCGGTAGTACTCATCATAGAGCACACCTTATCATATAGGGTGTGATTGCTCCGCCCCGATACACCAACGTGCTGTGGTGTATACAGAGGAGTAAGGATGAGAGAGAATCTCATTCTCCTTTAGAAAAGTCCGAGAATTCCGTGCTCAAGTATTCTCCTCCTTGATCACATCAAAGGACATAATACTTATACCCGTTTTGGTTCTCTACTAACTTATATTCTGTGAATATCTCAAAAGGTTCGGACTTGTGTTTCAACAGGAACATATGTCTGAATCTTGAGAGATTATCAGAGGATGTAATGAAGTACAAAGAACCGTTCTTGGCATACGTAGACAGGGGACCTTCATATATCAACATGTATCATCCCAAGAGTTCACTAACTCTTTCTCTGTTTACAGCAAACAGAGCTATGGTCATTTTATCTTTGTGACATGACTGGCAAGTTTCATAAGATGTAAATTCAAACTGATTTAAATATGCATCTAAATGTAACTTTAGCCAGTCAGGTCCCATTGATATGACCTAGTCTACAATGCCTCAAGTAGGATTCATTCATTTCTGAACTCTTCCTCTTGTGTGTGTTCCATATACTAAGAACTGTAGTTTGATTTAGAACATCAATGCTTTTAGATAATGTACCTGAACCGATCAACTTTTGATATAGGAAATGTTCAAAACATAATCCAACAATACAAAATTTTATCATTTCTTTACTAATAAAGAGACTGATATGATTTTGTATGTCAGCTTCGGTATCTAATAACATTCGTTCAGAATCTATGTATTTGGAATACAGGGTGACAGTGACCAACAGACTTGGCTGCAACACTTACACCGTTTTCTGTCTCATGAAACTTGTTACCCGTTCTCAGTTCTCTACCTTTCTGTAGCCCTATGTAACAGATTACATATCTGGGATCCTGATCCGGTATCAAATACCCAGGATGTAGAGGATACAGAGAAACAGTTCTTTGTAATGAACACACCCGAAGATGATGCATCAGTATGCACTTTCTTCGTTTGGGCGGCACGGGAATTCTGGTAATCCCCAATTTCCTGCTTTGTCTTATAACAATTATAAGTTGGAGCGGGACCAACGTTCCCCAGCTCAGTATAACAAGCGGGTTCGGTCAAATATCCGTATTATTATCTTGATTAAGGCGTGATATGGTCGCTACTTGGAGAGAGATTGAAGAAAACACTCAGCGTGCGCTCTTGCAAGAATAGTTTGGTTATTATTTTATCTAATCAGGATGGCTCCCACTGTTTTTATCAAATCTTCCTTCAAACCTTAAAAGGAAAGACTAGCCGGGATTAATTACACACTACAAATTCGCCAATCTTTCAGCCAGGCCAGTGTCGGTACTTTGAGGGAGGTCCCCCGTGCTTTCGCACGAACCTAATTAATGTAAACCTCGTTTTCCCAGAGGCATAACCTCGTTAACACCTTTCTAGACACCTACTCGATCGGCTAATTGTAATGTGTAAAACTCTCCCAGGAGTAACTCTTACTCGCAGCGGGTATCGGGATCCAACTATCTCATAGAAGATATGCAATCTCATTGCAAATTTCAACACTTGAGATTCCCGATAATTTTGCCCCTAACGTGCTATGACCTTGACGAAAGCCAACAAAACATAGCCCGCTAGTCAAGTTCAACCCATACATTTCTTGACTGAATTAAACCCACCCGCACGACCCTTGACGAAAGCCAACAAAGCCGCACGACTACCCTAATCCAATCGCATCGTATACAGCAGATAAGCAGCATATAGCTACCGCACACTACACCTCGACGAAAGCCAACAAATGTAGCACGAATACTATATACAACTTATCTGAAATGACGGAGGGCTACGACAGGTTTTTCTGAAAACCTATTGCGTAATGAATTTGATATCGTTGTAGAATCAAATGATTTTGAAATGGAGTGTTTCTAAGGCTTTTCTAGTTTTTCTAAAGGGGTCACTCCCGGTGAAGGGATCGTCGGCCCTTTCCTGGTCGAATGAGGTGCGGGATATATCATATATATCACTGTGCAAAGCAGAAACTATAGAAGCAATCAAAAGACAAACCGAGTGTGTAGCATCTGTCAGTTATTGCTAAAGGGGTCACTCCCGGTGAAGGGATCATCGGCCCTTTCCTCATCGAATAAGGTGCGGGATATATCATATACACCGCTGTGCAAAGCAAGAACTGTAGCTACCTGTTTTATTTTTGAAATTCGATTCCACAACATCTTTAGGTTTCTTTTCATTCATTAATCATATTAATGAAGTACCATCATTTAAGTTACCTAAGCATCACAGATAAATACGACGTACACTTATGCCATCCGCATCCGCCTCGATGTCCCCTCGTGCACCGTTAGGTTAGGTAACTAACGGCAGAGTGGGGCAGGGCTAGCGCGGGTGTAAAATATAAGTAACGCCTATATAATATATCATATATTCTATATACAGTATTTATCAGAGAACATCAAATGATCACATCACAGATATCACAGCAGAAGAATCATATGAAACATTGGATATACTAGGACGTCCGTGTTTTCAATACGAGCCAGTATAAAACACGGATTCCACGGTCGCGATGAATAGCCAAACCCATACCCCTAGACCCCTACGAGAGCGGCAAGTAACCCTACCAATTCTAGAGTTAAGAGACCCGGACTCGACTCCTCGAGTTGGTCTCCCACTGGACTCCAGAACCCGGTTACTTGTGCCCTCCTCCTTGGGTCTATCCTAGTGCGGAAAAGTAAATAATATACAAAAGGTGACATCTTCCGCAACCTGGAACTGTCCCAATAAAAGAATATTACATACAAGATTTTACATGAATTAAAATGAAAAACACTCATCTCACATAAAAAAAAACCCCGACTATTCAAACACGACGATCCAATATAACATATCCAGCAACACATAACATCACATGTCATCAACGTAAGTAAGCATGCGTATCCCAATTGTCGTTGACATATAGCAACGAAACCGGCGATATCACATATTACACTTACGGTCGCAGAAAAGAAAGTGTAAAACTACAACAGTTGGAATCCGCAACCTCCTTAGACATCACATGCCTAATCAAATGAATTACTTAGACATCGCATGCCTAACAATTATAAACCCCGCATTTTAGTCTCATTATCGAAAACTCTTTTCAATATCAAGTCGGGAAATTTAACAGGATTCCCGACATTCTGATCGAATGCTCGTCGCAAACTTTAGTAGACGGCCGCACCCCCGATACCGCTGACGAAGTGCACTAAGGCGGAACACCGCTGCCGTGAGCACCCGAACGGATGCTTTCGGCGACGGGGTTCTCCTAGAGTCACTTGGTCGGGGCTATGGGGTGTGGCTATCTATTAAGTTTTACCGGCGAGTATCCACATACGCTACGTGATTGCGACGGGCTTTTAATCGTATCAAAATTCTATGGCAACCGATCAAGTGAGACTAAACTGCTATGTTTATAACATTCATTCAGTTATCTCATAACTACTTATGAATTCCAAATGTTGTATCACATTCCGGATAAATAGAAAATGTTAAACTTTCCGATCAAACAATCGAACACCCAAGTTTTCCCGAAACAGCTCAACAAATGAAATAAGTTTTAAAACAATCACTTCATGCCTCAGTACCAACGGTCCAGCCGTAGAAGGGTCAAGCCAACGCCTCACATGTGGCACGTCGTACTGCCCCAAACCCTAGGGTTCAAAGGGCAGTTCAAGACGGTCACATAATCGAGTTAAGGTTTGTTGTCTTCTAGAGGGTCCATCGCGTTACTTGCACTACTTAGAACGTCTTTAAACCACGGAAAAATCCAACACTTGGAAATTTCCCGGCAGGGGAAAAAGTGGGTATTTATATGCGGTCGAACTTTTTAACATATTCAAAGATTATCCGGAAAAAAAAAACAGACAAAGTTAAAGATTCCGATCGAATCGTCGAACTCCCAATACAACCCAGAAAACTCAACACTTGAGTATACATCAAAAATATCAAGAAGATTCATTAAACAAATAGGGAAGTTACTGTGCAAAAATTAAACATCAATGTGACTATACGGCCGCGGAACCGCCGCACGAGCCTTGCTCGTGCCACATTTCCGCGGTGCTTTAATCGAATTAGCCACTCGAATTTCACAGGAACTCCTAAAAATGCCTGCTGATTTTTCTGCATATTTTTAATTAGGAAAAATGCACAGTTTTGAAAAATGTACAGAGAATGGGTCGGATTAGGGTTTCGTGTTTCGTTCGGATTTCTAACATCGTCAACACTTCGCCTAAGGCTCTAGCTAGGCTCTGATTCCACTGTAGGGTTCCTAGGCATACTCAAGAGGTTCCACAAGGCATCAACCATGCCAAATTCAAAAATTATATGCCGAGAAACCCTAATATAGATCATTAACTAGAAATTAGGCGAAACAAGATGCAAGTAAATAACTTTATTGCTAAGTGAACGGAAATTACAACCTTTGTAGATCCGGTCCTCCACCTCCATAGTTCCGTGACGATGTCCCTTCGCTGCGATCATCGGATCCTAGACTCTCGCGGTGGTTTCATCGGAGAAAAGATCGGGCTAGGTCGTTGACTTCGATGCCGAAGATGATCTACGTTGAGGCAACTCAAGATCAAGCTCCAACTTCACCAAGTCCTGAAACTTGTGAAGAAAACACCCTATACTACATGGCAAGTGGTAGAGGGTGAAGAAATAGGAAGTGGGTTCATTTTTGATTTGGATTTCTCACTTGGAATCATCACTTGGAAATTTTCAAGCAAGCTTTTCTTTTTCTTCATGAAGAAGATGAAGAAGAAGAAAGAAAAGGAATTATCAATAATAGAAAAACAAGTGATGGTTATCATAATGCAACTATGGTTAAGTGTAGAGAATAAACTAGGGTTAGGTGAATTGTTAGGTTATGCAAAAGAAACAAAAATGGTTGAACTTTTCAAAGCTTCATGAAGCTTCAAAGTAAATCCAAAAGAAGCAACCATTTCTTTTCTTGCTATAAAGAATAAATAAATAAAAAAAATAATCAAGAGAAGATAATAAAACCCTAACCATTCACTTAAACATGGTTTAAAGTAAACACAAAGCCAAGTTTGCATGTATCATCAAACATGATACAAACAAGTGCACAAAAATATATCGCATATACAACTTGTGCACATCAAGTGAGAAAATCCATTTTAAATGAACCAATACTAGTTAATGCAAAGTAATATATCAAATATATAATTATACATTAAATCATTAAATCATTAAATCAACACTTGATTTAACGATCCGGTCATATCGCATATGACCGACTAATATCCAATGTATCGACTTATCGAATCAATCCTCGATTCGATAATTAGGTTATATTGCATACAACCAATCGATACATTCATCGCGAGAATAGAATACGGTTTCACATAAATGCATTATTCTCGGTCCCGCACATATCTCATATACGCTCCTATTTCGTTTTGCTTGAGCCAGGAAACCTCTGTTTAGGACTCTAAAGACTCGTCAATACGCCGGCAGCAGGTGATGATCATATCAAACACCCACAAGCCGCAAGCGGTCTGCTAAACGTAACGGCCACCCGGGTATTCAGCGATCAGAAGATCGACGAGCAAGCCCACTCACACTCCTGTGAATCCAACCAGTAACACTTACCGTACAGTCCGGTCTCGTCGTCTGATATGTCGCATATCTTGCCTAGAGGTGGTAAACGTCAGACCCCAACAGCTTGATAAGTTATGTCGATATGAGGTCTATAACAATTCGAGAAACTACTGGTAACACTTACCAGTAAATCTCAGCAACCCTGGCCAGGGATTTCCGGTTATAGCCAATCAAACACAGCGCAACATCAACCCCCTATACCGGGAGAGACGAATCCCCTTCTATCGCTCAATGCTTCCATGTGATTCGGGACTGTACCCAAAAACCCCCATTTTGCACGCCCTCTTGGACGTGGTAAGGTGGAAATCAAAGCATAGTGGGAATCACACAAGACTCTATGACGATCTCGGGTCAACAGACTACTCTGTACCAGTGTCACCAGAGAACTGCCATCTGACGTAAGGTATAATACCATCTGGGAGTTCTCGGCGAGTCCGTCCAGTGTACCCAGTCTTCACTGAGCACCCGTATATCATCTCTGATGTCAAACCCCAATGGATATGGGATCATCCATCGCCCATCTGTATGGGTCGAGAAGGTATACGCTAGTCTACTCTGGTATATCGATGCCCCGTCTCGATACACCCACGACTAGGGACCTTGAAGGATATACTTATGGACTACCATGTCCCCACTAGTATGATCCGCATCATAGTCTAGGTAGTCAAGTACACGTCCTAAGGGCTTTACCAACATGTAATAGAGAGACAATCAGTGTACACGTTAAGGTAAAGAGCAACCAGATAGCATACTATCATGTCGAGCAAGAAAGTCCTCCCTATATATGTCCAAGCATCCACTACAATATACATCCTATGTATAGTAATGGCCTCTAGAGCATACATATAACTAACAATACAATCTTTGGTGACTAACTAACACCAATGGCTGTGAGACCGGCCATCGCCTCTCGTTGAAGTCAAGAAACGTATACACTATTCTACTGTGGAATATCAATGCCCAGTCTCAATATTTCCATGACTAGGGACATTTAAGAATTTACTTATAGACTACCCAGTTCTCATAAGTGTTTAGCCACAATAACCCTAGTAGTCAAGAATGAATCTTATGGGCTCTATCAACATGTAATAGTGATCTGTAATACCACATAATAGATGTGCATGATGATAAAGACAAACCAGTTAGCATACTATCATCTCGAGTAAGACTGTTCAACCCGTCTTGGTCCTTCCTCATTCATTATAATCGCCTGCCTACGGTTGCAATAATTGCCTTGAGGGAACTATAGCCAACAATCTCCCGCTTGCATTTAAGGCTAATTATTACGGTATCGCTCACTCACAGCCCGTGTTCTGTCGAACACCCAACTTCTTTACTAACCAGCTTCGCAAATCATGTTTGCGAAATTTTTGCGTTCGAGAAATTGCCTCAGTGAGTGGATCCTCTCCAACGCTTCTATCTTTATCTCTCTATATCTCAACTTCGCGGAGAATGACTATCTTTTGAAATGAGCAATACCTGTCTTAGAACTTGTCTGGATATCTGATAGGGCGAAGTTCATAAATGAACTCCAAATCCAACAAACTTCTTAGACTATATCTTCTACTGAATTTAATCAGCATCATGTGCCATGTGTAGGGTTCCTAGGCACACTAATGAGGTCTCACAAGTGATCAAAAATGGCTAATTCAAAATTTTCCATGTGCCTACAAACCCTAATACGGATCGTTAACTAGATTTATAGGTGATGCGATGCAAGTAAACAACTTTAACTTAAAGGAAAGAAGCTACAACCTTTGTAGATCCGGTCCTCCACCTCCTAGGCTCCGTGATGACGTCCCTCCGCTGTCCAAATCGAATCCAGGACTCTAGCATCGGCTTCATCGGAGAAATGGGCGGGCTAGGTCATCGACTTCGATGCCGAAGATGATCTACGTCAAGGCAACACAAGATCAAGCTCCAACTTCACCAAGCCATGAAACTTGTGAAGAAAACACCCTATACTACTTGGCAAGTGGTAGAGGATGAAGAAATAGGAGGTGGGTTTACTTTAGAATTGGATTTCTCACTCTTTTTCTCAAGTTGCCATTGATGGAGGCAAGCTTTCTTCCTTTGTTGAAGAAGAAGAAGATGAAGAAAAGAATATGATCATTCCTTTTTAAAAAAGAAAATAATATGAATACTTATCATATACCAACCATGGTTAGGTGTAGAGAATAGACTATGGTTAGTTTGAATGGTTAGGGTTAAGCATGAAGACAAAATGGTCACTTAGTCAAAACTTCATGAAGCTTAAAAAAAAAACAAAGAAAGCCACCATTTTCTCTTTTATCTTTTCCAAAATAAATAAATAAATAAATAAGTAAATAAAAAAAACCCTAACCATTCATATAACCATGGTTTAATTCTTTACACAAACCCAAGTGAGCATGTATCATCAAACATGATACAAACAAGTGCACAAAAGTATATCACATATACAACTTGTGTACATCAAGTGAGAAAATCCATTTAAAGTGAACAAATACTAGTTAATGTAAACTAATATATCAAATATATAATTATGCATCAAAATCATTAAATCAACACATGATTCAATGATCCGGTCATGTCGCATATAACCGACTAGTATCCAATGTATCGACTTATCGAATCAATCCTCGATTCGATAACTAGGTTATATCGCATACAACCAATCGATACATTCATAGCGAGAATGGAATACGGTATCACATACACGCATTATTCTTGGTCCCGTACACATCTCATATGCGCTCCTATTTCGTTTCGCTTGAGCCAGGAAACCTCTGTGTAGGACTCTAAAGACTCGTCAATTCGCCGGCAGCAGATGATGATCATATCAAGCACCCACAAGCCGCAAGCGGTCTACTAAACACAGCGGCCACCCGGGTATTGAGCGATCAGAAGATCGACGAGCATGCCCGCTCACACTCCTGTGAATCCAACCAGTAACACTTACCGTACAGTCCGGTCTGTTCGTCAGATATGTCGCATATCTCGCCTAGGGGTGGTAAACGTCAGACCCCAGTAGCTTGATAAGTCATGCCGACGTAAGGTCCATAACATTCGTGAAACTACTGATAACTCTTACCAGTATATCACTGCAACCCTGGCCAGGGATTTCCTGTTATGGCCAGTCGAGCATAGCACAACATCAACCCCCATTACCGGGAGAGACGAATCCCCTCCTATCGCTCATTGCCTCCATGTGAATCGGGACTGTACCCAAAAACCACCTGTTTGCACGACTCAGTAGAGCCGTGGTAGGGTGGAAATCAAAGCACAGTGGGAGACACACAAGACTCTATGACTATCTCGGGTCAACAGACTAAGCTGCACCAGTGTCACCAGAGAACTGCCATCTGACGTGAGGTATAATACCATATGGGAGTTCTCGGCGAGTCCGTTCAGTGTACCCAGTCTCCACTGAGCACCCGCATACCATCTTCGATGTCAAACACCAATGGATATGGGATCATCCATCGCCCATCACATGGGTCGAGAAGATATATGCTAGTCTACTCTGGAATATCGATGCCCCGTCTCGATATTCCCACGACTAGGAACATTGAAGGATGTACTCATTGACTACCAAGACCCCACTAGTATGATCTGCATCATAGTCCTGAAAGTCGAGTACACATCCTAAGGGCTTTATCAACATGTAATCAGAGAGACACCGTAAAAACCCACCGTTGCCGGTCCCAAGTTCGGATGAGAAAGGGTGAGGGTTGTGGTAGGCTTGTGACAGCCAACGTAAAACTTTGTCACATTCTATGACATGAACCAGAATCAGAATATCGTTGGGGCGTCCCCTACTCAGCGACGCGCTACATCGGATCCCGGGTGTAGTGTTAAATATGCAAGGGCTTGGTCGTCGTCCAGATGCGGCGCGCTACATCGGACCCCGGGTGTAGTGACAAATAAGCAAGGGTCGTCGTCCAGAGACGGCGCGCTACACCGGACCCCGGGTATAGTGACAAATAAGCAAGGGTCGTCGTCTACAGACGGCGCGCTACATCGGACCCCGGGTGTAGTGACAAATAAGCAAGGGTCGTCGTCCAGAGACGGCGCGCTACATCGGACCCCGGGTGTAGTGACAAATAAGCAAGGGTTTCATAGGATCCGTCTAGCTTCCTGGAATATAGGTTCCCTTACGGGTAGACTAATAGAATTAGTGGAGGTGATGATTAGGAGGAGAGTTGGTATTATGTGTTTGCAAGAAACTAAGTGGGTAGGTGAAAAGAGTAGAGTTATAGAGCCTTGGGGTTATAAGCTTTGGTATACGGGTAGAGATAAAAATCGTAATGGGGTAGGTATAATCATAGATAGACGGTTGCTTGAGGATGTAGTTGAGATTAGGAGAAAAGGTGATAGAATTTTACTGGTTAAGCTTATTCTAGGTGGAGAGATCTTTAATGTTATTAGTGCTTATGCACCACAGATAGGTCTTGATGACGCTAGTAAGCGTCTATTCTGGGAGGATTTAGACGAGGTGGTGCAAAGTATACCCAGTGGAGAGAAGTTATTTATTGGTGGTGATCTTAATGGACATGTAGGTACTAGTCGTAGTGGGTTTGATACTATCCATGGAGGTTTTGGTTTCGGACAAAGGAATGAAGTAGGTGACTCGATTCTAGATTTTGCTTTATCTTATGACTTGATCTTAGCAAACACCTGGTTTAGGAAAAGAGAGTCCCACCTTATCACTTTTAGGAGCGGATCAAATGCTAGTCAAATAGACTTTTTTCTGACGAGAAGAATAGATAGAGGTTGTTGTATCGACTGTAAGGTAGTGCCAGGTGAGAGTGTAACTACTCAACATAGACTTTTAGTTCTAGATTTTCGATTTAGAAGAGAACCTAGGAAGATTAGACGTAAGGTAGAGCCTAAAATTAAATGGTGGCGATTGAAAGAAGGTAATCAAAAGGCTTTTATAGATCGTGTAGTACAAGAAGCGGATTGGCAGTCGGAAGATGATCCAGACAAAACATGGAACAAAATGGCTAGTTGTATCAAGAAAGTAGCTAGAGATCTACTTGGTGAGTCGAGAGGTGGTGCTCCACCATCTAAGGACATATCATGGTGGAATGAAGATGTAAAGGCTGCTATTAAAATTAAAAGAGATTCTTATAAAGATTTGAAGAAAAGTAGAGATGTGGAGCGATTTGAGAAGTACAAAATGGCTAAAAAGGAAGTTAAGAAAGCTGTTCGGGAAGCTAAATCTAAGGTCTACAAGGAGGTGTACGAGAAATTAGACACTAAAGAGGCTGCAAATGATATATACCGGATTGCTCGAATGCGGGAAAGGAAGACTAGAGACTTATGTGCGGTGAAGTGTGTCAAAAATGAAAATCAGAAGGTTTTAGTTCGAGATGAGGATATCAAGGAAAGATGGAGAGATTATTTTGACAAATTGTTCAATGAGAGCTTTACTAAGAATTTGGATGGACTTGTCATTCAATCTCAAGATATAAATCATGATTTCATGCGTAAAATAAGACTTACTGAGGTTAAAGAAGCTTTGAACAGAATGGGTTTAAGAAAAGCGGTTGGTCCTGACGGGATTCCTATCGAGATTTGGAGATGCTTAGGAGAAATAGGCGTTAAATGGCTGACAGATCTGTTTAATAAGATTTGGCAGACAAAAAAGATGCCAAATGAATGGAGGAAAAGTATCCTTGTACCTATCTACAAGAATAAGGGTGACATTCAAAGTTGCTCAAACTACCGTGGAATAAAACTAATGTGTCACACCATGAAACTTTGGGAGAGAGTGATTGAACACAGGCTAAGGAAGGATATTAAGATAACAGAGAACCAATTTGGTTTCATGCCTGGACGATCGACGACAGAGGCGATCCATTTGCTTCGTCAACTTGTCGAGCGCTTTCGAGAGAGGAGAAGAGATTTGCATATGATATTTATTGATTTAGAAAAAGCGTACGACAAGGTACCTAGAGAGGTATTATGGGGGACAATGATGAAAAAGGGGGTCCCCGTCAAGTATATTGACATAATCAAGGATATGTACGACGGAGTAGTGGCAAATGTCAGAACTTGCGGTGGCTTAACAAGTGATTTTCCGATTACTATTGGTTTACATCAAGGATCTGCATTAAGTCCTTTCCTGTTTACCATCGTGATGGATGAGCTTACTAGAACTATCCAAGATGAGGTCCCTTGGTGTATGCTATTCGCTGATGATATTGTTCTAGTAAATGAGACGAAAGCAGGGGTTAATGCAAAATTGGAATTATGGAGACAAACATTGGAATCTCGGGGATTCAGATTGAGCAGGTCCAAGACAGCATATATGCACTGCAAATTTAGTAGCCAGAGAAGTCAAAACCATATTGGTATAACATTGGAAGGGCAAAAGATATCACCGAGCGACCAGTTTAGATATCTAGGTTCCATCATCCAAAGGAATGGGGAGATCGATAGTGATGTTAATCAAAGGATCCAAGCTGGTTGGTTGAAATGGAGGAGTGCAACAGGGATTTTGTGTGATCGTAACTTTCCGTTAAAATTGAAAGGGAAGTTTTATCGGAGCGCTATTCGGCCTGCCTTATTATATGGTACAGAATGCTGGGCTCCTAAGAAGCATCATACACAGAAGATGCACGTAGCGGAGATGCGCATGCTTCGTTGGATGTGCGGTAACACTAGAAAAGACAAGGTGCGAAATGAGGATATTCGTGCAAAAGTTGGTGTAGCACCCGTGGAGGAGAAGATGCGGGAAAACCGGCTTAGATGGTTTGGTCATGTGCGACGCAGACCTATGGAAGCACCGGTTCGACGAATAGATACTCTCGATATGGGTAATGGCAAAAGGGCAAAAGGGAGACCGAAGAAAACATGGATGGAGGTGATACGAAACGATATGGTTGCCAAAGGACTCAATGAAAGTATATTGTTCGATAGAAGTGAGTGGAGACAGAGGATTCATGTGCTGGACCCGGCGTGATTCTCATGTTGGTTCATGTAGCCTACCCCATATGCTTGGGATAAAAGGCTCAGTTGTTGTTGTTGTTGTTGTTGTTGTGTAATCAGAGAGACAGAAAGTATACATGTTAAGATAAAGAGCAACCAGATAGCGTACTATCATGTCGAGCAAGAAAGTCCTACCTATATATGTCCCAGCATCCACTACAATATACATCCAATGTACAGTAATGGCCTCTAGGGCATACATATAACTAACAATCTCCCACTTGCACTAGGGCCATTTGTAGCAGTAGTTGTAGTATCTAATACTCAACCATCCCCTAAAATTCTCTCTTTGGGAAAAGGCCTTCGTGAGTGGATCCGCAGTGTTGTCCTCTGAGTCTACTCTCCTAAACTCGATCACCCTGGGGATCATCTATCTCCATGATCAGGTGATGCTGCCTCAGAATATGTCTGGGTCACTGATGGTACCAGGGTTCCTTGGCCAAAGCCACCCTTCCATTGTCATACAATGGTAGGAACCTAGTTCATCTTATGAACCAATATACACCCAAACTGCCTCTTTGGTAGTATCTTTAATAGCGATGTTACCAGCCTTTATCGTCTAGTTTGTCATGGTATCTAGCTTGGAAATCTTCCAACATACCGTCCCTTTACTGAGGGTAAAGACAATGCCTGTGACTGACATTCAGTCGTCTTTATCACCCTGGAACCCTTCCAGTGATTCTCCCCAGGATCGATTGATACCATCTCACTACATCTGGTGAGAATCCTAGCATCCAATTACATCTATCTCATAGATGAAAACTCAGGATTTAGGAGGTATCGCTTTGATCCTATTGGAGAATCCTTGTGATAAGCGGAGATTGACCGAGCGTAGCATAAGAAACTCTTTTCCTATCAAGAGTATGTTTTCCACGTACAATATGAGGATAACCACCATACTCTCTACTACCGTTTTGTATATACAAGGTTCATATACCATTTTGATGAAGTCAAACACTTTGACCACCACATCAAAACAGATGTTCCAACTCCGCGATGCCTGCTTTATTCTATAAAGCAACTTGCACACGTTTCCGCTGCTCCCACTGTTTACGAAGCCCTCTGGCTGTGTTCTTATAGACGTTCTCTTCTAAATCACTATTTAGAAAAGTAGTCATGGCACCCAACCACCAGATATCGTAGTCATGGTATGTAACAATGGCAAGTAGGATCTGGATGGACTTAAGCATAGTCCCCTGAAAAGATTTCATCATTATCAATGCATGGTCGATGACGAAAACCTTTAACAAGTCTAGCTTTGAAAGTCTTAACCTTTCCATCTATACCAAGTAATCTTCTCAAGATATACTTGCTCCTGATGGGGATTTAACCCTTCAGATATAGCAGCCAAAGTCCATACTTTGCTGGTGTACATGGATTCCATCTCTGATCGCTAAGCATCCAGCCATTCTTACAGAGTCCCTACTCTCGATGGCCTGCTCGAAACTAGTTAGGTCATCATCTCATGATGCATTCCTCGCTCCCACTGTCATCGATAAACCGAGGTATCTCTCAGGCGGATGAGGAACCCTACTAGATCGGCGGAGAGGCTGAGGTTCATCAGGAACTATTAAATCCTTTAGTTCTGTCAAATCATCAGCTGCAGTTTTGTATAGCTGGAACCTTTCCAGTTCTACAGAACTGACCCTGCCTCGATCTTGTCCGGATTTTGCTTTTGACACAGGCCGGACAATCCCAAATCTTAACTTGCTTAAGAGATAGGCTCTTTCCATACCATATCTTATATGGAGTGGTAGGCACTGATTTGAATCGAACCCTATTCAATAGGTATGCAACTTCATAAGTGCATAACTCCCTAAAAGGAAACAGGAAACTCAGTAGTACTCATCATAGAGCGCACCATATCATAAAGGGTGTGATTGCTCCGCCCCGATATACCATCGTGCTATGGTGTATACGGAGGAGTAATGCTGAGAGAGAATCTCATTCTCCTTTAGAATAGTCCAGGAGTTCCATGCACAAGTATTCTCCTCCCTGATCTCATCATAGGACATAATACTTATACCCGGTTATCGGTTCTCTGCTTCTAACTTATATTCTGTGAATATCTCAAAAGCTTCGGGCCTATGTTTCAACAGGAACATATGTCTGAATCTTAAGAGATCATCAGAGAACGTAATGAAGTACAAAGAACCTGTCCTGGCATGTGTAGACAGGAGACCTTACATACATCATCATGTATCAGTCCCAAGAGTTTACTAACTCTTTCTCTGTTTCCAGTAAACGGAGCTATGGTCATCTAATCTTTGTGACATGACTGGCAAGTTTCACAAGATGTAAATTCAAACTGATTTAAATATGCATCTAAAATGTAACGTCAGCCAGTCAGGTCGCATTGATATGACCCAGTCTATAATACCTCAAGAAGGAATCGTTCATTTCTGAACTCTTCCTCTTGTGTGTGTTCTGTATACTAGGAACTGTAGTTTGATTTAGAACGTCAATGCTTTTAGATAACGTACCTGAACCGATCAACTTTTGATATAGGAAATGTTCAAAACATTTTCCATCAATACAAAATTTTATCATTTCTTTACTAATAAAGAGACTGATATGATTTTGTATATCAGGTTCGGTATCTAATAACATTTGTTCAGAATCAATGTATTGGTAATACAGGGTGACAGTGACCGACAGACTTGGCTGCAATACTTGTCCCGTTTTCTGTCTCATGAAACTTATCACCCGTTCTCAGTTTTCTACCCTTTTGTAGCCCTATGTAACAGATTACATATCTGGGATCCTGATCCAGTATCAAATACCTAGTATGCAGAGGATACTGAGAAACAGTTCTTTATAATGAACACACCCGAAGGATATGCATCTCATGCACTTTCTTCGTTTGGACGGCATAGGAATTCTGGTATTCCCCTATTTCCTGCTCTGTCTTATAACAATTATAAGTTGGAGCGGGACCAACGTTCCCCAGCTCAATATGACAAGCGGGTTCGGTCAATACATCCATATTATTATCTTGATTAAGGCGTGATATGGTCGCTACCTGGAGAGAGAGAAAAGAAAACACTCTGCGTGCGCTCTTGCAAGATTAGATTGGTTATATATTTTATATAATCAGGATGGCTCCCACTGTTTTTATCAAATCTTCCTTCAAACCTTAAAAGGAAAGACTAGCCGGGATAAATTACACTCTACAAGTTCGCCAATCTTTAAGCCAGGCTAGTGTCGGTACTTTGAAGGAGGTTCCCCGTGCTTTCGCACGGACCTAATTACAGTAAACCTCTTTTTCCCAGAGGCGTAACCCCGTTGACACCTTTCTAGACACCTACTTGATCGGCTAATTGTAAAGTGCAAAACTCTCCCAGAAATAACAATTACTCGCAGTGGGTATCGGGATCCAACTATCACATAGAAGGTATGCAATCTCATTGCAAATTTCAACACTTGAAACTCCCGATAATGGTTTTTTACCCCTAGCACCTATGACCTTGGATAAGGTCAACAAATCATAGGTACTAGTCAAGTTCTACCCGTCATTTCGTGATTAATTTGACCCACCCACATGACCCTTGGCTAAGGTCAAAAAGCCACATGACTGTCTTAACTAATCGCATCATATGCTGTATAGGAAGACATCATTTAGCTACCGCACACTACGCCTCGTCTATGGTCGACAAACGTAGCACGAATACTAAGTACTCTACTTCCTAAAATGACGGAGGGTTGCGAATGGTTTTTAAGAAAACCTTTAACGCTTTGAACTTGATCTCATTGCGGAATCAAATGGTTTTTAAATGGAATGTTTTTTAGGCTTTTCTAGTTTTGCTAAAGGGGTCACTCCCGGTGAAGGGATCGTCGGCCCTTTCCTCGTCGAATGAGGTGCGGGATATATCATATATATCACTGTGCAAAGCGGAAACTATAGAAGCGATCAAATGACAAACCGAGTGTGTATCATCTGCCAGTTAATGCTAAAGAAGTCACTCCTGGTGAAGGGATCTCGGTCCTTTCCTCATCGAATAAGGTGCAGGATGTTCTACAATGAACACCACGATGCAAAGCAAGAACTGTAGCTACCTGTTTTATTTTGAAATTCGATTCCACAACATCATTTAGGTTTATTTTCTTTCATTAATCTCATTAACGAATATCCCATCATTTAAGTCCACCTAAACATCACAGATAAATATAACGTACGCTTATGCCATCCGCATTTGCCTCGATGTCCCGTCTGCACCGTTAGGTTAGGTAACTAACGCCAGAGCGAGGCAGGGCTAGTGCGGGTGTAAAACATAAGCAACGTCTATATAATATATCATATATACTATATATAATATCTATCTGAAACAAATCACATGATCACATCACAGATAATACAGCAGAAGAATCATATGAAACATTGGATATACTAGGATGTCCGTATTTTTAATACGAGCTAGTATAAAACACGGATTCCACGGTCGTGATGAATAGCCAATCCCACACCCCTAGACCCCTACGAGAGCGGCAAGCAACCCTACCAATTCTAGGGTTAGAAGACCCTGACTCGACTCCTCGAGATGGTCTCCCACTGAACCCTAGAACTCGGTTACTTGTGCTCCCCTCCATGGGTCTATCCTAATGCGCAAAAGTAAATAATATACAAATGGTGACATCATCCGCAACCTGGAAGTGCCCCAATAAAAGAATATTACATACAAGTTCTTTACATGAATGAAAAAGAAAAACACTCATCTCACATAAAAAAAACCCGGCTATTCAAACACGACGATCCAATATAACATATCCAGCAACACATAACATCACATGTCATCAACGTAAGTAAATATGCGCATCCCAATTGTCGTTGACATATAGCAACGAAACCGGCGATATCACATATTACACTTACGGTCACAGAAAAGAAAGTGTAAAACTACAACAGTTGGAATCCGCAACCTCTTTAGACATCGCATGCCTAATCAAATGAATTCCTTAGACATCGCATGCCTAACAATTATAAACCCCGCATTTTAGTCTCATTATCGAAAACACTTTTCAATATCAAGTCGGGCAATTCAACAAGATTCCCGACACCATGATCGAATGCTCGTCGCAAACTTTAGTAGGCGGCTGCAGCCCTGATACCGTCGACGAAGTGCACCAAGTCGGAACACCGCTGCCGCGAGCACCCGAACGGATGCTTTCGGCGACGGGGTTCTCCTACAGTCACTTGGTCGGGGCTATGGAGTGAGGCTGTCTATTAAGTTTACCCGGCGAGTATCCGCGTACGCTACGTGATTGCGACGGACTTTTGATCACATCAAAATTCCGTGGCAACCGATCAAGTGAGACTAAAGTGCTATGTTTATAACATTCATTCAGTTATCTCATAACTACTTGTGGATTCCAAATATTGTATCACATTCCGGGTAAATAGAAAATGTTAAACTTTCCGATCGAACAATCGAACACCCAAGTTTTCCCGATACAGCTCAACACATGAAATAAGTCTAAAAATATTCAGTTCATGCCTCAGTACCAAAGGTCCAGCCGTAGAAGGGTCAAGCCAACGCCTCACATGTGGCACGCCGTACTGCCCCAAACCCTAAGGTTCAAAGGGCAGTTCAAGACGGTCACATAATCGAGTTAAGGTTTGTTGTCTTCTAGAGGGACCATCGCGTTACTTGCACTACTTAGAACGTCTTTAAAACACGGAAAAATCTAACAATTGGAAATTTCCCGGCAGGGGAAAAAGTGGGTATTTATATTCGGTCGAACTTTTTAACATATTCTTAAATTACCCGGAAAAAACACACAGAAAAAATTAGACAATCCGATCGAAACACCGAGTCCCCAATACAACCCAGAAAACTCAACTCTTGAGTTCACATTAAAAATTCCCAGGAAAACCAGCACTGTAAAATAGGAATTACCGTGCAAAATTCAATGTAAGAGGAGACTAAAAGGCCGCGGAACCGCCGCATTAGCATGCTAATGCCGCGGTTCCGCCGCACGTTTATGGACTCAGGAGTACGGGCTTCTCAGAAATTCTTAGAATCTCCTGCTGGTTTTTCTGCATATTTTTAATTCTCAAAAATCCCCGATTTCAAAAAATGTACAAAGAGCTACTTTGAATTAGGGTTTCGGTTCGATCGGACTTCTAACTCTGTCTACGCATCGCCTAAGGCTCTAGCTAGTCTCTGATACCACTGTAGGGTTCCTAGGCACACTAATGAGGTCTCACAAGTGATCAAAAATAGCTAATTCAAAATTTTCCATGTGCCTACAAACCCTAATACGGATCGTTAACTAGATTTATAGGTGATGCGATGCAAGTAAACAACTTTAACTTAAAGGAAAGAAGCTACAACCTTTGTAGATCCGGTCCTCCACCTCCTAGGCTCCGTGATGACATCCCTCCGCTGTCCAAATCGAATCCAGGACTCTAGCATCGGCTTCATCGGAGAAATGGGCGGGCTAGGTCATCGACTTCGATGCCGAAGATGATCTACGTCAAGGCAACACAAGATCAAGCTCCAACTTCACCAAGCCATGAAACTTGTGAAGAAAACACCCTATACTACTTGGCAAGTGGTAGAGGATGAAGAAATAGGAGGTGGGTTTACTTTAGAATTGGATTTCTCACTCTTTTTCTCAAGTTGCCATTGATGGAGGCAAGCTTTCTTCCTTTGTTGAAGAAGAAGAAGATGAAGAAAAGAATATGATCATTCCTTTTTAGAAATGAAAATAATATGAATACTTATCATATACCAACCATGGTTAGGTGTAGAGAATAGACTATGGTTAGTTTGAATGGTTAGGGTTAAGCATGAAGACAAAATGGTCACGTAGTCAAAACTTCATGAAGCTTCAACAAAAAACAAAGAAAGCCACCATTTTCTCTTTTATCTTTTCCAAAATAAATAAATAAATAAATAAGTAAATAAACAAAACCCTAACCATTCATATAACCATGGTTTAATTCTTTACACAAACCCAAGTGAGCATGTATCATCAAACATGATACAAACAAGTGCACAAAAGTATATCACATATACAACTTGTGTACATCAAGTGAGAAAATCCATTTAATGTGAACAAATACTAGTTAATGTAAACTAATATATCAAATATATAATTATGCATTAAATCATTAAATCAACAGATGATTCAATGATCCGGTCATGTCGCATATAACCGACTAGTATCCAATGTATCGACTTATCGAATCAATCCTCGATTCGATAACTAGGTTATATCGCATACAACCAATCGATACATTCATAGCGAGAATGGAATACGGTATCACATACACGCATTATTCTCGGTCCCGCACACATCTCATATGCGCTCCTATTTCGTTTCGCTTGAGCCAGGAAACCTCTGTGTAGGACTATAAAGACTCGTCAATACGCCGGCAGCAGATGATGATCATATCAAGCACCCACAAGCCGCAAGCGGTCTGCTAAACGTAGCGGCCACCCGGGTATTGAGCGATCAGAAGATCGACGAGCAAGCCCACTCACACTCCTGTGAATCCAACCAGTAACACTTACCGTACAGTCCGGTCTGTTTGTCTGATATGTCGCATATCTCGCCTAGGGGTGGTAAACGTCAGACCCTAGTAGCTTGATAAGTCATGCCGACGTAAGGTCCATAACATTCGTGAAACTACTGATAACTCTTACCAGTATATCACTGCAATCCTGGCCAGGGATTTCCTGTTATGGCCAGTCGAGCATAGCACAACATCAACCCCCAATACCAGGAGAGACGAATCCCCTCCTATCGTACATTGCCTCCATGTGAATCGGTACTGTACCCAAAAACCACCTGTTTGCACGCTTCAGTAGAGCCGTGGTAGGGTGGAAATCAAAGCACAGTGGGAGAAACACAAGACTCTATGACGATCTCGGGTCAACAGACTAAGCTGCACCAGTGTCACCAGAGAACTGCCATCTGACGTGAGGTATAATACCATCTGGGAGTTCTCGGCGAGTCCGTTCAGTGTACCCAGTCTCCACTGAGCACCCGCATACCATCTCCGATGTCAAACACCAATGGATATGGGATCATCCATCGCCCATCACATGGGTCGAGAAGATATACGCTAGTCTACTCTGGAATATCGATGCCCCGTCTCGATATTCCCACGACTAGGAACATTGAAGGATGTACTCATTGACTACCAAGACCCCACTATTATGATCTGCATCATAGTCCTGAAAGTCGAGTACACATCCTAAGGGCTTTATCAACATGTAATCAGAGAGACAGAAAGTATACATGTTAAGATAAAGAGCAACCAGATAGCGTACTATCATGTCTAGCAAGAAAGTCCTACCTATATATGTCCCAGCATCCACTACAATATACATCCAATGTACAGTAATGGTCTCTAGGGAATACATATAACTAACACCATGCCTACCTTAGTATCCGCTTGGATCCCTGTCAAACATACTGCCCCTTAGAAGAGGGTTAACTTTAACTCTGACAGCCACTCTGTCATCCAGGTCACATTGGAAGCTTGAAATGATAACCGCCTCCTAAAGGAGGCTGCCGTTACCATATAACAAGAACATTCTCTCATGTTTATAACTGCTTCCCAATGTTTCTCCAGGATTGGATTAATATTTGCTTATTGCAGCTAGTGCAAAAGCAATATCTGGTGTGGTACTTGACATCTCATGATTGTCTCAATTGCCTAAGTAAGTGAAATGTCAATCATGCAAATCCTTCTCCTAACCAGTCCATAAGACATCTCTCTAGAGAGGGTGACTCCATCACCAGTGGGTATACCACCACGCCAGGAATCTCCATTCTAAAAATACTTTAGAATAGTGTCAAAGTATCCAGATTGGGACACTTCCCAAATCTAGATCTAAAACCATAGTCATCGGAATATCTGATATTTTATCCAGATTCATTGTGAAGAAATATCTGTGACAATCAATGTTTAACCGATCGTAATATAGGAACAACACTTCCTATCAGGAGTATATCATCCAAAAATCAGGACAGTGCTCCCTATTCAACCATCTTACCAGGTCTATATGTCATTCTTGATGAAGTCAAACACTATGACTGTTATGTCAAGAATAGATGACCCATCTCCACTCTCCTTACTTTAATCTATAAATAGACATAAGCATATTGCCCACCACGCTTCCGCTGCTCCCACTGACAACAACAACCCTCTGGCAGAGTCTTATGCACGTGCACTTTTAAATTCAATTTAGAATAACGTTATAGTCATCCACCTGCCAGATCTCATAGTCATGGGCAGCGATAGTGATATGCTTGGGTCATCAAAATCTCATTGTCACCGTCTTTGAGAAAACTGAAGTACTTCTCGGGTGGCTGAGCTTACCTACTAAATCTGTGGAGTGGCTAATGGATTGTCGAATCCAATTGAATCCTTAGGTTCTACTAATTTTTTTGTAACCGTTTGTGGTTCTGGAATCACTTCTAGTTCTACAATACTCCCACTAATGTTTTCTGAAAAGAATTCATTTTAATAAAAAGGTGGCGAGTCAAGAACAATATAACTATTGATCCTGCAAATGGTAGAAAGTTAACTCTCGTCTAAGCCCGAGATAACCCACAAACTGTAGGTTGACGCTCATGCTCACGCTGCAAACTAGCGGCTATGCGGAATACAAAACGAAAATTTTCAAAACTTGAGCACGAACTACTACAACCTAGAATCGAATCCAAATACTAAACTAGAAACAAATAAGAGGGATTTGCCTACTAGGTTTGTGGTTACAACCTTTGTAATCGTGTCCTTCGTCTTCTTTCCACTTCCTTAGCTCCTTAAGTCATCGGGAACGAGCTTGGAAGTCGGTCTTCCCTACCGAAGATGATCCACCTTGAAAGAAATCTAGCTAATGCTCTACCTTTATGAGTGAAGCAACTAATTATCATAATTTACTAGGAAATGATCACTAGAGATGTAGTAGCTAATCTCTAATTGATCTCTCTTTATCTTTATCTTTTATCTTTTTACAAAACTCAAGAGTGGAAGAAGAAGCTTAGGGGTAAGTTTTTTTAAGCATGGCTCATAAATGAATCCTTCATCTCCCCCTCTCTTTTCTTTTCTTTTCTTTTCTTATTTGAATATGAATGGATTGTAAATCACCTTGGTGAGTCACAAGTTCCACCATATTCTATAAGAAACTAGAAAGAAAAGAGAGTTGTAGAGAATGCCACCTCATTGTATACATATACATATGTATATGTACATATATAAATATATATACAAATACACTGATACAAGTATAGATACAAATACATACATCCATATTTATATCAAAATACGAATACCATATTCATATAAAATACGAATACACGTATTTGTACTAAGATACAAAGTACCCATATTTGTATCGAGACACAAATACATGTATTTATACAAATACTCGTATTCATATAAATACCATATTCTGTCAAAATATGAATACCGAAAAGAGAGATACCAAAAGAGATATATACTACTAGCTCACATTTAATCCAAAATGTCATAACCTGGCTATCTTTCAAATCGGCTAGTATTAACAAACTGTCAGATTAAAAGCACATGTATAAAACACATGTTTTAATCGAACCTGAGTATATATCAAAATACGTACACTACATCGTTTCGCCCTAGCTGGGAAACCCTATGTGTAGGACTCCAAAGATTCGACAATATGCTGGCAGTGGGTTTAACCACAAGCACGTCAGCGGTACTAGCTGTACATAATAGCTACTCAGGTATTAAACGAAATGAAGGCCGACAAGATAACTTGTCCGTATCCCTACCAAGCCTGAAAGTGACAGTCTCCGTACAGTCTGAACTGTTCTTCTAAGAGTATCGTATATCGGGTCTAGGGAGTGGATAAAGTCAGACCCTTAATAATGCGATAAGTCGTGTCAGTATGAAGCCCATCACCCACTGAGAAACTACTGATCCAAATCAGTAATTCTCATTCACCTTGGCCAAGAATTTCTGGTGATGGCCACCTGTGCACAGCGCGACATCTACCCCTAATACTAGGAGAAACGAATCCCCGACAATCCGATCACTGCCTCCATGTGGCTCGGGACTGTACCCAACTAAAACCTATTTTCTCGACTCAGTAGAGTCGTGGAAAGGTAAAAATCAAAGCAATGTGGGAACTCACATGAGACAAATGACGATCTCAGGTCGACAGACTAACCTATACTCATGTCAGCAGAGAACTCATACCTGACTATATGTATAATACCATCTAGCATATTCCCGGCGAGTGCTCATAACCCAATGAGCACTTGTATACTATCTTTGGTGGCTAACTAACACCAATGGCTGTGAGATCGGCCATCGCCCCTCGTCTGGGTCAAGAAACGTATACACTAGTCTACTCTGGAATATCGATGCCCAGTCTCAATATTGCCACGACTAGGGACATTTAAGGATTTGCTTATAGACTACCCAGTTCTCACAGGTGTGATCGCCAAAATAACCCTGGTAGTCAAGCATGAATCCTAAGGGCTCTATCGACATGTAATAGTGATCTGTAATACCACACAATACATGTACATGATGATAGAGATGAACCAGACTATCATGTCGAGTAAAACTGTTCTACCCGTATAAGTCCTCTCTCAATCATCATAATTGCCTGCCTGCGATTAAAATAATTGCCTTGAGGGCACTATAACCAACAATCTCCCACTTGCACTTAGGGCTAATTATTGCGGTGTCGAATACTCACAACCCGTATGATATTGAACACCCAACTTCTCTACTAATCAATTTCGCAAATCATGTTTGTGAGACATTCATGTTCGAGAAATAGCCTCAGTGAGTGGATCAACTCCAATGCTTCTATCTTTATCTCTCTTTATCTAAACTTCGTAGAGAACGATTGTCTCCCAAAATGAGCGATACCTGTCTTAGAACTTATCTGTATATCTGATGGGACCAAGTTCATAATTGAACCCGAAATCCAACAAACTTCTTAGACTGTATCTTCCATTGAATTTAATTAGTATCCCGCGCCATGCCAACCTCAGTATCCTCTTGGACCACTGTCTAACATACTGCCCCTCAGAAGAGGGTAAACTTTAACTTTGACAGTCACTCTGTCATCCAAGTCACCTTGGAAGCTTGAAATGATAATCGCCTCTTTAAGGAGTCTGTTGTTACCATATACCAAGAACATTCTCTCATGTTCATAACTGCTTCCCTATGTTTCTCTAGGATCTGATTAATATCCTCTTATTGCAGCTAGTGCAAAAGCAATATCTGATGTGGTACTTGATATCTCATGATTGACTCAATTGGATAAGCAAGTGATATGTCAATCATGCAAATCCCTCTCCTCATCAGTCCATAGGAAATCACTTCAGAGAGGGAAACTCCATCACTTGCAGGTACACCACACGCCAGGTGTTATCTATTCTAAAATACTTTAGAATAGGTCAATGTACACGAATTGGGACACTTCTCAAATTTAGAACTAAAACCATAGATCTAGTCATCAGAATATCTGATATTTTATCCAGTTTCTATGTGAAGAAACATCTATGATAACCATAGTTGAACCGGTCATAGTATAAGAACAACACTTCTTATTAGGTGTATATCATTCAAAAACCAGGACAGTTCTCCCTACATAACCTTTCTTACAATGTCCATCTCTCATTCTTGATGAAGTCAAACACTATGACTGTCACATCAAAAATAGATGACCCTTCTCCGCTCTCCTTGCTTTAGACATAATCACCTTGACCACCACGCTTCCGCTACTCCCACTGACTACAACAACCATTTGGCAGAGTCATATATACGTGCACTTCTAAATTCAATCTTGAATGACGTTATAGTCATCCACCTGTCAGATTATATAGTTGTCACGACCCGAAAATTGCACGTGGCCGGCACTTGAATCATGTGAAATCTATAGGACCCCACCGTAACCCAAATAAGCCGAAAACCCAGAAATCTAAACCTTTTTAGTAAAATAGCAAAGGTAGAGTTTTGGAAAGGGGTATAATTGAAATCGAGTTCTCCTTTAAAGTATATGTAATTTTCGTTTGAAATGTAAGTAAATTATTTATTATAATTTGAAAACATTTTCGTCATTTGAAATTTGGCCAGCACCTCTTTTGTAAATTTTGATTCAAAACTAATACATAACAACAATAATATAGACATCCCCAAGTGGGAGCTAGCTCTTCGCCAATTGGCGGAAACAACCACGCAAATACAAATATACGACGCCGAAGGTGAATATCAAACACAGAAAGAAAATAAAGAAGACCAAGACATCATCATACTCAATATGAAGGATAATACACACATCACGCTCTAAGTCTGAAAGAATATACAAATCTCTGGTTCTAAGTCTACCAAATATACATAGTCTGGTTGATGGAATTTTTAACTAGATTACAACTGAATAAATATATACAAAAGGTGGTCACGATCCAAAATGTACCCCACCTACCAATGCAAATCACCTAGAAGAAAGTTGTGTGCCAGCAAGCCGTTACTGATCCGAGCGGTCGATCCTGCAAGAAAACTATGGAACAACGGTGGTGAGTTGCCAACTCGTGAGTAGAAGATATTAGCAGGTAGAAATCGAATGTATAACGATCTTCTAGGTCATACTGTAATAACATAATATCATACCGTGTGGTATCTAGGGTGGTCGTGTATACATAAGTGTAATAATAATAATATCCTGCCTGAATCAATATATAGTACCAAGTCATCTGTGTCATACGTATGTATATACGTATATCATCCAACGTGTGTCCATCAACGATACATCAAATCATCATGAAACCTGAGTGCCCAGTATCAACACTCGAAATCATCATAAAACCCATGTCTAGCATCGACACGTAAATCCTTATGTCTCAGGCATCGTCTCATCAAATCGGTCCTCATATCCATCTGTCTCACATCACTTCGATCGGTATCCTCCGGATATTCACCGAGTCCAAACCTGTCACCGGTAGGTAGTGATCCCCTGCCGGGCTCAACGCCTTTCTATACAATCTTCTTGCCCCAGGGTACCGTACCGGGTCCACTATATACCCGCAGACGGTGACTCCTCACTTCTCGAATCGGGTAATCATCATAGCTCAGCACTGAGAAAACTCATAGTGGACGTCGAAATATCATATCAAGAGAAACCACGTTTTTAAACAATCATAAGACTTTAAAAATATATCTGCGTTTCTCAAATCCAATAATCTTATGAAAACAGAATCTCATAGTCATGTAACCATTATGGAACAGTAAGAACAAGCACAGAACAGTACTGCAGGGTATAACAGGCGTTTTCATATAATCATGTCGTGTAACTAAGTAAGGAAGTGCAATATCTAAATTAGCATGTGCAGTAATGAGTACTAAACAATAACTATAATTATACAAATTTGGGAACAATATAGCGACATAGCAATTTCTAATGTGTACGTGGCATGGAAATTATCGATGATGTGTGTATGAGCCGGCAAGTAAGTATACGTGAAACATGCGCATCATCGGTAATGGTGCATGTGTCCTAGCAGACAAAGTCATAATAAAGTAAGTACACGGAGCGTAGTATATATAGATATATATATATATTTATATATATATGTCGCAAAGGAAAAATAGTACGAGCGCCGGTGGAAATAAGAAATCGTAGCAGGAACTGTATAAACCACGTAACCACGTATAGGCCATACAGTTAAAGTTAAAATAATACGAATCGTTGTTTTTGGAAAATAAAGGCTACGATGTTTTAGAAGAAGATACCATTTGAAAATCCGTAGCATCCCTTGAAGTTATCGTTTAAAAGTGCATAACGATTCATTAGTTTTGAAAATAGGTATGGCAATAAGTATATCCTAATATCTACTTAATGATTTTAATCAATATCTCCCGAGTCGATATATATATGTCGACGATCCAACCACGTCATATCACGTACGGTATAATCCATCGTACGATATTATCAATCATTAGTACGGATCTATAGTTACATACATCACCTCATCTCATATCATCATATATATCATCTCATGTCATATCGTGTCATGGTATGTCATATCATAGCATATATTTATCGCCTCGCATCCTCATATCAGAACATATCGACTCATGTCAATTTATTCCATCATATCCTCATCTCGTCATATCATTTCGTAATTATCCTCATGGTTATATATATATATATATATATATATATATATATATAAGCGTATATACCTATAACTCATGAACTAAGAAAACTAGAACTAGAGATATACCTTCCTACACGTACACTACTATGGTTTATAGTATCCCAGAACCCTATTAACTGGGTATACACATCTAAAATATGTATATATATACTGTAACTCTAATCTCCTAGTACTATGGTTGTAGGAGTGCTATATGTCATCCACCGGACTTCCCCCGTAGATAAACATATACTCACCTACTATCCTTGCTCTAGTCGAAGTCGATGAATGTCTTGTTATCCATCGTCATCCCGGAAGTCCACGCGAAGGTACCTACAAATCAATGCATATCGTAATGGAATCAAAATCAAATCTGAAAACCGGTACAGCAAACGAAATATACATAGGTTAGAACCTATGGTCCACGAATGCAAGAACAACCAAACAACTCCCGAAGTTGACGTACAAACGTCAAACGACCGATTCAAAACTCAAATATCAAAACTCTGTTTTTTCAAGATTCGCAAAATGAAATCAGCAACTTAGAAAAACACTTCTAGATTTTAGCTTAGGTGAAATTAGAATATTTTGCATATTGGATAGGCCTAGTTATCAAAGGATTGAGCTATGGACCAAGAACCAAACCCTAATTCCTGCATCAGGATACAATTTGCGGCCATAACGATTAAATTTGCGGCCAAATTGGGGTGTTGGGGGCTCTGGTTTCTAGGGTAGTTTCCTAATTGCTTGCACACCTTACTATATCTATAATATATTTTTCAGAGTCCTCGAGTTATACCAGATTCCATTAGAACACCACAATTCAACAAAAACCCGATATCGAAAAATTCTATGTTCGTGTTTGGGACTTCAAAGCTCATTTTCAACAAGGCTAGCATCACTACTAGGCAAAAGGACACTCACTACACCTCCACTAACCTCTACTACAAGTTTCATCCACTAACCCTCATCCTAGAATTTTCCATGATCACAAAGCTTAACCTTTTTAACTCTAAACTAAATGTGAAAGCAAGATCTCAAGGATTTAACTAAGGCTCAAGAGTTATATCTTGTAGAAGCAACTCAAGAAAATTCCTAGATGGTCCAAAGTGCTCAAAACTCCAACTTGATTTCACCATGGGGTGTAGGATGAGACGACGAACAAGTTTTGTCAAGGTAAAGTGAGGTTTTGATGAGGTTTTAAGGGTGGTGCAAGGTGGTGGAGAGGGTGGAGGAAGATGCAGAAAAAGGAGGAGAAGGAAGATGAAGAACAAGGAATGAAAGAAGAAATGAAGGAATGGTTGTAGAACCATGCTCTCTCTGTCTCTCTTTCTCACTCTTTCTCCTCATAAATCATGGTCAAATCATGTCTCCTCTCTCTTTTCTAATTTTCTTTTCTTTTCCTTTCCTTTTCTCATCTTTTCTCTTCTTCTCTCTTTTAAAAAAAAGAAACACAAAACCATGCATGAAACACAATGCAATGTGTCATGACACATTAAACATGGTTAACAAAAATGGATTTGGTTTAATGCATAATTAGTAATATACTAATCAAGTTTAATATAAACTACTTGTATGTAAATAATTGTATGATAATTTATAACATCCCAAATCCAATAAATGCTTCCATAAATAATAATTCATATTAATTTCCAAATATTTTCCAAAATATAGGTATATAATTATACCATTTTACGAAAACTCAAATCCATACTCGTATAGTTTTCGTGAAATTTATTATTTTATTATTTAAATTCCAAAAATATTATTTTATATTTTCTGAAATGTTACAATATACACTTCTAAAAAATCTATTTATCTATATCTATATCTATATATATATATATATATATATATATATATATATATATATATATATATATATATATCATTTTGGTTCATGCATAGTTCATTTTTAGTTTGTTGTCTTCTGATTTTAGAAATGAAAAAAAAGAAAAGAAAAAAAATGGAAAAAGAGAGGAGACATAGATGTGACCACAATTTATGAGGAGAAAGATTGAGAAAGAGAGGGGGAGAGAGAGGCATATGGTTCCACAACTATTCTTTTTCCCTACCTTCTTCATCTTCTCCTCTTCCATTCACCTCCACCTCCACTACCACCCCACAAACACCTCCAAAACCACCTTAAAACCACATGATCCCTTCACAAAAAATGAGCATAACCTCATCCTAAGCTACATGGTGGGATCAAGTGGGAGTTTTGAGCACTTTAGATCATCTAGGAGTTTTTTTGAGTTGCTCCATGAGGTAAACCTTCACCTTCCTTTAAGTTTTAATTTTCCTAAGCTCAAGTGTTAGTTTAGAGTTAAGAGATTTAAGTTTGGTGAACTTGGAATTTTCTAGGATGATCTTTAGTGGATGTTATGACTTGTGGTGATGTAATTGAGGCCTAGTTAGTGACTACAACCCTATTAGTGATAGAATTCTTTACCAAACATGAGCTTTGAAGTCCCAAACACGAACATAGAATTTTCCGGTATTGGGATTTTGTTAAATTCTGGTGTTCTAATGGAATCTGGTATTACCCCGGAGCTCTGAAAATTAAATAGCGAGTACAGTGAGATATGCAGACATATAGGAAGCTACCCTAGAAGCTCGAGCCCCCATCTCCCATTCCCGGCCTCAAATTTAATAGATATGTAACATTTTGGAAAATTATAAATATTAAATTATAATTTAAAATATGAATATAATGAGTTTACAACGATGATATCGCATATGAATTTTGGTATCAGATTGATATCTGCAAAAAAATGTAATTATTTTGGTAAAAATGAAGAAAATATGTGATATCATAAAAATGATATTTTAATTGTTTTAACATGACATATGATTTTATAATAAGGTAATGGTATTTAAGTATTATACTAAGTGTTTTGTTTCTTTTAAATATCAAGATTTAGATTTTTGTAACATGGAGGTGTTTTTTTTAAACGGTTTGTTTTATTTTATAAGGGTGGGTATATGTTATGCTAGAGTAAACCCTCACAATATCCACACCACACACACACACTCCTCACTCCACCTCCTCCTTCTCCCTAAACACCTCATGCTTTCTTTGCATAAAACCATGACACCCCACCTTTACCTTAGTCAACCATTAGGTTATTTGTTGAGCTCTCAAACTGAAAACATAAGTTTCTTCAAGCTCCAACACAAAAAATTTTAAGTATTCACCAAACTAAAAGAGAAAAAAATGGTCCCTTCATCCAATTTGAGCATATCATCAAGCTAGAGCCACTACAACCCCTAGGAGCTTCCACCATGCACTTCATGAGCTGAAATTTCTTTGTGCACCATCCCTATAGGTATATCTCGCCTCCCTTCCAAGTCTCTTTTGGTTACATATTAGTTTTAGTGTGCAAATGTCTGAAACTAGAATTTTTGTGATATTTATAATGCTAAATTTGAATTTTGAACTACTTGGTTAGTCTATTAGAAAAACTAACAAGACTAGAGTATGATGAGACCATTAGGAGTTAACACTTAAAGCCTGAGCCCCTAACTCTACTGTTCACCCGTCGGTTTTCCTATTTTGACCGTCGCTGTCGGTTTTTAGGTTGAGTTGTGTTTTGGGTTTTGTACTGTAGCTTTAGTTGGTAATAACTTAAGCTACTGTATTGTTTGATTTGTCCTAGATTTCATATAGAGAAATCTGGGAGTGTTCTAGTATGGTTTTATTAATGTTTTCGATATTTATGAATACGGTTTTTCGTTTTTATGTACCACGACTGAAATATTGACGTTCCTATGTTAATGTCAGGGGTATTTGGTCATTTTTGGAGTAAGTAAGCTATAGTTCTAACCTATGTGTGCTTAGCTCCTTATTTTGGTTTTGATATGATATTTACGCCGATATGTTATAACTACGATTGTAGGTACGATCGCAGAGATTTCCGAGACGGCAAGGACGGACAAAGAAATCATGGATTTCGAGTAGATTTATATCTACGGGGGAAGTAGGGCGGATGGCGTATAGCACAGCCGCAACCATTTAAGTAGGATGGTTATGCTATCTACTTAGTTGTTAACGATATGTTAATAACTTAGCTAATTGTATTGATGTTAGTTCGCATCTAATAGGTTATACATGCGGTTATAAGTGATATTTGGTTATGATGACATACATACGTGACGATAGATCCGTACGATATGGATGATATTAGACGGACATTGTATTAGGGATCATACCGTACTTGTGATGATGAGGAGAGCGTGCCGAATACGGCCAGGTGTCATTTGGACTTGTGGAGTCATGAGTTAACCCGACTTGGTACATTATGTTAGAGTGAGCTATACTCTTTTAAAAAAACCAACGATTCGTTTTCCGTTTTAAATGATTAATGACAAGGATGCGATGTTATTTTCCAAAACGAATATTTATGTTAACTTAATGCAGCTTCCTTATTTCAAAATAACGTTTCGTTCCATTTTCAAAGATAACGGTATATCTCATAGCAATTAGTTACGTTAATAATTACGCGATACGCTTATCGATTATATAGGTTCTCTTGTATACGAACATACTGATAGAACACTGCGCAACTACCAATGAGTACTATGTTCCACGAGCACAGACGCATATGTTACACTATATCTCATTGGTACTGCCATGACACTGTAGAACCGATATACCAACGATGTGTATGTAAATGCCGATACGAGGCGTTATGATTTCCCTATATTCGGAAAATTTGATCGTAATTATATGCTACGGATATGGGTAGAATTACTTCTGCTTTAAACACTTATAGAACACTTGCACAAATACTAATGATTGTCATGCTGCACGAGCACAGACGCATATGCTACACTACACATCATTAGTATTGCCATGACACGGTAGAACTATTACGTTTGTTTCCGTGCCTGACTATACTTACGTATGGTGCTTTTATTACCTGCTGTGTTATTACAGATACCAGTACCATATGGGTATTCATATTTGATCCTTATGAGTTTTTATGGTGTTTTTACTTTCGATGATATGTATCAGTGGTATGGGACGCTGCTATATATATATATATCATCAGAGTGATATGTGCAACTATTCTTCTTCTTTACTTGATATTTCTGGACACGATGGGTCGACATCCACCATGAGTTTTATGTTTTCTGATTCGATTTTATTCCAAACCAAGTGGAGGGCTATACGGTTATGGACGTGTTACATATCCGGACTGAGTCGGGGAGATATACAGTCGGATACATAGTGGACCCGGTCGAGACTGAGGGGCAGGAAAGCCAAAATAGAGACGGGGAGTCTAGCGAGGACACTCGATACCGGAGATAGATATGAGCACGGCGGATACTTAGGGGATACTGACCGGGGCTAGGGATATTGAGGGGCGACCGATCTGTTGAGACGGTGTTGACGATATCTGAATTTGCGTGTCGGTGATGGACACGAGAGATTTGATGACTTTACGTGTCGGTGATAGACACGAGAGATATGAGGATTTAGGGTGTCGATACTGGACACCCATTTTTTGATGTTTTGCGATCCTTTGAGATACGCCGTTATAGTTTATGCATTATAGTAGTCGACCAGGACTGATCCGGGGGACAGTACCTGAATATTTTTTTAACGATTTATACATATAAAAAGGGTTTCTAAACGAGCTATAGTCTCATTATTTTGACATGTCTAGAATGACATAGGGATCTTTAAAAATGTAAACCTCTTAAAACTCTTTACTAAACAGCAAGACGTATATCTTAAATGAGATACCTATTATACATCATACCATTATATCTGCTTTTATGCCGTGACATACGTATTCCGCTGATATTTTAAGAAGACGTTTTACATACATACTTTCGGCTCCCTTATAGGATTATACCTGGATATAGGTCATATACATATGAGATGTTACAGTTTTGTGATCAATAGTGATGCATTTATTGTACTTATGCATTTTATATTTATATTAGTACAGGATTTGATAGTACTATACTTATGATCTAGGATATCGTTGTGCATTTCGATTTTCTACCTTGTGATATAAAAATTCACTGAGTTAGAAACTCACCCCCGTTGTGCCCCTGTTTCTTGCATATTACCGCTCGGATCATCCGCGGCTTGCGGCACACATTTCTTTTCCTCGGTGATTGCTTTGATAGGTGGGCTACTGTTGCATCATACCCACACTTGTATATATATTTTTTCTTTTGTATCTAGTTTAAACTCTATCAACTTAGAACTTGTATATTGTGGACTTTGAAGCGAGACTTAGAGTTTGTGTGTTTGTGGGCGTCGCACTCGTTGGAGTCGACTTTTTATACTTGTTGATCTTGATTAGCTTTTATTTTCTTCACCATTGGCCGTCGTATATTATCTGCGTGGTTGCTCCACCGTTTGGGTATGGAAGCTAGCTCCCGTTGGGATACTTTTTATATTATTGTGCTTGTATTTGGTTTTATTCAAAATTTGCAAAGGAGGTGCTACCGATTTTAAAACGTCATAAATGCTTTTCAATCATACTTATTTATATTTAAATGTTTATTTTAAAATGATTCCATCTAATGACTATTTTAAACCTCACCTCCGATATTTTCGTAAAAAGGTTTAAATTCCGGGTTTTCGGCTTACTTGGACTGCGTCGACGTCTTTAGATGTCACGTGATTTAAGTGCCGGTCACGTGCCACTTTCGGGTCATGACAAGATATGGCCGCAATTTACGGCCGCATTTTTGAGTTAGGGTTTGGTTTTTGGTTCATGGCTCAATCATATGGCCTATTCAATGTGCAGAATGTCTTAATTTCATCTTGGGTAAAATATGGTAGTGTTTTACTAAGTTTCAGATTTTGTTTTACGACTTTTGAAAACTATGTTTTGATATTTGAGTTTTGACTCGGTCATTTGACGTATATACGTCAATATCGGGAGTTGTTTGGTTGTTCTTGCATGTGTGGATACCTAGGCACACTTCTCTTGCCGTATCGGTTTTCAAGAGTTGATTTTGATTTTGACACGATATGTTTTGACTTATAGGTACATGTGCCTGAACTTCCGGGGCGACAAAGGAGAGCAAGGAATTCATCGAATTCGGTTAGAGCGAGGATAGTAGGTGAGTAGATGAATATCTATGGGGGAAGTCGGATGAATGGCGTGTAGCACCCCCGCAACCATAGTACTAGGATATTAGAAATACGGTGTGTTTATATATATATATATATATTTTAAGTGTGCATACCTAGCTAATAGGATTCTGGGATACTATAAACCATAGTAGTGTACGTGTAGGAAGGTATATCCCTAGTTCTAGTTTTCTTAGTTCATGAGTCATAGGTACACACGCATACACACACACACTCACTCTCTCTCTCTCACACACACACACACATATAACCATGATGATATGATGAAATAAAATGACACGAGTCGATATGTTTGATATGAGGATGTGAGGCGATCTATATATACATATGCTAAGATATGACATGAGATGATATATATATATATATATGATGATATGAGATGATATGATTTACAGGACGATAGATCTGTACATTTGATTTGATGATACCATACGATGGATTATACCGTACGTGATATGATGTACAGGACGATAGATCCGTACTTTTGATTTGATGATATCGTACGATGGATTATACCGTACATGATATGATGAGGATGAATCGCCGACATATATATATCGACTCGAGAAATATTGATTGAGATCACTTAAGTAGATATTATGATATATTTAGAACCATACCTATTTTCAAAATTAACGAATCGTTAGGCACTTTTAAATGACAATCTCAAGGGACGATACAGATTTTCAAATGGCATCTTTTTCTCAAAAACACTGTAGTTCCCATTTTCAAAAACAACGATTCGTACTATTTTAAGCTATAACTGCATGGTTCATATGTAGTCATGTATTTTATACTGTTCGCGTTTACACTTTTCTTATTTCTGTTATGCTCGTATTACTTTTCATTGGTGACATGCAAACTACGTTCCTTGTACTTATCTCTATATGAATTGGTCTGATAGGACACATGCACCATTATCGATGATGCGCATGTTGCACGTACACATACTCGCTGGCTCACACACTCATCATCGGTAATTGTCATACTACGTACACATTAGAAACTGCTATATCGTTGTATTGTTCTCTAAATTACAGAATTATAGTTATCTTTTTAGTACTCATTATCGCACATGCTAGTTTAGATATTGCATTTCCTTACCTAGTTACACGACATGCTATATAAAAATACCGGTTATACCTTACAGTATTGTGCTGTGCTTGTACTTATTGTTCCATCGTGGTTATATGCATACGCGATTCTGTTTTCATGAGATTTCTGGATTTGAGAACCACAGATACATTTTTAAAGTCTTATGATTATTTTTAAAACGCGGTTGCTCTTGATATGATATTTCGACGTCCACCATGAGATTTCTCGGTTCTGAACTATGATATTACCCGATTCGAGGAGTGAGGAGGCACTGCCTGTGGGTACATGGTGGACCCGGTACGGTACCCCGGGGCAAGAAGATCGTATAGAGAGACGTTGAGCACAGCAGGTGAATACTACCTACCGGTGATGGTATTGGACTCGGGGGATATCCGTAGGATACCGGCCGGAGTGATTGAGACAGATGGATATGTGGGCCGATCTGATGAGATGGCGCCTGAGATATGAGGATTTACGTGTCGATGCTAGACACGGGTTTTATGATGTTTTCAAGTTTTGATGCTCCCTACCGGTGATGGTATTGGACTCGGTGGATATCCGGAGAATACCGACCGGAGTGATTGAGACAAATGGATATGAGGGCCGATCTGATGAGATGGCACTTGAGATATGAGGATTTACGTGTCGATGCTAGACACAGGTTTTATGATGTTTTCAAGTGTCGATGCTGGACACTTAGGTTTTATGATGATTTTATGTGTCGTTGATGGACACACGTTGGATGATACACATATATACATACATATGATTCAAATAACGTGGCACCATATTATGACACGGGCATGATAATCTTCGATTTTTATACTTATGTATACACGTTTACCCTTGTTATCACCCGGTATTATTTGATTATTTTACTGTATGACCTAGGAGATCATCATACATTTGATTTGTACCAGATGATAACTTCTACTTACGAGTTGGCAACTCACCCCCGTTGTACCACAGTTTTTCGTACAGGATCGACCGCACGGATTCAGCAGTGGCTTGCTGGCACACAGTTTTTTTCTGGTTGATTTGCATTGGTAGGTGGGGTACACTTTGGATCGTGACCACCATTTGTATATATTTATTCAGTTGTATCTATTTAAAAGATCCATCAACCAGACTATGTATTATTTGGTAGACCTAGAGATCGATTGTATTTTCTTTCGGACTTAGAGACACATATATGTTTTTATTCTTTATATATTGTGTTTGATGATACTTTTCTTTTCTTATTCTTCTTTTCTGAGACTGATCTTCACCTTCGGGCATCGTATATCTTTATTTGTGTGGCCGTGTTTCCGTCAATTGGCGAAGAGCTAGCTCCCGCTTGGGGATGCCTATTATTATTGCAATGTATTAGTTTTGGATCAAAATTTACAAAGGAGGCGCTGCACAAATTTCAAACGACGAAATGTTTTTAAAATAGTATACAACCCACTTGTATTTTCATACAGTATTACTTATACTTTCTAAGAAAGACTTAATTTCATTATATCTTTATTTCAAAACTTCACCTCCATTATTTTCCTAAAAAGGTTTAGATTGCTGGGCTTTCGGCTTACTTGGATTACGGTGGGGCCCTATAGAATTCACGTGATTCAAGTGTCGGTCATGTGCCAATTACGGGTCGTGACAAATTTGGTATTAGAGCAATGATATTGTGTCACGACCCGGAAATGGCACATGACCGGCACTTGAATCACGTGAAATCTATAGGACCCCACCGTAATCCACGTAAACCAAAAACCCAGAAATTTAAAACTTTTTAGGAAAATAAATGAGGTGAAGTTTTAAAATAAAGGTATAATGATCTCAAGTTCTTCTTAGATAAGTATAAGTGATGTTGTATGAAAATACAAGTGGGTTGTATACTATTTTCTTAAAACATTTTCTTCATTTGAAAATTGGGCAGCACCTCCTTTGTAAATTTTGATCCAAAACCAATACATAGCAATAATAATAGGCATCCCCAAACGGGAGCTAGCATTTTGCCAATAGGCGGAAACATAACCACACAATAAAGATATACGACACCCAAGGCGAAGATCAAACACAGAAAAGAAAGTAAAGAAACCAAAACATCCTCAAAGAAACCAGAAATAAAGAATAAATACATATTCGTGACTCTAAGTCCGAAGGAATAAACAATCTGAGGTTTCTAAGTCTACCAAATATACGTAGTCTGGTTAATAGAGCTTTTAACTAGATACAACTGAATAAATATATACAAATAGTGGTCACGATCTAAAGTGAACCCCACCTACCAATGCAAATCACCCGGAAGAAAGCTGTGTGCTAGCATGCCGCTACAGAACCCATGTGGTCGATCCTGTAAGAAAACTGCGGCACAACGGGGGTGAGTTGCTAACTAGTGGGTAGAAGACATCACCGGGTAGAAATCGAATGTATGATGTTCTCCTAGGTCATACAGTAATACAATAATAATATAATAATATCGAGTGTAAAAAGGGTGATAATGAAAGCATAAGTATAATAATACTAATATAATCGTGCTCGTGTCATAATATGGTACCATGTCATCTGTATCATATATGTGTGTATAGGTGTATCATCCAACGTGTGTCCATCAACGACACACCAAATCATCATAAAAACCTGAGTGCCCGGTATCGACACTCGAAAACATCATAAAACCCGTGTCCCGAATCGACACATAAATCCCCATATCTCGGACGCCATCTTATCGGATCGGCCCTCCTATCCATCTGATCACATGACTCCGGTCGGTATCTTCCGGATATCCGCCGAGCCAAAACTATCACCGGCCAGTAGTGCTCCCCTGCCAGGCTCAACGTCTCTCTATACGATCTTCTTGCCCCGGGGTACCGCACCGGGTCCACCATGTACCCGCAGACGGTGCCTCCTCTCTCCTCGAATCGGGTATACACATAACTCAGAACTGAGAAAACTCATGGTGGACGCCATACATCATATCAAGAGAATCCACGCTTTTAAAACAATAATATGTTTTGAAAAATGTATCTGCGGTTTCTCAAATCCAGAAATCTCATGAAAACCGAAATCTCATAAGCATGAACCAGTGAAGAAACAATGAGTACAGGCATAGAACAAATCCATAATGTATAACCAGTGTATATATATAAGCGTGGCATCTAACTGGGTATGAAAATGCGATAACTGAACTAGTATGTGTGATATACATACTAAAAAAAACTAAAAAGCTACAGGTTACTTGGTTATATGGTGAAATAACAATTTCTAAGGTGTATGTGGCATGGAAAATACCGATGATGTCACGACCCGAAATTGGCAGGTGATGCCCTTAAACTACACAACGTCTACAGGCAATCTAAACCATCAAAAGTATTAAGTGATAAGAACATTATTAAAACTTTTGAAAATCTCAAGTACAAATTCTTTAATGTCCAACTTTATTTTCATAAAAATTTTGGCAGCATCTCCTTTGTAAAAACTAACCCCAAAAATGGGTACAACATAAATATAAGCAAAGCATCCCCAACGGGAGCAAATCCACGCCCAAAGGCGGAAAACAACCACCACAACAGATATACGACGCCGTAGCGAAGAAATAAAAGGCGAAATGAATAAAACTTCATAAAAGACATCCAAGTCACCAAAATAATATACAATATCGTCCTCACATCAAGTCTCTAAGTCATACACATGAAAGTGCTAAATGGAGAGTACAAGATACAACGAATATACAATAAGAAAGATCGGATAACGGCAAAACCCACCTATAGCAAAACTGCACGCAGTCAGCCGAAGCGGTATCCGCCGCAAAAGATGATACGAAAGATGAAAAGCCTGCCGCGACTGCCCTGAGGGACTACCTGCAAAACACTGTGGCACAACGGGAGTGAGTTGCCAACTCGTGAATAGTAAATAACATATGCAGGTAATCGCAAGCATGCACGTACAGCGCGAATCTAATACATGCAAGCGGATAGCTATAACTGGTCATATGTATGCAACAGTCATGAAAGGTACTCTAGTAGGTTCAACTAATACATGAAGTAATAATTTGACAATATGTATATGCAACAGTCATCTAAGTAAAGCCTACCACTCGCTTTCCCCTGTTCGCAGCGCCCGAAGTCCCCGCCTGCGATCCTGAAAGCATATAACATAACAGGTGTATATTAGCAATCGATCAATAACACATACCAACTATGTTTGACCGACGCATCAACACAAAATATACTCTCAAGTGTTCGTATTATGGCTAATGTGCGTAGCGACACCACGAAACGAACCCAAGAGCAAAACCATACAAAGTGCACGATCCGTGTCGTATAACGTACCGCGTGTAATCATAACACAAGAAACTAGCTATGTGATCCCAGATTTTGTATACAGAGAAAACCCAAAAATCAAACAGGACCAAACACACCTAAACCAAAGCAGACACCTATCCACGAAAACCCAAACCCTAACTCCCTCAAAAATCCGACGTCGCCGGATTTCACCTTCTCGTCGCCGGCCGAGATCCGAGCAAAGGGGTTTGTGCTCCGGGTGATGTCCTATGGTCTCAGGTACAACACAACTACATTGTTTGGTTTTCTAGTAAACTCTCGGGGTCACAGCAGACACAGATATCACAAACAACACTAAAAAAATACGATATTTGCACGAAACTTAACTTTAAACGTTCTAAACTAAAACTAAAAGACCACACTGTAAGTCCACGTTGCCCATCCCGGTGCTTGCAGGGAGGCGGAAAACGGAATAAAAATCGAATTTTTATGAGCTTAGGCAACATGGACTATAGCTAGAAGGATCTTTGCTAAACAAAAACTTGCTAAAGCTAACTAGTAACTAGCTAAGTGCTAGAAAGGTTATACCTTGGGCCTTAAGTCCTTCTCTCCTTGCTCCTTGGAGTGGTGGAAGGAGGTCACCTTGGTCGTCTTCTCACGTCGAAGAAAGATCCACCCGAAAGCCTCAACCTTTGGCTTCAACTTCAAGCTAGAAGTAACTCGGATGCAAGAAGTGCTAGTCCTTGAACCCTAGATGAGAGTAAAGATGATCAAGAGAGGGTTTTTCTCAAGCTCAAGTGTTTCTCAACACATGAGAGGGAGAGAGCTTGAGGGAGAGGAAGAACAAGAGAGAGAAAATATATGATAGAATGAGAATAATATGAACCATTCTCCCTAATATGTGTATATTATTTTAATTAAATAATTAGCTAGATAATTGTCATGGTTAATCATGACATGACCATTATCATTTCAATTTGCAAGGATCAAAAAGCATCTTCCAAAAGAAATGATGATGGTCAAAGTGTCAACAAGGTCAACAAGTCAAGGTGGGTCAAATGGTCAACAACCATAACCATGTACAATTATAAAACTAATTATTAATTAACAATAATACACACATAAACATTAGGGTTAATACAAATGACAATAGTCATTAACCCTAATCAAAGTCCTCTCCCTCTATCTCAAGCAACTGTGCATACACACCCGTATTCGGGATCCGAGGAACACGAATACAATGAGAAAAACCAATCCCAAATCATATACCAGGATCCGGCTTAAACCAAAGCCCGCTAGTATAAGCTGTCCGGACAGCAAACGTGCACAAGTGCGCGAATGTGAACGAACCCTGTCGTAAAACCATGCGACCTCTACTCATTTTGCCTAAAGGCGAATAGCTCTCTGTGTGGGACTCTAAAGACTCGACACTACGCTGGCAGTGGGTTTAACCACAGACCGCAAGCGGCACTAGCTGTACATAACGGTCCCCAGGTAGATGTCGATAAGAAGACTGATGAGGTGAACCCCGTCCGAACTCCTACTGAGCCTGTATGTGACAATCTCCGTACAGTCCGGTCTGTTCGTCTGATACATCGCATGGCGGGCCTAGGGGGCGGTGAACGTCAGTCCCCTAATAGCGGTACAAGTCGTGTCGGAGTGTAGCCCAGAACACCCTGAGATAACACTGGAAACCTACCAGTATATCTCGCTTGCCCTGGCCAGGGACTACTCGTGTAATGGCTCTCCTGGACACAGCGCGATGTCAACCCCCAATACCGGGAGAGACGAATCCTGTCTAACCGTCACTGCCTCCAAGTGCTTCGGGACTGTACCCAAAAACTACCTGTTTGCACGACTCCTTTGAGCTGTGGTAGGGTAGTAATCAAAGTGCAGTGGGAACACACCCGAGGCGAAATGACAGTGTCAAGTCAGCGGACTAAGCTGTACTCATGTCACCTGGGAACTGATAACTGACGATAGGTATAATACCAACCAACAGTTCCCGACGAGTCCTGTCCAGAGTACTCGTAACCTAACGAGCACCCACATACTATCTCAAGTACGACGTACTGACGGCTGTGGGACAGACCGTCTCCCACGCTGGGATGAGAAGCGCATACGCTAGTCTACTCCGGAGTATCGATGCCCTGTCTCGATAGTTCAACGACTAGGGACCTGTATAAGGATGTGCTTATAGATCACCCAGCTCCCACGAGTGTGAGCGCCATCACAACGCTGGTAATCAAGCAAAGATCGTAAGGACTCTACTAATATGTATATCTGCAACATGCTAAAAGAAACACATGCACATATTAAAGCAGAGACAAACCAAGTAGCATACTACCATTTCGAGCAAGATTGTATATACAACTGTGAATATCCCAAGCTTCCATCAAGTAATATACAAACTAGTATGATACAGTAATGGCCTCTAGGGCATATACACTAACAATCTCCCACTTGCACTAAGGCCATGTACTGGCGTATCGAAGACCTATCATCTCGATCAGCCGCTCGAACTGAGTCTGGGGTAGGGCCTTCGTGAGTGGATCTGCAGTGTTATTCTCCATATTAACTCCCTTCACCTCGATCTCCTGGCGATCTATGATCTCCCTGATCAGGTGGTACCGCCTCAAAATGTGCCTGGACTTCTGATGGGACCTGGGTTCCTTTGCTAAAGCTATAGCTCCGTTGTTGTCGCAATACAGCGGTATTGGATCAACAATGGTAGTAACCACCTGAAGCTCCATGAGGAACTTCTTCATCCAGACAGCTTCCTTTGCGGCATCGCAAGCAGCTATGTACTCCGCTTCCATAGTTGAGTCAGCAACGGTCTCCTTCTTGGAACTCTTCCAGCAAACCACCCCTCCATTGAGGGTAAAGACATAACCCGACATGGACTTGGAGTCATCCTTGTCACTCTGGAAGCTCGAGTCAGCAAAGGCCTCGAGCTGGAGGTCTTTTCCGCCATACACCAAGAACATCTCCTTAGTCCTTCTCAGGTACTTGAGAATGTTCTTTACCGCTATCCAGTGTTTCTCCCCTGGGTTTGACTGATACCTGTTTACAACGCTCAATGCGTATGCTATATCTGGTCTGGTACACAACATCGCATACATTACAGAGCCTACCGTAAAAGCGTAGGGTATAATAGACATGCGATCCCTCTCCAAATCAGTCTTGGGAGACATCTCTTTGGAGAGGTGATCCCATGACAAGCCGGTAGATTACCGTGCTTGGAATCTTCCATACTGAATCTTTTCAGTATGGTGTCGATGTACCTTGACTGTGAAAGTCCCAACATCCTCTTAGATCTATCACGATAGATCTGGATCCCCAGAATGTAGTTGGCATCGCCCAGGTCCTTCATGGAGAACCTCTGCGACAAGAATCCTTTGACTGACTGTAGCATAGGAATATCATTTCCTATTAGGAGAATGTAATCCACGTATAAGACGAGGAAAACTACAGTTCTCCTTACAATCTTACTGTAAATGCATGGTTCATCTGGATTTTTGATAAAGTCGAATTCTTTGACAGTATCATCAAAGCAGATGTTCCAACTCCGCGATGCCTGCTTAAGTCCATAGATGGACTTTAGCAACTTGCACACTCTACCGCTGCTCCCACTCTGATTGAATCCCTCCGGCTGATCCATATAGACGCACTCTTCCAAATTTCCATTTAGGAAAGCCGTCTTTACGTCCATCTGCCAGATTTCATAATCATGGAAGGCAGCAATGGCAAGAAGGATCCGAATGGATTTCAGCATAGCCACTGGAGAAAAGGTCTCGTCATAGTCCAAGCCAGGTCTTTGATGAAAACCCTTTGCAACAAGTCTAGCTTTATAGGTCTCAACCTGTCCATCTACACCAATCTTCTTTCTGAAGATCCTTTTGCAGCCTACGGGTTTTACCCCTTCTGGAGCAAAGTCCAAAGTCCAAACTTTGTTGGTGTACATGGACTCCATCTCGGCCCGCGTTGCATCCAGCCATTTTACCAAGTCGCCGCTCTGGATGGCTTGCTGGAAGCTAGTAGGCTCACCATAATCCATGGTGCAATCCTCTCTATCCCCGTCTATGAGAAAACCGTAGTATCTCTCGGGCGGATGAGACTGCCTACTACTCCTGCGGAGTGGCGCTGGGATGTCCGGTTCTCTTGAGACTTCTGGTTCTTCCAAGCTTTCGGTAATAGCTTGTGGTTCTGGAATTTCTTCCAGTTCCATAGCGCTCCCACTTATCTGATTTTCTAAAAATTCAGTTTCCAAGAAGTGGGCATGCTGAGAAACAAAAACCTTTTGTTCCTCTGCGGAATAGAAAAGATACCCTCTGGAGTTCTTTGGGTATCCCACAAACTTACACAGTACTGAACGTGCCTCGAGCTTGTCCGCATGCTGCTTTTTTACAAAAGCTGGACATCCCCATGTCTTAAGGTACTTGAGACAGGGTTTCTTCCCACTCCACATCTGATATGGGGTGGTAGGCACAGTCTTGGTTGGAGCCTTGTTCAAGAGATATGCAGCTGTTTCTAGCGCATAACCCCAGAAGGATCGTGGCAACTCAGCCTTACTCATCATGGAACGAACCATATCCAATAGGGTTCGATTCCGCCTTTCCGATACACCGTTGTGTTGTGGTGTGTATGGAGGAGTAAGCTGAGAGAGAATTCCATCCTCTTTTAAGTAGCCCAGAAACTCGGCACTCAAGTATTCACCACCTCGATCAGATCTCAGTGTCTTGATACTTTTGCCTGTTTGTTTTTCAACTTCATTCTTGTATTCTTGAAATTTCTCAAAGGCCTCGGATTTGTGCTTCATCAAGAAGACATGCCCATACCTAGAGAAATCATCTGTGAAAGTAATGAAGTATGAATAACCACTTCGCGCATGTGTAGACATTGGACCACACACATCACTGTGTATGAGTCCCAAGAGCTCGCTCGCTCTTTCTCCGTGTCCAGTGAACGGAGTCTTTGTCATCTTTCCCATGAGACAAGATTCACAAGTGGCATAAGACTGATACTCAAACGGATTCAAGTATCCCTCTTTATGTAACTTTGTTAACCGTGTCTCATTAATGTGACCCAGTCTACAATGCCATAAGAAAGCCTGATTTGTTTCCGGAGACTTTCTTTTAAGTGTGTTCTGGACACTGAAGATCTGAGCTTGATTCAATACGTATATCCCGTTTTGTAATGTACCTGACCCAATCAGAACTTGATTTAGGTGGATGTTAACTATATCGCTTACAAAAGTAAATTCATATCTTCCTTAGAAATTAAGGATACAGATATGATATTACAAGTCGCGCCTGGCACATAAAAACAGTTACGCAGAATCAATATCTGCCCAGTTGTCAGTCCTAGATGATATTCCCCTACGGATTCAGCATACATGCTCATTCCGTTAGCAACCCTGAGAGTCATATCACCTTTCCTGATAACCCTACGGTTTCTCAGAGCCTGTAATGAATTACAGATATGAGATCCTGATCCGGTATCCAATACCCAGGAAGTAGGGTTAACTGACATACAGTTCTCTATCATAAACACACCCGATGCCGAAGCCACAACATGCTTCGAATTCTGGCTACTGGCTTTACAAGCCCTGCAATCCTTCTGCCCATGTTCATTCCCGTGACAGTAGGGACATCCTTCTTTTACTACATCTGTTCCTGAAACTTCTGCCCTTCCCTTTCTTTCTACTTCCCTAGTTTCCTTTAGGGTAGTAGGTAGAGACTGTTGAACTGAGTCAGCATCTGACCCGTTCTTCAACGTGGTCTTCAGGTCCCAGAGCTCAAAAGAGCTAGTCTCTGTAAGGACGTTGCCCCCTACAGATGACCCGATAGCCAACCTCGCTGGAAGCAATTCGTTCGAGGTCTCATATCTTGCGATACGAGATTGCTCTCCATATAAAACTTTGTTATGGAGGAAGATAGATGCTGAGTCCATCTTCTCGTGCTGCCTCTGGTATATACCATCAACTGAGGCTAACACGAGGCACTTGGCTTTCGCACAGTCTTCTTCCGATGTCCTACGAATATCAATATCCGCGACAGGGGAAACTGGACCTGAGACGGCAGGGGTTGGATCAGTCAAGAGGTGTCCCAGCTTGTCCTGGGTAATGGACATCTGGACAGACCTTTGCCATTTATAACAGTCAGATTCAGTCATCTTTTTATCTAGATATAACCTAGGTGCGGTCACTGGGTTGCTGCAATTAAGAGAGAGAGAAGAAAACACTTAGCATGATGCTCTTGCAAGTTTAGAGTGGTTTTTAGTTTGTCTAAACTGGATGGCTCCCACTGTCTCTCGAATCCCTTCTCAAACCGTAAAGAAAGGATTAGTCACGATCAATCTCACCGTACAATACTTGCTTAACCGTTCAGCCAGGCCAGTGTCGGTACTTCGAGGGAGGTTTTCCAACGCTTTCGCGAAGTTCCTTAATTAAGTAACCTCTTTTCCCTGTGGGCGTAGCCCCGCTAACACCTTTCTAGACACCTACTAAGTTTATAGCATTGATCGTTAAGTGAGAGTTTTCCCAAGGAGTAGCATATACTCACAGTAGGATCGGGATCCAAATATCATCGCGTGATAAAACCGAAGGAATCCTACCAGAATTATCACACTCCAAATGGTATGCAGCGCTAGCAAGTTTTAGTACTTATGAAACTCCCGATGTGGATTTTTGCCCCATGCTCTTATGACCTTGACGAAGGTCAACAAATCATAAGTCACATGTCAAGTTCCACCCGTCATTATCCAGGTTAATTTGAACCCACCCGTACATACCCTTGACGAAGGTCAACAAGGTAGTACGACTGTCCCAAACCAACGCATCTATCTATGCTACATATGAACACCCAACAGCTACCAATCACTATGCCTTGACGAAGGTCAACAAACATAGCTTGAATACGATTGAATATCCATACGAAACGACGGAGGGCTACGAATGGTTTTGGAGAAACCGTGAACGTAGTGAACTTGATATAATCGATGGAACGAGATAGCTTTTAAAAGGAGTGGTTCAAGCTCCGCGTTTAAAAGTTTAGTTTTGAAAAGAACCGAGTGGTTTTCAAAGTGTTCCAATCGACTTTTACTTGGTTTATTTTCTGGCATTAGTTCTTTTAATGTGTCCCATCATTTAATCCTACCATTGCAGAAAACAACCAAAATATGACGTACGCTTATGCCATTCGCATTCGCCACAGGACCACGTCATCACCCGTTAGGTTACTTAACTAACGACAGAGCGGGGGCTGGGCTAGCGCGGCTGTAAAACATAAGCAACGTCTAAATAGTTATCATATATAAATATATAGCAATGATAGACATTACAGATCACAGATGAATACATTGGATATACTAGGAATCCGCAATCCGTTCGAGCCTGCAACGAAAAGCGGATTATACGGTCGCGGTGAATAGCCAATACCCCACCCAAGACCCCTACGGGTGCGGCAAACTACCCGCAAAGTACCCGAAGCGAAGCAACCTCCCTCACCACCGTGAGTAGGCCACTCGGCACTTCGAGATACCCGGTAGTTTGTGCACCCCCTCCATGGGTCTATCCTAGGAGCAAAAACAGTAAAAAGAATTATACAATGACGGCTACAACCCCGACCCGGTTGTGCGGCCAAACAAATAATAATATTACATCAAATTACATGTTACAATGAATGAAAGAAAAAGCAACACTCATCTCACATCCACCCCGGCTATTCATCCGTGACAATCCAACCCATTCATATACACATACCATCATCAATCACAGATCACAGATATGTATAACCCCGACTAATCGACATATAGCGATTAGCCGACGTTCAATACATATAAACATCACAGATATAACCTTTTAGTCGTGTATTGAAGTTTGGAAAAAAAATACGGATTTATAGGCCCCCAAAAACAAATTTCTATTCTGGAAAATCTGGGCACATATAAACCATCTCAAAAATCCTAAAACCAAGCCAGAGATACACTGCACCAAACTCGACCAAGTGAAGAGCCAAGACGGCCGCGGTTGCGCGGCAATAGCTTGCTATTGCCACGGAACCGCGGCACGTTGGTCCATTCAATTGATCGTTTTTGGTGGCTATCTTTAAAAAACCCTGAGACAATTTTTAGAGTAAAACAAATTTTGTTTTGACCAGAAAAAAATTTAACAGAAAACTAGGGTTTTGATATTTTGGTTTTTCGATTTTTCCGTTTCGAACTTCGACACACTTCACTACCTAGCTAGTTTATGTTTAGTTAGTCTCTGATACCACTGTAAGTCCACGTTGCCCATCCCGGTGCTTGCGGGGAGGCGGAAAAAGGAATAAAAATTGGATTTTTATGAGCTTAGGCAACATGGACTATAGCTAGAAGGATCTTTGCTAAACAAAAGCTTGCTAAAGCTAACTAGTAACTAGCTAAGTGCCAGAAAGGTTATACCTTGGGCCTTAAGTCCTTCTCTCCTTGCTCCTTGGAGTGGTGGAAGGAGGTCACCTTGGTCGTCTTCTCACGTCGAAGAAAGATCCACCCGAAAGCCTCAACCTTTGGCTTCAACTTCAAGCTAGAAGTAACTAGGGTGGAAGAAGTGCTAGTCCTTGAACCCTAGATGAGAGTAAAGATAATCAAGAGAGGGTTTTTCTCAAGCTCAAGTGTTTCTCAACACATGAGAGGGAGAGAGCTTGAGGGAGAGGAAGAACAAGAGAGAGAAAAGATATGATAGAATGAGAATAATATGAACCATTCTCCCTAATATGTGTATATTATTTTAATTAAATAATTAGCTAGATAATTGTCATGGTTAATCATGACATGACCATTATCATTTCAATTTGCAAGGATCAAAAAGCATCTTCCAAAAGAAATGATGATGGTCAAAGTGTCAACAAGGTCAACAAGTCAAGGTGGGTCAAATGGTCAACAACCATAACCATGCACAATTATTAAACTAATTATTAATTAACAATAATACACACATAAACATTAGGGTCAATACAAATGATAATAGTCATTAACCCTAATCAAAGTCCTCTCCCTCTGTCTCAAGCAACTGTGCATACGCACCCGTATTCGTGATCCGAGGAACACGAATACAATGAGAAAAACCAATCCCAAATCATATACTAGGATCCGGCTTAAACCAAAGCCCGCTAGTATAAGCTGTCCGGACAGCAAACGTGCACAAGTGCGCGAATGTGAACGAACCCTGTCGCAAAACCATGCGACCTCTACTCATTTTGCCTAAAGGCGAATAGCACTCTGTGTGGGACTCTAAAGACTCGACACTACGCTGGCAGTGGGTTTAACCACAGACCGCAAGCGGCACTAGTTGTACGTAACGGTCCCCAGGTAGATGTCGATAAGAAGACTGACGAGGTGAACCCCATCCGAACTCCTACTGAGCCTGTATGTGACAATCTCCGTACAGTCCGGTCTGTTCGTCTGATACATCGCATGGCGGGCCTAGGGGGGCGGTGAACGTCAGTCCCCTAATAGCGGTACAAGTCGTGTCGGGGTGTAGCCCAGAACACCCAGAGATCACACTGGAAACCTACCAGTATATCTCGCTTGCCCTGGCCAGGGACTACTCGTGTAATGGCTCTCCTGGACACAGCGCGATGTCAACCCCCAATACCGGGAGAGACGAATCCTGTCTAACCGTCACTGCCTCCAAGTGCTTCGGGACTGTACCCAAAAACTACCTGTTTGCACGACTCCTTTGAGCCGTGGTAGGGTAGTAATCAAAGTGCAGTGGGAACACACTCGAGGCGAAGTGACAGTGTCAAGTCAGCGGACTAAGCTGTACTCATGTCACCTGGGAACTGATAACTGACGATAGGTATAATACCAACCAACAGTTCCCGACGAGTCCTGTCCAGTGTACTCGTAACCTAACGAGCACCCGCATACTATCTCAAGTACGACGTACTGACGGCTGTGGGACAGACCGTCTCCCACTCTGGGATGAGAAGCGCATACACTAGTCTACTACGGAGTATCGATGCCCTGTCTCGATAGTCCAACGACTAGGGACCTGTATAAGGATGTGCTTATAGATCACCCAGCTCCCACGAGTGTGAGCGCCATCACAACGCTGGTAATCAAGCAAAGATCCTAAGGGCTCTACTAATATGTATATCTGCAATATGCTAAAAGAAACACATGCACATATTAAAGCAGAGACAAACCAAGTAGCATACTACCATTTCGAGCAAGATTGTATATACAACTGTGAATATCTCAAGCTTCCATCAAGTAATATACAAACTAGTATGATACAGTAATGGCCTCTAGGGCATATACACTAACACACACAAAACTATAAAAATATAAAGAACAGATAGAGATCATTACCCATTCCCACAAGCTCAAAGATCCTAACTTTCCAAGCTCCATGGCATCCAAGAGGCAAAACTAGTCCAAAGAAGTGATTTTTGTGAGTTTTGATGAAGTTTTGTGTAGGTTTAGTGAAGGATTAGCATGTGTTCAATTTAGATGAGAGAGAGATGAAGAAAATGAGAAGTGAGTAAGTGTGAGAGAATGAGAGAAGGAAAAGATAAAGAGAAAGAGAGAGGTGAGTGTAAGAGGTGTGTGCACCCTTGAATTAATTCTCACATTAATGCAAGCATGACTCATGTGTCACCTCTTCTCACATCCAAAAGCCAAAGAATATCTCACACAAAATATCAAGAGATTTAGGTTAAGGCAAAACAAGGGATTAGGATTAGGGTTAGGTTGTCATGATCACTAATCTAGATAACACAAACATACCCTCACATAAACATGCACATGTGTGTGCATGCCATAACAAATAAAAATAAATTATTAATTAAATGTTATAAAATGTGAGGAATCCAAATTGGTAAACTTTTTACCAAAAACCCGTATTACCGTCTAAATTAACACTAATCGAAATCTAAGGCGTTACAATCTCACCCCTTATAAAAATTCGTCCCCGAATTTAAAATTCTTACTAAGTGTACCTTCAAAGAGATGAGTAAAAAACTCAAAAATCTCGCTCGCAGCCTCCCAAGTGATCGCCTCACTTTACGGCTACGCCCAAGAAAACCCTCCACAGATGGCAAGACCCTTGACCGAAGTTTCTCCACTTGCCGAACAACTAACATAATCGGCTGCCGGTGAACGAAAAGATCGCGTCCAAGCTAAATGGTCTGGTGCTGAATCATGTGAGAAAGGTCATGAAGGTATTTGCAATGTATCGACACAAGGAATACGGGGTGAATACTCAATAATCTGGGCCGAAGTGCCAAATTATAGGCAACGGAACTAACTCGCTTTAAGGATCTCAAAAGGACCTACAATCTTGGGATAAGCTTCAAAAAACTCAACACGTCATTCATCGGAAAATCCGTAGGAATACATGATCTCCTACTGCGAACTCAAGTCTGCGACCACCACGGTCGGCATAAGACCTCTGTCTGCACCGGGCTGTCCTCATCCTGAGCTGAATCAACTGGATCATCTCTGAAGTCTCAAGACTAGCAGGGATCCAAAAATCCTACTCACGCAGAGTTAGAAAAACTGACAGGCGATCGACACCACCTAACAACAAGCCTAAAGGATGCCAATTGGAATGTCTCCTGATAACAGCTATCGAAGGAGAACCCTAACAATGGCAAGTGACGATCCCAACTGCCAACAACAACTTAGTACGTACGCACAAGCATATCCTCCAGAGTCTGTATATCCCGCTCTCACAAACCCTCGTCCTGCGGATAGAAAAGCGGAGCTAAAGCTCAACCAGTACCCAAGGCTTCCTGAAGCTTCTGCCAAAGACGGCAAGCGAACAGGGTGCCTCCATTGGATACAACACATGAAGGAACTCCGTGCAACGCACAAACTTAACAAAGAACAACTGAGCAAACTGAGCATAACCGGACAACAAACACCCTAATGGAGTCACACCCTGACTAAACCTGGGTAGACACCACAACGAAATTCATGGAGATCTGCTCCCATTCCCACTCCGGAACGGTTAAAGGTTGCAACTCTCCGGCAGGTCTCAAATGCTCAACCTTAGCTCACAACAAGACAGACACCTCGAAATGAAATCCGAACTTCACTCTTCATCCCTGCCGACCCGTAACTATCTCACAAGTAATGTTACATCTTGGTGGCACTTGGGGTGAACACAGAAAGCTGACTAATGTGCCTACCCTGGAACCTTGCGTCTCTACTTATCAGTATCAGGTACAAACCAACGAGTTCGGAACGTAGCATACCCTGGTCATATATCAGGGACTCCGAATCTTTATCCTTCCGGACATGCTCAAGAATCTCAGACAAGAGCATAGGCGGGCTGTGCCATACGAAAACGATTAAGTAAAAGTGGACGGGCGCGGACATGAGAAAGTTGTCCCCTCAGTAGAGGCGAACTTAAGCTATTTTCAACGATCGCACAAGAATTGTAAATCTGCAGAAGACTGTCTCAGAACTGCGGACAACTGCAACAAGCTACCCCCGGGCCTACGACTCAAAGCATCAGCTACCACAATCTCCTTGCCACGGGTAATAAAAGATCTCACAATCACAATCCTTTACAAGCTCCATCCAATGGCGCTGTCTCAACAATCAAAATTAGCTGCAGGAAGATGTACATTAAGCTCTGGTGGTCCGTGAAAATCTGACACGACTCTCCGCACAAGTAGTGTCTCCAAATCTCCAACGCACGACTACCGCGGCCATCTCCAGATCATGAGTGGGATATCCTGCTCGTACTTCCTCCAACTGTCGGGAAGCATAAGCAATAACTCTGTAGTGCCACATCAGTACACAATCGAGCCCTACTCGCGAAACATCACAGTTAAACAACAAAGTGGCCGGATCCAGAAGCAAAGATAGAACTGGTGCAGTCATCAACCGAGTCTTCAACTGCTGAAAACTCCGCACACATGCCTCAGTCCAAGAAAAGGATCCTCCTTTCCGGTCAGTCCAGTCAACGGTGCAGCGATACACAAACAATCCTGCACGAAACGGCGGTAAAACCTGCTAAGCCCAAAAAATTTTGCGGACCTCCGTCCCGGATATAGGTTTAGGCCTAAGCTGTACAGTCTCGATCTTCATCGGGTCCATACAAATACCGTCTCCCGTAACTACAAGACCTAGGAAGACAACACAATCAAGCCTGAAAGAACACTCCGAGAATTTAGTAAACCGCTGGGGCTCTGCCAATGTCTGCAAAGAAAATCCTCAAGTGCTGCTCAAGTTCCTCACGACACAATGGAATAGACCAGAATGTCATCATTAACACAACAATCAACTGGTCGAGGAACGGCCTGAAGAAATCTGGTTCATCACATCCACGAATGCTGCTAGGCCATTGGTGAGTCCAACGACACCACCAAAACACATACTGCCCGTAGCACGCACAAAAGCAGTCTTCGGAATGTCATCACTCCGAACCCGCAATCAATGATGACCTGATCCCAAACAAACTTAGAAAATGTCTCGCACTCTGGAGCAAGTCGAACAAATCGTCAATGCGAGGTAAAGGTTACCTATCCACACCGTAACTCGGTTCAATTTACGATCAATCAACACACAACCTCAAACTGCCGTCTTTCTCCTAGATGAACAGAATAGGAGCTCCCCAAAGCGAAATACTTGGATGTACAAGTCCCCCTATCTAGCAACTCTGCAGCTGATCCTTAAGCTCCTTAAGCTCCACCGGCTCATTTGGGACAAAGTCGGAAACTCCAACACGGTAGGAACCCGGTCCAACAAACCCACTGTGGCTCCAGTATCACGAATGAAAGCCAAGAATCTTTGACATCCTCTCCTATAAACCCGACTAGCAAAAAAGGCTGAATTCAAGCTGTGATGGGCGGCACCACTGTCCCCCCACACAACAAGAACCGACTCGCCGGGAAACAAATCCTGACTGTTTCCTTATGGCAGTCCACAGACGACTAGCATGTAGATAACCAGTCCATGCCCAGGAGAACGTCAAATCCATCATCTCTAGAAGGATCAAAACGACGGACGAATCTCTATCTCCTATCCGATTGGCACACGACCGAAACACGTGTCGCGCAACAAAAGAATTGCTGACAGAAATTAACACAACAAAAGGCTGATCTAGCTAACACGACTTTCCTCGTCCCAAGCCTCTGCTACTCCCGCGATGTGCACGAAACCTGTCACGGCGACTGAACCTCAGTCTCTAGGCTGGTACACCTGCACGAGCCCTCCTCTTTCCTCGAACTCCCAAAGTCTCTGAAAGACGCTCCTTGTCAAATTGGGCTGCGTCCACTGGTGTTGTGTAAGTAACACAATGCAGTGCTGATCGCAAGGAATAACTGGGTAACAGGGGTGGCAACCTCCTGTAGCTGCGCTCGACTGGCCTCAACCAAAGACCTCATCGTCTGGCACAAGTCCTGCATCTCTGCCTCAAGCCTAGCGAAACCACCTATCGATGGCGGATCCATCTGCTCCTGTGCAACGAGCGTGCCATCCTAATCAGTTCACGTCCCACACGAGTCAACTCTAACCTTGGCTCTCGCTGTATCACTCTGAGTCCTCATGGTCATGGGCGGCAAAGTCTACAAATGAAAATAGGATTCGATATGAACACGGAAATCGAATCACAAGGATATCTATCATCAAGGAAGGAATTTCAAGCAATTTATACTTAGGTCACTTTAGGCGGAGTACCGTGATCGTGAGTATGCCGCGGATATACACACACTACGTTACTCTGCTTAAACTACCTACTCCATCATACTAAGATCATCCTACACTCCGAAAGGTAAAACCTAGCGCTCTGATACCAACTTTGTCACGACCCAAAATTGGCACGTGACGGCCCTTAAAGTACGCAACGTCTACAGGCGTAACGCAATTTAAGTAAGCCGAAAACCCAGCAATCTAAACCATCAAAAGTAGTAAGTGATAAGAACATTGTTAAAACTTTTGAAAATCTCAAGTACAAATTCTTTAAATTCCAACTTTAGTTTCTTAAAAAATTTAGCAGCACCTCCTTTGTAAAAACTAACCGCAAAAATGGGTACAACATAAATATAAGCAAAGCATCCCCAACAGGAGCAAATCCACGACCAAAGGCGGAAAACAACCACCACAACAGATATACGACGCCGTAGCAAAGAAATAAATGACGATATGAATAAAACTGCATAAAAGACATCCAAGTCACCAAAATAATATACAATATCGTCCTCACATCAAGTCTCTAAGTCATACACATGAAAGTGGTAGATGGAGAGTACATGATACAACGAATATACATTAAGCAACATCGGATAACCGTAAAACCCACCTATAGCAAAATTGCACGCAATCAGCCGAAGCGGTATCCGCCGCAAAAGATGATACAAAAGATGAAAAGCCTGTCACGACTGCCTGGAGGGACTACCTGCAAAACACTGTGGCACAACGGGGGTAAGTTGCCAACTCGTGAATAAGAAATAACATATGCAGGTAATTGCAAGTATGCATGTACAGCGCGAATCTAATACATGCAAGCGGATAGCAACAACTGGTCATATGTATGCAACAGTCACGAAAGGTACTCTATCAGGTACAACTAATACATGAAGCAATAATATGACAATATGTATATGCAACAGTCATGAAAGGTGCTCTATCAGGTGCTACTAATACATGAAGCAATGCATATAAAATAAATATGGAGTATGGAATAAAACATGTCATTCTCACGGAATCCTGACCTCGTGACAAGACCAAAGTCCATCAAGACAATCTAAATACCAAATTTCCTTAAATCAGCCCCCAAATTGGCCCTCATATCCTGTAAGATCATATTTGTAACCAGTATCCAACCTCAAGTAAGTCTCATATAACCAGTATCTAATATCAAGTATGTATCATGTGACCTGAGTGTCCAACACTCAAAAACATCATGAAAACAAGTGTCTAGCATCGACACATAAACACTCATCTCTGAGGCGCCGTCACCTGGGACTGGCCTCCCTACGTCATGTACGTACATCCTATGAACCTGGGTAAGCACCACCCGAAATCTGCAAGGCATATGCGTTCATAACCTCGATCGATATCTCAGATATCCGTCGAGTACAAATACTATCACCGGATGGCAAACACCCCCAGCCGGGCTCAACGGCATGGACCTTCGATCTTCTTGCCTCGGGGAACCAACCGGGCTCCACCATGTACCCGCACATGGCATACGACACCTCCTCGCATGGGGTATATATAAGCTCAGAACCGAGAAATATCATGGTGGAAGCTGAAATATCATATCAAGAGAAACCGGGTTTTTCAAATAATACATAATTTCATGAAACAACCACGGTCCTCAAATCCAGAAAACATCAAGTAATGAATAAGTATAACTGCATGAATCAATACATATATATTAGCGTCCCATTCCATTGTTATATACTTAGGAGTAAAAATATCAGAGAACATCATATGAAATCCATGAATGTAATATATGCAACATGAAACAGTAATATGAGCATATAAAGGAACCGCTATTTAACTGCAACAAGTTAATATATATATCTTGCGGTTCCTAATTTCTCCAAGTCCATACAACATCAAATAAAGGTGCACATGTAGCTATAGCCATGTATGCGTAACCATGTTGGCATAGCAAGATATGTGTATCTACCTATCAATAATGATGTAATACCCTCCAGGTATATGCATAAGTATGTATGCAAGATGTACATGTAGCTATGTATCATATGTGTATATACCTATCACTAATGGTACAATACCATATAGGTATATAGGTAACTACCATGTAAGCATGTCAAGGCATATGTGTAAGTATGTAAGTATACAGGTATGCTATATACACGAAGGAAAATAAGGATCGTGTCTCAATATCCCTAAACAATACAATATCACATATGTATAGGTGTTGTGCGTGTCATGGCAATTATTGACAGTATTTGTGTAGCATACAATTAGTGCTCGTAAAACATGAACCGTCAATAATGGTGTTGTGTCTCCTTAGTACTAAGTCCATGCACAATAGGAAATGAGATATGCAACAATGGTACACATGCACAATCAATATCCATATACATCTAACTAATAGTCATATCATTTAATCTAGCCCAGACGCATAACGCCATTCGGGAGATTCCCCTGTAGATGTTAAATCTACTCACCAACGCTCATGGCTAAGTAAAGCCTCCTACTTGCTTTCCCCTATTCGCAGCGCCTGAAGTCCCCGCCTGCGATCCTGAAAGCATATAACATAGCAAGTGTATATTAGCAATCGATCAATAACACGTACCAACTACGTTTGACCGACGCATCAACTCAAAACACACTCTCAAGTGTTCGTATTGTGGCTAACGTGCGTAGCGACACTATGAAACCAACCCAAGAGCAAAACCACACAAAGTGCACGATCCGTGTCGTATAACGTAATGCGCGTAATCGTAACACAAGAAACTAGCTATGTGATCCCAGATTTTGTATACAGAGAAAACCCAAAAATCAAACAGGACCAAACGCACCTAAAAAAAAGCAGACACCTACCCACAAAAACCCAAACCCTAACTCCCTCAAAAATCCGACGTCGCCGGATTTCTCCTTCTCGTCGCTGGCCGAGATCCGAACAAGGGGTTTTGTGCTCCAGGTGATGTCCTATGGTCTCAGGTACAACACAACTACATTGTTTGGTTTTCTAGTAAACTCTCGGGGTCACAGCAGATCACAGATATCACAAACGACACTAAAAATACGATATTTGCATGAAACTTAAATTTAAAAGTTCTAAACAAAAATTAAAAGACCACACAACACTATAACAATATAAAGAACGGATAGAGATCATTACCTACTCGCACAAGCTCAAAACTCCTAGCTTTCCAAGCTACAAGACATCCAAGAGGCAAAACTAGTCCAAAGATGTGATTTTTGTGAGTTTTGATGAAGTTTTGTGTAGGTTTAGTGAAGGATTAGCAAGTGTTCAGTTTAGATGAGAGAGAGATGAAGAAAATGAGAAGGGTGTAAGTGTGAGAGAATGAGAGAAGGAAAAGATAAAGGGAAAGAGAGAGGTGAGTGCACCCATGCATTAATCCTCACATTAATGCAAGCATGACTCATGTGCCACCTCTTCTCACATCCAAAAGCCAAAGAATATCTCACACAAAATATCAAGAGGTTTAGGTTAAAGCAAAGCAAGGGATTAGGATTAGGGTTAGGTTGTCATGGTCACTAATCTAGATAACACAAACACACCCTCACATAAACATGCACATGTGTGTGCATGCCATAAAAAATAAAAATAAATTATTAATTAAATGTTATAAAATGTGAGGAACCCAAATTGGTAAACTTTTTATCAAAAACCCGTATTACCGTCTAAACTAACACTAATCGAAATCTAAGGCGTTACATAGTTCGTGTGATATAGATACTAAACAATAACTAAAAAGCTACAGGCTACTCGGTTATATGGTGAAATAATGATTTCTAAGGTGTACGCGGCATGGAAAATACCGATGATGAGTTTGTGAGCCGGCGAGTATGTGTGCGTGCGACATATGCATCATCGGTAATGGTGCATTTGTCTTAGTAGACGACGTCATATAAGATAAAGAAAAGATCATGTATGAATTCCTCAAAATGAGAATAATATGAGCATAGCAGAAAAAAGAAATTTTAAACGCAACTGTATAAATACATAGCTATATATGAGCCATACAGTTATAGTTTAAAATAGTACGAATCGTTGTTCTGAGAAAAATAGGGGCTACGGTGTTTTTGAGAAAAATATAACATTTGAAAATCCGTAACATCCTTTGAGGTAGTTACTTAAAAATGCATAACGATTCGTTAGTTTTGAAAATAGATATAGCTCTAATTATCTCCTAATATTTACTTATGTGATTAGAAAACAATAATTTCCGAGTCGATACATCGATGAGTCGGCGATCCAGCCTCATAGCATCACATATGGTATAACACATCGTACATCATCATCAAGTCAAGAGTGCGGATCTGTTGGCTATAATACCCTCAAGTCAATTATTGAATCGCGGGCAAGCGATTGTGATGATTGAGGGAGGACCTATACGGGGAGAACAGTCTTACTCGAGATGATATTATGATATCTGGTTTGTCTTTATCATCATGTAAATGCATTAGGTGGCATTACAGATCACTATTATAGGTTGATAAAGCCCATAGGATTCTTCCTTGATTACCAGCATTATGGTGCCGATCATATACGTGGGAGCAGGGTGGTATATAAGAACATCCTTAAATGTCCCTAGTAGAGAGAGTATCGAGACCGGGCATTGATACTCCAGAGTAGACTAGTGTGTACTTATCGAGACCCCGACGAGGGGAGGTGGCCGGTCTCACAAGCCATTGGTGTTAGTTTGTCACCTAAGAAAGTATACAGGTGTTCATTGGGTTATGAGTACACTGGACGGACTCGCCGGGAATATGCTGGTTGGTATTATACCTATTGTCAAATAGCAGTTGCCAGGTGATATGAGTACATGTTAGTCTGTCGACCTAAGATCGCCATTTCTCTCGTGTGTGTTCCCACCGTGCTTTGATTACTACCCTACCACGACTCAAAGGAGTCGTGCAAACATGTTTTAGTTGGGTACAGTCCTGAGCCACATGGAGGCGGTGAGCAGATCGTCGGAGATTCGCCTCTCCCGGTATTGGGGGTAGATGTCGCGTTGTGAATGGGTGGCCATCACCAGAAATCCTTGGCCAAGATGGACGAGAATTACTGATTTGGATCAGTTGTTTCTTAGTGGGTGATGGGATTCATACCGACACGAAATATCACGTCATTAGGGGTCTGACTTTATCCGCCCCCGTAGACACGATATGCGATACTATTAGACGAACAGACCGGACTGTATAGAGATTATCACGGACAGGCTCAATAGGGGTACATATAAGTTTGCTCGTCGGCCTTCCTTTCGGTCAATACCTGGGTAGCCGTTACATAGAACTAGTGTCGCTGACGTGCTTGTGGTTAAACCCACTGCCAGTGTATTGACGAGTCTTTAGAGTCCCACACATAGGGTTTTCATGGTTCAGGCGATATAGTATAGATGACGTATGTTGGTACATACATGTGTTCGATTAAATATGTGTACATGCTATACAGACTTTAATCGGACGGTTGATAATAGCAGCGGCTCAATACTAAGCCGGATTATTGAATCAGGTTTTGATTTAATAATATATATATATGTATATTTATATATGTATACTAGTATTATTGTTCACTATTCATTTTCTCTCTTGGCTATTCGTATTTTTGTACGAATACGCGTATATGTATTTCGATACATATACCAGGTTGTATTCCGTATTTATACGGAATAGCTTCTAGAAGTTGGATACCTCATTTAGATGATTTTCGTTTTAGAAAATCATTTGTTTTTCTAAATGAAGTGGAGGGTGAGTTGGCATGTGCATGGTGAGGCATGTAGAGAGGCATGGTTCTTATTTATTTTATTGGAAAATAAAAGAGATATTTTCATTACATGGTTGCAAATAACTTAGCCATATTCACTACATGCCATGCCAATTATATTTATTCTCTTGGTGATTCATTCATCACTTGCTTCATTGGTTCACACTCTCTTGGAGAGACTTAGCCATTTTTCTTGAGTTGCCCATGCCACTAGTTTTCCTCACCCCCTTCCTCATTTTCTTGGGTTGCTCATTTGAGCTCTTGTGATGAGAGAGAAATATAGTGAGACATTCTTACATCATTTGTTTTTCTAAATGAGGTGGAGGGTGAGTTGGCATGAGAATGGCGAGGCATGGAGAGATGCATGGCTCTTGCTTATTTTATTGGAAAATGAAAGAGATATTTTCATTGCATGGTTGCAAATGACTTAGCCATATTCTCTACATGCCATGCCAATTATATTTATTCTCTTGGTGATTCATTCATCACTTGCTTCATTCGTTCACACTCTCTTAGAGAGACTTAGCCATTTTTCTTGAGTTGCTCATGCCACTAGTTTTCCTCACCTTTTTCATCTTCTTGGGTTGCTCATTTTAGCTCATGTGATGAGAGAAAAATATAGTGAGACATTCTTACACCTCCACTCTCCTTTGCTAGCAACCTTGGAGCGTCGGTTGCCTCGCTTGGCGAGGCTGGAGCCTGCGTCGTTTCCCTAGGGTGGATCATCATCGATGGAGGAAGATCGGCAACCAAGTTCGATTCGCGATCACTAGGAGCTAATAAAGGTGATAGAAGACCGATCGACTTGGTTCATTCGGTATAAGCTTTCTAAACTCCTACTTAGTTTGCTAGATTAGAGTTAATGGTAGATCCGTTTTTGCGGGTTGTGTTAGCGCTAGTTTATAAAAATTTTGTTCCGCAATCGGCCACGGTTCGATGGCCAGGGCACTGGAATAACCCAACATGGGATCAGAGACAACCAATTAACACCTTACTAGCAGTTTAAATGATGTTTAAAGTATCTAAACCGAAACAACTACGAAATATAATGCGAAATATTCCAGTTTCTGTCAAATTTTTCTACTCTTAAATTTTTTTTAAACATTTGCAGAAGGCTGTTTATGATGTATCTAGAACACACACAAAATACGATCCCCAAATTGCTAAATGTAACCGGCGAGATTGTAGATGTACCCGGCCTGGCCGGTCCTATTTAGACATTTGGTCTAGAAATTTTTTTGGTGTTCTAGGCTCTGGAATATTGGTATTTTGGTATTGTTTGTTTCTGCCCAGATTGCATATAGTGTTATCTTTGGTTTGAGGGCAATCCGAGGTATTTCAAAGTCACTATTTTTAACATTGTTTAAAAGTTTTAAGTACATACATTACTATCTACGACCGTGAATGTCATTAGAGCGGTACAACTCGTGTAATTGCTATATGTCTTTTAGATGGGTTTGCGAACATGACATTCACGTTGATGTTCTTTGTTGTTCTGTGGTTGTGGTTGGATCCTCGTGGTGGATAGCCAGTGGCGCAATGGTAATACAGTTTAGATTCATTTGTACATTTGATATTGTGGGGCGAGCGTCCGACATGTGGACTGTCGTCTCTGCCAGATTGTATATTATTTGTTTGGGGGACGACCGGGTTGAGGTCGATGTCACCCTTGTACATATTATTTTCTTTTCTGCACTAGGATTACCCTGCGGTGGAGTGCACAAACAGCCAGGTTCTAGAGGGCAACAGGCCCGCATCTCATGGCGTTAAGACGGAGGGGGCTTCACTCTAGAATTGGCGGGCTATTCGCCGCATTCGTAGCGGGTACAGGTTGACCCATTCACGTTGTTGATTGGGGTTGCCTCGCTTCTGGGATTGGCGGGTAACTTGCCGCACTCGTAGGGGTCTAGGTTTTCGTTGCACGGGCTATCCACATGATATGGAATGTTGAGTCTTATTTGCGGCACAAATGAAACCCGAGGCTCCAAGATTATCTACCACTCTATGTTGCTTGACTGAGATTCTATGATGTTGTTTTATATCATGCCTGGGATGAATGTTATATATATTTATATATATACTAGTAGATGTTGTATATGTTTTGCACCCGCGCTAGTCTAGCCCCCGCTCTGTCGTTAGTTAAGTAACCTAACGGGTGATGACGGGGCCTAGTGGCGAATGCGGATGGCATATATGTACATTATATTTCGTTCCTTTATCTAGTGTGATATGTTTAATTAATGAGACTGCATTGATTCTGATCAATGCAAGAATAAAACAAACTTATATGATGTTGTTGGAACCAAGTTTTTTAAAAACAAAGATTACAGACGTTTCCTTTTGCTTTGCACAGTGGTATTCGATTATGAATATCTATCACCTTATTCGACGAGGCAATAGCCGAGATCCCTTCACAGGGAGTGACCTCTTGAGAAAAAGTTTGCGTCAGGGTAATAACTTCACTATAGTCAATTCTTTTACTTTGCATCGTGGTATTCAGTTAGGAATATCATGCACCTCATTCGACGAGGAAAGTGCCGAGATCCCTTCATAGGGAGTGACCTTATCAGCAAAAGTTTGCGCCACTATATATTTGTAAAGCTATCCGGTTCCTTCAACGATATCAAGTTTATTACGTTAAAGGTTTTTCGCCAAAAACCATCTGTAGCCCTCCTTCATTTCGGATAAATAGCACATAGTATTCATGCGGTGTTCGTTGGCCAAAGTCAAGGCATCGTGAATGGTAGCTATATGTTAATTATCTGTAGCATTAGTAAATGCATTGGTTTAGGACAGTCGTACCACTTTGTTGGCCAAAGTCAAGGGTGTGTGCGGATGGGTCTAAATCAATCAGGATAATGACGGGTAGAACTTGACTTGTGTGTTATGATTTGTTGGCCAAAGTCAAGGTCATAAGCGCTTGGGGCAAAAACTACATCGGGTGTTTCAAACATACAGGAAACTTATCAGGCATGCGCATACCTTCTGGAGTATGGTGACTTGAGTGGCTTCCATCAAGTTATCATGCGATGATAGTTGGATCCCGATTCCCACTGATGAGTAGGACTGCTCCTCGGGTGATTTTAGATGATCCCGACTAATTCTCATTTTGGGTTTGGACGAGAATTCGTGGAAACGGTGGGAGACATCTTGATTAGATAAAGTGATTAACCAATCTAATCTAGATTAGAGTGCATGCTGAGTGTTTCTTTTCACTCTCTTTTTGGCAGCGACCACGACCCGACCCTAAACTAAAACTCATAAACCAAGTTAAACCGAACCTTCTTAAAACAGTTTGTCGTTTGGATTGTTATAGTCGCATATATCATTGCCGCTCCTATATCACCTTTGCATTTACCCAGAACACTCCGTATAACTACGAAGATCCACATTTCTTGGATATATCCATCGTATAACTACATACGAACTCAAAGGAACTTGTTGCAGTTCGAGGATGGATTCTGGTTCTGGAGAAATAGAATAGGATTATTCGGTTGTCTTTTATCTTTACTTTCTCTCAGATTGTGAGGGCTCCTAGGATTAGGAGAGGGTACACCAATTGTGCTTATTAGATAGTCTTCTTCCAAACCATAGGCTGGTACCGAAAGGTAGGGAAGGAAGAAAAAAAATTAGCCTAAGTATGGTGTACAGAAGGTAATAAGTAAAGACAAATAAAGGGATTAGAAAGAGGGCAAAGGAAAATGTGACTGCTACCATTCACGACGAAGCCGTGTATATCATCTCCACTCCTACTTCACCTTTGCATTTCTCCGGAACATCCTGTATCACTACGAAGATCCATATTTCTTGGATATGACCATCGTATAGTTACATACGAACTCGAAGGAACTTGTTCCAGTTCAAGGATGGTTTCCGGTTCAGGAGAAATCGAATAGGATTATTCGGGCTGTCTTTTCTCTTTACCTTCTCTCAGGTTACGAGGGCTCCTAAGATTAGGAGAGTACACCTATTACGCTTATTGGATAGTCTTCTTCCAAACCATTGGCTGGTGCCGAAAGGTAGGGAAGGAAGAAAACCATTTAGCCTAAGGGTGGTGTACAGAAGGTAATATGTAAAAACATATAAAGGGATTGGAGAGATGGCAAGGAAATATACGGTTACAGCCCTGAATCACGATAGTGGAAGAGGCATTACTAGGAATACCCGGATACCTCTTCGAAACATTTTCATGTTTCAGTTTTACTGTGCGGTGTTAATTGGAAATTGTTTTCCCAATTAGATTCTAACTCTAGGGTATGTATTTACCAATTTTTGATTCTCACATCTGTATGGTGTTACAGATGCTGAGTGGGAGTAAGATATTGGAAATTTAGTGATTAAATCCTCTATATATCGGAATTCTTTGTAATTTATGATATTTGAGGAAATCGCCTGGGTTTTACCTAACGACAAATATTTGGTTTTGAATATCCGTCGTTATGCACCAATTTCAAATTGATATATTTGTACGTTTATTATATAAAGTGAGATATAACTTTTTGAAATTATATCTATGACATTTACCTATATCAGTTGATGGTTAGGTAAGGAGCATTCAACAGGTATGAAATTCTTCTTAACCATAGCACTGTTTTCAACCTACGACACACAGGATTTGAGTTATTAAACTCGGTGGACTTATACAGAGTATTGTATGTTGTCCGGTGTCCATTAGGACAAAGGGGTTGGTACTCGTACTATATTCAGTTTACTCATGACTTCTTTAGTTTTAGACAAGTATTTCTGTAACATTTCAGAAAATATAAATTATAATTTTTGGAATTTAATATTAAAATAATATTTTTCCCGAAAACTGCCCGATTTGCGAAATTGGGGTTTTCGAAATTGGGTATAAATATATACCAATATTTGAGAAATAAATGGAAATTAAACTAATTTATTCATTTAAAAAGATATTTATTGTATTTGGAATTTTTAAAATTTATTATATGCAATTTGGATAAAAATCGATTAGTGCTGTCACGACCCGAAATTGGCACGTGACGGCCCTTAAACTACGCAACGTCTATGGGCGTAATGAAGTTTAAGTAATCCGAAAACCTAGTAATCTAAACCATCAAAAGTAGTAAGAAATAAGAACATTGTTAAAACTTTTGAAAATCTCGAGTACAAATTCTTTAAAGTCAAATTTTAGTTTCTTAAAACTTTTAGCAGCGCCTTCTTTGTAAAAACTAACCCCAAAAATGGGTACAACATAAATATAAGTAAAGCATCCCCAACGGGAGCAAATCCACGCCCAACGGCAGAAAACAACCACCACAACAGATATACGACTCAGTAGCGAAGAAATAAAAAACGATAGAAGTAAAACTGCATAAAAGACCTCCAAGTCACAAAATAATATACAATATCGTCCTCACAACAAGTCTCTAAGTCATACAAGAGAATGGTAGATGGAGAGTACATGATACAACGAATATACAATAAACATGATCAGATAACCACAAAACCCATCTAAAGAAACACTGCACACTGTGAGCCGAAACGGTATCCGCAGCAAAAGATGATAAGATAGATGAATTGCCTGCCTCGACTACTCTGGGAAACAACCTGCAAAACATTGTGGCACAACGGGAGTGAGCTGCCAACTCGTGAATAGTAAATAACATATACAGGTAATCGCAAGTATGCACGTACAGCGCGAATCTAATACTTGCAAGCGGATAGCAATAAATGGTCATATATATGCAACAGTCATGAATGGTACTCTAGCAGGTACAACTAATACGTGAAGCAATAATATGACAATATGTATATGCAACAGTCATGAAAGGTACTCTAGCAGGTACTACTAATACATGAAGCAATGCATATAACATAAAAGTATGTAAATGCAACAGTCATGGAAGGTACTCTATTAGGTAATACTAATACATGAATGTAGGGTTCCTAGGCACACCCATGAGGTTCTACAAGTGATAAAACATGGCCAATTCAAATTTTTTTATGTGCCTACAAACCCTAATACGGATCGTTAACTAGATGTATAGGCGATGTAATGCAAGTAAACAACATTAACTTAAAGGAAAGGGGCTACAACCTTTGTAGATCCGATCCTCCACCTCCATAGCTCCGTGATGAAGTCCCCTCGCTGCGATCATCGGATCACGGGCTCTAGCGTCGGCTTCATCGGAGAAATGGACGGGCTAGGTCGTCGACTTCGATGCCGAAGATGATCTACGTCGAGGCAACACAAGATCAAGCTCCAACTTCACCAAGCCATGAAACTTGTGAAGAAAACACCGTATACTACTTGGCAAGTTGTAGAGGATGAAGAAATAGGAAGTGGGTTCACTTTAGAATTGGATTTCTCACTCTTTTTCTCATGTTGCCATTGATGGAGGCAAGGTTTCTTCTTTGTTGAAGAAGAAGAAAGAATATCATAAGTTATTTTCAAATAGAAAATAATATGATACTTATCATATTTTCAACCATGATTAAGTGTAGAGAATAAACTAGGGTTAGGTGAATGGTTAGGTTTAGGAGATGAAGACAAAACGGTCAAAGCTTCTTGAAGCTTCAAAGAAAAGAACAAAAGAAGCAACCATTTCATTTTCTTTCCAAATGAGGAATAAATAAATAAATAGTTAATAAAATCAAAATCCTAACCATTACATAACCATGGTTTATTCATACACTTACCAAGTTTTCATGTATCATCAAACATGATACAATCAAGTGCACAAAAATATATCACATATACAATGTGCACATCAAGTGAGAAAATCCAATTTAAGTGAACAAATAATAGTTAATGTAAAGTAATATATCAAATATATAATTATGCATTAAATCATTAAATCAACACTTGATTTAACGATCCGGTCATATCGCATATAACCGACTAATATCCAATGTATCGGCTTATCGAATCAATCCTTGATTCGATAACTAGGTTATATCGCATACAACCAATTGATACATTCATCGCGAGAATAGAATACGGTATCACATACATGCGTTATTCTCGGTCCCGCATATATCTCATATGCGCTCCTATTTCGTTTCGCTTGAGCCAGGAAACCTCTATGTAGGACTCTAAAGACTCGTCAATACGCCGGCAGCAGGTGATGATCATATCAAACACCCACAAGCCGCAAGCGGTTTGCTAAACGTAACGGCCACCCGGTTATTGAGCGATCAGAAGATCGACGAGCAAGCCCGCTCACACTACTGTGAATCCAACCAGTAACACTTACCGTACAGTCCGGTCTGTTCGTCTGATATGTCGCATATCTCGCCTAGGGGTGGTAAACGCCAGACACCAGTAGCTTGATAAGTCATGCCGACGTAAGGTCCATAACAATCATGAAACTACTGATAACTCTTACCAGTATATCACTACAACCCTGGCCAGGGATTTCCTGTTATGGCCAGTCGAGCATAGCGCAACATCAACCCCCAATACCGGGAGAGACGAATCCCCTCCTATCGCTCATTGCCTCCATGTGAATCGGGACTGTACCCAAAAACCACCTGTTTGCACGACTCAGTAGAGTCGTGGTAGGGTGGAAATCAAAGCACAGTGGGAGACACACAAGACTCTATGACGATCTCGGGTCAACAGACTAAGCTGTACCAGTGTTACCAGAGAACTGCCATCTGACGTGAGGTATAATACCATCTGGGAGTTCTCGGCGAGTCCGTTCAGTGTACCCAGTCTCCACTGAGCACCCGCATACCATCTCTGATGTCAAACACCAATGGATATGGGATCATCCATCGCCCATCAAATGGGTCGAGAAGATATACGCTAGTCTACTCTGGAATATCGATGCCCCGTTTCGATATTCCCACGACTAGGAACATTGAAGGATGTACTCATGGACTACCCAGGCCCCACTAGTATGATCTGCATCACAGTCCTGGAAGTCGAGTACACATCCTAAGGGCTTTATCAACATGTAACAGAGAGACAGAAAGTATACATGTTAAGATAAAAAGCAACCAGATAGCGTACTATCATGTCGAGCAAGAAAGTCCTACCTATATATGTCCCAGCAACCACTACAGTATACATCCAATGTACAGTAATGGCCTCTAGGGCATACATATAACTAACAATGAAGCAGTGCATAAACAATAAATGCAGAGTATGGGGTAAAACATGTCATTCCCATGGAATCCCGACATCGTGGTAGGACACAAAGTGCATCAAGACAATCCAAATCCCAATTTCCTCAAATCAGCCCCAAAATTGGCTTTCATATCATATAAGTCTCACAAATCCTGAATGTACAAAATCAAGTAAATCTCATATATCCTGATTGTACAAAATCAAGTAAATCTCATATATCCTGTATCCAATATCATGTGAATCTCATATATCCTGAATCCAATATCAAGTGAATCTCAAATATCCTAAATAGAATTGCATGAACAATTATGATGATGTATATGAATTGATATGTATACATATATATTAGCGTCCCATTCTACTAATATATATATATATATATATATATATATATATATATATATATAAATATCCATATATAACAGCATCCCATTCCACTGTTATATATACTTAGGAGTAAAAATATCAGGAAACCAATATGTCAAGCATCGACACAAAAATACTGATTTATCAGGTGCTGTCACCACGACTGGCACCCTGATAGGTACGTATCATACGCTATACCGAAAACTCGAGTGCCTGGCTCTGACGCTCGCCTTTCGACGTATCCATACGTACATGACCCCGGCCTGTATCTCCATGATACCTGTCGAGTCAAAGGTACTACCACCGAAGAGTATGGTTCCCCTACCAGGCCTCATCGGCAAGTAACATCGAAATCCCTTTCTTGCCCCGGGGTACCACCGGGCCCCACCATGTACCCTCATATGGCCCACGACGCTCCTCGCATGGGGTATATATATCAGAACCGATAAATCTCATGGTGGCTACCGAAATATCATATCAAGAGAAACCGGGTTTTTCAAATAATGCACGATTTCATGAAACTACTACGGTCCTCAAATCCAGAAAATATCATGAAAAATCCATATCTCAATGCGAAAATCCATGAATATAATATATGCAACATAAAACTGCAATCTAAGCATATAAAGGAAAAGCCGCTATTTAACTTCAACAAGTTAGTATATAAATCATGCGGTTCCTAATTTCTCCAAGTCTAATATAACATCAAATAAAGGTGCACATGTAGCTATAACGAGATATAGGTGTAAACATAAAGGTATAGTAAGGTATATGTTGCTACCAATCAGTAATGATGTAATATACCCTCCAAGTATAAGTGTAAGTATGTATGCAAGGTATACATGTAGCAATGTCATTATGTGTGTATGTACTTATCGCTAATGGTACAATACCCTATAGGTATACAGGTAACTAGCATGTAAGCATGTCAAGGCATATGTGTAAGCATGTAGGTATACAGGTATGCTATATGTCATATGCATAAAGAAATATGAATCAATGTCACAATGTCCCTAACCAACAATATCATATCTATATGTTTATTGTGCGTATCATGGCAATTATTGACGGTGTGTGTGGCATACAATCAGTGCTCGTGCAACATGAGCCGTCAATAATAGTGCAGCGTCCTAAGGATACAAGTCCAAGCACAACAAATAATTAAGCAATAAGGTGTATGCGCAACTCTATATATGAAATAGAATTTGTGACAATTCATATCAACTCTAGCCCAGACGCATAACGCCATGCGGACGATTTTCCTGTAGATGTTAAATCTACTCACCAACGCTCCTGGCTAAGTAAAGCCTACCACCTGTTTCCCCTTCTGTAGGGTTCCTAGGCACACTTGTAAAGGTTCATAACGCATCAAACATGCACAAATAAAATTTTACATGTGCCGAACAACCCAAAGACAGGATCTTTGCTAGATAATTAGGGTCAAGCATACAAGATTATATCTTTTAAGCTAAGTGTGAGGGATTACAACCTTTGTAGTCCGCTCCTTCGCTTCATAAGCTCCGAGTAGAAGTCCCTTCGCCGCGATCCACGATCTTCCGGACTCAAGAGAGGCTCCACGACTCGAACGATCCATGCTAGCTTGAAGTGTTCCAAATCTCCGATGATCTACGTCGAAGTATCAATAACTCAAGCTTTCTCACTCTAAAGAGATGAACACACTAATCTCATGGGCTAGATGAGATGAGGATGAGAGAGTAGTATTTATGCTTTCTTTTTAAATCATTTTCTCATAATTTATCATCAAAAAATGAATTTCTAGTGAGCTCAAAATCAAGAGAGAAGAAGATGATAATGGAAATCATAATTCCTTTTGTGATGAATAGAAATAAAAGTATATGATTGATGTATCAACCATGGTCAAGGATGAGTGGCTAAGAGTTTGTAGAGAATAAACTAGAGTTAGGGTTTGGTTAGGTTAAGTTATGAGTCATGTAAAAATATCAACCATAATATCTTAAGCATGACAAAAACAAAGCTTCTAGAAGGTGCAAGAAGAAGCTAACCTCAATCAAACCCTAATCCCATTTAATCATCCTTAAACATGTTTAATAATAAATCATATCATGTCACAATAATATATATCACATATATATTATATATTTGCAACAAAAGAAAATAATACAATTAACATATATCGCATATATATCAATGTATCATCCAGTGAGAAAATGAAATAATAAAGCAAGCCAATATTAGATAATCTAATAATATATCATATATATTATTATACATTAAATCATCGAATCAACACTTGATCCGACGATCCGGCTATATCGAATATAACCGACTAATATATCATGTACCGATTCATCGAATCAACACTTGATCCGATGTCCCGGTTCATATCTAAATACCGTGAGAATATAATACGGTATCTCATATCGCATTATCCTCGGTCCTGCACATATCACATGTTGGAGATAGTGCCCTCAGAGTCAATTATTAGATCGCAGGTACGTGATTGCAATGATTGCGGAGGACCTATACCGGTAGGACAGTCTCACTCGAGATGATAGTATGCTATCTGGTTTGCCTTTATCAGTCGTGTACATGTTCAGGTGACTGATTACATGTTACACTTTGATAGAGCCCTTAGGATCTTGCTTTACCACCAACAGTATGATGGCGATCATATACGTAAGAGTTGGGTGGTTTATACGCATATCCTTAATTGTTGTCCCTAGTCGTGGGAGTTTCGAGACAGGGCATCGATACTCCGGAGTAGATTAGTGTATACAGTCGAGACCCCGACGAGGGGCGGTGGCCGGTCTCACAAGCCACTGGTGTCAGTTGGATCACCTAAGATGTATACAGGTGCTCATTGGGTTATGAGTACACCGAACAGGACTCGCCGGGAACCTGCTAGTTGGTATTATACATATCGTCAGATAGCATTTCCCTGGTGACATGTGTACAGGTTAGTTCATCGACCTGAGGTCATCATTTGTCTCGTGTGAGTTCCCACTGTGCTTTGATTTCTACCCTACCACGGCTCAAAGGAGTCGTGCAAACAGGTAGTTTTTGGGTACAGTCCTGAGCCACATGGAGGCACGTGAGCGGATCGGCAGGGGATTCGTCTCTCCCGGTATAGGGGGCGAGATCGTGCTGTGTCTAGGAGAGCCATTACATAAAGTCCACGGCCGTGGCAGGAGATTTACTGGTAGGTACTCCAGTAGTATCTCAGGATGTTCTTGGGCTACACTCCGACACGACTTATACTGCTATTGGGGGTCTAACGTTACTAGCCCCCTAGGCAGATATGCGATACTCATAGACGAACGAACCGGACAGTATATATATTGTCCGTGTTAGGCTCAGTAGGGTTTGCGGATGAGTTCGCTCATCGGCCTCCCTTGAGGTCAGTCCATGGGCAGCCGTTACGCATAGCTAGTGCCTCTGACGGTTTGTGGTTAAACCCACTGCCATGGTACTGACGAGTCATTAGAGTCCCCCACAGACAGTTTCCCAAGTTCGGGCGAAACGTTGTAGAGGCCGTATGGTTTTATGGCAGGGTTCGGAAAATGCACGTGCATTTACGCACGTGTCAGATTTCGGGCAGATGATACTGGTCGGCTTTGGTTTAAGCCGGATCCGAGTATTATATTGAGTAGATATAATATCTTTGTCTCGGTTGCATTTGTATTCGGTCGTAATACAAATGCGGGTATATTTATACAGTTACGGGGTTATCCTGAAATTCGTTTCGGGATCACTTTTGGAAGTTGCCAGTTTCCAGTTTTCTATCAGCCGTCTTTTAACATTCGGTTAAAGACAGATTTATCTTTTCTTTGGAAGAGTGTGGAAGCTTCTAGAAGGTTCTAGAAGCGGTGAGGTGTTATTGTTTCATTGGTTGCTTTCTTTGTGTTCACACTGTGTGTTCACACTGTGTGTTCACACTAGATATTTATTTATGTTCACGCTAGATATTTATTTGTGTTCACACTCTTGTGGTCACTCTCCTCTCTCTTACACTCACCCCCCCATCCCTATATATGGCCGGCCCCCTCCTCTCTCTCTCTCACTTGAGTTTTCATCTGGTAAAAAGATTATGATAGATTTTGGGGTGTATGGAATTTCACAGCTCATTTCATTCCATCACCCGATTCGAGTGGCAACTTCATTAACCGTTCGTCCATAGTTTTGGAAGGAACGAGACAAAGTCTTCTACTCATTCTCTACATCAATCTTGGTCGTCTCTTTTAGCAAACTTGACGACCAAGTTGCCTCGAGTCAGAGGCGGGAGCCCGTTTAAAGAATCGTCGACGTGGTGCCACCTGGACGAGCAGATCGGAGATCGAAGAGATCGGAGCAGCCGCAACGGAGCGTGGGATGATGGTTAAAGAACGAAGGACTCGGATCGTTCGGTATAACCTTTCTACACTCTTTACAGTTTGTTAGTTTAGCAATAATGGCAGATCCGGGTTAAAGTATACGATAGCGCCAGTTAAAAAGTTTTTGTTCCGCATTTTCGTCTGTAGACGGCCGGGGCGCTACCGTAGACTTACAGTGGTATCAGAGCCTCACCATTTTGCTATACTAACTTGTGCTAACGCGTTTAAAATATCGATCGAACCGGATATCGAAAAACACAATTTTCAAGCTTCACAGTTTCTGTCGATTTTAAATGATGTCCTAAAATTATTCTACATATCACAGAATGTTGTGCAGGGTTTCAGAAGCACACCGACCAAATTTGAGCACGTGATTCCACCAAACTGCCGCGGAATCGCGGCCAAACCCATGGTTTGGCCGCGAATCCGCGGCCGTTCTATTGAATCAGTGCACCAAATTTGCACAGTGTCTTCTCTGTTGGAATTTGGGGTTTTTGGTATATATCTTTTGGGCCCAGTTTTTATTACTGTTCACCTGTTGTTCGTCGGGCCCACTTCGTGATATTTAGTCGATCGAAATTTAAACACGTTATTTTACAGTGCTTACATTATATCTCCGACCGGGAATTTCATTTGATCGGTAAACCGCGTCTGATTGCTATAGTTCTTTTAGACGGGTTTGTGAACGTGACATTCGCGTTGATGTTCTGTGTTGTGCTGTGATGTTGCGGATTTATCGTGGTGGATAGCAGTGTGCAATGGTAGTGCAGTTTGGATTTATTTGTACATTTGGTATTGCAGGGCGAGCGTCCAACTTGTGGACTGCCGTCACTGCCTGTTGTATAATATTCTTTTGGGGTACGACAAGGTTGCGGTCGATGTACCTGTTGTACTATTTTTCATTACTGTACTAGGTTTTACCCCGCGACGGAGTGCACGGATAGCCGGGTTCTGAGGGGCAACGGGTCCGCATCTCATGTCTTTAAGAGGCAGAGAGGCCCCACTCTAAAATTGGCAGACTATTCGCCGCACTCATAGGGGGTACAGGTTGACCCAAGGAGGGGTGCCCAAGATTACCGGATTCCGTAAAGTGCAGGGTGGTCCATTCACTTTGCTGTAGGGGGCTGCCTCGCTTCAGGTTTTGGCGGGTAACTTGCCGCACCCGTAGGGGTCTAGGTTTCATTACACAGGCTATCCACACGACAGGGGAACGTCAGGTTTCAGCAGCGGCTCTGTGAAACCCAGGGATCCCAGATTATCTGTATTGTTCTGTGATGCTTATTACTTTTCTGTAATGTTGCATATTATCACGCCTGGAGAGATTATTGTATATTGGTTTATATACTATTAGATGTTGTATATGTTTTACACCCGCGCTAGTCCAGTCCCCGCTCTGTCGTTAATTAACTAACCTAACGGGTGATGACGGGACCCAGTGACGAATGCGGATGGCATATACGTACATTTTATTTTCGTTCTTTTCTGGTGTGATTATTGATGGGACTGCGTTGATTCTGATCAATGCAAAGTAAAACAAACCTGTTTGCAGTTGTTGGAACAAATTTAAAAGGTGTTATTGCAAAGACGTTTCCTTTTGTTTTGCATAGCGGTTTTCAATGGAATATCCTGCACCTCATTCGACGGGGCAAGGGCCGATATCCCTTCATCGGGACTGACCCCTTGGGCAAAAGTTTGCGTCAGGGTAATAACTTCACTATAGTCGATTACATGTTGCTTTGCATCGCGGTATTCAGTGGAATATCCTGCACCTCATTCCACGAGGAAAGAGCCGAGATCCCTTCACCGGGAGTGACCTCTTTAGCAAAAGGTTTTCGCCACTATATTTTAAAAAAGCTATCAGGTTCCTTCAGCTATATCAAGTTCGTTACGTTAAAGGTTTTTCGCCAAAGACTAGCCGTAGCCCTCCGTCACTTCTTTTAGGTATTCAATAGTATTCAAGCTATGCATTTTAGCCAAAGTTAAGGCATAGAGTTTGGTAGCTGCTGGGTATTCATTTGTTGCATAGATAGATGAGTTGGTTTGGGACAGTCGTTCTGCCGATTGGCCAAAGTCAGGGGCATGTGCGGGTGGGTTCAAATTGACAAGAAAGTGACGGGTAGAACTTGGCATGTGACTTATGACATTTTGACCAAAGCCAAAGTTATAAGAGCATGGGGCAAAAATCATATCGGGAGTTTCTAAAGAAACTGAAACTTGCCAAGTATGAGCATACCTTCTGGAGTATGAGTAACGTGGATGCATTCCATCACGTTATCATGCGATGAGAGTTGGATCCCGATTCCCACTGATGAGTTGGTTTACTCTTCGGGTGATCCCGATTGATTCTTCTTTCAGGTTTGGGGGAGAATTTGACAGGACAGTGGGAGATTTCCGGATTAGAAAAAGTGAAAACCATTCTGATCTAGGTTAGAGTGCACGAAGTGTGTTTCTTTTCTCTCTCTCTTTGGCAGCGACCTTTGACCGACCCTAGACTATGACTCAGTGACCAGGTTGACCGAACCTTCTTAAAATACTGGCTTTTGGATTGTCTGTGTTGCATAAGTCATTGTCACTCCTTCTTTTACCCTTTGAATTTCTCAGAACACCCGTATTACTACGGATATCCACTTCCATTGGATAGATCCATCGTATGGTTATATACGAACTCGAAGGGACTTCGTCGAGGATGGATCCAGGTTCAGGAGAAATAGAATAGGTTTATTCAGTTGTCTTTTATTATCACTTTCTCTCAGGTTGCGAGGGCTCCTTGGTTTAGGAGAGTACACCTATTACGCTTATTGGATAGTCTTATTCCAAACTATAGGCAGGTGCCGAAAGGTAGGGAATGAAGAAAACCAATTAGCCTAAGTAGGGTGTGCAGAAGGTAATATGTAAAGACAAAATAAAGGGATTAGAAAGAGGGCAAAGTAAATTGCGACTGATATCATTCACGACCAAAACCGCGTACTTCATCACCACTCCTATTTCACCTTTAAAAGAATAAGGTATTATTCAGTTGTCTTTTATCATCACCTTCTCTCAAGATATGAGTACTCCTTGGTTTAGGAGGGTACACCTATTATGCTTACTGGATAGTCTTCTTCCAAACCATAGGCTGGTGCCGAACGGTAGGGAAGGAAGAAAACCATTTAGCCTAACGATGGTGTAAAGAAGGTAACGACTAAAGACAAATAAAGAGATTTGGAGAGATGGCAAAGAGATATACGATTATAGTCATGAATTGGATAATGGAAGAGGCATTACTATGAATACAAGCATACCCCTACGAAACATTTTCATGTTTCAGTGCATTGTTAAAGAAAAACTGTTTTCCCGATTAGATACTTACTCCAAGGGTATGTATTTACAAGGTTTCATTCTCGTATCTGTATGGTTTTACAGATGATGAGTGGGAGTAAGTTATTGGGAATTAGGTAATTATCCTCATTATATCGGAATTCGTTGCAATTGGTGATATTTGAGGAAATCGCCAGGGTACAGTTTTCAACCTACGACGCACATGTTATGAGTTGTTCAACTCAGCGGATTTATACAGAGTATTGTATGTTGTCCAAGTGTCCATCAGGACAAAGGGTTAGGTCCTCGTACTATGTTCTGTTTACTTATAACTTCTCTAGTATTTAGACAAGTGTTTCGTAGAAATACAAGGTCTAAGTTTTGAGAAGTTGTGGGTATAAGAATAAAGTAGAGAACCAGGTATCACAAGTATCGGGATTCTTCAAAGAGATCGAAGATGTAGATTCTTGTGATTGGTATTCAGATGATAGTAATGGTTTTGAGAAACTTGTTTCTCTTTCAGGTTACTCATAATTGGATGGATTCCTAAGTTGAGTAATGCTGATTAGCCTCTTTCCATTAAGTTGATATGCACTGGAGACAGCTGCATGATTTGAATCTGGTTCCAATTAAATAAAGTGCCAAAGTTTCTATATTGGATAAAGAATGGTTCATACCTTAAAAGATGTTAAGGTACGGGGAGTTGTCCAGCATATGCTTAAAACCAGACTCTGGATAACTCAGGGCACGTTTCTGTAATGGCTGTTTGTGGGTTGACCCTGGCTATGACGAGGGTTGATATTCTACCATTTGAAAGATCAATAGTGATATTGTTCTTGACTCGCCATAGTTTTAATAAAATGGATCTTTTTCAGAAAACAGTAGTGGGAGTATGGTAGAACTGGAAGTGATTCCAGAACCGCGAACGATTACGGAAAATTTAATAGGACCTATATATTCAATCAGGTTTGACATTCCAATAGCCACTCCGTAGATATGGTGGGTAACCTCAGACACCCGAGAGGTACTTCGGTAGCCTCAAGGACGGTGACAGGGAGGTTCTTATCTACCCAGACTTGACACTACCGTCGTTCCAGGCTATGAGACCCGGTATGAGGGTTGTTGTGGTCGGTGGGAGTAGCGGAAGCATAGTGGGCAAGTAGCTTATGTCTATTTATAGACTAGAGCAGTTATAGCGGAGATAGATCATCTAATTTTGATGTGACAGTCATGGGTTTGACTTCATCAGAATAGGGGATGGATCTGTTAAGAAGGTAGTAGGCTGTGATGTCATGGTATCGGGATGACATACACAGAGTAGGAAGTAAAATTCCTATACTACGATCGGTTGTACTGTGGTCGTCACACAGTTGTTTCTCCAGACAGGATATGGATATAATATTTGACATTCTGGTTTCTGGATCTATGGTTTTAGATCTAGATTTGGGTAGTTTCCCAATGTGGGTACTTTGACAGATATTCTAATGGTTTTTAGAATAGATGACTCCTGGCGTGGTGGTGTACCTGCAGGTGATGGAGTCACCCTCTCTAAAGGTGTCGTATAGACTAAAGGGGAGAGGGCTGTGCATGATTGGCAGATCACTTGCTTAGGCAATTGAGTCAATCGTGAGGTGTCAAGTACCACACCAGATGTTGTTTTTGCACTAGATGCGATAAGTTTGTATTAATCCAATGCTGGAGAGACATAAGGAAGCAGTTTTAGAACATAAGTGGATGTTCTACGGATTTGATGACGGCAGCCTCCTTCGGGAGACGATTATCATTCCAGGCTTCAAAGGTGACGTGGATGACAGAGTGATTGTCAGAGTTTTAGTTTTCCCTCTGACGAGGGACAGTATTATGGACAGGTGGTCCAAGAGGATACTGTGGGTGGCATGGTGCCGGATACAGATTAGGTTCAGTGATCGATACAGTCTAAGAAGTTTGGATTTGGAGTTCATTTATGAACTAGGTCCCATCAGATATCCAGACATATTCTAAGACAGGTATTACTCAATTCGGGAGATGGCTTTCTCCGCGAACTTGAGATTAAGAGAGACACAGAAAGAAACATCTAGGAGGATCCACTCACTGAGGCTATTTCTCGAACACAATAGTTTTACAAACGGGCTTTGTGAAACTGATTAGTAGAGGAGTTGGATGTTCGGTTTCACACGGGCTGTGAGTAGTCGACATCGCAATAATTAGCCTTGAGTACAAGTGGGAGATTGTTGGAGATAGTGCCCTCAGAGTCAATTATTGGATCGCAGGTACGTGATTGCAATGATTGCGGAGGATCTATACCGGTAGGACAGTCTCACTCGAGATGATAGTATGCTATCTGGTTTGCCTTTATCAGTCGTGTACATGTTCAGGTGACTGATTACATGTTACACTTTGATAGAGCCCTTAGGATCTTGCTTTACCACCAACAGTATGATGGCAATCATATACGTGAGAGTTAGGTGGTTTATACGCATATCCTTAATTGTTGTCCCTAGTCGTGGGAGTTTCGAGACAGGGCATCGATACTCCGGAGTAGACTAGTGTATACAGTCGAGACCCCGACGAGGGGCGGTGGCCAGTCTCACAAGCCACTGGTGTTAGTTGGATCACCTAAGATGTATACAGGTGCTCATTGGGTTATGAGTACACCGGACAGGACTCGCCGGGAACCTGCTAGTTGGTATTATACATATCGTCAGATAGCAGTTCCCTGGTGACATGTGTACAGGTTAGTTCATCGACCTGAGGTCGTCATTTATCTCGTGTGAGTTCCCACTGTGCTTTGATTTCTACCCTACCACGGCTCAAAGGAGTCGTGCAAACAGGTAGTTTTTGGGTACAGTCCCGAGCCACATGGGGGCACGTGAGTGGATCGGCAGGGGATTCGTCTCTCTCGGTATTGGGGGCGAGATCATGCTGTGTCTAGGAGAGCCATTATACAAAGCCCACGGCCATGGCAGGAGATTTACTGGTAGGTACTCCAGTAGTATCTCAGGGTGTTATTGGGCTACACTCCGACACGACTTATACTGCTATTGGGGGTCTGACGTTACTAGCCCCCTAAGCAGATATGCGATACTCATAGACGAACGAACCGGACTGTATATACATTGTCACTGTTAGGCTTAGTAGGGTTTCCGGATGAGTTCGCTCATCGGCCACCCTTGAGGTCAGTCCATGGGCAGCGGTTACGCATAGCTAGTGCCGCTGACGGTTTATGGTTAAACCCACTGCCAGGGTACTGACGAGTCATTAGAGTCTCCCACAGATAGTTTCCCAAGTTCGGGCGAAACGTTGTAGAGGCCGTATGGTTTTATGGCAGGGTTCGGAAAATGCACGTGCGTTTACGCACGTGTCAGATTTTGGGCAGATGATACTGGTCGGCTTTGGTTTAAGCCGGATCCGAGTATTATATTGAGTAGATATAATATCTTTGTCTCAGTTGCATTTGTATTCGGTCGTAATACAAATGCGGGTATATTTATACAGTTACGGGGTTATCCTGAAATTCGTTTCGGGATCACTTTTGGAAGTTGCCAGTTTCCAGTTTTCTATCAGCCGTCTTTTAACATTCGGTTAAAGACGGATTTTTCTTTTCTTTGGAAGAGTGTGGATGCTTCTAGATGGTTCTAGAAGCGGTGATGTGTTATGGTTTCATTGGTTGCTTTCTTTGTATTCACACTGTGTGTTCACACTAGATATTTATTTGTGTTCACACTAGATATTTATTTGTGTTCACACTCTTGTGGTCACTCTCCTCTCTCCTACACTCACCCCCCCATCCCTATATATGGCCAGCCCCCTCATCTCTCTCTCTCACTTGAGTTTTCATCTGGTAAAAAGATTATGATAGATTTTGGGGTGTATGGAATTTCACAGCTCATTTCATTCCATTACTCGATTCGAGTGGCAACTTCATTAACCGTTCGTCCATAGTTTTGGACGGAACGAGACAAAGTCTTCTACTCATTCTCTACATCAATCTTGGTCGTCTCTTTTAGCAAACTTGACGACCGAGTTGCCTCGAGTCAGAGGCGGGAGCCCGTTTAAAGAATCGTCGACGTGGTGCCACCTGGACGAGCAGATCGGAGATCGAAGAGATCGGAGCAGCCGCAACGGAGCGTGGGATGATGGTTAAAGAACGAAGGACTCGGATCGTTCGGTATAACCTTTCTACACTCTTTACAGTTTATTAGTTTAGCAATAATGGCAGATCCGGGTTAAAGTATACGATAGCGCCAGTTAAAAAGTTTTTGTTCCGCATTTGGCGTCTGTAGACGGCCGGGGCGCTACCGTAGACTTACATCACATATGTTCCTCTACTCCGTTTCGCCTGAGCCAAGAAACCTCTGTGTAGGACTCTAAAGAATCGTCAATACGCCGGTAGCAGGTGATGATCATATCAAACACCCACAAGCTGCAAACGGTCAGCTAAACGTAACAGCCACCCAGGTATTGAGCGATCAGAGGATCAACAAGCTAGCCTGTGCGTTCTCCTGTGAATCCAATCAGTAACACTCCCGTACAGTCCGGTCTGTTCGTCTGATATGTCGCATATCAAGTCTAGGGGTGGTAAACGTCAAACCCCAGTAACCGATAAGTCGTGTCGATGTGTGGCTCATAACCGGTCGAGAAACTACTAGTAACACTTACCAGTAAATCTCTATATCAGCCCTGGCCAGGGACTTCCAGTTATAGCCAATCGAACACAGCACAACATCAACTCCCTATACCGGGAGAGACGAATCCCCTCCTATCGCTCATTGCCTCCATGTGATTCGGGACTGTACCCAAAAGCCACCGTTTTGCATGCCCTCTTGGACGTGGTAAGGTGGAAATCAAAGCACTGTGGGAATCATACAAGACTCTGTGACGATCTCGGGTCTACAGACTACCCTGTACCAGTGTCACCGGAGAACTGCCATCTGACGTGTGGTATATCACCATTTGGGAGTTCTCGGCGAGTCCGTCCAGTGTACCCAGTCTCCACTGAGCACCCGTACACCATCTCTGATGTCAAACACCGATGGATATGGGATCATCCATCGCCCATCATATGGGTCAAGATGCGTATACGCTAGTCTACTCTGGTGTATCGATGCCCTGTCTCGATATACCCTCGACTAGGAACAGTTATAGGATGTACTCATCGACCACCATGGCCCCACTAGTATGATCTCATCATAGTCCCAGTAGTCGAGTACAGATCCTAAGGGCTTTTTCAACATGTGGGAGAAAAACAGTAAACCAATACAAGTCAACATGTTAAGATAAAGTGAAACCAAATAGCATACTATCATGGCGAGCAAGAAAGTCATCTCTATATATATCCAAGCATCCATTATAATATACATCATATGTACAACAATGGCCTCTAGGGCATATACATAACTAACAATCTCCCACTTGCACTAAGGCCAGCTGCTGTAGTATCTCATACCCAGCATCCCGAATAATCTCTCATACTGTATCTGGGGAATAGCCTTCGTGAATGGATCCGCAGTGTTGTCCTTCGTATCTACTCTCCTGACCTCGATCTCCTGGCGATCAACTATCTCCCTGATCAGGTGATACCGCCTCAGAATATGTCTGGACTTTTGATGGGATCTGGGTTCCATGGCCAAAGCCACAGCTCCATTGTTATCGCAATACAGAGGTATTGGATGCTCAATGGATGGAACCACACCAAGTTCACTAATGAACTTCTTGATCCAGACAGCCTCCTTGGCAGCATCGTTGGCAGCGATGTATTCAGCCTCCATCGTCGAGTCTGCAACGGTATCCTGTTTGGAACTCTTCCAACATACCGCCCCTCCATTGAGGGTAAAGACAAATCCCGAGTGTGACTTAGAGTCGTCCTTATCACTTTGGAAGCTGGAATCGGTAAAGGACTCCACCTGGTGTTCTTTGTTACCATACACCAAGAACATCTCCTTAGTCCTTCGTAAGTACTTGAGAATGTTCTTCACAGCTGTCCAGTGGCTCTCTCCAGGATCTGCTTGATACCGACTCACTACACTTAGTGAGTATGCTACATCGGGTCTGGTACATAGCATCGCATACATGATAGAGCCTACTGCCGAAGCATAGGGTATCCCTTGCATGCGAGCTCTCTCCAAATCAGTCTTGGGAGACATCTCTTTGGAGAGAGTGAGTCCAGAGATCATGGGTTGGTTCCCACGCTTGGATTCTTCCATACTAAACCTCTTTAGTATGGTGTCAATGTACCTGGATTGGGACAATCCCAGTATCCTTTTAGATCTATCTCTATAGATCATGATTCCCAATATGCAGGAGGCATCACCTAGATCTTTCATTGAGAATCTCTGTGATAAGAAGAGCTTGACTGATTGCAGCATAGGAATATCATTTCCTATCAAGAGTATGTCATCCACGTACAATTTGAGGAAGACAACCTTACCCTCTGCTACCTTCTTATAGATACAAGGTTCATCTATATTTTTGATGAAGTCAAACTCTTTGACTACAACATCAAAACAGATGTTCCAACTACGCGATGCTTGCTTTAACCTATAAATGGATTTAAGCAGCTTGCACACCTTTCCGCTGCTCCCACTATCTACGAATCCCTCTGGCTGAGTCATGTACACGCTCTTTTCTAAATCACCGTTTAGAAAGACGGTCTTAACATCCATTTGCCAGATTTCGTAGTCATGGTATGCAGCAATGGCAAGTAAGATCCGGATGGACTTAAGCATAGCCACTGGAGAAAAGGTTTCGTCATAATCCACGCCTGGTCGTTGACGAAAACCCTTTGCTACAAGCCTAGCTTTGAAAGTCTCAACTTTTCCATCTACACCAAATTTCCTTTTAAAAATCCACTTGCTCCCAATGGGTTTTACCCCATCAGGAGCATTTTCAAAAATCCATACTTTATTGGTGTACATGGATTCCATCTCAGAACGCATTGCATCCAGCCATTTCACAGAGTCACCACTCGTGATGGCCTGCTCGAAACTAGTCGGTTCATCATCATCCATGATGCAATCCTCGCTTCCACCATCAATGAGAAAACCGTAGTATCTCTCAGGTGGATGAGAAACCCTACTAGATCGGCGGAGAGGCTGGGGTTCGTCGGGTACTACTGAATCCTCTGGTTCAACCAAGTCTTCTGTTATAGTTTTTGTTGCTGGAACCTCTTCCAGTTCTACCTCAATGCTACTATTCTGTTTCATAAGAAAACCTTTTTCTAAGAAAGTGGCATGTCGAGAAACAAACACCTTTTATTCCTCGGGGTGGTAGAAGACATACCCTTGTGAGTTTTTGGGATATCCTACAAACTTACATAAGACAGATCTTGCCTCGAATTTGTCCGGATTTTGTCTTTTGACATAGGCCGGACAACCCCATATCTTAATGTAATTAAGATGTGGTCTTTTCCCATTCCATATCTCATATGGAGTGGTAGGCATAGATTTGGTAGGAACTCAATTCAATAGGTCTATGGCCGTCTCAAGTGCATACCCCCAAAAGAAAATAAGTAACTCAGCTGTACTCATCATCGAGCGCACCATATCTAATAGGGTGCGATTCCTCCGCTCCGATACACCGTTGTGCTGTGGTGTATAAGGAGGAGTAAGCTGAGAGAGAATCCCATTCTCTTTTAGATAATCTAAAAACTCACCGCTTAAGTATTCACCTCCTCGATCAGATCGAAGAATCTTAATACTTTTGCCCGTTTGGTTCTCTACTTCGTGCTTATATTCTCTGAATTTCTCAAAAGCTTCAGACTTGTGTTTCATCAGAAACACATGTCCGTATCTAGAGAGATCGTCAGTGAATGTAATGAAGTAGGAAGAACCGTTCCTGGCATGCGTAGACATGGGACCGCATACATCACTATGTAATAGTCCTAAGAGTTCAGTAACTCTTTCTCCGTGTCCACTAAATGGAGCTTTGGTCATTTTTCCTTTGAGACATGAATGGCAAGTATTATAAGATGATAATTCGAACGGATTCAAATAACCATCCTTATGTAACTTAGCCAGTCGTGTCGCATTGATATGACCAAGTCTACAATGCCATAAGTAGGATTCGTTCATATCTGAACTTTTCCTCTTGTGTGTGTTTTGTATATTCAGGACTGTATTCTGATTTAGAATGAATATGCCATTATGTAACGGGCCTGTTGCAATCAACTTTTGATCTAGGAATATGTTCATAACATTAACCTTTACTACAAAATTATATCCTTTTTTACTTAATAAAGAAACAGATATAATGTTGCACATCATGTTCGGTATATAATAGCACTCATTTAGAATCAGTGTATTACGACTCGGCAATACAAGGTGATATTCGCCAACTACTTTGGCTACAATACTTGCACCGTTCCCTACTTAAACGGAGTGATCACCTTTTCCCAGTTCTCTACCTTTACGTAGCCCATGTAACTGTTTACATATGTGGGATCCTGATCCGGTATCTAATACCCAGGACGTAGGGTGAACTGAGAAACAGTTCTCAATAACTAACACACCCGAAGAAGATGCATCAACTTGCATATTCTTTTGGGCGGCATGAGAATCCAGATATTCTCCTGTTTCCTGTTCTGTCTTATAACTCTTATAAGAAAGAACGGGTCCAACGTTCCCTTGCTCAGTACAATAATTGGGTTCAGTCAATACATCCATATTATTATCTTGATTATGGCCTGACATGGTCGCTACCTGGAGAGAGAGAGAAGAAAACACTTTAGCGTATGCTCTTGCAAGATTAGATTGGTTATTATCTTATCTAATCAGGATGTCTCCCACTGTTTTTATCAAATCTACCTTCAAACCCAAAAAGGTAAGATTAGCCGGGATTAATTACACCCTACAATTTCGTCAATCTTTCAGCCAGATCAGTGTCGGTACTTTGAGGGAGGTTCCCCGTGCTTTCTCACGGACCTAATTAAAGTAAACCTTGTTTTCCCAGAGGCGTAACCCCGTTAACACTTTTCTAGACACCTACTTGATCGGCTAATTGTCCTGTGTAAAACTCTTCCAGGAGTAACTCTTACTCGCAGTGGGTATCGGGATCCAACTATCTCATAGGAGGTATGCAATCTCATTGCAAATTTCAACACTTGAAATTCCCGATAAAGCTTTTACCCCTAGTGTGCTATGACCTTGACGCATGCCAAACAACCCATAGTCTACTAGTCAAGTTCAACCCGTACATTTCGTGATTGAATTAAACCCACCCGTACGACCCTTGACGCATGCCAAACAACGCCGTACGAATACCCTAATCCAATCACATCTCATGCTGCAGATAAGTAAAAATCAGCTACCGTACACTACGCCTTGACGCATGCCAAACTACCGTAGCACGAATATTAAATATTACTTATCTGAAATGACGGAGGGCTACGCAGGTTTTTCTGAAAACCTATTGCGTAATGAACTTGATATCGTCGTAGAATCAAGTGAAGTTTTGAAATGGAGTGTTTTTGAGGCTTTTCTTAGTTTCGCTAAAGAGGTCACTCCCGGTGAAGGGATCGTCGGCCCTTTCCTCATCGAATAAGGTGCAGGATATATCATATATACCGCTGTGCAAAGCAAAACACTAAAAGCATTCAAAAGACAAACCGCGTTTTGTAGCATCTGCCAGTTTCGCTGAAGAGGTCACTCCCGGTGAAGGGATCTCGGCTCTTTCCCCATCGAATAAGGTACAGGATATATCATATATACCGCTTTGCAAAGCAAAACTGTAGCTACCCTTTTTATAAAGTTTTGATTCTACAACATCTTTAGGTTTCTTTTCTTTTTATTAATCTCATTAATAAAATCCCATCAGCTTATGCTTCTTAAGCATCACAGAAGAAACGAAAGCAGTAATATTTGTATATCAGCACATATATATAGTATAAGCATTCGTCTCAGGCAGTAATATGATCTCATCACAGAACATTGCAGCAGAAGAACATATATGAAATATTGGATATACTAGGATGTCCGTGTTTTCAATACGAGCCTGTATAAAACACGGATTCCACGGTCGCAACGAATAGCCAAACCCACATCCCAAGACCCCTACGAGAGCGGCAAGTAACACTGCCAATTCTAGGGTTAGGAGACCCGGTCTCGACTCCTCGAGATGGCCTCCCACTGGACCCTAGAACCCCGTTACTTGTGCTCCCCTCCTTGGGTCTACCTAATGCGGAAAAGTAAATAATATACACTGGTGACATCAACCTCAACCTGGAAGTGCCCCAAATAAAAGAGTATTACATTACAAATGAATTTTACATGAATGAAAATAAAAACCCTCATCTCACATAAAACCCCCGGCTATCCAGAACGCGACGATCCAATATAACATATCACCGCAACACATAATATCACATATCATCAACGTAAGTAAATATGCGTATCCCAATTGTCGTTGACATATAGCAACGAAACCGGCGATATCACATATTACACTTACGGTCACAGAAAAGAAAGTGTAAAACTACAACATTTGGAATCCACAATCACTTTAGACATCGTAAATCCGAAATATCACATACTTCGCATTTCATGCCTAACTCTATGAATTCCACATATTGTATCACATTCCAGATAAATAGACAGTATTAAACTTTTCGAACAGATAATCAAATACCCAAAATTTCCTAATGTGCTCAACACTTGAGCGAAGTTCAAATAATCCCAGAATATGTCACAGTACCAGTGATCCAGCCGTAGAAGGGTCAAGCCAACGCCCCACATGTGGCACGCAGTACTGCCCCAAACCCGAAGGTTCAAAAGGCAGTTCAAGACGGTCACATAATCGAGTTAAGGTTTGTGGTCTTATAGAGGGTCCACCGCTTAACTTGTACAATTTCTCCGAAAGATTTAAACCCGATAAAAATTCAACGCTTGAAAGTTTGCCGTGCCGGGATAAAGTGGGTTAATGATATCCGTTCAAATAGTTTAACAGTTTCTAAATATCCGGAAATAAAACGAATTTAAATTTTCCGATCGAATCTACGATTACAAAATAAACCCCAGATTAAAAAACACTTGAATCACTTTTAAAAATACCCAGAAGCATCAACAAGCACCTACGGATATTACCATGAAGCCACGTGTCACAATCCCATAAATCGGCCGCGGAACCGCCGCGGGAAGCAGGTTCCCGCCGCGGTTCCGCCGCGGTTTAGTGGAGTTGTTGGCCCGTGTTTCATGGTAATTCTTAGAATTCCCTGCTGATTTTTTTTGGTATTTTTAATTCAGAAAAATCCTAGATTTTGAAAAATTTCGTGAGAGGGGGTAAATTTTGTCGGTTCGGGTTCGATCGGAGTTTTAACTTCGTAAACACATCGCCTAATGCTCTAGCTAGGCTCTGATACCACTGTAGGGTTCCTAGGCACACTTGTGAAGGTTCATAACGCATCAAACATGCACGAATAAAATTTTACATGTGCCGAACAACCCAAAGACAAGATCTTTGCTAGATAATTAGGGTTAAGCATACAAGATTATATCTTTTAAGCTAAGTGTGAGGGATTACAACCTTTGTAGTCCGCTCCTTCGCTTCATAAGCTCCGAGTAGAAGTCCCTTCGCCGCGATCCACGATCTCCCGGACTCAAGAGAGGCTTCACGACTCGAACGATCCATGCTAGCTTGAAGTGTTCCAAATCTCCGATGATCTACGTCGAAGTATCAATAACTCAAGCTCTCTCACTCTAAAGAGATGAACACACTAATCTCATGGGCTAGATGAGATGAGGATGAGAGAGTAGTATTTATGCTTTCTTTTTAAATCATTTTCTCATAATTTATCATCACAAAATGAATTTCTAGTGAGCTCAAAATCAAGAGAGAAGAAGATGATAATGGAAATCATAATTCCTTTTGTGATGAATAGAAATAAAACTATATGATTGATGTATCAACCATGGTCAAGGATGAGTGGCTAAGAGTTTGTAGAGAATAAACTAGAGTTAGGGTTTGGTTAGGTTAAGTTATGAGTCATGTAAAAATATCAACCATAATATCTTAAGCATGACAAAAACAAAGCTTCTAGAAGGTGCAAGAAGAAGATAACCCCAATCAAACCCTAATCCCATTTAATCATCCTTAAACATGTTTAATAATAAATCATATCATGTCACAATAATATATATCATATATATATTATATATTTGCAACAAAAGAAAATAATACAATTAACTTATATCGCATATATATCAATGTATCATCCAGTGAGAAAATGAAACAATAAAGCAAGCCAATATTAGATAATCTAATAATATATCATATATATTATTATACATTAAATCATCGAATCAATACTTGATCCGACGATCCGGCTATATCGAATATAACCGACTAATATATCATGTACCGATTCATCGAATCAACACTTGATCCGATGTCCCGGTTCATATCTAAATATCGCGAGAATATAATACGGTATCTCATATCGCATTATCCTCGGTCCTGCACATATCACATATGTGCCTCTACTCCGTTTCGCCTGAGCCAAGAAACCTCTATGTAAGACTCTAAAGAATCGTCAATACGCAGGTAGCAGGTGATGATCATATCAAACACCCACAAGCTGCAAGCGGTCAGCTAAACGTAACAGCCACCCAGGTATTGAGCGATCAGAAGATCAACAAGCTAGCCTGTGCGTTCTCCTGTGAATCCAATCAGAAACACTCCCGTACAGTCCGGTCTGTTCGTCTGATATGTCGCATATCAAGTCTAGGGGTGGTAAACGTCAGACCCCAGTAACCGATAAGTCGTGTAGATGTATGGCTCATAACGGGTCGAGAAACTACTAGTAACACTTACCAGTAAATCTCTATATCAGCCCTGGCCAGGGACTTCCAGTTATAGCCAATCGAACACAGCACAACATCAACTCCCTATACCGGGAGAGACGAATCCCCTCCTATCGCTCATTGCCTCCATGTGATTCGGGACTGTACCCAAAAGCCACCGTTTTGCACGGCCTCTTGGACGTGGTAAGGTGGAAATCAAAGCACAGTGGGAATCACACAAGACTCTATGACGATCTCGGGTTTACAGACTACCCTGTACCAGTGTCACCCGAGAACTGCCATCTGACGTGTGGTATATCACCATCTGGGAGTTCTCGGCGAGTCCGTCCAGTGTACCCAGTCTCCACTGAGCACCCGTACACCATCTCTGATGTCAAACACCGATGGATATGGGATCATCCATCGCCCATCATATGGGTCAAGATGCGTATACGCTAGTCTACTCTGGTGTATCGATGCCCTGTCTCGATATACCCTCGACTAGGAACAGTTATAGGATGTACTCATTGACCACCATGGCCCCACTAGTATGATCTCATCATAGTCCCAGTAGTCGAGTACAGATCCTAAGGGCTTTATCAACATGTGAGAGAAAAACAGTAAACCAATAAAAGTCAACATGTTAAGATAAAGTGAAACCAAATAGCATACTATCATGACGAGCAAGAAAGTCATCTCTATATATATCCAAACATCCATTATACTATACATAATATGTACAACAATGGCCTCTAGGGCATATACATAACTAACACCTTCTTCGCAGCGCCCGAAGTCCCCTCCTGCGAACCTATAACATAAAACAATAAAACATGTATATATTAGCAATCGATCAATAACACGTACCAACTACGTTTAACCGACGCACCAACTCCAAACATACTCTCAAGTGTTCGTCAAGTGGCTAACGCGCGCAGCGACACTACGAAACCAACTCAAGAGCAAAAGCTACACAAAGACACGAACGACATCGGCACGACCCTAACTAGGAACGCAAAGTGACACAACTACCAAGCCAAGACCCCGATCGTACCGATCATGCATTCAAAACACAAGATATAGCGTGGAATCAATATAATTAACGTCGCAACGTCAAAAGAAACCCACGCCTAAAATTAACCGAAACCTAGTAAGCAATATATATCATTTTAGCACCAAACTACAAGTTTTTACCAAAACTAGAATTTGCAAACATCACAATATAGCAAGGTTAAACCATCCAAACCATTACTAGAATTTTAATCTCACTTAATTAGGATTTAGTAAAAATATAGTTTGTAATTAAGCTAATTAGATAATTAGGAAAATATCATTTAACAATTTAGCAAACTAGGTTAAGTTTCCATCAAGCATAACTTAATAATTAACCCTTTTTACTAATTAAAACCTAATTTGATTAACAAAAACCCTAACTACAATTTCAAAATATGCAATTAAAAGATTAAATTAAACAACTAAACAAGCTAATTAAAGTATTAAAACCACAAAAGAGATTAGGGCTAGGGTTTTATACATCACTAGAACACCACTTGAAATAAGAAAGAAATCCAAATTTTAGGCTCCAAAATCCTCACTAGAATGAAGATCCAAGCTAGTTTTGAGTTCAAGAATGAAGGAAAATGATTATATTTGAGTTTGTATGAATTTATTTGGATTTTTGATGATTTATTTTGTCTTGAAATGATGAAAATGAAGTGAGGAATTTCAAGGGCAGCAAGGGATTTGAAGTGGCTAGCCTTGGATGAAGGATGAAGAGGATTGTAGAAGTGTGTAGGAAATTCTAGAAGAAATAACAATAATTGCAATATAAAACAAAATAGCATTTTGTCACCATTTTCTTTTCTTGAAAATTCATTTAATCTAACCAAATATCTAGATATTATGGATGGATAGGATTAACAAAATATCTAGTGATTAGATTAGCATAAATTCACATTACTAGTAATTAACCCTGGCCAAAAAGTAATTACCACTAATAAAGTGAACAAATAAAGCATTAAAATAATATTTAAATTAGGGAAAAATTCTATGTGAACCAAAACTTCCCATTGACCCCCAAAACCCACGCACTAGCTTCATTCTAGCTAAACTAGGTGTCGTGAAGTCTATACAGAAGTTTGATCACAATCGGGTTAAAACGGAAAACACCGACTATTTTATCCTAAAAACGGAAAATCACCTAAACGATTTCTAAAACGTTACAATTTTCCCCCCTTAAAGAAATTCGGTCCCCGAATTTAAAATTCTCCCTAAGCATACCTTCAAAGAGACGAGTACAAAAGCTCCCAAATCTCGCACGCAGCCTCCCAAGTAATCGCCTCACTACACGGCTACGCCAAAGAACCTTCACATATAGCATGACCCTTAACCTAGGTCTCTCCACCTGCCGATCCACTAAAACTATCGGCTGCTGGTGAACGAAAGATCGCGTCCAAAATAATGGTTTAGTGCTAAATCATGTGAGAAGGTCATGAAGGTAATTGCGAAGTATCGACACAAGGAATACGGGGTGAATACTCAAAAATCTGGGCGGAAGTGCCATATTCTTGGCAACGGAACTAACTCGCTCGAGGACAACTAAGGACCAACAATTTGGGACCAAGCTTCCCAAAACTCAACATGCCATTTTATCGGAAAAATCCGTAGGAATACATGATCTCCCACTGCGAACTCAAGTCTGCGACATCTACGTTCGGCATAAGACTTCTGTCTGCACTGGGCTACTCTCATCCTGACCTGAATCAACTGGATCTTCTCCGTAGTCTCATGACTAGCTGGGGTCCAAAAATCTTACTCTCGCAGAGTCAGAAAAATAGAATGTCGATCGACACGACCTAACAAACAAAACCTAAAGGTTGCCAATTGGAGTGTCTCCTGATAACTGCTATCGAAGGAGAATCCTAACAATGGCAAGTGACGATCCCAACTGCCGACAAACAATTAGTATGCACGCACAAGCATATCCTCCAGAGTCTGTATAGCCCGCTCTCGCAAACCCTCGTCCTGCGGATGGAAAAAGCAGAGCTAAAACTCAACCAGTACCTAAGGCTTTCTTAAGCTTCTGCCCAAGACGGCAAGCGAACAGGGAGCCTCCATTGGATACAACGCATGAATGAACTCCGTGCCAACGCACAAACTTAATAAAGAACAACTGAGCAAACTGAGCATAATCGGACAACAAACACCCAAAAGGAGTCACACCCTGTCTAGACCGGGGTAGACACCACAACGAAATTCATGGAGATGTGCTCTCATCCCTACTCCAGAACGGTTAAAGATTTCAACTCTCCATCCGGTCTCAGATGCTCAACCTTAGCTCACAACAAGACAGACACCTTAAAATGAAATCCGAAACTTCACTCTTCATCTCTTTCCACCCGTAACTATCTCACAAGTCACGCTACAAATTGGTGGAACTTGAATGAACACTGAACGCTGACTGAGGTGCCTACTCTAGGATTTTGCGTCTCTGCCCATCAGCAACAGGTACACACAAACGCGTCCCTAAACGTAGCACATCTGGTCACAAAGCAAGGACTCCGAATCTTTACCCAACCGAGTATGCTCAAGAATCTCTGACGAACGAGCATCGGCGGGCTGTGCCTCACGAAAACGATTAAAGGAAAGTGGATGGGCACGGATATGAGCAAGCTGTCCCCTCAGTAGAGGAGAACTTAAGCTGTACTCCACGATCGCACAAGAACTGTAAATCTGTAGAAGACCGTCTCAACAATCAAAACCCGCTGCAAGAAGATGTACATTACGCTCTGGTGGTCCGTGAAAATCTGACACGACTCTCCGAACAAGTAGTGTCCTAAATCTTCAACGAACGACCACCGCGGCCATCTCCAAATCATGAGTAGGATATCCTGCTCGTACTTCCTCCCACTGTCGGGAAGCATGAGCGATAACTCTAAAATGCCACATTAGCGCAAAAATCGAGCCCCACTCGCAAAACATCACAGTTAAACAACAAAGTCGCCCGAACTGGAAAGTAAGGAAAGAACTGGTGCAGCTGTCAACCGAGTCTTCAACTGCCGAAAACTCCACACGCATGCCTCAGTCCAAAGAAAAAGAACATTCTTTCCGGTCAGTTCAGTCAACGGTGCAGCGATACACTAGCAATCCTGCATGAAACGGTGGTAAAAACCTGCTAAGCCCAAAAATCTGCGGACCTCCGTCCCGGACACAAGACTGGGCCAAAGCTGTACGGCCTCGATCTTCCTCGGGACCATACGAAAACCGTCTCCCGTAACTACAAGACCTAGGAGTCAATACAATCAAGCCTGAAGGAACACTCCGAGAATTTAGCAAACCGCTGGGGCTCTCCCAATGTCTGCAAAGAAAATCCTCAAGTGTTGCTCCTGTTCCTCACGACACCTTGGAATAGACCAGAATGTCATCAATAACACAACAATAAACTGGTCGAGGAACGACCTGAAGAAATCTGGTTCATCACATCTATGAGTGCTGCTAGGGTATTGGTGAGTCCAACGACACCACCAAACACATACTGCCCGTAGCACGCACAAAAGCAGTCTTCGGAATGTCATCACTCCGAACCCGCGACCAATAATAACCTGATCCCAAAAAAACTTAGATAATGTCTCACACTCTGGAGCAAGTCGAACAAATCGTCAAAGCGAGGTAAAGGATACCTATCCGCACCGTAACTCGGTTCAATTGACGATCAATCAACACAAGACCTCAAACCGCCGTCTTTTTCCCTGAAGAACAGAATAGGGGTTCCCCAAAGCGAAACACTTGGACGTACAAGGCCCACCTATCTAGCAACTCTGCAGCTGATTCTTAAGCTCCCGAAGCTCCGCCGGCTCATCTGGAACCACGTCGGAGAACTCTCGCACGATAGGAACCCGGTGCACAAAACCACTGTAGCTCCGGCATCACGAATGAAATACAAGAATCCTCGACATCCTCTCCTCAAAAGCCGACGAGTGAAAAAAGGCTGAATTCAAGCTGTGAGGGGTGGCACCACTGTCCTCCTGCACAACACGAACTGACTCCCCGGGAAAAGAAAACCTGACTGTTTTCTCGCGGCAGTCCACAGACGCCTAGCACGTAGCTAACCAGTCCGTGCCTAGGAGAATGTCAAATCCAAAATCTCTAGATGGATTAAAACGACGGACGAATCTCTATCTCCTATCCGATTGGCACACGACCGATATATGTATCGCGCAACAAAAGAATCGCTGACAGAATTAACACAACAAATGGCTGATCTAGCTAACCGACTCTCCTCGTCCCAAGACTCTGCTACTCCCACGACATGCACGAAAGCTGTCACGGCGACTGAACCTCTGTCTCTTGGCTGGTACACCTACACGAGCCCTCCTCTATCCTCGAACTCCCAAAGTCTCGGAAAGACGCTCCTCGTCAAAACGGGCTGCGTCCACTGGTGCTGTGTAAGTAACACAATGCTGAGTGCTGATCGCAAGGAACAACTGGGTAACAAGGGTGGCAACCTCCTGTCGCTGCGCTCTACTGGCCTCAACCAAAGACTTCATCGTCTGGCGCAAGTCCTGCAACTCTTCCTCAAGCCTAGCGATACGATCTATCGAAGGCGGATCCATCTGCTCCTGTGCAACGAGTGTGCCATCTTCGTCAGTCCTCGTCCCACACGAGTCAACTCGGCCCTCGGCCCTCGCTGCACCTTTCCGAGTCCTCATAGTCATCGGCGGCAAAGGCTATAAATGGAAAAAGGATTCGATATGAACACGGAAATCGAATCACAAGGATACGTATCATCAAGGAATAAATTTCAAGCAATTTGTACTTAGGTCACTTTAGGCGGAGTACCGTGATCGTGAGTATGCCGCGGACATACACACACTACGTTACTCTGCTTAAGCTACGTACTCCATCATACCAAGGTCATCCTACACTCCGAAAGGTAAAACCTAGCGCTCTGATACCAACTTTGTCACGACCCGAAATTGGCACGTGACGGCCCTTAAACTACGCAACGTCTACAGGCGTAATGAAGTTTAAGTAAGACGAAAACCCAGCAATCTAAACAATTAAAAATAGTAAGAAATAAGAACATTGTTAAAACTTTTGAAAATCTCGAGTACATATTCTATAAAGTAAAATTTTAGTTTCTTAAAAATTTTGCCAGCACCTCCTTTGTAAAAACTAACCCCAAAAATGGGTACAACATAAATATAAGTAAAATATCCCCAATGGGAGAAATCCATGCCCAACGGCGGAAAAAAACCACCACAACAGATATACGACGCCGTAGCGAAGAAATAAAAGACGATAGAAGTAAAATTGCATAAAAGACCTCCAAGTCACAAAATAATATACAATATCGTCCTCACAACAAGTCTCTAAGTCATACAAGAGAATGGTAGATGGAGAGTATAGGATACAACGAATATACAATAAACATGAACGGATAACCACAAAACCCACCTAAAGCAACACTGCACACTGTGAGCCGAAGCGGTATCCGCAGCAAAAGATGATAAGATAGATGAATAGCTAGCCTCGATTACTCTGGGAAACAACCTCCAAAATACTGTGGCACAACGTGGGTGAGTTGCCAACTCGTGAATAGTAAATAACATATGCAGGTAATCCCAAGTATGCACGAACATCGTGAATCTAATACATGCAAGCTATGCAATCTAATACATGCAAGCGAATCTAATACATGCAATAAATGGTCATATGTATGCAACAGTCATGAAAGGTACTCTAGCAGGTACAACTAACACATGAAGCAATAATATGACAATATGTATATGCAACAGTCATGAAAGGTACTCTATCAGGTACTACAATACATGAAGCAATGCATATAACATAAAATTATGTAAATGCAACAGTCATGGAAGGTACTCTATCAGGTACTACTAATACATGAAGCAGTGCATAAACAATAAATGCGGAGTATGGGGTAAAACATGTCATTCCCACGGAATCCTGACATCGTGGTAGGACACAAAGTCCATCAAGACAATCTAAATCCCAATTTCCTCAAATCGGACCCCAAATTGCCTCTTATACCATGTAAGTCTCACAAATCCTGAATGTACAAAATCAAGTAAATCTCATATATCCTGAATGTACAAAATCAAGTAAATCTCATATATCATGTATCTAATATCATGTGAATCTCATATATCCTGAATCCAATATCAAGTGAATCTCAAATATCCTAAATAGATTGCATAAAAAATTATGATGATGTATATGAATTGATATGTATACATATATATTAGCGTTTCATTCCACTAATATATATATATATATATATATATATGCATATATAATAGCGTCCCATTCCACTGTTATATATACTTAGGAGTGAAAATATCATGAAATCATTGTGTCAAATATCGACACAAAAATACTGATCTATCAGGTGTTGTCACCATGACTGGCACCCTGATAGGTACGTATCATACGCTATACCGAAAACTCGAGTGCCTAGCTCTGACCCTCGCCTTTCGACGTATCCATACGTACATGACCCCGACCTGTATCCCCACGATACCCGTCGAGTCAAAGGTACTGTCACCGGACAGTATGGTTCCCCTGCCATGCATCATCGGCATGTTACATTGAAATCCCATTCTTGCCCCGGGGAACCTCCGGGCCCCACCATGTACCCTCATACGGCCCACGACGCTCCTCACATGGGGTATATATATCGGAACCGATAAATCTCATCGTGGCTGCTGAAATATCATATCAAGAGAAATCGGGTTTTTCAAATAATGCATGATTTCATGAAACCACCACGGTCTTCAAATGCAGAAAACATCATGAAAAATCCATATCTCAATGCGAAAATCCATGAATATAATATATGCAACATAAAACTGCAATCTAAGCATATAAAGGAAAAGCCGCTATTTAACTGCAACAAGTTAATATATAAATCATGCGGTTCCTAATTTCTCGAAGTCTAATATAACATCAAATAAAGGTGCACATGTAGCTATAACGAGATATAGGTGTAAACATAAAGGTATAGCAAGGTATATGTAGCTACCAATCAGTAATGATGTAATATACCCTCCAGGTATAAGTGTAAGTATGTATGCAAGGTATACATGTAGCTATGTCATTATGTGTGTATGTACCTATCGCTAATGGTACAATACCCTATATGTATACAGGTAACTAGCATGTAAGCATGTCAAGGCATATGTGTAAGCATGTAGGTATACAGGTATGCTATATGTCATATGCATAAAGAAATATGAATCAATGTCACAATATCCCTAACCAACAATATCATATCTATATGTGTGTAGTGCGTGTCATGGCAATTATTGACGGTGTGTGTGGCATAGAATCAGTGCTCGTGTAACATGAGCCGTCAATAATAGTGCAGTGTCCTAAAGGTATAAGTCCAAGCACAAAAAATAACTAAGCAATAAGGTGTAGGCGCAACTCTATATATGAAATAGAATATTCGACAATTCATGTCATCTCTAGCCCAGACGCATAACGCCATGTGGAAGATTCCCCTATAGATGTTAAATCTACTCACCAACGCTCCTGGTTAAGTAAAGCCTACCACCTGTTTCCCCGTTTTCGCAGTGCCCGAAGTTCTCGCCTGCGAACCTATAACATAAAACAATATAACATGTATATATTAGCAATCGATCAATAACACGTACTAACTACGTTTGACCGGCGCACCAACTCCAAACATACTCTCAAGTGTTCGTCAAGTAGCTAACGCGCGTAGCGACACTACGAAACCAACTCAAGAGCAAAAGCTACACAAAGACACGAACGACATCGGCACGACCCTAACTAGGAACGCAAAGAGACACAACTACCAAGCCTAAACCCTGATCGTACCGATCGCGCATTCAAAACACAAGATATAGCGTGGAATCAATATAATTAACATCGCAACGTCAAAAGAAACCCACGCCTAAAATTAACCGAAACCTAGTAAGCAATATAAATCATTTTAGCACCACCAAACTACAAGTTTTTACCAAAACTAGAATTTGCAAATATCACAATATAGTAAGGTTAAACCATCAAAACCATTACTAGAATTTTAATCTCACTTAATTTGGATTTAGTAAAAGTCTAGTTTGTAATTAAGCTAATTAGATAATTAGAAAAATATCATTTAACAATTTAGCAAACTAGGTTATGTTTTCATCATGCATAACTTAACAATTAACCCTTTTTACTAATTAAAACCTAACTTCATTAACAAAAACCCTAACTACAATTTCAAAATATGCAATTAAAAGCTTAAATTAAACATCTAAACAAGCTAATTAATGTATTAAAACCACAAAAGAGATTAGGGTTAGGGTTTTATACCTCACTAGAACACCACTTAAAACAAGAAAGAAATCCAGACTTTAGGCTCCAAAATCCTCAATAGAATGAAAATCAAAGCTAGTTTTGAGTTCAAGAATGAAGGAAAACGATTATATGTGAGTTTGTATGAATTTATTTGGATTTTTGATGATTTATTTTGGCTTGAAATGATGAAAATGAAGTGAGGAATTTCAAAGGCAGCAAGGGATTTGAAGTGGCCGGCCATGGATGAAGGATGAAGAGGTTTGTACAAGTGTGTAGGAAATTCTAGAAGAAATAACAATAATTTCAATATAAAACAAAATAGCATTTTGTCACCATTTTCTTTTCTTGAATATTCAATTAATCAAACCAAATATCTAGATATTATGGATGGATAGGTTTAGAAAAATATCTAGTGATTAGATTAGCATAGATTCACATTAGTAGTAATTAACCCAGGGCAAAAAGTAATTACCACTAATAAAGTGCACAAATAAAGCATTAAAATAATATTTAAATTAGGAGAAAATTCTATGTGAACCAAAACTTCCCATTGATCCCCAAAGCCCGCGCACTAGCTTCATTCTGGATAAACTAGGTGCAGTGAAGTTTATACAGAAGTTTGATCACAATCGGGTTAAAACGGAAAACACCGACTTTTTAACCCTAAAAACGGAAAATCACCTAAACGATTTCTAAAACGTTACAAGTGCACTGCTAATCACGATTAGGCCAAATTCGTGTTTCTACAGTTTTCCGTGGCTAGTGCACCATGTCATGTTGCATTTGGTTGCATGTGGTTCATTTGTGTTATTAGTTTCATATTATGTTTCGGTTTTGTGAGGGAAAAAGAAAAGAATAAGAGAAAGGGCAATAGGGTAAATTAGTGAGAGAGAGGGTGAGAATAAAGTAGAGAGGGCAGAGAGGGCAGAGAGAGAGAGAGAGAGGGCAGCCACATCTTTCCTCCCCCATCATTTCCTTCTCCTTCTTCTTCATCACTTCCCTCCATCTTCACCCCATGATATCATCTCAAAATATTCATCCAAACCCTAAACCACTTTCACAAAAGTTGATCCCCTCTTCACCATCTACACTTTGGATCCATCAATGTTGGATTTTGAGGACTTTGGACTTCTAGGGTTTTGCTTGGTGGCATCCATGAGGTATAATCCCTTCCATTTAGTTTAGTTTATGTTTTCCTAGCATTCTAGTTAGTTAGAATTAGGTTAAGGTGTGGATTTGTGAACTTGGAAATTTCTAGAGAAGGGTTTGAGTGTTGTGTGGATTGGGTGATGCCTAGTGGCTATTACAAGGCCCTAGAGACCAATTCTTGACCTGGACCAGTGACCAAACCCAAAAATACGAACTTTAGATTCGTCGTTTCGGGTTTTTATGGATTTAGTGATGGTATTTAGAGATCTGGGATGACCCGAGACAACCATAAAAGAAGTTCCCATGACCATGAGACTTGCAGGCAACCATGAACCACCACCTGAAACCCGAGCCTAATATCCCCTAGTCTCACCGCAGATTTATTGCTATAGGCCGCAAATTTCGGCCAAGTAGGAGTGAAACTTTATGATTTTTGGTTTGGGGCATTGTTATCCTATATCTAGAGCAACCCCATATGCAAATTTGGCTAGTTTGACCTGAGTAAAAATCCGGGAGCGCTTAGGTGTGATTTTGGCTATGTTTTCCGTATTTTGAAATGTTTAGTTTTGCAATTTGGATTTTTATTTGGTTTTTGGATGTTTGTACATCAACAACAAGGGTTGTTTGATTGTTTTTTCATGCGTAGGCCATAGGTTCTAACCTTTGAGCGTGCCGTGTGCCGTATCGGTTTTCCGGATTCGATTTTAATAGCGATTTCGATTGTGTATTAATGTATGTACCTTCGCATGGATTCTGAGGCAACGGATCATGGCGTTATCGACTTCGGCAAGCGAAGATCAAGGTGAGTAGATCTATATCTACGGGGGATGTCAGGTGGATGGCGTAAAGCACCCCCGCAAACATTGCTGGAAACCGATTCAATTATAGAATATGGTTAAGGGAAACCTTAATAGAAAACTATAGATAGAGTTAAATGATAATTAGAGAAACCATATTAGAAACTATAGGATAGTTAGCAATGATATAATACGATTAATACGTGATGACGAGATTGAGGATGATGTTCGACGATATTGCCGTGTTGGATACTATAGATAACCGACGTAGATGTGTCATCCGAACCATACCTATTTCCAAACTGAATAATCGTATGCATCATTTAAATAGATACCTTGAGGGACGTTATGAATTTTCAAATGATATATTTTCCTTAAAAACACCATAGCCCCTACTTTCAAAACTACGATTCGCTTCTTTTAAAAATTGATTTTATGGTTCAGGTGTGTATGTTAGATTAGATACGTATGCTTATAGTAAAGGTAGAATGTATATATGTAAATTGACTTGATGTGGGATATAAATGCGATGAAAAGAATATATGGTGTGATATGATGACCTAATGATGTGTTGGTATACGGATGCGAGTCGACTGAGATGATTGATACCTTGCCGGTCCCCTGATATGAGATAGTTATGGATGTGACCGGGGACATAGGTATATAGATATATAGATATCATGTTTTGAATCATGAGTGGTATGTCGTACCTGACGTTAGGTCCGTACCCCTCATTGTCATATAGGATGATAGGATCCCTAATGGTTTTGTGACGCCGTAAGATGATTTTCCGTACGTGATGAGTTTTCTGACGATTGATCCTTACCCTTGACTCGAGGATGTCGTACGATAGACTATACTGTACGTGATGTTGTGAGGCTAGAAGCCGATTGATAGATTCACCGACTCAGACATATGATAGATACGTATACCTTATAGCTTTTAGCTGATGATTTACCTTATGCAGCATTCATGTTATACTCATTGCATTGCATATACCTGTGCTAGTACACTTACACCATTATCGATGATGCGTATGTTACACGTACACAGATTTGCCGGCTCACACACTTCATCATCGATAATTTCCATGTCACTACACAGTAGAATTGCTGCATCATGATATGACTCCTTGCATGATTTACTTGCTATAGTTACATATGCACCGTTATACGATGTTGTGTTTGACTTTGGAGAATTTGGGAATCGCAAGATATATTTTAAAACTGGATTCCTTTAAAAGAGTGGTTTTCCTTCGATATTTGCATGTTACTGTTCCATATTGCATGATATACGGATATGCTTACATTTCTGTTATATGTCGCATACATCATGCTTTATGATTAAACGCATTGAGATATGTCGTTTCAATGAGATTTCTGGATTTGAGAACTGTGGTCATTTTAAAAGAAAGTATGTATCGTTTTAAAAACCCGGTTTCTCTTGATATGATATTTCAGTGCGTCCACCATGCGTTTTCTCGGTTCTGAGACATATGACAGTGATACCCGATCGAGAAGCTGGATGAGGCCGATTGCGGGTACATGGTAGATCCGGTATGGTACCCTGGGCCAAGAAAAGGATGATGTGCAGTAGATGGTGAGCCTGGCAAAGCGACTACTACCTACCGGCGATAGTATTTGGGCTCGGCGGATATCCGGAGGATACCGACCAGAGTCGAGGGATGATATGGGCCGATCCGGACTGACGGAGCCCGAGGGCCGATCCGGACTGACGGAGCCTGAAAAATATGAGGATTTACGTGTCGATGCTGGGCACGGTTTTCATGATGTTTTCGAGTGTCGGTGCTGGGCACTCAGGTTCCATGATTTTCATGTGTCGCGAGGGACACACGTTGATTCATATCGTCATATTTTTATGCATATGCTTTTATGATACATACATTGATGATATAGTTGGACAAGATCCACATGCATACAAAAATTGATGATATGGTTGGATGAGATCCGCATGCATACAGACCTTGATCATATGATTGGACGATATTCGCATACATATATGTGTTGATTACATTGTTGGCACAAATACAAATATAGTCACCCTAGATATCATAGTATTACCTTTATGATACAGTTGACCTAGGAGTCGTTATTTATTCGATTTCTATTTGTTGATGTTTTTCTACACACGAGTTGGTAACTCACCCCTGTTGTGCAGCAGTTCTTGCAGGTTGACCGCTTGGATCAGTAGCGGCATCGCTGGCACACAGTTACTTTCGGGTGATTGCTTTGGTAGGTGGGACATTTGTATCGTACCCACTCTTGTATTTATATTTCATATTGTATCTAGTCAACACCATCAATCAAATTTAGTAATTGTGTAAGTAATGAGACTTAGTGAGACTTGTGGTTGCGAGACTTAGAGCGAGGGGTTTCCCGCTACGTGTGGTTTTGTTGTCTTGCTTATTTCTTTATCTTTTGTGGTGAACTTCGCCGTTGGGCGTCGTATACTTATATTTACTGTCTTGCGTGGTTGTGATCCACCGTTTGGCGAAGAGCTAGGTCCCGTTTGGGGATACCTTTATCATTATCTTGTATTGTGGTTTTGGATCAAAATATACGAAGGAGGTGCTGCCCAATTTTTTTTAAAAGACGAAATATGCTTTCAAACTAGTAAATTTCACTTTCATTATTCATGTTCCTTTTCTAGGCATTTAAGAAAACTTGATTTCATTATACCCTTATTTCAAAATTTCACCTCTTTGATTTTTCTTAAAAAGGTTTAGATTTCTGGGTTTCGGCTTACTTGATCTACGTGACGCCTTTAGACGTGGCGTGATTTAAGTGCAGGTCACGAGCTAATATTTCGGGTCGTGACAAAATTGGTATCAGAGTGCTAGGTTTAACCTTGGTTCGAGTCTATGTTTGACTATGCGAAGTCTAGGGCGGGTATGTATTTCGGAACCTAGGCTTGACCTTACAGAACTTAGACTTGAACGGGTGGGTATTAGACCCGAACATTCGTTTCATAGGTTGACCCTGATTGATGGAGTAGGTAGCTTGAGTAGAGTGACATACCGTACGTATGTTCCGCGGCATATTTACGATACGATACTCCACTTAAGAAACCATAGGATGTACATATTTTGAGATCTGTGATTCTCTTCGTACCCATGATTATACATCCATTTAAGATCCTTGATTCTATTCATTTCCATGATCATCCTCTCATTTATGTTGTTCCTTCTTATGATCATGCATCCATTCTGGATCTGTCGTTTCCTTTCATGCCCTTGATCGGTTTTCATCGATACACGATTGAGGTTCCTGTCACCATGGTTTGAGCAAAGATTGAGCTGCTGCAAGTGATGCGGTCAGGGCGAGCTCGGCATGGACGAGGACTGACCATTGTGTTTTTGGTGACATGGGAAAGTCTCGATGTAGTTTTTGTGTTGTGACCTCTTGTTGAGGCGAGTGTTTGGTTTGCACCGGATGACCGGGCCATTGACAGAGAGCTGCCAGTTGTGAGAGGACTGTTGACGTACGTCCTACCTCAAAGATTGTGATGTCATCTACCGTGCAGACAGATGACCCAGCTGTTTCTGAGATTGATGTGATGTCGCTTCCAGACTTTACGAGCTGAGATCGGAGCTTCCAAGCAGAAATGCGACAGATGTTAGCTAGTCTATCCCGAGTTGAGAGACGAAAGTGATTCGTCAGATATGCGCCGACGTAGGCCCAGTTGAGTTGAAGATTTCCAGTATGGAGAGTCTTACTCAGGTCTAGAGATGACCGATCCAGAGATGACCGTGATGTATCGCCCCTCCTGGAGGACTGCTGCATTGTTTAGCGTGCGGATGAAGGGTATTCACATGTCGGCTAGGCAAAACTAAAGAATTCGTGTGAGTGTCAGAAACCCATTTTCCCAAGTTTAAGTATTCGGAGGAACATGCAAGTGATTCTGTAGACCCTCTAGAAGAATGAAACCCTAACTCGACATGATGACCATGGAACCGCTTTTGAACCTTAGGGTTTGCGGCAGTTTAGCGGTGCCATCAGTGAGGCTTGGGTTTTCCCTTCTTTGGCTGGTCCAGAGGTACTGTGGTATGTTCCAGATATTTTTAGACTGTGCTCAGGTGTTGAGCCTTCGGGAAATTTTGGGACCTCGATGACTCGATCGAAAAATTTGACGTCGTCCGGATATCATGTGATAGGAGACCAGCAAGCTAACCAGCTTCGGATAGAGGACCTCACCCAGATGCGTTGTGAGTTGATCGAGGACAGGCGAGTATTGAGTATTTCTCCGATGGTTGGGACGAGTTCCCGAGGACGTATTCGGCTAGAAATCTTCTATAGAGTGATGAAGATACCGAGTGTTGGATATATGTATGCCCTAGAGGCCATTATGTGATAGTGGATGTATCTATACATGTATATATATTCAGTTTGCATTCTTGCTCGACATGATAGTATGCTATCTGGTTATTCTTTATCTGACATGTTGATTTGATCATGCTTTTATTCATTCATACATGCTGATAAAGCCCCAAGGATATCTGCTTGACTACTCTGATTATGATAGAGATCATACTAGTGGGACGTTTGTAGTCTATAAGCATATCCTGAAATGTCCCTAGTCGGAGGTGTATCGAGACGGGGCATCGATATACCAGAGTAGACTAGCGTATATGATACTAGACCCATGTGATGGGCGATGGATGTTCCCACATTCATCGATGTTTGACATCAAGATCATATACGGGTGCTCAGTGCTGACTGGGTACACTGGACGGACTCACCGAGAACTCCTATATGGAATTATATCTATCGTCGGATAGCAGTTCTCAGGTGACACTGGTACAGGTTAGTCTGTAGACCCGAGATCGTCATGGAGTCTTGTGTGTTCTCCCACTGTACTTTGATTGCCACCCTACCACGGCTCTACTGAGTCGTGCAAACAGGTGGCCGTTGGGTACAGTCCCGAGACACACGAAGGCAATGAGCGATAGGAGGGGTTTCGTCTCTCCCGGTATTGGGAGTTGATGCTGTGCTGTGCTCGACTGGTTATAACAGCAAGTCCCTGGCCAGGGCTGCTGAGATTTGCTGATAAGTGTTATCAGTAGTTTCTCGATCTGTTATAGACCATTCACCGACACGACTTATTGAGTTATTGGGGTCGACGTGACCATCCCTAGGCTCAATATGCAGCATATCTGACGAAGAGACCGGACTGTACGGTAGTGTTGCCGGATGGCTCGACGGGAGTTGTAACAGGTTCGCTTGTTTTCTTCTAATCGCTCAATACCCGGGTGGCCGTTACGTTTGGCTGACCGCTTGCGGCTTGGGGGTGCTTGATATGATCATCACCCACTGCCGGCGTATTGACGAGTCTTAGAGTCCCACATAGGAGTTACCTAGTCCAGGCGAAACGTTGTGGTGCGCGTATGCGATATGCGCTTGGACCCGATTAAAATGCGTGTATGGGATACAGTATATTAATTGGGCGGCTTGCTAATGGTCGGGTCATATGTGATATGACCGGATTAGTGAATCAAGTGTTGATTCATCATTAGTTTCTCACTACAAATCCTATCTTGTTTATGTTGGATGTATGCATGCATGTGTGCATTCATTCTTGTTCATGCACATATGGATGTGCAAGCACACATGCATACATACATCATTTAGTATCATGGTTGTATATACAATGGGAATGGTGGATGTATAAGAATTACACCATGGTTGTATTTGGATAATTATTGGATTTAAATTAAAGCTAAAGAAAATGAAAAATGGGTTAAATCACTTAAGATTTTCTACACTCTTCTAACTCAACCATGCTCACCTAACATTTAACCCATAGTTTATTTTCTTATCATGCTTTTAATTTAAAATAAAATGATATCTATATATCTAACCATGGTTGGTTTAGAGAAAGGAAAAAATATATAGCTATTTTCCTTTTTCTCTTTGATAAGATAATTCATTCTCTTCTTCACAAAAGCCACCATCTTCATCAACCTCCATGCTTTTGCTCTCTAGTTCTTATAACAGTGCAAAATACTCATAAAAATAGGATTTTGAAGTGAGATCCATAGCCACAACATCATTCTAATCAAGTTTAGCCGACTTGATTAGAGTGTTCTCTTGGTTTTTCCAAAATAGCTAGCTTGGACGGGAAACTCCGGGTGGATCGTCATGGACGTAGGAGGACAACAAGGAGAGCTTCTTCCAACACCCAAAGAGCCCAAGGAGTGAAGCAAGAACGGGAGCTACAAAGGTTGTAGCATTCAAACCCTAATTTTTCTAGTTTAAAGTTTAATAAACCTAATTTTCTAGGATCGATCCACTTGCGTGTTTGTTTAGCACAATAAAAATCATAACTTTTGGACATGTGATGATTCAAAACTCTTCATAGGGTGCTAAACAAACCCTTCATTGGTATCAGAGCCGACCTAGAACATTAGGCGACCTTTTTGCGAAGTAAAACGTCCGATCGAAACAAAATACGACTTTTAAAGATGCTCTCTGGAAATTTTTTAAAAACTGACTTTTTTCAGAATTAAAAATTCTCAAAAAATAGAGCAGGTAAAAATAAGATAATCTGGAGAATTCGAGCCAGTGAACAGTAACTTTGGCCGCGGAAGCGCGGCATAAGCAAGCTTAGGCCGCGGATCCGCGGCCATATAAGGGGCTCTTTGACAATTTTTTGCACAGTAATTTTCTTTACCTGCTACAGTATATTTTGAGTATATTTAATCTGAATCTGCTGTTGAAAAATTCTGGAGATGTTTTTAGACTCGTGGTTTCGATCGGAATTTTCATTTCGCTTTCTTTTCCGGGTAAACTAGAAAGTATTGAAGTGTTTGAACGAATATCATTTACTCAATATTCACGGGGTTTAAATAGTTTGGAGATACGTGCAAGTCTTTTTACGGTGGTCCCTATAGAAGACAACAAACCTTAACTCGATTATGTGACCGTCTTGAACTGCCCTTTGAACCCAAGGGTTTGGGGCAGTACGGCGTGCCACATGTGAGGCGTTGGCTTGACCCTTCTACGGCTGAACCGCCGCTACTGTGTCACACTGCAGATTTTTTTGAACCCTGCTCAAGTGTTGAGCTTTAGTGAATCTTGGGTGCTTGATTGTTCGTTCGAAAACTTTAATACTGTCTGTTTGTCTGGAATGTGATACAATATGTGGAATTCATATAGTGTAGGCATGAAATACGAAATATGTGATATTTCGCATTTATGATGTCTAAAGAGAATCTGGATTCCAAATATTGTAGTTTTACACTTTCTTTTCTGTGACCGTAAGTGTAGTATGTTAGATATCGCCGGTTTCGTTGCTATATATCAACGACAATCGGGGTACGCATACTTACTTACGTTGATGATATGTGATATTATGTGTTGCTGAGATATGATGTGTAGGATTGTCGCGATTGAATAGCCGGGGGGTTTTGTGAGATGAGTGCTTTATATTTTCATTCATGTAAATTCAAATGTAATGTAATATTCTTTTATTTGGGGCACTTCCAGGTTGCGGTTGTGTCACCAGTGTTGTATATTATTTACTTTTCCGCATTAGGATGGACCCAAGGAGGGGAGCACAGGTGACCGGGTTCTGGGGTTCAGTGGGAGGCCATCTCGAGGAGTCGAGACCGGGTCTCCTAAACTCCAGGATTGGTAGGGTCACTTGCCGCTCTCGTAGGGGTCCAGGGTATGGGCTTGGCTATTCATCGCGACTGTGGAATCCGTATTTTCTATTCTGGCTAAATACTAAATACGGACGTCCTAGTATATCCCACGTTATATCTATATTTCTGCTGCCTGTGTTCTGTGAAATCTGAGATGAATGACTTATTATATATATGATATATAGTAGACGTTGCTTATGTTTTACACCCGCGCTAGTCCCGTCCCGGTATGCCGTTAGTTAAGTAACCTAACGGTTCATAACGGAACATTGTGGCAAATGCGGATGACATAAGCGTACGTGTTATTTTCGTTTCTTTTCTGTGATTGGCTTAAGGACTTTAATGATGGGATTACATTAATGTGATTAATGTAAAGAAAATAAACCTAAAAGATGTTGTAGAATCGGATTTAAAAACTACTCGGCTATTTATGAAAAAGCTACATTTCAAAACTGCGGAGCTCAAGCCACTCCTTTTTGAAAACTGTTTGATTCTACAACGATATCAAGTTCAAAGCGTTAAAGATTTTCTTAAAAATCATTCGCAACCCTCCGTCATTTTAGGAAGTAGAGTACTTAGTATTCGTGCTACGTTTGTTGACTTTAGTTAAGGCGTAGTGTACGGTAGCTAAGTGATGTCTTCCTACTATGCATATGATGCAGATTAATTAGGACATTCATGCGACTTTGTTGACCATAGTTAAGGGTCATATGGGTGGGTCTAATTGATCAAGAAATGACGGGTAGAACTTGACTGGTACTTATGATTTGTTGACCATAGTTAAGGTCATAAGTACTAGGGGTAAAAATTACATCGGGAATTTCAAGTGTTGAAATTTGCAATGAGATTGCATACCTTCCATGTGATGGTTGGATCCCGATCCCACTGTGGGCAATAGTTGCTCCTAGGAGAGTTTTACAGTTTACAATTAGCTAACTCATTAGGTGTCTAGAAAGGTGTTAATGGGGCTCCGCCTCTGGGAAAACGAGGTTTACTCTAATTAGGTCCGTGCGAAAGCACGGGGAACCTCCCTCAAAGTACCGACACTGGCCTGGCTGAACGGTTAGCGAAGTTGTAGACTGTAATTAATCCTGGCTAGTTTTTCTTTTTAAGGTTTGAAAGAAAACTTGATAAAAAGCAGTGGGAAACATCGATTAGACAAGATAATAAACCAATCTAATCTGTACAAGAGCATTCGCTGAGTGTATTCTTTTCTCTCTCTTAATGGCAGATACCAATGACTGGACTTAAGCTTCTACTAGATAAGAACAAACTGAATGGGACCAACTATAAAGACTGGCTGAGGAATCTAAAGATCGCCTTGACTTATGATAAAGTATCATATGTCCTCACGGCTTCAGCCCCGCCCGTCCCAGGCCGAAAGTCCTCAGTTGCGGACATTGAAGTCCGCAAGACATTAGACGCTGACTGTGCCACGGCAAAATGCCTCGCGCTTGCATCGATGGACAACACACATCAGAAGCAACATGAGGACATGGACATTCACGGGATATTGCTCCATACAAAGGAGTTATATGGGGAGCAGTCCCGCGTATTACGATACGAAGCATCAAAGAAATTGTTTCAGATGCGGATAGCCCCTGGCGCACCAGTAGGAGACCATGTTTTGAAGATGATAGCTCTTATAGAAGAGCTTGAGGGCCTCGGATGGACAATGGACAATGAACAATATATAGATATTATTCTGCAGTCCCTCCCCTCCACCTTTGCTCAGTTCATAGTGAACTTCAACATGCATGGCATGGAGAAGGTTCTCCCTGAACTCCTTAATATGTTAAGGAGTGCAGAGAGCACTATGAAGTCAGCAAAGACTCCCGTTATGACCATTGGACAGTCTTCTTCTTCTCGCCCAAAAGCTAAGGCCAAGGGAAAGAAAAAGAAGAAACCCACTAATCCTAAGGGAGGAGTCAAAAAGGCGAAGGGAAAGGGAAAGTCCACGGCTGGAGACCCGGGGAAAGGCGAGTGTTTTCATTGCCACAAGACAGGACATTGGAAGCGCAATTGCACCGAGTACTTAAGTCTCAAGAAGAAGCATGGTGATGCTTCCGCTTCAGGTGTGTTTGTGACTGAAAACTGTTTTTCTATAAACTCTGCTTCCTGGGTATTGGATACCGGTTCAGGTTCTCACATTTGCAATTCTATGCAGGGGCTGAGAAATAGCAATGTTTTGAAGACAAGTGACCATACTCTCCGCGTTGGAAATGGTTCCAATGTACATACAGTCGCAGTGGGAGAGTATCACTTGGGGTTGCCATCTGGATTTATTTTGATTTTGAATCCATGTTATTTTGTACCTGATATGCTATGTAATATAATATCCGTTTCTTTGTTGGACAATGAAGGATATAATTTTGTGTTGCAGAACAATGTTATGAACATTCACCTAAATCAAATGTTGGTTGGGTATGGTAAGCTTAATAACGGAATATATGTCCTAAATCAACACACAGTTTTCAGTGTACAACACACTAATAAAAGAAAATTTTCAGAATTAAATGAAGCTTTTCTTTGGCACTGTAGACTTGGTCATATTAACGAAACAAGACTAAACAAGTTACATAAAGATGGATATTTAAACCCTTTTGAATATAAATCTTATGCGACTTGCCAGTCTTGTATCAAGGGTAAAATGACCAAAACTCCGTTTACCGGACACGGAGAAAGAGCTACTCAGCTCCTTGGCCTCATACATAGTGATGTATGTGGGCCAATGTCTACACAGGCTAGAGGCGGTTTTTCATACTTCATTACATTCACCGACGATTTCTCAAGATTCGGTCATGTATTTTTATTAAAGCACAAGTCCGAAGCTTTCGAGAAATTCATTGAATATAAACAAGAAGTAGAAAAACAAACCGGCTTGAGTATTAAGATGCTTCGATCAGATCGAGGTGGTGAGTATCTCAGTACAGAATTTGCAAACTTCCTAAAAGAGAATGGGATTCTCTCTCAGCTCACTCCTCCTTACACACCACAGCACAACGGTGTGTCAGAACGACGGAATAGGACCCTATTGGATATGGTCCGGTCCATGATGAGTGACGCTGAGTTACCAGTCTCGTTTTGGGGGCATGCATTGGAGACTGCGGCGTTTCTGCTAAACAGGGTTCCAACCAAAGCCGTGTCTACCACGCCATATGAGATATGGAATGGGAAGAGACCATCTCTTAAAAGAATTAAGATTTGGGGTTGCCCGGCCTATGTTAAAAAGCAGAATCCGGACAAACTCGAGACACGGTCAGTCATGTATAACTTTGTGGGATATCCAAAGAATTCTTATGGGTATCTGTTCTACCACAAAGAGGAACAAAAAGTGTTTGTTTCTCAGTATGCCACATTCTTAGAAAAAGAGTTTTTCACGGATAGAGATGATGGCAAGGTGGTAGATCTAGAAGAGGTTCTGGAGACACAAACTACAAATGACGATTTGGTTGAACCGGCTGTTGCAACAGAAACTGAAGAACCTCGGCCACTCCGAAGGTCTGGTAGGACTTCTCGCCCACCGGAGAAGTACTACGGTTTCCTCATTGATGGTGACAGAGGAGACTGTATCATGGAAGATGATGATCCTACCAGTTTTCAGCAAGCTATCACGAGTGGTGACTCTGTGAAGTGGCTGGATGCCATGAGATCCGAAATGGAGTCTATGTACACCAACAAAGTATGGACTTTGGACGTTGTACCCCCTGGGGTAAAACCTGTAGGGTGCAAATGGATCTTTAAAAGAAATATTGGTGTGGATGGGCAGGTAGAGACCTATAAGGCAAGACTTGTGGCAAAAGGTTTTCGTCAAAGACCAGGTTTGGACTATGACGAAACTTTTTCGCCCGTAGCCATGCTTAAATCTATTCGGATCCTACTTGCTATTGCTGCTCACTACGACTATGAAATCTGGCAGATGGACGTTAAAACAGCATTCCTAAATGGAGATTTAGAAGAATGTGTTTATATGGATCAGCCGGAGGGCTTCATTGACAGTGGGAGCAGCGAGAAAGCATGTAGATTGCTTAAATCCATATATGGGTTAAAGCAGGCATCTCGGAGTTGGAACATCTGTTTCGATGATGTTATCAAAGAGTTTGATTTCATCAAAAATCCAGATGAACCTTGTGTTTATAGGAAGGCTGTTGGAAGAGCTGTCACATTCCTCGTATTGTACGTGGATGACATTCTTCTGATAGGAAATGATATTCCTATGCTACAGTCGGTCAAATCATTCTTATCACTGGGGTTCTCCATGAAGGACCTGGGTGATGCCACATACATCCTGGGCATAAGGATCTATAGGGATAGATCCAAAAAGTTATTGGGACTGTCCCAAACCAGGTACATCAACACCATCCTAAAGAGGTTTAGTATGGAAGACTCCAAGCGGGGTGCCTTACCCGCTTGCCATGGAGTCACTCTCTCCAAGGATTCTTGTCCAAAGACCGATGAAGAGAGAGCTCGCATGAGCATTATACCTTATGCTTCGGCAGTAGGATCTATAATGTATGCGATGTTATGTACACGCCCAGATGTAGCTTATGCACTTAGTGTTGTAAGCAGGTATCAATCCAACCCAGGGGAGAACCACTGGACAGCTGTGAAGAACATTCTTAAGTACTTACGAAGGACTAAAGAATTGTTCTTGGTGTATGGTAATAAAGATCTCCAAATGGAGGCCTTTACCGATTCGAGCTTCCAGAGCGATAAGGATGACAGCAAATCTATCTCAGGGTTTGTGTTTACCCTCAATGGAGGGGCGGTGAGTTGGAAGAGTTCTAAACAGGATACCGTTGCAGACTCTACGATGGAAGCTGAGTACATTGCTGCAAATGATGCCGCCAAGGAAGCCGTCTGGATGAAGAAGTTCGTCTCGGAGCTAGGAGTAGTTCCAACCATTATTGATCCAATACCTTTGTATTGTGACAATAATGGGGCGATGGCGTTAGCCAAGGAGCCCAGATCCCATCAGCGGTCCAGACACATCCTGAGGTGCTTTCATTTGATGCGGGAGATTGTAGATCGCCGCGAGATCGAGATTAAGAGAGTTGACACAAAGAACAACGCCGCGGATCCATTCACCAAGGCCCTCCCTCAGCCGCAGCATGAGCGACTTTTTGAGATGTTGTGTATGAGATACGCCAATAACTGGCCTTAGTGCAAGTGCGAGATTGTTGGATATATGTATGCCCTAGAGGCCATTATGTGATAGTGGATGTATCTATACATGTATATATATTCAGTTTGCATTCTTGCTCGACATGATAGTATGCTATCTGGTTATTCTTTATCTGACATGTTGATTTGATCATGCTTTTATTCATTCATACATGCTGATAAAGCCCCAAGGATATCTGCTTGACTACTCTGATTATGATAGAGATCATACTAGTGGGACGTTTGTAGTCTATAAGCATATCCTGAAATGTCCCTAGTCGGAGGTGTATCGAGACGGGGCATCGATATACCAGAGTAGACTAGCGTATATGATACTAGACCCATGTGATGGGCGATGGATGTTCCCACATTCATCGATGTTTGACATCAAGATCATATACGGGTGCTCAGTGCTGACTGGGTACACTGGACGGACTCACCGAGAACTCCTATATGGAATTATATCTATCGTCGGATAGCAGTTCTCAGGTGACACTGGTACAGGTTAGTCTGTAGACCCGAGATCGTCATGGAGTCTTGTGTGTTCTCCCACTGTACTTTGATTGCCACCCTACCACGGCTCTACTGAGTCGTGCAAACAGGTGGCCGTTGGGTACAGTCCCGAGACACACGAAGGCAATGAGCGATAGGAGGGGTTTCGTCTCTCCCGGTATTGGGAGTTGATGCTGTGCTGTGCTCGACTGGTTATAACAGCAAGTCCCTGGCCAGGGCTGCTGAGATTTGCTGATAAGTGTTATCAGTAGTTTCTCGATCTGTTATAGACCATTCACCGACACGACTTATTGAGTTATTGGGGTCGACGTGACCATCCCTAGGCTCAATATGCAGCATATCTGACGAAGAGACCGGACTGTACGGTAGTGTTGCCGGATGGCTCGACGGGAGTTGTAATAGGTTCGCTTGTTTTCTTCTAATCGCTCAATACCAGGGTGGCCGTTACGTTTGGCTGACCGCTTGCGGCTTGGGGGTGCTTGATATGATCATCACCCACTGCCGGCGTATTGACGAGTCTTAGAGTCCCACATAGGAGTTACCTAGTCCAGGCGAAACGTTGTGGTGCGCGTATGCGATATGCGCTTGGACCCGATTAAAATGCGTGTATGGGATACCGTATATTAATTGGGCGGCTTGCTAATGGTCGGGTCATATGTGATATGACCGGATTAGTGAATCAAGTGTTGATTCATCATTAGTTTCTCACTACAAATCCTATCTTGTTTATGTTGGATGTATGCATGCATGTGTGCATTCATTCTTGTTCATGCACATATGGATGTGCAAGCACACATGCATACATACATCATTTAGTATCATGGTTGTTTATACAATGGGAATGGTGGATGTATAAGAATTACACCATGGTTGTATTTGGATAATTATTGGATTTAAATTAAAGCTAAAGAAAATGAAAAATGGGTTAAATCACTTAAGATTTTCTACACTCTTCTAACTCAACCATGCTCACCTAACATTTAACCCATAGTTTATTTTCTTATCATGCTTTTAATTTAAAATAAAATGATATCTATATATCTAACCATGGTTGGTTTAGAGAAAGGAAAATATATATAGCTATTTTCCTTTTTCTCTTTGATAAGATAATTCATTCTCTTCTTCACAAAAGCCACCATCTTCATCAACCTCCATGCTTTTGCTCTCTAGTTCTTATAAGAGTGCAAAATACTCATAAAAATAGGATTTTGAAGTGAGATCCATAGCCACAACATCATTCTAATCAAGTTTAGCCGACTTGATTAGAGTGTTCTCTTGGTTTTTCCAAAATAGCTAGCTTGGACGGGAAACTTCGGGTGGATCGTCGTGGACGTAGGAGGACAACAAGGAGAGCTTCTTCCAACACCTAAAGAGCCCAAGGAGTGAAGCAAGAACGGGAGCTACAAAGGTTGTAGCATTCAAACCCTAATTTTTCTAGTTTAAAGTTTAATAAACCTAATTTTCTAGGATCGATCCACTTGCGTGTTTGTTTAGCACAATAAAAATCATAACTTTTGGACATGTGATGATTCAAAACTCTTCATAGGGTGCTAAACAAACCCTTCACCGAGTTCATGATTTCGAGTCCGTGTGAGAGACTTCTGATTGACCGTGGCCGAGAACAGTTGCAGTGCGTAGATACTATGACGTGACGTCAAAGTGGACGATGATAAAGACGAGTGGAACAAGAAGTTCGTGCGAGATGCTGACGAGCTGTTGTTACTCCCCGTTGAGATTAAAGATCGGATATGTCTACAGAGGCGTTGGGATTCGACCAGTTCCCGAGGCAATGTTGTGCTGAGGACGCAAATGTCCAGAGAGCGAGAAAAGATTATGCAAGAGTACTAGCCTCCGTACAGTTCGGCATAGGCGAGATCGGAAGAGACCTTGAGCCGGTTCCTTCCAGGACACTGCTGTGATGAGATTTGCACCCAGGATAAGATGGATCATGTGTATTCAGAAGGCCAGAGGCCGGCGCCAGTGGCGTGCTGCTTTACGGGTGGTTGTGATGATTGGCCGACAGATGACCAGAGAAATGCTAGAACGGAATAGTTCCCGTTAGCACACCTGACCGGGCCGATGAACCGATGGATTGCGAGATTGGTAATCCGAAAAGAGAATGAGGACCCAGAGACAGAAGATGCCAGACCGTGAGCAGGAGGCAAGCGGATGTTCTTGCTCTGCCAGTTTTGGGCGCACCGACATTTTTCGACATTGTAGGAGGTGTACCTCAATATCATTTATTGCGATTTGCGTTTGTGATCCGAGTATCACGCTTATATCACTTGGATTTGAGTTTTGATGAATGATTTTTGTGATATCGTTTTCGTGCACCATGGCTGCACCTACTGGGTATTTACATTTTGTGCATAGTTATTGCACTTGAGATATGTTTTTTTTATATACACCGTTGTGTTGGTTTATGATCTGTGCATATCTATCGCACTTGATATTCATTTTTGTGCCTTGGCTGCACATGTTTATGATTTTGTGGATTTCATACAGTTGATTTGATTTTGTGCGTGTGCAACGCACTCGATTTGATTCTGCACTCGGTATAGCTTATATGTGCTTGCAGTGCATTGATATGTGTTTTATGCACGCAGTGGCACACGTTTATGATTTTATACACCTTGGCACACTCGGTGTTGCTTTTTATACGCATTTGAGTTATATGATGCATTCCGCGCACTTGTTGCACCCGATTTTTATCTGTATTTTGTGCACTGGATGCACTGTATTTGATATTTCGTGCATTGGATGCACCGGATTTATATTTTGTGCCCTTGATGCACCAGATTAGTATTTTTGTGCATTGTTGCACTAGACTTGCATTTCATGCGTTTATTGCACCAGGCGGGTATTTCGAGCATTGGTTAGACTAGATTTATACCCAGTACCTTGGTTGCACTTGATTTATGTTTTTGAGCATTATTTTACCAGGTTTATGTTTTGTGCGCATCAGAGGCACTTGAGTGAGATTCTACTCGTGCCTGTTGGATACCCTTGATTTAGATTTTATCCGTGCATATTGGATGCGATTTCATTCGTGCGGGACAGATGCACTTGATTTGGATTTTCGCGCATGTTGGGCGCATGATATGAGATGTGATTTTGTGCACACCGGATGCACTGTATTGAGATTTTCCTGCACTCTAGATGCACTTGATATTGTTGTCGTGCACACCCGTTGCACTGGACAGATGCTTTCGTGCACACCTTTTGCACTTAGTTTTTCTTTTGTGCACATTGGTAGCACTTGTATTTGGACTTGATTTCCGTGTGCACCAGATGCACGTGATTGCTGGATACGCTTTTTGAGGCCGATTTTGCTTTGAGCACTTTGTTTTCATGATAGGTACTATATATTATATAGTGGCCGAACAGGACTAATCTGAGGACAGTACATGAGTACTTTGCATGCATTGGAAGATTAGCAAGAGCTTTTCAAAAAGGAGCTATAGTCTCGCTATTTCCTACGTCTCCGCGAGCGACACGAACGTGTACAAAGCAAAACCTTTTGGGATATTTCAAAACGACGGAACGTATATTTGATAAAAAAAACATATATTTATTATTTTACAATGAGCTTCCGTCACTGTGCCGTGAGTTACGCATCACATGGCGATTCAGAAAAGATTTTGCATGTATTTTATTCGAATTTCGGAGTTTTTTCAAGGATGCGTACAATATATGTATTATAGTATTTGACTAGTGCATATTGGATTTCGGTAGTAGATTCGAGATCTGTATCTCCATTGTAACTCCAATGATATGCATGCAAATCCGATGATTTATGTGACGCTTGACGGAGTTCGATTTAAGTTTTGTATTCGTTTTCGTGCGCACGCGACGCGCTGTGGTATTTCTATATCTTCCGTGATTTCGGAGCCCCGTTGATTTGAGCTGATTATTGAAATGTTTTAGATTTTGGGGGTTTAAATTTAAATTCGGGGACCGAATTTATTTAAGGGGGAAGATTATAACATTTCAGAAAATATAAAATATTATTTTTGGAATTTAATATTAAAATAATATTTTTCCCGAAAACTGTCCGATTTGTGAAATTGGGGTTTTCGAAAATGGGTATAAATATATACCAATATTTATGAAAAAAATGGAAATTAAAATAATTTATTCATTTAAAAAGATGTTTATTGGATTTGGCATTTTTAAAAGTTATTATATGCGATTTGTATAAAAATCGATTAGTGCACTCCTCATCGCGATTAGGCCAAATCCGTATTTCTACAGTTTTTCGTGGCTAGTGCACCATATCATGTTGCATTTAGTTACATGTGGTTCATTTGTATTATTAGTTTCATATTGTGTTTTGGTTTTGTGAGGGAAAAAGAAAAGAATAAGAGAAAGTGCAATAGGGTAAATTAGTGAAAGAGAGGGTGAGAACAAAGAAGAGAGAGAGAGGGCAGCCACATCTTTAGTCCCCCATCATTTACTTCTCCTTCTTCTTCCTCACTTCCCTCCACCTTCACCCCATGATATCATCTCAAAATATTCATCCAAACCCTAAACCCCCTTCACAAAAGTTGATCCCCTCTTCACCCACTACACTTTGGACCCATCAATGTTGGATTTTGAGGACTTTGGACTTCTAGGGTTTTGCTTGGCGGCATCCATGAGGTATAGTTTTTGTTTTCCCTTCCATTTAGTATAGTTTTTGTTTTCCTAGCATTCTAGTTAGTTAGAATTGGGTTAAGGTGTGGATTTGTGAACTTGGAAATTCCTAGAGAAGGGTTTGAGTGTTGTGTGGATTGGGTGATGCCTAGTGGTTGTTACAAGGCCCTAGAGACCAATTCTTGACCTGGACTAGTGACCAAACCCCAAAATACGAACTTTAGATTCGTCGATATCGGGTTTTTATGGATTTAGTGATGGTATTTAGAGATCCGGGATGACCCGAGACAACCATAAAAGAAGTTCCCATGACCATGAGACGTGCAGGCAACCATGAACCACCACCTGAAACCCGAGCCTAATATCCCCTACTCTGGCCGTAGATTTATTGCTATAGGCCGCAAATTTCAGCCAAGTTGGAGTGAAAACTTGTGATTTTTGGTTTGGGGCATTTTTATCCTATATCTAGAGCAACCCCATATGAAAATTGGCTAGTTTGTCCTGAGCCAAAATCTGAGAGACTTTTGTGTGATTTAGGCTAAGTTTTCCGTATTTTGAAATGTTTGGTTTTGCTACTTTGATTTGTATTTGGTTGTTGGATGTTTGTGTATCAACAACAAGGGACGTTTGAATTTTTTTGCACGCGTAGACCATAGGTTCTAACCTATGAGCGCGCCGTGTGCCGTATCGGTTTTCCGGATTCGATTTTAATAGCGATTTTGATTGTGTATTATTGTAGGTACTTTCACGTGGATTCTGAGGCGACGGATCATGGAATCATCGACTTCGGCAAGCAAAGATCAAGGTGAGTAGATCTGTATCTACGGGGGAAGTCGGGTGGATGGCGTATAGCACCCCCGCAAACTTTGATGGAAACCGATTCAATTATAGAATATGGTTAAGGGAAACTTTAATAGAAAACTATAGATAGAGTTAAATGATAGGTAGAGAAACCATATTAGAAACTATAGGAAAGTTAGCAATGATATAATACGATTAATACGTGATGACGAGATTAAGGATGATGTTCGACGATATTGCTGTGTTGGATACTATAGGACTAGATAACAGACGTAGATGTGTCATCCGAACCATACCTATTTCCAAACTGAAGGTTCGTATGCATCTTTTAAACAGATACCTTGAGGGACCTTATGGATTTTCAAATGATATATTTTCCTTAAAAACACTGTATCCCCTATTTTCAAAACTACGATTCGCTTCTTTTAAAAACTGATTTTAAGGTTCAGGTGTGTATGTTAGATTAAATACCTATGCTTATAGTAAAGGTAGAATGTATATATATAAATTGACTTGATGTGGGATAGAAATGCGATGAAAAGAATATATGGTGTGATATGATGACCTAATGATGTGTTAGTATACAGATGCGAGTCGACTGAGATGATTGATACCTTGTCGGTCCCCTGATATGAGATAGTTATGGATGTGACCTAGGACATAGGTATATAGATATATAGATATCATGTTTTGAATCATGAGTGGTATGTCGTACGTGACGTTAGGTCTGTACCCCTTATTTTCATATAGGATGATAGGATCCCTAATGGTTTAGTGACGACGTACGATGATTTTCTGTACGTGATGAGTTTTCTGACAATTGATTCTTACCCTTGACTCGAGGATGTTGTACGATAGATTATACCGTACGTGATGTTGTGAGGGTAGATGCTGATTGATAGATTCACCGACTCAGACATCTGATAGATACGTATACCTTATAGCTTTTAGCTGATGATTTACCTTATGCAGCATTCATGTTATACTCATTGCATTGCATATACCTGTGCTAGTACACTTCCACCATTATCGATGATGCTTATGTTACACGTACACAGATTTGCCGGCTCACACACTTCGTCATTGATAATTGCCATGTCACTACACAGTAGAATTGCTGCATCATGATATGACTCCTTGCATGATTCACTTGCTATAGTTACATATGCACCTTTATACGATGTTGTATTTGACTTTGGAGTATTTGGGAACCGCAAGATATATTTTTAAACTGGATTCCTTTAAAAGAGTGGTTTTCCCTCGATATGTGCATGTTACTGTTCCATATTGCATGATATACGAATATGCTTACATTTCTGTTATATGTCGCATACATCATGTTATACGATTATAATCATTTAGAGTTTATATGAGATTTCTGGATTTGAGAACCGTGGTAATTTTAAAAGAAAGTATGTATCGTTTTAAAAACCCGGTTTCTCTTGATATGATATTTCAGTGCGTCCACCATGTGTTTTCTCGGTTCAGAGACATGTGACAGTGATACCCGATCGAGGAGCTGGATAAGGCCGATTGCGGGTACATGGTGGACCCGGTATGTTACCCCGGGGTAAGAAAGGGATGCTGTGTAAGAGACAGTGAAAACAGAGGGACTACTACCTACCGGTGATAGTATTTGGGCTCAGCGGATATCCGGAGGATACCGACCAGAGTCGAAAGATAATATGGGCCGATCCAGACTGACGGAGCCCGAGGGCCGATCCGGACTGACGGAGCCCGAGAGATATGAGGATTTACGTTTCGATGCCGGGCACGGTTTTCATGATGTTTTCAAGTGTCGGTGTTGGGCACTCAGGTTCCATGATTTTGATGTGTCGCGAGGGACACACATTGATTCATATCCTCTTATTTTCATGCATATGCTTTTATGATACATACATTGATGATATAGTTGGACGAGGTCCACATGCATAAATACATTGATGATATGGTTGGAGGAGATCCGCATGCATACAGACCTTGATCATATGATTGGATGATATTCGCATACATATAGGTGTTGATTACATTGTTGGCACACATACAGATATGGTCACCCTAGATATCATAGTATTACCTTTATGATACAGTTGACCTAGGTGTCGTTGTTTATTCGATTTCTACTTGTTGATGTTTTCTGCTCACGAGTTGGTTACTCACCCCCGTTGTGCCACAGTTCTTGCAGGTTGACCGCTTGGATCAGTAGCGGCATCGCTGACACACAGTTACTTTTGGGTGATTGCTTTGGTAGGTGGGACATTTGTATCATACCCACTCTTGTATTTATATTTCATATTGTATCTAGTGAACTCCATCAATCAAATTTAGTAATTGTGTAAGTAATGAGACTTAGTGAGACTTGTGGTTGCGAGACTTAGAGCGAGGGGTTTCCCGCTACTTGTGGTTTTGTTGTCTTGCTTATTTCTTTATCTTTTGTGGTGAACTTCGCCGTTGGGCGTCGTATACTTATATTTACTGTCTTACGTGGTTTTGATCCGCCGTTTGGCGAAGAGCTAGCTCCCGCTTGGGGATGCCTTTATCATTATCTTGTATTGTGGTTTTGGATCAAAATATACAAAGGAGGTGCTGCCCAATTTTTTTTAAAAGACGAAACATGCTTTCAAACTAATAAATTTCACTTGCATTATTCATGTTCCTTTTCTAGGCATTTAAGAAAACTTGATTTCATTATACCCTTATTTCAAAATTTCACCTCCTTGATTTTTCTTAAAAAGGTTTAGATTTCTGGGTTTCGGCTTACTTGAATTATGTGACGCCTTTAGACGTGGCGTGATTTAAGTGCTAGTCACGAGCTAATATTTCAGGTCATGAAAATTTCGTTGAAATACAAGGTCCAGATTTTGAGAAGTTATAGGTATAAGAATGAAGTAAAGAACTATTTGTTGGAAGTATCAGGATTCTTCGAGGTAATCGAAGATATAGATACTTGTGTTTGGTATTCCATTGTAAGTAATAGTTTTGAGAACTTGCTTCTCTCTCAGGTTACTCATATGTGGATGCATTGCTAGATGAGTAATGCTGCTTGGCCTCCTTCCATTTAGATGATATGCACTGGAGACAGCTGCATGTATATTGAATCTGGTTCCAATTAAATAAGTGCCTTAGTTTCTATATTGGATATATAGAATGGATTCATATCTTAACGATGTTAAGGTATATGGAGTTGTCCGGCTGATGCTTAAAACAAGAATCTGGATAAACTCAAGGCACGTTTCAGTAATGGCAGTTTGTGGGTTATCCCGGGCTTTGACGAGGGTTAACTTTCTACCATCTGGAAGATCAATATATATATTGTTCTTGACTCGCCACCAGTTTTAGTATAATGGATTCTTTTCAGAAAACATTAGCGGGAGTATGGTAGAACTGGAAGTGATTTCAGAACCACAAACGATTACTGAAAATTTAGTAGAACCTAAAGATTCAATTAGTTTCGACAGTCTATTAGCCACTCCGCAGATTTAGTTGCTAACCTCAGACACCAGAGAGGTACTTCGGTCTTCTCAGAGACGGTAACAGGGAGGTTCTTGTTTAACCAAACTTGCCAAAGCTGCTGTTCTAGACTATGATATCTGGCAGGAGGATGAGTATAACGTCGTTCTAAACAAGGTTTAGAAGTGCTCGTGTAAATGACTCTGCCGGAAGATTGTTGTAGTCGGTGGGAGCAGCGGAAGCATAGTGGATAAGTAGCTTATGTCTATTATAGACTAAAGCAGATATAGCGGAGATAGATCATCTATTTTTGATGTGACAGTCATGGAGTTTGACTTCATCAAAATAAGAGATGGATATGGTAAGAAAGTAGTAGGGTGTGATGTCCAGTTATTTTGATGACATGCACTAAATAGGAAGAGATCTTCCTATACTACGATCGGTTATACTATGGTTGTCACAAGGTGGTTTCTCCACATAGGATATGGATATAATATCAGGGATTTTGGTGACTAGATCTATGGTTTTAGATCTAGATTTAGGAAGTGTTCCAATTCGGGTACTTTGATATTATTCTAAAGTATTTTAGAATGGACGACTCCTGGCGTGGTGGTGTACCCGCAGGTGATGGAGTCACCCACTCTAAATAGATGTCTTCTAGACTGATGAGAAGAGAAATTTGCATGATTGGCATATCACTTACTTAGACAATTGAGTCAATCATGAGATGTCAAGTACAACATCAGATATTGATTTTGCACAGGCTGCAATAAGTATATATTAATCCAATTCTGGAGAAACATTAGGAAGTAGTTATGAACATAAGCGAATGTTCTTGGTATATGGTAACGACGGCCTCCTTCGGGAGGCGGTTATCCTTTTAGGCTTCCAAGGTGACCTAGATGACAAAGTGGCTGTCAGAGTTATAGTTTTCCCTCTTTTAAGGGGCAGTATGTTGGACGGGTGGTCCAAGCGGATACTGAGGAAGGCATGGCGTAGAATACTGATTAAATTCAGTGGATGATACAGTCTAAGAAGTTTGTTGGATTTGGAGTTCATTTGTGAACAGGGTCCCATCAGATATCCAGACAAATTCTAAGACATGTATTGCTCATTTCGGGAGATAGTCTTTCTCCGCGAAGTTGATATATATAGAGAGAAAAGATAGAAACACTGGAGCGGATCCACTCACTAGGGCTATTTCTCGAATGCAATAGTTTCGCAAACGGGCTTTGCGAAAATGATTAGTAGAGAAGTTGGGTGTTCGGTATCACACGGGCTGTGAGTATGCTACACCGCAATAATTAGCCTTAAGTGCAAGCGGGAGATTGTTTGCTACAGTGCCCTCAAGTCAATTATTGAATCGCAGGCAAGCGATTGTGATGATTGAGGGAGGACCTATACGGGGAGAACAGTATTACTCGAGATGATAGTATGCTATCTGGTTTGTTTTTATCATCATGTACATGCATTAGGTGGCATTACAGATCACTATTACATATTGATAGAGCGCATAGGATTCTTGCTTGACTACCAGCATTATGATGGCGATCATATATGTGGGAGCAGGGTGGTCTATGAGCACATCCTTAAATGTCCCTAGTCGAGGGGTATCGAGACTGGGCATTGATACTTCAGAGTAGACTAGTGTATACTTATCGAGACCCCGACGAGGGACGGTGGCCTGTCTCACAAGCCATTGATGTTAGTTTGTCACATAAGATAGTATACAGGTGCTCATTGGATTATGAGTACACTGGACGGACTCGCCGGTAACATTCTAGTTGGTATTATACCTATTGTCAGATAGCAGTTCCCAGGTGACATAAGTACAGGTTAGTCTGTCGACCTGAGATTGTCATTTATCTCGTGTGAGTTCCCACTGTGCTTTGATTATTACATTACTACTGCTCAAAGTAGTCGGGCAAACAGGTTTTAGTTGGGTACAGTACCGAGCCACATGGAGGCTGTGAGCGGATCGTCGGGGATTCCTCTCTCCCGGTATTGGGGGTTGATGTCATGTTGTGCACGGGTGGCCATCACCCGGTATCAGTAGTTTCTCAGTGGGTGATGGGCTTCATGCCGAGACAAAATATCGCGTTATTAGGGGTCTGACTTTATCCACTCCCCTAGACATGATATGTGATACTATTAGATGAACAGACCGGACTGTATGGAGATTGTTACGGACGGGCTCAGTTGAGGTTAGGATGAGTTTGCTCATCGGCCTTCCTTTCGCTCAATACCTGGGTAGCCGTTACGTACAGCTAGTGCCGCTGACGTGTTTGTAGTTAAACCCACAGCCAGTGTATTGACGAGTCTTTAGACTCCCACACAGGGATTTCATGGTTCAGGCGATTTGGTATAGATGACGTATGTTGGTACATACAGGTGTCCGATTAAATATGTACATGCTACATAGACTTTAATCGGACGGTTGATAATACTAGCGGGTTAGGATTATGCCAGATTATTAAATCAGGTTTTGATTTAATAATATATATATATATATATTTATATTTATATATGTATTCTAGTATTATTGTTCACTATTAATTTTCTCTCTTGACTATTCGTATTTTTGTATGAATACGCGTATATGTATTTCGATACATATACTAGGTTGTATTCCGTATTTATACGGAATAGCTTCTAGAAGTTGGACACCTCATTTAGATGATTTTCTTTTTATAAAATCATTTATTTTTCTGAATGAGGTGGAGGGTGAGTTGGCATGAGCATGGCGATGCATGGAGAGATGCATGGCTCTTGCTTATTTTATTGGAAAATGAAAGAGATATTTTCATTGCATGGTTGCAAATGACTTAGCCATATTCTCTACATGCCATGCCAATTATATTTATAATCTTGGTGATTCATTCATCACTTACTTCATTCGTTCACACTCTCTTAGAGAGACTTAGCCATTTTTCTTGAGTTGCTCATGCCACTAGTTTTCCTTACCTCCTTCATCTTCTTGGGTTGCTCATTTTAGCTCATGAGATGAGAGAAAAATATAGTGAGACATTCCTACACCTCCACTCTCCTTTTCTAGCAACCTTGGAGCGTCGGTTGCCTCGCTTGGCGAGGCTGGAGCCTGCGTTGTTTCCCTCGGGTGGATTATCATCGATGGAGGAAGACCGGCAACCAAGTTCGATCTGCGACCCCTAGGAGCTAATGAAGGTGATAGAAGACCGAAAGACTTGGTTCATTCGGTATAACCTTTCCACACTCCAACTTAGTTTGCAAGATTAGGGTTAATGGTAGATCCGTTTTTGCGGGTTGTGTTAGCGCCAGTTTATAAAAATTTTGTTCCACAATCGGCCACGGTTCGATAGCTAGGGCGCTGGCATAAACCAATAGGATCAATCTCATGTATATCATATCACGTACGGTATAACCCATCGTACGATATCATCGAGTCAAGAGTGTGGATCCATCATTATGTATATCATATCCCGTATGGTATAACCCATCGTACGATATCATCAAATCAAGAGCACGGATCTATGGTTACGTACATCTTATCATCTCATCTAGTCGCATATCCTCACATATTATATTATCTCATATCGTATTATGAACATATATATCGCCTAATCTTCATATAATATATCATATCTTATCATGCCATATCATATCGTATCACATAACTTATCTTCGTGACGTCATGCCCGATTACATCGACTTGTATCATAATAAAATGTCATATCCTCATCTCGTGACGCTATATCGAAGTTGTCCTCAAACTTACATGTATGTATGTGTATATATATACATATACACATAAACATATATATATATATAAATATATATATACACACACATATGTATGTGTACAACATATATACCAATGGCTCAAGGTTAAGAGAATAAGTACTAAGGACATACCTCCCTACGGGTACGCTTACTATCGCCTATAGTCTCCTAGAATCATATTAGCTAAGTATACATATCAAATATTTATACATATATAACTATATACCTAGTACCCTAATACAATGGTTGCGGTGGTGCTATACGCAATCCACCCGACCTCCCCCGTAGACATCTACTCACCATCCTCGCTCTAGCCGAAGTCGATGAATGACTTGTTCTCCTTCGTCGCCCCGGAAGTCCATGCAAATGCACCTACAAATCAAAGCATATCGTATCGAAATCAAAATCAAATCTGAAAACCGATACGGCAAGCGAAATGTACATAGGTTAGAACCTATGGTCCACGCATGCAAGAACAACCAAACAACTCCTAACGTTGATGTACAAACGTCAAACGACCGAGTCAAAACTCAATTATCAAAAATCTAGTGTTCAAACGTCGCAAAACGAAATCAGCAACTTAGAAAAACACTCCCAGATTTTACCTAAGATGAAATTAGAACATTCTGCACAGTGGATATGCCTAGTTATCAGAGGATTGAGCTATGGACCAAGAACCAAATACTTATCGTAAGGTCAGGCCGCAAATTGCAGCCAATAAGGTTATTTTGGCGGCCAAGAATAGGAGATGGGGGCTCGGGCTTCAGGGGTAGATTCTTAAGTTCCTGCACATCTCTTTGTATAAGCAATTTATTTTTCAGAGCTTTCGAGTTATTCCAGATTTCATTAGAACACCACAATTCAACAAAATGCCCGATGTCGGAAAATTCTAAGTTCGTTTTTTGGGACTTCTAAACTCACTTAGTCCAAGGATTCTATCACTAAAGGCTAGTAGTAGTCACTCTCTAAACTCTCTACTATAACTCTACTACTCATTCAACCCACCAAAGATCACCCTAGAGTTTTCCAAGTTCACTAAACATAACTTGTTTAACTCTAAACTAGCATAGAAGATTAGGAAACTTCAACACTTAACTAAAAGTGTGGGAATTACCTTAAAGGAGCATCTCAAGAAAATTCTAAGATGGCCAAATGAGCTCAAGACTAGAAATTGATCCCACCATGATGCAGTGATGTGAGGAACATTATTTGTGAGGGGAACATGGGATTTTGATGATGTTTTGGGAGGGTTGTATGGTGGTAGAAAGGGTGGAGGAGATTAAGAAAATGGAGGAGACGAGGAAAAGAAAGAAGATGAAGAAAATAAGGAGATGAGGAAAGCCAAAGAGAAGTGTAGAACCTTCTCTCCCTCTCTCTCTCAACCATGCTTCCTTGTCCCCTCACATTTTTATTTCTTTCCCTTAAAAAAAACAAAACAATTAAAAGCAAACTTTAAAAAATGAAACCATGGCAATAAATATGGACCAATGTCACAATATGAATTGTTGCATGTCATGATACATAAATAGGGTTAATACATAATTAGTAAAATATTAATCAAGTTTAGCATAAATTTGTATGTAAATAATTGTATAAAAATTTATAAAAGCCCAAATCAAATAAATGCTTCCATAATTAATAAGTCATTTTAAAATTCCAATTATTTTCCAAACAATATGTATATAATCATACCATTCCATTAAATCTAATTTCCATACTTTTATAATATTCATAAAATTTATTATTATTTAAATCCCAAAAATAATATTTTATATTTCTGAAATGTTACAATCTTCCCCCCTTAAATAAATTCGGTCCCCGAATTTAAATTTAAACAACCCCCCAAATATCAAAACATTTCAGTAAATCTATCAAATAAACGGTGCTCCGAAATCACGAATACGAAGATATGTCATAGCGCATCGTATGCGCATGAAAATGAGTGCAAAACTCAAAAATCGAAACTCCATCAAGCGTCATGCAATGCTGAGAGTTATGAAAAAGATACAAGTTTCAAAATCCATTGTTAAAATCAAATATAATATAATCAGGACTATAATATATATACATATATATACATATATATATATAGTACACATCCTTGGAAAATCGTCTAAATAACCGAACAAAAGTGCATGCAAAAATCCTTTTCAAATCGTCGTGCGATGCGCTTATCACGGTACAAGTAGTAGACGTTCATTTTGTAAAGAAATAGCCATATATCTATGTAGGGTTACTAGGCACTGTCACAAGGGTCTATAAGGCATCAAGCATGCCCGATTTAAATTTTAGACGTGCCGAACAACCCAAAGCAGGGATCTTTGCTAGATTATTCGGGTTAAACATGCAAGTAAATATCTTTAAAACTAAGAGAGAAGGATTACAACCTTTGTAGTCCGCTCCTTCGCTTCATAAGCTCCGAGTAGTATTCCCTTTGCCGCGATCCATGATCTCCCGGACTCAAGAAAAGCTCCACAACACGAATGATCCATGCTTACTTGAAATCTTCCTTTTCAAAGATGATCTACCTTGAAGTTTCTTTAACTCAAGCTCTCACTCACTAATCAAGTATTAATGAAGTGAACATCCTCATCTAATTGGCTAGATTAGATGAGGATGATGTAGTAGGATTTATGCTCTCTTTTATTATCAAAATCTCACACTAATCCATCACAAAAGAAAAACCTAGAAAGCTTTTCAAGAGCTCAAAGAAGAAGAAGAAGAATGAATATCATTTGTGATGAATAATGAATTGTTCTTATCATTACAATTGCAACCATGGTTAAGTCTATAGGGTTCCTAGGCACTCTAACAAGGTTGTACAAGGCATCAACCATGCCCGATTAAAAAAAAATAGCCGTGCCGAACAACCCTAACCAAGATCGTATACTAGAGATTATGCGAAAACAAGCAAGTTAAACATTTTAACTATAAGTGAAAGGGATTACGACCTTTGTAGATCCGGTCCTTCACTTCTAAAGCTCCGTGTTGACATCCCTTCACTGTGATCATCGGAATCCCGGACTCTAGCGATGGTTTCTTCGGAGAAATGAGCGGGCTAGGTCGTTGACTTCGAGGCCGAAGATGATCTACGTCGAGGAGACTCAAACTCAAGCTCCTTCTTCACTAGGTCAAAAACTTTGTGAAGAGAACACCCTAAACTAAATGGCAAGTAGTAGAGGATGATAAAATAGGAAGTGGGTTCACTTTGGATTTGGATTTCTCACTTTGTTTCTTCACTTGAAATTTTTTCTAGCAAGCTTTCTTCTTCTTGAAGAAGAAGAAGAAGAAGAAGAAGAAGAATATGAATTAATTAAAAGGAATAATCAAGTGAAGTCTATCATAATGCAACCATGGGTGAGTTAACCTTTGTAGAGACTAAACTAGAGTTTAAGTTAATGGTTAGGTTAATGAAAATCTCATGCAAAACAAAATGGTTAGACTTTGTCAAAGATGCTTGAAAGCTTCATGAAGCTTCAAGCAAAGAAAAAGAAAACCACCATTTTGTTTTACCAAAACAAATAAAAAACCTAAACCATTAACCTAAACATGGTGTAAGTCATGCAAACACCCAAGTTTGCATGTATCATCAATCATGATACAAACTAGTGCACAAACATATATCACATATACAACTTGTGCACATCAAGTGAGAAAAACAATCTTAAGTGAACAAATACTAGTTAATGTAAAGTAATATATCAAATATATAATTATACATTAAATCATTAAATCAATACTTGATTTAATTATCCGGTCATATCGCATATAACCGACTAATATCAACTGTATCAATATATCGAATCAACATTTGATTCGGTAACCCGGCTATATCTCATATAACCGTCCGATGATACAAATCGCGAGAATAGAATTCAGTATCACATACTGGTATTATTCTCGGTCCCGTACATATCTCATATGCGCTCCTATTTCGTTTCGCTTGAGCCAGGAAACCTCTGTGTATGACTCTAAAGACTCGTCAATACGCCGGCAGTAGGTGGTGATCATATCAATCACCTACAAGCCGCAAGCGGTCTGCTAAACGTAACGGCCACCCAGGTATTGACCGATCAGAAGATCAACGAGCAAGCCTGCGCACACTCCTGCGAATCCAACCAGTAACACTTACCGCACTGTCCGGTCTGTTCGTCTGATATGTCGCATATCTCGCCTAGGGGTGGTAAACGTCAGACCCCAGTAGCTTGATAAGTCATGCCGATGTAAGGTCCATAACAAGTATGAAACTACTGATAACACTTACCAGTAAATCAGTGCAACCTTGGCCAGGGATTTCCAGTTATGGCCAGACGAGCATAGTGCAACATCAACCCCCAATATCGGGAGACACGAGTCCCCTCTTATCGCTCATTACCTCCATATGAATCGGGCCTGTACCCAAAAACCACCTATTTGCACGACTCAGTAGAGCCGTGGTAGGGTGGAAATCAAAGCACAGTGGGAGACACACAAGACTCTATGACGATCTCGGGTCAACAGACTAAGCTGTACCAGTGTCACCAGAGAACTGCCATCTGACGTGAGGTATAATACCATCTGGGAGTTCTTGGCGAGTCCGTTCAGTGTACTCAGTCTCCACTGAGCACTCGCATACCATCTCTGATGTCAAACACCAATGGATATAGGATCATCCATCGCCCATCACATGGGTCGAGAAGATATACGCTAGTCTACTCTGGAATATCGATGCCCCGTCTCGATATTCCCACGACTAGGAACATTGTAGGATGTACTCATGGACTACCCATGCCCCACTAGTATGATCTACATCATAGTCCTGCAAGTCGAGTACACATCCTAAGGGCTTTATCAACATGTAACAGAGAGACGGTAAGTATATATGTTAAGATAAAGAGTAACCAGATAGAGTACTATCATGTCGAGCAAGAAAGTCCTACCTATATATGTCCCAGCATCCACTACAATACACATCTCATGTACAGTAATGGCCTCTAGGGCATACATATAACTAACAATCTCCCACTTGCACTAGGGCCATCTGTAGCAGTGGTTGTAGTATCTCATACTCAACCATCCCGTAAAATTCTCTCTCTGGGAAAAGGCCTTTGTGAGTGGATCCGCCGTGTTGTCCTCTGTGTCTACTCTCCTAACCTCGATCACCCTGGAGAACAACTATCTCCATGATCAGGTGATACTGCCTTGGAATATGTCTGGGTCACTGATGGGACCGAAGTTCCTGGGCCAAAGCCACACTTCCATTGTCACACAATGGTAGGAACCTAGTTCATCTCATGAACTAATATACACCCAAACTGCCTCTTTAGTAGTATCTTTGATAGCGATGTCACTAGCCTTTATCGTCTAGTCTGCCACTGTATCTAGCTTGGAACTCTTACAACATACCGGCCCTCCACTGAGGGTAAAGACAATGCCTGTGACTGACATTCAGTCAACCTTATCACCCTGGAACCTTTCTAGTGATTCTCCCCAGGATTGATTGATACCATCTCACTACATCTAGTGAGAATCCTAATATCCATTTAGATCCATCACATAGATCCAAAACCCAGGATTTAGGAGGTATCACCTTTATCCAATACGGAGAATCCTTGTGATAAGCGGAGATTGACCGTGCGCAGCATAGGAAACTCTTTTCTTATCAAGAGTATGTTGTCCTCGTACAATACGAGGATGACCACCTTACTCTCTACTACCTTTTTGTATGTACAAGGTTCATCTACTATTTTGATAAAGTCAAACTCTTTGACTACTACATCAAAACAGATGTTTCAACTCCGCGATGCCTGCTTTATCCCATAAAACATCTTGCACACGTTTCCGCTGCTCCCACTGTTTACGAAGCCATCTGGCTATGTTCTTATAGACGCTTTCTTCTAAATCAATATTTAGAAAAGTAGTCATGACACCCAACCACCAGATCTCGTAGTCATGGTATGTAGCAATGGCAAGTAGGATCCGGAAGGACTTAAGCATAGTCACTGGAAAAGGTTTCATCATTATCCATGCCTGGTCGATGACGAGAACCTTTAACAAGTCTAGCTTTGAAAGTCTCAACTTTTCCATCTACACCAAGTAATCTTCTCAAGATATACTTGCTCGTGATGGGGATTTAACCCTTCAGATATAGCAACCAAAGTCCATACTTTGTTGGTGTACATGGATTCCATCTCAGATTGCTAAGCATCCAGCCATTCTTACAGAGTCCCTACTCTCGATGGCCTACTCGAAACTATTTGGGTCATCATCTCATGATGCATTCCTCGCTCCCACTGTCATCGAGAAACCGAAGCATCTCACAGGCGGATGAGGAACCCTGCTAGATCGGCGGAGAGGCTGAGGTTCGTCGGGGACTATTGAATCCTTTGGTTCTGTCAGATCATCAGCTGTAGTTTGTATAGATGGAAATCCTTCCAGTTCTACAGAACTGACCTTGCCTCAATCTTGTCCGGATTTTGCTTTCAGACATAGGCTGGACAATCCCCAAATCTTAACATACTTAAGATATGGGCTCTTCCCATTCCATATCACATATGAAGTGGTAGGCAACTGATTTGATTGGAAACCTATTCAATAGGTATGCAACTTCTCAAGTGCATAACCCCCAAAAGGGAACAGGTAACTCAGTAGTACTCATCATAGAGCGCACCATATCACATAGGGTGCAATTGCTCCACCCTGATACACCGTTGTGCTGTGGTGTATACGGAGGAGTAATGCTGAGAGAGAATCTCATTCTCCTTTAGAATAGTCCAAGAATTCCATGCACAAGTATTCTCCTCCCTGATCTCATCATAGGACATAATACTTATACCCGTTTTTGGTTCTCTACTTCTGACTTATATTCTTTGAATTTCTCAAAAGTTTCAGAAATGAGTTTCAAGAGGAACATGTGTCCGAATCTTGAGAGATCATCTGTGAATGTAAGGAAGTACAAAGAACCGGTCTTGGTATGTGTAGACAGGGGACCTTCATACATCAGCATGTATCAATCCTAAAAATTTACTAACTCTTTCTCTGTTTCCAGTAAACGGAGCTATGGTCATCTTATCTTTGTGACATAACTGGAAAGTTTCACAAGATGCAAATTCAAACTGATTTAAATATGCATCTCAATGTAACTTCAGCTAGTTGGGTCGCATTGATATGACCTAGTCTACAATGCCTCAAGAAAGATTCGTTCATTTCTGAATTCTTCCACTTGTGTGTGTTCTGTATACTAAGAACTATAGTTTGATTTAGAACGTCAATGCTTTTAGATAACGAGCCTGAACCGATCAACTCTTGACATAAGAAATGTTCAAAAGATTATCCAACAATACAAAATTATATCCTTCTTTAATAAATAAAGAGACTGATATGATGTTGTATATCAGGTTCGGTATCTAATAACATTCGTTCAGAATTAATGTATTCTGGTAATACAGGGTGATAACTATCAACAGACTTGGCTGCAACACTTGCACGGTTTCTATCTTAAGAAATTTATCACCCGTTCTCAGTTCTCTACCTATCTGTAGCCCATGTAACAGATTACATAGATGGGATCCTGTTCCGGTATCTAATACCCAGGACGTAGAGGATACTGAGAAACAGTTCTCTGTAATGAACACACCCGAAGAAGATGCATCATCATGCACTTTCTTCGTTTGGGCGGCACGGGAATTCTGGTAATCCCCAATTTCCTGCTCTGTCTTATAACAATTATATGTTGGAGCAGGACCAACGTTCCCTAGCTCAGTATAACAAGCGGGTTCGGTCAATACTTCCATATTATTATCTTGATTAAGGCGTGACATAGTCTCTACCTGGAGAGAGAAAGAAGAAAACACTATGCGTGCACTCTTGCAAGATTAGATTGGTTATATATTTTATCTAATCAGGATGGCTCCCACTGTTTTTTTCAAATTCTCCTTCAAACCCTAAAAGGAAAGACTATCCGGGATTAATTACACTCTACAAGTTCGCCAATCTTTCGGCCAGGCCAGTGCCGGTACTTTGAGGGAGGTTCCCTGTGCTTTCGCACAGACCTAATTAAAATAAACCTCATTTTTCCAGGGGCGTAACCCCGTTGACACCTTTCTAGACACCTACTTGATCGGCTAATTGTAAAGTGCAAAACTCTCCCAGGAGTAACAATTACTGGCAATGGGTATCGGGATCCAACTATCATATAGAAGGTATGCAATCTCATTGCAAATTTCAACACTTGAAACTCCCGATAAAGGTTTTTACCCCTAGCACTTATGACCTTAACTATGGTCAACAAATCATAAGCACTAGTCAAGCTCAACCCGTCATTTCGTGATTAATTAGACCCACCCATATGACCCTTAACTAAGGTCAACAAAGTCACGCGACTGTCCTAACTAATCCCATCATATGCTATGTAGGAAGACATCATTTAGCTACCGTACACTGTGCTTTGACTATGGTCAACAAACACAGCACGAATACTAAGTACTCTACTTCCTAAAATGACGGAGGGTTGCGGATGGTTTTTAAGAAAACCTTTTACGCTTTGAACTTGATCTCGTTGCAGAATCAAATGATTTTTAAATGGAGTGTTTTTTAGGCTTTTGCTAGTTTCGCTAAAGAGGTCACTCCCGGTGAAGGGATCTCGGCTCTTTCCTCGTCGAATGAGGTGCAGGATATTCACAAAACCACTATGCAAAGCAAGAACTAGAAAAGCAGTCAAAAGACAAACCGAAGGCTGTAGCATCTGCTAGTCATTGCTAAAGAGGTCACTCCCGGTGAAGGGATCTCGGCTCTTTCCTTATCGAATAAGGTGTTGGATGTTCTACAAGGAACACCGCTATGCAAAGCAACAACTAGAGCTACCTGATTTTTAAAATTCGATTCCACAACATCATTTTAGGTTTATTTTATTTCATTAATCTCATTAATTAATGTCCCATCATTTAAGTCCACCTAAACATCACAGATAAATACAATGTACACTTATGCCATCCGCATTCGCCTCGATGTCCCGTCTGCACCGTTAGGTTAGGTAACTAACGGCAGAGCGGGGTAGGGCTAGCGCGGGTGTAAAATATAAGCAACGTTTATATAATATATCATATATACTATATACAGTATCTATCTGAACATATCACATGATCACATCACAGATAACGCAGCAGAAAATATCATATGAAATATTGGATATACTAGGACGTCCGTGTTTTATTTTGAGCCTATATAAAACACGGATTCCACGGTCGTGATGAATCGCCAATCCCACACCCCTAGACCCCTACGAGAGTGGCAAGCAACCCTACCAATTCTAGAGTTAAGAGACCCAGACTCGACTCCTCAAGATGGTCTCCCACTGGACCCTATAACCCGGTTACTTGTGCTCCCCTCCTTGGGTCTATCCAAATGCGGAAAAGTAAATAATATACAATGGTGACATCATCCACCGCCCGGAAGTGCCCCAATAAAAGAATAGTACATACAAGTTTTTACATTAATGAAAAAGAAAAGCACTCATCTCACATAAAACCCCCCGGCTATTCAAACACGACGATCTAATATAACATATCCAGCAACACATAACATCACATGTCATCAACGTAAGTAAATATGCCCATCCCAATTGTCGTTGACATATAGCAACGAAACCGGCGATATCACATATTACACTTACGGTCGCATAAAAAAAGTGTAAAACTACAACAGTTGGAATCCGCAACCTCTTTAGACATCGCATGCCTAACTATATGAATTCCTAAGACATCGCATGCCTAACTATTATAAACCCCGCATTTTAGTCTCATCATCGAAAACACTTTTCATTATCAAGTCGGGAAATTCAACAAGATTCCCGACATCCTGATCGAATGCTCGTCGCAAACTTTAGTAGACGGCCGTACCCTCGGATGCCGTCAACGAAGTGCACTAAGGCGGAACACCGCTGCCGCGAGCACCCGAACGGATGCTTTTGGCTACGGGGTTCTCCTACAGTCACTTGGTCGGGGCTATGGGGCGTGGCTATCTATTAAGTTTACCCGGTGAGTATCCGCGTACTTTACGTAATTACGACGGACTTTTGATCGCATCAAAATCCCGTGGCAACCGATCAAATGAGACTAAACTGCTATATTTATAACATTCAAATTAGTTATCTCATAACTACTTGTGGATTCCAAATATTGTATCACATTCCAGATAAATAGGCAATGTTAAACTTTCCGATCGAATAATCAAACACCTAAGTTTTCCCAAATAGCTCAACACTTGAAAAAAGTTTAAAAACATCCATTTCATGCCACAGTACCAACGGTCCAGCCGTAGAAGGGTCAAGCCAACGCCTCACATGTGGCACGCCGTACTCCCCCAAACCCTAAGGTTCAAAAGGCAGTTCAAGACGGTCACATAATCGAGTTAAGGTTTGTTGTTTTCTAGAGGGTCCATCGCGTTACTTGCACGACTTAGAACGTTCTTAAACTTCGGAAAAATCCAACACTTGGAAATTTTCCGGCAGGGGAAAAAGTGAGTTATTGATATCCGGTCGAACTTTTTAACACGATCTAAAAATTACCCGGACAAACTAAGCAAAGTTAAATTATCCGATCGAATCAACGAGTCCCCAATACAACCCTAAGAAAACTCAACACTTGAGTGGAATTTAAAAATTCCCAGAAAAAATTGACAAGAAAGGACCTAAGAATAAATATATGAAGTATGAGGGACTAAGTCATAATTTGGGCCGCGGAACCGCGGCCAAACCCTTGGTTTGGCCGCGGTTCCGCGGTCCTATAGACGAATCAGTGGGCTGTACTTCACAGTAATTCTTAATTTTTCCTGCTTAATTTTCTGAGCATATTTAATTCATAAAAAATCACGATTTCAAAAAATGTACAGAGAAGGGTATTCGTCGGGGTTTACGGGTTCGATCGGACTTCAAACTTCGTCTAGACTTCGCGTAAAGCTCTAGCTTGGCTCTGATACCACTGTAGGGTTCCTAGGCACTCTAACAAGGTTATACAAGGCATCAACCATGCCCTATTAAAAAAAAATACCCGTGTCGAACAACCCTAACTAAGATCGTATACTAGAGATTATGCGAAAACAAGCAAGTTAAACATTTTAACTACAAGTGAAAGGAATTACAACTATTGTAAATCCGGTCCTTCAGTTCCAAGGCTCCGTGTTGACGTCCCTTTGCTGCGATCATCGGGATCCCGGACTCTAGCGATAGTTTCTTCGGAGAAATGAGCGGGCTAGGTCGTTGACTTCGAGGCCGAAGATGATCTACGTCGAGGAGACTCAAACTCAAGCTCCATCTTCACTAAGTCAAAAACATTGTGAAGAGAACACCCTAAAGAGGATGATAAAATAGGAAGTGGGTTCACTTTGGATTTGGATTTCTCATTTTGTTTCTTCACTTGAAATTTTTCTAGCAAGCTTTCTTCTTCTTGAAGAAGAAGAAGAAGAAAAGAATATGAATTAATTAAAAGGAATAATCAAGTGAAGTCTATCATAATGCAACCATGGGTGAGTTAACCTTTGTAGAGACTAAACTAGAGTTTAAGTTAATGGTTAGGTTAATGAAAATCTCATGCAAAACAAAATGGTTAGACTTTGTCAATAATGCTTGAAAGCTTCATGAAGCTTCAAGCAAAGACAAAGAAAACCACCATTTTGTTTTACCAAAACAAATAAAAAACCTAAACCATTAACCTAAACATGGTGTAAGTCATACACACACCCAAGTTTGCATGTATCATCAATCATGATACAAACTAGTGCACAAGCATATATCACATATACAACTTGTGCACATCAAGTGAGAAAATCAATCTTAAGTGAAAAAATACTAGTTAATGTAAAGTAATATATCAAATATATAATTATACATTAAATCATTAAATCAATACTTGATTTAATGATCCGGTCATATCGCATATAACCGACTAATATCAAGTGTATCAATATATCAAATCAACATTTGATTCGGTAACCCGGCTATATCTCATATAACCGTCCGATGATACAAATCGCGAGAATAGAATTCAGTATCACATACTGGTATTATTCTCGATCCCGGACATATCTCATATGCGCTCTTATTTCGTTTCGCTTGAGCCAGGAAACCTCTGTGTAGGACTCTAAAGACTCGTCAATACGCCTGCAGTAGGTGGTGATCATATCAATCACCCACAAGCCGCAAGCGGTCTGCTAAACGTAACGGCCACCCGGGTATTGAGCGATCAGAAGATCAACGAGCAAGCATGCTCACACTCCTGCGTATCCAACCAGTAACACTTACCGCACAGTCCGGTCTGTTCGCCTGATATGTCGTATATCTCGCCTAGGGGTGGTAAACGTCAGACCCCAGTAACTTGATAAGTCATTCCGATGTAAGGTTCATAACAAGCATGAAACTACTGATAACACTTACCAGTAAATCAGTACAACCCTGGCCAGGGATTTCCCGTTATGGCCAGTTGAGCGTAGCGCAACATCAACCCCAATACCGGGAGAGACGAATCCCCTCCTATCGCTCATTGCCTCCATGTGAATCGGGCCTGTACCCAAAAACCACCTGTTTGCACGACTCAGTAGAGCCGTGGTAGGGTGGAAATCAAAGAACAGTGGGAGACACATAAGACTCTATGATGATCTCGGGTCAACAGACTAAGCTGTACCAGTGTTACCAGAGAACTGCCATCTGACGTGAGGTATATTACCATCTGGGAGTTCTCGGCGAGTCCGTTCAGTGTACCCAGTCTCCACTGAGCACCCGCATACCATCTCTGATGTCAAACACCAATGGATATGGGATCATCCATCGCCCATCACATGGGTCAAGAAGATATACGCTAGTCTGCTCTGGAATATCGATGCCCCGTCTCGATATTCCAACGACTAGGAACATTGTAAGATGTACTCATGGACTACCCAGGCTCCACTAGTATGATCTACATCATAGTCCTGCAAGTCGAGTACACATCCTAAAGGCTTTATCAACATGTAACAGAGAGACAGTAAGTATACATGTTAAGATAAAGAGCAACCAGATAGCATACTATCATGTCGAGCAAGAAAGTCCTACCTATATATGTCCTAGCATCCACTACAATACACATCTCATGTACAGTAATGGCCTCTAGGGCATACATATAACTAACAAAGTTAAGAAACACTTAACCATTGTCGAGATTTAACTAGGGTTAATGGGTGTGGGTTGGGTTAGGAAAATATCTCCAAAATATCAACACATAATATCTTACAAGAAACAAAAGGAAAGCTTCTAGAAGCTTCATGAATAAGCTTACCCAAATCAAACCCTAACCATGTTTAATCTCCACCAAACATATTGCATTTGTAATCATAACTTGTTACAATATTATATATCCTATATATAATATATTTTTGTAACAAAAGAAAATAATACAATTAATATATATCGCATATATATCAATGTATTATCCGGTGAGAAAATGAATCAATAAAGCGAGCCAATATTATATAATGTAATGTAATGTATCACATATATATTTATACATTAAATTATCGAATCAACACTTGATCCGACAATCCGGCTATTTCTCAAATAACCGACTAATATAAACTGTATCATTTCATCGAATCAACACTTGATCCGATGACCCGGCTATATCACATATACCCGGCCGATATCGAATATCGCGAGAATAGAATACGGTATCTCATATCGTATTATCCTCGGTTCTGCACATATCACATATGTGCTCCTACTCGGTTTTGCCTGAGTCAAGAAACCTCTGTGTAGGACTCTAAAGAATCGTCAATACGCCGGCAGTAGGTGATGATCATATCAAACACCCACAAGCTGCAAGCGGTCAGCTAAACGTAACAGCCACCCTGGTATTGAGCGATCAGAAAATCAACAAGCAAGCCTGTACATTCTCCTATGAATCCAATCAGTAACACTACCGTACAGTCCGGTCTCTTCGTCTGATATGTTGCATATCTAGTCTATGGGTGGTATACCTCAGACCCCAGAAACCGATAAGTCGTGTCGATGTGAGGCTCATAACAGGTCGAGAACCTATTGATAACACTTACCAGTAGTACTCAATATCCGCCCTGGCCAGGGACTTCCAGTTATAGCCAATCGAACACAGCACAACATCAACTCCCTATATCGGGAGAGACGAAACCCCTCCTATCGCTCATTGCCACCATGTGATTTGGGACTGTACCTAAAAGCTACCATTTTGCATGCCCTCTTGGACGTGGTATGATGGAAATCAAAGCACAGTGGGAATCACACAAGACTCTATGACGATCTCGGGTCAACAAACTAACCTGTACCAGTGTAACCAGAGAACTGCCGTCTGACGTGAGGTATAATACCATCTGGGAGTTCTCGGTGAGTCCGTCCAGTGTACCCAGTCTCCACTGAGCACCTATACACCATCTTTAATGTCAAACACCGATGGATATGGGATCATCCATCACCCATCATATGGGTCAAGATGCGTATACGCTAGTCTACTCTGGTGTATCGATGCCCTGTCTCGACACACCCTCGACTAGGAACAGTTATAGGATGTACTCGTTGGCTACACTGGCCCCACTAGTATGATCTCATCATAGTCCCAGTAGTCGAGTACATATCCTAAGGGCTTTATCAACATGTGAGAACAAGACAGTAAACTAATACAAGTCAATGTTAAGACAAATAGCATACTATCATGACGAGCAAGAAAGTCCTCTCTATATATATCCAAGCATCCATTATAATATACATCATATGTACAACAATGGCCTCTAGGGCATATATATAACTAACAATCTCCTACTTGCACTAAGGCCAGCTGTTGTGGTATCTTATACCTAACATCCCGAATAATCTCTCAAACTGTATCTGGGGAATGGCCTTTGTGAGTGGATCCGCTGTGTTTTCCTTCTTCTCAACTCTCCTGACCTCGATCTCCCGGCGATCAACTATCTCCCTGATCAGGTGATACCGCCTCAAAATATGTCTGGACTTCTGATGGGACCTGGTTTCCTTGGCTAAAGCCACAGCTCCATTGTTATCGCAATACAAAGGTATTGGATGCTCAATGGACGGAACCACACCAAGTTCAGTAATGAACTTCTTCATCCAGACAGTCTCTTTAGCAGCATCGTTGGCAGCGATGTATTCAGCCTCCATTGTCGAGTCAGCAACGGTATCCTGTTTGGAACTCTTCCAACACACCGCCCCTCTATTGAGGGTAAAGACAATCCCGAGTGCGACTTAGAGTCGTCCTTATCACTTTGGAAGCTCGAATCGGTAAAGGACTCCATCTGGAGTTCTCCGTTACCATACACCAAGAACATCTCCTTAGTTTTTCTCAAATACTTGAGAATGTTCTTCACAGCTATCCAGTGACTCTCTCCAGGATCTGCTTGATACCTACTCACTACACTTAGTGAGTATGCTACATCGGGTCTGGTACATAGCATCGCATACATGATAGAGCCTACTGTCGAAGCATAGGGCATCCCTTGCATGCGAGCTCTTTCCAAATCAGACTTGGGAGACATCTTTTTGGAGAGAGTGAGTGCAGAGATCGTGGGTAGGTTCCCACGCTTGGATTCTTCCATACTAAACCTCTTTAGTATGGTGTCAATGTACCTGGATTGGGACAATCCCAGTATCCGTTTAGATCTATCTTTATAGATCATAATTCTCAGTATGCAGGAGGCATCACCTAGATCTTTCATTGAGAATCTTTGTGATAAGAAGAGCTTGACCGATTGCAGCATAGGAACATCATTTCCTATCAAGAGTATGTCATCCACGTACAATACGAGGAAGAAAACCTTACTCGCTGCAACCTTCTTATAGATACAAGGTTCATCTACGTTTTTGATGAAGTCAAACTCTTTGACTACAACATCAATGCAGATGTTCCAACTCCGCGATGCTTGCTTTAACCCATAAATGGATTTAAGCAGCTTGCACACCTTTCCGATGCTCCCACTATCTATGAAGCCCTCTGGCTGAGTCATGTACACGCACTCTTCTAAATCACCGTTTAAAAAGGTGGTCTTAACATCCATCTGCCAGATTTCGTAGTCATGGTATGCAGCAATGGCAAGTAAGATCCGGATGGACTTAAGCATAGCCACTGGAGAAAAGGTTTCATCATAATCCACATCTGGTCATTGACGAAAACCCTTTGCAACAAGTCTAGCTTTGAAAGTCTCAACTTTTCCATCTACACCAAGTTTCTTCTTAAAGATCCATTTGCTCCCAATAGGTTTTACCCCTTCAGGGGCAACTTCCAAAGTCCATACTTTGTTGGTGTACATGGATTCCATCTCAGATCGCATTGCATCCAGCCATTTCACAGAGTCACCACTCGTGATTGCCTTCTCGAAACTAGTCGAGTCATCATCTTCCATGATGAAATCCTCGCTCCCACCATCAAGGAGAAAACCGTAGTATCTCTCAGGTGGATGAGAAACCCTACTAGATCGGCGGAGAGGCTGAGGTTCGTTGGGAACTACTGAATCCTCTGGTTTCATTAAATCTTCTGTCGTAGTTTGTGTTGCTGGAACTTCTTCCAGTTCTACCTCAGAGCCACTAATCTCTTTTGCTAGAAATTCCTTTTCTAAAAAGGTGGCGTGCCGAGAAACAAACACCTTTTGTTCCTCGGTGTGGTAGAAGATGTACCCTCGCGAATGTTTGGGATATCCAATAAACTAACACAGAATAGACCTTGCCCCGAGCTTATCCGGATTTTGTGTTTTCACATATGCCGGACAACCCCATATCCTAACATAATTAATATATGGTCTCTTTCCTTTCCATATCTCATATGGAGTGGTTGGCACAGATTTGGTGGGAACCATATTCAATAGGTCTGCAGCTGTCTCCAGTGCATATCCTCAGAAGGAAATAGGTAACTCAGTTGTACTCATCATAGAGCGCACCATATCTAATACGTTGCGATTCCTCTGCTCCGATACACCGTTGTGCTGTGGTGTATAAGGAGGAGTAAGCTGAGAGAGAATCCCTTTCCCTTTTAGATAATCTAGGAACTCATTGCTCAAGTATTCTCCTCCTCGATCAGATCGAAGGATCTTAATACTTTTGCCCGTTTGGTTCTCTACTTCGTTCTTATACTCTCTGAATTTCTCAAAAACTTCAAACTTGTGTTTCATCAGGAACACATGTCCGTACCTAGAGAGATCGTCAGTGAATGTAATAAAGTAGGAAGAACCGGTCCTGGCATGTGTTGACATAGGACCGCATACATCACTATGTACCAGTCCTAAGAGTTCCTCAACTCTTTCTCCGTGTCCACTAAACGGAGTTTTGGTCATTTTACCTTTGAGACATGAATGGCAAGTATCATAAGATGATAATTCGAACGGATTCAAATATCCATCCTTATGTAACTTAGCTAGCCGTGTCGCATTGATATGACCGAGTCTACAATGCCACAAGAAGGATTCGTTCATTTCTGAACTCTTCCTCTTGTGTGTGTTTTGTATATTAAGGACTGTATTTTGGTTGAGAATGAATATGCCATTATGTGACAAGACTGATCCAATCAACTTTTGATTTAGGAAGATGTTCATAACATTATCCTTTATTAAAAAATAATACCCTTCTTTACTTAATAAAGAAACTAATATAATGTTGCACATCATGTTCGGTATATAATAGCACTCGTTCAGAATCAATGTATTACTACTTGGTAATACAAGGTGATATTCGCCAACTGCTTTGGCTGCAATACTTGGACCATTCCCTACTTGTACGGAATGATCACCCTTTCCCAGTTCTCTACCTTTACGTAGGCCATGTAACAATTTACATATGTGGGATCTCGATCCGGTATCTAATACCCAGGACGTAGGGTGAACTGAGAAACAGTTCTCAATAACTAACACACCCGAAGAAGATACATCAACATACTTGTTCTTCGTTTGGGCGGTGTGAGAATCCAGATATTGTCATATTCCCTGTTCAGTCTTATAAAACTTATAAGAAAGAACGGGACCAACGTTCTTTTTCTCAGTATAATAAGCGGGTTCAGTCAATACATCAATATTATTATCTTGATTAAGGCCTGACATGGTTGCTACCTGGAGAGAGAGAGAAGGAAACACTTTAGCGTCGCTGAGATGCTCAGTTGACTCCTTAACCTTAGATTGGTTATTATCTTATCTAATCAGGATGTCTCCCACTGTTTTTATCAAATCATCCTTCAAATCCTAAAAGGAAAGACTAGCTGGGATTAGTTACACCCTACAATTTCGTCAATCTTTCAGCCAGATCAGTGTTGGTACTTTGAGGGAGGTTCCCCGTGCTTTCGCACGGACCTAATTAAAATAAAGCTCGTTTTCCCAGAGGCATAACCCTGTTAACACCTTTCTAGACACCTACTTGATCGGCTAATTGTTCTGTGTAAAAATTCTCCCGGGAGTAACTTTTACTCGCAGTGGGTATCAGGATCCATCTATCTCATAGAAGGTATGCAATCTCATTGCAAATTTCAACACTTGAAATTCCCGATAATACTTTTACCCCTAGCGTCCTATGACCTTGACGCAGGCCAACAAACCACAGTCCGCTAGTCAAGTTCAACCCGTACATTTCTTGATTGAATTAAATCTACCTGCACGACCCTTGAGGCAGGCCAACAAAGCCGTACGACCACCCTAATCCAATCACATCTCATGTTGCAGATAAGTACTAGTTAGCTACCGCACACTACGTCTTGACGCAGGCCAACAAACGTAGCACGAATACTAAGTAATATCTATCTGAAATGACGGAGGGCTACGCAGGTTTTTCAAAAAGCCATGAGTGTAATGAACTTGATATCGATGTAGAAACAAGTGATTTTTGAAAAGGAGTGTTTTTGAGGCTTTTCCGGTTTCGCTAAAGAGGTCACTCCCGGTGAAGCGATCTCGGCTCTTTCCTTATCGAATAAGGTGCAGGGTATATCATATATACCGCTGTGCAAAGCAAAGCTATCGAAGCAATCAAAAAACTAATCCGTGAGTTTGTAGCATCGTCCAGTTCTGCTAAAGAGGTCACTCCCGGTGAAGGGATCTCGGCTCTTTCCTCGAATAAGGTGCAGGGTATATCATATATACCGCTATGCAAAGAAAAACTGTAGCTACCCTTTTTATAAAGTTTTGATTCTACAACATCTTTTAGGTTTCTTTTCTTTTATTAATCTCATTAATAAAATCCCATCAATTAATGCTTCCTAAGTATCACAGAAGAAACGAAAGCAGTAATATTTATATATCAACATATATATATATAGTATAAGCATTCGTCTCAGGCAGTAATATGATCTCATCACAGAACATTGCAGCAGAAGATAACATATGAAATATTGGATATTTTAGGACGTCCGTGTTTTATTTCGAGCCTGAATAAAACACAGATTCCCCAGTCGCGATGAATAGCCAAACCCACATCCCTAGATCCCTACGAGAGCGGCAAGCAACACTGCCAATTCTAGGGTTAGGAGACCCGGTCTCGACTCCTCGAGATGGCCCCCCACTGTACCCTAGGACCCGGTTACTTGTGCTCCCCTCCTTGGGTCTACCTAATGCGGAAAAATAAATAATATACAATGGTGACATCAACCTCATACCGGAAGTGCCCCAATAAAAGAATATTACATACAAATGAATTTTACAGAATGAAACTAAAAACCCTCATCTCAGATAAAACCCCCGGCTATTCAGAACACGACGATCCAATATAACATATCACAGCAACACATAATATCTCATATCATCAACGTAAGTAAGTATGCGTATCCCGATTGTCGTTGATGTATAGCAACGAAGCCGGTGATACCCCACATACTACGCTTACGGTCACAGAAAAGAAAGTGTAAAACTACAACATTTGGGATCCACAATCTCTTTAGACATCATAAATCTGAAATATCACATACTTCACATTTCATGCCTAACTATATGAATTCCACATATTGTATCACATTCCAGATAAATAGACAATATTAAACTTTCCGATCGAATAATCAAATACCCAAGATTTCCCAAATAGCTCAACACTTGAGCGGAGTTCAGAAAAAATCCCAGAACATGTCATTGCCCTAGTGAACCAGCCGTAGAAAGGTCAAACCAACGCCTCACATGTGGCAACGCCAAACTACCACAAACCCTAGGGTTCAGTGGAAGTTTTGACGGTCACATAATCGAGTTAAGGTTACGTTCTTCTAGAGGGTCCACATATTGCTTGCATGTTTTTCCGAAAGTTTTAAACTCAAGAAAAATTCAACACTTGAAAGTTTTTCGTGCCGGAAAAAGTGAGTTATTGATATCCGTTCGAACATTTCAACACGTTCTAAATTATCCAGAAAACACTTAAACGAAGTTAAACTTTTCGATCGAATCAACGAATACAAAGGATCTCCAGAACACTCAACACTTGAGTAATATTAAAAATTCCCAGAAGTATGTACTTACACCTACGGATTGACCCTACAAATACGACTCCCTGATTCCCAAGTACGGCTACGGAACCACCGCGCAAAGCATGCTCCTGCCGCGGTTCTGCAGCAACTACAGGGAGTTAGGGTTTCGTAGTTTACAGTAATCCTTAAAATTGCCTGCTGAATTTTCTGAGTATTTTTAATACGGAAAAAATCAAATTTTTAAAAAATTTCAAAAGAGGGGTCAAAAAACGATGTTCCGGCGTTCGATCGGACTTTTAACTTCGTATAAACGTCGCCTAATGCTCTAGCTTGGCTCGATACCACTGTAGGATTACTAGGCACTGTCACAAGGGTCTATAAGGCATCAACCATGCCCGATTTAAATTTTAGACGTGCCGAACAACCCAAAGTGAGGATCTTTGCTAGATTATTAGGGTTAAACATGCAAGTAAACATCTTTACAACTAAGAGAGAGGGATTACAACCTTTGTAGTCTGCTCCTTCGCTTCATAAGCTCCGAGTAGTAGTCCCTTTGCCGCGATCCATGATCTCCCGGACTCAAGAGAAGCTCCACAACCCGAATGATCCATGCTTACTTAAAGTCTTCCTTTTCAAAGATGATCTACCTTGAAGTATCTTTAACTCAAGCTCTCACTCACTGATCAAGTATTAATGAAGTGAACACCCTAATCTAATTGGCTAGATTAGATGAGGATGATGTAGTAGGATTTATGCCCTATTTTATTATCAAAATCTCATACTAATCCATCACAAAAGAAAAACCTAGAAAGCTTTTCAAGAGCTCAAAGAAGAAGAAGAAGAATGAATATCATTTGTGATGAATAATGAATTGTTCTTATCATTACAATTGCAACCATGGTTAAGTAAAGAAAGACTTAACCATTGTAGAGATTTAACTAAGATTAAAGGGTGTGGGTTGGATTAGGAAAATATCTCCAAAATATCAACACATAATATCTTACAAGAAACAAAAGGAAAGTTTCTAGAAGCTTCATGAATAAGCTAACCCAAATCAAAACCTAACCATGTTTAATCTCCACTAAACATGTTGCATTTGTAATCATAACTTGTTACAATATTACATATCACATATATAATAATTTTTGTAATAAAAGAAAATAATACAATTAATATATATCGCATATATATCAATGTATTATCCGGTGAGAAAATGAATCAATAAAGCGAGCCAATATTAGATAATGTAAAGTAATATATCACATATATATTTATACATTAAATTATCGAATCAACACTTGATCCGAAAATCCGTCTATTTCTCAAATAATCGACTAATATAAACTGTATCATTTCATCGAATCAACACTTGATCCGATAACCCGGCTATATCACATATACCCGGCTGATATCAAATATCGCGAGAATAGAATACGGTATCTCATATCGTATTATCCTCGGTTCTGCACATATCACATATGTGCTCCTACTCCGTTTTGCCTGAGTCAAGAAACCTCTGTGTAGGACTCTAAAGAATCGTCAATACGCTGGCAGTAGGTGATGATCATATCAAACACCCACAAGCTGCAAGCGGTTAGCTAAACGTATCAGCCACACAGGTATTGAGCGATCAGAAGATCAACAATCAAGCCTGTACATTCTCCTGTGAATCCAATCAGTAACACTACCGTACAGTCCGGTCTCTTCGTCTGATATGTTGCATATCTAGTCCAGGGGTGGTATACGTCAGACCCCAGTAACCGATAAGTCGTGTCGATGTGAGGCTCATAACAGGTCGAGAACCTACTGATAACACTTACCAGTAGTACTCAATATCCGCCCTTGCCAGGGACTTCGAGTTATAGCCAATTGAACACAGCACAACATCAACTCCATATACCAGGAGAGACGAAACCCCTCCTATCGCTCATTGCCTCCATGTGATTCGGGACTGTTCCCAAAAGCCACCCTCTTGCACGCCCTCTTGGACATGGTATGATGGAAATCAAAGCACAGTGGGAATCACACAAGACTCTATGACGATCTCGGGTCTACAGACTAACCTGTACCAGTGTCACCAGAGAACTGCCGTCTAACGTGAGGTATAATACCATCTGAGATTTCTCGGTAAGTCCATCCAGTGTACCCAGTCTCCACTGAGCACCCGTACACCATCTTTGATGTCAAACACCGATAGATATGGGATCATCCATCGCCCATCATATGGGTCAAGATGCGTATACGCTAGTCTACTCTGGTGTATCGAAGCCCTGTCTCGACACACCCTCGACTAGGAACCGTAATAGGATGTACTCGTTGACTACACTGGCCCCACTAGTATGATCTCATCATAGTCCCAGTAGTCGAGTACATATCCTAAGGGCTTTATCAACATGTGAGAACAAGACAGTAAACTAATACAAGTCAACATGTTAAGACAAATAGCATACTATCATGACGAGCAAGAAAGTCCTCTTTATATATATCCAAGCATCCATTATAATATACATCATATGTACAACAATGGCCTCTAGGGCATATATATAACTAATAATCTATATATGTTTTACTTAAGATATACGTCCTGTCTTTTAAAAATGATTTGGAAGGGTTTTCTTTGTAAAATTTCGCGTTACTCATGGACACGTACGAAAATAGTGAAACTATAGCTCCTTTTGGAAAATCCCTTTGGTAAATGTCAATGCATGCAAAAATACTCAGGTACTGTTCTCAGACCAGTCCTGCTCGGTTACTATAAAATATAGTATATGTCAAAAAAACATGATGCTCGAAAGAAATCAATCTTAATAAATGTATACAAAAATACCATGTGCGTCTGATACGCACGGAAATCAAAATCAAATACAAGTGCCATGAATGTGCACTGATGAAAAAACTAAGTGCAACGGGTGTGCATGGAAGCATCTGTCCAGTGCAACGAGTGTACACAACAACAATACCAGGTGCATCTAATATGCATGAAAAATCTCGATTAAGTGCATCTGGACAGATGCTTCCAAGTGTGCGCAAGAATATAAATCAAGTGTGTCAGGTCCGCACAAAAGCATCTAGTGCAATAGGGTGCATGAAAACGAATATCGAGTTCACATGTTGCATGAAAACATATATCTAGTGCACTAGGGTGCACAAAAACGAATAGCGAGTGCACTAGGGTGCACAAAAATAAATATCAAGTATATGAATCAGGATCAACGCTATACAACATGCACAAAATCAAAATCAATTATACCGAGGTATATAATATCGTAAACATGTGTAACTGCGCGCACAAAACTCATATCAATGCATTGAAAGCGCATGTGAACTACATCGAGTGCATAAGTCAAAATCAAGTGCATACTATATGCACGAAATTAAAATCAAGTATATCGGAATGCATAAAATGAAAATCGACTGTATCGGAATACACAGAATCATAAATATGTGCGACAAGTGCATAAAACAAAATCGAGTGCATCTGGTATATAAAAATATAAATCGAGTGTAGCTATGGTGCATGGAAATATCAATCACGAAACTCATCACCAACTCTCAAATGTCTAAAAAGATATAGGCGTGATACTCGGATCACTAAACACAATTCAAAAATAAATGATATTGAGATACGTCTCCTTCAATGTCGAAAGGTGCCAGTGCACCCAAGGATGGCAGAGCAAGAATATCTACTTGCCTCCTGCCCACGGTCTGGAGTCCTTTGTCTCTGGATCCTCATTTTTCCCTGTGGATAACCAATTGCATGACTCCTTGGCTCGACAGCCCGATTAGGAGTAATGACGGAAACAAACCCGCTCTAGCGCTTCTCTGAACATCTCCTGGCCAATTATCATGGCCACTCGTAATGTAGCACGTCAATGATGGCGGCCTCTGGCCCTCTAATTATGTACGATACAACCGATCCTGGGTCCAAATCCTTGTCGCTACGGTGTCCTAGAAAGAACCTGCTATAGTCTTTTCCTATCTCACCTCTGCCAAACTGCCCGGAAGTTGGTACTCTTTACATTAATCTGTTTCTTGTTCCGGGAGAGCTGTATTCTCATCCTGACTTTCCTCGGGAAATGCGGCCGTATCCAACGCCTCTGTGTACATATCAAGCCTTTGGTATCAACGGAGAAGAACGATTCATTAAAAGTTCACACGAATCTCGTATCCACTTTCCTTCAATATTGACCAATTCAGAATCATCTTTGGTAGCCGTGTTGACCGCAATCCAATTTGGCTATAGTCATATCCAAAGTCTCTGGTAAGGACTCGAAGTTATGAACTCGGGCATTTTCACCACTCCGTTGATGATATCTGGCCGATTACGTCCTCGAAAATTCATCCAAGTCATCGAAGGAATACTCTTTCCTCATCCTCTCTTGATCGACTTACACCAGGTCTAAGCAAGACCCTTCAACTGGAATTATCCGACTTAACTGATCTTGCGTCGGGGCATCCAAACAAACAAAATATCCTAGTCAGTTATCCAAGAATGACTTGCGTTCTTTGTCACATCCCAGCCTGAAAACTCATATGGCTTCAGCTTTATAAACTCTGGAGGCGACATCCAGTCAATTTCAGCAACAGCTGGTTCATCTTTCCGCACGGTAGACAACAAATCGATTTCTGGAATAAGGTGTACGTCAACAGTCTTCACGATCTGGCTAGCCTCTAGAAATGGCCGATTATCTGGTGCAAATCCCGAACACTCGTGTCAAACGAGAAATTCTAGTAAAACGATAAATTAATACGTTCCGACGTCACCGGAATACATCCTGGTCAGTCTTCATCCCTGACAAGCTCGCTCTGACCGCATCTCTAGCCGCAACTCTCTCTACTTCTGTAGCCAAGTTAACAGATACCATAATCAGATATTGATGAGGATAGATCATAGGAACGAATAAAATAACGTATCTCAAGAAATGTACATCCTAAGGCCACTTAAGCGGAGTAGCATATCGTAAGTATGCCGTGTAACATACACACAATACGTCACTCTACTTAAGGTACCTACTCCATCAACCAAGGTCAACCTACATGACGAAAGTTTGGGTCTAATACCCCCTCAATCAAGTCTAAGTTCCGCAAGGTCTAGCATAGATTCCGAAATATATATATACGCCCATGACTCCGCATAGTCAAACCTAGACTCGAACCAAGGTTAAATCTAACGCTCTGATACCAAATTTTGTCACAGCCTGGAAATGGCACATGACTAGCACTTGAATCATGTGAAGTCTATAGGACCCCACCATAATCCAAGTTAGCCGAAAGCCCAGAAATCTAAAACTTTTTAGGAAAATAAAGGAGGTGAAGTTTTGAAATAAAGGTAAAATGAACTCAAGTTCTTCTTAGGAAATTATAAGTGATGTTGTATGAAAATACAAGTGGGTTGTATACTATTTTCTTAAAACATTTTTGTCATTTAAAAATTGGGCAGCACCTCCTTTGTAAATTTTGATCCAAAACCAATACATAGCAATAATAATAGGCATCCCCAAGCGAGAGCTAGCTATTCGCCAATAAGCGGAAACACAACCACACAATAAAGATATACGACGCCCAAGGCGAAGATCAAACACAGAAAAGAAAGTAAAGAAACCAAAACATCTTCAAAGAAACCATAAATAAAGAATCAATATATATTCGTGACTCTAAGTCCGAAGGAATATACAATCTGAGATTTCTAAGTCTACCAAATATACATAGTCTGGTTGATGGAGCTTTTAACTAAATACAACTGAATAAATATATACAAATGGTGGTCACGATCCAAAGTGTACCCCACCTACCAATGCAAATCACCCGGAAGAAAGCTGTGTGCCAGCAAGCCGCTACTGAACCCGTGCGGTCGATCCGGCAAGAAAACTGCAGAACAACGGGGGTGAGTTGCCAACTCGTGAGTAGAAGACATTACCAGGTAGAAATTGAATGTATGACGATCTCCTAGGTCATACAGTAATGTAATAATAATATAATAATATTGAGTGTTAACAAGGGTGATAATGTAAACATAAGTATAATAATACTATTATAATCGTGCCCGTATCATAATATGGTGCCATGTCACCTGTATCATATATGTGTGTATAGGTGTATCATCTAACGTGTGTTCATCAACGACACACTAAATCATCATAACAACCTGAGTGCCCAGCATCGACATTCGAAAATATCATAAAACCCGTGTCCCGCATCAACACATAAATCCTCATATCTCGGGTGCCGTCTCATCGGATCGGCCCTCATATCCATATGAGCACACAACTCCGGTCGGTATCCTCCAGAAATCTGCCGAGCCAAAACTATCATAGGTCGGTAGTGCTCCCCTGCCGGGCTCAACGTCTCTCTATACAATCTTCTTGCCCCGGGGTACTGTATCGGGTCTACCAAGTACCTGCAGACGGTGGCTCCCCTCTCCTTGAATCGGGTATACACATAACTCAGAACCGAGAAAACTCATGGTGAACGCCACATATCATATCAAGAGAAACCGCATTTTTAAAACAATCATAAGTTTTCAAAAATGTATCTGCGGGTCACGCCCTGCTTCCCGGTGTACGGGCAAGGGGACGCGACTGGACCCGCTGCATATTTACTAAGAAGTAAACACACTAAGCGTATCTAAGCAATATAACTAAAATGTACACAAGAGATAGGAATATAAATAAACAACAACTTTTATTTATTTAACAATTCTTTACAAGTACAACTGGAAATGTAAATACAAGGATGGAAAGCAATGCCTAAACAATGGCATGAACTGAAAAAGAAATATGTATAAGTGACTACAGCTCTGGCTCGATAGTAAACTGCTCTAAGTCCTTTGTACTGGGCTCGATCACCAGTGAGTCCGATCCACCCGACAACATTCCAAAGAAGAAGAAAAGGAATGTCGTCAGCGAACAATCGCTCGGTAAGTCCCAAAGAAAGAAGGAGAAGAATAAACAGAGAATAGAACAGGTGAAGTAGATAATATTATATTTGTTATGCTAATGTAATTGTTATAGCTTGGTACAGAATATGCTAGTGTATACGAGATGAGTCCAACATACACCGTGGACTTTGGTAACCCATAGTACAAGGCTCCATCGAAAATACCACGGAACAACGGCATGGATGTAATTACGTCTTTTAGTAACTACATCGTGCCACCTTCAACATGTTCCGTATCAGTCTACCCCTTTATAAACCCCGTAATGTCTTTTGTATTGTTTGTATTGATTGTATTGTATTAAATGGAAGACTTGCCAAAACCATGATATCAGTAAATGGAATGGATATAAATGGATAGTCATGTAATCATTATATATACATGGTTCGGTTCGGTCAAGTTCATGTTGATATTGATTGTATTATGGTATTCATGGATTCATGTTTTATTGCAGTTATACTTGAATTGGATCAAGTAAGATTGATCTCAGATTTGTCCATGACTCGAACTGAGTCAGACTTTTAAACAGAATTAGAGCCCTGATTGTTTTGGAGTTATCGGTAAATGTTGCACATGGACGGTAGGATTTGTGTCTTTTTCCAAGACAATTACAGTGTTGATAACACCATTATTAGGTTGTTTACCTTAGATAGGCAAGCACCCATATTCTCCGGCTCCCAGAGGCTCAAGAGAACAGGTCCCGTTTAAACCGATGTTTACTAGGGTTCTTATTGTAATTTAATATAACTTGAGGGGTTTTTATGAAAACTAGTTTTGATATAATTTCAAAATACACCTCAAGTATTTTATTATTGTCTTTAGGGTTTTCATAGATATAGTTTTTATAAAAATAAAATTTTCTAGTGAATAGAACTTGGTTTTCATTGTATATGGTATTTTAATGAAATATTGGAATTTGTATTGAATTGTAATGGTAATTTCATGAACTTGTGATTCTTTTGCTTTAGAAAACATGGAATATATATATTGTATACTTAAAGTAGATATTTTGATAGTATATATATATATAATATTTAAAAAATATAGAATTTATTTATTAAATAGAAATCAAATTTTTCTTAAAAATTGCATTAAGAATTCCATTGAGATCGAATGCTCCTTGCGGAGATCTGCATCTCACTCTACCAGGCCCATCGAGATCGAATGCTCCTTGCGGAGATCTGCATCTTACTGTACCAGGCCAGAGAATGTGCGATAACCCGCACCATCCCGATCGGGGTTCCCCAAAATGGGTTGTAGAGGCGTATTTGCAAGGAATTAATTAACACGCTTTTTAAAGAAAATAGTTTTGAATGTTTAAAGTATTTATTTGTAATCTCGTATTTTCTCATAAACTAGAGTCCCAAAATTCATCATGTTATGTCAAGAATGTGTGTTGTGATGAGATAGGTCATTACCTCGTGAGTTATCTAAAGGTAATACAGTTAAATTGAACAATTATAAGTTGTAGGTAACATGATGGTATTTTACTGTAAAAGTGAGAGAGAAATTGCAACATGAATTAATTTAATATGAAACTTATTCTAATGTGTTTATTTGTATTTGTTAAACATTATGAGAGAATATGGTATTTTATTATGTAAGAAAAATGGAGTTTTTAAAGAAAAACGAATCGGAAGTCGGAATAACTCCGCTTCCGATAAGTTTTGAAAAAGAGAAGTTTTAGAATCGAGACGGAGGAGGGGAATGGGAACTTACAGGTTATAAAGGAAGAGGGGAGAAGGAGGAAGCTTTCGGAACCGTCAGGGCATCGTTTCGTCTCCGGATTCTCCTCGGAACTTCGCCGGAACTCCGACCTTTGCTAACTCCACTTGCACAACTTAGGATTTGGAAATTTTAGAGAGGTTTTGTAATGGAATTCTGGAAGAGGAGAGGTGAAATATGGTGTGGTATTTATAGGGAAAATTAGGCTTTAGGGTAATGAAGAATAGAATTAAAAATGTGCATTAAAATGTGGATTAATGCCTATTTTTAATTCTCTGGAAATGTGCAGAGAAATCAAACAGTATGGAGGTAGTGGGGTAGGCCAAGACGTTCAAGGGTTAGAAATTGGGGACCATCCCCTATAAGGGCCCGACGGTGCCGGTCTCTAATGAAGATTTCCTCTGCCAATTCTCGGCGATGGGTGTGTAGAATTTGGCCACGTGTCCCTGTCGCTTTGTATACCTCAGTGCGCGTGTTTGTTTTATCTGGGACTTTTCATTTTACGTGTAGTGCACGCGAAAACTGTTGGGCTTCTAAAAGGTTAAAAGAAAAATCAATAAAAAATATATGTGGCTGGGGGGATTCGATCACAAGGGCTATGTCATAGCAGTGCAAGGCTTTACCAATGAGCTACAAGTGCTTTCTTGCTGTTCAAAAGCAAATTAAATTTATAACTTGTGCTCAGGCTTAGGTACTCCTTTCTGTATTTCAGAAAAATTTTCTACAGAAAGTTTAGGGTTGTTACATTCTACCCTCCTTATAAAAATTTCGTCCTCAAATTTATAGAAGGAAAGTGTAACAAATTCGAGAAAAGTTTGGTGATAGTGGTGGTGAAAGAGATACTGGTAGTGCATGAAAAGTAACGAGATGATGCAAGGGTTTGAAAAGATTGAAGGGGTTACCAGTGTTACCTTGGTCGATAGCCTCAGCTTCTACGGCCGCTTAAGTGAAAACCTGACGCCGGAGTACATTCCTCCTAGCTGGAGGAACATTCCTCTGTCCTTGCGGCATGTTCCTCTACCCTCGAGGCATGTTCCTCAGTGCCTGATGGAATTAGCGATTAGGCTGTGTAGGAGATCCACGTGGAGGTGGAGCTAGAATAGCAAGAGGTGTAGGAGCTTGGATAGCTGGTCGCAGCAGATAAGTGATGTGAGTTGGAATGGTGTTGCGCCTATAAGGACAAGTTCCAATTCTACGATTGGATGCGCCACAAACTAAGCACAGGACTTTTGCGCGCGTACAGTCCTTCCACAGGTGTCCATCCTTCTTGCAGTAGAAGCAAAAATCTAGACTTGGCCGGTTATCCCTTTCTTCCGGTCTTCTGGGTACAAAAGTTTGCCATGAATAGGCTCCTCCTGCCATCTGAGTGGCAGGGCGCTTCACTCCGGAAGATTGAGGTCTACCCTTCCTCTTCACCACTGCTTCATATCGATGGGCAGCTTTCAAAGCTAAGTTGTGGGTTGGGAAATCCTTTGTAGCTAAGGAAGCTTGGATTTCCGGATCTAACCGTTGCTGAAATCGTCTGGACCTGATCTCAGCAGTCGGTATGAGGTGTGCCGCCAACCTGTTGCGATCTTGTGTTAGCTGTGCAGTATGTGATATTTGGAAAATCGAATATTGAGACATATCTTACCTACTGAGCACGGTAAACTCAGCATCATACTCATCCACAGATTTGGTCTGCATCGAACCCTGTTCTAGATGGATGAATTGCTGCTCCATGTCAAATCGGGCAGTCTCTGGGAAGTACTTCCCATCGAACACGTCGCGAAAAGTCCTCCATTCGATCAGTTGGTCAAGACGGCTTTCTTCCGCCTTCCACCAGACTCGGGCGTTGTCAGTGAGTTGCAGCTTCGCAACTTGTACCCAAGTGATCTCTGGCACTTGTGCTGCTGCCAGATCATCCTCAATACTCTGAGCCCATTCTTCAGCTTCCAGTGGGCTCTCTATTCCCGAAAATTGCTTTAGGTACAATGCCTGGAATTGCTTTACTCCGGGCGCTTCCGCTTCTGGACGATTCATTAGTATAGCAGTCTGCTGCTGCTGTCCTTCTAGGAGGCTTCGGATTGCCTCAAGCAGTACTGTCTGTTCATTGATCGAAGCAGCATCGGTAGGCGTAAGCGGTAGAGGTGGTGTGTGTTGTTGAAATTGGTATTGGTGTTGTTTGGAGAATCCATAACCTTGAAAATTTTTTGGGTTAGGATAGATTCAAAGTATATGAAATTATAAGATTCAAGGAAAATGAAATGTAAAGAATGTTTTTTTTAGTTGCTGATTTTTCTGTTATATTGCTTAGGACTTCATACAGAATTAACCTGCATGTCCATGCAGAACTGTCCTGCATGGTAGGGTTCTATGCAGCATTGACCTGCATGGGCCGCCAAGAAAACCTGTCACGCCCAGCTTCCCGGTGTACGGGCAAGGGGACACGACTGGGCCCGCTACGTATTTACTCGGAAGTAAACACGCTAAGCGTATCTAAGCAATATAAGTAAAATGTACATAAGAGACAGGAATATAAATGAATAACAACTTTTATTTATTTAACAATTCTTTACAAGTACAACTGGAAATGTAAATACAAGGATGGAAAGCAAGGCCTAAACAATGGCATGAACTGAAAAGTAAATATGTAAAAGTGACTACAGCAATGGGTCGATAGCAAATTTCTCCAAGTCCTCTGTACTGGGCTCGATCTCCAGTGAGTCCGATCCACCTGACAACATTCCAAAGAAAAAGAAAAGGAACGTCGTCAGCGAACAATCGCTCGGTAAGTCCCAAAGAAAGAAGGAGAAGAATAAACAGAGAATAGAATAGGTGAAGTAGATAATATTATATTTGTTATGCTAACGTAGTTGTTGTAGCTTGGTAAAGAATATGCCAGTGTATACGAGATGAGTCCAACTTACATCGTGGACTTTGGGAACCCGCAGTATAAGGCTCCATCGAAAATACCACGGAACAACGACATGGATGTAATTACGTCTTTTAGTGACCACCTCGTGCCACCTTTAACATGTTCCGTACCACTCTACCCCTTTATAAACCCCGTAATGTCTTTTGTATTGTTTGTTTTGATTTTACTGATTGTATTGATTGTATTGTATTAAATGGAAGACTTGCCGAAACCATGATATCAGTAAATGGAATGGATATAAATGGATAGTCATGTAATCAGAGTATATCCATGGTTCGGTTCGGTCAAGTTCATGTTGATATGGATTGTATTCTGGTATTCATGGATTCATGTTGTATTGCAGTTATACTTGAATTAGATTCAAGTCAGATTGATCTCAAATTTGGACATGATTCGAACTAAGTCAGACTTTTAAACAGAATTGGAGTCTAAATTGTTTTGGAGTTATCGGTAACTGTTGCACATGGACGGCAGGATTTGTGTCTTTTTCTAAGACAATTATCGTGTTGATAACACCGTTGTTAGGTTGTCTGCCTTAGATAGGCAAGCACCCATATTCTCCGGCTCCCTGAGGCTCAAGAGAACTGGTCCCGCTTAAACCTATGTTTACTAGGGTCCTTATTGTAATTTAATATAACTTGATGGGGTTTTATGTAAAATAGTTTTGATATAATTTCAAAATACATCTCAAGTATTTTATTATCATCTTTAGGGTTATCATAGATGTAGTTTTTATAAAAATGAAATTTTCTAGTGAATAGAACCCGGTTTTCATTGTATATGGTATTTTAATGAAATTTTGGAATTTGTATTGAATTTTAATGGTAGTTTCATGAAATTGTGATTCTTTTGCTTTAGAAAATATGGAATATATATATTGTATACTTAAAGTAGATATTTTGATACTATTTATATATATAATATTTAAAAAATATAGAATTTATTTATTAAATAGAAATCACATTTTTCTTAAAAATTGCATTAAGAATTCCATCGAGACCAAATGCTCCTTGCGGAGGTCTGCCTCTCGCTCTACGAGGCCCGATAATGTGCGATAATCCGTACCATTCCGATCAGGGTTCCCCAAAATGGGTTGTAGAGGCATATTTGCAAGGAATTAACTAACACACTTTTTAAAGAAAAAGGTTTTGAATGTTTTAAGGTATTTATTCGTAATCTCGTATTTTCCCATAAACTAGAGTCCCAAAATTCATCGTGCTATGTCAAGAATGCGTGTTTTGATGAGGTGGGTCATTACCTCGTAAGTTATCTAAAGGTAATATGGTTAAATTGAACAATAAGTTGTAGGAAACATGATGGTATTTTACTGTAAAAGTGAGATAAAAACTGCAACATGAATTAATTTATGATGAAACTTGTTCTAATATGTTTATTTGTGTTTGTTAAACATTATGAGAGAATATGGTATTTTATTATTTAAGAAAAATGGAGTTTTTAAAGAAAAACGAATCGGAAGTCGAAATAACTCCGCTTCCGACGAGTTTTGAAAAGAGAAGTTTTAGAATAGAGATGGAGGAGGGGAATTGGAACTTATAGGTTATAAAGGAAGAGGGGAGAAGGAGGAAGCTTTCGGAACCGTCCGGACGTCGTTTCGTCGCCGGATTCTCCTCGGAACTTCACCGGAACACCGACCTTTCCTAACTCCACTTGCACAACTTAGGACATGGAAATTTTTGAGAGTTTTTGTAATGGAATTCTGGATGAGGAGAGGTGAAATGTGGTGTGGTATTTATAGTGAAAATTAGGGTTTAGGATAATGAAGAATAGAATTAAAAATGTGCATTAAAAAGTGGATTAATGCCTATTTTTAATTCTCTAGAAATGTGCAGAGAAATCAAACAGTATGGGAGTAGTGGGGTTGGCCAAGGGGTTCAAGGGTTAGAACTTGGGGACAATCCCATACGGGGTGCCCGGCGGTGCCGGTCTCTAATGAAGATCTTGTTAGTTATGTATATGCCCTAGAGGCCATTGTTGTACATATGATGTATATTATAATGGATGCTTGGATATATATAGAGATGACTTTCTTGCTCGTCATAATAGTATGCTATTTGGTTTCACTTTATCTTAACATGTTGACTTGTATTGGTTTACTGTTTTACTCTCACATGTTGATAAAGCCCTTAGGATCTGTACTCGACTACTGGGACTATGATGAGATCATACTAGTGGGGCCGTGGTAGTCGATGAGTACATCCTATAACTGTTCCTAGTCGAGGGTATATCGAGACAGGGCATCGATACACCAGAGTAGACTAGCGTATACGCATCTTGACCCATATGATGGGCGATAGATGATCCCATATCCATCGGTGTTAGACATCAGAGATGGTGTACGGGTGCTCAGTGGGGACTGGGTACACTGGACGGACTCGCCGAGAACTCCTAGATGGTGATATACCACACGTCAGATGGCAGTTCTCCGGTGACACTGGTACAGGGTAGTCTGTAGACCTGAGATCGTCATAGAGTCTTGTGTGATTCCCACTGTGCTTTGATTTCCACCTTACCACGTCCAAGAGGGCGTGCAAAATGGTAGCTTTTGGGTACAGTCCCGAATCACATGGAGGCAATGAGCGATAGGAGGGGATTCGTCTCTCCCGGTATAGGGAGTTGATGTTGTGCTGTGTTCGATTGGCTATAACTGGAAGTCCCTGGCCAGGGCTGATATAGAGATTTACTGGTAAATGTTACTAGTAGTTTCTCGACCCGTTATGAGCCATACATCGACACGACTTATCGGTTACTGGGGTCTGACGTATACCACCCCTAGACTTGATATGCGACATATCAGACGAACAGACCGGACTGTACGGGAGTGTTACTGGTTGGATTCACAGGAGAACGCACAGGCTAGCTTGTTGATCTTCTGATCGCTCAATACCTGGGTGGCTGTTACGTTTAGCTGACCGCTTGCAGCTTGTGGGTGTTTGATATGATCATCACCTGCTACCGGCGTATTGACGATTCTTTAGAGTCCTACACAGAGATTTCTTGGCTCAGGCAAAACGGAGTAGAGGCACATATGTGATATGTGCAGGACCGAGAATAATGCGATATCGGATACCGTATTATATTCTCGCGATATTTAGATATGAACGGGTCATCGGATCAAGTGTTGATTCGATGAATCGGTACATGATATATTAGTCGGTAATATTCGATATAGCCGGATCGTCGGATCAAGTGTTGATTCGATGATTTAATGTATAATAATATATATGATATATTGTATTACATTATCTAATATTGGCTCGCTTTATTATTTCATTTTCTCAGTGGATGATACATTGATATATATGCGATATATGTTAATTGTATTATTTTCTTTTGTTGCAAATATATAATATATATGTGATATATATTATTGTGACATGATATGATTAATTGTTAAACATGTTTAAGGATGATTAATTGAGATTAGGGTTTGATTAGGGTTAGTAGCTTCATGCACCTTCTAGAAGCTTTTTCTTTTGTCATTCTTAAGATCTTTATGGATGACACATTCTTTAACTCAACCAAACCCTAACTCTAGTTATTTCTCTACAAAATCTTGACCACTCATCTTTGACCATGGTTTACAATTCAATCATATAGTTTATATTCTATTCATCACAAAAGGATTAATATGATTATTTTTTTTCCATGATCATCTTCTTCTTTCTCTTGAAGAAGCTCACTAGATTTTCTTTGTGTGATGAATAAATATGAGAAAATGATTTAAAAAGAAATCAAAAATACTACTCTCTCATCCTCATCTCATCTAGCCCATGAGATTAGTGTGTTCTTCTCTTTTGAGTGAGAAAGCTTGAGTCGTAGCAACTTCAAGGTAGATCATCGGAGATTTGGAATACTTCGAGCTAGCATGGATCGTTCGAGTCGTGGAGCCTCTCATGAGTCCGGGAGATCGTGGATCGCGGCAAAAGGGCTTCTACTCGGAGCTTGTGAAGTGAAGGAGCGGACTACAAAGGTTGTAATCCCTCACACTTAGATAAAAGTTATCTTCTTGCATGTTAAACCCTAATAATCTAGCAAAGATCCCGGCTTCGGGTTGTTCGGCATGTCTAAATTTTTATCTGGGCATGTTTGATGCCTTTTGAACCTTCACAAGAGTGCCTAGGAACCCTACAGTGGTATCAGAGCCTAGCTAGAGCATTAGGCGATGTGTTTACGAAGTTAAAACTCCGATCGAACCCGAAACGACGCAAAAAGACCCCTCTCTGGAAAATTTTTAAATTTTGGGATTTTTCTGAATTAAAAATATGTAAAAAAATCAGCACGGAATTCTAAGAATTACCAAAAAACCCGAGCCCCCAATTCGTCCAAACAGCGGCGGAACCGCGGCGCAAGCATGCCTTGCGCGGCGGTTCCGCGGCGGCTTCATCGATTGGCGACACGTGGCTTTTCTGGTAATGTCCGTAGGTACTTGTTGATGCTTCTGGATATTTTTAACAGTGATTCCAGTATTGTTTAAATCTGGGGTTTATTTGGTAATAGTAGATTCGATCGGAATATTTAAGTTCGTTTTTCTTTCCGGATATTTAGAAATTGTTAAACTATTTGAACGGATATAATTAACTCACTGTTTCCCGGTACGGCAAACTTTCAAGTGTTGAAATCTTTTTCGGGTTTAAATCTTTCGGAAAAATTGTACAAGTTAAGCGGTGGACCCTCTAGAAGACAACAAACCTTAACTCGATTATGTGACCGTCTTGAACTGCCTTTTGAACCTTCGGGTTTGGGGCAGTACGGCGTGCCACATGTGAGGCGTTGGCTTGACCCTTCTACGGCTGGATCACCGGTACTGTGACATATTCTAGGATTATTTGAACTCCACTCAAGTGTTGAGCAGTTTAGGAAATTTTGGGTGTTTGATTATCTGTTCAGAAAGTTTAATACTGTCTATTTATCTGGAATGTGATACAATATGTGGAATTCATAGAGTTAGGCATGAAATGCGAAGTATGTGATATTTCGGATTTATGATGTCTAAAGTGATTGTGGATTCCAAATATTGTAGTTTTACACTTTTTTTTCTGTGACCGTAAGTGTAATATGTGATATCGCCGGTTTCGTTGCTATATGTCAACGACAATTGGGATGCGCATATTTACTTACGTTGATGATATGAGATATTATGTGTTTCTGTGATATGTTATATTGGATCGTCGCGTTCTGAATAGCCGGGGGTTTTATGTGAGATGAGGGTTTTTATTTTCATTCATGTAAAATTCATTTGTAATGTAATATTCTTTTAATTGGGGCACTTCCAGGCTGCGGTTGATGTCACCCTAGTATATTATTTACTTTTCCGCATTAGGTAGACCCAAGGAGGGGAGCACAAGTAACCGGGTTCTAGGGTCCAGTGGGAGGCCATCTCGAGGAGTCGAGACCGGGTCTCCTAACCCTAGAATTGGCAGTGTTACTTGCCGCTCTCATAGGGGTCTTGGGATGTGGGTTTGGCTATTCGTCGCGACCGTGGAATCCGTGTTTTATACAGGCTCGTATTGAAAACACGGACGTCCTAGTATATCCAATATTTCATATATGTTCTTCTGCTGCAATGTTCTGTGATGAGATCATATTACTGCCTGAGACGAATGCTTATACTATATATATATGCTGATATATAAATATTACTGCTTTCGTTTCTTCTGTGATGCTTAGGAAGCTTAAGCTGATGGGATTTTTATTAATGTGATTAATAAAAGAAAAGAAACCTAAAGATGTTGTAGAATCAAAAACTTTATAAAAGGGGTAGCTACAGTTTTGCTTTGCACAGTGATATATATGATATATCCTGCACCTTATTCGATGAGGAAAGGACCGAGATCCCTTCACCGGGAGTGACTCCTTTAGCAAAAACTGACAGATGCTACAAAACTCGGTTTGTCTTTTGATTTCTTTTAGTGTTTTGCTTTGCACAGCGGTATATATGATATACCCTGCACCTTATTCGATGAGGAAAGGGCCGACGATCCCTTCACCGGGAGTGACCCCTTTAGCGAAACTAAGAAAAGCCTCAAAAACACTCCTTTTCAAAACTTCACTCGATTCTACGACGATATCAAGTTCATTATGCTCAGGGTTTTCTGAAAAACCTGCGTTGCCCTCCGTCATTTCAGATAAAGACTATTTAGTATTCGTGCTGCGTTTGTTGGCCTTTGTCAAGGCGTAGTGTGCGGTAGCTAACTGGTACTTATCTGTTTAAACATATGATGTGATTGGATTAGGGTATTCGTACGACCTTGTTGGCCTTTGTCAAGGGTCGTGCGGGTGGGTTTAATTTCAATCAAGAAATGACGGGTTGAACTTGAATAGCTTCCTATGGTTTGTTGGCCTTTGTCAAGGTCATAGGGGTTAGGGGCAAAAGCATTGTCGGGAATTTCAAGTGTTGAAATTTGCAATGAGATTGCATACCTCCTATGAGATAGTTGGATCCCGATACCCACTGCGAGTAAGTGTTACTCCTGGGAGAGTTTTACACAGGACAATTAGTCATTCAAGTAGGTGTCTAGAAAAGTGTTAACGGGGTTACGCCTCTGGGAAAACGAGGTTTACTTTAATTAGGTCCGTGCGAGAGCATGGGGAACCTCCCTCAAAGTACCGACACTGATCTGGCTGAAAGATTGACGAAGTTGTAGGGTGTAATTAATCCCGGCTAATCTTACCTTTTTTTTGGGTTTGAAGGTAGATTTGATAAAAACAGTGGGAGACATCCTGATTAGATAAGATAATAACCAATCTAATCTTGCAAGAGCATACGCTAAAGTGTTTTCTTCTCTCTCTCTCCAGGTAGCGACCATATCATGCCATAATCAAGATAATAATATGGATGTATTGACTAAACCTAATTATTGTACTGAGTAAGGGAACGTTAGACCCGTTCTTTCTTATAAGAGTTATAAGATTGAACAGGAAACAGGAGAATATCTGGATTCTCACACCGCCCAAAAGAACGAGCATGTTGATGCATCTTCTTCAGGTGTGTTAGTTATTGAGAACTGTTTCTCAGTTCACCCTACGTCCTGGGTATTAGATACTGGATCAGGATCCCACATATGTAAATTGTTACATGGGCTGCGAAAAGGCAGAGAACTAGGAAAAGGTGATCATTCCGTTCAAGTAGGGAACGGTGCAAGTATTGTAGCCAAAGCAGTTGGCGAGTATCATCTTGTATTACCAAGTCGTAATACACTGATTCTGAATGAGTGTTATTATATACCGAACATGATGTGCAACATTATATCAGTTTCCTTATTAAGTAAAGAAGGATATAATTTTGTAGTAAAGGATAATGTTATGAACATATTCCTAGATCAAAAGTTGATTGCATCAGGCTCGTTACATAATGGCATATTCATTCTAAATCAGAATAAAGTCCTGAATATACAAAATACACACAAGAGGAAAAGTTCGGATATGAACGAATCCTACTTGTGGCATTGTAGACTTGGTCATATCAATGCGACACGACTGGCTAAGTTACATAAGGATGGTTATTTGAATCCGTTCGAATTATCATCTTATGATACTTGCCATTCATGTCTCAAAGGAAAAATGACCAAAGCTCCATTTAGTGGACACGGAGAGAGAGTTACCGAACTCTTAGGACTGGTACATAGTGATGTATGCGTTCCTATGTCTACGCATGCCAGGAACGGTTCTTCCTACTTCATTACATTCACTGACGATCTCTCAAGATTCGGATATGTGTTCCTGATGAAACACAAGTCTAAAGCTTTTGAGAAATTCAGAGAATATAAGCACGAAGTAGAGAATCAAACGGGCAAAAGTATTAAGATTCTTCGATCTGATCGAGGAGGTGAATACTTAAGCAATGAATTCCTAGATTATCTAAAAGAGAATGGGATTCTCTCTCAGCTTACTCCTCCTTATACACCACAGCACAACGGTGTATCGGAACGGAGGAATCGCACCCTATTAAATATGGTACGCTCAATGATGAGTACAGCTGAGTTACCTATTTCCTTCTGGGGGCATGCACTGGAGACAGCAGCATACCTATTGAATCAAGTTCCAACTAAATCTGTACCTTCCACACCATATGAGATATGGAGTGGGAAGAGACCATGTCTTAAACGAGTTAAGATATGGGGTTGTCTGGCCTATGTCAAAAGGCAAAATCAAGACAAACTCGAGGCACGATCAGTTCTATGCAAGTTTGTGGTATATCCCAAGCATTCACGTGGATATCTTTTCTACCATCGCGAGGAACAAAAGGTGTTTGTTTCTCGACATGCCACCTTTTTAGAAAAGGAATTTCTTACAAAAGAAATTAGTGGCGAAGAGGTAGAACTGGAAGAAGTTCCAGCAACACAAACTGTAACTGAAGATTTAGTGGAACCAGAGGATTCAGTAGTACCCGACGAACCCCAGCCTCTCCGCCGATCTGGTAGGGTTTCTCGTCCACCTGAGAGATACTACGATTTTCTCATTGATGGTGGAAGCGAGGATTGCATCATAGATGATGATGACCCGACTAGTTTCGAGCAGGCCATCACGAGTGGTGACTCTGTGAAATGGCTGGATGCAATGCGATCTGAGATGGAATCCATGTACACCAATAAAGTATGGATTTTAGAAAATGCTCCTGAAGGGGTAAAACCCATTGGGAGCAAGTGGATTTTTAAAAAGAAATTTGGTGTAGATGGAAAAGTTGAGACTTTCAAAGCTAGACTGGTAGCAAAGGGATTTCGTCAACGACCAGGGGTGGATTATGACGAAACCTTTTCTCCAGTGGCTATGCTTAAGTCCATCCGGATCTTACTTGCCATTGCTGCATACCATGACTACAAAATCTGGCAAATGGATGTTAAGACCGCCTTTCTAAACGGTGATTTAGAAGAGTGCGTGTACATGACTCAGCCAGAGGGCTTCGTAGATAGTGGGAGCAGCGGAAAGGTGTGCAAGCTGCTTAAATCCATTTATGGGTTAAAGCAAGCATCGCGGAGTTGGAACATCTGCTTTGATGTTGTAGTCAAAGAGTTTGACTTCATCAAAAATATAGATGAACCTTGTATCTATAAGAAGGTGGCAGAGGGTAAGGTTGTCTTCCTCGTATTGTACGTGGATGACATACTCTTGATAGGAAATGATATTCCTATGCTGCAATCAGTCAAGCTCTTCTTATCACAGAGATTCTCAATGAAAGATCTAGGTGATGCCTCCTGCATATTGGGAATCATGATCTATAGAGATAGATCTAAACGGATACTGGGATTGTCCCAATCCAGGTACATTGACACCATAATAAAGAGGTTTAGTATGGAAGAATCCAAGCGTGGGAACCAACCCACGAGCTCTAGACTCACTCTCTCCAAAGAGATGTCTCCCAAGACTGATTTGGAGAGAGCTCGCATGCAAGGGATACCCTATGCTTCGGCAGTAGGCTCTATCATGTATGCGATGCTATGTACCAGACCCGATGTAGCATACTCACTAAGTGTAGTGAGTCGGTATCAAGCAGATCCTGGAGAGAGTCACTGGACAGCTGTGAAGAACATTCTCAAATACTTACGAAGGACTAAGGAGATGTTCTTGGTGTATGGTAACGGAGAACTCCAGGTGGAGTCCTTTACCGATTCCAGCTTCCAAAGTGATAAGGACGACTCTAAGTCGCATTCGGGTTTTGTCTTTACCCTCAATGGAGGGGCGGTATGTTGGAAGAGTTCCAAACAGGATACCGTTGCAGACTCGACGATGGAGGCTGAATACATCGCTGCCAACGATGCTGCCAAAGAGGCTGTCTGGATCAAGAAGTTCATTACTGAACTTGGAGTGGTTCCATCCATTGAGCATCCAATACCTCTGTATTGCGATAACAATGGAGCTGTGGCTTTGGCCAAGGAACCCAGATCCCATCAAAAGTCCAGACATATTCTGAGGCGGTATCACCTGATCAGGGAGATAGTTGATCGCCGAGAGATCGAGGTCAGGAGAGTAGATACGAAGGACAACACTGCAGATCCATTCACGAAGGCTATTCCCCAGATATAGTTTGAGAGATTATTCGGGATGCTAGGTATGAGATACTACAGCAGCTGGCCTTAGTGCAAGTGGGAGATTGTTAGTTATGTATATGCCCTAGAGGCCATTGTTGTACATATGATGTATATTATAATGGATGCTTGGATATATATAGAGATGACTTTCTTGCTCGTCATGATAGTATGCTATTTGGTTTCACTTTATCTTAACATGTTGACTTGTATTGGTTTACTGTTTTACTCTCACATGTTGATAAAGCCCTTAGGATCTGTACTCGACTACTGGGACTATGATGAGATCATACTAGTGGGGCCGCGGTAGTCGATGAGTACATCCTATAACTGTTCCTAGTCGAGGGTATATCGAGACAGGGCATCGATACACCAGAGTAGACTAGCGTATACGCATCTTGACCCATATGATGGGCGATGGATGATCCTATATCCATCGGTGTTAGACATCAGAGATGGTGTACGGGTGCTCAGTGGAGACTGGGTACACTGGACGGACTCGCCGAGAACTCCCAGATGGTGATATACCACACGTCAGATGGCAGTTCTCCGGTGACACTGGTACAGGGTAGTCTGTAGACCCGAGATCGTCATAGAGTCTTGTGTGATTCCCACTGTGCTTTGATTTCCACCTTACCACGTCCAAGAGGGCGTGCAAAACGGTAGCTTTTGGGTACAGTCCCGAATCACATGGAGGCAATGAGCGATAGGAGGGGATTCGTCTCTCCCGGTATAGGGAGTTGATGTTGTGCTGTGTTCGATTGGCTATAACTAGAAGTCCCTGGCCAGGGCTGATATAGAGATTTACTGGTAAGTGTTACTAGTAGTTTCTCGACCCGTTATGAGCCATACATCGACACGACTTATCGGTTACTGGGGTCTGACGTATACCACCCCTAGACTTGATATGCGACATATCAGACGAACAGACCGGACTGTACGGGAGTGTTACTGGTTGGATTCACAGGAGAACGCATAGGCTAGCTTGTTGATCTTCTGATCGCTCAATACCTAGGTGGCTGTTACGTTTAGCTGACCGCTTGCAGCTTGTGTGTGTTTGATATGATCATCACCTGCTACCGGCGTATTGACGATTCTTTAGAGTCCTATACAGAGGTTTCTTGGCTCAGGCAAAATGGAGTAGAGGCACATATGTGATATGTGCAGGACCGAGAATAATGCGATATGGGATACCGTATTATATTCTCGCGATATTTAGATATGAACCGGGTCATCGGATAAAGTGTTGATTCGATGAATCGGTACATGATATATTAGTCGGTAATATTCGATATAGCCGGATCGTCGGATCAAGTGTTGATTCGATGATTTAATGTATAATAATATATATGATATATTTTATTACATTATCTAATATTGGCTCGCTTTATTATTTCATTTTCTCAGTGGATGATACATTGATATATATGCGATATATGTTAATTGTATTATTTTCTTTTGTTGCAAATATATAATATATATGTGATATATATTATTGTGACATGATATGATTAATTGTTAAACATGTTTAAGGATGATTAATTGAGATTAGGGTTTGATTAGGGTTAGTAGCTTCATGCACCTTCTAGAAGCTTTTTCTTTTGTCATTCTTAAGATCTTTATGGATGACACATTCTTTAACTCAACCAAACCCTAACTCTAGTTATTTCTCTACAAAATCTTGACCACTCATCCTTGACCATGGTTTACAATTCAATCATATAGTTTATATTCTATTCATCACAAAAGGATTAATATGATTATTTTTTTTCCATGATCATCTTCTTCTTTCTCTTGAAGAAGCTCACTAGATTTTCTTTATGTGATGAATAAATATGAGAAAATGATTTAAAAAGAAAGCAAAAATACTACTCTCTCATCCTCATCTCATCTAGCCCATGAGATTAGTGTGTTCTTCTCTTTTGAGTGAGAAAGCTTGAGTCGTAGCAACTTCAAGGTAGATCATCGGAGATTTGGAATACTTCGAGCTAGCATGGATTGTTCGAGTCGTGGAGCCTCTCATGTGTCCGGGAGATCGTGGATCGCGGCAAAGGGACATCTACTCGGAGCTTGTAAAGTGAAGGAGCGGACTACAAAGGTTGTAATCCCTCACACTTAGATAAAAGTTAGCTTCTTGCATGTTAAACCCTAATAATCTAGCAAAGATCCCGGCTTTGGGTTGTTCGGCACGTCTAAATTTTTATCCGGGCATGTTTGATGCCTTTTGAACCTTCACAAGGGTGCCTAGGAACCCTACAGATCTCCCAGGCCAATTCCCGGCGGTGGGTGTGTAGGATTTGGCCACGTGTCCCTATCGCTTTGTATACCTCAGCGCACATGCTTGTTTTATCTGTAACTTTTCATTTTACGTGTAGTGAACGTGCAAACTGTTGGGCTTCTAAAAGATTAAAAGAAAAATCAATAAAAAAATATATGTGGCTGGGGGGATTTGATCACAGGGGCTATTTCATAGCAGTGCAAGGCTTTACAAATGAGCTACTTGTGCTTTCTTGTTGTTCAAAAGCAAATTAAATTTATTACTTGTTCTCAGGCTTAGGTACTCCTTTTTGTATTTTGGAAAAAATTTGTACAGAAAGTTTAGGGTTGTTACAGGTTTCTCAAATCCAGAAATCTCATGAAAACCGAAATCTCATAAGCACGAACCATTAATGAAATAATGAGTATAAGCACAGAACAAATCCGTAATGCATAACCAGTTTTTATATATGAGCGTGTCATCTAACTAGGTATGAAAATGCGATAACTAAACTAGTAAGTGGGATATGGATACTAAACAATAACTAAAAAGATAGAGGTTACTAGGTTATATGGTGAAATAATGAATTCTAATGTGTACGTGGCATAACAATTACCGATGATAAGTGTGTTGGCTATAGTGCCCTCAAGTCAATTGTTGAATCGCAGGCACGCGATTGTGATGATTGTGGGAGGACCTATACCGGTTGAACATTCTTACTCGAGATGATAGTATGCTATCTGGTTTGTCTTTATAATCATGTACAGCATTAGGTGGCATTACAGATCACTATTACATATTGACAGAGCCCATAGGATTCTTGCTTGACTACCAGTATTATGATGGTGATCATATACGTGGGAGCTTGGTGGTCTATAAGCACATCCTTAAATGTCCTTAGTCGTGGGAGTATCGAGTCTGGGCATCGATACTCCAGAGCAGACTAGTGTATACTTATCGAGACCTCGACGAGGGGTGGTGGCCGGTCTCACAAACCATTGGTGCCAGTTAGTCACCTAAGATAGTATATAGCTGCTCATTGGGTTATGAGTACACTGGACGAACTCGCCGGAAACCTGCTAATTGGTATTATACCTATTGTCAAATAGAAGTTCCCAGGTGATATGAGTACAGATTAGTCTGTCGAACTGAGATCGTCATTTGTCTCGTATGAATTCCCACTATGCTTTGATTACTACATTACCACGGCTCAATGGAGTCATGCAAACAGGTTTTAGTTAGGTACAGTCCCGAGCCACATAGAGGCAGTGAGCGGAACGTCGGGGATTCGTCTCTCCCCGTATTAGGGGTTGACATCACGTTCTGCATGAGTGGCCATCACTAGAAATCCTTGGCCAAGCTAGTTGAGAATTACTGATTTGGATCAGTAGTTTCTTAGTTGGTTATGGGCTTCATACCGACAAGAAATATCGCATTATTAGGGGTCCGACTTTATCTACCCCCTAGACTCGATATGCGATACTTTTAGACGAACAGACCGGACTGTATGGAGATTGTCACGGACAGGCTCAGTAAGGGTGCAGTTGAGTTTGCTCGTCGGCCTTCTTTTCGCTCAATACCATGTAGCCGTTACGTACAGCTAGTGCCGCTGACATGCTTATGGTTAAACCCACTTCCAGCGTATTGACGAGTCTTTAAAGTCCCACACAGAGGGTTTTCACGGTTCAGGCGAAATGGTGTATATGACTTATGTTGGTACATACAGGCATCATATTAAATATGTGTACAGGCTACACAGACTTTAATTAGACGGTTGATAATATTAGCGGCTTAGGGTTAAGCCGGATTATTAAATCAGGTTTTGATTTAATATATATATATATATATATATATGTATGTATGTATGTATGTATTCCAGTATTATTGTTCACTATTCATTTTCTCTCTTGGCTATTCATATTTTTGTACGAATACGCGTATATATATTTCGATACGTATACCAGGTTGTATTCCGTATTTATACGGAATTACTACTAGAAGATTGATACCTCATTAAATGATTTTCCTTTTTAGAAAATCTTTTTGGAAATGAGGTGGTGGGCGAGTTGGCATGAGCATGGTGTGGCATGTAGAGAGGCATGGCTCTTGGATATTTTATTTGGAAAATGAAAGAGATATTTTGGTTGCATGGTTGCAAATGACTTAGCTAGTTTTCTCCACATGCCATCCATGTCCATTTTGATTATTATTCATTCATCACTTGCTTCATTATTCATACACTCTTTCTTGAGAGACTTAGCCATTCTTGAGTTGCTCATGCCACTAGTTTTCCTCACCTCCTCCTTCTTCTTCTTGTGTTGCTCATTTGAGCATTTAGCTTGAGAGAAAAATATAGTGAGACATTTCTACACCTCCACTCTCCATTGCTAGCAAGCTTGGAGCGTTGGTTGCCTCGCTTGGCGAGACTGGAGCCTGCGCCGTTTCCGTCGTATGGATCATCATCGATGGAGGAAGACCGACAACCAAAATCGATCCGCAAACCCTAGGAGCTAATGAAGGTTGTAGAAGACCGAAGGACTTGGTTCATTTAGTATAACAATTCTAGCCTTGTAGTTTAGATCTCTTTAGTTAGCTAGTATGGTTTATGGGTTCGATCTTAGGGCGGGTTTTGTTTGCGCCAAAATTTTTGAACGCTAGTTTTTGTTCCGCATCGGCCACAATATTCAACTAGACGGGTTTTCAAACATAATATTCACGTTGATGTTCTGTGTTGTGCTGATATTGTGGTTGGATTGTCATGTTAGATAGCCAGTAGTGCAATGATAGCAAGTACAGTTCAGATTCATTTGTATATTCGTTATTGCGGGGCGAGAGTCCGACATGTGGACTGATGTCTCTGCCTGATTGTATATTCTTTTGTTTGGGGCACGACCGGGTTAAGGTCGAGGTCTCCATTGTATATATTATTTTTCTTTTCGGTACGTGGATTACACCACGGTGGAGTGCACGAATAGCCCGGATCTCATGGCGTTGAGATGGAGGGGGCCTTACTCTAGAATTGGCGGGCTATTCGCCGCACTCATAGGGGGTACAGGTTGACCCACGGATGGGTGCCCAAGTTACCGGATTCCGTGAAGTGCTGGGTGTCCCATTCACGTTGTTGATTAGGCCTCGCTTCTGGGATTGGAGGGTAACTTGCCGCACTCGTAGGGGTCCAGGTTTTCATTGCACGGGCTATCCACACGACAGGGAACGTCAGGTCTCATTTGCGGCTCAGATGAAACCCGAGGCTCTAGGATTATCCACACGACAGGGAACGTCAGGTCTCATTTGCGGCTCAGATGAAACCCGAGGCTCTAGGATTATCCACCACTCCGTGTTGCTTGCTGAGATTCTGATGTTGCTTATATCATGCCTGGGATGAATGTCATATATATTTATATATATACTAGTAGATGTTGTATATGTTTTGCACCCGCGCTAGTCCAGCCCCCGCTCTGTCGTTAGTTAAGTAACCTAACGGGTGATGACGGGGCCCAGTGAAGAATGCTGATGGCATATACGTACATTAAATTTTCGTTCCTTTCTCTGGTGTGATATGTTTAATTGATGGGACTGCATTAATTCTGATTAATGCAAGGAAAAACAAACCTATATGATGTTGTTGGAACCAAATTTTCAAAAACCGTTATTACAAGATGTTCCTTTTGCTTTGCACAGTGCAATTCGGTTATGAATATCCAGAACCTCATTCGACGAGGAAAGAGCCGAGATCCCTTCACAGGGAGTGACCTCTTTAGCAAAAGTTTGCGCTGCTATATATATTTGTAAAACTGCTCGGGTTCCATTCAACGATATCAAGTTCATTACGTTAAAAGTTTTTCGCTAAAAACCAGTCGTAGCCCTCCGTCATTTCGGATTGGTAGTGCTTAGTATTCGTGCTACGCATTTCGATCTTTAGTTGAGGCGTAGTGTTCGGCAGCTATGTAATGCTTTTACAATGCATGATAATGCGATTGGTTAGGACAGTCGTGCGATCATTTTGATCTTTAGTCAAGGCTCGTACGGGTGGGTCTAATGCAATCAAGATAATGACGGATAGAACTTGACTGGGACCTTTTGACATTTTGATCTTTAGTCAAGGTCACTTGGGTCCTAGGGGTAAAAACCACATCGGGAGTTTTAAACATACAAGAAACTTTCCATGCTTGCGCATACCTTTTGGATTGTGGTGGCTTCAGTGGCTTCCATCAAGTTATCATGCGATGATAGTTGGATCCCGATTCCCACTGATGAGTAGGTGCTACTCCTCGGGTGATTTTAGATGATCCCGACTAATTCTCCTTTTAGGTTTGGAGGAGAATTCGAGAAAACAGTGGGAGACATCCTGATGAGATAAAGTGATTAACCATTCTGATCTAGGTTTGAGTGCATGCTGAGTATTTCTTTTCTCTCTCTCTCTTTGGCAGCGACCATGGCCCGACCCTAAACTAAAACTCATGAACCAAGTTAACCGAACCTTCTTAAAACACTTTGGCTTTTGGATTGTCATTTAGTCGCAGATATCTTTGCCACTCCTACATCCACTTTTCATTTTCTCCGGAACACTTCGTATCACTACGAAGATCCAGAATTATTGGATATTCCATCGTATAGTTAATTACGAACTCGAAGGAACTTGTTCCAGTTCGAGGATGGATTTTGGTTCGGGAGGAATTGAATAGGATTATTCGGTTGTCTTTTCTCTTTACCTTCTCTCAGGTTGCGATAGCTCCTGATATTAGTAGAGTACACCTATTGCGCTTATTGGATAGTCTTCTTCTAAACCATAGGCAGGTACCGAAGGGTAGGGTAGGAAGAAAACCAATTAGCCTAAGTGTGGTGTACAGAAGGTAATAAGTAAAAACATATAAAGGGATTACATTAAGGGCAAAGAAAATTGCGACCACTATCATTCACGACGAAGACGTGTATACCATCGCCACTCCTACTTTCACCTTTGCATTTCTCCAGAACATTCTGTATCACTACGAAGATCCACATATTGCTTGGATATTTCCATCATATATTTACATACGAACTCGAAGGAACTTGTTCCAGTTCGAGGATGGCTTCTGATTCTGGAGAAATAGAATAAGGATTATTCAGTTGTCTTTTCTCTTTACCTTCTCTCAGGATGCGAGGGCTCTTGGTATTAGGAAGAGTACACCTATTACGCTTATTGGATAGTCTTCTTCCAAACCTTAGGCCGGTGCCGAAGGGTTGGGAAGGAAGAAAACCAATTAGCCTAAGTGTGGTGTACAGAAAGTAATAAGTAAAGACATATAAAGGGACTGGAGTGTGGGTAAGGAAATATACGGTTACTATCATGAATCTCGATAGTGGAAGAGGCATTACAAGGAATACCCGGTTACCCCTTCGAAACATTTTCATGTTTCAGTTTCACTGTGCGGTGTTAATTGAAAACTGTTTTCCCAATTAGATTCTAACTCCACGATATGTATCTACCAGGTTTGATTCTCACATCTGTATGGTGTTACAGATACTGAGTAGGAGTAAGATATTGGGAATTAAGTGATTATATCCTCAGCATATCGGAATTCTTTGTAATTGGTGATATTTGAGAAAATCACCTGGGTTTTGCCTGATGGCAAATATTTGGTTTTGAATATCCGTTGTTATGCACCAATTTCAAACTGATATATTTGTACGTTTATTTTATAAAGGAGTTATAACTTTTTTAAATTATGCCTGTGACATTTACCTATATCAGTTGATGGTTAGGTAAGGAGCATTCAACAGCGGTGTAATTCTTCTTAACCATAGCACAGTTTTCAACATAAGATGCACAGGGTTTGAGTTTTTAAACTCGGTGGACTTATACAGAGTATTATATGTTGTCCAGTGTCCGTTAGGACAAAAGGGTTGGTACTCATACTATATTCTGTTTACGCATGACTTCTCTAGTTTTAGACAAGTATTTCGTTGAAATACAAGGTCCAAATTTTGAAAAGTTATAAGTACAAAAATAAAGTAGAGAACCATATGTTGCAAGTATCAAGATTCTTCAAGGTAATCGAAGATGTAGATACTTGTGTTAGGTATTCCGTCATAAGTAATAGTTTTGAGAACTTGCTTATCTTTCAGGTTACTCATGCATAGGTGGATTCCTTGATGAGTAATGCTGCTTGGCCTCCTTCCATTTAGTTGATATGCATTGGAGACAGCTGCGTGTATTTTGAATCTGGTTCAAATTAAATTAGTACCTTTGTTTCTATATGGATATAGAATGGATTCATATCTTAACGATGTTAAGGTATATATAGTTGTCCGGCTTATGCTTAAAACAAAAATCTGGACAAACTCTAGACACGTTTCAGTAAGGGCAGTTTGTGGGTTATCCCGGGCTTTGACGAGGGTTAACATTCTACCATCTGGAAGATCAATAGTTATATTGTTCTTGACTCGCCACCAGTTTTTGTAAAAATGGATTCTTTTCAGAAAACATTAGTGGGAGTATGGTAGAACTCGATGTTATTCCAGAAGCACAAACGATTACTGAAAATTTAGTAGAACCTAAAGATTCAATTGGACTCGACATTCCATTAACCACTCCGAATATTTGGTGGGTAACCTCAGGCACCCGAGAGGTACTTCGGTCTCCTCAAAGACGTTGACAGGGAGGATTTTGATTACCCAAACTTGACACTACTGCTGTTCTAGACTATGAGATCTGGCAGGAGGATGGGTATAACGTCGTTCTAAATTAGCTTTAGGAGTGCACGTGTATATGACCCTGCCAGAAGGTTGTTGTAGTCAGTGAGAGCAGCGGAAACGTAGTGAGTGGGTAGCTTATGTCTATTTATAGACAGGAGCAGGTATAGCGGAGATAGGTCGTCTATTTTTGATGTGACAGTCATAGAGTTTGACTTCATTAGAACAACAGATGGACCTGATAAGAAGGTGATGGGGAGTGGGGTCCTGGTTTTTGGATGACATGCTCTTGATAGGAAGTGATATTCCTATACTACGATCGGTTATACTGTGGTTGTCATAAGTTGTTTCTCCACATAGGATCTGGATAAAATATCAGGGTTTCTGGTCAGAAGATCTATGGTTTTAGATCTAGATTTGGGAAATGTACCAATTTTGGTACTTGACACTATTCTAATGTGTTTTAGAATGGACGACTCCAGGCGTGGTGGTATACCCGCAGGTGATGGAGTCACCGACCCTAAAAAGATGTCTTTCAGACTATTGAGGAGAGGGATCTGCATGATTAGCACATCACTTGCTTAGGTAATTGATTTAATCATGAAATGTCAAGTACCACACCAGATATTGCTTTTGTACAGGCTGCAATAAGCATATATATATTAAACCAATTTTGGAGAAACGGAGGAAAGCAGTTATGAACATAAGTGGATGTTCTTGGTATATGGTAACGGCAGCCTCCTTCAGGAGGCGGTTATCATTTTAGGCTTCTAAGGTGACCTGGATGACAGAGTGGCTGTCAGAGTTAAAGTTTTTCCTCTTTTGAGGGGCAGTATGTTGGACAGGTGGTCCAAGAGGATACTGAGGAAGCCATGACACATGATACTGATTAAATTCAATGGATGATACAGTCTAAGAAGTTTGTTGGATTTGGAGTTCATTTGTGAACTGGGTCCCATTTGATATCCAGACAAATTCTAAGACAGGTATTGCTCATTTCGGGAGATGGTCTTTCTCCGCAAAGTTGAGATATAGAGAGAGATAAAGATAGAAACACTGGAGCGGATCTACTCACTGAGGCCATTTCTCGAACACAATAGTTTCGCAAACGGGCTTTGCATGACTTAATAGTAGAGAAGTTAGATGTTCGGTATCACACGGGCTGTGAGTATGCGACACCGCAATAATTAGCCTTAAGTGCAAGTGGGAGATTGTTGGCTATAGTGAAAGGTTCCTAGGCACCCTAGTGGGTTCTCACAAGGCATCGAACATGCCAATTTAAAAAAAATGGTGCCGAGAAACCCTAGACAACGGATCTTAGACTAGAAGTTTAGGCGAAATATAAAACTAGTTAACACTTAACTACTGGGATACGGAAATTACAACCTTTGTAGATCCGGATATCCACCTCCACGGCTCCGCAACGAAGTCTTCTCGCTGTACATCATGAATCCTAGACTCCTCTGTCGGCTTCATCGGGAAAACGTGCGGAATAGGTCGTCGGCTTCGTGTCAAAGACGATCTACGTCGAGGTTGCACAAACTCAAGCTCCGACTTCACAAACTTGTGAAACTTGTGAAGTAAACACCCAAAACAACTAGGCAAGAGGTAGAGGGTGAAGAAATAGGAGGTGGGTTCACTTTAGAATTGGATTTATCTCACTAGATCTCAAGTTGCCATTGTTGTAGCAAGCTTGAAGAAGAAGAAGAAGATGAGCTCAAGAAAAGAATATGATAAGTCTCTTGTTCAAAAAAATAAATTTTAAATCAAATACTTATCATAACTTGAACTAGGGTTAAGTGTAGAGAATTAACCATGGTCACTTGGATGGGTTAGGGTTAAGCATGAAGATAAGGATGGTTAGCAAAGTCAAAGCTTCATGAAGCTTCAATATAAAACAAATAAAGCCACCATTCTTATCTTAATCCATTTCAAATAAATAAATAAACAAATAAATAAATAAATGAATATGCAAAACCCTTATTATCAAATTAACCATGGATTAATTCTATAAACTTAACTATTTGATTAAGTATCATCAAACATGATACAAAGTAGTGCACTAAAGCATATCACATATACAATGTGCATCAAGTGAGAAAAATCCGTTTAAAGTGAACCAATACTAGTTAATGCAATGCAATATATCAAATATATAATTATGCATTAAATCATTAAATCAACATTTGATTCAATGATCCGGTCATGTCGCACATAACCGACTAGAATCCAATGTATCGATTTATCGAATCAATGATTCGATAACTAGGTCATATCGAATATAACCAATCGAAACATATATCACGAGAATGAAATGCAGTATCACATACACGCATTATTCTCGGTCCCGCACATATCTCATATGCGCTCCTATTTCGTTTCGCTTGAGCCAGGAAACCTCTGTGTAGGACTCTAAAGACTCGTCAATACGCCGGTAGCAGATGATGATCATATCAAGCACCCACAAGCCGCAAGCGGTCTGCTAAACGTAACGGCCACCCGGGTATTGAGCGATCAGAAGATCGACGAGCTAGCCCGCTCACACTCCTGCGAATCCGACCAGTAACACTTACCATACAGTCCGGTCTCTTCGTCTGATATGTCGCATATCAAGTCTAGGGGTGGTATACGTCAGACCCCAATAACCCGATAAGTCGTGCTGATGTGAGGCTCATAACGGGTCGAGAAACTACTGGTAACACTTACCAGCAAATCTCTGATCAGCCCTGGCTAGGGACTTCCCTGTTATGGCCAATCGAGCACAGCGCAACATCTACCCCCAATACCGGGAGAGACGAAACCCCTCCTATCGCTCATTGCCTCCATGTGACTCGGGACTGTACCCAAAGACCACCGTTTTGCACTCCCTCATGGACGTGGTAAGGTGGAGATCAAAGCACAGTGGGAATCACACAAGACTCCATGACGATCTCGGGTCTACAGACTAACCTGTACAAGTGTCACCTGAGAACTGCCATCTGACGTGAGGTATAATACCATCTGGGAGTTCTCGTCGAGTCCGTCCAGTGTACCCAGTCTCCACTGAGCACCCGTACACCATCTCTGATGTCAAACACCAATGGATATGGGATCATCCATTGCCCATCACATGGGTCGAGAAGCGTGTACGCTAGTCTACTCTGGTATATCGATGCCCCGTCTCGATACACCCACGACTAGGGACCTTGAAGGATGTACTTATGGACTACCATGTCCCCACTAGTATGATCTGCATCATAGTCCAGGTAGTCAAGTACAAATCCTAAGGGCTTTACCAACATGTAACTATAAGACAGTATAAAGAGACTAGTGTACATGTTAAGATAAATAGCAACCAGATAGCATACTATCATGTCGAGCAAGAAAGTCATCTCTATATATGTCCAAGCATCCAATATAATATACATAATCTGTACAATACTGGCCTCTAGGGCATACATACAACTAACAATCTCCCACTTGCACTAGGGCCAGCTGCTGTTGTATCTCATACCGAGCATCCCGAAGAGTCTCTCAAACTGTATCTGGGGAATGGCCTTCGTGAGTGGATCCGCCGTGTTGTTCTTCGTGTCAACTCTCCTGACCTCGATCTCCCGGCGATCAACTATCTCCCGGATCAGGTGATACCGCCTCAGAATATGCCTGGACCGCTGATGGGACCTGGGTTCCTTGGCCAAAGCCACCGCTCCATTGTTATCGCAATACAAAGGTATTGGATGCTCAATGGATGGAACCTCTCCAAGTTCAGTAATGAACTTCTTGATCCAGACAGCCTCTTTGGCAGCATCGTTGGCAGCGATGTATTCAGCCTCCATCGTCGAGTCTGCCACGGTTTCCTGCTTGGAACTCTTCCAGCTAACCGTCCCTCCGTAAAGGGTAAAGACAAAGCCCGACTGCGACTTAGAGTCGTCCTTATCACTCTGGAAGCTGGAATCGGTAAAGGACTCCACTTGGAGTTCTCCGTTACCATACACCAAGAACATATCTCTAGTCCTTCGCAAGTACTTGAGAATGCTCTTCACAGCTGTCCAGTGACTCTCTCCAGGATCAGCTTGATACCTGCTCACTACACTTAGTGAGTATGCTACATCGGGTCTGGTACATAGCATCGCATACATGATAGAGCCTACTGCCGAAGCATAGGGTATCCCTTGCATGCGAGCTCTCTCCAAATCAGTCTTAGGAGACATCTCTTTGGAGAGAGTGACTCCAGAGATCGTGGGCAAATTCCCACGCTTGGACTCTTCCATACTAAACCTCTTTAGTATGGTGTCAATATACCTGGATTGGGACAATCCCAAAATCCGTTTGGATCTATCTCTATAGATCCTGATCCCCAATATGCAGGAGGCATCACCAAGATCTTTCATTGAGAATCTTTGTGATAAGAAGAGCTTGACCGATTGCAGCATAGGAATATCATTTCCTATCAAGAGTATGTCGTCCACGTACAATACGAGGAAGACAACCTTACTCTCTGCCATCTTCTTGTAGATACAAGGTTCATCTGGATTTTTGACGAAATCAAACTCTTTGATAACGACGTCAAAGCAGATGTTCCAACTCCGCGATGCTTGCTTTAATCCATAAATGGATTTAAGCAGATTGCACACCTTCCCGCTGCTCCCACTGTCTACGAAGCCTTCTGGCTGAGTCATGTACACGCACTCTTCTAAATCACCATTTAGAAAGGCGGTCTTAACATCCATTTGCCAGATTTCGTAATCATGATATGCAGCGATGGCAAGCATGATCCGGATGGATTTAAGCATAGCCACTGGAGAAAAGGTCTCGTCATAGTCCACACCTGGTCTTTGACGAAAACCCTTTGCTACAAGTCTAGCTTTGAAAGTCTCCACTTTCCCATCTACACCAAGTTTCTTCTTGAAGATCCACTTGCTCCCAATGGGTTTTACCCCTTCAGGAGCAACTTCCAAAGTCCATACTTTGTTGGTGTACATGGATTCCATCTCGGACCGCATAGCATCCAGCCATTTCACTGAGTCCCTACTCGTGATGGCCTGCTCGAAGCTAGTTGGGTCATCATCCTCCATGATGCAATCCTCGCTCCCACCGTCCATGAGAAAACCGTAGTATCTCTCAGGTTGGCGAGGAACCCTACTAGATCGGCGGAGAGGCTGAGGTTCATTGGGAGCTACTGAATCTTCTGGTTCCACTAAATCTTCAGTTACTGTTTGTGTATCTGGAACCTCTTCCAGCTCTACCACTTTGCCATTAATTTCTTTTTCAAGAAATTCCTTTTCTAAAAAGGTGGCATATTGAGAAACAAACACTTTTTGTTCTTCAGCATGGTAGAATAAATATCCTTGGGAATTCTTAGGATATCCTACAAACTTGAAAAGAACTGACCGTGCCTCGAGTTTGTCTGGATTTTGTCTTTTGACATAGGCCGGACAACCCCATATTTTAACTCGTTTAAAATATGGTCTCTTCCCACTCCATATCTCATATGGTGTGGTAGGTACAGATTTAGATGGAACTTGATTCAATAGGTATGCTGCTGTCTCCAGCGCATATCCCCAGAAGGAAATAGGTAACTCAGCTGTGCTCATCATAGAGCGCACCATATCTAATAGGGTGCGGTTCCTCCGTTCAGATACACCGTTGTGCTGTGGTGTATATGGAGGAGTCAGCTGAGAGAGAATCCCATTCTCTTTTAGGAAGTCCAGGAATTCATTGCTCAAGTATTCACCTCCTCGATCAGATCGAAGGATTTTAATACTTTTTCCGGTTTGGTTCTCGACTTCTTGTTTATATTCTCTAAATTTCTCAAAAGCTTCTGATTTGTGTTTCATTAGGAACACATATCCGAATCTAGAGAGATCGTCAGTAAATGTAATGAAGTACGAAGAACCATCCCTGGCATGTGTAGACATGGGACCACATACATCACTATGTATCAGTCCTAAGAGTTCGGTAACTCTTTCTCCGTGTCCCGTAAACAGAGTCTTGGTCATCTTGCCTTTGAGACATGACTGGCAAGTGTCATAAGATGAAAATTCGAAAGGTTTCAAATATCCATCTTTATGCAACTTAGCCAGTCGTGTCACATTGATGTGACCCAGTCTACAATGCCACAAGAAGGATTCGTTGAGTTCAGAACTCTTCCTCTTGTGTGTGTTTGTTATGTTTAGAACTGTTGATTGATTTAGAACATAAATGCCATTGCATAACGTGCCTGATCCAACCAACTTTTGGTTATGGAAAATGTTCATAACATTGTCCTGTAATACAAAATTATATCCTTCTTTACATAGCAAAGAAACCGATATAATGTTGCATATCAGGTTCGGCATGTAATAGCATTCGTTCAGAACCAATGTATTACCAGTTGGTAATACAAGGTGATATTCCTCGACAGTCTTAGCTGCAACAATTGCACCATTTCCAACCCTAATGTCTTTATCACCTTCTCCAAGTTCTCTACCTCTCCTTAGCCCATGTAACTGATTACATATATGGGATCCCGACCCGGTATCCAATACCCAGGACGTAGAGCAAATGGAGAAACAGTTCTCAGTAACGAACACACCCGAAGAAAATGCATCATCATGTACTTTCTTCATTCGGGTGGCATGGGAATCCTGGTATTCCCCTATATCCTGTTCATTCCTATAACTCTTATAAGAATGAACGGAACCAACGTTCCCCAGCACAGTATAACATGCGGGTTCGGTCAATACATCTATATTATTATCTTTATTAAGGCATGAAATGGTCGCTACCTGGAGAGAGAGAGAAGAAAACACTTTAGCGTATGCTCGTGCAAGATCAGATTGGTTATTATCTTATCTAATCAGGATGGTTCCCACTGCTTTTTATCAAATCTTCCTCCAAACCCTAAAAGGAAAGACTAGCCGGGATTAATTACACACTACAAGTTCGCCAATCTTTCAGCCAGGCCAGTGTCGGTACTTTGAGGGAGGTCCCCCGTGCTTTCGCACGAACCTAATTACTGTAAACTTCGTTTTCCCAGAGGCGTAACCTCGTTAACACCTTTCTAGACACCTACTTGATCGGCTAATTGTAATGTATAAAACTCTCCCAGGAGTAACTCTTACTCGCAGTGGGTATCGGGATCCAACTATCTCATAGAAGGTATGCAATCTCATTGCAAATTTCAACACTTGAAATTCCCGATAATCTTTTGCCCCTAGCAGCTATATGACCTTAACATAGTCAACAAATCATAAGTGCTAGTCAAGTTCAACCCGTCATTTCCCGATTGAATTAAACCCACCCGCACGACCCTTAACATAGTCAACAAAGTCGCATGACTACCCTAATCCAATCGCATCATATGCTTATACAGATAAGCACTAATTAGCTACCGCACACTACGCCTTAACATAGTCAACAAACGTAGCACGAATACTAACTAGTACTTATCTGAAATGACGGAGGGCTACGACAGGTTTTTCTGAAAACCTATTGCGTAATGAACTTGATATCGTTGTAGAATCAAATGAAGTTTTAAAATGGAGTGATTTTGAGGCTTTTCTGGTTTTGCTAAAGGAGTCACTCCCGGTGAAGGGATCTCGGTCCTTTCCTCGTCGAATGAGGTGCGGGATATATCATATATATCGCTGTGCAAAGAAAAAACCCAAAAGCAGTCAAAAGCAAACCGAGTCTGTAGCATCTGCCAGTTATTTCTAAAGGAGTCACTCCCGGTGAAGGGATCTCGGTCCTTTCCTCATCGAATAAGGTGCAGGGTATATCATATATACCGCTATGCAAAGCAAGAACTATAGCTACCTGTTATATTTTAAAATCTGATTCTACAACATCTTAGGTTTCTTATCTTTCATTAATCACATTAATGAAGTCCCATCATTTAAATACCTAAACATCACAGATAGATATGACGTACACTTATGCCATCCGCATTCGCCTTGATGTCCCCTCGTGCACCGTTAGGTTAGGTAACTAACGACAGAGCAGGGCAGGGCTAGCGCGGGTGTAAAACATAAGTAACGTCTATATAATATATCATATATACTATATACTATATCCATCACAGAGTCACAACACAGATATCGCAGCAGAATAAACATATGAAATATTGGATATACTAGGACGTCCGTGTTTTCAATACGAGCCAGTATAAAACACGGATTCCACGGTCGTGATGAATAGCCAATCCCACACCCCTAGACCCCTACGAGAGCGGCAAGCAACCCTGCCAATTCTAGGGTTAGGAGACCCGGACTCGACTCCTCGAGTTGGTCTCCCACTGGACCCCAGAACCCGGTTACTTGTGCTCCCCTCCTTGGGTCTATCCTAATGCGGAAAAGTAAATAATATACAAAGGGTGACAGCTTCCGCTACCTGGAAGTGCCCCGAATAAAAGAATATTACATACAAGTTTTTACATGAATGAAAATGAAGAACACTCAACTCACATAAAAACCTCCGGCTATTCGAATACGACGATCCAATATAACATATCCAGCAACACATAACATCACATGTCATCAACGTAAGTAAGTATGCATACCCCAATTGTCGTTGACGTATAGCAACGAAACCGGCGATATGGACATACTACACTTACGGTCACAGAAAAGAAAGTGTAAAACTACAACAATTGGAATCCGCAACAACTTTAGACATCGCATGCCTAACAGATATAAATCCCGCATTTTAGTCTCATTATCGAAAACTCTTTTCAATATCATATGGGACTAAATTGCTAGATTTATAACATCCATTCAGTTATCTCATAACTACTTGTGAATTCCAATTATTGTATCACATTCCAGATAAACAGAAAATGTTAAACTTTCCGATCGAACATTCGAATACCCAAGTTTTCCCGACACCGATCAACACATGAAATAGGTTCAAAAACATTCACTTCATACCTCAGTACCAACGGTCCAGCCGTAGAAGGGTCAAGCCAACGCCTCACATGTGGCACGCCGTACTACTCCAAACCCGAAGGTTCAAAGGGCAGTTCAAGACGGTCACATAATCGAGTTAAGGTTTGTTGTCTTCTAGAGGGACCATCGCGTTACTTGCACTACTTCGAACGTCTTTTAACCACAGAAAAATCCAACACTTGGAATTATTCCGGCAGGGGAAAACCTGGGTATTTATATCCGGTCGAACTCTTTAACATATTCTACAGTTATCTGGAAAAACACTTAGACAAAATTTGATAACCCGATTGAATAAACGAATCCCCAAAGCAACCCCAAAATACTCTTCTGTGAAGTCACAATAAAAATGCCCAGAAAATATAATATACAAATATATGAATTACTGTGAATTAAAAATTAAAAAAAGGGAACAGTACCGCCGCGGAACCGCCGCGCATGCACAGCTCGTGCCGCGGTTCCGCGGTGGAAAAGTCGAATAAAGCCCTCGAATTTCACAGTATTTCATATAACACCCTGCATGATTTTCTGAATATTTTTAATTGACAAAAATCCAAAATTTCGGAAAATGTCCAGAGAGCACCTTGGAAATTAGGGTTTCGGGACAATCGGGTTTCAAACATCGTCTAGACTTCGCCTAAGGCTCTAGCTAGGCTCTGATACCAGTGAAAGGTTCCTAGGCACCCTAGTGGGTTCTCACAAGGCATCGAACATGCCAATTTAAAAAAAATGGTGCCGAGAAACCCTAGACAACGGATCTTAGACTAGAAGTTTAGGCGAAATATAAAACTAGTTAACACTTAACTACTGGGATACGGAAATTACAACCTTTGTTGATCCGGATATCCACCTCCACGGCTCCGCAACGAAGTCTTCTCGCTGTACATCATGAATCCTAGACTCTTCTGTCGGCTTCATCGGGAAAACGTGCGGAATAGGTCGTCGGCTTCGTGTCAAAGATGATCTACGTCGAGGTTGCACAAACTCAAGCTCCGACTTCACAAACTTGTGAAACTTGTGAAGTAAACACCCAAAACAACTTGGCAAGAGGTAGAGGGTGAAGAAATAGGAGGTGGGTTCACTTTAGAATTGGATTTATCTCACTAGATCTCAAGTTGCCATTGTTGTAGCAAGCTTGAAGAAGAAGAAGAAGATGAGCTCAAGAAAAGAATATGATAAGTCTCTTGTTCAAAAAAATAAATTTTAAATCAAATACTTATCATAACTTGAACTAGGGTTAAGTATAGAGAATTAACCATGGTCACTTGGATGGGTTAGGGTTAAGCATGAAGATAAGGATGGTTAGCAAAGTCAAAACTTCATGAAGCTTCAATATAAAACAAATAAAGCCACCATTCTTATCTTAATCCATTTCAAATAAATAAATAAACAAATAAATAAATAAATGAATATGCAAAACCCTAATTATCAAATTAACCATGGATTAATTCTATAAACTTAACTATTTGATTAAGTATCATCAAACATGATACAAAGTAGTGCACTAAAGCGTATCACATATACAATGTGCATCAAGTGAGAAAAATCCGTTTAAAGTGAACCAATACTAGTTAATGCAATGCAATATATCAAATATATAATTATGCATTAAATCATTAAATCAACATTTGATTCAATGATCCGATCATGTCGCACATAACCGACTAGAATCCAATGTATCGATTTATTGAATCAATGATTCGATAACTAGGTCATATCGAATATAACCAATCGAAACGTATATCACGAGAATGAAATGCAGTATCACATACACGCATTATTCTCAGTCCCGCACATATCTCATACGCGCTCCTATTTCGTTTCGCTTGAGCCAGGAAACCTCTGTGTAGGACTCTAAAGACTCGTCAATACGCCGGTAGCAGATGATGATCATATCAAGCACCCACAAGCCGCAAGCGGTCTGCTAAACGTAACGGCCACCCGGGTATTGAGCGATCAGAAGATCGACGAGCTAGCCCGCTCACACTCCTGCGAATCCGACCAGTAACACTTACCATACAGTCCGGTCTCTTCGTCTGATATGTCGCATATCAAGTCTAGGGGTGGTATACGTCAGACCCCAATAACCCGATAAGTCGTGCTGATGTGAGGCTTATAACGGGTCGAGAAACTACGGGTAACACTTACCAGCAAATCTCTGATCAGCCCTGGCCAGGGACTTCCCTGTTATGGCCAATCGAGCACAGCGCAACATCTACCCCCAATACCGGGAGAGACGAAACCCCTCCTATCGCTCATTGCCTCCATGTGACTCGGGACTGTACCCAAAGACCACCGTTTTGCACTCCCTCATGGACGTGGTAAGGTGGAGATCAAAGCACAGTGGGAATCACACAAGACTCCATGACGATCTCGGGTCTACAGACTAACCTGTACAAGTGTCACCTGAGAACTGCCATCTGACGTGAGGTATAATACCATCTGGAGTTCTCGGCGAGTCCGTCCAGTGTACCCAGTCTCCACTGAGCACCCGTACACCATCTCTGATGTCAAACACCAATGGATATGGGATCATCCATCGCCCATCACATGGGTCGAGAAGCGTGTACGCTAGTCTACTCTGGTATATCGATGCCCCGTCTCGGTACACCCACGACTAGGGACCTTGAAGGATGTACTTATGGACTACCATGTCCCCACTAGTATGATCTGCATCATAGTCCAGGTAGTCAAGTACAAATCCTAAGGGCTTTACCAACATGTAACTATAAGACAGTATAAAGAGACTAGTGTACATGTTAAGATAAATAGCAACCAGATAGCATACTATCATGTCGAGCAAGAAAGTCATCTCTATATATGTCCAAGCATCCAATATAATATACATAATCTGTACAATACTGGCCTCTAGGGCATACATACAACTAACATATAGTGCCCTCAAGTCAATTATTGAATCGTAGGCACGCGATTGTGATGATTGAGGGTGATCTATACTGGTAGAACATTCTTACTCGAGATGATAGTATACTATCTGGTTTGTATTTATCATCATGTACAGCATTAGATGGTATTACAGATCACTATTACATGTTGATAGAGCCCATAGGATTCTTTCTTGACTACCAGCATTCTGATAGCGATCATATACGTCAGAGCTGGGTGGTCTATAAGCACATCCTTAAATGACCCTAGTCGTGGGAATATCGAGACTAGGCATCGATACTCCATAGTAGACAAGTGTATACTTATCGAGACCTCGACGAGGAGCGATGGCCGGTCTCACAAGCCATCGGTGTCAATTAGTCACCTAAGATAGTATACAAGTGCTCATTGGGTTATGAGTACACTGGACGGACTCGCTGGGAACCTGCTAGTTGGTATTATAACTATTATCAGATAGCAGTTCTCAGGTGACATGAGTACAGGTTAGTCTGTCGACCTGAGATCGTCATTTGTCTCGTGTGAGTTCCCACTGTGCTTTGATTACTACCCTACCACGGCTCAAAGGAGTCGTGCAGACAGGTTTTACTTAGGTACAGTCCCGAGCCATATGGAGGCAGTAAGCGGATCGTCGTGGATTCGTCTCTCCCGGTATTGGGGGTTGATGTCATGTTGTGCACGGGTAGCCATCATCAGAAATCCTTAGCCAAGGTAGTCAAGAATTACTGATTGGGATCAGTAGTTTTTCAGTGGGTAATGGGCTTCATACCAACATGAAATATCGCGTTATTAGGGGTCTGACTTTATCTACCCCCTTGACTCGATATGCGATACTCTTAGACAAACAGACCGGACTGTATAGAGATTGTCACGGACAGGCTCAGTAGGGGTACAGATGAGTTTGCTCGTCGCCATTCATTTCGCTCAATACTTTGGTAGTCGTTACGTACAACTAGTGCCGCTGACGTGCTTGTAGTTAAACTCACTGCCAGTGTATTGATAAGTCTTTAGAGTCCCACACAGATGGTTTTTATGGTTCAGGAAATATGGTGTATATGACGTATGTTGGTACATACAGGTGTCCGATTAAATATGTATACAGGCTACACAGACTTTAATCGGACGGTTGATAATACTAGCGTTAGGGTTAAGCCGGATTATTAAATCAGATTTTGATTTTTTTTAATTTTTATATATATTTTTTATATATGAATTCTAGTATTATTGTTCACTATTCATTTTCTCTCTTGGCTATTCATATTTTTGTACGAATACGCGTATATGTATTTCGATACGTATACCAGGTTGTATTCCGTATTTATACGGAATTACCTCTAGAAGATTGACACCTCATTACATGATTTTCCTTTTTCGAAAATCATTTTGGAAATGAGGTGGAGGGTGAGTTGGCATGAGCATGGTGAGGCATGTAGAGATGCATGGCTCTTGTATATTTTATTTGGAAAATGAGAGAGAAATTTTGGTTGCATGGTTGCAAATGACTTAGCCATTTTTCTCATGCTATCCACATCCATTTTGATTATTATTCATTCATCACTTACTTCATTACTCATATACTCTCTATTGAGAGACTTAGCCACTCTTGAGTTGCTCATGCCACTAGTTTTCGTCACCTCCTCCTTCTTCTTAAGTTGCTCATTTGAGCATTTAGCATGAGTGAAAAATATAGTGAGACATTTCTACACCTCCACTCTCCATTGATAGCAACCTTGGAGCATCGGTTGCCTCGCTTGGCGAGGCTGAAGCCTGCGTCGTTTCCCTCGGGCGGATCATCATCGATAGAGGAAGACCGGCAACCAAATTCGATCCACGACCCCTAGGAGCTAATGAAGGTGGTAGATAACCGAAGGACTTGGTTCATTCGGTATAACAATTCTAACCTTGTAGTTTAGCTCTCTTTAGATAGCTAGTATGGTTTATTGTTTCGATCTTGAGGCGGGTTTTGTTTGGGCCAAAATTTTTGAACGCCGGTTTTTGTTCCGCATCAGCCACGGTAGATGGCCAGGGAGCCGACAAAACCCAGCAAATTGTGTGAGCCGGCGAGTATGTGTGCGTGTGACATGCGGATCATCGGTAATGGTGCATGTGTCCTAACAGAAAAGTTATATAAGATAAAGAAAAGTGCGTGTATGTATACCTCAAAATGAGAATAATACGAGCTTAGCAGGAAAAGGAAATTGTAAGCGCAACTGTATAAAATACATAGCTACATATGAGCCATACAGTTATAGTTTAAAATAGTACGAATCGTTGTTTTTAGAAAAAATGGGGCTACGGTGTTTTTAAGAAAAAGATAGCATTTGAAAATTTGTAGCATCCCCTGAGGTTGTTATTTAAAAATGTATAACGATTTGTTACTTTCGAAAATAGGTTTGGCTCTAATTATCTTCTCCTAATATTTACTTAAGTGATTAGAAAACAATAATTTTCGAGTCGATACATCCATGAGTCGGCGATATCATACGGTATAACCCATCGTACGGTATCATAGCATCACATAGCATCTATGGCTCTGATAACCTCTTAGCATCACATATGGTATAACCCATCGTATGATATCATCCAGTCAAGAGTGCGGATCCATCATCATGTATATCATATCATGTACGATATAACCCATTGTATGATATCATCAAATCAAGAGTACAGATCTATGGTCACGTACATCTTATCATCTCATCTAGCCGCATATCGTCACATATTATATCATCTCATATCGCATTATGAACATATATATTGCCTAATCTTCATATAATATATCATATCTTATTATGCCATATCATATCGTATCACATAACTTAGCCTCGTGCCGTCATGCCCGATTACATCGACTTGTATCAAAATAACATGTCATATCCTCATCTTTTGACGCTATATCGAAGTTATCCTCAAACTTACATGTATACACACACACACACACACACACATCTGTGTGCGTACAACATATAAACCAATGGCTCAAGGCTAAGAGAATAAGTACTAAGTACATACCTCCCTATGAGTACGCTTACTATCGCCTATAGTCTCCTAGAATCCTATTAGATAAGTATACATATCTAATATTTATACATATATAACTATATATCTAGTACCCTAATACTACGGTTGTGGGGGCGTTATACGATATCCACCCGACTTCCCCCGTAGACATACACCTACTCACCTACTATACCCATTCTAGCCGAAGACGATGAACGCCTTGTTCACCTTCGTCGCCCCAGAAGTCCACGCGAATGCACCTTCAAATCAAAGCATATCGTGTCGAAATCAAAATCAAATCCGAAAACCGATACGGCAAGCGAAACGCACATAGGTTAGAATCTATGGTTTACGCATGCAAGAACAACCAAAAAACTCCCGACGTTGACGTACAAATGTCAAACGACCGAGTCAAAACTCAATTATCAAAAATCTAGTTTTCAAACGTCGCAAAAAGAAATCACCAACTTAGAAAAACACTCGCAGCTTTTACCTAAGCTGAAATTAGGACATTCTGCACAGTGGATATGTCTAGTTATCAGAGGATTGAGCTATGGACTAAGAACCAAACCCTAATCCTAAGGTCAGGCCGCAAATTGTGGCCAATAAGGTTATTTTGGTGGCCAAGAATAGGATATGGGGGCTCGGGCTTCAGGGGTAGATTCCTAAGTGCTTGCACATCTCTCTGTATAAGCAATTTATTTTTCAGAGCTCTCGAGTCATTCCAGATTTCATTAGAACACCACAATTCAAAAAAACGCTCGATGTCGGAAAATTCTAAGTTCATGTTTTGGGACTTATAAACTCACTTAGTCCAAGGATTCTATCAATAAAGGCTAGTAGTCACTCTCTAAGCTCTCAACTATAACTCTACTACTCATTCAACCTACCAAAGATCATCCTAGAATTTTCCAAGTTCACTAAACATAACTTGTTTAATTCTAAACTAGTATAGAAGGATAGGAAACTTAAACACTTAACTAAAAGTGAGGGAATTATCTTAAAGGAGCAACACAAGAAAATTCTAAGATGGCCAAATGAGCTCAAGGCTAAAAATTGATCCCACCATGATTCTTGTTGTGATGTGAAGAACATTATTTGTGAAGGTTACATGAGATTTTGATGAAGTTTTGGGAGGGTTGTATGGTAGTAGAAAGGGTGGAGGAGTTAAAGAAAATAGAGGAGGAGATGAGGAAGAGAAAGAAGATGAAGAAAATAAGGAGATGGGGAAAGCCAACGAGAAGTGTAGAACCTTCTCTCCTCTCTCTCTCTCTCTCTCTCTCTCTCTGCCATGCTTCCTTGTCCCCTCACATTTTTATTTCCTTCCTTTAAAAAAAACAATTAAAAGCAAACTAAAAAAATGAAACCATGACAATAAATATAGACCAATGTCACAGTATGAAATGTTGCATGTCATGATACATAAATAGGGTTAATAAATAATTAGTAAAATATTAATCAAGTTTAGCATAAACTTGTATGTAAATAATTGTATAAAAATTTATAAAAGCCCAAATCAAATAAATGCTTCGATAATTAATAATTCATTTTAAAATTACAATTATTTTCTAAACTATATGTATATAATCATACCGTTCCATTAAAACTAATTTTCATACTTTTATAATATTCATAAAATTTATTATTTTATTATTTAAATACCAAAAATAATATTTTATATTTCTGAAATGTTACATATTGTATTTTAGTGGTCCGAGTATCACGCTTAGATCATTTTAGACCTTTGAGTTCTGGTGATTTAGTTTCATGATTGATATTTTTATGCACTGTAGTTGCACTTGATTTATGTTCTATACATCCATTATATTTGATTCATGTTTTGTGTATATCCATTGTACTTGATATCGATTTTGTGCACTTGTTGCACATATTTATGATTCTGTGTATTCCGATACAGTCGATTTTGATTTCGTACATGTTGTATGCACTTGATTTTGACTTCTGCACTCGGTGTAGTTCACATGCGCTTTCAGTTCATTGATATGGGTTTTGTGCACGCAGTTGCACATATTCATGGTTTCATACACCTCGATATACTTGATTTTGATTTTGTGCATGTTGTATACCGTCGATCTTGATTCATATACTTGATACTCGTTTTCGTGCACCATGTTGCACTAGATTTATGCTTTCGTGCACCATGTGCACTTGATACTCATTTTCGTGCACCTTGTTTCACTAGATTTATGTTTTCGTAGACCATGTGCACTTGATACTCATTTTCGTGCTCCCTATTGCACTAGATGCTTTTGTGCGGACCTGGCGCACTTGATTTAGATTTCGCGCACGCTTGGCGCACTTATCTGATTTTGTGCACATCAGATGCAATTAGTCGAGATTTTCGTGCATATAGATTTTCGTGCACTTTAGATGCACTTGATATCGTTGTCGTGCACACCCGTTGCACTTGAAAGATGCTTTCATGCACACCTGTTGCACGCAGCTTTTGATTTTGTGCACATTCGTAGAACTTGGATTTGACTATGATTTCCGTGCACACCAGATCCGCGTGGTATTTTCATATGCACCCATTGAGGTTGGTTTCTTCTTTTGAGCATCATGCTTCTGTGATATACATACCATCTTATATAGTAGTCGAGCAGGACTGGTCTGAGAATAGTACATGAGTATTTTCCATTCATGGGTAATTACTGAAGAGGTTTTCAAAAAGGAGCTATAGCCTCACTATTTTCCTACGTGTCAATGAGTGACATGGATTTTTACAAGGAAAACCTTCTGAGATATTTTCGAAAGGCGGGATGTATATCTTAAGCAAAACGTATATAGATATATATCTATTTCTTTACAAAATGAACGTCCGCTACTCATAACGTGATATACGCATCGCACGGCTATTTGAAAAGAATTTTTGCATACGTTTTTATTCAGTTATTTAGACGATTTTATAGGGATGCGTACTATATACGTGTTATAGTCTTGAGTATATGATACTTTATTTAAATAATAGATTTTGAAACTTGCATATGCATCATAGCTTCTATTATTGGCATGATGTTGACAAAGTTTGATCATTGAGTTCTGCGCCGCTTCATGAGCACATGTTTCGCTGTGCTATTTCTTACGTATTCGTGATTTCGGAGCCCCGTTGATTCGACTGATTTGCTGAAATGTTTTAATATTTGAGGGATTTAAATTTAAATTCGGTGACCGAATTTATTTAAGGGAGGAATATTGTGACATTTCAGAAAATATAAAATAATATTTTTGGAATTTAAATAATTAAATAATAAATTTCACGAAAACTATACGACTATGGATTTGAGTTTTCATAGAATGTTAGAATTATATACCTATATTTTGGAAAATATTTGGAAATTAATATGAATTATTATTTATGGAAGCATTTATTGGATTTGGGCTTTTATAAATTATCATACAATTATTTACATAAAAGTTTATGTTAAACTTGATTAGTATATTACTAATCATGCATTAAGCCAAATCCATTTTTGTTAACCATGTTTAATGTGCCATGACACATTGTATTGTGATTCTTGCATGGTTTTGTGTTTCTTTTTTTTTTAAAGAGAAAAGATGAGAAAAGGAAAGGAAAAATAGGAAAGAGAGAGAAGACATGATTTGACCATGATTTATGAGGAGAGAGAGTGAGAAAGAGAAAGAGGGAGAGAGAGCATGGTTCTACAACCATTCTTTCATTTCTTCTTTCATTCCTTATTCTTCATCTTCCTTCTCCTCCTCTTTCTTCATCTTCCTCCCCCCTCACTACCACCTTGCACCACCCTTAAAACCACATCAAAATCTCACTTACCTTCACAAAACTAGTTCCACACTGCATCCTACACCCCATGATGAAATCAAGTTAGAGTTTTGAGCACTTTGGACCATCTAGGAATTTTCTTGAGTTGCTTCTACAAGGTATAACTCTTAATCCTTTGTTAAATTCTTGAGATCTTGCTTTCACTTTTAGTTTAGAGTTAAAAAGGTTAAGCTTTGTGATCTTGGAAAATTCTAGGATGTGGGTTAGTGGATGAAACTTGTAGTAGAGGTTACTGCAGGTGTAGTGATTGTCTTTTGGCCTAGTGGTGATGGTAGCCTTGTTAAAAATGAGCTTTGAAGTCCCAAACACAAACTTAGAATTTTCAGATATCGGGTTTTTGTTAAATTGTGGTGCTCTAATGGAATCGGGTATAACTCGAGAACTCTGAAAAATATATTGCAGATATATTATGGTGTGCAGGCAATTAAGAAGCTACCCTAGAAACCTGAGCCCCTAACATTCCAACTTGGCCGCCAATTTAATTGTTATGGCCGCCAATTGCGGCCTGATGTAGGAATTAGGGTTTGGTTCTTGGTCCATAGCTTAATCCTCTGATAACTAGGCCTATCCTGTAACATTTTGGAAAATTATAAATATTAATTTATAATTTAAAATATGAGTATAATGAGTTTACACAAATGATATCGCATATGAATTTTCGTATCGGATTTATAAACAAAAAATGTAATTATTTTAGAAAAAATGGAGAAAAATGTGTGATATCATAAAAATGATATTTTAATTGTTTTAACATGACATGAGATTTTATAATAAGATAATGGAACCTAAGTATTATACTAAGTGTTTGATTTCTTTTAAAATCAAGAATTTAGATTTTTGTAACATGGAGGTATTTTTAAAAAGGTTTTTATGTCTTGTATGAGGGTGAGTATATGTTTAGCTAGTTAGTGAACCCTCACAACCTCCACACCACACACACCCTCTCCTCCCTCCACCTTTTCCTTATACCTTTACACCTTCTCCTTTCTCTACACTAAGTCTTGACACCACCACCTTTATGTTATTCAACCCTTAGGTTATTCCTTGAGCTCTCAAACTGAAACAATAGGTTCCTCCAAGCTCCAACACACAAATTTCCAAGTATTCACCAAACCAAAAGAGAAAAACCATGGTCCCTTTATCAAATTTGAGCATATCATCAAGCTAGAGCCACTACAACCTTTAGGAGTCTCAACCATGCCTTCGTTGAGCTATATTTCCTTATGCACCATCTCCATAGGTAAATCTCCTCCCTCCTTACAAGTTTCTATTTGGACAAATATTAGTTTTTAGTGTCGCATACCTGAAACTAGAACTTTTATGATATTTGTGAGTGTAAACTTGAATCTGGAACTACTAGGTTAGTCTATTAGAAAAACTAATAAGACTAGGGTATGATGATACCTTTAGGAGTTAACACATAAAGCCAGACCCCAAATTCTCTAGTTCACCTGGCGGTTTTCCTCATTTTATCGTCGCTGCCGGTTTTCCTATTGAATTGTGTTTTGATTTTTGTTCAGTGGTTTTAATTGGTGATAATTAAAGCTACTGCATTGTTTGATTTGTCCCAGATTTGATATAGAGAAATCCGGCAGTGCTCTAGTATGGTTTTAGCAATGTTTCCGACATTTTTATTAGGGTTTTTCATATTTCTGTACCGCGATTGAAATATTGATGTTCATACATTAATGTCAGGGCTATTTGGTCGTATTTGGAGAAAGTAAGCTATAGGTTCTAACCTATGGGTGCTTACCTCATTATTTTGGTTTCGATATGATATTTACACCGATAAGTTATAACTACGATTGTAGGTACGATCACAGAGTTTTTCGAGACGGCAAGGACGGACAAAGCAATCGTGGATTTCGACGAGCTCGACAAGTGGTGAGTAGATTTATATCTACGGGGGAAGTCGGGTGGATGGCGTATAGCACCCCCGCAACCATTTAACTAGGATAGTTATACTATCTAGTTAGTTTGTTATGATATACTAGATAACTTAGTATGGAACTATTTCACAGTTCATGATGTTCTTTAAACCAACCACATTCCAAGCCCTGATTGACAAGCTAGCTCAAATGGACCAGATGGGCCATAGACCATCTTCCCCAAAGCCGGACTCTCGAAATGAGAAGGGAAAAGGAAAAGCGATCGTCGTCTCTAATGCTCAACAACAGCCGAGCAACTTGAAGCCGGTTGTCCGTCAAAACAATATGCGTCCGCGCTTCTCCCTCGAGGAGAGGCTAGGATGTCCTTACTCGTTTTCTCAAGATAAAACGAGAAGACTGTTCGAGCTGGCAGTGCGCAACAGACTCATCAATCTGCCGGATTCAAAACGTCCGTTGCAGCCAAACGACGCCAATGATCCCAATTACTGCCCCTACCACCGAGTACGGGGTCATCCGATCGAAGATTACTATGTCTTCAAAAACTAGATTGAAGACCAATACCAGCAAGGTAAGTTCGCGTTATCCGAAAAATGGAAGGTGAACCCGCCGCAACCTCATACTCCTAAAAAGGTGAATATGCCGGGTGCAACGTGCTCCCTTGTTGAAGAAGTTCCGTGGGAGGTTGTTCTATCTGCCAAAACCAAAAGTATGCTGAATGATCTCAAGACATGCCCGGCGATCAGGTGGAAGAACCCGCTAGAACCCCAGATCATCGAAGGGATGCTGAAGTTGCGCCCAACTCCAAAGAACGGTGGTGATGGCCCAAGCACTCACACCCAGCCGTCGAAATCTTCAAAGAAGAAGAAGAAGAGATCCAAAAAGCCTGTGAAGCCTGGCGATAAGCGCACGGACTTACAGAAACAGATTGACGCGCTGGAGGAGTATAATCAGAAGGTACAGACTCCCATCACACTCCAAGAGTTCCTCAGCCACGTCTTTCAGGAGGAAGATGATGGAGAAAGCTCGTCGGATGAATCTGAGGGTTACGTAGCAAGTTGTCATATGATCTCCCACTCGTTTACAGACGATGAGAAAACTCCTTGCACTGAAAAGCTGGGGGCAGATCCTAAACTGGAGCTTCTGGGGCCATCAGATGAAACAATTGACGCATTCCTCAACGAAGCTCTTTTGAAAAGTAAAGCTGATCGGGAACGCGAGACGGTCATATTTGAAAGGGCCAAACGCCGGCGACTAGATGAAAGAGTTGAGACACTCCTGCCGGATCAAAGTACATCCACCGCAAACAAAAGCAAGTTCAAGACGAGGAAAAGGTTTGCTAAAGCCATATCAATGGGGATGAAACTACCAACCACTGAAGGAAACATTGCCGGCAAAGCAGAAATGCACCCCTCCTACTGCTTATATCATCGAAAGGTTTCGCACCACACCGAAGAGTGCAAAGCTTTCAATAAATGGTGGCAGGGGTAAGTTGTTCACTGGCAACCTTTTAAGCAGGAGAAGCGCAAAACTCGTCGGGAGCGGAAAAGTACAACCGAGGAGCTTAGAAGAACTACCGGCGATTTTCGCATGGTTAACACCGGGAAGCGCAAATTCTTACATTCGGGAGCGACTCTGATGAGGAAATGGCTCTTAGCCCTCTCTTTAAAAAGTCCACCTCAGGAAAAGAGGAAGAGCCGAAGGATTGCGAAAATATCCGGCTGCGTAATCGTACGCTACCCGAAAAGAATCTCGGACTATCAAATAAAAAAGACAAGGGAAAAGAAAAGGTCTCTGAGAATATCGCCCTAATTGACCAAGTCATGGAAGAGCTAACCGCCAAGGACCCGCCAAAGAAAAATAAGGTGGACTACTACGTTCTGGCGCACTTGAGGAAGTTACCCTCGCAACTAAGTATTCTCGATGCCCTCTTAATATCAAAAGAAGCAAGAGATTCATTGATCAAAGCGCTACAAGAGCCAGAGCAATTCCAAGCTTTTCTTGCCGAAGAGAAGATGAAAAACGAGCTGGAAGAATTGCACACAGCCGATGTCACTTTCGGTGATGAGGACCTACTCCTTGGGACGTACGAATACAACCGTCCCTTCTATGTCTCGGGGTATTGCCACGATATAAAGATAGGAAAAATCTTGGTTGACAATGGGTCTTCCGTCAATCTCCTCAATATACGGGTATTGAAGGAAATCTGCATGAGCGTCCAGCACCTCGCTCGGGATAAGATTACCATCTCCGGGTTCGACTCTCAATCATCACGGACTCTCGGGTCTGTGATACTGACGTTACGCTTTGGGCTACTCATCACGGACATTAAATTCCATGTCATAGACGCCAAGACATGCTATAATGCTTTGCTTGGCCGACCCTGGTTACACGAGTACAACATTATCCCTTCTACACTGCATCAGTGTATGAAATATTTTAAGGACGGTCTCGAGTATACCGTAACAGGAGAGCTGAACCCGTTCTCCGTGAACGAAGTCCACAAGTATGACGATGCAAAATACTTCTTGCCAGATTTTGAAGACACGGAGAGATGTCACAAACCGGAGAACAAAGCTATCACCACCATTCCAGTCTTCGGGAGTGATACTGAGGAAGAGGAAGAGATGGTTTATTCGGGTCCAGCCCAATACAACAAGCCAGGACGGTCCGCTCCCATGTTGATCTTTGGCAGCGATTTGGAAGATGAGGTCCATACTATATTTTCCGCTCGACCTTCGGTACAAACATTCGCTGATGAAAAGCAGAGTCTGCAAGTTGCCATGGTTCCACTTAAACATCATAAAGAACTAGATGCGCTCGATACCTACAGTGTGGAAGAGCTGCGGACGTTCTATGTCCCTCCCAGGTGAAAAGGCGAAAAGGCGATTCTATTCTACCGCTCCGGGGAAACCAAAGTGGAGAAAGAAATCTGGCACGGTGCGGATCCTACGCTTGACAGGCTTCAGCCCATCCGTCTGCCTAGATATTACACAGAAGGATTGAAAAGGCTATTGAAGCGCCAAGGGATACCCTTCAAACAGACCGCTCGAAAAGCCAAATTCTATGACAGGGTCTGGAACGTTCCCGGAACTCAGCACAAGTTGCCTAATGGGAGGATGGAAACAATCGGGCTTGGATACATTCGATCCAAGAAACGGGAGCTCCTCAGCGACTGCTATGTTATACATGACTTTGATGAAGAAGGGGATGCTTAAAGGGAAGATGCTAACCCTGAGCCAGAAAAAGTCCCCGACGTGAAAATGCTCAGTCCGTCGTTCGAAGAACAGATGGACAAGCTTATAAGGGAAGCTGGTCAAAAAGTCCGAGACGACCACAACCGCGAAATGGCCATCTACGAGAAAACCAGGACGCAACGCCTCCTCCAACAGGCTGTGAAAGATGAAAAGGCCTCTCTTTGTCAACCTGTTGTAAAAAAAGGCCCGACGCAGAGGCAGAAACAAGTCAAAAAGCGGAAAAGGCATTCAGCAACGACAAAGCGGGAATAAGAAGCCATGCTGTCGGGAATCGAGCAATCCGGATTTGTCCCTTATGAAGAAGATGAGTCGAGCATACTCTTTTCCTCAAGACAAGACAAAGAAGATACTTGACCTAGCTATCAAACACCGAATGATTACGCTTCCGGAGTCCAAGAACCCCGAACAAGCAGGCGAAGTCTCACACCCGAACTATTGCTCTTATCACAGGGTAATAGGACACCCTCTCGAAGATTGCTTCACCTTCAAGAATTGGGTCGAAAATCAATATCAGCTCGGCAAGTTCGCTCTAACTGACAGCTGGAGGGTAACGCCGCCACAGAAGCATGAACCCAAGGCCACAAGAGCAGAACCAGATCCGCATCGGTCTTGGAAGCGAGCTCGTACTTGTCATATGATAACAATATCAAAAGAAGAACCCGAGAATATGGATGACCTTCCCTGGTGCTTCGAAAACAGCAATGACGAGGTGATCTCAGAATTTCCACCAGCACCGAAAGAGCTGGAGGATGGAATACATACTACTGCAGATAACCTCAAGAAAATTGAGTTGGGGATGGCGAACGACCCACGAATGACATTCGTCAGCGAGCTGCTATCTGAAAAAAGGGTGGCTGCGTTAAAAGATGTGCTTATGCAGCATAGAGATTGCTTTGCATGGAACTATTCTGAAATGCCAGGACTAGATCCAGAAATTGCTGTACACAAACTGGCCATATCCCCGGACGTCAAGCCAGTTAAATAGGTGCCGAGAAGAATGCGGCTCGAGCTTGAGATGAGCATCAATGCCGAAGTCAACAAATTGATCGACTCTGGGTCTATCCAGGAAGTTCAGTATCCCAATTGGATCGCCAACATCGTTCCGGTGATGATGAAGAATGGGACAGTGAGCATAAGCCTGGATTTTCGGGATCTCAATAAAGCTTGCCCGAAGGACGACTTCCCAGTACCGGTCACTGAACTGATGATAGACAATACGTCCACTCACGAAGTTTTTTCTTTCATGGACGGCTCATCAAGATATAATCAGATAAAGATGCATCCCGAAGACCAGAAGCACACCGCTTTCCGGACCCCTTTGGGTATATTCTGCTATAAGGTGATGCCCTTCGGTCTAAAGAACGCCGGTGCCACCTACCAAAGGGCCATGACAAAGTTCATCGATGACCTTATACATGAAATCGTCGAATGCTATATCGACGACCTCGTGGTTAAGAGCAAATCATACGAGGAGCATTTAAAGCATCTGAAGACCGTATTTCAACACCTTCGACAATACAACTTGAAGATGAACCCTCTCAAGTGCGCATTCGGAGTTTCCTCGGGCAAATTCCTAGGATTCATCGTCCGACACCGAGGTATCGAGATAGATCCGTCAAAGATCAAGGCGATCATGGGAATGCCTCCGCCAAGAACTCTTAAGCAATTGCGGTCTCTCCAAGGGAAACTCGCGTACATCCGGCGATTTATAGCCAATCTCTCAGGCAAGTGCTGCCCTTACAGTCACCTGATGAAGAAGGCAACCCCTTTCGTTTGGGATCATAAATGCCAGAGCGCGCTGGAAGAAATCAAGCAATACCTGTAGAATCTGCCATTGTTGGCTACTCCGGTCAAGGGAAAGACTCTCATTCTTTATACAACCGCCCTCGAAGGTTCCTTAGGTGCATTATAGGCACAGGAGAACGACCAGGGGAAAGAAATAGCTCTCTATTACTTAAGTCGAGTTCTCCTGGGGGCAGAAAGCAACTACTCCCCCATCGAAAAACACTGCATGGCGTTGATCTTCGCGATAACGAAAGTCCGGCACTATGCATTGGCACATGAAGTCCGTCTCATATCGAAGGTGGACCCACTCAAATATTTGATGTCAAAGGCTATACTGACAGGTCGGCTCGCTAAATGGGCCCTGCTCTTAATGGAGTTTTCAATAACTTATCAACCTCTTAAGGCAGTGAAAGGCCAGGCCATCGCCGACTTCCTCGCTGAGCATCCGATACTTGCCGATTCTCCTCTGAATTGCGAGCTGCCAGACGAACATGCGTTTGATGCGATCGACGGTAGTGGTATCCGATGGGAGCTTTATTTCGATGGAGCATCCACCATGAAGAAGTGCAAACAAAGCTCCCCTATAATCAAATCGGGGATAGGCCTCATCTTCGTAACTCCACAAGGAGGAATAATGCGCTTTGCTTTCTCCTTAACAGAGCCGATGACGAACAATGAAGCCGAATACGAAGCTTTGATAGCAGGCCTTGAGATCGCCATCGACATGGGAATTGAAAACCTCCTCATATATAGAGATTCTCAACTAGTCGTCAGTCAAGTAAATGGCGACTACCAAACGTGCAAACCCGAACTGGTAAAGTACGGCGAGAGAGTGCAGCAATTGCTGACTCAAATCCCCTCCTACATGCTGGAAAGCATACCGCATGTAGAAAATAGCAAGGCGGACGCGTTAGCCAAGCTCGCTAAAGAACTGGCTGACGAGAACCTCGATGACGTAAGAATCGTGGTACAAAGCCGTCGGGTGCTTGCCCCAGCAGAAATATCTCCGGAATCATCCGAAGAAAAAGGAGCGACTGAGCAAATGGCTATGCAAATAAAAGACCAGGAAAATGTTGAGGATTGTAGAGAAGTCTTTATAGACTACTTCAAATCCCGTCGAACACCTGAAGACGCGTCCTCAAGACATCAGCTTATGAAACGAGCTCTTTCTTTCGCCTTCGTCAATGATACTCTGTACAAGAGGTCGTTTTATTCTCTGTGGTTGAGATGTCTGGGACCTGAAGAGGCGAAAAGAGTCATTCAGGAAGTTCATGACGGACTCTGCGGTTCTTACCAAGCAGGCCCAAAGATGAAATTGAAGATTAAACGGATGGGCTATTATTGGCCTACGATGATTCAGGATTGCCTTGAATATGCAAAGCAATGCCACTCATGCCAAATTCTTAGGGACTTTATCCATCAGCACCCAAATCATCTACATCCAACGGTGGCTAGCTGGCCGTTCGAAATGTGGGGGACTGACGTAATCGGCCCCATCGAACCAGCATCGTCCAGGAGATATCGATTCATCTTTGCGACGACTGACTACTTCTCCAAATGGGCAGAAGCAGTACCGCTGAGGGAAGTGAAGACAGAGAATATCCTCCATTTCTTCAAGACGCACGTCATTTATCGGTTTGGAACTCTGCGACGGATCATCTCCGATAACGGGCCAGCCTACAGAAGCCACAAATCAGCCGCTTCGCGCAACAACACAACATAGACTGGAGATATTCCTTGGTTTATAATCCCCGAGCTAACGGTCTAGCTGAGGCTTTCAACAAGACCTTGGCGAAGATCGTGAAGAAGACGGTGTCCCGAAATAAGAAGGACTGGCATGAGAGACTGCAAGAAGCTCTCTGGGCGTATCGAACTACGTTCAAAACGGCCACGAACACAACGCCGTACGCGTTGGTATTCGGTATAGAAGCAGTACTCCCCCTCGAAATAGAATTACCCTCTCTACGAGTAGCAGTCCACTACGAGCTGACGGACGAAGAAAATGCTCACCTTCGGCTTAAGTAGCTTGATGCCCTTGATGAAACCCGGCTCATAGCGCAACAAAATTTAGAGGCATATAAAGCAAAGGTGACGCGCTCGTATGAAAGATTGACCAGGCCGAGGACATTCCGCCGAGGCGAACTCGTGCTAGTGGTCAAAAGACCTATGATCCCCAATCGCGCCAAGCGGGGGAAATTCGAGCCGAACTATGCAGTCCCGTACATTATAGACAAGGTCTACCAGGGTTGAGCCTATCTACTCATGGACATGCACGGTGAAAGGCCTTTCAGGCCTATAAACAGTCGCTTCCTAAAAAAATACTACGCTTAATGAGTCACAGCTTAGGTCAATGATAGATGACGACGACTATGTCCTCTCGCTATCTTCCTAAGCCCAAACTCTATAAGTAGTAGCCGGCCTTCTTCAACAACGGACCGAAACGTCCTTAAACTAATGACGGACCACTACGTCCTAAAACTATCTGTTGACCGAGATGTCGATAAACTATGGTGGATTGCAACATTCTAAAGCCGATACAAAAAAAAAGAATAAAAAAATAATAATAAATAAAAACGGTATGTCCATAAGCAAAAAGGGCACGGATGAAAACCCGAAAGGGCTCCGTGAGTAAAAACAGCAGGGATAACGGCGAGTCTTGTGAAAACCTGAAAGGGTGGAACCTCGTTAGAAAAAAAAGAATAAAAAGAATAAAAAAAAGAGAATAAAAAAAATGGTATGTCCATAAGCAAAAAGGGCACGGATGAAAACCCGAGAGGGCTCCATGAGTAAAAACAGCAAGGCTACCGGCGAGTGTTTGTGAAAACCCGAAAGGGCACAACCTCGTTAAAGGACACTTACAAGGTCCTCTCGACCTTGTAAGGAGAAACCACCCGCTTGAGATCCTTATGAATCACAAGGGAGCAACACACTTAGGGATCCCCATGATTCCTAAGGAGAAATTACACTTGCGAGATCCTCACGACTCGTAAGGAGAATTCTTTTATGGGACCCTCACGGCCCATAAGATTTGAAAGTTTTAAGTTACAGAGACCTGAACCTGTTCTTAAGAAACGCCCCCCCACACAACCTTCGATATTGCCCTACAAGTGGCTCAATACTGACCCTTGTATACAATCCACGGGCGCGAATAAACATTTCCCTAACTAAGTCCCACCCGTGACTAGGGATATGTCCACATGGTGACCAACCCTTGTAAGTCCTCTCGACTTATAAATAGAAAACCCTTTTGTAAGATCCTTACGACTTACAGAGGAACACGCACTTAGGAATCCTCATGGTTCCTAAGGAGAAAACACACCTACGAGATCCTCACGACTTGTAGAGAGAAATACCTTTATGAGACCCTTACAGCTCATGAAGTCAAAAGCCTTAGTCGACAGGATCCTAACCCTGTTCGCTAAGCCACCTTTTTTCGACATCGACAGAGGCAAATGATGATTCGCTCCTGGCAACATCCCAGTTGTAGCGGTGCTGATGCCGAAATCGGTGTTTAATTCCAAGCTCACAGTAAGAAGCTAGTGAGCCACACATGCATACAAAATAGACGAAATGATGGGGCAACTTGCAACAAAATCAGCAAGTAAAAAAATATATGCATGCAAAACAGCCGAAATGATTGGGCACCGCGAAAAATAGCCGAAATGATTGGGCAATCACGACCTTCACGATATAAAAGCTAAAATGATAGAGTATCGCGAAAATAAAATAATAATATGAAAAAAATGAATGAAACTTTTGCCCTACAGGAGAGGTCACATCGATCCCTGTATACAATCCAGGGACACGAACAAAGAGGGAACCATACCTTCCCAACAGGCTCCAGCAGAAAGCGAAGCCAAATCTCGATGGTTCACCAGCAACCGTGACATTCGTCTCGATACAGCAGACGCAATGCCAGCAAACGAAGCGAAGGCCAAACTCCTAGCTTCAGGGTCTTAACGGCAAGTCATAAAAAGCCTGAAAGACAATCGGAGATCATATCACACCAACGCGGAGTGGTCATCACCTTGACGATCGTCTCGATACAGCAGACGAGATGTCAACAACAGCGTTCTTCCTCCAACAGGATTCAGACGCGACAATCAAACAACGGAGCCATGGAAAAATCCCTAGTTCCAAACCTCGACGGTTCACCAGCAACCTAGAGACCGCTGCGACATTCGTCTCGATATAAAGGACGCAATGCCGGCAAACGAAGCAAAGGCCAAATTCCTAGCTTCAGGGTCTTAACGGCAAGTCATATAAAGCCTGAAAGACAATCGGAGATCATCGCACACCAGCGCGGAGTGGTTATAACTCATCGGGGCTCTCCAAAATGAGCCTAACCTCAAGTAAAAAGCGGCATGGCAAAATTCCTAACGCTTCCTCTTCCGACGGTCAAATTGCCTAGGAGGATTGCTTGAAGACGTCTTGTCCAGCCCCCGAAGGGATCAGAGACACGACAATCGCAAGGTTACTCGAACAGCAAGATTGCTTATCAGGGAAAACATCAGCCAATGAGACGGTACAATGGACAAAACCCTAGTACCACAGACCCTAACGGACCTTTGTAGTAAAGGGCAGGGGTTAACCGTGACGTTAGGATATTCTTACGAGAAATGCTCGATTCGTCTCGACTCGTGAGGAAATTAGTGTCTTTGCGAGAACTTCTCGATTCGTCTCGACTCGCGAGATAAAGCTTTAGGAAGCGGGGATTAAAAAACCTGTTTCCTAAGCACTAGGACCCTACAAGTCTGTCCAAAATGGACTCTTGCATACTATTCACGGGTCACACTCTTCGAAGTCGAATCTCGACCAGGAGGGAAACAACCGCTTACGGGTCCTCTCGACTCGTAAGAGGGAAAATTCTCTTATAAGATCCTTACGACTTATAAGAGAAAACGCACTTAGGAATCCTCACGATTCCTAAGGAGAAAATACACCTACGAGATCCTCTCGATCCGTAGGGAGAAAAGTCTTTGTGAGACCCTCACGGCTCATAAAGTTGAAAAGTCTTAGGCAGCAGATCTTAACCTGCCTCCTAAGCCATCACTATCTCTTGAAGAAGCCAAGATAGGATGCTTTCTCTATCATCTGTCTAGCGTGTTTACTAAGGTAACATGCTAATAATAAAAGAAAGGAGAAGGCAGAGAAATGACACAAGACATTTTGAAGAATGTATATCTTTTATTCATGAATTTGATTGAGTGCAAGATACATTGTAGTAAAGAATAAAAGAAACAAATACATTTCATTTACAATTATAAATGATACAAGATCGTCATTAAGAAGGGAGCGTCTTCAACAAGTCTGCAAGCTGCTCTCGCACTTCTTTTACCGCCCTCTCCTTATCGGCTGTCGCATCCAACTCCGCTTCCACCTGGGCCCGCTGCTGCATGTAGGATGAAAGCTCCTCCTCAACTGCCCGCTGAGCTGCTTCGCGACCTTGGGCATCACACTCAACGGTATCGAGCTTCCTCTTCAGTGATAGCCCATCAGAAACACTTTGAAGAAGGCCCTCAAAGATAGCCTTCACCCGAGCAGCGTTCGCGTCGACCTCAGCACGCAGTCGAGCAGACTCGCTTGAGGTCTCTTGGTATTCCCTTCGCCTTGAAGCCGCTTCTTGTTCCAGATGGCGGAAGTAAGAAGCGCTTTGCTCGATCCATGCCGCCCATTGAGTACTCGTAGCCAAAACCTCGGAGGCAGGACGCATAAGCTCCAGTTAATGCAGGCGGGTCTCTATCTCCCTGCAGTGGTTAATCCAAGACTCAATGACGCCTTCATTGTGGAAATTTACAAGCGTCACCAACATCGGATTAACCTCCGCAGTGAAATCTGCGGCAGAAGGAGGAGCTTCTGCGTCAAGTTCCTCGACGCATCCGCTCAACATGTTCAAACTCATCACAGCACCCTTTGAGGATGGACACCTGGAGAACTGGCCTGCCGGCATCACGATACGGGATTCAAAAGGAACCGGAACGATAGCTGCAAAACAAATACCTATCTGATGACAGACTTAAAAATACAGGAGACTCATGAACAGTAGAGTCTACTATACCGGCTGCAGCAGGCGGCAAAGCCGGGAGGACCGGTGACGCGACTGATCTTGCACCTCCTCCTTCGATCTGTAGCACTACAATCAGGGCAAGAAAAAATCAGAAACAATTTCATTATTGGAAAAAGAAAGGACATTAATTGAAAACTATACTCACCAGCGCCACTGGAGGAAGCAAGCTCCTGCGGGAAGGAGAAGTGCGGGTGCAGCACCTGGTAAAGGTGATCAAAAAGCACTCCTGCAAGGACGCAATAATGCAACATCAGTACATTAATTATACGGCCGAAAGATAAGACTAGTGGGTAACAAATCCATACCTTCCAACATTTGCGACGGCGCGAGAGAAGGTAGAGAGGTAGCTACTGTCAAGGCAGTAGCTGACGGCGCTCCCTCGAGCAATGGGGCATCAACACTGGCCGCGCATGCGTTAGAAACAAGATAAAACGGTCAGGAAGAATTGCAAAATAAAAAGGACGGTAACCCGAAATTTACCTGATGATGATCCAGCCGAAACGGCGGCGTCTCCCTCCTCCATTGTCATGAGACCACCTCCCGTCACCTCATCACCAGACTCTACGGGAGCCGTCGTCGTGCTCGCGAGGCCAGGAGACGGCGGAGGACCGTATGCGAGGAGAGCAATAATCGGAGCATTTCCAGACTCTTGAGAAAGAGCGGCCAGCTCGTCCTCGGGAATCATGCCCGTCTTACCCGCTACTCCCTCGGGCTCAGCGGTCGCGGCCGTCTCGTCCACCGTTGCTATAGGGTCGTCGGTCTCAGCCGCTCCAACCGCTGCTGCCCCAGGCTCGGTTATAGCAGCCGTCTCATTTGCCGCTACCTCGCGCTCGGCAGTGGTGCCCGTCTCGAGCGCAGTAGGCGTGACTGTCTCACCAGCCACTATCTCGGGTCCAGCAACCCCGGCTACGTCGCCCACCGTCGCCTCGGGTTCAGCCAATACCTCCTCCACTGTCCCCTTAGGCTCGACGGTTTCCGCCGCTCCTTCAGTTGGACTCGGCCCTGCAGGACACGATGTATAAGAACCAATAGTTTTACAGCTCAAGCAACAAAGTCTCGAAAACACGTTACCTGAGGTGGATTGATCGTTGGCCTCCCGAGCCGCACGCGCCGCCTGTCTATGAGCAGTAAACAAGGCGACCGGGGGCTCTGCGGAAGGAGAATCAACGGGAATAACGGCGCTTGGGCCCGCTCCTACGGCCAAAGCAGCTCTGCGCTCCTTCGCCTCGCGCCTCAAGCGCTTCCTCTCCTCCCGGGACGTCACGACGGACCTCTTCGAAGCTTCCTTCATCAAGGCGTCGTCGTCCGCATTCAAAGTTGCCACCAGAGCCTTCAAGGCATCCATCATCGGCTTTTTGAGTAGAGACTCTCGCGGCAGCCCTGATGAGGCCAGAACATCGGTAGCTAGCCCAGGAAGAGTCCCCGCATCGGCTTGCGCAATAGAGCCCGCTGCCCCTGCAAAGAGACAAAGAAGAGGTTAGATTGGCCATAAGAAAAGAGAATAAAGACTCAATGAGGCGAAACGTACCAACGCCCGATAGAGCGCGTTTCCTTTCCTCCTCCTGAAAGGTTTTCAGGGAAGCAGCGATGGCTTCTTCGGTAGAGACGTTTGTTAAAAAAAGGGGGGAAAGCATTAGTCAAAGATAATGATAAAAGGACGATGAAATGATGAAAAATTTAACTAATGATTACCTGATTGAGCGAGTTTAGCCAACCACGCTTCGAGTCTTGGCGATCGCTCAAAAGCCGCGATGGCGGCCGCCAAATCGGTGTCTTCTGGTTCTACCAAGAAACCCTCATTGCTCTCGTATTCACTTAAGCCTTCGGTGAGAGGGGCCTGAGGCTCTAAGCCAAGGACAACGTCAAGAGAAAGAATAGACTTCTTCTTCCTCTTCTGCGCACGGACCCCGGTCGCCGCCAAAATCATCTTATGCTTCGCAGGCACCTTGGGACAGCGGGTCCCGATGTCCGAGCCCACGCCAGACTCAGGCGAAACTACATTCACCGTCTCCACTGGAGCATGGGGCGCTTGGGGAACGTCCACGGTATCACGAGGCAATCCGCGCGGAGGGCTCAACACGCACGGTGGCCCAGCTTAAGCATCTCTCAGCGGAGGAACGACCGGGATCCTTGGCCTCACGGGAGCTTTGTGGTCGCTGCCAGGGGGCGCACCTTTGCGGTCGACCAACAACCGCTTCTCTTCTCGGATGACGGCACCCATCGCGTACACGTACCAAGCCACGTACACATGGAGGGCCTAGGGGACGCAGCTCGGCTCGCTGATAAAGAAGTGGGAGCCTGTGTTCAGCCGCATAAAATAGTGCAGCGCGCTCCGTATCCCCCCTCTGGTGGCCGCGGGCTCTTCCAAAAACGCCTCCAGTAGGACCCCCTGGTTGTAGCTTGATTGTTGGGCGAACCGATAGGGGTTGTAACTCATGAAGAGCGCCATGTCGTTTTGCCTGAACACCAGGAAGCCCAGCCTGATGGAGTATAGGTGAAGAATCTCCCGGGCTTTCAATACGGAGGCCCCATCCTTGAAACCATCACGCAGCGCCAACACCGCCTTGGAGGTCTCCGAGCCGATAGTCATGACTTTGTCCATGAAAGAAATCCTCGCTCCGACCAGGTACAGACAAAGGAGCAACCCCCTAGCCTCCCGCGGAGGCGGATTCACAATCGAGGCGCTAATCAGCCGCATGACTCTTGGGAGTCTGCACTTCTCGAAAAACGAGGGGCTCTTACGAATGCCGAATACCCCGAGCACATGCATTTCCATCCACGAAGTGAAGTAGTGCATCGAGAAATTGGCAGGTTGCACCCCAGGTTCATTTGCGTCCGCCGCCACGCCGAGTCCATGGTATAGGTGGGTCAACCCGGCGATTCCGATCAACAACTGTATGCCAACCACCATCCGATGCGTGTTCATACCATAATATTGCACTATTATATTCCCCATTCTTATTCGTTTTATAAATAAACAGGTGCTTTTGACGCATGTCTGCTACATATTACAGGTTACAGGTTCTTGGATCTAAAACAGTGAAAATAATGAAAAGACATTGCAAAAGTGAGACTACAAATGATAAATGGTGAAATCTTGATCGTGCCTACATTGTGTGGAACAATGAACAACAGTTCACCGAGTATAAAGGCAGCGACACGAAGAAACAGTAAAAGTCCACTACAATCTTCACTGGAGATCTGAAAGAAACCTCAAAGCCAATCTGAGAAAAGAACCTAAGATACAAAAAGCCCAATACAACCAGAGCCAGCCCACGAAATCTCAAGGCCCAATTCCATCTTTTGACCGCGGAACCGCGGCCAAACTAGGCCTCGGGCCACGGTTCCGCGGCCGTGTTGCGCAGTGAGGGGCTACGGTTTTAACCATAATTTGGGGTCTACTTTGACTAGGTCTTCCTATGGGTATTTGTGTAAATGTAGACATGCGAATCAATTGTAACCTAGGGTTTCCTATCCTCTATAAATAGGAACTCTAATTCATTGTATTCTTTTCATGCCTCCCTATGCCTCCCTTCATCAATAAAATTCATAATTCTTTTTGGAGAGCATCAATTTAGGAGTAAAGTTTTCAATTCTTGCCCTAGGTAATTTCTATTCTTGCCCTAGTTAAAATTAATTCCTTGCCCTAGTTAGATAGTTAGATCTTTTATTCTCTGCCCTACATAAATGTTTTTCAATTCCCTAATGAGCGAGTAGTCTCCTCGCTTGTTAGGGTTTGATTTGGGGAAGGTTTGAGAGATGAAGATCACTCACCCCTTTCTTGCCCGTCATATATTTTCATAGGACTTCATGCATACATGCACATACCGCTCCCTGCGGCACTCTATCCCGCGAGGTAGCGGTGATGCCGTAGTATAAAGACCCGGTTGTGATGGTTTTCCATGGAGGTTAGGATAAGGATTTCTAAATGAAGGACAAGAACCTAGAGGAAGAAACATCTTTCCAAATGGTTCTAATCCCTTTTACGAATAATTACTATAACTCCTAATTGATCATTCATATGGGTATAGAAAGCGGTGAGATTTATTGACTTTCCAAACTTAACCTAGACCTAACCGTAGCAAGATTTAGATATAGATTAATTTAGTTTTTAGATTTAATAATCAATCCGAACACCCATCGGAATTAACTCGTAAAAGCGATTAGGAAATTCACAAAATCCCTGTGGACCAACCCGTACTCACTGGCTAGCTGCAAAGTGACGCCGTTCTTGATTGCGGTTACTAGATAATTTTTTAGAACAATCAAATGGCGCCGTTGCCGGGGATGGCGTGTTATTTTCTTTTTGCAATTTCGGGTTAATCTAAAAATTAAAAAATCATAAAAACTGAAAAATAAAAAATATATATATAATTTTTCATTTTGTTATTTTTGGGAAGGGTATTTTTGTGTGAATTTTGCAGGATCTACGAACAAATTCGGATCTGGAAATCTACAGAGATCAAAACAGCAAATATCAAATCTGAACAAACTGAGGAATATCACAATAGACAACAGAAGAAATTTGGAGGACTGAGTCAACAAGAAGAATCGCGGTGATCTGGTTCCAAAAAAAAAATGCCGAAGCGACCAACACGCGGCGGAACCGCCGCGCCCTGGTGACATCACCAGAAAAAAAAAACAGTTCCGCCACCGCAAATCTCTGTGAGTTTTCTCTCTCCTCCTCTTCAAATCTCCGATATATCTTCTGAAAAATCTCCTGCAGGATTCTTTGCGCTTAAAAAATCTTTCTCCTTCCAATAACAAATCTTGTGCAGGATTCTTTGCGTCGCTCTAAAAAGATTTGATTGCAAGTGATTTACTGTTTTGCATATCTTTAAAACTTACTTTAAGGGGCTTTTGACCAATTCAGATTGGGTGGGGATTTCGTCACCCTTCCCAGGACCCCAGAAATCACATAAGGCATTTGCATTGACCATATTTAATTAAAAAATACTCGACTCAGCCCTAAAGACGTCGCGCTCAATAGGACAGAGGACTAGTTGTAGGCATCGGCCGTTAATCCTAACCTGACTTTGCGGTGTCTAGGCAAGTGTGTCCAAGGCGAGTGGTTCTTAATTAGGACCACTACTTGTAGTGGGGAGCCTCCCAGTCACCTGGCAGTTACCTGGCCGCAATTGGCGGTGAAGAGGCGGTTTGAAGTCCTATTTCTAGCCCTTTGGAACAGTTAGGAGCTGTCTAGCTGACCTAGGTGACCCTAGATCTAAGCCTGATTGTGCATTTCTGGTTGAAAGTGTGTCTAAGCCCTTTATCAAAAATATTTTCTGCAAACAGTTCCAAGTAAAAAAAATAAAGAATTTTTTTTTATAAAAACTTGCAAAATTTGTCGCTAAGAAATCCGTGCACTCCACATTCTTTCTCGTCTCCTTTCTTCCATAATGGGTACCCCACATCATAAATCTCTTGTCGAACTTTGGTATCCCGAACCTAACTTTGCCTCGTACGTCAATTGTTTCGGTCGATTTATGGAAGATCCTTCCGTGCCGAAAATTTCTTTGAAAGATCAAATAGAAGCGTCTAGGAGAAACAGTTCGACTATGCAACCCACCTTGTGTCAACCATGTCAACCTTCACCACCTTCGTATGTTAATACCACCTTTTTTAGTCCTGTTGTAACTCCTAAACCGATGTCCATTGCTGAGCATATTGCTCAATCTCGTAGCGGATCTTTCACCCCTCTCAACACATCTAGTTCTAGGGATCAACAAGTCCATTCACCTTTTTATCCACATGTTGACCCTACTCCTATCCAACCATCCAATTCCTGCCAGTCCTACCCGACTTTCCCACCTTCACTAGATATTGCCTCTACACAGCCATTTGGGAGTTTCACGTATCCAAACAATTTCGAATCTTTTACCGAAACCCCTTCACAACCCATGTATAGTTTGGAACAGTCGTTGGAAGCTTATATTTCAGCAACAAACAAAATGGTTAGGAATGTGGATGCGTCTATTGCCGCACTTATGCAACCTAGTGAACCAGTAGCTAGTTTCCAACTAGCTTCAAATTTTTCAATGTATGAGGAGGCGGTTGGACAGAGTGAGAATTTGAGAGGAGCAAGTGAGTTCTACACAATTCCAAATCAAACCTACCCTTATCCTATTGAAACCCACAACTCCAGTTTTCCATCGATTGCCCCGAATATTTCACCAGTTGAAAATAAAAACGAGTTGTGTGATTTTGTAGTGCTTGATTTGCCAGATTGTGAAGAACCCCTTTCGAGTGAAACCACACTTAATCCTTTCGATCTATACACCTCCAATCTAGAACCTGAATTGATAAATATCCATGCTTTTGATGAGGTATCAGAAAAAATTTATTTTCACTTGATTGAGGATATAGACGCCGGGAATATTTTGGATGATGAACCAGTAGATTTGATTGAAATTTTATGTCCAATTCATCATCCCAAGTCATTAGATGTTTCTCCCGAACTTCATATGCGTCTTGATTTTGATGATAATGGCATGGATGAGTTAAATATTGAGGAGAATTATGAGGATAGTATTGAGGGGAGTATTGAGGATAATATTGAGGTTGAACCATTTTTGTTTGATGTGTCGGATTTTCCAATTTAGCCTCCTGAACCTTAACTGTTATATCACCCTCCCTCCTTTCCATCGTTCCGACCATGCATAAGATCACGCTTGGAGACTGTGAGCTTGAAAATTTTTCCTTTGAATCTGACACAGTTCTCACAGCCGATAACACTTAAGAGTGTTTCACTTTTTTGGACGATGTTACAGACTCACCGCCCGAGTTTGAGTCCTTTGAATTTTCAGCTGAGTTAGTAGAACCATCAGACTCGGTTGCTTACAGTCGTTTCGAACCATTACTGGAATTTTTCAAGTTCGAGACAGTTTACTACGGTGAAAATGAGACTATCCTTAATTCACTTCCTCGCGATCGTCCTATCGTTCCGACCGTGCAAGAGACCGTTACGCTTTCATCTCCTATACCAAGTTCGGCGTACACATGCTTTCTTGCGAATCTTGAGGGATTTGACCCCATTTCTCGACGGGTTGATAGGTTAGCACAATCGCTTTTAACACATCCGTCATCACAAATTGTGCTAATTTATTCACTCAATTTACACGCTTAAGATCGTATTCCACTTCTTTCTCTTTTCCGTCATTTTCCTCCTCCACCGAGACCATATTCCACCCTTCTTCCCATTCGGTCTCGTGTGCTTCTCATTTCTTTCCTTTACACCCCATTCTTCCACCAACCCTACCATTACTACGATAAGATTTTTGAATGGTTGGTGCTAACCTTTGGCTTGTGTGAGGCCAAGTTTAAGTTTGGGGGGAACCTTGTTGTATATATATTTTTTTGTTCTCTTTTTCTATAAAAAAAAATTCAAAACATAAAAAAAAATATAAAATTTTTTATAAATAAATAAACAGGGGAGTGCCGGCATTTTGACCCTCTTGGTGTAGCATGACAGTGAGGACACTGTCAAGTTTAAGTTTGGGGGTATGCTCGGTAAGTCTTCTTCCTTCGCATTCATATGTAATTTTTTGCATTTGCATACTTATTTTAAAATCCATAAAAAATTGAAAATTTTCAAAAAATTATAAAAATTAATGTATTCAATTTTGGCCTTATTTGACTTGAGTTTGACAAATAGGTTAACTGGCTAGGAACAACTAGATCTTAGACTTAGTAAATTAAAAACCCTAAAAATAACCTTCCTTAAACTTTAACCGTAGAAAGTATATGTCTTTGTAGTTTATTTAGAAATAGGCAAATTTTGAGTTCACTTCTTGGGCTAAGTCAAAGCAAAGGAAAAGTATTGATATTTTTATTAGAGTATAAGTTTGAAAAATAATTCTTAACTTAAGTCTAAATTCTGAAAATGTATACCCTACAAATTGCACAAACACGAACCTTGAAACTTGGAATAGTAGGAGAGACCTTGAAATGCTCGTCTTAAGTCTTTAGTACGAAGGAAAAAAATCAAGTGTGAATAAAGAGATAATAAAAAAAATGAACACTGGTTTTTGTGATTACTTAAGGCTGAATAAATAGAAAAAATATTTAGCGAGGGTGCTTCATCACCTAGTGCCTTAGACCAACTGGTTTGGGAGTCACTGCTAAAAAGCCTTGGGTGTTACAAGACTAGGAAGTACGCTTTTAAGTGCAAACGCATTTTGTAATCGGCCGTTGGTACTTCAAGAAGTATTAACGGTCGCATGAAAGATGTGTAAGCAAAATTCATTTAAAAATTCACCATTTAAAAAGTGCTTTGGACAACGGATAAGAGTATAATTGCTTGATTTGAATTTCCAAGTGTAGGGGTGATATATACACACACGTAGGGGTATGTGATTAGGATTTACATAAGAGAGAGGAGTGAAGAATAGAACTTGTATCTTTAGTAGAGTTGATAAAAATTCCTAAGTGGGGATGGAACCCTAGACGGAAAACTTAAGAAATGCCAAAAGCTACGTAGGTCTGCAGAACATATATAATCTTAAGTTAAATGATGAGGAAGTGTGAAGAATATGGGTGGATAATTTACGGGTCGAAGATAATAGAATTCCTTGTTAGAAAACCTAATTGGAGAATAAAAGTTAATGGGCCGAATTGATAGGATTTTGTGGGTAGTATCCGCTGAAAACCCTCAGGAGACAACACTCCTCCTACTAGGGATACCTAGAGGTTTAACAGCTTGTTGCACGAGCTCAGTGCAATCGCGTTTCCCTGCGAAAGTGCGGTTAGGTTTTTGTAGAGAATAAAAAAAAATAAGTTTGCTCGAGGACGAGCAAAAGATAAGTTTGGTGGTGTTTGTTCATACCATAATATTGCATTATTATATTCCCCATTCTTATTCGTTTTATAAATAAACAGGTGCTTTTGACGCATGTCTGCTACATATTACAGGTTACAGGTTCTTGGATCTAAAACAGTGAAAATAATGAAAAGACAATGCAAAAGTGAGACTACAAATGATAAATGGTGAAATCTTGATCGCGCCTACATTGTGAGGAACAATGAACAACAGTTCACCGAGTATAAAGGCAGCGACACGAAGAAACAGTAAAAGTCCACTAAAATCTTCACTGGAGATATGAAAGAAACCTCGAAGTCAATCTGAGAAAAGAACCTAAGATACAAAAAGCCCAAAACAACCAGAGCCAGCACACGAAATCTCAAGGCCCAATTCCATCTTTTGGCCGCGGAACCATGGCCAAACCAGGCCTCGGGCCGCGGTTCCACGGCCATGTTGCGCAGTGAGGGGCAACGGTTTTTACCATAATTTGGAGTCTACTTTGACTATGTCTTCCTATGGGTATTTGTGTAAATGTAGACATGCGAATCAATTGTAACCTAAGGTTTCCTATCCTCTATAAAATGGAACTTTAGTTCATTGTATTCTTTTCATGCCTCCCTATGCCTCCCTTCATCAATAAAATTCATAATTCTTTTTGGAGAGCATCAATTTAGGAGTAAAGTTTTCAATTCTTGCCCTAGGTAATTTATATTCTTTCCTTAGTTAAAATTAATTCCTCGCCCTAGTTAGATAGTTAAATCTTTTATTCTCTGCCCTAGATAAATGTTTTTCAATTCCCTAATGAGCGAGTAGTCTCCTCGCTTGTTAGGGTTAAATTTGGGGAAGGTTTGAGAGATGAAGATCACTCACCCCTTTCTTGCCCGTCATATATTTTCATTGGACTTCATGCATACATGCACATACCGCTCCCTACGGCACCCTATCCCGCGAGGTAGCGGTGATACCGTAGTACAAAGGCCCGGTTGTGATGGTTTTCCATGGCGGTTAGGGTAAGGATTTCTAAAGGAAGGACAAGAACCTAGAGGAAGAAACATCTTTCCAAATGGTTCTAATCCCTTTTATGAATAATTACCATAACTCCTAATTGATCTTTCATATGGGTATAGAAAGCGGTGAGATTTATTGACTTTCCAAACTTAACCTAGACCTAACCCTAGCAAGATTTAGATATAGATTAATTTAGTTTTTAGATTTAATAATCAATCTGAACACCCATCGGAATTAACTCGTAAGAGCGATTAGGAAATTCACAAAATCCCTGTGGACCGACCCGTACTCACCGGCTAGCTGCAAAGCGACGCCGTTCTTGATCGCGGTTACTAGATAATTTTTGAGAACAATCAATGCGCTGGGTAGAAAACGGATGGCCTCATGTAGCGCGGGTGCATGGGGAGCGCCAACCAGCACAGCCACAATCCCAGAAACCCTAAAAAGAAGGTCTCCTCATCAATGCCCGGGGCCGCGATTTCTGATAAGGGCATGATGGCGGCATCGGGGAGATAGAAATCCTTTTGATCGTCTTCCAATGCTGGTCGATGATCTAAGCCGAAGCCGAAGGGGTCGTCGAGCTTAGCGAACTTTTCACTCCGCTGCTATAGAATCTCCGGTCGAAGAAAGCAGGCGATGAAATCTGCAAACTTGATTCCCTGGACTCCCGATTCCAAATAGAGACCTTCATATATATTCAGCACCTTCACCAGACTCGGAAACTGGTGCTGAATAGCATTCTCTGGTGTTAGGCCCATTACTAGTGGCTTGGTGGCGAAGACATACTCGTCAGGAGGAAGCAGCTCCTCATAATGCTCCCCCCTCACCAGCAAACCCGAGATCTCAGCGAACTCTTCCAGGGAGATGGAGACTTCCCTATCTTATAGAAGGAAGGTATGGGTGGGTATGTTCCATTGTTCTATGAATGCCTTAACCCGCCACGTCGGAGGAACAGGGTACTCAAACAATGGGACGTAGACTGCGGAGTACAGACCAATCTTCATCAGATGCGTCCTCTTCGCTGATAGGATGTACCTGGCCCACTGCAAATATCCGGCCGGTTGTCGAGGGGTCAATCCAATATTATAAGGTTGTCCCCAAGGGCGGGCCTCGCCCTGGCATATGCGCCGCCCCAAAATATCCACGGCTGCCGGCGGCTGCACGGGGATGGCAGCGATCGAAGGCTGGAGAAGATCCTCCAAATTCCAGTTCACGACCTCTACGGCATACTTCACCAGGGGTGCATCCGCATAGGGGATCGACGAGATAGGGTCTGACGGAGTCGCGCAACAGAAGCTTCGGCGACCCTTGATGATTTCACCGTACCACCTACCCCACTGGTGAAGGTTCTTATACTCGGGGTCATGATCCTTAATGAGAGCGAGCACCTCCCGGTCTACCGGCGCATCAGGGAATCCTCCCTCTGTGCGAACAAATGGGAAAGACAGATCAACAGACATGATTGCCTGCAAAGAAAAACGAAATTCAGCCGTCACTGTTATAATTTAATTTTAAAAGCTTGACGCTTGATACTACACTGCAATGCAGTGGGGGGGGGACCAAAGAGGGACCCACAAAATCCAGATGACAATGCATCAGTTAACATGACAGCCCCATCATTAGATGGGACTGTCAATTAATGAGGAGATCCCCAAAAGAACACTCTCATTAAATGAGAAATCCCTAGAGACAAGGAGAAAATCTCCCCTTTCAGAGCAAAGCTCTGTCACAGAGTGACACTTGTCAAACTCTGGTCTCAAGGGAATAAAATTCATTAAAGAGCCTGGCTCTGTAATAATGATGGAAAAATCCATCAAAGGAAAATTAATTTCTGAAAGATTAAAGTTTGGGATCTTAAAGATCCATGAAAACTCTTAAGAGTTCTTCATTTTTAGATCAAAAAGATCTATATTTTGTCCATGAGCAAAGCTCTGTTCATGGGTTAAAAACCCTGAAACAAGATCTCTTTAGATCTATGGATTCTTGAGAGCAAGGCTCTGTTGGTGAAACCCCAAAGGGGTTTTCTTTAGATCAAAAGATCTATGAGAGCAAGACTCTATTAATTAAAATTAATTTAATTTAAGATTAATTTTTACCTAAAGTTTTTCAAAAAAGTTCAAACTTTGGAAATGAGAGCAAGGCTCTGATGTTCTTGGAAACAAGGGCAAGGCTCTGAAAATCAGAATTCTTGAAGATGATAATTATCTGTTGAGGACCAAGGGTTCTATTTATAGGCGCTTAAGCGCCCTTTAACTCCTGAGTTGATCTGACGGTTGGGGTCTTGCCACCGCTTCACATACGTGTGCGCCACGTGAGCGCAACGGTGGGGGGGCATTTGTTTCCCCCAATCAGAGCAAAGCTCTGTTTGAATTTCAAAAATTCAAAAATTGAAGCAACGCTTCAGATTTCTTGCGCTGCGCGCAACGCGCCACGTGTCAAAAGCAGATACGCCAGCGCTGCGTCCAAGACAGCGCACCCAATCAGAGCAAGGCTCTATTTAAAATAAAAATAAAGGAAGCAACGCTTCAGGTGACTTGCGCTCTGCGATGCGCGGCACGTGTCAGCGCAGATGCGCTAGCACAGTCGCGCTACGCTCTGCGCTGCTCGGCACGTGTCAGCGCAGTTACGCTAGCGCAGTCACGCTGCGCTCTGCGTTGCGCGACACGTGTCAGCCCTGTTACGCTGCGCTCTGCGCTGCGCGACACGTGTCAAGCGTAGGTGCGCTTGCGCCAACCGTGCCAGAATTTAAACAATAAAATCTTGGAAAGATCTTTCTAATCTTGTTAAAACAAGAAAATTATCTTCTGTAAAACAAAAACCCTAGGATCAAAGATCCAGCGGTAGGGAAACACCCCTAAATCAATCAGAGAAAGATCTCTTTAACTGATTTAACAAATCAATTAGCACTATATAAAGGCCCCTAGATTCTAAGTTTAAAAGAGATACAGAGATAGAGATACAGAGACCTCCTCTGAAACTTTGAGAAGAATTCAGAGAGAAAGAAAAAAGGTAAAACCTTTGGAAAAAAAGAAGAATTTCTTCTAAAAAGATCAATGATTTAAGAACAAGATCAAGATCTTTAGTAAAAAAATAATAAAAGAGAAGTAATCTACTTCATGACTAGATCTTTTGATCTATATAAAGGCATTGCCTTTTGATGAACCACTGGTTCTTGAAATTTGAGGTAGAACTTCTCTGGAAAAAAGAAAAACTTGTTTTCTTTGATCTAAATTTGATCAAGATATTAAACAATGCCTTGCACTTTTGAAATCTGCGTTGCTGCGCTTCTTGGATTGGTGCAAGTCACCAGAGAGCGCCACGTGTCAATCACAGAATAACTGCGCCTTGCGCTTCTAGAAACAGAGCACTGCTCTCTTGGTTTGGCGCAAGTCACCAGAGCGCGCCACGTGTCAGCAGCGCACTAGCGTAGCGCACTGCGCTAACAGACTTGCACTCACTAGCGCGTGATACGTGTCACCTCCACATGAATTTGTGCCTTGCGCTCCTTAATTGGCGTAAAGCGCCTGACAAGCCACATGGGGCACTGTCAGAACATTTAATGCAGTGCATTTTTAAAAAGGGCAGAGCCCAATTAAAAGGTCTATCAGACCAAATAAAAATGCAATGTATAATTAAAAAAAGGGGGGCAGAGCCCAATTAAAAGGTCTATCAGACCAAATAAAAAATGCACTGCATTATTAAAAAGGGCAGAGCCCAAATAAAGGCCTGACAGGCCAAACACAAATAAAATGTTGAACATTTTCAAATGGACTTAACCCAATTCTGTCCGTATGTCCTCAAATTAAATTGAACTGAACACAACTGCTCTCCCAATTCAATTTACACCCAGTTTAAGGGTACATCTCTGAACTCCTCTGATATTTGTCGTTGTAATCCTTCAACGTCGTCAGAGAGGTGACGGGTCCCGACAACCATACGTTAATACGGACTGTGGGTCCTTAAACTCATGGACTAATGCGTCCTTAAACCAATATTCATCCCCCAAATGGGAACAATGGACCACCATGTCCCTAAACTGGCAATGGACCACTATGTCCCTAAACTGGAACAATAGAGCCCAAATGCTCTTTTGTCGGATCTAAACGATCCTGTTAAGTTGGTCTTAGTCTCAAATTAGACTTACCTATCCTTAACAAACTTTTAAGTTGATCTTAGCCTCAAATATGGCTAACGTATCCTGTTCACACAATAATATTGTATTATTATATTCCCCATTCTTAATCTTTTTATAAATAAATGGGTGCTTTTGACGCATGTCTGCTACATGTTACAGGTTACAGGTTCTTGGACAGAAAGCAGGGAAAACGATGAAAAGACGATGCAAAAGTGGATTTTGACCGACAAACAGAGAATCTTGATCAAGCCTACATAAAGAACAATTCACAAAGCAAGATTCAAGACATCGACTCAAAGCGAACGGTTAAAAATCCATTGCAAATTGTTCACTGAAGATCTGGAACCTACCTAGAAGCCCAAATGGAAAAAGATATATAGATACAGGAAGCCCAAAATGACCAGAAGCTGCAGCCCAAAATTCAAAGCCCAATCTTCTTAGTTGACCGCGGAACCGCGGCCAAACAAGGCCTTGGGCCGCGGTTCCGCGGTGGAGTGGAGCAGTTAGAGAATAAAATTTTTACCATAATTCTTTATGTCTTTGACCGGTCTTCCTAAGGGCTATTTTTGTAATTGTAGACATGCGAATCAGATATAACCCTAGGGTTTCCTATTCTTTATAAATAGGAACTCTAATCATTGTAACTCTTCATGCCTCCTTTTAATAAAAATTCCAAAATTCTTTATGGAGAGCATCGGTGCCTCTCTTCAATTCTGAAATTCAGATCTGACAACCCTGCATGGATGATTGGAGAAATACATCTGTAAAGTAAGTAGATTTGTTTATTTTCTTGCCTTAGATAATTTCAATTCATGCCCCAGATTAAATTTATTTTTCTGCCCTAGTATAGATTTTATTTCTCTGCCCTAGTTATAACTTTCAATTAATTGCCCTAGGTAGAATAATTTAGGATTTTAGATTTAATAATCAATCCGAACACCATTCGGAATTAACTCGTAAGAACAAATCGGAAATTCACAACATCCCTGTGGACCGACCCGTACTCACCGGCTAGCTGCAAAGCGACGCCGTTCTTGATTGCGGTTACAAATATTTTTGATCTATCTTTTAGAAAGCGCAAGCACGCTAAATCATTCAAATCAAATGGCGCCGTTGCCGGGGATGGCGTAGAATTTTCTTTTCGCGATTTCGGGTTAATCATAAAATTAAAAAAATCTGAAAAATCACAAAAAAATATAAAAATATACCATCTGTTATTTTTGGAAAGGGTATCTTTGTGTGAATTTTGCAGGATCTACGCACAAATTCGGATCTGGAAATCTACAGAAAGCGAAACAGCAAATAGACGATCCTATCAACAAAAGATTGCAACAACAGAGGAACAGAAAAAAAATTTAGAGGACTGAGTCTACAAGTCAACCGCGGTGATCTGTTGCAAAAAAAAAAATAAAATAAAAATCTGAACCGCCTGAACCGGCCCCGGAACCGCCTTTTGGCCGCGGAACCGCCGCGGTCTGGTCGATTCAGGGCTTGAAAAAAAAGGCAGAAGCGCGATAAAAAAAAAAACAGTTCCGCCACTGCAAATTTCTGTGAGTTCTCTCTCTCCTCCTCTGCAAATCTTGATATATCTTCTGTAAATTTGCCTGCAGGATTTTTTTTGCGCCCAAAATTCTTTCTCCTTCCATATAACAGTCTTGTGCAGGATTTTTGCGCCCAGCTTAAATTAGAAATTAGATTGCAAGTAATATTTTGCTGTTGCATATCTTGTGTTGAAAATCTTTTTGCAACAAATTTTTCCTAAGAAAGAGAAAAAGAATAAAGAAAAGGAAAAAGGAAAATTAGTATTTGGAATCTTGCAAACTGTTGCCGCAAATAGATCCTTGCACCACCACAAACCTTCTTTCTTTTTACCCTTTCTTACAACATGGGTACCCCACATAATAAATCACTAGCCGAACTTTGGTATCCCGAACCTAATTTTGCGTCGTACGTCAATTTGTTCGGTCAATTTAAAGGCGATCCTTCCATGCCTAAAAAATCTTTGAAAGATCACATAGAGGCGTCTAGGAGAAACAGTTTGACTTGTCAACCCACTTTGTGTCAACCAAGTCAACCTTCACCACCTTCGTATGTTGACATCACTTTTTCAAGTCCTGCTGTAACTCCTGGACCGATGTCCATTGCTGAGCATATTGCTCAATCTCGCAGTCGATCTTTCACCCCACTCCACTCATCTAGTTCTAGGGATCCGCACGATTATTCACCTTTTTATCCATATGTTGACCCTACCCCTGCCCAACCACCCACTTCCTACAAGTCATACCCGACCTTCCCACCTTCACTAGACACTGTTTCGACACAGCCATTAGGGAGTTTCACATATCCAACCAATTTTGAATCTTTTACTGAAACCCCCTCACCACCTAAGTCTAGTTTGGAAGAGTCGTTGGAGGCATATATTGCTGCAACAAATAAAATGATGAGGAATGTGGAAGCGTCCATGGCCGCCCTTATGCAACCTAGTGAACCGGTAGCTAGTGTCCCGCTAGCTCAAAATTTTTTAATGTATAAGGAGGCGGTTGGACATAGTGAGAATGAGAGAGGATTTACAAATCAAACCTACCCTTACCCAATTGAAGCCCACGACTCATGTTTGCCATCGATTACCCTAAATAGTTCACCTGTTGAAAATAAAAATGAGTTGTGTGATTTTGTAGTGTTTCATTTGCCAGATTGTGAGGAACCCCTTTCGAGTGAAACCGCACCTAATCCTTTCGATCTTTACACTTCCACTCTAGAACCTAAATCGATAGATATCCATGCTTTTGAGGAGGTGTCTAAAGAAATTGATTTTCACTTGATTGAGGATATAGACGCCGGGAATATTTCGGATGATGAACCTGTCGATTTAATTGAAATTTTATGTTCAAATCATCATCCTGGGTTATTAAATGTTTCTCCCGAATCTCATATGCGTCTAGATTTTGATGATAATGGCATGGATGAGTTAAATATTGAGGATAGTATTGAGGAGAGTCCTGAGGATAATATTGAGGTTGAATCATTTTTGTTTGATGTGTCTGATTTTCCAATTCATCCTCCTGAACCTTTGACTGTTATATCACCCTCCCTCCTTCCCATCGTTCAGACCCCGCTTGAAGACTGTGAGCTTGAAAGATTTTCCTTTGAATCAGATACTGTTCTCACAGATAATAACACTTACGAGTGTTTCACTTTTTCGGACGATGTTGATGACTCACCGCCCGAGTTTGAGTCCTTTACATTTTCAGATGAGCCATCAGACTCGGTTGATTATAGTAGTTTCGAACCATTAATGGATTCTTTCAAGTTCGAAACAGTTTACTACGGTGAGAAAGATACTATCCCTAATTCACTCCCTTTCGTCTCTCCAATTGTCCCGACCGTACAAATGACCGTTACGCTTTCATCTCCGATACCAAGTTCGGCGTACCCATGTTTTCTTGCGAATCTTGAGGGATTTGATCCTATTTCCCGACGGGTAGATAGGTTAGCGCAATCGCTTATAACATATCGGTCATCACATATTGCGCTAATTTATTCACTCAATTTACACCCTCAAGATCGTACTCCACTTCCTTCTTCTTTTCGCCATTCTTCTCCCCCACCGAGACCATATTCTACCATTCTTCTTTCCACACGGTCTCGCGTGCTTCTCAGTTTCTTGCACCAACTATACCATTTCCACGATATGATTTTTGAATGGTTGGTGCTAACTTTTGGCTTGTGCAAGGCCAAGCTTAAGTTTGGGGTAATCTTTGTATATATGTATATTTTTTTTGTTTTCTTTTTCTATAAAAAAATAAAAAAATTTCAAAACATTAAAAATATAAAAAAAAATTTATTATAAATAAATAAACAGGGGAGTGCCGGTATTTTGACCCTCTTGGTTTAGCATGACAGTGAGGACACTGTCAAGTTCAAGTTTGGGGGTATGCTCGGTACGTCTTCTTCCTTCGCATTCATTTGTACATATTTTTGCATTTGCATATTTATTTGAAAAACCCATAAAAATTTAAAAATTTCAAAAATTATAAAAATTATTGTATTCAATTTTGGCTATAATTGACTTGAGTTTGACAAATAGGTTAACTGGCTAGGAACAACTAGATCTTAGACTTAGTGAATTAAAACCCTAAAGATAACATTCCTTAAAATTTAACGGTAGAAAGTATATACCTTGTGGTTTATTTAGAAATAGGCAAATTTTGGGTTCACTTCTTGGGCTAAGTCAAAATTAGGGAAGTGTATTGATGTTCTTATTAGAGTATAAGTTTGAAAAATAGTTCCTAGCTTAAGCCTAGATTCGAAAAATGTATACCCTACAATTTGCACAATCACGCACCTTGAAACTTGGAATAGTAGAAGAGACCTTGAAGTGCGCTTGTCTAAATTCCTTAGTACAATGGGAAAAAAAAGTGAATAAAGAATAAAAAAAATGGACACTGCTTTTTGTGATTACTTAAGGCTGCAAAAATAGAAAAATATTTAGCGAGGGTGCTTCATCACCTAGTGCCTTAGACCAACTGGTTTGGGAGTCACTGCTAAAAAGCCTTGGGTGTTGCAAAACTAGGAAGTACGCTTTAAAGTGCTAACGCATCTTGTAATCGGTCGTTGGTACCTCAAGAAGTATTAACGGTCGCATGAATGATGTGTAAGCAAATTTCATTTAAAAATTCACTAATTAATAAGTGCTTTGGACAATGGACGAGAGTATGATTGCTTGATTTGAATTTCCAAGTGTAGGGGTGATCTATACACACACGTAGGGATATGTGATTGGAATTTAGATAAGAGAGAGGAATGAAAAATAGAACTTATATCTTTAATAGAGTTGATAGAAATTCCTAAGTGGAGATGAAACCCTAGAAGGAAGACTTAAGAGATGCCGAAAGCTAAGTAGGTCTACATAACATATATAATCTTAAGTTAAATAATGAGGAAGTGTGAAGAATGTGGGTGGATAATTTGCGAGTCAAAAGATAATAGAATTCCTTGTCAGAAAACCTAATTGTAGAACAAAAGTTAATGGGCCGAATTGATAGGATTTTGTGGGTGTAATCTGCTGAAAACCCTCAGGAGACAACACTCCTCCTACTAGGGACACCTAGAGGTTTAACGGCTTGTTGCACGTGCTCAGTGCAATCGCGTTTCCCTGCGAAAGTGTGGTTAGGATTTTAGTGAATAAAAATAAGTTTGCTCGAGGACGAGCAAAAGATAAGTTTGGGGGGATTTGTTCACACCATAATATTGTATTATTATATTCCCCATTCTTATTCTTTTTATAAATAAATGGGTGCTTTTGACGCATGTCTGCTACATGTTACAGGTTACAGGTTCTTGGACAGGAAGCAGTGAAAAAGATGAAAAGACGATGCAAAAGTGGATTTTGACCGACAAACAGAGAATCTTGATCAAGCCTACATAAAGAACAATTCACAAAGCAAGATTCAAGACATCGACTTAAAGCGAACGGTTAAAAATCCATTGCAAATTGTTCACTGAAGATCTGGAACCAACCTAGAAGCCCAAATGGAAAAAGATATATAGATACAGGAAGCCCAAAATGACCAGAAGCCGCAGCCCAAAATTCAAAGCCCAATCTTCTTAGTTGACCGTGGAACCGCGGCCAAACAGGTCCTTGGGCCGCGGTTCTGCGGTGGAGTGGAGCAGTTAGAGAATAAAATTTTTACCATAATTCTTTATGTCTTTGACCGGTCTTCCTAAGGGCTATTTTTGTAATTGTAGACATGCGAATCAGATGTAACCCTAGGTTTTCCTATTCTTTATAAATAGTAACTCTAATCATTGTAACTCTTCATGCCTCCTTTTAATAAAAATTCCAAAATTCTTTATCGAGAGCATCGGTGCCTCTCTTCAATTCTGAAATTCAGATCTGACAACCCTGCATGGATGATTGGAGAAATGCATCTGTAAAGTAAGTAGATTTGTTTATTTTCTTGCCCTAGATAATTTCAATTCATGCCCTAGATTAAATTTATTTTCCTGCCCTAGTATAGATTTTATTTCTCTGCCCTAGTTATAACTTTCAATTAATTGCCCTAGGTAGAATAATTTAGGATTTTAGATTTAATAATCAATCCGAACACCATTCGGAATTAACTCGTAAGAACGAATCGGAAATTCACAACATCCCTGTGGACCGACCCGTACTCACCGGCTAGCTGCAAAGCGACGCCGTTCTTTATTGCAGTTATAAATATTTTTGATATATCTTTTAGAAAGCGCAAGCACGCTAAATCATTCAAATCATATCCTTAAACCAAAACACCAAAACCAAATCTAAGAAAATACGGATTTGGACTAATCCACGTCCTACGGGCGACAACATAAATTAGTCTCCGTATACAATCCACGGGCAACCACAAACAAAACAAACACCCACGACACGAAGTGACCAGCTGGAGAAGGAGTAAGTTGTTACCGCGATGCGGTAGCGTAATTAACCGCAGGGGCTTGCGCCTGCAGGGAAGAGCGTCTCCACAATCAAAAACCCCTCAAGCGAGGGGGAATCTGACGAAGTCTGCTACATCGGCCGCATCCGTCTAAACCTCCGATACACGGTGCCATAAATCAACTTGGCATCTTCGAAGAGGTGGACGGATAAAACCAAATAGCATCTGCCCCGAAGCTCAGTGCCAAGACATCGCAGTCTTGTGCGCCGTCTTTCGGAGGGGAACAACGGATATCCAGGGGATACTGATCAGGCTAGGGATATCGAGGGGCGACCGATCTGTTGAGACGGTGTTAACGATATCTTGATTTGCGTGTCGGTGATAGACACGAGAGAGAAGAGGATTTAGGGTGTCGATGCTGGACACCCATATATTGATGTTTTACGATCATTCGAGATATATGCATTATTGTAGACGATCAGGACTGATCCGAGGGATAGTACCTGAATACCATTTTTACCGAGTGATATATATAAAAAGGGTTTTAAATGAGCTATAGTCTCATTATTTTGACACGTCTAGAATGACACAAGGATCTTTAAAACTGTAAAGCTCTTAAAACTCTTTACTAAACAGCAAGTCGTATATCTTAAATAAAATACCTATTATACTTCATACTATTACGTCTGCTTTTATGCCGTGACATACGTATTCCACAGCTATTTTCAGAAGAGATTTTATATACATATTTTCGGCTACCTGGATACAGGTCATATACATATGAGATGATATATTTTGGGTTTACGTGATGGATATTATTGCATTTATAATACTTATGCATTATATATATATATATATATTAGTATAGGTTATGATAGTACTATACTTATGACCTAGGATATCATTGTGCATTTCGATTTCTACTTGTGATATACTTTTATTCACTGAGTTGGCAACTCATCTCCGTTGTGCCCATTTTCTTGTAGGATACCGCTCGGATCATCAGCGGCTTGCGGCACACACTTCTTTTCGATGATTGCTTTGGTAGGTGGGCTACTGTTGTATCGTACCTACACTTGTATATATATTCTTTGTATCTAGTAAAACTCCATCGACCCAGAACTTGTATAATTGTGGACTTAGAAGCGAGACTTAAAGTTATGTGTTTGGGGGTGTCGCACTTGTTGGAGTCGACATTTTATTCTTGTTGAGTATTGTTTCACTTTTCTTTTCTTCGCCATTGGGCGTCGTATATTATCTGCGTGGTTGCTCCGTCGTTTGGGCGTGGAAGCTACCTCCCGTTGGGATGCTTTATATATTATTATGCTTGTATTAGGTTTTATTCAAAATTTACAAAGCAGGTGCTTCCGATTTTAAAACATCATGGATGCTTTTCAAACACACTTAGTTAGACTTAAATCAGTATTTTAAACCGATTTCATCTAATGACTATTTTTAATCTTCACCCCCAATATTTTCGTGAAAAGGTTTAGATTCCGGGTTTTCGGCATACTTGGACCGCGTTGACGTCTTTAGATGTCACGTGATTTAAGTGCCGTTCACATGCCACTTTTGGGTCGTGACAAAGATGGTATTATAGCGTTTGGTTTAACCTTTGTTCGAGTCTAGGTTTGACTATGTAGAGTCTAGGCATACACTTTCGTTACCTAGGCTTGACCTTACGGAACTTAGACTTGACTTTGGGGGTCTTATACCCGAACTTTCGTTACGTAGGTTGACCTTGGTTGATGGAGTAGGTACTAAGTAGAGTGACGTACAGTACATATGTTCTATGGTATATTTACGATACGATACTTCGCCTAAGTTACCTTAGGATATATATTTTGAGATCTTTCCTTCTAATCGTTCAGTTGATCTATCCTTATAGATACATGTTGGTTGTTCCAGTTATCATGTCTATGCAAGCCGAGAGGGCTGCGGTTAGAGACACGTCAGGGCAGACCTGTTTGGGACGAGGACTGACTAGGGTGATATTCCTGTGACATAGGAACATGTTGTTTATCCTTAATATGATCGGATTTCTAATTTTGAAGCGAGTTTTCCTTGGGATCTGTACCATAGAGTCGGGTCATTTTTGGAGACCGGCCGGACTTGGAGGCATGATGCTTACCCTACCTACTCCGAAGATCGTTGCATTGCCAATTGTTCAGACAGTTGTACCAACCGTTGCTGAGATTATCGAGGGTTGCTTCCAAAGTTCATGAAATTAAAAGTCGCCGATGTTTACAAGTATAGATGGGCCAGAGGATTCTTAGTCATTCATGGGTATGATGGCTAGGGTATTTAATTCGTTGTGGCGCTCCGATGAGAGATCGGTGAAGTTGACTAGTTTCTTTTGATGGGGCTTGCTCAGACCTGATATGAGTCCCTCGAGAGAGACCGTGTACTGAGTTTTCCTCCGACAAATTGGGACGAGGTCTCGAAGGTGGGCTTACTCAGATTCTTTCACAGAGTGTCAGAGATGCCGGATTTGTATTTTCGAGTTTTTCTGAAAGACTCCGGGCTTGATCATAACTGAGTATGACTTGCAATTCGCGTAACGATCGCAATACGCTCCTTATTTGACCGATACTGGAGAGTAATGGAACAGGAGATTGGTGCGAAGTCTCAATGCACAGTTGTTCTTCTCCGTCGATACTGGAGATTCGATATGTATACAGAGGCATTGTGTACGACCCCACTTCCAGGGAAAAATCTTGATGAGATTGCCGTTTTTCTGAAACGGAAGTGGATTCATTAAGGAGTGCTAGTTCCGGGCAGATTGGATAGATGAGGTCAGCAGGAGACATGACGGGTTCTTTCCAGGATTCTATAATGATTGAGATTGGACCCAGGGTCAGTTGCTTGGCGCGTACGCAGAGATTAGAGATCACCGTCATGGACATGTTGCATTGCAAGAGACTGGACTACTTGGCAAGGAAGTGTCATGAGAAGATTAGCATGGGACTGTTTACGTCGCTGCTCCTCACCAGACGATTGAATAAAGAGGCCGTGGTGTTAGTGATCCGCAGAAAGAACAAGAATTCAGAGACAGAGAATGCCAGACCGTGGGCTAAAGGCAAGTGGTAATCCTTGCTCTGTCAGTTCCGGGTGTATAGACACCTTTCGACATGGAAAAAGGTGTATTTCGATGTCATTTGTTTTTTATTTGCGTTTTGATGATCCGAAAATTGCGTTTTCGACGTTGAAGAAAGGACAACTTGACGTCCGTTATTTTGACTTATGTGTTTTGAGGATTTGAGGGTCACACAAATGATTTGTACACACCAGACGCACTTGTTTAAGATTATTGTGCACATCAGTTGCACTTGATCGGTGTTTTGTGCACACCAGGTTCACTTGTTTGAGATTTCAGTGCACAGTGACTGCACTCGATTGGCGTGTTGTCCACACCAGATGCACTGGACTCATATTTTCGTGCACGTCAGTTGCACTTGATTCTTGTTTATTATAATTAGCACTCTAAAATTTTAAAATTGCAAACTTGATACTCATATAAACCTAATAGAGGTGCTAGACATACTTTCATAGTATCAGAGCGAAACTAGAGGCTTAGGTATGCATTATACGAAGTTAAAGTGTTCGATCGACGTTTTAAACACGTGTTTTGGCCAGTTTCTGTCCATTTTTCAAAAGTTAATATTTTCACAATTAAAAATGCTCAGAAAATCGTGCAGGGTTTTATATGAAGGCTCATGAAATACGAGCACTTAACTCTGCCACTTGGTCGCGGAACCGCCTCCTATACCCTATATTGGCCGCGGTTCCGCCGCCCAAGTGTGGTGTTACGAGCTCGTTTTTCATATGCGTCTTATGAAAGTATGCCTCAGCACCTCTACAAGGTTTATACAAGCATCAAGTATACAATTTAAAAAAATCTAGAGGTCTAAGTCATGCAAACCTAAAATCTAACTAAAGAATTAGGGTTTTGTAGCAAGAATACAAGTTCTAAAATAAGTGATGGAGATTTACAACCTTTGTAGACCAAGTCCTTCACTTATAAAGCTCCAAGTAGTAGTCCCTGGAACTCTTCTTTGACTCCACTTGAAAAATGATCGAGCTTGCTTGAAGTATTCGATGCCGAAGATGATCCACCTTGAAGTCTCTCTAACTCAAGCTCACTCTTCACTAATCAAAGTATTAGTGAAGCAAACAACCTAAACTAATGGGCTAGATTAGTGTAGGATGATGAAGTGGGAATTTCGCTTACTAGAAAATCTTTTCTCTTTTCTTTTTCCAACTCAAGAAAAACCCTAGAGAGGAAGTAAAAGAGATGAGGATGAACTTGGATGAAAAATGAATGTGAGAATGAACCATGTGAGGTGAGTAATAAGATAAGCATAAATAGAATGATAAATATCCAATGAATAAAACAAAAAATGAGATGAGTCATGGCTTCTACATGCTTCTTCAAGCATCTAAGAAAATGACTCATTCTTGTTTTTCTTTAATTCATTTATATTTATCATTATCTTCACTCCCATATAATTCTCACACATCCTAGTTCTATATATCATTAACCATGATACATTAACAATTCATATATATATATATATATATATATATATATATCACACACACACACACACACACACACACACACATATATATATTTTTATTTAAAGAGAAGAAAATCTAAAGTGAGCAAAATATTAGTTTATATATATATATATATATCAAATATATAAATACATATCAAATTATTAAATCAACACTTGATTCAATAATACGGTTATATCATATATAACCGACTAATATCTTATATTTATGTATATCAAATTATTAAATTAAAACTTGATTGAATAATCCGGTCATATCACATACAACGGCTAATATTCAATATTAGATATTAAATCAACACTTGATTCAATAATCCGGTCATATCATATATAACCGGCCAATATCAAATATACATAGATAAATCAAATCATTGAATCAACACTTGATTCAATAATCCGGTTATATCACATATAACCTGGCCGATATCAAATATCGCTAGATTAGAATACGGTATCACATACTCGTATTCAATCAAGCTCCCGTACATATCTCCATACGTGCCCTACTTCGTTTCACTTGAGCTAGGAAACCTCTATATGGGACTCTAAAGACTCGTCAATACGCCAGCAGTAGGTAATGATCACATCAGATACCCAGAAGCCGTCAGCGTTACTAGCTGGACGTAATGGCTACCCAGGTGTTGAACGAATAGATGATCGACAAGCAAACTTGTCCAAACTCCCGTAAAGCCTATAAGCAACACTTACTGTAAAGTCCGGTCTCTTCGTCTGATATGTCGCATATCAAGTCTAGGGGTGGAATCGTCAGACGTCAGAAACTTGATATGTCATGCCGATGTGTGGCATATAACCTTTCGGGAAACTACTGATAACACTTACCAGTAAATCACGTCAGCCCTGGCCAGGGACTTGCTGTTATAGCCAATCGAGCATAGCGTAATATCAACTCCCAATACCGGGAGAGACGAAACCCCTCATATCGCTCACTGCCTCTATATGACTCGGGACTGTACCCAAATCCACCTATTTGCATGACTCCTTTGAGCCGTGGTAGGATGGAAATCAAAGCCCAGTGGGAACCACACAAGACACTATGATGATCTTGGGTCCACAGACTAACCTATAAAAGTTTCACCAGAGAACTGCTATCTGACGATAGGCATGGTACCATCTAGGAGTTCTCGGCGAGTCCTGTTCGGTGTACCCATTCTCTAATGAGCACCCGTGTACAATCTTTGATGTCAAACACCAATGGTTGTGTGATCAACCATCGCCTCATACAAGGTCAAGAAACGTACACACTAGTCTACTCTGGAATATCGATGCCCTATCTCGATATTCCCTCGACTAGTAACTGTTAAAAGATGTGCTTGCGGACTACACAAGCCCCACTAGTATGATCTGCATCATAGTCCTGATAGTCAAGCTTACATCCTAAGGGCTTTATCAACATGTAACAGAGAGACGGTATAATAATACAAGTGTACATGTTAAGATAAATAGCAACCAGATAGCATACTATCATTTCGAGCAAGAAAGTCCTCTATATATATGTCCAAGCATCCACTATATCATACAATAATGGCCTCTAGGGCATACATATTCCTAACAGCTTCATCTTGACATTCTTGGTTTTCTGGACATTTCTAATGAGGCTCAAGTGGTTGAGATCTCTGTGAAATGGTGGTGTTTGAAATATCGATCGAAATGTTTAATATCGTCTATATTGTTTTGGATATGTGATACAATTTTTGGAATCCATATTGATTAGTTTTGCGAAAACTAGTTAACGAAATGTAAATCTTGCATTTTATTTTCAAATGATGGATTACCACAGAGTTTGCATTTGGATCGAAACTCCGTCGCAGTCTCGTATCGTACGCGAATACTTGCCGGGAGACACTAGTAGACAGCCATGCCCCATAGCCCCGACCAAGTGACTATAGGAGAACCCCATGGCCAAAAGCATCCACTCGGGTGCTCGCGGCCACGGTGTTTCACCCAAGTGCACTTCGTTGATGGCCTCGGGGGTGCGGCCATCCACTAAAGTTCCCGACGAGCATTCGATTATTTAATCAGGAATCTTGTTGAATTACCCGACTTAATTTTTTAAAAGTGTTTTCAATTTGAGACTTAAATGCAATTTTTATAGGGTTAGGCATGAAATTCAGAATATGTGATATTCCGAGTTTATGATGTCTAAAGATGATGCGGATTCTAATTATTATAGTTTTCATTTCTTTTCTGCGACCGTAAGTGTAATATGTGGAAGTATCCCCAATCTCGCTGCTATACGACAACGACATTAGGGATACGCATATTTACTTACGTCGATGACATGTGATATTATTGTGTTGCTACCGATATGTTATATTGGATCGTCGTGATTGAATAGCTAGGGTTTTACGTGAGATTAGAGTATTTCTATTTTCATTCATGTAAATAATTGTATGTAATATTCTTTTTTTGGGACACTTCCGGGATGAAGTTGTTGTCTCCCTTTGATGTATATTATTTACTTTTCCGTATCAGGATAGACCCAAGGCGGGGAGCACAATTAACCGGGTTCTAGAGTCTAGTGGGAGGCCATCTCGAGGAGTTAAGACCGGTCTCCCAACTCTAAATTGGCAGGGTTATTTGCCGCTCTCGTAGGGGTCTATGGATGTGGGTTTGGCTATTCATCACGACCGTGGAATCCGTGTTTTTCGTTACTGGCTTAATCTAAAACACGGAACTCCTAATATATCCTATATTGTAAGTGCAAGTGTGTTCCTTGACGTGTCAACTACGGTTATGCATAATCAAAAACTTTGAAAATCTTGAGCACATAACACTAAATCCCAGGATATAATCCTAAACACTAAACTAAACTAACCCTAACCAGAGTTTTAACTACTCGGTTGAAATAACAACCTTTGTAGACGGTTCTTCGGGTCTTGAAGGTTGACTCTTCAAGCTTCTTGGGTTGATGGTACGATTTCTTGAAGTCGATCTTCCGTGTCAAAGACGATCCACCCGAGGATGCCGATTCAAGGGATAGCTTCGTCGGAAGCAACTAAAGATCAAGCCTTGCTAAGACAAGATGCTTAGATTGGTGTAGTTTATGAAAACAAATGCTCTCTTTTAATCCTCACAACTCAAGAGAGAGGTTTGAGGAAGAAGATGAAGATGGTGGCAACTAGAGAAAATTCTCTAGTGAAGAAAATGAACCATGCTATGAAAAATATCTCACAACTCTCTCTTATCTCTACACCCCTCAAACAAAAGAATGGGTGGGCTTGGTGACTCGCTAGAGTGAGTCAAAAGCCTACACACTTCCAAGGTTTAAATGGTGGAGAGAAGAGAGAGTGTGTGTGTAACCACCTCACTAGGTACACATATACAGACATTTATAAATATAAATGTAACTATATAAACAAGTATACCCATACCCGTATAAATACGTATACCGTATTTCTACTAAAATACGAATACCGTATTTGTACCGAAAAGACAAAATACGCGTATTCATATTTAGAAAGAATTACATGTATTTGTATCAAAACACAAATACCCGTATTTATACAAATACACGTATTCGTATAAATACCGTATTCGTGTTATAATACAAATACCCAAAAGAGAGCAATATAATACTAGCATCAAAACTGGATGCCTTTCAAACCTGCTAGTAGTACTAAACCCTCCGATTAAAGCACGTGCATAAATGCACAAGTTCAATCGAACACCCCTGCGTAAAACCATACGCAAACTACACCGTTTCGTCTGAACCGGAAAACCCTCTGTATGGGATTCTAAAGACTCGACAATACGTTGGCACTGGGTTTAACCATAAGCACGTCAGTGGTACTAGCTGTACGTAACGGCTATCCAGGTATTTGTTGAAGGGATGATCGACACGATAACTCGTCTGAAAACCCTACTAAGCCTATCGGTGACATTCTCCGTACAGTCCGGTCTGTTCATCTAAGAGTAATGCATATCAGGCCTAGGGGGGTGGTAAATGTCAGACCCCTAATATCGTAATAAGTCATGTCTGTGTGGAACCAAATACACCCTGACAAACTACTGGTGTACCTACCAGTAAATCTCACTTGCCCTGGTCAAGGACTTTATTTATTAGCCATCCGTACATAGCGCGATATCAACTCCTAATACTGAGAGAGACGAATCCCTTCTATCCCCTACTGCCTCCAAGTGCTTCGGGACTGCACCTAACTACTACTTGTTTGCATGACTCATTTGATTCGTGGTAGGGTAGTAATCTAAGTATAGTAGGAACACACTTGAGACGAATAGTAATGTCAATTCAACGGACTAACCTGTACTTATGTCACAAAGGTACTGCTAACTGACGATAGGTATAATACCAACCAGCAATTCCATGTGAGTCCGTCCAGTGTAACTCATAACCCAATGAGCACCTGTATACTATCTTTTGTACTATATACCAATGGCTGCGGGATAGGCCACCTCCCCTAATGTGGATAAGAAGCGTTTACACTAGTCTACTCTGGAGTATCGATGCGCTGTCTCAATAATCCTACGACTAGGGACAAGTTTTAAGGATGTGCTTATAGACTACCCAGCTCCCACTAGGGTGACTGCCATCACAACGGTAGTAGTTAAGCAAAGATCCTAAGAGCTCTATCAACATGTATTAGCGATATGTTAAAAGAAACATATACACATGTTAAGATAAACTTAAACCAGATAGCGTACTATCATGTTGAGCAAGGCTGTTATTATATCTTGTAAGTCCGCGGCGGCGCCCCGGCCGTCGATCCGACGCCGGAATGCGGAAACGAAAAACTTTGCAAACTAGCAAACCGGCACCACCGCGCACTTTTCACCCGGATCGGGCCATTAACCTAGCAACTAGCAAAATACAAGATCGGTAGAGAAGTATACCAAGCGATCCGTGTCCTTCGGTCTTCGTCTCCACTCACATCTCCCGCGGAAGCTCCGTCCATCACCTCCTCGTCGGAAAAGGCACCACGTAGCCGGAATCTTTTACGGGCTCCTACCTCTTGACCGAGGCAACTCGGGCGCGAAGTTGGCTAGCCGACGCGTCCAAGATTTGCTGTAGACTAGTGTAGAAACTTGTCACTTTGGGGCTTATGGATGTTGCCATGTATGGAGGGATCAAGAAAGAACTTTGAAGAGAGGTACATGAATTGTGTAGCAAGGAAAAATGAAATGAACAAAGTTTTCTCTCATCCAAAATGAACTCACCCTCTCTCCTATCATCTAGTGGCCGGCCTCATCCTCCATGGTGGAGATCATGGAATTAATTAATCCAAGGAGAAAAAGAAAAGATAATGCTAAATAAAGTCACACCAATTTCAACTCACATCCATTCACCAACCATCACATGAAAAGCCAAGGAAAAGACCATAAAAGAATCTCATGATTATGCTAGTCTAATCATATAGCCACAAATGCAAGAAAACCCCTCACAAGTAAGTTAATTGCTAACTTGCAATTAACCCTCTCCAACGAAAAGTCCGGCCGTGAAGGAACAAAGAAAAACCGGCCGGAACGGAATGGAAGCTGGCAACTTCAGAAAACTGATCCCGTAATAAATTACAGGAAAACCCCACTACTGCAAATACATGCCCGCATTTGTATTCCCACTGAACACAAATGCAAAGAGACAAAACTACACTATCTCATACTAGGATCCGGCTTAAGCCAAAGCCGGCTAGTAAAAACCGTCCGATCACGATCCGTGCAATACCGCACGTATCTGATCGAACCCTGCCATATCTCCATATGGCCTCTACAGCGTTTCGCCCGAAACATGAGTAACTGTGTGTGTGGTGGACTCTAAAGACTCGTCAATACTATGGTTGTGGATTTAACCACTAGCACGTCAGAGGTATCAGCCAATACGTAACGGGCTACCAGGTACTGACCAAAAGGGACGTCGATGAGCGAACTCATCCTGAAACCCTACTGAGCCTGTCAGTGACAATATCCGTACAGTCCGGTCCGTTCGTCTATGAGCATCGCATGGCGGGCCTAGGGGGTTGGTAAAAGTCAGACCCCCAATAGTGGTACAAGTCGTGTCGGAGTGTAGCCCAGAACACCCTGAGATACTACTGGAATACCTACCAGCAAATCTCCTGCCTTGGCCAAGGACTTTTCATGTTCTGGCTCTCCTAGACACAGTACGACCTCACCCCCAATACCGGGAGAGACGAACCCCTGCAGATCCGCTCACTGCCTCCATGTGGCTCGGGACTGTACCCAACTAAAACCTGTTTGCACGACTCCTTTGAGCCGTGGTATGGTAGTAATCAAAGCACAGTAGGAACTCACACGAGACAAATGACGATCTCAGGTCGATGAACTGACCTATACACATGTCACCAGGGAACTGCCAACTGACATCTGGTATAATCCCAACTAGCAGGTTCCCGGCGAGTCCTGTCCGGTGTACTCATAATCCAATGAGCACCTGTATACATCTTAGGTGAACCAACTGACACCAATGGCTTGTGAGACCGGCCACCGCCCCTCGTCGGGGTCTCGACTGTATACACTAGTCTACTCTGGAGAATCGATGCCCTGTCTCGAACTCCCACGACTAGGGACCTTTTAAGGATGTGCTTATAGACTCCAGCTCTCACGTATATGATCGCCCTCATACTGCTGGTAGTCAAGCAAGAATCCTAGGGGCTCTATCAACGTGTAATAGCGACTCGTAAGGTCACCTAAAGCAGTACACGATGATAAAGACAAACCAGATAGCATACTATCATCTTGAGTAAGACTGTCCTACCGGGATAGGTCCTCCTTCAATCATCGCAATCATGTGCCTGTGATCTAATAATTGACTCTGAGGGCACTATCTCCAACAATCTCCCACTTGCACTCAAGGCTAATTATTGCGATGTCGCATACTCACAGCCCGTGTGATACCGAACACCCAACTCCTCTACTAGTCAGTCTCACAAAGCTCGTTTGTGAAACTATTGCGTTCGGGGAATAGCCTCAGTAAGTGGATCCGCTTTGGTGTTTCTTTCTGTGTTTCTCTATATCTCAAGTTGACGGAGAAAGCTATCTCCCGAAATGAGCAATACCTGTCTTAGAATGTCTGGATGTCTGATGGGACCTAGCTCATAAATGAACTCCAAATCCAAACTTCTTAGACTGTATCGTCAACTGAACTTAATCAGTATCTTGCTCCATGCCTTCCCTCAGTATCCACCTGGACTAACTGTCCAAAATACTGCCCCTCGTCAGAGGGAAAACTATAACTCTGACGGCCACTCTGCCATCCAGGTCACTTTGGAAGCCTGGAATGATAACTGTCTCCCGAAGGAGGCTGCCGTTATCAATTCCCTAGAACATCAACTTATGTTCTAAAACTGCTTCCGATTGTTTCTCCAGGATTGGATCAATATCAACTTATTGCACCTACTGCAAGAACAACATCTGGTGTGGTACTTGACATCTCATGATTGACTCAATTGCCTAAGCAAGTGATATGTCAATCAAGCGTATCCCTCTCCCCTTTAGTCTGCAAGACATCTTTAGAGAGGGTGACTCCATCACCTGCAGGTATACTACCGTGCAAGGAGTCGTCCATTCTAAATACTCTTAGAATGCAGTCAAAGTACCCAGATTGGGAAACCACCCAAATCTAGATCCAAAACCATAGATCTAGTGACCAGAATGTCTGATATAATATCCAAGTCCTATGTGGAGAAACCACTGTGTGACGACCAAAGTATAACCGATCGTAGTATAGGAATATCACTTCCTACTCTGTGTATGTCATCAAATACCAGGACATCACACCCTACCACCTTCTTAACAGATCCATCCCCTATTCTGATGAAGTCAAACCTATGACTGTCACATCAGAAATAGATGATCTATCTCCGCTATATCTGCTCTAGTCTATAAATAGACATAAGCCTGATGTCCACCAATGCTTCCGCTGCTCCCATTGACTACGACAACCCTCTGGCAGAGTCATATAGATGTGCACTTCTAAAGCCAGTTTAGAACGACGCTATACTCATCCTCCTGCCGGGTCTCACAGTCTGGAACAACAGCAATGGCAAGTCTGGGTAAACAAGAACCTCCCTGCCACCGTCCTTGAGCATACCGAAGTACCTCTCGAGTGTCTGAGGTTACCCACCATATCTGTGGAGTGGCCAATGGAATGTCAAACCAGATTGAATCTTTAGGTTCTTATCAAATCTTCAGTAATCGTTTGCGGTTCTGGAATCACTTCCAGTTCTACCATACTCCCACTACTGTTTTCTGAAAAAGTCCATTTTTATTAAAATTGTGGCGAGTCAAGAACAATATCACTATTGATCTTCCAGATGGTAAAAAGCCAACCCTCGTCATAGCCCGGGTCAACCCACAAACAACCATTACAGAAACGTGCCTTGAGTTATCCGGATTCTGGTTTTAAGCATAAGCCGGACAACTCCCCGTTCCTTAACAATGTCAAGATATGAACTGTTCTATATCCAAGAAACAGAGACACTGATTTAATCGAACCAGATTCAAATCATGCAGCTGTCACCAGTGCATGTCTACTAAATGGAAGGAGGACGATCAGCGTTACTCAACTTAGGAGTACTTCCAATTATGAGTAACCTGAAAGAGAAGCATGTTCTCTTAATCATTACTATCACCTGAATACCATACACAAGTATCTACATCTTCGATTACCTTGAAGAATCCTGATACTTGGAATACCTGGTTCTCTACTTTATTCATATACCTATAACTTCTCAAAATTCGGACCCTGTGTTTCTACGAAACACCTGTCTAAAAACCAGAGAAGTCATAAGTAAACCGAATATAGTACGAGGACCAACCCCTCTGTCCTAATGGACACTGGACAATATACAATACTCTGTATAAGTCCCCTGAGTCTAGTGACTCATTCACTGTGTGTCGTAGGTTGAAAACTGTACTTTTGGTTAAGAAGAATTACACCGCTGTTCAATGCTCCTTACTTAACCATCCACTGATATAGGTAAATGTCATAGACATAATTTCAAAAAGGTATATCTCACTCTATAAAAATAGACGTACATATATATCAATTTGAAATTGGTGCATAACAACGGATATTCAAAACCAAATATTTGCCGACCGGCAAAAAACCCAGGTGACTTCCTCAAATATCACCAATTACAACGAATTCCGATATAATGAGGATGATCACCTAATTCCCAATAACTTACTCCTACTCATCATCTGTAAAACCATACAGATGTGAGAATCCAACATGGTAAATACATACCCTGGAGCAAGTGTCTAATTGGGAAATCAGTTTTCTTTTAACAGTACATAGTGAAACTGAAACATTGAAATGTTTCGATGGGGTATCCTGGTATTCCTAGTAATGCCTCTTCCATTATCCAGATTCATAACTATAACCATATAATTCTTTCCCATCTCTCCAAATCCCTTTATATGTCTTTAGTCATTACCTTCTGTACACCCCTTTAGGCCAAATGGTTTTCTTCCTTCCCTACCGTTCGTCACCAGCCTATGGTTTGGAAGAAGACTATCCAATAAGCATAATGGGTGTACTATCCTAATCCTAGGAGCACTCGCAATGCAAGAGAAGGTGAGGATAAAAGACACCTGAATGAACCTTATTCCTATTTCTCCTGAACCAGGATCCATCCCCGAACTGGAACAAGTTCCTTTCGAGTTCGTATATAACCATACGATGGATTATCCAATAAACTGGGATCTTCGCAGTGATGCGGAGTGTCCTGGAGAAATACAAAGGTGATTTAGGATTGGCGAAGAAATACTTGGTTTGGTCGTGAATAGCAGTCGCAATTTACTTTGCCCTCTTACTACTCCCTTGCTTTGTCTTAACTTAATACCTTCTGTACACCGTTTAGGCTAATTGGTTTTCTTCATTCCCCACCGTTCGGCACCAGCCTAAGGTTTGGAAGAAGACTATCCAATTTGCGTAATAGGTGTACTATCTCCTAAACCAAGGAGTACTCGCAACCTGAGAGAAGGAAAAAGGAAAAGACAACTGAATAGTCCTATTCGTTTTCTCCAGAACCGGAAACCATCCTCGAATAAATTCCTTCGAGTTCGTATATAACCATACGATGGTTTTGTCCAATGGAAGTGAACGTTCGTAGTAATACGGGGTGTCCTGGAGAAAAGGGTAAAAGTAGGAGTGGCAATGAGGTCCGCAACTCTGACAATCCAAAAGCCAGTGTTAAGAAGGTTCGGTCAACTTGGTCACTGAGTCATAGTCTAGGGTCGGGTCAATGGTCGCTGCCATAGAGAAAGAGAAAAGAAACACTCAGCGTGCACTCTAACCTAGATCAGAATGGTTATCACTTTATCTAATCTGGAAACTTCCCACTGTAATGTCAAATTCTTCCCCAAACCTGAAAGAAGAATTAGCTGGGATCACCCGAGGAGTAAACCAACTCATCAGTGGGAATCGGGATCCAACTATCATCGCATGATAACGTGACGGAATCCGCTCACGCTATCACACTCTAGAAGGTATGCGCATATCTGGCAAGTTTCAGTTCTTTTGAAACTCCCGATGTGGATTTTTGCCCCATGCTCTTATGACCTTGACTTTGGCCAACATATCATAAGTCACATGTCAAGTTCTTCCCGTCATTATCCAGGTCAATTTGAACCCACCCGTACCTACCCATGAGTTTGGCCAAAATGGCAGTACGACTGTCCCAAACCAACGCATCTATCTATGCTGCATATGAATACCCAACAGCTACCAAACACTGTGCCTTGACTTTGGCCAACATACACAGCTTGAATACTATTGACTATCCATATGAAACGACGGAGGGCTGCGAATGGTTTCTGGCGAAAACCTTTAACGTAATGAACTTGATATCGTTGAAGGAACGGATAGCTTTTTAAAATTATAGTGACGAAAACCTTTGCTAAGGAGGTCACTCCCGGTGAAGGGATCTCGGCTCTTTCCCCGTAGAATGAGATGCAGGATATTCCAACTGAATACCACGATGCAAAGCAAAAGCAATCGGCTATAGTGAAGTTATTGCCCTGACGCAAACTTCTGTCCAAGGGGTCACTCCCGGTGAAGGGATCTCGGCCCTTGCCTCGTCGACTGAGGAGCAGGATATTCCAACTGAATACCACTGCGCAAAACAAAAGAAAACGTCCTTGCAATAACAGCTTTTTGAAAAAGTGTTCCAACAACATCAGAGTAGGTTTGTTTAACTTGCATTAATCCGAATCAACGCAGTCCCATCAATTGATCACCCCAATAAAGAACGAAAATAATGACGTACGTATATGCCATCCGCATTCGCCACTGGGTCCCGTCATCACCCGTTAGGTTACTTAACTAACGACAGAGCGGGGACTGGACTACCGCGGATGCAAAACATATACAACATCTACTAGTATATATATAATATATATAATTTTCGCTCAAGGCGTGATAAAATGCAACAACACAGAAATGTATAGCAACACAGATCAATACAGATATCTGGGATCCCCGGGTTTCATAGAGCCGCTACTGAAACCCGACGTTCCCCTGGTCGTGTGGATAGCCTGTGCAATGAAATCCTAGACCCCTACGGGCGCGGCAAGTCACCCGCCAAAACCTGAAGCGAGGCAGCCCCCTTCAACGACGTGAATGGACCACCCAGCACTTCACGGAATCCGGTAACTTGGGCATCCCTCCTGGGTCAACCTGTACCCCCTACGAGTGCGGCGAATATCCCGCCAATTCTAGAGTAAAGCCCCCTCCGTCTCAACGCCATGAGATGCGGGCTCGTTGCCCTCTAGAACCCGGCTATCCGTGCACCCCTCCGCGGGGTAATCCTAGTACAGAAAGTAAAATATACATACAACGGGTACATCGACCGCAACCTGGTCGTGCCCCAAAATAATAATACAAACAGGCAGTGACGGCAGTCTACATGTCGGACGCTCGCCCCGCAATATCAAATGTACATATAAAACAAAACTGTACTAATATTGCATCCAGGCTATCCCCCACGATCGATCCGCAACAACACAGCAACACACAGAACATCAACGTGAATGTCACGTTCGCAAATCCGTCTAAAAGGGCTATAGTAGATAGACTGGATTTACCGATCGAGTGACATTCACGGTCACAAGTATAATGTAAATACTGTGAACTAGCATATTTAAAATATCCGATCGAACAAATATTACCAAGTGGGCCCCAAAGCATTACTGTAGCACTTACAGAAAATCTGGGCCCAAAAGGAATATCCCAAAATCCCTATTTCCATGTCAAAAGCCCTCTGGAAAAATTTGCCACGATGAACAGTTAAAAGCGCGGCGGAACCGCGGCCCAAGCATGGGTTTGGCCGCGGTTCCGCGGCGGTGTAGTCGGATCTCGCGACCAAATTTTACCAGAATTCTTATTTTTCCATGCACAGTATTCTGCAACAACCTGAAAAATTTTTGGAGCAGAAAAAAATTTCGACAGAAAACACAATGCATTGAAAATACGGTTTTTGGGGATTTTTGTTCGATCGAGTTCTAAACATACTAGAGCAAGCTAGGCATGGTTAATGGTGTGGCTCTGATACCAATGTAAGTCCGCGGCGGCGCCCCGGCCGTCGATCCGACGCCGGAATACGGAAACGAAAAACTTTGCAAACTAGCAAACCGGCACCACCGCGCACTTTTCACCCGGATCGGGCCATTAACCTAGCAACTAGCAAAATACAAGATGGGTAGAGAAGTATACCAAGCGATCCGTGTCCTTCGGTCTTCGTCTCCACTCACATCTCCCGCGGAAGCTCCATCCATCACCTCTTCGTCGGAAAAGGCACCACGTAGCCGGAATCTTTTACGGGCTCCCACCTCTTGACCGAGGTAAGTCGGGCGCGAAGTTGGCTAGCCGACGCGTCCAAGGTTTGCTGTAGACTAGTGTAGAAACTTGTCTCTTTAGGGCTTATGGAAGTTGCCATGTATGGAGGGATCAAGAAAGAACTTTGAAGAGAGGTACATGAATTGTGTAGCAAGGAAAAATGAAATGTACAAAGTTTTCTCTCATCCAAAATGAACTCACCCTCTCTCCTATCATCTAGTGGCCGGCCTCATCCACCATGGTGGAGATCATGGAATGAATTAATCCAAGGAGAAAAAGAAAAGATAATGCTAAATAAAGTCACACCAATTTCAACTCACATCCATTCACCAACCATCACATGAAAAGCCAAGGAAAAGACCATAAAAGAATCTCATGATTATGCTAGTCTCATCATATAGCCACAAATGCAAGAAAACCCCTCACAAGTAAGTTAATTGCTAACTTGCAATTAACCCCCTCCAACGAAAAGTCCGGCCTTGAAGGAACAAAGAAAAACCGGCCGGAACGGAATGGAAGCTGGCAACTTCAGAAAACTGATCCCGTAATAAATTACAGGAAAACCCCACTACTGCAAATACATGCCCGCATTTGTATTCCCACTGAACACAAATGCAAAGAGACAAAACTACACTATCTCATACTAGGATCCGGCTTAAGCCAAAGCCGGCTAGTAAAAACCGTCCGATCACGATCCGTGCAATACCGCACGTATCTGATCGAACCCTGCCATATCTCTATACGGCCTCTACAGTGTTTCGCCCGAAACTTGAGTAACTGTGTGTGTGGTGGACTCTAAAGACTCGTCAATACTATGGCTGTGGATTTAACCACTAGCACGTCAGAGGTATCAGCCAATACGTAACGGGCTGCCAGGTACCGACCAAAAGGGACGTCGATGAGCGAACTCATCCTGACACCCTACTGAGCCTGTCAGTGACAATATCCGTACAGTCTGGTCCGTTCGTCTATGAGCATCGCATGGAGGGCCTAGGGGGTTGGTAAAAGTCAGACCCCCAATAGCGGTACAAGTCGTGTCGGAGTGTAACCCAGAACACCCTGAGATACTACTGGAATACCTACCAGCAAATCTCCTGCCTTGGCTAAGGACTTTTCATGTTCTGGCTCTCCTAGACACAGTGCGACCTCACCCCCAATACCGGGAGAGACGAACCCCTGCAGATCCGCTCACTGCCTCCATGTGGCTCGGGACTGTACCCAACTAAAACCTGTTTGCATGACTCCTTTGAGCCGTGGTAGGGTAGTAATCAAAGCACAGTAGGAACTCACACGAGACAAATGTCGATCTCAGGTCGATGAACTAACCTGTACACATGTCACCAGGGAACTGCTATCTGACATCTGGTATAATCCCAACTAGCAGGTTCCCGGCGAGTCCTGTCCGGTGTACTCATAACCCAATGAGCACCTGTATACATCTTAGGTGAACCAACTGACACCAGTGGCTTGTGAGACCGGCCACCGCCCCTCGTCGGGGTCTCGACTGTATACACTAGTCTACTCTGGAGAATCGATGCCCTGTCTCGAAACTCCCACGACTAGGGACCTTTTAAGGATGTGCTTATAGACTCCAGCTCTCATGTATATGATCGCCCTCATACTGCTGGTAGTCAAGCAAGAATCCTAGGGGCTCTATCAACGTGTAATAGCGACTCGTAAGGTCACCTAAAGCAGTACACGATGATAAAGATAAACCAGATAGCATACAATCATCTTGAGTAAGACTGTCCTACCGGGATAGGTCCTCCCTCAATCATCGCAATCACGTGCCTGTGATCCAATAATTGACTCTGAGGGCACTATCTCCAACATATCTTTATATATCCTAAACTTCCAAAATGTAATATACAATCCAGTAATATACAATAATGGCCTATAAAGCATATATCACTAACAATCTCCTACTTTCACTAAGGCAATATATTATCATATCACAGACCTAACATCTCGAATAGCCTCTCGAACAGCGTCTGAGGGATGACCTTTGTGAGTGGATCTGCAGTGTTGTTCTCCATCTCTACTCTCCGCACTTCGATCTCCCGGTGATCTATGATCTCCCTAATCAGGTGATACCACCTCAAGATATGTCTGGACTTTTGATGGGACCTTGGTTCCTTCGCTAAAGCTATAGCCCCGTTGTTGTCATAATAAAAAAGTATTGGGTCAACAATGGACGGAACCACCTGAAGTTTTGTAATGAACTTCTTCATCTAGACTTCCTTTTTCACGGTATTACATGCAGCGATATACTCTACCTCCATCGTTGAGTCAGCAATGGTATCCTGTTTGGATCTTTTCCAATAGACCGCCCATCCATTGAGGGTGAAGACATAACCCGACATGGATTTGGAGTTATCCTTGTCACTCTGGAAGGTGGAGTCAGTGAATGCTTCGATCTGGAGGTCTTTACTTCCGTACACCAAGAACATCTCCTTAGTCCTTCTCAGGTACTTGAGAATGTTCTTTACTGCTATCCAATGCTTCTCTCCAGGATTTGACTGATACCTGCTTACCACGCTCAGTGCGTAAGCAACATCTGGTCCGGTACATAATATCGCATACATTATAGATCCTACGGCAGAAGCGTAGGGTATAATATTCATGTGATCCCTTTCCAAATCAGTCTTGGGAGACATCTCTTTGGAGAGGGTGATCCCGTGACAAGCCGGAAGATTACCGTGCTTGGAATCTTCCATACCGAATCTTTTCAGTATGGTGTCAATGTACCTGGACTGTGAAGTCCCAACATCCTCTTGGATCTATCATGATAGATCTGGATCCCCAGAATGTACGAAGTATCACCCAGGTCTTTCATGGAGAACTTTTATGACAAGAATCCTTTGACTGATTGTAGCATAGGAATGTCATTTCCTATCAGGAGAATGTCATCCAAGTACAAGACGAGGAATACCACAGTTCTCGCTACAATCTTACTATAAATACATTGTTCATCTGGATTTTTGATAAAGTCAAATTCTTTTACCGTCTCATCAAAGCAGATGTTCTAACTCCGTGATGTATGCTTTAATCTATAAATGGATTTAAAAAACTTGCACACCTTTCCGCTGCTCACACTCTCTGTGAAACCTTCTGGCTGATCCATATAAACACACTCTTCCAAATTTCCATTCAGAAAAGCGGACTTTACGTCCATCTGCCAAATTTCATAATAATGGAAGGTAGCAATAGCAAGTAGGATCCGAATGGATTTAAGCATAGCCACTGGAGAAAAGGTTTATTCATAGTCCAAACCAGGTCTTTGACTAAAACGTTTTGCTACAAGTCTATCCTTGTAGGTTTCAACCTGTCCATCTACACCAATCTTCTTTCTGAAGAACCATTTGCAGCCTACGGGTTTTATCCCTTGAGGTGCAATGTCCAAAGTCCAAACTTTGTTGGTGTACATGAATTTCATTTCGGTCCGCATTGCATCCAGCCATTTTACTAAGTCTCTCCTTGTAATGGCCTGCTAGAAACTAGTTGGCTCATCATCATTGATGATGCAATCCTCTCTATACCCGTCTATGAGAAAACCATAGTATCTCTCGGGCGTATGAGACTGCGTACTAGATCTGCGGGGTGGCGCAGGGACATCTGGTTCTTTTGAAATTTCTAGTTCCACTATGCTTTCAGTAATAGTTTGTGGTTCTGGAATTTCTTCTAGTTCTATTGCGCTGCCACTTATTTCTTTTTCAATAAATTGAGTCTCCAGAAAGTGGGCATGCCGAGAAACAAAAACCTTTTGTTCCACTGCGTAATAGAAAAAATACCCCCTTGAATTCTTTGGGTATCCTACAAACTTATACAGAACTGATTATGCCTCGAGCTTGTCCGTATGCTGCTTTTTGACAAAAACTGGACATCCCCATATCTTAAGATACTTAAGATAAGGTTTCATCCCACTTTACATTTCATATGGTGTGGTAGGCATTGACTTAGTAGGAACGTTGTTCAAAAGATATGCAGCAGATTCTAGAGCATAACCCCAGAAGGATCGCGGTAACTCAGCATTACTCATCATGGAACGTACCATATCCAATAAGGTGTGGTTCCGCCTTTCCGATACACCGTTGTGTTGAGGTGTGTATGGAGAAGTTAGCTAAGAGAGAATTCTATTCTCTTTTAAATAATCCAGGAATTCGGCACTTAAGTATTCACCACCTCGATCAGATCGAAATATCTTAATACTTTTGCTTGTTTGTTTTTCTACTTTATTCTTGTATTCCTGGAATTTCTCAAAGGTCTCGGATTAATGTTTCATCAAGAATACATGTCCATACCTTAAGAAGTCATCCGTAAAAGTAATGAAGTAGGAATAACCACTTCTTACGTGTGTGGACATTAGACCACACACGTCGCTATGTATAAGTCCCAAGAGCTCAGTGGCTCTTACTCCGTGTCCAATGAACGGAGTCTTTGACATCTTTCCTTTGAAACATGATTGACAAGTTGCATAAGACAGATATTCGAACGGATCCAAATATCCCTCTTTATGTAACTTTGTCAACCGTGTTTCATTGATTTGACCTAGTCTACAATGCCATAAGAAAGCTTGATTCATTTCTGGAGACTTTCGTTTTAGTGTGTTATGGATGTTGAAAACTGAATGTTAATTTAATACGTATATACCGTTGTCTAGTGTACCCCACCCAATCAAACTATGATTAAGGTGAATGTTTACAACATCGTTTATAAATGTAAAATCATAACTTTCATTAGATAGAAAAGATACAGAGATAATATTACATGTCAAACTTGGTATACAAAAACAGTTACGCAAAATCAAAATGTGTCCACTTGTCAACCCTAGCTGATACTCCCCTACGGAAACAGCATCCACGCTCGCTCCGTTAGCAACCTTGAGGGTAATATCACATGCCTTTATAACTCTACGGCTTCTCAGTGCCTTCAATGAATTACAGATATGAGATCCTCAACCGGTATCCAATATCCAGGAAGTAGAGTTGATTGACAAACATTTTTCAATCATAAACACACCTGAAACCGAAACCACAACTTGCTTTGAATCCTGGTTCTTGGCATTCTAGTGTTAGTGTATATGCCCTAGAGGCCATTACTGTATCATACTAGCTTGTATATTACTTAATGGAAGCTTGGGATATTCACAGTTGTATATACAATCTTGCTCGAAATGGTAGTATGCTACTTGGTTTGTCTCTGCTTTAATATGTGCATGTGTTTCTTTTAACATATTGCTGGTATACATATTAGTAGAGCCCTTAGGATCTTTGCTTGATTACCAGCGTTGTGATGGCGCTCGCACTCGTGGGAGCTGGGTAATCTATAAGCACATCCTTATACAGGTCCCTGGTCGTTGGACTATCGAGACAGGGCATCGATACTCCGGAGTAGACTAGCGTATGCGCTTCTCATCCCAGTGTGGGAGACGGTCTGTCCCACAGCCGTTAGTACGTCGTACTTGGGATAGTATGCGGGTGCTCGTTAGGTTACGAGTACACTGGACAGGACTCGTCGGGAACTGTTGGTTGGTAATATACCTATCGTCAGTTATCAGTTCCCAGGTGACATGAGTACAGCTTAGTCCGCTGACTTGACACTGTCACTTCGCCTCGAGTGTGTTCCCACTGCACTTTGATTACTACCCTACCACGGCTCAAAGGAGCTGTGCAAACAGGTAGTTTTTGGGTGCAGTCCCGAAGCACTTGGAGGCAGTGACGGTTAGACAGGATTCGTCTCTCCCGGTATTGGGGGTTGACATCGCGCTGTGTCTAGGAGAGCCATTACACGAGTAGTCCCTGGCCAGGGCAAGCGAGATATACTGGTAGGTTTCCAGTGTTATCTCAGGGTGTTCTGGGCTACACTCCGACACGACTTGTACCGCTATTAAGGGACTGACGTTCACCGCCCCCCTAGGCCCGCCATGCGATGTATCAGACGAACAGACCGGACTGTACGGAGACTGTCACATACAGGCTCAGTAGGAGTGCAGATGGGGTTCACCTCGTCAGTCTTCTTATCGACATCTACCTGGGGACCGTTACGTACAGCTAGTGCCGCTTGCGGTCTGTGGTTAAACCCACTGCCAACGTAATGTCGAGTCTTTAGAGTCCCACACAGAGAGCTATTCGCCTTTAGGCAAAACGAGTAGAGGTCGCATGGTTTTGCGACAGGGTTCGTTCGCATCCGCGCACTTGTGCACGTTTGCTGTCCGGACAGTTTATACTAGCGGGCTTTGGTTTAAGCCGGATCCTAGTATATGATTTGAGATTGGTTTTTCTCATTGTGTTCGTGTTCCTCGGATCACGAATGCGGGTGCGTATGCACGGTTGCTTGAGATTGGGGAGAGGACCTTGTTTAGGGTTAATGGCCTTTGTCATTTTATTAACCCTATTGATTTTGTGTGGATTATTGTTAATTGATAATTAGCTTAATTATTGTGCATGGTTGTTGTTGACAATTTGACTTCATTGACTTGTTGACCATGTTGACAACTTGACCATAATCATTTCATTTGGAAGATGCTCTTTGATCTTTGCAAAAATGAAATGATAATGGTCAATTCATGATTTATCATGACAATTTTCAAGCTAATTATCTAATTAAACTTATCCTCACATATTAGTGAGAATGGCTCACTATTTTTTCTCATTCTCTCATTCTATTTCTCTCTCTTGCTCATCCTCTCCCTCAAGCTCTCTCCCTCTCATGTGTTGAGAAACAAAAAGCTTGAGAAAAACCCTCTCTTGATCTTCTCTACTCACTTCTAGGGTTCAAGTCTTAGCATTTCTTGCACTCTAGTTACTCCTAGCTTGGAGTTGAAGCTAAAGGTGGTGGCTTTCGGGTGGATCCTTCTTTGACGGGAGAAGACAAGCAAGGTGACCCTTTTCTACCATACCTAGGAGCAAGGAGAGAAGGACTAAAGACCAAAGGTATAACCTTTCTTCACTTAGCTACTTTGTAGTTAGGGTTAGCTAGTTTATGTTTAGCAAAGATCCTCACAAGCTTAGTCCATGTTGCCTAAGTCATTAAAAATCCGATTTTTATTATGTTTTCCGCCTCCCCGTAAGCACCGGGGTGGGCAACACGGACTTACAGTGGTATCAGAGCCTAACTAAACTCAAACTAGCTAAGTAGTTAAGTGTAACGAAGTTTCGAAACCGAAAAAACCTTAAAACCAAACTTTTTCAAAATCCAACTTTCTATTAAAATTTTTCCTGGTTAAAATGAAAAACTGTATACTTGTAAAATTGTCTCAGGGTTTTGTGTGAAACACCACCAAATACGAACCAGAGAGGAGCCAAGAGGACCGCGCTTCCGCGGCATAAGGAAGCTCTTGCCGCGGAAGCGCGGCCTTCTTGTCAACTCTCTGTATCGTTTTTGCTGCAGTTTGTTTCTGAGTTGGTTTTAGGATTTTTAGGATATGTTATATGTGCCCAGATTTTCCAGAACTAAAATTTACTTTTGGGGGCCTATAAATCCGTATTTTTCGGAACTTCACTACACTTTAACTATATCGGTTATATCTGTGATGCTTGTATGTATTGAACGTCGGCTAATCGCTATAAGTCGATTAGTCGGGGTTATACATCTCTGTGATCTGTTGTTATTGGTTTGTGGATATGAATGGATTGGATTGTCGCGGGTGAATGGCCGGGGTGGATGTGAGATGAGCGTTGTTTTTCTTTCATTCATTTGTAACATGTAAATTGATGTAATAATATTCTTTGTATGGCCGCACAACCGGGTCGGGGTTGTAGCCGTCATTGTATAATTCTTTTTACTGTTTTTGCTCCTAGGATAGACCCATGGAGGGGGTGCACAAACTACCGGGTATCTCGAAGTGCCGAGTGGCCTACTCACGGTGGTGAGGGAGGTTGCTTCGCTTCGGGTGCTTGGCGGGTAGTTTGCCGCACCCGTAGGGGTCTTGGGTGGGGTATTGGCTATTCACCGCGACCGTGTAATCCGCTTTGCGTTGCAGGCTCGAACGCATTGCGGATTCCTAGTATATCCAATGTATTCATCTGTGATCTGTAATGTCTATCATTGCTATATATTTATATATAATAACTATTTAGGCGTTGCTTATGTTTTACAGCCGCGCTAGCCCAGCCCCCGCTCTGTCGTTAGTTAAGTAACCTAACGGGTGATGACGGGGCCCCGTGGCGAATGCGAATGGCATAAGCGTACGTCATATTTTGGTTGTTTTCTGCAATGGTAGGATTAAATGATGGGACGCATTAAAAGAACTAATGCAAGAAATAAACCAAGTAAAAGTCGATTGGAACACTTTGAAAACCACTCGGTTCTTTTCAAAACTAAAACTTTTAAACGCGGAGCTTGAACCACTCCTTTTAAAAGCTATCTCGTTCCATCGATTATATCAAGTTCACTACGTTCACGGTTTCGCCAAAACCATCCGTAGCCCTCCATCATTTCGGTTAAATATTCGGTAGTATTCAAGCTATGTATTTTGACCTCACGCCAAGGCATAGTGATTGGTAGCTGCCGGATATTTATCCGTTGCATAGATAGAATGCGTTGATTTGAGACAGTCGTACTGCCGTTTTGGCCTACGTCAAGGGTAGGTACGGGTGGGTTCAAATTAACCAGGATAATGATGGGAAGAACTTGACATGTGACTTATGACATTTTGACCTCACGCCAAGGTCATAAGAGCATGGGGCAAAAATCCACATCGGGAGTTTCATAAGTACTGAAACTTGCTAGCGTTGCATACCATTTGGAGTGTGATAATTCTGGTAGGATTCCTTCGGTTTTATCACGCGATGATATTTGGATCCCGATCCTACTGTGAGTATATGCTACTCCTCGGGAAAACTCTCACTTAACGATCAATGCTATAAACCTAGTAGGTGCCTAGAAAGGTGTTAGCGGGGCTACGCCCACAGGGAAAAGAGGTTACTTAATTAAGGAACTTCGCGAAAGCGTTGGAAAACCTCCCTCGAAGTACCGACACTGGCCTGGCTGAACGGTTAAGCAAGTATTGTACGGTGAGAATGATCCCGGCTAATCCTTTTCTTTATGGTTTGAGAAGGGATTCGAGAGACAGTGGGAGCCATCCAGTTTAGACAAACTAAAAACCACTCTAAACTTGCAAGAGCATCATGCTAAAGTGTTTCTTTTCTCTCTCCTAATTGCAGCGACCATTCAAGATGACCGGACTTAAGTTACTATTAGATAAAAACATATTGACAGGGCCAAACTACAAAGATTGGCTCAGGAATGTCAAGATGGCTATCACTTATGACAAGCTGGGGTATATACTTACCACCAAAGCTCCCCCCGTCCCAGGTCCCACCTCCAGCGTCGCGGATGTAGAAATCCGTAAGACATGGGAGATAGATTGCGCGAGGGCCAAATGCCTCGTACTAGCCTCGATGGACAATGACCATCAGAGGAGGCACGAGAATATGGACTTAGAGTCCATATTTCTCCATACAAAAGAACTGTATGGAGAGCAGTCTCGTATCGCAAGATACGAAGTGTCGAAGAAGCTCTTTTCGGCAAGGTTGGCCGTCGGATCATCGGTAGCGGACCACGTGCTTAAGATGATCGGCTACATAGAGGAGCTCGCGGACCTTGGGACCACGTTGGAGAATGAACTCTATACTGATCTGATTCTCCAGTCCCTTCCTTCCACTTACGCCCAGTTCATTCTTAACTTCAACATGCAAGGAAAGGAGGTTGAACTTGCCGAGCTTCTGAACATGTTGAGGACTGCTGAGGGCACCCTACAGAAGGGTAGGGAGACATCCACTTTGTTTGTAGGAGGATCTTCCTCTTCTAGGTCCAGGGCGAAAGCCAAGGGCAAGAAGAAGAAAGCCCCCGCCAAACCAAGAGGCGGTGTCGGTAAAGTGGATACGAAGGGAAAGGGTAAAGCAACAAAGATAGCGGGGAAGCTGGTGGGGAAGGAAGAATGCTTCTATTGTCACAAAAGTGGCCACTGGAAACAAGATTGCAAGGCTTGGAAAGCCAGAACACAGGATTTGAAGCGAGTTGCAGCTTCAGCTTCAGGTGTGTATGTTATTGAAAATTGTCTATCAATAAACTCTACATCCTGGGTATTGGATACCGGATCAGGATCTCATATCTGTAATTCTTTGCAGGCGTTGAGAAAGCGTAGAGTTTTGAAGGCAGGTGACATGACCCTCAGAGTTGCGAACGGTGCTAGCATGGATGCAGAGGCCGTGGGGGACTATCACCTGGGATTATCAGATGGACACTTTTTGGTTTTGCGTAGTTGTTATTATGTACCAAATGCAACCTGTAATATCATTTCTGTATCTTTATTATCTAAAGAAGGTTATGAATTTGCATTTGTAAGTAATGTAGTGAACATTCACCTTAATCAAGTGTTGATTGGGTCAGGTACATTGAACAACGGTATTTACGTTTTAAACCAACCACAGGTTTTCAATATCCAGAATACACACAAAAGAAAGTCTCCAGAAATTAATAAAACTTTCTTATGGCATTGTAGACTGGGTCACATCAACGAGAGAAGATTGACTAAGTTACATACTGAAGGATATTTAGATTCGTTCGAATATCAATCATATGCAACTTGTCAATCCTGTCTCAAAGGAAAGATGACAAAGGCTCCGTTTTCTGGACACGGAGAAAGAGCGAGCGAGCTCTTGGGACTCGTACACAGCGACGTGTGCGGTCCAATGTCTACACATGCGCGAAGCGGTTTTTCTTACTTCATAACTTTTACGGATGATTTCTCAAGATTCGGACATGTCTTCTTAATAAAGCATAAATCCGAAGCTTTTGATAAGTTCCAGGAATATAAGAATGAAGTAGAAAAACAGACCGGCAAAAGTATCAAGATCCTAAGATCGGATCGAGGAGGAGAATACTTAAGTGCCGAATTCCTGAATTACTTAAAAGAGAATGGAATTCTCTCTCAGCTTACTCCTCCATACACCCCGCAACATAACGGTGTATCGGAGAGACGGAACCGAACCCTATTGGATATGGTACGGTCCATGATGAGTAATGCTGAGTTACCGCGATCTTTCTGGGGATATGCGCTAGAAACAGCTGCATATCTTTTGAACCGTGTTCCCACTAAGACTGTGCCTACCACACCATATGAGTTATGGAGTGGGAAGAAACCCTATCTTCAATACTTGAAGATTTGGGGATGTCCAGCTTATGTCAAAAAGCAGCATACGGACAAGCTCGAGGCACGCTCAGTACTATGCAAGTTTGTGGGATACCCAAAGAACTCCAAGGGGTATCTTTTCTATTACGCAGAGGAACAAAAAGTCCTTGTTTCTCGCAATGCCCACTTTCTGGAACATCAGTTTTTAGAAAAAGAAATAAGTGGGAGCGCAATAGAACTGGAAGAAATTCCAGAACCACAAACTATTACTGAAAGTTTAGTGGAACCAGAAGGTTCAAAAGAACAGGACATTCCTACGCCGCTCCGCAGGAGTAGTAGGCAGTCTCATCCGCCCGAGAGATACTACGGTTTTCTCATTGACGGGGATAGAGAGGACTGCATCCTAGATTGTGATGAGCCTACTAGCTTCCAGCAAGCCATTCAGAGCGTCGACTCGGTAAAATGGCTGGATGCAATGCGGACCGAGATGGAGTCCATGTACACCAACAAAGTATGGACGTTGGACATTGCTCCAGACGGGGTAAAACCCGTAGGATGCAAGTGGATCTTCAAAAGGAAGATTGGTGTAGATGGACAGGTTGAGACCTATAAAGCTAGACTGGTAGCAAAGGGTTTTCGTCAGCGACCTGGTTTGGACTATGACGAAACCTTTTCTCCAGTAGCTATGCTGAAATCCATTCGGATCCTTCTTGCCATCGCTGCTTTCCACGATTATGAGATTTGGCAGATGGACGTAAAGACAGCTTTTCTAAATGGTCATTTAGAGGAGTGTGTCTATATGGACCAGCCAGAGGGTTTCATTCAGGGTGGGAGCAGCGGAAAGGTGTGCAAGTTGCTCAAGTCCATTTATGGACTCAAGCAGGCATCGCGGAGTTGGAACATCTGTTTTGATGAGACGGTCAAAGAATTTGGCTTTATCAAAAATCCAGATGAACCATGCATCTATTGTAGATTTGTAGCGAGAACTGTAGTATTCCTCGTGTTATACGTGGATGACATTCTCTTAATAGGAAATGACATTCCTATGCTACAATCTGTCAAGGGGTTCTTGTCACACAGGTTCTCCATGAAAGACCTGGGTGATGCCTCCTACATTCTGGGTATCCGGATCTACCGTGACAGATCCAAGAGGATATTAGGACTCTCGCAGTCCAGGTACATCGACACCATACTGAAGAGATTCAGTATGGAAGATTCCAAGCGCGGTAATCTACCGGCTTGTCACGGGATCACCCTCTCAAAAGAGATGTCTCCCAAGACTGATTTGGAGAGGGATCGCATGTCTATTATACCCTACGCTTCTGCGGTAGGCTCTATAATGTATGCGATGTTATGTACCAGACCAGATGTGGCTTATACACTGAGTGTAGTAAGCAGGTATCAGTCAAACCCAGGGGAGAAACATTGGATAGCAGTAAAGAACATTCTCAAGTACCTGAGAAGGACTAAGGAGATGTTCTTGGTGTATGGCGGAAAAGACCTGCAGGTTGAGGCCTTTGCTGACTCCAGCTTCCAGAGTGACAAGGATGATTCCAAGTCCATGTCGGGTTTTGTCTTTACCCTCAATGGAGGGGCGGTGTGTTGGAAGAGCTCCAAACAGGAAACCGTTGCTGACTCGACTATGGAAGCGGAATACATCGCTGCATCTGATGCCGCAAAAGAAGCTGTCTGGATGAGGAAGTTCTTGAAAGAACTTCAGGTGGTTCCGTCCATTGTTGACCCAATACCTCTGTATTGCGACAACAACGGGGCTATAGCTTTAGCGAAGGAACCCAGGTCCCATCAGAAATCCAGACACATCTTAAGGCGGTATCACCTGATCAGGGAGATCGTAGATCGCCAGGAGATCGAGGTCCGGAGAGTTGCATCAGAGGATAACACAGCAGATCTATTCACGAAGGCCCTACCCCAGACTCAGTTCGAGCGGCTGATCGAGATGATAGGTCTTCGATACGCCAGTACATAGCCTTAGTGCAAGTGGGAGATTGTTAGTGTATATGCCCTAGAGGCCATTACTGTATCATACTAGCTTGTATATTACTTAATGGAAGCTTGGGATATTCACAGTTGTATATACAATCTTGCTCGAAATGGTAGTATGCTACTTGGTTTGTCTCTGCTTTAATATGTGCATGTGTTTCTTTTAACATATTGCTGGTATACATATTAGTAGAGCCCTTAGAATCTTTGCTTGATTACCAGCGTTGTGATGGCGCTCGCACTCGTGGGAGCTGGGTAATCTATAAGCACATCCTTATACAGGTCCCTGGTCGTTGGACTATCGAGACAGGGCATCGATACTCCGGAGTAGACTAGCGTATGCGCTTCTCATCCCAGTGTGGGAGACGGTCTGTCCCACAGCCGTTAGTACGTCGTACTTGGGATAGTATGCGGGTGCTCGTTAGGTTACGAGTACACTGGACAGGACTCGTCGGGAACTGTTGGTTGGTAATATACCTATCGTCAGTTATCAGTTCCCAGGTGACATGAGTACAGCTTAGTCCGCTGACTTGACACTGTCACTTCGCCTCGAGTGTGTTCCCACTGCACTTTGATTACTACCCTACCACGGCTCAAAGGAGCTGTGCAAACAGGTAGTTTTTGGGTGCAGTCCCGAAGCACTTGGAGGCAGTGACGGTTAGACAGGATTCGTCTCTCCCGGTATTGGGGGTTGACATCGCGCTGTGTCTAGGAGAGCCATTACACGAGTAGTCCCTGGCCAGGGCAAGCGAGATATACTGGTAGGTTTCCAGTGTTATCTCAGGGTGTTCTGGGCTACACTCCGACACGACTTGTACCGCTATTAGGGGACTGACGTTCACCGCCCCCCTAGGCCCGCCATGCGATGTATCAGACGAACAGACCGGACTGTACGGAGACTGTCACATACAGGCTCAGTAGGAGTGCAGATGGGGTTCACCTCGTCAGTCTTCTTATCGACATCTACCTGGGGACCGTTACGTACAGCTAGTGCCGCTTGCGGTCTGTGGTTAAACCCACTGCCAGCGTAATGTCGAGTCTTTAGAGTCCCACACAGAGAGCTATTCGCCTTTAGGCAAAACGAGTAGAGGTCGCATGGTTTTGCGACAGGGTTCGTTCGCATCCGCGCACTTGTGCACGTTTGCTGTCCGGACAGTTTATACTAGCGGGCTTTGGTTTAAGCCGGATCCTAGTATATGATTTGAGATTGGTTTTTCTCATTGTGTTCGTGTTCCTCGGATCACGAATGCGGGTGCGTATGCACGGTTGCTTGAGATTGGGGAGAGGACCTTGTTTAGGGTTAATGGCCTTTGTCATTTTATTAACCCTATTGATTTTGTGTGGATTATTGTTAATTGATAATTAGCTTAATTATTGTGCATGGTTGTTGTTGACAATTTGACTTCATTGACTTGTTGACCATGTTGACAACTTGACCATAATCATTTCATTTGGAAGATGCTCTTTGATCTTTGCAAAAATGAAATGATAATGGTCAATTCATGATTTATCATGACAATTTTCAAGCTAATTATCTAATTAAACTTATCCTCACATATTAGTGAGAATGGCTCACTATTTTTTCTCATTCTCTCATTCTATTTCTCTCTCTTGCTCATCCTCTCCCTCAAGCTCTCTCCCTCTCATGTGTTGAGAAACAAAAAGCTTGAGAAAAACCCTCTCTTGATCTTCTCTACTCACTTCTAGGGTTCAAGTCTTAGCATTTCTTGCACTCTAGTTACTCCTAGCTTGGAGTTGAAGCTAAAGGTGGTGGCTTTCGGGTGGATCCTTCTTTGACGGGAGAAGACAAGCAAGGTGACCCTTTTCTACCATACCTAGGAGCAAGGAGAGAAGGACTAAAGACCAAAGGTATAACCTTTCTTCACTTAGCTACTTTGTAGTTAGGGTTAGCTAGTTTATGTTTAGCAAAGATCCTCACAAGCTTAGTCCATGTTGCCTAAGTCATTAAAAATCCGATTTTTATTATGTTTTCCGCCTCCCCGTAAGCACCGGGGTGGGCAACACGGACTTACATCTAGGCCCTGTAGTCTTTCTTCCAATGGACTTTCTTGTGACAATAGAAACATTCCTCTTTTCCTACCGTCGGCCCTAAAACTTTTACCTTGCCCTTTCCCTGTACCTTATTGATACCACATTTCGGCTTGGTCGGGGCCTTCTTCTTCCCCTTGGCTTTCGCCTTAGATCTAGAGGAAGAAGATTACCTAATAAGATGAGCGGGTGTCTCTTTGGTTTTCTTTAGGGTGCCCTCTGCACTCCTTAACATGTTAAGGAGTTCTGGAAGTGTAACTTCCTTCCCTTGAATATTGAAATTCAATATAAATTGGGCATAAATAGAGAGGAGGGACTGTAGAATCAAGTCCGTGTATAACTCGTTCTCCAACGTGGTCCCAAGGTCCGTGAGCTCTTCAATATAGTTGATAATCTTAAGAACGTGGTCCCCTACAGATGACCCGATAGCCAACCTCGCTTGAAATAATTTCTTCGAGGTCTCGTATCTTGCGATACGAGATTGCTCTCTATATAAATCCTTGGTTTGGAGGAAGATAGAAGCTACGTCCATCTTCTCGTGCCGCCTCTGGTGTTCATTATCCATTGAGGCGAGCATGAGGCACTTAGCTTTTGCACAGTCTATTTCCTATGTCTTACGGATTTCAATATCCGCGATGGAGGAATCTGGACCTGGGACGGCGGGGGCTTTAGTAGTAAGGAGGCAGCCCGTCTTGTCATAGGTAATGGCCATCTGGACATTCCTTAGCCAATCATTATAGTTTGGCCCCGTCAATATATTTTTATCTAGTAGTAACTTAAGCCCGGTCATCTTAGTCGCAGCAATTAAGAAAGAGAGAAGAAACACTCAGCATGATGCTCTTGCAAGTTTAGATTGGTTATTAGTTTATCCAAACAGGATGGCTCCCACTGTTTCCTCAAATCCTCCTTCAAACCACAAAAGAAGAATTAGTCGGGATTAATCGAACCCTACAATTCTTGCTTAACCTTTCGGCCAGGCTAGTATCGGTACTTCGAGGGAGGTTTTACAACACTTTCACGAAGTTCCTTAATAAAATAACCTCTTTTCCCTGTAGGCGTAGCCCCGCTAACACCGTTCTAGACACCTACTTGGTTTATAACATTGATTGCAAAGTGAAAAATTCTCCCGAGGAGAAATAAAACTCACGGTGGGATCGGGATCCAATAATCATTGTGTGATAACTTTGAAGGAATCCTACCAAAATTATCACACTCCAGATGGTATGCAAAACTAGCAAGTTTCCTTTACCTTTGAAACTCCCAATGTGGATCTTTTCCCCATACGCTTATGAACTTGACGAAGGCCAAAATATTATAAGACTCAAGTCAAGTTCTACCCGTCATTGTCCAGGTTAATCTGAACCAATTCATACAAACTCTTGACGAAGGCCAAAATAGCTGTACGCCTGTCCCAGATTAATGCATCTATCATTGCTACAGATGAATACCCAGCAGCTACCAATCATTATGCCTTGGCGAATGTCAAAATACATAGCTTGAATACTACTGAATACCCATATGAAATCACGAAGGGCTACGACTGGTTTTGGCAAAAACCGTGAACGTAATGAACTTGATATAGTCGAATGAACCATGATAGCTTTTAAAAGGAATGGTTTAGGATCCGCATTTAAAAGTTATTTTTAAAGAAAACCGAGTGGTAATGAAATTGTTCCAATGATTAAACTTTGGTTTGTTTTCTTTACATTAAACAATATTAATGCTATCCCATCATTTTACCCTGTCATTGCAGAAAGAAACGAAAATAGAACGTACACTTATGCCATCCGCATTCACCACGGGGCCTCGTCATGCACCGTTAGTTTACTTAACTAACGGCAGAGCGGGGGCAGGGCTAGCACGGGTGCAAAACATAAGCAACGTTTATTATATATAATCTATAAATATAGCCATTGGTCTCACGCAATAATAGCCATTCCAGATCACAGATCACAACACAAGTAACACAGACAAATATATTGGATATACTAGGATTTTCGTGTTTCGTTTAAGCCTATAACGAAAAACGGATTCCACGGTCGTGATAAGTAGCCAAACCCTCACCCTAGACCCCTACGGGTGCGTCAAACTACCCGCTAAATTCCCGAAGTGAAGCAACCTCCCTCAATGAGATGACTAGGCTACTCGGCACTTCAAGAACCCGGTAGTTTGTGCAACCCACCTTGGGTCTATCCTAAGTGGAAGAACAAGTAAATGAAATAATCCAACGGTGGCTAAAACCTCAACCCGGATATGCCCCGCAAAATAATATTACATCACATTACAAATTATATGAATGAAAGAAAAGAACACTCTTCTCACATCCCCCGGCTATTCAATCACGACGATCCAATTCTTTATATCCACAAACCGCAAACACAAGATACTAGATATGTGCAACCCCCACTAATAGATGTATAGCAATTAGTCAACGTTTCGAAACACATATTCAAACATAAAGCGAATAAACGATGTTAAAATTTCGATTTAGAAACACTCCGTATAGCCCAAGCAAAAAGATAACAGAATATGAAATCTGGGTAAAATCAAACAATACCATAAATCCTAAATCCAAGAGTCCAAAACACCACAAGAACCATGAGACCTAACTCCCCTACAAAACCAGCAAGACGGGAAAAATGACATTTTTGGCGGTTTTTTCTTGGAGTTAGAGCCTCATTTTTCTCAGGTGTTCTAGTTACTTTATGAGAAATATTCTGCACTTGTTTAAAAAAATTATAGAAACCATTTAAAAATCGACAGAAACTTAGATATAGGTTTTATCGTTTCGGAGTTGTTTCGGTTTCAAAACTCTAAACTTTGTCTATTCCATTAGTTAAGTATTTGGGTAGGCTCCGATACCATTGTAAGTGTAAGTATGCACCTTGCCGTGTCAACTACGGCTATGCGGAATCAAAAACTTTGAAAATCTTAAGCACATAACAGTAAATCCAATGATATAAGCCCAAACACTAAACTAAACTAACCTAAACTGGAGTTTTAACTACTCGGTTGAAATAACAACCTTTGTAGACGGTCCTTCGGTTCTTGAAGGTTGACTCCTCAAGCTCCTTGGGTTGATGGTACAAGCTCTCAAAACCGATCTTCCATGTCAAAGACGATCCATCCGAGGATGCCGATTCAAGCGAAAGCTTCTTCGGAAGCAAGTAAAGATAAAGCCTTGCTAAGACAAGATACTTAGATTGGTGTAGTTTATGAAAATAAATGCTCTCTTTTAATCCTCACAACTCAAGAGAGAGGTTTGAGGAAGAAGATGAAGATGGTGGCAACTAGAGAAAATTCTCAAGTGAAGAAAATGAACCATGCTATGAAAAATATCTCACAAATCTCTCATATCTCTACACCCTTCAAACAAAAGAGTGGGTGGGCTTGGTGACTCGCTAGAGTAGGTCACAAGCCCATACACTTCCAAGGTTTAAATGGTGGAGAGAAGAAAGAGAGAGTGTGTAGCCACCTCACTAGGCACACATATACAAACATTTATAAATATAAATGTAAGTATATAAACAAGTATACCAATACCCGTATAAATACGTATACCGTATTTCTACCAAAATACGAATACCGTATTTGTACCGAAAATACAAAATACGTGTATTCATATTTAGAAAGAAATACATGTATTTGTATCAAATCACAAATACCCGTATTTATACAAATACACGTATTCGTATAAATATAGTGTTCATGTTAAAATACAAATACCCAAAAGCGAGCAATATAATAGTAGCATCAAAACTGGCTGTCTTTGAAACCTGCCAGTGCTACTAAACCGTCTGATTAACGCACGTGCATAAATGCATGTGTTCAATCGAACACCCCTGCGTAAAACCATACGCAAACTACATCGTTTCGCTTGAACCGGGAAAACCTCTGTATGGGACTCTAAAGACTCGACAATATGCTGGCAGTGGGTTTAACCACAAGCACGTCAGTGGCACTAGCTGTACGTAACGGCTACCCAGGTATCTGTCGAAGGGAAGATCGACACGATAACTCGTCTGAAAACCTTACTGAGCCTATCGGTGACATTCTCCGTACATTCCAGTCTGTTCGTCTAAGAGTATCGCATATCAGGCCTAGGGGGCTGGTAAACGTCAGACCCCTTATAGCGCAATAAGTCATGTCGGTGTGGAACCAAATAAACCCTGAGAAACTACTGGTGTACCTGCCAGTAAATCTCACTTGCCCTGGCTAGGGACTTTGTGTATTAGCCATTCGTACACAGCGCGCTATCAACTCCCAATACCGGGAGAGAAGAATCTTTTCTATCCTCTACTGCCTCCAAGTGCTTCGGGACTGCACCCAATTATTACCTGTTTGCACGACTCATTTGAGCCGTGGTAGGGTAGTAATCTATGTATAGTGGGAACACACTCGAGACGAATAGTGATGTTAATCGACGGACTAACCTGTACTTATGTCACCAGGTTACTGCTAAATGACAATAGGTATAATACAAACCAGCAGTTCCCTGTGAGTCCGTCCAGTATAACTCATAACCCAATGAGCACCTGTATACTATCTTTGGTACCATATACCAATGGCTGCGGGACAGACTAACTCCCTGATGGGGATAAGAAGCGTATACATTAGTCTACTCTGGAGTTTCGATGCCCTGTCTCGATAATCCTATGACAAGGGACAAGTTTTATGTATGTGCTATAAATTACACAGCTCCCACTAGTGTGATTGCCATCACAACGCTGGCAGTGAAGCAAAGATCCTAACGGCTCTATCGACATGTATTAGCGATACGTTAAAAGAAACATATACACATGTTAAGATAGACTCAAACAAGATAGCATACTATCATGTTGAGCAAGACTGTTATTATATCTGTATATATCCCAAGATTCCAAAATGTAATATACAATCTAGTATTATACAATAATGGCCTCTAGGGAATATATAACTAACATATAGTTCATATATCTGCTTCTGTTGTTTCTGTGATGTGATGTGATCATATAACTGCCTGAGATGAATGCTACTTATATATATGATATACTAGTAGACACTATATATATTTTGCATCTGCGCTAGTCCTGACCCCGTCCTGCCGTAAGTTAAGTAGTCTTACGGTGAAGACCCGGGCCACTGTGGCGAATGCAGATGGCATATATATGTGTTTTATTTTTTGTTTCTTCTGTGGTATTCAGAAACCATAAATTATAGGACATCATTGATAAGATTAATGAAAAGAAAAGAAACCTAAAAGATGTTGTAGAATTAAATTTTTCAAAAAGGTAGCTTTAGTTCTTGTTTGCAAAGCGGTATTCCATTATGAATATCCAGCACCTCATTCGATGAGGAAAGAGCCTAGATCCTTTCACCGGGAATGACCTCTTTAGAAAAACTAGCATATGCTACAACCCACTCGGTTTGTTTTGAAAACTACTCGATTTTAAAGCAGAGGTTAAACCACTCCTTTTCAAATCACTAGTTCTAAAACGATATCATGTTCATTATGTTAAAGGTTTTCTTCAAAACCAGTCGTAGCCCTCCGTCATTTCAGATAGGTACTATTTAGTATTCGTACTGCGTTTGTGGACCTTGTCAAGGCATAGTGTTCGGTAGCTGATTGGCGCTTTTCTGCCGCATGTTGATGCGATTGGTTAGGGTAGTCGTACGACCTTGTTGACCTTGTCAAGGGTCGTGCGGGTGAATCTAATTCATTCACGAAATGACGGGTTGAACTTGACTTGCGGTTTATGGTTTGTTGACCTTGCCAAAGTCATAGATCGCATGGGGTAAAAACAGATATTGGGAATTTCAAGTGTTGAAATTTGCAATGAGATTGCATACCTTTTATATGATAGTTGGATCCCGATACCCACTACGAGTAAGTGTTACTCCTGGAAGAGTTTTCCACTTTACAATTAGCTAATCCAGTAGGTGTCTAAGAAAGGTGTTAACGGGGTTATGCCCCTGTGGAAACGAGGTTATTTAATTAGTTCCATGCGAAAGCACGGGGAGACTCCCTCTGAGTACCAACACCTGCCCGGCTGACCGATTGGCGAACTTGTAGGGTGTAATTAATCCTAGCTGATATTACCTTTTAGGTTTTGAAGGAAGATTTGATAAAAACAGTGGGAGCTATCCTGATTACATAAGATAATAACCAATCTATTCTTGCAAGAGTGTATGCTACAGTGTTTTCTTCTCTCTCTCCAGGTAGCGACCATGTCACGCCTTAATCAAGATAATAATATGGATGTATTGACCGAACCCGCTTATTATACTAGGATGGAGAACATTGGTTCCGTCCTATCTTAGGACAACCGTCATAAGTCTGGGCTAGGGATAAGGGAATACAAGGATTTCCACGCAACCCGAATGAAGAAAGAGCATTCTGATGCATCTTCTTCGAGCGTGTTAGTTATTGAGAACTGTTTCTCAGTCTGCTCTACGTCCTGGGTATTGGATACCGGATCAGGATCTCATATTTGTAATCTGTTATAAGGGTTAAAGAGAAGTAGAGAACTGTAAGTGCACGGCGGCGCCCCGGCCGGCAATCTGACGCCGGAATGCGGAAACGAAAAACTTTACTAAAACTGTAAACCGGCACCACCGCGCACTAAAATCCCGGATCGGGCCATTAACCTAACTCTAGCAAACAAGAATAAGAGTAGAGAAGCTATACCAAGCGATCCGTGTCCTTCGGTCTTCGCCTCCACTCCAATCTCTTTGCGGAATCTTTGGTCTTCGGCTCCTCGTCGGAACGGGCACAAGATCGCCGGGTTCTTTTACGGGCTACCACCTCTGGACCGAGGCAACTCGGGCACGAAGTTGGCGAGCCGACGTGCCCAATGAATGCTGTAGATGAAGTGTAGAATCGTTGTCTCTTGGGGTTATGGAAGTTGCTTTTAATGGAGGTAAAGAGATAAAAAGCTTTGGAGGAAAATGGTGCTCTCATTTTAGCAAAGAAATGAGATCAGAAAATATCCACATATAAAAATGAACCCCACTTTCCACAAAAGTGCCCGGCCCTCATCTCTTCGTGGTGGGAAAAAGAATGAATTAATCAAAAGGAGAAAAAGAGAGATAATGAGAAGAAAATAGTCACCTCAAAGTCTTTTATCTCTCATCTCATTCTAATCTCATAAATGCAAAAGAGATGATGGAAAAAGAATCTCATGATGGTAGAACCATCATGAAGCCACAATTTACAAAGGACCCCCTCCACAAATGCTAATTTGCAAACTTGCAAATTAGCCTCTCCATCAGGAAAATCCGACCGGGAAGGAACAATGGAAAACTGGCCGAAACGGAATGCAAACTGGCAACTTCAGAAAACTGATCCCGTAATAAATTACTGGAAAACCCCGCGACTGCATATACATGCCCGCATTTGTATTCCCACTGAATACAAATGCAAAGAGACAAAATCTACACTGTCTAATACTAGGATCCGGCTTAAACCAAAGCCCGCTAGTATTATCCGTCCGATCATGATCCGTGCAATACCGCACGTATCTGATCGAACCCTGCCATATCTCCATACGGCCTCTACAGCGTTTCGCACGAAACTGGAGAAACTGGTCTGTGGGGGACTCTAAAGACTCGTCAATAGTTTGGCTGTGGATTTAACCACTATCACGTCAGAGATATTAGCCAATACGTGACGGGCTACCAGGTATTGACCAAAAGGGACGTCGATGAGCGAACTCATCCTGACACCCTACTGAGCCTGTCGGTGACAATATCCGTACAGTCCGGTCCGTTCGTCTATGAGTATCGCATAGCGGGCCTAGGGGGTTGGTAAAAGTCAGACCCCCAAAAGCGGTACAAGTCGTGTCGGAGAGTAATCCAGAACACCCTGAGATACTACTGGAATACCTACCAGTAAATCTCCTACCTTGGCCAAGGACTTTTCATGTACTGGCTCTCTTAGACACAGCACGACCTCACCCCCAATACCGGGAGAGACGAACCCCTGCAGATCCGCTAACTGCCTCCATGTGGCTCGGGATTGTACCTAACTAAAACCTGTTTGCACGTCTCATTTGAGCGTGGTAGGGTAGTAATCAAAGCACAGTGGGAACTCACATGAGACAAATGACGATCTCAGGTCGATGAACTAACCTGTACACATGTCACCAGGGAACTGCTATCTGACGTCAGGTATAATACCAACTAGCAAGTTCCCGGCGAGTCCTGTCTGGTGTACTCATAACCCAATGAGCACCTGTATACATCTTAGGTGAACCAACTGACACCAGTGGCTTGTGAGACCGGCCACCGCCCCTCGTCGGGGTCTCGGCTGTATACACTAGTCTACTCTGGAGTATCGATGCCCTGTCTCGAAACTCCCACGACTAGGGACCTTTTAAGGATGTGCTTATAGACCCTAGCTCCCACGTATATGATCGCCCTCATACTGCTGGTAGTCAAGCAAGAATCCTAGGGGCTCTATCAACGTGCAATAGCGACTCGTAAGGTCACCTAAAGCAGTACACGATGATAAAGATAAATCAGATAGAATACTATCATCTTGAGTAAGACTGTCCTACTGGGACAGGTCCTCCCTCAATCATTGCAATCACGTGCCTGTGATCCAATAATTGACTCTGAGGGCACTATATCCAACAATCTCCCACTTGCACTCAAGGCTAATTATTACGATGTCGCATACTCACAGCCCATGTGATACCGAACACCCAACTCCTCTACTAGTCAGTCTTACAAAGCTCGTTTGCGAAACTATTGCGTTCGAGGAATTGCCTCAGTGAGTGGATCCGCTCTGATGTTTCTTTCTATGTCTCTCTTTATCTCAAGTTCGCGGAGAAAACCATCTCCCGAAATGAGCAATACCTGTCTTAGAATGTGTTTGGATGTCTAATGGGACCTAGTTCAGAAATGAACTCCAAATCCAAACTTCTTAGACTGTATCGTCAACTGAACTTAATCAGTATCCTGCGCCATGCCTCCCTCAGTATTCGCCTGGACCATCTGTCCAAAATACTGCCCCTCGTCAGAGGGAAAACTATAACTTTGACAGTCACTCTGTCATCCAGGTCACCTTGGAAGCCTGGAATGATAACAGTCTCCCAAAGGAGGCTGCCGTTATCATTTCCTTAGAACATCAACTTAAGTTCCAAAACTGCATCCGAATGTTTCTCCAGGATTGGATTAATATCAACTTACTGCATCTCGTGAAAAACAACATCTGGTGTGGTACTTGACATCTCATGATTGACTCAATTGCCTAAGCAAGTGATCTTCTAATCATGCACATCCCTCTCTACTTTAGTCTATAAGACACCTTGAGAGAGGGTGACTCCATTACCTGCAGGTACACTACCGTGCCAGGAGTCGTCCATTCAAAAAACTCTTAGAATGCTGTCTAAGTACCCTGATTGGGAAACCACCCAAATCTAGATCTATAGATCTAGTAACCAGAATGTCTTGATATTATATCTAAGTCCCATGTGTGACAACCAAAATATAACCGACCGTAGTATAGGAATTTCACTTCCTACTCTGTGTATGTCATCTAAATACCAGGACATCACACCCTACTACCTTCTTAACAGATCCATCCCCTATTCTGATGAAGTCAAACCTATGACTGTCACATCAGAAATAGATGATCTATCTCCGCTATATCTGCTTTAGTCTATAAATAGACATGAGCCACTTGTCCACCATGCTTCCGCTGCTCCCACTGACTACGACAACCCTCTGGCAGAGTCATATACGCGTACGTTTCTAAAGCCAGTTTAGAACGACGCTATACTCATCCTCCTGCCGGGTCTCACAGTCTGGGGCAACAGTAATGGAAAGTCTGGGTAAACAAGAGCCTCCCTGTCTCCGTCCTTGAGGCTACTGGAGTACCTCTCGGGTGCCTGAGGTTACCCATCATATCTGCGGAGTTGCCAATGGAATGTCAAACCAGAATGAATCTTTAGGTTTTTATCAAATCTTCAGTAATCGTTTGCGGTTCTCGAATCACTTCCAGTTCTACCATACTCCCACTACTGTTTTCTGAAAAAATCCATTTTTATTAAAACTGTGGCGAGTCAAGAACAATATCACTATTGATCTTCCAGATGGTAGAAAGTCAACCCTCGTCATAGCCCGGGTCAACCCACAAACAGCCATTACAGAAACGTGCCTTGAGTTATCCGGAGTCTGGTTTTAAGCATAAGTTGGACAACTCCCCGTATCTTAACAATGTCAAGATATGAACTGTTCTATATCCAATATTGAAACAGAGGCACTGATCTAATTGAACCAGATTCAAATCATGCAGCTGTCTTCAGTGCATGTCAAGTAAATGGAGAGAGGTCGATCAGCGTTACTCAACCTAGGAGTACTTCCAATTATGAGTAACCTGAAAGAGAAGAAAGTTCTCTTAATCATTACTATCAACTGAATACCATACACAAGTATCTACATCTTCGATCACCTTGAAGAATCCCGATACTTGCAACACCTGATTCTCTACTTTACTCTTATACCTATAACTTCTCAAAACTTGGACCTTGCATTTCTACGAAAGATATGTCTAAGAACCAGAGAAGTCACAAGTAAACGGAATATAGTATGAGTACCAACCCCTCTGTCCTCATGGACACTGGACAATATACAATCCTCTGTATAAGTCCCCTGAGTCTAATAACTCAAATCCTGTGTGTCGTAGGTTGAAAACTGTACTTATGGTTAAGAAGAATTACACCACCGTTTAATGCTCCTTACCTAACCATCCACTGATATAGGTAAATGTCATAGACATTATTTCAAAAAGGTATATCTCACTCTATAAAAATAGACGTACAAATATATCAATTTGAAATTGGTGCATAACAACGGATATTCAAAACTAAATATTTGCCGTCCGACAAACAACCCAGGTGACTTCCTCAAATATCACCAATTACAACGAATTTCAATATAATGAGGATGACCACCTAATTCCCAATAACTTACTCCCACTCATCATCTGTAAAACCATACAGATGTGAGAATCATACCTGGTAAATCCATACCCTGGAGTAAGGACTAATTGGGAAATCAGTTTTCTTTTAACGGTACACAGTGAAACTGAAACATTGAAATGTTTCATAGGGGTATCCGGGTATTCCTAGTAATGCCCCTTCCATTATCCAGATTCACAACTATAACCGTATATTTCTTTGCCATCTCTCCAAATCCCTTTATATGTCTTTAGTCATTATCTTTTGTATACCCTCTTAGGCTAAATGGTTTTCTTCCTTCCCTACCGTTCGGTACCAGCCTATGGTTTGGAAGAAGACTATCCAATAAGCATAATGGGTGTACTGTCCTTATCCTAGGAGCACTCGCAATGCGAGAGAAGGTGAAGATAAAAGACAACTGAATAAACCTTATTCCTATTTCTCCTGAACCAGAATCCATCCCCGAACTGGAACAAGTTCCTTTCGAGTTCGTATATAACCATACGATGGAGTATCCAATAAACTGAGGATCTTCGTAATGATACGGAGTGTTCTGGAGAAATGCAAAGGTGATGTAGGATTGGCGAAGAAATACTTGGTTTGGTCGTGAATAGCAGTCGCAATTTACTTTGCCCTCCTTCTAATCCCTTTCTTTGTCTTAACTTAATACCTTCTGTACACCGTATAGGCTAATTGGTTTTCTTCATCCCCTACCGGTCGGCACCTGCCTATGGTTTAGAAGAAGACTATCCAATTTGCGCAATAGGTGTACTGTCCTAATCCAAGGAGCACTCGCAACGTGAGAGAAGGTAAAAGGAAAAGACATCTGGATAGTCCTATTCGTTTTCTCCAGAACTGGAAACCATTCTCGAATAAATTCCTTCGAGTTTGTATATAACCATACGATGGTTTTATCCAATGGAAGTGGACGTTCATAGTAATACAGGGTGTCCTGGAGAAAAGGGTAAAAGTAGGAGTGGCAATGAGGTTTGCAACTTTGATAATCCAAAAGCCAGTGTTTAAGAAGGTTCGGTTAATTTGGTCACTGAGTCATAGTCAAGGGTCGGGCCATGGTCGCTGCCAAAGCGAGAGAGAAAAGAAACACTCAGCGTGCACTCTAACCTAGATCAGAATGGTTATCACTTTATCTAATCTGGAAACCTCCCACTGTAACGTCAAATTCTTCCCCAAACCTGAAAGAAGAATTAGCCGGGATCACTCGAGGAGTAAACCAACTCATCAGTGGGAATCGGGATCCAACTATGATCACATGATAACGTGACGGAATCCGCTCATGTTATCACACTCCAGAAGGTATGCGCATATATGGCAAGTTTCAGTTTCTTTAGAAACTCCCGACGTGATTTTTGCCCCATGCTCTTATGACCTTGACTTTGGCCAATATATCATAAGTCACATGTCAAGTTCTACCCGTCATTCTCCAGGTTAATTTGAACCTACCCGTACATACCCTTGACTTTGGCCAAAATAGTAGTACGGCTGTCCCAAACCAACGCATCTATCTATGCAGCATATGAATACCCAATAGCTACCAATCACTGTGCCTTGACTATGGCCAACATACACAGCTTGAATACTTATTGACTATTCACATGAAACGACGGAGGGCTACGAATGGTTTCTGGCGAAAACCTTTAACGTAATGAACTTGATATCGTTGAAGGAATAGGATAGCTTTTTAAAAATATAGTGACGAAAACTTTTGCTAAAGAGATCACACCCGGTGAAGGGATCTCGGCTCTTTCGCCGTAGAATGAGGTGCAGGATATTCCAACTGAATACCACGATGCAAAGCAAAAGTAAACGACTATAGTGAAGTTATTGCCCTGACGCAAACTTTTGTCCAAGGAGTCACTCCCGGTGAAGGGATCTCGGCCCTTGCCTCGTCGACTGAGGAGCAGGATATTCCAACTGAATACCACTGTGCAAAACAAAAGTGAATGTCCTTGCAATAACAGCTTTTTGAAAAATGTTCCAACAACATCAGAATAGATTTGTTTAGCTTGCATTGATCCGAATCAACGCAGTCCCATCAATTGATCACACCAATAAAGAACGAAAATAATGATGTACGTATATGCCATCCGCATTCGCCACTGGGTCCCGTCATCACCCGTTTGGTTACTTAACGAACGACAGAGCGGGGATTGGACTAGCGCGGATGCAAAACATATACAACATCTACTAGTATATATATCAATATATAATATTCGCTTAAGGCGTGCAAAAAATGCAACATCACAGAAATGTAACCAGCATCACAGAACAATACAGATACATGGGATCCCCGGGTTTCATAGAGCCACTACTGAAACCTGACGTTCCCCTGGTCGTGTGGATAGCCTGTGCAATGAAATCCTAGACCCCTACGGGCGCGGCAAGTTACCCGCCAAAACCTGAAGCGAGAAAGCCCCCTTCAACAACGTGAATGGACCACCCGGCACTTCACGGAATCCGGTAACTTGGGCATCCCTCCTGGGTCAACCTGTACCCCCTACGAGTGCGGCGAATTGCCCGCCAATTCTAGAGTAAAGCCCCCTCCGTCTCAATGCCATGAGATGCGGGCTCGTTGCCTTCTAGAACCCGGCTATCTGGGCACCCCTCTACAGGGTAATCCTAGTACAGAAAGTAAAATATACATACAACGGGTACATCGACCTCGACCCGGTCGTGCCCCAAAAGAATAATATAAACAGGCAGTGACGGCAGTCCACATGTCGGACGCTCGCCCCGCAATATCAAATGTACATATAAAACGAAACTGTACTACCATTGCATCCAGGCTATCCCCCACGAGCAATCCGCAACATCACAACACAACACAGAACATCAACGTGAATGTCACGTTCGCAAATCCGTCTAAAAGGGCTATAGCAGTTAGACAGGATTTACCGATCAAATGACATTCACGGTCGCAGATATAATGTAAATACTGTGAACTAACATGTTTAAAATTTTCGATCGACTAAATTTACCGAAATGGGCCCCCAAGCATTACTGAAGCACTTACAGAAAATCTGGGCCCAAAAAGAATATCCCAAAACCCCCATTTCCAACTCAGAAGCCTACTGTGAAAATTTGGTGCAATGAACAGCAAAAGGCGCGGCGGAACCGCGGCCCAAGCATGGGTTTGGCCGCGGTTCCGCGGTGGCATAGTAAGTTCAGGCGATCAAATTTTTACAGAATGCTTAGAATTCCCTGCACGTGTTTTTGCAATGTACTGAAAAAAATTTCGAGCCAAAAAAATTTCGACAGAAACTTATGCATTTGAAAATACGGTTTTTGGGATTTTTGTTCGATCGAGTTCTAAACACATTAGAGCAAACTAGACTAGGTTAACGGCGTGTCTCTGATACCAATGTAAGTGCACGGAGGCGCCCCGGCCGTCAATCTGACGCCTGAATGCGGAAACGAAAAACTTTACTAAAACTGTAAACCGGCACCACCGCGCACTAAAATCCCGGATCGGGCCATTATCTAACTCTAGCAAACAAGAATAAGAGTTGAGAAGCTATACCAAGCGATCCGTGTCCTTCGGTCTTCGCCTCCACTCCGATCTCATTGCGGAATCTCCGGTCTTTGGCTCCTCGTCGGAACGGGCACCACATCGCCGGGTTCTTTTACGGGCTCCCACCTCTGGACCGAGGCAACTCGGGCACGAAGTTGGCGAGCCGACATGCCAAAGGAATGCTGTAGATGAAGTGTAGAATCGTTGTCTCTTGGGGTTATGAAAGTTGCCTTTGATGGAGGTAAAGAGATAAAAAGCTTTGGAGGAAAATGGTGCTCTCATTTTAGCAAGGAAATGAGATGAGAAAATATCAACACATAAAAATGAACCCCTCTTCTCACAAAAGTTGCCGGCCCTCATCTCTTAGTGGTGGGAAAAAGAATGAATTAATCAAAAGGAGAAAAAGAGAGATAATGAGAAGAAAATAGTCACCTCAAAGTCTTTTATCTCTCATCTCATTCTAATCTCATAAATGCAAAAGAGATGATGGAAAAAGAATCTCATGATGGTAGAACCATCATGAAGCCAATTTACAAAGGCCCCCCTCCACAAATGCTAATTTGCAAACTTGCAAATTATCCCCTCCATCAGGAAAATCCGGCAGGGAAGGAACAAAGGAAAACTGGCCGGAACGGAATGCAAACTGGCAACTTCAGAAAATTGATCCCGTAATAAATTACAGGAAAACCCCGCGACTGCATATACATGCCCGCATTTGTACCCACTGAATACAAATGTAAAGAGACAAAATCTACACTGTCTAATACTAGGATCCGGCTTAAACCAAAGCCCGCAAGTATTATCCGTCCGATCATGATCCGTGCAATACCGCACGTATCTGATCGAACCCTGCCATATCTCCATACGGCCTCTACAGCGTTTCGCCCGAAACTTGAGAAACTGGTCTGTAGGGGACTCTAAAGACTCGTCAATACTTTGGCTGTGGATTTAACCACTAGCATGTCAGAGGTATTAGCCAATACGTGACGGGCTACCAGGTATTGACCAAAAGGGACGTCGATGAGCGAACTCATCCGGACACCCTACTGAGCCTGTCAGTGACAATATCCATACAGTCCGGTCCGTTCGTCTATGAGTATCGCATGGTGGGCCTAGGGGGTTGGTAAAAGTCAGACCCCCAAAATCGGTACAAGTCGTGTCGGAGAGTAATCCAGAACACCTTGAGATACTACTGGAATACCTACCCGTAAATCTCCTGCCTTGGCCAAGGACTTTTCATGTACTGGCTCTCCTAGACACAGCGCGACCTCACCCCCAATACCGGGAGAGACGAACCCCTGCAGATCCGCTCACTGCCTCCATGTGGCTCAGGACTGTACCCAACTAAAACCTGTTTGCACGTCTCTTTTGAGCGTGGTAGGGTAGTAATCAAAGCTCAGTGGGAACTCACACGAGACAAATGAAGATCTCAGGTCGATGAACTAACCTGTACACATGTCACCAGGGAACTGCTATCTGACGTCAGGTATAATACCAACTAGCAGGTTCCCGGAGAGTCCTGTCCGGTGTACTCAAAACCCAATGAGCACCAGTATACATTTTAGGTGAACCAACTGACACAAGTGGCTTGTGAGACCTGCCACCGCCCCTTGTCGGGGTCTCGACTGTATACACTAGTCTACTCTAGAGTATCTGTAGGGTACCTATGCACACACTAGAGGTTCCACAAGGCATCAACCATGCCAAATTCAAATTTTTTCGGTGCCGAGAAACCCTAATGCGATCGTTAACTAGAGTTTAGGCGAAACGAAATGCTACTAAACTACTTTAGTGCTAAGTGAACGGAAATACAACCTTTGTAGATCCGGTCCTCCACCTCCATAGCTCCGCGTTGACGTCCCTCCACTGCGATCATCGGATCCTGGACTCTAGTAATGGTTTCGTCCAAGAAATGATCGGGCTAGGTCGTCGACTTTGATGCCGAAGATGATCTACGTCGAGGCAACACAAGATCAAGCTCCAACTTCACCAAGCCATGAAACTTGTGAAGAAAACACCCTATACTACTTGGCAAGTGGTAGAGGATGAAGAAATAGGAAGTGGGTACACTTTAGATTTGGATTTCTCACTCTTTTTCTCAAATCACCATTGAAGGTAGCAAAGGTTTTCTTCATCTTGAAGAAGAAGAAGAAGAAGGAATATGATAAGAATAATAAAAATAGAAAACAAAGTGATTCTTATCATATAGCAACCATGGTTAAGTGTAGAGAATAAACAAGGGTTGGGTTTAATGGTTAGGTTAAGGCTAAGAAACAAAATGGTCAAAGCTTCAAAGCTTCATGAAGTTTCAAGAAAGAAACAAAGTTAGCCACCATTTTATTCTTGCCAAAATAAATGAATAAAAGAATAAATAAATAAGTAAAGATTACAAAACCCTAACCATTAACCTAAACAAGGTTTAAAGTATACACATACCCAAGTTTGCATGTATCACCAAACATGATACAAACTAGTGCACAAAACTATATCATATATACAATGTGCACTTCAAGTGAGAAAATCCATCTAAATTGAACAAATATTAGTTAATGCAAAGTAATATATCAAATATATAATTATACATTAAATCATTAAATCAACACTTGATTTAACGATCCGGTCATATCGCATATGACCGACTAATATCCAATGTATCGACTTATCGAATCAATCCTCGATTCGATAACTTGGTTATATCACATACAACCATTCGATACATTCATCGCGAGAATAGAATACGGTATCACATACACGTATTATTCTCGGTCCCGCACATATCTCATATGCGCTCCTATTTCGTTTCGCTTGAGCCAGGAAACCTCTGTGTAGGACTCTAAAGACTCGTCAATACGCCGGTAGCAGATGATGATCATATCAAACACTCACAAGCCGCAAGCGGTCTGCTAAACGTAACGGCCACCCGGGTATTGAGCGATCAGAAGATCGACGAGCAAGCCCGCTCACACTCCTGTGAATCCAACCAGTAACACTTACCGTACAGTCCGGTCTGTTCGTCTGATATGTCGCATATCTCGCCTAGGGGTGGTAAACGTCAGACCCCAGTAGCTCGATAAGTCGTGTCGAAATGAGGTCTATAACAGTTCGAGAAACTACTGGTAACACTTACCAGTAAATCTCAGCAACCCTGGCCAGGGATTTCCGGTTATAGCCAATCGAACACAGTGCAACATCAACTCCCTATACCGGAAGAGACGAATCCCCTCCTATCGATCATTGCCTCCATGTGATTCGGGACTGTACCCAAAAACCACCGTTTTGCACGTCCTCTTGGACGTGGTAAGGTGGAAATCAAAGCACAGTGGGAATCATACAAGACTCTATGACGATCTCGGGTCTACAGACTAACCTATACTAGTGTCACCAGAGAACTGCCATCTGACGTAAGGTATATGTTAGTTATATGTATGCCCTAGAGGCCATTACTATACATAGGATGTATATTGTAGTGGATGCTTGGACATATATAGGGAGGACTTTCTTGCTCGACATGATATTATGCTATCTGGTTGCTCTTTACCTTAACGTGTATACTGATTGTCTCTCTGTTACATGTATGTAAAGCCCTTAGGAAGTGTACTTGACTACCTGGACTATGATGCGGATCATACTAGTGGGGACATGGTAGTCCATAAGTACATCCTTCAATGTCCCTAGTCGTGGGTATATCGAGACGGGGTATCGATATACCAGAGTAGACTAGCGTATACCTTCTCGACCCATACAGATGGGCGATGGATGATCCCATATCCATTGGTGTTTGACATCGGAGATGATATACGGGTGCTCAGTGGAGACTGGGTTCACTGGACGGACTCACCGAGAACTCCCAGATGGTATTATACCTTACGTCAGATGGCAGTTCTCTGGTGACACTGGTACAGAGTAGTCTGTTGACCCGAGATCGTCATAGAGTCTTGTGTGATTCACACTGTGCTTTGATTTCCACCTTACCACGTCCAAGAGGGCGTGCAAAACGGTGGCTTTTGGGTACAGTACCGAATCACATGGAGGCAATGAGCGATAGGAGAGGATTCGTCTCTCCCGGTATTGTGAGTTGATGTTGCGCTGTGTTCGATTGGCTATAACCGGAAATCCCTGGCCAGGGTTGCTGAGATTTACTGGTAAGTGTTACCTGTAGTTTCTTGAACTGTTATAGACTTCATATCGACACGACTTATCGAGTTATTGGGGTCTGACGTTTACAACCCCTAGGCGAGATATGCGACATATCAGACGACGAGACCGGACTGTACGGTAAGTGTCACTGGTTGGATTCACAGGAGTATGAGCGGGCTTGCTCGTCGATCTTCTGATCGCTCAATACCCGGGTGGCCGTTACGTTTAGCAGACCGCTTGCGGCTTGTGGGTGTTTGATATGATCATCACCTGCTGCCGGCGTATTGACGAGTCTTTAGAGTCCTACACAGACATTTCCTGGCTCAAGCGAAACGAAATAGGAGCGCATATGAGATATGTGCGGGACCGAAAATAATACGTGTATGTGATACCATATTCTATTTTCGCGATGAATGTATCGAATGGTTGTATGTGATATAACCTAGTTTTCGAATCAAGGATTTATTCGATAAGCCGATACATTGGATATTAGTCGGTTATTTGCGATATAACCGGATCGTTAAATCAAGTGTTGATTTAATGATTTAATGATTTAATGTATAATTATATATTTGATATATTACTTTGCATTAACTTATATTTGTTCACTTAAAAAGGATTTTCTCACTTGATGTGCACATTGTATATGTGATATATTTTTGTGCAATTGATTTGATGATACATGATAGTTTATGTGTATGATTAAACCATGGTTATGTTAATGGTTAGGGTTTTGTTTATTTACTTATTCATTTATTTATTTATTCATTTTGGAAGATAAATAGAATGGTGGCTTATTTTGTTTCTTTCATGAAACTTCTTGAAGTTTTGAAAGCTTGACCATTTTGTTTGTTTTCTTTAACCTAACCATTCAACCTAACCAGGGTTCATTCTCTACACCTAACTATGGTTGCCATTATGATAAGTATTCATTTTATTTTCTATTTTGGATAATAGATATAATATTCTTTCTTCTTCTTCTTCATCTTCAACAAAGAAGAAAGCTTGCATCCTTTAATGGAAACTTGAGAAAAAGAGTGAGAAATCCAATTCTAAAGTGAACCCACTTCCTATTTCTTCATCCTCTACCACTTGCCAAGTACTATAGGGTGTTTTCTTCACAAGTTTCATGGCTTGGTGAAGTTGGAGCTTGATCTTGTGTTGCCTCGACGTAGATCATCTTCGGCATCGAAGTCGGCGACCTAGCCCGCCCATTTCTCCGATGAAGCCGACGCAAGAGCCCGGGATCCGATGATCGCAGCGAGAGGACTTCATCACTGAGCTATGGAGGTGGAGGACCGGATCTACAAAGGTTGTATTTCCGTTCACTTTTAGAATAAAGTCGTTTACTCGCATTTGTTATCGCCTAAATTCTAGTTAATGATCCGTATTAGGGTTTGTAGGCACCGGAAAATTTTGAAATTGGCATGGTTGATACCTTGTGAGACCTCATTAGTGTGCCTAGGAACCCTACAGTGGTATCAGAGCCTAGCTAGAGCCTTAGGCGATGCGTAGACGAAGTTTGAAGTCCGATCGAACCAAACCCTAACTCCAAAATGCTCTATGTACATTTTTACAAAACTCGGATTTTTCCAGATTAAAAATGCTTAAAAAATTCAGCAGGGAATTCTAAGAATTACGGTGCAAAAATTACCTAATGATGTGTCTAAAGCGCGGCGGAACCGCGGCAGAAGCCTGGCTTCTGCGGCGGTTCCGCGGCCAAATTATGAGATTAGCCTATAATTTTTGCACAGTAATTTATTTATTCAGGTGCTGAGTTTTCTGGGAATTTTTAATTTGCACTGAAGAGTTGAGTTTTCTGGGGTCTTTTGGAGCTTCGATGATTCGATCGGAAATTTCAAACTTTGTCTATGAGCCTTTCCGGGTAATTTTAGAATATGTTAAAAAGGTTCGACTGGATATAAATACCCACCTTTTCCCCTGTCAGGAAATTTCCAAGTGTTGGATCTTTCCATGGTTTAATAACATTCTAAGTAGTGCAAGTAACGCGATGGTCCCACTAGAAGACAACAAACCTTAACTCGATTATATGACCGTCTTGAACTGCCCTTTGAACCTTAGGATTTGGGGCAGTACGGCGTGCCACATGTGAGGCGTTGGCTTGACCCTTCTACGGCTGGACCGTTGGTACTGAGGCATGAACTGGATATTTTAAAACCTATTTCATGTGTTGAGCTGTATCGGGAAAACTTGGGCGTTTGGTTGTTCGATCGGAAAGTTTAACATTTTCTATTTATCCGGAATGTGATACAATATTTGGAATCCACAAGCAGTTATGAGATAACTGAATGAATGTTATAAACATAACAGTTTAGTCTCACTTGATTGGTTGCCACGGGATTTTGATGTGATCAAAAGTCCGTCGCAATCACGTAGGGTACGCGGATAATTGCCGGGTAAACTTGATAGACAGCCTCATCCCATAGCCCCGACCAAGTGACTGTAGGAGAACCCCGTCGCCGAAAGCATCCGTTCGGGTGCTCGCGGTAGCGGTGTTCCGCCTTAGTGCACTTCGTCGACGGTATCGGGGGTGCAGCCGTCTACTAAATTTGCGACGAGCATTCGTACAGGGTGTCGGGAATCTTGTTGAATTACCCGACTCGATATTGAAAAGAGTTTTCGATAAAGAGACTGAAATGCGGGGTTTATAATTGTTAGGCATGCGATGTCTAAGGAATTCATTTGATTAGGCATGCGATGTCTAAAGAGTTTGCGGATTCCAACTGTTGTAGTTTTACACTTTCTTTTCTGTGACCGTAAGTGTAATATGTGATATCGCCGGTTTCGTTGCTATATGTCAACGACAATTGGGATGCGCATATTTACTTACGTTGATGACATGTGATGTTATGTGTTGCTGGATATGTTATATTGGATCGTCGTGTTTGAATAGCCGGGTTTTTTTTATGTGAGATGAGTGTTTTTCATTTTCATTCATGTAAAAACTTGTATGTAATATTCTTTTATTGGGGCACTTCCAGGTTGCGAAAGATGTCACCCTTTGTATATTATTTACTTTTCCGCACTAGGATAGACCCAAGGAGGAGGGCACAAGTAACCGGGTTCTGGGGTCCAGTGGGAGACCAACTCGAGGAGTCGAGTCCGGGTCTCATAACCCTAGAATTGGTAGGGTTGCTTGCCGCTCTCGTAGGGGTCTAGGGGTGTAGGATTGGCTATTCATCACGACCGTGGAATCCGTGTTTTATACTGGCTCGTATTGAAAACACGGACGTCCTAGTATATCCAATATTTCATATGTTTCTTCTGCTGCGTTATCTGTGATGTGATCATGTGATGTTCTGTGATAGATACAGTATATAGTATATATGATATATTATATAGACGTTACTTATGTTTTACACCCGCGCTAGCCCTGCCCCGCTCTGCCGTTAGTTACCTAACCTAACGGTGCACGAGGGGACATCGAGGCAAATGCAGATGGCATAAGTGTACGTCGTATTTATCTGTGATGTTTAGGTATTTAAATGATGGGACTTCATTAATGTGATTAATGAAATATAAGAAACCTAAAGATGTTGTAGAATTGAATTTCAAAAATAAAACAGGTAGCTACAGTTCTTCCTGTACAGCGATATATATGATATATCCTGCACCTTATTCGATAAGGAAAAGACCGAGATCCCTTCACCGGGAGTGACTCCTTTAGCAATAACTGGAAAATGCAACACATTCGGTTTGGCTTTTGATAGCTTCTATAGGTTCTGCTTTGCACAGTGATATAAATGATATATCCCGCACCTCATTCGACGAGGAAAGGGCCGACGATCCCTTCACCGGAAGTTACCCCTTTAGCAAAACTAGAAAAGCCTCAAAAACACTCCATTTTAAAATCATTTGATTCTACAACGATATCAAGTTCATTACGCAATAGGTTTTCAGAAAAACCTGTCGTAGCCCTCCGTCATTTCAGATAAGTAGTAGTTAGTATTCGTGCTGCGTTTGTTGGCCTTTGTCAAGGCGTAGTGTGCGGTAGCTAACTGGTGCTTATCTACTTATGCATATGATGCAGATTGGGTTAGGGTAGTCGTGCGACCTTATTGGCCTTTGTCAAGGGTCATGCAGGTGGGTTTAATTCAATCAGGAAATGACGGGTTGAACTTGACTAGCATCCTATGGTTTGTTGGCCTTTGTCAAGGTCATAGGAGGTTAGGGGCAAAATTATCGGAAATTTCAAGTGTTGAAATTTGCAATGAGATTGCATACCTTCTATGAGATAGTTGGATCCCGATACCCGCTGCGAGTAAGAGTTACTCCTGGGAGAGTTTTATACATTACAATTAGCCGATCAAGTAGGTGTCTAAAAAGGTGTTAACGAGGTTTCGCCTCTAGGAAAATGAGGTTTTCATTAATTAGGTTCGTGCGAAAGCACGGGGGACCTTCCTCAAAGTACCAACACTGGCCTGGCTGAAAGATTGGCGAACTTGTAGTGTGTAATTAATCCCGGCTAGTCTTTCCTTTTAGGGTTTGAAGGAAGATTTGATAAAAACAGTGGGAGCCATCCTGATTAGATAAAATAATAACCAATCTGATCTTGTAAGAGCGCACGCTGAGTGTTTTCTTCTCTCTCTCTCCAGGTAGCGACCATATCACGCCTTAATCAAGATAATAGTACGGAATTTTGACCGAACCCGCTTGTTATACTGAGCTGGGGAATGTTGGTCCCGCTCCAACTTACAATTGTTATAAGACAGAGCAGGAAATTGGGGATTACCAGAATTCCCGTGCCGCCCAAACGAAGAGAGTGCATGCTAATGCATCATCTTCGGGTGTGTTCATTACAAAGACTGTTTCTCTGTATCCTCTACGTCCTGGGTATGTGATACCAGATCAGGATCCCAAATATGTAATCTGTTACATAGGGCTACAGAAAGGTAGAGAACTGAGAACGGGTGATAAGTTTCGTGAGGCAGAAAACGGGGCAAGTGTTGCAGCCAAGTCTGTTGGTCACTGTCACCCTGTATTTACCAATACATTGATTCTGAACGAATGTTATTAGATACCGAACCTGATATACAAAATCATATCAGTCTCTTTATTAGTAAAGAAAGGATATAATTTTGTATCGTTGGATAATGTTTTGAACATTTCCTATATCAAAAGTTGATCGGTTCAGGCACGTTATCTAAAAACATTGATGTTCTAAATCAAACCACAGTTCTTAGTATACGGAACACACACAATAGGAAGAGTTCAGAAATGAACGAATTCTTCTTGAGGTATTGTAGACTAGGTCATATCAATGCGACCCGACTAGCTTAAGTTACATATAGATGCATATTTAAATTAGTTTGAATTTACATCTTGTGAAACTTGCCAGTTATGTCACAAAGATAAAATGACCATAGCTCTGTTTACTGGAAGCAGAGAAAGAGTTAGTAAACTCTTGGGACTGATACATGATGATGTATGTAAGGTCCCCTTTCTACACATGCCAGGACCGGTTTTTTGTACTTCACTACATTCTCTGATGATCTCTCAAGATTCAGACATATGTTCCTGTTGAAACACAAGTCCGAACCTTTTGAGATATTCACAGAATATAAGTTAGAAGTAGAGAACCAAAATACGGGTATAAGTATTATGTTCTTTGATGTGATCAGGGAGGAGAATACTAAGCACGGAAATCCTGGACTATTCAAAAGGAGAATGAGATTCTCTCTCAGCATTACTCCTCCCTATATACCATAGCACGATGGTATATCAGGATGGAGCAATCACACCCTATATGATAAGGTGTGCTCTATGATGAGTACTACTGAGTTACCTATTTCCTTTTGGGAGTTATACACTTGAGAAGCTGCATACCTATTGATAAGCGTTCAAATCAAATCAGCTGCCTACCACTTCATATGTGATATGGAAAGGGAAGAGCCCATATCTTAAGTTAGTTAAGATTTGGGGTTGTCCGGCCTATGTCTAAAAGCAAAATCCGGACAAGCTCGAGGAAAGATCTGTTATGTAGAACTGGAAATGTTTCAGCTATACAAACTGCAGCTGATGACTTGGTAGAACCAAAGGATTCAATAGTTACCAACGAACCTCAGCCTCTCCCCCGATCTAGTAGGGTTCCTCACCCACCAGAGAGATACTTCTGTTTCTCTATGACAGTGGGAGCGAGGATTGCATCATGAGATGATGAACCAACTAGTTTCGTGCTGGCCATCAGGAGTAAGACTCTGTAAGAATGGCTGGATGCTTAGTGATCTGAGATGGAAGCCTTATACACCAACAAAGTATGGACTTTGGTTGCTATATCTGAAGGGTTAAATCCCCATCAGGAGCAAGTATATCTTGAGAAGATTACTTGGTGTACTTGGAAAAGTTGAGACTTTCAAAGCTAGACTTGTTAAAGGTTTGCATCATTGACCAGGTATGGATTATGTTGAAACCTTTTCTAAGGATCTATGCTTAAGTCCATCCAGACCCTACTTGCCACTGCTACATACCATGACTATGACATCTGGCGGTTGGGTGCCATGACTGCTTTTTTAAATGATGTTTTAGAAGAGTGTGTCTATAAGTACACAGTCAGAGGGCTTCGTAGACAGTGGGAGCAGCGGAAACGTGTGCAAGATGTTTTATGTAATAAAGCAAGCATCGCGGAGTTGGAACGTCTGTTTTGATGTGTTAGTCAAAAAGTTTGACATCATCAAAATGGTAGATGAACCTTGTATATACAAAAAGGTTGTAGGGAGTATGGTGATGATCCTCGTAGAGTACGTGGATGACATACTCTTGATATGGAAGGAGTTTCCTATGCTACGCTAGGTCAATCTCCGCTTATCATAATGATTCTCCATATAGGTATAAAGTGATACCTCCTAAATCCTGGGTTTTGAATCTATGAGATAGATCTAATTGGATGTTAGGATTCTCACTAGTTGTAGTGAGATGGTATCAATCGATCATGGGGAGAATCACTGGAAGGGTTCCAGGGTGATAAAGACGAATGAATGTCAGTCACAGGCATTGTCTTTACCCTCAGTAAAGGGAAGGTATGTTGGAAGAGTTCCAAGCTAAATACCGTGGCTTACTAGACGATAAAGGCAGGATACATCGCTACTTAAGATGCTACCAAAGAGGCTGTCTTGGTGTATATTAGTTCATGAGATGAACTTAGTTCCTCCCATTGTGTGACAATGGAGTTGTGGCTTATGCCAAAGAACGTCCGTCCCATCAGTGATCCAGACATATTCTGAGGCAGTATCACCTGATCATGGAGATGGTTGATCTCCAAGAAGATCGAGGTTAGGAGAGTAGACTCAAAGGCCTTTTCCCAGAGAGAGACTTTTATGGGATGGTTGAGTATGAGATACTACAACCACTGCTATCAGATGGCCCTAGTGCAAGTGGGAGATTGTTAGTTATATGTATGCCCTAGAGGCCATTACTATACATAGGATGTATATTGTAGTGGATGCTTGGACATATATAGGGAGGACTTTCTTGCTCGACATGATAGTATGCTATCTGGTTGCTCTTTACCTTATCGTGTATACTGATTGTCTCTCTGTTACATGTTGGTAAAGCCCTTAGGATGTGTACTTGACTACCCGGACTATGATGCGGATCATACTAGTGGGGACATGGCAGTCCATAAGTACATCCTTCAAAGTCCCTAGTCGTGGGTATATCGAGACGGGGCATCGATATACCAGAGTAGACTAGCGTATACCTTCTCGACCCATACAGATGGGCGTGTATCTTAGCCCATCTGTATGGGTCAAGAAGGTACACGCTAGTCTACTCTGGTATATTGATGCCCCGTCTCGATATACCCACGACTAGGGACTTTGAAGGATGTACTTATGGACTACCATGTCCCCACTAGTATGATCCGCATCATAGTCCAGGTAGTCAAGTACACATCCTAAGGGCTTTACCAACATGTAACAGAGAGACAATCAGTGTACACGTTAAGGTAAAGAGCAACCAGATAGCATACTGTCATGTCGAGCAAGAAAGTCCTCCTTATATATGTCCAAGCATCCACCACAATATACATCCTATGTATAGTAATGGCCTCTAGGACATACATATAACTAACAGTATCGTTGCCCTGTCTCGAAACTCCCACGACTAGGGACCTTTTAAGGATGTGCTTATAGACCCCAGCTCCCACGTATATGATCGCCCTCATACTGCTGGTAGTCAAGCAAGAATCCTAGGGGCTCTATTAACGTGCAATAGCGACTCGTAAGGTCACCTAAAGCAGTACACGATGATAAAGATAAACCAGATAGCATACTATCATCTTGAGTATGACTGTCCTACTGGGACAGGTCCTCCCTCAATCATTGCAATCACTTGCCTGTGATCCAATAATTGACTCTGAGGGCACTATATCCAACAAGAACTGGGAAAGGGTGATGTCTCTCAGAGTAGCGAATAGAGCAATTGATGCAGCCGAAGCTGTCGGCGAATATCACCTAGTATTGCCAAATGGTAATACATTGATTTTTGAACGATTGTTAGTATTGCCAAATGGTAATACACTGATTTTTGAACGACTGTTGTTATGTACCGTCGATGATATGCAATATAATATCCGTTTGTTTATTAGATAAAGAGGGATATAACTTTTCATTGGAGAAAAATGTTATGAACATTTTCCTAAATCAAGTGTTGATTGGGTTTGGTACACTGTGTAATGGTATATATGTTCTAAATCAAAATACAGTTCTAAATATACAGAATACACACAAGAGAAAAAGTTCAGAAATGAACGAAGCCTTCTTGTGGCATTATAGACTTGATCATATCAATGCGACCAGACTATCAAAGTTGCATAAAGATGGATATTTGAATTTGTTCAAATTTACATCTTATGAAACTTGTCAGTCATGTTTCAAAGGCAAGATGATCAAAACTCCATTTACGGGATACAGAGAAAGAGCTAAAGAACTCTTGGGACTAATACATAGTGATGTATATGGTCTACACATGCCACGAATAGTTTCTCGTAATTCATTACATTCACCGATGATCTCTCAAAATTCGAACATGTGTTCCTGTTGAAACACAAATCTGAAGCTTTTGAGAAATTCAAGGAATATAAGAGTGAAGTAGAGAACCATACGGGTAAAAGTATTAAAATCCTTCGATTTGATTGAGGATGTAAATACTTAAGCACGGAATTCTGAGATTATCAAAAAGAGAATGGGATTCTCTCTCAGCTTACTCCTCCGTATACACCACAGCACAATGGAGTATCGGAGCGGAGAAATCATACTCTATTAGATATGGTGCGCTCTATGATGAGTATTGCTAAGTTACCTATTTCCTTTTGGAGTTATGAACTTAAGACAACTGCATACCTATTGAATCAAGTTCCATCAAAATCTGTGCCCAAAACACCATATGAGATATGGAGTGGAAAGAGACCATATCTTAAATGAGTTATGATATGGGGTTGTCCGGCCTATGTTAAAAAACAGAATCCGGATAAACTCGAAGCACGGTCAGTTCTTTGCAAGTTTGTGGGATATCCAAAAAATTCAAATGGATATCTGTTCTACCACGGTGAGGAACAAAAGGTGTTTGTTGCTCAACACGCCACCTTTTTAGAAAAGAAATTTCTTATAAAAAAAATTAGTGGTATTGAGGTAGAGATGGAAGAAGTTCCAGATACACAAACTGCAATAGAAGATTTTGTAGAACCGGAGGATTCAATAGTCTCCGATAAACCTCAGTCACTCCGCAGATCTAGTAGGATTTCTCACCCACCTGAAAGATATTACAGTTTTCTCATAGAAGGTGGGAGGGAGGATTGCATCATGGAAGATGATGACCCAACTAGTTTCGAGCAGGCCATCATAAGTGGGGACTCTGTGAAATGGCCGGATGCTATACGATTTGAGATGGAATCTATGTACACCAATAAAGTATGGACTTTGGAAGTTGCTCCTGAAGGGGTAAAATCCATCGGGAGCAAGTGGATCTTTAAGAAGAAACTTGGTGTAGATGGAAAGGTTGAGACCATCAAAGCTAGACTTGTAGCAAAAGGTTTTTTCAACGACCAGGTGTCGACTATGATGAAACCTTTTCTCCAGTGGCTATGCTTAAGTCCATCAGTATCATACTTGCCATTTCTGCATACCATGACTACGAAATCTGGCAGATGGACGTCAAGACCGCTTTTCTAAATGGTGATTTAGAAGAGAGCAAGTACATGACACAGCCAGAGGGCTTTGTAGACAGTGGGAGCAGCGGAAAGGTGTGCAAGCTGCTTAAATCAATCTATGGATTAAAGCAAGAATCGTGGAGCTGGAACATCTGTTTTAATGTAGCAGTCAAAGAGTTTGACTTCATAAAAAATGTAGATGAACCATGTATATATAAAATGGTTGTAGAGAGTTAGGTTGTCTTTCTCGTATTGTACGTAGATGATATACTCTTGATATAAAATGATGTTCCTATGCTGCACTCGGTCAAACTCTTCCTATCAGAAAAGTTCTCCATGAAAGATCTGGGTGATGCCTCCAACATCCTGGGGATAAAGATTTATAGAGATAGTTCTAAAAGGATGTTGGGATTGTCCCAATCTAGGTACATAGACACCAGACTAAAGAGGTTTAGTATGGAAGATTCTAAGTGTGTTAATTTACCCGGTTGTTCAGGAATCACTCTCTCCAAAGAGATGTCTCCCAAGACTGATTTGGAGAGGGCTCGCATGAACGTGATACCTTATGCTTCTGCAGTTGGGTCAATCATATACGGGATGTTATGCACCAGACCGTATGTATCTTATGCACTTAGTGTGGTAAGTAGGTATCAATCAGACCAAGAGGAGAAACACTGGATAGCTGTGAAGAACATTCTTAAGTACTTAAGGAGGACAAAAGAGATGTTCTTTGTGTATGGTAAGGGAGAACTCCAAGTGGAGTCCTTTACCGATTCGAGCCTCCAAAGTGATAAGGACGACAGCAAGTCAGTCTCGGGATTTGTCTTCACCCTCAATATAGGGGCGATTTGTTGGAAGAGTTCAAAGCAGGAAACCATTGCAGACTCGACGATGGAGGCCGAATACATCGCTGCCAACGATGCTGCCAAAGAGACTGTCAGGATGAAGAAGTTCATTTATGAACTTAGAGTGGTTCCATCCATTGTGAATCCAATACCTTTGTATCGTGATAACAATGGAGCCGTGACTTTGGCCAAGGAACCCCGATCCCATTAGCAATCCAGACATATTCTGAGGCGGTTTCACTTGATCCGGGAGATAGTTGATCGCCAGAAGATCGAGGTCAGAAAGTAGACACGAAGGACAACACGGCAGATCCTCTTACGAAGGCCCTCCCCCTGACGCGGTTTGAGAGACTTTTTGGGATGTTGGGTATGCGATACTACAACAACTGGTCTTAGTACAAGTGGGAGATTATTAAGAATATGTATGCCCTAAAGGATATTATTGTATATTATAGTGGATGCTTGGACATATATATAGAGGACTTTCTTTCTTGACATGACAGTATGCTATCTGGTTTCTCGCTATCTTAACATGTACACTTGTTTTAGTTTACTGTCTTTTTGATACATATTGATAAAGCCCTTAGGATGTTGGCTTGACTACCAGGACAATGATGTCCATAAACACATCCTTTAACAGTTCCTAGTCGAGGGAGTATCGAGACAACATCGATATTCCAGAGTAGACTAGTGTGTATGTATCTTGACCCTGTACAGGGGGATGGTTGATCCCATAACCATTGGTGTTTGACATCAAAGATTGTACACATGTGCTCATTAGAGAATGGGTACACCAAACAGGACTCGTCGAGAACTCATAGATGGTACCATATCTTACGTCAGATAGTAGTTCTCTAGTGACACTTGTACAGGTTAGTCTGTAAGCCCGAGATCGTTATAGTGTCTTATGTGGTTCCCAGTGTGCTTTGATTTCCTTCCTACCACGGCTCAAAGGAGTCGTGCAAACAAGTGGATTTTGGGTACAGTCCCGAGTCACATGAAGACAGTAAGCAATAGGAGGGGTTTCGTCTCTCCCGGTATTGGGAGTTGATGTTGCGCTATAATCGATTGGCTATAACAGCAAGTCCCTGGCCAGGACTGATGAGATTTACTGATAAATCTTATCGGTAGTTTATCGAAAGGTTATTGGCCACACATCGGCATAACTTATGAAGTTAGTGGGGTCTGACGATTCTACCCCCCAGACTCGATATGCGACATATCAGACGAAGAGACTGGACTGTACGGTAAGTGTTTCTTATAGGCTTTACGGGAGTTTGGACAAGTTTGTTTGTTGATCTGCTATTCTTTCAATATCTGGATAGCCGTTACGTCCAGCCAGAACCGCTAACGGCTTATAGGTATCTGATATGATCATTACCTACAGCTGGCGTATTGACGAGTCATTAGAGTCCCAAATAGAGGTTTCCTAGCTCAAGCAAAACGAAGAAGGGCATGTATGGAGATATGTGCGGGAGCTTGATTGAATACGAGTATATGATACCATATTCTAATCTAGCGATATTTGATCTCAGCCAGGTTATATGTGATATAACCGGATTATTGAATCAAGTGTTGATTCAATGATTTGATTTATATATATGTTTATATTTTGATATTAGCCGAATTATATATGATATAACCGGATTATTGAATTAAGTGTTGATTTAATAATTTGAAATATGTATGTGTGTGTGTGTATTAACTAATATTGAATATTAGCCGGTTATATATGATATAACCAAATTATTGAATCAAGTGTTGATTTAATAATTTGATATACATACATATATATATATATATAAATATATATATTTGATATTAGCCGATTATATATGATATAACCGGATTATTGAATCAAGTGTTGATTTAATAATTTGATATATATTTATATATTTGATATATATATATATATATATATATATAAACTACTATTAAGCTCACTTAAGATTTTTTTCTCTCTATATATATTTATATATGTGATATATATATATATATATATATGACATTGTATCATGGTTGATGATACAAGGAATTAGGATGTGTGAGAATCACATTGAGAATTTGATAAAGATAAACATTTTGATTTAAAAGAATTGAAGAATGAGTCATAGCTTGAGATGCTTTGAGAAACCATGGCACATCTTCTATTCTTGGATTATTCACTAAATATTTATCTCTCTCATTCTTATCTCATGTCATCACTTGAGTTCATGGTTCATTCTCACTCTCATTCTACGTTCATTAACTTCTTCCTCTCTTCACTAATTTTCTTGAGTTAAAAGAGAAAAATATTTTTAGTGAGCAAATCTTCTACTTCATCAGCCTACACTAATCTAGCCCATTAGTTTAGATTGTTAACTTCACTAATACCTTGATTAGTGAAGTGTGAGCTTGAGTAAGAGAGACTTCAAGGTGGATCATCTTCGGCAACAAAGACAATATGTTGTTAGGAATATGTATGCCCTCGAGGCTATTATTGTATATTTTAGTGGATGCTTGGACATATTTATAGAGAAGACTTTCTTGCTCGACATGATAGTATGCTATCTGGTTGCTCTTTATCTTAACATGTACACTTATTATTACTATTCTGTCTCTTTGATACATATTGATAAAGCCCTTAGGATGTTAGCTTGATAACTAGGACTATGATGCAGATCATACTAGTAGGGTTTGTGTAGTCCACAAGCACATCCTTTAACCGTTCCTAGTCGAGGGAATATCAAGACAGGGCATCGATATTTCATAGTAGACTAGTGTGTACGTTTCTTGATCCTATATAGGGCGATGGTTGATCTTACAACCATTGGTGTTTGGCTTCATAGATTGTACACAGGTGCTCATTAGAGAATGGATACACCGAGCAGGACTTGCCGAGAACTCCTAAATGGTACCATACCTATCGTCAGATATCAGTTCTCTGGTGACACTTGTACAGGTTAGTCTATAGAACCGAGATCGTCATAGAGTCTTGTGTGGTTCCTATTGTGCTTTGATTTCTTCCCTACCACGGCTCAAAGGAGTCGTGCAAACAGGTGGATTTTGGGCACAGTCCCGAGTCACATGGAGGCAATGAGCGATAGGAGGGGTTTCGTTTCTCCCGGTATTGGGAGTTGATGTTGCGCTATCCTCGATTGGCTGGAACAGCAAGTCCCTGGCCAGGATGATGAGATTTATTGGTAAGTGTTATCAGTAGTTTCTCGAAAAGTTATAAGCCAAATATCGGCATGACTTATCAAGTTACTGGGGTCTAACGATTCCACCCCTAGACTTGATATGCGACATATCAGAAGAAAAGATCGGACTGTACGGTAAGTGTTGCTTATAGTCTTTACGGGAGTTTGGACAAGCTTGCTTGTTGATCTTCTATTCGCTCAATACCTGGGTAGCCGTTACGTCCAGCTAGTACCGCTGACGGCTTGTGGCTATCTGATATGATCATTACCTACTGCTGGCATATTGACGAGTATTTAGAGTCCCACACAGAGGTTTCCTAGCACAAACGAAACGAACTAGGGCACATATGCTGATATATGCGGGAGATTAATTAAATACGTGTATGTGATACCGTATTCTAATCTCATGATATTTGATATCGGTTAGGTTATATGTGATATAACCAGATTGTTGAATCAAATAATGATTAATGAAATGTTATATGTATATATATTTGATATTGGCCGGATATATATGATATGAGCGGATTATTGAAGCAAGTGTTGATTTGATATAGTATATTGAATGTTGTCGGTTATATATGATATGACCGGGCTTTTGAATCAAGTGTTGATTCGATAATGTGATATACATATAAATGATATTAGTCGGTTATATATGATATAACCGGATTATTGAATCAAGTGTTGATTTAATAATTTGATATATATTAATATATTTGATATATAAATATATATTAACTAATATTAGCTCACTAAAGAATTTCTTCTCATTTAATACATTTAATATATAATTTGATATTTACTAAAAAATCGTGCAGGTTAAATTATGGATCCCCAAGAATTACAAGTCCCCAACTCCATCAACGAGCCGGGGAACCGTAGCCCAAACCCTTGTTTGGCCGCTGTTCCTCCGCAATCTTGACAAGTTGCGGGATCATTTTTCTTGTGCTTCTCCATTTTTGTATTTGGCATTTTCTGGGTATTTTTAGTGAGGCTCAAGTTGTTGAGGTCTCTATGATTTGTGGGTGTTTAATGAATCGATCGAAAAGTTTAACATCGTCTAGATAAATATGATATGTGATACAATATTTGGAATCCACATTGATTAGTTTTGTGAAAACAAATTTGTGTTTTGTAAATCTCTCGTTTTAGTCTCTTTTGATCCATTGCCACGGAGTTTCGATTCGGGTCAAACTCCGTCGCAATCTCATATTGTACGTGGATAGTTGCCGGAAAACACTACTAGATAGCCACACCCCATAACGCCGACCAAGTGACTATAGAAGAACAGTGTAACCAAAAGCATCCACTTGGGTGCTCGCGGCCATGGTGTTCAGCCCAAGTGCACTTCATTGATGGCATTTGGGTGCAGCAATCTACTAAGGTTCCCGACGAGCATTCGATTATTTAATCGGGAATCTTGTTGAATTATCCAACTTGTTAATGAAAAGTGTTTTCAATTCGAGACATAAATGCAAGATTTAAAGGGTTAGGCATGAAATCAGAGATATGAGATATTCCGGGTTTATGATGCCTAAGGTTTGATGTCGATTTTAATTATTGTAGTTTTCATTTCTTTTCTGCGACCGTAATTGTAATATGTGGTGTATCCCCGATCTCGTTGCTATACGTCAATGACATTCGGGATACGTATATTTACTTACGTTGATGACATGTGATGTTATGTGTTGCTGTGATATGTTATATTGGATCGTCGTGATTGAATAGCCGGGGGTTTTTGCGCGAAATGAGAGTTTTTCTGTTTTCATTCATGTAATAAATTATATGTAATATTCTTTTATTGGGACACTTCTGGGTTGAGGATGATGTCACCATTGATGTATATTATTTACTTTTCCGCATTAGGATTGACCCAAGGAGGGGAGCACAAGTAACCGGGTTCTAGAGTCCAGTGGAAGACCATCTCGAGGAGTCGAGACCGGGTCTCCTAACTCTAGAATTGGCAAGGTCACTTGCCGCTCTCATAGGGGTTTAGGGATGTGGGTTTGGCTATTCATCGTGACAGTGGAATTTGTGTTTTTCATTACTGGCTAAATTTAAAACACGGACCTCCTAGTATATCCTATATTTCATATGTTTGTTTCTGCTGCCTATATTCTGTGATGTGATCATATAACTGCGTGAGATGAATGCTATATATATATGTGATATATAATAAACGTTGCTTATGTTTTGCACCCGCGCTGGTCCTGCCCCCGCTCTGTCGTTAGTTAAGTAACCTAACGGTGCATGACGGGGCCCTATGGCGAATGCGGATGGCATAAGCGTACGTTCTATTTTCGTTTCTTCTATGATGTTTAGGAAACAAAAATGATGGGACGTAGTTAATGAGATTAATGAAAAAGATAAGAAACCTAAAGATGTTGTAGAATCAATTTTTTAAAAAAAAAGGTAGCTCTAGTTATTGCTTTGCATAGCGGTATTCTTTTGCGAATATCCAGCATATCATTCGATGAGGAAAGAGCCGAGATCCTTTCACCGGGAGTGACCTCTTTGAAGGGTTACCTACGACGGCAGCAAGGTTTCGGGAGGCATCGTCCATGCCAAATTAAAATTTTGCCGATTTAGATAACCCTAAACTAGATCGTTAACTAGAAATAATGCGGAAAACATATGCAAACACTTTGCAACATAATAGTGAGCAAGGAATACAACCTTTGTAGACCGGTCCTTCACTTCAATAGCTCCGTGCAGAAGTCCCCTCCGCTGCGATCGTGAACTCCGGACTCTAGAGAAGCTCCACAAGAAAAACGAACGTGCTTGCTGCGATGACTTCGAAGCCGAAGATGATCTGCGTCGGGGAGACACTAACTCAAGCTATTCCTTCACTAGGTCATGAACTTTGTGAAAAGAACACTCTATACTACATGGCAAGTAGTAGAGGATGATGAAGTAGGAAGTGGGCTCACTTTAGAATTGATTTTCTCACATTTTTTCTCAAACCACCATTGAAGCTAGCAAGCTTTTTTAGGAGGAGGAAGAAGAAGAAGCTAGAACTCATCATATGAGTTTTATCTAAAAGAATAATGCAACCATGGGTGAGTTAAGCCCTCATGCTTAACTCATGTAGAGAATTAACCAAGGTGTGAGGTTAAGGGTTGGGTTAACTAATATCCTAAGGAATGACAAAAGAGTTGACTTTGTCAATGTTTCATACAAGCTTCTGCAAGCTTGATAACTTTGACTAAAGTCTTCTCTCTTTTGTTATTCTTAAGGAAATAAGTAAACCCTAATTTAACCTAAACTTGATATAAGTCTCACACACCCATCTTTTATGTATCATCAAACATGACACAAAGTTGTACAGTTGCATATATAACATATACACAATGTGTACAATCTAGTGTGAAATTAAATCTTAAGTGAGCTAATATTAGTTAATATAACAAATGTATAATTATTCATTAAATTATTAAATCAACTCTTGATTTAATAATCCGGCTATAGCTGACTAATATCATGTGTAACAACTTATCAAATCAACACTTGATCCGATAACCCGGCTATATCGCATACAACCGATCAATGTCATTAATCGCGAGAATAGAATACGGTATCTCATATCGTATCAATCTCGGTCCCGCACATATTACATAAGTGCTCCTACTCCATTTCGCTTGAGCCAGGAAACCCCTGTGTAGGACACTTAAGACTCGTCAATACGTCGGTAGTAGGTGATGATCATATCTAACACCCATAAGCCGCAAGCGGTCTGCTAAACGTAACGACCACCCGGGTATTGAGCGATCAGAAGATCAACAAGCAAGCCTGCTCACACTCTTGCGAATCCAATGAGTAACACTACCGTACAGTCCGGTCTCTTCAGCTGATATGTCGCATATCTCGTCTATGGGTGGTAAACGTCAGACCCCAGTAATTCGATAAGTCGTGTCGATATGAGGCTCATAACGGGTCGAGAAACTACTGATAACACTTATCAGTATATCTCTGAAGCTGCCTTGGCCAAGGACTTCCTGTTATAGCCAATCGAGCAATGCGCAACATCAACTCCCTATACCGAGAGAGACGAAACCCCTCATATCGCTCATTGCCTCCATGTGACTCGGGACTGTACCCAAAAGCCACCGTTTTGCATGCCCTCTTGGACGTGGTATGATAGAAATCAAAGCACAGTGGGAATCACACAAGACTCTATGACGATCTCGGGTCTACAGACTAACCTGTACTAGTGTCACCAGAGAACTACCATCTGACGTGAGGTATAATACCATCTGGGAGTTCTCGGCGAGTCCGTCCAGTGTACCCAGTCTCCACTGAGCACCCGTATACTTTCTCTGATCTCAAACACCAATGGATATGGGATCATCCATCGCCCATCTACATGGGTCGAGAAGCTATAAGCTAGTCTTCTCTGGTAAATCGATGCCCTGTCTCGATGCACCTAGACTAGGAACATTCGAAGGATGTACTTAGCGACTACACTGTCCTCACTAGTATGATCTGCACCATAGTCCTGGCAGTCAAGTACTCATCCTAAGGGCTTTATCAACATGTACCATAGAGACAATAAGAGTACATGTTAAGATAAAGTGCAACCAGATAGCATACTATCATGTCGAGCAAGAAAGTCCTCCCTATATATGTCCAAGCTGTTGGAGATAGTGCCCTCAGAGTCAATTATTGTATCACAGGCACGTGATTGCAATGATTGAGGGAGGACCTATCCCGGTAGGATAGTCTTACTCAAGATGATAGTATGCTATCTGGTTTATCTTTATCATCGTGTACTGCTTTAGGTGACCATACGAGTTGCTATTACACGTTGATAAAGCCCCTAGGATTCTTGTTTGACTGCCAGCAGTATGAGGGCGATCATATACGTGAGAGCTGGAGTCTATAAGCACATCCTTAAAAGGTCCCTAGTCGTGGGAGTTTCGAGATAGGGCATCGATACTCCATAGTAGAGTAGTGTATACAGTCGAGACCCCGACGAGGGGCGGTGGCCTGTCTGACAAGCCACTGGTGTGTAGGGTTCCTAGGCACTCCCAAGGGGTCTTATAAGGCATCAACCATGCCCGTTTCAAAAATTACGGTGCCGAGAAACCCTAGACTACGGATCGTTGGCTAGAAATCTAGGCGAAAAAGCAAACTAGTTAACACTTAACTACAAGAATACGGAAATACAACCTTTGTAGATCCGGTGCTCCACCTCCATAGCTCCGCAACGAAGTCCCCTCGCTGTCCTAGTGAATTCCCGGGCTCTAGCGTCGGCTTCATCGGAAAATGGGCGATCTAGGTCGTCGATGTCCATGCCGAAGATGATCTACGTCGAGGCATCGCTAAATCAAGCTCCACCTTCACCAAGCCATGAAAACTTGTGAAGGAAACACACTCTACTACTTGGCAAGAGGTAGAGGATGAGAAAATAGGAAGTGGGTAGACTTTAGAATTGGATTTCTCACTCATTTCCATCAATCACCATTGATGGAGCTTGCTTTCTTCACTTGCTCATGAAGAAGAAGAAGAAAGAAATATATGAAAAGTTAATTTAAAATCATAAGTAAATCAATACTTATCATAACTTTAACTATAGTCAAGTGTAGAGAATTAACCAAGGTTAGTTAAATGGTTAGGGTTAGGAGAAGAAGACAAGAATGGTAGCTTTGGTCAAACCTTCATGAAGCTTCAACTAGAAAACAAACAAAGCCACCATTTTCCTTTATGCTTATCATTTTTCCAAAAAGAATGAATAAATGAATAAAAAGATAATAAGTGAATAAACAAAACCCTAACCATTAACTTAACTAGGGTTTAGAATTTACACTTAACCAAGTTCACATGCATCATCAAACATGATACAATCAAGTGCACAAAAATATATCGCATATACAATGCGCACATCCGAGTGAGAAAATCTATCTTAAGTGAACCGATACTAGTTAATGCAAAGTAATATATCAAATATATAATTATGCATTAAATCATTAAATCAACACTTGATTTAACGATCCGGTCATATCGCATACAACCGACTAATATCCAATGTATCGGTTTATCGAATCAATCCTTGATTCGATAACTAGGTTATATCGCATACAACCATTCGACACATTCATCGCGAGAATGAAATACGGTATCACATACACGCATTATTCTCGGTCCCGCACATATCTCATATGCGCTCCTATTTCGTTTCGCTTGAACCAGGAAACCTCTGTGTAGGACTCTAAAGACTCGTCAATACGCCGGCAGCAGATGATGATCATATCAAGCACCCACAAGCCGCAAGCGGTCTGCTAAACGTAACGGCCATCCGGGTATTGAGCGATCTGAAGATCGACGAGCAAGCCCGCTCACACTCCAGTGAATCCAACCAGTAACATTACCATACAGTCCGGTCTGATCGTCTGATATGTCGCATATCTCGCCTAGGGGTGGTAAACGTCAGACCCCAATAGCTCGATAAGTCGTGTCGATATGAGGTCTATAACAATTCGAGAAACTACTGGTAACACTTACCAGTAAATCTCAGCAACCCTGGCCAGGGATTTCCGGTTATAGCCAATCGAACACAGCACAACATCAACCCCCTATACCGGGAGAGACGAATCCCCTCCTATCGCTCATTGCCTCCATGTGACTCGGGACTGTACCCAAAAACCACCGTTTTGCACGCACTCTTGGATGTGGTAAGGTAGAAATCAAAGCACAGTGGGAACCACACAAGACTCTATGACGATCTCGGGTCAACAGACTACTCTGTACCAGTGTCACCAGAGAACTGCCATCTGACGTATGGTATAATACCATCTGGGAGTTCTCGGCGAGTCCGTCCAGTGTACCCAGTCTCTACTGAGCACCCGTATATCATCTCTGATGTCAAACACCAATGGATATGGGATCATCCATCGCCCATCTGTATGGGTCGAGAAGGTATACGCTAGTCTACTCTGGTATATCGATGCCCCGTCTCGATATACCCACGACTAGGGACTTTGAAGGATGTACTTATAGACTACCATGTCCCCACTAGTATGATCCGCATCATAGTCCAGGTAGTCAAGTACACATCCTAAGGGCTTTACCAACATGTAACAGAGAGACAATTAGTGTACACGTTAAGGTAAAGATCAACCAGATAGCATACTATCATGTCGAGCAAGAAAGTCCTCCCTATATATGTCCCAGCATCCACTACAATATATATCCTATGTACAGTAATGGCCTCTAGGGCATACATATAACTAACAATCTCCCACTTGCACTAGGGCCATCTGATAGCAGTGGTTGTAGTATCTCATACTCAACCATCCCATAAAAATCTCTCTTTGGGAACAGGCCTTTGTGAGTGGATCCGCTGTGTTGTCCTCTGAGTCTACTCTCCTAACCTCGATCACCCTGGAGATCAACCATCTCCATGATCAAGTGACACTGCCTTAGAATATGTCTGGATCACTGATGGGACCAGCGTTCCTTGGCATAAGCCACAACTCCATTGTCACACAATGGGAGGAACTTAGTTCATCTTATGAACCAATATACACCCAAACAGCCTCTTTGGTAGCATCTTAAGTAGCGATGTATCCTGCCTTTATCGCCTAGTATGCCACGGTATCTAGTTTGGAACTCTTCCAACATACCGTCCCTCGAATGAGGGTATAGACAATGCCTGTGACTGACATTCAGTCGTCTTTATCACCCTGGAACCCTTCCAGTGATTCTCCCCAGGATCGATTGATACCGTCTCACTACAACTAGTGAGAATCCTAACATCCAATTAAATCTATCTCATAGATCCAAAACTCAGGATTTAGGAGGTATCATTTTGATCCTTCACGGAGAATCTTTGTGATAAACGGAGATTGATCGAGCGTAGCATAAGAAACTCCTTTCTTATCAAGAGTATGTCATCCACGTACTCTACGGGGATCATCATCATACTCCCTACTACCTTTTTGTATATACAAGGTTCATCTACCATTTTGATGATGTCAAACTCTTTGACTAATCCATCAAAACAGATGTTCCAACTCCGCGATGCCTGCTTTATCCTATAAAACATCTTGCACACGTTTCCGCTGCTCCCACTGTCTACGAGGCCCTCTGGCTGTATACTTATAGACGCACTCTTCTAAATCATCATTTAGAAAAGCAGTCAAGACACCCAACCACCAGAGATCGTAGTCATGGTATGCAGCCGTGGTAAGTAGGATCTGGATGGACTTAAGCATAGGCACTGAAAAAGGTTTCATCATTATCCACGCCTGGTCAATGAAGAAAACCTTTAACAAGTCTAGCTTTGAAAGTCTCAACTTTTCCATCTACACCAAGTAATCTTCTCAAGATATACTTGCTCCTGATGGGGATTTAACCCTTCAGATATAGCAACCAAAGTCCATACTTTGTTGGTGTACATGGATTCCATATCAGATCGCTAAGCATCCAGCCATTCTTACAGAGTCCCACTCCTGATGGCCAGCTCGAAGCTAGTTGGGTCATGATCTCATGATGCAATCCTCGCTCCCACTGTCATAGAGAAACAGAAGTATCTCTCAGGTGGGTGAGGAACCCTACTAGATCGGCGGAGAGGCTGAGGTTCGTTGGAATCTACTGAATCTTTTGGTTCTACCAAATCATCTGCTGTAGTTCGTATAGCTGGAACCTTTCCAGTTCTACATTACAGACTTTGCCTCGAGCTTGTCCGGATTTTGCTTTCAGACATAGGCCGGACAACCCTAAATCTTAACTAGCTTAAGACATGGGCTCTTCCCTTATCATATCAAATATGAAGTGGTAGGCAACTGATTTGATTTGAACCCTATTCAATAGGTATGCAGCTTCTCAAGCGCATAACTCCCTAAAGGAAACAGGTAACTCAGTATTACTCATCATAGAGCACACCTTATCACATAGGGTGTAATTGCTCCACCCCGATATACCATCGTGCTATGGTGTATACAGGGGAGTAATGCTGAGAGAGAATCTCATTCTCCTTTAGAATAGTCCAGAAATTCCATGCACAAGTATTCTCCTCCCTGATCTCATCATAGGACATAATACTTATACCCGTATTTTGGTTCTCTACTTCTCGCTTATGTTCTGTGAATATCTCAAAAGGTTCGGACTTGTGTTTCAACAGGAACATATGTCTGAATCTTGAGAGATTATCAGAGAATGTAACGAAGTACAAAGAACCAGTCCTGGCATGTGTAAACAGGGGACCTACATACATCAACATGTATCATCCCAAGAGTTCACTAACTCTTTCTCTGTTTCCAGTAAACGGAGCTGTGGTCATCTTATCTTTGTGACATGACTGGCGAGTTTCACAAGATGTAAATTCAAACTGATTTAAATATGCATCTAAAAGTAACTCAGCCAGTCGGGTCGCATTGATTTGACCTAGTCTACAATACCTCAAGAAGGATTCGTTCATTTCTGAACTCTTCCTCTTGTGTGTGTTCCGTATACTAAGAACTGTAGTTTGATTTAGAACATTAATGCTTTTAGATAACGTGCCTGAACCGATCAACTTTTGATATAGGAAATGTTCAAAACATTATCCAACAATACAAAATTATATCCTTTCTTTACTAATAAAGAGACTGATATGATTTTGTATATCAGGTTCGGTATCTAATAACATTCGTTCAGAATCAATGTATTGGTAATACAGGGTGACAGTGACCAACAGACTTGGCTGCAACTCTTGCCCCGTTTTCTGTCTCATGAAACTTATCACCCGTTCTCAGTTCTCTACCTTTCTGTAGCCCTATGTAACAGATTACATATCTGGGATCCTTGATCTGGTATCACACACTCACGACGTAAAGCATACTGAGAAACAGTTCTTTATAACGAACACACCCGAAGATGATGCATCAGCATGCACTCTCTTTGTTTGGGCGGCATGGGAAATCTGGTATTCCCCAATTTCCTGCTCTGTCTTATAACAATTATAAGTTGGAGCGGGACCAACGTTCCCCAGCTCAGTATAACAAGCGGGTTCGGTCAAATATCCGTATTATTATCTTGATTAAGGCGTGAAATGGTCGCTACCTGGAGAGAGAGAGAGAAGAAAACACTCAGTGTGCGCTCTTGCAAGAACAGATTGGTTATTATTTTATCTAATCAGGATGGCTCCCACTGCCTTTTATCAAATCTTCCTTCAAACCCTAAAAGGAAAGACTAGCCGGGATTAATTACACACTACAAGTTCGCCAATCTTTCAGCCAGGCCAGTGTCGGTACTTTGAGGGAGGTCCCCCGTGCTTTCGCACGAACCTAATTAATGTAAACCTCGTTTTCCCAGAGGCGTAACCCCGTTGACACCTTTCTAGACACCTACTTGATCGGCTAATTGTAATGTATAAAACTCTCCCAGGAGTAACTCTTACTCGCAGCGGGTATCGGGATCCAACTATCTCATAGAAGGTATGCAATCTCATTGCAAATTTCAACACTTGAAATTCCCGATAATATTTTGCCCCTAGCAACTATATGACCTTAACATAGTCAACAAATCATAAGTGCTAGTCAAGTTCAACCCGTCATTTCCCGATTGAATTAAACCCACCCGCACGACCCTTAACATAGTCAACAAAGTCGCACGACTACCCTAATCCAATCACATCATATGCTTATGCAGATAAGCACTAATTAGCTACCGCACACTACACCTTAACATAGTCAACAAACGCAGCACGAATACTAAATAGGACTTATCTGAAATGACGGAGGGCTACGACAGGTTTTTCTGGAAACCTATTGCGTATTGAACTTGATATCGTTGTAGGATCGAATGAATTTTGAAATGGAGTGTTTTTGAGGCTTTTCTAGTTTTGCTAAAGGAGTCACTCCCGGTGAAGGGATTGTCGGTCCTTTGCTCGTCGAATGAGGTGCGGGATATATCATATATATCACTGTGCAAAGCAAAAACTCTTAAAAGCAATCAAAAGACAAACCGAGTGTGTAGCATCTGCCAGTTATTGCTAAAGGAGTCACTCCCGGTGAAGGGATCTCGGTCCTTTCCTTATCGAATAAGGTGCAGGATATATCATATATACCGCTGTGCAAAGCAAGAACTGTAGCTACCTGTTTTATTTTGAAATTCGATTCTACAACATCTTAGGTTTCTTTTATTTCATTAATCACATTAATGAAGTCCCATCATTTAAGTACCTAAACATCACAGATAAATACGACGTACACTTATGCCATCCGCATTCGCCTCGATGTCCCCTCGTGCACCGTTAGGTTAGGTAACTAACGGCAGAGCGGGGCAGGGCTAGCGCGGGTGTAAAACATAAGTAACGCCTATATAATATATCATATATACTATATACTGTATCTATCACAGAACATCACATGATCACATCACAGATATCGCAGCAGAAGAAACATATGAAATATTGGATATACTAGGACGTCCGTGTTTTCAATACGAGCCAGTATAAAACACGGATTCCACGGTCGCGATGAATAGCCAAACCCACACCCCAGACCCCTACGAGAGCGGCAAGCAACCCTACCAACTCTGGAGTTAGGAGACCCGGACCCGACTCCTCGAGTTGGTCTCCTACTGGACTCCAGAACCTGGTTGCTTGTGCTCCCCTCCTTGGGTCTGTCCTAGTGCGGAAAAGTAAATAATATACAAAGGGTGACAACTTCCGCAACCTGGAAGTGCCCCAATAAAAGAATATTACATACAAGTTTTTACATGAATGAAAATGAAAAAACACTCATCTCACATAAAAACCCCCGGCTATTCAAACACGACGATCCAATATAACATATCCAGCAACACATAAGATCACATGTCATCAACGTAAGTAAATATGCGCATCCCAATTGTCGTTGACATATAGCAACGAAACCGGCGATATCACATATTACACTTACGGTCACAGAAAAGAAAGTGTAAAACTACAACAGTTGGAATCCGCAACCACCTCAGACATCACATGCCTGACCAAATGAATTACTTAGACATCGCATGCCTAACAATTATAAACCCCGCATTTTAGTCTCAAAATCGAAAACACTTTTCAATACCAAGTCGGGGAATTCAACAAGATTCCCGACATCCTGATCGAATACTCGTCGCAAACTTTAGTAGACGGCCGCACCCCCGATACCTTCAACGAAGTGCACCAAGGCGGAACACCGCTACCGCGAGCACCCGAACGGATGCTTTCGGCGACGGGGTTCTTCTACAGTCACTTGGTCGGGGCTATGGAGTGAGGCTGTCTACTAAGTTTACCCGGCGAGTATCCGCGTACGCTACGTGATTGCGATGGACTTTTGATCACATCAAAATTACGTGGCAACCGATCAAGTGAGACTAAACTGCTATGTTTATAACATTCATTCAGTTATCTCATAACTTGTTGTGAATTCCAATTATTGTATCCCATTCCAGATAAATAGAAAATGTTAAACTTTCCGATCGAACAATCGAACACCCAAGTTTTCCCAATACAGATCAACACATGAAATAAGTCTAACAACATTCAGTTCGTGCCTCAGTACCAACGGTCCAGCCGTAGAAAGGTCAAGCCAACGCCTCACATGTGGCACGCCGTACTGCCCCAAACCCGAAGGTTCAAAGGGCAGTTCAAGACGGTCACATAATCGAGTTAAGGTTTGTTGTCTTCTAGAGGGACCATCGCGTTACTTGCACTACTTAGAACGTCGTTAAACAACGGAAAAATCCAACACTTGGAAATTTCCCGACAGGGGAAAAATTGGGTATTTATATCCGGTCGAACTTTTTAACATATACTAAAATTTATCCGGAAAGCCACATAGACAAAATCTGATATTCCGATCGAAACACCGAATCCCCAAAACAACCCCAGAAAATTCAACTCTGGAAAAAATATTAAAAATACCCAGGAAAACCAGCACTGATAATTAGGAGTTACTGTGCAAACTTCAACTCATAACACGACAAACAGGCCGCGGTTCCGCCGCACGAGCCATGCTCGTGCCGCGGAAGCGCGGCGCTTTAATGGAATTAGGGCATCGAAATTTACAGTAACTCTTAGATATTCCTGCTGATATTTCTACAAATTTTTAATACACAAAAATCCACATTTTACGAAAAAGTCCAGAGAGCAAGTTTAGGTTTGGGTTTTCGGGTCGTTCGGACTTCAAATTGCGTATAGACTTCGCCTAAGGCTCTAGCTAGGCTCTGATACCACTGTAGGGTTCCTAGGCACTCCCAAGGGGTCTCACAAGGCATCAACCATGCCCGTTTCAAAAATTACGGTGCCGAGAAACCCTAGACTACGGATCGTTGGCTAGAAATCTAGGCGAAAAAGCAAACTAGTTAACACTTAACTACAAGAATACGGAAATACAACCTTTGTAGATCCGGTGCTCCACCTCCATAGCTCCGCAACGAAGTCCCCTAACTGTCCTAGTGAATTCCCGGGCTCTAGTGTCGGCTTCATCGGAAAATGGGCGAGCTAGGTCGTCGATGTCCATGCCGAAGATGATCTACGTCGAGGCATCGCTAAATCAAGCCCCACCTTCACCAAGCCATGAAAACTTGTGAAGGAAACACACTCTACTACTTGGCAAGAGGTAGAGGATGAGAAAATAGGAAGTGGGTAGACTTTAGAATTGGATTTCTCACTCATTTCCATCAATCACCATTGATGGAGCTTACTTTCTTCACTTGCTCATGAAGAAGAAGAAGAAAGAAATATATGATAAGTTAATTTAAAATCATAAGTAAATCAATACTTATCATAACTTTAACTATAGTGAAGTGTAGAGAATTAACCAAGGTTAGTTAAATGGTTAGGGTTAGGAGAAGAAGACAAGAATGGTAGCTTTGGTCAAACCTTCATGAAGCTTCAACTAGAAAACAAACAAAGCCACCATTTTCCTTTATGCTTATCATTTTTCCAAAAAGAATGAATAAATGAATAAAAAGATAATAAGTGAATAAACAAAACCCTAACCATTAACTTAACTATGGTTTAGACTTTACACTTAACCAAGTTCACATGCATCATCAAACATGATACAATCAAGTGCACAAAAATATATCGTATATACAATGCGCACATCCGAGTGAGAAAATCTATCTTAAGTGAACCGATACTAGTTAATGCAAAGTAATATATCAAATATATAATTATGCATTAAATCATTAAATCAACACTTGATTTAACGATCCGGTCATATCGCATACAACCGACTAATATCCAATGTATCGGTTTATCGAATCAATCCTTGATTCGATAACTAGGTTATATCTCATACAACCATTCGACACATTCATCGCGAGAATGAAATACGGTATCACATACACGCATTATTCTCGGTCCCGCACATATCTCATATGCGCTCCTATTTCGTTTCGCTTGAGCCAGGAAACCTCTGTGTAGGACTCTAAAGACTCGTCAATACGCCGGCAGTAGATGATGATCATATCAAGCACCCACAAGCAGCAAGCGGTCTGCTAAACGTAACGGCCACCCGGGTATTGAGCGATTTGAAGATCGACGAGCAAGCCCGCTCACACCCCAGTGAATCCAACCAGTAACATTACCGTACAGTCCGGTCTGATCGTCTGATATGTCGCATATCTCGCCTAGGGGTGGTAAACGTCAGACCCCAATAGCTCGATAAGTCGTGTCGATATGAGGTCTATAACAATTCGAGAAACTACTGGTAACACTTACCAGTAAATCTCAGCAACCCTGGCCAGGGATTTCCGGTTATAGCCAATCGAACACAGCGCAACATCAACCCCCTATACCGGGAGAGACGAATCCCCTCCTATCGCTCATTGCCTCCATGTGACTCGGGACTGTACCCAAAAACCACCGTTTTGCACGCCCTCTTGGACGTGGTAAGGTGGAAATCAAAGCACAGTGGGAACCACACAAGACTCTATGACGATCTCGGGTCAACAGACTACTCTGTACCAGTGTCACCAGAGAACTGCCATCTGACGTATGGTATAATACCATCTGGGAGTTCTCGGCGAGTCCGTCCAGTGTACCCAGTCTCTACTGAGCACCCGTATATCATCTCTGATGTCAAACACTAATGGATATGGGATCATCCATCGCCCATCTGTATGGGTCGAGAAGGTATACGCTAGTCTACTCTGGTATATCGATGCCCCGTCTCGATATACCCACGACTAGGGACTTTGAAGGATGTACTTATAGACTACCATGTCCCCACTAGTATGATCCGCATCATAGTCCAGGTAGTCAAGTACACATCCTAAGGGCTTTTCCAACATGTAACAGAGAGACAATTAGTGTACACGTTAAGGTAAAGATAAACCAGATAGCATACTATCATGTCGAGCAAGAAAGTCCTCCCTATATATGTCCCAGCATCCACTACAATATACATCCTATGTACAGTAATGGCCTCTAGGGCATACATATAACTAACATGGTGTCAGTTGGTTCACCTAAGATGTATACAGGTGCTCATTGGGTTATGAGTACACCGGACAGGACTCGCCGGGAACATGCTAGTTGGGATTATACCAGACGTCAGATGGAAGTTCCCTGGTGACATGTGTACAGGTTAGTTCATCGACCTGAGATCGTCATTTGTCTCTTGTGAGTTCCCACTGTGCTTTGATTACTACCCTACCACGATTCAAAGGAGACATGCAAACAGGTTTTAGTTGGGTACAGTCCCGAGCCACATGGAGGCAGTGAGCGGATCTGCTGTGGTTCGTCTCTCCCGGTATTAGGGGTGAGGTTGCGCAGTGTCTAGGAGAGCCATTACACAAAGCTCTCGGCCGAGGCAGGAGATTTACTGGTAGGTATTCCAGTAGTATCTCAGGATATTCTGGGCTTCACTCCGACACGACTTGTACCGCTTTTGGGGGTCTGACTTTTACCAACCCCCTAGGCCCGCCATGCGATACTCATAGACGAACGGACCGGACTGTATGGATATTGTCACTGACAGGCTCAGTAGGGTGTCGGGATGAGTTCGCTCATCGACGTCCCTTTTGGTCAATAGCTGGTGGCCCGTCACGTATGGCTAATATCTCTGACGTGCTAGTGGTTAAATCCACAGCCATAGTGTTGACGAGTCTTTAGAGTCCCCTACACAGACAGTTACTCAAGTTTCGGGCGAAACGCTGTAGAGGCCGTAAGAAGATATGGCAGGGTTCGATCAGATACGTACGGTATTGCACGGATCGTGATCGGACGGATTTTACTAGCGGGCTTTGGCTTAAGCCGGATCCTAGTATTAGACAGTGTAGATTTTGTCTCGTTGCATTTGTATTCAGTGGGAATACAAATGCGGGCATGTATATGCAGTCACTGGGTTTTCCTGTAATTTATTACAGGATCAGTTTTTTGAAGTTGCCAGTTTGCATTCCGTTCCGGCCGGTTTTCCTTTGTTCCTTCGCGGCCGAACTTTCTGATAGAGGGGGGTATTTGCAAGTTTGTAAATAACTTATAGTGGAGGGGTTTCTTGCATATTGGTGGCATCATGATGGTTACTAGTTTCATTAGATTCTATTTCCATCTCTTTCTTGCATTAAATGAGATTAGAATGTGATTTGAGATGGTTATCATTTCCCTTGGGTGTGGTCACCATTCTATCTTTCCTACACTCACCTCCCTTCTTGTTTTTGCTCTCCATCTCATTCTCATCATATAAGGCCGGCCACATTTGATATGAGATAGAGAGATTTTCATTTTTGTGGTGGCACATATTTCTTCATCTCATTTTTCTTGTTTGGAATAAATGAAAGCACCATTTTTTCTTAACCTCATTCCTCCATCACCAATGGCAACATAAACCCCAATGAGACAAAGGTTCTACACTACAACCTACAGTACCCTTGGACGCATCGGCTAGCCAACTTCGCGCCCGAGTTGCCTCGGTCCAGAGGTGGGAGCCCGTAAAAGATATCGGCTACGTGGTGCCTTTTCGGACGAGGAGGTGACGGACAGAGATTCCGCGGGAGATCGGAGTGGAGACGAAGACCGGAGGACACGGATCGCTCGGTATAGCTTCTACCCCATTCTCTTGATTGCTAGGATTAGGTTAATGGTTACGATCCGGGTTTTATTGTCCGCGGTAGCGCCGGTTTAAAAGTTAAGAAAAATTTTTGATTCCGCATTTTGTCCTCGAGTAGACGGCCGGGGCGCTGCCGTGGCGCAACATGGTATCAGAGCCACGCTATTAACCTAGTCTAGCTTTGTCTAATGTGTTTACATTTCAGATCGAACAAAATTCCAAAAACCGCGTTTTCACGTGCATCAGTTTCTGTCGAAATTTTTTTAGCTCCAAAAATTTTCCAGGTTGTTGCAGAACGATGTACATGGAATTCTAAGAACACTGTAAAATTTTGGTAACTTGATCCTTCCATACGACCACGGAACCGCGGCCATAATCCCTATTTGGCCGCGGTTCCGCCGCAGGATGTTGGCTTCACTTCACCAATTTTTTGCAGTGGGCATTTGGGCTGAAAATAGGGGTTTTGGTATACTTTGTTTGGGCCCAGAATTTCTTTATGTGCTACAGTAATGCTTTGGGGCCCACTTGGTAATATTTGATCGATCGAATGTTTCAAACACATTAGTTCACAGTATTTACATTATATCTGCGACCGTGAATGTCACTTGATCGGTAAATCTTGTCAAACTGCTATAGCCCGGTTAGACGGATTTGCGAATGTGACATTCACGTTGATGTTCTGTGATTATGTTGTGTTGTTGCGGATCGGTCGTGGGGGATAGCCTGGTTGCAATGTTAGTACAGTTTTGCTTTATATGGACATTTGAAATTGCAGGGCGAGCGTCCGATATGTGGACTGCCGTCACTGTCTGTTTGTATTATTCTTTTGGGGCACGACCGGGTCGAGGTCGATGCACCCGTTGTATGTATATTTTACTTTCTGTACTAGGATTACCCCGTGGAGGGGTGCACGGATAGCCGGGTTCTAGAGGGCAACAAGCCCGCATCTCATGGCATTGAGACGGAGGGGGCTTTACTCTAGAATTGGCGGGCTATTCGCCGCACTCGTAGGGGGTACAGGTTGACCCAGGAGGGGTGCCCAAGTTACCGGATTCTGTGAAGTGCTGAGTGGTCCATTCACGTTGCTGAAGGGGGCTGCCTCGCTTCAGGTTTTGGCGGGTGACTTGCCGCGCCCGTAGGGGTCTAGGATTTTCATTGCACAGGCTATCCACACGACCAGGGGAACGTCGGGTTTCAGCAGCGGCTCTGTGAAACCCGGGGCTTCCAAATATCTGTATTGTTCTGTGATACTGTACATTTCTGTGATGTTGCATTTTATCACGCCTTGAGCGAAATATTATATATTGATATATACTAGTAGATGTTGTATATGTTTTGCATCCGCGCTAGTCTAGTCCCCACTCTGTCGTTAGTTAAGTAACCTAACGGGTGATGACGGGACTCAGTGGCGAATGCGGATGGCATATACGTACATCATTATTTTCGTTCTTTATTGGTGTGATCAATTGATGGGACTGCGTTGATTCGGATCAATGCAAGCTAAACAAACCTATTCTGATGTTGTTGGAACATTTTTCAAAAAGCTGTTTTTGCAAGGACGTTCTCTTTTGTTTTGCACAGTGGTATTCGGTTATGAATATCCAGCACCTCAGTCGACGAAGCAAGGGCCGAGATCCCTTCACCGGGAGTGACCCTTTGGACAGAAGTTTGCGTCAGAGCAATAACTTCACTATAGCCGATTACTTTTGCTTTGCATCGTGGTATTAAGTTAGAATATCCTGCACCTCATTCTACGGGGAAAGAGCCGAGATCCCTTCACCGGGAGTGACCTCTTTAGCAAAGGTTTTCGTCACTATATTTTTTATAAAAAGTTATCCGGTTCCTTCAACGATATCAAGTTCATTACGTTAAAGGTTTTTCGCCAAAAACCAGCCGTAGCCCTCCGTCATTTCAGATTAGTATTGCTTAGTATTCGTGCTACCTATGTCGTGCTCAGCCGAGGCGTAGTGTGCGGTAGCTCTGTATTGCTTTTCTGTCTTATGGATATGTGATTGGTTAGGACAGTTGATTTTATGTTTTTCCGTTGTGTATGTAGAAAATAGAATAGAAATCACAACCAAAAATATTTGACCGCAATCAATAACGGTGTCGATTGTAGCGCGTTAGTAAGTGCGGATCGTCCACAGGGACAGTGTAATTGTTCGTCTTTTGAATTAGATGAATTGAAACTTTAAAGAAAAGAAAACAAAACAATTCATGATTTATATTTGAAGTTCAAGAATTAGAAAATATAGATCTAATAACAAGAAAAAGATAGAATCAAGAATTGATAGTTTGTTGATTTTTCCAAACCAAATATCAAGAATCGAAATGAGGCTCGTAGGAATCGATCGGATCTATAGATGTGATGTAATCTTACAATTACGTATTCTTATCCTTCGATGAATTGATACTAGATCGATGATGATAGAACAAGAATTAGGGATTTCTTATGAAACTAGGGTTTCATCTTATCCCTTGTTCTTTCGTCGATATTATTCACATTCTAGCCTCTAGTAATTTCAAGAATCGATCGTAGATCCCTAATTTCGAGCGATAACAATCAAGAAAGCATCGCAACGAAACTAGGTTATCGATTCTTGAACTTGCTAGGGTTTACAAAGCTCGTAGGACTCAAGAATCGTATTAAGATTTGTTACATCATCATTCTATTGATCGTCTCGACTCCTTAACGAGCGGAGTTTTACTCAAACATCACAACAAGAACAACAATTACAAATTGAGATCTAATCATGATGCAAGAATTTAAAGAAAGCAAGATTAAAGAATTTCACCTTTTATTTATATCAACAATTTCATTACATTCGCTCAAGAACTACAAGAGGAAGAACTCGATCGTCGATTTGGCTTCGCTCGTCTCCGTCGGTCGCGGATCGGCTTGGATCACTTGCCCGATTGAAGATCGGCTCGGCTCCTAAAAGGTTGAAGGCTTCTTGGTTGATTGGTACTCAAGATCTTGAATTTGGAGTGGAATTAGGGTTAGGGTTTCGCACAAGCCTTGTCACTAGACTTGTGGAAGAAGATGAAGAATTAGAATGATGAGAGAAGACTAACTAATGATTGATTAAAGATTATTGAACTAATGATGAACTAATGAACAACCTTAACCCTTAGATCTAGGTTCCAATTTATAGCCATCAAAACCCTAGATCAAGGATTTGAATTTTAAGTTTCCCTCCAAAAGTTTGTTGAGGAAATTTGAATTTCCCTCCAAAAGTTAGTTAGAGGAGAAGCTTCTAGATGTGATTAGTTAGGAGGGAGTTTCTAGAAGAGGTTAGTTAGGAGCTTAATTAGGATTAGCTTTGCTTAATGATCTTTGCTGATCTGGCAGAAGACTCTGGAGAATTCTGGAATTTGACGTGTCAAAATGAGGTGTAGGCCTTGAGATAGGAGTTTTGCACTGAAAATTGAGCGATGATGTGGCAATACCGCCGTGGAACCGCGGCGCAAGCCGGCTCCCGCCGCGGTTCCGTGGCTCTTTGGGGGCTTCATGGCTTAAAACTTCAATGGTAATTCTTGGGCTGTCTTATGGGCCTATATCTGATATGTTGAATATTATAATTCCTTCTGTATTGCTACCAGATCTGAAATCATTGAGTTGGCGTATTTTTGATCAGCTCTTTTGGCTTTGCTCCTACAATTTCCTGTACAAATCTCGATACAAGTGTTGCGCAAATACAGAGATGATGCGATGCCATGAAATGCGGTCAATTTCCCTTAAAGTGCCGGTTTGAAAGACTAACACATGAAATCTGATATTTTACGACTGTTTTGTTAATATGTGAAATATGAATACCGTACACTTCTAAATGAATGCAAAAGATGGGGAAATTGCCGTGTTAAAAATACATTATTTTCGACTGATCAAATACCCCCAAACTTAATTTCGATCGTTTCGAGTGAATGTTTTATTAAAAAGAGAAGGAGAATAAAGAAAGAGAAAAACTAACTAGCACACTTTCGTAAGCAACACGATTGCACTGAGCACGTGTAACAAGCCTTTAAATCTCTAGGTGTCCCTAGTAGGAGGAGTGTTGTCTCCTGAGGGTTTTCAGCGGATTGCACCCACAAAATCCAATAATAAAAGGATGATCATGAATATTACTTTTAATGAAAAGAATTGTAAAAGAAAAGCTTCGAAAATTAGGGTTTCCAACTAAGCTAGCTTTTCGGTTGTCATGAGCCCTAGCTTAATGGTCATGAAAAAAAAATGTCGGAAATCACGTCCTCCCTCAATAAAACATCGTCTTATTCTTTATTCCTATCTTTCTTCCAAACATCGATCATATAACCCTGCGTGTGTGTAAAGGACATCCCAACACCCAGAGAATTCAATTCAAGCTATCATACTCTTGCCCGTCAGCCTCAGTACTTTTTTTTAATTAATGAATATTTAGATGAGATTGCTCACACACTTTCATGCGACCGTTAATACTTCTTGAGGTACTAACCGACCGATTACTCCTGTGCTTGCTTACTTGGTGTATTTTCCTCGTCTTGCACCACCTCAGGCATAGCAGTGACTCCCAGACCAGTTGGTCTTAGGGCACCAGGTGAAGAGGCACCCTCGCTATATATTTTTATATTGCCTTTGGTGATAACAAAACCGGTGTCCATTTTTCTCACCACTATATATATATTTTTTATTCACTTTTTTTTTATTTCCTTCATACTTTTGGCTTTAAGACAAGAGCATTTCAAGGTATCCTCTACTATCCCAGGCTTTAAGACGTGTGTAAGTGCGAATAGCAGGGTATCAACGTTCAAAATGTTTGGCTTCCAGAATAGAAACTATTTTTCAGACTTATTTTTATCCTCAGATTAGTGACTTCCTTCATCTTACCAACCCTTGGGACAACAGCTCATAACCACTTATTACTAGTTCGTATAAGAAAACTTCTAATTTTCTTAGTTTTCTTAAATTTTTCTAATATCATGGATGTAATTTTTCACTATCTAAACTTTTATTATCTTATTTATGTACACAAATATTCTTATCTTTTTGAAATTTTTTTAAATTTTTATAGGTTTTCAAAAAAATGTTTTGTGCTTATGCAAATGATATGCAAATGATGCGAAAATAAGCACAAACCTCTCCCAAACTTCTTTTCAACAGTGTCCTCACTGTTGCCATCTGCTAAATCTGAAAAACCTGTAAGCTTGGGAGGAATTTATTAGTGGGGGCAAAATATTTAAGTGAAGAACCTACCCCAAACTTATTTTTGGCTCATTATTTTGTAAAAATTTCTTTTCAAGAGCCCGATTATTCCCCCCCAAACTTAAGCAATGTTAATCTTTGAAAATCATATGAGGGGGTCAAGAATCAATGGTCGATGCCAAGCTTTGCAAAGACCGAATGTTAACACCAACCATTCAAAAATTTTATCAATGCAGTGCTCTGGTTGGTGGAAGAAGATGTGGGGAAAGGTTAAGTGGTGGAATAGAATGTGGGTGCGTCTCGTATTGGAGAGACGATGCAGTGAATGTGATGGATTGCTCGCATTCTTTTTACAATTCAGAAGAAGGGGTGGAGGTTCAATTTCATTGATTGGGAGATGATTCATCTCAACACCCGTGTCATTTAAAAATGCGAGTTCATCAGCGAAGATTTCCTCAAAAGTTCCATCAATACCCCGATGAATAATGTCATCACAAAGTGCGGGGTGATCTTCAGACTCTAAGAACAGTTCATAATCGGTGTTAATTGTTGACCCGGACATCTCGGTGGAAGAGTCCATACGTGTATGATACATAATTGGGTCAAACAATAACATATGAAAAGAGTGAAGATCGGTATCAGGAGGTTCATCAAATTCGCTGCTGTCGACATCCATTAAGTCGACAGAACAGACCTGAGCAGTAGGTTCGAAGGGTACACTTCCCAACTTGTAAATATTTAGCTCTATCGACCTATTCCCAAAGGATAGGGTCATAGAACCATTACGACAGTTGATTATTGCATTAGAAGTGGCCAAAAAGTGGCTACCTAAAATCACCGGAATTTGATTCCGTGGGTTCGCTACAGGCTGTGTATCAATTACAATAAAGTCCACAGGGAATATAAATTCCCCGATTTTTATTAACACATCCTCCAGTTCACCACTAGGTTTGGTGATTGATCGGTCAGCCATCTGGAGAGTGCAATGGGTTGGCTTCAACTCTCCGATCCCTAACTGCTCATAGACTGAGAAAGGAAGCAAGTTAACACTAGCGCCAAGGTCTAGTAGAGCACGGTTGATGTGTTTTCCCCCAATAGAAATGGAAATCGTAGGATATCCAGGATCCTTACGTTTCCTCGGTAATTGTTGGGGGAAAGCCGTGTCTACTGTTTTTGCCATGAATATCTTCTTGGGCACTTGAGTCTTCCTCTTCCTAGTGCATAAGTTCTTAAGAGTTTTCGCATAGGACGGAACTTGTTGGATGGCATCTAGGAGAGGGATGTTGATGCTAACTTGCTTAAAAATGTTCATAATCTTCTCCATATGTGGACTCGATGTGTTAGCCCTTTAACGATTAGGATAAGGTGCTTTAGCAATAAGCGCTGGGTCCATCATAGGAGAAGGAAGTGGGGGTAGACATGATCCCAAAAGAGGAGTGGGGATCATCTGTGGAGGAGTAGAAGAGGTGGACTGAGGTGGCGAGCCTTATGGGAAACGAAGAATAGGCTCGCAAGAAGGTGGTGGGGTAGAAGAACTCGGGTCAGAATTAGAAGTGTGTGTGCAAGGAAAGGTCTCAGCCGGGGTTTTATTGATTGATTTATCAGTATCATCAAACTCTTCCCCAACATGATTGTCAAGCACTCTTCCAGATCTCAACGTGATTGCATTCACAAGATGTGAATAGCCAGGATTGGGTAAGGGTTGAGCTAGAAGTTTCCCTTTCTTTCTTGCACTCATTTCGACTTTTAGTTGTGCAATTTGTGCTTCCATCGATTTGATATTCTCATTTTGAGAGACAATGATCTTCATTACATTCTCGATGGAAGATTCCAAACTTGCCGTCCCTTGGATGGATTGTTTCATGAAAGTATCCAACGTTTGTGCTAGTGCAGATGTGTTATCTGTACCGGTCAATTGCAAAGGACTAGACGGTGTAAAAGTGTTGGCCGGATTTTGGAAGTTTTGTGATTGAAAGGGGTGCTGACTCAATTGAAGTGGTGGCTGCTGTTGTGGTGGAGGGACCCTTTGGAATTGATTCGGGTTTGGAACCATGTTTTGAGATTGTGATTGGTTCCAAGCAAAATTAGGATGATTCCTCCAACCCTGATCATATGTGGAGGAAAATGGATCGTTTCTAGGTCTTTGAAATGCGGCATTGGTATGCTCATGAACTTGAAACGGACATTCTTCCGTTAAGTGAGACGGATCAGAACAACAGCCACATACAGTTTTGGAGAGTGATATTTGACTTAGGGCGGCGGCTAAAAATTTGTTTTCCATAGCGTCAAATTTCTTGTGTAAAGCTGAAATTTCAGCTCTAATTCCTATGGAAATATCATTGCCATCCCTAGACGATTGACTCACACCCTCCCACTGTAAAGATTTTTCAGCGAAATCTTCTAGAAAATTCCAGGCTTCCCCATCATCTTTAGTCATGAAGTTGCCTTGACACATGGATTCAAGGGTCTGTCTTGTGTAAGGAGTAATGCCCTCATAAATGATTCGGCACAGTTCCCATCTCAGGATGCTGTGATGTGGACATTGGAGTAACAGATCCTTGAAACGTTCAAGACATTTTGAAAATGTTTCAGTTGGAAGTTGGGTGAATTGATAGATTTCGCTACGGACTCGAGCTGTCTTTTTATGTGGGTAGAATTTCTTAAGGAATGCTTTGACGAATTCGTCCCAATTTGAAATGGAATGTGCGGTAGTGTTATATAGCCACTTCTCGGCTAAATCGCACAAGGTAAATGGGAGAAGACGAAGACGCAAAGCATCTACAGACAACTGTGAGGTACCCATCATTGCGCATACATTTTCAAATTTCGTGATAAACACGTATGCGTCCTCAGACTCGAGACCGTGAAATTTTGGTAGAAGGTTGATGTATTGGGGTTTTATTTGAAAATTTTCCCCATTGGCTGGTGGAATGGAAAGAGAGGTAGAAAGTGGACCTCGTGTAGGATAGCACCTCTCTTGGAGAGAGATGCGAGGTGGATTCTGCGCACCAACGGACGGCGGCAGGGTAGTGGTAAAGAAGTTCGATGGAGGTGGATCCATCGATGTGGGTGTGGTGGTGGGTAAAAGAAAGGGTAAATGTAGAAATACCGACTTTAGGGTCGATCGGGGGACGCGGACAAAACAGGCACTAGAATCCTGTTGTCCAGCCTATCTTGCACTAAAAAGGGTTAGTACAAGTGGCAGCGTGATTTTATAATTAGGGGAAATGAAGTGAATGCGGTGTTTGTTTTGAAAAGATACGGATTTTTGAAAAAAATGATGCAACACAACAAATGCAACACACGAAACCCTAGAATCTAGTGGTCACCTAAGTCCGGCTCTAGACCGCTCCTAACTGCCAAAAGACAAGTCGCAGGATAGAATCCTCCACTGCCTCTTTGTTCCCCTGTGGCCGGATAAGTGCCAGGTAAGTGGGAAGGTACTCCACTACGTAAGTAGTGGGCCTAATTAAAAACCACTAGCCTTAGACACACTTGCCTTAGACACCACAAGAAAACGCGGATAAGCAATGAATTACCCACGGCCTTCTTCTGTCCTAATTGAGCGCGAAGGTCCTTAGAGTCATCTCTAGATATTTTTTAGTTAATGTGGGTCAATGCGGATGCAAGTTTTGCGATTTGGGGCCTAGGAAGGGTAATGAACTCCCTACATAATCTGGATTTGGTCGTGCCCCTTAATTTTCCGTATTAATTATGCAAACAACCAAGAATCAAAACACGCACAAATTTTATTTTGCTTTTGCGGCGCAACGATTATTTGCAAAGAAACCTGCAGGAAATTGTTAATTGGAGCAGATGAGGGAGAAGATAAGAAAGAGAGAAGCTTACAGAGGAATTTCGGTACACTGAAACAGCTAGGCCGCCGCAAAACCGCCGCAATAGGAGGCTCCCACCGCGGAACCGCGGTCTTCTGTGCGGATCTCTGTGCAAAATTTTAACAGTGAACTTCTGTTCACTCCTTCAGCTCTCTGGAATATTCACAAAAATTTTATCCAAGCTCCAATGATTCCAGATTTCCTCGCAATCAAATCACAACACACGTAATTGGGTTTGTGCGAGTTTAGATCTAAAAATTATAATGGAATAAATTTTTCAACTCAAATTTCAAAATACGAACAATTAGCGCACTATCCCCGGCAACGGCGCCATTCGATTTTATGTTTTTCCATTGTGTATGTAGAAAATAGAATAGAAATCACAACCAAAAATATTTGACCGCAATCAATAACGGTGTCGATTGCAGCGTGTTAGTAAGTGCGGATCGTCCACAGGGATAGTGTAATCGTTCGTCTTTTGAATTAGATGAATTGAAACTTGAAAGAAAAGAAAAGAAAACAATTCATGATTTATATTTGAAGTTCAAGAATTAGAAAATATAGATCTAATAACAAGAAAAAGATAGAATCAAGAATTGATAGTTTGTTGATTTTTCCAAACCAAATATCAAGAATCGAAATGAGGCTCGTAGGAATCGATCGGATCTGTAGATGTGATGTAATCTTACAATTACGTATTCTTATCCTTCGATGAATTGATACTAGATCGATGATGATCGATCAAGAATTAGGGATTTCTTATGAAACTAGGGTTTCATCTTATCCCTTGTTCTTTCGTCGATATCATTCACATTCTAGCCTCTAGTAATTTCAAGAATCGATCGTAGATCCCTAATTTCGAGTGATAACAATCAAGAAAGCATCGCAACGAAACTAGGTTATCGATTCTTGAACTTGCTAGGGTTTACAAAGCTCGTAGGACTCAAGAATCGTATTAAGATTTGTTACATCATCATTCTATTGATCGTCTCGACTCCTTAACGAGCGGAGTTTTACTCAAACATCACAACAAGAACAACAATTACAAATTGAGATCTAATCATGATGCATGAATTTAAAGAAAGCAAGATTAAAGAATTTCACCTTTTATTTATATCAACAATTTCATTACATTCGCTCAAGAACTACAAGAGGAAGAACTCGATCGTCGATTTGGCTTCGCTCGTCTCCGTGGGTCGCGGATCGGCTTGGATCGCTTGCCCGATTGAAGATCGGCTCGGCTCCTAAAAGGTTGAAGGCTTCTTGCTTGATTGGTACTCAAGATCTTGAATTTGGAGTGGAATTAGGGTTAGGATTTCGTACAAGCCTTGTCACTAGACTTGTGGAAGAAGATGAAGAATTAGAATGATGAGAGAAGACTAACTAATGATTGATTAAAGATTATTGAACTAATGATGAACTAATGAACAACCTTAAGCCTTAGATCTAGGTTCCTATTTATAGCCATCAAAACCCTAGATTTAGGATTTGAATTTTAAGTTTCCCTCCAAAAGTTTGTTGAGGAAATTTGAATTTCCCTCCAAAAGTTAGTTAGAGGAGAAGCTTCTAGATGTGATTAGTTAGGAGGGAGTTTCTAGAAGAAGTTAGTTAGGAGCTTAATTAGGATTAGCTTTGCTTAATGATCTTTGCTGATCTGGCAGAAGACTCTGGAGAATTCTGGAATTTGACGTGTCAAAATGAGGTGTAGGCCTTGAGATAGGAGTTTTGCACTGAAAATTGAGCGATGATGTGGCAATACCGCCGCGGAACAGCGGCGCAAGCCGGCTCCCGCCGCGGTTCCGCGGCTCTTTGGGGGCTTCATGGCTTAAAACTTCAATGGTAATTCTTGGGCTGTCTTATTGGCCTTTATCTGATATGTTGAATTTTATAATTCCTTCTGTATTGCTATCAGATCTGAAATCATTGAGTTGGCGTATTTTTGATCAGCTCTTTTGGCTTTGCTCCTGTAATTTCCTGTATAAATCTCGATACAAGTGTTGCGCAAATACAGAGATGATGCGATGCCATGAAATGCGGTCAATTTCCCTTAAAGTGCCGGTTTAAAAGTCTAACACATGAAATCTGATATTTTACGACTGTTTTGTCAATATGTGAAATATGAATACCGTACACTTCTAAATGAATGCAAAAGATGGGGAAATTGCCGTGTTAAAAATACATTATTTTCGACTGATCAACAGTCGTACGGTCATTTTGGCTCAGTCAAGGACTCGTGCGGGTGGATCTAATGCAATCGAGAAAATGACGGGTTGAACTTGACTAGGATCCTTTGATATGTTGGCTCAGTCAAGGTCACTTGGGTCCTAGGGGTAAAAACTCACATTGGGAGTTTCTAAAGAAACTGAAACTTGCGAGGCATGCACATACCTTTTGGAGTATGGTGACTTGAGTGGATTCCGTCAAGTTATCATGCGATGATAGTTGGATCCCGATTCCCACTGATGAGTTGGTTTACTCCTCGGGTGATCGCGACTAATTCTTCTTTCAGGTTTGGAGAAGAATTTGAGGTTACAGTGGGAGGTTTCCAGATTAGATAAAGTGATAACCATTCTGTTCTACTTTAGAGTGCACGCTGAGTGTTTCTTTTCTCTCTCTCTTTGGCAGCGACCATGGACCCGACCCTAGACTATGACTCAGTGACCAAAATTAACCGAACCTTCTTATAAGACTGGCTTTTAGATTGTCAGAGTTGCAAACCTCATTGCCACTCCTACTTTTACCCTTTTCTCCAGGACACCCCGTATTACTACGAACGTCCACTTCCATTGGACAAAACCATCGTATGGTTATATACGAACTCGAAGGAATTCGAGGATGGTTTCGGGTTCTGGAGAAAACGAATAGGACTATTCAGTTGTCTTTTCCTTTTACCTTCTCTCAGGTTGCGAGTACTCCTTGGTTTAGGAGATAGTACACCTATTATGCAAATTGTATAGTCTTCTTCCAAACCTTAGGCTGGTGCCAAACGGTGGGGAATGAAGAAAACCAATTAGCATAACGATGGTGTACAGAAGGTATTAAGTTAAGACAAAGAAAGGGATTAGTAAGAGAGCAAAGTAAATTGCGACTGCTATTCACGACCAAACCAAGTATTTTTTCGCCAATCCTAAATCACCTTTGTATTTCTCCAGGACACTCCGTATCACTATGAAGATCCACAGTTTATTTGGATATTCCATCGTATGGTTATATACGAACTCGAAAGGAACTTGTTCCAGTTCGGGGATGGATTCTGGTTCAGGAGAAATAGGAATAATGTTTTATTCGGTTGTCATTTATCTTCACCTTCTCTCGCATTGCGAGTGCCCCTAGGATTAGGACAGTACACCCATTATGCTTATTGGATAGTCTTCTTCCAAACCATAGGCTGGTGCCGAACGGTAGGGAAGGAAGAAAACCATTTGGCCTAAAGGGGTGTACAGAAAGTAATGACTAAAGACATATAAAGGGATTTGGACAGATGGAAAAGAGATATACGGTTACAGTTGTGAATCTGGATAATGGAAGAGGCATTACTAGGAATACCAGTATACCCCATCGAAACATTTCAATGTTTCAGTTTCACAGTGTACTGTTAAAAGAAAACTGATTTCCCAATTAGACACTTGCTCCAGGGTATGTATTTACCAGGTTTGATTCTCACATCTGTATGGTTTTACAGATGATGAGTGGGAGTAAGTTATTGGGAATTAGGTGATCATCCTCATTATATCGGAATTCGTTGTAATTGGTGATATTTGAGAAAGTCACCTGGGTTGTTTGTCGGACGGCAAATATTTGGTTTTTAATATCCGTTGTTATGCACCAATTTCAAATTGATATATCTGTACGTCTATTTTTATAGAGTGAGATATACCTTTTTGAAATTATGTCTATGATATTTAGCTATATCAGTGGATGGTTAGGTAAGGAGCATTGAACAGCGGTGTAATTCTTCTTAACCATAGTACAGTTTTCAACCTACGACACACAGTGAATGAGTTATTAGACTCACGGGACTTATACAGAGTATTGTATATTATCCAGTGTCCATTAGGACAGAGGGGTTGGTCCTCATACTATATTCGGCTTACTTATGACTTCTCTAGTTTTTAGACAAGTGTTTCGTAGAAACACAAGGTCCGAATTTTGAGAAGTTATAGGTATAAGAGTAAAGTAGAGAACCAGGTATTGCAAGTATCGGGATTTTTCAAGGTGATCGAAGATGTAGATACTTGTGAATGGTATTCAGTTGATAGTAATGATTAAGAGAACTAGCTTCTCTTTCAGGTTACTCATAATTGGAAGTACTCCTAAGTTGAGTAACGCTGATCGGCCTCTCTTCCATTTGGTTGACATGCACTGGAGACAGCTGCATGATTTGAATCTGGTTCAATTAAATCAGTGCCTCTGTTTCTGTATTGGATATAGAACAGTTCATATCATGGCGATGTTAAGGTACGGGGAGTTGTCCGGCTTATGCTTAAAACCAGACTCCGGATAACTCAAGGCACGTTTCTGTAATTGCTGTTTATGGGTTGACCCGGGCTATGACGAGGGTTGACTTTCTACCATCTGGAAGATCAATAGTGATATTGTTCTTGACTCGCCACATTTTAAAAGAAATGGATTTTTTCAGAAAACAGAAGTGGGAGTATGGTAGAACTGGAAGTGATTCCAGAACCGCAAACGATTACTGAAGATTTGATAAGAACCTAAAGATTCAACCTGGTTTGACATTCCATTAGCCACTCCGCAGATATGGTAGGTAACCTCAGGCACCCGAGAGATACTCCGGTAGCCTCAAGGACGGTGACAGGGAGGTTCTTGTTTACCCAGACTTTCCATTGTTGTTGTTCCAGACTGTGAGACCAGGCAGAAGGATGAGTATAGCGTCGTTCTAAACTTGCTTTAGAAGTGTACGTCTATATGACTCTGCCAGAGGGTTGTCATAGTCAGTGGGAGCAGCGGAAGCATGGTGGACAGGTGGCTTATGTCTATTTATAGACTAAAGCAGATATAGCGGAGATACATCATCTATTTCTGATGTGACAGTCATTGGTTTGACTTCATCAGAATAGGGGATGGGTCTGTTAAGAAGGTAGTAGGGTGTGATGTCCTGGTATTTGATGACATACATAGAGTAAGAAGTAATATTCCTATACTACGATCGGTTATACTATGGTTGTCACACAGTGGTTTCTCTACATAGGACTTGGATATTATATCAGACATTCTGGTTACTAGAACTATGGTTTTAAATCTAGATTTGGGTGGTTTCCCAATCTGGGTACTTAAACAGCATTCTAAAGGTTTTTAGAACGGACGACTCCTGGCACGGTAGTGTACCTGCAGGTGATGGAGTCACCCTCTCTAAAGGTGTCTTACAGACTAAAGGGGAGAGGGATGTGCATGATTGGCAAATCACTTGCTTAGGCAATTGAGTCAATCATGAGATGTCAAGTATAACACCAGATGTTGTTTTTGCAGGAGATGCAATAAGTTGATATTAATCCATCCTGGAGAAACAATCAGAAGCAGCTTTAGAACATAAGTGAATGTTCTAGGGATTTGAAAATGGCAGCCTCCTTTAGGAGACGGTTATCATTCCAGGCTTCCAAGGTGACCTGAATGACAGAGTGGCTGTCAGAGTTATAGTTTTCCCTCTGACGAGGAGCAGTATTTTGGACAGGTGGTCCAGGCGGATACTGAGGGAGGCATGGCGCAGGATACTGATTAAGTTCAGTTGTCGATACAGTCTAAGAAGTTTGGATTTGGAGTTCACTTATGAGCTAGGTCCCATCAGATATCCAGACACATTCTGAGACAGGTATTGCTCATTTCGGGAGATGGCTTTTTCCGCGAACTTGAGATATAGAGAGACAAAGAAAGAAACATCACAGCGGATCCACTCACTGAGGCTATTCCTCGAACGCAATAGTTTCGCAAACGAGCTTTGTGTGACTGACTAGTAGAGGAGTTGGGTGTTCGGTATCACACGGGCTGTGAGTATGCGACATCGCAATAATCAGCCTTGAGTGCAAGTGGGAGATTGTTGGAGATAGTTCCCTCAGAGTCAATTATTGGATCACAGGCACGTGATTGCAATGATTGAGGGAGGACCTATCCCGGTAGGATAGTCTTACTCAAGATGATAGTATGCTATCTGGTTTATCTTTATCATCGTGTACTGCTTTAGGTGACCTTACGAGTCGCTATTACATGTTGATAAAGCCCCTAGGATTCTTGCTTGACTGCCAGCAGTATGAGGGCGATCATATACTTGAGAACTGGAGTCTATAAGCACATCCTTAAAAGGTCCCTAGTCGTGGGAGTTTCGAGACAGGGCATCGATACTCCATAGTAGACTAGTGTATACAGTCGAGACCCCGACGAGGGGCGGTGGCCGGTCTCACAAGCCACTGGTGTCAGTTGATTCACCTAAGATGTTGTTGGAGATAGTGCCCTCATAGTCAATTATTGGATCGCAGGTACGTGATTGCAATGATTGCGGAGGACCTATACCGGTAGGACAGTCTTACTCGAGATGATAGTATGCTATCTGGTTTGCCTTTATCAGTCGTGTACATGTTCAGGTGACTGATTACATGTTACACTTTGATAGAGCCCTTAGGATCTTGCTTTACCACCAACAGTATGATGGCGATCATATACGTGAGAATTGGGTGGTTTATACGCATATCCTTAATTGTGGTCCCTAGTCGTGGGAGTTTCGAGACAGGGCATCGATACTCCGGAGTAGACTAGTGTATACAGTCGAGACCCCGACAAAGGGCGGTGGCCGGTCTCACAAGCCACTGGTGTCAGTTGGATCACCTAAGATGTATACAGGTGCTCATTGGGTTATGAGTACACCGGACAGGACTCGCCGGGAATCTGCTAGTTAGTACTATACCTATCGTCAGATAGCAGTTCCCTGGTGACATGTGTACAGGTTAGTTCATCGACCTGAGGTCGTCATTTGTCTCGTGTGAGTTCCCACTGTGCTTCGATTTCTACCCTACCACGGCTCAAAGGAGTCGTGCAAACAGGTAGCTTTTGGGTACAGTCCCGAGCCATATGGAGGCACGTGAGCGGATCGGCAGGGGATTCGTCTCTCCCGGTATTGGGGGCGAGGTCGTGCTGTGTCTAGGAGAGCCATTACACATAGTCCATGGCCATGGCAGGAGATTTACTGGTAGGTACTCCAGTAGTATCTCAAGGTGTTATTGGGCTTCACTCCGACACGACTTATACTGCTATTGGGGGTCTGACGTTACTAGCCCCCTAGGCAGATATGCGATACTCATAGACGAACGGACCGGACTGTATATACATTGTCACTGTTAGGCTCAGTAGGGTTTCTGGATGAGTTCGCTCATCAGCCTCCCTTGAGGTCAGTCCATGGGCAGCCGTTACGCATAGCTAGTGCCGCTGACGGTTGTTGGTTAAACCCACTGCCAGGGTACTGACGAGTCATTAGAGTCCCCTACAGACAGTTTTCCAAGTTCGGACGAAACGTTGTAGAGGCCGTATGGTTTTATGGCAGGGTTCGGAAAATGCACGTGCGTTTACGCACGTGTTATTTTTTGGGCAGATGATACTGGTCGGCTTTGGTTTAAGCCGGATCCGAGTATTATATTGAGTGGGTGTAATATCTTTGTCTCAGTTGCATTTGTATTCAGTCGTAATACAAATGCGGGTATATTTATACAGTTTCGGGGTTGTCCTGAAATTCGTTTCAGGATCACTTTTGGAAGTTGCCAGTTTCCAGTTTTCTATCAGCCGTCTTTTAACATTCAGTTAAAGACGGATTTGTCTTTTCTTGAGATGAGTGTGGATTCTTCTAGAAGGTTCTAGATATGGTGAGGTGTCTTGTGACTCATTTGTGCTTTTTAATAATTCTATTAATGCATGATGACTAGGTTATTAGATTCATTGTATGCATTAATGGCTTTTAGTAACTCATGCTTCCATTTATGATCAAGATAAGCTTCTTCCTCTTATGGTTACCTCCCCCTCCTCCTACACTCACCCCCCCCACTCCAATAAGTGGCCGGCCCCCTCCTCTCTCTCATTCACTTGATGTTTTTCATTTGTAGAAAAGATTATGATAGTATTTGGGGTGCATGGAAATTTCATTGCCTTTTTCATTCCATCACCCGATCCGAGCGGCAACTTCATTAACCGATCGTCCACGGTTTTGGACGAAGTGAGACAAAGTCATCTACTCATTCTCTACATCATTCTTGGTCGTCTCTTTTAGCAAACTTGACGACCGAGTTGCCTCGAGTCAGAGGCGGGAGCCCGTTTAAAGAATCAGTGATGTGGTGCCACCTGGACGAGCAGATCGGAGATCGACGAGATCGGAGCAGCCGCAACAGAGCGTGGGATGATGGTTAAAGAACGAAGGACTCGGATCGTTCGGTATAACCTTTTTACACTCTTTACAGTTTGTTAGTTTAGCAATAATGGAAGATCCGGGTTAAAGTATACGATAGCGCCAGTTAAAAGTTTTTTGTTCCGCATTTGGCGTCTGTAGACGGCCGGGGCGCTAGCGTAAACTTACAGTGGTATCAGAGCCTCACCATTTTGCTATACTAACTTGTGCTAACGCGTTTAAAATATCGATCGAACCGGAAATCAAAAACTGCAAAATCTAAGCTTGACAGTTTCTGTCGATTTTAAAAGGGTTCCAAAATTAATTTTACACATACCAGAAAATCAAGCAGGGTTTTTTAGGAATACTGTAGAAATTCGAGGAAGTGATTCCACTGTTCCGCCGCGGATCCGCGGTCCAAGCCAAGGTTTGCCGCGGATCCGCCGCAGAAAAGTGAGATCACTCACTCAATTTTCTACAGTGCATTCCATGTTGGAAATTGGGGTTTTTGGTATATATCTTTTGGGCCCAGATTTTGTTACTGTTCACCAGTTTTGCGTGGGGCCCACTTTGTGATATTTAGTCGATCGAAATTTAAACATTTTAGTTCACAGTGCTTACATTATATCTCCGACCGGGAATGTCATTTGATCGGTAAACCGCGTCTGATTGCTGTAGTTCTTTTAGACGGGTTTGCGAACGTGGCATTCGCGTTGATGTTCTGTGTTGTGCTGTGATGTTGCGGATTTGTCGTGGTGGATAGCAGTGTGCAATGGTAGTACAGTTTGAGTTTATTTGTACATTTGATATTGCGGGGCGAGCGTCCAACATGTGGACTGCCGTCACTGCCTGTTGTATAATATTCTTTTGGGGCACGACCAGGTTGCGGTCGATGTACCTGTTGTAGTATTTTTCATTACTGTACTAGGTTTTGCCCCGCGACGGAGTGCACGGATAGCCGGGTTCTGGGGGGCAACGGGTCCGCATCTCATGGCTTTGAGAGGCGGAGGGGTCCTGTTAGTGTATATGCCCTAGAGGCCATTACTGTATCATACTAGTTTGTATATTACTTAATGGATGCTTGGGATATTCACCTTGTATATACAATCTTGCTCAAAATAGTAGTATGCTACTTGGTTTGTTTCTACTTCAATGTGTACTTGTGTTTATTTCAGTATATCACTTATACGCATTAGTGGAGCCCTTAGGATCTTTGCTTGATTACCAGCGTTGTGATGGCAGTCACACTAGTGGGGGCTGGGTAATCTATAAGCACATCCTTATTCAGGTCCCTGGTCGCAGGACTATCGAGACAGGGCATCGATACTCCGGAGTAGACCAGCGCATGCGCTTCTCATCCCAGTGTGGGAGACGGTCTGTCCCACAGCCGTCAGTACGTCGTACTTGAGATAATATGCGGGTGCTCGTTAGGTTACGGGTACACTGGACAGGACTCGTCGGGAACTGACTAGTTGGTATTATACCTATCGTCAGTTATCAGTTCCCAGGTGACATGAGTACAGCTTAGTCCGCTGACTTGACACTGTCACTTCGCCTCGGGTGTGTTCCCACTGTACTTTGATCACTACCCTACCACGGCTCAAAGGAGTCGTGCAAACAGGTGGTGGTTGGGTGCAGTCCCGAAGCACTTGGAGGCAGTGACGGTTAGACAGGATTCGTCTCTCCCGGTATTGGGGGTTGACATCGCGCTGTGTCTAGGAGAGCCATTACACGAGTAGTCCCTGGCCAGGGCAAACGAGATATACTGGTAGGTTTCCAGTGTTATCTCAGGGTGTATTGGGCTTCACTCCGGCACGACTTGTACCGCTATTGGGGGACTGACGTTTACCGCCCCCTAGGCCCGCCATGCGATGTATCAGACGAACAGACCGGACTGTATGGAGAATGTCACACTCAGGCTCAGTAGGAGTTCAGATGGGTTTCGCCTCGTCGGTCTTCTTGTCGGCATTACCTGGGGACCGTTACGCACAGCTAGTGCCGCTTGCGGTCTGTGGTTAAACCCACTGCCAGCGTAGTGTCGAGTCTTTAGAGTCCCACACAGAAAGCTTTTCGCCTTTAGGCAAAAGAGTAGAGGTCGCATGGTATTGCGACAGGTCGCATGGTTTTGCGACAGGGTTCGGTCACATCCGTGCACTTGTGCACGTACAGTGTCCGGACAGTTTACACTAGCGGGCTTTGGTTTAAGCCAGATCCTAGTGTACCTTATGGGATTGGATTTATCCAGTTTGCATTCGTGTTCCTCGGAACGCGGATGCGGGTGTGTATGCACAGTTGACAGGGAGGCAGAGGCAGCGGATTCTCATTAGGGTTGTTGACAGTTGACCGTTGACTTTTTGACTTTATGCTCAACCCTAATGAGAATATGATTTGTGGTTAACTATTATATTAATTAAGTATTATGGTGATATGGTTGTTGACTTGTTGACTTTTGTTGACTTGTTGACTTTGGTGACTTGTTGACTTTTGTTGACTTGTTGACCGGTTGACTAGGCTTGACTAGTTGACCATCATGATGACCATGGTTATCATTTCATGCCAAAGACTTTTTTCTTGCTTGCTTTTTGAGTAAAATGAGTGCATGATATGATAACCTTATGGTTGCTTCTAACCATTACCAAAAGACTTTTTTGATATGATGAGTTATGATCACTTTGGATTATGAGAGGGTGAAAGGAAAAAGAGAGCCTCATTCTTTCTTGCTCATTCTCTCTCTTGTTCTTGAGCTCTCCCCTTGCTCTCACCCTCAACCTCTTGCTCCCTCTCTTGATCTATGGTTCTCTTGTCTCATGAGTTGAGAATCAAGAACCATAGATAAAATCCCATTCTATTTCCTCTCTACTCATTCTAGTTCACTAGGTTTAGCAAACCAAGTGAACTAGTTTCTTCAAAGACCGAAGAAGGAGCTAAAGGTTGGAGCTTTCAAGTGGATCTATCTTCGGCGTACGGAGACGACGAGAAGGAGCCATCGGACCACCACCGGAGCTTGAAGACGAAGGAGTTCAAGACAAGCTAGGTATAACCATCTCTATCCGAGTAGCTAAATATCTTTAGCTTAGTATGCTAGTTTTAGTTTAGGTAAAGATCCCGACCTAGCTTAGTCCATGTTGCCTCTTGCGTTAAAATTTTGATTTTATACCGTTTCCGCCTCCCCGTAAGAACCGGGGGTCGCAACGTGGACTTACAGTGGTATCAGAGCCTAACTAAACTTAAACTAGCTTGGTAGTGAAGTGTAACGAAGTTCGGAACCGAAAAAAATCACAAAACCGGATAATCACAAAAACTGAGTTTCTGTTGAAATTTTTTCTGCTCAAAATGAAAAACTTTATACTCCTAAATTCGGCTCAGGGTTTTGTGTGAACACCCAAGAAAAACGATACAGTGATTCGCCTAAAGTGCCGCGCTTCCGCCGCGTGATCCTTCTTAGACGCCGCTGAACCGCCGCGACTTGGTGTCTTCTCTGCATCGTTTTTCGTGCAGTGTGTTTGTGTGTTGGTTTTGGGATTTTTAAAATATATTATATGTGCCCAGATTTTCCAGAAAAGAAATTTCCTTTTGGGGTCCTATAATTCCGTATTTTTTTCCGAACTTCACTGCACTTTGACTATGATGGTTATATCTGTGATGCTTGCATGTATTGAACGTCGGCTAATCGCTATAAGTCGATTAGTCGGGGTTATACATGATCTGTAATGTGCTGGAATGTGTATATGAATGTGTTGGACTGTCGCGGGTGAATAGCCGGGGTGGATGTGAGATGAGCTTTTGTTTTTCTTTCATTCATTGTAAATGTAAATTGATGTAATAATATTATTTGTTTGGCCGCACAACCGGGTCGGGGTTGTAGCCGTCATTGTATAATTCTTTTTACTGTTTTTGCTCCTAGGATAGACCCATGGAGGGGTGCACAAACTACCGAGTACTTGGCGGGTAGTTTGCCGCACCCGTAGGGGTCTTGGGTGGGGTATTTGGCTATTCACCGCGACCGTGTTATCCGCTTTTCGTTTCAGGCTCGAAAGGATTGCGGATTGCTAGTATATCCAATGCATTCATCTGTGATCTGTAATGTCTATCATTGCTTACTATTTAGGCGTTGCTTATGTTTTACAGACGCGCTAGCCCAGCCCCCGCTCTGTCGTTAGTTAAGTAACCTAACGGGTAATGACGGGGCCCAGTGGCGAATGCGAATGGCATAAGCGTACGTCATATTTTGGTTGTTTTCTGCAATGGTAGGGTTAAATGATGGGACGCATTAAAAGAACTAATGCAAGATAATAAACCAAGTTAAAGTCGTTGGAACACTTTCGAAAAACCACTCGGTTCTTTTCAAAATAACTTTTAAATGCGGAGCTTGAGCCACTCCTTCTAAAAGCTATCTCGTTCCATCGATTAAATCAAGTTCACTACGTTCACGGTTTCGCCAAAACCATTCGTAGCCCTCCGTCGTTTCGTATGAATATTCAATAAGTATTCAAGCTGTGTTTGTTGACCTTCGTCAAAGCATAGTGATTGGTAGCTATTGGGTATTCATATGTAGCATAGATAGATGCGTTGGTTTGGGACATTCGCATTACCTTGTTGACCTTCGTCAAGGGTACATACGGGTGGATTCAAATTAACCTGGATAATGACGGGCAGAACTTGACATGTGACTTATGATTTGTTGACCTTCGTCAAGGTCATAAGAGCATAGGGCAAAAATCCACATCGGGAGTTTCATAAGTACTGAAACTTGCTAGATTTGCATACCATTTGGAGTGTGATGATTCTGGTAGGATTCCTTCAGTTTCGTCACGCGATGATATTTGGATCCCGATCCTACTGTGAGTATATGCTACTCCTCGGGAAAATTCTCACTTAACGATCAATGCTATAAACCTAGTAGGTGCCTAGAAAGGTGTTAGCGGGGCTACGCCCCCAGGGAAAAGAGGTTCTCTAATTAAGGAACTTCGCGAAAGCGTTGGAAAACCTCCCTCGAAGTACCGACACCGGCCTGGCTGAACGGTTAAGCAAGTATTGTACGGTGGGATTGATCCTGACTAATTCTTCCTTTATGGTTTGAGGAGGGATTCGAGAAACAGTGGGAGCCATCCTGTTTAGACAAACTAAAAACCACTCTAAACTTGCAAGAGCATCATGCTGAGTGTTTCTTCTTCTCTCTCCTAATTGCAGCGACCAATCAACATGACTGGACTTAAGTTACTCCTAGATAAAAACAAACTGACAGGGCCAAACTATAAAGATTGGCTCAGGAATGTCACGATAGCAATCACTTATGACAAGCTGGGGTATCTTCTTACCACCAAAGCTCCCCCTGTCCCTGGTCCAACTTCCAGTGTCGTGGATAAGGAAATCCGCAAGACTTGGGAGATTGATAGCGCGAAGGCCAAGTGCCTCCTGCTTGCCTCGATGGACAACGAACATCAGAGGAGGCATGAGAATATGGACATGGAGTCCATATTGCTCCATACAAAAGAACTGTATGGAGAGCAATCACGTATCGCAAGATACGAAGCGTCGAAAAAGTTATTTTCGAAAAGAATGGCCGTCGGATCATCAGTAGCCGAGCATGTGCTAAAGATGATCGGCTTCATTGAGGAGCTCGCTGACCTAGGGATCACATTGGAGAGTGAGCTATATACGGATATAGTTCTCCAGTCCCTTCCTTCCACTTACGCCCAGTTTATACTGAACTTCAACCTACAAGAAAAAGAGGTTGAACTATCAGAGCTCCTCAACATGCTGAGGAGCGCAGAGGGCACCCTACAGAAAGGTAGGGAAACATCCACTTTGTTTGTAGGAGGATCATCTTCTTCTAGGTCCAAGGCGAAAGCCAAGGGAAAGAAGAAGAAGGCCCCCGCCAAACCAAGGGGCGGTGTTGGTAAAGTGGATACGAAGGGAAAAGGCAAAGCAACAAAGATAGCGGGGAAGCTTGTGGATAAGGAAGAATGCTTCTATTGTCATAAGAAAGGACACTGGAAGAATGATTGCAGGGCCTGGAAGGCCAGAACACAGGAATTGAAGCAGGTTGCAGCTTCAGCTTCAGGTGTGTATGTTATTGAAAACTGTCTTTCAATAAACTCTACTTCCTGGGTATTGGATACCGGATCAGGATCTCATATCTGTAATTCTTTGCAGGCGTTGAGAAACCGTAGTGTTTTGAAGGCAGGTGACATGACCCTCAAAGTTGCGAACGGAGCTAGCATGGATGCTAAAGCCGTGGGGGACTATCACCTGGGAATGTCAGATGGACATGTTTTGGTTTTGCGTAATTGCTTTTTTGTACCCAACGCAACTTGTAATATCATTTCTGTATCTTTAGTTTCTAAAGAAGGTTATGAATTTGCGTTTGTAAGTAATGTTGTAAACATTCACCTTAATCAAGTTTTGATTGGGTCAGGTACATTGAGTAATGGTATATACGTGTTAAACCAACCACAGATTTTCAACGTCCAGAATACACACAAAAGAAAGTCTCTGGAAATAAATCAGACTTTCTTATGGCATTGTAGATTGGGTCACATCAATGAGAGAAGGTTGACTAAGTTACATACAGAAGGATATTTGAATGCGTTCGAATATCAATCGTATGCCACTTGTCAATCTTGTCTCAAAGGAAAGATGACAAAGACTCCGTTTACTGGACAAGGAGTAAGAGCGAGCGAGCTCTTAGGACTCGTACACAGTGACGTGTGCGGTCCAATGTCTACACATGCCCGAAGCGGACATTCTTACTTCATTACTTTTACGGATGACTTCTCAAGGTACGGTTATGTCTTCTTAATGAAACATAAGTCCGAGGCCTTTGGAAAATTCCAGGAGTATAAGAATGAAGTAGAGAAACAGACCGGCAAAAGTATTAAGATTCTAAGATCGGATCGAGGTGGAGAATACTTAAGTGCCGAATTCCTGAATTACTTAAAAGAGAATGGTATTCTCTCTCAGCTTACTCCTCCATACACTCCGCAACATAACGGTGTATCGGAGAGACGGAACCGAACCCTATTGGATATGGTTCGGTCCATGATGAGTAACGCTGAGTTACCGCGATCATTCTGGGGATATGCACTAGAAGCAGCTGCGTATCTCTTGAACAAGGCTCCTACCAAGACTGTGCCCACCACCCCATATGAGATGTGGACTGGGAAGAATCCCTGTCTTAATTATCTTAAGGTATGGGGATGTCCAGCTTTTGTAAAAAAGCAGCATGCGGACAAGCTTGAGGCACGTTCAGTACAGTGTAAGTTTGTGGGATACCCAAGGAACTCCAGGGGGTATCTTTTCTATTCCGCTGAGGAACAAAAGGTTTTTGTTTCTCAGCATGCCCGCTTCTTGGAAACTGAGTTTTTGGAAACCCAGATAAGTGGGAACACAATAGAACTGGAAGAAATTCCAGAACCACAGACTGTTACTGAAAGCTTAGTGGAACCAGAGGGTTCAACAGAACAGGACATTCCTACGCCGCTCCGCAGGAGTAGTAGGCAGTCTCATCCGCCCGAGAGATACTGCGGTTTTCTCATAGACGGGGATAGAGAGGATTGCATCATAGATTATGATGAGCCTACTAGCTTCCAGCAGGCCGTTCAGAGCGCTGACTCAGTGAAATGGCTGGATGCAATGCGGACCGAAATGGAGTCCATGTACACCAACAAGGTATGGACGTTGGACATTGCTCCAGACGGGGTAAAACCCGTAGGATGCAAGTGGATCTTCAAAAGGAAGATTGGTGTAGATGGACAGGTTGAGACCTATAAAGCTAGGCTGGAAGCAAAGGGTTTTCGTCAAAGACCTGGCTTGGACTACGACGAAACCTTTTCTCCAGTAGCCATGCTGAAATCCATTCGGATCCTTCTTGCCATTGCTGCCTTCCACGATTATGAGATTTGGCAGATGGACGTAAAAACCGCTTTTCTAAATGGAAATTTAGAGGAGTGTGTCTATATGGATCAGCCAGAGGGTTTCATTCAGAGTGGGAGCAGCGGAAAGGTGTGCAAGTTGCTTAAGTCCATCTATGGACTAAAGCAGGCATCGCGGAGTTGGAACATCTGCTTTGATGAGACGGTCAAAGAATTTGGCTTTATCAAAAATCCAGATGAACCATGCATCTATAGTAGATTTGTAGCGAGAACTGTAGTATTCCTCGTTTTATACGTGGATGACATTCTCTTAATAGGAAATGACATTCCTATGCTACAATCTGTCAAGGGGTTCTTGTCACACAGGTTCTCCATGAAAGACCTGGGTGATGCCTCGTACATTCTGGGTATCCGGATCTACCGTGACAGATCCAAGAGGATATTAGGACTTTCACAGTCCAGGTACATCGACACCATACTGAAGAGATTCAGTATGGAAGATTCCAAGCGCGGTAACCTACCGGCTTGTCACGGGATCACCCTCTCTAAAGAGATGTCTCCCAAGACTGATTTGGAGAGGGATCGCATGTCTATTATACCCTACGCTTCTGCGGTAGGCTCTATAATGTATGCGATGTTGTGTACCAGACCGGATGTAGCTTATGCACTGAGTGTGGTAAACCGGTATCAGTCTAACCCTGGGGAGAAACACTGGATAGCGGTAAAGAACATTCTCAAGTACCTGAGAAGGACTAAGGAGATGTTCTTGGTGTATGGCGGAAAGGACCTCCAGATCGAGGCCTTTGCTGACTCCAGCTTCCAGAGTGACAAGGATGATTCCAAGTCCATGTCGGGTTTTGTCTTTACCCTCAATGGAGGGGCGGTGTGTTGGAAGAGTTCCAAACAGGAAACCGTTGCAGACTCGATGATGGAAGCGGAATACATCGCTGCATCTGATGCCGCAAAAGAAGCTGTCTGGATGAGGAAGTTCTTGAAAGAACTTCAGGTGGTTCCGTCCATTGTTGATCCAATACCTCTGTATTGCGACAACAACGGGGCTATAGCTTTAGCGAAGGAACCCAGGTCCCATCAGAAATCCAGGCACATCTTAAGGCGGTATCACCTGATCAGGGAGATCGTGGATCGCCAGGAGATCGAGGTTCGGAGAGTCGCTTCAGAAGATAACACTGCAGATCCATTCACCAAGGCCTTGCCCCAGACTCAGTTCGAGCGGCTGATCGAGATGATAGGTCTTCGATACGCCAGTACATGGCCTTAGTGCAAGTGGGAGATTGTTAGTGTATATGCCCTAGAGGCCATTACTGTATCATACTAGTTTGTATATTACTTAATGGATGCTTGGGATATTCACCTTGTATATACAATCTTGCTCAAAATAGTAGTATGCTACTTGGTTTGTTTCTACTTCAATGTGTACTTGTGTTTATTTCAGTATATCACTTATACGCATTAGTGGAGCCCTTAGGATCTTTGCTTGATTACCAGCGTTGTGATGGCAGTCACACTAGTGGGGGCTGGGTAATCTATAAGCACATCCTTATTCAGGTCCCTGGTCGCAGGACTATCGAGACAGGGCATCGATACTCCGGAGTAGACCAGCGCATGCGCTTCTCATCCCAGTGTGGGAGACGGTCTGTCCCACAGCCGTCAGTACGTCGTACTTGAGATAGTATGCGGGTGCTCGTTAGGTTACGGGTACACTGGACAGGACTCGTCGGGAACTGACTAGTTGGTATTATACCTATCGTCAGTTATCAGTTCCCAGGTGACATGAGTACAGCTTAGTCCGCTGACTTGACACTGTCACTTCGCCTCGGGTGTGTTCCCACTGTACTTTGATCACTACCCTACCACGGCTCAAAGGAGTCGTGCAAACAGGTGGTGGTTGGGTGCAGTCCCGAAGCACTTGGAGGCAGTGACGGTTAGACAGGATTCGTCTCTCCCGGTATTGGGGGTTGACATCGCGCTGTGTCTAGGAGAGCCATTACACGAGTAGTCCCTGGCCAGGGCAAACGAGATATACTGGTAGGTTTCCAGTGTTATCTCAGGGTGTATTGGGCTTCACTCCGGCACGACTTGTACCGCTATTGGGGGACTGACGTTTACCGCCCCCTAGGCCCGCCATGCGATGTATCAGACGAACAGACCGGACTGTATGGAGAATGTCACACTCAGGCTCAGTAGGAGTTCAGATGGGTTTCGCCTCGTCGGTCTTCTTGTCGGCATTACCTGGGGACCGTTACGCACAGCTAGTGCCGCTTGCGGTCTGTGGTTAAACCCACTGCCAGCGTAGTGTCGAGTCTTTAGAGTCCCACACAGAAAGCTTTTCGCCTTTAGGCAAAAGAGTAGAGGTCGCATGGTATTGCGACAGGTCGCATGGTTTTGCGACAGGGTTCGGTCACATCCGTGCACTTGTGCACGTACAGTGTCCGGACAGTTTACACTAGCGGGCTTTGGTTTAAGCCAGATCCTAGTGTACCTTATGGGATTGGATTTATCCAGTTTGCATTCGTGTTCCTCGGAACGCGGATGCGGGTGTGTATGCACAGTTGACAGGGAGGCAGAGGCAGCGGATTCTCATTAGGGTTGTTGACAGTTGACCGTTGACTTTTTGACTTTATGCTCAACCCTAATGAGAATATGATTTGTGGTTAACTATTATATTAATTAAGTATTATGGTGATATGGTTGTTGACTTGTTGACTTTTGTTGACTTGTTGACTTTGGTGACTTGTTGACTTTTGTTGACTTGTTGACCGGTTGACTAGGCTTGACTAGTTGACCATCATGATGACCATGGTTATCATTTCATGCCAAAGACTTTTTTCTTGCTTGCTTTTTGAGTAAAATGAGTGCATGATATGATAACCTTATGGTTGCTTCTAACCATTACCAAAAGACTTTTTTGATATGATGAGTTATGATCACTTTGGATTATGAGAGGGTGAAAGGAAAAAGAGAGCCTCATTCTTTCTTGCTCATTCTCTCTCTTGTTCTTGAGCTCTCCCCTTGCTCTCACCCTCAACCTCTTGCTCCCTCTCTTGATCTATGGTTCTCTTGTCTCATGAGTTGAGAATCAAGAACCATAGATAAAATCCCATTCTATTTCCTCTCTACTCATTCTAGTTCACTAGGTTTAGCAAACCAAGTGAACTAGTTTCTTCAAAGACCGAAGAAGGAGCTAAAGGTTGGAGCTTTCAAGTGGATCTATCTTCGGCGTACGGAGACGACGAGAAGGAGCCATCGGACCACCACCGGAGCTTGAAGACGAAGGAGTTCAAGACAAGCTAGGTATAACCATCTCTATCCGAGTAGCTAAATATCTTTAGCTTAGTATGCTAGTTTTAGTTTAGGTAAAGATCCCGACCTAGCTTAGTCCATGTTGCCTCTTGCGTTAAAATTTTGATTTTATACCGTTTCCGCCTCCCCGTAAGAACCGGGGGTCGCAACGTGGACTTACAGGTCCCACTCTAGAATTGGCAGACTATTCGCTGCACTCGTAGGGGGTACAGGTTGACCCAAGGAGGGGTGCCCAAGATTACCGGAATCCGTGAAGTGGAGGGTGGTCCATTCACTATGCTGTAGGGGGCTGCCTCGCTTCACGTTTTGGCGGGTAACTTGCCGCACCCGTAGGGGTCTAGGTTTCATTGCACAGGCTATCCACACGACAGGGGAACGTCGGGTTTCAGCAGCGGCTCTGTGAAACTCGGGGATCCCAGATTATCTGTATTGTTCTGTGATGCTTATTACTTTTCTGTAATGTTGCATACTATCACGCCTGGAGCGATTATTGTATATTGGTTTATATACTATTAGATGTTGTATATGTTTTACACCCGCGCTAGTCCAGTCCCCGCTCTGTCGTTAGTTAAGTAACCTAACGGGTGATGACGGGACCCAGTGACGAATGCGGATGGCATATACGTACATTTTATTTTCGTTCTTTTCTGGTGTGATTTTTGATGGGACTGCATTGATTCTGATCAATGCAAAGTAAAACAAACCTATTTATAGTTGTTTGAACAAATTTAAAAAGGTGTTATTGCAAAGACGTTTCCTTTTGTTTTGCATAGCGGTATTCAGTGGAATATCCTGCACCTCATTCGACGGGGCAAGGGCCGATATCCCTTCACCGGGACTGACCCCTTGGGCAGAAGTTTGCGTCAGGGTAATAACTTCACTATAGTCGATTACAAGTTGCTTTGCATAGCGGTATTCAGTGGAATATCCTGCACCTTATTCCACGAGGAAAGAGCCGAGATCCCTTCACCGGGAATGACCTCTTTAGCAAAAGGTTTTCGTCACTATATTTTAAAAAGCTATCAGGTTCCTTCAGCGATATCAAGTTCGTTACGTTAAAGGTTTTTCGCCAAAAACCAGCCGTAGCCCTCCCTCACTTCTTTTGAGTATTCAGTAGTATTCAAGCTATGTATTTTAGCCAAAGTTAAGGCATAGTGTTTGGTAGCTGCTGGGTATTCAATTGTTGCATAGATAGATGAGTTAGTTTGGGACAGTCGTTCTGCCGATTGGCCAAAGTCAGGGGCATGTGCGGGTGGGTTCAAATTGACAAGATAGTGACGGGTAGAACTTGGCATGCGACTTATGACATTTTGACCAAAGCCAAGGTTATAAGAGCATGGGGCAAAAATCAGATCGGGAGTTTCTAAAGAAACTGAAACTTGCCAAGTATGCGCATACCTTCTGGAGTATGAGTAACGTGGATGCATTCCATCACGTTATCATACGATGAGAGTTGGATCCCGATTCCCACTGATGAGTTGGTTTACTCTTCGGGTGATCCCGATTGATTCTTCTTTCAGGTTTGGAGGAGAATTTGACAGGACAGTGGGATGTTTCCGGATTAGATAAAGTGATAACCATTCTGATCTAGGTTAGAGTGCACGCAGAGTGTTTTCTTTTCTCTCTCTCTTTGGCAGCGACCTTTGACCGACCCTAGACTATGACTCAGTGACCAGGTTGACCGAACCTTCTTAAAATACTGGCTTTTGGATTGTCCGAGTTGCATAAGTCATTGCCACTCCTTCTTTTACCCTTTGCATTTCTCAGAACACCCGTATTACTACAGACATCCACTTCCATTGGATAGATCCATCGTATGGTTATATACGAACTCGAAGGGACTTCTTCGAGGATGGATCCAGGTTCAGGAGAAATAGAATTGGTTTATTCAGTTGTCTTTTATTATCACCTTCTCTCAGGTTGCGAGAGCTCCTTGGTTTAGGAGAGTACACCTATTATGCTTATTGGATAGTCTTATTCCAAACCATAGGCAGGTGCCGAAAGGTAGGGAATGAAGAAAACCAATTGGCCTAAGTAGGGTGTACAGAAGGTAATATGTAAAGACAAAATAAAGGTATTAGAAAGAGGGCAAAGTAAATTGCGACTGTTATCATTCACGACCAAAACCGCGTACTTCGTCGCCACTCCTATTTCACCTTTAAAAAGAATAAGGTATTATTCAGTTGTCTTTTATCATCATCTTCTCTCAAGTTGCGAGTACTCCTTGGTTTAGGAGGGTACACCTATTATGCTTACTGGATAGTCTTCTTCCAAACCATAGGCTGGTGCCGAACGGTAGGGAAGGAAGAAAACCATTTAGCCTAACGATGGTGTACAGAAGGTAACGACTAAAGACAAATAAAGGGATTTGGAGAGATGGCAATAAAATATACGGTTGAAGTCATGAATTGGATTATGGAAGAGGCATTGCTATGAATACCAGGATACCCCTACGAAACATTTTCATGTTTCAGTGCATTGTTAAAGAAAAACTGTTTTCCCGATTAGACACTTACTCCAAGGGTATGTATTTACCAGGTTTCATTCTCATATCTGTATGGTTTTACAGATGATGAGTGGGAGTAAGTTATTGGGAATTAGGTGATTATCCTCATTATATCGGAATTCGTTGTAATTGGTGATATTTGAGGAAATCGCCAGGGTACAGTTTTTAACCTACGACGCACAGGTTTTTAGTTGCTTAAACTCAGCGGACTTATACAGAGTATTGTATGTTGTCCAGTGTCCATCGGGACAAAGGGGTAGGTCCTCGTACTATGTTCTGTTTACTTATAACTTCTCAAGTATTTAGACAAGTGTTTCATAGAAATACAAGGTCTAAGTTTTGAGAAGTTATGGGTATAAGAATAAAGTAGAGAACCAGGTATCACAAGTATCGGGATTCTTCAAAGAGATCGAAGATGTAGATTCTTGTGATTGGTATTCAGATGATAGTGATGGTTTTGAGAAACGTGTTTCTCTTTCAGGTTACTCATAATTGGATGGATTCCTAAGTTGAGTAATGCTGATTAGCCTCTTTCCATTAAGTTGATATGCACTGGAGACAGCTGCATGATTTGAATATGGTTCCAATTAAATAAAGTGCCAAAGTTTCTATATTGGATATAGAATAGTTCGTACCATAAAAGATGTTAAGGTACGGGGAGTTGTCCAGCTTATGCTTAAAACCAGACTCTGGATAACTCAGGGCACGTTTCTGGAATGGCTGTTTGTGGGTTGACCCTGGCTATGACGAGGGTTGATATTCTACCATTTGGAAGATCAATAGTGATATTGTTCTTGACTCGCCACAGTTTTAGTAAAATGGATCTTTTTCAGAAAACAGCAGTGGGAGTATGGTAGAACTGGAAGTGATTCCAGAACCGCGAACGATTACGGAAAATTTAATAGGACCTATATATTCAATCAGGTTTGACATTCCAATAGCCACTCCGCAGATATGGTGGGTAACCTCAGACACCCGAGAGGTACTTCGGTAGCCTCAAGGACGGTGACAGGGAGGTTCTTATCTACCCTGACTTGACACTACTGTTGTTCCAGGCTATGAGACCCGGTAGGAGGGTTCCCGTAGTCAGTGGGAGCAGCGGAAGCATGGTGGGCAAGTAGCTTATGTCTATTTATAGACTAGAGCAGTTATAGCGGAGATAGATCATCTAATTTTGATGTGACAGTCATGGGTTTGACTTCAATCAGAATAGGGGATGGATCTGTTGAGAAGGTAGTAGGGTGTGATGTCATGGTATCTGAATGACATACACAGAGTAGGAAGTAAAATTCCTATACTGCGATCGGTTGTACTGTGGTCGTCACACAGTTGTTTCTCTAGACAGGATATGGATATAATATTTGACATTCTGGTTTCTGGATCTATGGTTTTAGATCTAGATTTGGGTAGTTTCCCAATGTGGGTACTTTGACAGATATTCTAATGGTTTTTAGAATAGTTGACTCCTAGCATGGTGGTGTACCTGCAGGTGATGGAGTCACCCTCTCTAAAGGTGTCGTACAGACTAAAGGGGAGAGGACTGTGCATGATTGGCAGATCACTTGCTTAGGCAATTGATTCAATCGTGAGGTGTCAAGTACCACACCAGATGTTGTTTTTGCACTAGATGCGATAAGTTTGTATTAATCCAATCCTGGAGAAACATAAGGAAGCAGTTTTAGAACATAAGTGGATGTTCTACGGATTTGATGACGGCAGCATCTTTCGGGAGACGGTTATCAATACAGGCTTCAAAGGTGACATGGTTGACAGAGTGATTGTCAGAGTTATAGTTTTTCCCTCTGATGAAGAGGGACAGTATTATGGACAGGTGGTCCAAAAGGATACTGTGGGTGGCATGGTGCCGGATACTGATTAGGTTCAGTGATGTATACAGTCTAAGAAGTTTGGATTTGGAGTTCATTTATGAACTAGGTCCCATCAGATATCCAGACATATTCTAAGACAGGTATTACTCGATTCGGGAGATGGCTTTCTCCGCGAACTTGAGATTAAGAGAGATATAGAAAGAAACATCTAGGCGGATCCACTCACTGAGGCTATTTCTCGAACACAATAGTTTTACAAACGGGCTTTGTGAAACTGATTAGTAGAGGAGTTGGATGTTCGGTTTCACACGGGCTGTGAGTAGTCGACATTGCAATAATTAGCCTTGAGTGCAAGTGGGAGATTGTTGGAGATAGTGCCCTCATAGTCAATTATTGGATCGCAGGTACGTGATTGCAATGATTGCGGAGGACCTATACTGGTAGGACAGTCTTACTCGAGATGATAGTATGCTATCTGGTTTGCCTTTATCAGTCGTGTACATGTTCAGGTGACTGATTACATGTTACACTTTGATAGAGCCCTTAGGATCTTGCTTTACCACCAACAGTATGATGGCGATCATATACGTGAGAGTTGGGTGGTTTATACACATATCCTTAATTGTGGTCCCTAGTCGTGGGAGTTTCGAGACAGGGCATCGATACTCCGGAGTAGACTAGTGTATACAGTCGAGACCCCGACGAGAGGCGGTGGCCGGTCTCACAAGCCACTGGTGTCAGTTGGATCACCTAAGATGTATACAGGTGCTCATTGGGTTATGAGTACACCGGACAGGACTCACCGGGAATCTGCTAGTTAGTACTATACCTATCGTCAGATAGCAGTTCCCTGGTGACATGTGTACAGGTTAGTTCATCGACCTGAGGTCGTCATTTGTCTCGTGTGAGTTCCCACTGTGCTTTGATTTCTACCCTACCACGGCTCAAAGGAGTCGTGCAAACAGGTAGCTTTTGGGTACAGTCCCGAGCCATATGGAGGCACATGAGCGGATCGGCAGGGGATTAGTCTCTCCCGGTATTGGGGGCGAGGTCGTGCTGTGTCTAGGAGAGCCATTACACATAGTCCATGGCCATGGCAGGAAATTTACTGGTAGGTACTCCAGTAGTATCTCAAGGTGTTATTGGGCTTCACTCCGACACGACTTATACTGCTATTGGGGGTCTGACGTTACTAGCCCCCTAGGCAGATATGCGATACTCATAGACGAACGGACCGGACTGTATATACATTGTCACTGTTAGGCTCAGTAGGGTTTCTGGATGAGTTCGCTCATCAGCCTCCCTTGAAGTCAGTCCATGGGCAGCCGTTACGCATAGCTAGTGCCGCTGACGGTTTATGGTTAAACCCACTGCCAGGGTACTGACGAGTCATTAGAGTCCCCCACAGACAGTTTCCCAAGTTCGGACGAAACGTTGTAGAGGCCGTATGGTTTTATGGCAGGGTTCGGAAAATGCACGTGCGTTTACGCACGTGTTTTTTTTTGGGCAGATGATACTGGTCGGCTTTGGTTTAAGCCGGATCCGAGTATTATATTGAGTAGGTATAATATCTTTGTCTCAGTTGCATTTGTATTCGGTCGTAATACAAATGCGGGTATATTTATACAGTTTCGGGGTTGTCCTGAAATTCGTTTCAGGATCACTTTTGGAAGTTTCCAGTTTCCAGTTTTCTATCAGCCGTCTTTTAACATTCAGTTAAAGACGGATTTGTCTTTTCTTGAGATGAGTGTGGATTCTTCTAGAAGGTTCTAGATATGGTGAGGTGTCTTGTGACTCATTTGTGCTTTTTAATAATTCTATTAATGCATGATGACTAGGTTATTAGATTCATTGTATGCATTAATGGCTTTTAGTGACTCATGCTTCCATTTATGATCAAGATAAGCTTCTTCCTCTTATGGTTACCTCCCCCTCCTCCTACACTCACCCCCCACTCCAATAAGTGGCCGGCCCCCTCCTCTCTCTCATTCACTTGATGTTTTTCATTTGTAGAAAAGATTATGATAGTATTTGGGGTGCATGGAAATTTCATTGCCTTTTTCATTCCATCACCCGATCCGAGTGGCAACTTCATTAACCGATCGCCCACGGTTTTGGACGAAGTGAGACAAAGTCATCTACTCATTTTCTACATCATTCTTGGTCGTCTCTTTTAGCAAACTTGACGACCGAGTTGCCTCGAGTCAGAGGAGGGAGCCCGTTTAAAGAATCAGTGATGTGGTGCCACCTGGACGAGCAGATCGGAGATCGACGAGATCGGAGCAGCCGCAACGGAGCGTGGGATGATGGTTAAAGAACGAAGGACTCGGATCGTTCGGTATAACCTTTCTACACTCTTTACAGTTTGTTAGTTTAGCAATAATGGCAGATCCGGGTAAAAGTATACGATAGCGCCAGTTAAAAGTTTTTTGTTCCGTATTTGGCGTCTGTAGACGGCCGGGGCGCTAGCGTAAACTTACAGATGTATACAGGTGTTCATTGGGTTATGTGTACACCGGACAGGACTCGCCGGGAACATGCTAGTTGGGATTATACCAAATGTCAGATGGCAGTTCCCTGGTGACATGTGTATAGGTTAGTTAATCGACCTGAGATCGTCATTTGTCTCGTGTGAGTTCCTACTGTGCTTTGATTACTACCCTACCACGGCTCAAAGGAGACGTGCAAACAGGTTTTAGTTGGGTACAGTCCCGAGCCACATAGAGGCAGTGAGAGGATCTGCAGGGGTTCGTCTCTCCCGGTATTGGGGGTGAGGTCGCGCTGTGTCTAGGAGAGCCATTACACAAAGCCCTCAGCCGAGGCAGGAGATTTACTGGTAGGTATTCCAGTAGTATCTCAGGGTGTTCTGGGCTTCACTCCGACACGACTTGTACCGCTTTTGGGGGTCTGACTTTTACCAACCCCCTAGGCCCGCCATGCGATACTCATAGACGAACGGACCGGACTGTATGGATATTGTCACTGACAGGCTCAGTATGGTGTCAGGATAAGTTCTCTCATCGACGTCCCTTTTGGTCAATAGCCGGTGGCCCGTCACGTATGGCTAATACCTCTGACGTGCTAGTGGTTAAATCCACAGCCATAGTATTGACGAGTCTTTAGAGTTCCCTACACAGACAGTTACTCAAGTTTCGGGCGAAACGCTGTAAAGGCCGTATGGAGATATGGCAGGGTTCGATCAGATACGTGCGGTATTGCACGGATCGTGATCGGACGGATTTTACTAGCGGGCTTTGGTTTAAGCCGGATCCTAGTATTAAACAGTGTAGATTTTGTCTCATTGCATTTGTATTCAGTGGGAATACAAATGCGGGCATGTATATGCAGTCGCGGGGTTTTCCTGTAATTTATTACAGGATCAGTTTTCTGAAGTTGCCATTTTGCATTCCGTTCCGGCCGGTTTTCCTTTGTTCCTTCGCGGCCGGACTTTCTGATGGAGGGGGGCATTTGCAAGTTTGCAAATAACTTGTAGTGGAGGGATTTCTTGCATATTGGTGGCATCATGATGGTTACTAGTATCATTAGATTCCATTTCCATCTCTTTCTTGCATTAAATGAGATTAGAATGTGATTTGAGATGGTTATCATTTCCCTTGGGTGTGGTCACCATTCTATCTTTCCTACACTCACCTCCCTTCTTGTTTTTGCTCTCCATCTCATTCTCATCATATAGGGCTGGCCACATTTGATATGAGAGAGAGAGATTTTCATTTTTGTGGTGGCACATATTACTTCATCTCATTTTTCTTGTTTGGAAAAAATGAAAGCACCATTTTTTCTTAACCTCATTCCTCCATCACCAATGGCAACATAAACCCCAATGAGACAAAGGTTCTACACTACAACCTACAGTACCCTTGGACGCGTCGGCTAGCCAACTTCGCGCTGATTTGTCCAAAAATTTGTATTTACCGTAATCAGAAACGGCGTCGCTTTGCAGCTAGCCGGTGAGTAGGAGTCGATCCACAGAGATGTGTAATTTTCTGATTTGTGTTTTTACGAGTTGATTCCGATGGTGGTTTGGTTTTTGTTGGTTGATTTAAAAACTAATTTATACGATATTAAAGAACTTGTTAGGATTAGGTCTAAGGTAGGGTTGATGAGATTGATATTGTCACCTCTTTCAATACCTTTTAATTCAAGCTTTTTAGATATCATAACAATTATTAGCAAAGGGGATTAGGACGATTGGGAAGAAACGAAGTTTCTTCCTCTAGATCCTTGTCCGTCCCTTCCTATTAATTGGTACAACCTTCATGGACGTCATGTATGTCCGGCCCTTTATACTACGGTTCACCGTTACCTTGTAGGTAGGGTGCCTTAGGGAGCGGATCATGCATGCGTGCATGAAGTTCTAGTTATGAAAAATGTATTGGCATTGAAAGAGGTGAGAGATATGCATCTCTCACTCCCTCCCTTGTTCCTAACCCTAACAAGCGAGGATTTTACTCGCTCATTAGGGGAATTTCTAAAAATGACATTTTTTTGTTATGTTTTAATGTGTGCTGTTTAGGTCTAAAATTATTACTAATCTACTGCAGATTAAAAAGAACTATACTAGTTAACTAAGGCAAGTGATATGATTACTCTACTGCAATAATTATACTAGCTAGCTAGGGCAAGAAAAGAATTAACACTAAGGCATGAAAATTAAAAACACTTACAAAAATGATGCTCTAGATCTCCCAACAATTCTGAATTTTATTGATTGAAAAGAGGCATAAGGTTTTACAATTTTTGATTACAATTTATAAGTAAACAGGAGAATTAGGGTTACAGATTTTCGCACACATGATTTTACAGATATGCCCACTGAAAATCCTAACACCTGCACCGACACACCGACAGAAAAAAAATCCACCGACACGGGTACCATATGGCCGCGGAACCGCGGCAAAAGGGCGTTTGGGCCGCGGTTCCGCGGCCCTTTGGTGAGCTGAGCTCACCAATTTTTCTGGGCTTGTTTGTCTTTATCTGGGCTTGTTATTTCTTTATCTCTTTTCTCTGTTTGGCTTCTTATTCTTCTCCAGATCTTTCAGTGAAAAACATGTAGCGATCTTTCAACCGTTTTGCTTTGACATTTTGGACCTTGCACTGTTCTTCGTCTAGGCTTGACTAGGATCCGTCAAAAGTTCCTTTTCTATATCAACTTTCGTCTTTTTCACTGTATTCGCTCCAAGAGCCTGTATCCTGTAACATGCAACAAACGTGCGTCAAGAGTACCTGTTTACTTATAAAATGAATAAAAATGGGGCGTATGAATTGCAATATTATGATATGAACAAATGCCCCCAAACTTATCTTTTGCTCGTCCTCGAGCAAACTTATTATTTTATTTTCAATAAAAGCTAACCGCACTTTCGCAGGGAAACGCGATTGCACTGAGCACGTGCAACAAGCCGTTAAATCTCTAGGTGTCCCTAGTAGGAGGAGTGTTGTCTCCTGAGGGTTTTCAGCGGATTACACCCACAAAATCCTATCAATTTGGCTTTTTCGACAATAATTCTCCAATTAAGTTTTCTAACACAGAATTCTATTATCATCGACTCATAAACTATCCACCCATATTCTTCACTTTTCCTCTTAACTTAACTTAAGATTATATATGTTCGATAGACTCATTCAGCTTTCAGCATTTCTTAGGTTTTCCTCTTAGGGTTCCATCTCCACTTAGGAATTTTTCTATCAATTCTATTAAAGATATAAGTTTTATTCTTCATTCCTTTCTCTTATCTAAACTCTAATTACATATCCCCACGTGTGTGTATAGATCACCCCTACACTTGGAAATTCAAATTAAGCAATCATACCCTTGTCCTTTGTCCAAGCACTTATTAATTGGTGAATTTTGCTTACACATCTTTCTTTCGACCTTTAATACTTCTTGAGGTACCAACGACTGATTACAATATGTATTAGCACTTTAAAGCGTATGTCCTAGTTTTGCAACATCCAAGGCTTTAGCAGTGACTCCCAAACCAGTTGGTCTAAGGCACTAGGTGATGAAGCACCCTCGCTATATTTTTTTTTTTGTTTTTAGCCTTAAGTAATCACAAAACCAGTGTTCATTTTTTTCACTTTTGTATATTGTTTTTTTTTCGTACTAGGGACTTATAGACAAGAGCATTTCAAGGTCTCCTCTACTATTCCAAGCTTTAAGGTGTGTGATTGTGCAATTTTGTAGGGTATACATTTTCAGAATCCATACTTAAGCCAGGAATTATTTTTCAAACGTATACTCTAATAAGAATATCAATATTTTCCTTTATTTCAACTTAGCCCAAAAAGTGAACTCAGAATTTGCCTATTTCTAAATAAACTACAAAGACATATACTTTCTACCGTTAATTTTTAAAGAAGGTTATTTTTAGGGTTTTTAATTTACCAAGTCTAAGATCTAGTTGTTCGTAGCTAGTTAACCTATTTGTCAAACTCAAGTTAAATATGGCCAAAATTGAATACAATAATTTTTAAAACTTTTGAATTTTTTTTTATAATTTTTATAGGTTTTCAAATAAATATGCAAATGCAAAATATGTACAAATGAATGCAGAGGAAGAAGACGTACCGAGCATACCCCCAAACTTGAATTTGACAGTGTCCTCACTGTCATACTAAACCAAGAGGGTCAAGATGTCGGCATTCCCTGTTTATTCACATTATTACAAATGATACACACACCCAAACTTATTCTAAATAAAGTTTTGGAAAATTGATTGGAAATTCGGGGGTGAAAGTGGAGGAGGATCAATCAGTGTAAATCGGCTCCTGCAAAAACAGGAGCTCCTCCGATGGGTCCGCTGTGAAGAACGGTTTTAGTCGATGCCCATTCACTTTGAATAAGGTACCGTCTTCAGGATTTTCAAGATCAACCGCACCGTGCGGATAAACGGTGCGGACTACAAAAGGTCCCCTCCATCTAGAACGGGGCTTGCCGGGGTGAAAATGTAACCGAGTGTCATAGAGTAAAACCTGTTGACCAGGTTCAAACGTTTTTCGCAAAAGGTGTTTATCGTGGAACACCTTAGCTCGGTTTTTAGCAATTATGGCATTATCATATGCCTCATCCCGTAGCTCTTCTAGTTCATTCAATTGCAGGTTTCGATTGCTGCCCGCATCTCCTAAAGATAGATTTAGCTCTTTGATAGCCCAAAATGCTTTATGCTCAATCTCCACTGGGAGGTGGCAAGCCTTCCCGTAAACAAGCCGGTATGGAGACATACCGAGATCGGTCTTGTATGCAGTACGGAAAGCCCATAGTGCGTCAATCAATTTAAGTGACCAATCTTTACGGCTTTTAGAAACCGTTTTCTCCAAGATTTATTTGATTTGCCGATTCGAAACCTCGGCTTGCCCACATGTTTGGGGGTGATATGGCGTTGACAGCTTGTGGGTGATAGAGTATTTGCGCATTAAGGACTCGAAAGTCTTATTGCAAAAATGAGAACCATTATCACTTATTATCGCTCGAGGGTGCCCAAATCGAGAAAAGATGTGTTCTTCAAGAAATCGAACGACAACCTTGTTATCGTTCGTTCGGCTGGGCACAGCCTTGACCCACTTTGGTGGGCGAAGAAGGAAGTCGTGATAGGTGATCAGCTATTACGTTTTCACATCCTTTTTTGTCCTTAATGACAAGGTCAAACTCTTGTAATAAAAGGATCCAACGTATTAGCCTTGACTTAGCATCCTTCTTCGCAAAAAGGTTGCGAAGAGCTGAATGATCAGTATATACAACGACTGGAGAGCCAATTAAATAAGGCCGAAATTTTTCGAGTGCAAACACAACAGCTAAAAACTCTTTCTCTGTTGTTGTGTAGTTTAGTTGGGCCTCATTTAGTGTTCGGCTAGCATAATAAATCACGTGCGGCATCTTATTAATGTGCTGTCCAAGAACAACGCCAATTGCAAAATCTGATGCGTCGCACATGATTTCGAAAGGGTGCGTCCAGTCGGGAGATGAGAGGATGGGCGCAGAGATGAGGGAATGTTTCAAAGACTCGAATGCTTCAATGCAAGTGGAGTTTAAAGCAAAAGTTGTGTCCTTGGCCAGTAAGAGAGTCAAGGGTCTAGCGATCTTTCTAAAGTCCTTGATGAACCGTTTATAAAAACCGGCGTGGCCAAGGAAGGCTCTGATATCTTTGACGCATTTAGGGGGAGGGAGGTTAGAAATCACTTCGATTTTAGCTCTGTCAACCTCGATGCCGTTTTGCGAGATGACATGTCCTAAGACAATGCCCTCTCGTACCATGAAATGGCACTTCTCCCAATTCAACGTTAGGTTCTTATCCCTACAGCGGGTAAGAACAGCGTCAAGATGCCATAAACACTCGTTGAAGGAGTCGCCAAAGATGGAGAAATCATCCATAAAGATCTCCAGGAACTTTTCAACCATGTCTGAAAAGATCCCCATCATACACCGCTGAAATGTCGCGGGTGCATTGCATAACCCAAAGGGCATGCGACGATAAGCAAAAGTGCCAAAGGGACAAGTAAATGTTGTCTTGTCTTGACCCTCTTTGGCGATGGGGACTTGGTTGTAACCGGAATAGCCATCTAGAAAGCAATAGAACTCGTGCCCTGCCAATCGTTCGAGCATTTGGTCAATGAAAGGTAAAGGAAAGTGGTCTTTCCTTGTCGCGGCATTGAGTTTCCTATAGTTTATGCAGACTCGCCACCCAGTTTGGGTGCGAGTGGGAATTAACTCATTTGCCTCATTGGTAAAGACCGTAATGCCCGATTTCTTTGGCACAACGTGGATTGGGCTCACCCATTGGCTATCCGAGATAGGGTAAATGATACCACTATCCAGACACTTGACAATCTCCTTCTTAACAGCCTCTTTCATGATGGGGTTGAGGCGTCTTTGTGGATCCCTTGCCGGCTTGGCATCATCCATCAAGTGTATATGATGTTCGACTATGAGGGGACTAATCCACTTAATGTCCGCCATAGACCAGCCGAAAGCTTGCCGATTATTATGTAAGACCATCAAAAGAGCCTTCTCTTGCTGAAGAGCTAGAGAGGCCGATATAATGACGGGTAAGATCTCATTATCACCTAGATAAGCATATTTTAGGTGCGACAACAAAAGCTTCAATTCGAGTTTAGGAGGTGAAACATTAAATGGTAATAATGGGGTAACTGTTTCAAACTCGAAGGATTCTATCAAAGGTTCGAACTGAGTGTACGCAACAGAGTCGGATGGTTCAATTAACTCATCCGAAAAAGCAAAAGACTCCAATTCAGGTGATGAGTCTTCAAAGTCGTCAACGAAAGTAAAACACTCAAAATCGTTATCCGCCGTGAAAGCTGTGTCGGATTCTAGGAGGAACGCACTAGTGGCGTTACCATTGCTGTGATCGAACAAAAAATTCTCGAACTCACAGTCCTCCTCCACGATCTCATTGATCGAGCAAACATCGAGTACGCTAGCATTAGGCTCAACCGGCTGACTTCCCAACTTAAAAATATTGAGCTCAATTGTCATATTGCCGAAAGATAGGTTCATTGAACCATTATGACAATTGATCACTGCGTTGGAAGTTGCCAGAAATGGTCGACCAAGTATTACCGGAATTTGGTTCCGGGGGTTAGCAACAGGTTGTGTATCCATCACGATAAAGTCAACGGGGAAAATGAAATCCCCTACTCTAATTAACACATCCTCCAGCTCTCCCCTAGGATGGGTTATTGACCGGTCGGCCATTTGGAGAGTACAGTGAGTGGGCTTAAGCTCTCCAGCTCTCAATTGCTCGTACACAGAATAAGGTAGAAAATTGACACTCGCGCCAAGATCTAATAGTGCTCTATTGATGTTCTTGTCCCCAATTGTTATTGAAATGGTAGGACAACCGGGATCCTTTTGCTTTGGGGGTAAAGAATTGACAAGAGCATCACTAACAGCACTAGCTACAAAAACATTCTTTGGCACTTGCGACTTCCTCTTTTTGGTGCATAAATCCTTTAAAATTTTTGCATATGAAGGAACTTGTTGGATTGCATCCAAAAGAGGGATATTTATGCTAACCTGTTTGAACAACTCAACAATCTTTTCCATATGTGGAGTTGGTTTATTGGATCTCAACCGATTAGGAAAAGGAACATTTTGAAAGGGTGTTGAGTCCAATTTTTGCGGATCAGATTGTTGAGTTAGAACGGCAGCCCGTGTAGATGTGTTCGTGTTGTGAGAAATGGGTCCGTTTGAGCTAGAAGAGGTAGAGCCGTGTGAAGGGTGGAGAATAGGCTCTGAAGAAGAAGAAGAAGGTGAAGAAGATGAAGAAGGGCCACCGGCAGGGGTGTCATTGTTAATACCCACATTGTTTTGCAACACTTTTCCCGATCTCAACGTGGTCACAGCGTTTACGTTATGATTCTGCTGTTGATATGCAGCATGTACATGACCGGGGTTGGGCAGTGGTTGAGACGGGAGTTTTCCTTTTTCGCGCTCGCTCAAAGCTGCATTGAGTTGTGCAATTTGTGCCTCAATAGATTTGATACTTTGATCGTGTGAGGCACTGTTTTGCACCAAAGATTGAATAGAAGTCTCTAGTCTTGCTGTAGACTGTGTAGATTGCTTAAGGAACGCATCTAGACTTCTTTCGAGCGAGCTAACCTTATCATTATTAGGTTGAACATAATTGTTTGGCTGGTAAGCATTGTTAGGCACAAAATTGTTCACCTGATTAGGGTAAGGTTGCTGTTGAAATTGTTGCGGTTGAAATTGAGTTTGTGAAGGTGTTTGTTGTTGTTGTGGAGGAGGAGGTCTTTGAAAATTGTTATTTCCTTGGAATTGTTGATTTTGGTTCCAAGCGAAATTTGGGTGACTCCTCCACCCCGGATTGTATGTCGAAGAGTACGGATCGTTTCTTTGTCGTTGTTAAAATGCAGCATTGACTTGATCCTGTCCTTGAGTAGATGCATTATAAGGTCACTCTTCGTTTAGGTGCGATGGATCTGTAAGTCCATGCTACCCTCCCGGTACATTCGGGCAAGCGGAATTTGATAAAAAACAATTTTCTTAGAGGTGGTAATATGGACTTAAAGACCCGGATCTTTGTTAAACATCTAACTAACAACCTAACTACGAGTTGCTAACTACTCGGTTAGGGGGTTATACCTTTCTTTTTCTCGAACTCCTTCCTCTTCAAGCTTCGATGGTCGTCCGAATCGGCTTCTCCCCGTCGTCTCCTTGCGCCGAAGATAGATCCACCTGAAAGCTTCAACCTTTGGCTCCTTCTTCGAACTTTGAAGAAACTAGTTCACTCGGTTTGCTAAACCTTGTGAACTAGAGTGAGTAGAGAAGAGTTTGTATGGGATTTTATCTATGGTTCTTGGTTCTCAACTCATGAGACAAGTGAACCATAGAGTCAAGAGAGGGAGAGCAAGAGGAGGAGATGAGAGCTCAAGAACAAGAGAGAGAATGAGCATGAAAGAATGAGAGAAGACTTTTCTCATTTTGCTCTCATAATCCAAAACAATCATAACACCTCGTATCAATCAAGTATTATGTGATGGTTTAAGCAACCATAGCCATATCATTTCATGCACTCATTTTGCACAAAAGAGCAAGCAAGAAAAAGTCTTTGCCATGAAATGATAGGTATAGTTATCATGATGGTCAACTAGTCAAGCCTAGTCAACCGGTCAACAAAGTCAACAAGTCAACAAAGTCAATCCCACAACAACCATGTCACCATAATACTTAATTAATATAATTGTTAATCACATATCATATTCTCTTTAGGGTTGAGCAAAAAGTCAATAGTCAATTTTCAACGGTCAACAACCCCAATGAGAATCCTCTGCCTCTGTCTCTCCATCAACTTTGCATACACACCCGCATCCGCGTTCCGAGGAACACGAATGCATACTGGATAAAACCAATCCCAAAAGGTACACTAGGATCTGGCTTAAAACAAAGCCCGCTAGTGTGAACTGTCCGGACACTGTACGTGCACAAGTGCACGGATGTGACCGAACCCTGTCGCAAAACCATGCGACCTGTCGCAAAACCATGCGATCTCTACTGTTTTGCCTAAAGGCGAATAGCTTTCTGTGTGGGACTCTAAAGACTCGACACTACGCTGGCAGTGGGTTTAACCACAGACCGCAAGCGGCACTAGCTGTGCGTAACGGTCCCCAGATAGATGCCGACAAGAAGACTGACGAGGCGAAACCCATCTGAACCCCTACTGAGCCTGAATGTGACATTCTCTGTACAGTCCGGTCTGTTCGTCTGATACATCGCATGGCGGGCCTAGGGGGCGGTAAACGTCAGTCCCCCAATAGCGGTACAAGTCGCGTCGGAGTAAAGCCTAAAACACCATGAGATAACACTGGAAGCCTACCAGTATATCTCGTTTGCCCTGGCCAGGGACTACTCGTGTAATGGCTCTCCTAGACACAGCGCGATGTCAACCCCCAATACCGGGAGAGACGAATCCTGTCTAACCGTCACTGCCTCCAAGTGCTTCGGGACTGCACCCAACTACCACCTGTTTGCACGACTCCTTTGAGCCGTGGTAGGGTAGTAATCAAAGTACAGTGGGAACACACTCGAGGCGAAGTGACAGTGTCAAGTCAGCGGACTAAGCTGTACTCATGTCACCTGGGAACTGATAACTGACGATAGGCATAATACCAACTAGTCAGTTCCCGACGAGTCCTGTCCAGTGTACTCGTAACCCAACGAGCACCCGCATACTATCTCAAGTACGACGTACCGACGGCTGTGGGACAGACCGTCTCCCACACTGGGATAAGAAGCGCATGCGCTAGTCTACTCCGGAGTATCGATGCCCTGTCTCGATAGTCCTGTGACCAGGGACCTGCATAAGGATGTGCTTATAGATTACCCAGCCCCACTAGTGTGACTGCCATCACAACGCTGGTAATCAAGCAAAGATCCTAAGGGATCCACTAATGTGTATAGGAGATATACTAAAATAAACACATGTACACATTGAAGTAGAAACAAACCAAGTAGCATACTACTATTTTTAGCAAGATTGTATATACAAGGTAAATATCCCAAGCTTTCATTAAGTAATATACAAACTATTATGATACAGTAATGGCCTCTAGGGCATATACACTAACAATCTCCCACTTGCACTAAGGCCATGTACTGGCGTATCGAAGACCTATCATCTCGATCAGCCGCTCGATCTGAGTCTGGGGCATGGCCTTGGTGAATGGATCTGCAGTGTTATCTTCTGAAGCGACTCTCCGAACCTCGATCTCCTGGCGATCCACGATCTCCCTGATCAGGTGATACCGCCTCAAGATATGTCTGGATCTCTGATGGGACCTGGGTTCCTTCGCTAAAGCTATAGCCCCGTTGTTGTCGCAATACAGAGGTATTGGATCAACAATGGACGGAACCACCTGAAGCTCTTTCAAGAACTTCCTCATCCAGACAGCTTCTTTTGCGGCATCAGATGCAGCGATGTATTCCGCTTCCATCGTCGAGTCTGCAACGGTTTCCTGTTTGGAACTCTTCCAACACACCGCCCCTCCATTGAGGGTAAAGACAAAACCCGACATGTACTTGGAATCATCCTTGTCACTCTGGAAGCTGGAGTCAGCAAAGGCCTCGATCAGGAGGTCTTTTCTGCCATACACCAAGAACATCTCCTTAGTCCTTCTGAGGTACTTGAGAATGTTCTTTACTGCTATCCAGTGTTTCTCCCCAGGGTTTGACTGATACCGGCTTACCAAACTCAGTACATAAGCTACATCCGGTCTGGTACACAACATCGCATACATTATAGAGCCTACCGCAGAAGCGTAGGGTATAATAGACATGTGATCCCTCTCCAAATCAGTCTTGGGAGACATCTCTTTAGAGAGGGTGATCCCGTGACAAGCCGGTAGGTTACCGTGCTTGGAATCTTCCATACTGAATCTTTTCAGTATGGTGTCGATGTACCTGGACTGTGAAAGTCCTAATATCCTCTTGGATCTATCACGATGGATCCGGATCCCCAGGATGTATGAGGCATCACCCAGATCTTTCATGGAGAACCTGTGTGACAAGAACCCCTTGACAGATTGTAGCATAGGAATGTCATTTCCTATTAATAGAATGTCATCCACGTACAAAATGAGGAATACTACAGTTCTCGCTACAAATCTACAATAGATGCATGGTTCATCTGGATTTTTGATAAAGCCAAATTCCTTGACCGTCTCATCAAAACAGATGTTCCAACTCCACGATGCCTGCTTTAGTCCATAGATGGACTTAAGCAACTTGCACACCTTTCCGCTGCTCCCACTCTGAATGAAACCCTCTGGTTGGTCCATATAGACACACTCGTCTAAATTTCCATTTAGAAAAGTGGTCTTTACGTCCATTTGCCAGATCTCATAATCGTGGAAGGCAGCAATGGCAAGAAGGATCCGAATGGATTTCAGCATAGCCACTGAAGAAAAGGTTTCGTCATAGTCCAAGCCAGGTCTTTGACGGAAACCCTTTGCAACAAGTCTAGCTTTATAGGTCTCAACCTGTCCATCTACACCAATCTTCCTTTTGAAGATCCACTTGCATCCTGCGGGTTTTACCCCGTCTGGAGCAATGTCCAACGTCCATACTTTGTTGGTGTACATGGACTCCATTTCGGTCCGCATTGCATCCAGCCATTTTACTGAGTCAACGCTCTGAACGGCCTGCTGGAAGCTAGTAGGCTCATCATAATCTATGATGCAATCCTCTCTATCCCCGTCTATGAGAAAACCATAGTATCTCTCGGGCGGATGAGACTGCCTACTACTCCTGCGGAGCGGCGTAGGAATGTCCTGTTCTTTTGAACCCTCTGGTTCCACTAAGCTTTCAGTAATAGCTCGTGGTTCTGGAATTTCTTCCAGTTCTACTGCGCTCCCACTAATTTCCTTTTCTAAGAACTGGTGTTCTAGAAAGTGGGCATTACGAGAAACAAGGACTTTTTGTTCCTCTGCGTGGTAGAAAAGATACCCCCTGGTGTTCTTTGGGTATCCCACAAACTTGCACAGTACTGAGCGTGCCTCGAGTTTGTCCGCATGCTGCTTTTTGGCAAAAGCTGGACATCCCCAGATCTTCAGATATTGAAGATAGGGTTTCTTCCCACTCCATAACTCATAAGGTGTGGTAGGCACAGTCTTAGTGGGAACTCGGTTCAAAAGGTATGCAGCTGATTCTAGCGCATACCCCCAGAATGATCGCGGTAACTCAGCGTTACTCATCATGGACCGTACCATATCCAATAGGGTTCGGTTCCGTCTCTCCGATACACCATTATGTTGTGGAGTGTATGGAGGAGTAAGCTGAGAGAGAATTCCGTTCTCTTTTAAATAGTCCAGGAACTCGGCACTCAAGTATTCACCACCTCGATCCGATCTTAGAATCTTGATACTTTTGCCGGTTTGTTTTTCTACTTCATTCTTATATTCCTGGAATTTTCCAAAGGCTTAGGACTTATGTTTCATTAAGAAGACATAACCGTACCTTGAAAAGTCATCCGTAAAAGTAATGAAGTAAGAAAAACCGCTTCGCGCATGCGTAGACATTGGACCGCACACGTCGCTGTGTACGAGTCCCAAGAGCTCGCTCGCTCTTACTCCGTGTCCAGTGAACGGAGACTTTGTCATCTTTCCTTTGAGACAGGATTGACAAGTGGCATACGATTGATATTCGAACGGATTCAAATATCCTTCTGTATGTAACTTTGTCAACCTTCTCTCATTGATGTGACCCAGTCTACAATGCCATAAGAAAGTCTGATTTATTTCCGGAGACTTTCTTTTGTGTGTATTCTGGACATTGAAAATCTGTGGTTGGTTTAATACGTATATACCATTGCTCAATGTACCTGACCCAATCAGAACTTGATTAAGGTGAATGTTTACAACATTGCTTATAAACGCAAATTCATAACATTCTTTAGAAACCAAAGATACAGAAATGATATTACAAGTTGCGTTGGGTACAAAAAAGCAATTACGAAAAACCAAAACATGTCCATCTGACATTCCCAGGTGATAGTCCCCCACGGCTTTAGCATCCATGCTAGCTCCGTTCGCAACTCTGAGGGTCATGTCACCTGCTTTCAAAACACTACGGTTTCTCAACGCCTGCAAAGAATTACAGATATGAGATCCTGATCCGGTATCCAATACCCAGGAAGTAGAGTTTATTGAAAGACAGTTTTCAATAACATACACACCTGAAGCTGAAGCTGCAACCTGCTTCAATTCCTGTGTTCTGGCCTTCCAGGCCCTTCAATCATTCTTCCAGTGTCCTTTCTTATGACAATAGAAGCATTCTTCCTTATCCACAAGCTTCCCCGCTTTCTTTGTTGCTTTAGCTTTTCCCTTCGTATCCACTTTACTAACACCGCCTCTTGGTTTGGCGGGGGCTTTCTTCTTCTTTCCCTTGGCTTTCGCCTTGGACCTAGAAGAAGATGATCCTCCTACAAACAAAGTGGATGTTTCCCTACCTTTCTGTAGGGTGCTTTCTGCGCTCCTCAGCATGTTGAGGAGCTCTGAAAGTTCAACTTCTTTTTCTTGTAAGTTGAAGTTCAGTATAAACTGGGCATAAGTGGAAGGAAGGGACTGGAGAACTAAGTCCGTATAGAGCTCACTCTCCAATGTGGTCCCTAGGTCCGCGAGCTCCTCAATGTAGCCGATCATCTTAAGCACGTGTTCTGCTACTGATGATCCGACTGCCATCCTTGCCGAAAATAACTTTTTCGACGCTTCGTATCTTGCGATACGAGATTGCTCTCCATACAGTTCTTTTGTATGAAGAAATATGGATTCCAAGTCCATATTCTCGTGCCTCCTCTGATGTTCATTGTCCATAGAGACAAGTACAAGGCACTTGGCCTTCGCGCTATCAATCTCCCAAGTCTTACGGATTTCCTTATCCGCGATGCTGGCAGTGGGACCAGGGACAGGGGGAGCTTTGGTGGTAAGAAGATACACCAGCTTGTCGTAAGTGATTGCCATCTTGACATTCCTGAGCCAATCTTTGTAGTTTGGCCCTGTGAGTATGTTTTTATCTAGAAGTAACTTAAGTCCAGTCATGTCGATTGGTCGCTGCAATTAGGAGAGAGAAGAAACACTCAGCTTGATGCTCTTGCAAGTTTTAGAATGGTTTTTAATTTGTCTAAACAGGATGGCTCCCACTGTTTCTCGAATCCCTCCTCAAACCAAAAAGGAAGAATTAGTCAGGATCAATCTCACCGTACAATACTTGCTTAGCCATTCAGCCAGGCCAGTGTCGGTACTTCAAGGGAGGTTTTCCAACGCTTTCGCGAAGTTCCTTAATTAAATAACCTCTTTTCCCTGGGGGCGTAGCCCCGCTAACACCTTTCTAGACACCTACTAGGTTTATAGCATTGATCGTTTAGTGAGAAATTTCCCGAGGAGTAGCATATACTCACAGTAGGATCGGGATCCAAATATCATCGCGTGACGAAACTGAAGGAATCCTACCAGAATCATCACACTCCAAATGGTATGCAACACTAGCAAGTTTCAGTTCTTTTGAAACTTCCGATGTGGATTTTTGCCCCATGCTCTTATGACCTTGCCGTGAGGTCAAAATGTCATAAGTCACATGTCAAGTTCTTCCCATCATTATCCAGGTTAATTTGAATCCACCCGTACCTACCCTTGATGTAGGCCAAAATGATAGTACGGCTGTCCCAAACCAACGCATTCTATCTATGCAACAGATAAATATCCGGCTGCTACCAATCACTATGCCTTGGCGTGAGGTCAAAATACATAGCTTGAATACTACCGAATATTTAACTGAAATGATGGTGGGCTACGAATGGTTTTGGCAAAACCGTGAACGTAGTGAACTTAATATAATCGATGGAACGAGATAGCTTTTAAAAGGAGTGGCTCAAGCTCCGCATTTAAAAGTTAGTTTTGAAAAGAACCGAGTGGTTTTCCGAAAGTGTTCCAACGATTTTAACTTGGTTTATTTTCTTGCATTAGTTCTTTTAATGCGTGATATTCTTGCAGTAGTTCTTTTAATGCGTCCCATCTTTTAATCCTACCATTGCAGAAAACAACCAAAATATGACGTACGCTTATGCCATTCGCATTCGCCACGGGGCCCCGTCATTACCCGTTAGGTTACTTAACTAACGACAGAGCGGGGGCTGGGCTAGCGCGGCTGTAAAACATAAGCAACGCCTAAATAATATCATATATAGATATATTGCAATGATAGCCATTTCAGATCACAGATGAACACATTGGATATACTAGGAATCCGCAATTCGTACGAGCCTGTAACGAAAAGCAGATTACACGGTCGCGGTGAATAGCCAATACCCCACCCAAGACCCCTACGGGTGCGGCAAACTACCCGCCAAGTACCCGAAGCGAAGCAACCTCCCTCAACTCCGTGAGTAGGCCACTCGGCACTTCGACATACCCGGTAGTTTATGCACCCCCTCCATGGGTCTATCCTAAGAGCAAAAACAGTAAAAAGAAATTATACAATGACGGCTACAACCCCGACCCGGTTGTGCGGCCATACAAATAATTATTACATCAATTTACAAATTTACATGAATTGAAAGAAAAGAAAACTCTCGTCTCACAACCCCCGGCTATTCACCCGCAACAATCCAATGAATTCATATACACATTCCAATAACATTACAGATCACAGATTTGTATAACCCCCACTAATCGACATATAGCGATTAGCAGACGTTCAATACAAAAATCACATTAAAGAAAAACCCGTCAGCTAAAGTCTTTTAGAAGTTCGATAAAAAATACGGATTTTTAGGACCCCAAAAATAAAATTTTCGTTCTGGAAAATCTGGGATGAAAATACATATACCAAAATTCCCAAAATAACCCCATAAGCACACTGTAGCAAAGAACAACCAGAGAGGAGCCAGGACGGCCGCGGAACCGCGGCAACAGAAAGCTATTGCCGCGTTTCCGTGGCGCAATGAAGAGATCAGGTGATCATTTTTCTACAGTATATTTTAAAAACCCTGAGTCGATTTTTGATGCTTGATTTATCATTTTTACAGGACATAAAAAATCAACAGCAAGTTTGAAAACGGGGTTCATTTCAGGACTTTTTCTTTGATCGATCTTCTAGCTACTTTGCTATTATGTTAGATAGAGTTTAACTAGGCTCTGATACCACTGTAAGTCCATGCTATCTCTCCCGGTACTTTCGGGCAAGCGGAATTTGATAAAAAAACGATTTTCTTAGAGGTGGTAACATGGACTTAAAGACCCGGATCTTTGTTAAACATCTAACTAACAACCTAACTACGAGTTGCTAACTACTCGGTTAGGGGGTTATACCTTTCTTTTTCTCGAACTCCTTCGTCTTCAAGCTTCGATGGTCGTCCGAATCGGCTTCTCCCCGTCGTCTCCTTGCGCCGAAGATAGATCCACCTGAAAGCTTCAACCTTTGGCTCCTTCTTCGAACTTTGAAGAAACTAGTTCACTCGGTTTGCTAAACCTTGTGAACTAGAGTGAGTAGAGAAGAGTTTGTATGGGATTTTATCTATGGTTATTGGTTCTCAACTCATGAGACAAGTGAACCATAGAGTCAAGAGAGGGAGAGCAAGAGGAGGAGATGAGAGCTTAAGAACAAGAGAGAGAATGAGCATGACAGAATGAGAGAAGACTTTTCTCATTTTGCTCTCATAATCCAAAACAATCATAACACCTCGTATCAATCAAGTATTATGTGATGGTTTAAGCAACCATAGCCATATCATTTCATGCACTCATTTTGCACAAAAGAGCATGCAAGCAAAAGTCTTTGCCATGAAATGAGAGCTATAGTTATCATGATGGTCAACTAGTCAAGCCTAGTCAACCGGTCAAAAAAGTCAACAAGTCAACAAAAGTCAACAAGTCAACAAAGTCAATCCCTCAACAACCATGTCACCATAATACTTAATTAATATAATTGTTAATCACATATCATATTATCATTAGGGTTGAGCAAAAAGTCAATAGTCAATGTCAACGGTCAACAACCCTAATGAGAATCCTCTGCCTCTGTCTCTCCATCAACTGTGCATATACACCCGCATCCGCTTTCCGAGGAACACGAATGCATACTGGATAAAACCAATCCTAAAAGGTACACTAGGATCTGGCTTAAAACAAAGCCCGCTTGTGTGAACTGTCCGGACACTGTACGTGCACAAGTGCACGGATGTGACCGAACCCTGTCGCAAAACCATGCGACCTCTACTCTTTTGCCTAAAGGCGAATAGCTTTCTGTGTGGGACTCTAAAGACTCGACACTACGCTGGCAGTGGGTTTAACCACAGACCGCAAGCGGCACTAGCTGTGCGTAACGGTCCCCAGGTAGATGCCGACAAGAAGACTGACGAGGCGAAACCCATCTGAACTCCTACTGAGCCTGAATGTGACATTCTCCGTACAGTCCGGTCTGTTCGTCTGATACATCGCATGGCGGGCCTAGGGGGCGGTAAACGTCAGTCCCCCAATAGCGGTACAAGTCGTGTCGGAGTGAAGCCCAAAACACCCTGAGATAACACTGGAAGCCTACCAGTATATCTCGTTTGCCCTGGCCAGGGACTACTCGTGTAATGGCTCTCCTAGACACAGCGCGATGTCAACCCCCAATACCGGGAGAGACGAATCCTGTCTAACCGTCACTGCCTCCAAGTGCTTCGGGACTGCACCCAACTACCACCTGTTTGCACGACTCCTTTGAGCCGTGGTAGGGTAGTAATCAAAGTACAGTGGGAACACACTCGAGGCGAAATGACAGTGTCAAGTCAGCGGACTAAGCTGTACTCATGTCACCTGGGAACTGATAACTGACGATAGGCATAATACCAACTAGTCAGTTCCCGACGAGTCCTGTCCAGTGTACTCGTAACCTAACGAGCACCCGCATACTATCTCAAGTACGACGTACCGACGGCTGTGGGACAGACCGTCTCCCACACTGGGATGAGAAGCGCATGCGCTAGTCTACTCCGGAGTATCGATGCCCTGTCTCGATAGTCCTGCGACTAGGGACCTGCATAAGGATGTGCTTATAGATTACCCAGCCCCACTAGTGTGACTGCCATCACAACGCTGGTAATCAAGCAAAGATCCTAAGGGCTCCACTAATGTGTATAGGCGATATACTAAAATAAACACATGTACACATTGAAGTAGAAACAAACCAAGTAGCATACTACTATTTTGAGCAAGATTGTATATACAAGGTGAATATCCCAAGCTTCCATTAAGTAATATACAAACTAGTATGATACAGTAATGGCCTCTAGGGAATATACACTAACAGGATCTGCACAACAAGCACAAACAGTTCGTGGAGGCATAACAGGGGCAGGGGAAGGCGATGAGATTTTGGTCTCGATCGCTTCTAGCTTTTTAGTAAGAGCGGCCATCTCGGCCTTCATAGCAATCGACATCTCTACTTGATGTATGCCTGCCCTAGATTGACCACTAGAAGAAGATGATGTGGTCTTGGTACTCTCCCACTGAATTGTTTGCTCACTAAGATCCTCAAGAAACTGCCACGCTTCGTCACTAGACTTGGAGAGAAAATGACCTTGAGATATGGTTTCTAGCAACTGCTTCGTTGCCGAGTTCAATCCCTCGTATAATGTTTGGCAAAGTTGCCAACTTTCGATCCCATGATGAGGGCATTGAACGAGTAGGTCCTTAAATCTCTCGAAGCACTTCCAAAAGGGTTCGGAAGGAAGTTGTGAGAATTGAATTAGTTCATTGCGGATTCTAGCAGTTTTGTGATAAGGATAGAACTTTTTCGGAAAAGCTTTCCAAACTCATCCCAGTTTCTAATGGAATGTGATGTGGTGCTGTATAGCCACTTCTCGGCTAGGTCACATAAGGTGAAAGGAATGACCCTTAGCCTTATAGCGTCATCACTTAATTGGGTTGTTTTCATCATAGCGCACACATTTTGGAATTTATTGATAAAAATATATGCATCTTCAGATTCCAAACCATGAAATTTTGGCAGCATATTGATGAAATGTGGTTTTATTTCAAAATTGTCCCCATTTGCCGGTGGGGGTGAAAGACAGTTAGGTAAAGAAGTGCGGACGGGGTAAAAGAGATCCTGGAGCGCAACTCGTGCGGGCGCTTCAATAGGCGGTTGGTTCGGGTTATTTGCACCTAACGGAGGTGGAATCCTTCCTGTCGGTAAGGTATTGTTGGGGTTGAATCCCGACATGCCTTCGGTGAAAGAGTTTGAAGGTGAGGGTAAGAAAGTGGACGGAATGTCGACTTCGGTGTCGAAGGGTTCGTCGGTCGGTACCAATGAAACACGGACTAATCGGGCGTTAGTATCCCTAGTCCAAAGTGACATACACTAAAGGAGTAGTGTAGTCAGAAAAAAAAAGAAAGACAGAATGTGGAGGTAAGATAACGTCAGTGAAGGGAAGTGGTGGAAGTGAGTTGCAAGTTTTCTTAGCGACAAGTTGCAAGTTTGAAAAGATTTTTTTTTTATGTGAGAGTTTTGCAAAAGAGGTTTTTGAAAATGGACTCGTGACACAAATGTATCAACCACACACGCACAATCAGGCCTAGATCTAGGGTCACCTAGGTCTGCTAGACAGCTCCTAACTAGGGCTAGAAATAGCACCTCAAACTGCCTCTTCACCGACAAGTACGGCCAGGTAAGTGGGAAGGAACCACAATAGTGGGCCTAATTAATAACCACTAGCCTAGACACCGCAAAGTCAGTTAGGATAAACGGTCGATGCCTATACTAGTCCTTTTCCTATTGAGCTCGATGTCCTTAGGTCCGAGTCTAATATTTTTTAATTAATTATGGTCAATGCACATGCTTTAGGTGTTTTCTGGGGTCCTGGGAAGGGTGATGAAATCCCCACCCAATCTGAGTTTGGTCAATTAGCCCCTTAAAGTCCGATTAATTTATGCAAAATAATAAAATTCACTTGTAATCAATTTTTAGCGCGGCGCAAAGAAACCTGCAGAAAATCTGTTATTTAGAAGGGGGAGAAAGATTTTTTTAGCACAAATAATTCCTGCAGAAAATTTTTACAGAGAGATATATGGAGGTTTCAGAGGGGAGAGGAGAGATCAAACCATGTAATTTTGAGGTGCTGATGTGGCAGACACGCGGCGGAACCGCGTTCTAGGACCCTATTATGCGGCGGAACCGCGGCTTAGTAATGGGATCAGGCTCTGAAAAATTTTGTACTGTTCTGTGCTAGCAATTCCTCTCTGTTCTTGTGCACCAACTTCTGTTTTGCCCTCTGTAAATTTTCAGATTCGCAATCCTTCGTTGTTCCTGCAAGATTCAAACCATAAAACCCTTCAAACAGATAAAAATCGATAAAATGTTTTTGTATTTTTGTATTTCTAATTTTTATGAATTTTTTAAAATTTAAATCAACCCGTAATTACACAAAAGAAAGATTACGCCATTCCCGGCAACGGCGCCATTTGATTTGTCCAAAATTTGTATTTACCGTAATCAGAAACGACGTCGCTTTGCAGCTAGCCGGTGAGTACGGGTCGATCCACAGAGATGTGTAATTTTCTGATTTGTGTTTTTACGAGTTGATTCCGATGGTGGTTTGGTTTTTGTTGGTTGATTTAAAAACTAATTTATACGATATTAAAGAACTTGTTAGGATTAGGTCTAAGGTAGGGTTGATGAGATTAATATTGTCACCTCTTTCAATGCCTTTTAATTCAAGCTTTTAAGATATCATAACAATTATTAGCAAAGGAGATTAGGATGATTGGGAAGAAAGGAAGTTTCTTCCTCTAGATCCTTGTCCGTCCCTTCCTATTAATTGATACAACCTTCATGGACGTCATGTATGTCCGGCCCTTTATACTACGGTTCACCGTTACCTTGTAGGTAGGGTGCCGTAGGGAGCGGATCATGCATGCGTGCATGAAGTTCTAGTTATGAAAAATGTATTGGCATTGAAGGAGGTGAGAGATATTCATCTCTCACTCCCTCCCTTGTTCCTACCCCTAACAAGCGAGGATTTTACTCGCTCATTAGGGGAATTTCTAAAAATGACATTTTTTTTTATGTTTTAATGTGTGCCGTTTAGGTCTAAAATTATTACTAATCTACAGCAGATTAAAAAGAACTATACTAGTTAACTAAGGAAAGTGATATGATTACTCTACTGCAATAATTATACTAGCTAGCTAAGGCAAGAAAAGAATTAACACTAAGGCATGAAAATTAAAAACACTTACAAAAATGATGCACTAGATCTCCCAACAATTCTGAATTTTATTGATTGAAAAGAGGCATAGGGTTTTACAATTTTTGATTAAAATTTATAAGTAAACAGGAGAATTAGGGTTACAGATTTTCGCACACATGATTTTACAGATATGCCCACTGAAAATCCTAACACCTGCACCGACACACCGACAGAAAAAAAATCCACCGACACGGGCACCATATGGCCGCGGAACCGCGGCAAAAGGGGGGTTTGGGCCGCGGTTCCGCGGCCCTTTAGTGAGCTCAGCTCACCAATTTTTCTGGTCTTGTTTGTCTTTATCTGGGCTTGTTATTTATCTCTTTTCTCTGTTTGGCTTCTTATTCTTCTCCAGATCTTTCAGTGAAAAATATGTAGCGATCTTTCAACCGTTTTGCTTTGACATTTTGGACCTTGCACTGTTCTTCGTCTAGGGTTGACTAGGATCCGTCAAAAGTTCCTTTTCTATATCAACTTTCGTCTTTTTCACTGTATTCGCTCCAAGAGCCTATATCCTGTAACATGCAACAAACGTGCGTTACCTGTTTACTTATAAAATGAATAAAAATGGGACGTATGAATTGCAATATTATGATATGAACACGCGCCCGAGTTGCCTCGGTCCAGAGGTGGGAGCCCGTAAAAGATATCGGCTACGTGGTGCCTTTTCGAACGAGGAGGTGACGGACGGAGATTCCGCGGGAGATCGGAGTGGAGACGAAGACCGGAGGACACGGATCGCTCGGTATAGCTTCTACCCCATTCTCTTGATTGCTAGGATTAGGTTAATGGTTATGATCCGGGTTTTATTGTCCGCGGTAGCGCCAGTTTAAAAGTTAAGAAAAATTTTGATTCCGTATTTTGGCCTCGAGTAGACGGCCGGGGCGCTGCCGTGGCGCAACACAAGCATCCACTACAATATACATCGTATGTACAGTAATGGCCTCTAAGGCATACATATAACTAACAATCTCCCACTTGCACTAGGGCCATCTGTTGTTGTATCTCATACCCAACAATCAGCAGTGGTTGAAGTATCACATACTCAACCATCCCATAAAATTATCTACTGGGAAATAGGCCTTTGGGAGTGGATCCATGCTGTTGTCCTTTGTGTATACTCTCCTAACCTCGATCTCCCTAGAGATCAACCATCTCCATGATCAGGTGATACTGCCGAAGAATATGTCTGGATCTCTGATGGGACGGGGGTTCCTAGGCCTAAGCCATAACTCCATTGTCACACAATGGTAGAAACGAAGTTCATGTCATGAACATATATATATCCAGACTGACTCTTTGGTAGCATCTTAGGTACCAATGTATTAGCCTTTATCGTCTAGTATGCCACGGTATCTAGCTTGGAACTCTTCCAACATACCGTCCCTCTACTGAGGGTAAAGATAATTCCTGTGACTGACATTCTGTCGACCTTACCAACCTGGATCCTATCCAGTGATTCTCCACAGGATCGATTGATACCATCTCACTACACCTAGTGAGAATCTTAACATCCAATTAGATCTATCTCATAGATCCAAAACCCAGGATTTATGAGATATCACCTTGATCCTATATGGAGAATCCTTATGATAAGAGGAGATTGACCGAGCGTAGCATAGGAAACTCCTTTCCTATCAAGAGTATGTCATCCAAGTACAATACGAGGATCATCACCATACTCTCTACTATCCTTTTGTATATACAAGGTTCATCTACCATTTTGATGAAGTCAAACTCTTTGACTACCACATCAAAACAGATGTTCCAACTCCGCGATGCCTGCTTTAACTCATAAAGCAACTTGCCCACGTTTCCGCTGCTCCTACTGTCTATGAAGCCCTCTGGCTGTGTACTTATAGACACTCTCTTCTAAATCATCATTTAGGAAAGCAGTCATGACACCCAACCGCCAGATATCGTATTCATGGTATGTAGCAGTGGCAAGTAGGATCCGGATGGACTTAAGCATAGGCACTAGAAAATGTTTCATCATTATCCATATCTGGTCAACGACGAGAACCTTTTGCAACAAGCCTTAGCTTTGAAAGTCTCAACTTTTCCGTGTACACCAAGTAATCTTCTCAAGATATACTTGCTCCTGGTGGGGATTTAACCTTTCAGATAAAGCAACCAAAGTCCATACTTTGTTGTTGTATATAGATTCCATCTCAGATCGCTTAGCATCCAGCCATTCTTACAGAGTCCCCACTCCTGATGGCCTGCTCGAAACTAGTTGGGTCATCATCTCATGATGCAATCCTCGCTCCCACTGTCATAGAGAAACCGAAGTATCTCTCAGGCGTATGAGGAACCCTACTAGATCGGCGGAGAGGCTGAGGTTCGTGGGAAAGCTATTGAATCATTCGGTTCTACCAAATCATCAGCTGCAGTTTGTATAGCTGGAACTCCTTCCTGTTCTACCACATTACCACTAATTTCTTCAGAAGAAATTCCCTTTCTAAAAGGGGGCATGCTGAGAAACAAAACACCTTTTGTGCCTCAGTGTGGTAGATGATATTCCCTTGCTAATGCTTGGGATATCCAACAAACTTCCACAGAACTGACCTTGCCACGAGCTTGTCCGAATTTTTCTTTTAGACATAGCCCGGACAGCCCCAAATCTTAACATACTTAAGAGCTGGGCTCTTCCCATACCATATCACATATGGAGTGGTAGGCACCTGATTTGATTGGAACCCAATTCAATAGGTATGCATCTTCTCAAGTTCATAACTCCCAAAAGGAAATAGGCAACTCAGTAGTACTCATCATAGAGCACACCTTATCACATAGGGTGCGATTGCTCCGCCCCGATATACCAATGTGCCGTGGTGTATACGGAGGAGTAATGCTGAGAGAGAATCTCATTCTCCTGTAGAATAGTCCAGGAATTCCGTGCTCAAGTATTCTCATCCCTGATCTCATCATAGGACATAATACTTATACCCATTTTGGTTCTCTACATCTAACTTATATTCTTTGAATATCTTAAAAGGTTCAGACTTGTGTTTCAACGGGAACATATGTCCGAATCTCAAGAGATCATCAGTGAATGTAATGAAGTACAAAGAACCAGTCCTAGTATATATAGACAGGGGACCTACATACATCATCATGTATCAATCCCAAGAGTTCACTAAATCTTTCTCTGTTTCTAATAAACGGAGCTATGGTCATCTTATCTTTATGACATGACTGATAAGTTTCATAAGATGTAAATTCAAACTGATTTAAATATGCATCTTTATGTAACTTCAGCAAGTCGGGTCGTATTGATATGACCTAGTCTACAATGCCTCGAGAAGGATGTGTTCATTTCTGAACCCTTCCTCTTGTGTGTGTTTTGTACATTAAGAACTGTAGTTTGATTTAGAACGTATATGCTTTTAGATAACGTACCTGAATTGATCAGCACTTGATATAGGAAATGTTCAAAACATTATCCAACAATACAAAATTATATCCTTCTTTACTAATAAAGAGACTGATATGATGTTGTATATCAGGTTCGGTATCTAGTAACATTCGTTCGGAATCAATGTATTTGGTAATACAGGGTGATAACTGCCAACAGGCTTGGCTGCAACTCTTGCACCATTTTTGTTAGTTGTATGTATGCCCTAGAGGCCAGTATTGTACAGATTATGTATATTATATTGGATGCTTGGACATATATAGAGATGACTTTCTTGCTCGACATGATAGTATGCTATCTGGTTGCTCTTTATCTTAACATGTACACTAGTCTCTTTATACTGTCTTATAGTTACATGTTGGTAAAGCCCTTAGGATTTGTACTTGACTACCTGGACTATGATGCAGATCATACTAGTGGGGACATGGTAGTCCATAAGTACATCCTTCAAGGTCCCTAGTCGTGGGTGTATCGAGACGGGGTATCGATATACCAGAGTAGACTAGCGTATACGCTTCTCGACCCATGTGATGGGCGATGGATGATCCCATATCCATTGATGTTTGACATCAGAGATGGTATACGGGTGCTCAGTGGAGACTGAGTACACTGGACGGACTCGCCGAGAACTCCCAGATGGTATTATACCTCACGTCAGATGGCAGTTCTCAGGTGACACTTGTACAGGTTAGTCTGTAGACCCGAGATCGTCAGAGAGTCTTGTGTGATTCCCACTGTGCTTTGATCTCCACCTTACCACGTCCATGAGGGCGTGCAAAACGGTGGTCTTTGGGTACAGTCCTGAGTCACATGGAGGCAATGAGCGATAGGAGGGGTTTCGTCTCACCCGGTATTGGGGGTAGATGTTGCGCTGTGCTCGATTGGCCGTAACAGGGAAGTCCCTGGCCAGGGCTGATCAGAGATTGCTGGTAAGTGTTACCAGTAGTTTCTCGACCCGTTACGAGCCTCACATCGGCATGACTTATCGGGTTATTGGGGTCTGACGTTTACCACCCCTAGACTTGATATGCGACATATCAGACGAAGAGACCGGACTGTATGGTAAGTGTTACTGGTCGGATTCGCAGGAGTGTGAGCGGGCTAGCTCGTCGATCTTCTGATCGCTCAATACCCGGGTGGCCGTTACGTTTAGCAGACCGCTTGCGGCTTGTGGATGCTTGATATGATCATCATCTGCTACCGGCGTATTGACGAGTCTTTAGAGTCCTACACAGAGGTTTCCTGGCTCAAGCGAAACGAAATAGGAGCGCATATGAGATATGTGCAGGACCGAGAATAATGCGTGTATGTGATACCGTATTCCATTCTCACGATATATGTATCGAATGGTTATATTCAATATAACCTATTTATCGAATCGAAGATCGATTCGATAAGCCGATACATTGAATACTAGTCGGTCATGTGCGACATGACCGGATCATTGAATCAAATGTTGATTTAATGATTTAATGTATAATTATATATTTGATATATTACTTTGCATTAACTAGTGTTGGTTCACTTTAACGGATTTTTCTCACTTGGATTGCACATTGTATATGTGATATACTTTTGTGCACCTTTTTGTATCATGTTTGATGACACTTGATCATATGGTTAAGTGAATAGAATTAAACCATGGTTATTATGATAATTAGGGTTTTGCATATTTATTTATTCATTTATTTGTTTATTCATTTATTTGGATAAGTTTAAAAAGGAATGGTGGCTTTCTTTGTCTTTTGGTTGAAGCTTCATGAAGCTTTGACTCATGCTTAACCCTAACCCATCCATTAACCATGGTAGATTCTCTATACTTAACCCTAGTAAGAATTATGATAAGTATTCCATTTTTCTTTTTATTTTAATAAGACTTATCATATTCTTTCTTGAGCTCCATCTTCTTCTTCTTCTTCAAGCTTGCTACTCTAATGGTAACTTGAGATTTAGTGAGAGAAATCCAAATCTAAAGTGAACCCATCTCCTATTTCTTCATCCTCTACCTCTTGCCAAGTGGTTTTGGGTGTTTTCTTCACAAGTTTCACTACTTTGTGAAGTCGGAGCTTGAACTAGTGCAACCTCGACATAGATCGTCTTTGACACGAAGCCGTCGAACTATTCCGCCCACTTCTCGATGAAGCCGTCGCGAGAGTCCGAGGTTCGTGATGGACAGCGAGGGGACGACCACATGGAGCTAAGCAAGTGGATATCCGGATCTACAAAGGTTGTAGCATCTCAACTTCTAGTTAAATAGTTAACTAGTTTTGTTTTTCGCCTAGACATCTAGCAACGATCCGTTAACTAGGGTTTCTCGGCACCATAATTTTTAAATTTGGCATGTTCGATGCCTTGTGAAACCTCTACGAGATGCCTAGGAACCCTACAGTGGTATCAGAGCCTAGCTAGAGCCTTAGGCGAAGTCTAGACGCGATTTGAAGTCCGATCGACCCGAAACCCAAACCATTACCATGCTCTCTGGACATTTCTGTAATTTGTGGTTTTTTGTCAATTAAAAATGCCTAAAAAAATCAGCAATAAAATCTAAGAATTACTGTGCAAATCGTTTCCTATGAACAGTGTAATTAGGCGCGGATCCGCGGCATATTCCTCAGTTCTGCGGCGCTTCCGCGCCTAATTGATGACGTCATCCCCACTTATTTGCACAGTAATACCTGATTTATTACTCTGAGTTTTCTGGGAATTTTAATTTGACTCCAGAGTTAAATTTTCTGCAGTTGTTTTGGGGATTCGGTATTTCGATCGGATTATCAAATTTCGTCTTTTTGTGGCTTTCCGGATAATTATTAGAATATGTTAAATAGTTCGACCGGATATAAATACCCAATTTTTCCTCTGTCGGGAAATTTCCAAGTGTTGGATTTTTCCGTAGTTTAACGACGTTCTAAGTAGTGCAAGTAACGCGATGGTCCCTCTAGAAGACAACAAACCTTAACTCGATTATGTGACCGTCTTGAACTGCCCTTTGAACCTTCGGGTTTGGGGCAGTACGGCGTGCCACATGTGAGGCGTTGGCTTGACCCTTCTACGGCTGGACCGTCGGTACTGAGGTACGAACTGGATGTTGTTAGACTTATTTCATGTGTTGAGCTGTATCGGGAAAACTTGGGTATTCGACTGTTCGATCGGAAAGTTTAACATTTTCTGTTTATCTGGAATGTGATACAATAATTGGAATTCACAAACAGTTATGTGATAACTGAATGAATGTTATAAATTTACCACTTTAGTCCCATATGATATTGAAAAGAGTTTTCGATAATGAGACTAAAATGCGGGATTTATATCTGTTAGGCATGCGATATCTAAAGAAATTGCGGATTCCAATTGTTGTAGTTTTACACTTTCTTTTCTGAGACCGTAAGTGTAGAATGTTCATATCGCCGGTTTCGTTGCTATACGTCAACGACAATTGGGGTATGCATACTTACTTACGTTGATGACATGTGATGTTATGTGTTTCTGGATATGTTATATTGGATCGTCGTATTCGAATAGCCGGGGGTTTTTATGTGAGATGAGTGATTTTCATTTTCATTCATGTAAAAACTTGTATGTAATATTCTTTTATTTGGGGCACTTCCAGGTAGCGGAAGTTGTCACCTTTTGTATATTATTTACTTTTCCGCATTAGGATAGACCCAAGGAGGGGAGCACAAGTAACCGGGTTCTAGGGTCCAGTGGGAGACCAACTCGAGGAGTCGAGTCCGGGTCTCCTAACCCTAGGATTGGTAGGGTTACTTGCCGCTCTCGTAGGGGTCTAGGGGTGTGGGATTGGCTATTCATCACGACCATGGAATCCGTGTTTTATACTGGCTCGTATTGAAAACACGGTCGTCCTAGTATATCCAATATTTCATATGTTTATTCTGCTGCGATATCTGTGTTGTGACTCTGTGATGGATATAGTATATAGTATATACGATATATTATATAGACGTTACTTATGTTTTACACCCACGCTAGCCCTGCCCTGCTCTGTCGTTAGTTACCTAACCTAACGGTGCACGAGGGGACATCGAGGCGAATGCGGATGGCATAAGTGTACGTCATATCTATCTGTGATGTTTAGGTATTTAAATGATGGGACTTCATTAATGTGATTAATGAAAGAAAGAAACCTAAGATGTTGTAGAATCAAATTTTAAACAAAACAGGTAGCTACAGTTCTTGCTTTGCATAGCGGTATATATGATATACCCTGCACCTTATTCGATGAGGAAAGGACCGAGATCCCTTCACCGGGAGTGACTCCTTTAGCAATAACTGGCATATGCTACACACTCGGTTTGGTTTTGATTGCTTTTAAGAGTTTTTGCTTTGCACAGCGATATATATGATATATCCCGCACCTCATTCGACGAGGAAAGGGCCGACGATCCCTTCACCGGGAGTGACCCCTTTAGCAAAACTAGAAAAGCCTCAAAATCATTCCATTTCAAAACTTCATTTGATCCTACAACGATATAAAGTTCATTACGCAGAGGGTTTTCTTAAAAACCTGACGTAGCCCTCCGTCATTTCAGATAAGTAATAGTTAGTATTCGTGCTGCGTTTGTTGACTCAGTCAAGGCGTAGTGTGCGGTAGCTGATTACTATTTATCTGTTTATGCATATGATGCAGATTGGATTAGGGTAGTCGTGCGGCCTTGTTGACTTAGTCAAGGGTCGTGCGGGTGGGTTTAATTCAATCAGGAAATGACGGGTTGAACTTTACTTGCGGTCTATGGTTTGTTGACTCAGTCAAGGTCATAGATCGCCTGGGGCAAAATATTATCGGGAATTTCAAGTGTTGAAATTTGCAATGAGATTGCATACCTTCTATGAGATAGTTGGATCCCGATACCCACTGCGAGTAAGAGTTACTCCTGGGAGAGTTTTACACATTGCAATTAGCCGATCAAGTAGGTGTCTAGAAAGGTGTCAACGGGGTTACGCCTCTGGGAAAACGAGGTTTACAGTAATTAGGTTCGTGCGAAAGCACGGGGGACCTCCCTCAAAGTACCGACACTGGCCTGGCTGAAAGATTGGCGAACCTGTAGTGTGTAATTAATCCCGGCTAATCTTTCTTTTAGGGTTTGAAGGAAGATTTGATAAAAAGCAGTGGGAGCCATCCTGATTAGATAAGATAATAACCAATCTGATCTTGCACGAGCTTACGCTAAAGTGTTTTCTTCTCTCTCTCTCCAGGTAGCGACCATTTCATGCCCTAATAAAGATAATAATATGGATGTATTGACCGAACCCGCATGTTATACTGTGCAGGGGAACGTTGAACCCGTTCTATCTTATAAGTGTTATAAGACTGAACAGGAAACAGGAGAATATCTGGATTCTCACACCGCCCAAACGAAGAACATGCATGTTGATGCATCATCTTCGGGTGTGTTTGTAATTGAGAACTGTTTCTCAGTTCACCCTACGTCCTGGGTATTAGATACCGGGTCAGGATCCCATATATGTAAGATGTTACATGGGCTGAGAAAAGGTAGAGAACTGAGAAAATGTGAACATTCCGTTCATGTAGGGAATGGGGCAAATGTTGCAGCCAAAGCAGTTGGCATATATCACCTGGTATTACCAAATGGTGATACACTAGTCCTGAATGAGTGCTATTATATACCGAACATGATGTGCAACATTATATCAGTTTCTTTATTAAGTAAAGAAGGTTATAATTTTGTAGTAAAGGATAATGTTATGAACATATTCCTAGATCAAAGGTTGATTGCATCAGGCTCGCTACATAATGGCATATTCATTCTCAATCAAAATACAGTCTTCAATATACAAAACACACACAAAAGGAAAAGCTCAGAAATGAACGAATCCTTCTTGTGGCACTGTAGACTTGGCCATATCAATGAGACACGACTAGCTAAGTTGCATAAGAACGGATATTTGAATTCATTCGAATTATCATCTTATGACACTTGCCATTCATGTCTCAAAGGAAAAATGACCAAAACTCCATTTACAGGACACGGAGAAAGAGTTACTGAACTCTTGGGACTGGTGCATAGTGATGTATGCGGTCCAATGTCTACACACGCCAGAAATGGTTCTTCCTACTTCATTACATTCACTGACGATCTCTCTAGATACGGGCATGTGTTCCTGTTGAAACACAAGTCTGAAGCTTTTGAGAAATTCAAAGAATATAAGCACGAGGTAGAGAACCAAACGGGCAAAAGTATTAAGGTTCTTCGATCTGATCGAGGAGGTGAATACTTAAGCAGTGAATTCCTGGATTATCTAAAAGAGAATGGGATTCTCTCTCAGCTTACTCCTCCTTATACACCACAGCACAACGGTGTATCGGAACGAAGGAATCGCACCCTATTAGATATGGTGCGTTCAATGATGAGTAATGCTGAGTTACCTATTTCCTTTTGGGGGTATGCGCTTGAGACAGCCATATACCTATTGAATCTGGTTCCGTCTAAATCTGTACCTACCACACCATATGAAATATGGAGTGGGAAGAGACCATATTTTAAGCGAATTAAGATATGGGGTTGTCCGGCCTATGTCAAAAAGCAAAATCCGGACAAACTCGAGGCACGATCAGTCCTTTGCAAGTTTGTGGGATATCCTAAGAATTCTCAAGGATATTTTTTCTACCAAGCTGAGGAACAAAGAGTGTTTGTTGCTCAACATGCCACCTTTTTGGAAAGGGAATTTCTTGCAAAAGAAATTAATGGCAAAGAGGTAGAGCTGGAAGAGGTTCCAGCACCACAAACTGCAACTGACAATTTAGTAGAACCAGAGGATTCATTGGTGCCCGACGTACCCCAGCCTCTCCGCCGATCTAGTAGGGTTTCTCGTCCACTTGAGAGATACTATGGTTTTCTCATTGATGGTGGTAGTGAGGATTGCATCATGGAGGATGATGACCCAACTAGCTTCGAGCAGGCCATCACGAGTGGGGACTCAGTGAAATGGCTGGATGCTATGCGGTCCGAGATGGATTCCATGTACACCAACAAAGTATGGACTTTGGAAGTTGCTCCTGAAGGGGTAAAACCCATTGGGAGCAAGTGGATCTTTAAGAAGAAACTTGGTGTAGATGGGAAAGTGGAGACTTTCAAAGCTAGATTTGTAGCAAAAGGTTTTCGTCAAAGACCAGGTGTGGACTATGACGAGACCTTTTCTCCAGTGGCTATGCTTAAATCCATCCGGATCATGCTTGCCATCGCTGCTTATCATGATTACGAAATCTGGCAAATGGATGTTAAGACCGCCTTTCTAAATGGTGATTTAGAAGAGTGCGTGTACATGACTCAGCCAGAGGGCTTCGTAGACAGTGGGAGCAGCGGGAAGGTGTGCAAGCTGCTTAAATCCATTTATGGATTAAAGCAAGCATCGCGGAGTTGGAACATCTGCTTTGACGTCGTTATCAAAGAGTTTGATTTCGTCAAAAATCCAGATGAACCTTGTATCTACAAGAAGGTGGCAGAGAGTAAGGTTGTCTTCCTCGTATTGTACGTGGACGACATACTCTTGATAGGAAATGATATTCCTATGCTGCAATCGGTCAAGCTCTTCTTATCACAAAGATTCTCAATGAAAGATCTTGGTGATGCCTCCTGCATATTGGGAATTAGGATCTATAGGATAGATCCAAACGGATTTTGGGATTGTCCCAATCCAGGTACATTGACACCATACTAAAGAGGTTTAGTATGGAAGAGTCCAAGCGTGGAAACATGCCCACGATCTCTGGAGTCACTCTCTCCAAAGAGATGTCTCCCAAGACTGATTTGGAGAGAGCTCGCATGCAAGGGATACCCTATGCTTCGGCAGTAGGCTCTATCATGTATGCGATGCTATGTACCAGACCCGATGTAGCATACTCACTAAGTGTAGTGAGCAGGTATCAAGCTGATCCTGGAGAGAGTCACTGGACAGCTGTGAAGAGCATTCTCAAGTACTTGCGAAGGACTAGAGATATGTTCTTGGTGTATGGTAACGGAGAAATCCAAGTGGAGTCCTTTACCGATTCGAGCTTCTAGAGTGATAAGGACGACTCTAAGTCGCAGTCGGGCTTTGTCTTTACCCTTTACGGAGGGGCGGTTAGCTGGAAGAGTTCCAAGCAGGAAACCATGGCAGACTCGACGATGGAGGCTGAATACATCGCTGCCAACGATGCTGCCAAAGAAGCTGTCTGGATCAAGAAGTTCATTTCTGAACTTGGAGTGGTTCCATCCAATGAGCATCCAATACCTTTGTATTGCGATAACAATGGAGCGGTGGCTTTGGCCAAGGAACCCAGGTCCCATCAGCGATCCAGGCATATTCTGAGGCGGTATCACCTGATCCGGGAGATAGTTGATCGCCGGGAGATCGAGGTCAGGAGAGTTGACACGAAGAACAACACGGCGGATCCACTCACGAAGGCCATTCCCCAGATACAGTTTGAGAGACTCTTCGGGATGCTCGGTATGAGATACTACAGCAGCTGGCCCTAGTGCAAGTGGGAGATTGTTAGTTGTATGTATGCCCTAGAGGCCAGTATTGTACAGATTATGTATATTATATTGGATGCTTGGACATATATAGAGATGACTTTCTTGCTCGACATGATAGTATGCTATCTGGTTGCTCTTTATCTTAACATGTACACTAGTCTCTTTATACTGTCTTATAGTTACATGTTGGTAAAGCCCTTAGGATTTGTACTTGACTACCTGGACTATGATGCAGATCATACTAGTGGGGACATGGTAGTCCATAAGTACATCCTTCAAGGTCCCTAGTCGTGGGTGTATCGAGACGGGGCATCGATATACCAGAGTAGACTAGCGTATACGCTTCTCGACCCATGTGATGGGCGATGGATGATCCCATATCCATTGGTGTTTGACATCAGAGATGGTATACGGGTGCTCAGTGGAGACTGAGTACACTGGACGGACTCGCCGAGAACTTCCAGATGGTATTATACCTCACGTCAGATGGCAGTTCTCAGGTGACACTTGTACAGGTTAGTCTGTAGACCCGAGATCGTCATAGAGTCTTGTGTGATTCCCACTGTGCTTTGATCTCCACCTTACCACGTCCATGAGGGCGTGCAAAACGGTGGTCTTTGGGTACAGTCCCGAGTCACATGGAGGAAATGAGCGATAGGAGGGGTTTCGTCTCTCCCGGTATTGGGGGTAGATGTTGCGCTGTGCTCGATTGGCCGTAACAGGGAAGTCCCTGGCCAGGGCTGATCAGAGATTTGCTGGTAAGTGTTACCAGTAGTTTCTCGACCCGTTACGAGCCTCACATCGGCATGACTTATCGGGTTATTGGGGTCTGACGTTTACCACCCCTAGACTTGATATGCGACATATCAGACGAAGAGACCGGACTGTATGGTAAGTGTTACTGGTCGGATTCGCAGGAGTGTGAGCGGGCTAGCTCGTCGATCTTCTGATCGCTCAATACCCGGGTGGCCGTTACGTTTAGCAGACTGCTTGCGGCTTGTGGATGCTCGATATGATCATCATCTGCTACCGGCGTATTGACGAGTCTTTAGAGTCCTACACAGAGGTTTCCTGGCTCAAGCGAAACGAAATAGGAGCGCATATGAGATATGTGCAGGACCGAGAATAATGCGTGTATGTGATACCGTATTCCATTCTCGCGATATATGTATCGAATGGTTATATTCGATATAACCTAGTTATCGAATCGAAGATCGATTCGATAAGCCGATACATTGAATACTAGTCGGTCATGTGCGACATGACCGGATCATTGAATCAAATGTTGATTTAATGATTTAATGTATAATTATATATTTGATATATTACTTTGCATTAACTAGTGTTGGTTCACTTTAACGGATTTTTCTCACTTGGATTGCACATTGTATATGTGATATACTTTTGTGCACCTTTTTGTATCATGTTTGATGACACTTGATCATATGGTTAAGTGAATAGAATTAAACCATGGTTATTATGATAATTAGGGTTTTGCATATTTATTTATTCATTTATTTGTTTATTCATTTATTTGGATAAGTTTAAAAAGGAATGGTGGCTTTCTTTGTCTTTTTGTTGAAGCTTCATGAAGCTTTGACTCATGCTTAACCCTAACCCATCCATTAACCATGGTAGATTCTCTACACTTAACCCTAGTAAGAATTATGATAAGTATTCCATTTTTCTTTTTATTTTAATAAGACTTATCATATTCTTTCTTGAGCTCCATCTTCTTCTTCTTCTTCAAGCTTGCTACTCTAATGGTAACTTGAGATTTAGTGAGAGAAATCCAAATCTAAAGTGAACCTATCTCCTATTTCTTCATCCTCTACCTCTTGCCAAGTGGTTTTGGGTGTTTTCTTCACAATTTTCACTACTTTGTGAAGTCGGAGCTTGAACTAGTGCAACCTCGACGTGGATCGTCTTTGACACGAAGCCGTCGAACTATTCCGCCCACTTCTCCGATGAAGCCGTCGCGAGAGTCCGAGGTTCGTGATGGACAGCGAGGGGACGACCACATGGAGCTAAGCAAGTGGATATCCGGATCTACAAAGGTTGTAGCATCTCAACTTCTAGTTAAATAGTTAACTAGTTTTGTTTTTCGCCTAGACATCTAGCAACGATCCGTTAACTAGGGTTTCTCGGCACCATAATTTTTAAATTTGGCATGTTCGATGCCTTGTGAAACCTCTACGAGATGCCTAGGAACCCTACAATTTTTAACTCTTAAAACTTCTCACCCTTTCTCAGTTCTCTACCCATCTGTAGCCCATGTAACAAATTACATTTACGGGATCCTGATCCGGTATCTTATACCCAGGACGTAAAGGATACTAAGAAACAGTTCTTTGTAATGAACACACCCGAAGGAGATGCATCATCATGCACTTTCTTCGTTTGGGCGGCACGGGAATCCTGGTAATCCCCTATTTCCTGCTCGGTCTTATAACAATTATAAGTTAGAGCAGGACCAACGTTCCCCAGCTCAGTATAATAAGCGGGTTCGGTTAATACATCCGTATTATTATCTTGATTAAGGCGTGACATGGTCGCTACCTGGAAAGAGAGAGAAGAAAACACTCAGCGTATGCTCTTGCAAGATTAGATTGGTTATCAATATATCTAATCAGGATGTCTCCTACTGTTTTAGTCAAATCTTCCTTCAAACCCTAAAAGGAAAGACTAGCCGGGATTAATTACACCATACAAGTTCGCCAATCTTTTAGCAAGGCCAGTGCTGGTACTTTGAGGGAGGTTCCCCGTGCTTTCGCATGGACCTAATTAAAATAAACCTCATTTTCCCAGGGGCGCAACCCCGTTGACACCTTTCTAGACACCTACTTGATCGGCTAATTGTAATGTGTAAAACACTCCCAGGAGTAACTCTTACTAGCAGTGGGTTTCAGGATCCAACTATCTCATAGGAGGTATGCAATCTCATTGCAAATTTCAACACTTGAAATTCCCGATAATATTTTACCCCTAGCGTGCTATGACCTTGACGCATGCCAAACAACCCATAGTCCGCTAGTCAAGTTCAACCCGTGCATTTCCTGATTGAATTAAACCCACCCGCACGACCCTTGATGCATGCCAAACAACGCCGTATGAATTCCCTAATCCAATCGCATCGTATGCTAGCAGATAAGCACCGGTTAGCTACCGTACACTATGCCTTAACGCATGCCAAACTACCGCATCACGAATACTAAGTAGTACTTATCTGAAATGACAGAGGGCTACGCAGGTTTTTAAGAAAACCATGAGCGTAATGAACTTGATATCGTTGTAGAATCAAATGATTTAAATGGAGTGTTTTTGAGGCTTTTACTAGTTTTGCTAAAGAGGTCACTCCCGGTAAAGGGATCGTCGGCTCTTTCCTCGTTGAATAAGGTGCAGGATATTTCACAAATACCACTGTGCAAAACAAAAAATAGAAAAGAAATCAAAAGACAAAACCGAGGGTTGTAGCATCTGCCAGTTATTGCTAAAGAGGTCACCCCCGGTAAACGGATCTCGGCTCTTTCCTTATCGAATAAGGTGTTGGAAGTTCTACAAGGAACACCGCTATGCAAAGCAAAAACTAGAGCTACCTGTTTTTGAAAATTCGATTCCACAACATCTTTAGGGTTCTTTTATTTCATTAATCGCATTAATGAAGTCCCATCATTATAAGTTACCTAAACATCCCAGATAAATACAACGTACGCTTATGCCATCCGCATTAGCCTCGATGTCCCCTCGTGCACCGTTAGGTTAGGTAACTAACGGCAGAGAGGGGCAGTGCTAGCGCGGGTGTAAAACATAAGCAACGTCTATATAATATATCACATATACTATATCCTATATCCATCTCAACATATCAAATGATCACATCACACATATCGCAGCAGAATAAAACATATGAAATATTGGATATACTAGGATTTCCGTGTTTTAAATTAAGCCTGTATAAAACACGGATTCCACGGTCATGATGAATAGCCCATCCCACACCCCTAGACCCCCTACGAGAGCGACAAGCAACCCTACCAATTCTAGAGTTAGGAGACCCGGTCTCGACTCCTCGAGATGGTCTCCCACTAGACTCCAAAACCCGGTTACTTGTGCTCCCCGCCTTGGGTCTTTCCTAATGCGGAAAAGTAAATAATATACAATGGTGACATCATCCTCAATCCGGAAATGCCCCAATAAAAGAATATTACATACAATGAATTTTACATGAATGAAAATAAAAAACCCTCATCTCACATAAAACCCCCGGCTATTCAAAACACAACGATCCAATTTAACATATCCAAGCAACACATAACGTCACATGTCATCAACGTAAGTAAATATGCGTATCCCAATTGTCGTTGACATATAGCACCAAAACCGGCGATACACCACATATTACACTTACGGTCGTAGAAAAGAAAGTGAAAAACTATAACAGTTGGAATCCGCAACCACTTTAGACATCGCATGCCCAACCAAATGAATTCTTTACACATCGAATGCCTAACAATTATAAACCCCACATTTTAGTCTCGATCTCGAAAACACTTTTCAATATCTAGTCAAGAAATTCAACAAGATTCCCGACACCCTGATCGAATGCTCGTCGGAAACTTTAGTAGACGGCCGCATCCCCGATGCCGTCGATGAAGTTCACTAAGGCGGAACACCGCTGCCGTGAGCACCCGAACGGATGCTTTTGGCGATTGGGTTCTCCTACAGTCACTTGGTCGGGGCTATAGGGTGTGGCTATCTATTAAGTTTACCCGACGAGTATTCACGTAAACTACGTGATTGCGACGGACTTTTGATCTCATCAAAATCCCGTGGCAACCGATCAAATGAGACTAAACTGCTAGATTTATAACATTCAAATTAGTTATCTCATAACTACATGTGGATTCCAAATATTGTATCTCATCACATAATATCCGGACGAAGTTAAACCCTTCGATCGATTCATCAAAGTCCCACAATTTCCCGACAGCTCAACACTTGAGCACAGTTTTAGTAATACTCAGAAGATGCCACAGTACCTATGAACCAGCCGTAGAAGGGTCAAACCAACGCCTCACATGTGAAACGCTAAACTATCACAAACCCTAGGGTTCAAGTGATGGTTTTGACGGCCACATAATCCAGTTAAGGTTTACGTTCTTCTAGAGGGTCCAAAGAATCACTTGCATGTTTTTCCGAATACGTTAAACTTGAAAAAATGGGTTTTTGACATTCGATCGAACTTTTTAACAATGTCTAGACAGTATGTGAAAACCCGAATCAATGTTAAAACTACAAATACGAAACACTCCGAGTTACCTTTGCATTGAATTAATCATCACATGAAAAAGTAGCAAAAATAAACAACACCTGAAACACCAAACCGCAGAGAAAAGACCTAGAAAAAAATTTAGGACCAATCCACCATGCCCAGGCCAGCCTGCTTGGAATTTTAGGCCATGTGCTCGGCTAAAATCCGAGCACATGGTCCCATTTTTGTTCCATGTTCTTATGTCTGCCCAAATGTGATTCTGCACTTGTTTGAAAAAGTTTTGGAGCTCATTTTGAAATCGACAGAAACATCGATCTAGTGTTTCAAGTTACGGAGTTATTTCGGTTTCGTGATCTTAACAAAATCCGTATTTATTTCTAGCATGGCTCTGATACCACTGAAGGGTTACCTACGACGGCAGCAAGGTTTCGGGAGGCATCGTCCATGCCAAATTAAAATTTTGCCGATTTAGATAACCCTAAACTAGATCGTTAACTAGAAATAATACGGAAAACATATGCAAACACTTTGCAACATAATAGTGAGCAAGGAATAAAACCTTTGTAGACCGGTCCTTCACTTCAATAGCTTAGTGTAGAAGTCCCCTCCGCTGCGATCGTGAACTCCGGACTCTAGAGAAGCTCCACAAGAAGAACGAACGCGCTTGCTTCGATGACTTCGAGGCCGAAGATGATCTACGTCGAGAAGACACTAACTCAAGCTATTCCTTCACTAGGTCAAGAACTTTGTGAAGAGAACACCCTATACTACATGGCAAGCAGTAGAGGATGATGAAGTAGGAAGTGGGTTCACTTTAGAATTGATTTTCTCATTCTTTTTCTCAAACCACCATTGAAGCTAGCAAGCTTTTTTAGGAGGAAGAAGAAGAACAAGCTAGAACTCATCATATGAGTTTTATCCAAAAGAATAATGCAACCATGGGTGAGTTAAGCCCTCATGCTTAACACATGTAGTGAATTAACCAAGGTGTGAGGTTAAGGGTTGGGTTAACTAATATCCTAAGGAATGACAAAAGAGTTGACTTTGTCAATGTTTCATACAAGCTTCTACAAGCTTGATAACTTTGACTAAAGTCTCCTCTCTTTTGTTATTCTTAAGGAAATAAGTAAACCCTAATTTAACCTAAACTTGATATAAGTCTCATACACCCATCTTGTATGTATCATCAAACATGACACAAACATGTACACTTGCATATATCACATATACACAATTTACACAATCTAGTGAAAAAATAAATCTTAAGTGAGCTAATATTAGTTAATGTAATATAATATATCAAATATATAATTATACATTAAATTATTAAAACAACTCTTGATTTAATAATCCGGCTATAACCGACTAATATGAAGTGTAACAACTTATCGAATCAACACTTGATCCGATAAACCGGCTATATCGCATACAACCGATCAATGTCACAAATCGCGAGAATAGAATACGGTATCTCATATCGTATCAATCTCGGTCCCGCACATATCACATATGTGCTCCTACTCCGTTTCGCTTGAGCCAGGAAACCCCTGTGTAAGACTCTTAAGACTCGTCAATACGCCGGCAGTAGGTGATGATCATATCAAACACCCACAAGCCGCAAGCGGTCTGCTAAACGTAACGGCCACCCGGGTATTGAGCGATCAGAAGATCAACAAGCAAGTGTAACACCCTAGGATGTGTTTAATGCCTAATTATTTTGTCACGACCCGAATGTACGGAACATGACCGGCACTTAGATTACGAAGCGTCTAGAGGCGCCACGTAACCTAAGTAAGCCGAAGCCTAGAAATCTAAACCATAAAAGAAGAAGAAGAAGAAAAAGAAAACAAGTCTAAAAAAAAACATCAGCAAATTTTACCAAAAATTTCGGCAGAGTCTCCTCTGTAAAAACTGGCCCCCAAACGGGTACAACAAGTATAATATACATAAACAACAATAAAAAGCATCCCCAAACGGGAGCTAACTCAACGCCAACAGGCGGAAACAACCACAACAAGCACAATAATATACAACGCCAAAGGGCGAGGCTCAAAACTCAAAAAGAAAACAAAACCACCAGATCAGAATAATACACGCGCGACTCTAAGGTCGAAATAAAAGACTGGTCCAATAAACTTATCAAGTAATACAAATATGGTTGATGGAGCTTTCTAGATACAAATGAAATAATAAAAATACAACGGCGGTTCAGATACAAATGAACCAACCTACCGTGCAAATCACCCGAAATGAAAATGATGTGCCAGCAACTGCCAAGGGAAACCTGTACATCGAACTTGTAATAAAATTTGGCACAACGGGGGTGAGTTGCCAACTCGTGAGTAGAAGACATCTACGAAAAGAAATCGAATGCACGACGCTATCCTAGGTCATAACAATACACTACTATATCTCAATCATCTAGTAATAGCAGGGTAATACTACGTGTAAGTGCAAATACTCCGTGTCGTGTCAGTGCCTCATATAGTACTATGTCATATGAATGGATATGCATGCACCATGAATGTAAAAAAAACAAATCCTGAAATCCAGGTATATCTGTATAAGAAATCTTTAACTGTTATCATAGTAAAACGGGTATAGAAACTGGAAATATCAACAATGAAATCCATGGAAATCCGTGTCAAGCATCGACACAAACATGTAAATCTCAAGTCTCATAGTCTCAATATCTCGGGCTCCGTCAGTCCGGATCGGCCCATATCATCAAATCTCACGACAACGGTCGGTATCCTCCGGATATCCGCCGCGCCAGACATCACCGGTAGGTAGCCTTCCCCTGCCAGGCTCATCGTCTACAACTCGATCTTCTTGCCCCGGGGTACCATACCGGGCCCACCATGTACCCGAGACGGTTCATCCACTCCTCGAATCGGGTCTCGAAATCCATCAGAAAACATGAAATCTCATGGTGAACGACACATACATCACGAGAAAACCGCATCTTATTTTGAAAAGAGAAGAGGAGAGAGAGAGAAGTTTTTATATATTTTTGCGGTTTCCCCCAAAAATCCAAAAATCTCATAGAAATCCAAATCTCAAAATCATGAGTAAGTATATGATAACTGTCGGCATATGCCCATAATACTGCGCGATAACATGAAAATATGAATGCATGAATGTCTAAGTAATAACTATCATGTCTTATACTAACATAAGAGAGAAATCACAATATTTTATCGGTTTAGTGGTTAACTGATTCTATCAATAAAAGATAATATGATCTAAAGTGTACGTGATATAGCAATTACCGATGATGATGTGTGTGAGCCGGCAAATAAGTGTGCGTGGAATATGCGCATCATCGGTAATGGTGCTGGTGTCCTAACAGGTAAGGTTTATACTGATTATAGCAATATATGTAAGAACATGCACCATGATGATTACAGTATGAATGTAATGCAGGTGTGCATTATCCACTCCTCCGCGATATACGAGTACAACTACCACTATGTGAGTCGAACCTAAACTAGTGTCCGTCTAATATCCTAAGGAACTAACCTAAGAAACTAGTCAATAAGAAACAAGCATCTACCTAAGGTCTGAACCAATATCTCTAATAGTCGGCGATCCCGCCGCCTCAATAGCGTCACGTACGTAGTACGGCTTCCTCGAATCAAGAGTGCGGATCAATCATCATATCTAAGCCTCGTACGGTAAAATCCATCGTACGGCATCCCAATATCGGGGTACGGGTCAAGTATCTCCTAGGTGTCTCATTATTCGTAATGTGTCATCATCAACACATCTCATGATCAAGGTGCTAAACTATAATCGCATACATAAATCATATATCATTGCCATCATGGAATAATCATTAGTTTATCCTCAGAAATATCATGTCACATGTATCATATTGTGATTAAGTCATACCGATATCTTATCGTCATCAAATCACAAGCTACAGCCCAGGTACTATTTTAGCGTCCCATGTACCTCAATATCACCACCACCCTTCATAATTTATATATTCATGTTCATTATCTCATTCTCTAATGATCCGCTAACACTTTAATACGACTCTATAGTCAAGAATCACGGCATCAAGCCCAGTTATACCGTTTCATCATACCTCAGATATCATATCACATCAATGAATCCCATATACGTGTTGTATATATATATACACCTATACCTAGTTTTATATATATACACACATATACGTATACTCCATGTCGAGTTTCAGTGTGTGCGTGTGGGTTTCTACCTGAAACCTAGGAACTTTTCCAAGGTACTCATCCCCTGATAAGGTTTTCCTAAATCAGTCTAGTTCAGCCTAGGGTTATTACTATGGTCCTACGCGTTAAGTATCTAGGGTCACATCTGGTTTCCTACTGACAATAAATACTATTCCTATTCTACGTTGCGGGGGTGCTAAACGCCATCCACCCGACTTCCCCCCGTAGATATGCATCTACTCACCTGGTCCATGTCTGCCGACGACGGTGTCGCCATCCTCCTCTTCATCGCCCGCAGTCCACTTGAAGGGTACCTAAACGCAAACATATAAATAGCATCGTAAACCGAATCACATACAAAAATCAAACGATACAAGGAACAAGCATAGGTTAAAACATATGTCCCGTCCACGCAAAAGAACCAAATATCGCTCGATATCGGCGTACAAACTCCGATGGATCGAGATAAACATCAACAGATAACTCGTAGTTTTAAAACACATTACTTCTATTGTAAAACATGATCAAATTCATTGAAACACTAAAATCGATCAAATCGTCCGTTTTTGAAAAACCCGAAAATGCCAATTTAGCGTTTTTCATCAAAACTTGACATTTAAATGAAACCAAAGGTCATAAAACTCATTAAATAGCATAACTAGACTATACAAACTATTACTATATTTTTATTACACATATTTGTAGTAATTTGAAATTTCTAGTTTGCACCCTTTAACAATTTTCAACATTTTCCAAGCAAAATACCACAATTCCACCTCAAAACATGATTTTGCATAAATTAATGACTTAAACCACAATTTATGATGATAATGATATAATGAAACCATAATTATATTTTTAATCTCATTTATATAGGAATTTATAAAATCTAGTTTACAAAATTAGCAATTTTTTTATCACAATTTATCAATTATCCATTGAAACTAGCAATCAAACTAAGTTTTTCTTTCCATTAACATGCTAACATTTCCACTAAAACTATAATCCAATGATAACAACCCAAATTAGAATTTTATATTAACCACAAACACATTTTGCAAAAACCTAGTTAACTAAATTCCTAATTTAAAACAATTTTAAATGAAAATTTTACAATTCAACAAACATGCAATATTTTCCAATTCTAAAAGTGTTAAACTAACTATTATAACCCTAAATAATAAACAAAAATCATAACTTGAATTTACAAACCCTAACTTGAATTTTTAAAAAAAACATAGAATTAATTCATTAAATCTAATTAAGCTTAAATGAACATCTAAAACAATAAATCAAAAGAAAGAAATTATACCTCCCAAAATATGAAATCCAAACAAGAAATGAGCCTCCAAAATGCATGCCTTCCATCTCCAAATTTCATATAAAAATGAGCAAGGAATAAAGAGTATGAAATAAATAGGATTTTGTGGAATTTTAATGGAATTTTTGATGTATTTTTAATGAATTTTGAATAAAAATGAGGTGGGAAATGGGGGGGGCAGCCATGGGGGGTTTGTGGCCGGCCCTAGAGAGGTGAGGGAGAGAAAGAAGAGAGTGGGAAAAGTGTGTAGAAGTTTCAAGAGAAGAAACATCAATAAAAGTCTTTTCATGTTTTATTTAATTATTTATTTATTTATTTACTATAGCAACTCAAGAAAGCTCTAGAAAATAGGAAAAATTTGCAAATAAATTTTGCATGATACACACTAATTTCTAATATGCCATGGTTCATTTTTACAAATTAAAACCATTTAAATTTGTAATTTACACTAATTTAGTGTAAAAATAAAGCTTATGTTAATATTTAAAATAATTAATTTAAGAAAAATATTTTATTAAACTAAAAATTTATAAGTGGCTAAATAAACACCATTTACTAGTAATTTCATAATTAAAATATATATTTTAAAAATTATAATGAAAACAATCACGGTTTGGTTTTACGAAAAATACATTTTACTTTACCGAAAATCCTAAAATTCACTTAAACACTTTTATTCATTTAATTATTTATTTAATCATTTTTAACACGTTACAATCTTCCCCCCTTTTAGAAATTCGGTCCCCGAATTTAAATTAAAACTCCCCCTCCAAATACTAAAACGTTTAGCAAAACATTCAAATTGTCGGGGCTCCGAAATTATCAATACATAACAAAAATCAACTCCGTCAAGCATAACGCAATCATCGGAGTTATGGCGAGAATAAAATATCAAAACTCAATATGAAAACCATCATAATATACATCAATCTATAACTTATATATAGTTCGCATCCTAGTAAAATCGCCGAATCATCATAATAAAGAAGCATACAAAAACCCCTCTTGAAAATCGCCGTGCAATGCACGTGTCACGGCATAAGTAACGGACGTTTCATTTTAAAAAAATAACTATATATATATATATATATCGTTTATTTAACATACACGTCCCGCCTGATTACTAAATCAAATAATAGTGATTATGAAAACATACTGCTCAAACTGAAATCAATCCCAATCACATCTATAAAATATCATGTGCGTCCGGTGCGCACTGAAATCGAAACCAAGTACAGATACCATGAATACACACAAAAACAAAATAAGTGCAACAGGTGTGCACCAAAACATCTGTCAAGTGCAACGGGCGTGCATGACTCACTATCAGGTGCATCTAATCTGCACAAAACCCCGATTTAGTGCATCTGGTGTGCACAAAATCGCATCAAGTGCGCCAAGTGTGCGCAAGAATCTCAATCAGGTGTACATGGTGCACGAAAACATACGCCGAATATCAGAATCGAAATCACAGTACGAAAATGGATAAAAACTAGGTCGAAGCATATATCAAAATCATGTGTAACCCATATGCACGAAATCAAATCAAAAATCTCAAAATATATAAAACCAAATCAAGTGTACCGGGTGTGTACTAAACAACATCAATACGACTGATACATGAAACACAAATAGAATTTAATGAAGGTACACACATGAAATACCAATCGTAGAACAAAGTCCTCAAAATACGAAAAATCCAATCAACGAAAATATGAAATTCAAATCACTAAATCACAATCGTAAACACTATCGTCAATGTGTGCCTCTTTCCTCTGATGTCGATTGCTTCGAACTTGTCCCTTCGTAGCTGTGCTGGCTGCGCTACCGACGGCAATACTCATATGTAGAGTCTCCCACGTAGTCAATCCCTTCACTTGATATCCGGACTACATTAAACTTTTCGATCGATCCATCAAAATCCCATAATTCCCCGAGAGCTCAACACTCAAGTACAGTTTAAAAATATCCGGTACATACCCCAGCATCGATGATCCAGCCGTAGAAGGGCAAACCCAAGCCTCACTAATGGCATCGCGGAACTGCCGTAAACCCTAAGGTTCAAGGGCGTTCTCGTGGTCATTATGTCGAGTTAGGGTTTCATTCTTCTAGAGGGTCCATCGAAATACCTGCATGTTCTTCCGAATACTTTAAACTTGGGAAAATGGTTTTCTGATAATCGTTCGAACCCTTTAACTTCATCCGGACGGCATGTGAATACCCTTCATCCGCACGCTAAACAATGCTTCAATCCTCAATAATAACCAATACTCTAATGGTTATCGCATTCGAGCCGCGGCTCCCTCTGCCCGTGGTAACAGAAACCACCATCCGACATCGACGAAGACAGATCAAAGGAACGAATGAAATACGGTGCAAACAATGTACATCCTAAGGCTCCTTAAGCAGAGTAGCGTATCGTAAGTATGCCGCGGACCATACCCACAGTACGTTACTCTACCTAAATCACCTACTCCATCAACCAAGGGTCACCTAGAATTATACAAGGTTAAATCTAGTGCTCTGATACCAACTTTGTCACGACCCGAATATACGGAACGTGACCGGCACTTAGATTACGAAGCGTCTAGAGGCGCCACGTAACCTAAGTAAGCCGAAGCCCAGAATTCTAAACCATAAAAGAAGAAGAAGAAAAAGAAAACAAGTCTAAAAAAAACATCAGCAAATTTTACCAAAAATTTCGGCAGAGTCTCCTCTGTAAAAACTGGCCCCCAAACGGGTACAACAAGTATAATATACATAAAGAACAATAAAAAGCATCCCCAAACGGGAGCTAACTCAACGCCAACAGGCGGAAACAACCACAACAAGCACAATAATATACAACGCCAAAGGGCGAGGCTCAAAACTCAAAAAGAAAACAAAACCACCAGATCAGAATAATACACGTGCGACTCTAAGGTCGAAATAAGAGACTGGTCCAATAAACTTATCAAGTAATACAAATATGGTTGATGGAGCTTTCTAGATACAAATGAAATAATAAAAATACAACGGCGGTTCAGATACAAATGAACCAACCTACCGTGCAAATCACCCGAAATGAAAATGATGTGCCAGCAACTGCCAAGGGAAACCTGTACATCGAACCTGTAATAAAATTTGGCACAACGGGGGTGAGTTGCCACTCGTGAGTAGAAGACATCTACGAAAAGAAATCGAATGCACGACGCTATCCTAGGTCATAACAATACACTACTATATCTCAATCATCTAGTAATAGCAGGGTAATACTACGTGTAAGTGCAAATACTCCGTGTCGTGTCAGTGCCTCATATAGTACTATGTCATATGAATGGATATGCATGCACCATGAATGTAAAAAAAACAAATCCTGAAATCCAGGTATATCTGTATAAGAAATCTTTAACTGTTATCATAGTAAAACGGGTATAGAAACCGGAAATATCAACAATGAAATCCATGGAAATCCGTGTCAAGCATCGACACAAACATGTAAATCTCAAGTCTCATAGTCTCAATATCTCGGGCTCCGTCAGTCCGGATCGGCCCATATCATCAAATCTCACGACAACGGTCGGTATCCTCCGGATATCCGCCGCGCCAGACATCACCGGTAAGTAGCCTTCCCCTGCCAGGCTCATCGTCTACAACTCGATCTTCTTGCCCCGGGGTACCATACCGGGCCCACCATGTACCCGAGACGGTTCATCCACTCCTCGAATCGGGTCTCGAAATCCATCAGAAAACATGAAATCTCATGGTGGACGACACATACATCACGAGAAAACCGCATCTTATTTTGAAAAGAGAAGAGGAGAGAGAGAGAAGTTTTTATATATTTTTGCGGTTTTCCCCAAAAATCCAGAAATCTCATAGAAATCCAAATCTCAAAATCATGAGTAAGTATATGATAACTGTCGGCATATGCCCATAATACTGCGCGATAACATGAAAATATGAATGCATGAATGTCTAAGTAATAACTATCATGTCTTATACTAACATAAGAGAGAAATCACAATATTTTATCCGTTTTGTGGTTAACTGATTCTATCAATAAAAGATAATATGATCTAAAGTGTACGTGACATAGCAATTACCGATGATGATGTGTGTGAGCCGGCAAATAAGTGTGCGTGGAATATGCACATCATCGGTAATGGTGCTGGTGTCCTAACAGGTAAGGTTTATACTGATTATAGCAATATATATAAGAACATGCACCATGATGATTACAGTATGAATGTAATACAGGTGTGCATTATCCACTCCTCCGCGATATACGAGTACAACTACCACTATGTGAGTCGAACCTAAACTAGTGTCCATCTAATATCCTAAGGAACTAACCTAAGAAACTAGTCAATAAGAAACAAGCATCTACCTAAGGTCTAAACCAATATCTCTAATAGTCGGCGATCCCGCCGCCTCAATAGCGTCACGTACGTAGTACGGCTTCCTCGAATCAAGAGTGCGGATCAATCATCATATCTAAGCCTCGTACGGTAAAATCCATCGTACGGCATCCCAATATCGGGGTACGGGTCAAGTATCTCCTAGGTGTCTCATTTTTAGTAATGTGTCATCATCAACACATCTCATGATCAAGGTGCTAAACTATAATCGCATACATAAATCATATATCATTGCCATCATGGAATAATCATTAGTTTATCCTCAGAAATATCATGTCACATGTATCATATTGGATTAAGTCATACCGATATCTTATCGTCATCAAATCACAAGCTACAGCCCAGGTACTATTTTAGCGTCCCATGTACCTCAATATCACCACCACCCTTCATAATTTATATATTCATGTTCATTATCTCATTCTCTAATGATCCGCTAACACTTTAATACGACTCTATAGTCAAGAATCACGGCATCAAGCCCAGTTATACCGTTTCATCATACCTCAGATATCATATCACATCAATGAATCCCATATACGTGTTGTATATATATATACACCTATACCTAGTTTTATATATATACACACATATACGTAAACTCCATGTCGAGTTTCAGTGTGTGCGTGTGGGTTTCTACCTGAAACCTAGGAACTTTTCCAAGGTACTCATCCCCTGATAAGGTTTTCCTAAATCAGTCTAGTTCAGCCTAGGGTTATTACTATGGTCCTACGCGTTAAGTATCTAGGGTCACATCTGGTTTCCTACTGACAATAAATACTATTCCTATTCTACGTTGCAGGGGTGCTAAACGCCATCCACCCGACTTCCCCCCGTAGATATGCATCTACTCACCTGGTCCATGTCTGCCGACGACGGTGTCGCCATCCTCCTCTTCATCGCCCGCAGTCTACTTGGAGGGTACCTAAACGCAAACATATAAATAGCATCGTAAACCGAATCACATACAAAAGTCAAACGATACAAGGAACAAGCATAGGTTAAAACCTATGTCCCGTCCACGCAAAAGAACCAAATATCGCTCGATATCGGCGTACAAACTCCGATGGATCGAGATAAACATCAACAGATAACTCGTAGTTTTAAAACACATTACTTCTATTGTAAAACATGATCAAATTCATCGAAACACTAAAATCGATCAAATCGTCCGTTTTCGAAAAACCCGAAAATGCCAATTTATCGTTTTTCATCAAAACTTGACATTTAAATGAAACTAAAGGTCATAAATCTCATTAAATAGCATAACTAGACTATACAAACTATTACTATATTTTTATTACACATATTTGTAGTAATTTGAAATTTCTAGTTTGCACCCTTTAACAATTTTCAACATTTTCCAAGCAAAATACCACAATTACACCTTAAAACATGATTTTGCATAAATTAATGACTTAAACCACAATTTATGATGATAATGATATAATGAAACCATAATTATATTTTTAATTTCATTTATATAGGAATTTCTAAAATCTAGTTTACAAAATTAGCAATTTTTTTTATCACAATTTATCAATTATCCATTGAAACTAGCAATCAAACTAAGTTTTTCTTTCCATTAACATGCAAACATTTCCACTAAAACTATAATCCAATGATAACAACCCAAATTAAAATTTTATATTAACCACAAACACATTTTGCAAAAACCTAGTTAACTAAATTCCTAATTTAAAACAATTTTAAATGAAAATTTTACAATTCAACAAACATGCAATATTTTCCAATTCTAAAAGTGTTAAACTAACTATTATAACCCTAAATAATAAACAAAAATCATAACTTGAATTTACAAACCCTAACTTGAATTTTTAAAAAAAACATAGAATTAATTCATTAAATCTAATTAAGCTTAAATGAACATATAAAACAATAAATCAAAAGAAAGAAATTATACCTCCCAAAATATGAAATCCAAACAAGAAATGAGCCTCCAAAATGCATGCCTTCCATCTCCAAATTTCATATAAAAATGAGCAAGGAATAAAGAGTATGAAATAAATAGGATTTTGTGGAATTTTAATGGAATTTTTGATGTATTTTTAATGAATTTTGAATAAAAATGAGGTGGGAAATGGGGGGGGGGGGCAGCCATGGGGGGTTTGTGGCCGGCCCTAGAGAGGTGAGGGAGAGAAAGAAGAGAGTGGGAAAAGTGTGTAGAAGTTTCATGAGAAGAAACATCAATAAAAGTCTTTTCTTGCTTTATTTAATTATTTATTTATTTATTTACTATAGCAACTCAAGAAAGCTCTAGAAAATAGGAAAAATTTGCAAATAAATTTTGCATGATACACACTAATTTATAATATTCCATGGTTCATTTTTACAAATTAAAACCATTTAAATTTGTAATTTACACTAATTTAGTGTAAAAATAAAGCTTATGTTAATATTTAAAATAATTAATTTAGGAAAAATATTTTATTAAACTAAAAATTTATAAGTGGCTAAATAAACACCATTTACTAGTAATTTCATAATTAAAATAGATATTTTAAAAATTATAATGAAATCAATCACGGTTTGGTTTTACGAAAAAAACATTTTAATTTACCGAAAATCCTAAAATTCACTTAAACACTTTTATTAATTTAATTATTTATTTAATCATTTTTAACATGTTACATATTTTTTTAATATGTGAATTTTAATAAAAAGTTTACCAAATTGGTTTTCAAATAATTTTTCAAATTTAATAAATATTTTTCCAGAATTTTCCTATGCTTGCACAAATTTGTGCATGTAAACTAGGGTTAAAATTTGGGTTAAACCATGTTTAACAATCATGGTAGGTTAACCCCACCATTATTAAGTTAACATGATTTTAATTAAGGTTTTTTTTTTTTTATAAAAAGGGATTTAAATTTTATGTTGGTTCACTTGAGAGAGAGAGAATGCATCATGGCTAAGCCATGCTTGCATTAAATGAGAGGGAGAGAGAGAGTGCATCATGGCAATCCCATGCTTGCATTTAATGTGGCAAGAGAGAGAGAAATGGGGGCTTGACCTTGTGCATTATCATTTCTTTTATTTGTTCACACTCTCATATCTCACTCACTCGCTCTCTCACTCACACACACACACAGCTGCATCAGCACCAACAGCAGAAGTTGCAAGCAGCAGCTGCAACAACAACACCAGCAGCAGCTTCAGCCCCAGCAGCAGCAACACCAAGCAACAGCAGCAGCTCCTTGCAGCAGCAGCAACACATGTAGCAACAGCCCCAACACCACATCAACAACATCAACAACAGCAACATCAGCAATAACAACACCAACAGCAACAGCATCTGGAGCAGCAACAGCAGTAGCAGCTTCTTCTTCTTCTCTTCTTCCCCTGACCCAGCCTCGTAGGGTCAAGTGAGGTATAACCTCTGAGCTCCACTAGCTTGTATGCTAGACTTGTGTGTCGGTTTAGCTTAATTAGTGTAAATTGGTGGTTGTTAGTGCTAGATTGTGTGTTTTAAGTGATATTTGTGGTGTTTAGTGTAAACTTTGCTTAAGTAAGGTTAGTTTTGGCTAGACTAAGTTAATTAAGTGTTGTTAGGGCCTTGTGAACCTAGGTAAACCCCAGATTGCATAAAAGTACCCTAAGTTTTCAATTGTGCAAAATTTGACGTTTTTAAAACAAAATCTTAGCTTTTTAAAATCTGTTGTTACTCCAGTGAGTCCAGAATAAATTTGAGTGGACCATCGCCTACTACTGACACCCTGACCCCACCACCAGAGCCCGACCCTACCACTCCAACCTTTGGCTGCCGAAATAATCGATCTGGCAGCAAATTGCGGCCAGACTTGTGAGATAGGAGATAGGGTTTTTAGGGTGGGTGTCTGCTACATTTTGTAGGTCCATGATATATATAGTTTTGTAATATTTTAACCTGGGTAGGATCTGGGACGATATATCGTTTTCTGGTGTTTTTAGTTTGCGCGATACGCGCGATACGCGAGTGGGTTCTGTGATTCAGCGTATCGCGGCTTGTCGGGATGAGTCGTAGACGCGTGCACACACGTTTTAGCGTATCGCACACACACGTGTTGATTCGCGACGCGAGTTTCTCGTTTTGTTTCGATATCGCGTTTTGCGAGATTCTTGTTTATATAATTGGATTCCTTGTGTAAATTCCAGGTTCACAGGCGGGTACGTCAGACGTCGCCAGGAAAGGGAAGCAGGTGGTCGGCTATACTTAGCACGCGACCAAGTGAGTAGATTTAACATCTACGGGGAAATCGCCCGTATGGCGTTAAGCGTCAGGGCGTAATAGGATTTGTAGTCATGAGTGTCCATATAGATATACTGGTAGTATAGAACACTGCACCGTCACTAACGGTCCAAGTTGCACGAGCACGATTTATATGCTACACTCACACCGTTAGTGATTGCCATGACACTCACATTATAGGATCGCTATAAACCGCATATCATATTGATTCTGCTTATTTGACGTTGTCATGATTTGCCGCATACTATCATATGTATATTCATATCATATACATCACATATATTCATACTTGGGCACATATACATCACATATCGATACTTATGCCACATACATCACATATATTCATACTTGGGCACATATACATCACATATCCATACTTGTGCCACATACATCACATACATTCATACTTGGGCACATATACATCTCATATCTATACTGGTGCCATATACATCACCAATGTTCATACTTGGGCACATATACATCATATGTCTACATTAGTGCACACGTACATTGCAATATTCACTTTGCGTACTAATCCATCCGCACATCTATACCTATACCCACATTCATATGTTACATACATGGATGATATTGACTTGATTTAAAACTAAGGGACCGCAAACGATATTTTCAAAACTGGATCTTTTAAAAAAGAGCGGTTCTCCCTTTCTTTTACTCGTGGTGTCATACGACACATTGCATGGATTTACGCATTGGATTTGATTTATGTGATTTCTGGATTTGGGAACCGGTGTACTATTTTAAGAAAATACGCACTGTTTAAAAACCCGGTTTCCCTTAATATGATATTTTAGTGTGTCCACCATGAGTTTTCTCGGTTCCAGAGAGCTTGTGTGAGTATACCCGATTCGAGGAGAGGTAGGCACCGATTGCGGGTACATGGTGGACCCGGTACGGTACCCCGGGGGCGAGAAGACTCGTATTGTTAGACGGTGAGCCCGGCGGAGGGACTACTACCTACCGGTGATTGGTTGGACCTGGCGGTTATCCGAAGGATACAGACCAGAGCCGATTGATGGATACGGGACGACGCGTACTACCGGGGCCAAGGGCCGATTCCGCAGATGGAGCCCGTGGGCATATTCGAAGGACAGACACCCCATATTGGAGGATTTGCGTGTCGATGCTGAACACGGCTGATTTTATGATATTTTGAGTGCCGGTGATGGGCACTCCCGATTTTATGAGATTACAGGATTTGAGGACCGATGTGGGTGACGGCACTTGAGTTGTACTGGGTTTTGGTGTATTGATAGACACCAATTATTTTCCACGTTGATATTTCGTGTAGATATTATTCTTTTCCATACTCAGCATTCAGTACTTGACATCTCATCCTGTAGCTAGTATACCTGATAGAGTACACATGCTTGCATATCATTGCATACCCTGCTCATCATATATTGGGCTGTTAGATTGCATCGCCATGCCTGATTATCACATATCTTGCCCATCACATAGAGATGATTATTAGATAGCATTCAGTTCATCATATAGATGTTTATCCGTTGGCATAGGTTAGAGTATCGCAGTACGTGCATACTCGCGATTACCTTTATATGTTATCTACTATTCACGAGAACTCACCCCCATTGTGCCACAATGCTTGCAGGTTGCCCTTTGGAGTAGTCGCTGCTGCCTGTTTACCACATCTTTTGACACAGATACCATTACTGAGGTGTGTTAGCCCTTTTGCTATTAGGTGGGTTTTATACGGTATCTGTTTACCTTTCAGTTGTATATTGATGTATCTAGTATTCTCCATCTACCTTCATGTATTGACTTAGAGACAGTTGTGAGGGCGATGTATGTTATTTTGTACTCTGGTGTTGAGCTCGCTGTGAGCCGACTTTATTTATGCAGTCTTATCTTTTATGATATTTGTCTTTGCTTTACTGCTCATTCTTCGCTACGGCATCGTATATCATATTGTGATGCTCTATTCATTTCACATGTTACTTCTACTACACCTTGCCTTTTTCCGATTTCTGGGACAAACTTTTATAAAAGAAATGTTGCCAAACTATTAAATAACACTTGAACATAAAAAGGATTTCTACTAAATTAATTAAAGTTTTCTAAACATTTTACAAATGCTGCTATAAAAATGTCTTAAACACTCTATATTTAAAAGGGTTTTGATTTCTGGGTTTCGGCTTACTTAGTCGCGTTACGCCTGTAGACGTTACGTGGTTAAGTGCCGGTCACGGGCCGAACTTTGGGTCGTGACAAAGTTGGTATCAAAGCGTAGATTTTACCTTCAGAGTGTAGGATGACCCTGGTATGATGGAGTAGGTAGCTGCAGCAGAGTGGCGTAGCGTGCGTATGTTCCGCGGCATACTCATGACACGGTACTCCGCCTAATAGACCTTAGGACTTATTAGTTGAAATTCCTTCATTATTGCATACATTCTTGCGATTCGATTTCCGTATCCTTATCGAATCCTACTTTCCTTTTCAGCCACTATGCCGCCAAAGACTACTAGGGCGCAGAGAGCGGCCGCGAGGGCCGAGATTCGTGTTGACTCATCCGAGACGAGGACTGATCCGGGCAGTGCACCCGTTGTACCCGAGCAGACTGTTCCTCCTATGACAGATCAGATCGCCACGTTAGAGGCTGGTATGCAGGAGATGCGCCATACGGTGGGATCCAGCATGCAGGAGATGCGCCAGATGATAGGATCGCTAGTTGAGACGCTCCGAGTGCAACGACCAGAGGTACCCCCACCAGTCACAGGGACCGTGATGGTACCGACCGTACATCCAGTTGCCCCTGCAGCCACGGAGGTGATTACAGTATCGCTATCAGAGTTCATGAGGCTGAAGCCTCCAGTCTTCAAAGGCATAGATGCAACCGAGGACCCGCAGTTTTTCATTGATAGGATGACCCGGATATGCCGTTCCCTCAGATGCGCAGATGCGAGATGGGTCGAGTTCGTGAGCTTTCGCCTGGAAGGTCTTGCGCAGAAATGGTGCGAATCTGTTGAGAAGGGCAGAGCAGCAGGTCTTCTTCTTATGACCTGGACGGAGTTCGTGACGGTGTTCCTTGCCCGCTTCCTTCCCCAGAGTGTTAGGGATGCCCGAGCACGCAGATTTGAGTCCTTGCGCCTAACGCCAGAGATGACAGTGGCAGAGTACGATGTGCTGTTCACCGAGCTATCAGTTTATGCTCCGTACTTAGTGGCTACTGAGGAGATGTGAGTCAAGAGATTTGTCCGGGGCTTGCTTACCCCGCTATTCCTTGCGATCAGCTCCCAGCATTATGAGACCTATGCCGCAGCGGTAGACGCAGCCCTATTGGTTGAAGAGCGCCTTGCAGAGACTTCGGTATTTCCAGGGCCGAAGAGGGTTCGTACTGATACAGCAGCTCAGAGACATCCATTTAGACGCCGTGATAGACATCGTACAGGTGGCAGAGACTCGGGGCGAGGTCAGATGTTTAGCTCATACCGCCAGGAGGGTCAGCAGTCGTCACGTGGATGTTTTGGATGTGGTAGTCTTCGTCACAGCGTCAGAGATTGTACCGAGACACGCAGGAGGGAGCCAGCCGTACCGCATGCCACACGTCCACCTTCTCCACCCCAGAGGGCGTTACCTATTGTACCCACAGTTGCTCCGCGTCAGACCCATGCACAGGGAGGCGGTGGTCGTGGAGGGTTTGTTCTTAGAGGACGAGGTGGTCGAGGCTGAGTACAACCAGCCACCGACAGAGTACAACCAGTTGCTAGTAGGGGACCGCCAGTTGCAGGTGGAGGACAGGAACGAGTTTTCGCTTTGACGCATCAGGACGCGCAGGCGTCCAATGCGGTGGTCTCAGGTACCTTATCAGTATGTACTGTTGATGCACACGTATTATTCGATCCCGGATCCACGCACTCGTACGTATCCACACACTTCGTGCCGAGTTTGGGTAGAGAGTCCGGTCTGCTTGATCAGCCGCTTGTTATGACCACTCCTGTGGAAAAGTCGTTTGTTGCTAGGCACGTGTTTCGATCTTGCGTTGTCCGTATTGGCGAGAGAGATCTGCCTGTCGACTTGATCCTTCTTGAGATGTTGGACTTCGACGTTCTTTTGGGCATGGATTGGTTAGCCACGTGCTATGCGTCTGTGGACTGCCGCGAGAAGACAGTGAGATTTTGTTTTTCCGGCGATTCGGCTTTTGTCGTGCAGGGGGACCATGTTGCCACCCCTCACATTTTGATTTCTTCTCTTCGCGCTGGGCAGCTATTGAGGAAGGGATGTCAGGGATTTCTAGCCTATGTTTGTGATACTAGAGCTACAGATGTTCCATTGGACCAGGTTCCGATTGTATGTGAGTTCCCTGATGTGTTCCCTGACGAGCTTCCTGGGCTACCGCCTGAGCGCGATATTGCCTTCTGTATTGATCTGATTCCCGGCACGGGGCCTATTTCTATACCGCCTTATCGGATGGCCCCGGCGGTGCTTAGTGAGTTGAAGAGTCAGTTGCAAGATTTTCTGGACAAGGGACTTATTCGACCCAGTGTTTCTCCTTGGGGTGCTCTGGTCCTGTTTGTCAACAAGAAGGACGGAAGCTTACGTTTGTGTATCGACTACCGGCAGCTGAACCGGGTGACCATGTAGAACAGATATCCGTTGCCATGCATCGACGACTTGTTCAACCAGCTTCAGGGCGCAGGGTATTTTTCGAGGATCGATTTACGATCAGGCTATCATCAGCTGCGAGTTCGACAGGAGGATGTACCGAGGACAGCTTTCCGCACGCGCTACGGCCATTATGAGTTTTTGGTGATGTCGTTCGGACTCACCAACGCCGCTGCAGCATTCATGGACTTGATGAACCGTATATTCAGGCCGTACCTTGACTTGTTCATCATCGTATTCATTGACGACATCTTGGTGTATTCCCGGAGCAGAGAGGAGCACGAGTAGCACCTGCGGATCTCACTGCAGACTTTGACGGAGCACCAGCTTTATGCAAAATTCTCCAAGTGCGCGTTCTAGCTGGACAGTGTAGACTTCTTGGGTCACGTGATTATACGGGATGGTATATGTGTAGACCCGAGGAAGATCGAGGCCGTTCAGAGTTGGCCCAGGCCTACATCCGTTACTGAGATACGCAGTTTTCTAGGATTGGATGGCTACTACAGGCGATTTGTACAGGATTTCTCCCGCGTTGCTGCACCCTTGACCGGATTGACCCGGAAGGGAGTTCCTTTCGATTGGACGGAGGAGTGCGAGCACAGTTTCCAGCAGCTACGGACTTGTTTGACTACAGCGCCAGTGCTATCGTTGCCTTCAGGATCAGGCGGCTTTGCAGTCTATTATGACGCTTCGCGAGTGGGGCTAGGGTGCGTATTGATGCAGCATAACAGGGTGATCGCGTATGCTTCGCGGCAGTTGAAGAGACATGAACAGAACTACCCTACCCACAATATAGAGATGGCCGCAGTGGTCTTTGCACTTAAGATCTGGCGACATTACCTCTATGGCAAGTCGTGCCAGATATTCACTGAGCACAAGAGTTTAAAGTATATATTTCAGCAGCGGGACCTGAATCTCCGACAGTGCCGATGGATGGAGTTAGCGAAAGACTACGATTGCGAGATCTTGTATCACCCGGGCAAGGCTAATGTAGTGGCAGATGCTTTGAGCAGGAGGCCCGAGGGTAGTCTATCTTGTTTGAGCGCAGTGTAGAGGCAGTCGTCGGCAGATTGGCAGATATTATGCGACGGCCGAGTGCATTTCGAGTTCATGCCGATCGGGGGACAGCTTGCGCATGTTCGTGCACGCCCACAGCTGCTTGACCGTATATATGAGGTACAGCACAGTGATGACAGATGTTCAGAGATCATGACACAGATTGGAGAGGGCAGATTTTCCGAGTTTATGATCGATGATCAGGGGATACAGCGATTTGGGACTAGATTGTGCGTACCGGATATTGAGGGACTGCGGCGTGAGATTCTTTAGGAGGCGCATCGATTGGTGTACAGCGTCCATCCTAGTTCCACCAAGATGTACCATGATATGAGAGATGTTTACTGGTGGGACGGAATGAAGAGGGACATCGCGGATTTCGTGTTTAGATGCCTGACTTGTCAGCAAGTCAAGGCCGAGCACCAGAGGCCGGCGGGAGAGCTACAGCCGTTACCCATTCCGGAGTGGAAATAGGAATAAATTTCGATGGATTTCGTTATGGGTGTACCCAGGACTAGGCGAGGGAATGACACCATTTGGGTGATCGTGGATCGTTTGACGAAAGCGGCTTACTTCCTGCCAGTGAAGACGACTTTCGGATTTGCTCAGTATGCCCAGATTTACATCGACGAGATAGTACGACTGCATGGAGTCCCGACGTGTATTGTGTCCGACAGAGGCACCCAGTTCACCAGCCGACTATGGCAGAGGCTTCAGGAGGCTTTGGGCACCCGCTTGAGTTTCAGCACAGCGTTTCATCCGCAGACCGACGGCCAGTCAGAGCGGACTATTCAGACTCTCGAGGACATGCTCCGAGCTTGCGTTTTAGACTTTGGTGGTAGCTGGGATCATCATTTACCCTTGATAGAGTTCTCCTACAACAATAGTTTCCAGGATACTATTTAGATGGCACCTTTCGAGGCTTTATATGGGAGGAGATGTAGATCGCCCGTCTGTTGGACAGAGCTCAGCGAGGGCAGTATTTTGGGGCCACAGACCGTACAGGAGACGACTGAGAAGATACAGCTGATTTGAGACAGGATGAGGACAGCTTAGAGCAGGCAGAGATCATATGCTGACAGGCGCCGCCGCAGATTAGAGTTCATAGTTGGCGATCACGTGTTTCTGAGGGTCTCTCCGATGAAGGGAGTGATGAGGTTTGGACGGAAGGGGAAGCTTAGCCCCAGATTCATAGGTCCCTTCGAGATCCTCGAGCGTGTGGGCGCAGTAGCTTATCGTTTGGCTCTTCCACCCGACTTCCCAGATGTCCACCCCGTATTCTACGTGTAGATGCTTCGCAGATACCTACATGACCCTTCGCACATGATTCAGCATCAGACCGTTCAGCTCGATCGCGATCTTACGTTCACCGAGCAGCCAGTAGTGATCTTAGACCGGCAGGTGAAAAAACTTAGATCGAAGGTCTTGCCATCAGTGAGGGTGCTTTGGCACAGCCCGAATGGTGAAGAGATCACTTGGGAGGCCGAGGGCGAGATGCGGAAGAGGTTCCCCCATCTCTTTGAAGGTATGCGTTGCTTTATATTTTAAATTCGGGGACGAATTTCTGTAAGGGGGGAAGATTGTAACACCCTAGGATGTGTTTAGTGGCTAATTATTTTTTTAATATGTGAATTTTAATAAAAAGTTTACCAAATTGGTTTTCAAATAATTTTTCAAATTTAATAAATATTTTTCCATAATTTTCCTAGGCTTGCACAAACTTGTGCATGTAAACTAGGGTTAAAATTTGGGTTAAACCATGTTTAACAAACATGGTAGGTTAACACCACCATTATTAAGTTAACATGATTTTAATTAAGGTTATGTTTTTTTTTTTATAAAAAGGGATTTAAATTTTATGTTGGTTGACTTGAGAGAGAGAGAATGCATCATGGCTAAGCCATGCTTGCATTAAATGAGAGGGAGAGAGAGAGTGCATCATGGCAAGCCCATGCTTGCATTTAATGTGGCAAGAGAGAGAGAAATGGGGGCTTGACCTTGTGCATTATCATTTCTTTTGTTTGTTCACACTCTCATATCTCACTCACTCACTCTCTCACTCACACACACACAGCTGCATCAGCACCAACAGCAGAAGTTGCAAGCAGCAGCTGCAACAACAACACCAGCAGCAGCTTCAGCCCCAGCAGCAGCAACACCAAGCAACAGCAGCAGCTCCTTGCAGCAGTAGCAACACATGTAGCAGCAGCCCCAACACCACATCAATAACATCAAAAACAGCAACATCAGCAATAACAACACCAACAGCAACAGCATCTGGAGCAGCAACAGCAGTAGCAGCTTCTTCTTCTTCTCTTCTTCCCTTGACCCAGCCTCGTAGGGTCAAGTGAGGTATAACCTCTGAGCTCCACTTGCTTGTATGCTAGACTTGTGTGTCGGTATAGCTTAATTAGTGTAAATTGGTGATTGTTAGTGCTAGATTGTGTGTTTTTAGTGATATTTGTGGTGTTTAGTGTAAACTTTGCTTAAGTAAGGTTAGTTTTGGCTAGACTAAGTTAATTAAGTGTTGTTAGGGCCTTGTGAACCTAGGTAAACCCAGATTGCACAAAAGTACCCTAATTTTTCAAATTGTGCAAAATTTGACGTTTTTTAAGCAAAATCTTAGCTTTTTAAAATCTGCTGTTACCCCAGTGAGTCCATAATAAATTTGAGTGGACCATAGCCTACTACTGACACCCTGACCCTACCACCAGAGCCCGACCCCACCACTCCAACCTTTGACTGCCGAAATAATCGATCTGGCCGCAAATTGCGGCCAGACTTGTGAGATAGGAGATAGGGTTTTTAGGGTGGGTATCTGCTACATTTTGTAGGTCCACGATATATATATTTTTGTAATATTTTAACCTGGGTAGGATCTGGGACGATATATCGTTTTCTGGTGTTTTTAGTTTGCGCGATACGCGCGATACGCGAGTGGGTTCTGTGATTCAGCGTATCGCGGCGTGTCGGGATGAGTCGTAAACGCGTGCACACACGTTTCAGCGTATCGCATACACGCGCGTTGATTCGCGACACGAGTTTTTCGTTTTGTTTCGATATTGCGTTTTGCGAGATTCTTGCTTATATAATTGGTTTCCTTGTGTAAATTCCAGGTTCACAGGTGGGTACGTCAGACGTCGCCAGGAAAAGGAAGCAGGTGGTCGGCTATACTTAGCACGCGACCAGGTGAGTAGATTTAACATCTACGGGGAAATCTTCCGTATGGCGTTAAGCGTCAGGGCGTAATAGGATTTGTAGTCATGAGTGTCCATATAGATATACTGGTAGTATAGAACACTGCACCGTCACTAACGGTTCAAGTTGCACGAGCACGATTTATATGCTACACTCACACCGTTAGTGATTACCATGACACTCACATTATAGGATTGCTATAAACCGCATATCATATTGATTCTGCTTATTTGACGTTGTCATGATTTGCCGCATACTATCACATGTATATTCATATCATATACATCACATATATTCATACTTGGGCACATATAAATCACATATCCATACTTGTGCCACATATATCACATATATTCATACTTGGGCAAATATACATCACATATCCATACTTGTGCCACATACATCACATGCATTCATACTTGGGCACATATACATCACATATCTATACTGGTGCCATATACAACACATATGTTCATAGTTGGGCACATATACATCATATGTCTACATTAGTGCACATGTACATTGTTATATTCACTTTGCGTACTTATCCATTGGCACATCCATACATATACCCACATTCATATGTTATATACATGGATGATATTGATTTGATTTAAAACTAAGGGACCGCAAACGATATTTTCAAAACTGGATCTTTTAAAAAAGAGCGGTTCTCCCTTTCTTTTACTCGTGGTGTCATACGACACATTGCATGGATTTACGCATTGGATTTGATTTATGTGATTTCTGGATTTGCGAACTGGAGTACTATTTTAAGAAAATACGCACTGTTTAAAAACCCGGTTTCCCTTGATATGATATTTTAGTGCGTCCACCATGAGTTTTCTCGGTTCCAGAGAGCTTGTGTGAGTATACCCGATTCGAGGAGAGGTAGGCACCGATTGCGGGTACATGGTGGACCCGGTACGGTACCTCGGGGCGAGAAGACTCGTATTGTTAGACGGTGAGCCCGGCGGAGGGACTACTACCTACCGGTGATTGGTTGGACCTGGCGGTTATCCGAAGGATACTGACCAGAGTCGATTGATGGATACGGGACGACGCGTACTGCGGGGGCCGAGGGCCGATTCCTCAGACGGAGCCCGTGGGCAGAACCGATGGACGGACGCCCCATATTGGAGGATTTGCGTGTCGATGCTGGACACGGCTAATTTTATGATATTTTGAGTGCCGGTGATAGGCGCTCCCGATTTTATGAGATTACAGGATTTGAGGACCGATGTGGGTGACAGCGCTTGAGTTGTACTGGGTTTTGGTGTATTGATAGACACCAATTATTTCCCACGTTGATATTCCGTGTAGATATTATTCCTTTCCATACTCAGCATTCAGTACTTGACATCTCATCCTGTAGCTAGTATACCTGATAGAGTACATATGCTTACATATCATTGCGTACCCTGCTCATCATATACAGGGCTGTTAGATTGCATCGCCATGCCTGATTATCACATATCTTGCCCATCACATAGAGATGATTATTAGATCGCACTTGTTGCATGATATTGAGCATTCAGTTGATCATATAGATGTTTATCCGTTAGCATAGGTTAGAGTATCGCAGCACGTGCATACTCGCGATTACCTTTATATGTTATCTACTATTCACGAGTTGACAACTCACCCCCGTTGTGCCACAGTGGTTGCAGGTTGCCCTTTGGAGTAGTCGCGGCTGGCTGTTTACCGCATCTTTTGACATAGATACCATTACTGAGGAATGTTAGCCCTTTTGCTATTAGGTGGGTTTTGTATGGTATCTGTTTACCTTTCAGTTGTATATTGATGTATCTAGTATTCTCCATCTACCTTCATGTATTGAGTTAGAGACAGTTGTAAGGGCGATGTATGTTATTTTGTACTCTGGTGTTGAGCTCGCTGTGAGACGACTTTATTTATGCAGTCTTAACTTTTATGATATTTGTCTTTGCTTTACTGCTCATTCTTCGCTACGGCGTCGTATATCATATTGTGATGCTCTATTCATTTCACATGTTACTTCTACTACACCTTGCCTTTTTCCGATTTCCGGGACAAACTTTTATAAAAGAAATGTTGCCAAACTATTTAATAACACTTGAACTTAAAAAGGATTTCTACTGAATTAATTAAAGTTTTCTAAACATTTTACAAATGCTTCTATAAAAATGTCTTAAACACTCTATATTTAAAAGGGTTTTGATTTCTGGGTTTCGGCTTACTTAGTCGCGTTACGCCTGTAGACGTTACGTGGTTAAGTGCCGGTCACGGGCCGAACTTTGGGTTGTGACAGCAAGCCTGCTCACACTCCTGCGAATCCAATGAGTAACACTACCGTATAGTCCGGTCTCTTCGTCTGATATGTCGCAGATCTCGTCTAGGGGTGGTAAACGTCAAACCCCAGTTACTTGATAAGTCATGTCGATTTGAGGCTCATAACGGGTCAAGAAACTACTGATAACACTTATCAGTATAACTCTGAAGCTGCCTTGGCCAAGGACTTCCTGTTAAAGCCAATCGAGCACTGCGCAACATCAACTCCCTATACCGGGGGAGACGAAACCCCTCCTATCGCTCATTGCCTCCATGTGACTCGGGACTGTACCCAAAAGCCACCATTTTGCACTCCCTCTTGGACGTGGTATGATGGAAATCAAAGCACAGTGGGAATCACACAAGACTCTATGACGATCTCGGGTCTACAGACTAACCTGTACCAGTGTCACCAGAGAACTGCCATCTGACGTGAGGTATAATACCATCTGGAAGTTCTCGACGAGTCCTTCCAGTGTACCCAGTCTCCAATGAGCACCCGTATACTGTCTCTGATGTCAAACACCAATGAATATGGGATCATCCATCACCCATCTACATTGGTCGAGAAGCTATACGCTAGTCTACTCTGGTATATCGATGCCCTGTCTCGATACACCTACGACTAGGAACATTCGAAGGATGTACTTAGCGACTACACTGTCCCCACTAGTATGATCTGCATCATAGTCCTGGTAGTTAAGTACTCATCCTAAGGGCTTTATCAACATGTACCATAGAGACAATCAGAGTACATGTTAAGATAAAGTGCAACCAGAGAGCATACTATCATGTCGAGCAAGAAAGTCCTCCCTATATATGTCCAAGCATCCACTACAATATATATTGTATGTACAGTAATGGCCTCTAGGGCATACATATAACTAACACTCTTTAGCAAAACTAGCAAATGCTACAACCCACTCGATTTATTTTTGAAAACTACTCGATTTTAAAAGCGGAGCTTAAACCACTCCTTTTCAAATCACTCGATTCTACAACAATATCAAATTCATTACTCTAAAGGTTTTCTTAAAAACCTGTCGTAACCCTCCATCATTTCAGATAAGGACTATTTTGTATTCATGCTACGTTTGTTGGCCTCCGTCAAAGCGTAGTGTACGGTAGCTAATTAGTGCTTATCTGCAGCATATGATGCGATTGGATTAGGGTAGTCGTACGACTTTGTTGGCCTCCGTCAAGGGTCATGCGGGTGGGTTTAATTCAATCATGAAATGAACGGGTTGAACTTGACTAGCGGTCTATGGTTTGTTAGCCTCCGTCAAGGTCATAGGACGTTGGCGTAAAAAACAGATATTGGAAATTTCAAGTGTTGAAAATTTGCAATGAGATTGCATACCTTCTATGTGGTAGTTGGATCCCGATACCCACTGCGAGTAAGAGTTACTCCTTGGAAAGTTTTGCACTTTACAATTAGCTGATCCAGTAGGTGTCTAAGAAAAGTGTTAGCGAGGTTATGCCCCTGCGGAAATGAGTTTATTTAATTAGTTATATGCGAAAGCACCGGGAGACTCTCTCGGAGTACCAGTACCTGCCTGGCTGACCGATTGGCGAACTTATAGGGTATAATTAATCCCGGCTAATCTTACCTTTTAGGGTTTGAAGGAAGATTTGATAAAAACAGTTGCAGCCATCCTGATTAGATAAGATAATAACCAATCTAATCTTGCAAGAGCGCACGCTAAAGTGTTTTCTTCTCTCTCTCTCTCTCTCTCTCTCCAGGTAGCGACCATGACATGCCTTAACCAAGATAATAATATAGATGTAGTGACTGAACCCGCCTATTATACTGAGCTGGGGAAGGATGGTTCCGCTCTATCTTATGATTGTTATAAGTCTGAGCAAGGAATAGGGGAATATCAGGATTCCCACGCAACCCGAACGAAGAAAGAGCATGATGATGCATCTTCTTCGGGTGTGTTCGTTATCGAGAACTGTTTCTCAGTATGCTCTACATCCTGGGTATTGGATACCGGATCAAGATCCCATGTCTGTAATATATTACATGGGTTAAGAAGAAGTCGAGAACTGGGAAAGGATGATAAGTCTCTCGTTGTAGAGAATGGTGCAATTGTTGCGGCCAAAGCAGTTGGAGAATATCACCTTGTATTACCAAATGGTAATACATTGATTCTGAATGACTGTTATTTCGTACCAAAAATGAGGTGCAATATAATATCAATTTCTTTATTAAATAAAGAAGGATATAAATTTGTACTAGAGAATAATGTTATGAATATTTTCTTAAATCAATTTGGAAAGTTGTATAATGGTATATACGTTCAAAATCAAACCACAGTTCTAAATATACAGAACACGCACAGGAGGAAAAGTTCAGAAATGAACGAATCCTTCTTATGGCACTGTAGACTGGGTTATATCAATGCGACCAGACTGGCTAAGTTGAATAATGATAGATATTTGAATCCGTTCGAATTTACATCTTATGAAACTTGCGAGTCATGTCTCAAAGGCAAAATGACCAAAACTCCGTTTATTGGACACGGAGAAAGAGCTGCTGAACTCTTCGGACTAATACATAGTGATGCATGCGGTCCTATGTCTACACATGCGAGGAATGGTTCCTCGTGCTTTATTACATTCACCGATGATCTCTCAAGATTCGGACATGTGTTTTTGTTGAAACACAAATCTGAAGCTTTTGAGAAATTCAAGGACTACAAGTATGAAGTAGAGAACCAAATGGGTAAAAGTATTAAAATCCTTCGATCTGATCGGGGATGAGAATACTTGATCACGGAATTCCATGACTATTTAAAAGAGAATGTGATTCTCTCTCAACTTACTCCTCCGTATACACCACATAACAATGGAGTTTCAGAGCGGAGGAATCGCACCCTATTAGATATGGTGTGGTCTATGATGAGTATTGTTGAGTTGCCTATTTTCTTTTGGGGTTATGCACTTGAGACAGCTGCATACCTATTGAATAGGGTTCCGACCAAATCAGTGCCTACCACTCCATATGAGATATGGGAGGAGAAGAGACCATGTCTTAATTTCATTAAGATATGGGGTTGTCTGGCTTATATTAAAAAGAAAAATCCGGACAAGCTCGAGGCAAGGTGTGTTTTGTGTAAGTTTATTGGATATCCCAAACATTCGCGAGGGTATATCTTCTACCACACCGAGGAACAAAAGGTATTTGTTTCTCAGAATGCCACCTTTTTAGAAAAGGAATTTCTTGTGAAAGAAACTAGTGGTGATGAAGTAGAACTGGAAGTAGTTCCAGCTACACAAACTACTACTGCTGATTTGGTAGAACCGGAGAATTCAGTAGTCCTCGGCGAATCTCAGCCACTCCGCAGATCTAGTAGGGTTCCTCATCCACCTGAGAGATACTACGGTTTTCTTATAGACGGTGGGAGCGAGGATTGCATCATGGAATATAATGACCCAACTAGTTTTGAGCAGGCCATCACAAGTGGAGACTCTGTGAAATGGCTGGATGCAATACGATCTGAGATGGAATCCATGTACACTAACAAAGTATGGACTTTGGAAGTTGCTCCTGAAGGGGTAAAACCCATTAGGAACAAGTGGATCTTTGAGAAGAAACTTTGTGCAGATGGAAAGGTTGAGACCTTCAAAGCTAGACTTGTAGAAAAAGGTTTTCGTCAACGACCAGGTGTCGACTATGATGAAACCTTTTCTCCAGTAGCTATGATTAAGTCCATCAGGATCATACTTGCCCTTGCTGCATACCATAACTGCGAAATCTGGCAGATGGACGTCAAGACCGCTTTTCTAAATGGTGATTTAGAAGAGAGCGTGTACATGACACAGCCATTGCGCTTCATAGACAGTAGGAGCCGCGTAAAAGTGTGCAAGCTGCTTAAATCAATCTATGGATTAAAGCAGGCATCGCGGAGCTGGAATATCTGTTTTGATGTAGTAGTCAAAGAGTTTGACTTCATAAAAAACGTAGATGTACCTTGTATATACAAGAAGGTTGTATAGAGTAAGGTTGTCATCCTCGTATTGTACGTGGATGACATACTCTTGATAGGAAAAGATGATCCTATGCTACATTCAGTCAGGCTTTTCTTATCATAAAAGTTCTCTATGAAAGATCTAGGTGATGCCTCCTACATCCTAGGGATAAAAATCTATAGAGATAGATCTAAGAGGATGTTGGGATTGTCCCAATCTAGGTACATTGACACCATACTAAAGAGATTTAGTATGGAAGATTCTAAGCGTGGTAATTTACCCGCTTGTTCCGGAATTACTCTCTCCAAAGAGATGTCTCCCAAGACTGATTTGGAGAGGGATCGCATGCAAGGAATACCCTATGCTTCTGCAGTTGGGTCTATCATGTATGCGATATTATGTAGCAGACCGGATGTAGCTTACGTACTTAGTGTGGTAAGTAGGTATCAATCAGATCCTGGGGAGAAACATTGGACAGCTGTGAAGAACATTCTTAAGTACTTGTGAAAGACTAAAGATATGTCTTGGTGTATGTTAACGGAGAACTCCAGGTGGAGTCTTTTACCGATTCGAGCTTCCAGAGTGATAAGGACGACAGCAAGTCGGTCTCAGGTTTTGTCTTTACCCTCAATGGAGGGGCGGTATATTGGAAGAGTTCCAAGCAAGATACCATGGCAGACTCGACGATGGAGGCCGAATACATCGCTGCCAACGATGCTGCCAAAGAGAATGTCTGGATGAAGAAGTTCATTGCTGAACTTGGTGTGATTCCATCCATTAAGCAACCAATACCCTGGTATTACGATAACAATGGAGCTGTGGCTTTGGCCAAGGAACCCCGGTCCCATCAGCGATCCAGACATATTCTTAGGTGGTATCACCTGATCCGGGAGATAGTAGATCGCCAGGAGATCGAGGTCAGGAGAGTTGACACGAAGGACAACATGACGGATCCACTCACGAAGGCCCTCCCCCAAGACGCAATTTGACAGACTTTTTGGGATATTGGGTATGCGATACTACAACAATTGGCCTTAGTGCAAGTGGGAGGTTGTTTGGAATATGTATGCCCTCGAGGCCATTATTGTATATTATAGTGGACGCTTGAATATATATATATATATATATATATATATATATATATATATAGGTCTTTCTTGCTCGACATGATAGTATACTATCTGGTTGCTCTTTATCTTAACATGTACACTTATTATTATTATTCTGTCTCTCTGATACATGTTGATAAAGTCCTTAAGATGTTAGCTTGAGTACCAGGACTATGATGCAGATCATACTAGTGGGGCTTGTGTAGTCCACAAGCACATCCTTTAACCGCTCCTGGTCGAGGGAATATCGAGACAGGGCATCGATATTCCAGAGTAGACTAGTGTGTACGTTTCTTGACCCTGTATGGGGCGATGGTTGATCCCACAACCATTGGTGTTTGACATCATAGATTGTACATAGGTGCTCATTAGAGAATGGGTACACCGAACATAACTCGCCGAGAACTCCTAGATGGTACCATATCTATCGTCAGATAGCAGTTCTCTGGTGACACTTGTAAAGGTTAGTCTGTAGACCCGAGATCGTCATAGAGACTTGTGTGGTTCCCACTGTGCTTTGATTTCCTCCCTACCACGGCTCAAAGGAGTCGTGCAAACAGGTGGATTTTAGGTATAGTCCCGAGTCACAAGGAGGCAATGAGCGATAGGAGGGGTTTCGTCTCTCCCGATATAGGGAGTTGATGTTGCGCTATGCTTGATTGGCTATAACAGCAAGTCCTTGGCCAGGGCTGATGAGATTTACTGGTAAGTGTTATCAGTAGTTTCTCGAAAGGTTATAGGCCAAACATCGGCATGACTTATTAAGTTACTGGGGTCTGACAATTCCACCCTTAGACTTGATATGCGACATATCAGACGAAGAGGCCGGACTATATGGTAAGTGTTTCTTATAGGCTTTATGGGAGTTTGGACAGGCTTGCTTGTTGATCTTCTACTCGCTTAATACCTGGGTAGCCGCTACGTCCATCTAGTACCGCTGACAGCTTGTGGGTATCTGATATGATCATTACCTACTGCTGGCGTGCTGACGAGTCTTTAGAGACCCACACAGAGGTTTCCTAGCTCAAGCGAAACGAAGTAGGGCATAAATGCTGATATGCATGAGAGCTAGATTATATACGTGTATGTGATACCGTATTCAAATCTCGTGATATTTGATATCGGTTAGGTTATATATGATATAACTGGATTGTTGAATCAAGTAATGATTCAATGAAATGTTATATGTATATATATATTTGATATTGGCTGGTTATATATGATATGACCGGATTATTGAATCAAATGTTGATTTGATATAGTATATTGAATGTTGTCGGTTACATGTGAGTGTTAGTTATATGTATGCCCTATAGGCCATTACTGTACATATGATGTATATTGTAATGGATGCTTGGACATATATAGGGAGGACTTTCTTGCTCGACATGATAGTACTCTATCTGGTTGTACTTTATCTTAACATGTACTCTGATTGTCTTTATATTACATGTTGATAAAGCCCTTAGGATATGTACTCGCCTACTGGGACTATGATGAGATCATACTAGTGGGGCCACGGTATTCGACGAGTACATCCTATAACTGTTCTTAGTCGAGGGTGTATCGAGACAGGGTATCGATACACCAGAGTAGACTAGCGTATACGCATCTTGACCCATATGATGGGCGATGGATTATCCCATATCCATCGGTGTTTGACATCAAGGATGGTGTACGGGTGCTCAGTGGAGACTGGGTACACTGGACGGACTCGCCGAGAACTCCCAGATGGTATTATACCTTATCTCAGATGGAAGTTCTCCGGTGACATAAGTACAGAGTAGTCTGTTGACCCGAGATCGTCATAAAGACTTGTGTGATTCCCACTGTACTTTGATTTCCATCATACCACGTCTAAGAGGGCGTGCAAAAAGGTGGCTTTTGGGTACAGTCCCGAATCACATGGAGGCAATAGGAGGGGATTCGTCTCTCCCGGTATAGGGAGTTGATGTTGTGCTGTGTTCGATTGGCTATAACTGGAAATCCCTGGCCAGGGTTGCTGAGATTTACTGGTAAGTGTTATCAGTAGTTTCTCGAACTGTTATAGACCTCATATCGACACGACTTATCAAGCTACTGGGGTCTGACGTTTACCACCCCTAGGCGAGATATGCGACATATCAGACGACGAGACCGGCTTGTACCGAAGTGTTACTGATTGGATTCACAGGAGAATGTACAGGCTTGCTTGTTGATCTTCTGAGCGCTCAATACCTGGGTGGCTGTTACGTTTAGCTGACCGCTTGCAGCTTGTGGGTGTTTGATATGATCATCACCTACTGCCAGTGTATTGACGATTCTGTAGAGTCCTACACAGAGGTTTCTTGGCTCAGGCAAAACGGAGTAGGAGCACATATGTGATATGTGCGGGACCGAGAATAATGCGGTATGCGATACCGTATTGGATTCTCGCGATATGGGATATCGGCCGGGTATATGTGATATAGCCGGGTCATCGTATTAATCGGTTATATGCGATATAGCCGGATTGTCGGATCAAGTGTTGATTCGATAATTTAATGTATAATTATATATATGATATATTAAATTACATTAACTAATATAAGCTCACTAAAAGATTTTTTTTCTCACTCGGGTAATACATTGATATATATGTGATATATGTTAATTGTATTATTTTATTTTGTTATAATAAATATTGTATATGTGATATATAATATTGTAACATGATATTATTACTAATGCAACATGTTTAGTGGAGATTAAACATGGTTAGGGTTTGATTAGGGTTAAGCTTTTCTAGAAGTTTCTAGAAGCTTTCTTTTTGTTTTGTGCAAAGATATTTGTTTAGATATTTTTGCATGATATTTCCTTAACCCAACCACACCCCTTAACCCTAACACAATCTCTTCAAAGGTTACATGACCATGGTTGCATTTCTAACCTTATCATTATCTTCTTTACATTATTCATCACAAAAGGATTCTATGATTTATTCATCTTCTTCTTCCTTCTTTCTTTCATGGAAAAAGCATTCTAGCTTTTTCTAAGTGATGATTATGTGTGAGAAAAAGATTATAAACGAGAGCAAAAATCCTACTTCATCATCCTCATCTATCCTTGCCATTTAGATGAGGGTGTTCACTTCATTTTGTGAGTGTTAGCTTGTGTTAATGAAACTTCAAGGTAGATCATCTTTGTTATCGAAGATCGGAAGCAAGCTTGCATCTTTCTCTTCGCGGAGCCTCTCGAGAGTCCGGAATACAATGATCGCAGTGAAGGGACCAGAACACGGAGCTTATGAAGTGAAGGACCGGATCTACAATGGTTGTATTCCTTCTCACTTAGAGTTATGTGTTTAACATACTTGTTTTCGCATAAACTCTAATTTAAAGATCCGGCTTTGGGTTGTCCAGCACGGCTAAATTTTAAATCGGGCATGGTTGATGCCTCGTAGACCCTTGTGCGTGTGCCCAGCATCCCTACAGTAGTATCATAGCCAAGCTAGAGGTTTAGTCGAAGTCTGAGTGAAGTTTAAGTTCCGATCGAACCCGGATACCCCGATACGAACCCTTCTCTGGACAATTTTCAAAAATGTGATTTTTTGTGAATTAAAAATGCTCAGAAAAACAATCAGGAAAAACTAAGAATTACTGTGAAGTACGGCCCACTAATTCGCTCATTTGGCCGCGGAACCGCCGCTAAACCCTTGGTTTGGCCGAGGTTCCGCGGCCAAAATTTTGAATTAGTCCCTGGAACTTCATATATTTATTCTTAGGTCCTTTCTTGTAATTTTTTTCTGGGAATTTTTTAATTCCATTCAAGTGTTGAGTTTTCTAGGGTTGTCTTGGAGACTCGTTGATTCGATCGGATAATTTAACTTCGTTTAGTTTTGTCCGGGTAATTTTTAGATCATGTTAAAAAGTTCGACCAGATATCAATAACTCACTTTTTCCCCTGCCGGAAAATTTCCAAGCGTTGGATTTTTTCGTAGTTTAGGAATATTCTAAGTCGTGCAGGTAACGTGGTGGACCCTCTAGAAGGCAACAAACCTTAACTCGATTATGTGACCGTCTTGAACTGCCTCTAAACCTTAGGGTTTGTGGTAGTACGGCGTGCCACATGTGAGGCGTTGGCTTGACCCTTCTACGGCTGGACCATTGGTGCTGATGTATGTGATGGATGTTTTTAACTAATTTCAAGTGTTGAGAACTATTTGGGAAAACTTGGGTGTTTTATTATTCGATCGGAAAGTTTAACATTGTCTATTTATCTGGAATGTGATACAATATTTGGAATCCACATATAGTTATGAGATAACTAATTCGAATGTTATAAATCTAGCAGTTCAGTCTCAGATGATCGGTTGCCACGGAATTTTGATGTGATCAAAAGTCCGTCGCAATCACGTAGCGTACGCGGATACTCGCCGGGTAAACTTAATAAACAGCCACGCCCCATAGCCCTGACTAAGTGATTGTAGGAGAACACCGTCGCCAAAAGCATCCGTTCGGGTGCTCACGGTAGCGGTGTTTCGCCTTAGTGCACTTCGTCGACAGCATCCGGGGGTGCGGCCGTCTACTAAAGTTTGCGACGAGCATTCGATCAGGATGTCGGGAATCTTGTTGAATTGCCCGACTTGATATTGAAAAGAGTTTTCGATAATGAGACTAAAATGCAGGGTTTATAATTGTTAGGCATGCGATGTCTAAGGAATTCATTTGGTTAGGCATGCGATGTCTATAGAGGTTGCGGATTCCAACTGTTGTAGATTTACACTTTCTTTTCTGCGACCGTAAGTGTAGTATGTAGTTGTATCGCCGGTTTTCGTTGCTATACATCGACGACAATCGGCGTATGCATACTTACTTACGTTGATGATATGAGATATTATGTGTTGCTGTGATATATTATATTGGATCGTCGTGTTTTGAATAGCCGGGGGTTTTATGTGAGATGAGAGTTTTTCATTTTCATTCATGTATAATTCATTTGTATGTAATATTCTTTTATTGGGGCACTTCCGGGCTGAGGATGATGTCACCATTGTATATTATTTACTTTTCCGCATTAGGTAGACCCAAGGAGGGGAGCACAAGTAACCGGGTTCTAGGGTCCAGTGGGAGACCATCTCGAGGAGTCGAGACCGGGTCTCCTAACCCTAGAATTGGCAGTGTTACTTGCCGCTCTCGTAGGGGTCTAGGGATGTGGGTTTGGCTATTCATCGCGACCGTAAAATCCGTGTTTTATACAGGCTCGTATTATAAACACGGAAGTCCTAGTATATCCAATATTTCATATATGTTCTTCTGCTGCTATGTTCTGTGATGAGATCATATTACTGCCTGAGACGAATGTTTATTTTATATATATGAGATATATGTTATATTGCAGATTTCGTTTCAAATCTGATGCTTGTGAAGCATAATTAAAATGGGACTTCATTAATGAGATTAATGAAATAAAAGAAACCTAAAGATGTTGTAAAAACTTGTTTAAAAACTGGTAGCTCTAGTTCTTGCTTTGCATAGCGGTGTTCCTTGTAGAACATTCAGCACCTTATTCGTAAGGAAAGAGCCGAGATCCCTTCACCGGGAGTGACCTCTTTAGCGAAACTAGCAGATGCTACAAACTCGGTCTGTCTTTTGATTGCTTCTATAGTTCTTACTTTGCATAGTGATATTTGTGAAATTTCCTGCACCTTATTCGATGAGGAAAGAGCCGACGATCCCTTCACCGGGAGTGGCCTCTTTAGCAAAACTAGAAAAGGCCTAAAAACACTCCATTTAAAATCACTCGATTCTACGACGATATCAAGTTCATTACGCAAAAGGTTTTCTTAAAAACCTGTCGTAACCCTCCGTCATTTTTAGAAGTAGAGTACTTAGTATTCGTGCTGTGTTTGTTGACCTTAGTTAAGGCACAGTGTACGGTAGCTAAGTGATGTCTTCCTATATAGCATATGATGCGATTAGTTAGGACAGTCATATGACTTTGTTGACCTTAGTTAAGTGTCATGTGGGTGGGTCTAATTAATCAAGAAATGACGGGTAGAACTTGACTAGTGCTTATGATTTGTTGACCATAGTTAAGGTCATAAGTGACTAGGGGTAAATATTATTGGGAATTTCAAGTGTTGAAATTTGTAATGAGATTGCATACCTTCTATGAGATAGTTGGATCCAGATACCCGCTGCGAGTAAGAGTTACTGCTGGGAGAGTTTTACACATTACATTTAGCCGATCAAGTAGGTGTCTAGAAAGGTGTCAACGGGGTTACGCCCCTGGAAAAAACAAGGTTTACTATAATTAGGTTCATGCGAAAGCACGGGGAACCACCCTCAAAGTACCGGCGTGGCCTGGCTGAAAGATTGGCGAACTTGTAGCGTGTAATTAATCCCGGCTAGTCTTTCCTTTTAGGGTTTGATGGAAGATTTGACTAAAACAGTGGGAGACATCCCGATTAGATAAATTGATAACCAATCTAATCTTGTAAAAGCACACGCCGAGTGTTTTCTTCTCTCTCTCTCCAGGTAGCGACCATGTCACGCCTTAATCAAGATAATAATACGGAAGTATTGACCGAACCCGCTTGTTATACTGAGCTGGGGAAGGTTGGTCCCGCTCCAAGTTATAATTGTTATAAGACAGAGAAGGAAATTGGGGATTACCAGAATTCCCGTGCCGCCCAAACGAAGAAAGTGCATACTGATGCATCATCTTCGGGTGTGTTCATTACAGAGAACTGTTTCTCAGTATCCTTTACGTCCTGGGTATTTGATACCGGATCAGGATCCCATATATGTAATTTGTTACATGGGCTACAGATAGGTAGAGGACTGAGAACGGGTGATAAGTTTCATGAGATAGAAACGGTGCAAGAGTTGCAACCAAGTCTGTTGGTAACTATCACCCTGTATTACCAGAATACATTGATTCTGAACGAATGTTATTAGATTCCGAATCTGATGTACAACATCATACCAGTCTCTTTATTAGTAAAGAAAGGATATAATTTTGTATTGTTGGATAATGTTTTGAACATTTCCTATATCAATAGTTGATCGGTACATGCACGTTATCTAAAAGCATTGACGTTCTAAATCAAACTACAGTTCTGAGTATACAGAACACACACGAGAGGAAGAGTTCAGAAATGAACGAATCCTTCTTGAGGCATTGTAGACTGGTCATATCAATGCGATCCGACTAGCTCAAGTTACATTAAGATGCATATTTAAATTTGTTTGAATTTACATCTTATGAAACTTGCCGGTCATGTCACAAAGATAAGGTGACCATAGCTCTGTTTATTGGAAACAGAGAAAGAGTTAGTGAACTCTCGGGATTGATACATGCTGATGTATGAAGGTCCCCTGTCTACACATGCCAAGACCGGTTCTTTGTACTTCATTACATTCTCTGATGATCTCTCAAGATTCAGACATATGTTCCTGTTGAAACACAAGTCCGAAGCTTTTGAGATATTCACAGAATATAAATTAGAAGTAGAGAACCAACAACGGGTATAAGTATTATGTCCTTTGATGAGATCAGGGAGGAGAATACTTGAGCACGGAATTCCTGGACTATTCTAAAGGAGAATGAGATTCTCTCTCGGCATTACTCCTCCGAATACACCATAGCACGATAGTATATCGGGGCGGAGCAATAGCACCCTATGTGATATGGTGTGCTCTATGATGAGTACTACTGGGTTTCCTATTTCCTTTTGGGAGTAATGCGCTTGAGAAGCTGCATACCTATTGAATAGGGTTCAAATCAAATCAGTTGCCTACCACTTCATATGTGATATGGAAAGGGAAGAGCCCATATCTTAAGTTTGTTAAGATTTGGGGTTGTCCGGCCTATGTCTAAAAAGCAAAATCCGGACAAGCTCGAGGCAAAGTCAGATCTGTGGAAGTTTGATGGATATCCCAAGCATTCGCAAGGGAATATCTTCTACCTAACCGAGGAACAAAAGATGTTTTTGTTTCTCAACATGCCAGCTTGTGAAAGGGAATTTCTTGTGAAGAAATTAGTGGTCATGAGGTAGAACTGGAAAGAGTTCCAGCTATACAAACTACAGCAGATGATTTAGTAGAACCAAAGGATTCAATAGTTTCCAACGAACCTCAGCCTCTCCGCCGATCTAGTAGGGTTCCTCACCCACCTGAAAGATACTTCGGTTCTCTATGACAGTGAGAGCGAGGATTGCATCATGAAATGATGACCCAACTAGTTTCGAGCTGGCCATCAGGAGTGGGACTCTGTAAGAATGGCTAGATGCTTAGTGATCTTAGATGGAATCCTTATACACCAACAAAGTATGGACTTTGGTTGCTTTATCTGAAGGGTTAAATCCCCATCAGGAGCAAGTATATCCTGAGAATATTAGTTGGTATACATGGAAAACTTGAGACTTTCAAAGCTATGCTTAAGTCCATCCAGATCCTACTTGCCACGGCTACATACCATGACTACGATATCTCGTGGTTGGGTGTCATGACTGCTTTTCTAAATGATTTTTTAGAAGATAGCATCTATAAGTACACAGCCAGAGGGTTTCGTAGACAGTGGGAGCAGCGGAAACGTGTGCAAGATGTTTTATGTGATGAAGCAGGCATCGCGGAGTTGGAACATCTGTTTTGATGTAGTAGTCAAAGAGTTTGACTTCATCAAAATAGTAGATGAACCTTGTATATACAAAAAGGTAGTAGAGAGTATGGTGGTGATCCTCGTAGAGTACGTGGATGACATACTCTTGATAGGGATGGAGTTTCCTATGCTACGCTCGGTCAATCTCCGCTTATCACAAGGATTCTCCATATAGGATCAAGGATGATACCTCCTAAATCCTGGGTTTTGGATCTATAAGATAGATCTAATTGGATGTTAGGATACACACTAGTTGTAGTGAGATGGTATCAATCGATCCTGGGGAGAATCACTGGAAAGGTTCCAGGGTGATAAGGACGACTGAATGTCAGTCGTAGGCATTGTCTTTACCCTCAGTGGAGGGACGGTATGTTGGAAGAGTTCCAAGCTAGATACCGTGACTTACTAGATGATTAAAGGCAAGATACATCGTTACCAAGGATGCTACCAAAGAGGCAGTCTGGATATATATAAGTTCAAGAGATGAACTTCGTTCCTACCATTGTGTGACAATGGAGTTGTGGCTTTTGCCAAGGAACCCCCCATCCCATCTGAAATCCAGATATAATTCTTAGGCAGTATCACCCAATCATGGAGATGGTTGATCTCTAGGGAGATCGAGGTTAGGAGAGTAGACACAGAGGACAACAGCGCGAATCCACTCACAAAGGCCTTTTTCCCAGTAGAGACTTTTTGGGATGGTTGAGTATGAGATACTTCAACCGCAGCTAATTGTTGGGTATGTGATACCACAACAGATGGCCCTAGTGCAAGTGGGAGATTGTTAGTTATATGTATGCCCTGGAGGTCATTACTGTACATATGGTATATATTGTAATGGATGCTTGGACATATATAGGGAGGACTTTCTTGCTCGACATGATAGTACGTTATCTGGTTGAACTTTATCATAACATGTACTCTGATTGTCTCTATATTACATGTTGATAAAGCCCTTAGGATATGTACTCGACTACTGGGACTATGATTAGATCATACTACTAGGGCCACGGTAGTCGACGAGTACATCCTATAACTGTTCCTAGTCGAGGGTGTATCAAGATAGGGTATCGATACACCAGAGTAGACAAGCGTATACGTATCTTAACCCATATGATGGGCGATGGATGTGTAAGTCTACGCTAGCGCCCCAGCCGTCTACAGACGCCAAATGCGGAACAAAAAACTTTTAACTGGCGCTATCGTATACTTTAACCCGGATCTTCCATTATTGCTAAATTAACAAACTGTAAAGAGTGTAGAAAGGTTATACCGAACGATCCGAGTCCTTCGTTCTTTAACCATCATCCCACGCTCCGTTGCGGCTGCTCCGATCTCGTCGATCTCCGATCTTCTCGTCTAGGTGGCACCACGTCAACGATTCTTTAAACGGGCTCCCGCCTCTGACTTGAGGCAACTCGGTCGCCAAGTTTGCTAGAAGAGACGACCAAGAATGATGTAGAGAATGAGTAGAAGACTTTGTCTCGTTCCGTCCAAAGCTATGGACGAACGGTTAATGAAGTTGCCGTGGGAATCGGGTGATGGAATGAAATGAGCTGTGAAATTCCATACACCCCAAAATCTATCATATCTTTTTAGCAAATGAAACATCAAGTGAGAGTGAGAGAGAGAGGGGGAAAGGGCCGGCCATATATAGGGAGGAGGAGGGTGAGTGTAGGAGAGGGGGGTGACCTTATAAAAATATCATGTGTGAACACAAAACAAATATCTCAAGTGTGAACACAAACAAATATCTCAAGTGTGAACACAAAGTGTGAACACACCAAAAGCAACCAATGAAACAATGACACCTCACCTCTTCTAGAATCTTCTAGAAGCATCCACACTCTTCCAAAGAAAAGATAAATCTGTCTTTAACCGAATGTTAAAAGACGGCTGATAGAAAACTGGAAACTGGAAACTGGCAACTTCCAATAGTGATCCTGAAACGACTTTCAGGATAACCCCGTAACTATATAAATATACCCGCATTTGTATTACGACCGAATACAAATGCAACTGAGACAAAGATATTATATCTACTCAATACAATACTCGGATCCGGCTTAAACCAAAGCCGACCAGTATCGTCTGCCCGAAAACTGACACGTGCGTAAACGCACGTGCATTTTCCGAACCCTGCCATAAAACCATACGGCCTCTACAACGTTTCGCCCGAACTTGGGAAACTGTCTGTGAGGAACTCTAATGACTCGTCAGTACCCTGGCAGTGGGTTTAACCACAAACCGTCAGCGGCACTAGCTATGCGTAACGGCTGCCCATGGACTGACCTCAAGGGAGGCTGATGAGCGAACTCATCCAGAAACCCTACTGAGCCTGACAGTGACAATGTATATACAGTCCGGTCCGTTCGTCTATGAGTATCGCATATCTGCCTAGGGGGATAGAAACGTCAGACCCCCAATAGCAGTATAAGTCGTGTCGGAGTGTAGCCCAATAACACCCTGAGATGCTACTGGAGTACCTACCAGTAAATCTCCTGCCATGGCCATGGACTTTGTGTAATGGCTCTCCTAGACACAGCACGACCTCGCCCCCAATACCGGGAGAGACGAATCCCCTGCCGATCCGCTCACGTGCCTCCATATGGCTCGGGACTGTACCCAAAAGCTACCTGTTTGCACTGTTGCGCCACGGCAGCGCCCCGGCCGTCTATCCGAGGCCAAAATGCGGAATCAAAATTTTTCCTTACTTGGAAACTGGCGCTACCGCGGACAATTACCCGGATCGTAACCATTAACCGATACTAGCAAACAAGAGAAAGGGTGAGAGATATACCGAGTGATCCAAGTCCTCCGGTCTTCTCGTCGTCGTCCCGATCTCCCGCGGAAACTCCGGTCGTCGCCTCCTTGCCGGAAGGGCACCACATCGTCTGCATCTTTTACGGGCTCCCACCTCAATACCGAGGCAACTCGGGCACGAAGCTGGCTAGTCGACGTGCCTAAGATTTGCTGTAGAATGTAGTGTAGATGATGCTTGTCTCATTTGGGGTTTGTAGTTGCCATGATGGAGGAATAAGGTTATGGAAAAATGGTGCTTTCATTTTTCCAAAACTAGATGAATGAGATGAAGAAATTGGTGTCACACTCAAATGGAAATTTCTCTCATCCTCTCTCAAAATGTGGCCGGCAATTCTCTTCTTGAAATGGTGGAGGGAAATGAATAAAACATGAAGGGAGGTGAGTGTAGGATAAAGAGAAGAGGTGACCACATCACAAACATAATCATATCAAACTTACAACCAAACCATACCCTCTCTTATCACAATAAATGCAAGTTATGGTGGAAAAGAAAAGATGCCATCATAATGAAACCATTTGCATGAAACCCCTCCATAATGTGTTATTTGCAAACTTGCAAATAACACCCTCCATCGGAAAAGTCCGGCCGGGAAAGAACAAAGAAAAACCGGCCGGAACGGAATGCAAACTGGCAACTCCAGAAAACTGGTCCCGTAATAAATTACAGGAAAACCCCGATACTGTGCATACACACCCGCATCTGTATTCCGTCCGGATACAAATGCAAAGAGACAAAATCTACACTGTACTAAACTAGAACCGGCTTAAACCAAAGCCGACTAGTGAAATCCGTTCGATCCTGATCCGTGCAATACCGCACGTACCTGATCAAACCCTGCCATATATCTATACGGCCACTAGTACAAACCGTCCGATCCTGATCCGTGCAATACTGCACGTATCTGATCGGACCCTGCCATATCTCCATACGGCCTCTACAGCGTTTAGCCCGAAAGCTGAGTAACTGAATGTGTGGTGGACTCTAAAAACTCGTCAATATTATGGCTGTGGATTTAATCACTAGCACGTCAGAGGTATATAAGCCAATACGTGACGTGCCACCAGCTATTGACCAAAAGGGGACGTCGATGAGCGAACTCATCCTGACACCCTACTGAGCCTGTCAGTGACAATATCCGTACAGTCCGGTCCGTTCGTCTACGAGCATCGCATGTCGGGCCTAGGGCGTTGGTAAAAGTCAGACCCCCAAAAGCGGTACAAGTCGTGTCGGAGTGTAGCCCAAAACACCCTGAGATACTACTGGAATACCTACCAGTAAATCTCCTGCCTCGGCCGAGGGCTTTGCGTAATGGCTCTCCTAGACACAGCGCGACCTCACCCCCAATACCGAGAGAGACGAACCCCTGCAGATCCGCTCACTGCCTCCATGTGGCTCGGGACTGTACCCAACTAAAACCTGTTTGCACGACTCCTTTGAGCCGTGGTAAGGTAGTAATCAAAGCACAATGGGAACTCACACGAGACAAATGACGATCTCAGATCGATGAACTAACCTGTACACATGTCACCTGGGAACTGCTATCTGACGTCTGGTATAATCCCAACTAGCAGGTTCCCGGCGAGTCCTGTCCGGTGTACTCATAACCCAATGAGCACCTGTATACATCTTAGGTGAACCAACTGACACCAGTGGCTTGTGAGACCGGCCACCGCCCCTCGTCGGGGTCTCGACTGTATACACTAGTCTACTAATGGAGTATCGATGCCCAGTCTCGAAACTCCCACGACTAGGGACCATTTAAGGATGTGCTTATAGACCCCAGCTCCCACGTAAATGATCGCCATCATGCTGCTGGTCGTCAAGCAATAATTCTAGGGGCTCTATCAACGTGTAATAGCGACCTGTAAGGTCACCTGAAACAGTACACGATGATAAAGGTAAACCAGATAGCATACTATCATCTCGAGTAAGACTGTTCTACCGGGATAGGTCCTCCCTCAATCATCGCAATCATGTGCCTATGATCCAATAATTGACTCTGAGGGCACTATCTCCAACAATCTCCCACTTGCACTCAAGGCTAATTATTGCGATGTCGCATACTCACAGCCCGTGTGATACCGAACACCCAACTCCTCTACTAGTCAGTCGCACAAAGCCTGTTTGCGAAACTATTGCGTTCGAGGAATAGCCTCAGTGAGTGGATCCGCCTAGATGTTTCTTTCTATGTCTCTCTATATCTCAAGTTCGCGGAGAAAACCATCTCCCGAAATGAGCAATACCTGTCTTGGAATGTCTGGATGTCTGATGGGACCTAGTTCATAAATGAACTCCAAATCCAAACTTCTTAGACTGTATCGTCAACTGAACTTAATCAGTATCCTGCGCCATGCCTCCCTCAGTATCTGCCTGGATCACCTGTCCAGAATACTGTCCCTCGTCAGAGGGAGAACTATAACTCTGACAACCTCCTTGTAGTCCATGTCACCTTGGAAGCCTGGAGTGATAACCGTCTCCTAAAGGAGGCAGCCGTTATCATATCCCTAGAACATTCACTTATGTTCTAAAACTGCTTCCGGCTGTTCCTCCAGGATTGGATCAATATCAACTTATTGCATCTAGTGCAAGAACAACATCTGGTGTGGTACTTGACATCTCATGACTGACTCAATTGCCTAAGCAAGTGATCTGTCAATCATGCGTATCTCTCTCCTCTTTAGTCTGCAAGACACCTTTAGAGAGGGTGACTCCATTACCTGCAGGTGTACTACCGTGCCAGGAGTCGTCCATTCTAAATACTCATAGAATGCTGTCAAGGTACCCATATTAGGAAACCACCCAAATCTAGATCTAAAACTATAGATCTAGTAACCAGAATGTCTGATATAATATCCAAGTCCTGTGTGGAGAAAACACTGTGTGACAACCAAAGTGTAACCGATTGTAGTATAGGAATATTACTTCCTACTCTGTGTATGTCATCCAAATACCATGACATCACACCCTACTACCTTCTCAACAGATCCATCCCCTATTCTGATGACGTCAAACCTATGACTGTCACATCAGAAATAGATGATCTATCTCCGCTATATCTGCTTTAGTCTATAAATAGACATAAGCCTGATGTCCACCAATGCTTCCGCTGCTCCCACTGACTACGACAACCCTCTGGCAGAGTCATATAGACGCGCACTTCTAAAGCTAGTTTAGAACGACGCTATACTCATCCTCCTGCCGGGTCTCGCAGCCTGGAACAACAACAATGGCAAATGTGGGTAAACAAGAACTTCCCTGTCACCGTCCTTGAGGCTACCGGAGTACCTCTCGGGTGCCTGAAGTTACCCACCTTATCTGCGGAGTGGCCAATGGAATGTCAAATCAGATTGAATCTTTAGGTTCCTTATCAAATCTTCAGTAATCGTTTGCGGTTCTGGAATCACTTCCAGTTCTACCATACTCCCACTACTGTTTTCTGAAAAATAACCATTTCATTTTAAAATGTGGCGAGTTAAGAACAATATCACTATTGATCTTCCAGATGGTAGAAAATCAACCCTCGTCATAGCCTGGGTCAACCCACAAACAGCCATCACAGAAACGTGCCTTGAGTTGTCCAGTGTCTGGTTTTAATCATAAGCCGGACAACTCCCCGTACCTTAACATCGTTAAGATATGAACTGTTCTATATCCAATATAGAACCAGAGGCACTGATTTAAATGAACCAGATTCAAATCATGCATCTATCTCCAGTGCATGTCAACTAAATGGAAGGAGGCCGATCAGCGTTACTCAACTTAGGAATGCTTCCAATTATGAGTAACCTGAAAGAGAAGCAAGTTCTCATTACTATCAACTGAATACCATACACAAGTATCTACATCTTCGATCACCTTGAAGAATCCCGATACTTGCTACACCTGGTTCTCTACTCTATTCAAATACCTATAACTCCTCAAAACTTAGACCTTGCGTTTCTACGAAACACATGTCTAAGAACTAGAGAAGTTAAAAGTAAACAGAATATAGTATGAGGACCAACCCCTCTGTCCTAATGGACACTGGACAACATACAATACTCTGTATAAGTCCCTGAGTCTAACAACTCATTCACTGTGTGTCGTAGGTTGAAAACTGTACTTATGGTTAAGAAGAATTACACCGCTGTTTAATGCTCCTTACCTAACCATCCACTGATATAGGTAAATGTCAACGACATAATATCAAAAGGTATATCTCACTCTATGAAAATAGACGTACAGATATATCAATTTGAAATTGGGGCACGACAGCGGATATTCAAAACCAAATATTTGCCGACCGGCAAACAGCCCAGATGATCTTCCTCAAATATCACCGATTACAACGAATCCCGATATAATGAGGATGATTACCCTATTCCCAATAAATTACTCCCACTCATCATCTGTAAAACCATACAGATGTGAGAATCAAACCTGGTAAATACATACCCTGGAGCAAGTGTCCAATCGGGAAATCAGTTTTCTTTTAACATTACACAGTTGAACTGAAACATTGAAATGTTTCGATGGGGTATCCTGGTATTCCTAGTAATGCCTCTACCATTATCCAGATTCACAACTGTAACCGTATATCTCTTTGCCATCTGTCCAAAACCCTTTATATGTCTTTAGTCATTACCGCCTGCACACCCCTTTAGGCCAAATGGTTTTCTTCCTTCCCTACCGTTCGGCACCAGCCTATGGTTTGGAAGAAGACTTTCCAATAAGCATAATGGGTGTACTATCCTAATCCTAGGAGCACTCGCAATGCGAGAGAAGGTGAAGAAAAAAGACAACCGAATAAACCTTATTCCTATTTCTCCTGAACCAGAATCCATCCCCGAACTGGAACAAGTTCCTTTCGAGTTCGTATATAATCATACTATGGATTATCTAATAAACTTGGGATCTTCGTAGTGATACGGTGTGTCCTGGAGAAATACAAAGGTGATTTAGGATTGGCGAAGAAATACTTGGTTCGGTTGTAAATAGCAGTCGCTATTTACTTTGCCCTCTTACTAATCCCTTGCTTTGTCTTAACTTAATACCTTCTGTACACCATCGTTATGCTAATTGGTTTTCTTCATTCCCCACCGTTCGGCACCTGCCTAAGGTTTGGAAGAAGACTATCCAATTTGCGTAATAGGTGTATTATCTCCTAAACCAAGGAGTACTCGCAATGAGAGAGGGTGAAAAGAAAAGACAACTGAATAGTCCTATTCGTTTTCTCCAGAACCGGAAACCATCCTCGAATAAATTCCTTCAAGTTCGTATCTAACCATACGATGGTTTTGTCCAATGGAAGTGGACGTTCGCAGTAATACGGGGTGTCCTGGAGAAAAGGGTAAAAGTAGGAGTGGCAATGAGGTTTGCAACTTTGACAATCCAAAAGCCAGTGTTAAGAAGGTTCGGTCAACTTGGTCACTGAGTCATAGTCTAGGGTCGGGTCAATGGTCGCTGCCAAAGAGAGAGAGAAAAGAAACACTCAGTGTGCATTCTAACCTAGATCAGAATGGTTATCACTTTATCTAATCAGGAAAACTCCCACTGTACCTCAAATTCTCCTCCAAACCTGAAAGAAGAATTAGTTGGGATCACCCGAGGAGTAAACCAACTCATCAATGGGAATCGGGATCCAACTATCATCGCATGATAACTTGACGGAATCCACTCAAGTCACCACACTCCAGAAGGTATGCGCATGCCTGGCAAGTTTCAGTTCTTTTGAAACTCCCGATGTGATGTTTTTACCCCTAGGACTCAAGTGACCTTGACGGAGTCAACAAATCAAAGAGTCCTAGTCAAGTCCAACCCGTCATTATCTGGATTGCATTAAACCCACCCGTACGTGCCCTTGACGGAGTCAACAAGGCCGCACGACTGTCCTAATCAATCCCATTTATGCAACAAACAAGCACCACTTAGCTACCGTACACTACGCCTTGACGGAGTCAACAAACGCAGCACGAATACTAAATAATACCCATAAGAAATGACGGAGGGCTACGAATGGTTTCTAGCGAAAAACCTTTAACGTAAAGAACTTGATATCGTTGAAGGAACTACATAGCCTTTTATAAAAATATAGTGACGAAAACCTTTACTAAAGAGGTCACTCCCGGTGAAGGGATCTCGGCTCTTTCCCCATAGAATGAGGTGCAGGATATTCCAACTGAATACCACGATGCAAAGCAAAAGTAATCGGCTATAGTGAAGTTAATGCCCTGACGCAAACTTCTGTCCAAGGGGTCACTCCCGGTGAAGGGATCTCGGCCCTTGCCTCGTCGACTGAGGAGCAGGATATTCCAAATGAATACCACGATGCAAAACAAAAGTGAACGTCCTTGCAATAACAGCCTTTTTGAAAAGTGTTCCAACAACATCAGAATAGGTTTGTATATCTTGCATTGATCCGAATCAACGCAGTCCCATCAATTGATCACACCACAAAGAACGAAAATATACTGACGTACGTATATGCCATCCGCATTCGCCACTGGGTCCCGTCATCACCCGTTAGGTTAGCTAACTAACGGCAGAGCGGGGACTGGACTAGCGCGGATGAAAAACATATACAACATCTACTAATATATATACCAATATATATAGTATTTCGCTCAAGGCGTGAATAAATGCAACATCACAGAAATGTACAGCATCACAGAACAATACAGATATCTGGAAGCCCCGGGTTTCACAGAGCCGCTGCAGAAACCCGACGTTCCCCTGGTCGTGTGGATAGCCTGTGCAATGAAATCCTAGACCCCTACGGGCGCGGCAAGTCACCCGCCAAAACCTGAAGCGAGGCAGCCCCCTTCAGCACCGTGAATGGACCACCCATCACTTCACGGAATCCGGTAACTTGGGCACCCCTCCTGGATCAACCTGTACCCCCTACGAGTGCGGCGAATAGCCCGCCAATTCCAGACTGAAGCCCCCTCCGTCTCAATGCCCTGAGATACGGGCCCGTTGCCCTCTAGAACCCGGCTATCCGTGCACCCCACCGCGGGGCAATCCTAGTACAGAAAGTAAAATATACATACACCGGGTACATCGACCGCAACCAGGTCGTGCCCCAAAAGAATAATACAAACAGGCAGTGACGGCAGTCCACATGTCGGACGCTCGCCCCGTAATATCAAATGTACATATAAAACAAAACTGTACTAGCATTGCATCTAGGCTATCCCCACGACCGATCCGCAACATCACAGCATAGACATAGAACATCAACGTGAAAATCACGTTCGCAAATCTGTCTAACCGGGCTATAGCAGTTAGACAGGATTTACTGATCAAGTGATATTCACGGTCGCAGATATAATGTAAATACTGTGAAATAATGTGTTTAAAATATCCAATCGATCAAAAATTAACAAGTGGGCCCCCAAGCAATACTGTAGCACTCACAGAAATTCTGGGCCCAAATTTAATATCCCAAAACCCCCAAAATCAGCCCACAAGCCCACTGGAAAAATTGGACACAGTGAGGACACTAAAGTGCGGCGGAACTGCGGCCCAAGGGGGGGTTTGGCCGTGGTTCCGCGCTTCAGTGATCGACTGAGTGCGTCGAATTTTTACAGCAGTCTTAGAATTTCCAGTACATTAGTTTTACACAACCTGAAAAATTTTTAGAGCTCGGAAAAAATCGACAGAAAACTGATGCACACGAAATGTGGTTTTTGGGATTTTGTTCGATTGGAAATGTAAAACACATTAGAACAAGCTAGACAGGGTTAATGGCGTGGCTCTGATACCATGTTGCGCCACGGCAGCGCCCCGGCCGTCTATCCGAGACCAAAATGCGGAATCAAAATTTTTCCTTACTTGGAAACTGGCGCTACCGCGGACAATTACCCGGATCGTAACCATTAACCGATACTAGCAAACAAGAGAAAGGGTGAGAGATATACCGAGTGATCCGAGTCCTCCGGTCTTCTCGTCGTCGTCCCGATCTCCCGCGGAAACTCCGGTCGTCGCCTCCTTGCCGGAAGGGCACCACATCGTCTGCATCTTTTACGGGCTCCCACCTCAATACCGAGGCAACTCGGGCACGAAGCTGGCTAGTCGACGTGCCCAAGATTTGCTATAGAATGTAGTGTAGATGATGCTTGTCTCATTTGGGGTTTGTAGTTGCCATGATGGAGGAATAAGGTTATGGAAAAATGGTGCTTTCATTTTTCCAAAACTAGATGAATGAGATGAAGAAATTTGTGTCACACTCAAATGGAAATTTCTCTCATCCTCTCTCAATATGTGGCCGGCAATTCTCTTCTTGAAATGGTGGAGGGAAATGAATAAAACATGAAGGGAGGTGAGTGTAGGATAAAGAGAAGAGGTGACCACATCACAAACATAATCATATCAAACTTACAACCAAACCATACCCTCTCTTATCACAATAAATGCAAGTTATGGTGGAAAAGAAAAGATGCCATCATAATGAAACCATTTGCATGAAACCCCTCCACAATGTGTTATTTGCAAACTTGCAAATAACACCCTCCATCGGAAAAGTCCGGCCGGGAAAGAACAAAGAAAAACCGGCCGGAACGGAATGCAAACTGGCAACTCCAGAAAACTGGTCCCGTAATAAATTACAGGAAAACCCCGATACTGTGCATACACACCCGCATCTGTATTCCGTCCGGATACAAATGCAAAGAGACAAAATCTACACTGTACTAAACTAGAACCGGCTTAAACCAAAGCCGACTAGTGAAATCCGTTCGATCCTGATCCGTGCAATACCGCACGTACCTGATCGAACCCTGCCATATATCTATACGGCCACTAGTACAAACCGTCCGATCCTGATCCGTGCAATACTGCACATATCTGATCGGACCCTGCCATATCTCCATACGGCCTCTACAGCGTTTCGCCCGAAAGCTGAGTAACTGAATGTGTGGTAGACTCTAAAAACTCATCAATATTATAGCTGTGGATTTAACCACTAGCACGTCAGAGGTATATAAGCCAATACGTGACGGGCCACCAGCTATTGACCAAAAGGGGACGTCGATGAGCGAACTCATCCTGACACCCTACTGAGCCTGTCAGTGACAATATCCGTACAGTCCGGTCCGTTCATCTACGAGCATCGCATGTCGGGCCTAGGGGGTTGGTAAAAGTCAGACCCCCAAAAGCGGTACAAGTCGTGTCGGAGTGTAGCCCAGAATACCCTGAGATACTACTGGAATACCTACCAGTAAATCTCCTGCCTCGGCCGAGGGCTTTGCGTAATGGCTCTCCTAGACACAGCGCGACCTCACCCCCAATACCGGGAGAGACGAACCCCTGCAGATCCGCTCACTGCCTCCATGTGGCTCGGGACTGTACCCAACTAAAACCTGTTTGCATGACTCCTTTGAGCCGTGGTAAGGTAGTAATCAAAGCACAGTGGGAACTCACACGAGACAAATGACGATCTCAGGTCGATGAACTAACCTGTACACATGTCACCTGGGAACTGCTATCTGACGTCTGGTATAATCCCAACTAGCAGGTTCCCGGCGAGTCCTGTCCGGTGTACTCATAACCCAATGAGCACCTGTATACATCTTAGGTGAACCAACTGACACCAGTGGCTTGTGAGACCGGCCACCGCCCCTCGTCGGGGTCTCGACTGTATACACTAGTCTACTAATGGAGTATCGATGCCCAGTCTCGAAACTCCCACGACTAGGGACCATTTAAGGATGTGCTTATAGACCCCAGCTCCCACGTAAATGATCGCCATCATACTGCTGGTCGTCAAGCAAGAATCCTAGGGGCTCTATCAACGTGTAATAGCGACCTGTAAGGTCACCTGAAACAGTACACGATGATAAAGGTAAACCAGATAGCATACTATCATCTCGAGTAAGACTGTTCTACCGGGATAGGTCCTCCCTCAATCATCGCAATCATGTGCCTGTGATCCAATAATTGACTCTGAGGGCACTATCTCCAACATGCACGACTCCTTTGAGCCATGGTAGGGTAGAAATCAAAGCACAGTAGGAACTCACACGAGACAAATGACGACCTCAGGTCGATGAACTAACCTGTACACATGTCACCAGGGAACTGCTATCTGACGATAGATATAGTACTAACTAGCAGATTCCCGGCGAGTCCTGTCCGGTGTACTCATAACCCAATGAGCACCTGTATACATCTTAGGTGATCCAACTGACACCAGTGGCTTGTGAGACCGGCCACCGCCCCTCGTCGGGGTCTCGACTGTATACACTAGTCTACTCCGGAGTATCGATGTCCTGTCTCGAAACTCCCACGACTAGGGACCACAATTAAGGATATGCATATAAACCACCCAACTCTCACGTATATGATCGCCATCATACTGTTGGTAGTAAAGCAAGATCCTAAGGGCTCTATCAAAGTGTAACATGTAATCAGTCACCTGAACATGTACACGACTGATAAAGGCAAACCAGATAGCATACTATCATCTCGAGTAAGACTGTCCAACCGGTATAGGTCCTCCGCCATCATTGCAATCACGTACCTGCGATCCAATAATTGACTATGAGGGCACTATCTCCAACAATCTCCCACTTGCACTCAAGGCTAATTATTGCGATGTCGACTACTCACAGCCCGTGTGAAACCGAACATTCAACTCCTCTACTAATCAGTTTCACAAAGCCCGTTTGTAAAACTATTGTGTTCGAGAAATAGCCTCAGTGAGTGGATCCGCCTAGATGTTTCTTTCTATATCTCTCTTAATCTCAAGTTCGCGGAGAAAATCATCTCCCGAATTGAGTAATACCTGTCTTAGAATATGTCTGGATATCTGATGGGACCTAGTTCATAAATGAACTCCAAATCCAAACTTCTTAGACTGTATCGATCACTGAACCTAATCAGTATCCTGCACCATGCCACCCACAGTATCCTTTTGGACCACCTGTCCATAATACTGTCCCTCTTCGTCAGAGGGAAAAACTATAACTCTGACAATCACTCTGTCATCCATGTCACCTTTGAAGCCTGGAACGATGATCGTCTCCCGAAGGAGGCTGTCGTCATCAAATCAGTAGAACATGTACTTATGTTCTAAAACTGCTTCCTTATGTTTCTCCAGGATTGGATTAATACAAACTCATTGCATCTAGTGCAAAAACAACATCTGGTGTGGTACTTGACATCTCATGATTGACTCAATTGCCTAAGCAAGTGATCTGCCAATCATGCACTTCCCTCTCCCCTTTACTCTATACGACACCTTTAGAGAGGGTGACTCCATCACCTGCAGGTACACCACCTTGCTAGGAGTCAACTATTCTAAAAACCATTAGAATATCTGTCAAAGTACCCACATTGGGAAACTACCCAATTCCAGATCTAAAACCATAGATCTAGAAACCAGAATGTCAAATATTATATCCATATCCTGTCTGGAGAAACAACTGTGTGACGACCAAAGTACAACCGATCGTAGTATAGGAATTTTACTTCCTACTTTGTGTATGTCATCCAGATACCATGACATCACACCCTACTACCTTCTTAACAGATCCATCCCCTATTCTGATGAAGTCAAACCTATGACTGTCACATCAAAATTAGATGATCTATCTCCGCTATAACTGCTCAAGTCTATAAATAGACATAAGCTACTTGCCCACTATGCTTCTGCTGCTCCCACTGACTATGACATCCCTCCTACCGGGTCTCATAGCCTGGAACATCAGTAGTGTCAAGTCTGGGTAGATAAGAACCTCCCTGTCACCGTCCTTGAGACTACCGGAGTACCTCTCGGGTGTCTGAGGTTACCCACCATATCTGCGGAGTGGCTATTGGAATGTCAAACCTGATTGAATATTTAGGTCCTATTAAATTTTCCGTAATCGTTCGTGGTTCTGGAATCACTTCCAGTTCTACCATACTCCCACTACTGTTTTCTGAAAAAGAATCCATTTTACTAAAACTGTGGCGAGTCAAGAACAATATCACTATTGATTTTCCAAATGGTAGAAAATCAACCCTCGTCATAGCCAGGGTCAACCCATAAACAGCCATTACAGAAACGTGCCCTGAGTTATCCAGAGTCTGGTTTTAAGCAAAAGCTGGACAACTCCCCGTACCTTTACATCTTTTAAGGTACGAACTATTCTATATCCAATATAGAAACTTTGGCACTTATTTAATTGGAACCATATTCAAATCATGCAGCTGTCTCCAGTGCAAATCAACTTAATGGAAAGAGACTAATCAGCATTACTCAACTTAGGAATCCATCCAATTATGAGCAACCTGAAAGAGAAACAAGTTTCTCAAAACCATCACTATTATCTGAATACCAATCACAAGAATCTAGATCTTCGATCTCTTTGAAGAATCCCAACACTTGTGACACCTGGTTCTCTACTTTATTCTTATACCCACAACTTCTCAAAACTTAGACCTTGTATTTCTACGAAACACTTGTCTAAATACTAGAGAAGTTATAAGTAAACAGAACATAGTACGAGGACCTACCCCTTTGTCCTGAAGGACACTGGACAACATACAATACTCTGTATAAGTCCGCTGAGTTAAACAATTCAAAACCTGTGCGTCGTAGGTTGAAAACTGTACCCTGGCGATTTCCTCAAATATCACCAATTACAACGAATTCCGATATAATGAGGATAATCACCTAATTCCCAATAACTTACTCCCACTCATCATCTGTAAAACCATACAGATATGAGAATGAAACCTGGTAAATACATACCCTTGGAGTAAGTGTCTAATCGGGAAAACAGGTTTTCTTTAACAATGCACTGAAACATGAAAATGTTTCGTAGGGGTATCCTGGTATTCATAGCAATGCCTCTTCCATAATCCAATTCATGACTTCAACCGTATATTTTATTGCCATCTCTCCAAATCCCTTTATTTGTCTTTAGTCGTTACCTTCTGTACACCATCGTTAGGCTAAATGGTTTTCTTCCTTCCCTACCGTTCGGCACCAGCCGATGGTTTGGAAGAAGACTATCCAGTAAGCATAATAGGTGTACCCTCCTAAACCAAGGAGTACTCGTATCTTGAGAGAAGGTGATGATAAAAGACAACTGAATAATACCTTATTCTTTTAAAAGTGAAATAGGAGTGGCGATGAAGTACGCGGTTTTGGTCGTGAATGATAACAGTCGCAATTTACTTTGCCCTCTTTCTAATCCCTTTATTTTGTCTTTAGTTATTTCCTTCTGTACACCCTACTTAGGCTAATTAGTTTTCTTCATTCCCTACCTTTCGGCACCTGCCTATGGTTTGGAATAAGACTATCCAATAAGCGTAATAGGTGTACTCTCCTAAACCAAGGAGCTCTCGCAACCTGAGAGAAGGTGATAATAAAAGACAACTGAATAAACCAATTCTATTTCTCCTGAACCTGGATCCATCCTCGAAGAAGTCCCTTCGAGTTCGTATATAACCATACGATAGATCTATCCAATGGAAGTGGATGTCCGAAGTAATACGGGTGTTCTGAGAAATTCAAAGGGTAGAAGAAGGAGTCGCAATGACTTATGCAACATAGACAATCCAAAAGCCAGTATTTTAAAAAGGTTCGGTCAACCTGGTCACTGAGTCATAGTCTAGGGTCGCTCAAAGGTCGCTGCCAAAGAGAGAGAGAAAAGAAACACTCTGCGTGCACTCTAACCTAGATCAGAATGGTTATCACTTTATCTAATCCGGAATCCTCCCACTGTCCTGTCAAATTCTCCTCCAAACCTAAAGAAGAATCAATCGGGATCACCCGAAGAGTAAACCTACTCATCAGTGGGAATCGGGATCCAACTCTCATCGCATGATAACGTGACGGAATCCACTCGCGTTATCACACTCCAGAAGGTATGCGCATGCCTGGCAAGTTTCAGTTTCTTTAGAAACTCCCGATATGATTTTTACCCCATATTCTTATGACCTTGGCGAAAGTCAACAAATCATAAGTCACATGTCAAGTTCTGGCCGTCATTATCTTGTTAATTTGAACCCACCCGTACATACCCTTGACGAAAGCCAACAAGGTAATACGACTGTCCCAAACCAACACATCTATCTATGCAACAAATGAATACCCCAGCAACTACCAAACACTATGCCTTGACGAAAGCCAACAAACATAGCTTGAATATTACTGACCATCCATAAGAAACGACGGAGGGCTACGGCTGGTTTTTGGCGAAAAACCTTTAACGTAATGAACTTGATCTCGTTGAAGGAACCTGATAGCTTTTTATAATATAGTGGCGAAAACCTTTTGTTAAAGAGGTCACTCCCGGTAAAGGGATCTCGGCTCTTTCCTCGTGGAATGAGGTGCAGGATATTCCACTGAATACCTCTATGCAAAACAACATGTAATCGACTATAGTGAAGTTATTACCCTGACGCAAACTTCTGCCCAAGGGGTCAGTCCCGGTGAAGGGATATCGGCCCTTGCGCCGTCGAATGAGGTGCAGGATATTCCAACCGAATATCTCTATGCAAAACAAAAGAAAACGTCTTTACAATAACACTTTTTAAATTTGTTCCAACAACTGTAAACAGGTTTGTTTTACTTTGCATTGATCAGAATCAACGCAGTCCCATCAATCGATCACACCAGAAAAGAACGAAAATAAAATGTACGTATATGCCATCCGCATTCGTCACTGGGTCCCGTCATCACCCGTTAGGTTACTTAACTAACGACAGAGCGGGGACTGGACTAGTGCGGGTGTAAAACATATACAACATCTAATAGTATATAAACCAATATACAATAATCGCTCCAGGCGTGATAATATGCAACATTACAGAAAAGTAATAAGCATCACAGAACAATACAGATAATCTGGGATCTCCGGGTTTCACAGAGCCGCTGCTGAAACCCGACGTTCCCCTGTCGTGTGGATAGCCTGTGCAATGAAACCTAGACCCCTACGGGTGCGGCAAGTTACCCGCCAAAACCTGAAGCGAGGCATCCCCCTACAGCAAAGTGAATGGACCACCCTGCACTTCACGGAATCCGGTAATCTTGGGCACCCCTCCTTGGGTCAACCTGTACCCCCTACGAGTGCGGCGAATAGTCTGCCAATTTTAGAGTGGGGCCCCTCTGCCTCTCAAAGCCATGAGATGCGGACCCGTTACCCTCCAGAACCCGGCTATCCGTGCACTCCGTCTCGGGGCAAAACCTAGTACAGTAATGAAAAATAGTACAACAGGTACATCGACCGCAACCTGGTCGTGCCCCAAAAGAATATTATACAACAGGCAGTGACGGCAGTCCACAAGTTGGACGCTCGTCCCGCAATATCAAATGTACAAATAAATTCAAACTGCACTATCATTGCACACTGCTATCCACCACGACAAATCCGCAACATTACAGCACAACACAGAACATCAACGCGAATGTCACGTTCGCAAACCCGTCTAAAAGAACTATAGCAATCAGACGCGGTTTACCGATCAAATGACATTCCCGGTCGGAGATATAATGTAAGCACTGTAAACTAACATGTTTAAATTTTGATCGACAAAATATCACAAGGTGGGCCCCACGAACAACTGGTGAACAGTAACAAAATCTGGGCCCAAAAGATATATACCAAAAACCCCAAATTCCAACAGAGAAGACACAGAGAAAATTTGGTGTACTGATCCCATAGAGCGGCCGCGGATGCGCGGCCAAACCATGGGTTTGGCCGCGACTCCGCGGCGGTTTGGTGGGTTCACGTGCTCAAATTTTGTCGTTGTACTTCTGAAACCCTGCACAACTTTCTGTGATATGTGGAATATTTTTAGGAAACCATTTAAAATCAACAGAAACTGTCAAATTGAAAAAATGCGGTTTTTGATTTCCGGTTCGATCGATGTTTTAAACGCGTTAGCACAAGTTAGTATAGAAAAATGGTGAGGCTCTGATACCACTGTAAGTCTACGCTAGTGTAAGTATACGCTAGCGCCCCGGCAGTCTACAGACGCCAAATGCGGAACAAAAACTTTTTAACTGGCGCTATCGTATACTTTCACCCGGATCTTCCATTATTGCTAAACTAACAAACTGTAAAGAGTGTAGAAAGGTTATACCGAACGATCCGAGTCCTTCGTTCTTTAACCATCATCCCACGCTCCGTTGCGGCTGCTCCGATCTCGTCGATCTCCGATCTGCTCGTCCAGGTGGCACCACATCACTGATTCTTTAAACGGGCTTCCGCCTCTGACTCAAGGCAACTCGGTCGTCAAGTTTGCTAGAAGAGACGACCAAGATTGATGTAGAGAATGAGTAGATGACTTTGTCTCACTTCGTCCAAGTCCGTGGACGATCGGTTAATGAAGTTGCCATTTTATCGGGTGATGGAAATGAAAGAGGTAATGAAATTTCCATGCACCCTTAACCATAGTCTTTTCTCTCCAAAAATGAAATCAATCTCTCATCTTCTCTCAAGGGTGGCCAGCCACAATATATGCAAGAGGGAGGTGATGGTAGGAGCAAGTGGTGACCATAACATGAAGCATATCATGAAGAAAAGATCTTAACCAAAACAAAATGCTTTAATGTTAAAGCATGAGTCATAAACCTAGTCATCATGCATTAATGAACCATTAAATGCATCCAATGAAAACTCAACACCAATTAATCCTAGTCACCTCATCTAGATGCTTCTAGAACACTGACTCACCACAACTGAAGAAAAGATAAATCCGTCTTTAACCGAATGTTAAAAGACGGCTGATAGAAAACTGGAAACTGGCAACTTCCAAAAGTGATCCTGAAACAACTTTCAGGATAACCCCGTAACTGTATAAATATACCCGCATTTGTATTACGACCGAATACAAATGCAACTGAGACAAAGATATTATACCTACTCAATATAATACTCGGATCCGGCTTAAACCAAAGCCGACCAGTATCATCTGCCCGAAAACTGACACGTGCGTAAACGCACGTGCATTTTCCGAACCCTGCCATAAAACCATACGGCCTCTACAACGTTTCGCCCGAACTTGGGAAACTGTCTGTGGGGGACTCAAATGACTCGTCAGTACCCTGGCAGTGGGTTTAACCACAAACCGTCAGCAGCACTAGCTATGCGTAACGGCTGCCCATGGACTGACCTCAAGGGAGGCTGATGAGCGAACTCAAGGGAGGCCGATGAGCGAACTCATCCAGAAACCCTACTGAGCCTAACAGTGACAATGTATATACAGTCCGGTCCGTTCGTCAATGAGTATCGCATATCCGCCTAGGGGGCTAGTAACGTCAGACCCCCAGAAGCAGTATAAGTCGTGTCGGAGTGTAGCCCAATAACACACTGAGATACTACTGGAGTACCTACCAGTAAATCTCCTGCCATGGCCATGGACTTTGTGTAATGGCTCTCCTAGACACAGCACGACCTCGCCCCCAATACCGGGAGAGACGAATCCCCTGCCGATCCGCTCACGTGCCTCCATATGGCTCGGGACTGTACCCAATAGCTACCTGTTTGCACGACTCCTTTGAGCCGTGGTAGGGTAGTAGTCAAATCACAGTGGGAACTCACACGAGACAAATGACGAACTCAGGTCGATGAACTAACCTGTACACATGTCACCAGGGAACTGCTATCTGACGATAGGTATAGTACTAACTAGCAGATTCCCGGCGAGTCCTGTCCGGTGTACTCATAACCCAACGAGCACCTGTATACATCTTAGGTGATCCAACTGACACCAGTGGCTTGTGAGACCGGCCACCGCCCCTCGTCGGGGTCTCGACTGTATACACCAGTCTACTCCGGAGTATCGATGCCCTGTCTCGAAACTCCAACGACTAGGGGCCACAATTAAGGATATGCATATAAACTACCCAACTCTCACGTATATGATCACCATCATACAGTTGGTAGTAAAGCAAGATCCTAAGGGCTCTATCAAAGTGTAACATGCAATCAGTCACCTGAACATGTACACGACTGATAAAGGCAAACCAGATAGCATACTATCATCTCGAGTAAGACTGTCCTACCGGTATAGGTCCTCCGCAATCATTGCAATCACGTACCTGCGATCCAATAATTGACTATGAGGGCACTATCTCCAACAATCTCCTACTTGCACTCAAGGCTAATTATTGCGATGTCGACTACTCACAGCCCGTGTGAAACCGAACATCCAACTCCTCTACTAATCAGTTTCACAAAGCCCGTTTGTAAAACTATTGTGTTCGAGAAATAGCCTCAGTGAGTGGATCCGCCTAGATGTTTCTTTCTATATCTCTCTTAACCTCAAGTTCGCGGAGAAAGCCATCTCCCGAATCGAGTAATACCTGTCTTAGAATATGTCTGGATATCTGATGGGACCTAGTTCATAAATGAACTCCAAATCCAAACTTCTTAGACTGTATCGATCACTGAACCTAATCAGTATCCGGCACCATGCCACCCACAGTATCCTCTTGAACCACCTGTCCATAATACTGTCCCTCTTCGTCAGAGGGAAAAACTATAACTCTGACAATCTCTCTGTCAACCATGTCACCTTTGAAGCCTGGAATGATAATCGTCTCCCGAAGGAGGCTGCCGTCATCAAATCCGTAGAACATGTACTTATGTTCTAAAACTGCTTCCTTATGTTTCTCCAGGATTGGATTAATACAAACTCATTGCATCTAGTGCAAAAACAACATCTGGTGTGGTACTTGACACCTTACGATTGACTCAATTGCCTAAGCAAGTGATCTGCCAATAATGCACAGCCCTCTCCCCTTTAGTCTATACGACAGCTTTAGAGAGGGTGACTCCATCACGTGCAGGTACACCACCATGCTAGGAGTCAACTATTCTAAAAACCATTAGAATATCTGTCAACGTACCCACATTGGGAAACTACCCAAATCCAGATCTAAAACCATAGATCCAGAAACCAGAATGTCAAATATTATATCCATATCCTGTCTGGAGAAACAACTGTGTGACGACCACAGTACAACCGATCGTAGTATAGGAATTTTACTTCCTACTGTGTGTATGTCATCCAGATACTATGATATCACACCCTACTACCTTCTTAACAGATCCATCCCCTATTCTGATTGAAGTCAAACCCATGACTGTCACATCAAAATTGGATGATCTATCTCCGCTATAACTGCTCTAGTCTATAAATAGACATAAGCTACTTGCACACTATGCTTCCGTTGCTCCCACTGACTACGACAACCCTCCTACCGGGTCTCATAACCTGGAACAACAGTAGTGTCAAGTCTGGGCAGATAAGAACCTCCCTGTCACCGTCCTTGAGGCTACCGAAGTACCTCTCGGGTGTCTGAGGTTACCCACCATATCTGCGGAGTGGCTAATGGAATGTCAAACCTGATTGAATATATAGGTCCTATTAAATTTTCCGTAATCGTTCGCGGTTCTGGAATCACTTCCAGTTCTACCATACTCCCACTACTGTTTTCTGAAAAAATCCATTTTTACTAAAACTGTGGAGAGTCAAGAACAATATCACTATTGATCTTCCAAATGGTAGAATATCAACCCTCGTCATAGCCAGGGTCAACCCACAAACAGCCATTACAGAAACGTGCCCTGAGTTATCCAGTGTCTGGTTTTAAGCATAAGCTGGACAACTCCCCATACCTTAATATCTTTTAAGGTACGATCCATTCTATATCCAATATAGAAACTTTGGCACTCATTGGAACCATATTCAAATCATGCAGCTGTCTCCAGTGCATATCACTTTAATGGAAAGAGGCTAATCAGCATTACTCAACTTAGGAATCCATCCAATTATGAGTAACCTGAAAGAGAAACACGTTTCTCAAAACCATCACTATTATCTGAATACCAATCACAAGAATCTACATCATTGATCTCTTTGAAGAATCCCGATACTTGTGATACCTGGTTCTCTACTTTATTCTTATACCCACAACTTCTCAAAACTTAGACCTTGTATTTCAACGAAACACTTGTCTAAATACTAGAGAAGTTATAAGTAAACAGAACATAGTACGAGGACCTACCCCTTTGTCCTGATGGACACTGGACAACATACAATACTCTGTATAAGTCCGCTGAGTTAAACAACTCAAAATCTGTGCGTCGTAGGTTGAAAACTGTACCCTGGCGATTTCCTCAAATATCACCAATTACAACGAATTCCGATGTAATGAGGATAATTACCTGATTCCCAATATCTTACTCCCACTCATCATCTGTAAAACCATACAGATATGAGAATGAAACCTGGTAACTACATACCCTTGGAGTAAGTGTCTAATCGGGAAAACAGTTTTTCTTTAATAATGCACTGAAAAATGAAAATGTTTCGTAGGGGTATCCTGGTATTCATAGTAATGCCTCTTCCATAATCCAATTCATGACTTCAACCGTATATTTTATTGCCATCTCTCCAAATCCCTTTATTTGTCTTTATTCGTTACCTTCTGTACACCATCGTTAGGCTAAATGGTTTTCTTCCTTCCCTACCGTTCGGCACCAGCCTATGGTTTGGAAGAAGACTATCCAGTAAGCATAATAGGTGTACCCTCCTAAACCAAGGAGTACTCGCATCTCGAGAGAAGGTGATGATAAAAGACAACTGAATAATACCTTATTGCTTAAAAGGTAAAATGAGAGTGGCGATGAAGTACGCGGTTTTGGTCGTGAATGATAACAGTCGCAATTTACTTTGCCCTCTTTCTAATCCCTTTATTTTGTCTTTACATATTACCTTCTGCACACCCTGCTTAGGTTAATTGGTTTTCTTCATTCCCTACCTTTCGGCACCTGCCTATGGTTTGGAATAAGACTATCCAATAAGCGTAACAGGTGTACTCTCCTAAACCAAGGAGCTCTCGCAACCTGAGAGAAGGTGATAATAAAAGACAACTGAATAAACCAATTCTATTTCTCCTGAACCTTGATCCATCCTCGAAGAAGTCCCTTCGAGTTCGTGTATAACCATACGATGGATCTATCTAATGGAAGTGGATATCCGTAGTAATACGGGTGTTCTGAGGAATACAAAGGGTAAAAGAAGGAGTGGCAATGACTTATGCAACATAGACAATCCAAAAGCCAGTATTTTAAGAAGGTTCGGTCAACTTGGTCACTGAGTCATAGTCTAGGGTCGGTCAAAGGTCGCTGCCAAAGAGAGAGAGAAAAGAAACACTCTGCGTGCACTCAAACCTAGATCAGAATGGTTATCACTTTATCTAATCCGGAAACCTCCCACTGTCCTGTCAAATTCTCCCCCAAACCTGAAAGAAGAATCAATCGGGAACACCCGAAGAGTAAACCAACTCAACAGTGGGAATCGGGATCCAACTCTCATCGCATGATAACGTGATGGAATGCATCCACGTTACTCATACTCCAGAAGGTATGCGCATACTTGGCAAGTTTCAGTTTCTTTAGAAACTCCCGATCTGATTTTTGCCCCATGCTCTTATAACCTTGGCTTTGGTCAAAATGTCATAAGTCACATGCCAAGTTCTACCCGTCACTATCTTGTCAATTTGAACCCACCCGCACATGCCCCTGACTTTGGCCAATCGGCAGAACGACTGTCCCAAACTAACTCATCTATCTATGCAACAATTGAATACCCAGCAGCTACCAAACACTATGCCTTAACTTTGGCTAAAATACATAGCTTGAATACTACTGAATACCCAAAAGAAGTGACGGAGGGCTACGGATGGTTTTTGGCGAAAAACCTTTAACGTAGTGAACTTGATATTGCTGAAGGAACCTGATAGCTTTTTAAAATATAGTGGCGAAAACCTGTGCTAAAGAGGTCACTCCCGGTGAAGGGATCTCGGCTCTTTCCTCATGGAATGAGGTGCTGGATATTCCACTGAATACCGCTATGCAAAGCAACTTGTAATCGACTATAGTGAAGTTATTACCCTGACGCAAACTTCTGCCCAAGGGGTCAGTCCCGGTGAAGGGATATCGGCCCTTGCCCCGTCGAATGAGGTGCAGGATATTCCACTGAATACCGCTATGCAAAACAAAAGGAAACGTCTTTGCAATAACACTTTTTAAATTGTTCCAACAACATCAAAACAGGTTTGTTTTACTTTGCATTGATCAGAATCAACGCAGTCCCATCAATCAATCACACCAGAAAAGAACGAAAATAAAATGTACGTATATGCCATCCGCATTCGTCACTGGGTCCCGTCATCACCCGTTAGGTTACTTAACTAACGACAGAGCGGGGACTGGACTAGCGCGGGTGTAAAAGATATACAACATCTAATAGTATATAAACCAATATACAATAATCGCTCCAGGCGTGATAACATGCAACATTACAGAAAAGTAATAAGCATCACAGAACAATACAGATAATCTGGGATCCCCGAGTTTCACAGAGCCGCTGCTGAAACCCGACGTTCCCCTGTCGTGTGGATAGCCTGTGCAATGAAACCTAGACCCCCTACGGGTGCGGCAAGTTACCCGCCAAAACCTGAAGCGAGGTAGTCCCCACAGCATAGTGAATGGAACACCCGGCACTTCACGGAATCCGGTAAATTGAGCACCCCTCCTTGGGTCAACCTGTACCCCCTACGAGTGCGGCGAATAGTCTGCCAATTTTAGAGTGGGGCCCCTCTGCCTCTCAAAGCCATGAGATGCGGACCCGTTGCTCTCCAGAACCCGGCTATCCGTGCACTCCGTCTCGGGGCAAAACCTAGTACAGTAATGAAAAATAGTACAACAGGTACATCGACCGCAACCTGGTCGTGCCCCAAAAGAATATTATACAACAGGCAGTGACGGCAGTCCACAAGTTGGACGCTCGCCCCGCAATATCAAATGTACAAATAAACTCAAACTGTACTACCATTGCACACTGCTATCCACCACGACAAATCCGCAACATCACAGCACAACACAGAACATCAACGCGAATGTCACTTTCGCAAACCCGTCTAAAAGAACTATAGCAATCGGACGCGGTTTACCGATCAAATGACATTCCCGGTCGGAGATATAATGTAAGCACTGTAAACTAACATGTTTAAATTTCGATCGACAAAAATATCATAAAGTGGGCCCCACGCAAATCTGTTGAACAGTAATAAAATCTGGGCCCAAAATATATATACCAAAAATCCCAATTTCCAACATAGAATGCACTGTAGAAAGTTGACTGAGTGACGTCACTTTCCTGCGGCGGATCCGCGGCCAAGACAACTGCTTGGGCCGCGGATCCGCGGTGGAACAGTCGACTCACTTGGTCGAATTTCTGCAGTATTCCTAAAAAACCCTGCTTGATTTTCTGGTATGGTCAAAATGACATTTGGACCAATTTGAAAATTAACAGAAACTTTAATACTAGAAATTGCGATTTTTGATTTCCGGTTCGATCGATATTTTAAACGCGTTAGCACAAGTTAGTATAGCAAAATGGTGAGGCTCTGATACCACTGTAAGTCTACGCTAGCGCCCCGGCAGTCTACAGACGCCAAATGCGGAACAAAAACTTTTTAACTGGCGCTATCGTATACTTTCACCCGGATCTTCCATTATTGCTAAACTAACAAACTGTAAAGAGTGTAGAAAGGTTATACCGAACGATCCGAGTCCTTCGTTCTTTAACTATCATCCCACGCTCCGTTGCGGCTGCTCCGATCTCGTCGATCTCCGATCTGCTCGTCCAGGTGGCACCACATCACTGATTCTTTAAACGGGCTCCCGCCTCTGACTCGAGGCAACTCGGTCGTCAAGTTTGCTAGAAGAGACGACCAAGATTGATGTAGAGAATGAGTAGATGACTTTGTCTCACTTCGTCCAAGTCCGTGGACGATCGGTTAATGAAGTTGCCATTTTATCGGGTGATGGAAATGAAAGAGGTAATGAAATTTCCATGCACCCTTAACCATAGTCTTTTCTCTCCAAAAATGAAATCAATCTCTCATCTTCTCTCAAGGGTGGCCGGCCACAATATATGCAAGAGGGAGGTGATGGTAGGAGCAAGTGGTGACCATAACATGAAGCATATCATGAAGAAAAGATCTTAACCAAAACAAAATGCTTTAATGTTAAAGCATGAGTCATAAACCTAGTCATCATGCATTAATGAACCATTAAATGCATCCAATGAAAACTCAACACCAATTGATCCTAGTCACCTCATCTAGATGCTTCTAGAACACTGACTCACCACAACTGAAGAAAAGATAAATCCGTCTTTAACCGAATGTTAAAAGACGGCTGATAGAAAACTGGAAACTGGCAACTTCCAAAAGTGATCCTGAAACAACTTTCAGGATAACCCCGTAACTGTATAAATATACCCGCATTTGTATTACGACCGAATACAAATGCAACTGAGACAAAGATATTATACCTACTCAATATAATACTCGGATCCGGCTTAAACCAAAGCCGACCAGTATCATCTGCCCGAAAACTGACACGTGCGTAAACGCACATGCATTTTCCGAACCCTGCCATAAAACCATACGGCCTCTACAACGTTTCGCCCGAACTTGGGAAACTGTCTGTGGGGGACTCTAATGACTCGTCAGTACCCTGGCAGTGGGTTTAACCACAAACCGTCAGCGGCACTAGCTATGCGTAACGGCTGCCCATGGACTGACCTCAAGGGAGGCTAATGAGCGAACTCAAGGGAGGCTGATGAGCGAACTCATCCAGAAACCCTACTGAGCCTAACAGTGACAATGTATATACAGTCCGGTCCGTTCGTCAATGAGTATCGCATATCCGCCTAGGGGGCTAGTAACGTCAGACCCCCAGAAGCAGTATAAGTCGTGTCGGAGTGTAGCCCAATAACACACTGAGATACTACTGGAGTACCTACCAGTAAATCTCCTGCCATGGTCATGGACTTTGTGTAATGGCTCTCCTAGACACAGCACGACCTCGCCCCCAATACCGGGAGAGACGAATCCCCTGCCGATCCGCTCACGTGCCTCCATATGGATCGGGACTGTACCCAAAAGCTACCTGTTTGCACGACTCCTTTGAACCGTGGTAGGGTAGTAATCAAAGCACAGTGGGAACTCACACGAGACAAATGACGACCTCAGGTCGATGAACTAACCTGTACACATGTCACCAGGGAACTGCTATCTGACGATAGGTATAGTACTAACTAGCAGATTCCCGGCGAGTCCTGTCCGGTGTACTCATAACCCAACGAGCACCTGTATACATCTTAGGTGATCCAACTGACACCAGTGGCTTGTGAGACCGGCCACCGCCCCTCGTCGGGGTCTCGACTGTATACACTAGTCTACTCCGAAGTATCGATGCCCTGTCTCGAAACTCCCACGACTAGGGGCCATAATTAAGGATATGCATATAAACTACCCAACTCTCACGTATATGATCGCCATCATACAGTTGGTAGTAAAGCAAGATCCTAAGGGCTCTATCAATGTGTAACATGCAATCAGTCACCTGAACATGTACACGACTGATAAAGGCAAACCAGATAGCATACTATCATCTCGAGTAAGACTGTCCTACCGGTATAGGTCCTCCGCAATCATTGCAATCATGTACCTGCGATCCAATAATTGACTATGAGGGCACTATCTCCAACAGCTAGCGCCCAGGCCGTCTACAGACGCCAAATGCGGAACAAAAAACTTTTAACTGGCGCTATCGTATACTTTAACCCGGATCTGCCATTATTGCTAAACTAACAAACTATAAAGAGTGTAGAAAGGTTATACAGAACGATCCGAGTCCTTCGTTCTTTAACCATCATCCCACGCTCCGTAGCGGCTGCTCCGATCTCGTCGATCTCCGATCTTCTCGTCTAGGTGGCACCACGTCAACGATTCTTTAAACGGGCTCCCGCCTCTGACTTGAGGTAACTCGGTCGTCAAGTTTGCTAGAAGAGACGACCAAGAATGATGTAGAGAATGAGTAGAAGACTTTGTCTCGTTCCGTCCAAAGCTATGGACGAACGGTTAATGAAGTTGCCGTGGGAATCGGGTGATGGAATGAAATGAGCTGTGAAATTCCATACACCCCAAAATCTATCATATCTTTTTAGCAAACGAAACATCAAGTGAGAGTGAAAGAAAGAGGGGGAAGGGGCCGGCCATATATAGGGAGGAGGAGGGTGAGTGTAGGAGAGGGGGGGTGACCCTATTAAAATATCATGTGTGAACACAAAACAAATATCTCAAGTGTGAACACAAACAAATATCTCAAGTGTGAACACAAAGTGTGAACACACCAAAAGCAACCAATGAAACAATGACACCTCACCTCTTCTAGAATCTTCTAGAAGCATCCACACTCTTCCAAAGAATAGATAAATCTGTCTTTAACCGAATGTTAAAAGACGGCTGATAGAAAACTGGAAACTGGCAACTTCCAAAAGTGATCCTGAAATGACTTTCAGGATAACCCCGTAACTGTATAAATATACCCGCATTTGTATTACGACCGAATACAAATGCAACTGAGACAAAGATATTATATCTACTCAATACAATACTCGGATCCGGCTTAAACCAAAGCCGACCAGTATCGTCTGCCCGAAAACTGAGACGTGCGTAAACGCACGTGCATTTTCCGAACCCTGCCATAAAACCATACGGCCTCTACAACGTTTCTCCCGAACTTGGGAAACTGTCTGTGGGGAACTCTAATGACTCGTCAGTACCCTAGCAGTGGGTTTAACCACAAACCGTCAGCGGCACTAGCTATGCGTAACGGCTGCCCATGGACTGACCTCAAGGGAGGCTGATGAGCGAACTCATCCAGAAACCCTACTGAGCCTAACAGTGACAATGTATATACAGTCCGGTCCGTTCTTCTATGAGTATCGTGTAGGGTTCCTAGGCACTCTAGTGAGGTCTCACAAGGCATCGAACATGCCATTTTCAAAAATTCTAGGTGCCGAGAGACCCGACTACGGATCGTTTGCTAGAAAACTAGGCGAAAAAGCTAACTAGTTAACACTTAACTACAAGATACGGAAATACAACCTTTGTAGATCCGGTGCTCCACCTCCATAGCTCCGCAACGAGGTCCTCTCCGCTGTCCAAATCAAATCCAGGCTCAAGCGTCGGCTTCGTCGGAGAATGGGCAAGCTAGGTCGTCGATGTCCATGCCGAAGATGATCTACGTCGAGGCATCGCTAAATCAAGCTCCACCTTCACTAAGTCTTGAAAACTTGTGAAGGAAACACACTCTACTACTTGGCAAGAGGTAGAGGATGAAGAAATAGGAAGTGGGTAGACTTTAGTTTTGGATTTCTCACTCTTTATCATCAATCACCATTGATGACCTCAAGCTTCTTCAAAGAAGAAGATGAAGAAGAAGAAGAATAATATGATAAGATTAAATTGGAAAAGAAAAGAAAAACCAACCCTTATCATAATTGTAACTATGGTTATGTGTAGAGAATTGACCAAGGTTAAAGGAATGGTTAGGGTTAAGGAATCATGAAGCTTCCACTAAACAACAAAAAAAGCCACCATTCTTTTTCTCCCTTTTCCATCTATTTTCCAAAATGAATAAATAGATAAAAGAAAAGAGAAAAGGAAATAAAACCCTAATCATAAGTTTAACCATGGTTTAATTCTTTACACTTAACCAAGTTAACATGTATCATCAAACATGATACAAACAAGTGCACAAAAATATATCGCATATACAATGCGCACATCCGAGTGAGAAAATCCATTTAAAGTGAACCGATACTAGTTAATGCAAAGTAATATATCAAATATATAACTATGCATTGAATCATTAAATCAACACTTGATTTAACGATCCGGTCATATCGCATATAACCGACTAGCATCATTAGTAACAACTTATCGAATCAACACTTGATCCGATAACCCGGCTATATCGCATATAACCGATCAATGTCACATCGCGAGAATCAAATACAGTATCACATACTGGTATCATTCTCGGTCCCGCACATATCTCATATGCGCTCCTATTTCGTTTCGCTTGAGCCAGGAAACCTCTGTGTAGGACTCTAAAGACTCGTCAATATGCCGGCAGCAGATGATGATCATATCAAGCATCCACAAGCCGCAAGCGGTCTGCGAAACGTAACGGCCACCCGGGTATTGAGCGATCTGAAGATCGACGAGCAAGCCCGCTCACACTCCAGTGAATCCAACCAGTAACACTACCGTACAGTCCAGTCTGATCGTCTGATATGTCGCATATCTCGCCTAGGGGTGGTAAACGTCAGACCCCAATAGCTCAATAAGTCGTGTCGATATGAGGTCTATAACACTTCGAGAAACTACTGGTAACACTTACCAGTAAATCTCAGCAACCCTGGCCAGGGATTTCCGGTTATAGCCAATCGAACACAGCACAACATCAACTCCCTATACCGGGAGAGACGAATCCCCTCCTATCGCTCATTGCCTCCATGTGACTCGGGACTGTACCCAAAAACCACCGTTTTGCACGCCCTCTTGGACGTGGTAAAATGGAAATCAAAGCACAGTGGGAACCACACAAGACTCTATGACGATCTCGGGTCAACAGACTACTCTGTACCAGTGTCACCAGAGAACTGCCATCTGACGTGAGGTATAATACCATCTGGGAGTTCTCGGCGAGTCCGTCCAGTGTACCCAGTCTCTACTGAGCACCCGTATATCTCCTCTGATGTCAAACACTAATGGATATGGGATCATCCATCGCCCATCTGTATGGGTCGAGAAGGCATACGCTAGTCTACTCTGGTATATCGATGCCTCGTCTCGATACACCCACGACTAGGGACTTTGAAGGATGTACTTATGGACTACCATGTCCCCACTAGTATGATCCGCATCATAGTCCAGGTAGTCAAGCACACATCCTAAGGGCTTTACCAACATGTATCTGAGAGACAATCAGTGTACACGTTAAGGTAAAGAGCAACCAGATAGCATACTATCATGTCGAGCAAGAAAGTCCTCCCTATATATGTCCCAGCATCCACTACAATATACATCCTATGTACAGTAATGGCCTCTAGGGCATACATATAACTAACAATCTCCCACTTGCACTAGGGCCATCTGTAGCAGTGGTTGCAGTATCTCATACTCAACCATCCCATAAAAGTCTCTCTCTGGGAAAAGTCCTTTGTGAGTGGATCCGCCGTGTTGTCCTCTGAGTCTGCTCTCCTAACCTCGATCATCCTGGAGATCAACCATCTCCATGATCAGGTGATACTGCCTTAGAATATGTCTGGATCACTGACGGGACGGACGTTCCTTGGCATAAGCCACAACTCCATTGTCACACAATGGGAGGAACTAAGTTCATCTTATGAATAAATATACACCCAGACATCCTCTTTGGTAGAATTTTAAGTAGCGATGTATCCAGCCTTTATCGTCTAGTATGCCACGGTATCTAGCTTGGAACTCTTCCAACATACCGTCCCTTTACTGAGGGAAAAGACAATGCCTGCGACTGACATTCAGTCGTCTTTATCACTCTGGAACCATTCCAGTGATTCTCCCCAGGGTCGATTGATACCGTCTCACTACAGCTAGTGAGTATCCTAACATCCATTTAGATCTATCTCATAGATCCAAAATCCAGGATTTAGGAGGTATCATTTTGATCCTATATGGAGAATCATTGTGATAAACGGAGATTGATCGAGCGTAGCATAAGAAACTCTTTTCTTATCAAGAGTATGTCATCCACGTACTCTACGAGGATCACCACCATACTCCCTACTACCTTTTTGTTTATACAAGGTTCATCTACTATTTTGATGAAGTCAAACTCTTTGACTACCACATCAAAACAGATGTTCCAACTCCGCGATGCCTGCTTTATCAAATAAAGCATCTTGCACACGTTTCCGCTGCTCCCACTGTCTACGAAGCCCTCTGGCTGTGTACTTATAGACACTCTCTTCTAAACATCATTTAGAAAAGCTGTCATGACACCCAACCGCCAGATATCGTAGTTATGGAATGTAGCCGTGGCAAGTAGGATCTGGATGGACTTAAGCATAGCTACTGAAAAGGTTTCATCATTATCCATACCTGGTCAATGATGCAAACTTTTAACAAGTCTAGCTTTGAAAGTCTCAACTTTTCCATGTACACCAAGTAATCTTCTCAAGATATACCTGCTCCTGATGGGGATTTAACCCTTCAGATATAGCAACCAAAGTCCATACTTTGTTGGTGTATAAGGATTCCATCTCAGATCACTAAGCATCCAGCCATTCTTACAGAGTCCCACTCCTGATGGCCAGCTCGAAACTAGTTGGGTCATCATCTTATGATGCAATCCTCGCTCCCACTGTCATAGAGAAACAGAAGTATCTCTCAGGTGGGTGAGGAACCCTACTAGATAGGCGGAGAGGCTGAGGTTCGTTGGTAACTATTGAATCCTTTGGTTTTATCAAATCATCCGCTGTAGCTTGTATAGCTGGAACATTTCCAGTTCTACATAACAGACCTTGCCTCGAGCTTGTCCGGATTTCGCTTTTAGACATAGGCCGGACAATCCCAAATCTTAACTAGCTTAAGACATGGGCTCTTCCCATTCCATATCTCATATGGAGTGGTAGGCAACTGATTTGATTCGAACCCTATTCAATAGGTATGCAGCTTCTCAAGTGCATAACTCCCAAAAAGGAAATAGGTAACTCAGTAGTACTCATCATAGAGCACACCTTATCATATAGGGTGTATCTGCTCCGCCCCGACATACCATCATGTAATGGTGTATACGGAGGAGTAATGCTGAGAGAGAATCTCATTCTCCTTTAGAATAATCCAGGAATTCCGTGTTCAAGGAATCTCCTTGATCACATCAAAGGACATAATACTTATACCCGTATTTTGGTTCTCTACTTCTCACTTATATTCTGTGAATATCTCAAAAGGCTCGGACTCATGTTTCAACAGGAACATATGTCTGAATCTTGAGAGATTATCAGAGAATGTAATGAAGTACAAAGAACCAGTCCTGGCATGTGTAGACAGGGGACCTTTACATACATCAACATGTATCATCCCAAGAGTTTACTAACTCTTTCTCTGTTTCCAATAAACAGAGCTGTGGTCATCTTATCTTTGTGACATGACTGGCGAGTTTCACAAGATGTAAATTCAAACTAATTTAAATATGCATCTAAATGTAACTCTAGCCAGTCGGGTCGCATTGATATGACCTAGTCTACAATGCCTCAAGAAGGATTCGTTCATTTCTGAACTCTTCCTCTTGTGTGTGTTCCGTATACTAAGAACTGTAGTTTGATTTAGAACATCAACGCTTTTAGATAACGTGCCTGAACCGATCAACTTTTGATATAGGAAATGTTCAGAACATTATCCATCTATACAAAATTTTATCATTTCTTTACTAATAAAGAGATGGATATGATTTTGTATATCAGGTTCGGTATCTAACAACATTCGTTCAGAATCAATGTATTGGTAATACAGGGTGACAGTGACCGACAGACTTGGCTGCAACACTTGCCCCGTTTTCTGCCTCATGAAACTTATCACCCGTTCTCAGTTCTCTACCTAGCTGTAGCCCTATGTAATAGATTACATATCTGGGATCCTGATCTGGTAACACATACCCAGGACGTAGAGGATACAGAGAAACAGTTCTTTGTAACGAACACACCCGAAGATGATGCATCAGCATGCACTCTCTTCGTTTGGGCGGCACGGGAAATCTGGTATTCCCCAATTTCCTGCTCTGTCTTATAACAATTATAAGTTGGAGCGGGACCAACGTTCCCCAGCTCAGAATAACAAGCGGGTTCGGTCAATAATCCATATTATTATCTTGATTAAGGCGTGATATGGTCGCTACCAGGAGAGAGAGAGAAGAAAACACGCAGCGTGCGCTCTTGCAAGAATAGATTGGTTTTATTTTATCTAATCAGGATGGCTCCCACTGCTTTTTATCAAATCTTCCTTCAAACCCTAAAAGGAAAGACTAGCCGGAATTAATTACACACTACAAGTTCGCCAATCTTTCAGCCAGGCCAGTGTCGGTACTTTGAGGAAGGTCCCCCGTGCTTTCGCACGAACCTAATTAATGTAAACCTCGTTTTCCCAGAGGCGTAACCTCGTTAACACTTTTCTAGACACCTACTTGATCGGCTAATTGTAATGTATAAAACTCTCCCAGGAGTAACACTTACTCGCAGCGGGTATCGGGATCCAACTATCTCATAGAAGGTATGCAATCTCATTGCAAATTTCAACACTTGAAATTCCCGATAATTTTGCCCCTAGCAGCTATATGACCTTAACATAGTCAACAAATCATAAGTGCTAGTCAAGTTCAACCCGTCATTTCCCGATTGAATTAAACCCACCCGCACGACCCTTCACATAGTCAATAAAGTCGCACGACTACCCTAATCCAATCGCATCATATGCTTATGCAGATAAGCACTAATTAGCTACCGCACACTACGCCTTAACATAGTCAACAAAGGTAGCACGAATACTAACTAGTACGTATCTGAAATGACGGAGGGCTACGACAGGTTTTTCTGAAAACCTATTGCGTAATGAACTTGATATCGTTGTAGAATCAAATGAATTTTGAAATGGAGTTTTTTTGAGGCTTTTCTAGTTTTGCTAAAGGAGTCACTCCCGGTGAAGGGATCGTCGGTCCTTTCCTCGTCGAATGAGGTGCGGGATATATCATATATATCACTGTGCAAAGTAAAAACACTTAAAAGCAATCAAAAGACAAACCGAGTGTGTAGCATCTGCCAATTATTGCTAAAGGAGTCACTCCCGGTGAAGGGATCTCGGTCCTTTCCTCATCGAATAAGGTGCAGGATATATCATATATACCGCTGTGCAAAGCAAGAACTGTAGCTACCTGTTTTATTTTGAAATTCGATTCTACAACATCTTAGGTTTCTTTTATTTCATTAATCTCATTAATGAAGTCCCATCATTTAAGTACCTAATCATCATAGATAAATACGACGTACACTTATGCCATCCGCATTCGCCTCGATGTCCCCTCGTGCACCGTTAGGTTAGGTAACTAACGGCAGAGCAGGGCAGGGCTAGCACGGGTGTAAAACATAAGTAACGTCTATATAATATATCATATATACTATATACTGTATCTATCACAGAACATCACATGATCACATCACAGATATCGCAGCAGAAGAATCATATGAAATATTGGATATACTAGGACGTCCGTGTTTTCAATACGAGCCAGTATAAAGCACGGATTCCACGGTCGCGATGAATAGCCAAACCCACACCCCTAGATCCCTACGAGAGCGGCAAGCAACCCTGCCAGTTCTGGAGTTAGGAGACCGGGACTCGACTCCTCGAGTTGGTCTCCCACTGGACTCCAGAACCCGGTTACTTGTGCTCCCCTCCTTGGGTCTATCCTAGTGCGGAAAAGTAAATAATATACAAAGGGTGACAACTTCCGCAACCTGGAAGTGCCCTAATAAAAGAATATTACATACAAGCTTTTACCTGAATGAAAATGAAAAAAATACTCATCTCACATAAAAACCCCCGGCTAAAATTTATCCGGAAAGCCACACAGACAAAATTTGATACTCCGATCGATACACCGAATCCCCAAAACAACCCAGAACAATGAACTCTGGAATAAATTTTAAATATTCCCATAAATTCCAGAATAATTAAATAGGATTTACTGTGCAGAAAATATGTGATGACGTCACTACCTAGCCGCGGAACCGCCGCAGAAGCTGGGCTTCTGCCGCGGTTCCGCGCTCTGTTGGATGAATCTTTCGCCTGAGTTTGCACAGTAATTCTTATAATTATTTATTGAATTTTTTAGGCATTTTTAATACACAAAAATCCGCATTTTCGGAAAAAGTCCAGAGAGCATATTCCGGTTTGGGTTTTCGGGTCGTTCGGACTTCAAATTCCGTCTAGACTTCGCCTAAGGCTCTAGCTAGGCTCTGATACCACTGTAGAGTTCCTAGGCACTCTAGTGAGGTCTCACAAGGCATCGAACATGCCATTTTCAAAAATTCTAGGTGCCGAGAGACCCGACTACGGATCGTTTGCTAGAAAACTAGGCGAAAAAGCTAACTAGTTAACACTTAACTACAAGATACGGAAATACAACCTTTGTAGATCCAGTGCTCCACCACCATAGCTCCGCAACGAGGTCCTTTCCGCTGTCCAAATCAAATCCGGGCTCAAGCGTCGGCTTCGTCGGAGAATGGGCAAGCTAGGTCGTCGATGTCCATGCCGAAGATGATCTACGTCGAGGCATCGCTAAATCAAGCTCCACCTTCACTAAGTCTTGAAAACTTGTGAAGGAAACACACTCTACTACTTGGCAAGAGGTAGAGGATGAAGAAATAGGAAGTGGGTAGACTTTAGTTTTGGATTTCTCACTCTTTATCATCAATCACCATTGATGACCTCAAGCTTCTTCAAAGAAGAAGATGAAGAAGAAGAAGAATAGTATGATAAGATTAAATTGGAAAAGAAAAGAAAAACCAACCCTTATCATAATTGTAACTATGGTTATGTGTAGAGAATTGACCAAGGTTAAAGGAATGGTTAGGGTTAAGGAATCATGAAGCTTCCACTAAACAACAAAAAAAGCCACCATTCTTTTTCTCCTTTTTCCATCTATTTTCCAAAATGAATAAATAGATAAAAGAAAGGAGAAAAGGAAATAAAACCCTAATCATAAGTTTAACCATGGTTTAATTCTTTACACTTAACCAAGTTAACATGTATCATCAAACATGATACAAACAAGTGCACAAAAATATATCGCATATACAATGCGCACATCCGAGTGAGAAAATCCATTTAAAGTGAACCGATACTAGTTAATGCAAAGTAATATATCAAATATATAACTATGCATTGAATCATTAAATCAACACTTGATTTAACGATCCGGTCATATCGCATATAACCGACTAGCATCATTAGTAACAACTTATCGAATCAACACTTGATCCGATAACCCGGCTATATCGCATATAACCGATCAATGTCACATCGCGAGAATCAAATACAGTATCACATACTTGTATCATTCTCGGTCCCGCACATATCTCATATGCGCTCCTATTTCGTTTCGTTTGAGCCAGGAAACCTCTGTATAGGACTCTAAAGACTCGTCAATACGCCGGCAGCAGATGATGATCATATCAAGCATCCACAAGCCGCAAGCGGTCTGCTAAACGTAACGGCCACCCGGGTATTGAGCGATCTGAAGATCGACGAGCAAGCCCGCTCACACTCCAGTGAATCCAACCAGTAACACTACCGTACAGTCCGGTCTGATCGTCTGATATGTCGCATATCTCGCCTAGGGGTGGTAAACGTCAGACCCCAATAGCTCAATAAGTCGTGTCGATATGAGGTCTATAACACTTCGAGAAACTACTGGTAACACTTACCAGTAAATCTCAGCAACCCTGGCCAGGGATTTCCGGTTATAGCCAATCGAACACAGCACAACATCAACTCCCTATACCGGGAGAGACGAATCCCCTCCTATCGCTCATTGCCTCCATGTGACTCGGGACTGTACCCAAAAACCACCGTTTTGCACGCCCTCTTGGACGTGGTAAGATGGAAATCAAAGCACAGTGGGAACCACACAAGACTCTATGACGATCTCGGGTCAACAGACTACTCTGTACCAGTGTCACCAGAGAACTGCCATCTGACGTGAGGTATAATAGCATCTGGGAGTTCTCGGCGAGTCCGTCCAGTGTACCCAGTCTCTACTGAGCACCCGTATATCTCCTCTGATGTCAAACACCAATGGATATGGGATCATCCATCGCCCATCTGTATGGGTCGAGAAGGCATACGCTAGTCTACTCTGGTATATCGATGCCCCGTCTCGATACACCCACGACTAGGGACTTTGAAGGATGTACTTATGGACTACCATGTCCCCACTAGTATGATCCGCATCATAGTACAGGTTGTCAAGCACACATCCTAAGGGCTTTACCAACATGTAACTGAGTGACAATCAGTGTACACGTTAAGGTAAAGAGCAACCAGATAGCATACTATCATGTCGAGCAAGAAAGTCCTCCCTATATATGTCCCAGCATCCACTACAATATACATCCTATGTACAGTAATGGCCTCTAGGGCATACATATAACTAACATATCGCATATCTGCCTAGGGGGCTAGAAACGTCAGACCCCCAATAGCAGTATAAGTCGTGTCGGAGTGTAGCCCAATAACACCCTGAGATACTACTGGAGTACCTACCAGTAAATCTCCTGCCATGGCCATGGACTTTGTGTAATGGCTCTCCTAGACACAGAACGACCTCGCCCCCAATACCGGGAGAGACGAATCCCCTGCTGATCCGCTCACGTGCCTCCATATGGCTCGGGACTGTACCCAAAAGCTACCTGTTTGCACGACTCCTTTGAGCCGTGGTAGGGTAGAAATCAAAGCACAGTGGGAACTCACACGAGACAAATGACGACCTCAGGTCGATGAACTAACCTGTACACATGTCACCAGGGAACTGCTATCTGACGATAGATATAGTACTAACTAGCAGATTCCCGGCGAGTCCTGTCCGGTGTACTCATAACCCAATGAGCACCTGTATACATCTTAGGTGATCCAATTGACACCAGTGGCTTATGAGACCGGCCACCGCCCCTCGTCGGGGTCTCGACTGTATACACTAGTCTACTCCGGAGTATCGATGCCCTGTCTCGAAACTCCCACGACTAGGGACCACAATTAAGGATATGCATATAAACCACCCAACTCTCACGTATATGATCGCCATCATAGTGTTGGTGGTAAAGCAAGATCCTAAGGACTCTATCAAAGTGTAACATGTAATCAGTCACTTGAACATGTACACGACTGATAAAGGCAAACCAGATAGCATACTATCATCTCGAGTAAGACTGTCCTACCGGTATAGGTCCTCCGCCATCTTGCAATCACGTACCTGCAATCCAATAATTGACTATGAGGGCACTATCTCCAACAGGATGATCCCATATCCATCGGTGTTTGACATCAAGGATGGTGTACGGGTGCTCAGTAGAGACTGGGTACACTGGACGGACTCGCCGAGAACTCCTAGATGGTATTATACCTTACGTCAGATGGCAGTTCTCCGGTGACATCAGTACAAAGTAGTCTGTTGACCCGAGATCGTTATAGAGTCTTGTATGATTCCCACCGTGCTTTGATTTCCATCATACCACGTCCAAGAGGGCATGCAAAAAGGTGGCTTTTGGGTACAGTCCCGAATCATATGGGGGCAATGAGCGATAGGAGGGGATTCGTCTCTCCCGGTATAAGGAGTTGATGTTGTGCTTTGTTCGATTGGCTATAACTGGAAATCCCTGGCCAGGGTTGCTGAGATTTACTGGTAAGTGTTATCAGTAGTTTCTCGAACTGTTATAGACTTCATATCGACATGAGTTATCAAGCTAATGGGGTCTGATGTTGACCACCCCTAGGCGAGATATGCGACATATCAGACGACGAGACCGGACTGTATGGGAGTGTTACTGATTGGATTCACAGGAGAATGTACAGGCTTGCTTGATGATCTTCTGAGCGCTCAATACCTGGGTGGCTGATACGTTTAGCTGACCACTTGCAGCTTGTGGGTGTTTGATATGATCATCACCTACTGCCAGCGTATTGACGATTCTTTAGAGTCCTACAAAGTGGTTTCTTGGCTCAGGCAAAACGGGGTAGGAGCACATATGTGATATGTGTGGGACCGAGGATAATGCGGTATGTGATACCGTATTGGATTCTCGCGATATGGGATATCGGCCGGGTATATGTGATATAGCCGGGTCATCGTATTAGTCGGTTATATGAGATATTGCCGGATTGTCGGATCAAGTGTTGATTCGATAATTTAATGTATAATTATATATATGATATATTAAATTATATTAACTAATATAAGCTCACTAAAAGATTCTTTTTCTCACTCGGATAATACATTGATATATATGCGATATATGTTAATTGTATTATTTTATTTCGTTACAATAAATATTGTATATGTGATATATAATGTTGTAACATGATATGATTACTAATGCAACATGTTTAGTGGAGATTAAACATGGTTAGGGTTTGATTAGGGTTAAGCTTTTCTAAAAGTTTCTAGAAGCTTTCTTTTTGTTTTGTGCAAAGATATTTGTTTAGATATTTTTGCATGATATTTCCTTAACCCTACCACACCCCTTAACCCTAGTTCAATCTCTACAAAGGTTATATGACCATGGTTGCATTTCTAACCTTATCATTATCTTCTTTACATTATTCATCACAAAAGGATTCTATGATATATTCATCTTCTTCTTCCTTCTTTCTTTCATGGAAAAAGCATTCTAGCTTTTTCTAAGTGATGATTATGTGTGAGAAAAAGATTATAAATGAGAGCAAAAAATCCTACTTCATCATCCTCATCTATCCTTGCCATTTAGATGAGGGTGTTCACTTCATTTTGTGAGTGTTAGCTTATGTTAATGAAACTTCAAGGTAGATCATCTTTGTTATCGAAGATCGGAAGCAAGCATGCATTTTTCTCTTCGCGGAGCCTCCCGAGAGTCCGGAACACGATGATCGCAGCGAAGGGACCACAACACGGAGCTTATGAAGTGAAGGACCAGATCAACAAAGGTTGCAATCCCTCTCACTTAGTGTTAAAGTGTTTAACATACTTGTTTTCGCATAAACTCTAGTTTAAAGATCCGGCTTTGGGTTGTTCGGCACGGCTAAATTTTAAATCGGGCATGGTTGATGCCTCGTAGACCCTTGTGCGTGTGCCCAGCATCCCTACAGTGATATGACCGGGTTATTGAATCAAGTGTTGATTCGATAATGTGATATACATATAAATGATATTAGTCGGTTTTATATGATATAACCGGATTATTGAATCAAGTGTTGATTTAATAATTTGATATATATTAATATATTTGATATATAAATATATATTAACTAATATTACCTCACTAAATAATTTCTTCTTATTTAATACATTTAATATAAATGTGATATATATTAATATATGTATTTATATTTGTGTGATGGTGGATGATACATAGAACATGGGTGTATGAGACTTACACTAAACCTAAAGATAATTGGGGTAATTATTTGTCAAGAGTAAAAGAAAATGGGTGGAAATGAGCATGGCTTAAGATACTTGTAGAAACATGTAGAAGCCATGACTCTTCCCACTAATTTTGTTTTACTCTACATATTTTTTAACCTAACCATTTATCTTTAGCCATGGTTAACTCTCTACATATTATCCTTGAGATATTTCTTCACCTAAGTTGATCATCTTCCTCCTCTTGATTTTTCTAGAGAGAAAAACTAAAAGAGAAAAGAGATTTCTATAGTGAGCAAAATTCCTACTTCATCGACCTACTCTCATCTAGCCCATTAGTGTAGGTTGTTTGCTTCACTAATTACTAGTTTAGTGAAGAAGTAGATTTAGTTAGAGATACTTCAAGGTGGATCATTTTCGGCCTCAAAGACGACGAAGCAAGCTCGTTCCTTTCACCAAGTGGAGCCTAAGAAGAGTTCTAGGGACTACTACTTGGAGCTATTAAAGTAAAGGACCGGTCTACAAAGGTTGTATTCTCTATTCACTTAGTGTAAAGCTTGTTTACATCCTTATAAACACTAATTCTCTAGTTCGATTCTAGGTTAGTATAGCTTAGCCCACTAGATTTTTTAAAATTGCATACTTGATGCCTCTAGAAACCTAGTAGTGGTGTTAAGACATACTTTCACAAGCAAGCTCGATTCTTTCTTCAAGTGGATCATTAAGAAGAGTTCTAGGGACTTCAACTTGGAGCTTTAGAAGTAAAGGACTAGACTACAAAGGTTGTAAACTCTGTACACTTAGTATAGAATATTGCTTGCTTACTACTAAACCCTAATTCTCTAGTTCGATTCTTGTTTAGTATAATTAGCACTATAAAATTTTTAAATTGCATACTTGATGCTCATATAAACCTAATAGAGGTGCTAAGACATACTTTCAGAGGATAATTACGAAATGATATGACAAGATGAGGATATGATGGAATAAAATGACACGAGTCGATATGTTTTGATATGAGGAAGCGAGGCGATATATATATGCAATAATATGACATAGCAGGACACGATATGACATGAGATGATATATATGATGATATGAGATGAGGTAATGTATGTGACTATAGATCCGTACAATTTATTGATAATATCGTATGATGGATTATACCATACGTGATATGATGAGGTTGGATTGCCGACATATATATCGACTCGGGAGATATTGATTAAAATCATTAGGTAGATATTAGGATATACTTATTGCCATACCTATTTTCAAAACTAACGAATCGTTATGCACTTTTAAGCAATAACTTCAAGGGATGCTACGAATTTTCAAATGGTATCTTTTTCTAAAACATCGTAGCCCTTATTTTCCAAAAACAACGATTCGTATTATTTTAACTTTAACTGTATGGCATATACATGGTTACGTGGTTTATACAGTTCCTGCTACGATTTCTTATTTCTGCCGGCGCTCGTATTATTTTTCCTTTGCGACACACACACACACACATACACACATATATATATCCTCCGCTCCGTGCACTTACTTTATTATGACTTTGTCTGCTAAGACACATGCACCATTACCGATGAAGCGCATGTTACACGTATACCTACTTGCCGGCTGACACACACATCAACGGTAATTTCCATGCCACGTACACATTAGAAACTGCTATGTCACTGTATTGTTCCTAAATTTGTAGAATTATAGTTATTGTTTAGTACTCATTACCGCACATGCTAATTTAGATATTGCACTTTCTTACCTAGTTACACGACATGCTTATATGAAAACACCTGTTATACCTTGCAGTACTGTTCTGTGCTTGTACTTACCGTTCCATTATGGTTACATGATTATGAGATTCTATTTTCATGAAATTGTTGGATTTGAGAACCGCAAATATATTTTTTAAGTCTTACGATTGTTTTAAAAATGCGGTTTCTCTTGATATGATATTTCGACGTCCGCCATGAGTTTTCTTGGTGCTGAGCTATGATGATTACTCAATTCGAGGAGTGAGGAGTCACCGTCTGCAGGTACATGGTGGACCCAGTATGGTACCGTGGGGCAAGAAGATCATATAGAAAGGCGTTGAGCCCGACAGGGAACACTACCTACCGGTGACAGGTTTGGATTCGGCGAATATCCGGAGGATAACGACCCGAGTGATATGAGACAGATGGATATAAGGACCGATTTGATGAGACGGTGCCTGAGATATGAGGATTTACGTGTCGATGCTAGACATGGGTTTTATGATGATTTCGAGTGTCGATGCTGGGCACTCAGGTTTCATGATGATTTGATGTGTAGTTGATGGACACACGTTGGATGATACACGTATATACAAACGTATGACACAGATGACTTAGTTCTATATATTAATACAGGCATGATATTATTATTATTACACTTATATATACACGACCACCCTAGATACCACATGGTATGATATTATGTTATTACAGTATGACCTAAGAGATCGTTATACATTCGATTTCTACCTGCTGATATCTTCTACTCATGAGTTTGCAACTCGCCCCCGTTGTGCCATAGTTTTCTTGTAGGATCGACCGCTCGGATCAGTAGCGACTTGCTGGCACACAGCTTTCTTCTTGGTGATTTGCCTTGGTAGGTGGGGTACACTTTGGATCGTGACCACCTTTTGTATATATTTATTCAGTTGTAATCTAGTTAAAACCTCTATCAACCAGACTATGTATATTTGGTAGACTAACAACCAGAGATTTGTATATTCTTTCAGACTTAGAGCGTGATGTGTGTATTATCCTTCATATTGAGTTTGATAATTTCTTGATCTTATTTATTTTCTTTCTGTGTTTGATCTTTGCCTTGGGCGTCGTATATTTGTATTTGCGTGGTTGTTTCCACCAATTGGCGAAGAGCTAGCTCCCGCTTGGGGATGCCTAAATTATTGTTGTTATGTATTGGTTTTGGATCAAAATTTACAAAGGAGGTGCTGCCCAAATTTCAAATGACGAAAATGTTTTCAAATTATAGTATATATAATTTACTTACATTTCAAACGAACTTTACATATACTTTATAGGAGAACTTGATTTCGATTATACCCCTTTCCAAAACTCCACCTCTGCTATTTTACTAAAAAGGTTTAGATTTCTGGGTTTTCGGCTTACATGGGTTATGGTGAGGTCTTATAGACTTCATGTGATTCAAGTGCCGGTCGCGTGCCATTTCTGGGTCCTGACAAAGTTGGTATCAGAGCGTTAGGTTTAACCTTGGTTCGAGTCTAGGTTTGACTATGCAGAGTCTAGGGCTTATATATATTTCGGAACCTAGGCTTGATCTTACGGAACTTAGACTTGGCTGAGGGGGTATTAGACCCGAACTTTCATTACGTAGGTTGACCTTGGTTGATGGAGTAGGTAACTCAAATAGAGTGACGTACCGTGTGTATGTTCCGCGGCATACTTACGATATGCTGCTTCGCTTAAGTAACCTTAGGATGCGCATTATTTTGAGACCCATATTTCCATTCATTCTTATGATCTATTCTCGTCGATGTTGTTTGTAGTTCCTGTCACCTTGGCTACGCGAGCTGAGAGAGAGCTACGGCTAGATATGCGGTCAGAGCAACCTCGTTAGGGATGAAGACTGACCAGGTCGTTATTCTGGTGACATAGGAATGTATTGATTTATTCATTATGCTAGGATTTCTCGTTTGAGACGAACGTTCTGGATCTGCACCAGATGATCGGGCCATTGCTAGAGGCCAGCCAGATTATGAAGACTGTTGACATACAACCTACTCCAGAGAACGTGGTGTTGTCTACCGTGTAGACAAATGACCAGCTGTTGCTGAGATTGACGAGATGTCGCTTCCAGAGTTTATAAAGTTGAAGCCACATGGGTTTACAGGCAGGGATGTGATAGAAGATCGCGAGTCCATCTTAGATAAAGTGATTAGGATATTTCGTTCGTTGAATACCCCGATGCAAGATCAGTTGAGTTGGCCAGCTTTAGTTTGAAGGGTCTTCCGTAGACCCGGAGTGAGTCGATTGAGAGGAGACGAATAATAAGTATTCCTCCGATAACCTGGACGAGTTTTCGAAGACGTAACCGGGCAGATACCTTCCACAGAGTTGTGAAGATACCCGAGTCCATAACTTCGAGTCCTTAAAAGAGACTCTGGATATAACTATAGCCAAATTAGATTGCGGTCTACGCAGCTACCAAGATATGATTCCGAATTGGTCGATATTGAAGGAAAGTGGATAAGAGATTCGTGTGATCTTTTAATGTCATTCTTCTCTGTTGAAGCCAGATAATTGATACGTACGCAGAGGCATTGGATAAGGCCACATTTCCAGAGGAGAGTCGTGATGAGATCGCAGCTGTCCCGGAACGTAAGCGGATTAAGTAAAGAGTGCCAACTTCCGGACAGTCCGGCAGAGATGAGATTGGAAGAGACCGTGGCAGATTCTTTCCAGGACACCAAAGCGATAAAGATTTCGGCCCGGTACAGTACCCCGGGGCAAGAAGATCGTATAGAAAGGCGTTGAGCCTGGTAGGGGAACACTACCTACCGGTGATAGTGTTGGACTCGGCGTATATCCGGAGGATACCGACCGGAGAGATTGAGACAGATGGATATGAGGGCCGATCCGATGAGACGACACTTGAGATATGAGGATTTACTTGTCGATGCTGGACACGGGTTTTATGATGATTTCGAGTGTCGATGCAGGGCACTCATGTTTTTATGATGATTTGATGTGTCGTCGATGGACACACTTGGATAATACAGATGACATGGTACTATATTATGACACGGGAATGATTACATTACCATTACTATACTTGTGCTAACACTATCACCCTCGTTACCACTCGAATTATTATGTTTATCATACTTATGTATATATGATCATCCGTGTTACCACACCATATTATTACATTACTATATTACTTTATGACCTAGGAGATCATCATACATTCGATTTCTACCTGATGATGTCTTCTACTCACGAGTTGGTAACTTACCCCCGTTGTGCCACAGTTTTCATGCAGGATCGACCGCACGGATTCTGTAGCGGCTTGCTGGCACACAGTTTTCTTCTGGGTGATTTGCATTGGTAGGTAGGGTACACATTGGATCGTGACCACCATTTGTATATGTTTATTTAGTTATATTTAGTTAAAAGCTCTATCAACCAGACTATGTATATTTACTAGTCTTAGAAACCACAGATTTGTATATTCTTTCGGACTTAGAATCATGAATATGTATTTATTCTTTATTTTTGGGTTTGGTGATACTTTGGTTTTCTTTATCTTCTTTTCTGTGTTTGATCTTCGCCTTAGGGCGTCGTATATATTTATTTGTATGGTTGTGATTCCGCCAATTGGCAAAGAGTTACTCCCGCTTGGGGATGCCTATATTATTGTTATGCATTGGTCGTGGATCAAAATTTACAAAGGAGATGCTGCCCAAATTTCAAATGACGAAAATGTTTTTAACTATAGTATACAACCAACTTTTATTTTCATATAACATTACTTATACATTTAAAGAAGAACTTGAATTCATTATACCCTTATTTCAAAACTTCACCTCCATTATTTACCTAAAAGGGTTTGATTTCTGGGCTTTCAGCTTAATAGGATTACGGTGGGGTCCTATAAATTTCACGTGATTCAAGTGCCTGTCATGTGCCAATTCCGGGTCGTGACAATAGTCTATGGCAGCAGAAGTGATAGGCTTTGGGTCATCAAAACCTCATTGTCTCCGTCTTTGAGGAGACTGATGTACCTATTGGGTGGCTGAGGTTACCCACTTGATCTGTAGAGTGCTAATGGATTGTCGAATCCAATTGAATCCTTAGGTTCTATTAAATATTCAGTAACCGTTTGTGGTTCCTATTAAATTAGTGTTTTTGTTTCTATATTGGACATAGAATAGATTCATATCTTAACGATATTAAGGTATATATGGAGCTGTCCGACTTATACTTAAAACTAGAATCTGGATAAACTCAAGGCACGTTTTCAAAAATGGTAGTTTTTGTTGGCTATAGTTCCCTCAAGGCAATTATTGTAATCACAGGCTGGCGATTATGATGATTGAAGGATAACCTATACGGGTAGAACAGTCTTACCCGACATGATAGTATTTTATCTGGCACATCTCTATCATCATGTACATGTATTGTGTGATATTACGGATCACTATTACATGATGATAGAGCCCTTAAGATTCATGCTTGACTATCATGGTTATTGTGGTGATCACACCTGTGAGAACTGGATAGTCTATAAGCAAATCCTTAAATGTCCCTAGTCGTGGGAATATCGAGGCTGGGCATCGAAATTCCAGAGTAGACTGGCGTATACGTTTCTTGACCCTGATGAGGGGTGATGCCCGGTTTCACAGCCATTGGTGTTAGTTATCCACGTAAGATAGTATACATGTGCTCATTGGGTTATGAGTTACACTGGACGGACTCGCCGAGAAAATGCTAGACGGTATTATACCTATAGTCAGATAGCAGTTCTCTGGTGACATGAGTACAGTTTAGTCTGTCGACATGAAAACATGCTAAAATTCATTTCATTAAAATGTGGTGATTCAAGAATAATATAAACTATTGATCCTGCAGATGGTAGAATGTTAACCCTTTTCTAAGCCCGGGAATATCCACAAACTGCCATTACCGAAACGTGCCTTGAGTTTATACGGATTCTGGTTTTAAGCATAAGCTAGACAACTCCATATACCTTAACATCGTTAAGATATGAATCCATTATATATCCAATGTGGAAACAAAGGCACTAATATAACAGGAACTAGATTCAAATATTATACAGCTGTTTCTAGTGGATAACCAAAGAGGAAAAGGCTATATAACATTACTCATCAAGAAACGCACCTACTGATGACAAACCTGAGAGAGAAACAAGTTCTCAAATATATTACTAACGACAGAATACCTAGCATAAGTATCTACATTTTCGATCACCTTAAAGAATCCTGATATTTCCAACGTGTGGTTCTCTACTTTATTCTTATACCTATAATTTCTCAAAATTTGGACCTTGTATTTCAACGAAATACGTGTCTAAAACCATAGAAGTCATAAGTAAATGGGATATAGTACGAGTACCAACCCCTTGTACTAATAGACATCAGACAACATACAATACTTCGTTTAGGTCCTCTGAGTTTAAAAACTCAAACCATGTGTGTTGTAGGTTGAAAACTATATTATGGTTAAGAAGAATTACACCGTTATTGAATGCACCTTACCTAATCATCAACTGATAAAGGTAAATGTTATAAACATAATTTCAAAAAGTTATATCTCACTTTATAAAATAAATGTACAGATATATCAGTTCGAAATTGATGCATAATAACTGATATTCAAAACCAATTATTTGCCGTTAGGAAAAACCCATGTGATTTCCTCAAATATCACCAATTACAAAGAATTATGATTTTTGAGGATCTAATCATCCAATTCCCATTATTCTACTCCCACTCAGCATCTGCAATGCTATACAGATGTGAGAATCAGTCCGGTAAATACATACCCTGGAGTAAGAATCTAATTGGGAAAACAGTTTTCAATTAACACCGCACAGTATAACTGAAAAATGAAAATGTTTCGAGAGGGTGGCCGGGTATTCCTAGTAATGCCTTTTCTAATACCAGACCATGACATTAGTTATTATTTCCATTGCCCTTACTCCAATCCCTTTATATTTTTTTACTTCTTACTCTCTGTACACCACGCTTAGGCTAATCAGTTTTCTTCTTTCCTAACCTTTCGACACCTGCCTAAGGTTTGGAAGAAGACTATCCAATAAGCGTAATAGGTGTACTCTCCTAATTTTCCATTTCATTCATTCTTTTACGAAAATCTATTAGGAGCCTTCGCAACCTGAGAGAAGGTAAAAAGAAAAGACAACCGAATAATCCTATTCAATTTCTCCAGAACCAGAATCCATCCTCGAACTGAAATAAATTTCTACGAGTTCGTATGTAACCATACTTGATGGTTTTATCCATTCTATGTAGATCTTCGTAGTGATACAGAATGTTCTGGAGAAAACAAAGGGTAAAGCAGGAGTGGCATGGATATATGTGACTTTGTCGTGAATCATGACAAAACAGAGCCAGGTTTGTAAAAATATTTCGGTTAACTTGGTCTATAAGTTTTAGTTTATGGCGGGTCATGGTCGCTGCCGTAGAGAGGGAGAGAGAGAAAAGAAACACTCAGCGTGTACTCTAACTTAGATTATATCGGTTAATCACTTTATCTAACCTGGATGGCTCCCACCATTTCCTCAAATTCTCCTTCAAATCCTAAAAGGAGAATTAGTTAAGATCATTAACACCTTATAAGTTCGCTAACCGTTCAGCCAGGCTATTGTTAACACTCCGAGGGAGGTCTCCCGTGCTTTCGCACGGACCTAATTTAATAACCCCGTTTCCACAGAGGCGTAACCCCCTTAACACATTCTAGACACCTAATAGGTTAGCTAGTAGTGAAAATCTCCCGAACAGTAATACCTACTCACAGTGAGAATCGGAACCCAACTATTATCGTGTGATAACCTGATGGAAGCCACTCAACTTACCACACTCCAGAAGGTATTCGCATGCCTGGAAAGTTTCCTTTATGTTTGAAACTCCCGATGTGTTTTTTACCCCTAACGACCTATAACATTGACGCTTGCCAACAAATCATAGGTCGCTAGTCAAGTTCAACCCGTCATCATCTTTGATTAACCCAAACTCACCCGCACAAACCCTTGATGCTTGCTAACAAAGTTATACGACTGTCTCGATTAATCGCATATCTATGCAACAGATTAATATCACTTAGTTACCGTTCACTATGTCTTAACGCTTGCCAACAAACATAGCACGAATACTAGGTGGTACCTATCTGAAATGATGGAGGGCTATGGCTGGTTTTTGGCGAAAAACCATTAATATAATGAACTTGATATCGTTGAAAGAACTCGCCTGGCTTTGAAAAAGGAGTGGTTTATTCTATGCTTTTAAAACTCGTAACATAAACATTTTCTTAAGAGCGAACTCCTCGTGAAAGGATTAAGGCTTTTTCCTCATAGAATGAGGTGCAGGATGTTCCTAACTGAATACCTCTATGCAAAGCAAAAGAATATAACTTTGGTTTTGAAGAAAACCGAGTAGTTTTAAAAATTGATTCTGACAACATCAATTAGGTTTGTTTTCCTTGCATTAAAACTATAATGCGATCCTATCAATTAATAATATCGCACCAAAAGAAACGAAAATAGGCATGCATATATATGTCATCCGCATTCGCCACAGGGTCCCGGGTTTTTACCGTAAGGTTACTTAACATACTGCAGGGCGGGGACAGGACTAGCGCTGATTCAAAACATATATAACATCTACCAGATATATATATATATATATATATATATATAACACCATTCGTCTCAGGCATGATAATATAGCGCAAACACAGAATCACAGCAGAAGCAAACATTATAAAATAGAGGGTATACTAGGAATTCCGTGTTTAATTTAAGCCATGGATGAAACACGGATTCCATGGTTGTGTGAATAGCCAAACCCTAGTCCCTAGACCCCTACGAGTGCGGCAAGTAGTCCCGCCAATTATAGAATGGGATGACCCGTTCTCAACTCCATGAGATCGTCATCCGTTGCTTTCTAGAACACGGCTACTTGAGCACTCCTCCTGGGTCTATCCTAGGTACAAGAGATGAAACAAATATAATGCATAGGCGACACAACCTCAACCCAGAAGTACCCTTCAAAAGAATATACATCAAGCAGTGATGACAGTCTATAAGCCGAATGCTCGCCCTGCAATATGAATATACAAATGTAAATATGAAACTCTCATCTCCCAAAAAACCCCGGCTATACACGAAGACTACCGCAACTATTCCAATCCAAATAAGCATCACAGAACTAACAAGTATTTGCAACCCTGCCTAATCGACCTATAGCAATTTGACGACATTCACAAACACAAAGAGATAAACGATGCAAAAGTTTCGAGTTAAAACTTTCCGTGTTGCCCGAATGCAAAGATAACACCAAGTGATATCTGGGAAAAAAAGAAGTTTACCAAAAAAAACCCATTTTTAATACCTAAGACATTGTACGAAGACGAGCCGATTTGAAGCTAGTACGACCGCAAAAAGTATCAGAATTTTTTGATTGTTCAAATTTCTCCAATGGGCTCGTGTTTTCACAATGTCATATTCATAGTTCTATCACCTTTCTGCAATGTGCAAAATATTTTTTTGAAACCAAAATTTTTTTGACAGAAATTTGAAACTTTGGTTTTTGAAAATACGGAAATTTGTCAGTTCAAAACTTTAAACATCGTCTAAAGTAGTTCTAGTATTTAGGTGTCTGTAATACCATGTAGGTAGACGCTCGTGCCCGCGCCTCAAACTAGCGGCTATGTGGAATACAAAACGAAAATTTTCGAAACTTGAGCATGAACTACTACAACCTAGAATCGAATCCAAACACTAAACTAGAAACAAACAAGAGGGATTTAACTACTAGGTTTATGATTACAACCTTTGTAGTCATGTCCTTCGTCTTCTTTCCACTTCCTTAGCTCCTTAGGTCATCGGGAGCGAGCTTGGGAGTTGGTCTTCCTTGTCAAAGACGATCCACCTCGAAGGAAACTTAGCTAAGGCTCTAACTTCACAAGTGAAGCAACCAGTGATCATAACTTCCTAGGAAATGATCACAAGAAATGTAGTAGCTAATCCCTAATTGATCTCTTTTTATCTTTTCTTTTCTCTTTTTACAAAACTCAAGAGAGGAAGAAGATGCTTAGGTGTAAGTTTTCTAAGCATGGCTCATAAATGAATCCCTCATCTCCCTTTCTCTTTTCTTTTCTTTTCTTTTCATATTTGAATATGAGTGGATTATGATTCACCATAGTGAGTCACAAGTTCTACCATATTCTATAAGAAACTAGAAAGAAAAGAGAGTTGTAGAGAATGCCACCTCATTGTACACATATACATATGTATACGTACATATATAAATATATATATAAATACACTAATACAAGTATATCTACAAATACATACACCCGTATTCGTATCAAAATACGAATACCGTATTCATATCAAAATACGAATACCCGTATTTCTACTAAGATACAAAATACCCTATTTATATCAAGACACAAATACACGTATTTATACAAATACTCATATTCGTATAAATACCGTATTCTGTCAAAATACGGATACCGAAAAGTGAGATACCAAAAGATATATATAATAGTAGCTCACATTTAATCGAAAATGCGATAACCTGGCTATCTTTCAAACCGGTTAGTATTAACAAACTGCCTTATTAAAAGCACGTGTACAAAATACGTGTTTTAATCGAACCTGAGTACGTGTCAAAATACACAATATCGTTTCGCCTGAGCTGGGAAACCCTCTGTGTAGGACTCTAAAGACTCGATAATACGCAGGCAGTTGATTTAACCATAAGCACGTCAGCGGCACTAACTATACGTTATGGCTACCCAGGTATCGAACGAAAGGAAGGCCGACAAGCTAACTTGTCTGTATCCCCACTGAGCCTGAAAGAAACAGTCTCCGTACAGTCTTATCTTTTCATCTAAGAGTATCGCATATCGGGTCTAGGGTGGTGGATAAAGTCAGACTCCTAATAACGTGTTAAGTCGTGTTGGTGTGAGCCCATCACCTACTGAGAAACTACTGTTCCAAATCAGTAATTCTCATTCACCTTGGCCAAGGATTTCTGGAGATGACTACCCGTGCATAGAGAGACATCTACCACCAATACCCGGAGAGACGAATTCCGAACGATCCGCTCACTACCTCCATGTAGCTCGAGACTGTTCCCAACTAAAACCTGTTAGCACGACTCAGTAGAGTCGTGGTAGGGTATTAATCAAAGCACAGTGGGAACTCACACGAGACAAATGGCGATGGCTGTGAGACAGGCCATCGCCCCACATCGGGGACAAGGAACGTATACGCCATTCTACTCTGGAATTTCGATGCGCAGTCTCGATATTCCTACGACTAGGGATATTTAAGGATTTGCTTATTGACTACCCAGTTCTTATAGGTGTGATCGCAATAATAACCATGGTAATCAAGCATGAATCCTAAGGGCTCTATCATCAAGTAATAGTGATCTGTAATACTACACAATACATGTACATGATGATATAGATGTATCGGATAAAATACTATCATGTCGAGTAAGACCGTTCTACCTGTATAGGTCCTCCTTCAATCATCATAATCGCCAGCCTGCGATTACAATAATTTCGTTGAGAGCACTATAGCCAACACAAACTACCATTTTTGAAAACGTGCCTTGAGTTTATCCAGATTCTGGTTTTAAGCATAAGTCGGACAACTCCAAATACCTTAACATCATTAAGATATGAATCTATTCTATGTCCAATATAGAAACAAAGACACTAATTTAATAGGAACCAGATTCAAAAATTATGCAGTTGTTTCTAGTGTACAACCAAAAAGCAAAAGGCCATACAATATTACTCATCAAGGAGCGCACCCACAAATGAGTAACCTGAGAGAGAAGCAAGTTCTCAAATATATTATTTATGACAGAATGCTTAACATAAGTATCTATATATTCGATCACCTCGATAAATACTGATACTTCCAACATATGGTTCTCTACTTTATTTTTATACCTATAACTTCCCAAAATTTGGACCTTGTATTTCAACGAAATGCGTGTCTAAAACTAGAGAGTGTAAGTGCATGGTGCTCCTTGCCATGACTGCTACATCTTTTCGGAGTAAAAAACTTTAAGAATACTTGAGCACTACACACTAAAACCCTAGAATACAAGCCCGAACACTAAACTAAACATAACAACTAGAGGTTTAACTACTAGGTTAGTATAACAACCTTTGAAGAAAAATCCTTCTAGTCCTGTATGGTTCACTCCTTGAGCTCCTAGGGTTGAAGGAACGATCTCTCGAAGTTAATCTCCCGCGTCGAAGACAATCCACCCGAGGATGCCAGTTCAAGCGATATTTTCCACAAAGCAACTAAAGATCAAGTCTTGCTAGGATTAGATGCTTAGGGGGTGTAGTTTAAGACAAAGAGAAGGGCACATACGTTAGAACGTATGGTCAATGCATGCTAAAATAACAAAATACTTTCCGACGTCGATGTACAAATGTCGAACGACCAAGTCACATCAAGAAAACCCAAAAACCAACTTTCAAATATCATAAAACATCTCCCAAAACCTAGTGAAATGATCCCAGATTTTTCCTTGGGACATATAGGGAAAAACAAAATATCACAGAGGCTTACTTATAAAGTATATGAGCTACTTTCCAAACCCCGACACCCAATTAAAAAATTGGGCCGCCAGAATTTGCTGCAGTAATCGCCACCGGCGGTCGAATTTTTTATTTAGGGTCTCATTCTTCTGTGGTGGTCTTCTTGTAGTCTAACTAGGTAAGTGTAGTTGTTTGTTTATCTTGCAAAGACCCCAAGTTGCTCCAGATTCTATTTGAATACCAAAATCTCCACAAAACAGACATCAAAAAATTCTAAACTCCATTACATCAAGGATTCTATCACTAATAAGCTAGTAAAAACTCACTAAACCCTATACGATATCCCTACTGCAAGTTTTATCCATCAAAGCTCACTTTAAAATTCTTCAAGTTAAGAAACATGGACATAAGGTTGTAAATTTTGCTCTAATTAGTTTGTAAGGTTAGGAAAACTAAAGACTTGATAAGTAGAACCTCAAGAAAATTCTAAGATGGCCAAAGGACCCAAACTTGATTCGACCAAGTGGTTTAGATTGAGGTTGTGAACATTTTTTGTGAAGGTTTTTTGTGGTTTTGAGTTGATTTGGGTGATGTTTGTGGTGGTAGTGAGGAGGGTGGAGGAGGTGGAGAAAATGAAGGAGGAGGTGAAGGAAGGAGATGAGGAAGAATGAAGAAAATCCAAATGGTTAAGGAGTCATGCCCCCCGTCTCTCTCTCTCTCTCACTATTGTTAGTTGTATGTATGCCCTAAAGGCCAGTATTGTACAGATGATGTATATTATATTGGATGCTTGGACATATATAGAGATGACTTTCTTGCTCGATATGATAGTATGCTATCTGGTTGCTCTTTATCTTAACATGTATACTAGTCTCTTTAAACTGTCTTATAGTTATATGTTGGTAAAGCCCTTAGGATGTGCACTTGACTACCTAGACTATGATGCAGATCATACTAGTGGGGACATGGTAGTCCATAAGTACATCCTTCAAGGTTCCTAGTCGTAGGTGTATCGAGACGAGGCATCGATATACCAGTGTAGACTAGTGTATACGCTTCTCGACCCATAAGATGGGTGATGGATGATCCCATATCCATTGGTGTTTGACATCAGAGATGGTATACGGGTGCTCAGTGGAGACTGGGTACACTGGACGGACTCGCCGAGAACTCCGAGATGGTATTATACCTCACGTCAGATGGCAGTTCTCAGGTGACACTTGTACAGGTTAGTCTGTAGACCCGAGATCGTCATAGAGTCTTGTGTGATTCCCATTGTGCTTTGATCTCCACCTTACCACGTCCATGAGGGCGTGCAAAACGGTGGTTTTTGGGTACAGTCCCGAGTCACATGGAGGCAATGAGCGATAGGAGGGGTTTCGTCTCTCCCGGTATTGGGGGTTGATGTTGTACTGTGCTCGATTGGCCGTAACAGGGATGTCCCTGGCCAGGGCTGATTCAGAGATTTGCTGGTAAGTGTTACCCGTAGTTTCTCGACCCGTTATGAGCCTCACATCGGCACGACTTATCGGTTATTGGGGTCTGACGTTTACCACCCCTAGACTTGATATGCGACATATCAGACGAGGAGACCGGACTGTACGGGAAGTGTTGTCGATCGGCTCGACGGGAGTTGTAGTAGGTTCGCTTGTTCTCTTCTGATCGCTCAATACCCGGGTGGCCGTTACGTTTAGCTGACCGCTTGCGGCTTGGGGGTGCTTGATATGATCATCACCCACTGCTGGCGTATTGACGAGTCTTAGAGTCCCACAATGGAGTTTCCTAGTCCAGGCGAAACGTTGTGGTGCGCGTTTGCGATATGCGCATGGACCCGATTAAAATGCGCGTATAGGATACCGTATATTGATCGGGCGGCTTGTTTTTGGTAGGGGTCATATGTGATATGGCCGGATTGATAAATCAAGTGTTGATTTATCATTTAACCATTAGCTTCTCACTTGAAATTCTTTCTTGAGTTAGTTGGATGTATGCATGCATGTATGCCTTCTTTTTGATTCATGCACATATGGATGTACATATACACATACATACATACATCTTTCATGGTTGATTATACAAGGAAATGGTGGCAATATAAGACTCACACCATGGGGCTTTTATATGGAATATTATTGTATTTAAGCTAAAAACAAAAGGAAAAAGAAATGGGTTTGTTTTGGATTGTTTCTACACTCTTCTTGACCTAACCTCACTCACCCACCATTTAACCATGGTTTACTCTTCCTTTTAGTTTTTAACTCAAGTACAATAATGATTCAACCATGGTTTTAGATGAGAGATAGAAAATATATATTGATATATTTTTTCTATTTTTTTTAAGAGTTGAACTTATCATCTTCTAAAAAGCCATCATCTTCATCAACCTCTCTCATTTTGCTCTCTAGTTCTTTGTAGTGAGCAATATAGTCATCAAGATTGGATTTTGAAGTGAGAAAGAGAACCACAACACCATTCTTCACAAGTCTAGCCCACTTGTTTAGAGTGTTAGCTTGATTTCGTTCACTTGATCGGATAAAGTTGCAAGCTTGGACAAAGCGGACTCCGGGTGGATCATCGGTGACATCGAGGAGTTCAAGCGGAGCTTTTTCAAACCCTAAGTAGCCGAGGAGTCTAGCGTAGGGAGCTACAAAGGTTGTACTCTCTAAACCCCAGCTTTCCTTTCATATTATGATATGAATATTTTGAAACCCTAATCGATTCTAGGAACGATCCGATGCTTGTTAACTTAGCACCCTAAAGACTCCACCTTTGGTTCATGTGATGCTTCTAAACCCTTCATGAGGTGCTAGGCTAACCCAACATTGGTATCAGAGCTACTAGGCATTAGATGTCGACCTATGGGGGGTTCTCACTGTGTGATAGTGTGGCGAAGCATAGGCTCTTACCCCCAGGGTGTCCCGAGACCGGAAGGTGTTCCGGCAGGTTGTAGTCCTCGCGAGGGGGCATGCGTAAAAAGTAGCTGCTGAGGGACCCGTTGGTGCCACGGCGACCCCATTGGATGGGGTTGCTGCCTAACCCAACATTGGTATCAGAGCCGACCTAGAACATTAGGCGACACCTTTACGAAGTTAAAACTCCGATCGAACTGAAAACACGGATTTTTGGGTGCTCTCTGGACTTTTTTCAAAATCTGGTTATTTTCAGAATTAAAAATATGTAAAAAATTCAGCAGGTAAAAATAAGAATTACGGTATAAAATTTTTTGGATGAACTGTCTTTTCTGCCGCGGAAACACGGCCTAAGCTTCCTTGGGCCGCGGTTCCGCGGCCGTACACCTCAACCAATGTATAATTTTTATACAGTAATGCTTTATTCTGCTTGTATATTTTTTAGGGTATTTTTAATCTGTATTTAGTGCTGAAAAATTCTGGAGATGGTTTTGGACTCGTCGATTCGATCGGAATTTTCATTTCGTGTTTTTTCCGGATAAATTAGAATGTATTGAAGTGTTTGAACGAGTATCATTTGCTCACTTTTCACGGGGTTTAAAATCTTTCGGAAATACATGCAAGTTTGTTTGTGGTGGACTCTCTAGAAGATAACAAACCTTAACTCGATTATGTGACTGTCTTGAACTGCCTTTTGAACCTTAGGGTTTGGGGCAGTACGGCGTGCCACATGTGAGGCGTTGGCTTGACCCTTCTATGGCTGGACCGCTACCACTGTGTCACACTCCGGGTTTTTGAACTCCGCTCAAGTGTTGAGCTTTAGCGAATCTTGGGTATTTGATCGTTCGTTCGAAAATTTTAATACCGTCTATTTATGTAAAATGTGATGCAATGTGTGGAATTCATATTATAAGACATGAAATACGAGGTATGTGATATTTCGCATTTATGATGTCTAAAGAGAATGTGGATTCCAGATATTGCAGTTTTACACTTTCTTTTCTGTGACCGTAAGTGTAGTATGTCGATATCGCCGGTTTCGTTGCTATACATCAACGACAATTGGGGTATGCATACTTACTTACGTTGATGATATATGATATTATGTGTTGCTGAGATATAATGTGTAGGATTGTCGCAATTGAATTGCCGGGGGGTTTTATGTGAGATGAGAGTTTTATATTTTCATTCATGTAAATTTAAATGTAATGTTATATTCTTTTTATTGGGGCACTTCCGGGTTGAGGTCGATGCCACCTGTGTTGTATATTATTTACTTTTCCGCATTAGGATGGACCCAAGGAGGGGAGCACAGGTGACCGGGTTCTGGGGTTCAGTGGGAGGCCATCTCGAGGAGTCGAGACCGGGTTTCCTAAACTCCAGAATTGGTAGGGTCGCTTGCCGCTCTCGTAGGGGTCCAGGGTGTGGGCTTGGCTATTCATCGTGACTGTGGAATCCGTATTTTCTATTTTGGCTAAATACTAAATACGGACGTCCTAGTATATCCCACATTATATCTATGTTTCTGCTGCGATATCTGTGATGTGATCATTTGATATGTTCTGATGGATACAGTATATAGTATATATAATATATTATATAGGCGTTACTTATGTTTTACACCCGCACTAGCCCTGCCCTGCTCTGTCGTTAGTTACCTAACCTAACGGTGCACGAAGGGACATCGAGGCGAATGCGGATGTTATAAGTGTACGTCGTATTTATCTGTGATGTTTAGGTGACTTAAATGATGGGACTTCATTAATGTGATTAATGAAAGAAAAGAAACCTAAAAGATGTTGTAGAATCAGATTTTAAAATAAAAAGGGTAGCTACAGTTTTGCTTTGCATAGTGGTATATATGATATACCCTGCACCTTATTTGATGAGGAAAGGGCCGAGATCCCTTCACCGGGAGTGACCCCTTTAGCAATAACTGGCAGATGCTACACACTCGGATTGTCTTTTGATTGCTTCTATAGTTTCTGCTTTGCATAGCGATATATATGATATATCCCGCACCTCATTCGACGAGGAAAGGGCCAACGATCCCTTCACCGGGAGTGACCCCTTTAGCAAAACTAGAAAAGCCTCAAAAACACTCCATTTCAAAATTCATTCGATTCTACAACGATATCAAGTTCATTACGCAATAGGTTTTCAGAAAAACCTGCCGTAGCCCTCTGTCATTTCAGATAAGTTGTATATAGTATTCGTACTACATTTGTTGGCTTTCGTCAAGGTGTAGTGTGCGATAGCTATATGCTGCTTATCTGCTGCATATGATGCGACTGGATTAGGGTAGTCGTACAGCTTTGTTGGCTTTCGTCAAGGGTCGTGCGGGTGGGTTTAATTCAGTCAAGAAATGTACGGGTTGAACTTGACTAGCGGGCTGTGGTTTGTTGGCTTTCGTCAAGGTCATAGCACGTTAGGGGCAAAATATTATCGGGAATTTCAAGTGTTGAAATTTGCAATGAGATTGCATACCTTCTATGAGATAGTTGGATCCCGATACCCACTGCGAGTAATTGTTACTCCTGGGAGAGTTTTACACAGGACAATTAGCCGATCAAGTAGGTGTCTAGAAAGGTGTCAATGGGGTTACGCCTCTGGGAAAACGAGGTTTACATTAATTAGGTCCGTGCGAAAGCACGGGGAACCTCCCTCAAAATACCGACACTGGCCTGGCTGAAAGATCGACGAAGTTTTAAGGTGTAATTAATCCCGGCTAGTCTTTCCTTTTAGGGTTTGAAGGAAGATTTGATAAAAACCAGTGGGAGCCATCCTGATTAGATAAGATAATAATCGATCTGATCTTGCAAGAGCATATGCTAAAGTGTTTTGTTCTCTCTCTCTCCAGGTAGCGACCATGTCATGCCCTAATCAAGATAATATTATGGATGTATTGACAGAACCCGCATATTATACTGTGCTGGGGAACGTTGGTTCCGTTTTTTTCTTATAAGAGTTATTAGACTGAACAGGAAATATGGGAATACCAGGATTCCCATGCCGCCCGATTGAAGAAAGTACATGTTGATGCATTTTCTTCGGGTGTGTTCATTACAGAGAACTGTTTCTCCATTTGCCCTACATCCTGGGTATTAGATACCGGGTCAGGATCCCATATATGTAATCAGTTACTTGGGCTCAGGAAAGGTAAAGAACTTGGAGAAGGTGATAAAGATATTAGAGTTTGAAATGGTGCAATTGTTGCAGCTAAAGACTGTCGGGGAATATCACCTTGCCTTACCAACTGGTAATACATTGGTTCTGAACGAATGCTATTACACGCCGAACCTGATATGCAACATTATATCGGTTTCTTTGTTGAGTAAAGAGGGATATAATTTTGTATTACAGGATAATGTTATGAACATTTTCCGAAACCAAAAGTTTGTTGGATCAGGCACGTTGTGCAATGGCATTTATGTTCTAAATCAATCAATAGTTCTGAGCGTAACAAACACACACAAGAGGAAGAGTTCAGAACTGAACGAATCCTTCTTGTGGCATTGTAGACTGGGTTACATCAATGCGACACGACTGGCTAAGTTGCATTAGGATGGATCTTTGAAACAGTTCGAATTTTCATCTTATGACACTTGCCAGTCATGTCTCAAAGGCAAGATGACCAAAACTCCATTTACGGGACACGGATAAAGAGTTACCGAACTCTTGGGACTGATACATAGTGATGTATGCGGCCCCATGTCTACACATGCCAGGGATGGTTCTTCGTACTTCATTACATTCACTGACGATCTCTCAAGATACGGACATGTGTTCTTGATAAGACATAAGTCTGAAGCTTTTGAGAAATTTAGAGAATATAAACAAGAAGTCGAGAACCAAACCGGAAAAAGTATTAAAATCCTTCGATCTGATCGAGGAGGTGAATACTTGAGCAGTGAATTCCTGGACTTCCTAAAAGAGAATGGGATTCTCTCTCAGCTGACTCCTCCATATACACCACAGCACAACGGTGTATCAGAACGGAGGAACTGCACCCTATTAGATATGGTGCGCTCTATGATGAGCACAGCTGAGTTACCTATTTCCTTCTGGGAGTATGCGCTTGAAACAGCCATACATCTATTGAATATGGTCCCCACCAAATCTGTGCCTACCACTCCATATGAGATATGGAAAGGGAAGAGACCATGTCTTAACTATGTTAAGATATGGGGTTGGCCAGCCTATGTCAAACGACAAAATCCGGACAAACTCGAGGCACGGTCTGTTCTATGCAAATTTATAGGATATCCCAAGAATTCACAAGGGTATATCTTCTACCACCCTGAGGAACAAAGAGTGTTTGTTTCTCGGCATGCCACCTTTTTAGAAAAGGAATTTCTTGAAAAAGAGATTAGTGGTCATGAGGTAGAACTGGAAGAGGTTCCAGCTACAAAAGCTGCAACAGAAGATCTGGTGGAACCAGAAGATTCCGTAGTTCCCAATGAACCCCAGCCACTCCGCCGATCTAGTAGGGTTCCTCACCAACCTGAGAGATACTACGGTTTTCTCATGGATGGTGGGAGCGAGGATTGCATCATGGAGGATGATGACCCAACTAGCTTCGAGAAGGCCATCACGAGTAGGGACTCAGTGAAATGGCTGGATGCTATGCGGTCCGAGATGGAATCCATGTACACCAACAAAGTATGGACTTTGGAAGTTGCTCCTGATGGGGTAAAACCCATTGGGAGCAAGTGGATCTTCAAGAAAAAACTTGGTGTAGATGGGAAAGTGGAGACTTTCAAAGCTAGACTTGTTGCAAAAGGTTTTCGTCAAAGACCAGGTGTGGACTATGACGAAACCTTTTCTCCAGTGGCTATGCTTAAATCCATCCGGATCATGCTTGCCATCGCTGCATATCATGACTATGAAATATGGCAAATGGATGTTAAGACCGCTTTTCTAAACGGTGATTTATAAGAGTGCGTGTACATGACTCAGCCAGAAGGCTTCGTAGATAGTGGGAGCAGCGGGAAGGTGTGCAAGCTGCTTAAATCCATTTATGGATCAAAGCAAGCATCACGGAGTTGGAACATCTGCTTTGACGTCGTTATCAAAGAGTTTGATTTCGTCAAAAACCCAGATGAACCTTGTACCTACAAGAAGGTGGCAGAGAGTAAGGTTGTCTTCCTCGTATTGTACATGGACGACATACTCTTGATAGGAAATGACATTCCTATGCTGCAATCGGTCAAGCTCTTTTTATCACAAAGATTCTCAATGAAAGATCTTGGTGATGCCTCCTGCATATTGGGAATTAGGATCTATAGAGATAGATCCAAACGGCTATTGGGATTGTCCCAATCCAGGTACATTGACACCATACTAAAGAGGTTTAGTATGGAAGAATCCAAGCGTGGGAACATGCCCACGATCTATGGAGTCACTCTTTCCAAAGAGATGTCTCCTAAGACTTATTTGGAGAGAGCTCGCATGCAAGGGATACCCTATGCTTCGGCTGTAGGCTCTATCATGTATGCGATGCTATGTACCAGACCTGATGTAGCATACTCACTAAGTGTAGTGAGCAGGTATCAAGCTGATCCTGGAGAGAGTCACTGGACAGCTGTGAAGAGAATTCTCAAGTACTTGCGAAGGACTAAAGAGATGCTCTTGGTGTATGGTAACGGAGAACTCCAAGTGGAGTCCTTTACCGATTCGAGCTTCCAGAGTGATAAGGACGACTCTAAGTCGCAGTCGGGATTTGTCTTTACCCTTTATGGAGGGGCGGTTAGCTGGAAGAGTTCCAAGCAGGAAACCGTGGCAGACTCGACGATGGAGGCTGAATACATCGCTGCCAACGATGCTGCCAAAGAGGCTATCTGGATCAAGAAGTTCATTACTGAACTTGGAGTGGTTCCATCCATTGAGCATCCAATACCTTTGTATTGCGATAACAATGGAGCGGTGGCTTTGGCCAAGGAACCTAGGTCCCATCAGCGATCCAGGCATATTCTGAGGCGGTATCACCTGATCCGGGAGATAGTTGATCGCCGGGAGATCGAGGTCAGGAGGGTTGACATGAAGAACAATACGGCGGATCCACTCATGAAGGCCATTCCCAAGATACAGTTTGAGAGACTCTTCAGGATGCTCGGTATGCGATACTACAGCAGTTGGCCCTAGTGCAAGTGGGAGATTGTTAGTTGTATGTATGCCCTAGAGGCCAGTATTGTACAGATGATGTATATTATATTGGATGCTTGGACATATATAAAGATGAATTTCTTGCTCGATATGATAGTATGCTATCTGGTTGCTCTTTATCTTAACATGTATACTAGTCTCTTTAAACTGTCTTATAGTTACATGTTGGTAAAGCCCTTAGGATGTGTACTTGACTACCTGGACTATGATGCAGAACATACTAGTGGGGACATAGTAGTCCATAAATACATCCTTCAAGGTCCCTAGTCGTAGGTGTATCGAGACGGGGCATCGATATACCATTGTAGACTAGCGTATACGCTTCTCGACCCATGAGATGGGCGATGGATGATCCCATATCCAATGGTGTTTGACAACAGAGATGGTATACGGGTGCTCAGTGGAGACTGTGTACACCGGACGGACTCGCCGAGAACTCCCAAATGGTATTATACCTCACGTCAGATGGCAGTTCTCAGGTGACACTTGTATGGGTTAGTTTGTAGACCCGAGATCGTCATAGAGTCTTGTGTGATTCCCACTGTGCTTTGATCTGCTCCTTACCACGTCCATGAGGGCGTGCAAAACGGTGGTTTTTGGGTACAGTCCCGAGTCACATGGAGGCAATGAGCGATAGGAGGGGTTTCGTCTCTCCCGGTATTGGGGGTTGATGTTGTACTGTGCTCGATTGGCCGTAACAGGGAAGTCCCTGGCCAGGGCTGATTCAGAGATTTGCTGGTAACTGTTTCCAGTAGTTTCTCGACCCGTTATGAGCCTCACATCGGCACGACTTATCAGTTATTGGGGTCTGACGTTTACCACCCCTAGACTTGATATGCGACATATCAGACGAGGAGACCGGACTGTACGGGAAGTGTTGCCGATCGGCTCGACGGGAGTTGTAGCAGGTTCGCTTGTTCTCTTCTGATCGCTCAATCACCGGGTGGCCGTTACGTTTAGCTGACCGCTAGCGGCTTGGGGGTGCTTGATATGATCATCACCCACTGCTGGCGTATTGACGAGTCTTAGAGTCCAACTATAGAGTTTCCTAGTCCAGGCGAAACGTTGTGGTGCGCGTATGCGATATGCGCATGTACCCGATTAAAATGCGCGTATAGGATACCGTATATTGATCGGGCGGCTTGCTTTTGGTAGGGGTCATATGTGATATGGCCGGATTGATAAATCAAGTGTTGATTTATCATTTAACCATTAGCATCTCACTTGAAATCCTTTCTTGAGTTAGTTGGATGTATGCATGCATGTATGCCTTCTTTTTGATTCATGCACATATGGATGTACATATACACATACATACATACATACATCTTTCATGGCTGATTATACAAGGAAATGGTGGCAATATAAGACTCACACCATGGGTCTTTTATATGGAATATTATTGTATTTAAGCTAAAAACAAAAGGAAAAAGAAATGGGTTTGTTTTGGATTGTTTCTACACTCTTCTTGACCTAACCTCACTCACCCACCATTTAACCATGGTTTACTCTTCCTTTTAGTTTTTAACTCAAGTACAATAATGATTCAACCATGGTTTGAGATGAGAGATAGAAAATATATATTGATATATTTTTTCTATTTTCTTTAAGAGTTGAACTTATCATTTTCTAAAAAGCCATCATCTTCATCAACCTCTCTCATTTTGCTCTCTAGTTCTTTGTAGTGAGCAATATACTCATCAAGATTGGATTTCGAAGTGAGAAAGAGAACCACAACACCATTCTACACAAGTCTAGCCCACTTGTTTAGAGTGTTAGCTTGATTTCGTTCACTTGATCGGATAAAATTGCAAGCTTGGACAAAGCGGACTCCGGGTGGATCATCGGTGACATCGAGGAGTTCAAGCGGAGCTTTTTCAAACCCTAAGTAGCCGAGGAGTCTAGCGTAGGGAGCTACAAAGGTTGTACTCTCTAAACCCCAGCTTTCTTTTCATATGATGATATGAATATTTTGAAACCCTAATCGATTCTAGGAACGATCCGATGCTTGTTAACTTAGCACCCTAAAGACTCCACCTTTGGTTCATGTGATGCTTCCAAACCCTTCATGAGGTGCTAGGCTAACCCAACAACTATCTCTCTCCTACAACCATACCTCCATGTCTCCCCCTTGTCACCTCTCATCCTCATTCTTTTCTTTTATCTTTTATTTTGAAATACAAAACCAAATGTCACAAAAAATGAAATGTTGCATGTCATGACACTTAAATAAGGTTAACAATATAAAGCTAGGTTAAATGCATAATTAGTGAAATACTAATCAAGTTTAACATTAAACTTGTATGTAAATAATTATATATTAATTTATAAAAAGCTAAAATCAAATAAATGCTTCCATAAATGATAATTCATTTTTAATTCCCAATTATTTTCCAAAAATATATGTGTGTAATTATACCAATCTACTAATACTCAAATCCATACTCGTAGAATATCCATAAATTTATTATTTTATTATTTAAATTCCAAAATAGTGTTTTCTATTTTCTGAAATGTTACAATTTTCTTTTTAGAAAATCAAAAGGAAATGAGGTGGCTTTGGGTATGGTTGTGAGCATGGTAAAGAAGGATAGGCTTTTTTGTTTATTCCAAAATGGTTATGTCATTTTTTATGGTTGAAAATTGATATGAAGCCATTCACTCATGCATTCCCAGACTTAGCCATTTTTGAGAGATGAGTTTCTCTCATCCACTTCTTCCTCCTTCTTTGATACTGTCTTGAGCTTTGTTTTAGAGAGAAAATGATAGTGGAAAATATCTTACATCCCCACACTCCATTTCTAGCAACCTTGGAGCGTCGGTTGCTTCACTAGGTGAAGCTGAAGTTTGGATCGGTTCTCTCGGGTGGATCATCTTCGACAAGAGCGATCGCCTCTCAAGCTTGTTCTCGATGGCCTACGAGGAGCTTGGATGGGTCTTTCATGATTTGGTGTACATGCATCAAAGGTTGTAATCCCTAAACCTTGCATGCTTGCTTTCTAGTTTTGTGTTTGGAACGATCGCTAGGGATTAGTTTCTAGTGCTCTCTTGTAAATTTTTGTTTTTTAATTCTACATATGCCGCGGTTGTAGCGACAAGGGCACTAGGAACTTTCAATTTCAACGAATGTGTTGGGTTACGGTAGCCCCCCGGCCATCAAAACGTGGCCAAATGCGGAACAAAATTTTTCAAAACTAGCGCTGCCATGACCCAATGCCCGGATCTACCCTAAACCCTATGCTAGCAAAGAATATAAAGGAAGTTAGGAATTGTTATACCGAGTTGATCTGTGTCCTTCGGTCTTCAACCTTCATCCAAAACTCCTAGAGGTTGCGGATCAAGTTTGGTTGCCGGTCTTCTTCCATTTACGATGATCCACCTAAGGGAAACGGTGTTAGTTATATGTATTCCCTAGAGTCCATTACTGTACATACGATGTATATTGTAGTGGATGCTTGGACATATATAGGGAGGACTTTCTTGCTCGACATGATAGTATGCTACCTGGTTGTACTTTATCTTAACATGTACTCTGATTGTCTCTATGTTATATATTGATAAAGCCCTTAGGATATGTACTCGACTAATGGGACTATGATGAGATCATACTAGTGGGGCCACGGTAGTCGGCGAGTACATCCTATAACTGTTCCTAGTCGAGGGTGTACCGAGACAGGGCACCGATACACCAGAGTAGACTAGCGTATACGCATCTTGACCCATATGATGGGCGATGGATGATCCCATATCCATCGGTGTTTGAAATCAAGGATGGTGTACGGGTGCTCAGTAGAGACTGGGTACACTGGACGGACTCGTCGAGAACTCCCAGGTGTTATTATACCTCACGTCAGATGGCAGTTCTCCGGTGACACTGGTACAGAGTAGTCTGTTGACCCGAGATCGTCATAGAGTCTTATGTGATTCCCACTATGCTTTGATTTCCATCATACCACGTCCAAGAGGGCGTGCAAAAAGATGGCTTTTGGGTACAGTCCGAATCACATGGAGGCAATGAGCGATAGGAGGGGATTCGTCTCTCCCGGTATAGGGAGTTGATGTGTGGTGTGTTCGATTGGCTATAACTGGAAATCCCTGGCCCGGGTTGCTGAGATATACTGGTAAGTGTTATCAGTAGTTTCTCGAACTGTTATAGACCTCATATCGACACGACTTATCAAGCTACTGGGGTCTGACGTTTACCACCACTAGGCGAGATATGCGACATATCAGACGACGAGACCGGACTATATGAGAGTGTTACTGAATGGATTCACGGGAGAATGTACAGGCTTACTTGTTGATCTTCTGAGCGCTCAATACCTGGGTGGCTGTTACGTTTAGCTGACCGCTTGCAGCTTGTGGGTGTTTGATATGATCATCACCTACTGCCGGCGTATTGACGATTCTTTAGAGTCCTACACAGAGGTTTCTTGGCTCAGACAAAACGGAGTAGGGGCACATATGTGATATGTTCAGGACCGAGGATAATGCGATATGAGATACCATATTCAATTCTCGCGATATTTGATATCAGCCGGGTCATCGGATCAAGTGTTGATTCGATGAATCGGTAAATGAGATATTAGTCGGTTATATGCGATATAGCCGGATTGTCGGATAAAGTGTTGATTCGATAATTTAATGTATAATAATATATATGATATATTAAATTACATTAACTAATATTAGCTCACTAAAAGATTCTTTTTCTCACTCGGGTAATACATTGATATATATGCGATATATGTTAATTGTATTATTTTATTTTGTTACAATAAATATTTTATATGTGATATATAATATTGTAACATGTTATGATTATTAATGCAACATGTTTAGTGGAGATTAAACATGGTTAGGGTTTGATTTGGGTTAAGCTTTTCTAGAAGTTTCTAGAAGCTTTCTTTTTGTTTTGGAAAAGATATTTGTGTTGATATTTTCAAGTGACTCATCTTTAACTCAACCCAAACCCTAGCCCTAGTTAAATCTCTACAAAGGTTACTTGAACCATGATTGCATAAATGATTATGACAACTTTTCATTATTCATCACAAATGATTTATTCTTCTTCTTCTTCCTTCTTCTTTTCATGGAAAATGCTTTCTAGCTTTTTGCTAAGTGATGATTATCAGTGAGTAATTGAAAAAAAATGAGAGCATAAATCCAACTTCATCATCCTCATCTATCCTTGCCATTTAGATGAGGGTGTTCACTTCATTTAGTGAGTGAGAGCTTGTGTTAATGAAACTTCAAGGTAGATCATCTTTGTTATCGAAGATCGGAAGCAAACTTGCATCTTTCTCTTCGTGGAGCCTCTCGAGAGTCCGGAACACGATGATCGCAGCGAAGGGACCACAACACGGAGCTTATGAAGTGAAGGACCGGATCTACAAAGGTTGTAATCCATCTCACTTAGTGTTAAAGTGTTTAACATGCTTGTTTTCGCCTAAACTCTAGTATAAAGATCTTGTTATGGGTTGTTCGGCACGGCTAAATTTTAAATCGGGCATGGTTGATGCCTCGTAGACCCTTATGGCAGTACCTAGCATCCCTACAGTGGTATCAGAACCAAGCTAGAGCTTTAGGCGAAGTTTAAAGTCCGATCGAACTCCGAATACCCGATATACCTTAGTCTCTGGAAATTTTTCAAAACTATTGATTTTTCCATATTAAAAATACTCAAAAAAAATCAGCAGGGCATTTTAGGAATTACTGTGAAAAACGAACTTTTAATTCCTTCATTGCGCCGTGGAACCGCGGCCATAACCTACCTTGGGCGGCGGTTCCGCTGCCAGTTAGTTGGATTAGTGATTGTTTTTGGCACAGTAACTTCCGTACCTACTTCCTAATTCTTCTGGGAATTTTTAATTCTACTCAAGTGTTGAGTTTTCTGGGTTGTATTGGGAGCTCGTTGATTCAATCAGATAATTTAAAATTCGTTTAGTTTGTCCGGGTAATTTTTAAAACGTGTTAAAAAGTTCGAACGGATATCAATAACTCACTTTTTCCCTTGCCAGAAAATTTCCAAGCGTTGGACTTTTCCATAGTTTAAGAACGTTCTAAGTCGTGCATGTAACGCGGTGGACCCTCTAGAAGAACACAAACCTTAACTCGATTATGTGACCGTCTTGAACTGCCTCTAAATCTTAGGTTTGTGGCAGTACGGCGTGCCACATGTGAGGCGTTGGCTTGACCCTTCTACGGCTGGACCATTGGTACTGTGGCATGTGATGGATGTTTTAAAACTAATTTCAAGTGTTGAGAACTATTTGGGAAATCTTAGGTGTTTGATCATTCGATCGGAAAGTTTAACATTTTCTATTTATTTGGAATGTTATACAATATTTGGAATCCATATGTAGTTATGAGATAACTAATTTGAATGTTATAAATCTAGAAGTTCAGTCTCAAATGATTGGTTGCTACGGAATTTTGATGTGATCAAAAGTCCGTCGCAATCACGTAGCGTATGCGGATACTCGCCTGGTAAACTTAACAGACAGCCACGCCCTATAGCCCCGACCAAGTGACTATAAGAGAACCCCGTCGCTAAAAGCATCCGTCCGGGTGCTCGCGGCAGCGGTGTTCCGCCTTAGTGCACTTCGTCGACGGCATCCGGGGGTGCGGCCGTCTACTAAAGTTTGCGACGAGCATTCGATCAGGATGTCGGGAATCTTGTTGAATTGCCCGACTTGATATTGAAAAGAGTTTTCGATAATGAGACTAAAATGCGGGGTTTATAATTGTTAGGCATGCGATATCTAAGGAATTCATTTGGTTAGGCAAGCGATGTCTAAAGAGGTTGCGGATTCCAACTGTTGTAGTTTTACACTTTCTTTTCAGTGACCGTAAGTATAGTATGTAGTTGTCTCGCCGGTTTTCGTTGCTATACATCGACAACAATCGGCGTATGCATACTTATTTACGTTGATAATATGAGATATTATGTGTTGCTGTGATATGTTATATTGGATCGTCGTGTTCTGAATAGCCGGGGGTTTTATGTGAGATGAGAGTTTTTCTTTTTCATTCATGTAAAATTCATTTGTATGTAATATTCTTTTATTGGGGCACTTCCGGGCTGAGGATGTTGTCACCATTGTATATTATTTACTTTTCCGCATTAGGTAGACCCAAGATGGGGGGCACAAGTAACCGGGTTCTAGGGCCCAGTGGGAGACCATCTCGAGGAGTCGAGACCGGGTCTCCTAACCTTACAATTGGCAGGCTTACTTGCCGCTCTCGTAGGGGTCTAGGGATGTGGGTTTGACTATTCATCGCGACCGTAGAATCCGTATTTTATACAGGCTCATATTAAAACACGGGAATCCTAGTATATCCAATATTTCATATATGTTCTTCTGCTGCAATGTTCTGTGGTGAGATCATATTACTGTCTGAGACGAATGTTTATATTATATATATGAGATATATATTATATATTGTTGATTTCGTTTCATATCTGATGCTTGTGAAGCATAATAAAATGGGACTTCATTAATGAGATTAATGAAATAAAAGAAACCTAAGATGTTGTAGAAACTTGTTTAAAAACTGGTAGCTTTAGTTCTTGCTTTGCATAGCGGTGTTCCTTGTAGAACATCCAGCACCTTATTCGATAAGGAAAGAGCCGAGATCCCTTCACCGGGAGTGACCTCTTTAGTGAAACTAGAAGAAGCTACAAACTCGGTTTGTCTTTTGATTGCTTTTATAGTTCTTGCTTTGAATAGTGATATTTGTGAAATATTCTGCACTTTATTCGGTGAGGAAAGAGCCGACGATCCCTTCACCAGGAGTGCCCTCTTTAGCAAAACTAGAAAATCCTAAAAACATACCATTTAAAATCACTCGATTCTACAACGATATCAAGTTCATTACGCAAAGGGTTTTCTTAAAAACCTTTCGTAGCTCTCCGTCATTTCAGATACGTCCTACATAGTATTCGTGCTACGTTTGTTGGCCTACGTCAAGGCGTAGTATGCGGTAGCTAACTTGTATCTATCTGTTTATGCATATGATGCAGATTGGATTAGGGTAGTCGTGCAACTTTGTTGGCCTGTGTCAAGGGTCGTGCGGGTGGGTTTAATTCAATCAAGAAATGACGGGTTGAACTTGACTAGCGCACTGTGGTTTGTTGGCCTGCGTCGAGGTCATGGGACGCTAGGGGTAAAATATTATTTGGAATTTCAAGTGTTGGAATTTGCAATGAGATTGCATACCTTCTATGAGATAGTTGGATCCCGATACCCACTGCGAGTAAGAGTTACTCCCGGGAGAGTTTTACATATTACAATTAGCCGATCATGTAGGTGTCCAGAAAGGTGTTAACGGGGTTACGCCCCCGGGAAAACGAGATTTACTTTAATTAGGTTCATGCGAAAGCACGGGGAACCTCCCTCAAAGTACCGGCACTAGCCTGACTGAAAGATTGGCGAACATGTAACATATAATTAATCCCGGCTAGTCTTTCCTTTTAGGGTTTGAAGGAAGATTTGACTAAAACAATGGGAGACATCCTGATTAGATAAATTGATAACCAATCTAATCTTGTAAAAGCGCACGCTGAGTGTTTTCTTCTCTCTCTCTCCTGGTTACGACTATGTCACGCCTTAATCAAGATAATAATACGGATGTATTGACCGAACCCGCTTGTTATACTGCGCTAGGGAACGTTGGTCCCGCTCCAATTTATAATTGTTATAAGACAGAGCAGGAAATTGGGGATTACCAGAATTCCCGTCTTGCCCAAACGAAGAAAGTGCATGTTGATGCATCTTCTTCGGGTGTGTTCATTACAGAGAACTGTTTCTCAGTATCCTTTACGACCTGGGTATTTGATACCGGATCAGGATCCCACATATGTAATTTGTTACATGGGCTACAGATAGGTAGAGAACTGAGAACGGGTGATAAGTTTCATGAGATAGAAATGGTGCAAGTGTTGCAACCAAGTCTGTTGGTCACTATCACCCTGAATTACCAGAATACATTGATTCTGAACGAATGCTATTAGATACCAAACCTGATATACAAAATCATATCAGTCTCTTTATTTAGATAAAGAAGGATATAATTTTGTATTGTTGGATAATAATTTGAACATTTCCTATATCAAGAGTTGATCGGTTCAGGCACGTTATCTAAAAGCATTAACGTTCCAAATCAAACTACAGTTCTTAGTATACAAAACACACATAAGAGGAAGAGTTCAGAAATGAACGAATCCTTCTTGAGGCATTGTAGACTAGGTCATATTAATGCGACCCAACTAGCTGAAGTTACATAAAGATGCATATTTAAATTAGTTTGAATTTACATCTTGTGAAACTTGCCGGTCATATCACAAAGATAAGATGACCACAGCTCTGTTTATTGGAAACAGAGAAAGAGTTAGTGAACTCTTGGGATTGATACATGCTGATGTATGAAGGTCCCCTGTCTACACATGCCAAGACCGGTTCTTTGTACTTCATTACATTCTCCGATGATCTCTCAAGATTCAGACATATGTTCCTGTTGAAACACAAGTCCGAAACTTTTGAGATATTCACAGAATATAAGTTAGAAGTAGAGAACCAAAACCGGGTATAAGTATTATGTAATTTGATGTGATCAGGGAGGAGAATACTTGAGCACGGAGATTCCTGGACTATTCTAAAGGAGAATGAGATTCTCTCTCAGTATCACTCCTCCGTATACACCATAGCACGATGGTATATCGGGGTGGAGCAATAACACCCTATGTGATATGGTGTGCTCTATGATGAGTACTACTGAGTTTCATATTTCCTTTTGGGAGTTATGCACTTGAGAAGCTGCATACCTATTGAATAGGGTTCAAATCAAATCAGTTGCCTACCACTTCATATGTGATATGGAAATGGAAGAGCCCATATCTTAAGTTTGTTAAGATTTGGGGTTGTCCGGCCTATGTCTAAAAAGCAAAATCCGGACAAGCATGAGGCAAAGTCAGATTTGTGGAAGTTTGTTGGATATCCCAAGCATACGCAAGGGAATATCTTCTACCTAACCGAGGAACAAAAGATGTTTTGTTTCTCAACATGCCACCTTTGTGAAAGGAAATTTCTTGTGATGAAATTAGTGGTCATGAGGTAGAACTGGAAAGAGTTCCAGCTATACAAACTGCAGCTGATGATTTGGTAGAACCAAAGGATTCAACAGTAACCAACAAACCTCAGCCTCTTCGCCGATCTAGTAGGGTTCCTCACCCACCTGAGAGATACTTCGTTTCTCTATGACAGTGGGAGCGAGGATTGCATCATGAGATGATGACACAACTAGTTTCGAGCTGGCCATTAGGAGTGGGACTCTGTAAGAATGGCTGGATGCTTAGCGATCTGAGATGGAATCGTTATACACCAACAAAGTATGGACTTTGGTTGCTTTATCTGAAGGGTTAAATCCCCATCAGGAGCAAGTATATCTTGAGAAGATTACTTGGTGTACATGGAAAAGTTGAGACTTTCAAAGTTATGCTTAAGTCCATCCAGATCCTACTTGCCACTTCTACATACCATGACTACGATATCTGGTGGTCGAGTGTCATGACTGCTTTTCTAAATGATGCTTTAGAAGAGAGCGTCCATAAGAACACAGCCAGAGGGCTTCATAGACAGTGGGAGCAGCGGAAACGTGTGCAAGATGTTTTATGTGATAAAGCAGGCATCGCGGAGTTGGAATATCTGTTTTGATGTGGTAGTCAAAGAGTTTGACTTCATCAAAATGGTAGATGAACCTTGTATATACAAAAAGGTAGCAGGGAGTATGGTGATGATCCTCGTAGAATACGTGGATGACATACTCTTGATAGGGAAGGAGAATCCTATTCTACGCTCGGTCAATCTCCGCTTATCACAAGGATTCTCCATAAAGGATCAAGTTGATACCTACTAAATCCTGGGTTTTGGATCTATGAGATAGATCTAATTGGATATTAGGATACTCACTACTTGTAGTGAGATGGTATCAATCGATCCTGGGGAAAATCACTGGAAAGGTTCCCGGATAATAAGGATGGCTGAATGTCAGTCGCAGGCATTGTCTTTACCCTCAGTGGAGGGACGGTATGTTGGAAGAGTTCCAAGCTAGATACCGTGACTTACTAGACGATTAAAGGCAAGATACATCGTTACCAAAGATGCTACCAAAGAGACAGTCTGGATAAATATAAGTTCATGAGATGAACTTTGTTCCTACCATTATGTAACAACGGAGTTGTAGCTTATCCCGAGGAACCCCCGTCCCATCAGAAATCCAGATATAATTCTTAGGCAGTATCACCTGATCATGGAGATGGTTGATCTCCAGGGAAATCGAGATTAGGAGAGTAGACACAAAGGACAACAGCGCGGATCCACTCACAAAGGCCTTTATCCCAGTAGAGACTTTTATGGGATGGTTGAGTATGAGATACTTCAACCATGGCTAATTGTTGGGTATGTGATACCACAACAGATGGCCCTAGTGCAAGTGGGAGATTGTTAGTTATATGTATGCCCTAGAGGCCATTACTGTACATACGATGTATATTGTAGTGGATGCTTGGACATATATAGGGAGGACTTTCTTGCTTGACATGATAGTATGCAATCTGGTTGTACTTTATCTTAACATGTACTCTGATTGTCTCTATGGTATATGTTGATAAAGCCCTTAGGATATGTACTCGACTACTAGGACTATGATGAGATCATACTAGTGGGGCCACGGTAGTCGGCGAGTACATCCTATAACTGTTCCTAGTCGAGGGTGTATTGAGACAGGGCATCGATACACCAGAGTAGACTAGCGTATACGCATCTTGACCCATATGATGGGCGATGGATGATCCCATATCCATCGGTGTTTGACATCAAGGATGGTGTACGGGTGCTCAGTAGAGACTGGGTACACTTGACGGACTCGCCGAGAACTCCCAGAAAGTATTATACCTCACGTCAGATGGTAGTTCTCCGGTGATACTGATACTAAGTAGTCTGTTGACCCGAGATCGTCATAGAGTCTTGTGTGATTCCCACTGTGCTTTGATTTCCATCATACCACGTCCAAGAGGGCGTGCAAAAAGGTGGCTTTTGGGTACAGTCCTGAATCACATGGAGGCAATGAGCGATAGGAGGCGATTCGTCTCTCCCGGTATATGGAGTTGATGTTGTGCTGTGTTTGATTGGCTATAACTGGAAATCCCTGGCCAGGGTTGCTGAGATTTACTGGTAAGTGTTATCAGTAGTTTCTCGAACTGTTATAGACCTCATATCGACACGACTTATCAAGCTACTGGGGTCTGATGTTTACTACCCCTAGGCGAGATATGCGACATATCAGACGACGAGACTGGACTGTACGGGAGTGTTACTGAATGGATTCACAGGAGAATGTACAGGCTTGCTTGTTGATCTTCCGAGCGCTCAATACCTGGGTGGCTATTGTAGGGTTCCTAGGCACTCTAATGGAGTCTCACAAGTGATCAAACATGCACAAATCAAATTTTACGGGTGCCTACAAACCTTAATACGGATCGTCAACTAGATATATAGGCGATGCAAGCAAGTAAACGGAAATATAGCTAAAGGGAAGGGGCTACAACCTTTGTAGATCCGGTCTTCCACCTCCTAAGCTCCGTGATGAAGTCCTCTCCGCTGTCCAAATCGAACCATGACTCTCACGGTGGTTTCATCGGAGAAAAAGGCGGGCTAGGTCGTCGACAACGTGCCGAAGATGATCTACGTCGAGGCATCACTAGATCAAGCTCCACCTTCACCAAGCCATGAAAAAATGTAAAGGAAACGCCCTATACTACTTGGCAAGAGGTAGAGGATGAAGAAATAGGAAGTGGGTTCACTTTAGAATTGGATTTCTCACACTTTTTCATCACTTGCCATTGATGTAGCAAGCTTTCTTCATGGAAGAAGAAGATGAAGAAGAAGAAGAAGATATGATAAGTGTTAAAGAAAAATGAAAAAGAATTAATTCTTATCATCTTCTAACCTTAGTTAAGTGTAGAGAATGAATTAGGGTCAGTTTAAATGGTTAGGGTTAAGTAAAAGACAAGAATGGAGACTAAGTCAAAAATTCATGAATGTTCAACTAAAAACAAAACAAGTAACCATTCATTTATCCTTTTCATTTTCCAAAATGAATAAATAAATAAGATAAATGAATAAGTAATTAAGTAGACAAAACCCTAATCATTAACTTAACCATAGTTTAATTCTTTACACTTAACCAAATAAGCATGTATCATCAAACATGATACAATCATGTGCACAAAAGTATATCACATATACAACTTGCACAATTCAAGTGAGAAAATCCTTTTAAAGTGAACCAATACTAGTTAATGCAAAGTAATATATCAAATATATAATTATACATTAAATCATTAAATCAACACTTGATTCAATGATCCGGTCATGTCGCATATAACCGGCTAGTATCCAATGTATCGGCTTATCGAATCAATCCATGATTCGATAACTAGGTTATATCGCATACAACCATTCGACACATTCATCGCGAGAATGAAATACGGTATCACATACACGCATTATTCTCGGTCCCGCACATATCTCATATGCGCTCCTATTTCGTTTCGCTTGAGCCAGGAAACCTCTGTATAGGACTCTAAAGACTCGTCAATACGCCGGCAGCAGGTGATGATCATATCAAACACCCACAAGCCGCAAGCGGTCTGCTAAACGTAACGGCCACCCGGGTATTGAGCGATCAGAAGATCGACGAGCAAGCCCGCTCACACTCCTGTGAATCCAACCAGTAACACTTACCGTACAGTCCGGTCTGTCCGTCTGATATGTCGCATATCTCGCCTAGGGGTGGTAAACGTCAGACCCCAATAGCTTGATAAGTCATGCCGACGTAGGGTCCATAACTTTCGTGAAACTACTGATAACTCTTACCAGTATATCACAGCAACCCTGGCCAGGAATTTCCTGTTATGGCCAGTCGTGCATTGCGCAACATCAACCCCCAATACCGGGAGAGACGAATCCCCTCCTATCGCTCATTGCCTCCATGTGAATCGGGACTGTACCCAAAAACCACCTGTTTGCGCAACTCAGTAGAGCCGTGGTAGGTTGGAAATCAAAGCACAGTGGAAGACATACAAGACTCTATGACGATCTCGGGTCAACAGACTAAGCTGTACCAGTGTCACCAGAGAACTGCCATCTGACGTGAGGTATAATACCATCTGGGAGTTCTCGGCGAGTCCGTTCAGTGTACCCAGTCTCCACTGAGCACCCGTATACCATCTCCGATGTCAAACACCAATGGATATGGGATCATCCATCGCCCATCACATGGGTCGAGAAGATACACGCTAGTCTACTCTGGAATATCGATGCCCCGTCTCGATATTCCCACGACTAGGAACAATGAAGGATGTACTCATTGACTACCCAGGCCCCACTAGTATGATCTGCATCATAGTCCTGGAAGTCGAGTACTCATCCTAAGGGCTTTATCAACATGTAATCAGAGAGACAGAAAGTATACATGTTAAGACAAAGAGCAACCAGATAGCGTACTATCATGTCGAGCAAGAAAGTCCTAACTATATATGTCCCAGCATCCACTACAATATACATCCAATGTACAGTAATGGCCTCTAGGGAATACATATAACTAACAATCTCCCACTTGCACTAGGGCCATCTGTAGCAGTGGTTGTAGTATCTAATACTCAACCATCCCCTAAAAGTCTCTCTTTGGGAAAAGGCCTTCGTGAGTGGATCCGCCGTGTTGTCCTCTGAGTCTCCTCTCCCAACCTCGATCACCCTGGAGATCAACTATCTCCATGATCAGGTGATGCTGCCTCAGAATATGTCTGGGTCACTGATGGGACCAGGGTTTCTTTGGCCAAAGCCATAGTTCCATTGTCACACAATGGTAGGAACCTAGTTCATCTTATGAACCAATATACACCCAAACTGCCTCTTTGGTAGTATCTTTAATTGCGATGGTATCTTGTCTTGGAACTTTTCCAACATACCGTCCCTTTACTGAGGGTAAAGACAATGCCTGCGACTGACATTCAGTCGTCCTTATCACTCTGGAACTTTTCCAGCGATTCTCCCCAGGATCGAGAAGGTATCACCTTTATCCTATTTGGAGAATCCATGTGATAATAGGAGATTGACCGATCGTGGTATAGGAAACTCTTTTTCTGTCTAGAGTATGTTGTCTACGTACAATACGAAGATCACCACCATACTCCCTACTGCCCCTTTTGTATATACATGGTTCATCTACCATTTTGATGAAGTCAAACACTTTGGCTATCACATCAAAACAGACGTTCCAACTCCGCGGTGCCTGCTTTATCCTATAAAGCATCTTGCACACGTTTCCGCTGCTCCCACTGTCTACGAGGCCCTCTGGCTGTGTACTTATAGACGCACTCTTCTAAAACATTATTTAGAAAAGTAGTCATGGCACCCAACCACCAGATATCGTAGTTATGGTATGTAGCCGTGGCAAGTAGGATCTGGATGGACTTAAGCATATTCCCTGGAAAAAGGTTTCATCATTTTCCGTGCCTGGTCGATGACGAAAACCTTTAACAAGTCTAGCTTTGAAAGTCTCAACTTTTCCATCTACACCAAGTAATCTTCTCAAGATATACTTGCTCCTGATGGGAATTTAACCCTTCAGATATAGCAACCAAAGTCCATACTTTGTTGGTGTATAAGGATTCCATCTCAGACCGCTAAGCATCCAGCCATTCTTACAGAGTCCCTACTCTTGATGGCCTGCTCGAATCTAGTTGGGTCATCATCTCATGATGCATTCCATGCTCCCACTGTCATCGAGAAACCAAGGTATCCCTCAGGTGGGTGAGGAACCCTACTAGATCGGCGGAGAGGCTGAGGTTCGTTGGAATCTACTGAATCCTTTGGTTCTACCAAATTATCTGCTGTAGTTTGTATAGCTGGAACCTTTCCAGTTCTACATTACAGACCTTGCCTCGAGACTGTCCGGATTTTGCTTTTAGACATAGGCCGGACAATCCCAAATCTTAACTAGCTTAAGACATGGGCTCTTCCCTTTCCACATCACATATGAAGCGGTAGGCAACTGATTTGATTGGAACCCTATTCAATAGGTATGCAGCTTCTCAAGCGCATAACTCCCAAAAGGGAAAAAGGTAACTCAGTAGTACTCATCATAGAGCACACCTTATCATATAGGGTGTAATTGCTCCGTCCCGATACACCGTTGTGCTGTGGTGTATTCAGAGGAGTAATACTGAGAGAGAATCTCATTTTCCTTTAGAATGGTCCAGGAATGCCATGCACAAGTATTCTCCTCCCTGATCTCTGTTAGGTCCACGTTACCTCTCCCGGTACTTTCGGGGTTGCGGAAACGGTAAATCAAAATTTTTCTAAACTTTGTAACATGGACCGTAAAAGCCGGATCTTTGCTAAACTAAACTAGCATACTTGCAAAGAAGAATTAACTACTCGGCAAAGTGGTTATACCTCAACTTGAACTCCTTCACTTCTTGTTGTTGTTCTTATTTGATGTTCTTCTCTTCTTGTTCTTCTTCTCATTGCTTGCTCAATGGTTGATCCGGACTTCGGTCACCTCCGCGGCCTCCTTGAGTCGAAGACGATCCACCCGAGAGATGTACACCGAGCTCCACCTCAAGTCGAGGTAACTAGGGCAAGGAGATTGCTAATCTAGAAGCCCTAGGTAGTGTAGAGAGGATGTATGGATGTGTTTGTCAAGTAGAATCCTTTTTCTCTCAACACATGAGATCAAAGGAGAAATCAAGAGGAGGAAGAAGAAGGAGGTTTTCTATCAACCATGGAGCTTCTCATATCAAGAGAGAGAATGAGAATAAGCAAATGAAAAGCTTAACCAAGAGAAAAGCTAACCATGGTTGCAATAATGCACAAAACATTATCATTACAAATCCAATCAAGATAAAGGTGATGGCTACAAATGACATGACCATTATCATAACTTAATAAAAAGAAAACCAAAGAATACTTTAGATCTTCTAAGAAGGTCCAAGTCAACTTTGGTCAAAAGGTCAACAAAGTCAAGATGGTCAAATGGTCAATGTAATTAGCCATAACAAAATTATCAATGAAAGGATTAGTAAATAATGTCCCCGGCTCATTTATGGTTTTGACCAAAAGAACTGTCGAAACCCTAATGAGTCCGCCTCAAAATGGTTTTGACCGAATCAACTGTCAAAACCCTAATGAGCCTGCCACATAGTGGTTTTGGCCGAACCAACTGCCAAAACCCTAATGAGGCACCTCCTCCTTCATGGCTCCAGAAAACTGTGCATACACACCTGCATCCGTATTCCGTAGAATGCGGATGCGCAGAAGACAAAACAGATCCATCCATGCAATACTAGGATCTGGCTTAAACCAAAGCCCACTAGTACTGCCTGCCCGAGCATCATACGCACACAAGTGTACGTAAGTGATCGCAGCCCTGCCGTAAAACCATACGGCCTCTACACTTTTCGCTCAGTGCAGGGAAACTCTCTGTGTGGGACTCTAAAGACTCGACACTACGCTGGCAGTGGGTTTAACCACAGACCGCAAGCGGCACTAGCTGTACGTAACGGTCCCCAGGTAGATGTCGATAAGAAGGCCGATGAGGTAAACCCAGCCGAACTCCTACTGAGTCTGTATGTGACAATCTCCGTACAGTCCGGTCTGTTCGTCTGATACATCGCATGTCGGGCCTAGGGGGGCGTCAAGCGTCAGACCCCTAATAGCGGTACAAGTCGTGTCGGAGTGAAGCCCAGAACACCCTGAGATAACACTGGAACCTACCAGTATATCTCGCTTGCCCTGGCCAGGGACTACTCGTGTAATGGCTCTCCTAGACACAGCGCGATGTCAACCCCCAATACCGGGAGAGACGAATCCTGTCTAACCGTCACTGCCTCCAAGTGCTTCGGGACTGCTCCCAACTACTACCTGTTTGCACGACTCAGTAGAGCCGTGGTAGGGTAGTAATCAAAGAACAGTGGGAACACACTCGAGGCGAAGTGACAGTGTCAAGTCAGCGGACTAAGCTGTACTCATGTCACCTGGGAACTGATAACTGACGATAGGTATAATACCAACCATCAGTTCCCGACGAGTCCTGTCCAGTGTACTCGTAACCTAACGAGCACCCGCATACTATCTCAAGCACGACGTACCGACGGCTGTGGGACAGGCCGTCTCCCGAGCTGGGATGAGAAGCGCATACGCTAGTCTACTCCGGAGTATCGATGCCCTATCTCGGTACTCCCACGACTAGGGACGTGTATAAGGATGTGCTTATAGACTACCCAGCCCCCACGAGTGTGATCGCCATCACAACGCCGGTAATCAAGCAAAGATCCTAAGGGCTCTACTAATGCGTATAGGTGATATAATAAATAAACACACATGTACACATTAAAGCAGAGGCAAACCAAGTAGCATACTACTATATTGAGCAAGATTGTCTGTACAACTGTGAATATCCCAAGCTTCCATCAAGTAATATACATACTAGTATGATACAGTAATGGCCTCTAGGGCATATACACCAACAATCTCATCATAGGACATAATACTTATACCCATATTTTGGTTCTCTACTTCCAACTTATATTCTGTGAATATCTCAAAAGGTTCGGACTCATGTTTCAACAGGAACATATGACTGAATCTTGAGAGATTATCAGAGAATATAATGAAGTATAAAGAACCAGTCCTGGCATGTGTAGACAGGTGACCTTACATACATCATCATGTATCAGTCCCAAGAGTTCACTAACTCTTTCTCTGTTTCCAATAAACAGAGCTATGGTCATATTATCTTTGTGACATGACTGGCAAGTTTCACAAGATGTAAATTCAAACTGATTTAAATATGCATCTAAAATGTAACTTCAGCCAGTCGGGTCGCATTGATATGACCTAGTCTACAATGCCTAAAGAATGATTCGTTCATTTCTGAACTTTTCCTCTTGTGTGTGTTCTGTATACTAGGAACTGTAGTTTAATTTAGAACGTCAATGCTTTTAGATAACGTGCCTGAACCGATCAACTTTTGATATAGGAAATGTTCAACACATTATCCATCAATACAAAATTATATCCTTTCTTTACTAATAAAGAGACTGATATGATTTTGTATATCAGGTTCGGTATCTAATAGCATTTGTTCAGAATCAATGTATTCGTAATACAGGGTGACAGTGACCAACAGACTTGGCTGCAACACTTGCCCCGTTTTCTGTCTCATGAAACTTATCACCCTTTCTCAGTTTTTCTACCCTTTTGTAGCCCTATGTAACAGATTACTTATCTAGGAACCAGATCCGGTATCATATACCCAGGATGCGGAGGATACTGAGAAACAGTTCTTTGTAATGAACACACCCGAAGATGATGCATCAGCATGCACTCTCTTCGTTTGGGCGGCACGGGAATTCTGGTAATCCCCAATTTCCTGCCCTGTCTTATAACAATTATAAGCTGGAGCGGGACCAACGTTCCCCAGCTCAGTATAACAAGCGGGTTTCGGTCAATATCCGTATTATTATCTTGATTAAGGCGTGATATGGTCGCTACCAGGAGAGAGAGAGAAGAAAACACTCTGCGTGCGCTCTTGCAAGATTAGATTGGTTATATATTTTATCTAATCAAGATGGCTCCCACTGTTTTTATCAAATCTTCCTTCAAACCTTAAAAGGATAGACTTGCCGGGATTAATTGCACTCTACAAGTTTGCCAATCTTTCAGCCAGGCCAGTGTCGGTACTTTGAGGGAGGTTCCCCGTTCTTTCGCACGGACCTAATTACAGTAAACCTCGTTTTCCCAGAGGCGTAACCCCGTTGACACCTTTCTAGACACCTACTTGATCGGCTAATTGCAAAGTGCAAAACTCTTCCAGGAGTAACAATTACCCGCAGTGGGTATCGGGATCCAACTATCACATAGAAGGTATGCAATCTCATTGCAAATTTCAACACTTGAAACTCCCGATAAAGGTTTTTACCCCTAGCACCTATGACCTTAACTATGGTCAACAAATTATAAGTACTAGTCAAGTTCTACCCGTCATTTCGTGATTAATTAGACCCACCCACATGACCCTTAACTAAGGTCAACAAAGTCACGCGACTGTCCTAACTAATCGCATCATATGCGGTGTAGGAAGAAATCACTTAGCTACCGTACACTGTGCCTTGACTATGGTCAACAAACACAGCACGAATACTAAGTACTCTACTTCCTAAAATGACGGAGGGTTGCGAATGGTTTTTATGAAAACCTTTAACTCTTTGAACTTGATCTCGTTGCGGAATCAAATGGTTTTTTAAATGGAATGTTTTCGAGGCTTTTCTAGTTTTGCTAAAGGGGTCACTCCCGGTGAAGGGATCGTCGGCCCTTTCCTCATCGAATGAGGTGCGGGATATATCATATATATCACTGTGCAAAGCAAAAACTATAGAAGCGATCAAAGACAAACCGTGGGTTGTAGCATCTGCCAGTTATTGCTAAAGGAGTCACTCCCGGTGAAGGGATCTCGGTCCTTTCCTCATCGAATAAGGTGCAGGATGTTCTATAATGAACACCGCGATGCAAAGCAAGAACTGTAGCTACCTGTTTTTATTTTGAAATTCGATTCCACAACATCAATTAGGTTTATTTTCTTTCATTAATCTCATTAATGAATATCCCATCATTTAAGTCCACCTAAACATCACAGATAACTATAACGTACGCTTATGCCATCCGCATTCGCCTCGATGTCCCGTCTGCACCGTTAGGTTAGGTAACTAACGGCAGAGCGGGGCAGGGCTAGCGCGGGTGTAAAACATAAGCAACGTCTATATAATATATCATATATACTATATATAATATCTGTCACAGAACATCACATGATCACATCACAGATAACGCAGCAGAAGAAACATATGAAATATTGGATATATTAGGATGTCCGTGTTTTCAATACGAGCCAGTATAAAACACGGATTCCACGGTCGTGATCAATAGCCAATCCCACACCCCTAGACCCCTACGAGAGCGGCAAGTAACCCTACCAATTCTAGAGTTAGGAGACCCGGACTCGACTCCTCGAGTTGGTCTCCCACTGGACCCTAGAACCCGGTTATTTGTGCCCTCCTCCTTGGGTCTATCCTAGTGCAGAAAAGTAAATAATATACAAATGGTGACAACATCCGCAACCTGGAAGTGCCCCAATAAAAGAATATTACAAACAAGTTTTTACATGAATGAAAATGAAAAAACACTCATCTCACATAAAAACCCCCGGCTATTCAAACACGACGATCCAATATAACATATCCAGCAACACATAACATCACATGTCATCAACGTAAGTAAATATGTCCATCCCAATTGTCGTTGACATAAAGCAACGAAACCGGCGATATCACATATTACACTTACGGTCACAGAAAAGAAAGTGTAAAACTACAACAGTTGGAATCCGCAACCTCTTTAAACATCACATGCCTAATCAAATGAATTACTTAGACATCACATGCCTAACAATTATAAACCCCGCATTTTAGTCTCAAAATCGAAAACACTTTTCAATATCAAGTCGGGCAATTCAACAGGATTCCCGACATTCTGATCGAATGCTCGTCGCAAACTTTAGTAGGCGGCCGCACCACCGACACCGTTGACAAAGTGCACCAAGGTGGAACACCGCTGCCGCGAGCACCCGAACGGATGCTTTCGGCGACGGGGTTCTCCTACAGTCACTTGGTCGGGGCTATGGAGTGAGGCCGTCTATTAAGTTTACCCGGCGAGTATCCGCGTACACTACGTGATTGCGACGGACTTTTGATCACATCAAAATTCCGTGGCAACCGATCAAGTGAGACTAAACTGCTATGTTTATAATATTCATTCAGTTATCTCATTACTACTTGTGAATTCCAATTATTGTATCACATTCCGGATAAACAGAAAATGTTAAACTTTCCGATCGAACATTCGAACACCCAAGTTTTCCCGATACGGCTCAACACATGAAATAAGTCTAACAGCATTCAGTTCGTGCCTCAGTACCAACGGTCCAGCCGTAGAAGGGTCAAGCCAACGCCTCACATGTGGCACGCCGTACTACCCCAAACCCGAAGGTTCAAAGGGCAGTTCAAGACGGTCACATAATCGAGTTAAGGTTTGTTGTCTTCTAGAGGGACCATCGCGTTACTTGCACTACTTAGAACGTCGTTAAACTACGGAAAAATCCAACAATTGGAAATTTCGCGGCAGGGGAAAAATTGGGTATTTATATCCGGTCGAACTTTTTAACATATTCTAAGATTATTCGGAAAAACACACTGACAAAATTAGACAATCCGATCGATACACTGAGTTCCCAATACAGCCCAGAAAATAAAACTCTGGAATAAATATTAAAATATTCCCAGGAAAACCAGCACTGCTTACAAAGAATTACGGTGCAAACTTCGATGCACAACAAGACAAAACTGCCGCGGAACCGCCGCATGAGCATGCTCATGCCGCGGATCCGCGACGCCTTTAAGGAATTAGGCCATCGAATTTTGCAGTAACCCTTACAATCACCTGCTGATTTTTCTGCATATTTTTAATCTACAAAAATCCACATTTTACAGAATTGTCCAGAGAGCATTTTAAAGTCGGGGTTTTGGGTCGATCGGACTTCTAACTCCGTCTACGCATCGCCTAAGGCTCTAGCTAGGCTCTGATACCACTGTTGGGTTCCTAGGCACTCTAATGGAGTCTCACAAGTGATCAAACATGCACAAATCAAATTTTACGGGTGCCCACAAACCCTAATACGGATCGTCAACTAGATATATAGGCGATGCAAGCAAGTAAACGGAAATATAGCTAAAGGGAAGGGGCTACAACCTTTGTAGATCCGGTCCTCCACCTCTTAGGCTCCGTGATGAAGTCCTCTCCGCTGTCCAAATCGAACCATGACTCTCACAGTGGTTTCATCGGAGAAAAAGGCGGGCTAGGTCGTCGACAACGTGCCGAAGATGATCTACGTCGAGGCATCACTAGATCAAGCTCCACCTTCACCAAGCCATGAAAACATGTGAAGGAAACGCCCTATACTACTTGGTAAGAGGTAGAGGATGAAGAAATAGGAAGTGGGTTCACTTTAGAATTAGATTTCTCACACTTTTTCATCACTTGCTATTGATGTAGCAAGCTTTCTTCATGGAAGAAGAAGATGAAGAAGAAGAAGAAGATATGATAAGTGTTAAAGAAAAATGAAAAAGAATTAATTCTTATCATCTTCTAACCTTAGTTAAGTGTAGAGAATGAATTAGGATTAGTTTAAATGGTTAGGGTTAAGAAAAAGACAAGAATGAAGACTAACTCAAAACTTCATGAATGTTCAACTAAAAACAAAACAAGTAACCATTCATTTATCCTTTTCATTTTCCAAAATGAATAAATAAATAAGATAAATGAATAAGTAATTAAGTAGACAAAACCCTAATCATTAACTTAACCATAGTTTAATTCTTTACACTTAACCAAATAAGCATGTATCATCAAACATGATACAATCATGTGCACAAAAGTATATCACATATACAACTTACACAATTCAAGTGAGAAAATCCTTTTAATGTGAACCAATACTAGTTAATGCAAAGTAATATATCAAATATATAATTATACATTAAATCATTAAATCAACACTTGATTCAATGATCCGGTCATGTCGCATATAACCGGCTAGTATCCAATGTATCGGCTTATCGAATCAATCCTTGATTCCATAACTAGGTTATATCGCATACAACCATTCGACACATTCATCGCGAGAATGAAATACGGTATCACATACACGCATTATTCTCGGTCCCGCACATATCTCATATGCGCTCCTATTTCGTTTCGCTTGAGCCAGGAAACCTCTGTGTAGGACTCTAAAGACTCGTCAATACGCCGGCAGCAGGTGATGATCATATCAAACACCCACAAGCCGCAAGCGGTCTGCTAAACGTAACGGCCACCCGGGTATTGAGCAATCAGAAGATCGACGAGCAAGCCCGCTCACACTCCTGTGAATCCAACCAGTAACACTTACCGTACAGTCCGGTCTGTCCGTCTGATATGTCGCATATCTCGCCTAGGGGTAGTAAACGTCAGACCCCAATAACTTGATAAGTCATGCCGACGTAGGGTCCATAACTTTCGTGAAACTACTGATAACTCTTACCAGTATATCACAGCAACCCTGGCCAGGGATTTCCTGTTATGGCCAGTCGTGCATTGCGCAACATCAACCCCCAATACCGGGAGAGACGAATCCCCTCCTATCGCTCATTGCCTCCATGTGAATCGGGACTGTACCCAAAAACCACCTGTTTGCACAACTCAGTAGAGCCGTGGTAGGGTGGAAATCAAAGCACAGTGGGAGACACACAAGACTCTATGACGATCTCGGGTCAACAGACTAAGCTGTACCAGTGTCACCAGAGAACTGCCATCTGACGTGAGGTATAATACCATCTGGGAGTTCTCGGCGAGTCCGTTCAGTGTACCCAGTCTCCACTGAGCACCCGTATACCATCTCTGATGTCAAACACCAATGGATATGGGATCATCCATCGCCCATCACATGGGTCGAGAAGATACACACTAGTCTACTCTGGAATATCGATGCCCCGTCTCGATATTCCCACAACTAGGAACAATGAAGGATGTACTCATTGACTACCCAGGCCCCACTAGTATTATCTGCATCATAGTCCTGGAAGTCGAGTACTCATCCTAAGGTATTTATCAACATGTAATCAGAGAGACAGAAAGTATACATGTTAATACAAAGAGCAACCAGATAGCGTACTATCATGTCGAGCAAGAAAGTCCTACCTATATATATCCCAGCATCCACTACAATATACATCCAATGTACAGTAATGGCCTCTAGGGCATACATATAACTAACAGCTATTACGTTTAGCTGACCGCTTGCAGCTTGTGGGTGTTTGATATGATCATCACCTACTGCCGACGTATTGACGATTCTTTAGAGTCCTACACAGAGGTTTCTTGGCTCAGGAAAAACGGAGTAGGAGCACATATGTGATATGTGCAGGACCGAGGATAATGCGATATGAGATACCGTATTCAATTCTCGCGATATTTGATATCAGCCGGGTCATCGGATCAAGTGTTGATTCGATGAATCGGTAAATGAGGTATTAGTCGGTTATATGCGATATAGCCGGATTGTCGGATCAAGTGTTGATTCGATAATTTAATATATAATAATATATATGATATATTAAATTACATTAACTAATATTAGCTCACTAAAAGATTCTTTTTCTCACTCGGGTACCACATTGATATATATGCGATATATGTTAATTGTATTATTTTATTTTGTTACAATAAATATTGTATATGTGATATATAATATTGTAACATGTTATGATTATTAATACAACATGTTTAGTGGAGATTAAACATGGTTAGGGTTTGATTTGGGTTAAGCTTTTCTAGAAGTTTCTAGAAGCTTTCTTTTTGTTTTGGAAAAGATATTTGTGTTGATATTTTCAAGTGACTCATCTTTAACTCAACCCAAACCCTAGCCCTAGTTAAATCTCTACAAAGGTTACTTGAACCATGGTTGCATAAATGATTATGACAACTTTTCATTATTCATCACAAATGATTTATTCTTCTTCTTCTTTTCATGGAAAAAGCTTTCTAGCTTTTTGCTAAGTGATGATTATGAGTGAGTAATTGAAAACAAATGAGAGCATAAATCATACTTCATCATCCTCATCTATCCTTGCCATTTAGATGAGGGTGTTCACTTCATTTAGTGAGTGAGAGATTGTGTTAATGAAACTTCAAGGTAGATCATCTTTGTTATCGAAGATCGGAAGCAAGCATGCATCTTTCTCTTCGTGGAGCCTCTCGAGAGTCCGGAACACGATGATCGCAACGAAGGGACCACAACTCGGAGCTTATGAAGTGAAGGAACGGATCTACAAATGTTGTAATACCTTTCACTTAGTGTTAAAGTGTTTAACATGCTTGTTTTCTCCTAAACTCTAGTATAAAGATCTTGTTAAGGGTTGTTCGGCACGACTAAATTTTAAATTGGGCATGGTTGATGCCTCCTAGACCCTTGTGGCAGTGCCTAGCATCCCTATAAACGGCGCAAGCTTTAGCCTCGCCAAGCGAGGCAACCGACGCTCCAAGGTTGCTAGCAATGGAGAGTGGAGGTGTAGGATTATCTCACTATTGTTTTTCTCTCATCAAAATGCTTTAAGAGCAACTCAAGAAGATCAAGAGGAGGTGAGCAAATATGTGGCATGTGCAACTAAAGAAAATGGCTAAGTGTTTTCTCGAAGTGAGAATGAGAGTAGGTGAAGAAAAACCAAGTCAAGAAAAGAATGAGTAAGGCAACTCAAGAATGTGGCTGCCCCCTATCTCTCTCAATCATGCACACACAAAAAATATCTCATCTCAATTTTCCAATAAACAAATCCATGCCATACCTCTCTACATGCTCAAGCCCATGCTCATGCCAACTCACCCTCTACCTCATTTCCTAAATTTATTTTCTAAAAAGAAAATCAAATAATGAGGTCTCAAATCTTCTAGAAGCTATTCCGTATAAATACGGAATACAACCCGGCACACGTATCGAAATACATATACGCGTATTCATACAAAAATACGAATAGCCAAGAGAGAAAATGAATAGTGAACAATAATACTAGAATACATATATATAAATTAGTAAATCAAAACCTGATTTAATAATCCGGCTTAATCCTAAGCCGCTAGTATTATCAACCGTCCGATTAAAGTCTGTGCAGCCTGTACACATATTTAATCGGACACCTGTATGTACCAACATACGTCATCTACACCATATCGCTTGAACCGTGAAAACCCTCTATGTGGGACTCTAAAGACTCGTCAATACGCTGGCAGTGGGTTTAACTACAAGCACGTCAGCGGCACTAGCTGTACGTAACGGCTACCCAGGTATTGAGTGAAAGGAAAGACGATAAGCAAACACATCCAAACCCCTACTGAGCTTGACAGTGATAATATCCGTACAGTCCGGTTTGTTCATCTAAGAGTATCGCATATCGAGTCTAGGGGGTGGATAAAGGCAGACCCCTAATAACGCGACATTTAGTGTCGGTATGAAACCCATCACCACCTGAGAAACTATCGATCTTGGATCGGTAATTCTTGTCTACCCCGGCCAAGGATTTCTGGTGATGGCCACCCGTGCACAACGCGACATCAACCCCCAATACCGAGAGAGGCGAATCCCCGATCCGCTTACTACCTCCATGTGGCTCGGGACTGTACCCAACTAAAACCTGTTTACACGACTCCTTTGAGCCATGGTAGGGTAGTAAACAAAGTACATTAGGAACTCACACGAGACAAATGACGATCTCAGGTCGACAGACTAACCTGTATACATGTCACCAGGGAACTGCTATCTGAAAATAGGTATAATACCAACTAGCAGATTCCCGGCGAGTCCGTCCACTGTACTCATAACCCAATGAGCACTGTATACTATATTAGGTGAACAAACTGACACCAATGGCTTGTGAGACCGGCCACCGCCCCTCGTCAGGGTCTGGATAAGTATACACTAGTCTACTCCAGAGTACTGATGCCCAGGCTCGATAATCCCACGACTAGGGACATTAAGGATGTGCTTATAGACCACCAAGCTCCCACGTATATGATCGCCATCATAATGCTGGTAGTCAAGCAAGAATCCTATGGGCTCTATCAACATGTAATAGTGATATGTAATACAACCTTAAGCATGAACATGATGATAAAGACAAAGAAGATAGCATACTATCATCTCGAGTAAGACTGTTCTACCTGTAAGGTTTGTGTAGCACCCTATGAAGAGTTTTGAAGCATCACATGTCTCAAAGTATGTATTTTTATGGTGCTAAACGAACATGCAAAGGAATCGATCCTAGAAAATTAGGGTTTCGAAACTTTAAGCTAATAAAAATTAGGGTTTGAAGGCTACAACCTTTGTAGCTCCCCTTTTTCTTGACTCCTTAGTCTCTAGGGTGTTGGAAGAAGGTCCACTTGTAGTTCTCTTTCGTCCACGACGATCCACCCGAAGTTTCCCGTCGAAGCTTGCAACTTTGGAAAAGCAAAGAGAACACTCTAATCAAGTTGGCTAGATTTGAGTAGAATGATGTTGTGGCTAAAGATCTCACTTCAAAAACCTTTCTTTATTTGTGTTTAACTCACTAGAAAAAACTAGAGAGGAAAAAGATGAAGGAGGATGAAGATGGTGGCTATTTTTAACAAGAGGTAAAAAGATAACCCTTAAGTGAAAAGAAATGAAATATAACCTTTTATATTTTTATTCCTTCTCACTTTCAACCATGATTAAATGATGGATAGTTAATTTAACTTAGGTTTTAAATGATAAAGAGAAGGATAACCCTAGGTTAGTGGTAGTTGAGCATGGTTAGGTCAAAGGAAGAATGTAGAAGCTAGAATGATTATCCTTTCCTTTTCATTTTCTTTTAAATCCAAAATCAAATAATAATCCATAATTTAATCCATGGTGTGAGTCTTATATTGCCACCATTTCCATATGCTAACAACCATGATGGATCGGTGTATGTATGTAAATATGTATGCACATCCACATATGCATGAAACTAGAATGAAAGAAAGAAACACATGCATGCATGCATACATCCATCAAACCCTAGAAAGGTTTCAAGTGAGAAAACTAATGGTTAGATGATAAATCAACACTTAATTTATCAATCCAGTCATATCTCATACGACCCCACCAAAAGCAGGCCACCCGATCAATGTTCGGTATCAAATACGCACGTTTTAATCGGGTGCATGCGCATATCGCATACGCGCACCACAACGTTTCGCCTGGACTGGGTAACTCCTTTGTGGGACTCTAAGACTCGTCAATATGCCGGCAGAGGGTGATGATAATATCAGGTACCCCCAAACCGCAAGCGGTCAGCTAAACGTAACGGCCACCCGGGTATTGAGCGATCAGAAGAAAACAAGCGAACCTGCTACAACTCCAGTCGAGCCATCCGGCAACACTACCGTACAGTCCGGTCTTTTCGTCAGATATGCTGCATATCGAGCCTAGGGATGGTCACGTCGACCCTAATAACTCAATAAGTCGTGCCGGTAAATGGTCTATAACAGATCGAGAAACTACCGATAACACTTATCAGCAAATCTCAGCAGCCCTGGCCAGGGACTTACTGATATAGCCAGTCGGGCACAGCACAGCATCAACCCCCAATACCGGGAGAGACGAAACCCCTCCTATCGCTCATTGCCTTCGTGTGTCTCGGGACTGTACCCAACGGCCACCTGTTTGCACGACTCAGTAGAGCCGTGGTAGGGTGGCAATCAAAGTACAGTGGGAGAGCACACAAGACTCCATGACGATCTCGGGTCTACAGACTAACCTGTACCAGTGTTACCTGAGAACTGCTATCCGACGATAGATATAATTCCATATAGGAGTTCTCGGCGAGTCCGTCCAGTGTACCCAGTCACCACTGAGCACCCGTATATGATCTTGATGTCAAACACCAATGGATATGGGATCATCCATCGCCCATCACATGGGTCTAGTATCATATACGCTAGTCTACTCTGGTATATCAATGCCCCGTCTCGATATACCTACGACTAGGGACTTTCCAGGATATGCTTATAGACTACAGATGTCCCACTAGTATGATCTCTATCATAATCAGAGCAGTCAAGCCAATATCCTCAGGGCTTTATCAGCATGTATGAATGAATAAAAGCATGATCAAATCAACATGTCAGATAAAGAAGAAACAGATAGCATACTATCATGTCGAGCAAGAATGCATACTGAATATATATATACATGTATAGATACATCCACTATCATATAATGGCCTCTAGGGTATACATATATCCAACACTACCGGTATAGGTCCTCCCTCAATCATTACAATCGTGTGTCTGCGATTCAATAATTGACTTGAGGGCACTATAGCTAACAATCTTCCACTTGCACTTAAGGCTAATTATTGCGGTGTCGCATACTCACAGCCCGTGTGATACCGAACACCCAACTTCTCTACTAATCAGTTTTGCAAAGCTCGTTTGTGAAACTATTGTGTTCGAGAAATAGCCTCAGTGAGTGGATCTGCTCCAGTGTTTCTATCTGTATCTCTCTATATCTCAACTTCGCGGAGAAAGCTATCTCCCGAAATGAGCAATACCTGTCTTAGAATATGTCTGGATATCTGATAGGACCCAGTTCACAAATGAACTCCAAATCCAGCAAACTTCTTAGACTGTATCTTCCACTGAACTTAATCAGTATACTGCGCCATGCCTTCCTTAGTATCCGCTTGGACCACCTGTCCAACATACTGTCCCTTAAAAGAGGGAAAAACTAAAACTCTGACAGTCACTCTGTCATCCAAGTCGGCTTGGAAGCCTGAAATGATAACCGTCTCCTGAAGGAGGCTGCCATTACCATATCTCAAGAAGATCCACTTATGTTCATAACTTCTTCCCAATGTTTCTCAAGGATTGAATTAATATATATTCTTATTACAGCTATTGCAAAAGCAATATCTAGTGTGGTACTTGACATTTCATGATTAACTCAATTGCCTAAGCAGATGATATGCTAATCATACAGATCCCTCTCCTCATCAGTCTGAAAGACATCTCTTTCGGCGAGGGTGACTCCATCACCTGCGGGTACACCACCATGCCAGGAGTCGTCCATTCTAAAACACCTTCAGAATAGTGTCAAAGTACCCAAATTGGAAAACTTCCTAAATCTAGATCTAAAACCGTAGATCTAGTAACCAGAATGCCTGATATTGTTACCATATCCTATGTGGAGAAACAACTGTATGACAACCACAGTATTGTTGGATATATGTATGCCCTAGAGGCCATTATGTGATAGTGGATGTATCTATACATGTATATATATTCAGTTTGCATTCCTGCTCGACATGATAGTATGCTATCTGGTTCTTCTTTATCTGACATGTTGATTTGATCATGCTTTAATTCATTCATACATGCTGATAAAGCCCTGAGGATATCGGCTTGACTACTCTGATTATGATAGAGATCATACTAGTGGGACATTTGTAGTCTATAAACATATCCTGAAATGTCCCTAGTCATAGGTGTATCGAGACGGGGCATCGATATACCAGAGTAGACTAGCGTATATGATACTAGACCCATGTGATGGGCGATGGATGTTCCCACATTCATCGATGTTTGACATCAAGATCATATACGGGTGCTCAGTGCTGACTGGGTACACTGGACGGACTCATCAAGAACTCCTATATGGAATTATATCTATCGTCGGATAGCAGTCTCAGGTGACACTGGTATAGGTTAGTCTGTAGACCCGAGATCGTCATGGAGTCTTGTGTGTTCTCCCACTGTACTTTGATTGCCACCCTACCACGGCTCTACTGAGTCGTACAAGCAGGTGGCCGTTGGATACAGTCCCGAGACACACGAAGGCAATGAGCGATAGGAGGGGTTTCGTCTCTCCCGGTATTGGGGGTTGATGCTGTGCTGTGCCCGACTGGTTATATCAGTAAGTCCCTGGCCACGGCTGCAGAGATTTGCTGATAAGTGTTATCGGTAGTTTCTCGATCTGTTATAGACCATTCACCGGCACGACTTATTGAGTTATTAGGGTCGACGCGACCATCCCTAGGCTCGATATGCAGCATACCTGACGAAGAGACCGGACTGTACGGTAGTGTTGCCGGATGGCTCGACGGGAGTTGTAGCAGGTTCGCTTGTTTTCTTCTGATCGCTCAATACCCGGGTGGCCGTTACGTTTAGCTGACCGCTTGCGGTTTGGGGGTACCTGATATGATCATCACCCTCTGCCGGCGTATTGACGAGTCTTAGAGTCCCACAAAGGAGTTACCCAGTCCAGGCGAAACGTTGTGGTGCGCGTATGCGATATGCGCAAGCACCCGATTAAAATGTGTGTATTTGATACCGAACATTGATCGGGTGAATTGCTTTTGGTGGGGTCATATGAGATATGACCGGATTGATAAGTCAAGTGTTGATTTATCATTTAACCATTAGTTTTCTCACTTAAAACCTTTTCTTGGATGATGGATGTGTGCATGCATGTGTGCTTTTCTTTCTTTCTTTCATGCTAGTTTCATGCACATATGAATGTGCATACATACACACATACATACACCTATCTATCATAGTTGTTTACATATGGAAATGGTGGCAATATAAGACTCACACCATGGATTAAATAATGGATTAATATTTAATTTTGGTTTTAAAACAAAATGAAAAGAAAAGGACAATTCTTACTAGTTTCTACATTCTTCTTTTAACCTAACCTTGCTCACCTACCTCTTAACTTGAGTTATCCTTCTCTTTATCATTTAAAACTCAAGTTAAATAATGTCTCCATCACTTGAACCATGGTTCATAGTAAGAAGAAATAAAATATATATTGAGATATTTCTTTTTCTTCTAGAGAGTTATATTTTATCTCATTACCTCTTGTGAAAAATATTGCCTCCATCTTCTTCCTCTTTCTCATTTGCTCTCTAGTTTTTTCTAGTGAGTAAATACCACTTAAAGAAAGGTTTTTGAAGTGAGAACCTTAACCACAACTTCATTCTACACAAGCTTAGCCGTCTTGTTTAGAGTGTTCTCTTCGGTTTTACGAAGTTGCGAGCTTGGATGGAGAACTTCGTGGTGGATCGTCGTGGACACAAGAGGACTTCAAGAGGACCTCCATTCAACACCCTAGAGACCAAGGAGTCCAGCGAAAGGGAGATACAAAGGTTGTAGTCTCGAAACCCTAGATTAGTTCGCTTTATATTTCGAAACCCTAATTTTCTAGGATCGATTCCTTTGCATGTTCGTTTAGCACCATAAAAATTTAAAGTTTGGGACATGTGATGCTTCAAAACTCATTATAGGGTGCTAGACAAACCTTACATTGGTATCAGAGCCGACCTAGAACATTAGGCGACCTTTTTACGAAGTTAAAACTCCGATCGAACCGAAATACGGCTTTTTAGGGTTCTCTCCGGAAATTTTCTAAAATTTGACATTTTTCAGAATGAAAAATATCTAAAAAAATTCAGCAGGTAAAAATAAGAATTACGATGCAAAAATTATCCAATGAACAGTACTTTCTGCCGCGGAAACGCGGCCTAAGCTTTCTTGGGCCGCGGTTCCGCAGCCGTACACATTAATTAGTGGATAATTTTTTTATATTAATTCTGGAATCTGCTTGAATAAATTTTGGGGTATTTTTAATCTGTATTTAGTTTTGAAAAATTCTGGAGATGATTTTGGACTCGTCAATTCGATCGGGATTTTCATTTCGTAGCTTTTCCGGGTAAATTAGAAAGTATTGAAGTGTTTGAACGAGTATCATTTGCTCACTATTCACGGGGTTTAAATACTTTGGAGATACGTGCAAGTCTTTTTGCGGTGGTCCCTCTAGAAGACAACAAACCTTAACTCGATTATGTGACCGTCTCGAACTGCCCTTTGAACCTTAGGGTTTGGGGCAGTACGGCATGCCACATGTGAGGCGTTGGCTTGACCCTTCTACGGCTGGACCGCTACTACTGTGTCACACTCCAGGTGTTTGAACTCTGCTCAAGTGTTGGGCTTTAGTGAATCCTGGGTATTTGATCGTTCGTTCGAAAACTTCAATACTGTCTGTTTATCCGGAATTTGATACAATATGTGGAATTCATATAGTTTAGACATGAAATACGAAATATGTGATATTTCGCATTTATGATATCTAAAGAGAATGTGGATTCCAAATATTGTAGTTTTACACTTTCTTTTCTGTGATCGTAAGTGTAGTATGTCCAATATCGCCGGTTTCGTTGCTATACATCAACGACAATTGGGGTATGCATACTTACTTACGTTGATGATATGAGATATTATGTGTTGCTGAGATATGATGTGCAGGATTGTCGCGATTGAATAGCCGGGGGGGTTTTATGTGAGATGAGAGTTTTATATTTTCATTCATGTAAATTCAAATGTAATGTAATATTCTTTTATTTGGGGCACTTCCGGGTTGAGGTTGTGTTACCAGTGTTGTATATTATTTACTTTTCCGCATTAGGATGGACCCAAGGAGGGGAGCACAGGTGACCGGGTTCTGGGGTTCAGTGGGAGGCCATCTCGAGGAGTCGAGACCGGGTCTCCTAAACTCCAGAATTGGCAGGGTCACTTGCCGCTCTCGTAGGGGTCCAGGGTGTGGGCTTGGCTATTCGTCGCGACTGTGGAATCCGTATTTTCTATTCTGGCTAAATACTAAATACGGACGTCCTAGAATATCCCACGTTATATCTATGTTTCTCCTGCCTGTGTTCTGTGATATCTGAGACGAATGACATATTATATATATGATATATAGTAGACGTTGCTTATGTTTTACACCCGCGCTAGTCCCGTCCCGGTATGCCGTTAGTTAAGTAACCTAACGGTGCATAACGGAACATTGCGGCGAATGCGGATGGCATAAGTGTACGTGTTATTTTCGTTTCTTTTCTGTGATTGGCTTAAGGACTTTAATGATGGGGATTACATTAATGTGATTAATGTAAAGAAAATAAACCTAAAAAGATGTTGTAGAATCGGATTTGAAAACTACTCGGCTATTTATGAAAAAGCTACATTTCAAAACTGCGGAGCTTAAGCCACTCCTTTTGAAAACTGTTTGATTCTACAACGATATCAAGTTCAAAGCGTTAAAGATTTTCTTAAAAATCATTCGCAACCCTCCGTCATTTTAGGAAGTAGAGTACTTAGTATTCGTGCTACGTTTGTTGACTTTAGTTAAGGCGTAGTGTACGGTAGCTAAGTGATGTCTTCCTACACTGCATATGATGCAGATTAATTAGGACATTCATGCGACTTTGTTGACCATAGTTAAGGGTCATATGGGTGGGTCTAATTGATCAAGAAATGACGGGTAGAACTTGACTGGTACTTACGATTTGTTGACCATAGTTAAGGTCATAAGTACTAGGGGTAAAAATTACATCGGGAATTTCAAGTGTTGAAATTTGCAATGAGATTGCATACCTTCCATGTGATGGTTGGATCCTAATCCCACTGTGGGCAATAGTTGCTCCTAGGAGAGTTTTACATTTTACAATTAGCTAACTCATTAGGTGTCTAGAAAGGTGTTAACGGGGCTCCGCCTCTGGGAAAACGAGGTTTACTCTAATTAGGTCCGTGCGAAAGCACGGGGAACCTCCCTCAAAGTACCGACACTGGCCTGGCTGAACGGTTAGCGAAGTTGTAGACTGTAATTAATCCTGGCTAGTTTTTCTTTTTAAGGTTTGAAAGAAAAACTCGATAAAAGCAGTGGGAAACATCGATTAGACAAGATAATAACCAATCTAATCTATGCAAGAGCTTTCGCTGAGTGTATTCTTTTCTCTCTCTTAATGGGAGATACCAATGACTGGACTTAAGCTTCTACTAGATAAAAACAAACTGAATGGGACCAACTATAAAGACTGGCTGAGGAATCTGAAAATCGCCTTGACTTATGATAAAGTATCATATGTCCTCACGGCTTCATCCCCGCCCGTACCTGGTCCAAAATCCTCAGTTACGGACATTGAAGTCCGCAAGACATGGGACGCTGACTGTGCCACGGCCACATGCCTCGCGCTTGCATCGATGGATAACACACATCAAAAGCAGCACGAGGACATGGACATTCACGGTATATTGCTCCATACAAAGGAGTTGTATGGGAAGCAATCCCGCGTATTACGATACGAGGCATCAAAGAAATTGTTTCAGATGCGAATGGCCCCTGGCACACCAGTAGGAGACCATGTTCTGAAGATGATAGCTCTTATAGAAGAGCTTGAGGACCTTGGATGGACGATGGAAAATGAACAATATATAGATATTATTCTGCAGTCCCACCCCTCCACCTTTGCTCAGTTCATAGTGAACTTCAACATGCATGGCATGGAGAAGGACCTCCCTGAACTCCTTAATATGTTAAGGAGTGCAGAGAGCACTATGAAGTTAGCAAAAAATCCCGTTATGACTATTGGACAGTCTTCCTCTTCTCGCCCGAAAGCCAAGGCCAAGGGAAAGAAAAAGAAGAAACCCACTAATCCTAAGGGCGGAGTTAAAAAGGTGAAGGGAAAGGGAAAGTCCAAAGCTGGAGACCCGGGGAAAGGCGAGTGTTTTCATTGCCACAAGACAGGACATTGGAAGCGCAATTGCACGGAGTACCTAAGTCTCAAGAAGAAGCATGGTGATGCTTCTGCTTCAGGTGCGTTTGTGACTGAAAACTATTTTTCTATAAACTCTGCTTCCTGGGTATTGGATACCGGTTCAGGTTCTCACATTTGCAATTCTATGCAGGGGCTGAGAAATAGCAAGGTTTTGAAGACAGGTGACCATACTCTCCGCGTTGGAAATGGTTCCAATGTACATACAGTCGCAGTGGGAGAGTATCACTTGGGGTTGCCATCTGGATGTATTTTGATTTTGAATCCATGTTATTTTGTACCAAGTATGCTATGTAATATAATATCCGTTTCTTTGTTGGACAATGAAGGATATAATTTTGTATTGCAAAACAGTGTTATGAACATTCACCTGAATCAAATGTTGGTTGGGTATGGTACGCTTAATAACGGAATATATGTCCTAGATCAACACACAGTTTTCAGTATACAACACACTAATAAAAGAAAACTTTCAGAATTAAATGAAGTTTTTCTTTGGCATTGTAGACTTGGTCATATTAACGAAACAAGACTGAACAGGTTACACAAAGATGGATATTTAAACTCTTTTGAATATAAATCTTATGCGACTTGCCAGTCTTGTATCAAGGGTAAAATGACCAAAACTCCGTTTACCGGACACGGAGAAAGAGCTACTCAGCTCCTTGGCCTCATACATAGTGATGTATGTGGGCCAATGTCTACACAGGCTAGAGGCGATTTTTCATACTTCATTACATTCACCGACGATTTCTCAAGATTCGGTCATGTATTTTTATTAAAGCAAAAGTCCGACGCTTTTGAGAAATTCATTGAATATAAACAAGAAGTAGAAAACAAACCGGCTTGATTATTAAGATGCTTCGATCAGATCGAGGTGGAGAGTATCTCAGTACAGAATTTGCAAACTTCCTAAAAGAGAATGGGATTCTCTCTCAGCTCACTCCTCCTTACACACCACAGCACAACGGTGTGTCAGAACGACGGAATAGGACCCTATTAGATATGGTCCGGTCCATGATGAGTGACGCTGAGTTACCAGTCTCGTTTTGGGGGCATGCATTGGAGACTGCAGCATTTCTGCTAAACAGGGTTCCAACCAAAGCCGTGTCTACCACGCCATATGAGATATGGAATGGGAAGAGACCATCTCTTAAAAGAATTAAGATTTGGGGTTGCCCGGCATATGTTAAAAAGCAGAATCCGGACAAACTCGAGACACGGTCAGTCATGTGTAACTTTGTGGGATATCCAAAGAATTCTTATGGATATCTGTTCTACCACAAAGAGGAACAAAAAGTGTTTGTTTCTCAGTATGCCACATTCTTGGAAAAAGAGTTTTTCACAGATAAAGATGATGGCAAGGTAGTAGATCTAGAAGAGGTTCTGGAGACACAAACTACAAATAACGATTTGGTTGAACCGGCTGTTGCAACAGAAACTGAAGAACCTCCGCCACTCCGTAGGTCTGGTAGGACTTCTCGCCCACCAGAGAGGTACTACGGTTTCCTCTTTGATGGTGACGGAGAAGATTGCATCATGGATGATGATGATCCTACCAATTTTCAGCAAGCTATCACGAGTGGTGACTCTGTGAAGTGGCTGGATGCCATGAGATCCAAAATGGAGTCTATGTACACCAACAAAGTATGGACTTTGGACGTTGTACCCCCTGGGGTAAAACCTGTAGGGTGCAAATGGATCTTTAAAAGAAAGATTGGTGTGGATGGGCAGGTAGAGACCTATAAGGCAAGACTTGTGGCGAAAAGTTTTCGTCAAAGACCAGGTTTGGACTATGACGAAACTTTTTCGCCCGTAGCCATGCTTAAATCCATTCGGATCCTACTTGCTATTGCTGCTCACTACGACTATGAAATCTGGCAGATGGACGTTAAAACCGCGTTTCTAAATGGAAATTTAGAAGAATGCGTTTATATGGATCAGCCAGAGGGCTTCATTGACAGTAGGAGCAGCGGGAAAGCATGTAAATTGCTTAAATCCATATATGGGTTAAAGCAGGCATCACGGAGTTGGAACATCTATTTCGATGATGTCATCAAAGAGTTTGATTTCATCAAAAATCCAGATGAACCTTGTGTTTATAAGAAGGCTGTAGGAAGAGCTGTCACATTCCTCGTATTATACGTGGATGACATTCTTCTGATAGGAAATGATATTCCTATGCTACAGTCGGTCAAATCATTCTTATCACTAAGGTTCTCCATGAAGGACCTGGGTGATGCCACATACATCCTGGGCATAAGGATCTATAGAGATAGATCCAAAAAGTTATTGGGATTGTCCCAAACCAGGTACATCAACACCATCCTATAAAGGTTTAGTATGGAAGACTCCAAGCGGGGTGCCTTACCCGCTTGCCATGGAGTCACTCTCTCCAAGGATTCTTGTCCAAAGACCGATGAAGAGAGAGCTCGCATGAGCATTATACCTTATGCTTCGGCAGTTGGATCTATAATGTATGCGATGTTATGTACACACCCAGATGTACCTTATGCACTTAGTGTTGTAAGCAGGTATCAATCCAACCCAGGGGAGAACCACTGGACAGCTGTGAAGAACATTCTTAAGTACTTACGAAGGACTAAAGAATTGTTCTTGGTGTATGGTAATACAGATCTCCAAATGGAGGCCTTTACCGATTCGAGCTTCCAGAGCGATAAGGATGACAGCAAATCTATCTCAGGGTTTGTATTTACCCTCAATGGAGGGGCGGTAAGTTGGAAGAGTTCCAAACAAGATACCGTTGCAGACTCTACGATGGAGCTGAGTACATTGCTGCAAATGATGCCGCCAAGGAAGCCGTCTGGATGAAGAAGTTCGTCTCGGAGCTAGGAGTAGTTCCAACCATTATTGATCCAATACCTTTGTATTGTGACAATAATGGGGGATGGCGTTAGCCAAGGAGCCCAGATCCCATCAGCGGTCCAGACATATCCTGAGGCACTTTCATTTGATCCGGGAGATTGTAGATCGCCGCGAGATCGAGATTAAGAGAGTAGACACAAAGAATAACACCGCGGATCCACTCACCAAGGCCCTCCCACAGCCACAGCATGAGCGACTTTTTGAGATGTTGGGTATGAGATACGCCAATAACTGGCCTTAGTGCAAGTGGGAGATTGTTGGATATATGTATGCCCTAGAGGCCATTATGTGATAGTGGATGTATCTATACATGTAAATATATTCAGTTTGCATTCTTGCTCGACATGATATTATGCTATCTGGTTCTTCTTTATCTGACATGTTGATTTGATCATGCTTTTATTCATTCATACATGCTGATAAAACCCTGAGGATATCGGCTTGACTACTCTGATTATGATAGAGATCATACTAGTGGGACATTTGTAGTCTATAAACATATCCTGAAATGTCCCTAGTCGCAGGTGTATCGAGATGGGGCATCGATATACCAGAGTAGACTAGCGTATATGATACTAGACCCATGTGATGGGCGATGGATGTTCCCACATTCATCGATGTTTGACATCAAGATCATATACGGGTGCTCAGTGCTGACAGGGTACACTGGACGGACTCATCGAGAACTCCTATATGGAATTATATCTATCGTCGGATAGCAGTTCTCAGGTGACACTGGTACAGGTTAGTCTGTAGACCCGAGATCGTCATGGAGTCTTGTGTGTTCTCCCACTGTACTTTATTGCCACCCTACCACGGCTCTACTGAGTCGTACAAACAGGTGGCCGTTGGGTACAGTCCCGAGACACACGAAGGCAATGAGCGATAGGAGGGGTTTCGTCTCTCCCGGTATTGGGGGTTGATGCTGTGCTGTGCCCGACTGGTTATATCAGTAAGTCCCTGGCCAGGGCTGCAGAGATTTGCTGATAAGTGTTATCGGTAGTTTCTCGATCTGTTATAGACCATTCACCGGCACGACTTATTGAGTTATTAGGGTCGACGTGACCATCCCTAGGCTCGATATGCAGCATACCTGACGAAGAGACCGGACTGTACGGTAGTGTTGCCGGATGGCTCGACGGGAGTTGTAGCAGGTTCGCTTGTTTTCTTCTGATCGCTCAATACCCGGGTGGCCGTTACGTTTAGCTGACCGCTTGCGGTTTGGGGGTACCTGATATGATCATCACCCTCTGCCGGCGTATTGACGAGTCTTAGAGTCCCACAAAGGAGTTACCCAGTCCAGGCGAAACGTTGTGGTGCGCGTATGCGATATGCGCAAGCACCCGATTAAAATGTGCGTAATTGATACCGAACATTGATCGGGTGAACTGCTTTTGGTGGGGTCATATGAGATATGACCGGATTGATAAATCAAGTGTTGGTTTATCATTTAACCATTAGTTTTCTCACTTAAAACCTTTTCTTGGATGATGGATGTGTGCATGCATGTGTGCTTTTCTTTCTTTCTTTCATGCTAGTTTCATGCACATATGAATGTGCATACATACACACATACATACACCCATCTATCATGGTTGTTTACATATGGAAATGGTGGCAATATAAGACTCACACCATGGATTAAATAATGGATTATTATTTAATTTTGTTTTTAAAACAAAATGAAAAGAAAATGATAATTCTTACTAGTTTCTACATTCTTCTTTTAACCTAACCTTGCTCACCTACCTCTTAACTTGAGTTATCCTTCTCTTTATCATTTAAAACTCAAGTTAAATAATGTCTCCATTACTTTAACCATGGTTCATAGTAAGAAGAAATAAAATATATATTGATATATTTCTTTTTCTTCTAGAGAGTTATCTTTCATCTCATTACCTCTTGTGAAAAATATTGCCTCCATCTTCTTCCTCTTTCTCATTTGCTCTCTAGTTTTTTCTAGTGAGTAAATACCACTTAAAGAAAGGTTTTTGAAGTGAGAACCTTAACCACAACTTCATTCTACACAAGCTTAGCCGTCTTGTTTAGAGTGTTCTCTTCGGTTTTACGAAGTTGCGAGCTTGGACGGAGAACTTCGTGGTGGATCGTCGTGGACACAAGAGGACTTCAAGAGGACCTCCATTCAACACCCTAGAGACCAAGGAGTCCAGCGAAAGGGTGCTACAAAGGTTCTAGTCTCGAAACCCTAGATTAGTTCGCTTTATATTTCGAAACCATAATTTTCTTGGATCGATTCCTTTGCATGTTCGTTTAGCACCATAAAAATTTAAACTTTGGGACATGTGATGTTTCAAAACTCATTATAGGGTGCTAGACAAACCTTACAAGTATAACCGATCGTAGTATAGGGATTTCACTTCCTATAAAGTGCATGTCATCCAAATACCAGGATAACACACCCAACTACCTTCTTACCATATCTATCTGTTGTTCTGATGAAGTCAAACTCTATGACTGTCGCATCAAAAATAAATGATCTATTTGCGCTATACCTGCTTTAGTCTATGAATAGACTTAAGCTACTTGCCCTCTATGCTTCCGCTACTCCCACTGACTACAACAACCCTCTGGTAGAGTCATATACACATGCACTTCTAAAGCTAGTTTAGAACGACGCTATACTCATCCTCCTGCCGGGTCTTATAGTCTAGAACAGCAGCATTGGCAAGTCTGGGTAAACAAGAACCTCCCTGTCACTGTCTCTGAGAAGACCAAAGTATCTCTCGGGTGCCTGAGGTTACCCACCATTTCTGCAGAGTGGCTAATGGAATGTCAATACCAATTGAATCTTTAGGATCTATTAAATTTTCAGTAATCGTTTGTGGTTCTGGAATCACTTCCAGTTCTACCATACTCCCACTACTGTTTTTGAAATGAATCCATTTTACTAAAACTGTGGCGAGTCAAGAACAATATATCTATTGATCTTCCAGATGGTAGAAAGTTAACCCTCGTCATAGCCCGGGATAACCCACAAACTGCCATTACTGAAACGTGCCTTGAGTTTGTCCGGAGTCTAGTTTTAATCATAAGCCGGACAACTCCATATACCTTAACATCGTTAAGATATGAACCATTCTATATACAATATAGAAACACGGGCACTAACTTTATTGGAACCAGATTTAAATAATGCAGCTGTCTCCAGTGCATGTCAACTAAGTGGAATGAGGCCAAGCAGCATTACTCATCTAGGAGTGCATCCATATATGAGTAACCTGAAAGAGAAGAAAGTTCTCAAAACCATTACTATCAACGGAATACCAAACACAAGTATCTACATCTTCGATCACCTTGAAGAATCATGATATTTGCAACATATGGTTCTCTACTTTATTCTTATACCTACAACTTCTCAAAATTTGGACGTTGTATTTCAACGAAATACTTGTCTAGAAGTGGAGAAGTCGTGAGTAAACAGAATATAGTACGAGTACCAACTCTTTTGTCCTAATGGACACCGGACAACATACAATACTTTGTACAAGTCCCCTGAGTTCGATAACTCAAACCCTGTGCGTCGTAGGTTGAAAACTGTACTATGGTTAAGAAGAATTACACCGCTGTTGAATGCACCTTACCTAACCATCAACTGATATAGGTAAATGTCACAGACATAATATCAAAAAGTTATATCTCACTTTATAAAATAAACGTACAGATATATCAGTTTGAAATTGGTGCATAACGATGGAAATTCAAAACCAAATATTTGCCATCAGGCAAAACCCAGGTGATTTCCTCAAATATTACCAATTACATCGAATTCTGATATAATGAGGATATAATCACCTAATTCCTAATATCTTACTCACATTCACCATCTGTAACGCCATACAGATGTGAGAATCAAACCTGGTAAATACATACCCAGGAGTTAGAATCTAATTTGGAAAACAGTTTTCATTTAACGTCACGCAGTGAAACTGAAATATGAAAATGTATCGAAGGAGTAATCTGATATTCCTAGTAACGCCTCTTCCATTATCCGGATTCATGACTTTAACCGTATAGTTCCATGCCCTCACTCCAAACCCTTTATCCTGTCTTTACTTATTACCTTCTGTACACCACCTTTAGGCTAATTGGTTTTCTTCCTTCCCTACCCTTCGGCACCAGCCTAAGGTTTGGAAGAAGACTATCCAATAAGCGTAATAGGTGTACTCACCTTATACCAGGAGCCCTCGCAACCTGAGAGAAGGTAAAGGGAAAAGAAAACTGAAAATCCTATTCTATTTCTCCTGAACCGGAAACCATCCTCGAATCTGGAACAAGTTCCTTCGAGTTCGTATGTAACTATACGATGGAATATCTAAGAAATGTGGATCTTCGTAGTGAAACGGAGTGTTCTGGAGAAATGCAAAGGGAAAGAAGGAGCGTCAATGATTTATGCGACTAAATGACAATCGAAAACCCAAAGTGTTTTAAGAAGGTTCGGTTAACTTGGTTCATGAGTTTTAGTTTAGGGTCGGGCCATGGTCGCTGCCTAAGAGAGAGAGAGAAAATAAACACTCACCGCGCACTCTAACCTAGATCAGAATGGTTTATCATTTTATCTGATCAGGATGGCTCCCACGGTTTTCTCGAATTCTCCTCCAAGCCTAAAAGGAGAATTAGTCAGGATCATGTAAAATCACCCGAGGAGTAATCCTACTCATCAGTGGGAATCGGGATCCAACTATCATCGCATGATAACTTGATGGAATCCTCTCAAGTTATCACACTCCGGAAGGTATGCACATGCCTGGCAAGTTTCATGTATGTTTGAAACTCCCGATGTGATTTTTACCCCTAGGACCCAAGTGACCTTGACACAGTCAACATATCAAAGGGTCCTAGTCAAGTTCAACCCGTCATTACCATGATTGCATTAAATCCACCGGTACGAGTCCTTGACACAGTCAACATGACCGTACGACTGTCCTAACCAATCCATATATCTATGCGACAGAAAAGCATTACAGAGCTACCGCACACTACGCCTTGACACAGTCAACATACGCATCACGAATACTAAGCAATACTAATCTGAAATGACGGGGATCTACGGCTGGTTTTTGGCGAAAAACGTTTAACGTAATGAACTTGATATCATTGAAGGAATCCAAGTGGTTTTGCAAATATATAGTGGCGCAAACTTTTGCTAAAGAGGTCACTCCCGGTGAAGGGATCTCGGCTCTTTCCTCGTCGAATGAGGTGCAGGATATTCCAAACTGAAAACCACGATGCAAAGAAAAAGAATCGACTATAGTAAAGTTATTACGTTGACGCAAACTTCTGCCCAAGGGGTCACTCCCGATGAGGGGATCTCGGCCCTTGCCTCGTCGAATGAGGTGCAGTATATTCCCAATCGAATACCACTGTGCAAAGCAAAAGAAAACGTCTGTAATGTCAATTTTAAAAACTTGGTTCCAACAACATCATATATAGGTTTGTTTTATCCTTGCATTGATCAGAATCAACGCAGTCCCATCAACTAATCACATCAGAAAAGAATGAAAATATATGATGTACGTATATTCCATCCGCATTCGCCACTGGGTCCCGTCATCACCCGTTAGGTTACTTAACTAACGACAGAGCGGGGACTGGACTAGCGCAGGTGCAAAACATATACAACATATACTAGTATATATATAAATATATAACAATCGTCCCAGGCATGATATAAAGCAACATCACAGAAAAGCGATAAGCATCACAGAACAAACGGATAATCTGGGAGCCTTGGGTTTCCTTTGAGCCGCAAATGAAACCTGATGTTCCTCGGTCGTGTGGATAGCCTGTGCAATGAAAACCTAAACCCTTATAAGCGTGGCAAGCTACCCGCCAAAACCAGAAGTGAGGCAAGCCCCTTCATCAAAGTGAATGGGCCACCAGGCACTTCAAGGAATCTGGTAACTTGAGCACCCCTTCGTTGGTCAACCTGTACCGCCTACGAGTGCGACGAATAGCCCGCCAATTCTAGAGTGAGGCCCCCTCCGTCTCAACGCCATGAGATGCAGGCCCGTTGCCCTCTAGAACCCGGCTATTCGTGCACTCCACTGCAGGGTAATCTTAGTACAGAAAAGAAAATAATATGTATAATGGTGACATCGACCTCAACCCGGTCGTGCTCCAAATAAATAATATACAAACTGGCAGTGACGGCAGTCCACATGTCGGACGCTCGCCCCGCAATATCAAATGTACAAATGAAACTAAACTTACTAACATTGCACCCAAGCTATCCACCACGACGATCCAACCACAATCACAGCACAACACAGAACATCAACGGGAATGTCACGTTCGCAAACCCGTCTAAAAGTCATATAGCAATTAGACGAGTTGTACCGCTCTAATGACATTCACGGTCGCAGATAGTAATGTATGTACTGGAAACATTTAAACGGTGTTAAATTATCGACTTCTAAACACTCCGAATTGCCCCAAAAAAAAGATATCATAATATCCAAAATGGGCAAAACAAGCAATACCACTGCACCAATATTCCAGAGACTAGAAAACACCAAAAAATTCAAGTCCAAACTCTATAGAAAAACCGGCCTCACCCGTTTTTTTACGAATCTAGCCTGGTCAAATCTGGCGGATAGGGCTTGTTTTTGTAGGGTGTTCTAGTTGTCTCATAAATAGCATTCTGCAATTGGTTAAATTTTTTTTTGAAGACTCTGAAAAATCGACAGAAACTGGAATACATCGGGTTGTTGTTTCGGAGTTGTTTCGGTTTCGATACTTTAACATTGTCTAAAACTTCTAGTAAGGGGTTTACGGGTTGCTCTGATACCATGTTGGGTTACGGCAGCCCCCGGCCATCAAACCGTGGCCAAATGCGGAACAAAATTTTTCTAAACTAGCGGTACCATGACCCGATGCCCGGATCTACCCTAAACCCAATGCTAGCAAGCAATATAAAGGAAGTTAGGAATGGTCATACCGAGTTGATCCGTGTCCTTCGGTCTTCAACCTTCATCCCAAGCTCCTAAAGGTTGCGGATCGAGTTCGGTTGCCGGTCTTCCTCCAACTGCGATGATCCACCTGAGGGAAACAGCGCAAGCTTCAGCCTCGCCAAGCGAGGCAACCGACGCTCCAAGGTTGCTAGAAATAGAGTGTGGAGGTGTTGGATTATCTCACTGTTGTTTTTTCTCTCATCAAAATGCTCTAAGAGCAACTCAAGAAGATCACGAAGAGGTAAGGAAACATGTGGCTTGTGCAACCAAAGAAAATGGCTAAGTGTTTTCTCCAAGTGAGAATGAGAGTAAGTGAACAAAAACCAAGTCAAGAAAAGAATGAGTAAGGCAACTCAAGAATGTGGCTGTCCCCTCTCACTCTCAATCATGCACAAAAAAAAAATATCTCATCTCAATTTTCCAATAAACAAATCCATGCCATACCTCTCTACATGCTCAAGCCCATGCTCATGCCAACTCACCCTCCATCTCATTTCCCAAATTGATTTTCTAAAAAGAAAATCAAATAATGAGGTCTCAAATCTTCTAGAAGCTATTCCGTATAAATATGGAATACAACCCGGTACACGTATCAAAATACATATACACGTATTCGTACAAAAATACGAATAGCCAAGAGAGAAAATGAATAGTGAACAATAATACTAGAATACATGTATATAAATTATTAAATCAAACCCTGATTTAATAATCTGGCTTAATCCTAAGCCGCTAGTATTATCAACCATCCGATTAAAGTCTGTGCAGCCTGTACACATATTTAATTGGACACCTGTATGTACTAACATACGTCATCTACACCATATCGCCTGAACCGTGAAAGCCCTCTGTGTGGGACTCTAATGACTCGTCAATACGCTGGCAGTGGGTTTAATCACATCAACGTCAGCGGCACTAGCTGTACGTAACAGCTACCCACGTATTGAGCGAAAGGAAGGCCGATGAGAAAACTCATCAAAACCCCTACTGAGCCTGACAGTGACAATATCCGTACATTCCGGTCTGTTCGTCTAAGAGTATCGCATATCGAGTCTAGGGGGGTGGATAAAGTCAGACCCCTAATAACGCGACATTTAGTGTCGGTATGAAACCTATCACCACCTGAGAAAATATCGATCCTGGATCGGTAATTCTCGTCTATCCCGGCCAAGGATTCTGGTGATGGCCACCCGTGCACAACGCGACATCAACCCCCAATACCGAGAGAGGCGAATCCCCGAAGATCCTCTCACTGTCTCCATATGGCTCGGGACTGTACCTAACTAAAACCTATTTACACGACTCCTTTAAGCCATGGTAGGGTAGTAATCAAAGCATAGTGGGAACTCACACGAGACAAATGACGATTTCAGGTCGGTAGACTAACCTGTACACATGTCACCAGGGAACTGCGATCTGACAATAGATATAATACCAACTAGCAGGTTCCTGGCGAGTCCGTCCAGTGTACTCATAACCCAATGAGCACCTGTATACTATCTTAGGTGAACAAACTGACACCAATGGCTTGTGAGACCGGCCATCGCCCCTCGTCAGGGACTGGATAAGTATACACTAGTCTACTCTAAAGTACTGATGCCCAGTCTCGATACTCCCACGACTAGGGACATTTAAGGATGTGCTTATAGACCACCAGGCTCCCACGTATATGATCGCCATCATAATGCTGGTAGTCAAGAAAGAATCCTATGGGCTCTATCAACATGTAATAGTGATCTGTAATACCACCTTAAGCATGAACATGATGATAAAGACAAACCAGATAGTATACTATCATCTCGAGTAAGACTGTTCTACCGGTATAGGTCCTCCCTCAATGATCACAATCGCGTGTCTATGATTCAATAATTGACTTGAGGGCACTATAGCCAACAGAATGCTTATCTAAAAACAGAGAACTCATAGGTAAACTGAATGAAATAAGATTACCAACCCCTTGTCCCGAAGGACACCGGACAACATACATTACCATGTAATGTCCCAAGAGTATACTAACTCAAACTCCGTGTATCGTAAATTGAAAAACTGTATTTTGGTTAAGAGCGTCTATACCGTTATTCAGTGCACCTTACCTTATGCTCAACTTAAAAAGATAAATGTTTATAACACAATTTTCAAAATTTATATCTCGTTTTATAAAATAAAGATACAGATATATCATTTTAAAAATTGGAGAATAATAGCGGTTATTCAAAACCAAATATTTTCCGTTAGGCAAAACCAGGTGATTTAATCCAATATCACAAATTGCTACGAATTTCAATATTGAGGATCAAATATTCATTTCCCAATATTCTACTCCTTCTCAGTATCTGTAACGTCCTATATATGTGAGACTCTAATCTGGTATATACATACCTTGGAGTCAGAATTAATTGGGAAAACAGTTTTCAATTACAAGTACACAGAAAAACGGAAACACAAGAATGTTTCAAGGGGGTGGCCGGGTATTCCAAGTAATGCCACTTCCAATGTCAGTTTTTACAATAGTAATCGCAATTTCTTTTGCCTCACTGCAACCCTTTATATGACTTTACATCTTACTTTCTATACACCATACTTAGGCTGGTTTGTTTTTTTCCTTCCCCACCTGTCGGCACTAGCCTAAGGTTTGGAAGAAGACTATCCAACAAGTATAACTGGTGTACTCTTCTAATACAAGAAGCTCACAGCTTGAGAGAAGGTAAAGAAAGGGGAGACAACCGAATTATCCAATTCAATTTCTTCAGAACCAGTAGCCATCTTCGGACTGAAACAAATTTTTTCGAGTTCGTATGTAACTATACGATGGAAGACCCAAGCAATATGGATCTTCGTAATGATACGGTGTGTTCTGGAGAAATGTGTGACGTTTTAGAAAATTTTAGATGATATTTTAATTTTTATATAATAATAAAAGACTTTTATTAAAGGGTATGGTACTAAAGTGTTATAGTAATTAAATTTAGATTATACTTGTTTGTAAAAGTGTTTTACAAGAGAATTTATAAGTTGTTGTGGGTTTAAGTGCAAATGGTAAGTAAGTAGGTGATAGGTCAAGTTAACCCTCACACACAATACACTTTGCGATGCACCATGAGCATACACCTCCTACTTGCTCTACACGCATCTCACTCTTTCTAAATCCACCTCCTCCTTCTGGCAAAACATAACTATTGTGATGTATTTGTCACGACCTGAAAGTGGCACGTGACCGGCACTTAAATCACGTGACATCTAAATACGTCGACGCGGTCCAAGTAAACCGAAAACCCGGAATCTAAACCTTTTTATGAAAATATTGGAGGTGAAATTTAAAATAGTCATTAGATGAAATCAGTTTAAAATATTCATTTAAATCTAAATAAGTATGTTCGAAAATCATCTATGACGTTTTAAAAATCGGCAGCACCACCTTTGTAAATTTTGAATAAAACCCGATACAAGCATATTAATATAAAATGCATTCCAACAGAAGCTAGCTTCCACGCCCAAACGGTGGAGCAACCACGCAGATAAAATACGACGCCCAATGGCGAAGAAAATAAAAGCGAAACAATAAACAACAAGAATAAAAAGGTCGACTCCAACGAGTGCGACGACCACAAATACATAACTTTAAGTCTCGCTTCTAAGTCTACAATTACACAAGTTCTGGGTTGATGGAGTTTTAACTAGATACAAAAGAATATATATACAACAGTGTGGGTATAATACAATAGTAGTCCACCTACTAATGCACTCACCGAAGAAAAGAGCGTGTCGCAAGCCGCTGATGCTCCGACCGGTATCCTGCAAGGAACTGGGGCACAACGGGGTGAGTTTCCAACTCAGTGATTAAAAGTATATCACAAGTTAGAAATCGAAATGAACAATGATAAACCTAGGTCATAAAGTATAGTACTATCATATCCTGTACTAAGATATACATAATGTATAGGTACTAAAATGCAATACTATCCATCACGTAAACTTAAATATATCATCTCGTATGTGTATAATCGGTATCCAGGTATAAACCTATAAGGTAGCCGAAATATATATGAAAACCCCTTTTTCTTAAAATAGCCGCGGGATAGGTATATCACTGCAAAAGAAGCAGACGTAATAATATGAAGTATAATAGGTATTTTATTTAAGATGTGCGTCTTGCTATTTAGTAAATAGTTTTAAGAGGTTTACAGTTTAAAAGATCCTCGTGTCATCTATTCATCTCAGAAAATTGCATTTCAATACCGCTCATTCATTATCTGTTTTGATATTTATCGGTACTATTAACCAATGTCTACTCAGTAATTACAGATTACATGTATCCGTGACAACATACTGGAAACACATTCAAAATCACGGATATAACGTGTGTGAGCCGACACTGCAACCGGAACTGGAAACCGACCGATACCCGAAGAGTTCTTTAGCAAATAAATGTGTGCACACTATTTTGGTCCAACACAATGCAAGTGTGCACACAACTCTTTGGAATGAACCATGGTGTGGATACCCATGGCACACACAAATGATGTCTTGTGCAAGTGGGGGGACAAGAGTGTTAAAGCTAAAAAGGTGTGATGTGATATAAAGCATCATGTTCCCTTCAAGCTACTGAGTACAACCCAGGCCTCTATATAGAAATCAAGCAGCACCAGTGGACTTGAGAAGACAACGCTAGACCACCACTTCCATACGAGCCAACTTGCTCGGTTTTTGGCCGGCCAGACCCTACAAATTTCCGAGCTGGTCGGCCCTCTAGCCCCAAAGATCCCCAATTTTCTGTGGTCCATCCCTTGCTGCCACGTCATCTTATTTTTATTGCTTGTTTATTCTTATTTTGTGCCTATATAAGGCAGATGTGTGAGCAAGGGAGAGGGGTCATACTTTGTATACATTATCACATAGCTTACACACTCTTTGTTTCTCTTTTCTCTTTTGTTCTTGTACATAACTTAGTTTCCCTTGAGCTCCTTTCCTTCTCTTGATCTTGCAACCTCTTTATTAAGCTTGCAACTTTAAAATTTGGTTATTGAACTCAAGGTTGTATCACTTGGACATAATAAAGCTTTCTTTTGCACTTTGGGTTCTTAGTATTTCTTACTTGCTTTACTTACTTGCATTTTCATTCTTGCTCTTTACTTACTTGCTCTTTTATTACCTTGCAATTTACTTTCTTGTAATGTTGTTCTTTTCTTTTCTTTTATCTTTTCCTTTGCTCTTTCTCTTTGTTGTTTTGGTTGTTTGTGAATATGGTGTGTTAGGAAAGAAAACGATATTATAAGTTAAGGTTTTCGTTTCTCATTTCCTTTGCCTGATATTTTCCATTGAACTCCGTCCAACCTTAAGCAAGCGCTCCGGTAGGCACCCTACCCTACCAAGGTATCGGTGATTCCTAACCGTGACCGGTTGCATTCGGTTTTGCCGGAGGCGAAAGCCAAGCGACAAGAACGGACGAACAAGGGTCAATAGGATGGATTTCATAAATATCGTGCTTAAGCACCCTAATCCACGTTGTTGTCGATTGCTCTAGCTTCAATTGGTCAAGCTCGGCTCAAAGGATTGAGAACGGAATCCACTAACTTACACTAACCTATCTTTTCCTAACAAACTTATAATTGTGCATATATACACACAGGTTAGATACGAACATTCCCGCCCTCGCATTAACTCGTCATAACAAGAACGTGAAACACTCCGTCTCCCTACGGACGACCCGTACTCATCGCAGCTAGCTACAAAGCGACGCCGTCCTGATTGCGGTTAACTTTAGAACTTTAAATATACGACACGCCAAAAGCAGCACCAGTAGACTTGAGGATTGCACTGAGCTCGTGCAACACGCCATTAAACCTCTAGGTGTCCCTAGTAGGAGGAGTGTTGTCTCCTGAGGGTTTTCAGCAGATACTCCCCACAAAATCCCGTCAAGTTTAGTTTCACAAGTTAACGTCGATTCTAATCCTACAGTTTAGCATCTAGGTTAGAAACTCTATCATCCTAAGTTAGAAATATTCAACCCTTATGTTTCACGCCTCTAATTTATTCAACCTCGGATCCTATATGTTTTACAGTTTAGAAAGATCTCGGCTTCTCTTGAGTTTTCCTTCTATAGTGCGGTCTCCAATCAGGGATTTTTATCATCTTTAGAGTAAAAATAAGTCTTATTCTTTATTCCTATCTTTCCTTCAAACATCGATTATATACCCTTACGTGTGTGCAAATTTTTTCACCCCTACACTTAAGAATTCAATTCAAGTTATAGTACCCTTGCCATAATATCTAATACTACTTCTTTTCGTTTAAATGATGGACGGTTTCACTCACACACCTTTCATGCGACTATTATTGCTTCTTGAGGCACCAACAGCCAATTACTGAATGTGTGAGCTTAAAGCGTAAATATCTGTTTCCAGGTCTTGACTTTATTTATTTTTTCTTTATTTTTCTTTTTTCAAGACCGGATATATTTTTCAATGATGCTCTTTTGGTGGTTAATTTTAAATACCGTTTTTTTCTTTCATACTAGGTTTTCCGGCAAGACTATTTCTGGGTATCCTCTACTATCCCAAGTTTCAAGGTGCGTGTATGTGCAGTTTGTAGGGTATATACTTTCTAAATTTGAACTCAAGAATAGAAACTATTTTTCAGACTTATCCTTCAGTAATGCTTTCAATACTTTCCCTTCATCTCGACTTAACTTATGAACTGAACTCAAGATTACCTACTTCTAAAAAAGCTGCAAGGACGTATAATTACCAAGGTTAAACAGAAGGAGGGTTATTTTTAGGGTTTTCAATTCCTAAGCCTAGGATTTAGTTATTTCTAATGTATTAACTAAACTTTCGGAAATAGAAATCTAAGTTACCCTATTAGCTAACTTGACGACAAAGTTTTTATATTTTTGTAGAAAATTTCGATTTTTATGAGTTTTTAAATAAGTATGCAGATGCAAAATATACATATGAATGCGAAGGTAGAAAGCTTACCGAGCACACCCGCAAACTTAAACTTGACAGTGCCCTCACTGTCAGGCTACACCAAGAGGGTCAAAATTGTCGGCGCTCTCCAGTTTTTTTTATTTTCTATTTTTTATTTTTTGTTTTTTATTTTTTATTGTTTTTAACAGAAACAGAAAACAAAATATATATACACAAAAAGCCCCCCAAACTTAAGTGAAACAGTGTTTCCACTGTTTAGGCGTTAAAGTTCAGTGTTAGGGGGGAAGAGAACAGTATCAATCTATACAAGACCTTACACAGGCAAAAAGTTAGCACGAACCATTCAAAAATTTTATCGCGATAGTGTGCAGGTTGGTGAAAGAATGTAGAGAGGAAAGAAATAGAGAATTCGCGAGACCGTATAGGGATAGAAGTGGTATACGGTCCCGGTATATGAGGAGAAGAATGGCGGAAGGGAAAAAGAAATGGAGTACGAACTTGAGGGTGAAAATGGAGTGAATAAATTAGTACAATTTGTGATGACTGATTAGTCCAAAGAATTGTGTTTACCGTAATCAGAAACGGCGTCGCTTTGCATCTAGCCGTTGAGTACGGGTCGATCCGCAGAGATGTGTAAATTTCTGTTTTTGTGTTTTCACGAGTTGATTCCGTTGGTTGTTTGGTTTTTGTCGATTGATTTAAAAACTAATTTATATGATATGAAAGAACTCGTTAGGGTTAGGTCTAAGGTAGGGTTGATGAGATCAATATTGTCACCTCTTTCAATGCCGTTTGATTAAAACTTTTTAGAAAATCACAACAATTATTAGCAAAGGGGATTAGGATGATCGGAAGAAACGAAGTTTCTTCCTCTAGATCTTTGTCCGTCCTTTCCTATTAATTGCTGCAATCTTCATGGACGTCATGTATGTCCGGCCTTTTATACTACGGTTCACCGTTACCTCGTAGGTAGGGTGCCGTAGGGGGCAGATCATACATGCGTGCATGAAGTTCTGGTTTTGAAAATATGTTGGCATTGAAGGAGGTGAGAGATATCCATCTCTCACTCCCTCCCTTATTCCTAACCCTAACGAGCGAGGGTTTTACTCGCTCATTAGGGAATTATCTAAAAACGACATTTTGTTGTTTAAGTTTTAAAGTGTTCAGATCATATGTTATAACTTACTGCAGATTAAAAATAGCTAACTAGTTAACTAGGGCAAGTAATAAAATTAGAACTAAGGCAGGAATAAAAAGAATTAAAAACTTACAAGAAAGTGATGCTCTAGATCTCCCAACAAATCTGATTTTTATTGATTGAAAAGAGGCATCCCATTTTACAGATTTTGAGTACAATTTATAAGCAACCAGTGAAGCTAGGGTTACAGACTCTCGTAGATATGAAATTACAGATTTGCCCCCTAAAAATCTCAACATCTGCACCGACACACCGACACGCCAAAAATCCACCGACACGGGCTCCAAACGGCCGCGGAACCGCGGCAATTGGGCGCTTGGGCCGCGATTCCGCGGCCCTTTGGTGGGCTTGGCTCACCATCTTTCTGGACTTGGTTTGGCTTTTCTTGGGCTTCCTATTTCCATATGTATTTTCTCTGTTGGGCTTCTTATTCTCCTCCAGATGTCTCAGTGAATACTTGTAGCGATCTTTTAACCGTTTCACTTTCGTCTTTTTGGACCTTGCACTGTTCTTCGTCTCGGCTTGAGTAAGGTCCGTCTGCTTGTTGGTCAAAAGTTCATTTTCTGTATCATCTTTTATCTTTTTCACTGTATTTGCTCCAAGAGTCTGTACCCTGTATCATGCAACAAACGAGCGTCAAAAGTGCCTGTTTACTTATAAAATGCATAAAAGTGGGGCGTATGAATTGCAATATTATGATATGAACAAATACCCCCAAACTTATCTTTTGCTCGTTCTCGAGTAGTCTTATTAATTTATTTTAACCTAGCCGCACTTTCGCAGGGAAACGCGATTGCACTGAGCACGTGCAACAAGCCATTAAACCTCTAGGTGTCTCTAGTAGGAGGAGTGTTGTCTCCTGAGGGTTTTCAGCGGATTACACCCACAAAATCCTATCAACTTGGTTTTTCGACTTTTGTTTTCCAATTAGGTTTTCTAATAAGGAATTCTATTATCGTCGCTCCGCAAATTATCCACCCATATTCTTCACACATCCTTATTATGTAACTTAAGATTGTACATGTTCTATAGAATTACTTAGAATTCAGCATTTCTTAAGTTTTTCTTCTAGAGTTTCATCTCCACTTAGGAATTTCTATCAACTCTATTAAAGATACAAGTTTTATTTTTCATTCCATTCTCTTATCTAAACTCTAATCACATATCCCACGTGTGTGTAATTTTCACCCCTACACTTGGAAATTCAAATCAAGCAATCGTACTCTCGTCCATTGTCCAAAGCACTTAACTTTCGCTTACACATCCTTCATGCGACCGTTAATACTTCTTGAGGTACCAACAGCCGATTACAAGATGCGTTAGCCCTTTAAAGCGTATTTCCTAGTTTTGCAACACCCAAGGCTTTTAGCAGTGACTCCCAAACCAGTTAGTCTAAGGCATTAGGTGATGAAGCACCCTCGCTAATTAATTTTCTAGCCCTAAGTAATCACAAAAACCAGTGTCCATTTTTTTTTTTTCGCTTTTTTTTCTTTTTATTTTCATTGTGCTAAGGATTTTAGACAAGAGTAATTCAAGGTCTCTTCTACTAATCCAAGTTTCAAGGTGCGTGATTGTGCATTTTGTAGGGTACATGTTTTCAGAATCTAAACTCAAGCTAGGAACTATCTTTCGAACTTATACTTTAATAAGTACATTAATACTCTTCCCTCGTTTTGGCTTAACCCACGAAGTGAACCCAAAATTTGCCTATTCCTAAATAACCTACAAAGACATACACTTTCTACCGTTAAACTTTAAGCAAGGTTATTTTTAGGGTTTTTAATTTACTAAGTCTAAGATCTAGTTTTTCCTAGCTAGTTAACCTTTTTATCAACTCAAGTCAATTAACCAAAATTGAATACAATAATTTTTATAATTTTTGAAATTTTCTCAATTTTTATGGTTTTTTCAGTTTTCTAATTTTTTTATTTTTCAAATTTTCAAATTTTTATGAATTTTTTATATAAAGATGCAATGCAGAAATTAAATATGCAAAATGGAAAGAAAATATATACAATATGCAATGCAAAAGATAACTATATACATTACCCTCTCCCCCAAACTTGAGCAAAGTAGTGCCCTCACTGCCCGGCCCCACGTCGCGCTCGTGAGCGTGAACGTGATCGTTCCCCTCTAGCCAAAAGTGTTTGGATTCCCCTCTCAATTTCCGTCAACCGACGGTCGTGATCTCGTGCAGTTGCCCGAAACTCATCCCTCAAAGAGTCGATTCTTCTCACTGTTCTTCGCATCAGTCGCGCATGCTCCTGGGGAGTTAGTTCTTCCCTGCTCGAAGTCGAGCTCGAACTAGGGGTGTGTGCAGGTACATTTTCTGCCGGTTCGGTTCGTGTCCAAATATCCGTGAGTCTAGAGTAGGACGACGAGACGCCCTCTATAAGTGGTCGAACCGGGACACCGTCTATCATGTATGCGTCAAATTCCTCGATGGGGAGGAAATATCGGCAGATTTGTGTAACAAGCATGGGACATGGGTATACGGAACCTCGTTTTCCCGTACCTATAGATTGGAGCAAAACCGTGCACATGTCGAACCTAGGATTTTTCATCATCAGCGTGTGTACGACATGTAACGAAGGGGTGAAAAAGGTCGTGTTGTGGGAACTTCCAAAAATATTGTTTTGTGCCCACCGGCACACAGTCAAAACGTTCGCGAAAAGGGTCCGTGCTTGGATGCCCTTACGCGGTTTTCGTGCACAGTCATTACCCATCAAGGGCATATAATATTCAAAGCGCAATGGGTGTTCATGTGCAGGTACACGTGGTATGAGTGTAACCTCGTGTATCAAGTTCCTATCGATGTGAATTTCACGATTTCCCCAATTTAGTTTAATGTACCCTAAGTTGTCAAGGCTATTATCTTCCATGGATTCGTAAAATAGGGCAACTAGGTTAGGTAGGGCAAACGCAGATGCATGATTATAAAGCAGGAAATTCCAGCTCCTTTGTGCGATTTCATGCGCGAAATATCTACCGTATACCTCGTGTTCGAAAACAGGGGAAAAATCTCTTTCATACTGCATTTTATGTGCCATTTAGATGTTTACAGTAAAATGATATGCAGTAACAGAGAGGATTTAGACAGAGTTACCTCCCCTGAAAATTTCAGGGGGTGAAGAGACCAGAAGGCGGCGGTTGCGCGGCGGGAGGCGGCGACGGCGGGGGAAACGCGGCGGCTTGGTGGAGTTGCTGCGAGATTTTTCTGGAGAGGGTAGGGGGCGGCGGCTAGGGTTTTATGAAGAGGAAAGAATTTAGGGTAAAAGAACAGAGGCTCGGTTTCCTTTAAATAGAGGGGAGAGAAGGTGATTTGCAGAAAACACCCTCTAAAACGAGTGTTTCATTTGTAAAATCAGCTCTTAATCTGCAAATTTGCAATTAGGTCCAAAAATTATTATTTTATTATTATATTTTTTATTAAAATTTTGTAATTTTTTATTGTATTTTTTTATATACACAAACAATATACACACCCCCAAACTTGTTTGAAATAATGTTTTGGGAAAAGAAATTTTGGGGGTGAAAGTGGAGGAAGATCAATCAGTGTAAATTAGCTCCTGCAAAAACAGGAGCTCCTCCGTAGGGTCCGCTGTGAAGAACGGTTTCAGTCGATGCCCATTCACCTTGAATAAGGTACCGTCTTCAGGGTTCTCAAGATCAACCGCACCGTGCGGATAAACGGTGCGGACTACAAAAGGTCCTCTCTATCTGGACCGGAGCTTGCCGGGATGAAAGTGTAACCGAGTGTCATAAAGTAGAACCTGTTGACCAGGTTCGAAAGTTTTTCGCAAAAGGTGTTTATCGTGGAACACCTTGGCTCGGTTTTTAGCAGTTATGGCATTATCATATGCCTCATCCCTCAGCTCCTCCAACTCATTCAATTGCAGCTTTCGATTGCTGCCCGCATCTCCTAAAGACAAATTCAGCTCTTTGATAGCCCAAAATGCTTTATGCTCGATCTCCACTGGGAGGTGGCAAGCCTTCCCGTACACGAGCCGGTATGGAGACATACCAAGATCGGTCTTATATGCTGTACGGAAAGCCCATAGTGCATCTATCAGTTTAAGTGACCAATCCTTACGGTTTTTGGAAACCGTTTTCTCCAAGATTTGCTTTATTTGCCGATTTCAAAGCTCGGCTTGCCCACATGTTTGAGGGTGATATGGTGTTGACAACTTGTGGGTGATAGAGTATTTGTGCATTAAGGACTCGAAAGTCCTATTGCAGAAGTGAGAACCATTATCACTTATTATCGCCCGAGGGTGCCCAAATCGAGAAAATATGTGTTCTTTAAGAAACCGAACGACAATTTTATTATCGTTCGTTCGGCTGGGTATAGCCTCGACCCACTTAGAAACATAGTCAACCGCCAACAGAATATACACATTTCCAAAAGAGTTAGGAAATGGTCCCATGAAATCTATGCCCGAAACATCAAAAATGTCCACAACCAAAATAGGTTGGAGTGGCATTTCGTTTCCCCGCGAAATCCGGCCCAAGTGTTGGCACCGGGGGCAAGTTTTGCAGTATTCAAATGCATCCTTAAAGAGTCGTGGCCAATAGAAACCACACTGCAAAACTTTTTCGGCTGTCTTCTTTGGGCCAAAGTGCCCGCCACATGCTTGATCGTGGCAAAAAGACAGCACACTCTTGACCTCACTTTCGGGTACACACCGACGAATGATTTGGTCGGAACATTATTTAAAAAGATAGGGCTCATCCCAGTAAAAATGCTTTACTTGGGATAAAAATCGAAGTTTATCCTGTTTCGACCAATCATTGGGTATCAGGCCGGTGGCTAAGTAATTCACAATATCGGCGAACCAAGGTTCGCAAGAAACGGTCAAGAGTTGCTCGTCGGGAAAAACATCAGTGATTGGAAGATCGAGCGTGGGGGAAGAAGGAAGTCGTGATAGGTGATCAGCTACTACGTTTTCACATCCTTTTTTGTCCTTAATGACCAGGTCAAACTCTTGTAATAAAAGGATCCAACGTATTAGCCTTGACTTAGCATCTTTCGTCGCAAAAAGGTGGCGAAGGGCTGAATGATCTGTATATACAACGACTGGAGAGCCGATTAAATAAGGCAGAAATTTTTCGAGTGCAAACACAACAGATAAAAACTCTTTCTCTGTTGTTGTGTAGTTGAGTTGGGCCTCATTTAGTGTTCGGCTAGTATAATAAATCACGTGCGGCATCTTATCAATATGCTGTCCAAGAACAGCGCCAATAGCAAAGTCTGATGCGTCGCACATGATTTCAAACGGGTGCGTCCAGTCGGGAGATGAGAGGATGGGTGCGGTGATGAGGGAATGCTTCAAAGACTCGAATGCTTCAATGCAGGTAGAGTCGACTGCAAAAGTTGTGTCCTTGGCCAGTAAGAGAGTCAAGGGTCTAGCAATCTTGCTAAAGTCCTTGATGAACCGTCTGTAGAAACCGGCGTGGCCAAGGAAGGCTCTAATATCTTTGACGCATTTTGGGGGAGGGAGGTTAGAAATCACTTCGATTTTTGCTCTATCTACCTCGATACCGCTTTGCGAGATGACTTGTCCTAAGACAATGCCCTCTCGCACCATGAAATGGCACTTCTCCTAGTTCAATGTTAGGTTCTTATCCCTGCAGCGGGTAAGAACAGCGTCAAGATGGCGTAAACACTCGTCGAAGGAGTCGCCAAAGATGGAGAAATCATCCATAAAGATCTCCAAGAACTTTTCAACCATGTCTGAAAAGATCCCCATCATACACCGCTGAAATGTCGTGGGTGCATTGCATAACCCAAAGGGCATGCAACGATAAGCAAACGTGCCAAAGGGACAAGTGAATGTTGTCTTGTCTTGGTCCTCTTTAGCGATGGGGACTTGGTTGTAACCGGAATAGCCATCGAGAAAGCAATAGAACTCGTGCCCTGCCAATCGCTCAAGCATTTGGTCAATGAAAGGTAAAGGAAAATGGTCTTTCCTTGTGGCGGCATTGAGTTTTCTATAGTCTATGCAGACTCGCCACCCAGTTTGGGTACGAGTGGGAATCAACTCATTTGCCTCATTTGTAATGACCGTAATGCCTGATTTCTTTGGCACGACGTGGATTGGGCTAACCCATTGGCTATCCGAGATAGGGTAAATGATACCGTTATCCAGACACTTGACAATTTCCTTCTTAACAGCCTCTTTCATGATGGGGTTGAGGCGCCTTTGTGGATCTCGTGCTGGCTTGGCATCATCCATTAAGTGTATATGATGTTCGACTATGAGGGGACTAATCCCTTTAATGTCCGCCATAGACCAGCCGAAAGCTTGCCGATTATTATGTAAGACCATCAAAAGTGCCTTCTCTTGCTCAAGAGCTAGAGAAGCTGATACAATGACAGGTAAGGTCTCATTATCACCTAGATAAGCATATTTTAGGTGTGTCGGCAAAAGCTTTAATTCGAGTTTAGGAGGTGAAACAATAGATGGTAACAATGGGGTATTTGTTTCAAACTCGAATGATTCCATCAAAGGTTCGAACCGAGTGTACGCAACAGTGTCGGATGGTTCAACTAACTCATCCGAAAAAGCAAAAGACTCCAATTCAGGTGATGAGTCTTCAAAGTCATCAACGAAGGTAAAGCATTCAAAATCATTATCCGCTGTGAAAGCTGCGTCGGATTCTAGGAGGAACGCACTAGTGGCGTTAACATTGCTGTGATCGAACAAAAAATTCTCGAATTCACAGTCCTCCTCCGCGATCTCATTGATCGAGCAAACATCGAGTACGCTAGCATTAGGCTCAGCCGGCTGACTTCCCAACTTGAAAATATTGAGCTCAATTGTCATATTGCCGAAAGATAGGTTCATTGAACCGTTACGACAATTGATCACTGCGTTGGAAGTAGACAGAAATGGTCGACCAAGTATTACCGGAATTTGGTTCCGGGGGTTAGCAACAGGTTGTGTATCCATCACAATAAAGTCAACGGGGAAAATGAAATCCCCTACTCTAATTAACACATCCTCCAGCTCTCCCCTAGGATGGGTTATTGACCGGTCGGCCATTTGGAGAGTACAGTGAGTGGGCTTAAGCTCTCCAACGCCCAATTGCTCGTACACATAATAGGGTAGCAAATTGACACTCACGCCAAGATCTAATAGTGCTCTATTGATGTTCTTGTCCCCAATTGTTATCGAAATGGTAGGACACCCGGGGTCCTTTTGCTTTGGGGGAAGGGAATTTACAAGAGCATCACTAATAGCACTAGCCACAAAAACTTTCTTTGGCACTTGCGACTTCCTCTTTTTGGTGCATAAGTCCTTTAAAATTTTTGCATATGAAGGAACTTGTTGGATTGCATCCAAAAGAGGGATATTTATGCTAACCTGTTTGAACAACTCAACAATCTTCTCCATCTGTGGAGTTGGTTTATTGGATCTCAACCTATTAGGAAAAGGAACATTTTGAAAGGTGGTTGAGTCCAACTTTTGTGGATCAGATTGTCGAGTTGGAACGGCACCCCGTGTAGATGTGTTCGTGTTGTTAGAAATGGGTCCGTTCGAGCTAGAAGAGGTAGAGCCATGTAAAGGGTGGAGAATAGGCTCTGAAGAAGAAGAAGAAGATGAAGATGAAGAAATCCCACCGGCAGGGGTGTCATTGTTCATGCCCACATTTTTCTGCAACACTTTTCCCGATCTCAACGTGGTCACGTCATTTACGTTATGATTCTACTGTTGATATGCAGCGTGTGCGTGACCGGGGTTGGGCAGTGGTTGAGACGGGAGTTTTCCTTTTTCGCACTCGCTCAAAGCTGCATTGAGTTGTGCAATTTGTGCCTCAATAGATTTGATGCTTTGATCGTGTGAGGTACTATTTTGCACTAAAGTTTGAATAGAAGTCTCAAGTCTTGCTGTAGACTGTGTAGATTGCTTAAGGAACGCATCTAGACTTCTTTCGAGCGAGCTAACCTTATCATTATTAGGTTGAACATAATTATTTGGCTGGTAAGCATTGTTAGGCACAAAATTGTTCACCTGATTAGGGTAAGGTTGTTGTTGAAATTGTTGCGGTTGAAATTGAGTTTGTGAGGGTGCCTGTTGTTGTTGTTGTGGAGGAGGAGGTCTTTGAAAATTGTTATTTCCTTGGAATTGTTGATTTTGGTTCCAAGCGAAATTTGGGTGACTCCTCCACCCCGGATTATATGTCGAAGAGTACGGATCGTTCCTTTGTCGTTGCTGAAATGCAGCATTGACTTGACCCTGTCCTTGAGTGGATGCATTATAAGGACACTCTTCAGTTAGGTGCGATGGATCCGCACAACAAGCACAGACAGTTCGTGGGGGCATAGCAGGGGCAGGAGAAGGCGATGAGATTTTGGTCTCAATCGCTTCTAGCTTTTTCGTAAGAGCGGCCATCTCGGCCTTCATGGCAATCGACATCTCGACTTGATGTATGCATGCCCTAGATTGACCACTAGAAGATGACGTGGTCTTGGTACTCTCCCACTGTATTGTTTGCTCACGAAGATCCTCAAGAAACTGCCACGCTTCATCACTAGACTTAGAGAGAAAATGACCTTGACAGATGGTTTCTAGCAACTGCTTCGTTTCCGAGTTCAATCCCTCGTATAATGTTTGGTAAAGTTGCTAACTTTCGATCCCATGATGAGGGCATTGAACTAGTAGGTCCTTAAATCTCTCGAAACACATCCAAAATGGTTCGGAAGGAAGTTGTGAGAATTGAATTATTTCATTGCGGATTCTGGCAGTTTTGTGATGAGGATAGAACTTTTTCAGAAAAGCCTTCACAAACTCGTCCCAATTTCTTATGGAATGTGATGCGGTGCTATATAGCCACTTCTCGGCTAGGTCACATAAGGTGAAAGGAATGACCCTTAGCCTTATAGCGTCATCACTCAATTGGGTTGTTTTCATCATAGCGCACACATTTTGGAATTTATTAATAAAGATATATGCGTCTTCAGATTCCAAACCATGAAATTTTTGCAGCATATTGATGAAATGTGGTTTTATCTCAAAATTGTCTCCATTTGCCGGTGGGGGTGAAAGACAGGTGGGTAAAGAAGTGCGGATGGGGTAAAAGAGATCCTGGAGCGCAACTCATGCGGGCGCTTCAACAGGCGGCTGGTTCAGGTCATTCGCACCTAACGGAGGTGGAATCCTTCCCGTCGGTAAGGTATTGTTGGGGTTGAATCCCGACATACCTTCGGTGAAAGAAATTGAAGTTGAGGGTAAGGAAGTGGACGGAGTGTCGAAATGTTCGTCTGTCGGTACCAACGAAACACGGACTAATCGGGCATCAGTATCCCTAGTCCAAAGTGACATACACTAAAGGGTAGTGCGGTCAGAAAAAAGAAAAAGACAGAATGTGGAGGTAAGATAACGTCAGTGAGGGAAAGTGGTGGAAGTGAGTTGCAAGTTTTCTTAGCGGCAAGTTGCAAGTTTTTGAAAGGATTTTCCTTTTTTTTATGTGAGAGTTTTGCAAAAAGGTTTTTCAAAAGGGACTCGTGACACAAATCAACCACACATGCACAATCAGGCCTAGATCTAGGGTCGTCTAGGTCTGCTACACAGCTCCTAACTAGGGCTAGAAATAGGACCTCAAACCGCCTCTTCACGGACAAGTACGGCCAGGTAAGTGGGAAGGAACCACCACTACAGTGGGCCTAATTAATAACCACTAGCCTAGACACCGCAATGTCGGTTAGGATAAACGGCCGATACCTATACTAGTCCTTTTCCTATTGAGCTCGATGTCCTTAGGTCTGAGTCTAATCTTTTTTTAATTAGCTGTGGTCAATGCACATGCTTTAGGTGTTTTCTGGGGTCCTGGGAATGGTGATGAAATCCCCACCCAATCTGAGTTTGGTCAATTAGGCTCTTAGAGTCCGATTAAATTATGCAAAATAGTTAAATTCACTTGCAATCAATTTTTAGCGCGGCGCAAAGAACCCTGCAGAAAATCTGTTATTTAGAAGGGGGGAGAATTTTTGTTTTAGCGCAAAGAATTCCGGCAGAAACTTTTTACAGTGGAAATATGGAGGTTGCAGAGGGGAGAGAGAGAGAGCAAACCATGTAATTTTTATGCGCTGACGTGGCAGACCAGCGGCGGTTCCGAGGTCTAGGATACCAATTTGCGGCGGAAGCGCGGTTCTTTAAGGGAATCAGGCTCTGAAACTTTTTGTGCTGTTCTGTGCTTAAAATTGCTCTCTGTTCTTATGCTCCTTTTTCTGTTTTGACCTTCTGTAAAACTCCAGATCCGCGATGCTTTGCTGTTCCTGCAAGATTCAAACAAGAAACCCTTCAAACAGACAAAAATAATGAAAAGAAAATTTTTGTATTTTTTTTATTTTCAGATTTTTATAATTTTTAGAATTTATATCAACCCGAAATCATACAAAACATAAAAATTACGCCATCCCCGTCAACGGCGCCATTTGATTAGTCCAAAGAATTGTGTTTGCCGTAATCAGAAACGGCGTCGCTTTGCAGCTAGCCGGTGAGTACGGGTCGATCCGCAGAGATGTGTAAATTTCTGTTTTTATGTTTTCACGAGTTGATTCCGTTGGTTGTTTGGTTTTTGTCGATTGATTTAAAAACTAATTTATATGATATGAAAGAACTCGTTAGGGTTAGGTCTAAGGTAGGGTTGATGAGATCAATATTGTCACCTCTTTCAATGCCGTTTGATTAAAACTTTTTAGAAAATCACAACAATTATTAGCAAAGGGGATTAGGATGATCGGGAAGAAATGAAGTTTCTTCCTCTAGAACCTTGTCCGTCCTTTCCTATTAATTGCTGCAATCTTCATGGACGTCATGTATGTCCGGCCTTTTATACTACGGTTCACCGTTACCTCGTAGGTAGGGTGCCGGAGGGGGCAGATCATACATGCGTGCATGAAGTTCTGGTTTTGAAAATATGTTGGCATTGAAAGAGGTGAGAGATATCCATCTCTCACTCCCTCCCTTATTCCTAACCCTAACGAGCGAGGGTTTTACTCGCTCATTAGGGAATTATCTAAAAACGACATTTTGTTGTTTAAGTTTTAAAGTGTTCAGATCATGTGTTATAACTTACTGCAGATTAAAAGTAGCTAACTAGTTAACTAGGGCAAGTAATAAAATTAGAACTAAGGCAGGAATAAAAAGAATTAAAAACTTACAAGAAAGTGATGCTCTAGATCTCCCAACAAATCTGATTTTTATTGATTGAAAAGAGGCATCCCATTTTACAGATTTTGAGTACAATTTATAAGCAACCAGTGAAGCTAGGGTTAAAGACTCTCGTAGATATGAAATTACAGATTTGCCCCCTAAAAATCCCAACATCTGCACCGACACACCGACACGCCAAAAATCCACCGACACGGGCTCCAAACGGCCGCGGAACCGCGGCAATTGGGCGCTTGGGCCGCGGTTCCGCGGCCCTTTGGTGGGCTTGGCTCACCATCTTTCTGGACTTGGTTTGGCTTTTCTTGGGCTTCCTATTTCCATATGTATTTTCTCTGTTGGGCTTCTTATTCTCCTCCAGATGTCTCAGTGAATACTTGTAGCGATCTTTTAACCGTTTCACTTTCGTCTTTTTGGACCTTGCACTGTTCTTCGTCTCGGCTTGAGTAAGGTCCGTCTGCTTGTTGGTCAAAAGTTCATTTTCTGTATCATCTTTTATCTTTTTCACTGTATTTGCTCCAAGAGTCTGTACCCTATATCATGCAACAAACGAGCGTCAAAAGTACCTGTTTACTTATAAAATGCATAAAAGTGGGGCGTATGAATTGCAATATTATGATATGAACAATGACCGATGTGTAAAAAGCGATTGTACTAACCTATTAACCCGTCGAGAAATGGGATCAAATCCCTCAAGATTCATGAGAAAACATGGGTAGACCGAACTTGGTAAACCAGACAAAGGAAGTGATGGTGATACGGTTTCTTGCGAAGTCGGAACAATGGAAAGGATGGAGGGGAGTGATCGAGGAAGGGTATCAGTTAAAGTTTCAGGTGGGTGTACATTGTCAATGAAAGGAACAGGTTGAATTGGAAAATCCGACTCATCAAGTAGAACTATTTCATCCTCAATACTATCCTCAAAAGTCTCCTCAAAAATTAGCCCATCCATGCATTTATCGTTAATATCAAGACGCATATGGAGTTCGAGAAAAACAGTTAATGACTCGGGATGATGTCCATGTAGGGTTCCTAGGCACACTATAGAGGTCTCACAAGGTATCGAACATGCCAATATAAAAATTTATGGGTGCCGAGAAACCCTAATACGGATCTTAAACTAGAATTCTAGGCGAAAAACGATTCAAGTTAACAACTTAACTAAAGTTCGGAAGTTACAACCGTTGTAGATCCGGTTACCCTCTTCCTTGGCTCCACGAACGCATCCTCTCGCTGTCCATCTCGAATCTCGGACTCTCGCGACGGCTTCATCGGAGAAGTGAGCGGAATAGGCCGTCGGCTTCGTGCCGAAGATGATCTACGTCGAGGCATCACAAGTTCAAGCTCCGACTTCACGAAGTTGTGAAACTTGTGAAGAAAACACCCAAAACAACTTGGCAAGAGGTAGAGGGTGAAGAAATAGGAGGTGGGTTCACTTTAGAATTGGATTTCACTCACTTTTGCTCAAGTTGCCATTGATGGCATCAAGCTTTTCTTGAAGAAGTAGATGATGAAGAAGAAAGAATATGATAAGTTTCTTATTTGAAAAAGAAACTAATATGAATACTTATCATATCTTGACCATGGTCAAGTGTAGAGATTAAACTAAGGTTAATAGGAATGGTTAGGGTTAAGGATGAGATAAGGATGGTGGACTTTGTCAAAGCTTCAAGAAACTTCAACAAGAGACAAAGAAAGCCACTATTCTCATCTAAACCTTTTCTAAATAAATAAACAAATAAATAAATAAAAAGGCAAAACCCTAATCATCTCTTAACCATGGTTTAATACTTCACACTTAACCTAATGAGCAAGCATCATCAAACATGATACAAAGATGTGCACAAAAGTATATCACATATACAACATGTACATCAAGTGAGAAAATCCATTTAAAGTGAACCAATACTAGTTAATGCAATGCAATATATCAAATATATAATTATGCATTAAATCATTAAATCAACATTTGATTCAATGATCCGGTCATGTCGCACATAACCGACTAGAATCCAATGTATCGATTTATCGAATCAATGATTCGATAACTAGGTCATATCGAATATAACCAATCGAAACATATATCATGAGAATGAAATGCGGTATCACATACACGCATTATTCTCGGTCCTGTACATATCTCATATGCGCTCCTATTTCGTTTCGCTTGAACCAGGAAACCTCTGTGTAGGACTCTAAAGACTCGTCAATACGCCGGTAGCAGATGATGATCATATCAGGTACCCACAAGCCGCAAGCGGTCTGCTAAACGTAACGGCCATCCGGGTATTGAGCGATCAGAAGATCGACGAGCTAGTCCGCTCACACTACTGTGAATCCAACCAGTAACACTTACCGTACAGTCTGTTCTGTTCGTCTGATACGTCGCATATCAAGTCTAGGGGTGGTAAACGTCAGACCCCAATAACCGATAAGTCGTGCCGATGTGAGGCTCATAACGGGTCGAGAAACTACTGGTAACACTTACCAGCAAATCTCTGATCAGCCCTGGCCAGGGACTTCCCTGTTACGGCCAATCGAGCACAGCGTAACATCAACTCCCAATACTGGGAGAGACGAAACCCCTCCTATCGCTCATTGCCTCCATGTGACTCGGGACTGTACCCAAAGACCACCGTTTTGCACGCCCTCATGGACGTGGTCGATTTTGACTTTCCGGGGCGATAAAAATAGACTTCACTTGACCTTCCGAGTAGCTAGAAGTCCCGTTATGGGACTTCCCGGGCTCGGAAGGCTCCATGAATCTTAACTGAAACATCTTAGTAGCCAGAGGAAAAGAAAGCAAAAGCGATTGAAGGTTTACTTGTCGTTAGGGCTTTTGACATACAAGAAATGAGGAGCAACTCTGCCAAATCTGCCTGCCTACCGCATGAACCCGATTTTTCCAATCTGGTGAATGAAAAAATACAAAGCACAGTGGGAATCACACAAGACTCTATGACGATCTCGGGTCTACAGACTAACCTGTACAAGTGTCACCTGAGAACTGCCATCTGACGTGAGGTATAATACCATCTGGGAGTTCTCGGCGAGTCCGTCCAGTGTACCCAGTCTCCACTGAGCACCCGTACACCATCTCTGATGTCAAACACCAATGGATATGGGATCATCCATCGCCCATCTCATGGGTCGAGAAGCGTATACGCTAGTCTACACTGGTATATCGATGCCCCGTCTCGATACACCCACGACTAGGGACCATGAAGGATGTACTTATGGACTACCATGTCCCCACTAGTATGATCTGCATCATAGTCCAGGTAGTCAAGTACACATCCTAAGGGCTTTACCAACATGTAACTATAAGACAGTTTAAAGAGACTAGTGTACATGTTAAGATAAAGAGGAACCAGACAGCATACTATCATATCGAGCAAGAAAGTCATCTCTATATATGTCCAAGCATCCAATATAATATACATCATCAGTACAATACTGACCTCTAGGGCATACATACAACTAACAATCTCCCACTTGCACTAGGGCCAGCTGCTGTAGTATCGCATACCGAGCATCCCGAAGAGTCTCTCAAACTGTATCTGGGGAATGGCCTTCGTGAGTGGATCCGCCGTATTGTTCTTCGTGTCAACCCTCCTGACCTCGATCTCCCGGCGATCAACTATCTCCCGGATCAGGTGATACCGCCTCAGAATATGCCTGGACCGCTGATGGGACCTGGGTTCCTTGGCCAAAGCCACCGCTCCATTGTTATCCCAATACAAAGGTATTGGATGTTCAATGGATGGAACCACTCCTAGTTCAGTAATGAACTTCTTGATCCAGACAGCCTCTTTGGCAGCATCGTTGGCAGCGATGTATTCAGCCTCCATCGTCGAGTCTGCCATGGTTTCCTGCTTGGAACTCTTCCAGCTAACCGCCCCTCCGTAAAGGGTAAAGACAAAGCCCGACTGCGACTTAGAGTCGTCCTTATCACTCTGGAAGCTCGAATCGGTAAAGGACTCCACTTGGAGTTCTCCGTTACCATACACCAAGAACATATCTCTAGTCCTTCGCAAGTACTTGAGAATGCTCTTCACAGCTGTCCAGTGACTCTCTCCAGGATCAGCTTGATATCTGCTTACTACACTTAGTGAGTATGCTACATCGGGTCTGGTACATAGCATCGCATACATGATAGAGCCTACTGCCGAAGCATAGGGTATCCCTTGCATGCGAGCTCTCTCCAAATCAGTCTTAGGAGACATCTCTTTGGAGAGAGTGACTCCAGAGATCGTGGGTAAGTTCCCACGCTTGGACTCTTCCATACTAACCCTCTTTAGTATGGTGTCAATGTACCTGGATTGGGACAATCCCAAAATCCGTTTGGATCTATCTCTATAGATCCTGATTCCAAATATGCAGGAGGCATCACCAAGATCTTTCATTGAGAAACTTTGTGACAAGAAGAGCTTGACCGATTGCAGCATAGGAATATCATTTTCTATCAAGAGTATGTCGTCCACGTACAATACGAGGAAGACAACCTTACTCCCTGCCACCTTCTTGTAAATACAAGGTTCATCTGGGTTTTTGACGAAATCAAACTCTTTGATAACGACATCAAAGCAGATGTTCCAACTCCGCGATGCTTGCTTTAATCCATAAATGGATTTAAGCAGCTTGCACACCTTGCCGCTGCTCCCACTGTCTACGAAGCCCTCTGGCTGAGTCATGTACACGCACTCTTCTAAATCACCATTTAGAAAGGCGGTCTTAACATCCATTTGCCAGATTTCGTAATCATGATAAGCAGCGATGGCAAGCATGATCCGGATGGATTTAAGCATAGCCACTGGAGAAAAGGTCTCGTCATAGTCCACACCTGGTCTTTGACGAAAACCCTTTGCTACAAGTCTAGCTTTGAAAGTCTCCACTTTTCCATCTACACCAAGTTTCTTCTTGAAGATCCATTTGCTCCCAATGGGTTTTACCCCTTCAGGAGCAATTTCCAAAGTCCATACTTTGTTGGTGTACATGGATTCCATCTCGGACCGCATTACATCCAGCCATTTTACTGAGTCCCTACTCGTGATGGCCTGCTCGAAGCTAGTTGGGTCATCATCCTCCATGATGCAATCCTCGCTCCCTCCATCCATGAGAAAACCGTAGTATCTGTCAGGCTGGCGAGGAACCCTACTAGATCGGCGGAGAGGCTGAGGTTCATTGGGAACTACTGAATCTTCTGGTTCCACTAAATCTTCAGTTACGGTTTGTGTATCTGGAACTTCTTCCAGCTCTACCACTTTGCCACTAATTTCTTTTTCAGGGAATTCCTTTTCTAAAAAGGTGGCATGTTGAGCAACAAACACTTTTTGTTCCTCACTGTGGTAGAAAAAATACCCATAGGAGTTCTTTGGATATCCCACAAACTTGCAAAGAACTGACCGTGCTTCGAGCTTGTCCGGATTTTGTCTTTTGACATAGGCTGGACAACCCTATATCTTAACTCGTTTAAGATATGGCCTCTTCCCACTCCATATCTCATATGGTGTGGTAGGTACAGATTTAGATGGAACTTGATTCAATAGGTATGCTGCTGTCTCCAGTGCATATCCCCAGAAGGAAATAGGTAACTCAGCTGTGCTCATCATAGAGCGCACCATATCTAATAGGGTGCGGTTCCTCCGTTCTGATACACCGTTGTGCTGTGGTGTATATGGAGGAGTCAGCTGAGAGAGAATCCCATTCTCTTTTAGGAAGTCCAGGAATTCATTGCTCAAGTATTCACCTCCTCGATCAGATCGTAGGATTTTAATACTTTTTCCGGTTTGGTTCTCAACTTCTTATTTATATTCTCTAAATTTCTCAAAAGCTTCTGATTTGTGTTTCATCAGGAACACATATCCGAATCTAGAGAGATCGTCAGTGAATGTAATGAAGTATGAAGAACCATCCCTGGCATGAGTAGACATAGGACCGCATACATCACTATGTATCAGTCCTAAGAGTTCGGTAATTCTTTCTCCGTGTCCCGTAAACGGAGTTTTGGTCATCTTGCCTTTGAGACATGACTGGCAAGTGTCATAAGATGAAAATTCGAATGGTTTCAAATATCCATCCTAATGCAACTTAGCCAGTCGTGTCGCATTGATGTGACCTAGTCTACAATGACACAAGAAGGACTCGTTCATTTCTGAACTCTTCCTCTTGTGTGTGTTTGTTATGCTCAGAACTGTTGATTGATTTAGAACATAAATGCCATTGCACAACGTGCCTGATCCAACCAACTTTTGGTTACGGAAAATGTTCATAACATTGTCCTGTAATTCAAAATTATATCCCTCTTTACTTAATAAAGAAACTGATATAATGTTGCATATCTTGTTCGGCATGTAATAGCATTCGTTCAGAACCAATGTATTACCAGTTGGTAATGCAAGGTGATATTCCCCGACAGTCTTAGCTGCAACAATTGCACCATTTCCAACTCTAATGTCTTTATCACCTTCTCCAAGTTCTCTACCTTTCCTGAGCCCATGTAACTGATTACATATATGGGATCCTGACCCGGTATCTAATACCCAGGACGTAGAGCAAATGGAGAAACAGTTCTCAGTAACGAACACACCCGAAGAAAATGCATCAACATGTACTTTCTTCATTCGGGTGGCATGGGAATCCTGGTATTCCCCTATATCCTGTTCATTCCTATAACTCTTATAAGAAAGAACGGAACCAACGTTCCCCAGCACAGTATAACATGCGGGTTCGGTCAATACATCCATATTATTATCTTTATTATGGCATGAAATGGTCGCTACCTGGAGAGAGAGAGAAGAAAACACTTTAGCGTAAGCTCGTGCAAGATCAGATTGGTTATTATCTTATCTAATCAGGATGGCTCCCACTGGTTTTTATCAAATCTTCCTTCAAACCCTAAAAGGAAAGACTAGCCGGGATTAATTACACACTACAAGTTCGCCAATCTTTCAGCCAGGCCAGTGTCGGTACTTTGAGGGAGGTCCCCCGTGCTTTCGCACGAACCTAATTACTGTAAACCTCGTTTTCCCAGAGACGTAACTTCGTTAACACCTTTCTAGACACCTACTTGATCGGCTAATTGTAATGTGTAAAACTCTCCCAGGAGTAATTCTTACTCGCAGTGGGTATCGGGATCCAACTATCTCATAGAAGGTATGCAATCTCATTGCAAATTTCAACACTTGAAATTCCCGATAATGTTTTTGCCCCAAACGATCTATGACCTTGACAAGGTCAACAAACCATAGACCGTAAGTCAAGTTCAACCCGTCATTTCTTGATTGAATTAAACCCACCCGCACGACCCTTGACAAGGTCAACAAGGCCGTACGACTACCCTAACTCAACCTGCATCATATGCATAAGCAGATAAATACTGGTTAGCTACCGCACACTGCGCCTTGACAAGGTCAACAAACGCAGCACGAATACTAAACAGGACTTATCTGAAATGACGGAGGGCTACGACAGGTTTTTCTGAAAACCTATTGCGTAATGAACTTGATATCGTTGTAGAATCAAATGAAGTTTTGAAATGGAGTGATTTTGAGGCTTTTCCAGTTTCGCTAAAGGGGTCACTCCCGGTGAAGGGATCGTCGGCCCTTTCCTCGTCGAATGAGGTGCGGGATATATCATATATATCACTGTGCAAAGAAAAACTCAAAAACAATCAAAAGCAAACCGAGTGTGTAGCATCTGCCAGTTATTGCTAAAGGAGTCACTCCCGGTGAAGGGATCTCGGTCCTTTCCTCATCGAATAAGGTGCAGGGTATATCATATATACCGCTATGCAAAGCAAGAACTGTAGCTACCTGTTTTGTTTAAAATCTGATTCTACAACATCTTAGGTTTCTTTTCTTTCATTAATCACATTAATGAAGTCCCATCATTTAAATACCTAAACATCACAGATAAATACGACGTACACTTATGCCATCCGCATTCGCCTCGTTGTCCCCTCGTGCACCGTTAGGTTAGGTAACTAACGATAGAGCAGGGCAGGGCTAGTGCGGGTGCAAAACATAAGTAACGTCTATATAATATATCATATATACTATATATAGTATCTATCACAGAACATCACATGATCACATCACAGATATCGCAGCAGAAGAAACATATGAAATATTGGATATACTAGAACGTCCGTGTTTTCAATACGAGCCAGTATAAAACACGGATTCCACGGTCGTGATGAATAGCCAATCCCACACCCCTAGACCCCTACGAGAGCGGTAAGCAACCCTGCCAATTCTAGGGTTAGGAGACCCGGACTCGACTCCTCAAGTTGGTCTCCCACTGGACCCCAGAACCCGGTTACTTGTGCTCCCCTCCTTGGGTCTATCCTAATGCGGAAAAGTAAATAATATACAAAAGGTGACAACTTCCGCTTCCTGGAAGTGCCCCAAATAAAAGAATATTACATACAAGTTTTTACATGAATGAAAATGAAAAACACTCATCTCACATAAAAAACCCCGGCTATTCAAACACGACGATCCAATATAACATATCCAGCAACACATAACATCAAATGTTATCAACGTAAGTAAATATGCGCATCCCAATTGTCGTTGACATATAGCAACGAAACCGGCGATATCACACATTACACTTACGGTCACAGAAAGAAAGTGTAAAACTACAACAATTGGAATCCGCAACTTCTTTAGACATCGCATGCCTAATCAAATGAAATACATAGACATCACATGCCTAACAGTTATAAACCCCGCATTTTAGTCTCATTATCGAAAACTCTTTTCAATATCAAGTGAAACTAAACCGCTAGATTTATAACATTCATTCAGTTATCTCATAACTGTTTGTGAATTCCAATTATTGTATGACATTCCAGATAAACAGAAAATGTTAAACTTTCCGATCGAACAGTCGAATACCCAAGTTTTCCCGATACAGCTCAACACATGAAATAAGTCTAACAACATTCAGTTCGTGCCTCAGTACCAACGGTCCAGCCGTAGAAGGGTCAAGCCAACGCCTCACATGTGGCACGCCGTACTCCCCCAAACCCGAAGGTTCAAAGGGCAGTTCAAGATGGTCACATAGTCGAGTTAAGGTTTGTTGTCTTCTAGAGGGTCCATCGCGTTACTTGCACTACTTAGAACGTCGTTAAACTACGGAAAAATCCAACACTTGGAAATTTCCCGACAGGGGAAAAATTGGGTATTTATATCCGGTCGAACTTTTTAACATATTCTAAAAATTATCCGGAAATACACAAAGACGAAATTTGATACCCCGATCGAAACACCGAATCCCCAAAGCAACCCCAGAAAATTCAACTCTTGAATAATTATTAAAAATACCCAGGAAAATCACCACTGGAAACTAAGAATTACTGTGTAAAATTCTTTATATATTGAGGCCGTACGGCCGCGGAACCGCCGGATTAGCCAAGCTCATGCCGCGGATCCGCGGCGACTTAGTGGAATTAGGCTCACGAATTTCACAGTAAACCTTAGAATTTCCTGCTGATTTTTCTGCATAATTTTAATATCGAAAAACTCCAGATTTTGGAAAAAGTCCAGAGAGCATGTTTGGTTTAGGGGTTCGGGTTCGTTCGGGCTTCAAATTGCGTCTAGACTTCGCCTAAGGCTCTAGCTAGGCTCTGATACCACTGTAGGGTTCCTAGGCACACTATAGAGGTCTCACAAGGCATCGAACATGCCAATATAAAAATTTATGGGTGCCGAGAAACCCTAATACGGATCTTAGACTAGAATTCTAGGGGAAAAACGATTCAAGTTAACAACTTAACTAAAGTTCGGAAGTTACAACCTTTGTAGACCCGATTACCCTCTTCCTTAGCTCCATGAAGGCATCCTCTCGCTGTCCATCTCGAATCTCGGACTCTCGCTACGGCTTCATCGGAGAAGTGAGCGGAATAGGTCGTCGGCTTCGTGCCGAAGATGATCTACGTCGAGGCATCACAAGTTCAAGCTCCAACTTCACGAAGTTGTGAAACTTGTGAAGAAAACACCCAAAACAACTTGGCAAGAGGTAGAGGGTGAAGAAATAGGAGGTGGGTTCACTTTAGAATTGGATTTCACTCACTTTTGCTCAAGTTGCCATTGATGGCATCAAGCTTTTCTTGAAGAAGAAGATGATGAAGAAGAAAGAATATGATAAGTTTCTTATTTGAAAAAGAAACTAATATGAATACTTATCATATCTTGACCATGGTCAAGTGTAGAGATTAAACTAAGGTTAATAGGAATGGTTAGGGTTAAGGATGAGATAAGGATGGTGGACTTTGTCAAAGCTTCAAGAAACTTCAACAAGAGACAAAGAAAGCCACTATTCTCATCTAAACCTTTTCTAAATAAATAAACAAATAAATAAATAAAAAGGCAAAACCCTAATCATCTCTTAACCATGGTTTAATACTTCACACTTAACCTAATGAGCAAGCATCATCAAACATGATACAAAGATGTGCACAAAAGTATATCACATATACAACATGTACATCAAGTGAGAAAATCCATTTAAAGTGAACCAATACTAGTTAATGCAATGCAATATATCAAATATATAATTATGCATTAAATCATTAAATCAACATTTGATTCAATGATCCGGTCATGTCGCACATAACCGACTAGAATCCAATGTATCGATTTATCGAATCAATGATTCGATAACTAGGTCATATCGAATATAACCAATCGAAACATATATCGTGAGAATGAAATGCAGTATCACATACACGCATTATTCTCGGTCCTGTACATATCTCATATGCGCTCCTATTTCGTTTCGCTTGAACCAGGAAACCTCTGTGTAGGACTCTAAAGACTCGTCAATACGCCGGTAGCAGATGATGATCATATCAGGTACCCACAAGCCGCAAGCGGTCTGCTAAACGTAACGGCCATCCGGGTATTGAGCGATCAGAAGATCGACGAGCTAGTCCGCTCACACTACTGTGAATCCAACCAGTAACACTTACCGTACAGTCTGTTCTGTTCGTCTGATACGTCGCATATCAAGTCTAGGGGTGGTAAACGTCAGACCCCAATAACCGATAAGTCGTGCCGATGTGAGGCTCATAACGGGTCGAGAAACTACTGGTAACACTTACCAGCAAATCTCTGATCAGCCCTGGCCAGGGACTTACCTGTTACGACCAATCGAGCACAGCGCAACATCAACTCCCAATACCGGGAGAGACGAAACCCCTCCTATCGCTCATTGCCTCCATGTGACTCGGGACTGTACCCAAAGACCACCGTTTTGCATGCCCTCATGGACGTGGTAAGGTGGAGATCAAAGCACAGTGGGAATCACACAAGACTCTATGACGATCTCGGGTCTACAGACTAACCTGTACAAGTGTCACCTGAGAACTGCCATCTGACGTGAGGTATAATACCATCTGGGAGTTCTCGGTGAGTCCGTCCAGTGTACCCAGTCTCCACTGAGCACCCGTACACCATCTCTGATGTCAAACACCAATGGATATGGGATCATCCATCGCCCATCTCTTGGGTCGAGAAGCGTATACGCTAGTCTACACTGGTATATCGATGCCCCGTCTCGATACACCCACGACTAGGGACCATGAAGGATGTACTTATGGACTACCATGTCCCCACTAGTATGATCTGCATCATAGTCCAGGTAGTCAAGTACACATCCTAAGGGCTTTACCAACATGTAACTATAAGACAGTTTAAAGAGACTAGTGTACATGTTAAGATAAAGAGTAACCAGATAGCATACTATCATATCAAGCAAGAAAGTCATCTCTATATATGTCCAAGCATCCAATATAATATACATCATCTGTACAATACTGGCCTCTAGAGCATGCGTACAACTAACAGTCCACACGGAAGTGAAAGGACATGATGAATAGGAGAGAAAAACTCATCCAAAACTGTGGGTTCATCATCCAAAATATTCCCAGCGTCGATATCCTCAATCAAGTGAAAATCAATTTTCTCAGACACCTCATCAAAAGCATGGATTTCAATCAATTCAGGTTCTAGAGTGGAGGTGTAGAGGTCAAAATGGTTGGGATTGGTTTCACTTGACAGGGTCCCATCACAATCGGGTAAATCAAACACTACAAAGTCGCACAACTCATTAAATATTCTATCTTCAATTGATAAATCATTTGGGACACTTGATAGACTTTCAAAACAGAAGTTGTGGGATTCAATTTGGGACGGGTAGGTTTGATTTGGAAGGGTGTACAGATCACTCTCACCACTCAATTCCTCAATCTGTCCTACCGCCTCATCATACATTGGAAAATGTGGAGCTAGTTGGAAACTAGCCACCGGGTCACTAGGTTATATGAGGGCGGCCATGGACGCATTCAAATCCATCATCTGTTGGCATGACGCTACCCGAAAGTCTTCTAACGACTGTTCCAGACTGAACATGGGTTGTGAAAGGGGTTTCAGTAAAAGATTCAAAGTTATTTGGATACTGGAAACTCCCAAATGGATGTTCAGAAGCAATGTCTAGGGACGGTGTAGAAGTCGGGTAGGATTGATGGGAATCGAATGGTTGGACAGGGGTAGGATTAACATTTGGATAAGAAGGTGATTGAAATTGTTGATCAAAAGAATTGGCAGCGGTGAAAGGAGTGAAAGATTGGTTACGAGATTGTTTAATACGTTCAGCAATGGACAAGAGACGACTCGTAAAAGGGGTATCAACGTAAGAAAGAAGGGAAGGTTGAAACGGTTGATACAAAGTGGATTGCGGAGTCCAGTTGTTTATCCTAGATGCTTCTATCTGATCTTTCAAAGAAAGTTTGGGCATGGAGGGATCATTCGAAGTTCGACCAAAGCAAGAACCGTATGAAGTAATGTCTGGTTGTGGGTACCAAAGTTCGGCAAGAGTTTTTCGAGGTGGGGTATCCATGATATGAAGAGAAGAAGAAAAAGGAGGAAAAAAAAAATGTGTTTTTTTTATTTTATTTTTAGTTATCAACAAAAGAACAAAATAAACACACAAAAAGAATCTGGAAAAAAACAATCACGACACGATGCCACATACATAATCGGTCTAGTGTTCACCTAGGTCAACTAAACCTGCTCAAGAACTTGATTGACGAAGTAAAACTGAGTCGAGAAACGGGCTCAAGATATACTGATCACGAGGCCAGGTAAGTGCAGAGATAAGGGGAGGTTTTCCAACACTTTCGCCAATGTCCTTAATGTTAGTGTATATGCCCTAGGGGCCATTATTGTATCATACTAGTTTATATATTACTTAATAGAAGCTTGGGATATTCACATGTATATAACAGTCTTGCTAAACATGGTAGTATGCTACTTGGTTTTTTCTATCTTAATATGTGAGTATACGTATTGATAGAGCTCTTAGGATCTTGCTTGACTACCGGCGTTGTGATGGCAGTCACACTAGTGGGGGCTGGGTAGTCTACAAGCACATCCTTATTCAGGTCCCTAGTCGTTGGATTATCGAGACAGGGCATCGATACTCCGAAGTAGACTAGTGTGTACGCTTCTCATCCCAGTTGGGGAGATGGTCTGTCCCACAGCCGTCAGTACGTCGTACTGGAGATAGTATGTAGGTGCTCGTTGGGTTACGAGTACACCGGACAGGACTCACAGGGAACTGTTGGATGGTTTTATACCAGTCGTCAGTGAACAGTTCCCAGGTGACATGAGTACAGCATAGTCCGCAGACTTGACACTGCTGCTTCGCCTCGAGTGTATCCCACTGTTCTTAGATTGCTACCCTACCACGGCTCAAAGGAGTCGTGCAAACAGGTAGCAGTTGGGTGCAGTCCCGAGCACTTGGAGGCAGTGGCGGTTAGACAGGATTCGTCTCTCCCGGTATTGGGGGTTGATATCGCACTGTGTCAGAGAGCCATTACGCAAAGTCCCTGGCCAGGGCAAGCGAGATTTACTGGTAGGTTCCAGTAGTTTCTCAGGGTGTAATGGGCTTCGCTCCGACACGACTTATACCGCTATTAGGGGACTGACGCTTGCCGCCCCCTAGGCCCAATATGCGATAGTCTTAGACGAACGGACCGGACTGTACGGAGATTGTCACATCAGACTCAGTAGGAGTTCGGATGGGTTTCCTCATCGGCCTTCTTATCGACATCTACCTGGGGACCGTTACTTACAGCTAGTGCCGCTTGCGGTCTGTGGTTAAACCCACTGCCAGCGTAGTAGTCGAGTCTCTAGAGTCCCACACAGAGAGTTTCCCTACTCCCGGCGAAACGATATAGAGGTCGTATGGTTTTACGACAAGGGTTCGGACGCATATGTGTGTTTACACACGTACGGCTTTCGGACAGTTTTTACCAGTCGGCTTTGGTTTAAGCCAGTTACTGGTATCCGGTTATTGGATTTATACAGTCTAAAGTTTTTCCGTATTTTTGCGGAAAGGAGGGGCGTTCTCGTAATTGCACGAGAAGCTTCTAGAAGATGGTGACTAAGGAGGTTTAGGTGGCATATACAATGAATGTGATTAGTGAGTCATATGGATGATTCATCCATGTCATTAATGCATCATAAATGCTTAATGACTCATGGAGATGAATCATCACTAGATATTATCAAGCATGGTTGTCAAATTGTTTTATTTTCTTTTCTTGATAAAAGAAATGCTTGATATATATTATCATAACTCATTATTCTCACTTCATTATTATCTTCACCTTCTCTCTCCTCAAGCTCTCCCTCTTCAAACCCTAATCCTCCCCTCTCATGTGTTGAGTACAAGGATTAGTTAGACTAATTAAACCATAACCCTCACTCTATATCACCTAGCTTCTTTGATTAGCACTTAAAGAAAGTTAGTTGCCTCAAGTTTAGAGGCTAAGCTTGGAGTAAAGCTCTCGGGTGGATCGTCTATTACTTCGAGAAGGCCGAGGAGGAGGTGGAGTTCGTAAAGACGAAGGACACGGTTCTTTAGGTATAATCCCTTTACATAGTAGTTGTTAACTTCTATGTTTGATGTTAGTTATCGTTTAGCTTCAATTCATGCGGTTAGTCGATGTTTAAGCAAAGAACAAGATCGTTTTTCATATTTCCGCCTCCCCGCAAGTCGTGGGATGTTGTACATCGACTTACAGTAGTATCAGAGCCTCGCTAAACAATAAATAACTTACTTGCAAATTTGTATGAATTTCGATTGGAAAAAACGAAACCGGAAAAGCCCGAAATCACTAGTTTCTGTCGATTTTTAAATGAAGTCCAAAAATTTTTCAGGGATGTTCAGAAAGCTTGAAAAGACAGTAGAATAACACCCAAGAAAATTGGGCCCCTGAATCGCCTAAAGCGCCGCGGAACCGTGGCGGATCCCACCGATCCGCCGCGATTCCGCCGCCGAGTTGGCGATTCAGGAACCCAATTTTCCTGTGTTGCTTCTCTGTGATATTTGGTATTTTCTGGAATATTTTATTTTTGCTCAGGTTTCAAATTTACAGAGAAGTATTGGAGCAAAATTAAAAGTGTTTAATCGATCAAAATTATACAGTATTTGCTTGTTGGATTATATCTGTGTTTGTATAATGTGTTCGTAAACCTCCCCTAACTGCTAGTATGTCGGTTGGCAGGGGGTTGCTCATTTCTGTAATGATTTTTACTGTTTGTGGATATGAACTGTGTTGGACTGTTGTGATGTATAGCCGGGGTTATGTGATGGGTTATTATTTAATTCATTTGATGTAAATGTAATTTGTTGTAATATTATTTTGCGGGGCACATCCAGGTTGCGGTTGTAGCCACCGTTGTATTATTTCTTTTTACTGTTTTTTGCTCCTAGGACAGACCCAAGGTGGGGTGCACAAACTGCCGGGCGGGTAGTTTTCCGTACCCGTTAGGGTCTAGAGTGGAGTAATGGCTATTCATCACAACTGTGTAATCCATCTTTTGTTGCAGGCTCAAAACAAAAACGGATTGCTTGCAAATCCAATAAAGTTCATCTGTGATCTGGAATGCCTATTATTGCGTTTGACGAATGTACAATATCTATATATGATAGCTATTTAGACGTCACTTATGTTTTACACCCGCGCTAGCCCAGCCCCCGCTCTGTCGTTAGTTAAGTAACCTAACGGGTGATGACGGGACCCCGTGGCGAATGCGGATGGCATAAAAGGACGTTGTATTTTCGTTGTTTTCTGCAATGATAGGTTAATGATGGGACACATTATTTATAATGCAAAGAAAATAAACCAAAAGTTAATCGTTGGAACAATTTAAAAGAAACCACTCGGTTAATTTTAAAAACAGATATTTTTAAATGCGGAGCTTTAACCACTCCTTTTAAAAGCTATCAGGTTCCTTCGGTTATATCAAGTTCACTACGTTCACGGTTTCGCCAAAACCATTCGTAGCCCTCCGTCATTTCATTTGGGTATTCAGTAGTATTCAAGCTATGCATTTTGGCCAAAGTCAAGGCATAGTGTTTGGTAGCTGCTGGGTTTTCAATTGTTGCATAAGATAGTTGAGTTGGTTTGGGACAGTCGTATTATCATTTGACCAAAATCAGGGGTATATAAGGATGGGTTCAAATTGACAAGATAATGACGGGTAGAACTTGACATGTGACTTATGACATTTTGACCAAAGCCAAGGTCATAAGAGCATGGGGCAAAAACATATATCGGGAATTTCTAAAGAAACTGAAATTTGCAAAGTGATGCATACCATTTGGAGTTTGATGAATGTTGGTAGCATTCCTTCAACATTATCATACGATGATATTTGGATCCCGATCCTACTGTGAGTATATGCTACTTATCAGGAGATTCGTCACTTAACGATCAATGCTATAAACCAAGTAGGTGTCCAGAAACGTGTCAGCGGGGTTACGCCCCCAGAGAAAAGAGGTTATTTAATTAAGGAACTTCGCGAATGCGTTGGAAAACCTCCCTCGAAGTATCGACACTAGCCTGGCTGAACGGTTAAGCAAGAATTGTACAGTGAGAATAGTCCTGGCTAATTCTTCTTTTATGGTTTGAGGAAGGATTAGAGAAACAGTGGGAGCCATCCAGTTTAGATAAACTAAAAACCACTCTAAACTTGCAAGAGCATCATGCTAAAGATTTTTCTTCTCTCTCTCCTAATTGCAGCGACCCTGAAAATGACTGGACTTAAGTTACTTTTAGAGAAAAATATACTGACAGGGCCAAACTATAAAGATTGGCTGCGGAATGTCAAAATGGCTTTGACCTATGACAAATTGGGGTACGTCCTCACCGCTACGGCACCTGCTGTCCCTGGTCCCAAATCCAGCAATGCGGATAAGGAAATCCGCAAAACCTGGGATTTAGATTGCGCGAAAGCCAAGTGCATCGTGCTTGCCTCAATGAACAATGAACATCAGAGGAGGGACGAGGATATGGACCTTGATGGCATATTTCTCCATACAAAAGAACTTTATGGAGAGCAATCTCGTATAGCAAGATACGAGACCTCTAAGAACTTGTTTCGAGCGAGGTTGGCTGTCGGGTCATCGGTAGGAGAACATGTCCTAAAGATGATCGGCTATATTGAAGAGCTCGTAGACCTTGGGACGACTTTGGATAATGAGCTCTATACAGACCTTATTCTCCAGTCCCTTCCTCACACCTACGCCCAGTTTATCCTGAACTTCAACATTCAAAGAAAAGAAGTTGAACTTCCGGAACTCCTGAACATGTTAAGGAGTGCAGAGGGCACCTTGCAGAAGACAAGGAAAACACCCGCTATGTTTGTTAGCGGTACATCTTCTTCCGGGTCCAAGGCAAGGACCAAAGGAAGGAAGAAGAAGGCCGCCACCAAACCTAGAGGAGGTGTTAGTAAGGTGGGAGGGAAGGGAAAGAAAAAGTTTGCGGTACCGGTAGTAGGCCAGGATGAGTGCTTCCATTGTCACAGGAAAAGGCACTAGAAAAAGGATTGCAAGGCGTGGAACGCCAAGAACCAGGAACCGAAGCAAGCTGTGGCTTCGATTTCAGGTGTGTTTGTAATTGAGAATTGTCTGTCGATCAACTCTACTTCCTGGGTATTGGATAGCGGATCAGGATCTCATATTTGCAATTCATTGCAGGCACTGAGAAACCGTAGAGTGCTGAAGGAAGGTGATATGACCCTAAAGGTTGCTAACGGAGCTAGCGTAGGAGCTGCGTCCGTCGGGGATTATCACCTAGGATTGACGAGTGGACACATTTTGGTTTTACATAACTGTTTTTTTGTACCAAGTTTAACGTGTAATATCATATCAGTTTCCTTGTTATCAAATAAAGGTTATGATTTCACGTTTGTAAGAGATGTTAACATCCTCCTTAATCATGGTTTGATTGGGTCCGGTACACTAAATAACGGTATATATGTTTTAAACCAACTCCAAATTTTCAATGTCCAGAACACACTAAAAAGAAAGTCTCCAGATTTAAATAAAGCTTTCTTATGGCATTGTAGACTGGGTCACATCAATGAGAGAAGGTTGACTAAGTTGCATAGAGAAGGATATTTAGACTCGTTCGAATATCAAACTTATGACACTTGTCAATCTTGTCTTAAAGGAAAGATGACAAAGACTCCATTCACTGGACAAGGAGTAAGAGCGAGCGAGCTCTTAGGACTCATACACAGCGATGTATGTGGTCCATTGTCTACACATGCAAGAGGTGGTTTTTCCTATTTCATTACTTTCACAGATGATTACTCAAGATACGGATTCATTTATCTGATGAAACATAAATCCGAGGCTTTTGAGAAATTCCAAGAGTATAAGAATGAAGTAGAAAACCAAACCGGCAAAAGTATCAAGACACTTAGATCTGATCGAGGTGGTGAATACTTGAGTGCCGAGTTCCTAGGTTACCTAAAAGAGAAAGGAATTCTATCTCAGCTTACTCTTCCATACACTCCACAGCATAACGGTGTATCGGAGAGACGGAATCGAACCCTATTGGATATGGTACGATCCATGATGAGTAATGCTGAGTTACCGCGATCTTTTTGGGGTTATGCGCTTGAATCAGCAGCATATCTTCTGAACAGGGCTCCTACCAAGACTGTGCCTACCACTCCATATCAGATGTGGACTGGGAAGAAACCCCATCTTCAGCATATGAAGATTTGGGGATGTCCAGCTTTTGTTAAAAAGCAGCATGTGGACAAGCTCGAGGCACGATCAGTAAAATGTATGTTTGTGGGATATCCAAAGAACTCCAAGGGATATTATTTCTATTACGCAGAGGAACAAAAGGATTTTGTTTCTCGTAATGCCCATTTTCTAGAACATCAGTTTTTAGAAAAGGAAATAAGTGGGAGCGAAATAGAACTGGAAGAAATTCCAGAACCACAAGCTGCTACTGAAAGTTTGGTAGAACCGGAAGTTCAAGAAGAACAGGACATTCCCGCACCCCTCCGCAGAAGTAGTAGGCCGTCTCATTCGCCTGAGAGATACTACGGTTTTCTCATAGATGGGGATAGAGAGGATTGCATCATAGGTGATGATGAACCTACTGACTTCCAGCAGGCCATCCAGAGCGGCGACTCGGTACGATGGCTAGGTGCAATGCGGACCGAAATGGAGTCCATGTACACCAACAAAGTATGGACCTTGGACTTTGCTCCAGATGGGGTAAAACCCATAGGATGCAAATGGATCTTCAAGAAAAAGATTGGTGTAGATGGACAGGTGGAAACCTATAAGGCTAGACTTGTTGCAAAGGGTTTTCGTCAAAGACCTGGTTTGGACTATGACGAAACTTTTTCTCCAGAGGCTATGCTCAAATCCATTCGGGTCCTTCTTGCTATTGCTGCCTTCCATGATTATGAAATCTGGCAGATGGACGTAAAGACGGCTTTTCTGAATGGAAATTTAGAAGAGTGCGTTTATATGGATCAGCCAGAGGGTTTCAATCAGAGTGGGAGCAGCGGGAAAGTATGCAAGCCGCTTAAGTCCATTTATGGACTAAAGCAGGCATCGCGGAGTTGGAACATCTGTTTTGATGAAACAGTCAAAGAATATGACTTTATCAAAATTCCAGATGAACCGTGCATATATAGTAAAGTTGTAGCCAGAAGTGTCGTATTCCTCGTCTTGTACGTGGATGACATTCTATTGATAGGAAATGACATTTCTATGCTACAATCTGTCAAAGGATTCTTGTCACACAGGTTCTCCATGAAAGACCTGGGTGATGCCTCTTACATTCTGGCGATCCGGATCTATCGTGATAGATCCAAGAGGATGTTGGGACTTTGGCAGTCCAGGTATATCGACACTGTACTAAAAAGATTCAGTATGGAAGATTCTAAGCGCGGTAATCTACCGGCTTGTCACGGAATCACCTTCTCCAAAGAGATGTCTCCTAAGACTGATTTGGAAAGGGAACGCATGTCTATTATACCCTACGCTTCTGCGGTAGGCTCTATAATGTATGCGATGTTGTGCACCAGACCAGATGTAGCTTACGCACTGAGCGTGGTAAGCCGGTATCAGTCAGACCCAGGGGAGAAGCACTGGATAGCAGTAAAGAACATTCTCAAGTACCTGAGAAGGACTAAGGAGATGTTCTTGGTTTACGGCGGAAAAGACCTCAGGTTAGAGGCCTTTGCTGATTCCGGCTTCCAGAGTGATAAGGACGATTCCAAGTCCATATCGGGTTATGTCTTTACCCTCAATGGAGGGGCGGTGTGCTAGAAGAACTCCAAGCAGGACACCATTGCTGACTCGACGATGGAAGCGGAGTATATAGCTGCTTGCGATGCCGCAAAAGAAGCAGTCTGGATGAAGATGTTCCTAACAGAACTTCAGGTGGTTCCTACCATAGTTGATCCAATACCTCTGTATTGCGACAACAACGGAGCTATAGCTTTAGCAAAGGAACCAAGGTCCCATCAGAAGTCCAGACACATCTTAAGGCGGTATCACCTGATCAGGGAGATCATTGATCGTCAGGAGATCGAGTTACTGAGAGTTGCTTCTGAAGAGAACATTGCTGATCCATTCACGAAGGCCCTAACTCAGATTCAGTTCGAGAGGCTACTCGAGATCATCGGTCTTCGATATGCCAGTACATGGCCCTAGTGCAAGTGGGAGATTGTTAGTGTATATGCCCTAGGGGCCATTATTGTATCATACTAGTTTGTATATTACTTAATGGAAGCTTAGGATATTCACATGTATATAACAGTCTTGCTAAACATGGTAGTATGCTACTTGGTTTTTTCTATCTTAATATGTGAGTATACGTATTGATAGAGCTCTTAGGATCTTGCTAGACTACCGGCGTTGTGATGGCAGTCACACTAGTGGGGGCTGGGTAGTCTACAAGCACATCCTTATTCAGGTCCCTAGTCGTTGGATTATCGAGACAGGGCATCGATACTCCGGAGTAGACTAGTATGTACGCTTCTCATCCCAGTTGGGGAGATGGTCTGTCCCACAGCCGTCAGTACGTCGTACTGGAGATAGTATGCAGGTGCTCGTTGGGTTACGGGTACACCGGACAGGACTCACAGGGAACTGTTGGATGGTTTTATAACAGTCGTCAGTGAACAGTTCCCAGATGACATGAGTACAGCATAGTCCGCAGACTTGACACTGCTGCTTCGCCTCGAGTGTGTCCCACTGTTCTTAGATTGCTACCCTACCACGGCTACCACGGCTCAAAGGAGTCGTGCAAACAGGTAGCAGTTGGGTGCAGTCCCGAGCACTTGGAGGCAGTGGCGGTTAGACAGGATTCGTCTCTCCCGGTATTGGGGGTTGATATCGCGCTGTGTCAGAGAGCCATTACGCAAAGTCCCTGGCCAGGGCAAGCGAGATTTACTGGTAGGTTCCAGTAGTTTCTCAGGGTGTAATGGGCTTCGCTCCAACACGACTTATACCGCTATTAGGGGACTGACGCTTGCCGCCCCCTAGGCCCGATATGCGATAGTCTTAGACGAACGGACCGGACTGTACGGAGATTGTCACATCAGACTCAGTAGGAGTTCGGATGGGTTTCCTCATCGGCCTTCTTATCGACATCTACCTGGGGACCGTTACGTATAGCTAGTGCCGCTTGCGGTCTGTGGTTAAACCCACTGCCAGCGTGGTAGTCGAGTCTCTAGAGTCCCACACAGAGAGTTTCCCTACTCCAGGCGAAACGATATAGAGGTCGTATGGTTTTACGACAAGGGTTCGGACGCATATGTGTGTTTACACACGTACGACTTTCGGACAGTTTTTACCAGTTGGCATTGGTTTAAGCCAGTTACTGGTATCCGGTTATTGGATTTATACAGTCTAAAGTTTTTCCGTATTTTTGCGGAAAGGAGGGGCGTTCTCGTAATTGCGCGAGAAGCTTCTAGAAGATGGTGACTAAGGAGGTTTAGGTGGCATATACAATGAATGTGATTAGTGAGTCATATGGATGATTCATCCATGTCATTAATGCATCATAAATGCTTAATGACTCATGGAGATGAATCATCACTAGATATTATCAAGCATGGTTGTTAAATTGTTTTATTTTCTTTTCTTGATAAAAGAAAAGCTTGATATATATTATCATAACTCATTATTCTAACTTCATTATTATCTTCACCTTCTCTCTCCTCAAGCTCTCCCTCTTCAAACCCTAATCCTCCCCTCTCATGTGTTGAGTACAAGGATTAGTTAGACTAATTAAACCATAACCCTCACTCTATATCACCTAGCTTCTTTGATTAGCACTTAAAGAAAGTTAGTTGCCTCAAGTTTAGAGGCTAAGCTTGGAGTAAAGCTCTCGGGTGGATCGTCTACTACTTCGAGAAGGCCGAGGAGGAGGTGGAGTTCGTAAAGACGAAGGACACGGTTCTTTAGGTATAATCCCTTTACATAGTAGTTGTTAACTTCTATGTTTGATGTTAGTTATCGTTTAGCTTCGATTCATGCGGTTATTCGATGTTTAAGCAAAGAACAAGATCGTTTTTCATATTTCCGCCTCCCCGCAAGTCGTGGGGTGTTGTACATCGACTTACACTTAATTAGACAACCCTTTCTCTTTTGGCGGTTTCTCCTTGAACACTTTCCAGACACCCCGGGAATGATATACCGTTAAGTGGTATTCTAAACACAGTTAACTTCTCCTAGTAAGCGCGAAGTCCTTAAGGCTTAACGTTTAGTTTCTTTTAAAATTTGTGTGGGTAAACGTTATGCTCAATTTCGTGATTTGTGGGCCATGGAAAAGGTGATGAAATCCTTTACCGTATGTAGTGGGGTTCGCTTGCCCTCAAGTCCGTATTAATGGATGCAATGCACAAATCAATGAAAAGGTTATTCAAAGAATCAAACAATCGTTTTTTACGTTTATGCACAGCACTGCAACAAATACGGGTTAGTCGTTTTCAGCGTTTGACTGCGAACTTGCAAAGAATCCTGCAAAGATAGAAAATTGGATGCGTCGGATTTGAGAAGAAAGTTTTAGTAATGTACGTACCGATAAATTTTCGGGTTAAGAAACCCCCGTTGAAGTGAATCCAAATAGTTTGGAAAGTTCGCTTGCACGGGTCAAACTACCCGGATCTTTGGCACTGTACTTCGCAATCACCTTAACTTTGAATGTGCATTTTGCTCCACACGATCGTCGTTCGCAAATCCGCAAAAATCTGAAAATGTCGAAAAAACAGATTATCAGTGCGAAAAAGCGATATGAATGCCCAAACACCTGCACACCAAAATTATAAAAAAAAATAAGCAGTAAAATTGGGACAAAGTTAGAACACTGGAGCACAGGAGAAAGTTTTGGAGCCAAAGAGGGTGAAACGGCTGGCGGCGCCGGAGTTCTGGTGGATCTCGCCAGTTTTCTTATGGAGTTGGGGCTCCAAATTTATTCTGCTGTCTAAGTGCTCTATTATTGTCTCAATGCTATTACTTATCTTTTCTGTTTAGATCCAGAGTCCTAGCAGGTCAGAAATCTAGAGAACAAAAAAAAGTTAGCAATTTTAGTTTTCTTGGTTTTGAAATTTTTTGATTTTTTAGTTTTTTTTAAGAATGGCTGTCACGACCCGAAATTGGCACGTGACGGCCCTAATACTACGCAACGTCTACAGGTGTAACGCAGTAAAAGAAAGCCAAAACCCAGCAATCTAAACCAATAAAAGACGAGATAAGATAAGAAACATTTTTAAAAGTCTTTGAAATCACAACCCAAATTCTTTAAAAGTCCAACTTTCTTTCTTTAAAAAATTTGGCAGCACCTCTTTCGTAAAAAACTAGCCCCAAAATTGGGTACAACATAAATATAAATAAAGCATCCCCTAACGGGAGCAAATACATGCCCAAAGGCGGAAAACAAGCACCAAAACAAATATACGATGCCGTAGCGAAGAAATAAAAGACGATAGAAAGGAAACAGTATAAAAGACAACAAGTCACAAAATGATATACAATATTGTTCTCACACAAGTCCCTAAGTCAAACATGAAAGTAGTAGATGGATAGTACCAGGGTACAACGAATATACAATACAACACGAATAACCACAAAACCCTCCTAAGCAAAACAGCACACTGTGAGCCGATGCGGTATCCGTAGCAAAAAATGATAGATAGATGAATAGCCTGCCTCGACTACCCTGGGGAACACCCTGCAAAACAACTGTGGCACAACGGGGGTGAGTTGCCAACTCGTGAATAGTAAATAACATATGCAGGTAATCGCAAGTATGCACGTACAGCGCGAATCTAACATATGCAATTAATAGCAATAAAAGGTCATATGAATGCAATAACCATGAAAGGTACACTAGCAGGTACAACTAATAGATGAAGAAATAACATATGACAATCGGTATGCAATAATCATGCACTAATGATATGAAACTGTATATACGCAACAATCATGAAAGGTACACTAGCTACAACTAATACATCAAGCAGTGCACAATCAATAAATGTGGAGTATGGAATGAAATATGTCATTTCCACGGAATCCTGACATCGTGGTAGGATCACTATCCAACAAGACAATCCAAATCCCAAATCCTCAAATCAGCCCCCAAATTGGCTCTCATATCATATAAGTCTCACAATTCCTTAATGTACAATATCGAATAAAACTCTTATATCCTGAATGTACAAATCAGCAAGCTCATATATATCCTGTATCAAATCTTAAATAAATCCCCTATATCCCAAATCCAATATCAAGTAAAAATCTAACACCCTAAATATATTTGCATGAATAGATATGATGATGTATATAAATTAATGTCAATACACATATATTAGCGTCCCATTCCACTAATATTGGTGTAAAAAAATATATAACAGCGTCCCATTCCACTGTTATATATACAAAGGAGTAAAAAGAAATATTATGAAACCAATGTGTCAAGCATCGACACAGAAATGCAGGTCTATTAGGTGCTGTCACCAAGACTGGCACCTTGATAGGTACGTATTACATGCTATCCGAAAAGCACGAGTGCCTAGCTCTGACCCTCGTATTTCTACGTATCCATACATACATGTCTCCCATCGGTATCCCCATGATAACCGCCGAGTCATTGGTAATATCACCAGAAAGTATGGTTTCCCCTGCAACTCATCGTCTAGCACCTCGACCTTATTCTTGCCTCGGGGTACCTCCGGGCCCCACCATGTACCCGCACACGGACCCCTCCTTTCCTCGCGTGGGGTATATATATATCCGAACCGATAAATCTCATGGTGGCTGCAGAAATATCATATCAAGGGAAACCGGGTTTTTCAAAGAATGCATAATTTCATGAACTCCCACGGTCCCCAAATCCAGAAAACATCATGAAAAATCCATATCACAATGCGAAAATCCATGAATATAATATATGCAATATAAAACTGTAATGAAAGCATATAAAGGAAAAGCAGCTAATTAACTGCAACAAGTTAATATAAATATCATGTGGTTCCTAATTTTCTCCAATTCTAAAATACATCAAGTAAAGGTAAACATGTAGCTATAACCAGATATATGTGTAAATCATAAGGTATAGCAAGATATATGTATCTACCTATAAGTAATGATATAGTATACCCCCTGGGTATAAGTGAAATATGTGAACAAGGTATACCTGTAGCTATGTCATAAAGTGTGTAAGTACCTATCACTAATGGTATAACACCCTATAGGTATACAGGTATCTAGCATGCAAGTATGTGAAGGCATATGTGTAAGCATGTGGATATACAGGTATGCTATATATCATATGCGATAAGAAATATGAATCAATGTCCCAATGTCCCTAACCAAGCAATATCATATCTATAAGTGGGTTGTGCGTGACATGGCAATTATTAACGGTGTGTGTAGCATACAATCAGTGCTCGTGCAACATGAGTCGTCAATAATATGTGCAGTGTCCTAAGGATACTAGTCCAAGCACAACAATAACTAAGTAGTAGGGTAGATGCGCAATTCTAAATATGACATAGAATATGCGACAAAAGTAACATCTCTAGCCCAGACACATAACGTCATGCGGGCGATTCCCCTGTAGATGTTAAATCTACTCACCAACGCTCCAAGCTAGGTGAAGTCTACCACCTGTTTTCCCTTTGTAGCAGTGTCTGAAGTCCCCGCCTGCGAACCTGCAACATAAACAACAAAACAAGTATATATTAATAATAGACCTAAAATACTTACCATCTACACGGACCAACATGACACACCTACATACTCTAAATGGTTCGTGTTGTAGCTAACGCGTATAGCGACACTACGAAACCAACTCAGCACAACAGCAACACGGAACACGCATCGTATCATATAACGTATCGCATGAAACGAAACACTAGAAATATGCAAAGTGGTCCAAGATTTTTCTGTACTAACAATTTGTAAAAATTGCAAGTACCATGTGACTATAAATAACCCCAGAGACCCCTACCCAAAAACCCAACACCCAAGTCCCCAGTCTGGCCGCAAATTGCGGCCAGAAGCAATAAATCTGTGGCCCGGTCATGATGGAATAGGTTCGTATTTTGAGGGTAGGTTCTAGGTCACTACACTATGTTACTGTCAAGTCAATTTTTGCAAAAAGTACCTGGTTTAACAGCAGATCATCCGAGACCCCAAAACAACACTAAAAATACGATATTTATTCGAAACGATACGATACGCGATAAAAACAGCAACTTTAAAGCTAAGCTACACAATAAACACCTAAAGAACAGAAAGAGATCAATACCTACACAAAAGAACTCAAAGATCTAAGCTTTGCATGCTCCTAGGAATCCATGAGGCAAATCCAAGATAAAGATGTGATTTTGATGAGATTTTTGAAGTTTACCGATGGATTTGTGAAGAAAAGGTGAAAAGAAGCTAAGTGTTCAGTTGTTGTGAGAGGAATGAGAGAAAAAGGAAAGAGATAGATAAATGAGAGAGAGAGAATGATAAAGAGAGTGGGACGTGAGTGTAGGGTGAGGTGAGAGGTGAGTGCAACCATAGCATTAACTCCCATTTAATGCCTTCACACAAGTCACCATGCTACCAATCACACAAACAAAACCCTAAAAAATATCTCCTTCTCACTTAACAAATATCTAGGAAAAGATTAAGGATTTGATTAACAAGGATTAGGTTAAGGGTCATGGTTGCTAAGAACAAAATTAGCACAAAAAAAACTCACACTTTACGTGCACACGTGCATGCATGCTTATAACAAATAATAATAATTTGTTAATTAAATGTTATAAAATGTGAGAAACCCGAATTGGTAAACTTTTTACAGTAAACCCGCATTAATGTCTAAACGAACACTAACCGAAATCTAAGGCGTTTCAATCTCCCCCCTTATAAAAATTCATCCCCGAATTTAAAATTCTCACTAAGCGTACCTTCAAAGAGAAGATTACGACTCTCATATCTCGCTCGTAGCCTTACAAGCGATTACCTCACCATACGGCTACGTCCAAGAAAACCCTTCACAGATGGCAAGACCCTTGACTAAAGTTTCTTCACCTGCCGAGCCATTAACACAATTGGCTGCTGGTGAACGAAAGATCGCGTCCAAGCTAAATGGTCTGATGCTGAATCATGTTAGAAAGGTCACGAAGGTAATTACAAAGTATCGACACAAGGAATACGGGGTGAATACTCAATAATGTGGGCGGAAGTGGCAAATTAAAGGCAACGGAACTAACTCGCTTTAAGGATCTCAAAAAGACTTACAATTCTGGGATAAGCTTCACAAAACTCAACACGTCTTTCATCGGAAAAAGTTCCGTAGGAATACATGATCTTCCACTGCGAACTCAAGTCTACGACCATCCCGGTTGGTATAAGACCTCTGTCCGCAATGGAAAATTCTCATCCTGACCTAAAACAATTGGATCATCTCCGAAGTCTCTAGACTAGCTGGGGTCCAAAAATCCTACTACGTAGAGTCAGAAAAACTGACTGGTGATCGGCACGACCTAACCTCTAAACCTAAAGGTTGCTAATTGGAATGTTTCCTGATAACTGCTACCAAAGGAGAACCCTAACAATGGCAAGTGACGATCCCAACTGCTTACGCACAAGCATATCCTCCATAGTCGGTATAGTCCGCTCTCACACAACCATCATCCTGCGGATGGAAAGATGGAGCTAAAACTCAACCAATACCCAAGGGTTCCTGAACTCCTGCCAAAGACGGCAATCAAATAGGGTGCCTTTATTGGATACGACCCATGAAGAAACTCCGTGCAATGCACAAACTTAACAAAGAAAACCTGAACAAACTGAGCAAAACCAGACAACAAGCATCCGAATGGAGTCACACCCTGACTAAATCTGGGTAGACACCAAAACGAAATTCGTGGAGATCTGCTCCCACTCCCACTTCGGAACGGTTAAATGTTGCAACTCTCCACCCGGTCTCATATGCTCAACCAAAGTACACCACAAGACAGACACCTTGAAACGAAACCCAAAACTTCTCTTTACATCCCTGCCCACCCGTAACTATCTCACAAGTCACGTCAATGTTGGTGGAACTTGAATGAGTACAGAGAGTTGATAGATATGCCTGCTCTAGGATTTCACGTCTCTACCCAATAGCATCAGGTACACAAACACGTCCTTAAACTTAGCACACCCTTGTCACCTATTAAGGATCCGAATCATTACCCAGCCGAGTATGCACAAGAATCTTTGATGAACGAGCATCAGCGGGCAGTGCCTCGCGAAAGCGATTAAGGAAAAGTGGTCGGGCACGGACATGAGCAAGTTGTTCCCTCAGTAGAGGCGAACACAAGCTGTACTCAACGAACGCACAAGAACTGCAAATCTGCAGAAGACTGTCTCAACAATCAAAACCCGCTGCAGGAAGATATACATTAAGCTCTGGCGGTCCGTGAAAATCTGAGAGGACTCTCGAACAAGTAGTGTCTCCAAATCTCCAACGCAAGACTACCGCGGCCATCTCCAGATCATGAGTGGAATATCCTGCTCGTACTTCCTCTAAATGTCGGGAAGTAAAAATGATAACTCTATAGTGTCATCTCAGTACACAATCGAGCCCCACTCGCAAAACATTACAGTTAAACAACAAGTCGCCCGAACCAGAAGCAAAGAAAGAACTGATGCAGTTGTTAACCGTGTAAGGCCACGGTAGCGCCCCGGCCGTCTGTCCGAGGCCAAAATGCGGAAACGAAACGTTTTCAAAACTAGAAAACCGGTGCTACCACGTACTATAAATTCGGATCGGACCATTAACCTACTACTAGCTATCTAGAGAAGGGATAGAATGCTATACCGAGCGATCCGTGTCCTTCGGTCTTCGGCCACCATCCCAAGCTCCCCGCGGCAACTTCGGTCTTCATCTTCTCGTCGGAAAGGGCACCACATCGAGAAGTCTTTTTATGGGCTCCCGCTTCGTCCGAAGCAACTCGGGCACGAAGTGTGCCAGCCGACGTGCCCAAAGTTGAAGTAGAGTATGTTGTGATCACTTTTTCTCTTGCATCCATGGCTTGGATGGAGGTTAGAGATGTTGCCATTGATGGAAGTAACAAGCTAGAGGAAGAAGAAGAAGGAGGCTTTCTTTTTCTTTTCTTTCATATTCTTTTCTTGTGATAGAATGAGAGTGAGAGAGAGTGAGATGATAAAATTACAAGACCAAAACTACAACCAAGGCAGCCCCTCTCTCTCTCTCTTCCTCTCATATCATCACAAATCGATCCATTAATGTGACATATTTTCTAAAAAAGAGACCATGACTCATAGTATATGTCTATGTCATATTAATGCATCTAATGATGATTTCTAGCTAACTAATTCCATTAACCAAACATTAATCCAAACGTTTGGTCCAACAAAAAAATCCGGCAACATCTAAAGTAAACTCGTGACGGATCACAAGGATACCCCTCACCGGTATATACATACCTGCATCAGCATTCCGACCGAATGCAAATGCGATGAGACTAAAGTAATCCAACAAATCTAATACTAGGATCCGGCTTAAACAAAAGCCCACTAGTATGATCCGCCCGATCATGATCTGTGCAATACCGCACGTATATGATCGGACCCTGCCATATATCATACGGCCTCTACAACGTTTCGCCTGAAACTTGAGAAACTGTCTGTGGGGGACTCTAAAGACTCGTCAATACTTTGGCTGTGGATTTAACCACTAGCACGTCAGAGGTATTAGCCTGTCAGTGACAATATCCGTACAGTCCGGTCCGTTCGTCTATGAGCATCGCATGGCGGGCCTAAGGGGTTGGTAAAAGTCAGACCCCCAAAAGCGGTACAAGTCATGTCGGAGTGTAGCCCAGAACACCCTGAGATACTACTGGAATACCTACCAGTAAATCTCCTGCCTTGGCCAAGGACTTCGTGTAATGGCTCTCCTAGACACAGCGCGACCTCACCCCCAATACCGGGAGAGACGAACCCCTGCAGATCCGCTCACTGCCTCCATGTGGCTCGGGACTGTACCCAACTAAAACCTGTTTGCACGACTCCTTTGAGCCATGGTAGGGTAGTAATCAAAGTACAGTGGGAACTCACACGAGATAAATGACTATCTCAGGTCGATGAACTAACCTGTACACATGTCACCAGGGAACTGCAATCTGACGTCAAGTATAATACCTACTAGCAGGATCCCGGCGAGTCTTGTCCGGTGTACTTATAACCCATTGAGCACCTGTATACATCTTAGGTGAACTAACTGACACCAATTTCTTGTGAGACCGGCCACCGCCCCTCGTCGGGGTCTCGACTGTATACACTAGTCTACTCCGGAGTATCGATGCCCTGTCTCGAAAACTCCCACGACTAGGGACCTTTTAAGGATGTTCTTATAGACCCCAACGTTCACGTATATGATCGCCATCATACCGCTGGCCGTCAAGCAAGAATCCTAAGGGCTCTATCAACGCGCAATAGCGACCTGTAAGGTCACCTAAAGCAGTACACGATGATAAAGAAAAACCAGATAGCATACTATCATCTTGAGTAAGACTGTCCTACCGGCATAGGTCCTCCCTCAATCATTGCAATCACGTTCCTGTGATCCAATAATTAACTCTGAGGGCACTATATCCAACAATCTCCCACTTGCACTCAAGGCTAATTATTGCGATGTCGCATACTCACAGCCCGTATGATACCGAACACCCAACTCCTCTACTAATCAGTCTCACAAAGCCCGTTTGTGAAACTATTGTATTCGAGGAATAGCCTCAATGAGTGGATCCGCTCTGATGTTTCTTTCTATGTCTTTCTTTATCTCAAGTTCGCGGAGAAAACCATCTCCCGAAATGAGTAACACCTGTCTTAGAATATGTCTGGATATCTGATGGGACCTAGCTCATAAATGAACTCCAAATCCAAACTTCTTAGACTGTATCGTCAACTGAACTTAATCAGTATCCTGCGCCATGCCTCCCTCAGTATCCTCTTGGACCACCTGTCCAAAATACTGCCCCTCGTCAGAGGGAAAACTATAACTCTGACAGCCACTCTGTCATCCAGGTCACCTTGGAAGCCTGGAAAGATAACTGTCTCCCGAAGGAGGCTGATGTTATCATATCCCTAGAACATCCACTTATGTTCTAAAACTGCTTCCGAATGTTTCTCTAGGATTGGATCAATATCCACTTACTGCATCTTGTGCAAAAACAATATCTAGTGTGGTACAATATCTAGTGTGGTACTTGACATCTCATGATTGACTCAATTGCCTAAGCAAGTGATCTGCCAATCATGCACATCCCTCTCCCCTTTAGTCTGTAAGACACCTTTAGAGAGGGTGACTCCATCACCTGCAGGTAAACTACCGTGCCAGGAGTCGTCCATTCTAAAATACCTTAGAATGCTGTCTAAGTACCTAGATTGGGAAACTACCCAAATCTAGATCTAGTAACCAGAATGTGAGATATTATATCTATATCCTTTGTGGAGAAACGACTGTGTGACAACCAATGTATAACCGATCGTAGTATAGTAATATCACTTCCTACTCTGTGTATGTCATCCAAATACAGGACATCACACCCTACTACCTTCTTAACAGATCCATCCCCTATTCTGATGAAGTCAAACCTATGACTGTCATATCAGAAATAGATGATCTATCTCCGCTATATCTGCTTTAGTGTATAAATAGACATAAGCTACTAGTCCACTATGCTTCCGCTGCTCCCACTGACTACGACAACCCTCTGGCAGAATCATATACACGTACACTTCTAAAGCTAGTTTTGAACGACGCTATACTCATCCTCCTGCCGGTTCTCACTGTTTGGAACAACATCAATGGCAAGTCTAGGTAAACAAGAACCTCCCTGTCACCGTCCTTGAGGCTACCAGAGTACCTCTCGGGTGCCTGAGGTTACCCACCATATCTGCGAAGTGGCCAATGGAATATCAAACCAGATTGAATCTTTAGGTTCTTATCAAATTTTCAGTAATCGTTTGCGGTTCTGGAATCACTTCCAATTATACCATACTCCTACTACTATTTTCTGAAAAAAATCCATTTTACTAAAACTGTGGCGAGCCAAGAACCATATCACTATTGATCTTCGAGATGGTAGAAAGTCAACCCTCGTCATAGCCCGGGTCAACCCACAAACAGCCATTACAGAAACGTGCCTTGAGTTATCCGGAGTCTGGTTTTAAGCATAAGCCGGACAACTCCCCGTACCTTAACATCGCTAAGATATGAACCGTTCTATATCCAATATAGTAACAGAGGCACTGATTTAATTGGAACCAGATTCAAATCATGCAACTGTCTCCAGTGCATGTCAACTAAATAGAGAGAGGCTGATCATCATTACTCAACTTAGGAGTGCTTCCAATTATGAGTAACCTAAAAGAGAAACAAGTTTCTCAATATCCATTACTATGAACTGAATACCATACACAAGTATCTACATCTTTGATCACCTTGAAGAATCCCGATACTTGCAACATCCGGTTCTCTACTTTACTTTTATACCTATAACTTCTCAAAACTTGGACCTTGTGTTTCTACGAAACACTTGTCTAAAATCTAGAGAAGTCATAAGTAAACAGAATATAGTACGAGGATCAACCCCTCTGTCCTCGTGGACACTGGACAAAATACAATACTCTGTATAAGTCCTGTTGGAGATAGTGCCCTCAGAGTCAATTATTGGATCACAGGCACGTGATTGCAATGATTGAGGGAGGACCTATCCCGGTAGGACAGTCTTACTCGAGATGATAGTATGCTATCTGGTTTATCTTTATCATCGTGTACTGCTTTAGGTGACCTGACATGTCACTATTACATGTTGATAGAGCCCCTAGGATTCTTGCTTGACTACCAGCAGTATGATGGCGATCATATACGTGGGAGCTGGTAGTCTACAGGCACATCCTTAAATGGTCCCTAGTCGTGGGAGTTTCGAGACTGGGCATCGATACTCCATTAGTAGACTAGTGTATACAGTCGAGACCCCGACGAGGGGCGGTGGCCGGTCTCACAAGCCACTGGTGTCAGTTGGTTCACCTAAGATGTATACAGGTGCTCATTGGGTTATGAGTACACCGGACAGGACTCGCCGGGAACCTGCTAGTTGGTCTTATACCTGACGTCAGATAGCAGTTCCCTGGTGACATGTGTACAGGTTAGTTCATCGACCTGAGGATCGTCATTTGTCTCGTGTGAGTTCCCACTGTGCTTTGATTACTACCCTACCACGGCTCAAAGGAGTCGTGCAAACAGGTTTTAGTTGGGTACAGTCCCGAGCCACATGGAGGCAGTGAGCGGATCTTCAGGGGTTCGTCTCTCCCGGTATTGGGGGTGAGGTCGCGCTGTGTCTAGGAGAGCCATTACGCAAAGCCCTCGGCCGAGGCAGGAGATTTACTGGTAGGTATTCCAGTAGTATCTCAGGGCGTTCTGGGCTACACTCCGACACGACTTGTACCGCTTTTGGGGGTCTGACTTTTACCAACCCCCTAGGCCCGCCATGCGATACTCATAGACGAACGGACCGGACTGTACGGATATTGTCACTGACAGGCTCAGCAGGGTGTCAGGATGAGTTCGCTCATCGACGTCCCTTTTGGTCAATAGCTGGTGGCCCGTCACGTATTGGCTAATACCTCTGACGTGCTAGTGGTTAAATCCACAGCCATTGTATTGACGAGTCTTTAGAGTCCACCACACTTACAGTTACTCAAGCTTTCGGGCGAAACGCTGTAGAGGCCGTATGGAGATATGGCAGGGTCCGATCAGATACGTGCGGTATTGCACGGATCAGGATCGGACAGTTTTGTACTAGTGGCCGTATAGTTATATGGCAGGGTTCGATCAGATACGTGCGGTATTGCACGGATCAGGATCGAACGGATTTAACTAGCCGGCTTTGGTTTAAGCCGGTACTAGTTTAGTACAGTGTAGATTTTGTCTCATTGCATTTGTATCCGGTCGGAATACAGATGCGGGTGTGTATGCACAGTGTCGGGGTTTTCCTGTAATTTATTACGGGACCAGTTTTCTGGAGTTGCCAGTTTGCATTCCGTTCCGGCCGGTTTTCCTTTGTTCTTTCCCGGCCGGACTTTTTCGATGGAGGGGGTTATTTGCAGTTTTGCAAATAACACTTTGGTGGGGGGTTTCTTGCATAAAGTTTGATTATGATAGATTTCATTTCTTTCATCCATTGACTTGCTTTTTAAAGTGAAGTGAAAGGTTATGGAGTGCATAGTGTTTTAAGCATGGTTGATGTTTTCTTTGACCTTGGATGTGGTTACCTCCACCTTTCTCCTACACTCACCTTCCTTCTATTGTTATGCTTCATATTCAATCCTCCACCCTTTTTCTAAGATGATAAGTCTTTCATTAGAAAAGAAGAAGAAGAAAAAGAAAGAGAGGAAGAAGAAGAGAGAGCTTCATTCTTGAGAGTTTCTTTCTTGATCTCTTTTTCATGCTAGAAAAATGCAAGCACCATTTTTCTAATCCTTGTTTCCTCCATCATCTTCAAATGGCAACAAAACCCAAGTGAGACAATCTACTACACATTCTACAGCACATCTTGAGCATGTCGAGTTGCCGGCTTCATGCGCGAGTTGCCTCGGTATTGAGGCGGGAGCCCGTAAAAGACGAAGGCGATGTGGTGCCCTTTCCGGCGAGGAGGCGACGATATGGAGACTACACTTTCCGCGGGAGATCGGGGCGATGATGAGAAGACCGGAGGACCGGATCTCTTGGTATACTTCTCTTCCAATCTCTTGTTAGCTAGCGTAGGTTAATGGTTAACGATCCGGGTTTTCTTTGTCCGCGGTAGCGCCGGTTTCCGAGTAAGGAAAAATTTTGATTCCGCAATTTGGCCTCGAGTAAGACGGCCGGGGCGCTGCCGTGGTGCAACATGGTATCAGAGCCACGCCATTAACCTAACCTAGCTTCGTTTGATGTGTTTACGTTTCCGATCGACCGAAATTCCAAAAACCGCGTTTTGTGTACATCAGTTTTCTGTCGATTTTTTCCGGGCTCGAAAATTTTTTTAAATGATTGCAGAATGATGTACAGGAAATTATAAGACATCTGGGAAATTTTGGGCATGAGTTACTGTAGATCCACCGCGGAAGCGCGGCGTAACCCGCCTTGGCGCCGCTCTTCCGCCGCGGTTCAGTTTGGTCTCTGGACCAAATTTTTCCAGTGAGGTCTCTACATGAAAATGTGGTATTTGGAATATTAAAATTGGGCCCAAGTTTTCTGTGAGTGCTACAGTTTTGGTTGGGGGCCCACTTGTTAAGGTTTGATCAATCGGAAAATTTTAAACACATTTTTCACAGTATTTACATTATATCTGCGACCGTGAATGTCACTCGATCGGTAAATCCGGTCTAACTGCTATAGCCCGGTTAGACGGATTTGCGAACGTGATTTTCACGTTGATGTTCTATGTTTATGCTGTGTTGTTGAGGATCGGTCGGTGGGGATAGCCTGGATGCAATGCTAGTACAGCTTTGTTGTATTATGTACATTTGATTTTGCGGGGCGAGCGTCCGACATGTGGACTGCCGTCACTGCCTGATTGTATTATTCTTTTGGGGCACGACCTGGTTGCGGTCGATGTACCCGGTGTATGTATATTTTACTTTCTGTACTAGGATTACCCCGCGGAGGGGTGCACGGATAGCCGGGTTCTAGAGGGCAACGGGCCCGCATCTCATGGCATTGGGACGGAGGGGGCTTCAGTCTGGAATTGGCGGGCTGTTCGACGCACTCGTAGGGGGTACAGGTTGACCCAGGAGGGGTGCCCAAGTTACCGGATTCCGTGAAGTGCTGGGTGGTCCATTCACGGTACTGAAGGGGGCTGCCTCGCTTCAGGTTTTGGCGGGTGACTTGCCGCGCCCGTAGGGGTCTAGGATTTCATTGCACAGGCTATCCACACGACCAGGGGAACGTCGGGTTTCAGCAGCGGCTCTGTGAAACCCGGGGTTTCCAGATATCTGTATTGTTCTGTGATGCTGTACATTTCTGTGATGTTGCTTTTTATTCACGCCTTGAGCGAAATACTATATATTGGTATATATATTAGTAGATGTTGTATATGTTTTACATCCGCGCTAGTCCAGTCCCCGCTCTGCCGTTAGTTAGCTAACCTAACGGGTGATGACGGGACCCAGTGGCGAATGCGGATGGCATATACGTACGTCAGTATATTTTCGTTCTTTGTGGTGTGATCAATTGATGGGACTGCATTGATTCGGATCATTGCAAGTTTAAACAAACCTATTCTGATGTTGTTGGAACATTTTTCAAAAAGCTGTTATTGCAAGGACGTTCACTTTTGTTTTGCATCGTGGTATTCATTTGGAATATCCTGCTCCTCAGTCGACGAGGCAAGGGCCGAGATCCCTTCACCGGGAGTGACCCCTTGGACAGAAGTTTGCGTCAGGGCAATAGCTTCACTATAGCCGATTACTTTTGCTTTGCATCGTGGTATTCAGTTGGAATATCCTGCACCTCATTCTACGGGGAAAGAGCCGAGATCCCTTCACCGGGAGTGACCTCTTTAGTAAAAGTTTTCGTCACTATATTTTTATAAAAGTTATCCAGTTCCTTCAACGATATCAAGTTCATTACGTTAAAGGTTTTCGCCAGAAACCATTCGTAGCCCTCCGTCATTTCGGATTAGTATTGCTTAGTATTCGCGCTACGTTTGTCGTTGCTATTCGCCGAGGCGTAGTGTGCGGTAGCTCTGTAATGCTTTCTGTCGCATGGATATGTGGATTGGTTAGGACAGTCGTGCGACTTTGTTGATTATTCGTCAAGGGTCGTGCGGGTGGGTTTAACACAATCAAGATAATGACGGGTTGAACTTGACTAGGACCTTTTGATTTGTTGATTATTCGTCAAGGTCACTTGGGTCCTAGGGGTAAAAATCTCATCGGGTGTTTCAAAAGAACTGAAACTTGCCAAGCATGCGCATACCTTCTGGAGTGTGGTGACTTGAGTGGATTCCGTCAAGTTATCATGCGATGATAGTTGGATCCCGATTCCCACTGATGAGTTGGTTTACTCCTCGGGTGATCCCGACTAATTCTTCTTTCAGGTTTGGAGGAGAATTTGAGGTACAGTGGGAGGTTTCCAGATTAGACAAAGTGATAACCATTCTGATCTAGGTTAGAGTGCACGCTGAGTGTTTTCTTTTCTTTCTCTCTCTCTGGCAGCGACCATTGACCCGACCCTGGACTATGACTCAGTGACCAAGTTGACCGAACCTTCTTTACACTGGCTTTTGGATTATCAGAGTTGCAGACCTCATTGCCACTCCTACTTTTACCCTTTTCTCCAGGACACCCCGTATTACTACGAACGTCCACTTCCATTGGACAAAACCATCGTATGGTTATATACGAACTCGAAGGACTTCGAGGATGGTTTCTGGTTCTGGAGAAAGCGGATAGGATTATTCAGTTGTCTTTTCTTTTCACCTTCTCTCAGGTTGCGAGTACTCCTTGGTTTAGGAGTAGTACACCTATTACGCAAATTGGATAGTCTTCTTCCAAACCTTAGGCTGGTGCCGAACGGTGGGGAATGAAGAAAACCAATTAGCATAACGATGGTGTACAGAAGGTATTAAGTTTAGACAAAGCAAGGGATTAGTAAGAGGGCAAAGTAAATTGCGACTGATATTCACGACCAAACCAAGTATTTCTTCGCCAATCCTAAATCACCTTTGTATTTCTCCAGGACACTCCGTATCACTACGAAGATCCCATTTTATTGGATATTCCATCGTATGGTTATATACGAACTCGAAAGGAACTAGTTCCAGTTCGGGGATGGATTCTGGTTCAGGAGAAATAGGAATAAAGTACATTCAGGTATCTTTTATCTTCACCTTCTCTCGCATTACGAGTGCTCCTAGGATTAGGACAGTACACCCTTTATGCTTATTGGATAGTCTTCTTCCAAACCATAGGCTGGTGCCGAACGGTAGGGAAGGAAGAAAACCATTTGGCCTAAAGGGGTGTACAGAAGGCAATGACTAAAGACATATGAAGGGATTTGGAGAGGTGGCAAAGAATTATACGGTTATAGTTGTGAATCTGGATAATGGAAGAGGCATTACTAGGAATACCAGGATACCCCAACGAAACATTTCAATGTTTCAGTTTCACTGTGTACTGTTAATAGAAAACTGATTTCCCGATTAGACACTTGCTCCAGGGTATGTATTTACCAGGTTGGATTCTCATATCTGTATGGTTTTACAGATGATGAGTGGGAGTAAGTTATTGGGAATTAGGTGACCATCCTCATTATATTGGGATTCGTTGTAATCGGTGATATTTGAGGAAGTCACCTGGGTTGTTTGCCGGTCGGCAAATATTTGGTTTTGAATATCCGCTGTTGTGCACCAATTTCAAATTGATATATCTGTACGTCTATTTTCATAGAGTGAGATATACCTTTTGATATTATGTCGACGACATTTACCTATATCAGTGGATGGTTAGGTAAGGAGCATTAAACAACGGTGTAATCCTTCTTAACCATAAGTACAGTTTTCAACCTACGACACACAGTGAAAGAGTTGTTAGACTCAGCGGACTTATACAGAGTATTGTATGTTGTCCAGTGTCCATCAGGACAGAGGGGTTGGTCCTCGTACTATATTCGGTTTACTTATGACTTCTCTAGATTTTAGACAGCTGTTTCGTGGAAACACAGGGTCTAAGTTTTGAGGAGTTATAGGTATTTGAATAGAGTAGAGAACCAGCTGTAGCAAGTATCGGGATTCTTCAAAGAGATCGAAGATGTAGATACTTGTGTATGGTATTCAGTTGATAGTAATGAGAACTTGCTTCTCTTTCAGGTTACTCATAATTGGAAGCATTCCTAAGTTGAGTAACGCTGATCGGCCTCCTTCCATTTAGTTGACATGCACTGGAGACAGCTGCATGATTTGAATCTGGTTCAATTAAATCAGTGCCTCTGGTTCTATATTGGATATAGAACAGTTCATATCTTAACGATGTTAAGGTACGGGGAGTTGTCCGGCTTATGCTTAAAACCAGACTCCGGATAACTCAAGGCACGTTTCTGTAATGGCTGTTTGTGGGTTGACCCAGGCTATGACGAGGGTTGACTTTCTACCATCTGGCAGATCAATAGAAATATTGTTCTAGACTCGCCACAGTTTTATTAAAAATGGATTTTTTTTCAAAAACAGAAGTGGGAGTATGGTAGAACTGGAAGTGATTCCAGAACCGCAAACGATTACTGGAGATTTGATAAGGAACCTAAAGATTCAACCTGATTTGACATTCCATTGGCCACTCCGCAGATACGGTGGGTAACTTCAGCCACCCGAGAGGTACTTCGGTAGCCTCAAGGACGGTGACAGGGAAGTTCTTGTTTACCCACACTTGCCATTGTTGTTGTTCCAGGCTACGAGACCCGGCAGGAGGATGAGTATAGCGTCGTTCTAAACTAGCTTTAGAAGTGTACGTCTATATGACTCTGGCAGAGGGTTGTCGTAGTCAGTGGGAGCAGCGGAAGCATTGGTGGACTTCTTGCTTATGTCTATTTATAGACTAAAGCAGATATAGCGGAGTTAGATCATCTGTTTCTGATGTGACAGTCATGGGTTTGACGTCATCAGAATAGGGGATGGATCTGTTGAGAAGGTAGTAGGAAGTGATATTCCTATACTACGATCGGTTATACTTTGGTCGTCACACAGTGTTTTCTCCACATGGGACTTGGACATTATATCAGACATACTGGTTACTAGATCTATGGTTTTAGATCTAGATTTGGGTGGTTTCCCAATCTGGGTACCTTGACAGCATTCTATGAGTATTTAGAATGGACGACTCCTGGCACGGTAGTACACCTGCAGGTAATGGAGTCACCCTCTCTAAAGGTGTCTTACAGACTAAATAGGAGAGGGATACGCATGATTGACAGATCACTTGCTTAGGCAATTGAGTCAATCATGAGATGTCAAGTACCACACCAGATGTTGTTCTTGCAGTAAGTGCAATAAGATGATATTGATCCAATCCTGGAGGAACAGTCGGAAGCAGTTTTAGAACATAAGTGATTGTTCTAGGGATATGATAACGGCTGCCTCTTTTAGGAGACGGTTATCACTCCAGGCTTCCAAGGTGACATGGACGACAAGCAGGTTGTCAGAGTTATAGTTCTCCTTCTGACGAGGGACAGTATTTTGGACAGGTGGTCCAAGGCAATACTGAGGGAGGCATGGCGCAGGATACTGATTAAGTTCAGTTGATGATACAGTCTAAGAAGTTTGGATTTAGAGTTCATTTATGAGCTAGGTCCCATCAGACATCCAGACATTCTAAGACATGTATTGCTCTTTTCGGGAGATGGCTTTCTCCGCGAACTTGAGATATAGAGAGACATAGAAAGAAACATCACAGCGGATCCACTCACTGAGGCTGTTCCTCGAACGCAATAGTTTCGCAAACAGGCTTTGTGCGACTGACTAGTAGAGGAGTTGGGTGTTCGGTGTCACACGGGCTGTGAGCATGCGACATCGCAATAATTAGCCTTGAGTGCAAGTGGGAGATTGTTGGAGATAGTGCCCTCAGAGTCAATTATTGGATCACAGGCACGTGATTGCAATGATTGAGGGAGGACCTATCCCGGTAGGACAGTCTTACTCGAGATGATAGTATGCTATCTGGTTTATCTTTATCATCGTGTACTGCTTTAGGTGACCTGACATGTCACTATTACATGTTGATAGAGCCCCTAGGATTCTTGCTTGACTACCAGCAGTATGATGGCGATCATATACGTGGGAGCTGGTAGTCTACAAGCACATCCTTAAATGGTCCCTAGTCGTGGGAGTTTCGAGACTGGGCATCGATACTCCATTAGTAGACTAGTGTATACAGTCGAGACCCCGACGAGGGGCGGTGGCCGGTCTCACAAGCCACTGGTGTCAGTTGGTTCACCTAAGATGTATACAGGTGCTCATTGGGTTATGAGTACACCGGACAGGACTCGCCGGGAACCTGCTAGTTGGTCTTATACCTGACGTCAGATAGCAGTTCCCTGGTGACATGTGTACAGGTTAGTTCATCGACCTGAGGATCGTCATTTGTCTCGTGTGAGTTCCCACTGTGCTTTGATTACTACCCTACCACGGCTCAAAGGAGTCGTGCAAACAGGTTTTAGTTGGGTACAGTCCCGAGCCACATGGAGGCAGTGAGCGGATCTTCAGGGGTTCGTCTCTCCCGGTATTGGGGGTGAGGTCGCCCTGTGTCTAGGAGAGCCATTACGCAAAGCCCTCGGCCGAGGCAGGAGATTTACTGGTAGGTATTCCAGTAGTATCTCAGGGCGTTCTGGGCTACACTCCGACACGACTTGTACCGCTTTTGGGGGTCTGACTTTTACCAACCCCCTAGGCCCGCCATGCGATACTCATAGACGAACGGACCGGACTGTACGGATATTGTCACTGACAGGCTCAGCAGGGTGTCAGGATGAGTTCGCTCATCGACGTCCCTTTTGGTCAATAGCTGGTGGCCCGTCACGTATTGGCTAATACCTCTGACGTGCTAGTGGTTAAATCCACAGCCATTGTATTGACGAGTCTTTAGAGTCCACCACACTTACAGTTACTCAAGCTTTCGGGCGAAACGCTGTAGAGGCCGTATGGAGATATGGCAGGGTCCGATCAGATACGTGCGGTATTGCACGGATCAGGATCGGACAGTTTTGTACTAGTGGCCGTATAGTTATATGGCAGGGTTCGATCAGATACGTGCGGTATTGCACGGATCAGGATCGAACGGATTTAACTAGCCGGCTTTGGTTTAAGCCGGTACTAGTTTAGTACAGTGTAGATTTTGTCTCATTGCATTTGTATCCGGTCGGAATACAGATGCGGGTGTGTATGCACAGTGTCGGGGTTTTCCTGTAATTTATTACGGGACCAGTTTTCTGGAGTTGCCAGTTTGCATTCCGTTCCGGCCGGTTTTCCTTTGTTCTTTCCCGGCCGGACTTTTTCGATGGAGGGGGTTATTTGCAGTTTTGCAAATAACACTTTGGTGGGGGGTTTCTTGCATAAAGTTTGATTATGATAGATTTCATTTCTTTCATCCATTGACTTGCTTTTTAAAGTGAAGTGAAAGGTTATGGAGTGCATAGTGTTTTAAGCATGGTTGATGTTTTCTTTGACCTTGGATGTGGTTACCTCCACCTTTCTCCTACACTCACCTTCCTTCTATTGTTATGCTTCATATTCAATCCTCCACCCTTTTTCTAAGATGATAAGTCTTTCATTAGAAAAGAAGAAGAAGAAAAAGAAAGAGAGGAAGAAGAAGAGAGAGCTTCATTCTTGAGAGTTTCTTTCTTGATCTCTTTTTCATGCTAGAAAAATGCAAGCACCATTTTTCTAATCCTTGTTTCCTCCATCATCTTCAAATGGCAACAAAACCCAAGTGAGACAATCTACTACACATTCTACAGCACATCTTGAGCATGTCGAGTTGCCGGCTTCATGCGCGAGTTGCCTCGGTATTGAGGCGGGAGCCCGTAAAAGACGAAGGCGATGTGGTGCCCTTTCCGGCGAGGAGGCGACGATATGGAGACTACACTTTCCGCGGGAGATCGGGGCGATGATGAGAAGACCGGAGGACCGGATCTCTTGGTATACTTCTCTTCCAATCTCTTGTTAGCTAGCGTAGGTTAATGGTTAACGATCCGGGTTTTCTTTGTCCGCGGTAGCGCCGGTTTCCGAGTAAGGAAAAATTTTGATTCCGCAATTTGGCCTCGAGTAAGACGGCCGGGGCGCTGCCGTGGTGCAACAAGTCCTCTGAGTTTAATAACTCATTCGCTGTGTGTCGTAGATTGAAAACTGTACTTATGGTTATGAAGAATTACACCGCTGTTTAATGCTTCTTTCCTAACCATCAACTGATATAGGTAAATGTCATCGACATAATTTCAAAAAGTTATATCTCACTTTATCAAAATAAACGTACAGATATATCAATTTGAAATTGGTGCATAACAACGGATATTCAAAACCAAATATCTGCCGTCCGGCAAACAGCCCAGGCGATTTCCTCAAATATCACAAATTACAACGAATCCCGATATAATGAGGATAACCACCCAATTCCCAATAACTTACTCCCACTAATCATCTGTAAAACCATATAGATGTGAGAATCATACCTGGTAAATACATACCCTGGAGCAAGTGTCTAATTGGGAAATCAGTTTTCTTTTAACAATACACAGTGAAACTGAAACATGTAAATGTTTCGAAGGGGTATCCGGGTATTCCTAGTAATGCCTCTTCCATTATGAGATTCACAACTGTAACCGTATATTTCTTTGCCATCTCTCTAAATCCCTTTATATGTCTTTAGTCGTTACCTTCTGCACACCATCGTTAGGCTAAATGGTTTTCTTCCTTCCCTACCGTTCGGCACCAGCCTATGGTTTAGAAGAAGACTATCCAATAAGCATAATAGGTGTGCCCTCCTAATCCTATGAGTACTCATAACCTGAGAGAAGGTGAAGATAAAAGACAACTGAATAAACCTTATTCTTATTTCTCCTGAACCAGAATCCATCCCCGAGCTGGAACAAGTTCCTTCGAGTTCGTATATAACCATATGATGGAGTATCTAATAAACTGTGGATCTTCGTAGTGATACGGAGTGTTCTGGAGAAATACAAAGGTGATGTAGGATTGGCGAAGAAATACTTGGTTTGGTCGTGAATAGCAGTCGCAATTTATTTGCCCTCTTACTAATCCCTTTATTTGTCTTTACTTAATACCTTCTGCACACCTTCTTTAGGCTAATTGGTTTTCTTCATTCCCTACCGTTCGTTACCCGCCTATGGTTTGGATGAAGACTATCCAATTTGCGTAATAGGTGTACTGTCATAATCTAAGGAACACTCGCAACCTGGGAGAAGGTAAAAGGAAAAGACAACAGAATAGTCCTATTCGTTTTCTCCAGAACCGGAAACCATCCTCGAATCTGGAACAAGTTCCTTCGAGTTCGTATATAACCATACGATGGTTTTATCCAATGGAAGTGGACGTTCGTAGTAATACGGGGTGTTCTGGAGAAAAGGGTAAAAGTAGGAGTGGCAAAGAGGTATGCAACTCTGACAATCCAAAAGCCAGTGTTTAAGACGGTTCGATTAATCTTGGTCACTGAGTCATAGTCAAGGGTCGGCCCATGGTCGCTGGCAAAGAGAGAGAGAAAAGAAAAACTCAGCGTGCACTCTAACCTAGATTAGAATGGTTATCACTTTATCTAATCAGGAAACCTCCCACTGTAATCTCAAATTCTCCTCCCGACCTGAAAGAAGAATTAGTCGGGATCACCCGAGGAGTAAACCAACTCATCGGTAGGAATCGGGATCCAACTATCATCGCATGATAACGTGATGGAATCCACTCACGTTATCACACTCCAGAAGGTATGCGCATATCTGGCAAGTTTCAGTTTCTTTAGAAACTCCCGATGTGATTTTTACTCCATGCTCTTATGACCTTGACTAAGGCCAACAAATCATAAGTCACATGTCAAGTTCTACCCGTCATTGTCCAGGTTAATTTGAACCCACCCGTACAAGCCCTTGACTAGGGCCAACAAGGCTGTACGACTGTCCCAAACCAACGCATCTATCTATGCAGTAGAAAAGTAACAAATAGCTACCATACACTATGCCTTGACTAAGGCCAACAAACATAGCATGAATTCTAAGTGCTACCTTTCTGAAATGACGGAGGGCTACGAACGGTTTTTGGCGAAAAACCTTTAACGTAATGAACTTGATATCGTTGAAGGAACCGGATAGCTTTTATAAAAATATAGTGGCGAAAACCTTTGGTAAAGAGGTCACTCCCGGTGAAGGGATCTCGGCTCTTTCCCCGTAGAATGAGGTGCAGGATATTCCAACTGAATACCTCGATGCAAAATAAAAGGCAATCGGCTATAGTGAAGTTATTACCCTGACGCCAACTTCTGTCCAAGGGGTCACACCCGGTGAAGGGATCTCGACCCTTGCCTCGTCGACTGAGGTGCTGGATATTCATAACCGAATACCACTGTGCAAAACAAAAGAGAACATCCTTGCAATAACAGCTTTTTGAAAAATGTTCCAACAACATCAGAATATGTGTGTTTAGCTTGCATTGATCCGAATCAACGCAGTCCCATCAATTGATCACACCAATAAAGAACGAAAATAATGATGTACGTATATGCCATCCGCATTCGCCACTAGGTCCCGTCATCACCCGTTAGGTTACTTAACTAACGACAGAGCGGGGACTGGACTAGCGCGGATGCAAAACATATACAACATCTACTAGTATATATATCAATATATAATATTCGCTCAAGGCGTGATAAATACACCATCACAGAAATGTAATAAGCATCATAGAACAATACAGATATCTGGGATCCCCGGGTTTCATAGAGCCGCTACTGAAACCCGACGTTCCCCTGGTCGTGTGGATAGCCTGTGCAATGAAATCCTAGACCCCGACGGGCGCGGCAAGTTACCCGCCAAAACCTGAAGTGAGGCAGCCCCCTTCAGCAACGTGAATGGACCACCCAGCACTTCACGGAATCCGGAAATTTGGGCACCCCTCCTTGGGTCAACCTATACCCCATACGAGTGCGGCGAATAGCCCGCCAATTCTAGAGTAAAGCCCCCTCCGTCTCAACACCATGAGATGCGGGCCTGTTGCCCTCTAGAACCCGGCTATCCGTGCACCCCTCCGCGGGGTAATCCTAGTACAGAAAGTAAAATATATACAACGGGTACATCGGCCTCAGCCCGGTCGTGCCCCAAAAGAATAATATACAAACAGGCAGTGACGGCAGTCCACTTGTCGAACGCTCGCCCCGCAATATCAAATGTACATATACAATCAAACGGTACTACCATTGCATCCAGGCTATCCACCATGACAAATCCGCAACATCACAGCACAACACAGAACATCAACGTGAATGTCACGTTCGCAAATCCGTCTAAAAGAACTATAGCAATTAGACAGGATTTACCGATCAAGTAACATTCACGGTCCCGGATATAATGTAAATACTGTGAACTAACATGTTTAAAATTTTCGATCGACTAAATTTCCCAAAGTGGCCCCTAAGCACAACTGTAGCACTCAAAATAAATTTGGGGCCAAACAGAATATACCAAAAACCCCATTTCCAAGACAGTGAACTAATGAAGAAATTTGGTGCACAGAAGAGGTAAAGTGGCGGCGGAACCGCGGCCCGAGCATGGGTTGGGCCGCGGTTCCGCGGCGGAACAGTAACTTCATGCGACCAAATTTTTACAGAATTCTTATAATCGCCTGCACGTATTTTTGCAATGTACCAAATAATTTTTAGAGCACAAATAAAATTCGACAGAAAGTGCAACTTGGAAACGCGATGTTTGGAAAATTCATCTGATCGATGTTCTAAACACGTTAGAGCAAGCTAGACTAGGTTAATGGCGTGGCTCTGATACCATATAAGGCCAAGGTAGCGCCCCGGCCGTCTGTCCGAGACCAAAATACGGAAACGAAACGTTTTCAAAACTAGAAAACCAGTGCTACCGTGTACTATAAATCCGGATCCGACCATTAACCTACTACTAGCTATCTAGAGAAGGGATAGAATGCTATACCGAGCGATTCGTGTCTTTCGGTCTTCGGCCTCCATCCCAAGCTTCCCACGGAAACTCCGGTCTTCATCTCCTCGTCGGAAAGGGCACCACATCGAGAAGTCTTTTTACGGGCTCCCGCTTCGTCCGAAGCAACTCGGGCACGAAGTGTGCTAGCCGATGTGCCCAAGGTTGAATTAGAGTATGTTGTGATCACTTTTTCTCTTGCATCCATGGCTTGGATAGAGGTTAGAGATGTTGCCATTGATGGAAGTAATAAGCTAGAGGAAGAAGAAGAAGAAGAAGGAGGCTTTCTTTTTCTTTTCTTTTCTTTCATATTCTTTTCTTGTGATAGAATGAGAGTGAGAGAGAGTGTGATAAGATAAAATTACAAGACCAAAACTACAACCATGGCTGCCCCCCCCTCTCTCTCTCTTCCTGTCATATCATCACAAATCAATCCATTAATATGAAATATTTTCTAAAAAAGAGACCATGACTCAAGTATATGTCTATGTCACATTAATGCATCTAATGATGATTTCTAACTCACTAATTCCATTAACCAAACATTAATCCAAATGTTTGGTCCAACAAAAAAATCTGGCAACATCTAAAGTAAACTCGTGACGGATCACAAGGATACCCCTCACCAGTATATACATACCTGCATCCGCATTCCGACCGAATGCGAATGCGATGAGACTAAAGTAATCCAACAAATCTAATACTAGGATCCGGCTTAAATCAAAGCCCACTAGTATGATCCGCCCGATCATGATCCATGCAATACCGCACGTATATGATCGGACCCTGCCATATATCATACGGCCTCTACAACGTTTTGCCCGAAACTTGAGAAACTGTCTGTAGGGGACTCTAAAGACTCGTCAATACTTTGGCTGCAGATTTAACCACTAGCACGTCAGAGGTGTTAGCCGTACGTAACGGACTACCAAGTATTGTACAAAAGGGAGGTCGATGAGCGAACTCATCCTAACACCCTACTGAGCCTGTCAGTGACAATATCCGTACAGTCCGATCCGTTCGTCTATAAGCATCGCATGGCGGGCCTATGGGGTTGGTAAAAGTCAGAACCCCAAAAGCGTTACAAGTCATGTCGGAGTGTAGCCCAGAACACCCTGAGATACTACTGGAATACCTACCAGTAAATCTCCTGCCTTGGCCAAGAACTTCGTGTAATGGCTCTCCTAGACACATCGCGACCTCACCCCCAATACCGGGAGAGACGAACCCCTGCAGATCCGCTCACTGCCTCCATGTGGCTCGGGACTGTACCCAACTAAAACCTGTTTGCACGACTCCTTTAAGCCGTGGTAGGGTGGTAATCAAAGTACAGTGGGAACTCACACGAGATAAATGACTATCTCAGGTCGATGAACTAACCTGTACACATGTCACCAGGGAACTGCAATCTGATGTCAGGTATAATACCAACTAGCAGGATCCCGGCGAGTCCTGTCCGGTGTACTTATAACCCAATGAGCACCTGTATACATCTTAGGTGAACTAACTGACACCAATTGCTTGTGAGACCGGCCACCGCCCCTCGTCGGGGTCTCGACTGTATACACTAGTCTACTCTGGAGTATCGATGCCCTGTCTCGAAAACTCCCACGACTAGGGACCTTTTAAGGATGTGCTTATAGACCCCAGCTCTTACGTATATGATCGCCATCATACTGTTGGCCGTCAAGCAAGAATCCTAAGGGCTCTATCAACGCGCAATAGCGACCTGTAAGGTCACCTAAAGCAGTATACGATGATAAAGATAAACCAGATTGCATACTATCATCTTGAGTAAGACTGTCCTACCGGCATAGGTCCTCCCTCAATCATTGCAATCACGTGCCTGTGATCCAATAATTGACTCTGAGGGCACTATATCCAACAAACCGAGTTTTCAACTGCTGAAAAGCTCCGCACACATGCCTCAGTCCAAAGAAAAGAAACCTCCCTTCCGGTCATTCCAATCAATGGTGCAGCACTACAATAGCAATCCTGCACGAAACGGCGGTAAAAACCCGCTAAGCCCAAAAATCAACGGACCTCCGTCTATTCACAAGTCTGGGCCAAAGCTGTATGGCCTTGACCTTCCTCGGGACTATACAAAAACCGTCTTCCGTAACTAAAAGACCTAGGAGTCAACACTAACAAGCCTGAAGGAACACTCCAATAACCTAGAAAACTGCTGGCGCTCTCCCAATGTCTGCAAAATGAATCCTCAAGTGCTGCTTCTATCCCTCATGACACATTGAATAGACCAGAATGTCGTCCATAACGCAACAATAACTGGTCAAGGAATGGCCTTAACAAACCTGGTCTATCATCTACAAATGCTGCTAGGGCATTGGTGAGTCCGACGACACCACCAAAACACACAAAGCCCGTAGCGCGCACAAAAGTAGACTTTGGAATGCCATTACTCCGAACCCGCAACAATGATGACCTGATCCCAAACAAACTTATAAAATGTCTCACACTCTGGAGCTGATCGAAGAAATCGCCAATGCGAGGTAAAGGATACATATCCGCACCGTAAGCCGGTTCAATTTACGATCAATCAATACACAACCTAAACTGACGTCTTCCTCCTTGACAAACAGAAATAGGAGCTCACTAATGCGAAAAACTCAGACGCACGAACCCCCCTACAAACAACTCTGCAGCTGATTCTTAAGTTCCCCAAGCTCCGCCGGCTCATCTGGAACAACGTCGGAAAACTCTCGGACGAAAGGAACCCGGTCCAACAAACCAACTGTGGCTCCGGTATCACGAATGAACGGCAAGAATCCTCGACATCCTCTCCTCAAAAGCCAACTAGCGAAAAGGCTGAATTCAAGTTGTGAGAGGCGGCACAACTATCCACCTGCACAACCAGAACCGACTCGCCGGGGAAAACAACACCTAACTGTTTTCCTCGCGGCAGTCCACAGATGCCTAGCACGTAGCTAACCAGTCCGTTCCCAAGAGAACGTCAAATCCAACATCTCTAGAAGGATCAAGTGACGGAAGAATCTCCTAACCGATTGACACACGACTGAAATACGTGTTGCGCAACAAAAGAATCGCTGACAGAAATTAACACTACAAACGGCTGATCTACCTAACATGACTTTCGTCCCAACCATGGCATAAATGTGAAAAACAAGCAAATACATCAAATGAACATACGAATTAAGGATACCTGAAAATTCTTCATTGGACGCCCGCGCGTCCCGATGAGTAGAAGCAAACTCCCGTGTCTGCCCCCTACCCGCAACTGGCTGAACTCCTCTTTTGCTAGACTGACCCCTCTGAGCAAACCTTCCACGTCCACGACCTCTCTGAACACAAGTCTGACGCGGTGCTAAGGAAGAGTCCCTGATGAAGTGATGAAGGCTCCAGCATCGAAAACATCCATACGACGGCTGCTGGCCCTCCTGGGGATGAGAGCTGAACGACTGACCTCGTCCCAAGCCTCTGCTGCACCCGTGACGGTCACGAAATCTGTCTCGACGACTAAGCCTCTGTCTCTAGACTGGCACACCGGTACGAGTCCTCCGCTGTTCTGGAACTCTCAAGGTCTCTGGAATACGTGTCTCGTCAACTGGGACTGCATCCACTGGTGCCATGTAGGTGACGGACTGCTGCATGCTGATCACAAGGAACAACTGCTTAACAGGGGTGACAACCTCCTGTCGCTGCGCTCGAACGGCCTCAACCAATGAACTCATCGTCTGGCGCATGTCCTGCATCTCTGCCACAAGCCTAGCGATACTATCTGTCGAAGGCGGATCCGTCTGCACCTGTGCAACTAGCGTGCCATCCTGGTCATTGCTCGTCTCACCTGAACCAACTCTGACCTCGGCCCTCACTGCATCACTCTGAGTCCCCATAGTCATTGGCGGCAAGGCTAAAAATAGAAATAAGATTCGATAAGAACACGGAGATCGAATCACAAGGATATGAATCATCAAAGAAGGAATTTCAAGCAATGTACTTAGGTCACTTTAGGCGAAGTACCGCATCGTGTGTATGCTGCAGACATACACACACTACGTTACTCTGCTTAAGCTACCTACTCCATCATACAACGGTCATCCTACACTTCGAAAGTTAAAACCTAGAGCTCTGATACCAACTTTGTCATGACCCGAAATTGGCACGTGACAGCCCTAATACTACGCGGCGTCTACAGGCGTAACGCAGTAAAAGAAAGCCAAAACTAAGCAATCTAAACCAATAAAAGACGAGATAAGATAAGAAACATTTTTAAAAGTCTTTGAAATCAGAACCCAAATTCTTTAAAAGTCCAACTTTCTTTCTTTAAAAAATTTGGCAGCACATCTTTTGTAAAAAAACTAGCCCCAAAAATGGGTACAACATAAATATAAATAAAGCATCCCCAAACGGGTGCAAATACACTCCCAAAGACGGAAAACAAACACCACAATAAATATACGAAGCCGTAGCGAAGAAATAAAAGACGATAGAAAGGAAACTGTATAAAAGACAATAAGTCACAAAATGATATACAATATCGTCCTCACACAAGTCTCTAAGTCAAACATGAAAGTAGTAGATGGAGAGTACCAGGATACAACGAATATACAATACAACACGAATAACCACAAAACCCACCTAAGCAAAACAGCACACTGTGAGCCGATGCGGTATCCGTAGCAAAAGATGATAGATAGATGAATAACCTGCCTCGATTACCCTAGGGAACACCCTGCAAAACAACTGTGGCACAACGGGGGTGAGATGCCAACTCGTGAATAGTAAATAACATATGCAGGTAATCGCAAGTATGCACGTACAGCGCGAATCTAACATATGCAATTAATAGCAATAAAAGGTCATATGAATGCAATAACCATGAAAGGTACACTAGCAGGTATAACTAATACATGAAGCAATAACATATGACAATCGGCATGCAATAATCATGCACTAATGATATGAAACTGTATATACGCAACAATCATGAAAGGTACACTAGCAGTTACAACTAATACACGAAGCAGTGCATAATCAATAAATGTGGAGTATAGAATGAAATATGTCATTTCCACGGAATCCTGACATCGTGGTAGGATCACTATCCAACAAGACAATCCAAATCCCAAATTCTCAAATTAGCCCCCAAATTGGCTCTCATATCATATAAGTCTCACAATTCCTTAATGTACAATATCGAATAAAACTCATATATCTTGAATGTACAAATCAGCAAGCTCATATATATCCTGTATCAAATCTCAAATAAATCCTTTATATCCCAAATCCAATATCAAGTAAAAGTCTAATACCCTAAACATATTTGCATGAATAGATATGATGATGTATATAAATTAATGTCAATACATATATATTAGCGTCCCATTCCACTAATATTGGTGTAACGGCATATATAACAACATCCCATTCCACTGTTATATATAGAAAGGAGTAAAAAGAAATATCATGAAACCAATGTATCAAGCATCGACATAGAAATGCAGGTTTATCAGGTGCTGTCACCAAGACTGGCACCCTGATAGGTACGTATTACACGCTATCCGAAAAGCACGAGTGCTTAGCTCTGACCCTCGTCTTTCCACATATCCATACGTATATGTCTCCCATCGGTATCCCCATGATAACCGCCAAGTCATTGGTAATGTCACCGGAAAGTATGGTTTCCCCTGCAACTCATCGTCTAGCACCACGACCTCATTCTTGCCTCGGGGTACCTCCGGGCCCCACCATGTACCCGCACACGGACCCCTCCTTTCGTCGCGTGGGGTATATATATATCCGAACCGATAAATCTCATGGTGGCTGCAGAAATATCATATCAAGGGAAACCGGGTATTTCAAATAATGCATAATTTCATGAACTCCCACGGTCCCCAAATCCAGAAAATATCATGAAAAATCCATATCACAATGCGAAAATCCATGAATATAATATATGCAACATAAAACTGTAATGAAAGCATATAAAGGAAAAGCCACTAATTAACTGCAACAAGTTAATATAAATATCATGTGGTTCCTAATTTTCTCCAATTCTAAAATAAAATCAAGTAAAGGTAAACATGTAGCTATAACCAGATATATGTGTAAATCATAAGGTATAGCAAGATATATGTATCTACCTATAAGTAATGATCTAGTATACCCCCTGGGTATAAGTGAAATATGTGAACAAGCTATACCTGTAGCTATGTCATAAAGTGTGTAAGTACCTATCACTAATGGTACAATACCCTATAGGTATACAGGTATCTAGCATGCAAGTATGTGAAGGCATATGTGTAAGCATGTGGATATACAGGTATGCTATATGTCATATGCGATAAGAAATATGAATCAATGTCCCAATGTCCCTAACAAAGCAATATCATATCTATAAGTGGGTTGTGCATGACATGGCAATTATTGACGGTGTGTGTAGCATACAATCAGGGCTCGTGCAACATGGGTCGTCAATAATATGTGCAGTGTCCTAAGGATACTAGTCCAAGCACAACAATAACTAAGTAGTAGGGTAGATGCGCAATTCTAAATATGACATAGAATATGCGACAAAAGTAACATCTCTAGCCCAGACGCATAACGCCATGCGGGCGATTCCCCTGTAGATGTTAAATCTACTCACCAACGCTCCAAGCTAGGTGAAGTCTACCACCTGTTTTCCCTTTGTAGCAGTGTCCGAAGTCCCCGCCTACGAAGCTGCAACATAAACAACAAAACAAGTATATATTAATAATAGACCTAAAATACTTACAATCTACACGGACCAACACGACACATCTACGTACTCTAAATGGTTCGTGTTGTCGCTAACGCGTATAGCGACACTACGAAACTAACTCAGCGCAAGAGCAACACGGAACACGCATCGTATCGGATAACGTATCGCACGAAACGAAACACTAGAAATATGCAAAGTGGTCCCATATTTTTCTGTGCTAACAATTTGTAAAAATTCCAAGTACCATGAGACTACAAATAACCCCAGAGACCCCTACCCGAAAACCCGACACCCAAGTCCCCAGTTTGGCTGCAAATTGCGGCCAGAAGCAATAAATCTGCGGCCGATCATGATGGAATTGGTTCGTATTTTGAGTGTAGGTTCTAGGTTACTACACCAGGTTACTGTCAAGTCAATTTTTGCAACAAGTAGCTGGTTTAACAGCAGATCATCCGAGACCCCAAAACAACACTAAAATTACGATATTTATCCGAAACGATACGATACGCGATAAAAACAGCAACTTTGAAGCTAAGCTACACAATAAACACCTAAAGAACAGAAAGAGATCAATATCTACACAAAAGAACTCAAAGATCCAAGCTTTGCATGCTCCTAGGCATCCATGAGGCAAAACCAAGATAAAGATGTGATTTTGATGAGATTTGTGAAGTTTAGTGATGGATTTGTGAAGAAAGGTGAAGAGAAGCTAAGTGTTCAGTTGTTGAGAGAGGAATGAGAGAAAAAGAAAAGAGATAGAGAAATGAGGGAGAGAGAATGATAAAGAGAGAGGGAGGTGAGTGTAGGGTGAGGTGAGAGGTGAATGCAACCATAGCATTAACTCCCATTTAATGCCTTCACACAAGTCACCATGCCACCAATCACACAAACAAAACCCTAACAAATATCTCCTTCTCACTCAACAAATATCTAGGAAAAGATTAAGGATTTGATTAACAAGGATTAGGTTAAGGGTCATGGTTGCTAAGAACAAAATTAGCACAAACAAAACTCACACTTTACGTGCACACGTGCATGCAAGCTTATAACAAATAATAATAATTTATTAATTAAATGTTATAAAATGTAAGGAACCCGAATTGGTAAACTTTTTACAGTAAACCCGCATGAACTTCTAAACGAACACTAACCGAAATCTAAGGCGTTACAATGGCTTTAGATGATATTAACAAGATTAACCCGAAATAACAAGAATAAAAACGTTACCATCTCCCCGGCAACGGCGTCATTTGATTGCACGCTTTTGGCATGTCGTGTTTTAAAGTTCTAAAGTTTAACCGCAATCTGGACGGCGTCGTGTGTAGCTAGCCGCGATGAGTACGGGCCGTCCGCAGGGAGACGGTGCGTTATGTGTTCTTGTTATGACGAATTAGTGCGAGTGGCCGAATGATTTGATTCTAACCTATGTGGACATATGCAAGTATAAATTTGTCAGGAATAGATAGGTTAGTGTAAATTAAGAAAATCCGCACTCAATCCTTTGAGCCGAGCTTGACCATTAAAGCTAAAGAAATCGGCAAAAACATGGATTAGGGTGCTTAAGCACAGTATTTATGAAATCCGGCTTATTGACCCTTGTCCGTCCGTTCTTGTCGCTTGCTTTCGCCTCCGGCCAAACCGAATGCAACCGGTCACGGTTAGGAATCACTGATACCTTGGTAGGGTAGGGTGCCTAACAGAGCGCTTGCGTGAGGTTTGGGCGGAGTTCAATGGAAAATATCGGGAAAAGGAAATGAGAAAGGAAATTTTAACTTACAATATCGTTTTCTTTCCTAACAACACCATATTCACAAACAATCAAACAAAAAAAAAGAGAGAGCAAAGGAAAAGATAAAAGAAAAGAAAAGAAAAGAGCAACATTACAAGTAAGCAATGCAAGGTAATAAATTGCAAGTAAGTAAATGGCATGGAAATGAAAGAGCATGTAAGTAAAGCAAGAAATAAAATGCATGTAAAGAGAGAGAAACACTAAAAACCCAAGAACACGTTACAAACCATGAGTTCAATAACCTAAACATAAACCTGCAAACTCAATGAAGAGGTTGCAAGATCAAGAGAAGGCTAAGAACTCAAGGCAAAATGAAGGCAAAATGAAAGCTTTATTAATTTTCAAGTAATGATACAAACCTTGAGATCAATAACCAAAACTTAAACTTGCAAACTCAATGAAGAGGTTGCAAGATCAAGAGAAGGCAAAAAGCTCAAAGGAAACTAAGCTATGTACAAGAACAAAAGAGAAAAGAGAAACAAAGAGTGTAAGCTATGAGATAATGTATACAAAGTATGACCCCTCTCCCTTGCTCACTCATCTGCCTTATATAGGCAGAAAATAAGAATAAACAAGCAATAAAAATAAGATGACGTGGCAGCAAGGGATGGACCACAGAAAATTGGGGATCTTTGGGGCTAGGGGCGGGCGAGCTCGGATATAGGGAGGGTGTGGCCGGCCCAAAACCGAGCAAGTTGGCTCGTGTGGAAGTGGTGGTCTAGTGTTGTCTCCTCAAGTCTACTGGTGCTGCTTGATTTCTCTATAGAAGCCTGGGTTGTACTCAGTAGCTTGGAGGGAACTTGATGCCTTTTAAATTACATTATATCTTTTTGCATTAAACACACATCACTTCTCATGTGCCCACTTGCACCAAGTCACCATTTGTGTGTGCCATGGGCAGCCCGCTCTAGGTCCATGAACCAATAAGCTAGTGTACACACTTGTATGTGTTGGACTATTTAGATAAAAAGTGTGTACACATGCATGCTGCAAAAAGAAACTCTTGAAATATCGGTCGGTTTCCAGTTTCGGTTGCAGTGTCGGCTCACAAACGTTATATCCATGATTTTGAGTGTGTTTCCAGTATTATATCACGGATACCTGTAATCTATATTACTGAGCAGACACTGGTTAATAGTACCGATATATAACAAAATAGATAATGAATGAGCGGTACCAAAATGCAGTTTTTAGTGATGAACACCATCCGAGACTAGTCAAAATAATGAGACTATAGCTCGTATATAAACCTTTTTTATATATATCAACAGGTAAAATAATGTTAAGGTGATGTCCCCTGGATCAGTCCTGGTCGGCCACTATAACGCAAAAACTATAACGATATAACTCGAATGATCGCAAAACATCAAAATATGGGTGTCCAGCATCGACACTCTAAATCATCAAATCTCTCGTGTCCATCACCGACACGCAAATCCAGATATCATCGACAACGTCTCAACAGATCGGTCGCCCCTCGATATCCCTAGCCTCGGTCAGTATCCCCTAGATATCCGTCGTGCTCATATCTATCTCCGGTATCGAGTGTCCTTGCTAGGCTCCTCGCCTCAATCGCGGCCTTCCTGCCTCTTGGTCTCGACTGGGTCCACCATATATCCGACTGTATACTCCTCCACTCAGTCCGGATATGTAGCACGTCCGTAACCGTATAGCTCCCCCACTCGATTTGGAAAAAATCAAATGAGAGAAACATCAAGCACATGGTGGACGTCAACTCATCGTATCAAGAAATATCAAGTAAAGAAGAAAAAGAATTGCATATATCACTCTGATGATATTATTTATATATATATATATATATATAGCAGCGTCCCATACCATTGATATATATCATCGAAAGTAAAAACATCATAAAAGCTCTTAAGAATCAAATATGAATACCCAAGGTACTTGTCTTCAAAATAACTCAGCAGGTAATAAAGGCACCGTACGAAAGTATAGTCAGTCATGCAAACAAACATAACAATTCTACTATGTCTTGGCAATACCAATGATGTGCAATGTAGCATACGCGTCTGTGCTCGTGCAGCATGGCAATCATTAATATTTGTGCAAGTGTTCTATAAGTGTTTAAGCAGAATGTAATTCCACCAATATCCATAGCATGTAAATACAATCCAATTTCTCGGATATAAAGAATTCATAACGTATCGTATCGATATTTATATAGATATCGCGTGGTATGGCGGTCCTACAGTGTCATGGCAGTACTAATGAGGTGTAGTGTAATATATGCGTCTGTGCTCGTGCAACATAGTACTCATTGGTAGTTTTGCAGTGTTCTATCAGTGTGTTCGTATAAAAGATGGCATATATAACTGGTAAGCATATCGCGAGCATAAAAAGGAAATCTAAGCGCATGGTGTAATTATTTAACGTAACTAATTGCTATGAGCTATACCATCTTCATTGAAAATAGAATGAAACGTTATTTTGAAATAAGAAAGCTGCATTAAGTAAAAATAGATATTCGTTTTTGAAATAGTATCGCATCCTTATCATTTATTGTTTAAAATGGAAAATGAATTGTTGGTTTTTAAAAGAGTATATCTCACTCAAACGTAACGTCCCAAGTCGGGATAACTCATGACTCCACGGGTCCAAATGAAACTTTGCCCTATTCGGTACACAATCCCTGTTATCACAAGTATGGTATGATCCCTTGTACAATGTCCATCTAATATCATATCCATATCGTACGGATCTATTGTCACGTACATATGTCATTATAACCATATATCAAATATAACCAAATGTATAACCTACTAGATGCGAACTAACATCAATACAATTAACTAAGTTATCTAACATATCATAAAAAATCTAACTAGATAGCATAACTATCTTAGTTACATAGTTGCAAGGGTGCTATACGCCATCCACCCGACTTCCCCCGTAGATATAAATCTACTCACCAACTTATCGAGCTCATCGAAATCCACGATTGCTTTGTTCGTCCTTACCATCTCGGAAACCTCCGCGATCGCACCTATAATCGTAGTTATAACACATCGGCGTAAATATCATATAAAAAACCAAAACAAAGAGATAAGCACACATAGGTTAGAACATATAGCTTACTGTAACGTTTTGAAAATCGTTTCGGTGAAATTTCGGAAAATCGGTAAAATAAGGGGGTTTTCTGTAAAAAGTCAAAATGCAAATATCTTATTATAAAAATTAAATATACATATTCTATCTATGTAATTGCTAGTATTTGGTGTTTATTGAGCCACTGGTGAAATTTCAAATTTTCTGAAAAAAATTATTTTATTATTATTTTTTAAGCCGTCACTAATACATTTAATTAGGGAAAATTACAAATTGGAATGAGTTGAAACAAATTTTGTGCATCATAAAACTTTAAATAAAATTTTATCATGTGATTTTTGAAACGAAATCGTTTGCCAAAACGGTTTCGAAATTATTGAAGAAAAAAGGCTTTTTTTAGTGTAAATGGATGTTTGGGGTATACTATTTATCATTTTCCATCACCCCACACCCATACCCACACTCACACAACCCCATTTTTCCTCCCCCTTGGCTGAATTCAGCAGCCCCCCTCTCTTGTCCCCACTTGTTTTGCAAAAGAAAAGAAATGAAGAGAAATGAGAAGAAAGGGTAATATATATAAGTATTGGTTGGGTTGACTTGGACTTTCTTTGACTTGACTTTTCTCCCCACACACACACACTTTTCTCCCATCCTTCCCCATTTCTGGACGAGCCCTCCCCAAGTGCAGCCCCCCAATTTTCTCCTCTCATTTCCTCATCAAAAACCTATCAAAAACCTCCAAAATTCCATCACAAATCAAGCTAAAACCCAAATCTAACTCTTACCCATTTTTCCTTGATCTACTCTAGTGTGGATCTTGGAGCAAGAAGCAAGTTTGTGAAGCTAGGTTGGATGTTGATTCAAGTTTTGTGAGGTATAAATCCTTGTTCCATGGTTTGTTTGTTGCTTAGTTACTTAATTGTTGCTATCATACCTCATTTGAAGCTAATTAGGTGTTTAATTAGGTTTAATTGCTTGGTTGGAAAAATTCAAGAAAATGGTTTGTTAATCAAATTAGAGTTTTCTTCATTGGGTATTGATCTTGATGTGGGGATTAACATGTTAATGTGATGCTAAAACTAACCTAGTTGCTAGTTTACTAATTGATGCTTGTAATTGTTAAAATTGGAATTTTATGCAAACTAGGTTTTGGAAATTTATTGCAAATGTTAGACTAAAAATCTAATTAGGTTTTTCATGACTTCATTAACATTATTAAGTGTAGTTTAATGCTTTAGATCATGCAAATCTAAGCTAGATTGTAGTTTGTGCATTTTTGTTATGAAATTGTTAAAATTTAGGTATTTTGTAAACTAGAATTTTAGGGTTTTTGGAATTTAATGAGATTAAATTATGGGAATTGTTTTTGTGACTTATTTAAGATATTTAGTGAATATTGTGGCCGCTAGATTCGTTTATACATCGAGTTTTGTACAAAAACTGTGATTTGTGCTTGCTAGATTTTCGGGAAAATGACTTTTTAAGTGAAATTGGGGTTTTTGTTAATTTTAAGCTATTTTATATTATAATTAGTGCTTGTAACTATACAAATGAGTGTGTTGGGAGCTTTCTCGATGGTTTGGCGTTTGTACGCCGACGTCGAGGGTTTTTGGGTCGATTTGTGAAGGCAAGCATAGGTTTTGACCTATGTGGGATTCGTGCGTCGTTTTGGTCATGAGTCGGATTTTAATGCGATTCGGTTCGTTATGATATGTAGGTACCCCATGTGGAGTTCGAGATGACAAGCAAGCGCGTGGTGACGTCGGCACCGGCGAGCGAGGACCAGGTGAGTAGATTTATATCTACGGGGAGAAGTCGAGTGGATGGCGTATAGCACCCCCGCAGTTCGTGGTGATGTATACGAATATGTATACACACATTTATTGATTATATTTTGTTTGAGTTTATTGATGATAAATATGGATGGTTTAGTATCGCGAAACCCTAGAGTAGTGGTCGCACCATACATGCACACACCCACCCATACTTGCATACATTCTTCTTCCATTTGTGTTTACGGGAATATATATAGTTGTGTGTTCACATGGGTATGGGACTATGTGTTCACATACGGATTTGAGGATGATACTTGGGTTTGAGATGAGTCGATAAGATTGTGTTGAGGTTGTGATATCGGTGATATGGCAGGATTCGTATTTGAGATACGTCCTGATATTATAGCGGGTCTTTGAACGACGATACGGGTGAATAGTGCTATAATCAAAATGGTCGACATGTGATCGTGATATGAGATATGATATGCTAGGATATTGATATTAGGCCGTATCGGGCGATGTATACCCTTGATGATGCTATGTGCTGACGGTATCGGTTTGTACGAGATTGTCGATCTGTAGTCAGATCATGAGTATATTGAGGATATTAATATTGTACTAGACGGAGGTCAGTACCCTAGACTATGATCTTGAATAAAGAGGATACCAGAGGAATGGTGTGAGGAATATGATATTGACCCGTACCCAGATTTGGGGATGCCGTACGACGGATTTACGTACGAGCTATATCTTGATGGTCGATCCGCACTCTTGACTTGGGATGTCTGATTGTAAATATGGTATCGGATATGATATTATTGAGGCGGGATCACCGACTAATATATATACAGGTATGTATATGGATCGACTCAGATGTTAGGCGGTTTCCTTACCTGTAGTCCAGCTTGTTAGCTTAGCCCTTTAGTTTAGTTTAGTTGTTAGATTAGATTCGATTCTTACCTATTTCAAAAACTAACGAATCGTGGTTATTTTAAAAGACAGCCTAAGGGATCCTACGGATATTTCAAAAGATGTATCTTTTCATAAAACCACTGTAGCCCCTATTTTCAAAACCCTATGGTTCGTGTTATTTCAAAAGGCACCATTTGTAGGACTTATATTAGATTAATGCAGGTTAGTTACAGTTGCGTCTTGTATTCAGCTCTCGCTTATTATTGTGGTTCGCCTCGCATCGCATACTTATGTTATAATTTCTTTTTGCAATATTGATATCATATTGTTAGGACACTAGCACCATTACCGATGATGCGTATGTACCACGTACACTTACTTGCCGGCTCACACACATCTTCATCGGTAATTGCCATGTCACGTACACCTTAGAAAATATTATTGCTTGACTTAGCTTGTTAGTTAGTAATTTGACATGATATTAGTGTACCTGCCTTATATGCCAGCTTAACATTGTAGTTATTACTTGCCACTTCATGCATACTGTTATTCATTGTTATGCCTATATTCCTGGTTTTACATGCTATTGATGATTTAGATTCGGATTTCCATGAGATTTTCTGGATTTGGGGGGGGAAACCGCAAAACTTATATAAACTGATTTCTCTCTTTTTAAATAAAAAGTGCGGTTTTTCCCATGATGTATGAGTCGTCCACCATGAGTTTGCTGATGGATTTCGAGACCCGATTCGAGGAGACGGATGAACCGTTTCGGGTACATGGTGGACCCGGTAAGGTACCCCGGGGCAAGAAGCGCGTGATGATGACGATGTGAGCCTGGCAGGGGAGCACTACCTACCGGTGATATTACCCGACGCGTCGGATATCCGGAGGATACCGTCGTGGTCTTGAGATGGATGGTAGGGGCCGGTCTGGACTGACGGCGCCCTAGATATTGTGTTTGAGACATTGAGATTTCGAGATATTGAGGTATAGAGACTGTGATACAGAGATATCGAGATATTGGGATTACGTTTTAAGCCGATGCTAGGCACTGTTTTATGCTGATTTCATTTATGATATCTCATTTAAAAATACAAAGGAAATCTCACTAAATTATGAAAACAGTTTCTTCATTTACATGTATTCTGTTTTCATGCATTCATACCTCATTCATATGATATAATGCTACCTGAGGCACTGACACGGGCACATGAGATTACACTCGGGTTAGATATTTACCCAAGCCTTGCTATAGGTTGCATGTTATATATATAATTGAGGATATATATTATGATCATTGACCTAGGTTGCGTTATTTATGCGATTTCTTTCCGTAGATGTTTTTCTATTCACGAGTTGGCAACTCACCCCCGTTGTGCCCCAGTTCCTTGCAGGTTTGCCGTACAGGTTTCTTTACGGCTTGCGGGCATAGTTTCCTTCGGGTGATCTGCTAGTAGGTGGGTTTACTTGTATCGTACCCCCCATTATATAACTTGTATATTATTACTCTGTTGGATCTAGAAGTTCCATCAACCAAACATGTATTTATTTTGAGATAGAGACTAGTGATGTTATTCCTTCGACCTTAGAGTCGCGCGTTATATTTCTGTGGTTTTCTTGTGGTTTTGAGTTTCCTTTGAATTTTAATCCTCGCCGTTGGCGTTGTATATTATATTGCTTGTGTGGTTGTGACCGTCGATTGACGAAGAGCTAGCTCCCGCTTGGGGATGCCTTTTTATTGATTTCGTATACTATTCATGTTGTATCCCGTTTGGGAGCCAGTATTTACAAAGGAGACTCTGCCGAAATTTTCAGGAAATACTTGATGTTTTTTAAAACCGCATAACTCGGCTTATGCTATTAAAACTACTTGATTTTAAATTGGTTTTCCTTCACTCTACAACTTTTCTTGGTTTGGATTTCTGGGTTTTCGGTTTACTTAGATTACGTACGCCTCGAGACGTTCGTAGTTTAAGTGCCGGTTATGTTCCGTACTTTCGGGTCGTGACAAAGTTGGTATCAGAGCATTAGGTTTTACCTTCGGAGCGTAGGATGACCCTTGGTTGATGGAATAGGTGACTAAAGTAGAGTGACGTACCGTGGGTATGTTCCGCGGCATACTTACGATACGCTACTCCACTTAAGAAGCCTTAGGATGTACATTTCTTTGTTCAGTATTATATTCATTCCTGATCTAGCCTCATCAGTACCAGTTATGGTTTTGCTGCCACGATTACGGGCAGGGAGAGCTAAGGCTAGAGTTGCGGTCAGCACGAGCTCGTTACGAACGAGGACTGACCAAGGCGTGATTCCGGCGACACACGATTGCAGAGATGTGTCTTTTTATTGTGTTTTCGCGCCACGAGCATTGATGGATCGCTGTATGAGATTACTCGGACGGGCAGATCAGCACCAGAGGTTTGAGCCAATGATAGAAGGTCGCCAGTCATCGAGGATGAATGACTAGGACATGTGGATCGTTCGCCTACCCCGATGCGAGGTCATCAGATAGATTGTTTCCAGCTAGAGACGACTTCACGCGGAGACGTTGGGAGTCGACAGAGACGATCGAATGTCAGAAACCTATTATTCCAAGTTTAAAGTATTCGGAAGGGCATGCAGGCAATTCTACGGACCCTCTAGAAGAATGAAACCCTAACTCGACTTAATGACCGTGTGAAATCCTTTGAACCTTCGGGTTTGCGGCAGTTCTACGGCGCCATTAGTGAGGCTTGGGTTTGCCCTTCTACGGCTGGACCACCGATACTGTGGTATGTACCTGATACTATTAAACTGTGCCCAAGATGTTGAGCTCTTGGGGGATTATGAGGTTTTGACGACTTGATCGGATGGCTCGATTTAATTCGGATGCTAGGTGGTGAGATGCATTCTTGGGAGACTCCAGATACAAGGATAGCCGTTAGAGCTCAGTCCATGCAGCCACGACGAGACGAGTCCGAAGCGGTCGACATTAGAGAAAGGTGAAGTAAGAGGTTCGTACCAGATCTAGATGAAACGACGTTCCACTCCGCCGACATCAGAGATGCGATACGCATGCCAAGGCATTATACTTGGATATACCTTCCAGAAGGAGTCGCGATAAGTATGCAGCCGTTCGGGAACGAGAGCAGATCTAGTAAGGGACGATGACTTCCAGACAGTTCGGCAGAGACGAGATTTGGGAGAGATCTCGACAGGACCTTTCTGGAATGAATTACAAGAAGACTTGGACCCAGGAGTGGTCATGTTACGCACACCGGCAGGCCAGAGCTCAGGTTCGTCGATGAGACATGCTATGAGTGACCACGACAGTTGGCCAGAGATTCTTGGAGGATGTGCTTGAGCGGGACTATTCCGCCATACTTGATTTTGGTATTTTGAGCGATCTATTTGCATGATTGATTTTGATGATGGAGTTTCGTGATATTTGTTTCCATGGACCATGGTTGCACCTACTGAGTATTCACGATTTTAGCACAGTTGTTGCACTTGAGATAGTTTTCGTGCCTTGGTTCTTCATGTTTGTGATTATATGGATTTCATACAGTTGAGTTGATTGTGTGTATATACACATACGATTTGGTTTTTGCACTCGGTATGATTCACATATGCTTGCAGTGTAGTGATACGCATTTTGTGCACTTAGATGCACTGGACTTCGATTTCGATTGTGATACTCGATATTGGTTTTGTGCACCTTGTGCACCTGATTTGATTTTACGCATGTTCGGCGCTTGATATTGGATTTCATGATTTCGTGCATGATGGATGCACCTGCCTTGGATTTTCGCGCATGTTGAGTGCATGTTTTGAGATGTGATTTTGGTGCACACCAGATGCACTAAATCGATATTTTTCGTGCATGTCAGATGCACCTGATTTTGCTGTCAGGCACACATGTTGCCTACGACAGATGTTTCGTGCACACCCGATGCACTTAGATGTTGTTTCTGTGCGCATGTATGGCACATTCATGGATTTTGATTTCCGTGCGCACCAGACGCACGTAGTATTCATGTGCATATTTTGGGATTGATTTCTTATGGAGCAGTACATTTTTATGATGTTATTATTGTTTTCGTACTGAGCAGGACTAGTCAGAGGAAAGTACCTGAATATATTTTGCATGCTTTGATAGTTATCGAACGGATTTCCAAAATGCGAGCTATAGTCTCAGTATTTACCTACGTGTCTGATATGACACGAGGCGTTTAAACAAGGAAACCCTTCTAAATTGTTTTCCAAAACGGCGGAACGTACATTTTAAACAAAAGATATATATGTATATGGTTATTTTCTTACAATAGACGTCCGCCACTGTGCAGTGCTGCGAGCATCGCACAGCGATTTGAAGAAGATTTGGCATGCATTGCTTCCAGATGTTTTAATGATGTATATCATATTGATTTTAATTTTGGGATTTAGACATTGTGTTTTCAACAAGACTCCGATGATTGCGGGATGCTTGACGGAGTTTTGATTTTAAGTTATATGCTCATTTTTCATGCGCATGCGCTGCGCTACGACTTGTTTTACGTATTTATGAATTTGGAACCCGACGACTAGATGGTTTTGCTTAGATGTTTTAGTATTTGGGGGAGTTTTTAATTTAAATTCGGGGACCGAATTTCTTTAAGGGGAGAAGATTGTAACGTTTTGAAAATCGTTTCGGTGAAATTTCGGAAAATCTGTAAAATAAGAGGGTTTTCTGTAAAAGGTCAAAATGCAAATATCTTATTATAAAAATTAAATATACATATTCTAGATATGTAATTGCTAGTATTTGGTGTTTATTGAGCCACTGGTGAAATTTCAAATTTTCTGAAAAAAATTATTTTATTATTATTTTTTAAGCCGTTACTAATACATTTAATTAGGGAAAATTACAAATTGGAATGAGTTGAAACAAATATTGTGCATCATAAAACTTTAAATAAAATTTTATCATATGATTTTTGAAACGAAATCGTTTGCCAAAACGGTTTAGAAATTATTGAAGAAAAAAGGCTTTTTTTTAGTGTAAATGGATGTTTGGGGTATAGTATTTATCATTTTCCATCACCCCACACCCATACCCACACTCACACACCCCCATTTTTCCTCCCCCTTGGCTGAATTCAGCAGCCCCCCTCTCTTGTCCCCACTTGTTTTGCAAAAGAAAAGAAATGAAAAGAAAAGAGAAGAAAGGGTAATATATATAAGTATTGGTTGGGTTGACTTGGACTTTCTTTGACTTAACTTTTCTCCCCACACCCACACACTTCACTCCCATCCTTCCCCATTTCTGGCCGAGCCCTCCCCAAGTGCAGCCCCCCAATTTTCTCCTCTCATTTCCTCATCAAAAACCTATCAAAAACCTCCAAAATTCCATCACAAATCAAGCTAAAACCCAAATCCAACTCTTACCCATTTTTCCTTGACCTATTCTAGTGTGGATCTTGGAGCAAGAAGCAAGTTTGTGAGGCTAGGTTGGATATTGATTCAAGTTTTGTGAGGTATAAATCCTTGTTCCATGGTTTGTTTGTTGCTTAGTTACTTAATTGTTGCTATCATACCTCATTTGAAGCTAATTAGGTGTTTAATTAGGTTTAATTGCTTGGTTGGAAAAATTCAAGAAAAGGATTTGTAAATCAAATTAGGGTTTTCTTCATTGGGTATTGATCTTGATGTGGGGATTAACATGTTAATGTGATGCTAAAACTAACCTAGTTGCTAGTTTACTAATTGATGCTTGTAATTGTTAAAATTGGAATTTTATGCAAACTAGGTTTTGGAAATTTATTGCAAATGTTAGACTAAAAATCTAATTAGGTTTTTCATGACTTCATTAACATTATTAAGTGTAGTTTAATGCTTTAGATCATGCAAATCTAAGCTAGATTGTAGTTTGTGCATTTTTGCTATGAAATTGTTAAAATTTAGGTATTTTGTAAACTAGAATTTTAGGGTTTTTGGAATTTAAAGAGATTAAATTATGGGAATTGTTTTTATGACTTATTTAAGATATTTAGTGAATATTGTGGCCGCTAAATTCGTTTATACATCGAGTTTTGTACTAAAACAGTGATTTGTGCTTGCTAGATTTTCGGGAAAATGACTTTTTAAGTGAAATTGGGGTTTTTGTGAATTTTAAGCTATTTTATATTATAATTAGTGCTTGTAATTGTACAAATGAGTGTGTTGGGAGCTTTCTCGATGGTTTGGCGTTTGTACGCCGAAGTCGAGGGTTTTTGGGTCGATTTGTGAAGGCAACAATAGGTTTTGACCTATGTGGGATTCGTGCGTCGTTTTGGTCATGAGTCGGATTTTAATGCGATTCGGTGCGTTATGATATGTAGGTACCCCATGTAGAGTTCGAGACGACAAGCAAGCGCGTGGCGACGTCGACACCGGTGAGCGAGGACCAGGTGAGTTGATTTATATCTACGGGGAGAAGTCGGGTGGATGGCGTATAGGACCGCCGCAGTTCATGGTGATGTATACGAATACGTATACACACATTTATTGATTATATTTTGTTTGAGTTTATTGATGATAAATATGGATGGTTTAGTATCGCGAAACCCTAGAGCAGTGGTCGCACCATACATGCACACACCCACCCATACTTGCATACATTCTTCTTCCATTTGTGTTTACGAGAATATATATAGTTATGTGTTCACATGGGTATGGGACTATGTGTTCACATACGGATTTGAGGATGATACTTGGGTTTGAGATGAGTCGATAAGATTGTGTTGAGGTTGTGATATCGGTGATATGGCAGGATTCGTATTTGAGATACGTCCTGATATTATAGCGGGTCTTTGAACGACGATACAGGTGAATAGTGCTATAATCAAAATGGTCGACATGTGATCGTGATATGAGATATGATATGCTAGGATATTGATATTAGGCCGTAACGGGCGATGTATACCCTTGATGATGCTATGTGCTAACGGTATCGGTTTGTACGAGATTGTCGATCTGTAGTCAGATAATGAGTATATTGAGGATATTAGTATTGTACTAGACATAGATCAGTACCCTAGACTATGATCTTGAATAAAGAGGATACCAGAGGAATGGTGTGAGGAATATGATATTGACCCGTACCCAGATTTGGGGATGCCGTACGACGGATTTACGTACGAGCTATATCTTGATGATCGATCTGCACTCTTGACTTGGGATGTCTGATTGTAGATATGGTATCGGATATGATATTATTGAGACGGGATCACCGACTAATATATATACAGGTATGTATATGGATTGACTCAGATGTTAGGCGGTTTCCTTACCTGTAGTCCAGCTTGTTAGCTTAGCCCTTTAGTTTAGTTTAGTTGTTAGATTAGATTCAATTCTTACCTATTTCAAAAACTAACGAATCGTGTTTATTTTAAAAGACAGCCCAAGGGATCCTACGGATATTTCAAAAGATGTACCTTTTCATAAAACCACCGTAGCCCCTATTTTCAAAACCCCATGGTTCGTGTTCTTTCAAAAGGCACCATTTGTAGGACTTATATTAGATTAATGCAGGTTAGTTACAGTTGCGTCTTGTATTCAGCTCCCGCTTATTATTGTGGTTCGCTTCGCATCGCATACTTATGTTATAATTTCTTATTGCAATGGTTATATCATATTGTTAGGACACCAGCACCATTACCGATGATGCGTATGTACCACGTACACTTACTTGCCGGCTCACACACATCTTCATCGGTAATTGCCATGTCACGTACACCTTAGAAAATATTATTGCTTGACTTAGCTTGTTAGTTAGTAATTTGACATGATATTAGTGTACCTGCCTTATATGCCAGCTTAACATTGTAGTTATTACTTCCCACTTCATGCATACTGTTATTCATTGTTATGCCTATATTCTTGGTTTTACATGCTATTGATGATTTGGATTCGGATTTCCATGAGATTTTCTGGATTTGGTGGGGGGGGGGGGAACCGCAAAACTTATATAAACTGATTTCTCTCTTTTTAAATAAAAAGGGCGGTTTTTCCCATGATGTATGAGTCGTCCACCATGAGTTTGCTGATGGATTTCGAGACCCGATTCGAGGAGACGGATGAACCGTTTCGGGTACATGGTGGACCCGGTAAGGTACCCCGGGGCAAGAAGCGCGTGATGATGACGATGTGAGCCTGGCAGGGGAGCACTACCTACCGGTGATATTACCCGACTCATCGGATATCCGGAGGATACCGTCGTGGTCTTGAGATGGATGGTAGGGGCCGGTCTGGACTGACGACGCCCTAGATATTGTGTTTGAGACATTGAGATTTCGAGATATTGAGGTACAGAGACTGTGATACAGAGATATCGAGATATTGGGATTACGTTTTGTGCCGATGCTAGGCACTGTTTTATGCTGATTTCATATCTCATTTAAAAATACAAAGGAAATCTCACTAAATTATGAAAACAGTTTCTTCATTTACATGTATTCTGTTTTCATGCATTCATACCTCATTCATATGATATATTGCTACCTGAGGCACTGACACGGGCACATGAGATTACACTCGGGTTAGATATTTACCCTAACCTTGTTATAGGTTGCATGTTATATATATAATTGAGGATATATATTATGATCATTGACCTAGGTTGCGTTATTTATGCGATTTCTTTCCGTAGATGCTTTTCTATTCACGAGTTGGCAACTCACCCCCGTTGTGCCCCAGTTCCTTGCAGGTTTGCCGTACAGGTTTCTTTACGGCTTGCGGGCATAGTTTCCTTCTGGTGATCTGCTAGTAGGTGGGTTTACTTGTATCGTACCCCCCATTATATAACTTGTATATTATTACTCTGTTGTATCTAGAAGTTCCATCAACCAAACATGTATTTATTTTGAGATAGAGACCAGTGATGTTATTCCTTCGACCTTAGAGTCGCGCGTTATATTTCTGTGGTTTTCTTGTGGTTTTGAGTTCCCTTTGAATTTTAATCCTCACCGTTGGCGTTGTATATTATATTGCTTGTGTGGTTGTGACCGTCGATTGACGAAAAGCTAGCTCCCGCTTGGGGATGTCTTTTTATTGATTTCGTATACTATTCATGTGTATCCCGTTTGGGAGCCAGTATTTACAAAGGAGACTCTGCCGAAATTTTCAGGAAATACTTGATGTTTTTAAAACCGCATAACTCGGCTTATGCTATTAAAACTACTTGATTTTAAATTGGTTTTCCTTCACTCTACAACTTTTCTTGGTTTGGATTTCTGGGTTTTCGGTTTACTTAGATTATGTACGCCTCGAGACGTTCGTAGTTTAAGTGCCGGTTATGTTCCGTACTTTCGGGTCGTGACACTTACTTACTCCAAAAAAGACCAAATACCCCTGACATTAACGTACGAACGTCAATATTTCAGTCGCGGTAAAGAAATACGAAAAATACCGTATCATAAATATCAGAAACATTGTTAAAACAATACTAGAACACTGGCAGATTTCTCTATATGAAATCTGGGACAAATCAAACAATACAATAGCTTATATTATTACCAAATAAATCTACTGACCAAAACCCAAAACACTATTCAACAGGAAAATCGGCTGCGACGGTCATTTTAGGAAAACCGACGGGTGAACAGGGGAATTAAGGGCTCGAGCTTTAGAGGTTATCTCCTATTGGTCTCATCATATCCTAGTATTGTTAGTTTTTCTAATACATTAACCTAGTAGTTCCAGATTCAAGTTTACCCACACAAATATCACAAAATTCCATTTTCTGATATTTGCACACTAAAACCAGATATTTGACCAAACAAGACTTGATAAAAGGAAGAAGATTTACCTATAGAGACGGTGCACAAGGAAATTCCAGCTCAAGAATTAGTGGATTGAGGTTTCATGAAGTTGTAGAGGCTCTAGCTTGATGATATGCTCAAATTTGATGAAGGATTCATGGTTTTCTTCTTTTGGTTTGATGAACACTTGAAAACTTTAGTGTTGGTGCTTGAAGGATGTATTGGTTCAGTTTGGAAAAAAGAAAGAATGAATATGTGTAATTAGATGAAGGAGGTAGGTAGAGATAGAATGAGGTGGAGGGTTGTAAGGTGATGGTGTAAGGGTTGAAGCATGAGGTGGAGGAAGGTGAGTGTGTGTGTGTGGAGTGGAGGTTGTGAGGGTTTAATCTAACCCTAACATTTACCCAACCGTCAAACAAAATAAAAACAAACCTTTTTAAATAAGTACCCTCATGTTACACTAAATCAAAATTCATGTTTTTAAAAGAAATAAAACACTTATCATAATACTTAAATACCATAACCTTTTAATAAAGTCTCATATCATATTAAAGTAATTTAAATATTATTTTTATGATATCACACATTTTTCTTCATTTTTACCAAAATAATTACATTTTTGCGGATATCAATCTGATACCAAAATTAAATATGCGATATCATTTTTGTAAACTCATTATATTCATATTTTAAATTTTGAATTAATATTTATAATTTTCCAAAATGTTACAATATCCCCTCCTTAAAGAAATTCGGTCCCCGAATTTAAATTTAACCCCCATCTTAAAACATCTTTTCCAATCAAATCAAGTCAATTCAAACCAAATTGCCGGGGTCCAAATATTAAAACATATAGTCCGCTCAAATTAAAGGAACTCCGAAATCCCATACGAGCTAAGACGTAAAATAACGCAACCGTGCACATGAAAACTCAAAAAGATATAAAACACACATAACTGTAACTTTAGCTGTTGCTATTAGAATTACACCAGTTATGATGCAAAATTCTAAATACGAAAACCATTGTATATATTAAGTACAGGATCATTGCCATAGTCGTAGTGCAATATCTGTTGCACACGACCAAGCGAAAATATAGAAATCAACTCTATAATATATTTTATCAAGTGCAATGCATTAAAACGAAATCAACCCTAACGGGCTTGCACGAAAATCCAAACCACATGCCATGGGTGTGCATGAAAACAAAAGCTGTGCCAAGTGCAACAGGTGTGCACGAAAACAATATCCACTGCATCGAATGTGCATGGAACCAATATCAAGTGCATCTAGAATGCACAAAATAAACATCAAGTGCATCGGGGTGCACAAAATCAATATCAGGTGCATCAGGGTGCACAAAATAACCAAAATGTGCAACTGGTGTGTACAAAATCATATCAAATACTTCTAGGGTGTATAAAAATCTCATTCAAGTGCAACTGACGTGCACGAAAATATCAGTTTAGTGCATCTGGTGTGCACAAAACGCCAATTGAGTGCAGTCACTGTGCATGAAAATCTTAAACAAGTGCACCTGGTGTGCACAAATTATTTATGTGGACCTCAAATCCTCAAAACACATAAGTCAAAATAACGGACGTCGAGTTATCCTTTCTTCAACATCGACCACGCAATATTTGGATCATCAAAACACAAAATCAAAAACAAATGACATCGAACTACACCTTCAATGTCGAAAGGCGTCTATACACCCGGAAATGGCAGAGCAAGGATTACCACTTGCCTTCTGCCCACGGTCTAGCGTTCTCTGTCTCTGGATTCTTGTTCTCTCCGTGGATCACTAATACCAAGACTTTTTTATACAATTGTCTGGGGTAGGAGCAGTGACGCAACCAGTCCTATACTGATACTTCTCAAGACACTTCCTTGCCAAGTAGTCCAGTCTTTCGCAATGTAACATATCGATGACGGCGATCTCTAACCTCTACGTACGCGCCAAGCAACTGACCTTGGGTCCAATCTCAATTATTATAGAATCCTGGAAAGAACCCGTCATGGCTCCTGCCGATCTCATCTATCCAACCTGCCCGGAACTAGCACTCTTTAATTAATCCACTCCTGTTCAGGATCAACTGCAATCTCATCAAGACTTTCCTCTGAAAGTGTGGTCGTACACGCCACTGCATACATATCGAATCAACAGTATCAACGTGGAAGAACAACCGTGCATTGAGACTTCGCACAAATCTCTTATTCCATTACTCTTCAGTATCGGTCAAATAAGGTGTGTATCGCGATAGTTACGCTAATTGCAAGTCATACTTGGATATGATCAAACCCGGAGTCTTACACAAAAACTCGAAAATATGAATTCGGCATCTCCACCACTCTATGGAAGAAGTCTGGCTAAGCACACCTTCGAGAACTCGTCCCAATTCGTCGGAGGAAAACTCACTACACAGTCTCTCTCGAGCAACTCACACCAGGTCTGAGTGAGTCCCCTCAAAAGAAGCTAGTCAACTTCACCGATCTCGCATCGGAGTGCCATCACGAATTAAATATCCTAGCCATCATACCCATGAATGACTAAGAATCCTCTAGCCCATCTATACTTGTAAACACAGCCGGTCTTAGCTTCGCGAACTCTGAAAGTAACACATCGATAATCTCAGCAATGGTTGGTACAATTGTTTGAATAGTAGGCAACACAACGATCTCCGGAGTAAGTTAAACAACATCATACCTCCAAGTCCGGCTGGTCTCCCACGATGACCCGACCCTCTGGTGCGGATCTTAAAGAAACTCGCTTCAAAATTAGAAATCCGATCAGAAAAGGATAAACATGTTCTTATGTCACCAGAATATCACCCTGGTCAGTTCTAGTCCCAGCCAAGTCTGCTCTGACCGTGTCTCTAACCACAACCCTCTCGGCTGGCGTAGACATGGTGACCGGAACAACCAACATGTATCGATGATGATAGATCAACTGAACGAATAGGAGAAAAGATCTCAAGATATATATCCTAAGGTAACTTAGGCGGAGTATCGTATCGTAAATATGTCGCGGAACATATGCACGGTATGTCATTCTACTTAGTACCTACTCCAACAACCAAGGTTAACCTACGCAACGAAAGTTCGGGTATAAGATCCCCAAAGTCAATCTAGGCTCCGTAAGGTCAAGCCTAGATAACGAAAGTGTATGCCTAGACTCCACATAGTCAAACTTAGACACGAACAAAGGTTAAAACAAACGCTCTGATACCAACTTTGTCACGACAGGAAAGTGGCACGTGACCGGCACTTAAATCACGTGACATCTAAAGACGTCGACGCGGTCCAGGTAAGCCAAAAACCCGGAATCTAAACCTTTTTACGAAAATATTGGATGTGAAGTTTAAAATAGTCATTAGATGAAATCAGTTTAAAATATCCATTTAAGTCTAAATAAGTATGTTTGAAAAGCATCTGTGATGTTTTAAAAATCGGCAACACCTCCTTTGTAAATTTTGAATAAAACCTGATACAAGCATACTAATATAAAACATATCCCAGCGGAGCTAGCTTCCATGCCCAAACGGCGGAGCAACCACGCAGATAAAATACGACGCCCAATTGCGAAGAAAAGAAAAGCGAAACAATAAACAACAAGAATAAAAAGGTTGACTCCAATGAGTGCGACGCCCACAAATACATAACTCTAAGTCTCGCTCTAAGACCACAATTATACAAGTTCTGGGTTGATGGAGTTTTAACTAGATACAAAAAATATATATACACCAGTGTAGGTACGACACAACAGTAGCCCACCTACCAAGGCAATCACCGAAGGAAAGAGCGTGCCGCAAGCCGCTGATGTTCCGAGCGGTATGCTTCAAGAAACTGGGGCATAACGGGGGTGAGTTGCCAACTCAGTGAATAAAAGTATATCACAAGGTAGAAATCGAAATGCACAACGATAAACCTAGGTCATAAAGTATAGTACTATCATATCCTGTACTAAGATATATATAATGCATAAGTACTAAAATGTAATACTATCCATCACGTAAACCCAAATGTATCATCTCATATGTGTATAACTGGTATCCAGGTATAAATCGATAAGTAGCCGAAATATGTATGAAAAACCCTTTTTTTAAAAATAGCCGCGGGATATGTATATCACGACATAAGAAGCAGACGTAATAGTATGAAGTATAATAGGTATTTTATTTAAGATGTACGTCTTGCTATTTAGTAAAGAGTTTTAAGAGGTTTACACTTTAAAAGATTCTTGGGTCATCCGAGACATGTCAAAATAATGAGACTATAGCTCGTTTATAAACCCTTTTTTATATATATCAATAGGTAAAATAATTTTCAGGTACTTTCCCCCGGATCAGTCCTGGTCGGCTACTATAACATAAAAACTATAACGATATAACTCGAATGATCGCAAAACATCAAAATATGGGTGTCCAGTATCAACACCCTATATCATCAAATCTCTCATGTCCATCACCGACACGTAAATCCAGATATCATCAACACCGTCTCAACAGATCGGTCGCCCCTCGATATCCCTATCCCCGGTCAGTATCCCCTGGATATCCTCCATGCTCATATCTATCTCCGGTATCGAGTGTCCTCTCTAGGCTCCCCGCCTCAATCGCGGCCTTCCTGCCCCTCGGTCTCGACCGGGTCCACCATGTATCCGACTGTATACTCCCTCACTCAGTACGAATATGTACACGTCCATAACCGTATAACTCCCCCACTCGGTTCTGAATAAAATCAAATAAGAGAAACATCAAGCTCATGGTGGACGTCAACTCATCGTATCCAGAAATATCAAGTAAAGAAGAAGAAGAATTGCATATATCACTCTGATGATATTATATATATATATATATATATATATATCAGTGTCCCATACCACTGATATATATCATCGAAAGTAAAAGCATCATAAAAGCTCATAAGAATCAAATACGAATACCCATGGTACTGGTATTCGCAATAACTCAGCAGGTAATAAAGGCACCATATGTAGGTATAGCCAGTCGTGCAAACAAACGTAATAGTTCTGCTATGTCATGGCAATACTAATGATGTGTGGTGTAGCATACACGTCTGTGCTCGTACAGCATGGCAATCATTAGTATTTGTGCAAGTGTTCTATAAGTGTTTGGAGCATATTGTAATTCTACCCATATCCGTAGCATGTACATACAATCCAATTTCCCGGATATAGGGAATCCATAACGCATCGTATCAACATTTATATAGACATCGCGTGGTATGGCGGTCCTACAATGTTATGGCCAATGAGGTGTAGTGTAACATATGCATCTGTGCTCATGCAATATAGTACTCATTGGTAGTTATGTAGTGTTTAATCAGTGTGTTCATATAAAAGATGACATATATCACCGGTAGGCGTATCGCGAACATAAAAAGGAAATCTAAGCGCATCGTGTAATTATTTAACGTAACTAATTGCTATGAGCTATACCATCTTCATTGAAAATATAACAAAAAGTTAATTTGAAATAAGGAAGCTGCATTAAGTAAAAATAGATATTCCTTTTAGAAATAGCATCGCATCCTTGTCATTTATTGTTTAAAATGGAAAACGAATCGTTGGTTTTCAAACGAGTATATCTCACTCAAACGTAACGTTCCAAGTCAGGATAATTCATTACTCCACGAGTCCAAATGAAACTTAGCCCTATTCGGTACATGATCCCCGTTATCACAAGTATGGTATGATCCCTCGTACAATATCCATTTAATATCATATCCATATCGTACGGATCTATTGTCACGTATGTATGTCATCATAACCATATATCAAATATAACCACATGTATAACCTACTAGATGCGAACTAACATCAATAGAATTAGCTAAGTTATCTAATATATCATAAAAAATCTAACTAGATAGCATAACTATCCTAGTTATATGGTTGCGGGGGTGCTATACGCCATCCACCCGACTTCCTACATAGATATAAATCTACTCACCAACTTGTCGAGCCCGTCGAAATCCACGATTACTTTGTCCATCCTTACCGTCTTGGAAACCTCCACGATGGCACCTACAATCGTAGTTATAACACATCAGCGTAAATATCAAATCAAAAACCAAAACAAAGAGCTAAGCATACATAGGTTAGAACCTATAGCTTACTTACTCCAAAAACAACCAAATACCCCTGACATTAACGTACGAACGTCAATATTTCAGTCGAGGTAAAGAAATACGAAAAATACCGTATCATAAATATCGAAAATATTGATAAAACAATACTAGAACACTTCCAGATTTCTCTATCCCTTTTAGGTTTTCACAAACTCGCCAGCAGTCCTGCTGTTTTTTTACTCATGGAGCCCTTTTGGGTTTTCATCCGTGCCCATTTTGCTTATGGACAAACCCTTTTTTATCATCGGCGGTAGGACTTGAGAGAGATAGGGGTCATTTGCGCCCGTAGATTGTATACGGTTTTATAGGATGTATGATCCAGACCGTAGGACCGGTATGCTCGATTCGCCTTTGACTTGGAGCATTCACGCGTAGTATTTCTTGAGATATCATCCATTGATGGATGGCATGGGCCATTCTCCCTCGGCATTTATCAGCTGGTAGGATCCTCCATCAAACACTTTCTCGATGACATATGGTCCTTCCCAGTTTGGCTCGAATTTTCCCTTGGCATGTCGATCGGGGATGATCGGTCTTTTGAGGACCAACGCCAATTCGCCTTTCTTAAAAGCACGGAGACATGTCACATCTTATCATAGGCCCGTGTCATTTGGGCTCGGTACAGCTCCAGATTTTGCTGTACTACGAGCCTCTTTTCTTCAAGGGCGTCGAGCTCTTCGAGCCAAAGGAGAACGTTTTCCACCTCCGTCAACTCGTGTTGGACGACCATTCGTAGGCTTGGAACCACAACTTCGAGCAGGAGGATTGCTTCCACTACGAAGAGTAGTGAGTATAGAGTGGACTGAGTTGGAGCGCGGTGCGTGGTACGATATGCCCACAACGCCTCGTGGAGCTTGAGATTCCAGTCTCTCTTGTTAGCTGAGGAATTTTTCCTCAGGAGCTTGCATAGAGTTTTATTGAAGGCTTTGGCTAGCCCATTGTCACTTGGATTATAGATGGAAGAATATCTCCAGTCTATCTTGTGCTGAGTAGCGAACCTTGAGACTTTGAAACTCTTAAAAAAGGCCTGTTGTCAGATATGATTCTTCTCGGTGTACCGAAGCGGTATAGAATATTATGCCGGAAGATCGTCAGAATATCTTCTTTTAGCAGGACAGCTTCAGCCTACGTGGAGAAGTAGTCAGTTGTGGCCAATATGAACCGATGACCTTTAGATGACGGAGGATCAATTGGACCAACTATGTCGGTGCCCCAAACTTCGAAGGGCCATGACGCCACCGTAGGATACAACGGATTGGGATTCTTGTGAATGAAGTCACGGTGAATTTGGAAGAGATGACACTTTTTTGTATGCTCTTCGCAATCCCTTATCATAGTAGGCCAGTAATATCCAAGCCGTTTGATTTGAAGCCACATTTTAGGGCCGGATTGGTGAGCTCCGCAGACGCCTGAGTGAACTTCTTTCATGACTTTTTGGGCTTCGGCCGATGACAAACATCTGAGCCAGAGTTGGTCATATGATCTGTGGTATAGCGTATTATTTACAAACACATGTCGAAGAGCTCTCTTCTTCAGCTGAATCCCCGCAGATTTTTCTTCGGGTAGCTTGTCGTATCGGAGGTACTCTATGAAGGGTTCTCTCCAATCGGGCTCATCTTGGATGATCAGAGCTTCTTCGGCGTGATTGTTCTCTTGTTCTACGCTTCCTTCTTCATGTAAAGAGACCGGAGGTAGAATTTGCCGGCTTCTGACTGTTATCAGAATTTCATCCATATCGGGATCAGCTAGCTCCTTGGCTAAGCAAGCGAGTACGTCGGCTTTTCCATTCAACGCCCTAGGAACTCTCATCAATTCAATGTGGGCGAACTGTTTCATAAGCTCCACCACCCGGCTTTTGTACCGAGCTAACTTGGGTTTGTATATCTTATAGTCGCTGCTTACTTGGTTAACGACAACCTGGGAATCACCGTAGACTCATAGCCGAAGGATTTCCATTTCTATGGCGAGCTCCAGACCAGTTATCAGAGCCTCGTACTCAACCTCGTTGTTTGTGCGAGGCTCGGTGAGAGCAAAAGAATGTCGTAGGGTTCCCATCGATGGCGTGATGAACACCAATCCTATCCCTGCTTTTATTTGTGGGACGCTTGATTTGCTGGAGGTCCTAATTGATGAGGCTCCATCGAAGTAGAGCTCCCAACATGGCTCGTCATCCTCGAGGTGCAGCACTTGTTCGTCGGGCAACTCGCAATTGAGCGGTGGCCCTTCTGGTATGGGATGAGCAGTAAGGAAGTTGGAGAGGGCTTGCCCTTTTGCTTCTTTCTGAGGAGTATAGATTATGTCAAATTCAAGCAGCATGACAGCCCATATTGCCATTCTACCGGCTAGGCTTGCTTTGGTCATTAAGTGTTTGAGCGGGTTGACCTTGGAGATCAGCATAACCCGATGAGCGAGAAGATAGTGTCTTAGGTTTTTCACGGCAAATATCAGGGCCAGGCACTGCTTTTCGATCGGGGAATTGTTATTTTCCGCCTCGACTAACGTTCAACTGAGGTAGTAGAGGGCATTCTCTTTTCCCTCCTCATTGTTCTGGGCGAGGAGTGCATTGAGTGACTCATCTAGCGTGGCCGTATAGAGGATCAACGGTTTATTTGGAATGGGAGAAGCAAGCACTGGAGGGTGCAACAGGTACTATTTGATATTTTCTAATACTTCTTGACACTCAGCATCCCAGACGAAAGGATCTCCTTTCTTCAAGAGCTTCGAGAAGGGCCTGCATCTTCCCGATAGGTTCGAGATGAACTTTTGTATGTAAGCGAGTTTTCCTTGAAATGTAACATTTTGAAAATTTAGAAATAAATAAAATTAACTAATTAAGTATTAAAAATGTTAAATTCAAAAGTTATTAAAACCAAATAAGACATTTTCATAAGTAGTATGTGAAATTAATAAAATTAAAAATTTAGTATGTAACATAAATAAATTATAAGGGTTTTCGTGTGAAATTTAGCTTCATTTTAATTAAAATGGTGTTATATAATAACATAGGTAGTGTGGGGGTTTTGAGTAAAATTTAGGAAATTGTGAAAACTTGGGATTTTGAGGGTGTAAGTGAAAAAGAGGGATAGATAATGTTTAGCTCAGAATTATCATAAGAATAAAACAAATTGAAGTGATAAAGTTTGGACACCACCTACTTGCATGCACACTTCATACACAACACCTCCTCCTTGCATGAAATAACCACACCCTTGTTGGTGACACCTCCTCCTACACCTCACCTTTTCCCTTGACCATATATCATATGTTCAGATCATTTTTGCCAAATAAAAATCAGAAAAATTCAAAAGAAAGAGAAAGAAAACACTTAGAACTCACAAAAGAAAAATAAAAGAGAAGAGAGAAGAGAAGGAGAACTAGGCTAAGGATTTCACCATCAAGCTACGAGCTAAGGATTTGGGTGTCTTGGAGGAAGCTTTTCAACCATCCTCAGTAGGTAAAATTCTTAACTCAGTAGATTTTAGTTCTGAAATTTATAAAATTTAGAAATCGAATATCATATTCTAGGTAAAACTTAGCTCTGTGTTAATCTGCTATAGTTTAGGTGAAAATCAGCTTAACCAAACAATGCCTAAATATTGTATGCTAGACCTAGAACAAACCGTAGGAATACGAACGAAGGGGCTCGGATTTTGGCCGGCGAGATATAGGAGATTTCCGGCGTCACCGGATTTTTAGTGGAGTTTGGTGTTTTGGGTTTTGGGTAGGTCTCTGTATAGGTGTTGGGATAATTTGGTATTGTTTATTTAAGTCAAATTAACAGTATATAAAATCTGGGAACTAATATCGGAAAAGGGATCAAAATTCTAAAATACGACACGATAAATTCGCAACGCATTTAAGTTTTCTGTTGCAAACAGCGAGGGGTTAAAGTCCAGTTAAGATAAGTGTTAGATAGTTTAGAATAGTCGTACGTGGTATAGTTAATACTTAGCACTCGTATTTTTATAATTCGCCGTATCAAAGTTAGCCGTTTCTTATTCAAATTAATTTCGATGTCAGTTTCAAATACGGGAACTTCGGAGGCCGCAAGGAAAGGAAAAGGATTGGCGATTTCTGAGTAGTTTACGACGTATTCCGATGAGAAGTCTAAACATCTACTGGGGGATTTTGTATAGATGGCGTGATACGCCCGTAGTTTAGTTTAAATAAAAATAGTCTTTTGTATGTTAAATTGATCATATGCATCCACATACATATAAATATACATCGCCATGTTAATAGTTGTTAGAACATTGCACAATTATCGACGAGTTATGCCGCACATGCACATATCTACTTGTAACACTACACCTCGTCGATATTGACATGTCACTTTCACACTTAGTATTTATCCTGTTAAATATGATTCCTATCATACCTTAAACATCAACAACGGTAGTAAATTGCATCAATGACATCATGTTTCGTATTCAAGTGTTATCAGTTGATATAAGAGGCATTTGTACTATTGAGGATTTATGGTTTTGAGTTTTCCTATACTATTGCGTAAATTCAGTGATTTTTCATATTGATGTGAGATGTCCACCATGAGATGCTGTTTTTATGATTTGGTTTTTATTCCAGGCCGAGTGGGGGAGCTATACGGTCTCGGATTTTTACGTTATCCAGACTGAGTGGGGGAGATATACAGTCGGATTCATGGTGGACCCGGTCGAGACCGAGGGGAAGGAAAGCCGCATTTGAGGTGGGGAGCCTAGCAAGGATACTCAATACCGGAGATAGTTGTAAAACACGACGGATATCTAGATGATACCGATCGGTGTTATTGATTACAGGATCGCTCGTGGAATGATGCCTGAGAGAAACGGAAGATTTGTGTCGATGTTGGACACGGAAAGATAAACTTTATTTGGAAATAAGTGATGAGATTTCAGTTTTTGGTTTATATGATTAGTAGTACAAATTCATGTTTTTCGCACGCTATCATGCATCATACTTATCCATACTGCAGTTAGTTATAGTTCATCATATTTACATCATCAGTCGTTATATGTTAGTCTTATTCACTGAATTGGAAACTCACCCCCGTTGTGTTAGTGTATATGCCCTAGAGGCCATTACTGTATCATACTAGTATGTATATTACTTGATGGAAGCTTGGGATATTCACAGTTGTATATACAATCTTGCTCGAAATGGTAGTATGCTACTTGGTTTGTCTCTGCTTTAATATGTGCATGTGTTTCTTTTAGCATATCGCTGATATACATATTAGTAGAGCCCTTAGGATCTTTGCTTGATTACCAGCGTTGTGATGGCGCTCACACTCGTAGGAGCTGGGTAATCCATAAGCACATCCTTATACAGGTCCCTAGTCGTTGGACTATCGAGACAGGGCATCGATACTCCGGAGTAGACTAGCGTATGCGCTTCTCATCCCAGCATGGGAGACGGTCTGTCCCACAGCCGTCAGTACGTCGTACTGAGATAGTATGCAGGTGCTCGTTAGGTTACGAGTACACTAGACAGGACTCGTCGGGGACTGTTGGTTGGTATTATACCTATCGTCAGTTATCAGTTCCCAGGTGACATGAGTACAGCTTAGTCCGCTGACTTGACACTGTCACTTCGCCTCGAGTGTGTTCCCACTGCACTTTGATTACTACCCTACCACGGCTCAAAGGAGTCGTGCAAACAGGTAGTTTTTGGGTGCAGTCCCGAAGCACTTGGAGGCAATGACGGTTAGACAGGATTCGTCTCTCCCGGTATTGGGGGTTGACATCGCGCTATGTCCAGGAGAGCCATTACACGAGTAGTCCCTGGCCAGGGCAAGCGAGATATACCGGTAGGTTTCGAGTGTTATCTCAGGGTGTTCTGGGCTACACTCCGACACGACTTGTACCGCTATTAGGGGACTGACGTTCACCGCCCCCCTGGGCCCGCCATGCGATGTATCAGACGAACAGACCGGACTGTACGAAGAATGTCACATACAGGCTCAGTAGGAGTTCAGATGGGGTTCACCTCGTCAGTCTTCTTATCGACATCTACCTGGGGACCGTTACGTACAGCTAGTGCCGCTTGCGGTCTGTGGTTAAACCCACTGCCAGCGTAGTGTCGAGTCTTTAGAGTCCCACATAGAGAGCTATTCGCCTTTAGGCAAAATGAGTAGAGGTCGCATGGTTTTGCGACAGGGTTCGTTTACATCCGCGCACTGTGCACGTTTGCTGTCCGGACAGCTTATACTAGCGGGCTTTGGTTTAAGCCGGATCCTAGTATATGATTTGGGATTGGTTTTATCTCATTGTATTCGTGTTCCTCGGATCACGAATACGGGTGCGTATGCAATACGGGTGCGTATGCACAGTTTCTTGAGACAGAGGGAGAGGACTTTGATTAGGGTTAATGACCATTGTCATTTTATTAACCCTAATGCTTATGTGTGTATTATGGTTAATTGATATTAGTTTAATATAATTGTGCATGGTTATGGTTGTTGACCATTTGATCTTCTTGACTTATTGACCTAGGTTGACACTTTGACCATCATCATTTCATTTGGAAGATGCTCTTTGATCCTTGCAATTTGCATTAAAAATGAAATGATAATGGTCATGTCTTGATTAACCATGACAATTATCTAGCTAATTATCAATTTATAATAATTCACACATATATGTGAGAATGGTTGATTTTTCTCTCATTCTATCATTTACTTTCTCTCTCTTGTTCTTCCTCTCCCTCAAGCTCTCCCCTCTCATGTGTTGAGAAACACTTGAGCTTGAGAAAAACCTCTTCTTGATAATCTCTACTCTCATCTAGGGTTCTAGAATTAGCACTTCTTGCACCCTAGTTACTTCTAGCTTGAAGTTGAAGCCAAATATTGAGGCTTTCGGGTGGATCCTTCTTCGACGTGAGAAGACGACAACGGTGACCTCTTTCTACTACTCCAAGGAGCAAGGAGAGAAGGACATAAAGCCCTAGGTATAACCATTCTATCCTTAGCAAGTTTCTAGTTAGCTTTAGCTTGTTTTTCTTTAGCAAAGACCCTTCTTTGTCTAGTCCATGTTGCCTAAAGTGATAAAAATTTGATTTTTATTCCGTTTTCCGCCTCCCCGCAAGCACCGGGGTGGGCAACGTGGACTTACAGTGGTATCAGAGCCTAACTAAACATAAACTAGCTAGGTAGTGAAAGTGTATGGAAGTTTGATCGGAAAAATCGAAAAACCAAAATATCAAAACCCTAACTTTCTGTTAAAATTTTTCCTGTTCAAAATAAAATTTATCATACTCCAAAAATTGTCTCAGGGTTTTGTGAAGAAAGCCACCAAACCCGGTCCAGTGAATCGACCAAAGCGCCGCGGTTCCGCAGCAATAGCAAGCTATTGCCGCGCAACCGCGGCCGAGTTGACTCGGTTCTGGGTCGAGTTTGGTGCAGTGTTCTTCTGGCTTGGTTTTGGGATTTTTGAGATGGTTTATATGTGCCCAGATTTTCCAGAAAAGAAATTTGTTTTTGGGGGCCTATAAATCCGTATTTTTTATCGAACTTCACTACACTTTGACTAAAGGGTTATATCTGTGATGTTTATATGTATGGAACGTCGGCTAATCGCTATATGTCGATTAGTCGGGGTTATACATATCTGTGATCTGTGTTTGATGATGGTATGTGTATATGAATGCGTTGGATTGTCGCGGGTGAATAGCCGGGGTGGATGTGAGATGAGTGTTTCTTTTTCTTTCATTCATTGTAACATGTAAATTGATGTAATATTATTTGTATGGCCGCGCAACCGGGTCGGGGTTGTAGCCGTCATTGTATAATTCTTTTTACTGTTTTTGCTTCTAGGATAGACCAATGGAGGGGGTGCACAAACTACCGGGTATCTCGAAGTGCCGTGTGGCCTACTCACGGTGGTGAGGGAGGTTGCTTCGCTTCGGGTACTTGGCGGGTAGTTTGCCGCACCCGTAGGGGTCTTGGGTAGGGTATTGGCTATTCACCGCGACCGTGTAATCCGCTTTTCGTTGCAGGCTCGAACGGATTGCGGATTTCTAGTATATCCAATGGATTCATCTGTGATCTGTAATGTCTATCATTGCTATATATTTATATATTATAACTATTTAGGCGTTGCTTATGTTTTACAGCCGCGCTAGCCCAGCCCCCGCTCTGTCGTTAGTTAAGTAACCTAACGGGTGATGACGGGGCCCCGTGGCGAATGCGAATGGCATAAGCGTACGTCATATTTTGGTTGTTTTCTGCAATGGTAGGATTAAATGATGGGACGCATTAAAAGAACTAATGCAAGAAAATAAACCAAGTAAAAGTCGATTGGAACACTTTGAAAACCACTCGGTTCTTTTCAAAACTAAACTTTTAAACGCGGAGCTTGAACCACTCCTTTTAAAAGCTATCTCGTTCCATCGATTATATCAAGTTCACTACGTTCACGGTTTCGCCATAACCATTCGTAGCCCTCCATCATTTCAGTTAAATATTCGGTAGTATTCAAGCTATGTATTTTGACCTCACGCCAAGGCATAGTGATTGGTAGCTGCCGGATATTTATCTGTTTCATAGATAGAATGCGTTGGTTTGAGACAGTCGTACTGCCATTTTGGCCTACGTCAAGGGTAGGTACGGGTGGGTTCAAATTAACCAGGATAATGATGGGAAGAACTTGACATGTGACTTATGACATTTTGACCTCACGCCAAGGTCATAAGAGCATGGGGCAAAAATCCACATCGGGAGTTTCATAAGTACTGAAACTTGCTAGCGCTGCATACCATTTGGAGTGTGATAATTCTGGTAGGATTCCTTCGGTTTTATCACGCGATGATATTTGGATCCCGATCCTACTGTGAGTATATGCTACTCCTCGGGAAAACTCTTACTTAACGATCAATGCTATAAACCTAGTAGGTGTCTAGAAAGGTGTTAGCGGGGCTACGCCCACAGGGAAAAGAGGTTACTTAATTAAGGAACTTCGCGAAAGCGTTGGAAAACCTCCCTCGAAGTACCGACACTGGCCTGGCTGAAAGGTTAAGCAAGTATTGTACGGTGAGATTGATCCTGACTAATCCTTTCTTTACGGTTTGAGAAGGGATTCGAGAGACAGTGGGAGCCATCCTGTTTAGAAAAACTAAAAACCACTCTAAACTTGCAAGAGCATCATGCTAAAGTGTTTCTTTTCTCTCTCCTAATTGCAGCGACCATTCAACATGACCGGACTTAAGTTATTACTAGATAAAAACATATTGACAGGGCCAAACTACAAAGATTGGCTCAGGAATGTTAAGATGGCAATCACTTACGACAAGTTGGGATATGTCTTACCACCAAAGCTCCCCCTGTCCTAGGTCCCAAAACCAGTGTCGCGGATAGGAAAATCCATAAGACATGGGAAATAGATTGCGCGAAGGCCAAATGCCTCATAGTTGCCTCGATGGACAACGAACATCAGAGGAGGCACGAGAATATGGACCTAGAGTCCATATTTCTTCATACAAAAGAACTGTATGGAGAGCAGTCTCGTATCGCCAGATACGAAGTGTCGAAGAAGTTGTTTTCGGCAAGGTTGGCCGTCGGATCATCGGTAGCGGAACACGTGCTTAAGATGATTGGCTATATAGAGGAGCTCGCGGACCTTGGGACAACGTTGGAGAATGAACTCTATACTGATTTGATTCTCCAGTCCCTTCCTTCCACTTACACCCAGTTTATCCTTAACTTCAACATGCAAGGAAAGGAGGTTGAACTTTCCGAACTTCTGAACATGTTGAGGAGTGCTGAGGGCACACTACAGAAGGGTAGGGAGACATCCACTTTGTTTGTAGGAGGATCTTCCTCTTCTAGGTCCAGGGCGAAAGCCAAGGGCAAGAAGAAGAAAGCCCCCGCCAAACCAAGAGGCGGTGTCAGTAAAGTGAATACGAAGGGAAAAGGAAAAGCAACAAAGGTAGCGGGAAAGCTGGTGGGGAAGGAAGAATGCTTCTATTGTCACAAAAGTGGTCACTGGAAACAGGATTGCAAGGCTTGGAAGGCCAGAACACAGGATTTGAAGCGAGTTGCGGCTTCAACTTCAGGTGTGTATGTTATTGAAAACTGTCTATCAATAAACTCTGCATCCTGGGTATTAGATACCGGATCAGGATCTCATATCTGTAATTCTTTGCAGGCGTTGAAAAAACGTAGAGTTTTGAAGGCAGGTGACATGACCCTCAGAGTTGCAAACGGTGCTAGCATGGATGCTGAGGCCGTGGGGGACTATCACCTGGGATTGTCGGATGGACACTTTTTGGTTTTGCGTAGTTGTTATTATGTACCAAATGCAACCTGTAATATCATTTCTGTATCTTTATTATCTAAAGAAGGTTATGAATTTGCATTTGTAAGTAATGTAGTGAACATTCACCTTAATCAAGTTTTGATTGGGTCGGGTACATTGAACAACGGTATATACGTTTTAAACCAACCACAGATTTTCAATGTCCAGAATACACACAAAAGAAAGTCTCCAGAAATCAATAAAAATTTCTTATGGCATTGTAGACTGGGTCACATCAATGAAAGAAGGTTGACTAAGTTACATGCAGAAGGATATTTGGATCCGTTCGAATATCAATCGTATGCAACTTGTCAATCCTGTCTCAAAGGAAAGATGACAAAGACTCCGTTCTCTGGACACGGAGTAAGAGCAAGCGAGTTCTTGGGACTCGTACACAGCGACGTGTGCGGTCCAATGTCTACACATGCACGAAGCGGTTATTCTTACTTCATTGCTTTTACGGATGATTTTTCAAGATTCGGGCATATCTTCTTAATGAAGCATAAATCCGAAGCTTTTGAGAAATTCCAGGAATACAAGAATGAAGTAGAAAAACAAACAGGCAAAAGTATCAAGGCACTGAGATCTGATCAAGGTGGTGAATACTTGAGTGCCGAGTTCCTGGGTTACTTAAAAGAGAATGGAATTCTCTCTCAGCTTACTCCTCCATACACTCCGCAACATAACGATGTATCGGAGAGACGGAACCGAACCCTATTGGATATGGTACGGTCCATGATGAGTAACGCTGAGTTGCCGCGATCGTTCTGGGGATATGCGCTAGAATCAGCTGCATACCTTTTGAACCGAGTTCCCACTAAGACTGTGCCTACCACACCATATGAGTTATGGAATGGGAAGAAACCCTATCTTCAATACTTGAAGATTTGGGGATGTCCAGCTTATGTCAAAAAGCAGCATGCGGACAAACTAGAGGCACGCTCAGTACTGTGCAAGTTTGTGGGATACCCAAAGAACTCCAGGGGGTATCTTTTCTATTACGCAGAGGAACAAAAAGTCCTTGTTTCTCGTAATGCCCATTTTTTGGAACATCAGTTCATAGAAAAAGAAATAAGTGGGAGCGCAATAGAACTGGAAGAAATTCCAGAACCACAAGCTATTACTGAAAGCTTAGTAGAACCAGAGGGTTCGAAAGATCAAGACATTCCCACGCCACTCCGCAGGAGTAGTAGGCAGTCTCATCCGCCCGAGAGATACTACGGTTTTCTCATTGACGGGGATAGAGAGGATTGCATCATAGATTGTGATGAGCCTACTAGCTTCCAGCAAGCCATTCAGAGCGTCGACTCGGTAAAATGGATGGATGCAATGCGGACCAAAATGGAGTCCATGTACACCAAGAAAGTATGGACGTTGGACATTGCTCCAGATGGGGTAAAACCCGTAGGATGCAAGTGGATCTTCAAAAGGAAGATTGGTGTAGATGGACAGGTTGAGACCTATAAAGCTAGACTGGTAGCAAAGGGTTTTCGTCAGCGACCTGGTTTGGACTATGACGAAATCTTTTCTCCATTAGCTATGCTGAAATCCATTCGGATCCTTCTTGCCATTGCTGCCTTCCACGATTATGAGATTTGGCAGATGGACGTAAAGACAGCTTTTCTAAATGGACATTTAGAGGAGTGTGTCTATATGGACCAGCCAGAGGGTTTCATTCAGAGTGGGAGCAGCGGAAAGGTGTGCAAGTTGCTTAAGTCCATTTATGGACTAAAGCAGGCATCGCGGAGTTGGAACATCTGTTTTGATGAGACGGTCAAAGAATTTGGCTTTATCAAAAATCCAGATGAACCATGCATCTATTGTAGATTTGTAGCGAGAACTGTAGTATTCCTCATTTTATATGTGGATGACATTCTCTTAATAGGAAATGACATTCCTATGCTACAATCTGTCAAGGGTTCTTGTCACACAGGTTCTCCATGAAAGACCTGGGTGATGCCTCATACATTCTGGGTATCCGGATCTACCGTGACAGATCCAAGAGGATATTAGGACTTTCACAGTCCAGGTACATCGACACCATACTGAAGAGATTCAGTATGGAAGATTCCAAGTGCGGTAATCTACCGGCTTGTCACGGGATCACCCTCTCCAAAAAGATGTCTCCCAAGACTGATTTGGAGAGGGATCGCATGTCTATTATACGCTACGCTTCTGTGGTAGGCTCTATAATGTATGCGATGTTGTGTACCAGACCGGATGTGGCTTATGCACTGAGTGTGGTAAGCAGGTATCAGTTAAACCCTGGGGAGAAATATTGGATAGCAGTAAAGAACATTCTCAAGTACCTGAGAAGGACTAAGGAGATGTTCTTGGTGTATGGCGGAAAAGACCTCCAGATTGAGGCCTTTGCTGACTCCAGCTACCAGAGTGACAAGGATGATTCCAAGTCCATGTCGGGTTTTGTCTTCACCCTCAATGGAGGGGCGGTGTGTTGGAAGAGTTCCAAACAGGAAACCGTTGCCGACTCGACTATGGAAGCGGAATACATCGCTGCATCTGATGCCGCAAAAGAAGCTGTCTGGATGAGGAAGTTCTTGAAAGAACTTCAGGTGGTTCCGTCCATTATTGACCTAATACCTCTGTATTGCGACAACAACGGGGCTATAGCTTTAGCGAAGGAACCCAGGTCCCATCAGAAATCCAGACACATCTTAAGGCGGTATCACCTGATCAGGGAGATCGTGGATCGCCAGGAGATCGAGGTTCGGAGGGTTGCTTCAGAAGATAACACAGCAGATCCATTCACCAAGGCCTTGCCCCAGACTCAGTTCGAGCGGCTGATCGAGATGATAGGTCTTCGATACGCCAATACATGGCCTTAGTGCAAGTGAGAGATTGTTAGTGTATATGTCCTAGAGGCCATTACTGTATCATACTAGTATGTATATTACTTGATGGAAGCTTGGGATATTCACAGTTGTATATACAATCTTGCTCGAAATGGTAGTATGCTACTTGGTTTGTCTCTGCTTTAATATGTGCATGTGTTTCTTTTAGCATATCGCTGATATACATATTAGTAGAGCCCTTAGGATCTTTGCTTGATTACCAGCGTTGTGATGGCGCTCACACTCGTGGGAGCTGGGTAATCCATAAGCACATCCTTATACAGGTCCCTAGTCGTTGGACTATCGAGACAGGGCATCGATACTCCGGAGTAGACTAGCGTATGCGCTTCTCATCTCAGCATGGGAGACGGTCTGTCCCACAGCCGTCAGTAAGTCGTACTTGAGATAGTATGCGGGAGCTCGTTAGGTTACGAGTACACTGGACAGGACTCGTCGGGGACTGTTGGTTGGTATTATACCTATCGTCAGTTATCAGTTCCCAGGTGACATGAGTACAGCTTAGTCCGCTGACTTGACACTGTCACTTTGCCTCGAGTGTGTTCCCACTGCACTTTGATTACTACCCTACCACGGCTCAAAGGAGTCGTGCAAATAGGTAGTTTTTGGGTGCAGTCCCGAAGCACTTGGAGGCAGTGACGGTTAGACAGGATTCGTCTCTCCCGGTATTGGGGGTTGACATCGCGCTGTGTCCAGGAGAGCCATTACACGAGTAGTCCCTGGCCAGGGCAAGCGAGATATACTGGTAGGTTTCCAGTGTTATCTCAGGGTGTTCTGGGCTACACTCCGACACGACTTGTACCGCTATTAGGGGACTGACGTTCACCGCCCCCTAGGCCCGCCATGCTATGTATCAGACGAACAGAACGGACTGTACGGAGAATGTCATATACAGGCTCAGTAGGAGTTCAGATGGGGTTCACCTCGTCAGTCTTCTTATCGACATCTACCTGGGGACCGTTACGTGCAGCTACTGCCGCTTGCGGTCTGTGGTTAAACCCACCGCCAGCGTAGTGTCGAGTCTTTAGAGTCCCACACAGAGAGCTATTCGCCTTTAGGCAAAATGAGTAGAGGTCGCATGGTTTTGCGACAGGGTTCGTTCACATCCGCGCACTTGTGCACGTTTGCTGTCCGGACAGCTTATACTAGCGGGCTTTGGTTTAAGCCGGATCCTAGTATTTGATTTGGGATTGGTTTTATCTCATTGTATTCGTGTTCCTTGGATCACGAATTCGGGTACATATGAACAGTTGCTTGAGACAGAGGGAGAGGACTTTGATTAGGGTTAATGACCATTGTCATTTTATTAACCCTAATACTTATGTGTGTATTATGGTTAATTGATATTAGTTTAATATAATTGTGTATGGTTATGGTTGTTGACCATTTGACCTTCTTGACTTGTTGACCTAGGTTGACACTTTGACCATCATCATTTCATTTGGAAGATGCTCTTTGATCCTTACAATTTGCATTAAAAATGAAATGATAATGGTCATGTCTTGATTAACCATGATAATTATCTAGCTGATTATCAATTTATAATAATTCACACATATATGTGAGAATGGTTGATTTTTCTCTCAATTCTATCATTTACTTTCTCTCTCTTGTTCTTCCTCTCCCTCAAGCTCTCCCCTCTCATGTGTTAAGAAACACTTGAGCTTGAGAAAAACCTCTTCTTGATAATCTCTACTCTCATCTAGGGTTCTAGAATTAGCACTTCTTGCACCCTAGTTACTTCTAGCTTGAAGTTGAAGCCAAAGGTTGAGGCTTTCGGGTGGATCTTTCTTCGACGTGAGAAGACGACAAAGGTGACCTCTTTCTACTACTCCAAGGAGCAAGGAGAGAAGGACATAAAGCCCTAGGTATAACCATTCTATCCTTAGCTAGTTTCTAGTTAGCTTTAGCTTGTTTTTGTTTAGCAAAGATCCTTCTTTGTCTAGTCCATGTTGCCTAAAGTGATAAAAATTTGATTTTTATTCCGTTTTCCTCCTCCCTGTAAGCACCGGGGTGGGCAACGTGGACTTACACGTTGTGCCACAGTTCCTTGCACGGGTAGAGTGGACGGTTAGCAGCAGTACATATCCACTTATCAGCTTTTACCGCATCTTTTGCTAGGTGGGTTACCTATGTAGTAACTTCTTCTTTTGGTAATGTATATTGAATCTAGAATATCTCCATCATGTAGGTTTACTAGGCACACTCATGAGGTTCTACAAGGCATCAACCATACAAAAATCAAAATTTTATATATGCCGAGCAACCCTAATCTAGATCGTTTACTAGAGGTAAGGCGAAAGCAAGCAAGTAAACTACATTACTACTAAGTGAAAGGGATTACAACCTTTGTAGATCTGGTCCTTCACTTCTAAAGCTCCGTGTTGATGCCCTTTAGCTGCGATCATTGGGATCCCGGACTCTAGCGATGGTTTCTTCGGAGAAATGAGCGGGCAAGGTCGTTGACTTCGAGGCCGAAGATGATCTACGTCGAGGAGACTCAAGCTCAAGCTCCATCTTCACTTGGTCATGAACTTTGTGAAGAAAACACCCTATACAACATGGAAAGTGGTAGAGGATGAAGAAATAGGAAGTGGGTTCACTTTGGATTTGGATTTCTCACTCTTTTCGTTCACTTGAAATTTTTCTAGCAAGATTTCTTCACTTGAAGAAGATGAAGAAGAAAGAAAAGAATAGAATGAATTATTGAAAATGAATAATCAAGTGAAGTATTTTATGATGCAACCATGGGTGAGCTAACCAATGTAGAGACTAAACTAGGGTTTAAGTTAATGGTTAGGTTAGAAAAAATCTCATGCAAAACAAAAATGGTGGACTTTGTCAAAGATGCTTGAAAGCTTCATGAAGCTTCAAGCTAAAAACAAAGAAAGCCACCATTTTGTTTTTGCCAAAATAAACAAAATAAATAAAACCCTAACCATTAACCTAAGCATGGTGTAAGTCATACACACACTCAAGTTTGCATGTATCATCAATCATGATACAAAATAGTGCACAAACATATATCACATATACAACTTGTGCACATCAAGTGAGAAAATCAATCTTAAGTGAACAAATACTAGTTAATGTAAAATAATATATCAAATATATAATTATACATTAAATCATTAAATCAACACTTGATTTAACGATCCGGTCATATCGCATATAACCGACTAATATCTAGTGTATCAATGTATCGAATCAACACTTGATTCGGTAACCCGGCTATATCTCATATAACCGTCCGATGATACAAATCGCGAGAATAGAACACAGTATCACATACTGGTATTATTCTCGGTCCCGCACATATCTCATATGTGCTCCTATTTCGTTTCGCTTGAGCCAGGAAACCTCTGTGTAGGACTCTAAAGACTCGTCAATACGCCGGCAGTAGGTGGTAATCATATCAATCACCCACAAGCCGCAAGCAGTCTGCTAAACGTATTGGCCACCCGGGTATTGAGCGATCAGAAGATCAACGAGCAAGCCTGCTCACACTCCTGTGAATCCAATCAGTAACACTTACCGTACAGTCCGGTCTGTTCGTCTGATATGTCGCATATCTCGCCTAGGGGTGGTAAACGTCAGACCCCAGTAGCTTGATAAGTCATGCCGATGTAAGGTCCATAACAAGTATGAAACTACTGATAACACTTACCAGTATATCAGTGCAACCCTGGCCAGGGATTTCCTGTTATGGCCAGTCGAGCATAGCGCAACATCAACCCCCAATACCGGGAGAGACGAATCCCTTCCTATCGCTCATTGCCTCCATGTGAATCGGGACTGTACCCAAAAACCACCTGTTTGCATGACTCAGTAGAGCCGTGGTAGGGTGGAAATCAAAGCACAGTGGGAGACACACAAGACTCTATGACGATCTCGGGTCAACAGACTAAGCTGTACCAGTGTCACCAGAGAACTGCCATCTGACGTGAGGTATAATACCATCTGGGAGTTCTCGGCGAGTCCGTTCAGTGTACCCAGTCACTACTGAGCACCCGCATACCATCTCTGATGTCAAACACCAATGGATATGGGATCATCCATCGCCCATCACATGGGTCGAGAAGATATACGCTAGTATACTCTGGAATATCGATGCCCCGTCTCGATATTCCCATGACTAGGAACATTGAAGGATGTACTCATGGACTACCCAGGCCCCACTAGTATGATCTACATCACAGTCCTGGAAGTCGAGTATACATCCTAAGGGCTTTATCAACATGTAATAGAGAGACATCAAGTATACATGTTAAGATAAAGAGCAACCAGATAGCGTACTATCATATCGAGCAAGAAAGTCCTACCTATATATGTCCCAGCATCCACTACAATATACATCTCATGTACAGTAATGGCCTCTAGGGCATACATATAACTAACAATCTCCCACTTGCACTAGGGCCATCTGTAGCAGTGGTTGCAGTATCTAATACTCAACCATCCCATCAAAGTCTCTCTTTGGGAAAAGGCCTTTGTGAGTGGATCCGCCGTGTTGTCCTCTTAGTCTACTCTCCTAACCTAGATCGCCCTGGAGATAAACTATCTCCATGATCAGGTGATACTGCCTCAGAATATGTCTGGATCACTGATGGGATCGGGGTTCCTTGGCCAAAACCACACTTCCATTGTCACACAAAGGTAAGAACCCAGTTCATCTCATGAACCAATATACACCCAAACTGCCTCTTTGGTAGTATCTTTGATAGCGATGTCACCAGCCTTTATCGTCTAGTTTGCCACGGTATCTTAGCTTGGAACTCTTCCAACATACCGTCCCTCCACTGAGGGTAAAGACAATGCCTGCGACTGACATTCAGTCGTCCTTATCACTCTGGAACTTTTCCAGTGATTCTCCCCAGGATCGATTGATACCATCTCACTATACCTAGTGAGAATCCTAATATCCATTTAGATCTATCGCATGGATCCAAATCCCAGGATTTAGGAGGTATCACCTTTATCCTATTTGGAGAATCCTTGTGATAAGAGGAGATTGACCGAGCGTAGCATAGAAAATTCTTTTCCTATCAAGACCATGTTGTCCACGTACAATACGAGGATGACCAACTTACTCTCTACTACCCTTTTGTATATACAAGGTTCATCTACCATTTTGATGAAGTCAAACTCTTTGACTATCACATCAAAACAGACGTTCCAACTTCGCGATGCCTACTTTAATATGTAAAGCAACTTGCACATGTTTTCGCTGCTCCCACTGTTTACGAAGCCCTCTGGCTGTGTACTTATAGACGTTCTCTTCTAAATCAGTATTTAGAAAAGAAGTCATGACACCTAACCACCAGATGTCGCAGTTATGGGATGCATCAATGGCAAGTAGGATCCAGATGGACTTTAAGCACAGCCACTGGAAAAGGTTTCATTATTATCCACGCCTGGACAATGACGAAAACCTTTAACAAGTCTAGCTTCGAAAGTCTCAACTTTTCCATTTAAACCAAGTAATCTACTCAAGATATACTTGCTCCTAATGGGGATTTAACCCTTCAGATATAGCAACCAAAGTCCATACTTTGTTGGTGTACATGGATTCCATCTCAGATTGCTAAGCATCCAGCCATTCTTACAGTGTCCTTACTCTCGATGGCCGGCTCGAAACTAGTTAGGTCATCATCTCATGATGCAATCCTCGCTCCCACTGTCATCGAGAAACCGAAGTATCTCTCAGGCGGATGAGGAACCCTGCTAGATCGGCGGAGAGGCTGAGATTCGTTGGAAACTATTGAATCCTTTGGTTTTACCAAATTATCAGCTGCAGTTTGGTATAGCTGGAACTCTTTCCAGTTTACAGAACTGACCTTGCCTCGATCTTGCCCGGATTTTGCTTTTGACATAGGCCGGACAACCCCAAATCTTAATTTGAGTAAGAGATGGGCTCTTCCCATACCATATCTCATATGGAGTGGTAGGCAGTGATCTGATTTGAACCTTATTCAATAGGTATGCAGCTTCTTAAGTGCATAACCCCCAAAAGGAAACAGGTAACTCAGCAGTACTCATCATAGAGCACACCATATCCAATATGGTGCGATTGCTCTACGCCGATACACCTACGTGCTGTGGTGTATACGGAGGAGTAATGCTGAGAGAGAATCTCATTCTCTTTTAGAATAGTCTAAGAATTCCATGCACAAGTATTCTCCTCCCTGATCTTATCATAGGACATAATACTTCTACCCGGTTTTGGTTCTCTACTTCTGACTTATATTCTTTGAATTTCTCAAAAGCTTCAGACATGTGTTTCAACAGGAACATGTGTCCGAACCTTGAGAGATCATCAGTGAATGTAAGGAAGTACAAAGAACCAGTCCTGGCATATGTAGACTGGGGACCTTCATACATCACTATGTATCAGTCCCAAGAGTTCGCTAACTCTTTCTCTGTTTCGAGTAAACAGAGCTATGGTCATTTTATCTTTGTGACATGACTGGTAAGTTTCACAAGATGTAAATTCAAACTGATTTAAATATGCATCTAAATGTAACTTTAGCTAGTCGTGTCACATTGATATGACCTAGTCTACAATACCTCAAGAAGGATTCGTTCATTTCTGAACACTTCCTCTTGTGTGTGTTTTGTACGTAAGGAACTGTAGTTTGATTTAGAATGTATATGCTTTTAGATAACGTGCCTGAACCGATCAACTATTGATATAGGAAATGTTCAAAATATTAGCCAACAATACAAAATTATATCCTTCTTTAGTAAATAAAGAGACTGATATGATGTTGTATATCAGGTTCGGTATCTAATAACATTCATTCAGAATCAATGTATTTGGAAATACAGGGTGATAGTGACCAACAGACTTGGCAGCAACACTTGCACCGTTTTCTGTCTCATGAAACTTATCACCCGATATTAGTTCTCTGCCTTTCTGTAGCCCATGTAACAAATTACATATGCGGAATCCTGATCCGGTATTTAATACCCAGGACATAGAGGATACAGAGAAACAGTTCTTTGTAATGAACACATCCGAAGAAGATGCATCATCATGCACTTTTTTCATTTGGACGGCATGGGAATCCTGGTATTCCCCTAATTCCTGCTCTGTCTTATAACAATTATAAGTTGGAGCGGGACCAACGTTCCCCAGCTCAGTATAAAAAGCGGGTTCGGTCAATACATCCATATTATTATCTTGATTAAGGCATGACATGGTCGCTACCTGGAGAGAGAGAGAGAGAAGAAAACACTCCGTGTGCGCTCTTGCAAGATTAGATTGGTTATATATTTTATCTAATCAGGATGGCTCCCACTGTTTTTATCAAATCTTCTTTCAAACCCTAAAAGGAAAGACTAGCCGGGATTAATTACACTCTACAAGTTCGCCAATCTTTAAGCCAGGCCAGTGCCGGTACTTTGAGGGAGGTTCCCCGTGCTTTCGCACGGACCTAATTAAAGTAAACCTCGTTTTCCCAGGGGCGTAACCCCGTTGACACCTTTCTAGACACCTACTTGATCGGCTAATTGTAAAGTGCAAAACTCTCCCAGGAGTAACAATTACTCACAGTGGGTATCAGGATCCAACTATCATATAGAAGGTATGCAATCTCATTGCAAATTTCAACACTTGAAACTCCCGATAAAGGTTTTTACCCCTAGCACCTATGACCTTGGCTATGGTCAACAAATCATAAGCACTAGTCAAGTTCTACCCGTCATTTCATGATTAATTAGACTCACCCACATGACCCTTGGCTAAGGTCAACAAAGTCACATGACTGTCCTAAATAATCGCATCATATGCTGTGTAGGAAGACATCACTTAGCTACCGAACACTACGCCTCGGCTATGGTCGACAAACGAAGCACGAATACTAAGTACTCTACTTCTTAAAATGACGGAGGGTTGCGGATGGTTTTTAATAAAACCTTTAACGCTTTGAACTTGATCTCGTTGTAGAATCAAATGGTTTTAAAATGGAGTGCTTTTGAGGCTTTTACTAGTTTCGCTAAAGAGGTCACTCCCGGTGAAGGGATCTCGGCTCTTTCCTCGTCGAATGAGGTGCAGGATATTCACAATACCACTATGCAAAGCAAGAACTAGAAAAGCAATCAAAAGACAAACCGAAGGTTGTAGCATCTGCTAGTTATTGCTAAAGAGGTCACTCCCGGTGAAGGGATCGTCGGCTCTTTCTTTGTCGAATAAGGTGTTGGATGTTCTACAAGGAACACCGCTATGCAAAGCAACAACTAGAGCTACATAATTTTTGAAATTCGATTCCACAACATCATTTAGGTTTATTTTCTTTCATTAATCTCATTAATGAATGTCCCATCGTTTAAGTCCACCTAAACATCACAGATAAATACAACGTACACTTATGCCATCCGCATTCGCCTCGATGTCCCGTCTGCACCGTTAGGTTTGATAACTAACGGCAGAGCGGGGCAGGGCTAGCGCGGGTGTAAAACATAAGCAACGTCTATACAATATATCATATATATTATATACAGTATCTATCTGAACATATCACATGATCACATCACAGATAACGCAGCAGAAAACAACATATCAAATATTGGATATACTAGGACGTCCGTGTTTTATTTTGAGCCTGTATAAAACATGGATTCCACGGTCGTGATGAATAGCCAATCCCACACCCCTTGACCCCTACGAGAGCGGCAAGCAACCCTACCAATTCTAGAGTTAGGAGACCCGAACTCGACTCCTCGAGATGGTCTCCCACTGGACCCTAGAACCCGGTTGCTTGTTCTCCCCTCCTTGGGTCTATCCTAATGCGGAAAAGTAAATAATATACAATGGTGACATCATCCTCAACTCGGAAGTGCCCTAATAAAAGAATAATACATACAATGAATTTTACATGAATGAAAAAGGAAAAACATGTAGGGTTCCTAGGCACGCTAACGAGGTCTCACAAGGCATCAACCATGCCAAAATCAAAAATTTCCGGTGCCGAGAAACCCTAATGCGATCATTGACTAGAGTTTTAGGCGAAAACTAGAACTAGTAAACTGCTTTACTAATAAGTGAACGGAAATACAACCTTTGTAGATCCGGTCCTCCACCTCTATAGCTCCGTGATGAAGTCCTTCCGCTGTACCCATCGGATCCCGGACTCACGCGGTGGTTTCATCGAAGAAATGATCGGGCTAGGTCGTCGACTTCGATGCCGAAGATGATTTACGTCGAGGCAACACAAGATCAAGCTCCAACTTCACCAAGCCATGAAACTTATGAAGAAAACACCCTATACTACTTGGCCAGTGGTAGAGAATGAAGAAATAGGAAGTGGGTTCACTTTAGATTTGGATTTCTCACTATTTTTCTCAAGTTGCCATTAATGGTAGCAAGCTTTCTTCTTTGTTCAAGAAGAAGAAGATGATGAAAAAGAAGATGATAAGAATAAAAGGATTAAGTTAAAAAGAAAAACCCCTTCATTCTTATCATATTGCAACCATAGTTAGGTGTAGATAATAAACTAAGGTTAGGTTTAATGGTTAGGTTAAGGCTAAGGAGACAAAATGGTCAAAGCTTCAAAACTTCATGAAGTTTCATGAAAGAAACAAAAACTAGCCACCATTTTTTTCTTGCCTTAAAATGAATTAATAAAAATAAATAGATAAGTAAATAAAAACCCTAACCATTAAGATAACCATGGTTTAATCATACACACCCAAGTTAGCATGTATCATCAAACATGATACAAACTAGTGCACAAAACTATATCATATATACAATGTGAACATCAAGTGAGAAAATCCATTTAAAGTGAACAAATATTAGTTAATGCAAAGTAATATATCAAATATATAATTATACATTAAATCATTAAATCAACACTTGATTTAACGATCCGGTCATATCGCATATGACCGACTAATATCCAATGTATCGGCTTATCGAATCAATCCTTGATTCGATAACTAGGTTATATCGCATACAACCAATTGATACATTCATCGTGAGAATAGAATACGGTATCACATACACGCATTATTCTCGGTCCCGCACATATCTCATATGTGCTCCTATTTCGTTTCGCTTGAGCCAGGAAACCTCTGTGTAGGACTCTAAAGACTCGTCAATACGCCGGCACAGGTGATGATCATATCAAACACCCACAAGCCGCAAGCGGTCTGCTAAACGTAACGGCCACCCGGGTATTGAGCGATCAGAAGATCGACGAGCATGCCCGCTCACACTCCTGTGAATCCAACCAGTAACACTTACCGTACAGTCCGGTCTGTTCGTCTGATATGTCGCATATCTTGCCTAGGGGTGGTAAACGTCAGACCCCAATAGCTCGATAAGTCGTGTCGATACGAGGTCTATAACAGTTCGAGAAACTACTGGTAACACTTACCTGTAAATCTCAGCAACCCTGGCCAGGGATTTCCGATTATAGCCAATCGAACACAGCGCAACATCAACTCCCTATACCGGAAGAGACGAATCCCCTCCTATCGCTCATTGCCTCCATATGATTCGGGACTGTACCCAAAAACCACCGTTTTGCACACCCTCTTGGATGTGGTAAGGTGGAAATCAAAGCACAGTGGGAATCACACAAGACTCTATGACGATCTCGGGTAAACGGACTACTCTGTACCAGTGTCACCAGAGAACAGCCATCTGACGTAAGGTATAATACCATCTGGGAGTTCTTAGCGAGTCCGACCAGTGTACCCAGTCTCCACTGAGCACCCGTATATCATCTCTGATGTCAAACACCAATGGATATGGGATCATTTATCGCCCATCTGTATGGGTCGAGAAGGTATACGCTAGTCTACACTGGTATATCGATGCCCTGTCTCGATACACCCACGACTAGGGACCTTAAAGGATGTACTTATGGACTACCATGTTCCCACTAGTATGATCCGCATCATAGTCCAGGTAGTCAAGTAAACATCCTAAGGGCTTTACCAACATGTAACAGAGAGACAGTCAGTGTACACGTTAAGGTAAAGAGCAACCAGATAGCATACTATCATGTCGAGCAAGAAAGTCCTCCCTATATATGTCCAAGCAACCACTACAATATACATCCTATGTATAGTAATGGCCTCTAGGGCATACATATAACTAGCAATCTCCCACTTGCACTAGGGCCATCTGATACCAGTGGTTGTAGTATCTCATACTCAACCATCCCATAAAAGTATCTCTCTGGGAAAAGGCCTTTGTGAGTGGATCCGCCGTGTTGTCCTCTGAGTCTACTCTCCTAACTTCGATCTCCTTGGAGATCAACCATCTCCATGATCAGGTGATACTGCCTTAGAATATGTCTGGATCACTGATGGGACGGACGTTCCTTGGCATAAGCCACAACTCCATTTTCACACAATGGGAGGAACTAAGTTCATCTCATGAACAAATATACATCCAGACTGCCTCTTTGGTAGCATCTTAAGTAGCGATGTATCCAGCCTTTATCGTTTAGTAAGCCACGGTATCTAGCTTGGAACTCTTCCAACATACCGTCCCTTTACTAAGGGTAAAGGCAATGCCTGTGACTGACATTCAGTCGTCCTTATCACCCTGGAACCTTTCCAGTGATTCTCCCCAGGATCGATTGATACCATCTCACTACAACTAGTGAGAATCCTAACATCCAATTAGATCTATCTCATAGGTCCAAAACCCAGGATTTAGGAGGTATCACTTTGATCCTATATGGAGAATCCTTGTGATAAGCGGAGATTGACTGAGCGTAGCATAGGAAACACCTTCCCTATCAAGAGTATGTCATCCACGTACTCTACGAGGATCACCACCATACTCCCTACTACCCTTTTTGTATATACAAGGTTCATCTACCATTTTGATGAAGTCAAACTCTTTGACTACCACATCAAAATAGACGTTCCAACTCCGCGATGCCTGCTTTATCCTATAAAGCAACTTGTGCATGTTTCCGCTGCTCCCACTGTCTACAAAGCCCTCTGGCTGTGTACTTATAGACGCCCTCTTCTAAAATATCATTTAGAAGAGCAGTCATGACACCCAACCGCCAGATATCGTAGTCATGGTATGTAGCCGTGGCAAGTAGGATCCGGATGGACTTAAGCATAGCCACTGGAAAAGGTTTCATCATTATCCACGCCTGGTTGATGACGAAAACCTTTAACAAGTCTAGCTTTGAAAGTCTCAACTTTTCCATCTACACCAAGTAATCTTCTCAAGATATACTTGATCCTGATGGGGATTTAACCCTTCAGATATAGCAACCAAAGTCCATACTTTGTTGGTGTACATGGATTCCATCTCAGATCGCTAAGCATCCAGCCATTCTTACAGAGTCCCTACTCTCGATGGCCTGCTCGAAACTAGTTGGGTCATCATCTCATGATGCAATCCTCGCTCCCACTGTCATAGAGAAACCAAAGTATCTCTCAGGTGGGTGAGGAACCCTACTAGATCGACGGAGAAGCTGAGGTTCGTTGGTTACTATTGAATCCTTCGGTTCTACCAAATCATCTGCTGTAGTTTGCATAGCTGGAACTGCTTCCAGTTCTACATAACAGACCTTGCCTCGAGCTTGTCCGGATTTTGCCTTTAGACATAGTCCGGACAACCCCCAAATCTTAACCAACTTAAGATATGGGCTCTTCCCTTTCCATATCACTTATGAAGTGGTAGGCAACTGATTTGATTCGAACCTAATTCGATAGATATGCAGCTTCTCAAGTGCATAACTCCCAAAAGGAAATAGGAAACTCAGTAGTACTCATCATAGAGCGCACCATATCGAATAGGGTGCAATTGCTCCGCCCCGATATACCATCGTGCTATGGTGTATACGGAGGAGTAATGCTGAGAGAGAATCTCATTCTCCTTTAGAATAGTACAGGAATTCCGTGCTCAAGTATTCTCCTCCTTGATCACATCAAAGGACATAATACTTATACCCATATTTTGGTTCTCTACTTCTAACTTATATTCTGTGAATATCTCAAAAGGTTCGGACTTGTATTTCAACAGGAACATATGTCTGAATCTTGAGAGATCATCAGAGAATGTAATGAAGTACAAAGAACCGGTCCTGGCATGTGCAGACAGGGGACCTTACATGCATCATCATGTATCAGTCCCAAGAGTTTACTAACTCTTTCTCTGTTTCCAATAAACGGAGCTATGGTCATCTAATCTTTGTGACATGACTGGCAAGTTTCATAAGATGTAAATTCAAACTGATTTAAATATGCATCTTAAATGTAACTTAAGCTAGTCGGGTCGCATTGATATGACCTAGTCTACAATACCTCAAGAAGGATTCGTTCATTTCTGAACTCTTCCTCTTGTGTGTGTTCTGTATACTAAGAACTGTAGTTTGATTTAGAACATCAATGCTTTTAGATAACGTGCCTGAACCGATCAATTTTTGATATAGGAAATGTTCAAAACATTATCCAACAATACAAAATTATATCATTTCTTTACGAATAAAGAGACTGACATGATTTTGTATATCAGGTTCGGTATCTAATAACATTCGTTCAGAATCAATGTATTTGGAATACAGGGTGACAGTGACCAACAGACTTGGCTGCAACACTTGCACCGTTTTCTGTCTCATGAAACTTATCACCCGTTCTCAGTTCTCTACCTTTCTATAGCCCTATGTAACAGATTACATATCTGGGATCCTGATCCGGTATCATATACCCAGGACGTAGAGGATACAGAGAAACAGTTCTTTGCAATGAACACACCCGAAGGAGATGCATCATATGCACTTTCTTCGTTTGGGCGGCACGGGAATTCTGGTAATCCCCTAATTCCTGCTCTGCCTTATAACAATTATAAGTTGGAGCGGGACCAACGTTCCCCAGCTCAGTATAACAAGCGGGTTCGGTCAATACATCCGTATTATTATCTTGATTAAGACGTGATATGGTCGCTACCTGGAGAGAGAGAGAAGAAAACACTCAGCGTATGCTCTTGCAAGAATAGATTGGTTATTATTTTATCTAATCAGGATGGCTCCCACTGTTTTTATCAAATCTTCCTTCAAACCCTAAAAGGAAAGACTAGCTGGGATTAATTACACACTACAAGTTCGCCAATCTTTCAGCCAGGCCAGTGTCGGTACTTTGAGGGAGGTGCCCCGTGCTTTCGCACGAACCTAATTAATGTAAACCTCGTTTTCCCAGAGGCGTAACCTCGTTAACACCTTTCTAGACACCTACTTGATCGGCTAATTGTAATGTGTAAAACACTCCCAGGAGTAACTCTTACTCGCAGCGGGTATCGGGATCCAACTATCTCATAGAAGGTATGCAATCTCATTGCAAATTTCAACACTTGAAATTCCCGATAATATTTTGCCCCTAGGAGCTATATGACCTTAAGATAGTCAACAAATCATAAGTGCTAGTCAAGTTCAACCCGTCATTTCCCAATTGAATTAAACCCACCCGCACGACTCTTAACATAGTCAACAAAGTCGCACGACTACCCTAATCCAATCACATCATATACTTATGCAGATAAGCACTAATTAGCTACCACACACTACGCCTTAACATAGTCAACAAACGTAGCATGAATACTAACTAGTACTTATCTGAAATGACGGAGGGCTACGACAGGTTTTTCTGAAAACCTATTGCGTAATGAACTTGATATCGTTGTAGAATCAAATGATTTTGAAATGGAGTGTTTTCGAGGCTTTTCTAGTTTTGCTAAAGGGGTCACTCCCGGTGAAGGGATCGTCGGCCCTTTCCTCATCGAATAAGGTGCGGGATATATCATATATATCACTGTGCAAAGCAGAAACTATAGAAGCAATCAAAAGACAAACCGAGTGTGTAGCATCTGCCAGTTATTGCTAAAGGGGTCACTCCCGGTGAAGGAATCGTCGGCCCTTTCCTCATCGAATAAGGTGCAGGATATATCATATATACCGCTGTGCAAAGCAAGAACTGTAGCTACCTGTTTTATTTTTGAAATTCGATTCCACAACATCATTAGGTTTCTTTTATCTCATTAATCTCATTAATGAAGTCCCATCATTTAAGTACCCAAACATCACAGATAAATACGACGTACACTTATGCCATCCGCATTCGCCTCGATGTCCCCTCGTGCACCGTTAGGTTAGGTAACTAACGGCAGTGCGGGGCAGGGCTAGCGCGAGTGTAAAACATAAGTAACGTCTATATAATATATCATATATACTATATACAGTATCCATCACAGAACATATCATATGATCACATCACAGATATCGCAGCAGAAGAATCATATGAAATATTGGATATACTAGGACGTCCGTGTTTTTAATACGAGCCAGTATAAAACACGGATTCCACGGTCACGATGAATAGCCAAACCCACACCCCTAGACCCCTACGAGAGCGGCAAGCAACCCTACCAATTCTAGAGTTAGGAGACCCGGACTCGACTCCTCGAGTTGGTCTCCCACTGGACTCCAGAACCCGGTTACTTGTGCTCCCCTCCTTGGGTCTATCCTAGTGCGGAAAAGTAAATAATATACAAACGGTGACATCTTCCGCAACCTGGAAGTGTCCCAATAAAAGAATATTACATACAAGTTTTTACATGAATGAAAAAGAAAACACTCATCTCACATAAAAACCCCCGGCTATTCGAACACGACGATCCAATATAACATATCCAGCAACACATAACATCACATGTCATCAACGTAAGTAAATATGCGGATCCCAATTGTCGTTGACATATAGCAACGAAACCGGCGATATCACATATTACACTTACGGTCACAGAAAAGAAAGTGTAAAACTACAACAGTTGGAATCCGCAACCACCTCAGACATCGCATGCCTGACCAAATGAATTCCTTAGACATCGCATGCCTAACAATTATAAACCCCGCATTTTAGTCTCATTATCGAAAACACTTTTCAATATCAAGTCGGGCAAGTCAACAAGATTCCCGACATCTTGATCGAATGCTCGTCGCAAACTTTAGTAGGCGGCCGCACCCCCGACGTCGTCGACGAAGTGCACCAAGGCGGAACACCGCTGCCGCGAGCACCCGAACGGATGCTTTCAGCGACGGGGTTCTCCTACAGTCACTAGGTCGGGGCTATGGGATGAGGCTGTCCATTAAGTTTACCCGGCGAGTATCCGCGTACCCTACGTGATTGCGACGGACTTTTGATCACATCAAAATCCCGTAGCAACCAATCAAGTGAGACTAAAGTGCTATGTTTATAACATTCATGTTAGTTATCTCATAACTACTTATGGATTCCAAGTATTGTATCACATTCCGGATAAATAGAAAATGTCAAACTTTCCGATCGAACAATCGAACACCCAAGTTTTCCCGAAACAGCTCAACACATGAAACAAGTTTAAAAACATTCACTTCATGCATCAGTACCAACGGTCCAGCCGTAGAAGGGTCAAGCCAACGCCTCACATGTGGCACGCCGTACTACCCCAAACCCTAAGGTTCAAAGGGCAGTTCAAGACGGTCACATAATCGAGTTAAGGTTTGTTGTCTTCTAGAGGGACCATCGCGTTACTTGCATTACTTAGAACGTCATTAAACTACGGAAAAATCCAACACTTGGAAATTTCCCGGCGGGGGAAAAATTGGGTATTTATATCTGGTGGAACTTTTTAACATATTCTAAAATTACCCGAAAAAGCACATAGACAAAGTTTGAAATTTCCGATCGAATCATCGAAGCTCCAAAACACCCCGGAAAACTCAACTCTTGAGTGCAAATTAAAAATTTCCAGAAAACTCAGCACCTGAAGAAACAAATTACTGTGCAAAAATGGAAGTCTAATCTCATCATTTGGCTGCGGAACCGCCGCGGAACCGCCGCATAAGCCAAGCTTCTGCCGCGGTTCCGCCACGCTTTAGCCGTATCTCTTGGTCATTTTTGCACCGTAATTCTTAGAATTTCATGCTGAATTTTTTTAAGAATTTTTAATCTGGAAAAAACCCAGTTTTCAAAAAATGTCCAGAAAGGGTTGAAATTTAGGGTTTCGGGGTTCGATCGGGTTTCTAACATCGTCTACGCATCGCCTAAGCCTCTAGCTAGGCTCTGATACCACTGTATGGTTCCTAGGCACGCTAACGAGGTCTCACAAGGCATCAACCATGCCAAAATCAAAAATTTCCGGTGCAGAGAAACCCTAATGCGATCGTTGACTAGAGTTTTAGGCGAAAACTAGAACTAGTAAACTGCTTTACTAATAAGTGAACGGAAATACAACCTTTGTAGATCCGGTCCTCCACCTCCATAGCTCCGTGATGAAGTCCCTCCGCTGTACCCATCGGATGCCGGACTCTCGCGGTGGTTTCATCGAAGAAATGATCGGGCTAGGTCGTCGACTTCGATGCCGAAGATGATCTACGTCGAGGCAACACAAGATCAAGCTCTAACTTCACCAAGCCATGAAACTTATGAAGAAAACACCCTATACTACTTGGCAAGTGGTAGAGGATGAAGAAATAAGAAGTGGGTTCACTTTAGAATTGGACTTCTCACTCTTTTTCTCAAGTTGCCATTAATGGTAGCAAGCTTTCTTCTTTGTTCAAGAAGAAGAAGAAGAAGAAAAAGAAGATGATAAGAATAAAAGGATTAAGTTAAAAAGAAAAACCCCTTCATTCTTATCATATTGCAACCATAGTTAGGTGTAGAGAATAAACTAAGGTTAGGTTTAATGGTTAGGTTAAGGCTAAGAGACAAAATGGTCAAAGTTTCAAAGCTTCATGAAGTTTCATGAAAGAAACAAAAACTAGCCACCATTTTATTCTTGCCTTAAAATGAATTAATAAAAATAAATAGATAAGTAAATCAAAACCCTAACCATTAAGATAACCATGGTTTAATCATACACACCCAAGTTAGCATGTATCATCAAACATGATACAAACTAGTGCACAAAACTATATCATATATACAATGTGCACATCAAGTGAGAAAATCCATTTAAAGTGAACAAATATTAGTTAATGCAAAGTAATATATAAAATATATAATTATACATTAAATCATTAAATCAACACTTGATTTAACGATCCGGTCATATCGCATATGACCGACTAATATCCAATGTATCGGCTTATCGAATCAATCCTTGATTCGATAACTAGGTTATATCGCATACAACCAATCGATACATTCATCGCGAGAATAGAATACAGTATCACATACACGCATTATTCTCGGTCCCGCACATATCTCATATGCGCTCCTATTTCGTTTCGCTTGAGCCAGGAATCCTCTGTGTAGGACTCTAAAGACTCGTCAATACGCCGGCCGCAGGTGATGATCATATCAAACACCCACAAGCCGCAAGCGGTCTGCTAAACGTAACGGCCACCCGGGTATTGATCGATCAGAAGATCGACGAGCAAGCCCGCTCACACTCCTGTGAATCCAACCAGTAACACTTACCGTATAGTCCGGTCTGTTCGTCTGATATGTCGCATATCTTGCCTAGGGGTGGTAAACGTCAGACCCCAATAGCTCGATAAGTCGTGTCGATATGAGTTCTATAACAGTTCGAGAAACTACTGGTAACACTTACCAGTAAATCTCAGCAACCCTGGCCAGGGATTTCCGGTTATAGCCAATCGAACACAGCGCAACATCAACTCCCTCTACCGGGAGAGACGAATCCCCTCCTATCGCTCATTGCTTCCATGTGATTCGGGACTGTACCCAAAAACCACCGTTTTGCATGCCCTCTTGGACGTGGTAAGGTGGAAATCAAAGCACAGCGGGAATCACACAAGACTCTATGACGATCTCTGGTAAACAGATTACTCTGTACCAGTGTCACCAGAGAACTGCCATCTGACGTAATGTATAATACCATTTGGGAGTTCTTAGCGAGTCCGTCCAGTGTACCCAGTCTCCACTGAGCACCCGTATATCATCTCTGATGTCAAACACCAATGGATATGGGATCATCCATCGCCCATCTGTATGGGTCGAGAAGGTATACGCTAGTCTACACTGGTATATCGATGTCCTGTCTCGATACACCCACGACTACGGACCCTGAAGGATGTACTTATGGACTACCATGTCCCCACTAGTATGATCCGCATCATAGTCCAGGTAGTCAAGTAAACATCCTAAGGGCTATACCAACATGTAACAGAGAGACAGTCAGTGTACACGTTAAGGTAAAGAGCAACCAGATAGCATACTATCATGTCGAGCAAGAAAGTCCTCCCTATTTATGTCCAAGCATCCACTACAATATACATCCTATGTATAGTAATGGCTTCTAGGGCATACATATAACTAACAAAACACTCATCTCACATAAAAAACCCCGGCTATTCAAACACGACGATCCAATATAATATATCCAGCAACACATAACATCACATGTCATCAACGTAAGTAAATATGCCCATCCCAATTGTCGTTGACATATAGAAACGAAACCGGTGATATGACATATTACACTTACGGTCGCAGAAAAGAAAGTGTAAAACTACAACAGTTGGAATCCGCAATCTCCTTAGTCATCGCATGCCTAACAATTACAAACCCCGCATTTTAGTCTCATTATCGAAAACACTTTTCAATATCAAGTCGGGCAATTCAACAAGATTCCCGACATTCTGATCGAATGCTCGTCGCAAACTTTAGTAGACGGCCGCACCCATAAATGCCGTCGACGAAGTGCACTAAGGCGGAACACCGCTACCGCGAGCACCCGAACGGATGCTTTTGGCGACGGGGTTCTCCTACAGTCACTTGGTCGGGGCTATGGGGCGTGGCTATCTATTAAGCTTACCGGCGAGTATCCGCATACGCTATGTGATTGCGACGGACTTTTGATCACATCAAAATCCCGTGGCAACCGATCAAGTGAGACTAAACTGCTAGATTTATAACATTTAAATTAGTTCTCTCATAACTACTTGTGGATTCCAAATATTGTAACACATTCCAGATAAATAGACAATGTTAAACTTTCCAATCGAATAATCAAACACCCAAGTTTTCCCAAATAGTTCAACCCTTGAAATAAGTTTAAAAACATCCACTTCATGCCACAGTACCAATGGTCCATCCGTAGAAGGGTCAAGCCAACGCCTCACATGTGGCACGCCGTACTGCCCCAAACCCTAAGGTTCAAAAGGCAGTTCAAGACGGTCACATAATCGAGTTAAGGTTTGTTGTCTTCTAGAGGGTCCATCGCGTTACTTGCATTACTTAGAACGTTCTTAAACTTACGGAAAAATCCAACACTTGGAAATTTTCCGGCAGGGGAAAAGGTGAGATATTGATATCCGGTCGAACATTTTAACACGTTCTAAAATACCCGAAAAAACAAAATAAACAAAGTTAAATAATTCGATCGAATCATCGAATCCCCAATACAACCCAGAAAACTCAACTCTTGAGTAAATATTAAAAATTCTCAGAAAACACAGGAAACTGCTACGGGCATTACTGTAGGAAAACGGATCCCTAACCATTACATACGGCCGCGGAACCGCCTCCAAAAGCAGGGTAGGGCCGTGTTCAGTCGATAAAACTGCACATTTGTATTACATTTTTCCTACCATTTTCATATTAAAAAAGGACTTTATTATAATATATTATACATATGAGGGTTTATGTGTAAAAACATTATTTTCCATGTGTTAATATATTTTAATTATCATTTGGTAGGAAAATATATGCAAATAAATCTATTGACCAAATCCTAGTAGGACTAAGTCTACTAAATATTATTTGAGATTATGGTGCAGAATTTTCCAAGTTGTTATGCAGGATTGAACAAACAAATCAATTTGTTGAGGAAATCTTGCCAAATTAAGAAGCAAAACTTGGAGACCAAGTCTGGAAGCAACCGAGAAAAGATTTTCAGATTCTAAAGGTGTCTGGGATTGCCAAATGTCACAATCAGAGAGCCCAAGAAAAACGATGAAGAGATCCTCACCGTCAAGCGCGGATCCGCGGCCAAACACCCCCTTGGGCCGCGGATCCGCCGCACTTTTGTGGAATTGGAAGGCAAGATTTTCTGGTGTGAATCTATGCTATATTTTACCAACTTTTGAAGCAAAAGATTTTGGCTTTGCACTATAAAAAGGCACCGAGAGCCTCTTGGAAAAGCTATCAAGCCAAAGAGATCACGAAGCTCCCGACGCTCACGCATCCAGGCTGATCATCGACTGTTCGACTACCTCCTTAGGAAAGATCGAGAAGCAACTAGTTGTAATCATTTTCTATGGATTAAAAGTGTAGTTTGAAGAAGTCGATTAATAAAGGTAGTTATTTTATTTAATTGTTTTTTACATTATGTTTTCCCTCGATTTCTTTTCATCTTCTTCTCCCAACATGCGCGAGTAATTCTCCGCTTGTTAGGGTTCGTAGGATTAGGGTAGGCTAATGGACGATGAAAATAATTAAAACCTTTTTAAGTCCTATAAAGTTTAGGAACTTTATCAAAAGAATCATTAACATCCTAATCGGGCGCGCTAGCAATTCTTTGCTAGTTCCGACCACGATTAGAGATTAGATTAATGATTGTTTTGGTAAAGGCTAGATATGAACGGAGTTCCGTGTCGAGATAAGGGTTAAGAGTGGGATTCCTTTTCCCTCTAGAAACCCTAATCTACACGCATCACCGTCGTTCTAGTTCTAAATCTATTAATGGATAAAAAGGGTAACTTTTAATTAATCGTCCATAACTACTAAATCCTAACGAACCCTACAAGCCTTCTTATTATATTTACTACATCTTTAAAATAATCTAGATCTATATTTTACATTCTTGTTTAACGTAGATCTAGAAACCATTCTATAAAATTATTTATCCCTCCTCTCTTTCTCAACACATCTAAAGTAAAAGTAAAAGGTTCCACGTTTCCCTGAGGACGACCCGTACTCATCTCGGTCTAGCTACACGCGATACCGTTCTGATTGCGGTTAACTACAAAAAAAAACACTCTTTCGTGACAATCAAATGGCGCCGTTGCCGGGGATACGTGCGTAATTTTTTATTTTTACTATTTTTGTTGAATTCTTAGACGATTCATATCATTGTTAACACAAAACTGCAAATTGCATATTTAACGATTTGTGTGTGAATTTTGCGAGGGAATCTGGAGTCACGGACTTGAGGAAACAGGAGATCTAGGGTTTCACATTTCTCTGGTATCTTTCTTAACTCCTTCTCTCTCCTCTCAAATCCAATAAAATCTATTTTCTGCAGGATTCTTTGCAAAATTGCGCCGCTAAAAAAAATCTTTTTGCAAAAGTTTTGTGATTGGTTTTGTTTTGCATATTTTAATACGGATTTTAAGGGGCAAAGACCAAATCAAGATTAGGTGGGGATTTCATCACCCTTCCTAAGCCCCACAAATCACAAACTGAGCATATAGATCAAACCTTCATTAATTTAAAAAAAATATCTAGACCAGACTCTAAGGACTGTCGCGCTCAATAAGGACAGAGGAAGGTCGTGGGTAATCTATCGTTTATCCGCATTACTTTAGTGCCTAGGCAAGTGTGTCAAAGGCTAGTGGTTATTAATTAGGCCCACGACGTGGTTCCTTCCCACTTACCTGGCATTTACCTGGCTACAAGGGTAGTACGGAGGCGGTAGAGGATTGATCCTGCGGCTTGTCCTTTGGAAGTCTAGGAGCGGTCTAGAGACTGGACCTAGGTGACCTTAGATCTAGGGTTGGTTGTGCATCTTAGGGAGATTTGTCTTGAGTCCCACATTTTTCAAAACAAGCCAATTTTAAACCACACACACGCTGCCACTTGCACTAAACCCGCTTAGTGCATGCTCGGCTGGACACGGGATCCTAGTGACTGTCTTGTCCGCGTTCCTTCTATCGACACCGAAGTCGGTACTTCTTCATCTTCTTTTCCCCCACCACACACCACATCGATCGTGATGGATGGCACTCCATCTAATTATAACACCACGCTGCCACCGCCCGCAGGTGAGCAGAATCCACCGCGCATCTCTCTCCAAGAGAGATGCTATCCTATTCGTGGTCCTCTTCCTACTTGTCTATCTCTTCCACCACCTAACGGGGATAATTTCGAAATTAAACCCCACTACATCAATCTGCTGCCCAAATTTCACGGGCTTGAGTCGGAAGACGCGTACGTTTTCATCACCAAATTCGAAAACGTATGCGCAATGATGGGTACTTCACAATTGACTTTAGATGCTATGCGCTTACGTCTTCTCCCATTCACACTGTGCGACTTGGCAGAAAAATGGCTTTACAATACTGCCGCACACTCTATCACTAATTGGGATGAATTTGTCATAGCATTTCTTAAGAAGTTTTACCCAAATCATAAGACTGCACATGTTAGGAGCGAGATTAACCAGTTCACCCAGCTTCCCAATGAACCATTTTGGAAGTGCTTTGAACGTTTCAAGGATCTGCTTGTCCAATGCCCCCATCACGGAATACAAAGATGGGATTTATGTCGGATTATATATGAGGGCATTAATCCAGCGACAAAGCAGATTCTTGAAACAATGTGTCAATGCAATTTCATGTCTAAAGATGACGGTGAAGCATGGAAATATCTGGAAGATCTTGCAGAAAGCACTTTGCAGTGGGAAAGCGTAAGACCACCTTCAACTAAGGGAGGTATTCACCAGCTCGATGTTTCTATCGCAGTAAAAGCCGAAATGGCAGCGATAAAAAAGAAATTCGACGCTATTGAAAACAAGTTCTCATCTTTCTCCCTAAATCAGGTCACGCTTCCTAAGACCGTCTGTGGTTGCTGTTCGGATCCTTCACACTTAACGGAAGAATGTCCTATGAATGCATCGTTTCAAGCTAATGCTGCTTTTCAACAGCGATCTAGAAACGACCCTTATTCTTCCACATACAATCAAGGATGGAGGAATCATCCTAACTTTGCTTGGAATCAAATCCAACAAAGTAATTTTCAAAGACCTCCTCCACAGCAACCACAACCACAGAATCAGCCCCCCTTTCAGTCACAGAATTTTCAAAATCCAGCCAACATTTCTACACCACAAGTGGCCGGTACTGACAACTCACTTGCACAAACTTTGGATATGTTCATGAAACAATCCATGCAAAATTCGGCTGAGATAAGGTCTTCTATTGATACCCTAACGAAAAACTCATCCTCCCATGGTGAGAGTATCAAATCAATAGAAAACCAAATCGCACAGTTAAACGCCGCAATGAGTGCGAGAGAGAAAGGGAAACTCCCATCTCAACCCATTCCTAATCCTGGCCACTTACAAAGTTATAATGTGAGTGCTGTTACCACGTTGAGATCGGGAAAAGTGCTGAATAACCGAGTGGGTGAGCAGTGTGATGATAGTGACACCAATGATACCCCTTCTTCTTCTTCTTCCCCTAATTCGTCTAGTCTCCCACCTTCACCCGAGCCTATTCTCCGTTTTTCCCAAGGCTCGAACCCTTCGCCCATTTCGCCAAATCTATCTAAGTCGATTCCCACTCCAGTTTTAGGATCGAATCCGTCCCCGCAATCCTCTCCAACGTTGGACCCAAAACTTATTGATCAAGCACCTTATCCAAACAGGTTAAGGGGCAACAGACCAAGTCCACAAATGGAGAAGATTGTGGAAATTTTTAAGCAAGTTAATATAAACATTCCTCTCCTAGATGCTATTCAACAAGTTCCGTCATATGCAAAAATCTTAAAGGACTTGTGCACTAGGAAGAGAAAAGTTCAAGTACCTAAAAAAGTTTTCCTTGCGAGTAATGTGAGCACTGCTTTTACACAACAACTTCCTAAGAAACGAAAGGACCCCGGAAGCCCTACAATTTCAATTTCTATTGGGGGTAAAAATATTAATCGTGCTCTACTCGATCTAGGTGCTAGTGTTAACTTGCTTCCGTATTCGGTTTATGAGCAATTAGGAATCGGTGAGTTAAAACCTGCGCATTGCACTCTTCAGATGGCCGATCGATCTATCACCCAACCAAGGGGTGAGCTAGAGGATGTGTTAATCAAAGTCGGGGAATTCATATTCCCTGTGGACTTTATCGTTATAGATACACAACCTGTAGCAAACCCACGCAATCAAATCCCGGTGATACTCGGTCGACCCTTTTTGGCCACTTCGAACGCAGTAATCAATTGTAGAAACGGCTCTATGACCCTATCCTTTGGGAAGAAGTCAATTGAGCTTAACATTTACAAGTTGGGAAGTGAACCCTCTGAACCCTATGCTCATGTGTGTTCTGTCGAATTAATGGATGTCGACAGCAGCGAATTTGATCAACCTCATAATTCTGACTCTTTTCATATGTCGTTGTTTGACACGGACTCTTCCACCGAGTTGTCCGGGTCAACATCTAACACTGATGAGGAACTTTTTATAGAGTCTGACGATCACCCCATTTTTTCTGATGATATTATTCTTCGGGGTATCGATGAAAGCTTTGAGGAAATTTTCGCTGATGAGCTCGCATTTTTACAAGACACGGGTGTTGAGATGAATCAACTCCAAGATGAAGAAATTGGACCTCCACCCCTTCTTTTGGACAATCATGATAATGCGAGTAATCCATCATCACTATCACTGTGTCGTCTCTCCAAATTGAGACGCAATCCTTTTCCATCACACCTCTTATCACCTCCCCACTTCTTCACGTCAAAAGGTGACATGTTCTTCCACCAACCTTGGTGCTTCATCGATAAAATTTTTGAATGGTTGGTGTTGACCTTCGGTCTTTGCAAAGCTTGGCATTGACCAATAACCTTGACCCCCTCGTGTGATTTTAAAAGATTAAAAGTGTTTAACTCAAGTTTGGGAGGGGTGGTATATTTTGGCTCTTGAAAGAAAATGATTTTTACAAAATTGTGAGCCTAAAATAAGTTTGGGGGAGGATTTTCACTTTCATATATTCTTGCCCCCATTAATAATTTCCTCCCAAGTCTACAGGTTTTTGAGCTTAACGGATGACATCAGTGAGGACACTGCTGTAAACAGGTTTGGGGGAGGTTTGTGCTTATGTACACATCAATTTGCATCATATTTTGCATAAGCACAAAATTTTCAAAAATTTTAAGGAAAAAAAATTCTTTTATAACAAAAGAGTAGAAAGTGAAAAATTACATCCAAAAGATAGGAATAGTTTAAGAAAACCAAGAAAATTAGAAGTTTTCTTAAACGGACTAGTAATAAGTAGTTATGAGCTGTTGTCCCAAGGGTTAGTAAAATGAAGAAAGTCACTAATCTGAGGATAAAAATAAGTCTGAAAAATAGTTTCTATTCTGAAAGCCAAACATTTGAATGTTGATACCCTACTATATGCACTTACACAGTCTTGAAACTCGGGATAGTAGAGGATACCTTGAAATGCTCTTGTCTAAAAGCCAAAGTATGAAGGAAATGAAAAAAAAATTGAAGAAAATATATAAAATGGTGAAAAGAAAAAAATGAACACTGGTTTTGTTATCTCCAAGGCAGTAATAAAAAAATATAGCGAGGGTGCCTCTTCACCTAGTGCCCTAAGGCCAACTGGTCTGGGAGTCACCGCTAAGCCTTAGGTGCTGCAAGACGAGAAAAATATTATCACCTAATTAGCAAGCACATGAGTAATCGGTTGGTTAGTACCTCAAGAAGTATTAACGGTCGCATGAAAATGTGTGAGCAAATCTTTAATATTCATTAAATTAAAAAGTACTAAGGTAGATGGACAAGAGTATGATAGCTTGAATTGAATTCTCCGAGTGTAGGGATGTTCTTTACACACACGTGGGGTTATATGATCAATGTTTGGATAAAAGGTAGGAATGAAGAATAAAGACAATGTTTTATTGAGGGATGATGTGATTTCTAACATTTTTTCATGACTATTAAGATAGGGCTCATGACAACTGAAAAGCTAGTATAGTTGGAAACTCTTCTTTTCAAAGTATTTCTTTTATGGTTCTTATCTTTATATGAAAATTTCACCATCTTTCTTTTGTTATTGGATTTTGTGGGTGTAATCCGCTGAAAACCCTTAGGAGACAACACTCCTCCTACTAGGGACACCTAGAGGTTTAACGGCTTGTTGCACGTGCTCAGTGCAATCGTGTCTGCCTACGAAAGTGTGCTTAGTTTTCTCCTTTCTTTTCTTAAATAAACTAGTTTGTTCGGGACGATCAAAGATAAGTTTGGGGGTATTTATTCAGTCGATAAAACTGCACATTTGTATTACATTTTTCCTACCATTTTCATATTAAAAAAGGACTTTATTATAATATATTATACATATGAGGGTTTATGTGTAAAAACATTATTTTCCATGTGTTAATATATTTTAATTATCATTTGGTAGGAAAATATATGCAAATAAATCTATTGACCAAATCCTAGTAGGACTAAGTCTACTAAATATTATTTGAGATTATGGTGCAGAATTTTCCAAGTTGTTATGCAGGATTTAACAAACAAATCAATTTGTTGAGGAAATCTTGCCAAATTAAGAAGCAAAACTTGGAGACCAAGTCTGGAAGCAACCGAGAAAAGATTTTCAGATTCTAAAGGTGTCTGGGATTGCCAAATGTCACAATCAGAGAGCCCAAGAAAAACGATGAAGAGATCCTCACCGTCAAGCGCGGATCCGCGGCCAAACACCCCCTTGGGCCGCGGATCCGCCGCACTTTTGTGGAATTGGAAGGCAAGATTTTCTGGTGTGAATCTATGCTATATTTTACCAACTTTTGAAGCAAAAGATTCTGGCTTTGCACAATAAAAAGGCACCGAGAGCCTCTTGGAAAAGCTATCAAGCCAAAGAGATCACGAAGCTCCCGACGCTCACGCATCCAGGCTGATCATCGACTGTTCGACTACCTCCTTAGGAAAGATCGAGAAGCAACTAGTTGTAATCATTTTCTTTGGATTAAAAGTGTAGTTTGAAGAAGTCGATTAATAAAGGTAGTTATTTTATTTAATTGTTTTTTACATTATGTTTTCCCTCGATTTCTTTTCATCTTCTTCTCCCAACATGCACGAGTAATTCTCCGCTTGTTTGGGTCGTAGGATTAGGGTAGGCTAATGGACGATGAAAATAATTAAACCCTTTTTAAGTCCTATAAAGTTTAGGAACTTTATCAAAAGAATCATTAACATCCTAATCGGGCGCGCTAGCAATTCTTTGCTAGTTCCGACCACGATTAGAGATTAGATTAATGATTGTTTTGGTAAAGGCTAGATATGAACGGAGTTCCGTGTCGAGATAAGGGGTTAAGAGTGGGATTCCTTTTCCCTCCAGAAACCCTAATCTACACCCATCACCGTCGTTCTAGTTCTAAATCTATTAATGGATAAAAAGGGTAACTTTTAATTAATCATCCATAACTACTAAATCCTAACGAACCCTACAAGCCTTCTTATTATATTTACTACATCTTTAAAATAATCTAGATCTATATTTTACATTCTTGTTTAACGTAGATCTAGAAACCATTCTATAAAATTATTTATCCCTCCTCTCTTTCTCAACACATCTAAAGTAAAAGTAAAAGGTTCCACGTTTCCCTGAGGACGACCCGTACTCATCTCGGTCTAGCTACACGCGATACCGTTCTGATTGCGGTTAACTACAAAAAAAAACACTCTTTCGTGACAATCAGGCCGCGGTTCCGCGGCGCAACAGTAGAGTTAGGGTTTCGTTTTGTACAGTTATCCTTATATTTCCCTGCTCTATTTTCTGAGCATTTTTAATTTGGAAAAATCCACAGTTTCAAAAAATGTACAGAGAAGGGTATCGATTAGGGTTTCGGGGTTCGTTTGGGTTTCTAACTTCGTCTACACTTCGCCTAAAGCTCTAGCTAGGCTCTGAAACCACTGTAGATTTACTAGGCACACTCATGAGGTTCTACAAGGTATCAATCATGACAAAATAAAAAAAAATTATATGTGCCGAGCAACCCTAATCTAGATCGTTTACTAGAGATAAGGCGAAAGCAAGCAAGTAAACTACTTTACTACTAAGTGAAAGGGATTACAACCTTTGTAGATCCGGTCCTTCACTTCTAAAGCTCCGTGTTGACGTCCCTTCGCTGCGATCATCGGGATCCCGGACTCTAGCGATGGTTTCTTCGGAGAAATGAACGGGCTAGGTCGTTGACTTCGAGGCCGAAGATGATCTACGTCGAGGAGACTCAAGCTCAAGCTCCATCTTCACTTGGTCATGAACTTTGTGTAGAAAACACCCTATACAACATGGCAAGTGGTAGAGGATAAAAAAATAGGAAGTGGGATCACTTTGGATTTGGATTTCTCACTCTTTTCCTTCACTTGAAATTTTTCTAGCAAGCATTCTTCACTTGAAGAAGATGAAGAAGAAAGAAAAGAATAGAATGAATTATTGAAAATGAATAATCAAGTGAAGTCTTTCATGATGCAACCATGGGTGAGCTAACCAATGTAGAGACTAAACTAGGGTTTAAGTTAATGGTTAGGTTAGAAAAAATCTCATGCAAAACAAAAATGGTGGACTTTGTCAAAGATGCTTGGAAGCTTCATGAAGCTTCAAGCTAAAAACAAAGAAAGCCACCATTTTGTTTTTGCCAAAATAAACAAAATAAAGAAAACCCTAACTATTAACCTAAACATGGTGTAAGTCATACACACACCCAAGTTTGCATGTATCATCAATCATGATACAAAATAGTGCACAAACATATATCACATATACAACTTGTGCACATCATGTGAGAAAATCAATATTAAGTGAACAAAAACTAATTAATGTAAAGTAATATATCAAATATATAATTATACATTAAATTATTAAATCAACACTTGATTTAACGATCCGGTCATATCGCATATAACCGACTAATATCTAGTGTATCAATGTATCGAATCAACACTTGATTCGGTAACCCGGCTATATCTCATATAACCGTCCGATGATACAAATCGTGAGAATAGAATACAGTATCACATACTGGTATTATTCTCGGTCTCGCACATATCTCATATGCGCTCCTATTTCGTTTCGCTTGAGCCAGGAAACCTCTGTGTAGGACTCTAAAGACTCGTCAATACGCCGACAGTAGGTGGTGATCATATCAATCACCCACAAGCCGAAAGCGGTCTGCTAAACGTAACGGCCACCCGGGTATTGAGCGATCAGAAGATCAATGAGCAAGCCTGCTCACACTCCTGTGAATCCAATAAGTCTTACTTACCGCACAGTCCGGTCTGTTCGTCTGATATGTCGCATATCTCGCCTAGGGGTAGTAAACGTCAGACCCCAATAGCTTGATAAGTCATGCCGATGTAAGGTCCATAACAAGCATGAAACTACTGATAACACTTACCAGTAAATCAGTGCAACCCTGGCCAGGAATTTCCAGTTATGGCCAGTCGAGCATAGCGCAACATCAACCCCCAATACCGGGAGAGATGAATCCCCTCCTATCGCTCATTGCCTCCATGTGAATCGGGACTGTACCCAAAAACCACCTGTTTGCACGACTCAGTAGAGCCGTGGTAGGGTGGAAATCAAAGCACAGTGGGAGACACACAAGACTCTATGACGATCTCGGGTCAACAGACTAAGTTGTACCAGTGTCACCAGAGAACTTCCATCTGACGTGAGGTATAATACCATCTGGGAGTTCTCGGCGAGTTCGTTCAATGTACCCAGTCACCACTGAGCACCCGCATACCATCTCTGATGTCAAACACCAATTTATATGGGATCATCCATCGCCCATCACATGGGTCGAGAAGATATACGCTAGTCTACTCTGGAATATCGATGCCCCGTCTCGATATTCCCACGACTAGGAACATTGAAGGATGTACTCATGGACTACCTAGGCCCCACTAGTATGATCTACATCACAGTCCTGGAAGTCGAGTATACATCCTAAGGGCTTTATCAACATGTAATAGAGAGACAGCAAGTATACATGTTAAGATAAAGAGCAACCAGATAGCGTACTATCATGTTGAGCAAGAAAGTCCTACCTATATATGTCCCAGCATCCACTACAATATACATCTCATGTACAGTAATGGCCTCTAGGGCATACATATAACTAACACATCAGACCCTGTATTATGACTTAGAACGAGATGTGTTTATATGTATATTATTTGACAGATGAGATCATTTAGTTATGTTAAATGATATTTCTTTTACTTATGTCTGAGATTCTTATTGATGTCGTATAAAGTTGTATATTAATTTTCGCTATTGGCATCGTTACTCTCAACTAGGGATGTAACCAAACTAAAACTCTTTCTAACTGCTGTTTTATTTATTAGGAAATTACTGTTAAGATTTCAATACTTACAAACCGTGATTTTTACTTAAAAAATAATTTTCTTAAAATTCCGTAAAAAGGGTTTTTGATATTGGTTTTTGGCTTACTCGGGTTGTGTAGATAACTTTAGATATGATACAATCTAAGTGCCGGTCACATCCAAAATTTGGGTCATGACAAAATTGGTATCAGAGCTTAGGATTAACCTTACGGAATTGAGTAGTGAGTTAAGGTAAGTCGACTTGAGTTCGTTACGTAGGATGATCTTTGGTTTGATAGAGTAGGTGAATTAGGATGAGTGCAGTACCGTACGTATGTTCCGCGGCATATTTACGTTGCAATACTCAGCCTAACAAACCTTAGGGCGTACCCCTTGATTTATTCTTCCTTTGATGCTCTCATATTGATTATCCCTATTCGTAAGCCTTATCAACTCTTGTTTCTTGTTCCAGTTGCTATGGCTACGCGAGCTAGGCGAGCCGCAGTCAGAGATGCAGCTAGAGCGAATCCTCCTTGTCACGACCCGAAATTGGCATGTGACGGCCCTAATACTACGCAACGCATACAGGCGTAACGCAGTAAAAGAAATCCAAAATCCAGAAATCTAAACCATTAAATGAAAAGAAAAAATAAGAAACATTGTTTAATCTTTTGAAAATCTCAAGCATAAATTCTTTAAGTCCAATTACATTCTTGAAAATTTCGGCAGCACCTCCTTTGTAAAAACCAACCCCAAAAATGGGTACAACATAAATATAAAGTAAAGCATCCCCAACGGGAGCAAATCCACGCCCAACGGCGGAAAAAACCCACCACAACAGATATACGACGCCGTAGCGAAGAAATAAAAGACGATAGAAGTAAAACTGCATAAAAGACATCCAAGTCACCAAATATACAATATCTTCCTCACATCAAGTCTCTAAGTCATACAAGATAATGCTAGATGGAGAGTACAGGATACAACGAATATACAATAAACAAGTTTGGATAACCGCAAAACCAACCTAAGCAAAACTGCACACTGTGAGCTGAAGCGGTATCCGCTGCAAAAGATGATGTGATAGATGAATAGCCTGCCTCGACTACTTTGGAGAACAACCTGCAAATACTGTGGCACAACGGGGGTGAGTTGCCAACTCGTGAATAGTAAATAACATATGTGGGTAATCGCAAGTATGCACGTACAGCGCGAATCTAACATATGTAAACTAAAAGCAGTAAAAGGTCATATGAATGCGATAATCACGAAAGGTATACTAGCAGGTACAACTACTACATGAAGCAATAATATGACAATCTGTATGCAACAATCATGTAAGGTAATAAATCAGGTACTACTAATACATGAAGTAATGATATGACAATATATATATATATATATATATATGCAACAGTCATTAAAGGTACACTAGCAGGTAGAACTAACACATGAAGAAATGCATATAAATAAAGGTATGTAAATGCAACAGTCATGAAAGGTACTCTATCAGGTACAACTAATACATGAAGCAGTGCATAAACAATAAATGTGGAGTACGGAATGAAACATGTCATTTCCACGGAATCCTGACATCGTGGTAGGATCAAAGTCCATCAAGACAATCCAAATCCCAATTTCCCCAAATCAGCCCCCAAATTGGCTCTCATATCATATAAGTCTCACAAATCCTTAATGTACAATATCGAATGAATCACCTACATCCAAAATCCAATATCAAATAAATCTCTAACATCCTAAATATATTTGCATGAATAAAATATGATGATGTATATAAATTGATATCAATACACATATATTAGCGTCCCATTCCACTAATATTGGTGTAAATGCATATATAACAGCATCCCATTCCACTGTTATATATACTTAGGAGTAAAAAGAAATATCATGAAACCAATGTGTCAAGAATCGACACAGAAATGCTGATCTATCAGGTGCTGTCACCAAGACTGGCCCCCTGATAGGTACGTATCATACGCTATCCCGAAAGCTCGAGTGCCTAGCTTTGACCCTCGCCTCTTGACACATCCATACGCACATGACTCCCCTCGGTATCCCCATGATAACCGCCGAGTCATTGGTAGTGTCACCGGAAAGTATGGTTCCCCCACTAACTCATCTCCTCACTGAGATTCTTGCCCCGGGGTACCTCCGGGCCCCACCATGTACCCGCACACGGACCCCTCCGTTCCTCGCGTGGGGTATATATATATATCCGAACTGATAAATCTTATGGTGGTTGCTGAAATATCATATCAAGGGAAACCGGGTTTTTCAGATAATGCATAATTTCATGAACTCCCACGGTTCCCAAATCCAGAAGACATCATGAAAAATCCTATCTCAATGCGAAAATCCATGAATATAATATATGCAATATAAAACTGTAATGAATGCATATAAAGGGAAAGCCGCTAATTAACTGCAACAAGTTAATATAAAATATCATGCGGTTCCTATTTTCTCCAATTCTAAATAACATCAAGTAAAGGTAAACATGTAGCTATAACCAGATATATGTGTAAATATAAAGGTATAGCAAGGTATATGTATCTACCTATAAGAAATGATGTAATATATCCGCTGGGTATAAGTGAAGTATGTGTGCAAGGTATACCTGTAGCTATGTAATGAAGTGTGTATGTACTTATCGCTAATGGTACAATACTTTATAGGTATACAGGTAACTAACATGTAAGCATGTCAAGGCATATGTGTAAGTATGTAGGTATACAGGTATGCTATATGTCATATGCATAAAGAAATATGAATCAATGTCTCAATGTCTCTATCCAAACAATATTATATCTATACGGGTGTTGTGCGTGACATGGTAATTATTGACGGTGTGTGTGGCATACAATCAGTGCTCATGCAAAAAGAGCCGTCAATAATATGTACAGTGTCCTAAGGGTACTAGTCTAAGCACAACAATTAATTAAGCAATAAGGTGTAGTCGCAAATTCTAAATATGAAATAGAATATGCGACAAGTCAAGTCAATCTAGCCCAGACGCATAACGCCATGCGAGCGATTCCCCTGTAGATGTTAAATCTACTCACCAACGCTCCTGGCTAAGTGAAGCCTACCACCTGTTTTCCCTTCGTCGCAGCGTCCGAAGTCACCACCTGCGAAGCTAAAATTTCACAAACACATCACATAAGCTAAATATCCTGAAACGACGAAAAGACAACGAAACGCAAGGATAACGCCCTGAAAAATGCACTGTGCTCTTAGCGCATCTATCGCGCACGACATCGGCCAAAAACACTAACTAGGGTCGCTAAACTACGAAATATCAAGTCTAGACTCCGATCGTCCCGATTGCGCAACACAACAAATTAAAATGGGAGGTATATAATAGATATAAACTCGCAACGACTAATTGAATCCACGACGGAAAAACCCCAAAACCTAGAAAACAACTTATCGTAATATTTCGCAGTAGAATCAAGCTAACACATTTCAAGCGATTTCAAACACCTTAAAATAGCTTAACTAAGCTATCAAAACCAATTCTATATTTTTAACACTTGCAAAATAAGTTTTAACAAAAACCTAGTAAGCAAAAACCCTTAATTAAACAAATTATTCATTAACAATAATTAACATTTTCTACTAGGTTAAGCTTTTCCTAATCACAAATTAACACTTTAATAAAACATTAAACACTTAAATCAAGTTTTAACCTTAACTTGAATTTCTAAAACCATTTCTAGAATTTTGAAACATGAAATTAAAGCTTAAATTAACATCTAATTAAGCTAGCATAAGATTTAAACTTAACAAATAAGGATTAGGGTTAGGATTTTATACCTCCAAATGATTCAAAAACTTGCAACAAGAAAACCAAGGTTAGCCTCCAAAATCAAGACTTCATGAAAAACAAGCATGGTTTAGGGTTAAGGAAATGAAGGAAAATGATTATATTTGAATTTTTGTGATTTTATTTGGATTTTTCATGATTTATTTTGGCTAGAAAGAAGAAAAAGGAGTGAGGAAGAACAAGGGCAGCAAGGGGGAGAGAGGGGCCGGCCATGAGGGTTTGGCGGGTGTTTTGTGCAAAAAAAAGAAGAAGAAAGTTCTAGTTTAATTCATTAATTGCTTCATTAAATGCAAAAATGACACCTTTTCTTTCATTTTCTTTTCTTTTTTAATTCAAAACCTTTTGCACTAAAAATATCTAGATATTTAAAAAGAAGGTTCTAAAAATAATTGCAGTGATGATTTTCAAGAATTTTCATTTAGAAGAAATTTCCCGATTTACGTGCATATTTTACTGACTAAAATAATATTTTATTTGGGAAAAATTCTATCTGAACCAAAACCTCCCATATACCCCCAAAGTTTGCGTACAAGCTTTATTTTAGCAAAATTAGGTGCCGGCATGTTTCTACGGACGTTTGATCGAAATCGGGTTAAAACGAAAAATACCGACAATTTTGCCCTAAAACGGAAAAATTCGTAGAACGATTTCTGAAACGTTACATTCTTCCCCCCTTAAAGAAATTCGGTCCCCGGATTAAAATTCATCTACGCGTAGCTTCAAGAAGTTGAGTACAAAACTCCCAAATCTCGCCCGCAGCTTGCCAAGTGATCACCTCACTATACAGCTACGCCAAAGAACCCTCACAGACGGCAAGACCCTTGACCGAAGTTCTTCCACCTGCCGATCCACTATAACTAGCTGCTGCTGGTGAACGAAAGATCGCGTCCAAGCTAATTGGACTGATGCTGAAACATGTGAAAAAGGTCATGAAGGTAATTGTGAAGTATCGACACAAGGAATACGGGTGAATACTCAAAAATCTGGGCGGAAGTGCCAAATTATAGGCAACGGAACCAACTCGCTTCAAGGATCTCAAAAGGACCTACAATCCTGGGATACTTCCCAAAAATCAACACGTCATTCATCGGAAAATCCCATAGGAATACATGATCTCCCACTGCGAACTCAAGTCTGCGACCACTACGGTCGGCATAAGAGCTCTGTCTGCACTGGGCTGTCATCATCCTGACCTAAACCAACTGAATAATTTCCGAAGTCTCTAGACTAGCAGGGGTCCAAAAATCATAATTTCGCAGAGTCAGAAAAACAGACTGAAGATCGACACCACCTAAGAAACAAAACTTAAAGGTTGCCAATTGATGTGCCTCATGATAACTGCTATCGATGGAGAACCCTAACAATGGCAAGTGACGATCCCAACTGCCGACAACAATTAATATGTACGCACAAGCATATCCTCCAGAGTCGGTACAGCCCGCTCTCACAAAACCATCATCCTGCGGATGGAAAAACGGAGCTAAAGCTCAACCAGTACCCAAGGCTTCCTGAAGTTCCTGCCCAAGACGGCAAGCGAATAGGGTGCCCTATTTGGATAAGACCCGTGAAGGAACTCGGTGCAACGCACAAACTTAACAAAGAACAACTGAGCAACCCGAGTATAACCGGAACAAACATCCAAATGGAGTCACACCCTGACAAAACCTGGGTAGACACCATAACGGAATTCGTGGAGATCTGCTCCCACTCCCACTTCGGAACGGTTAAAGGTTGCAACTCTCCAGCCGGTCTTAAAAGCTCAACCTTAGCACACAACAAGACAGATACCTTGAAATGAAACCCAAAACTTTTCTTTACATCCCTGCCCACCCGTAACTATCTCACAAGTCACGTCAAATGCTGGTGGAACTTGAATGAGTACAGATAGTTGACAGATGTGCCTTCTCTAGGATTTCACGTCTCTACCCAATAGTATCAGGTACATAAACGCGTCCCTAAACTTAGCACACCCTTGTCACAAATCAAGGACTCCGAATCATTACCCAGCCAAGTCTGCTCAAGAATCTTTGACGAACGAGCATCGGCGGGCAGTGCCTCGCGAAAGCGATTAAGGAAAAGTGGTCGGGCGCGGACATGAGCAAGCTGTCCCCGCAGTTGAGGCGAACTTAAGCTGTACTCAACGATCGAATAAGAACTGTAAATCTGCAGAAGACTATCTCAACAATCAAAATCCGTTGCAGGAAGATGTACATTAAGCTCTGGTGGTCCGTGAAAATCTGACACGACTCTCCAAACAAGTAGTGTCTCCAAATCTCCAACGCAAGACCACCGCGGCCATCTCTAGATCATGAGTGGGATATCCTGCTAGTACTTCCTCCAACTGTAACGAAGCAAAAGTGATAACTCTATAGTGTTACATCAGTACACGATCGAGCCCCACTCGCGAAACATTACAGTTAAACAACAAAGTCGCCCGAACCTTAAAGCAAAGAAAGAACTGATGCAGTTGTTAACCAAGTCTTCAACTGCTGAAAAACTCCGCACGCATGCCTCTGTCCCAAGAAAAGAAACCTCCCTTCCGGACAGTTCAGTCAACGGTGTAGCACTACACTAGCAATCTTGCACGAAACAGCGGTAAAAACCCGCTAAGCCCAAAATTTGCGGACCTCTGTCCGTACACAAGTCTGGGCCCAAGTTGTATGGCCTCGATCTTCCTCGGAACCATACGAAAACCGTCTCCCATAACTACAAGACCTAGGAGTCAACACAAACAAGCCTGAAGGAACACTCCGAGAATCTAGCAACAGCTGGGGCTCTCCCAATGTCTGCAAAACAAATGCTCAAGTGCTACTCCTATCCCTCACGACACATCGAATAGACCAGAATGTCGTCAATAACACAACAATAACCGGTCGAGGAACGGCCTGAAGAAATCTGGTTCATCACCTCTCCGAATGCTGCTAGGGCATTGGTGAGTCTAATGACACCACCAAAATACACAAAGCCCGTAGCACGCACAAGGCAGTCTTCGGAATGTCATCACTCCGAACCCGCAACAATGATGACCTGATCCCAAAAGAACTTAGAAAATGTCTCGCATTCGGAAGCTGAACGAAGAAATCGTCAATGCGAGGTAAAGGATACCTATCTGCACCGTAAGCCGGTTAAATTGACGATCAATCGATACACAACCTCAATTACCGTCCTTCTCCTTGACGAACAGAAATAGGAGCTCCCCAATGCGAAACACTCAAACGCACAAGCCCCCAAACAAACAACTCTGCAGATGATCCTTAAGCTCCCTAAGCTTCGCCGGCTCATCTGGAACAACGTCGGAAAACTCTCGCACGAAGGAAAGCTGGTCCAACAAACCCACTGTGGCTCCGGTATCACGAATAAACGTAAAGAATCCTCGACATCCTCTCCTCAAAAGCCGACTAGCGAAAAAAGCTGAATTCAAGCTGTGAGAGGTGGCACCACTGTCCTCCCGCACAACAAGAACTGACTCGCTGGGAAAACAAAACCTGACTGCTTTCTCGCGGCGGTCCACAGACGCCTAGCACGTAGCTAACCAGTCTGTGCCCAGGAGGACGTCAAATCCAACATCTCTAGAAGGATCACAACGACGGACGAATCTCCTAACCGATTGGCACACGACTGAAATACGTGTTGCACAACAAAAGAATCGCTAACAGAAATTAACACAACAAACGGCTGATCTAGCTAACACGACTCTCCTCTTCCCAAACCTCTGCTACTCCCGCGACGGTCACGAAAGCTGTCTCGACGACTAGGCCTCTGTCTCTGGGATGGTACACCGGTACTAGTCTTCCACTGTTCCGGAACTCCTGAAGTCTCTGGAAGGCGTGCCTCGTCAACTGGGGCCTCATCTACTAGTGCTATGTAAGTGACGGAATGCTGCATGCTGATTGCAAGGAACAACTGAGTAACAGGGGTGACAACCTCCTGTCGCTGCGCTCGAAAGGCCTCAACCAATGAACTCATGTCTAGCGCAAGTCCTGCATCTCTGCCACATGCCTAGCTATAGTATCTGTCGAAGGTGGATCCATCTGCTCCTGTGCAACGAGCGTGCCATCCTGGTCAGTCCTTGACCCACCAGAGTCAACTCTGACCTCGGCCCTCGCTGCATCACTCTGAGTCCCCATAGTCGTCGGCGGCAAAGGCTATAAATAGAGATAGGATTCGATATGAACACGGAAATCGAATCTCAAGGATATATATCAAGGAAGGAATTTCAAGCAATTTGTACTTAGGTCACTTTAGGTGGAGTACCGCATCGTGAGTATGCCGCGGACATACACACACTACGTTACTCTGCTTAAGCTATCTACTCCATCATACCAAGGTCATCCTACACTCCGAAAGGTAAAAACCTAGCGCTTTGATACCAACTTTGTCACGACCCGAAATTGGCACGTGACGGCCCTAATACTACGCAACGTCTACAGGCGTAACGCAGTAAAAGAAAGCCAAAACCCAGAAATCTAAACCATTAAAAGACAAGAAAAAATAAGAAACATTGTTTAATCTTTTGAAAATCTCAAGTATAAATTCTTTAAGTCCAATTACTTTCTTGAAAATTTCGGCAGCATCTCCTTTGTAAAAACCAACCCCAAAAATGGGTACAACATAAATATAAAGTAAAGCATCCCCAACGGGAGCAAATCCATGCCCAACGGCGGAAGACAACCACCACAACAGATATTCGACGCCGTAGCGAAGAAATAAAAGATGATACAAGTAAAACTGCATAAAAGACATCCAAGTCACCAAATATACAATATCGTCCTCACATCAAGTCTCTAATTCATACAAGATAATGGTAGATTGAGAGTACAGGATACAACGAATATACAATAAACAAGTTTGGATAACCGTAAAACCCACCTAAGCAAAACTGCACACTTTGAGCTGAAGCGGTATTCGCTGCAATAGATGATGTGATAGATGAATAGCCTGCCTCGACTACTCTGGAGAACAACCTGCAAATACTGTGGCACAACGGGGGTGAGTTGCCAACTCGTGAATAGTAAATAACATATGCAGCTAATCGCAAGTATGCACGTACAGCGTGAATCTAACATATGTAAACTAAAAGCAGTAAAAGGTCATATGAATGCGATAATCATGAAAGTTACACTAGCAGGTACAACTAATACATGAAGCAATAATATGACAATCTGTATGCAACAATCATGTAAGGTACTAAATCAGGTACTACTAATACATGAAGTAATGATATGACAATGTATATATGCAACGGTCATGAAAGGTACACTAGTAGGTACAACTAACACATGAAGAAATGCATATAAATAAAGGTATGTAAATTCAACAGTCATGAAAGGTACTCTATCCGGTAAAACTAATACATGAAGCAGTGCATAAATAATAAATGTTGAATATGGAATGAAACATATCATTTCCACGGAATCCTGACATCGTGATAGGATCAAAGTCCATCAAGACAATCCAAATCCCAATTTCCCCAAATCAGCCCCCAAATTGGCTCTCATATCATATAAGTCTCACAAATCCTTATTGTACAATATCGAATAAATCTCGTATATATCCTGTATCCAATATCAAATGAATCACCTATATCCCAAATCCAATATCAAATAAATCTCTAACATCCTAAATATATTTGCATGAATAAATATGATGATGTATATAAGTTGATATCAATACATATATATTAGCGTCCCATTCCACTAATATTGGTGTAAATGCATATATAACAGCGTCCCATTCCACTGTTATATATACTTAGGAGTAAAAAGAAATATCATGAAACCAATGTGTCAAGCATCGACACAGAAATGCTGATCTATCAGGTGCTGTCACCAAAACTGGCCCCCTGATAGGTACGTATCATACGCTATCCCGAAAGCTCGAGTGCCTAGCTCTGACCCTCGCCTCTCGACGCATCTATACGCACATGACTCCCGTCGGTATCCCCATGATAACAGCCGAGTCATTGGTAATGTCACCGGAAAGTATGGTTCCCCCACTAACTCATCTCCTCACTGAGATTCTTGCCCCGGGGTACCTCCGGGCCCCACCATGTACCCGCACACGGACCCCTCCGTTCCTCGCGTGGGGTATATATATATCCGAACCGATAAATCTCATGGTGGCTGCTGAAATATCATATCAAGGGAAACCGGGTTTTTCAAATAATGCATAATTTCATGAACTCCCACTGTCCCAAAATCCAAAAAACATCATGAAAAATCCATTTCTCAATGCTAAAATCCATGAATATAATATATGCAACATAAAACTGTAATGAAAGCATATAAAGGGAAAGCCGCTAATTATCTGCAACAAGTTAATATAAAATATCATGCGGTTCCTATTTTCTCCAATTCTAAATAACATCAAGTAAAGGTAAACATGTAGCTATAACCAGATATATGTGTAAACATAAAGGTATAGCAAGGTATATATATCTACCTATAAGAAATGATGTAATATGCCCCCTGGGTATAAGTGAAGTATGTGTGCAAGGTATACCTATAGCTATGTCATGAAGTGTGTATGTACCTATCGCTAATGGTACAATACTCTATAGGTATACAGGTAACTAGCATGTAAGCATGTCAAGGCATATGTGTAAGCATGTAGGTATACAGGTAGGCTATATGTCATATGCATAAAGAAATATGAATCAATGTCTCAATATCCCTATCCAAACAATATTATATCTATACGGGTGTTGTACGTGACATGGCAATTATTGACGGTGTGTGTGACATACAATCAGTGCTCGTGCAACAAGAGCCGTCCATAATATACACAGTGTCCTAAGGGTACTAGTCTAAGCACAACAATTAATTAAGCAATATAGTGTAGTCGCAAATTCTAAATATGAAATAGAATATGCGACAAGTCAAGTCAATCTAGCCCAGACGCATAACGCCATGCGGGCGATTCACCTGTAGATGTTAAATCTACTCACCAATGCTCCTGGCTAAGTGAAGCCTACCACCTGTTTTCCCTTCGTCGCAGCGTCCGAAGTCACCGTCTGCGAACCTAAAATTTCACAAACACATCACATAAGCTGAATATCCTGAAATGACAAAAAGGCAACGAAACGCAAGGATAACGCCCTGAAAAATGCACTGCACACTTAGCGCATCTATCGCGCACGACATCGACCAAAAACACTAACTAGGGTCGCTAAACTACGAAACACCAAGTCTAGACTCCGATTGTCCCAATTGGGCAACACAACAAATTAAAATGCGAGGAATATAATAGATATAACCTCGCAACGACTAATTGAATCCACGTCGAAAAAACCCCGAAACCTAGAAAACAACTTATCGCAATATTTCGCAGCAGAATCAAGCTAACACATTTCTATCGATTTCAAACACCTTAAAATAGTTTAACTAAGCTATCAAAACCAATTCTATATTTTTAACACTTGCAAAATAAGTTTTAGCAAAAACCTAGTAAGCAAAAACCCTTAATTAAACAAAGTATTCTTTAACAATAATTAACATTTTCTACTAGGTTAAGATTTTCCTAATCACAAATTAACACTTTAATAAAACATTAAACACTTAAATCAAGTTTTAACCTTAACTTGAATTTCTAGAACCATTTCTAGAATTTTGAAACATGAAATTAAAGCTTAAATTAATATCTAATTAAGCTAGCATAAGATTTAAACTTAACAAATAAGGATTATGGTTAGGATTTTATACCTCCAAATGATTCAAAAACTTTCAACAAGAAAACCAAGATTAGCCTCCAAAATCAAGACTTCATGACGAATAAGCATGGTTTAGGGTTAAGGAAATGAAGGAAAATGATTATATTTGAATTTTTGTGATTTTATTTTAATTTTTCATGATTTATTTTGGCTAGAAAAGAAGAAAAAGAGTGAGGAAGAACAAGGGCAGCAAGGGGGAGAGAGGGGCCGGCCATGAGGGTGTGGAGGGTGTTTTGTGCAAAAAAAGAAGAACAAAGTTCTAGTTTAATTCATTAATTGCTTCATTAAATGCAAAAATGACACATTTTCTTTCATTTTCTTTTCCTTTTTAATTCAAAACCTTTTGCACTAAAAATATCAAGATATTTAAAAAGAAGGTTCTAAAAATAATTGTAGTGATGATTTTCAAGAATTTTCATTTATAAGAAATTTCCCGATTTATGTGTATATTTTACCGGCTAAAATAATATTTTATTTGGAAAAAATTCTATCTGAACCAAAACCTCCCATATACCCCCAAAGTTCGCGCACAAGCTTTATTTTAGCAAAACTAGGTGCCGGCAAGTTTCTACGGACGTTTGATCGAAATCGGGTTAAAACGGAAAATACCGACAATTTTTCCCTAAAACGGAAAAATTCGCAGAACGATTTCTGAAACGTTACACTCCTGTGACGGCGACTGGTATACCGGACATTTCGGCGGTGCATGAGCACGTTGATCCTCCTCCTCCAGATCGACTGACTAGGATAGAGGAGGGTATGTTAGGATGGCAGTAGGTGGTAGGACAGCTGGCTGAGGCCACTCGAGTACAGAAACAGGATCCGGCACCGACCATGGCAGAGTCCGATGTACAGCCCATACAAACGGTCGCCCTTGTAGACACGAGGGTGATGGAAGTATCGCTTCCAGAGTTTATGAGGTTGAGACCTCCGGTATTTACAGGGACCGATGTAGCGGAGGATCCTCAGTCCATTCTTGACAGGATGGCGAGGATTGGCAGATCATTGCGATGTTCTGATGCGAGGTTAGTTGAGCTGACTGGCTTTCGTTTGGAGGGGCTTACACAGGAGTGGTGTGAGTCGATGGAGAGAGGGCGAGCCGATGGTCTTCTTCCGATGTTGTGGACCGAGTTCTCTGAGGTTTTTCTTGCTAGGTTTCTTCCACAGAGTGTGAGGGACGCCAGAGCTAGCAGTTTTGAAGCGTTGCGAAAATCTGCGAGTATGTCGGTGGCAGATTATGATTTACGATTCACCCAGTTGTCGCGCTATGCTCCATACTTAGTTCCTACGGAGGAGCTTCGGGTGAAGAGGTTCATAAGGAGTCTAGACACGCAGTTGTTTCTGGCTATAGGCTCCCAGCATTTTGATACTTATGCACAGGCCATGGATGCAGCGATGCGAGTGGAGGAGCGTTTGAGCGAGGGAGTGGTTGTTCTGGAGCCAAAGAGGACTAGACCTATTGGGTCAATGACTAGGCAGTTTGGCAGAGGTAGAGGCAGGTACACTCCAGGCCGTAGTTTCGGACGAGATTGGACCCAGGGCTAAATGTTTAGTTCATATCCCGATGATCAGAGGACCCCATCTATATGTTTTAGTTGCGGACTTCCAGGACATTATGCGAGGGATTGTAGACCCCAGGGAGGGACGTTGTTCCACAGGCTGCTTTACCCCCTCCATCTTCTACTTCGATGGCCTTACTTCCTCCCCCAGTTGGCACTATGCGCCAGATGGTTGCACCACGAGGTCGAGGCTTTGCAGGACGCTCTCAGAGAGGTCGTGGCGACATAGGTAGAGGATGACAGGATGCGGGCAGGGGCCAGGCACGAGTTTTTGTGCTGACTCCACAGGATGCCCAGGCATCAAATGCGGTTGTGACAGGTACTCTTGCAGTATGTTCCTTAGATGCACATATTTTATTTGATCCCGGTTCTACACATTCCTACGTATCTTCACGCTTTGCACTTTCTCTAGGGAGAGAGTCGTCGCTGTTAGAGTTACCACTAGTTGTGATTACTCCGGTGGGAGATTCTTTTATAGCTCGACATGTATTTAGGTCATGTTCAGTACGTATTGGTGATAGGGATTCTTTAGTTGATCTGATTCTCCCGGATATGTTAGATTTTGATATACTTCTTGGTATGGATTGGTTGGCCGCTTGTCATGCTTATGTAGATTGTCGGGGGAAAGCTGTTAGATTTTGTTTTCCAGGTGAACCGATCTTTGTTGTGCAGGGAGACTGTAATGTACCTCCTGCCAACATGATTTCTGCTCTTTGTGCGGGACGACTCTTGAAGAAGGGTTGTCATGGGTTCTTAGCATTTGTTCAGGACTTAGGAGCCGCTGAAGTCCCGTTGTACCAGGTTCCGATCGCACGAGAATTTCCGGATGTGTTTCCTGCTGAATTACCAGGATTACCGCCCGATCGTGATATCGAATTTTGCATTGACTTAATTCCGGGTGCGGGTCTATTTCTATACCACCCTATCGGATGTCCCCGACGGAGTTGAAGGAACTCAAAAGCCAGTTGCAAGAGTTGTTCGATAGAGGACTTGTTCGTCCAAGTGTATCGTCGTGGGGAGCCCCTGCCTTATTTGTTAAGAAGAATGATGGTAGTATGAGACTGTGCATCGACTATAGGCAGCTGAATCGAGTTACTGTGCGAAATAGGTATCCATTACTTGTTCGATCAGCTGCAGGGAGCTGTCTACTTCTCAAAGATTGATTTGCGGTCAGGGTATCACCAGTTGAGGGTTCGGAAGGATGACATTCCGAAGACTACTTTTCGTACATGATATAGGCATTACGAGTTTCTGGTGATGTCGTTCGGACTCACCAATGCCCCAGCAGCTTTCATGGATATGATGAACCGTATCTTCAGGCCCTTCCTTGATCAGTTTATTATAGTATTCATTGATGATATTCTTGTTTATTCCCGGAGTCGGGAGGAGCACGAGTAGCATTTGCGCATCACGTTGCAGACCTTGAAGGAGCATCAGCTGTTCGCTAAATTCTCCAAATGTGCATTCTGGCTGGATAGTGTTGATTTCTTGGGTCACGTAGTTACGAGAGATGTGATACATGTGGACCCAAAGAAGATCGAAGCGGTACATCACTGGCCCAGACCTGTGTCAGTTACTGAGGTTCTTAGTTTCTTGGGTCTGGCAGGTTATTACCAACGCTTTGTGCAAGATTTTTCTCGGATCGCTGCACCGTTGACCAGATTAACTAGGAAGGAAGTTCCATTTCTTTAGACAGATGCATGTGAGCAGAGTTTCCAGCAGTTGAAGACTCGCTTGACGACTACACCAGTCTTATCTTTACCTTCTGGGTCAGGTGGTTTTGTTGTGTATTGTGATGCCTCTAGAGTGGTTTTAAGCTGTGTGTTGATGCAGCACGGCAGGATTGTAGCTTATGCTTCTCGATAGCTAAAGAGGCAGGAGCAGAACTACCCCACTCATGACTTAGAAACGGCTGCGGTGGTTTTCGCTCTGAAGATTTAGAGGCATTACTTGTATGGAGAGTTATGCCAGATTTTTACAGATCATAAGAGCTTAAAGTATATTTTTCAGCAGAGGGATCTGAATCTAAGGCAGCGGCGATGGATGGAACTCGTGAAGGATTACAATTGTGAGATCTTGTATCATCCAGGCAAAGCAAACGTTGCAGCAGATGCCTTGAGTCGGAGGCCTGGATGTAGCTTATCTTATTTGCGCACCTTGCAGAGACAGTCTTCTACAGACTGGAAGATTCTATGTGATAGCCATGTACAGTTTGAGTTCACCTCGACAGGAGGACAGTTAGCACATGTCCGCACCCGTCCTCAGTTATTGGATCGTATTCGAGAGACACAGCCTGCTGATGATCATATATCGGAGATTTTGGATCAGGTTAGGCAGGGCAGAGAGTCGGAGTTCGTGATAGATGACAGTGGAGTATATGTTTTGGGACTCGTCTCTTTGTGCCAAATTCGGATGCACTGAGACGTGAGATCTTAGAGGAGGCCCATCGATCAGCATACAGTATTCATCCTGGTTCCACCAAGATGTATCATGACTTGAAGGATGTTTAATGGTGGGAAGGAATGAAGAGAGATGTTGTGGAGTTTGTTTTGAGATGCTTGACTTGTCAGCAAGTCAAAGCCGAGCATCAGAGGCCGGCAGGAGAGTTGCAGCCCTTGCCCATTCCGGAGTGGAAATGGGAACAGATTTCCATAGATTTCGTGGTGGGTCTACCCAGGACTAGCAGAGGGTATGATTCCATCTGGGTGATTGTAGATAGATTAACAAAGGCATCTCACTTTCTTCCGGAGAAGACGGCGTATGGGTTTGTGCAGTATGCTCAGATTTATAACGACAAGATTGTATGATTGCATGGAGTTCCGACATGCATAGTATCTGATAGGGGTACCCTGTTTACCAGCAGGCTATGGCAGAAACTTCAAGAAGCTCTTGGTACACGATTGAGTTTTAGTACAGCTTTTCACCCACAGACAGATGGTCAGTCAGAGTGGACCATTCAGACTCTAGAGGATATGCTTCGAGCTTGCAGCCTTGATTTTGGTGGTAGTTGGGATCGTCACTTACCTTTGATAGAATTCTTGTACAATAACAGTTTTCAAGAGACGATCCAGATGGCACCCTTTGAAGCTTTGTATGGGAGGAAATGTCGATCACCCGTTTGCTGGACGGAACTGAGCAAGAGTAGCATTTTGGACCGCAGATAGTACAGGAGACTACGGAAAAGATTCAGTTGATACGGGACAGAATGAGAGCGGCCCAGTGCAGAAAGAAATCATATGCAGATCGACGACGTCGTAGACTCGAGTATGAGGTGGGAGATCATGTGTTCCTTCGTGTATCTCCGATGAAAGGTGTGATGCGTATCGGGAAAAAAGGGAAGCTCAGCCCCAGATATGTCGGACCTTACGAAATTCTGGAGAGAGTGGGTGCTGTAGCTTATCGTTTAGTACTTCCACCGAGTTTTCCCGATGTGCATCCGGTGTTTCACGTGTCTATGCTTCGCAAGTATCTTCATGATCCTTCTTACGCGATCCAGCATCAGACCTTACAGCTTGAGCCGGATTTATCCTACACAGTGTAGCCAGTAGCTATTCTTGACCGGCAGGAAAAGAAACTGAGATCAAGGGTACTTCCATCTGTAAAAATTCTTTGGCAAGGAACGAATCGCGGGGAGATTATTTGGGAGACCGAGGATGCGATGCGAAGAAAATTTCCACATCTTTTTGAAGGTATGTCTAGTTAAGTTTTAAATTCGGGGACCGAATTTTCTTAAGGGGGGAATATTGTAACATTTTGAAAATTTAGAAATAAATAAAATTAAAAAATTAAATAATAAAAATGTTAAATTCAAAAGTTATTAAAACCAAATACGACATTTTCATAAGTAGTATGTGAAATTAATAAAATTAAAAATTTAGTATGTAACGTAAATAAATTATAAAGGTTTTAGTGTGAAATTTAGCTTCATTTTAATTAAAATGGTGTTATATAATAACATAAGTAGTGAGGGGTTTTTGTGTAAATTTTAGGAAATTGTGCAAACTTGGGATTTTGAGTGTGTAAGTGAAAAAGAGGGATAGATAATGTTTAGCTCAGAATTATTACAAGAATAAAACAAATTGAAGTGAAAAAGCTTGGACACCACCTACTTGCATGCACACTTCATACACAACACCTCCTCCATGCATGAAACAACCACACCCTTGTTGGTGACACCTCCTCCTACACCTTACCTTTTCCCTTGACCATATATCATATGTTCAGATCATTTTTTCCAAATAAAAATCAGAAAAATTCAAAAGAAAGAGAAAGAAAACACTTAGAACTCACAAAAGAAAAATAAAAGAGAAGAGAGAAGAGAAGGAGAACTAGGCTAAGGATTTCACCATCAAGCTACGAGCTAAGGATTTGGGTGTCTTGGAGGAAGCTTTTCAACCATCCTCGGTAGGTAAAATTCTTAACTCAATAGATTTTAGTTCTGAAATTTGTAAAATTTAGAAATCGAATATCGTATTCTAGGTAAAACTTAGCACTATATTAATCTACTATAGTTTAGGTGAAAATCAACTTAACCAAACAATGCCTATTGTATGCTAGACCTAGAACAAACCCTAGGAATACGAACGAAGGGACTCGGATTTTGGCCGGCGAGATATAGGAGATTTCCGACGTCGCCGGATTTTTAGTGGAGTTTGGTGTTTTGGGTTTTTGGGTAGGTCTCTGTATAGGTGTTGGGATAATTTGGTATTGTTTATTTAAGTCAAATTAACAGTATATAAAATCTGGGAACTAATATTGAAAAAGGGATCAAAATTCTAAAATACGACACGATAAAATCGTAACGCGTTTAAGTTTTCTGTTGCAAACAGCGAGGGGTTAAAGTCCAGTTAAGATAAGCGTTAGATAGTTTAGAATAGTCATACGTGGTATAGTTAATACTTAGCACTCGTATTTTTATAATTCGCCATATTGAAGTTAGCTGTTTCTTATTCAAATTAATTTCGATGTTAGATTTGTAAGTGCACGGCGGCGCCCCGGCCGTCAATCCGACGCCGGAATGCGGAAGCGGTGCTTTTCTTTAAACTTTAAAACCGGCACCACCGCGCACTAAAATCCGGATCGGGCCATTAACCTAACTACTAGCTAACTACAAGATGGGAAGAGAGATATACTGAGTGATCCGTGTCCTCCGGTCTTCTCGTCGTCGTCCCGATCTCCCGCGGAATCTCCGGTCTTCATCTCCTTGCCGGAAGGGCACCACATCGCCGGCTTCTTTTACGGGCTCCCACCTCTACACCGAGGCAACTCGGGCACGAAATTGGCGAGCCGACGTGCCCAAGGTTTGCTGTAGAATAGTGTAGTGCTCTTTATCTCTTGGGGTTTGTAGGATGTTGCCATATAAGTGGTTGTGGAGGAACTTGGGGATTTTTCAAGCATCAAGAGAACAAAATCCCACACCAAAAGGATTGGGCAGCCCCTTACTTGGCCGGCCATGCAAAAAAATGAGGAAGCAAGTGAGAGAGAGTAGTGAGTAAGTCTCAAGAATGAGAGTGAACCAAAAAATCAAAGAGAGAAAAAGGTTATCATGAGAGATAATCATCACACAACAAAAACAATACTCCACCAACCTCATCATAACCCATCACCATCACAATAGTCATGCCATCATGAACAAAGAAAGTCAAGTGATCATGACACAACAATATGCAAAGACAACCCTTTACAATGCTAATTTGCACAAATGCAAATAAGCCATCCTCCACCAATCTTCGGCCAATGAAAGATACAAAGAAATATGGCCGAAACGGAAAGCAAACTGGCAACTCCAAAAACTGATCCCGTAATAAATTACAGGAAAACCCCGCAACTGTGTATACACACCCGCATTTGTATTCCGACCGAATACAAATGCAATGGGACAAAATCTATACTGTACAATACTAAGATCCGGCTTAAACCAAAGCCCACTAGTATTAACTGTCCGATCATGATCCGTGCAATACCGCACATATCTGATCGAACCCTACCATATCTCCATACGGCCTCTACAGCGTTTCGTCCGAAACTTGAGTAACTGTGTGTGGGGGACTCTAAAGACTCGTCAATACTATGGCTGTGGATTTAACCACTAGCACGTCAGAGGTATTAGCCATACGTGACGGGCTACCAGCTATTGACCAAAAGGGAGGTCGATGAGCGAACTCATCCTGACACCCTACTGAGCCTGTCAGTGACAATATCCGTACAGTCCGGTCCGTTCGTCTATGAGCATCGCATGGTGGGCCTAGGGGGTTGGTAAAAGTCAGACCCCCAAAAGCGGTACAAGTCGTGTCGGAGTGTAGCCCAGAACACCCTGAGATACTACTGGAATACCTACCAGTAAATCTCCTGCCTCGGCCGAGGGCTTTGTGTAATGGCTCTCCTATACACAGCGCGACCTCACCCTCAATACCGGGAGAGACGAACCCCTGAAGATCCGCTCACTGCCTCCATGTGGCTCGGGACTGTACCCAACTAAAACCTGTTTGCACGTCTTCTTTGAGCGTGGTAGGGTAGTAATCAAAGTACAGTGGGAACTCACACGAGACAAATGACGATCCTCAGGTCAATGAACTAACTTGTACACATGTCACCAGGGAACTGCCATCTGACGTCAAGTATAAGACCAACTAGCATGTTCCCGGCGAGTCCTGTCCGGTGTACTCATAACCCAATGAGCACCTGTATACATCTTAGGTGAACCAACTGACACAAGTGGCTTGTGAGACCGGCCACCGCCCCTCGTCGGGGTCTCGACTGTATACACTAGTCTACTCTGGAGTATCGATGCCCTGTCTCGAAACTCCCATGACTAGGGACCTTTTAAGGATGTGCTTATAGACTACCAGCTCCCACGTATATGATCGCCTTCATACTGCTGGCAGTCAAGCATGAATCCTAGGGCTCTATCAACGTGTAATAGCGAACTGTCTGGGCATCTAAAGCAGTACACGATGATAGAGATAAACCAGATAGCATACTATCATCTTGAGTAAGACTGTCCTACTGGCATAGGTCCTCCCTCAATCATTGCAATCACGTGCCTGTGATCCAATAATTGACTCTGAGGGCACTATATCCAACAATCTCCCACTTGCACTCATGGCTAATTATTGCGATGTCGCATACTCACAGCCCGTGTGATACCGAACACCCAACTCCTCTACTAGTCAGTCTCACAAAGCTCGTTTGCGAAACTATTGCGTTCGAGGAATAGCCTCAGTGAGTGGATCCGCTTTGATGTTTCTTTCTATGTCTCTCTATATCTCAAGTTCGTGGAGAATGCCATCTCCCGAAATGAGCAATACTTGTCTTAGAATGTGTCTAGATGTTTGATGGGACCTAGCTCATAAACGAACTCCAAATCCAAACTTCTTAGACTGTATCATCAACTGAACTTAATCAGTATCCTACGCCATGCCTCCCTCAGTATTTCCTTGGACCACCTGTCCAAAATACTGCCCCTCGTCAGAAGGAAACCTATAACTCTGACAACCTCCCTGTCGTCCAAGTCACCTTGGAAGCCTGGAATGATAACTGTCTGCCGAATGAGGCTTCGTTATCATATCCTTAGAACATCCACTTATGTTCTAAAACTGCTTCCGACTGTTTCTCCAGGATTGGATCAATGTCAAGTTTTTGCATCTAGTGCAAAAACAACATCTGGTGTGGTACTTGACATCTCATGATTGATTCAATTGCCTAAACAAGTGATCTGCCAATCATGCACATCCCTCTCCCCTTTAGTCTGTAAGACACCTTTAGAGAGGGTGACTCCACCACCTGCAGGTACACTACCGTGCCAGGAGTCGTCCATTCTAAATACTCTTAGAATGCTGTCTAAGTACCTTTAATTGGGAAACCACCCAAATCTAGATCTAAAACCATAGATCTAGTAACCAGTATGTCTGATATAATGTCCAAGTCCCATGTGGAGAAGCCACTGTGTGACGACCAAAGTATAACCGATCGTAGTATAGGAATATCACTTCTTACTCTGTGTATGTCATCCAAATACCAGGATATCACACCCTACTACCTTCTTAACAGATCCATCCCCTATTCTGATGAAGTCAAACCTATGACTGTCATGTCAGACATAGATGATCTATCTCCGCTACATCTGCTTTAGTCTATAAATAGACATAAGCCACTTGTCCACCAATGCTTCCGCTGCTCCCACTAACCATGACAACCCTCTGGCAGAGTCATATAGATGCACACTTCTAAAGCTAGTTTAGAACGACGCTATACTCATCCTCCTGCCGGGTCTCACGGTCTGGAACAACAGCAATGGCAAGTCTGGGTAAACAAGAACTTCCCTGTCACCGTCCTTGAGGCTACCGGAGTACCACTCGGGTGCCTGAAGTTACCCACCTTATCTGCGGAGTGGCCAATGGAATGTCAAACCAGATTGAATCTTTAGGTTCCTATCAAAATCTTCAGTAATCGTTTGTGGTTCTGGAATTACTTCCAGTTCTACCATACTCACACTACTGTTTTCTGAAAAAAAAATCCATTTTTATTAAAACTGTGGCGAGTCAAGAACAATATCACTATTGATCTTCCAGATGGTAGAAAGTCAACCCTCGTCATAGCCTGGGTCAACCCACAAACAGCCATTACAGAAACATGCCTTGAGTTTTCCAGAGTCTGGTTTTAAGCATATGCCAGACAACTCCCCGTACCTTAACAATATTAAGATATGAACTGTTCTATTTCCAATACAGAAACAGAGGCACTTATTTAATTGAACCAGATTCAAATCATGCAGCTGTCTCCAGTGCATGTCAACTAAGTGGAAGGAGGCCGATCAGCGTTACTCAACTTAGGAATGCTTTCAATTATGAGTAACCTGAAAGAGAAGCAAGTTCTCTTAATCATTACTATCAACTGAATACCATACACAAGTATCTACATCTTCGATCACCTTGAAGAATCCCGATACTTGCAACACCTGGTTCTCTACTTTATTCATATACCTATAACTTCTCAAAACTTGGACCCTGTGTTTGCACGAAACACTTGTCTAAGAACTAGAGAAGTCATAAGTAAACAGAATATAGTACGAGGACCAACCCCTATGTCCTAATGGACACTGGACAATATACAATCCTCTGTATAAGTCCCTTGAGTCTGATAACTCATTCCCTGTGTGTCGTAGGTTGAAAACTGTACTTATGGTTAAGAAGAATTACACCGTTGTTTAATGCTCCTTACCTAACCATCAACTAATATAGGTAAATGTCATAGACATAATTTCAAAAGGTACATCTCACTCTATAAAAATAGACGTACAGATATATCAATTTGAAATTGGTGCATAACAGCGGATATTCAAAACCAATATTTGCCGTCCGGCAAACAACCAAGGTGAATTCCTCAAATATCACCGATTACAACGAATCCCGATATAATGAGGATTATCACCCAATTCCCAATAACTTACTCCCACTCATCATCTGTAAAAGCATACAGATGTGAGAATCATACCTGGTAAATACATACCCTGGAGTAAGTATCTAATCGGGAAATCAGTTTTCCTTTAACAGTACACAGTGAAACTGAAACATTGAAATGTTTCGATAGGGTATCCTGGTATTCCTAGTAATGCCTCTTCCATTATTCAGATTCATGACTATAACCGTGTAATTCTTTGTCACCTTTCCAAATTCCTTTATATGTCTTTAGTCATTACCTTCTGCACACCCCTTTAGGCCAAATGGTTTTCTTCCTTCCCTACCGTTCGGCACCAGCCTATGGTTTGGAAGAAGACTATCCAATAAGTATAATGGGTGTACTGTCCTAATCCTAGGAGCACTCGCAACGCGAGAGAAGGTGAAGATAAAAGACACCTGAATAAAGCTTATTCCTATTTCTCCTGAACCAGAATCCATCCCCGAACTGGAACAAGTTCCTTTCGAGTTCGTATATAACCATACGATGGAGTATCCAATAAACTGTGGATCTTCGTAGTGATACGGAGTGTCCTGGAGAAATACAAAGGTGAAGTGGGAGTGGTAATGAAATACCTGGTTTGGTCATGAATATCAGTCGCAATTTACTTTGCCCTCTTACTAATCCCTTGATATGTCTTTACTTAATACCTTCTGTACACCATCGTTAGGCTAATTGGTTTTCTTCATTCGCTACCGGTCGGCACCAGCCTAAGGTTTGGAAGAAGACTATCCAATTTGCGTAATAGGTGTACTATCCCCTAATCTAAGGGGTACTCGCAACCTGAGAGAAGGTAAAAGGAAAAGACAACTGAATAGTCCTATTCGTTTTCTCCAGAACCGGAAACCATCCTCGAATAAATTCCTTCGAGTTCGTATATAACCATACGATGGTTTTGTCCAATGGAAGTGGACGTTCGTAGTAATACGGGGTGTCCTGGAGAAAAGGGTAAAAGTAGGAGTGGCAATGAGGTCTGCAACTCTGACAATCCAAAAGCCGGTGTTAAGAAGGTTCGGTTAATTTTGGTCTCTGAGTCATAGTCTTAGGGTCGGGTCAATGGTCGCTGCCAATGAGAGAGAGAAAAGAAACACTCAGCGTGCACTCTAACCTAGATCAGAATGGTTATCAATTTATCTAATCAGGAAACCTCCCACTGTACCGTCAAATTCTTCTCCAAACCTGAAAGAAGAATTCGTCGGGATCACCCGAGGAGTAAACCAACTCATCAGTGGGAATTGGGATCCAACAATCATCGCATGATAACTTGACGGAATCCGCTTACGCTATCATACTCCAGAAGGTATGCGCATATCTGGCAAGTTTCAGTTTCTTTTGAAACTCCCGATGTGATTTTTGCCCCATGCTCTTATGACCTTGACTAAGGCCAACAAATCATAAGTCACATGTCAAGTTCTACCCGTCATTGTCCTGGTTAATTTGAACCCACCCGTACAAGCTCTTGACTAGGGCCAACAAGGCTATACGACTGTCCCAAACCAACGCATCTATCTATGCTACATATGAACACCCAATAGCTACCAAACACTGTGCCTTGACTATGGCCAACTAACACAGCTTGAATACTATTGACTATCTATATGAAATGACGGAGGGCTACGAATGGTTTCTGGCGAAAACTTTTAACGTAATGAACTTGATATCGTTGAAGGAACGGATAGCTTTTTAGAAAATATAGTGACGAAAACCTTTGCTAAAGAGGTCACTCCCGGTGAAGGGATCTCGGCTCTTTCCCCGCAGAATGAGGTGCAGGATATTCCAACTGAATACCACGATGCAAAGCAAAAGTAATCGGCTATAGTGAAGTTATTGCCCTGATGCAAACTTTTGTCCAAGGGGTCACTCTCGGTGAAGGGATCTCGGCCCTTGCCTCGTCGACTGAGGAGCAGGATATTCCAACTGAATACCATGATGCAAAATAAAAGTGAACGTCCTTGCAATAACAGCTTTTTGAAAAATTTCCCAACAACATCAGAATAGGTTTGTTTATCTTGCATTGATCCGAATCAACGCAGTCCCATCAATTGATCACACCAATAAAGAACGAAAATAATGACGTACGTATATGCCATCCGCATTCGCCACTGGGTCCCATCATTACCCGTTAGGTTAGTTAACTAACGACAGAGCGGGGACTGGACTAGCGCGGATGCAAAACATATACAACATCTGCTAGTATATATATCAATATATAATATTTCGCTCAAGGCATGATAAAATGCAACATCACAGAAATGTAATAAGCATCACAGAACAATACAGATATCTGGGATCCTCGGGTTTCACAGAGCCGCTACTGAAACCCGACGTTCCCTGGTCGTGTGGATAGCCTGTGCAATGAAAATCCTAAACCCCTACGGGCGCTGCAAGTCACCCGCCAAAACCTGAAGCGAGGCAGCCCCCTTCAGCAACGTGAATGGACCACCCAGCACCTCACGGAATCCGGTAACTTAGGCACCCCTCCTGGGTCAACCTGTACCCCCTACGAGTGCGGTGAATAGACCGGCAATTCTAGAGTGAAGCCCCCTCGGTCTCAATGTCATGAGATGCGGGCTCGTTGCCCTCTAGAACCCGGCTATCCGTGCACCCTTCCGCGGGGAAATCCTAGTACAGAAAGTAAAATATACATACAACGGGTATATCGACCGCAACCTGGTCGTGCCCCAAAAGAATAATACACAAACAGGCAGTGACGGCAGTCCACATGTCGGACGCTCGCCCCGCAATATCAAATGTACATAATACAACAAAAACTGTACTAGCATTGCAACCAGGCTATCCCCCATGACCAATCCGCAACATCACAGCACAATCACAGAACATCAACGTGAATGTCACGTTCGCAAATCCGTCTAACCGGGCTATAGCAGTTAGACAGGATTTACCGATCAAGTGACATTCACGGTCGCAGATATAATGTAAATACTGTGAACTAATGTGTTTAAAGTTTTCCGATCGATCAAAATTTACCAAATGGGCCCCAAGCATTACTGTAGCACATAAAGAAATTCTGGGCCCAAAAATAATATACCAAAACCCCTATTTTCAGCCCAAAAGCCCACTGCAAAAAACTGGTGGAATGAAACTAAATTCCTGCGGCGGAACCGCGGCCAAAGAGGGGCTATGGCCGCGGTTCCGCAGTCGTATGGAGGGATCAGGTTACCAAAATTTTACAGTGTTCTTAGCATTCCCTGCACATCATTCTGCAATAACCTGAAAAATTTTTGGAGCCAAAAAAATTTCGACAGAAACTGTGCACATGAAAACGCGGTTTTGCGATTTTTGTTCGATCGGAAATGTAAACACATTAGACCAAGCTAGACTAGGTTAATGGCGAGGCTCTGATACCACTGAAAGTGCACGGCGGCGCCCCGGCCGTCAATCCGACGCCGGAATGCTGAAGCGATGCTTTTCTTTAAACTTTAAAACCGGCACCACCACGCACTAAAATCCAGATCGGGCCGTTAAATTAACTACTAGCTAACTACAAGATGGGAAGAGAGATATACCGAGTGATCCGTGTCCTCCGGTCTTCTCCTCGTCGTCCCGATCTCCCGCGGAATCTCCGGTCTTCATCTCCTTGCCGGAAGGGCACCACATCGCCGGCTTCTTTTACGGGCTCCCACCTCTACACCGAGGCAACTCGGGCACGAAGTTGCGAGCCGACATACCCAAGGTTTGCTGTAGAATAGTGTAGTGCTCTTTATCTCTTAGGGTTTGTAGGATGTTGCCATATAAGTGGTTGTGGAGGAACTTGGGGATTTTTCAAGCATCAAGAGAACAAAATCCCATACCAAAAGGATTGGGCAGCCCTTTACTTGGCCGGCCATGAAAAAAAATGAGGAAGCAAGTGAGAGAGAGTAGTGAGTAAGTCTCAAGAATGAGAGTGAACCAAAAAATCAAAGAGAGAAAAAGGTTATCATGAGAGATAATCATCACACAACAAAAACAATACTCCACCAACCTCATCATAACCCATCACCATCACAAAAGTCATGCCATCATGAACAAAGAAAGTCAAGTGATCATGACACAACAATATGCAAAGACAACCCTCCACAATGCTAATTTGCACAAATGCAAATAAGCCCTCCTCCACCAATCTTCGGCCAATGAAAGATACAAAGAAATATGGCCGAAACGGAAAGCAAACTGGCAACTCCAAAAACTGATCCCGTAATAAATTACAGGAAAACCCCGCACCTGTGTATACACACCCGCATTTGTATTCCGACCGAATACAAATGCAATGAGACAAAATCTACACTGTACAATACTAGGATCCGGCTTAAACCAAAGCCCGCTAGTATTAACTGTCCGATCATGATCCGTGCAATACCGCACGTATCTGATCGAACCCTGCCATATCTCCATACGGCCTCTACAGCGTTTCGTCCGAAACTTGAGTAACTGTGTGTGGGAGACTCTAAAGACTCGTCAATAATATGGCTGTGGATTTAACCACTAGCACGTCAGAGGTATTAGCCATACGTGACGGGCTACCAGCTATTGACCAAAAGGGACGTCGATGAGCGAACTCATCCGGACACCCTACTGAGCCTGTCAGTGACAATATCCGTGCAGTCCGGTCCGTTCATCTATAAGCATCGCATGGCGGGCTTAGGGGGTTGGTAAAAGTCAGACCCCCAAAAGCGGTACAAGTCGTGTCGGAGTGTAGCCCAGAACACCGTGAGATACTATTGGAATACCTACCAGTAAATCTCCTACCTCGGCCGAGGGCTTTGTGTAATGGCTCTCCTAGACACAGCGCTACCTCACCCCCAATACCGGGAGAGACGAACCCCTGAAGATCCGCTCACTGCCTCCATGTGGCTCGGGACTGTACCCAACTAAAACCTGTTTGCACGTCTCCTTTGAGAGTGGTAGGGTAGTAATCAAAGTACAGTTGGAACTCACACGAGACAAATGACGATCCTCAGGTCGATGAACTAACCTGTACACATGTCACCAGGGAACTGCCATCTGACGTCAGGTATAAGACCAACTAGCATATTCCCGGCGAGTCCTGTCCGGTGTACTCATAACCCAATTAGCACCTGTATACATCTTAGGTGAACCAACTAACACCAGTGGCTTGTGAGACTGGCCACCGCCCCTCGTCGGGGTCTCGACTGTATACACTAGTCTACTCTGGAGTATCGATGCCCTGTCTCGAAACTCCTACGACTAGGGACCTTTTAAGGATGTGCTTATAGACTACCAGCTCCCACGTATATGATCGCCCTCATACTGCTGGCAGTCAAGCATGAATACTAGGGGCTCTATCAACGTGTAATAGCGACCTGTCTGGTCACCTAAAGCAGTACACGATGATAGAGATAAACCAGATAGCATACTATCATCTCGAGTAAGACTGTCCTACCGGCATAGGTCCTCTCTCAATCATTGCAATCACGTGCCTGTGATCCAATAATTGACTCTGTGGTCACTATATCCAACAAGATTCAAATACAGGAACTTCGGAGGCCGCAAGGAAAGGAAAAGGATTGGCGATTTCTGAGTAGTATACGACGTATTCCGATGAGCAGACTAAACATCTACCGGGGGACTTTGTGTAGATGGCGTGATACGCCCGTAGTTTAGTTTAAATAAAAATAGTCTTTTGTATGTTAAATTGATCGTATGCATCCACATACATATAAATATACATCGCCATGTTAGTAGTTGTTAGAACATTGCACAATTATCGACGAGTTATGCCGCAGATGCACATATCTACATGTAACACTACACCTCGTCGATATTGACATGTCACTTTCACACTTGGTATTTATCCTGTTAAATATGAATCCTATCATACCTTAAACATCAACAACGGTAGTAAATTGCATCAATGACATCATGTTTCTGTTAGTGTATATGCCTTAGGGGCTATTGTTGTATCATACTAGTTTGTATATTACTTAATGGAAGCTTGGGATATTCACATTTTTATAATAGTCTTGCTAAACATGGTAGTATGTTACTTGGTTTTTCTATCTTAATATGTGAATATACGTATTGATAGAGCTCTTAGGATCTTGCTTGACTACCAGCGTTGTGATGGAAGTCACACTAGTGGGGGCTGGGTAGTCTACAAGCACATCCTTTTTCAGGTCTCTAGTCGTAGGATTATCGAGACAGGGCAACGATACTCCGGAAAAGACTAGTGTGTACGCTTCTCATCCCAGTTGAGGAGATGGTCTGTCCTACAGCCGTCAGTACGTGGTACTGGAGATAGTATATAGGTGCTCGTTGGGTTACGGGTACACCGGACAGGACTCGCAGGGAACTGTTGGTTGGTTTTATACCAGTCGTCGGTTAACAGTTCCCAGGTGACATGAGTACAGCATAGTCCGCAGACTTGACACTGCTATTTCGCCTCGAGTGTGTCCCACTGTTCTTACATTGCTACCCTACCACGGCTCAAAGGAGTCGTGCAAACAGGTAGCAGTTGGGTGCAGTCCCGAGCACTTGGAGGCAGTAGCGGTTAGACAGGATTCGTCTCTCCCGGTATTGGGAGTTGATATCGCGCTGTGTCAGAGAGCCGTTATGCAAAGTCTCTGGCCAGAGCAAGCGACATTTACTGGTAGGTTCCAGTTGTTTCTCAGGGTGTAATGGGCTACGCTCCGACAGGACTTATACCGCTATTAGAGGACCGACGCTTGCCGCCCCCCTAGGCCCGATATGCGATAGTCTTAGACGAACAGACCAGACTGTACGGAGGTGTTAGTTATATGTATGCCCTAGAGGCCATTACTGTACATTGGATGTATATTGTAGTGGATGCTGGGACATATATAGGTAGGACTTTCTTGCTCGACATGATAGTACGCTATCTGGTTGCTCTTTATCTTAACATGTATACTTTCTGTCTCTCTGATTACATGTTGATAAAGCCCTTAGGATGAGTACTCGACTTCCAGGACTATGATGCAGATCATACTAGTGGGGCTTGGGTAGTCAATGAGTACATCCTTCATTGTTCCTAGTCGTGGGAATATCGAGATGGGGCATCGATATTCCAGAGTAGACTAGCGTATATCTTCTCGACCCATGTGATGGGCGATGGGTGATCCCATATCCATTGGTGTTTGACATCAGAGATGGTATACGGGTGCTCAGTGGAGACTGGGTATACTGAACGGACTCGCCGAGAACTCCCAGATGGTATTATACCTCACGTCAGATAGAAGTTCTCTGGTGACACTGGTACAGCTTAGTCTGTTGACCCGAGATCGTCATAGAGTCTTGTGTGTCTCCCACTGTGCTTTGATTTCCACCCTACCACGGCTCTACTGAGTCGTGCAAGCAGGTGGTTTTTGGGTACAATCCCGATTCACATGGAGGCAATGAGCGATAGGAGGGGATTCGTCTCTCCCGGTATTGGGGGTTGATGTTGCGCAATGCACGACTGGCCATAACAGGAAATCCCTGGCCAGGGTTGCAGTGATATACTGGTAAGAGTTATCAGTAGTTTCACGAATGTTATGGACCTCATGTCGGCATGACTTATCGAGCTACTGGGGTCTGACGTTTACCACCCCTAGGCGAGATATGCGACATATCAGACGAACATGACCGGACTGTACGGTAAGTGTTACTGGTTGGATTCACAGGAGTGTGAGCGGGATTGCTCATCGATCTTCTGATCGCTCAATACCCGGGTGGCCGTTAGGTTTAGCAGATCGCTTGCGGCTTGTGGGTGTTTGATATGATCATCATCTGCTGCCGGCGTATTGACGAGTCTTTAGAGTCCTACACAGAGGTTTCCTGGCTCAAGCGAAACGAAATAGGAGCACATATGGGATATGTGCGGGACCGAGAATAATGCGTGTATGTGATACCGTATTTCATTCTCGCGATGTATGTGTCGAATGGTTGTATGAGATATAACCTGGTTATCGAATCAAGGATTGATTCGATAAGCCGATACATTGGATACTAGCCGGTTATATGCGACATGACCGGATCGTTAAATCAAGTGTTGATTTAATGATTTAATGTAGAATTATATATTTGATATATTACTTTGCATCAACTAGTATTGGTTCACTTTAAATGGATTTTCTCACTTGAATTGTGCAAGTTGTATATGTGATATACATTTGTGCACATGATTGTATCATGTTTGATGATACATATTTACTTGGTTAAGTGTAAAGAATTAAACCATGGTTAAGTTTATGATTAGGGTTTTCTTTTTTCTTATTTATTTATTTATTTATTTTTGGAAAAGATAAGAAAAGAATGGTTGCTATTTTTGTTTTTAGTTGAAGTTTCATGAAGCATTGACTAAGTCACCATTCTTGTCTCATGCTTAACCCTAACCATCCAAGTTAACCTTGGTCCATTCTCTACAATTAACCAAGGGTTAATATATGATAAGTATTGATTTATTTATCCAATTATTCAACACTTATCATATCTTCTTCTTCTTCTTCATCTTCTTCCTCCATGAAGAAAGCTTGCTACTTCAATGGCAAGCCATGAAAAAGTGTGAGAAATCCAATTCTAAAGTGAACCCACTTCCTATTTCTTCATCCTCTACCTCTTGCCAAGTAGTATAGGGTGTTTCCTTCAGAAGTTTTCATGGCTTGGTGAAGGTGGAGCTTGATCTAGTGATGCCTCGACGTAGATCATCTTCGGCACGTTGTCGACGACCTAGCCCGCCTTTTTCTCCGATGAAACCACCGTGAGAGTCATGGTTCGATTTGGACAGCAGAGAGGACTTCATCACGGAGCCTAGGAAGTGGAGGACCGGATCTACAAAGGTTGTAGCCCCTTCCCTTTAGCTATAATTCCGTTTACTTGCTTGCATCGCCTTGATTTCTAGTTAACGATCCGTATTAGGGTTTGTAGGCATAAGGAATTTTTTGATTTGTGCATGTTTGATCACTTGTGAGACTCCATTAGAGTGCCTAGGAACCCTACAGGAGGTTGTCACATCAGGCTTAGTAGGTGTTCGGATGGGTTTCCTCATCGGCCTTCTTATCGACATCTACCTGGGGACCGTTACGTACTGCTAGTGCCGCTTACGGTCTGTGGTTAAACCCACTTCCAGCGTAGTAGTCGAGTGTTTAGAGTCCCATACAGAGAGTTTCCCTGCTCCAGGCAAAACGATATAAAGGTCGTATGGTTTTATGACAAGGGTTCGGACACATACATGTGTTTACGCACGTATGACTTTCGGACAGTTTTTACTAGCCGGCTTTGGTTTAAGCCAGATTCTAGTATCGGGTTATTGGATTTATATAGTCTAAAGTTTTTCCGTGTTTTCACGGATAGGAGGGGCGTTCTCGTAATTTCGCGAGAAGCTTCTAGAAGGATGGTGACTTGGGGGTTTAGGTGGCATAAGCATTAAATGAGATTAGTGACTCATTTGTGTGATTCATCTTTGTCATTAATGCATCATAAATGGTTAATGACTCATGTAGATGAATCACTCATATGTATTTATGAAGCATGGTTGTTAAATCATTTATTTATTTATTTGATAAATAATAATGCTTCATATATATCATGAGAGATCATTATCTCATTCTCATTCTCATGCTCACCTTCTCTCTCCTCAAGCTCTCTCTCTTCAAATCCTAATCCTCCCCTCTCATGTGTTGAGATCAAGGATTAGAAAGACTAATCAATCCATAATCCAACTCGATATCACCTAGGTTACTTAGATTAGCACTTTAAGAAACCTAGTTACCTCAAGTTAGAGGTGAAGCTTGAAGTATAGCTCTCGGGTGGATCATCTACTACATAGAGAAGGCCGGAGAGGAGATGGAGAACGAAAAGACGAAGGACACGGTTCATTAGGTGTAATCACTTCACATAGTAGTTAACAACTTCTATGTTTCTTGTTAGTTATAGTTTAGCAAAGATTCTTCGGTTAGTCGATGTTTACGCAAAGAACAAGATCGTTTTTCATATTTCGGCCTCCCCGCAAGTCGTAGGGTGTTATACATCGACTTACAGTGGTATCAAAGCCTCGCTAAACAATAATTAACTCATTAGGAAAGTCGTAAGAATTTCGAACGCAAAACGAACCGGAAAATACATCGAAATCACATAGTTTCTGTCGAATTTAAAACAGGCCCTAAAAATTTTTCAGGCAGCTGCAGTATAACCTACAAAGAAAGATAAGAACACTGAAAAAATTAGGTTCAGGAATCGGCCATACAGCCGCAGAACCGCGGCCGATCCCACCGATCCGCCGCAGATCCGCGGCCGAGTTGGAGCCGATTCAGCCCAAGTTTTTCCAGTGGCTCTTTTGTGATATTTTTGTGTTTTCTGGAATGTTTATTTTCTGCTCAAGTCTCAGGTGCACAGAGAAGTTTTGGGAGTAGAATCTAATGTGTTTGCTCGATCGAAATTTTACGATGTTTGCTAATTTGATTATATCTGTGATTGTATAATGCGTTCGTAAACCTCCCCTGACTGCTAGTATGTCGGTTGGCAGGGGGTTGCACATTTCTGTAATGGATTTTAACTGTTTGTGATTATGAACTGTATTGGATTGTTGTGATGATTAGCCGGGGTTTTGTGATGGGTTATTATTTTAATTCATTCAATGTAATTGTAATATGTTGTAATATTATTTTGCGGGGCGCATCCAGGTTGCGGTTGTAGCCACCATTGTATTATTTCATTTTACTGTTTTTGCTCCTAGGATAGACCCAAGGTGGGATGCACAAACTACCGGGTATTTTGAAGTGTTTAGTGGCCTACTGACGTTGTTGAGGGAGACCACTTCACTTCGGGTACTTGGCGGGTAGTTTGCCGTACCCGTAGGGGTCTAGGGTGGGGTAATGGCTATTCATCAGAACTGTGTAATCCTTCTTTTGTTGCAGGCTCAAAGCAAACGCGGATTGCTTGTATATCCAATAATGTTCATCTGTGATCTGGAATGCCTATTATTGCGTCTGACGAATGTACAATATCTATATATGATAGCTATTTAGACGTCACTTATGTTTTACACCCGCGCTAGCCCAGCCCCCACTCTGCCGTTAGTTAAGTAACCTAACGAGTGATGACAGGACCCAGTGGCGAATGCGGATGGCATAAGAGGACGTTGTATTTTCGTTGTTTTCTGCAATGATAGGTTAATGATGGGACGCATTATTATTAATGCAAAGAAAATAAACCAAAGTTTAATCGTTGGAACAATTTAAAAGAAACCACTCGGTTATTTTTAAAACAGAAGATATTTTTAATTGCGGAGCTTAAACCACTTCTTTTAAAAAGCTATCAGGTTCCTTCGGTTATATCAAGTTCATTACGTTCACGGTTTCGCCAAAACCATTCGTAGCCTTCCGTCATTTCATTTGGGTATTCAGTAGTATTCAAGCTCTGCATTTTGACCAACGCCAAGGCATAGTGTTTGGTAGCTGCTGGCTATTCATTTGTTGCATAGATAGATGAGTTAGTTTGGGACAGTCGTATTATCATTTGGCCAACGTCAGGGATATGTACGGATGGGTTCAAATTAACAAGACAATGATGGGTAGGACTTGACATGTGACTTATGACATTTTGACCAACGCCAAGGTCATAAGAGCATGGGGCAAAAATATATATCGGGAATTTCTAAAAGAAACTGAAATTTGCAAAGAGATGCATACCATTTGGAGTTTGATGAATGTTGGTAGGATTCCTTCAACATTATCATACGATGATATTTGGATCCCTATCCTACTGTGAGTATATACTACTCATCAGGAGATTCGTCACTTAACGATCAATGCTATAAACCAAGTAGGTGTCGAGAAAGGTGTCAGCGGGGCTACGCCCCCAGAGAAAAGAGGTTATTTATTTAAGGAACTTCGCGAAAGCGTTGAAAAACCTCCCTCGAAGTACCGACACCGGCCTGGCCGAACGGTTAAGCAAGTATTGTACGGTGAGAATAGTCCTGGCTAGTTCTTCCTTTTTGGTTTGAGGAGGGATTCGAAAAACAGTGGGAGCCATCCAGTTTAGATAAATTAAAAACCACTCTAAACTTGCAAGAGCATCATGCTAAAAGTGTTTCTTCTCTCTCTCCTACTTGCAGCGACCCTCAAAATGACTGGACTTAAGTTACTTTTAGAGAAAAATATACTGACAGGGCCAAACTATAAAGATTGGCTGCGGAATGTCAAAATGGCTTTGACCTATGACAGATTGGGGTATGTCCTCACCACTAAGGCACCTGCAGTCCCAGGTCCCAAATCCAGTAATGCGGATAAGGAAATCCGCAAAACCTAGGAGTATGATTGCGCGAAGGCCATGTGCATCATGCTTGCCTCGATGAACAATGAACATCAGAGGAGGCACGAGGATATGGATCTTGATGCCATATTTCTCCATACAAAGGAACTTTATGGAGAGCAATCTCGTATAGCAAGATACGAGACCTCAAAGAACTTGTTTCGTACGAGGTTGGCCGTCGGATCATCGGTAGGAGAACATATCCTAAAGATGATTGGCTATATAGAAGAGCTCGCAGACCTTGGGACAACTTTGGATAATGAGCTCTATACATACCTTATTCTCCAGTCCCTTCGCTCCACCTACGCCCAGTTTATTCTGAATTTCAACATTCAAAGAAAAGAAGTTGAACTTCCAGAACTCCTTAATATGTTGAGGAGTGCAGAGGCCACCTTGCAGAAGGCAAGGGAAACACCCGCTATGTTTGTTAGCAGTGCTTCATCTTCCAGGTCCAAGGCTAGGGCCAAAGGAAAGAAGAAGAAGGCCGCCACCAAACCTAGAGGAGGTGTTAGTAAGGTGGGAGCGAAGGGAAAGAAAAATTTTGCGGTACCAGTAGTGGCCCAGGATGAGTGCTACCATTGTCATAGGAAAGGGCACTGGCAGAAAGACTGCAAGGCGTGGAACGCCAAGAACCAGGAACCGAAGCAAGCTGTGGCTTCGACTTCAGGTGTGTTTGTAATTGAGAATTGTCTGTCAATCAACTCTACTTCCAGGGTATTGGATACCGGATCAGGATCTCATATATGCAATTCATTGCAGGCACTGATAAACAGTAGAGTGCTGAAGGATGGTAATATGACCCTGATGGTTGCTAACGGAGCTTGTGTGGGAGCTGTGTCCGTAGGGGATTATCACCTGGGATTGACGAGTGGACATATTTTGGTTTTACATAACTGTTTTTGTGTACCTAGTTTAACGTGTAATATCATATCGGTTTCCTTGTTATCAAATAAAGGTTATGATTTCACGTTTGTAAGCGATGTTGTTAACATCCACCTTAATCATAGTTTGATTGGGTCCGGTACACTGGATAACGGTATATATGTCTTAAACCAACTCCATATTTTCAATGTCCAGAACACACTAAAAAGAAAGTCTCCAGATTTAAATAAGGCTTTCTTATGGCATTGTAGACTAGGTCACATCAATGAGACAAGATTAACTAAGTTACATAAAGAAGGATATTTGGACTCGTTCGAATATCAAACTTATGCCACTTGTCAATCATGTCTCAAAGGAAAGATGACAAAGACTCCATTAACTGGACATGGAGTAAGAGCGAGCGAACTCTTAGGACTCATACACAGCGATGTTTGTGGTCCAATGTCTACACATGCAAGAGGTGGTTTTTCCTATTTCATTAGTTTTACGGATGATTACTCAAGGTACGGATTCATTTATCTGATGAAACATAAAATCCGAGGCTTTTGAGAAATTCCAGGAGTATAAGAATGAAGTAGAAAACCAAACCGGCAAAAGTATCAAGACACTGAGATCTGTTTGAGGTGGTGAATACTTAAGTGCCGAGTTCCTAGGTTACATAAAAGAGAAAGGAATTCTCTCTCAGCTTACTCCTCCATACACTCCACAGCATAACGGTGTATCGGAGAGACGGAATCAAACCCTAGTGGATATGGTACGTTCCATGATGAGTAATGCTGAGTTACCGCGATCTTTCTAGGGTTATGCGCTAGAATCAGCGGCATATCTTCTGAACAGGGTTCCTACCAAGACTGTGCCTACCACGCCATATCAGATGTGGAGTGGGAAGAAACCCTATCTTCAGTATCTGAGGATATGGGGATGTCCAGCTTTTGTTAAAAAGCAGCATGTGGACAAGCTCGAGGCACGTTCAGTACAGTGTAAGTTTGTGGGATATCCAAAGAACTCCAAGGGGTATCTATTCTATTACGTAGAGGAACAAAAGGTTTTTGTTTCGCGTAATGCCCATTTTCTAGAACCGCAGGTTTTAGAAAAGGATACAAGTGGGGGAGAAATAGAACTGGAAGAAATTCCAGAACCACAAACTACTACTGAAAGTTTGGTAGAACCAGTAGTTCAAGAAGAACAGGACATTCCCGCACCCCTCCGCAGGAGTAGTAGGCCGTCTCATCCGCCTAAGAGATACTACGGTTTTCTCACAGATGGGGATAGAGAGGATTGCGTCATAGATGATGATGAACCTACTAGCTTCCAGCAGGCCATCCAGAGCGGCGACTCGGTACGATGGCTAGATGCAATGCGGACCGAAATGGAGTCCATGTGCACCAACAAAGTATGGACTTTGGACTTTGCTCCAGATGGGGTAAAACCCATAGGATGCAATTGGATCTTCAAGAAAAAGATTGGTGTAGATGGACAGGTGGAAACCTATAAGGCTAAACTTGTTGCAAAGGGTTTTCGTCAAAGACCTGGTTTGGACTATGACGAAACTTTTTCTCCAATGGCTATGCTCAAATCCATTCGGGTCCTTCTTACTATTGCTGCCTTCCATGATTATGAAATCTGGCATATGGACGTAAAGACGGCTTTTCTGAATGGTAATTTAGAAGAGTGCGTCTATATGGATCAGCCAAAGGGTTTCAATCAGAGTGGGAGCAGCGGTAAAGTATGCAAGTTGCTTAAGTCCATTTATGGACTAAAGCAGGCATCGCGGAGTTGGAACATCTGTTTTGATGAAACGGTCAAAGAATATGACTTTATCAAAAATCCAGATGAACCATGTATATATAGTAAAGTTGTAGCACAAACTGTCGTATTCCTCGTCTTGTACGTGGATGCCATTCTATTGATAGGAAATGGCATTCCTATGCTACAATCTGTCAAAGGATTCTTATCACACAGGTTCTCCATGAAAGACCTGGGTGATGCCTCTTACATTCTAGGGATCCGTAACTATCGTGATAGATCCAAGAGGATGTTGGGACTTTCACAGTCCAGGTATATCAACACTATACTGAAAAGATTCAGTATGGAAGATTCTAAGCGCGGTAATCTACCAGATTGTCACGGAATCACCATATCCAAAAAGATGTCTCCCAAGACTGATTTGGAAAGGGATCGCATGTCGATTATACCCTACGCTTTTACGGTAGGCTAGATGTATGCGATGTTGTGCACCAGACCAGAGGTAGCTTATGCACTCAGCGTGGTAAGCCGGTATCAGTCAGACCCAGGAAAGAATCACTGGATAGCGGTAAAGAACATTCTCAAGTACCTGAGAAGGACTAAGGAGATGTTATTGGTTTACGGCGGAAAAGACCTCAAGTTAGAGGCCTTTGCTGATTCCGGCTTCCAGAGTGATAAGGACGATTCCAAGTCCATGTCGGGTTATGTCTTTACCTTCAATGGAGGGGCGGTGTGCTGGAAGAGTTCCAAGCAGGACACCGTTGCTGACTCGACGATGGAAGCGGAGTATATTGCTGCTTGCGATGCCGCAAAAGAAGCGGTCTGGATGAAGAAGTTCCTAACAGAACTTCAGGTGGTTCCTACCATAGTTGATCCAATACCTCTGTATTGCGACAACAACGGAGCTATAGCTTTAGCGAAGGAACCAAGGTCCCATCAGAAGTCCAGACACATCTTAAGGCGGTATCACCTGATCAGATAGATCATTGATCGTCGGGAGATCGAGGTCAGGAGAGTTGCTACTGAAGAGAATATTGCTGATCCATTCACGAAGGCCCTACCTCAGATTCAGTTCGAGAGGCTACTCGAGATCATCGGTCTTCGATATGCCAGTACATGGCCCTAGTGCAAGTGGGAGATTGTTAGTGTATATGCCCTAGGGGCCATTGTTGTATCATACTAGTTTGTATATTACTTAATGAAAGCTTGGGATATTCACGTGTATATAACAGTCTTGCTAAACATGATAGTATGCTACTTGGTTTTTCTATCTTAATATGTGAGTATACGTATTGATAGAGCTTTTAGGATCTTGCTTGACTACCAGCGTTGTGATGGCAGTCACACTAGTGGGGGCTGGGTAGCCTACAAGCACATCCTTTTTCAGGTCCCTAGTCGTAGGATTATCGAGACAGGGCATCGATATTCCAGAGTAGAATAGTGTGTACGCTTCTCATCCCAGTTGGGGAGATGGTCTGTCCTACAGCCGTCAGAACGTGGTACTGGAGATAGTATACAGGAGCTCGTTGGGTTACGGGTACACCGGACAAGACTCGCAGGGAACTGTTGGTTGGTTTTATACCAGTCGTCAGTTAACAGTTCCCAGGTGAAATGAGTACAGCATAGTCCGCAGACTTGACACTGCTATTTCGCCTCGAATGTGTCCCACTGTTCTTAGATTGCTACCCTACCACGGCTCAAAGGAGTCGTGCAAACAGGTAGCAGTTGGGTGCAGTCCCGAGCACTTGGAGGCAGTAGCGGTTGTAGGGTTACTAGACACACTAACAAGGCTCTACAAGACATCGACCATGCCCGTTTAAAAAATTTATATGCCTAAAAACCCTAAGCAAGATCTTGTACTAGAGTTTAGGCGAATCTAAAGGCAAGTAAACAACTTTACTTTAAAGGGAACACGAAATACAACCTTTGTAGATCGGTCCTCCACTTCATTTGCTCCTTGTTGAAGTCCCTTCGCTGCGATCAAGGTTCTCCCGGGCTCTTGCAAGGCTTCACGACGCGAAGGATGCGACCTTGCTTGAAGTCTCCGAGTCCGAAGATGATCTACGTCGAGGGAATTCCGACTCAAGCTCCTAGTTCATTAACTAGAGAATTAGTGAAGTAAACACCCTAAACTAAAGTGCTAATCTAGTAGAGGATGGAGAAATAGGAAGTGGGTTCTCTTTAGAATTTTGTTTCTCACAATCTTTCTCACTTTAGATCAACCCTAGTTTTCTTTCTCTCTTGTTCAATGAAGAAGAAGATGAACAAAAGAAAGTGAAGAGGATAATAATCAAGTGTGTAGGGTAACCATAGTGAGTGAGTATCATATACTAACCCTTGTAGAGGCATAACCTTAGCTAATTGATTATGGTTGGCTTAAAAGGAATCTAAGGTAAAGACAAAGCTAGTAGACTTTGTCAAAGCAAAGTAAACTTCTACAAGCTTCAAGCTCATTCCAAAACTCCACTAATTTTGTAATTATCTTAAATAATCATAACCCACCATAATACATAGAATGGTGTATGTCTCATACACACATGAATGTTGTATCATCAACCATGATACAATAAGATAACACATTTTAACATATATCATATATATGTTAAAGTAGTGTACATGTGAGAAAAAACCCTAAAGTGAACAAGTGTTAGTAAGTGTAAATTAGTATATCTAATATACAATTATACACTTAATTATTAAATCAACATTTGACTTAATAATCTGGTCATATCTCATATAACCGGCTAACATCCATTGTATCGACTTTTCGAATCAACACTTGATTCGATAACTCGGCTATATATAACCGACCGATACAAAAAGTCGCGAGAATAGAATACGGTATCACATACATGCATTATTCTCGGTCTCGTACATATCACTTATGCGCTCCTATTTCGTTTTGCCTGAGCCAGTAAAACCTCTATGTAGGACTCTAAAGACTCGTCAATACGCCGGCAGTAGGTGATGATCACATCAAGCACCCACAAGCCGTCAGCAGTACTAGCTGGACGTAACGGCTACCCGATTATTGAGCAATCAGAATATCAGCAAGCAAGCCCGCTCCAACTCCTGTAAAAAGCCTGCCGGTAACACTTCCCGTACAGTCCGGTCTCCTCGTCTGATATGTCGCATATCAAGTCCAGGGGTGGTAAACGTCAGACCCCAATAACCGATAAGTCATGCTGATGTGAGGCTCATAACGAGTCGAGAAACTACTGGTAACACTTACCAGTAAATCTCTAAATCAGCCCTGGCCAGGGACTTCCCTGTTACGGCCAATCGAGCACAGTGCAACAACAACCCCCAATACCGGGAGAGACGAAACCCCTCCTATCGCTCATTGCCTCCATATGACTCGGGACTGTACCTAAAAACCACCGTTTTGCATGCCCTCATGGACGTGGTAAGGTGGAAATCAAAGCACAGTGGGAATCACACAAGACTCTATGACGATCTCGGGTCTACAGACTAACCTGCACAAGCGTTACCAGAGAACTGCCATCCGACGTGAGGTATAATACCATCTGGGAGTTCTCGGCGAGTCCGTCCAGTGTACCCAGTCTCCACTGAGCACCCGTATACCTTCTCTGATGTCAAACACCAATGGATATGGGATCATCCATCGCCCATCTCATAGGTCAAGAAGCGTATACGCTAGTCTACTCTGGTATATCGATGCCCCATCTCGATACACCCACGACTAAGGACCTTGAAGGATGTACTTATGGACCACCATGTCCCCACTAGTAGATCCGCATCATTGTCCAGGTAGTCAAGTACATATCCTAAGGGCTTTACCAACATGTAACTATAAGACAGTATAAAGAGACAAGTATACATGTTAAGATAAAGAGCAACCAGATAGCATACTATCGTATCGAGCAAGAAAGTCATCTCTATATATGTCTAAGCATCCAATATAATATACATCATCTATACAATACTGGCCTCTAGGGCATACATATAACTAACAATCTCCCACTTGCACTTGGGCCAGCTGCTGTAGTATCGCATACTGAGCATCCCGAAGAGTCTCTCAAACTGTATCTAGGGAATGGCCTTCGTGAGTGGATCCGCAATGTTGTTCTTCATGTCAACCCTCCTGACCTCGATCTCCCGGCGATCAACTATCTCCCGGATCATGTGATACCGCCTCAGAATATGCCTGGATCGCTGATGGGACCTGGGTTCCTTGGCCAAAGCCACCGCTCCATTGTTATCGCAATACAAAGGTATTGGATGCTCAATGGATGGAACCACTCCAAGTTCAGTAATGAACTTCTTAATCCAGACAGCCTCTTTGGCAGCATCGTTGGCAGCGATGTATTGAGCCTCCATCGTCGAGTCTGCCACGGTTTCCTTCTTGGAACTCTTCCAGCTAACCGCCCCTCCGTAAAGGGTAAAGACAAATCCCGACTGCGACTTAGAGTCGTCCTTATCACTCTGGAAGCTCGAATCGGTAAAGGACTCCACTTGGAGTTCTCCATTACCATACACCAAGAGCATCTCTTTAGTCCTTCGCAAGTACTTGAGAATGCTCTTCACAGCTGTCCAGTGACTCTCTCCAGGATCAGCTTGATACCTACTCACTACACTTAGTGAGTATGCTATATCGGGTCTGGTACATAGCATCACGTACATGATAGAGCCTACTGCCGAAGCATAGAGTATCCATTGCATGCGAGCTCTCTCCAAATCAGTCTTGGGAGACTTCTCTTTGGAGAGAGTGAGCCCCGAGATCGTGGGTAAAAACCCACGTTTGGACACTTCCATACTAAACCTCTTTAGTATGGTGTCAATGTACCTGGATTGGGACAATCCCAATATCCGTTTAGATCTATCTCTATAGATCATAATTCCCAATATGCAGGAGGCATCACCAAGATCTTTCATTGAGAATCTTTGTGATAAGAAGAGCTTGACCGATTGCATCATAGGAATGTCATTTCCTATCAAGAGTATGTCATACAAAACGAGGAAGAATACCTTACTCTCTGCCACACTCTTGTAGATATAAGGTTCATCTACGTTTTTGACGAAATCAAACTCTTTGATAACGACGTCAAAGCAGATGTTCCAACTCCGCGATGCTTGCTTTAATCTATAAATGGATTTAAGCAGCTTGCACACCTTTCCGCTACTCCCACTATCTATGAAGCCCTCTGGCTGAGTCATGTTCACGCACTCTTCTAAATCACCGTTTAGAAAGGCGGTCTTAACATTCATTTGCCAGATTTCGTAGTCATGATATGCAGCGATGGCAAGCATGATCCGGATGGATTTAAGCATAGCCACTGGAGAAAAGGTTTCGTCATAGTCCACACCTGGTCTTTGACGAAAACCCTTTGCAACAAGTCTAGCTTTGAAAGTCTCCACTTTCCCATCTACACCAAGTTTTTTCTTGAAGATCCACTTGCTCCCAATAGGTTTTACCCCTTCAGGAGCAACTTCCAAAGTCCATACTTTGTTAGTGTACATGGATTCCATCTCGAACCGCATTGCATCCAGCCATTTCACCGAGTCTCCACTCGCGATGGCCTGCACGAAGCTAGTTGGGTCATCAACCTCCATGACGCAATCCTCACTCCCACCATCCATGAGAAAACCGTAGTATCTCTCAGGTGGGTGAGGAACCCTACTAGAACGGCGGAGTGGCTGGGCTTCATTGGGAACTACCGAATCCTCTGGTTCCACCAAATCTTCTGTTGCGGCTTTTGTAGCCGGAACCTCTTCCAGTTCTACCTCATGACCACTAATCTCTTTTGCAAGAAATTCCATTTCTAAAAAGGTGGCATGCCGAGAAACAAACACTCTTTGTTCCTCAGTGTGGTAGAAGATATACCCTTGTGAATTCTTGGGATATCCTATAAATTTGCATAGAACAGACTGTGCCTCGAGTTTGTCCGTATTTTGTCGTTTGACATAGGCTGGACAACCCCATATCTTTACATAGTTAAGACATGGTCTCTTCCCTTTCCATATCTCATATGGAGTGGTAGGCACAGATTTGGTGGGGGCCATATTCAATAGATGTATGGCTGTTTCTAGCGCATACCCCCAGAAGGAAATAGGTAACTCAGCTGTGCTCATCATAGAGCGCACCATATCTAATAGGGTGTGGTTCCTCCGTTCTGATACACCGTTGTGCTGTGGTGTATATGGAGGAGTCAGCTGAGAGAGAATCCCATTCTCTTTTAGGAAGTCCAGGAATTCATTGCTCAAGTATTCACCTCTTCGATCAGATCGAAGGATTTTAATTCTTTTTCCGGTTTGGTTCTCAACTTCTTATTTATATTGTCTAAATTTCTCAAAAGCTTCAGACTTGTGTCTTATCAAGAACACATGTCCGTATCTTGAGAGATCGTTTGTGAATGTAATGAAGTACGAAGAACCATCCCTGGCATGTGTAGACATGGAACCGCATGCATCACTATGTATCAGTCCCAAGAGTTCGGTAACTCTTTCTCCGTGTCCCGTAAACGAAGTTTTGGTCATTTTGCCTTTGAGACATGACTGGCAAGTGTCATAAGATGAAAATTCGAATGGTTTTAAGTATCCATCCTTATGCAACTTAGCTAGCCGTGTCGCATTTATATGACTGAGTCTACAATGCCACAAGAAGGATTCGTTCAGTTCTGAACTCTTCCTCTTGTGTGTGTTTGTTATGCTCAGAACTGTTGATTGATTTAGAACATAAATGCCATTGCACAACGTGCCTGATCCAACCAACTTTTGGTTAAGGAAAATGTTCATAACATTATCCTGTAATACAAAATTATATCCCTCTTTACTTAGTGAAGAAACCGATATAATGTTGCATATCAGGTTCGACATGTAATAGCATTCGTTCAGAACCAATGTATTACCAGTTGGCAATACAGGGTGATATTCCCCGACGGTTTTAGCTGCAACAATTGCACCATTTCCATCCATTATGTCTTTATCACCTTCTCCAAGTTCTCTACCTTTCCTAAGCCCATGTAACTGATTACATATATGGGATCCTGACCCGGTATCTAATACCCAGGACGTAGAGCAAATGGAAAAACAGTTCTCAGTAACGAACACACCCAAAAAAAATGCATCATCATATACTTTCTTCACACGGGTGGCATAGGAATCCTGGTATTCCGCTATATCCTGTTCAGTCCTATAACTCTTATAAGAAAGAACGGAACCAACGTTCCCCAGCACAGTATAACATGCGGGTTCGGTCAATACATCCATATTTATATCTTTATTAAGGCATGATATGGTCGCTGCCTGGAGAGAGAGAGAGAAAAGAAAACACTTTAGCGTATGTTCTTGCAAGATCAGATTGGTTATTATCTTATCTAATCAGGATGGCTCCCACAGTTTTTTATCAAATCTTCCTTCAAACCCTAAAAGGAAAGACTAGCCGGGATTAATTACACCCTACAACTTCGCCAATCTTTCAGCCAGGCCAGTGTCGGTCTTTGAGGGAGGTTCCCCGTACTTTCGCACGGACCTAATTAAAGTAAACCTCATTTTCCCAGAGGCGTAACCCCATTGACACCTTTCTAGACACCTACTTGATCGGCTAATTGTCCTGTGTAAAACTCTCCCAGGAGTAACAATTACTCACAGTGGGTATCGGGATCCAACTATCTCATAGAAGGTATGCAATCTCATTGCAAACTCAACACTTGAAATTCCCGATAATATTTTGCCCCTAACGTGCTTTGACCTTGACGAAAGCTAACAAACCATAGCCCGCTAGTCAAGTTCAACCCGTACATTTCTTGATTGAATTAAACCCACCCGCACGACCCTTGACGAAAGCCAACAAAGCCGTACGACTACCCTAATCCAATCGCATCATATGCAGCAGATAAGCAGCATATAGCTACCACACACTACACCTTGACGAAAGCCAACAAATGCAGCATGAATACTATATACAACTTATATGAAATGACGGAGGGCTACGACAGGTTTTTCTGAAAACTTATTGTGTAATGAACTTGATATCGTTGTAGAATCGAGTGAATTTTGAAATGGAGTGATTTTGAGGCATTTATTAGTTTTGCTAAAGTGGTCACTCCCGGTGAAAGGATCTCGGCTCTTTCCTCATCGAATAAGGTGCAGGATATCATATATATCGCTATGCAAAGCAAAACCCCAAAAGACTTCAAAAGTCAAACCGAGTATTGCAGCATCTGCCAGTTTTGCTAAAGAGGTCACTCCCGGTGAAGGGATCTCGGCTCTTTCCTCATCGAATAAGGTGCAGGATATATCATATATACCGCTATGAAAAGCAAAACTGTAGCTACCCTTTTTATTTGAAAATTTGATTCTACAACATCTTTTAGGTTTCTTTTCATTCATTAATCACATTAATGAAGTCCTATCATTTAAGTCACCTAAACATCACAGATAAATACGACGTACACTTATGCCATCCGCAATCGCCTCGATGTCCCCTCGTGCACCGTTAGGTTAGGTAACAAACGGCAGAGCGGGGTAGGGCTAGCGCGGGTGTAAAACATAAGTAACGTCTATATAATATATCATATATACTATAAACAGTATCTATCACAGAACATCACATGATCACATCACAGATATCGCAGCAGAAGAAACATATGAAATATTGGATATACTAGGACGTCCGTGTTTTATTTTGAGCCTTTATAAAACACGGATTCCACGGTCGCGACGAATAGCCAAACCCACACCCCTAGACCCCTACGAGAGCGGCAAGCAACCCTACCAATTCTAGGGTTAGGAGACCCAGACTCGACTCCTCGAGTTGGTCTCCCACTGGACCCTAGAACCCGGTTACTTCTGCTCCTCTCCTTGGGTCTATCCTAGTACGGAAAAGTAAATAATATACAAATGGTGACATCGACCTCATCCCGGAAGTGCCCCAATAAAATAATATTACATACATTTAAATTTACATGAATGAAAATAAAAACTCTCATCTCACATAAAACCCCCGGCTATTCAGAACGCAACGATCCAATATAACATATCCAGCAACACAGAACATCACATGTCATCAACATAAGTAAATATGCGCATCCCAATTGTCATTGACATATAGCAACGAAACCGGCGATATCACATATTAGACTTACAGTCACAGAAAAGAAAGTGTAAAACTACAACATTTGGAATCCACAATCTCTTTAGATATCGTAAATCCGAAATATCACATATTTCGTTTTTCATGCCTAACTGTATGAATTCCACATATTGTATCACATTCCAGATAAATAGAAAGTATTAAACTTTCCGATCGAATAATCAAATACCCAAGATTTCCTAAATAGCTCAACACTTGAGCGGAGTTCAAAGATTCCAGAATACGTCACAGTAGCAACGATCCAGACGTAGAAGGGTCAAGCCAACGCCTCACATGTGGCACGCCGTACTGTCCCAAACCCTAAAGTTCAAAGGGCAGTTCAAGACGGTCATATAATCGAGTTAAGGTTTGTTGTCTTCTAGAGGGTCCATCGCGTCACATGCACGTTTTTCCGAAAAATTTAAACCCGAGAAAAATTCAACACTTGAATGCATTTCGTGCCGGGAAAAATTGAGTTAATGATATCCGTTCGAACATTTTAATACTTTCTAAATTATCCGGAATAACAAAACAAAATTAAATTCTCCGATCGAATGAATCGACGATTACAAAATAAACCCCAAAATACTCAACACTTGAGTCAGATAAAAATACCCATAAAATATTAGGAAATTAAATGGGAACGTTACTATGCAAAACGACAAGGGTGACGTCACCTTATGGCCGCGGAACCGCCGCACGAGCCATGCTCGTGCCGCGGTTCCACGGCGCCTTGGGTGCCAAACAGTGTCGTTTTGCACTGTTTCCCTTATAATTACCTGCTGATTTTTTGAAGCATTTTTAATTCAGAAAAATCCCAGATTTTAAAAAATGTACAGAGAGGGTGTCTACTTCGTTATATCGGGGTTCGATCGGAGTTTTAACTTCGTTAACACATCGTCTAATGCTCTAGCTAGGCTCTGATACCACTGTAGGGTTACAAGGCACACTAACAAGGCTCTACAAGGCATCGACCATGCCCGTTTAAAAAATTTATGTGCCTAAAAACCCTAAGCAAGATCTTGTACTAGAGTTTAGGCGAATCTAAAGGCAAGTAAACAACTTTACTCTAAAAGGAACACGAAATACAACCTTTGTAGATCGGTCCTCCACTTCATTTGCTCCTTGTTGAAGTCCCTTCACTGCGATCAAGGTTCTCCCGGGCTCTTGCATGGCTTCACGACGCGAAGGATGCGACCTTGCTTGAAGTCTCCAAGGCCGAAGATGATCTACGTCGAGGGAATTTCGACACAAGCTCCTACTTCACTAACTAGAGAATTAGTGAAGTAAACACCCTAAACTAAAGTGCTAGTCTAGTAGAGGATGGAGAAATAGGAAGTAGGTTCTCTTTAGAATTTTGTTTCTCACAATCTTTCTCACTTTAGATCAAACCCTTGTTTTCTTTTTCTCTTGTTCAATGAAGAAGAAGATGAACAAAAGAAAGTGAAGAGGATAATGATCAAGTGTGTAGGGTAACCATGGTGAGTGAGTATCATATACTAACCCTTGTAGAGGCATAACCATAGCTAATTGATTATGGTTGGGTTAAAAGGAATCTAAGGTAAAGACAAAGCTAGTAGACTTTGTCAAAGCATAGTAAGCTTCTACAAGCATCATGCACATTCCAAAACTCCACTAATTTTGTAATTATCTTAAATAATCATAACCCACCATAATACATAGAATGGTGTATGTCTCATACACACATGAATGTTGTATCATCAACCATGATACAATAAGATAACACATTTTAACATATATCATATATATGTTAAAGTAGTGTACATGCGAGAAAAAACCCTAAAGTGAACAAGTGTTAGTAAATGTAAATTAGTTTATCTAATATACAATTATACACTTAATTATTAAATCAACACTTGACTTTATAATCTGGTCATATCTCATATAACCGGCTAACATCCATTGTATCGACTTATCGAATCAACACTTGATACGAAAACCCGGCTATAACATATATAACCGACCGATACAAAAAGTCGCGAGAATAGAATACGGTATCACATACACGCATTATTCTCGGTCTCGCACATATCACATATGCGCTCCAATTTCGTTTTGCCTGAGCCAGTAAAACCTCTATGTAGGACTCTAAACACTCGTCAATACGCCGGCAGTAGGTGATGATCACATCAAGCACCCACAAGCCGTCAGCGGTACTAGCTGGACGTAATGGCTACCCGGGTATTGAGCGATCAGAAGATCAGCAAGCAAGCCCGCTCCAACTCCTGTAAAAAGCCTGCCGGTAACACTTCCCATACAGTCCGGTCTCTTTGTCTGATATGTCGCATATCAAGTCTAGGGGTGGTAAACGTCAGACCCCAATAACCGATAAGTCATGCTGATGTGAGGCTCATAACGGGTTGAGAAACTACTGGTAACACTTACCAGTAAATCTCTAAATCAGCCCTGGCCAGGGACTTCCCTGTTACGACCAATCGAGCATAGTGCAACATTAACCCCCAATACCGGGAGAGACGAAACCCCTCCGATCGCTCATTGCCTCCATGTGACTCGGGACTGTACCCAAAAGCAACCGTTTTGCACGCCCTTATAGACGTGGTAAGGTGGAAATCAAAGCACAGTGGGAATCACACAAGACTCTATGACGATCTCGGGTCTACAGACTAACCTGCATAAGTGTCACCAGAGAACTGCCATCCGACGTGAGGTATAATACCATATGGGAGTTCTTGGAGAGTCCGTCCAGTGTACCCAGTCTCCACTGAGCACCCGTATACCTTCTCTGATGTCAAACACCAATGGATATGGGATCATCCATCGCCCATCTCATGGGTCAAGAAGCGTATACGCTAGTCAACTCTGGCATATCGATGCCCCGTCTCGATACACCCACGACTAGGGACCTTGAAGGATGTACTTATGGACTACCATGTCCCCACTAGTATGATCCGCATCATAGTCCAGGTAGTCAAGTACACATCCTAAGGGCTTTACCAACATGTAACTATAAGACAGTATAAAGAGACAAGTATACATGTTAAGATAAAGAGCAACCAGATAGCATACTATCATATCGAGCAAGAAAGTCCTCTCTATATGTGTCCAGGCTTCCAATATAATATACATCATCTGTACAATACTGGACTCTAGGGCATACATATAACTAACAGCAGTTAGACAGGATTCGTCTCTCCCGTTATTGGGAGTTGATATCACGCTGTGTCAGAGAGCCGTTATGCAAAGTCCCTGGCCAGGGCAAGCGAGATTTACTGGTAGGGTCCAGTTGTTTCGCAGGGTGTAATGGGCTACGCTCCGACACGACTTATACCGCTATTAGGGGACTGACGCTTGCCGCTCCCCTAGGCCCGATATGCGATAGTCTTAGAAGAACAGACCGGACTGTACGGAGATTGTCACATCAGGCTCAATAGGAGTTCGGATGGGTTTCCTCATCGGCCTTCTTATCGACATCTACCTGGGGACCGTTACGTACAGCTAGTGCCTCTTGCGGTTTGTGGTTAAACCCACTGCCAGCGTAGTAGTCGAGTCTTTAAAGTCCCATACAGAGAGTTTCCCTGCTCCAGGCAAAACGATATAAAGGTCGTATGGTTTTACGACAAGGGTTCGGATGCATACGTGTGTTTACGCACATACGACTTTCGGACAGTTTTTACTAGCAGGCTTTGGTTTAAGCCAGATTCTAGTATCGGGTTATTGGATTTATACAGTCTAAAGTTTTTCCGTGTTTTCACGGATAGGAGGGGCGTTCTCGTAATTTCGCGAGAAGCTTCTAGAAGGATGGTGACTTGGGGGTTTAGGTGGCATAAGCATTAAATGAGATTAGTGACTCATTTGTGTGATTCATCCTTGTCATTAATGCATCATAAATTGTTAATGACTCATGTAGATGAATCACTCATATGTATTTATGAAGCATGGTTGTTAAATCATTTATTTATTTATTTGATAAATAATAATGCTTCATATATATCATGAGAGATCATTATCTCATTCTCATTCTCATGCCCACCTTCTCTCTCCTCAAGCTCTCTCTCTTCAAACCCTAATCCTTCCCTCTCATTTGTTGAAATCAAGGATTAGAAAGACTAATCAATCCATAATCCAACTCTATATCACCTAGGTTACTTAGATTAGCACTTTAAGAAACCTAGTTACCTAAAGTTAGAGGTGAAGCTTGAAGTATAGCTCTCGGGTGGATCATCTACTACATAGAGAAGGCCGGAGAGGAGGTGGAGAAAGAAAAGACGAAGGACACGGTTCATTAGGTATAATCACTTCACATAGTAGTTAACAACTTCTATGTTTTATAGTTTAGCAAAGATTATTCGGTTAGTCATAGTTTAGCAAAGATTATTCGGTTAGTCGATGTTTACCCAAAGAACAAGATCGTTTTTCATATTTCCGCCTCCCCGCAAGTCGTGGTGTGTTGTACATTGACTTACAGTTTCGTATTCAAGTGTTATCAGTTGATATAATAGGCATTTGTACTATTAAGGATTTATGGTTTTGAGTTTTCCTATACTATTGCGTAAATTCAGTGATTTTTCATATGGATGTGAGATGTCCACCATGAGATGCTGTTTTTATGATTTGGTTTTTATTCGGTACCGAGTGGGGGAGCTATACGGTCGCGGATTTTTACGTTATCCAAACTGAGTAGGGGAGCTATACAGTCGGATTCATGGTGGACCCGGTCGAGTCCGTGGGGCAGGAAAGTCGCATTTGAGGCGGGGAGCCTAGCGAGGATACTCGATACCGGAGATAGTTGTAAAACACTGCGGATATCTGGATGATACCGACTGGTGTTATTGATTACAGGATCGTTCGAGGAATGATGCCTGAGAGAAACGGAAGATTTGTGTCGATGTTGGACACGGAAAGATAACTTTATTTGGAAATAAGTAATGAGATTTCAGTTTTTGGTTTATATGATTAGTAGTACAAATTCATGTTTTCCACACGTTATCATGCATCATACTTATCCATACTGCAGTTAGTTATAGTTCGTTATATTTACATCATCAGCCGTTATATGTTGGTCTTATTCACTGATTTGGCAACTCACCCCCGTTGTGCCACAGTTCCTTGCAGGGATAGAGTGGACGGTTAGCAGCACTACAGATCCACTTATCAGCTTTTATCGCATCTTTTGCTAGGTGGGTTACCTATGTAGTAATCTCCTCTTTTGGTATTGTATATTGAATCTAGAATATCTCCATCAGACCCTGTATTATGACTTAGAACGAGATGTGGTTATATGTATATTATTTGACAGATGAGATCGTTTAGTTATGTTAAATGATATTTTTTTTACTTATGTCTGAGATTCTTATTGATGGCGTTTAAAGTTGTATATTAATTTCCGCTGTTGGCATTGTTACTCCCAACTAAGAATGTAACCAAACTAAAACTCTTTATAACCGCTGTTTTATTTATTAGGAATTTACTGTTAAGATTTTAATACTTACAAACCGTGATTTTTACTTAAAAACTAAATTTTCTTAAAATTCCGAAAAAAGGGGTTTTTGATCTTGGTTGTTGGCTTACTCGGGTTGTGTAGATATCTTTAGATATTATATCTAAGTGTCGGTCACATCCAAACTTTAGGTCGTGACATGAAAGGATCTTAACTGCGTCAAATTCTTTAGAGGAGGCATCTCCATGATGGCCTTTATCTTTGATGAGTCAATTTTGATACCCCGATGTCGAACTATGAATCCCAAGAATTTTCCCAACGACACGCCAAAAGCGAACTTCAAAGGATTCACCTTCAGATCATATTCCCTCAGTCGGGTGAAAACGGTTCTGAGATCTCGGGTGTGATCGGCCTTGGCTTCGGTCTTAACGACCAAATCATCAACATAACATTCGACGACTTTATGGATTAAGTCATCAAAGATTTTGGTCATTGCCCTTTGATATGTAGCGCCTGCATTATTTAGTCCGAACGGCATCACCTTGTAGTAGTATATTCCGATTGGGGTTCGGAATGTTGTGTGTTTCTCATCCTAGGGCAACATCTTGATCTGATTGTACCCAGACGACCCATCCATGAAGGTGAACAGCTCAAAATTTGAGGTGTCTTCGACCATCATTTCCATGACCGGTAGCGGGAAGTCGTCTTTAGAGCATGCCTTGTTGAGGTCCCTGAAATCAACACAAACTCGGATCTGCCCATTTTTCCTCTTCACTGGAATGATGCATGCGATCCAGTCCATATATTTCTCTTCTCTGATGAAGCTAGCATCAATAAGTTTCTTAGTTTTCTCGATGACCTTTTCTTTTAGCTCTCTTCTCATTCTTTGAGGAGCTTGTTTGACCGGCTTGGCATCAAGAGATATAGCCAGCTTATGCACGGAAACTTCAGGGTAAAGGCCAAGCATTTCTTTATATGTCCACGCGAAGCAATCGGCGAACTCATGCAACAGAGCGATTATCTGCTCTTTGATTTCCTCTGGTAAAAGCGAGCTGATGTAGGTCGGCCTTGGATTATCGGACGTTCCCAAATCAATCTCGGTTAGCTCGTCGAAGGTTGCTTGTCCTCCATCTTGGAGCACTCGAGGGGATTCTTCTGGCTTGGCTAGCTCGTCGTCATCATTTGACCTCTCGCTGGCTTCACTAACATGGATCATGCAGCATGCTTTGGCATCAGGTTGAATGAAACCTATGCCCCGTCTATCTTGGATTCGTCAATCGATGAGTGCTCAGATCTGAGGCAGATGTCATAGCCCTTCGAAAAACTTCGCTTCGGAGTCCGTTTGATATAGCCGACACCCACACTTTTTAAAGTATTCACGCATCTCGGGTGCATAATATCTGGGATTGAGGACGGCCCTTATGCCTCTCTCATATGGAAGGCATATTACAGACAAATCGTCCGAGTGCGTGACAGGATTTGACCTATAAAACATGATACCTTTCTGTCCACTTTTCCTTCCGGGAACGTAGAAAGATTTTAGCTGATCCACGGTGGAGACTGACAATGCATCAAGCTTATTGCACATCTGTTTCGGCACCCTTGTGATAGTTAGGGATCTTTCTGTAATCTCGAAGGTTTCTCTTAGCTTCGCTTTTTGCATGAGGGCCCAATCCGCATAGCTATTGCGAGGCAGGTCCTCTTCCTCCGACTCTTCTGTGTCGCTGCCAAGATGAGGGTGGATTTTGCTGCTAGATGGGCCTTCAGTATCAGACTCGTCCGTATCGCTACTGAAACGAGGGCGAGTTTTATGGAAGGACGGACTTCCAGCATCGGACTCATCAGTGTCACTGCCGAAATGCGGACTCACTTGGGGGTTTCTGCTTTTGAAAGTGACAGCCGACTCAGATTTTCTTTTGAATTTCGGGGCCGCTCCATCCTCGGTCAGTTGTGGCTTAGCATTTTGGGGGTTCACAAAGTACCAAGAATCTTCATATCGGACTTCATGCACACCGAACGGCTGGATGTCTCCGTCAATGCGTCTTTCTTCGCTATTTTTAGTATACTTCATGCATTGATGGAGAGTTGACGGAACGATGCCGTAATCGTGGAGCCACGGCCGTCCCAAGAGAATTTTATAAGACCTGTCAGCGTCGATCACATATATCTTAGCTTCGGTTTGCAGATCCCCAAATTTGATTGGCAGAGCTATTCACCCCAGAACTTGCTGGCAGTTTTTATTGAAACCTTGGATGATAATCCTCTCCCTTGACAGGTGTCGAACGTCCATTGATAAACTCTTTAGACACCGCAAGTTCATGATGTTCACTGTGGACCCTGGATCAATCAATATGTGATTAATCCGATCTCCGTCGTTGTACCCTGTCACGTAAAGCGGTCGGTTGTGCTCAGATGTCCCCAGTAACAGGTCTTTATCCTTAAATGTGACCGCAATTGTATGCAGAGTGTATTGGGCCTCTTTCATATTAATTTCCGCAAAGCGAGCCTGGTACCGCTCGGGGTTTTGGAGAGCATGAATGAGAACATCTCTAAGCTCCTTAGATAGGTCCAAGGCATCGTAGATGCTCAGGAAAGACGGAAGCTTTCAGAGATCAGCCAAGACATTATAGTCCACCGAGAAAGGACTTGAATTTTCATGATCTGGCTCTCCGCCGTCTTCTTCATTAGTGACTTGTTTTTCCTTCCCTTTTAGGGCATTGCCTTGATTTGGCGGTAGAGCCTTGCCGCTTCTGAGCTGGATTTGCTTGGCCTTTGTTGCGAGCTCCTCATCCTCCTCGGGAAAACAGAGTTCTTCCTCAGAGTCACTACCAAGGTGGACGACATAGCAGGTCACTATAGGGATCTCGTTATCGGAGTATTCTTCTAGCTCCCCTGGAATCTCAGCCGCTTCTATGGGGAAAAACCCCTTCAATTGAATTAGAGTTCTTTCCTTTTGTTCATAGTTTTCGAGAGAATCGATATATTTTTGAATGGTCGATCTCCCAACAGACTCTTTTTCATGTCGAGCTACACTTTTCTTCTTCATGAGCCTTTTGGATTTTGAGCCTGATTTAGCCAAATTGGTAGCTGGAATGGTGGGCTCCTTATGCCCTTCCCATCCCGTTCTGGGCTCTTTCTGAATTAGCTTTAGCATCTTCTTCATCTTTTTAGACATGTGCATGCTCCATGGAGGGTGCCGCGAGTCAGTTTCATTCTTTAGGGTAGCGGGTTCAGCTGTCTGCTCCCAGAAGGCTTCAACTTGTGTCTGTATGAAGTTGGTGGTTACTGTTGGATATAGTGCCCTCAAGGCAATTATCATAGTCGCGGATAGATGATTATGATGATTGAGGAATGACCTATACCGATAAAACAGTCTTACTCAAGATGATAGTATGCTATCTGGTTTGTCTTTATCATCATGTAAGTGTTGATAGAGCCCTTAGGATTATTGCTTGACTGCCAACAGTATGATGGCGATCATATTTGTGGGAGCTGGGGTCTATAAGCACATCCTTAAATGTCTCTAGTCGTAGGAGTATCAAGACCGGGCTTCCATACTCCAGCGTAGACTAGTGTATACTGATCGAGACCCCGACGAGAGGCGGTGGCCAGGTCTCACAAGCCATTGGTGTTAGTTTGTTCACCTAAGATATTATACAAGTGCTCATTGGGTTATGAGTACACTAGACGGACTCGCCGGGAACCTGCTAATTGGTATTATACCGATTGTCAGATAGCAGTTCCCAGGTGACATGTGTACAGGCTAGTCTGTCGAACTGAGATCGTCATTTGTCTCGTGTGAGTTCCCACTGTGCTTTGATTACTACCCGACCACGGCTCAAAGGAGTCGTGCAAACAGGTTTTAGTTGGGTACAGTCCCGAGCCACATGGAGGCAGTGATTGGATCGTCGGGGATTCGTCTCTTCCGGTATTGGGGGTTGATGTCGCATTGTGTACGGATGGCCATCACCATAAATCCGTGGCCACGGTGGACGAGAACTACCGATCCAGGATCGATAGTTTCTCAGGTGGTGATGGGTTTCATACCGACACTAAATATCGCGTTGTTGGGGGTCTGATTATTATCCACCCCCCTAGACTCGATATGCGATACTCTTAGACGAACAGACCGGACTGTACGGATATTGTCATTGACAGGCTCGGTAGGGGTTCTGGATGAGTTTGCTCATCGGCTTCCCTTTCGCTCAATATCTGGGTAGCCATTACGTACAGCTAGTGCCGCTGACGTGCTTGTGGTCAAACCCGCTGCCAGCGTATTGACGAGTCTTTAGAGTCCCATACAGAGGGTTTCCATGGTTCTGGAGAAATGATGTAGTAGCCGTATTGGATACGTGCAGGGTTCCGATCGAGTGGTGTACTTTGTACAAGGACTTTCGATCGGACAATTGATAGTACTAGCCGACTCGGGTTTTAGCCGGATTATTAAATCAGGTATTGATTTAATAATTTACATATATGTATTTTGGTACGTATATTCTAGTATTATATTTTTTGTGTTATGCTATCTTTTTCGGTATTCGTATTTCGGTACGAATGCAGATATATTTACAGTTGAATGTAATCCGTATTTTTTACCGGATAACATTCTAGAAGGTGCCACCTCATTTCTTGATTTGACCATTTTATTAAAATGGTAAATGAGGTGGATATTAGCATGATGAGGTGTGGAGACAACCATGCTTGCAATAGTGCACACAAATGAATTGTTAATTCATTTGTGTTCACTATTCAAGTATGGTAGGATTTTAAAATTGAAAAAATGCTTTGAACAAAAGCTTGCATGCTATTTTCTCTTTCATGGTTAAGCTCATTTTTCAAGCATGAAGGTTTTGTTCAGTGTTTTTCTTTTTGAGCTCCTCCTTCACCATTTGTGTTTCACCTCCACTAGCTTTCATGCCTTGCTTCCACCTTCAAGTTTTTGAGATAGCTAACACTAAGAAACATTCACACTACATCCTAGGCTCTCTTGGGTAGCATCCTAGAGACCCTAGTTGCTCCATAAGTATCATATCGTGGAGCTAGAGCCGGAGTTACATCCCTCGGGTGGATCATCGGAGATGGAGGAAGACCGGCGACCAAACATCGTCAAAGAACCGCTAGGAGCTTGGAATGAAGACTGAAGGACACGGATCAACTCGGTATAACGATTCTAACTCTTAGTTTAGCTCGCTAGAATAGGGTTTAAGGTTGATCCGGGAATCGGGTAGCCGTAGCGCCGGTTTGATAAATTTTTGTTCCACATTTTGGCCGCGTTTCGATGGCCGGGGCGCTGCCGGGACCCAACATGGTATCAGAGCCACCCTTTAAACCCCTTACTGGCTTGTTTAGACGTGCTTAAAAGATCGATCGACGGATTTTACCGAAATCACGATTTCATTCTTCAGTTTGCTGTCGATTTTCAAAAGTGGTCAAAAAATTATTTACAGTAGCTTAAAAATCCGTACAGGCAAATATATGGCTGCAGAAAAAATTTGAGCTCGTGATACCACTAAAGTGCCGCAGATCCGCCGCATTAACCCCTTATTGGCGGCGGATCCGCGGCCATTTATTGGCGACGGGACTTCAAATTTTCACTGTAGCTCAGAGACTTGGAATTGTGATTTTTGTGATATTCTTTTTTGGCCCAGGTTTCAGAAAAGTGTTGTTTTGCTATTGGGGCCAATTTGGAACTTTGTCGATCGATAATTTAAGTGGGCGTTTAACAGTACATACATTATATTCTGCGACCGTGAATGTCATTTGATCGATAAACTCGTCTAATTGCTATATTTCTTTTAGATGGGTTTGCGAACGTGACATTCACGTTGATGTTCTGTGATGTGCTGTGATGTTGGTTGGATCGTCGTGGTGGATAGCAGTGGTGCAATGATAGTACAGTTTTATTTTATTTTTACATTTGATATTGTGGGGCGAGCGTCCGACATGTGAACTGCCGTCACTGCCAGTTTGTATATTATTCTTTTGGGGCACGGCCGAGCTAAGGTCGATGTTACCCTTGTATATTATTTTCTTTTTTGTACTAGGATTACCTCGCGGTGGGGTGCACGAATAGCCGGATTCTAGAAGGAAACGGGTCCGCATCTCATGGCGTTGGGACGGAGGGGACCTTACTCTAGAATTGACAGGCTATTCGCCGCACTCGTAGGGGGTATAGGTGACCCAGGAGGGGTGCTCAAGTTACTGGATTCCGTGAAGTGCTGGGTAGTCCATTCACATTGCCGAAGGGGGCTGCCTCGCTTCTGGTTTTGGTGGGTAACTTGCTGTGCTCGTAGGGGTCTAGGTTTCATTGCACATGCTATCCACACGACAGCGAACGTCGGGTCTCACTTGCGGCTCAAGTGAAACTCGGGGCTCCAGATTATCCACCATTCTGTATTGCTTCTGTGATGTTTCTATGATGTTGCTTTATATCATGCCTGGGATGAATGTTATATATATATTTATATATACTAGTAGATGTTGTATATGTTTTGCACCAGCGCTAGCCCATTCCCCGCTCTGTCGTTAGTTAAGTAACCTAACGGGTGATGACGGGACCCAGTAGCGAATGCGGATGGCATATACGTACATTTTATTTTCGTTCCTTTCTGGTGTGATTAATTGATGGGACTGCATAGATTCTTATCAATGCAAGGATAAAACAAACCTATATATATGATGTTGTTGGAACCAAGTTTTTAAAAACTGACATTACAGACATTTTCTTTTGCTTTGCATCGTGGTATTCATTTTGAATATCCTGCACCTCATTCGACGAGGCAAGGGCCGAGATCCTTTCATCGGGAGTGACCCCTTGAGTAAGAGTTTGCGTCAACGTAATAACTTCACTATAGTCAATTATTTTTGCTTTGCATCGTGGTATTCAGTTTGGGATATCCTGCACCCCATTCGACGGGCCGAGATCCCTTCACCGGGAGTGACCTCTTTAGCAAACATTTTCGCCACTATATATTTATAAAACCACTTGGATTTCTTCAACGATATCAAGTTCATTACGTTAAAGGTTTTTCGCCAAAAACCAGTCATAGCCCTCCGTCATTTCTTACAGGTATTACTTAGTATTCATGCTGTGTATGTTGACCTCTGTCAAGGCACAGTGCTTGGTAGCTGGGTAATGCTTGTTTGTTGCATAGATATGCGATTATTTAGGACAGTCGCACAGTCATGTTGACCTCTGTCAAGGGCTCGTGCGGGTGGGTCTAAGTTAATCCAGGACAATGACGGGTTGAACTTGACTTGTGACTTATGATATGTTGACCTCTATCAAGGTCATAAGCCGCTTGGAGTAAAAACACATATCGGGAGTTTCAAACATACATGAAACTTGCCAGGCTTGCGCATACCTTCTGGAGTGTGGTGACTTCAGTGGCTTCCATCAAGTTATCATGCAATGATAGTTGGATCCCGATTCCCATTGATGAGTAGGATTACTCCTCGGGCGATTCCGACTAATTCTCCTTTTAGGTTTGGAGGAGAATTCGAGGAAACAGTGGGAGCCATCCAGATTAGATAAAATGATTAACCATTCTGATCTAGGTTAGAGTGCACGCTGAGTGTTTCTTTTCTCTCTCTCTCTCTCTCTCTCTGGCTATGACTATAACCCGACCTTTGACTAAAACTCATGAACCAAGTTGACTGAACCTTCTTAAAACAATTTGGCTTTTGGAATATCACGGTGTCGCATATATCGTTGCCACTTCTACATCACCTTTGCATTTCTTCAGAACACCCCGTATTATCATGAACATCCGCTTCCATTGGATAAATCCATCGTATGGTTATATACGAACTCGAAGGAACTTTTTCGAGGATGGATTTCGGTTCTGGAGAGATTGAATAGGATTATTCGGTTGTCTTTTCCCTTTACCTTCTCTCAGGTTGTGAGGGCTCCTAGGATTAGGAGAGGGTACACCTATTGAGCTTATTGGATAGTCTTCCTCCAAATCATAGGCAGGTGCCGAACGGTAGGGAAGGAAGAAAACCAACAAGCTTAACTGTGGTGTACAGAAGGTAATAAGTAAAGACATATAAAGGGATTAGAATAATGGCAAAGAAAATTGCGATCACCATCATTCACGACAAAGACCATGTATACCCCTGCCACTCCTACATCCACTTTGCTTTTCTCTGGGACACTCCGCATCACTACGGATATCCACTTCCATTGGATAAATCCATTGTATGGTTATATACGAACTCGAAGGAACTTTTTCGAGAATGGATTCTGGTTCTGGAGAGATTAGATAGGATTATTCAGATGTCTTTTCCCATTACCTTCTCTCAGGTTGCGAGGGCTCCTAGGATTAGGAGGGTACACCTATTACACATATTGGATAGTCTTCTTCCAAACCTTAGGCTGGTGCCGAAGGGTAGGGAAAGAAGAAAACCAATTAGCGTAAAAGAGGTGTATAGAAGGTAATAAGTAAAGACATAATAAAGGGATTGCAGAGAGGACAGGCAAGTATATGATTACTGTCGTGAATCAGGATAGTGGAAGAGGCGTTACTAGGAATACCAGTTAAACCCTTTTGGAACATTTTCATGTTTCAGTTTCACTATGCGATGTTAATTGAAAACTGTTTTCCCAATAAGAATCTAACTCCAGGGTATGTATTTACCAGATCAGTTTCTCACATCTGCATGTTATTACGGATGGTGGGTGGGAGTATGATATTGGGAATTTGGTGATTAGATCCTTATTATATCAGAATTCGTTGTAATTAGTGATATTTGAGAAAATCATCTGGATTTTGCCGGATGGCGAATATTTGGTTTTGAATACCCGTTGTTATGCACCAATTTCAAACTGATATATCTGTACATTTATTTTATAAAGTGAGATATATCTTTTTGATATTATGTCGGTGACATTTACCTATATCGGTTGGTGATTAGGTAAGGTGCATTCAACAGCGGTGTAATTCTTCTTAACCATACTACAGTTTTTCAACCTACGACGCACAGGGTTTGAGTTGTTGAACTCAGGGGACTTATACAAAGTATTGTATATTGTCCAGTGTCCATTAGGACAAAGGGGTTGGTACTTGTACTATATTTTGTTTACTCATAACTTCTCTAAGTTCTAGATATGTATTTCGTTGAAATGCAAGATCTAGATATTGAGAAGTTATAAATATAAGAATAAAGTACAGAACCATTTGTTGGAAGTATCAAGATTCTTCGATGAAATCGAAGATGTAGATACTTGTGTTTGGTATTCCATTTATAGTAATGGTTTTGAGAACTTGTTTCTATTTCGGGTTACTCATATATGGATGCACTTCTAGATGAGTAATGCTGAATGGCCTCCTTCCATTTGGTTGATATGCACTGGAGACAGCTGCATAATTTTGAATCCGGTTCAAATTAGATTAGTGCTTTTGTTTCTATATCGGATATATATAGAATCAATTTATATCTTAACGATGTTAAGGTATAGGGAGTTGTCCGGCTGATGCTTAAAACCAGAATCCGGATAAACTCAAGGCACATTTCAGTAATGGCTGTTTGTGGGTTATCCCGGGCTTTGACGAGGGTTAACTTTCTACCATCAGGAAGATCAATATTTATATTGTTCTTGACTCGCCACATGATTGATGATTTTTGTTGGGTTTATCAAATGATCCCCGGCAACGGCGCCATTTGATTTTGTGATATTCTTGATGTGTAGTATTTGAAAAATTGTAAAGAAATCACAACCAAAAATATTTTGACCGCAATCAATAACGGCGTCGAATGTAGCGCGTTAGTAAGTGCGGATCGTCCACAGGGAAAGTGTAATCGTTCGTGTTTCGAATTTAGATGAATTGAAACTTTAAAGAAAAGAAAACAAACAATTCATGATTTGTAATTGAAGTTCAAGAATTATAAAATCTAGATCTAATAACAAGAAACGATAAAATCAAGAATTGAGAGTTTGATGATTTTTCCAACCAAATATCAAGAATCGAAGTGAGGCTCGTAGGAATCGATCGGATCTATAGATGTGATGAAATCTAACTATTACGTATTCTTATCCTTCGATGAATTGATACTAGATCGATGATGATCGATCGAGAATTAGGGATTTCTTATGAAACTAGGGTTTCATCTTATCCCTTGTTCTTTCGTCGATATCATTCACATTCTAGCCTCTAGTAAATTCAAGAAACGATCGTAGATCCCTAATTTCGAGCGATCACATTCAAGAAAGCATCGCAACGAAACTAGGTCATCGATTCTTGAACTTGCTAGGGTTTACAAAGCTCGTAGGACTTAAGAATCGTATTAAGATTTGTTACATCATCATTCTATTGATCGTCACGACTCCTTTACGAGCGGAGTTTTACTCGAAAAATAAAAACAAGAATTACAATTACAAATTGAGATCGAATCATGATGCAAGAATTTAAAGAAAGCAAGATTAAAGAATTTCACCTTTTATTTATATCAACAATTTCATTACATTCGCTCAAGAACTACAAGAGGAAGAACTCGATCATCGATTTGGCTTCGCTCAGCTCCGTGAGTCGCGGATCGGCTTGGATCACTTGCTCGATTGGAGATCGGCTCCGCTCCTAAAAGGTTGAAGGGCTTCTTGCTTGATTGGTACTCAAGATCTTGAATTTGGAGTGGAATTAGGGTTAGGGTTTCGCACAAGTCTTGTCACTAGACTTGTGGAAGAAGATGCAGAATTGAAGAATGAGCAACTAAGATTAACTAAGATTGAACTAATGATTGATTAACAACCACAACCCTTAGATCTAGGTTCCTATTTATAGCCATCAAAACCCTACATCTAGGATTTGAATTTTAAGTTTCCCTCCAAAAGTTTGTTGAGGAGATTTGAATTTCCCTCCAAAAGTTTGTTGAGGAGATGCTTCTAGAAGTGATTAGTTAGGAGCTTAATCAAGATTAGCATGTTTAATGATCTTTGCTGATCTGGCAGAAGACTCTGGAGAATTCTGGAATTTGACGTGTCAAAATGAGGTGTGGCCACTGAGAGAAGAATTATGCACCAAAATTCAAGGGATGATGTGGCAAAAGCGCCGCGGTTCTGCGGCATAAGCTGGCTCCCGCCGCGGTTCCGCGGCGCTTTGGAGGCTTCAAGGCTTGAAACTTTTGGGCTTCTCTGGTACTGACATATGGGCCCTTTTGTGATATATTGAATTGTATTTTTCCCTCTATATTGCTACCAGATCTGAAAACATGGAGTTGGTGTATTTTTGATCAGCTTCTTTTGACTTTGCTCCTGCAATTTCCTGCACAAATCTGACACAAGTGTTGCGCAATACAGGGATGATGCGATGCCATAAAATACAGTCAATTTCCCTTAAAGTGCCGGTTTAAAAGTCTAACACATGCAATCTGATATTTAACGACTGATTTGCTAATATGTGAAATATGAATACCGAACACTTCTAAATGAGTGCAAATGATAGGGAAATTGCCGGTTAAAAGATGCAGTATTTTCGACTGATCAAATTCCCCCAAACTTAATTTCGATCATCTCGAGCGAACTTTTTATTAAAAAGAGAAGGAGAAAATAAAGAAAGAGAAAAAACTAACTAGCACACTTTCGTAGGCAACACGATTGCACTGAGCACGTGCAACAAGCCTTTAAATCTCTAGGTGTCTCTAGTAGGAGGAGTGTTGTCTCCTGAGGGTTTTCAGCGGATTGCACCCACAAAATCCAATAATAAAAGGAAGATCATGAATATTACATTTAAAGAAAAGCCTTGAAAATTAGGGTTTCCAACTAAGCTAGATTTTCGGTTGTCATGAGCTCTATCTTAATGGTCATGAAAAAAAATGTCAGAAATCACGTCCACCCTCAATAAAACTTCGTCTTATTCTTCATTCTTATCTTTCTTCCAAACATCGATCATATAACCATGCGTGTGTGTAAAGGACATCCCTACACGCGGAGAATTCAATTCAAGCTATCATACTCTTGCCCATCAGCCTCAGTACTTTTTAATTAATGAATATTTAGGATTGCTCACACACTTTCATGCGACCATTAATACTTCTTGAGGTACTAACTGACCGATTACTCATGTGCTTGCTTACTTGGTGTATTTTCCTCCTCTTGCACCACCTCAGGCATAGCGGTGACTCTTAGACCAGTTGGCCTTAGAGCACTAGGTGAAGAAGCACCCTCGCTATAAATTTTTTTATTGCCCTCGGTGATAACAAAACCAGTGTCCATTTTTCTCACCACTTTAAATATTTTTTATTCACTTTTTTTTTCTTTTTATTTCCTTCATACATCGGCTTTAAGACAAGAGCATTTCAAGGTATCCTCTACTATCCCAGGCTTCAAGACGTATGTAAGTGCGAATAGCAGGGTATCAACGTTCAAAATATTTGGCTTTCAGAATAGAAACTATTTTTCAGACTTATTTTTATCCTTAGATTAGTGACGTCCTTCATCTTACTAACCCTTGGGACAACGGCTCATAACTACTTATTACTAGTTCGTATTAGGAAACTTCTAATTTTTTTGGTTTTCTTAAATTTTTTCTAATCTCATGGATGTAATTTCTCACTATCTAATCTTTTATTATCTTATTTATGTAATTTTTCACTATCGACTCCTTTACGAGCGGAGTTTTACTCGAACATCATCATAAGAACTACAATCATAAATTGAGATCGAATCATGATGCAAGAATTTAAAGAAAGCAAGATTAAAGAAATTCACCTTTTATTTATATCAACAATTTCATTACATTCGCTAAAGAACTACAAGAGGAAGAACTCGATCGTCGATTTAGCTTCGCTCGTCCCCGTGAGTCGTGGATCGGCTTGGATCACTTGCCCGATTGGAGATCGGCTCGGCTCATAAAAGGTTGAAGGCTTCTCGCTTGTTTGGTACTCGGGATCTTGAATTTGGAGTGGAATTAGGGTTAGGGTTTCGCACAAGCCTTGTCACTAGACTTGTGGAAGAAGATGAAGATTTGAAGAAAACTAAAGATTATTGAACTAATGATTGATTGATGAACAACCACAACCCTTAGATCTAGGTTCCTATTTATAGCCATGAAAACCCTAGATCTAGGATTTGAATTTTAAGTTTCCCTCCAAAAGTTTGTTGAGGAGATTTTGAATTTCCCTCCCAAAGTTAGTTAGAGAAGAAGCTTCTAGATGTGATTAGTTAGGAGGGAGCTTCTAGAAGAGGTTAGTTAGGAGCTTAATTAGGATTAGCTTTGCTTAATGATCTTTGCTGATCTGGTAGAAACTTCGAGGGTATTCTGGAATTTGACGTGTCAAAATGAGATGTACCCACTGAGATAGGAATTATGCACCAAAATTCAAGTGATGATGTGGCAAAAGCGCCGCGATTCCGCGGCATAAGCTGGCTCCCGACGTGGTTCCGCGGCGCTTTGGAGGCTTCAGGGCTTGAAACTTTTGGGCTTCTCTGGTACTGACATATGGGCCCTTTTGTGATATATTGAATTGTATTTTTTCCTCTATATTGCTACCAGATCTGAAAACATGGAGTTGGTGTATTTTTTATCAGCTTCTTTTGACTTTGCTCCTGCAATTTCCTGCAGAAATCTCGAGACAAGTGTTGCGCAATATTGGGATGATGCGATGCCATAAAATACAGTCAATTTTCCTTAAAGTGCCGGTTTAAAAGTCTTAATCATGCAATCTGATATTTAACGACTGATTTGCTAATATGTGAAATATGAATACCGAACACTTCTAAATGAGTGCAAATGATAGGGAAATTACCGGTTAAAAGATGCAATATTTTCGACTGATCACCACAGTTTTAATAAAATGGACTTTTTCAGAAAACATAAGTGGGGGTATGGTAGAACTGGAAGTGATTCCAAAACCGCAAACGATTACTGAAGATTTAATAGAACCTGAGGATTAAATTAGTTTTGACGTTCCATTAGCCACTCCGCAGATTTGGTGGGTAACCTCAGACACCCGAGAGGTACTTCAGTCTTTTCAAAGACGGTGACAGGGAGGTTCTTGTTTGCCCAGACTTTCCATTGCTGCTGTTCTAGACTATAAGACCCGGCAGGAGGATGAGTATAGCGTCGTTCTAAAACTAGTTTTGGAAATGTACGTGTATATGACTCTGCCAGAGGGTTGTTATAGTCAATGGGAACAGCGGAAGCATAGTAGGCAAGTAGCTTATGTCTATTTACAGACTAAAGCAGGTATAGCGGAAACAGATCATCTAATTTTGATGTGACAGTCATAGTCTTTGACCTCATAAGAATAGGAGATGGATCTGGTAAGAAGGTAGTAGGGTGTGATGTCCAAGGATTCGGGATGACATGCACTTAATAGGAAGAGATATTCCTATACTACGGTCAGTTATATTGTGGTTGTCACAAAGTTGTTTTCTCCACGCAGGATATGGAAATAATATCAGGTTTTCTGGTTACTAGATCTATGGTTTTAGATCTAGATTTGGGAAGTATCCTAATTTGGGTACTTTGACATTAAATGGATGACTCCTGGCATGGTGGTGAACCTGCAGGTGATGGAGTCAACCTCTCTAAAGGTGTCTTACAGACTAAAGGGGGGAGGGATCTACATGATTAACATATCATTGGCTAGGCCAATTGAGTTAGTCATGAAATGTCAAGTACCACACCGGATATTGTTGCAATAAACATATATTAATCCAATCCTGGAGAAACATTGGGAAGCAGTTTATTGAACATAAGTGAATGCTCTTGGGAAATGATTACGGCAGCCTCTTTCGGGAGACGGTTATCATTTTAGACTTCCAAGGTGATCTGAATGACAGAGTGACAGTCAGAGTTATATTTTTTCCTTCTTTTGAGGGACAGTATGTTGGACAGGTGGTCCAAGCGGATACTGAGGAAGGCAAGGCGCAGGATACTGATTAAATTCAGTAGACGATACAGTCTAAGAAGTTTGCTGGATTTGGAGTTCATTTTTGAACTGGGTCCTATCAGATATCCAAACAAATTCTAAGACAGGTATTGCTCATTCTGGGAGATAGCTTTCTCCGCGAAGTTGAGATTAAGAGAGATACAGAAAGAAACATTGGAGCGGATCCACTCACTGAGGCTATTTCTCGAACGCAATCATTTTCGCAAACAGGCTTTGCGAAACTGATTAGTAGAGATGTTCGGTGTTCGGTATCACACAGGCTGTGAGTATGCGACATCGCAATAATTGGCCTTAAGTGCAAGTGGGAGATTGTTGGATATAGTGCCCTCAAGGCAATTATCAAAGTCGCGGACAGATGATTATGATGATTGAGGCATGACCTATATCGATAAAACAGTCTTACTCAAGATGATAGTATACTATCTGGTTTATCTTTATCATCATGTAAGTGTTGATAGAGCCCTTAGGATTCTTGTTTGACTGCCAACAGTATGATGGCGATCATATTTGTGGGAGCTGGGGTCTATAAGCACATTTTTAAATGTCCCTAGTCGTAGGAGTATCGAGACCGGGCATCGATACTCCAGTGTAGACTAGTGTATAGGAGTACGAGGGGCGGTGGCCAGATCTCACAAGCCATTGGTGTTAGTTTGTTCATCTAAGATAGTATACTGGTGCTCATTGGGTTATGAGTACACTGGACGGACTCGCCGGGAACCTGCTAGTTGGTATTATACCTATTGTCAAATAGCAGTTCCCAGGTGACATGTGTACAGGTTAGTCTGTCGACCTGAGATCGTCATTTGTCTCGTATGAGTTCCTACTACGCTTTGATTACTACCCTACCACGGCTCAAAGGAGTTGTGCAAACAGGTTTTAGTTGGGTACAGTCCCGAGCCACATGGAGGCAGTGATCGGATCGTCGGGGATTCGTCTCTCCCGGTATTGGGGGTTGATGTCGCGTTGTGTACGAATGGCCATCACCATAAATCCGTGGCCACGGTGGACGAGAACTACCGATCCAGGATCGATAGTTCCTCAGGTGGTGATGGGTTTCATACCGACACTAAATATCGCGTTGTTGGAGGGTCTGACTTTTATCCACCCCCTAGACTCGATATGCGATACTCTTAGACGAACAGACCGGACTGTACGGATATTGTCACTGACAGGCTCAGTAGGGGTTCAGGAAGAGTTTGCTCCCCGGCCTCCCTTTCGCTCAATATCTGGGTAGCCGTTACGTACAGCTAGTGCCGCTGACGTGCTTGTGCTTAAACCCACTGCCAGCGTATTGACGAGTCTTTAGAGTCCCACGCAGAGGGTTTCCCTGGTTCTGGCAAAATGATGTAGTAGCCGTATTGGATACGTGCAGGGTTCCGATCGATTGGTGTACTTTGTACCAGGACTTTCGATCGGACAATTGATAGTACTAGCCGACTCGGCTTTGAGCCAGATTATTAAATCAGGTATTGATTTAATAATTTACATATATGTATTTCGGTACGTATATTCTAGTATTATATTCTTTGTGTTATGCTATCTTTTTGGGTATTCGTATTTCCGTACGAATGCAGATATATTTACAGTTGAATGTAATCCGTATTTTTTACCGGATAACATTCTAGAAGGTGCCACCTCATTTCTTGATTTGACCATTTTATTAAAATGGTAAATGAGGTGGATATTAGCATGATGAGGTGTGGAGACAACCATGCTTGCAATAGTGCACACAAATGAATTGTTAATTCATTTGTGTTCACTATTCAAGTATGGTAGTATTTTAAAATTGAAAAACTGCTTTGAACAAAAGCTTGCATGCTATTTTCTCTTTCATGGTTAAGCTCATTTTTCAAGCATGAAGGTTTTGTTCATTGTTTTTCTTCTTGAGCTCCTCCTTCACCATTTGTGTTTCACCTCCACTAGCTTTCATGCTTTTCTTCCACCTTCAAGTTTTTGAGATAGCTAACACTAAGAAACATTCACACTACATCCTAGGCTCTCTAGGGTAGCATCCTAAAGACCCTAGTTGCTCCATAAGCATCATATCGTGGAGCTAGAGCCGGAGTTACATCCCTCGGGTCGATCATCGGAGATGGTGGAAGACCGGCGACCAAACATCGTCAAAGAACCGCTAGGAGCTTGGAATGAAGACCGAAGGACACGGATCAACTCGGTATAACGATTCTAACTCTTAGTTTAGCTCGCTAGAATAGGGTTTAAGGTTGATCCGAAAATCGGATAGCAGTAGCTCCGGTTTGATAAATTTTTGTTCCGCATTTTAGCTGCGTTTTGATGGCCGGGGCGCTGCCGAGACCCAACAGTTGCTGCTTGATTGTTCACCAACATACTCTTAGACAACTCGATCTCCTCAGCCTTGTGCTGCTTCTCGATCCTGTCTTTGAAAATATAGCAATCCTCGATCGCGTGGCTCACTACTTGGTGGTACGGACAATATAGAGGATTGTCGGTCATTTTTGCTTCGTGGGGTCTTTTTAACTCTGGCAATTGTAGACCGTTATTCAAGACATCTTTGAATATCTTGCGGACCTTGTCCCTTCTAAAAGAGTAAACCTTATTCTTTTTTCTCTTCTAGGGAAGGCCCTTCTCCTCCTAGCACTGGCTTTCGAGACCGATTGGTTTTGGATTCGCCTGCTTTTTTCTTTTCTTCATTGTTCATTGAAGACATTGGTATTGCTGAAATTCCCACTTCAACGGTTGTCGTCCCTCTTGCTCTTCCAAGTCTTCTCTCTCTGAGATTCCGGGGCAGACTCTTGCTTCGAGTGTTCCAACATTTGAACTCTCTTGGTCAGCTCCTGAAATGTCTTGAGGCCTGCTGTACACAAGAATGGGACTATCCAATTGCTAAGGTTCTTAATAAGGAGGCATGTTGGGGTTTGATAGCGCTCTGGCCATCTACCGTGGCCGATGCAGAACAAAAATGACGTTTAAAAACTTGGCGCTAACGAACCCATCCTAGAATCAAACCATAAACCTACACTAGCAAACTACAAGAGCTAAACTACAAGGATAGAAGGTGTTATACCGAATGTACCGTGTCTTTCGGTCTTCTACCATCTTCCGTAGCTCCTAGAAGTTTCCTCGTTCATGCTTGGCCGCCGGTCTTCCTCCGTCGAGGATGATCCACCCGAGGGATGTAGCTCATGGCTCTTGGTCCATACAAAAGATCAAGTGAAGCAACTAGGGACTCTAGGTTGCTAATCAAGAGTGCCTAGGATGTAGTGAAGTGTTCAAAGAGTTTATCTACCTCACCTCCTCTCTTAATTCTCAACACATGAGATTGTAGAGAGGAGGTTGAAAATGAAGGTGGAGGAACTCAAGAAAGATAGTAAGGAGTGTGAAGCTAATGGTGAGAGTGTTTTCTCATCTCAAAAATAATGAGCCATCCAAGTGATAGAAAAATCACAAACTAGGTTTTGTAAAACATATCTTTCATTTTAAAATGCAACCCATGCTTGAATAGTTTGCACAAATGAATTAACAATTCATTTGTGCAACACTATACAAGCATGGTTCTCACCATACTCCCCTCTCTCATTTTCCACCTCATTTCCCATTAAAATAATTGGACAAAATCTAAATGAGGTGTCCACCTTCTAAAATGTTTTCCGTATAAATACGAATTACATTCTACTGTATATGCATACCTGTATTCGCACCGAAATACAAATACCCAAAGAGATAGAATAACATAAAGAACATAATACTAGAATATACATATCGAAATACATATACGTAAATTATTAAATCAATACCTGATTTAATAATCCGGGTCAAACCTGAGCCGGCTAGTATTATCAACTGTCCGATCGAAAGTCCGAGTACATAGTACAATCAATTGATCGGAACCCTGCACGTATCCAACACGGCTACTACATCATTTCACAAGAACCAGAGAAACCCTCTGTGTGGGACTCTAAAGACTCGTCAATACGCTGGCGGTGGGTTTAACCACAAGCACGTCAACGGCACTAGTTGTACGTAACAGCTACCTAGGTATTGAGCGAAAGGAAGGCCGATGAGCAAACTCATCCTAGCCCCTACTAAGCCAGTCCGTGACAATCTCCGTACAGTCCGATCTGTTCGTCTAAGAGTATCGCATATCGAGTCTTTGGGGTGGATAAAATTAGACCCCTAATAACACGATATTTCGTGTCGGTATGAAGCCTATCACCCACTGAGAAACTATTAATCCAAATCAGTAATTCTCGTCTACCTTGGCCAAGGATTTCTGGTGATGGCCAGCCGTGCACCGCGCGACATCAATCCCCAATACCGGGAGAGATGAATCCCCGACGATCCGCTCACTGCCTCCATGTGGCTCGGGACTGTACCCAACTAAAACCTGTTTGCATGACTCCTTTGAGCCGTGGTAGGGTAGTAATCAAAGCACAGTGGAAACTCACAAGAGACAAATGACGATCTCAGGTCGACAGACTAACCTGTACTTATGTCATTTGGGAACTGCTATCTGACAATAGGTATAATACCAACTAGCATGTTCCCAGCGAGTCCGTCCAGTGTACTCATAACCCAATGAGCACCTGTATACTATCTTAGGTGACTAACTGACACCAATGGCTTGTGAGACCGGCCACCGCCCTTCGTCGGGGTCTCGATAAGTATACATTAGTCTACTCCGGAGTATCGATGCCTAGTCTCGATACTCCCTTGACTAGGGACATTTAAGGATGTGCTTATAGACCACCCAGCTCCTACGTATATGATCGCCATCATAATGCTGGTAGTCAAGCAAGAATCCTATGGGCTCTATCAACATGTAATAGTGATATGTAATACCACATAATGCATATACATGATAATAAAGGCAAACCAGATAGCATACTATCATTTTGAGTAAGACTGTTCTACCCGTATAGCTCCTCCCTCAATCATCACAATCGCATTCCTGCGATATCAATAATTGACTTGAGGGCACTATAGCCAACAATCTCCCACTTGGAATTAAGGCTAATTATTGCGGTGTCGCATACTCACAGCCTGTATGATACCGAACACTCAACTTCTCTACTAATCAGTCTCGCAAAGCCCGTTTGTGAAAATAGACTTAGTGAGTGGATCCGCTCCAATGTTTCTATCTTTATATTTCTATATCTCAACTTCACGGAGAAGGACTATCTCCCAAAATGAGCGATACCTGTCTTAGGACTTGTCTGGATATCTGATGGGACCCAGTTCACAGATGAACTCCTAATCAAACAAACTTCTTAGACCGTATCTTCCACTGAATTTAATATGTATCCTGCGCCATGCCTTCCTCAGTATCCGCTTGGACCACCTGTCCAACATACTGCCCCTCAAAAGAGGGAAAACTATAACTCTGACAATCACTATGTCATCTAGGTCACCTTGGAAGCCTTAAATGATAATCGCCTCCTTAAGGAGGCTGTCGTATACCATATACCAAGAACATCCACTTATGTTCATAACTACTTCCCAATGTTTCTCCAGGATTTTATTAATATATGTTTATTACAGCTAGTGCAAAAACAATATCTGATGTGGTACTTGACATCTCATGATTGACTCAATTGCCTAAGCAAGTGATATGCCAATCATGCAAATCTCTCTCCTCATCGGTCTAGAAGACATCTCTTTAGAGAGGGTGAATCCATCACCTGCGGGTACACCACCACGCCAGGAGTCGTCCATGCTAAAACACTTTAGAATAGTGTCAAAGTACCCGAGTTGGGACACTTCCCAAATTTATTTCTAAAACCATAGATCTAGTCACCATAATTCCTGATATTTTATCCATATCCTATATGTAGAAAATCATTGTGACAACCACAGTATAATCGATCGTAGTATAGGTATATCACTTTCTATCAAGAGCATGCCATCCAAATATCATGACATCACTCCCTACTACTTTCTTACCAGGTCCATCTGTTGTTCCGATGAAGTCAAACTCTATGACTGTCACATCAAAACTCGATGATCTATCCCCGCTGTACTTTCTTTAGTCTATAAATAGACATAAGCTACTTGCCCACCATGCTTTCGCTGCTCCCACTAATTACATGTAACATTTCAGAAAAATAAAATATTATTTTTGGGAATTTTTATAATTAAATATTAAATATATTGAATTTTTTAATAAGGCGGTATAATTAAATACCGATAAATTTGGGAAAATTTTGGAAAATTATAGAAATTACTAAAAAGAGGGTGTTTTATGTGAATTATGCAAATTATAAGTTTATATGATTAATTATACACTATTTAGTGCTAATCGCGAGTAAATATCGCTAATTGCGCATTAAGCTTGTTTTGTGCAAAACATGCACCATATAATTTTTACACTTGTGTTACATTTTGCTACATGTTTTCTCTTCATTTTTCATTCATGGCTTTGGGTTGTGAGAACAGAAAAGAAAAGGAAAAGAAAACAAAAGAAAAGAAAATGGAATAAAGAATGGAGGGATGGGCATGAGAGAGAGTGAGAGGGTGAGGGGTCAAACCTTAGACCAAGCTCCCATTCCTACTTCATTTCATCATCATTTTCTCTCCTCTCCCTCACCCATTACTGCTGCTGCTGCCCTTTCTCCCTTTGCCTCTCTACCTCCTCACAATTCATCACAATAAACCCATTAAAACCCCATCTCCTCTTCACAAATTTTGTGCACAAGCTCACAAGCTACACTATAGACCAAGAAAAATTTGATTTTTGTGCCCTAGGGGATTCATGAGTGCAAAATGAGGTAATTATTCCATCATTAGTGTAGAATTTCCATTCCTTTAGCGTCCATGTTAAATTAGAACCGATATTGTGTGGTTTTAGGAACTTTGAAAACATTGAGTGGAGGATTAGGGTTTTAGTTGTACCCAGAGGTGAAATTAAGGTTAGTAGAGGCTATAAAACCCCTGTGGTGATTGATTGGAGACCTAAACCAGAGACTAGAACCCCTATTAGCAAATTTAGAAACTCGATATCGGAAGAACTGTGGATTCTGTGAGGATATTTTGACATATGCTATCACCCGGAGCCTCTGAAAATTATTTAGCATACACAGTGATACATGCAGGCACCCAGGAAGCTAACCCTAAGACCCCAGCCCCTGACTCCACCCTTTGGCCACAAATAAAGTCATTCTGGCCGCAAATTGGGGCCAGACCTGGTTCAAATGGGTTCGTGTTTGGTCTGTAGCTCCATTTCCTGTAAACTAGACCCTTGGCATATGCAAAATTGGCTGATTTGACCAAGGGTAAAATCTTGGACCATTTTCAAGAGTTGTTGTTTTGATTCGGAGTTTCGTTTCTCATATTTTAAATTCTGGATTTTGTATCTGTGTTTTTCTTTGATCATTTGACGTTTGTACGACGATATCGAGGGTTGTTGGGGGTTTTGAAGGCGTGGTCCATAGGTTCTAACCTATAGGCCTTTAGCGTGTCGTTTTGGTTTTCCGATTTGATTTTAATACGCATTTGCGATTATGTTATATGTGTAGGTACCCCATGAAGACTTCGAGGCGACAAGCAAGAGCGTGGCGACGTCGGCAACGGCAAGCATAGAGCAAGGTGAGTAGATTATATCTACGGGGGAAGTCGGGTGGATGGCGTATAGCACCCCCGAAGTTCGTACTATAGTGTATGGTATATATATTTTATATGGATATATTTATATGTTATTGTGAGGTTATGATTATTTAGATAGACTTTCGGAGTCATGGATATTTTAGTATCATTGGATGATGGTGTCGCTAGTTAGTTTAGTCGCGAGCCCTAGAATAAGGTTTATGCCAACACGCACACGCATGCTTACTTTGTTTTACTTGTGCGTATATGGAGATACGTATATATATATACGCACATAGGTATGGGACTATGTGTGTGTGTGTATATATATATATATATACCTACACTTGGATGATGAGGATTGTATATGGCATTTGGAGATGAGTCGATGAGATTGGGCATGGTGCCATGAAATCGGTGATATGATGTGGTTCGTATTAGGATATACGACATGCGTTATAGCGGGCCTTTAGGCGTGTGTTTTCATACACATATATTTATATATATATATGGTATCAGTTGGTATTAGACTTAGATCAGTACCCCAGTTCATGAGATATGATGATAAGGATACCAGATAAATGATGAGATGAATATGATATTTCGACCCTTTACCAAATTTGGGATGCCGTACGATGGATTTACCATACGAGCCTTATATTGATGATAGATCCACACTCTTGACTCGAGAATGTCATGTTATTTATTGTATCGTATGTGATACTATTGAGGCGGGATCACGGACTATTATATTTATATGTATCGACTCAGATTTAGGTGGTTTCCTTACCTTTCGATTAGTCCTGTAGTTTACTTATTGATGTTAGACAAGACTCGAGTCATACCTATTTCAAAACTAATGAATCGTGAGTATTTTAAATACAGGCCAAAGTATTCTACGGATATTTTCAAAAGACGCATCTTTCTTAAAAACACCATAGCCCATATTTTTCTAAACACCACAATTCGTGTTATTTCAAATGGAAAAACTGTATGACTCATATATATTAATGTAGATTCTTCACGGTTGCGTTTATTATTCATTTTCCGCATATTCTTGCTATTCGCATCGCATTGCATGTTTAAATGTGTTTATTGTTATATTAAACCCATACTGTCAGGACACCGGCACCATTATCGATGATGCGCATGTTCCATATACACTTGCATGCCGGCTCACACACTTCATCATCAATAATTGCCATGTCACTACACAGTAGGATTGCTAACATCAGGATGTGACTCCTTGCATGACATACTTACGTACATACTTATTGTACACCATATCGGCGCGCATGTACATTGTACACTCATACTTGCGAATATACCTACTTGTACATCCATATTGCCGCACATGCACATTGTACACTCATACTTGCATACATACATGTTTGCACATACATAGATGATTCTGGCTTGATTTTAAAGATTTGGAAACCGCAAGATATATTTTTTAAAACTAGATTCATTTAAATGAGCGGTTTTCCCTCAATATGTGCATATTACTGTTTATGTTGCATGATATATTGATATGCTTACATTTCTATTATATGTCGCCTACATCATGCTTTATGATTATACGCATTGAGATATGTTGTTTCAATGCTATTTCTAGATTTGAGAACCGTAGGTATTTCAAAAGAATGTATGTACTATTTTAAAAACCCGGTTTCTCTTGATATGATATTTCAGTGCGTCCACCATGCGTTTTCTCGGTTCTGACACATACGATATGTGAAACCTGATTCGAGGAGGTGGATGATTCTGTTTGCGGGTACATGGTGGACCCGGTATGGTACCCCGGGACGAGAGAGAGATTTCGCGTGGATGACGATGAGCCTTCCAGAGGGACCACTACCTACTGATGATAGTATTTTAGGCTCGACGGATATTCGGAGGATACCAACCGGAGTCGAAAGATGATATGTGTAACGTTTTGAAAATCGTTTCGGTGAAATTTCGAAAAAACGGTAAAATAAGGGGGTTTTCTGTAAAAAGTCAAAATGCAAATATCTTTATTATAAAATTAAATATACATATTCTAGCTATGTAATTGCTAGTATTTGGTGTTTATTGAGCCACTGCTGAAAGTTCAAATTTTTTGAAAATATTTCCGAAATTAATTATTTTAATATTATTTTAAGCCGGTAAGAAAATACATTAAATTAGCGATAAATACAAATTTAAATGGGCTAATTTTAATCTTTAAAATCATGTTAATTAAAATCTAGTTGTAATATAATTTTTTAGTATTTTATTTCAAGTTTTAATTGATTTATTATATGGAAAACAAAAATATAGTCATTTTGAACTAAAACTTGCAAATATGGTATTGTGGGGGGGTCTTTTTGCATAGAAATTTTTTGTAAAGTCTCTTACACTCACCCTCACTCCCCTTCGCCGGCCCCACACTATTGTAGCAGCCCAAGAATTTTATTTCCCTCTTTTTGACCTTAAATCATGTGAGAAATGGGTTAAAATAAGGTTTTTATATATAGTAAAGTAGGTGGGGGTATTATGGTAATTTGGGAGGGGCTTTGACTTGGATTCTTTTCCACAACTCCCCCACACCTCTCCCCACTCCCTCCTCAGCCGAAATTCTGCTACAACAGCCCCCATCTTTTTCCCCCATTTTCCATCTCTTTTGCTTCAAAAATTGCCTCAAAATCCGTCAAATAAATCCCAAAATCCAAATCCAACTCCTACCCATTTCTCATTAGCCAAACTTACATGGATCTAGGAGCATGGAAGCTACTTTTGGAGGCTAGAATTTGCATGCTAGATCCTTGATCTTGTGAGGTATAAATCAAGACCTTTTGTTAAATTGTTGTTTGAATACCTTAAATCAAGCATTATTAGTTATTAATTTGGGTTTAATTGTATGTTTGGAAAAACTTAGTAAGGGTTTATGAAATTCAAGTTAGATTTTTGTGTATGTAATTGTGGTTGCAATTGTAGTTCTTCATATTGTGAAATGAAAACCTAATCAAATTTCTAGTTGCAAATTGTTAGTTTGAAATTGTAATATTTAAGTTATATTGCTAGCTAGGTTTTTGTAAACCATGAATTTGATTATGAGAAAAATATAATTAGGTTTTTGGATGACTTCATTAACATTATTAAGTGTATTTTAATACTTTAGTTCATGAAAATCCAAGCTAGATTGTAGTTTGTGCATTTTGCTATAAAATTGTTAAAATTGGTTAATATTGCAAACTAGGTTTTTGAAATCGAATTAAATTGTGGGTTTAAAATTTACGTAATGGTTTCTATGGCATAATTAAGATATTAAGTTATCATCTTGGTCACTAGAATTGTTAAAACATCATGTTTTGTACAAAAACGGCGAATTGTGCTTGCTAGATTTTCGGAAAAATGACTTTTTAAGTGAAATTGGGGTTTTTATGAATTTTAACCTATTTTATATTAAAATTAGTGTTCGTGAATGTGCAAATGAGTGTCTTGGGAGTTTTCTCGATGGTTTGGCGTTTGTACGCCGACGTCGAGGGATTTTGGGTCAATTTGCGAAAGCAACCATAGGTTTCGACCTATGTGGGATTCGTGCGTCGTTTTGGTCATGAGTCGGATTTTAATGCGGTATGGTGCGTTATGATATGTAGGTACCCCATGTGGACTTCGAGACGACAAGCAAGCGCGTGGAGACGTCGGCACCGGCGAACGAGGACCAGGTGAGTAGATTTATATCTACGGGGAGAAGTCGGGAGGATGGCGTATAGCACCACCACAGTCCGTGGTGGTGTATATGGATGTGTATACACACCAACAATTAGTATATGTTATTTGGGATTAGTAACGATGTTAGGATGGATATTGGTGTGTTGGATTACTTTAGTGTTGCGAACCTAGGGTAGTGTTGCACTACACATACACACATACATACTTGCATACATTCCTTTTTATATGTGCTCATGAGATTCTTTATAGTTATGTGTTCACATGGGTATGGGACTATGTGTTCACATACGGATTTGAGGATGATACTTGGGATTGAGCTGAGTCGATAAGATTTGTTTTGTGGTTGTGATATCGGTGATATGGCAGGATTCGTACTTGAGGTACGTCCTGGTGTTATAGCGGATCTTGGGGCGGCGATACGGGTGAATAGTGTTATAAATAAAATGGTCGACATGTGATCGTGATATGAGGCATGATATGCTAGGATATTGATATTAGGCGTATCGGGCGATGTATACCCTTGATGATGCTATGTGCTGACGGTAACGGTTTGTACGAGATTGTCGATCTGTAGTCAGATCATGAGTATATTGAGGATATTAGTATTGTACTAGACATAGGTCAGTACCCTAGACTATGATCTTGAATAAAGAGGATACCAGAGGAATGGTGTGAGGAATATGATATTGACCCGTACCCAGATTTGGGGATGCCGTACGACGGATTTACGTACGAGCTATATCTTGATGATTGATCCGCACTCTTGACTTGGGATGGCTGATTGTAGATATGGTATCGGATATGATATTATTGAGGCGGGATCACTGACTAACATATATACAGGTATGTATATGGATCGACTCAGATGTTAGGCGATTTCCTTACCTGTAGTCCAGCTTGTTAGCTTAGCCCTTTAGTTTAGTTTAGTTGTTAGATTAGATTCGATTCTTACCTATTTCAAAAACTAACGAATCGTGGGTATTTTAAAAGACAGCCCAAGGGATCCTACGGATATTTCAAAAGACGTATCTTTTCATAAAAACACCGTAGCCCATATTTTCAAAACCCCATGATTCGTGTTATTTCAAAAGGCACCATTTGTAGGACTTATATTAGATTAATGCAGGTTAGTTACAGTTGCGTCTATTATTCAGCTCCCGCTTATTATTATGGTTCGCTTCGCATCGCATACTTATGTTATAATTTCTTATTGCAATGTTGATATCATATTGTTAGGACACCAGCACCATTACCGATGATGCTTATATACCACGTACACTTACTTGCCGGCTCAAACACATCTTCATCGGTAATTGCCATGTCACGTACGCCTTAGAAAATATTATTGCTTGACTTAGCTTGTTAGTTAGTAATTTGACATGATATTAGTTTGCCTGCCTTATATGCCAGCTTAACATTGTAGTATTTACTTGTCACTTCATGCATACTGTTATTCATTGTTATGCCTATATTCATGGTTTTTACATGCTATTGATGATTTGGATTCGGATTTCCAAGAAATTTTCTGGATTTGGGGGGAAAACCGCAAAACTTATATAAACTGATTTCTCTCTTTTTAAATAAAAAGTGCGGTTTTTCCCATGATGTATGAGTCGTCCACCATGAGTTTGCTGATGGATTTCGAGACCCGATTCGAAGAGACGGAGGAACCGTTTCGGGTACATGGTGGACCCGGTAAGGTACCCCGGAGCAAGAAGCGCGTGATGATGACGATGTGAGCCTGGCAGGGGAGCACTACCTACCGGTGATTTTACCCGACGCGTCGGATATCCGGAGGATACCGTCGTGGTCTTGAGATGGATGGTAGGGGCCGGTCTGGACTGACGGCGCCCTAGATATTGTGATTGAGACATTGAGATTTCGAGATATTGAGGTACAGAGACTGTGATACACAGATATCGAGATATTGGGATTACGTTTTGTGCCGATGCTAGGCACTGTTTTATGCTGATTTCATTATGATACCTCATTTTAAAAATACAAAGGAAATCTCACTAAATTATGAAAACAGTTCTTCATTTACATGTATTCTATTTTCATGCATTCATACCTCATTCATATGATATATTGCTACTTGAGGCACTGACACGGGCACATGAGATTACACTCGGGTTAGATATTTACCCTAGCCTTGTTATAGGCTACGTGTTATTCATATTGAGGATATATTATGATCATTGACCTAGGTTGCGTTATTTATGCGATTTCTGTGCGTAGATATTTTTCTATTCACGAGTTGGCAACTCACCCCCGTTGTGCCCCAGTTTCTTGCCGGTTTGCCGTACAGGTTTCATTACGGCTTTGCGGGCATAGTTTCCTTCGGGTGATTTGCTAGTAGGTGGGTTTACTTGTATCGTACCCCCATTATATATCTTGTATATCATTATTCTGTTATATCTAGAAGTTCCATCAACCAAACATGTATTTATTTGAGATAGAGACCAGTGATGTTTATTCTTTCGACCTTAGAGTCGCGCGTTGTATTTATGTGGTTTTCTTGTGGTTTTTAAGTTTACTTTTGAATTTTGATCCTCGCCCTTGGCGTTGTATATTATATTGCTTGTGTGGTTGTGACCGTCGATTGACGAAGAGCTAGCTCCCGCTTGGGGATGCCTTTTTATTGATTTCGTATACTATTCATGTTGTATCCCATTTAGGGGCCAGTATTTTCAAAGGAGACTCTGCCGAAATTTTCGGGAAATTTTTGATGTTTTTAAAACCGTCTAATTCGGCTTATGCTATTGAAACTACTTGCTTTAAGTTGGTTTTTCCTGCACTCTACATCTTTCTTGGTTTGGATTTCTGGGTTTTCGGTTTACTTAGATTACGTACGCCTCGAGACGTTCGTAGTTTAAGTGCCGGTCATGTTCCGTACTTTCGGGTCGTGACAAAGTTGGTATCAGAGCGTTAGGTTTTACCTTCGAAGCGTAGGATGACCCTTGGTTGATGGAATACGTGACTAAAGTACAGTGACGTACCGTGGGTATGTTCCGCGGCATATTTACGATACGCTACTCCACTTAAGAAGCCTTAGGATGTACATTTCTTTGCTCAGTATTATATTCATTCCGATCTAGCCTCATCAGTACCAGTTATGGTTTTGCTGCCATGATTACGGGCAGGGAGAGCTACGGCTAGAGTTGCGGTCAGCACGAGCTCGTCACGAACGAGGACTGACCAGGGCGAAATTCCGGCGACACTCGATTGCGGAGATGTGTCTTTTTACTGTGTTTCCGCGCCATGAGCGTTTGGCGGATCGCCTTTATGAGATTTCTCGGACGTGCCGATCAGTATCAGAGGATTGGGCCACTGACAGAGGCCAGCCAGATTTTGATGACCGTTGTTGTGTTGCTTATCCATGATGGTCGAGGCACTGTTCAGCATGCAGACGAGCGAGCCAGTTATTGCTGCGAACGATGAGATATTGCCCCAGATGCTGGCGTTAGTGCAGAATGAGTTGTACTAAGAGATGATAGAAGGTCGCTAGTCATCGAGGATGAATGACTAGGACATGTGGATCGTTCCCCTACCCCGATGCGAGGTCATCAGATAGATTGATTCCAGCTAGAGACGACTTCACGCGGAGACGTTGGGAGTCGACAGAGACGATCGAATGTCAGAAACTTATTATTCCAAGTTTAAAGTAGTCGGAAAGACATGCAGGCAATTCTATGGTCCCTCTAGAAGAATGAAACCCTAACTCGACTTAATGACCGTGTGAAAGCCTTTGAACCTTCGGGTTTGCGGCAGTTCTACGGCGCCATTAGTGAGGCTTGGGTTTGCCCTTCTACGGCTGGACCACCGATGCTGTGGTATGTACTCGATACTATTAAACTGTGCCCAAGATGTTGAGCTCTTGGGGTATTATCAGGTTTTGACGACTCGATCGGATGGCTCGACTTAATTCGGATGCTAGGTGGTGAGATGCATTTCTTGGGAGACTCCAGATACGAGGATAGCCGTTGGAGCTCAGTCCATGCAGCCGCGACGAGACGAGTCCAAAGAAGACGACATTAGAGGAAAGTGAAGTAAGAGGTTCATACCAGATCTAGATGAGATGACGTTCCGCTCCGCCGACATCAGAGATGCGATGCGCATGCCGAGGCATGGTACTTGGATTTACCTTCCAGAAAGAGTCGTGATGAGTATGCAGCCGTTCTGGAACGAGAACAGATCTAGTAAGGAATGATGACTTTCGGATAGTTCGGCAGAGGCGTGATTTGGGAGAGACCTCGACAGGACCTTTCTGGGACAAATTACGAGAAGACTTGGACCCAGGAGTGGTCGTGTTACGCACACCAGCAGGCCAGAGTTCATGATCATCGACGAGACGTCCCACTAGTGACCGCGACAGTTGGCCCGAGATTCTTAGAGGATGCACTTGAGCGGTACTATTCCGCCATTATTGATTTCGATGTTTTGGGTGATTTATTCGCATGATTTGATTTTGATGATTGAGGATTTACGATCTTTGTACAGTGTTGCATTTGATATCGTTTTCGTGCTTGGTTTCACATGTTTGCGATTTTACCGTTTTAGACATTTGAGTTGATTTTGTGCGTATATACGCACACGATTTGGTTTTTGCACGCGGTATAGTTCATATATGCTTGCAGTGCAGTGTTACGTATGTTGTGCATTTAGATGCCCTGGACTTTGATTTCGATGGTGATGTTTGTTCATACTATAATATTGCATTATTGTACTCCCCATTTTCATTCATTTTATAAATAAACAGGTACTCTTGACGCACGTTTGTTGCATATTATAGGATATAGGTTCTTGGAGCGAAAACGGTGAAACAGACAAAAGATGATACAAAAAGAGGGACTTTTGACCAACAAGTAGAAGGACCCTAGTCAAGCCTAGACAAAGAACAATTCACAAGTGTACAAGGCAACGCATGGTCCGAAATGTCAAAGGAAACAGTTAAAAGACCACTACAAGTTTCACTGAAGATCTGGAGAAGACCAAAAGCCAAAGGGAGAAAAGAACTATGGAAATATAAATCCCAATGTATAATGAACCAACCAAGGAAGTTTGGTGACATGATCTCACCAAAGGCCCGCGGAACCGCGGCCCAAGCCCACTAATGCCGCGGTTCCGCGGCCATTTAAAGCCCGTGTCGGTGTATTTTTCTTGTGTCGGTGCGTCGGTGCGGGTGTTAGGATTTTCCGTGGGCAAATCTGTAATTGCACATCTGCGAGAGTCTGTAACCCTAGTTTTCATGTTTTCCTATAAATTGTAATCTCAGATCTGTAAAACTCATGCCTCCCTATGCCTCCTTTTAATAATAAAATACAGAATTCTTTATGGAGAGTATCGGTGTTTCTTTTCAATAAGCATGGAGTCCTATTGAAAAGATAAAATAGGGCAATGAAAGCGGTGACGAAACCTTTAATCTCCAAACTTCCCCTAAACCTAACCCTAGCAAGACTTTAATTTAGATTAATTTAGTTTATTGATAGATCTAGGTTTTTTTAGACATAATAAATCAATCCAAACAACATTTGGAATCAACTCGTAAAAATACATTACGAAAATTACACATCTTCGTGGATCGACCCGTATTCACCGGCTAGCTGCAAAGCGACGCCGTTTCTGATTACGGTTAACAAGTATTTTCATACGAATCAAATGGCGCCGTTGCCGGGGATGGCGTAGAACTTTCCTTTTTGCGATTTCGGGTTAATCTTAAATTAAAAACATAAAAATCTAAAAAAATCCAAAAATTATAAAAATATATCAATTGTTATTTTTTTGGAAAGGGTACTTTGTTGTGCAAATCTTGCAGGAACAATCGAGACGGATCTGGAAATTTCCAGAAGGCGAAACAGATCAGGAGATCAGAACAGAGAAGGATTTCAAAAACAGAACAGTACATTTTTTCTGGAGATTTGAACCCTCTAAGTTGCCGTGCTTCCGCGGCCGAAACCATACTTAGATCGCGGAAACGCGGCCATCTTGCTGACTCAGTGCCGCACAAAAATTTTGGGGACTCATGCTAACCATCCCGCCGCGAAAACGCGGCACAAACGCGTTTATACCGCGGAAAGGCGACGGTACAGTGACATCATCTCGTGGAATTTCCTCTGTAAGCCCCTCTGTTTCTTCTCTGTAATTTTTGAAATATTTTTTCTAAAAATTCCTGCAGGATTCTGTGCGCTATAAAAATATTTCCCCTTCCAAATAACAATCTTGTGCAGGATTTGTGCGCCTCGTTTAAAATAGAAAGTGATTGCAAGTAATCTTTTTTGTTGCATATCTTTTATCGAATATCTTTTTGCAACATTTTTTTCCAAATAAAGATTCGTTGTGATATGCTTAAAATAATAACTAATTGCAAGTAATATTTTTCTGTTGCATATCTTTTACTAAAAATCTTTTTGCAACAATTTTCAAATAAAGAAAAAGTAAAAGGATAAATCTTTTATAGAAACTTGCAAAAAATTTTTGCCGCAAACAAATCCTTGCACCACCACAAACCTTCTTTCTTTTTCCTTTCTTCTAACATGGGTACCCCACATAATAAATCACTTGCCGAACTTTGGTATCCCGAACTTAATTTTGCGTCGTATGTCAATTTGTTCGGTCAATTTAAAAACGATCCCTCCATGCCTAAAAAATCTTTGAAAGATCACATAGAGGCGTCCAGGAGAAATAGTTTGACTTTTCAACATACTTTGTGTCAACCGAGTCAACCTTTACCACCTACATATGTTGATACCACTTCTTCAAGTCCTTCTGTCACTCCTAGGCCGATGTCCATTGCTGAGCATATTGCTCAATCTCGCAGTCGATCTTTCACCCCTCTCCACTCGTCTAGTTCTAGGGATCAACACGACTATTCACCTTTTTATCCATATGTTGACCCTACCCCTGCCCAACCACCCACTTCCTACCAGTCATATCCAACCTTCCCACCTTTACTAGACACCGTTTCTACACAGCCTGTTGGGAGTTTTGCATATCCACGCCATTTTGAATCTTTTACCGAAACCCCCTCACCACCTAAGTCTAGTTTGGAAGAGTCGTTGGAAGCGTACATTGCAGCAACGAATAAATTGACTAGGAATGTGGAAGCGTCTTTAGCCGCCCTTATGCAACCTACCGAACCGGTAGCTAGTTTCCCGCTAGCTCAAAAAATTTTAATGTATAAGGAGGCGGTTGGACAGAGTGAGAATGAGAGAGGATTTCCAAATCAAACCTACCCTTACCCAATTGAAGCCCACAACTCCAGTTTTCCATCGAATGTCCTAAATGATTCACTAGTTCAAAATAAAAACGAGTTGTGTGATTTTGTAGTGTTTGATTTGCCGAATTGTGAAGAACCCCTTTCGAGTGAAACCGCACATAATCCGTTTGACCTTTACACCTCCACTCTAGAACCTAAATTGATAAATATCCATGCTTTTGATGAGGTGTCTAAAGAAATTAATTTTCACTTGATTGAGAATATAGACGCCGGGAATATTTCGGATGATAAACCTGTCGATTTGATTGAAATTTTATGTTCAACTCATCATCCCGAGTCATTAGATGTTTCTCCCGAACTTCATATGCGTCTTGATTTTGATGATAATGGCATGGATGAGTTGAATTTTGAGGAGAATTATGATGATAGTATTGAGGAGAGTTTTGAGGATCATATTGAGGTTGAACCATTTTTGTTTGATGTGTCTGATTTTCCAATCCATCCTCTTGAACCTTTAACTAAATCACCCGCCCTCCTTTCCATCGTTCCGACCACGCTTGAAGACTGTGAGCTTGAAAAATTTTCCTTTGAATCTGACACAGTTCTCACAAATGAGTGCCACTTTTTCGGATGATGTTGATGACTCACCGCCCGAGTTTGAGTCCTTTGAGTTTCCAGATGAGTTAGTTGAACCATCAGACTCGGTTGCTTACAGTAGTTTCGAACCATTAATGGAATCTTTCAAGTTCGAGACAGATTACTACGGTGAGAATGATACTATCCCTAATTCACATCCTTTCGTCTTTCCCATTGTTCCGACCGTACAAGAGACCGTTACACTTTCATCTCCTATACCAAGTTCGGCGTACCCAGGTTCTCTTGCGAATCTTGAGGGATTTGATCCCATTTCTCGACGGGTTGATAGGTTAGCGCAATCGCTTTTAACACAACGGTCATCACAAATTGCGCTAATTTATTCACTCGATTTACACCCTCAAGATCGCGCGACCCTTCTTTCTCCTTTCCGCCATTCTGCTCCTCCACCGAGACCATATTCTACCATTCTTCTTTCCACACGGTCTCGCGTGTTTCTCATTTCTTTCTTCTACACCCCATTATTTCACCAACTTAGCCATTACCATGATAAGATTTTTGAATGGTTGGTGCTAATCTTTGGCTTGTGTAAGGCCAAGCTTAAGTTTGGGGGGAACCTTGTTGTATATATGTATATATATTTTTGTTTTCTTTTTCTATAAAAACTAAAAAAAAAAATCAAAACATTAAAAATATAAAAAAATTTATAAATAAATAAACAGGGGAGTGCCGGCATTTTGACCCTCTTGGTGTAGCGTGACAGTGAGGACACTTTCAAGTTTAAGTTTGGGGGTATGCTCGGTACGTCTTCCTCCTTCGCATTCATTTGTACATATTTTTGCATTTGCATACTTATTTGAAAACCCATAAAAATTGAAAATTTTCAAAAATTATAAAAATTAATGTATTCAATTTTGGCTAATTGACTTGAGTTTGACAAATAGGTTAACTGGCTTGGAATAACTAGATCTTAGATTTAGTAAATTAAAAAACCCTAAAAATAACCTTCCTTATAGTTTAGCGGTAGAAAGTATATGTTTTTGTAATTTATTTAGAAATGGGCAAATTTTGAGTTCACTTCTTGGGCTAAGTCAAAGCAAAGGAAAAGTATTGATGTTCTTATTAGAGTATAAGTTTGAAAAATAATTCCTAGTTTAAGTCTAGATTCTGAAAATGTATACCCTACAATTTGCACAATCACGCACCTTGAAACTTGGAATAGTAGAAGAGAACTTGAAATGCTCTTGTCTAAAGTCCTTAGTACAATGAAAATAAAAAAAATATATACATAAGTGTGAATAAAGAAAGAAAAAAAAATGAACACTGATTTTTGTGATTACTTAAGGCTGTAAAAAATAGAAAAATATTTAGCGAGGGTGCTTCATCACCTAGTGCCTTAGACCAACTGGTTTGGGAGTCACTGCTAAAGCCTTGGTTGTTGCAAGACAAGGAAATACGCTTTAAAGTGCTAACGCATCTTGTAATCGGTCGTTGGTACCTCAAGAAGTATTAACGGTCGCATGAAAGATGTGTAAGAAAAATTCAATTAAAAATTCACCAATTAAAAAGTGCTTTAGACAATGGACAAGAGTATGATTGCTTGATTTGAATTTCCAAATGTAGGGGTGATATATACACACACGTGGGGGTATGTGATTGGAGTTTAGTCGAGAGAAAGGAGTGAAAAATAGAACTTGTATCTTTAATAGAGTTGATAGAAACTCCTAAGTGGAGATGGAACCCTAGAAGGAAAACTTAAGAAATGCCGAAAGCTAAGTAAGTCTGCAGAACATATATAATCTTAAGTTAAATGATGAAGAAGTGTGAAGAATACGGGTGGATAGTTTACGGGTCAACGATAATAGAATTCCTTGCTAGAAAGCCTAATTGGAAAACAAAAGTCGAAAAGCCAAGTTGATAGGATTTTGTGGGTGTAATCCGGTGAAAACCCTCAGGAGACAACACTCCTCCTACTAGGGACACCTAGAGGTTTAACGGCTTGTTGCACGTGCTCAGTACAATAGCATTTCCCTGCGAAAGCGCGGTTAGGATTTTAGTGAATAAAAATAAGTTTGCTCGAGGACGAGCAAAAGATAAGTTTGGGGGTATTTGTTCAGACCATAATATTGCATTATCATATTCCCCATTCTTATTCTTTTTATAAATAAACAGGTGCTTTTGACGCATGTCTGCTACATGTTACAGGTTACAGGTTCTTGGACAGAAAACAGTGAAAACGATGTAAAGACAATGAAAAAATGGACTTTTGACCAACAAATAGGAGGATCTTAGTCAAGCCTAGACGAAGGACAGTTCACAATTAACAAGGCAATGCAAGGTCCAAAATTACAAAGCGAACGGTTAAAAATCCATTGCAAATTGTTCACTGAAGATCTGGAACCAATGTAGAAGCCCAATTGATAAAAGAACCAAAGAACCAGAAGCCCAATAAGACCAAGAACAAAACCCTAAATTTTCAGCACGCAATCTTTCTAAACGGCCGCGGAACAGCGGCCCAAGCCTGCTATTACCGCGGTTCCGCGACCATATTGTGCCCGTATGCGGATATTTTTTTACCAAAATGTTTAGCGGCGCTGAAAAGTTGACCTAGTGCTATTTTTGTAAATTTAGACATGCGGATCAAAATGTAACCTAGGGTTTCTATCTCCTATAAATAGAACCCAAATCATTGTATTCTTTTTATGCCTCCCTATGCCTCCTGTTAATAAAATACAAATTCTTTTGGAGAGCATCGGTGCCTCTCTTTAATTCAGAAATTCAGATCTGACAACCCTGCTTTGATGTTTGGAGAGAGCCATCTGTAAGTAATTTAATTTCTTGCCCTAGTGTAGATTTCAATTCCTTGCCCTAGGTAGATTTAATTTCATGCCCTAGGAACTTGTTTAGGGTTTAGCTTTGAGGAAGGATTTTGAGAGATGAGATCTCTCATCCCTTTCTTACCCACCAAATATTTACAATAGGACTCCATGCATACATCCACATACCGCTCCCTACGGCACTCTATCTCTCGAGGTAGCGGTGATACCGTAGTATAAAGGCCCGGGTGTGATGTTTTCCATGGAGGTTAGGGTAAGGATCTCTAAAGGAAGGACAAGAACCTAGAGGAAGGAACACCTTCCCGAACGGATCTAATCCACTTTATTGATAATTACCATAACTCCTCATAGATCTTCATTCGGGTATTGAAAGCGGTGAGATTTAATTACATTTCCAAACCATCCCTAAATCTAGCCCTAGCAAGAATATATCTAGATAATTGCCCTAGGTTAATTCAGTTTTTAGATTTAATAATTAATCCGAACACCCTTCGGAATTAACTCGTAAGCGCGAATCGGAAATTCACAAAATCCCTGTGGACCGACCCGCACTCACCGGCTAGCTGCAAAGCGACACCGTTCTTGATTGCGGTTACAAATATTTTTGATCTATCTTTTAGAAAGCGCAAGCACGCTAAATCATTTAATCAAATGGCGCCGTTGCCGGGGATGGCGTAAAATTCTTTCTGTGTAATTTCGGGTTGATATAAATCTTAAAATTATAAAAATCTGAAAATAAAAAAAAGAAATAAAAAATTATCAATTTTGATCTGTTTGAAGGGTTATCTTTTGAATCTTGCAGGAACAGCAAAGAATCGCGGATCTGGAAATTCATAGAGGGCAAAACAAAATAAATCATATCAGAACAGAGAGGGAAGATCACAACAAAGCCACACAAGTTTTTCCAGACGCTGATCTCCTCTTTCCGCCGCGTTTCCGCCGCATAAAAGAGTCCAAGACCGTGGTTCCGCCGCGAGTTTGACACGTCAGCGCTCCCAATTTTGCTGGTTTGTTTTCTCCTTCTCCCCTCTGTCAACCACCATATATCTTTTGTGAAAATTTTCTGCAGGATTTCTTTGCGCTAAAAAAAAATTCTTTCTCCCCTTCTAAATAACAGATTTTCTGCAGGGTTCTTTGCGCCGCGCTAAAAATTGATTGCAAGTGAATTTTATTGTTTTGCATAATTTAATCGGACTCTAAGGGGCTAATTGACCAAACTCAGATTGGATGGGGATTTCATCACCCTTCCCAGGACCCCAGAAAACACTTAAAGCATTTTGCATTAACCACAGTTAATTAAAAAAGACTAGACTCAGACCTAAGGACATCGAGCCCAATAGGAAAAGGACTAGTATAGGAATCGGCCGTTTATCCTAACTGACATTGCGGTGTCTAGGCTAGTGGTTATTAATTAGGCCCACTGTAATGGTGGTTCCTTCCCATTTACCTGGCCGTACTTGTCCGTGAAGAGGCGGTTTGAGATCCTATTTCTAGCCCTAGTTAGGAGCTGTCTAGCAGACCTAGGTGACCCTAGATCTAGGCCTGATTGTGCATGTGTGGTTGATACATTTGTGTCACGAGTCCCATTTCCAAAAACCTTTTTGCAAAACTCTCACATAAAAAAAAAAGAGAAAAATCTTTTCAAAACTTGCAACTTGTCGATAAGAAACCTTGCAACTCACTTCCATCACTTCCCTCCATTGACGTTATCTTACCCCCACATTCTGTTTTTCTTTTTTTTTCTGACTACACTACTTCTTTAGTGTATGTCACTTTGGACTAGGGATACTAACGCCCGATTAGTCCGTGTTTCGTAGGTACCGACCGACGAACCCTTCGTCGACATTCCGTCCATTTCCTTACCTCCACCTTCAAGTTCTTCTTTCGAAGGTATGTCGGGATTCAACCCCAACGATACCTTACCGACGGGAATGATTTCACCTCCGTTAGGTGCGAATAACCCGAATCTTCCGCCTGTTGTAGCGCCTGCACGAGTTGCGCTCCAGGATCTCTTCTACCCCGTTCGCACTTCTTTACCTACATGTCTTTCACCCCCACCGGCAAATGGGGACAACTTTGAAATAAAACCACATTTCATCAATATGCTGCCAAAATTTCATGGTTTGGAATCCGAAGATGCATATATCTTTATCAATAAATTCCAAAACGTTTGCGCTATGATGAAAACGACCCAATTAAGTGATGACGCTATAAGGCTAAGGGTCATTCCTTTCACCTTATGTGACCTAGCCGAGAAGTGGCTATATAGCACCGCATCACATTCCATTAGAAATTGGGACGAGTTTGTGAAAGCTTTTCTGAAAAAGTTCTATCCTCATCACAAAACTGCTAGAATCCGTAACGAGATTATACAATTTTCACAGCTTCCTTCCGAACCATTTTGGAAGTGCTTCGAGAGATTTAAAGACCTACTTATTCAATGCCCTCATCATGGGATCGAAAGTTGGCAACTTTGCCAAACATTATACGAGGGATTGAACTCGGCAACGAAGCAGTTGCTAGAAACCATATGTCAAGGCCATTTTCTCTCCAAGTCTAGCGACGAAGCGTGGCAGTTTCTTGAGGATCTTAGTGAGCAAACAATTCAGTGGGAGAGTACCAAGAACACATCATCTTCTAGTGGTCAATCTAGGGCAGGCATACATCAAGTAGATATGTCGATTGCTATGAAGGCCGAGATGGCCGCACTTATGAAAAAGCTAGAAGCCATTGAGACCAAAATCTCATCGTCTTCTCCTGCCTCTGTTTTACCTCCACGAACTGTTTGTGCTTGTTGTGCGAATCCATCGCATCTAACCGAAGAGTGTCCTTATAATGCACCTATTCAAGGACAAGATCAAGTCAATGCTGCATTTCAGCAACGACAAAGAAACGATCCGTACTCTTCGACATATAATCCGGGGTGGAGGAGTCACCCAAATTTCACTTGGAACCAAAATCAACAAGTCCAAGGAAATAACAATTTTCAAAGACCTCCTCCACAACAACAACAAGCACCTCCACAAACTCAAAACTAGCAACCTTTCCAACAACAACCTTATACAAATCAAACGAACAATTTGGTTCAACCAAATGATGATAAGGTTATCTCGCTAGAAAAAAGTCTAGATGCATTTCTCAAGCAATCTACTGAATCCGCAGCAAGATTTGAAAATTATGTTCAGTCTTTGATGAATAACAATGCTTCACACGATCAAAGTATCAAATCTATTGAGGCACAAATTGCACAATTAACTGCTGTATTGAGCGAGAGAGAAAAGGGAAAGCTTCCATCTCAACCATTGCCAAATCCCGGCCACACACAGAACGCATATCCCAATGACAATGTAAATGCGGTGACCACGTTGAGATCCGGAAGAGTGTTACAAAATAATGTGGGAACTAGTGATGACATCCCCGCCGGTAGTTCTTCTTCTTCTTCTTCTTCTCCATCGTCATCTTCCCCTTCTTCATTTTCTTCACTTTCTTCTTCACATTTTTCTTTAGAGCCTATTCTCCACCGTTCACACGGCTCTACTTCTTCTAACTCGAACGGACCCATTTCTCACAACACGAACACATCCACACTGGGATCCGTTCCTACTCCACATTCTACTCCACAGACATTTGACTCAACAAATTTTCAAAATGCTCCATTTCCAAACAGGTTGAGTCCCAATAAACCAACTGCACAAGTGGAGAAGATTGTGGAATTATTTAAGCAGGTTAGCATAAATATACCTCTCTTGGATGCAATCCAAAAAGTCCCTTCATACGCAAAAATCTTAAAGGGCTTATGCACCTCGAAGAGAAAGGCATCTCAAGTACCCAAGAAAGTGCTAGTGGCTAGTGCAGTGAGCAATGCTATTAACCACCATCAAACCTTACCCCAAAAACGAAAGGACCCCGGCTGTCCTACGATTTCAATCACAATTGGGGATAAGAAAATTAATCGAGCACTTTTAGATCTTGGGTCTAGTGTTAACCTGATTCCCTACTCCGTGTACGAACAATTAGGGGTTGGAGAGTTGAAACCCACTCGTTGTACTCTCCAAATGGCTGATCGTTCAATCACCCATCCAAGGGGTCAGCTAGAGGATGTGTTGATCAAAGTTGGGGAGTTCATATTCCCCATTGATTTTATTGTTATGGATACACAACCTGTTGCTAACCCAAGAAACCAAATTCCGGTGATCCTAGGTCGACCATTTTTGGCCACTTCCAATGCTGTAATAAACTGTCGCAATGGCTCCATGACCCTATCCTTTGGGAAGATGTCTAGTGAATTCAATATTTATAAGATGGGAAGTCTGCCCCCCGTGCCTAAAACTAGTACACGAGAAGTTTGCTCTATTCACGAAATCACGCAGGAGGACTGCAAGCTTGAAAGATTCTTGTTTGATGAAAACAGTTTTGACGCCACTAGTGCGTCCCTCCTTGAGCCTATCACCGTTGACACAACCGATATGGATTATGAATGTTTCACTTTTTCGGATGATGACGACTCACAGCCCGAATATGAGTCTTTTGAATTTGTGGATGAGTTAGTTGAACCATCCGAATTGGTTGTTTGCAGTGATTTCGAACCTGTGTTGGAGTCCTTTGAGTTCGAGGTAGATTCCGCAATGATTCTTTCGCCTCCGAAACTCGAACTCATGTCCTTACCGCCTCACCTTGAATATGCTTACATAGATGAGAATGAGACATTTCCCATTATCATATCGGCTTCTCTAGCCCTTGAGCAAGAGAACGCCATTTTGATGGTCTTACAAGATAGGCGGCAAGTTTTCGGTTGGACTATGGCGGACATCGAGGAGATCGGTTCCCTTATAATTGAATATCGTATGAAATTGATGGATGATGCCACGTTAATAGAGGACCCACAGGAACAGTTTAGGGATATTGTGGTTAGTCAACCTCCTCTTTTAGAAGTTGAACCACCCCCATTTCTTTTAATAAGCTACGAGAATGCCAATATTCCACTGATTGCTGATCATTCGCATTCTCGTTTTGATTCAGCACCACCTCTTGTCTATTCACCTCCATACCTTCCATACCACCACTTCTATCTTCCCCAATTCTTTTTGGACCGCCACAACTTATTCTTCCACCAACCAATACTCTTTACTGATAAATTTTTCAACTGGTTGGTGTTGACGTTTGGTCTATGCAAGGTTTGGCAGTAATGTCTAACGTAGTTTAAATGAAGTTTGGGGGAGGGCCTTTCTGTATATATTTTTGTTTTCCTTAACAATAAAAATTTATAAAAAAATTATAAATAAATAAACAGGGGAGTGCCGGTATTTTGACCCTCTTGGTTTAGCATGACAGTGAGGATACTGTCAAGTTCAAGTTTGGGGGTATGCTCGGTACGTCTTCTTCCTTCGCATTCATTTGTACATATTTTTGCATTTGCATATTTATTTGAAAACCCATAAAAATTGAAAAAAAATTCAAAAATTATAAAAATAATTGTATTCAATTTTGGCTAATTGACTAGAGTTTGACAAATAGGTTAACTAGCTAGGAAAAACTAGATCTTAGACATAGTGAATTAAAAACCCCAAAAATAACATTCCTTAAAGTTTAACGGTAGAAAGTATATGCCTTGTAGTTTATTTAGAAATAGGCAAATTTTGGGTTCAGTTCTTGGACTAAGTCGAAACAAGGGAAGAGTATTGATGTTCTTATTAGAGTATAAGTTTGAAAAATAGTTCCTAACTTAAGTCTAGATTCTGAAAATGTATACCCTACAACTTGCATAATCACGCACCGTGAAACTTGGAATAGCAGAAGAGACCTTGAAATGCTCTTGTCTAAAGTCCTTAGTACAAATAAAAAAAGAAAAAAAAAGGGTGAATAAAGAAAAAAAATGGACACTGGTTTTTGTGATTACTTAAGGCTGTAAAAAATAGAAAAATATTTAGCGAGGGTGCTTCATCACCTAGTGCCTTAGACCAACTGGTTTGGGAGTCACTGCTAAAGCCTTGGGTGTTGCAAAACTAGAAAGTATGCTTTAAAGTGCTAACGCACCTTGTAATCGGTTGTTGGTACCTCAAGAAGTATTAACGGTCGCATGAAGGATGTGTAAGCGAATTTCATTTAAAAAATTCACTAAGTGCTTTGGACAATGGACGAGAGTATGATTGCTTGATTTGAATTTCCAAGTGTAGGGGTGATCTATACACACACGTAGGGGTATGTAATTGGAGTTTAGATGAGAAAAAGGGATGAGGACTAGTACTTGTATCTTTAGTAGAGTTGATAGAAATTCCTAAGTAGAGATGGAACCCTAGAAGGAAAACTTAAGAGATGCCGAAAGCTAAGTAAATCTATAGAACATATATAATCTTAAGTTAGATGATAAGGAAGTGTGAAGAATGTGGGTGGATAATTTGCGAGTCAAAAGATAATAGAATTCCTTGTTAGAAAACCTAATTGGAGAACAAAAGTCAATGGGCCAAGTTGATAGGATTTTATGGGTGTAATCCGCTGAAAACCCTCAGGAGACAACACTCCTCCTACTAGGGACACCTAGAGGTTTAACGGCTTATTGCACGTGCTCAGTGCAATCGCGTTTCCCTGCGAAAATGCGGTAAGGATTTTAGTGAATAAAAATAAGTTTGCTCGAGGACGAGCAAAAGATAAGTTTGGGGGTATTTGTTCATACTATAATATTGCATTATTGTACTCCCCATTTTCATTCATTTTATAAATAAACAGGTACTCTTGACGCACGTTTGTTGCATATTACAGGATTTAGGTTCTTGGAGCGAAAACGGTGAAACAGACAAAAGATGATACAAAAAGAGGGACTTTTGACCAACAAGTAGAAGGACCCTAGTCAAGCCTAGACAAAGAACAATTCACAAGTGTACAAGGCAACGCATGGTCCGAAATGTCAAAGGAAACAGTTAAAAGACCACTACAAGTTTCACTGAAGATCTGGAGAAGACCAGAAGCCAAAGGGAGAAAAGAACTATGGAAATATAAATCCCAATGTATAATGAACCAACCAAGGAAGTTTGGTGAGATGATCTCACCAAAGGGCCGCGGAACCGCGGCCCAAGCCCACTAATGCCGCGGTTCCGCGGCCATTTAAAGCCCGTGTCGGTGTATTTTTCTTGTGTCGGTGCGTCGGTGCGGGTGTTGGGATTTTCCGTGGGCAAATCTGTAATTGTACATCTGCGAGAGTCTGTAACCCTAGTTTTCATGTTTTCCTATAAATTGTAATCTCAGATCTGTAAAACTCATGCCTCTTTTCAATAAATAAAATTCAGATCTATTCTGTTTTCTTGCTTGGAGGGAGCCATCAAATTAGTAAGTAATTTGATTTCTTTGCTTTTTATTCTATTTTAATTAGTATGTTTTATCATCCCCTAATGAGCGAGTAATCTCCTCGCTTGTTAGGGTTAGCCTTAGGGAAAGGTTTGAGAGATGAGATCTCTCACCCCTTTCATGCCCCTTCACAAGAATTAGAACTCCATGCATACACGCACAACCACTCCCTACGGCACCCTACCCCTCAAGGTAACGGTGACACCGTAGTATAAAGGCCCGGTTGCGCGTGTTTTCTATGGGGGTTAGGGTAAGTATCGATAAAGGAAGGATAAGAATCTAGAGGAAGAAACATCTTCCCAAAAGATTCTAATCCACTTTATTGATAATTACACCAACATCTAATAGATCTAAAATAGGGCAATGAAAGCGGTGAGGAAACCTTTAATCTCCAAACTTCCCTTAAACCTAACCCTAGCAAGGCTTTAATTTAGTTTATTAATAGATCTAGGTTTTTTTAGACATAATAAATCAATCCAAACAACATTTGGAATCAACTCGTAAAAACACATTAAGAAAATTACACATCTCTGTGGATCGACCCGTATTCACCGGCTAGCTGCAAAGCGACGCCGTTTCTGATTACGGTTAACAAGTATTTTCATACGAATCAATGTTCGATATTTGTTTTGTGCACCTTGTGCACCTGATTTGATTTTGCGCATGTTCGGCACTTGATATTGGATTTCATGATTTCGTGCACGATGGATGCACCTGATTTGGATTTTCGCGCATGTTGGGCGCATGTTTTGAAGTGTGATTTTGGTGCACACCAGATGCACTAAATCGAGATTTTTCGTGCATGTCAGATGCACCTGATTTTGCTGTCAGGCACACATGTTGCCTATGACAGATATTTCGTGCACACCTGATGCACTTAGATGTTGTTTCTGTGCATATGTATGGCACATATTTGGATTTTGATTTCCGTGCTCACAAGACGCACGTAGTATTCATACGCGTATTTTGGGGATTGATTTTTCTTATAGAGCAGTACGTTTTTATGATATTGCTATGTGTTTTCGTACTGAGCAGGACTAGTCAGAGGACAGTACCTGAATATATTTTACTTGTATAGTTTCGAGTTATATCATATTGGTTTTGATTTGGATTTGGTATTGATGTCTTCCCCATGACTCCGATGATTGCGGCATGCTTGACGGAGTTCTGGTTTGAGTTATATGCTCATTTTTCATGCGCATGCGTTGCGCTACGATTTGTTTTATGTATTTATGATTTCGGAGCACCGGCGATTTGATGGTTTTGGCTGAAATATTTTAGTATTTGGGGGACATTTTAATTTAAATTCGGGGACCGAATTTCTTTAAGGGGGGAAGATTGTAACGTTTTGAAAATCGTTTCGGTGAAATTTCGAAAAAACGGTAAAATAAGAGGGTTTTCTGTAAAAAGTCAAAATGCAAATATCTTTATTATAAAATTAAATATACATATTCTAGCTATGTAATTTCTAGTATTTGGGGTTTATTGAGTCACTGCTGAAATTTCAAATTTTCTGAAAATTTTTCCGAAATTAATTATTTTAATATTATTTTAAGCCGGTAAGAAATTACATTAAATTAGCGATAAATACAAATTTAAATGGGCTAATTTTAATCTTTAAAATCATGTTAATTAAAATCTAGTTGTAATATAATTTTTTAGTATTTTATTTCAAGTTTTAATTGATTTATTATATGGAAAACAAAAATATAGTTATTTTGAACTAAAACTTGCAAATATGGTATTGTGGGGGGGGTCTTTTTGCATAGAATTTTTTTGTAAAGTCTCTCACACTCACCCTCACTCCCCTTGGCCGGCCCCACAATATTGTAGCAGCCTAAGAATTTTATTTTCCTCTTTTTGACCTTAAATCATGTGAGAAATGGGTTAAAATAAGGTTTTTATATATAGTAAAGTAGGTGGGGGTATTATGGTAATTTGGGAGGGGCTTTGACTTGGATTCTTTTCCACAACTCCCCCACACCTCTCCCCACTCCCTCCTCAGCCGAAATTCTGCTACAACAGCCCCCATCTTTTTCCCCCATTTTCCATCTTTTTTGCTTCAAAAATTGCCTCAAAATCCGTCAAATAAATCCCAAAATCCAAATCCAACTCCTACCCATTTCTCATTAGCCAAACTTACATGGATCTAGGAGCATGGAAGCTACTTTTGGAGGCTAGAATTTGCATGCTAGATCCTTGATCTTGTGAGGTATAAATCAAGACCTTTTGTTAAATTGTTGTTTGAATACCTTAAATCAAGCATTATTAGTTATTAATTTGGGTTTAATTGTATGTTTGGAAAAACTTAGTAAGGGTTTATGAAATTCAAGTTAGGTTTTTGTGTATGTAATTGTGGTTGCAATTGTAGTTCTTCATATTGTGAAATGAAAACCTAATCAAATTTCTAGTTGCAAATTGTTAGTTTGGAATTGTAATATTTAAGTTATATTGCTAGCTTGGTTTTTGTAAACCATGAATTTGATTATGAGAAAAATATAATTAGGTTTTTTCATGACTTCATTAACATTATTAAGTGTATTTTAATACTTTAGTTCATGAAAATCCAAGCTAGATTGTAGTTTGTGCATTTTGCTATAAAATTGTTAAAATTGGTTAATATTGCAAACTAGGTTTTTGAAATCGAATTAAATTGTGGGTTTAAAATTTACATAATGGTTTCTATGGCATAATTAAGATATTAAGTTATCATCTTGGTCACTAGAATTGTTAAAACATCATGTTTTGTACAAAAACGGCGAATTGTGCTTACTAGATTTTCGGAAAAATGACTTTTTAAGTGAAATTGGGGTTTTTGTGAATTTTAACCTATTTTATATTAAAATTAGTGTTCGTGAATGTGAAAATGAGTGTGTTGGGAGTTTTCTCGATGGTTTGGCGTTTGTACGCCGACGTCGAGGGTTTTTGGGTCGATTTGCGAAAGCAACCATAGGTTTTGACCTATGTGGGATTCGTGCGTCGTTTTGGTCATGAGTCGGATTTTAATGCGGTATGGTGCGTTATGATATGTAGGTATCCCATGTGGACTTCGAGACGACAAGCAAGCGCGTGGCGATGTCGGCACCGGCGAATGAGGACCAGGTGAGTAGATTTATATCTACGGGGAGAAGTCGGGTGGATGGCGTATAGCACCCCCGCAGTCCGTGGTGGTGTATACGGATGCGTATACACACCAACAATTAGTATATGTTATTTGGGATTAATAACGATGTTAGGATGGATATTGGTGTGTTGGATTACTTTAGTGTTGCGAACCCTAGGGTAGTGTTGCACTACACATACACACATACATACTTGCATACATTCCTTTTTATATATGCTCATGAGATTCTTTATAGTTATGTGTTCACATGGGTATGGGACTATGTGTTCACATACGGATTTGAGGATGATACTTGGGATTGAGCTGAGTCGATGAGATTTGTTTTGTGGTTGTGATATCGGTGATATGGCAGGATTCATACTTGAGGTACGTCCTGGTGTTATAGCGGATCTTGGGGCGGCGATATGGGTGAATAGTGTTATAAATAAAATGGTCGACATGTGATCGTGATATGAGGCATGATATGCTAGGATATTGATATTAGGCCGTATCGGGCGATGTATACCCTTGATGATGTTATGTGCTGACGGTATCGGTTTGTACGAGATTGTCGATCTGTAGTCAGATCATGAGTATATTGAGGATATTAGTATTGTACTAGACATAGGTCAGTACCCTAGACTATGATCTTGAATAAAGAGGATACCAGAGGAATGGTGTGAGGAATATGATATTGACCCGTACCTAGATTTGGGGATGCCGTACGACGGATTTACGTACGAGCTATATCTTGATAATTGATCCGTACTCTTGACTTGGGATGGCTGATTGTAGATATGGTATCGGATATGATATTATTGAGGCGGGATCACTGACTAATATATATACAGGTATGTATATGGATCGACTCAGATGTTAGGCGGTTTCCTTACCTGTAGTCCAGCTTGTTAGCTTAGCCCTTTAGTTTAGTTTAGTTGTTAGATTAGATTCGATTCTTACCTATTTCAAAAACTAACGAATCGTGGGTATTTTAAAAGACAGCCCAAGGGATCCTACGGATATTTCAAAAGACGTATCTTTTCATAAAAACACCGTAGCCTCTATTTTCAAAACCCCATGATTCGTGTTATTTCAAAAGGCACCATTTGTAGGACTTATATTAGATTAATGCAGGTTAGTTACAGTTGCGTCTAGTATTCAGCTCCCGCTTATTATTGTGGTTCGCTTCGCATCGCATACTTATGTTATAATTTCTTATTGCAATGTTGATATCATATTGTTAGGACACCAGCACCATTACCGATGATGCGTATGTACCACGTACACTTACTTGCCGGCTCACACACATCTTCATCGGTAATTGCCATGTCACGTACACCTTAGAAAATATTATTGCTTGACTTAGCTTGTTAGTTAGTAATTTGACATGATATTAGTGTGCCTGCCTTATATGCCAGCTTAACATTGTAGTATTTACTTGTCACTTCATGCATACTGTTATTCATTGTTATGCCTCTATTTATGGTTTTTACATGCTATTGATGATTTGGATTCGGATTTCCATGAAATTTTCTGGATTTGGGGGGGAAACCGCAAAACTTATATAAACTGATTTCTCTCTTTTTAAATAAAAAGTGCGGTTTTTCCTATGATGTATGAGTCGTCCACCATGAGTTTGCTGATGAATTTTGAGACCCGATTCGAGGAGACGGAGGAACCGTTTCGGGTACATGGTGGACCCGGTAAGGTACCCCGGGGCAAGAAGCGCGTGATGATGACGATGTGAGCCTGGCAGGGGAGCACTACCTACCGGTGATTTTACCCGACGCGTCGGATATCCGGAGGATACCGTCGTGGTCTTGAGATGGATGGTAGGGGCCGGTCTGGACTGACGGCGCCCTAGATATTGTGATTGAGACATTGAGATTTCGAGATATTGAGGTACAGAGACTGTGATACAGAGATATCGAGATATTGGGATTACGTTTTGTGCCGATGCTAGGCACTGTTTTATGCTGATTTCATTATGATACCTCATTTTAAAAATACAAAGGAAATCTCACTAAATTATGAAAACAGTTCTTCATTTACATGTATTCTATTTTCATGCATTCATACCTCATTCATATGATATATTGCTACTTGAGGCACTGACACGGGCACATGAGATTACACTCGGGTTAGATATTTACCCTAGCCTTGTTATAGGCTAAGTGTTATTCATATTGAGGATATATTATGATCATTGACCTAGGTTGCGTTATTTATGCGATTTCTGTGCGTAGATATTTTTCTATTCACGAGTTGGCAACTCAACCCCGTTGTGCCCCAGTTTCTTGCAGGTTTGCCGTACAGGTTTCATTACGGCTTTGCGGGCATAGTTTCCTTCGGGTGATTTGCTAATAGATGGGTTTACTTGTATCGTATCCCCATTATATATTTTGTATATCATTATTCTGTTGTATCTAGAAGTTCCATCAACCAAACATGTATTTATTTGAGATAGAGTCCAGTGATATTTATTCTTTCGACCTTAGAGTCGCGCGTTGTATTTATGTGGTTTTCTTATGGTTTTTGAGTTTCCTTTTGAATTTTGATCCTCGCCCTTGGCGTTGTATATTATATTGCTTGTGTGGTTGTGACCGTCGATTGACGAAGAGCTAGCTCCCGCTTGGGGATGCCTTTTTATTGATTTCGTATACTATTCATGTTGTATCCCATTTGGGGGCCAATATTTTCAAAGGAGACTCTGCCGAAATTTTCGGGAAATTTTTGATGTTTTTAAAACCGTCTAATTCGGCTTATGCTATTGAAACTACTTGCTTTAAGTTGGTTTTTCCTGCACTCTACATCTTTCTTGGTTTGGATTTCTGGGTTTTCGGTTTACTTAGATTACGTACGCCTCGAGACGTTCGTAGTTTAAGTGTCGGTCATGTTCCGTACTTTCGGGTCGTGACAATATGGGTCGATCCGGACTGACGGAGCCCGTGGGCCGATCCGGACTGACGGAGCCCGATGTTTGAGGATTTACGTGCCGATGCTGGGCACGGGTTTCATGATGTTTTCGAGTGTCGATGCTAGACACTCAGGTTCCATGATTTTGATGTGTCGCGAGGGACACACGTTGATTTATATCCTCATATTTTCATGCATATGCTTTTATGACTTTTACATGCATGATGTTGTTATGTCATTGGTTGACACGTGGACGAGATCCACATGCATACAGACATTGATTTCATTGTTTGATGATATCCACATACTTATAGACTTCATTATATAGTTGACATTGATTCATGTTGATTACATTGATCATACCTTATATTTATGATATGTTGCTACCTAAGGCTCTAACACGAGTACTTGGTATTACACTGATGTATAGATGTTTATCCTTGCCACCTTATCATGCTTCAGACCTTATCATATTGAGGATATATACTACAGATCGTATTTGACCTAGGATTGAGTCATACATATGATTTCTGCTCTGTGATGTTTTCTACTCACGAGTTGGCAACTCATCCCCATTGTGACACACTTTCTTGCAGGTTATGCCGTACAGGTTCTATTGCGGCTTTGCTGGCACACTGCTTCCTTTCCGGGTAATTTGCTTTGGTCGGTGGGTTCACTTGCATCATGACCACCATTGTACTCATTTATTTCCAGTTGTATCTAGAAAAATTCCATCAACCAGACTTGTATATTTGTTTCAGACTTAGAAAACCATTTGTATATTCTTTCGACCGTAGAGTCGCGCTTGTATTATTAGTATGGTTTTCTTGATGTTTCTGAGTTTCCTTTTGAGTTTGATCCTCACCCTTCGGCGTTGTATATTATATTGCTTGCGTGGTTGTGACCGTCGATTGACGAAGAGCTAGCTCCCGCTTGGGGATGCCTTTTATCATTGTACCTATATTATTCATGTTGTACCCCGTTTGGGGCCAGTATTTACAAAGGAAATTCTGCCGAAATTTTCAGAAAAGAATTGAGATTTTAAAATGCATATTCGGCTTATGTTATTTAAAACCCCTTATTTTAAAACAAGTTTTCTTCACTTCTTTCTTTAAATGGTTTAGATTTCTGGAATTTCTTGGCTTACTTGAATTAGATGGGGTCCTATAGACTTCATATGATTCAAGTGCCAGTCACGTGCCATTTCGGGTCGTGACATTACAACAACCCTCTAGCAGAGTCATATACACGTGCACTTCTAGAGCTAATTTAGAACAACCTTATACTCATCATCTTGCCAGATCTCATAGTCTAGAATAGCAGTAGAGGCAAGCTTGAGTCATCAAAAACCTCCCTGTCACCATCATTGAGGAGACCGAAGCACCTCTCGGGTGGCTGAGCTTACCTACCAAATCTGCAGAGTGGCTAATGGATTTTCGAATCCAATTGAATTCTCAGGTTCTACTAAATTTTTAGTAATCGTTTGTAGTTCTGGAATCACTTCCAGTTCTACCATACTTCCACTAATGTTTTCTGAAAAGAATCAATTTTACTAAAACGGGTGGAGACTCAAGAACAATATAACTATTGATCTTCCAAACGGTAGGATGTTAACCCTTGTCAAAGCCCAGGATAACCCACAAACTACCATTACTGAAACGTGCCTTGATTTTATCTAGAATCTGGTTTTAAGCATAAGCCGGACAACTCCATATACCTTAACATCATTAAGATATGAATCCATTCTATATCTAATATAGAAACAAATGCACTAATTTAATTGGAACCAGATTCAAAATACATGCAGCCGTTTCCAGTGCATATCAACTAAGTAGAAGAAGGCCAAGCAGCATTACTCATCAAGGAGCGTACTCACATATGAGTATCCTGAGAGAGAAGCAAGTTCTCAAAACTATTACATACGACGGAATACCTAGCACAAGTATCTACATCTTCGATCATCTAGAAGAATCCTGATACTTGCAACATATTCTCTACCTTATTCTTATACCTATAACTTCTCAAAATTTGGACCTTATATTTCAACGAAATACTTGTCTGAAACTAGAGAAGTCATGAATAAACAGAATATAGTACGAGTACCAACCCTTTTGTCCTAACGGACAACATACAATACTTTGTATAAGTCCACTAAGTTTAATAACTCAAACCCTGTGCGTCGTAGGTTGAAAAATTGTACTATGGTTAAGAAGAATTACACCGTTGTTGAATGTTCCTTACCTAACCATCATCTGATATAGGTAAATGTCATGGACATAATTTCAAAAAGTTATATCTCATTTTATAAAATAAACGTACAGATATATCAGTTTGAAATTGGTGCATAACAACGGATATTCAAAACCAAATATTTGTCGTTAGGCAAAAGTCAGGTGATTTCCTCAAATATCACCAATTACAAAGAATTCTGATATATATTCAGGATCTAATCATCCAATTCCCAATATCTTAATCCCACTCATCATCTGTAACACCATACAGATGTGAGAATCAAGTCTGGTAAATACATACCCTGGAGTCAGAATCTGATTAGAAAAACAATTTTCAATTAACATCACACAGTAAAACTGAAACATGAAAATGTTTCGAAGGTGTAGCCGGGTATTCCTAGTAATGCCTCTTCCACTATCCAGATTCATGACAGTAATCGTATACTTCCTTGCCCTCACTCCAATCCCTTTATATGTCTTTACTTATTACCTTCTGTACACCACACTTAGGCCAATTGGTTTTCTTCCTTCCCTACCTTTCGGCACCTGCCTATGGTTTGGAAGAAGACTATCCAATAAGTGTAATAGATGTACTCTCCAAATACCAGGAACCCTCACAACCTGAGAGAAGGTAAAGAGAAAAGATAACTGAATAATCCTTATTCTATTTCTCCAGAACCAGAATCCATCCTCGATCAGAAACAAGTTTTTTCGAGTTCATATGTAACTATACGATGGCATATCTAATCAATATGGATCTTAGTAGTGATACGGAGTGTTCTGGAGAAATGCAAAGGTGAAATAGGAGTGGCAGGGGATATACGCGGCTTCGTCGTGAATGATAGTAGTCGCAATTTCCTTTGCCCTAACTCTAATCCTTTTATATGTCTTTACTTATTACCTTCTGTACACCATTCTTAGGCTAATTGGTTTTCTACCTTCCTTACCTTTCGGTACCTGCATATGGTTTGGAAGAAGACTATCCAATAAGCGTAATAGGTGTACTCTCCTAACACCAGGAGCCCTCGCAACGTGAGAGAAGGTAAAGGGAAAAGACAACTGAATAATCCTATTCTATTTCTCTAGAACCAAAATCCATCCTCGATCAGAAACAAGTTTCTTTGAGTTCGTATGTAACTATAAGATGGAATATCCAAGAAATGTGGATCTTCGTAGTGATACGGAGTGTTCTAGAGAAATGCAAAGGGAAAGTAGGAGCGGCAGGAATATATGCGACTAAATGACAATCCAAAAGCCAAAGTGTTTAAGAAGTTTCGGTTAACTTGGTTCATGAGTTTTAATTTAAGGTCGGGTCATGGTCGCAGCCAAAGAGAGAGAGAAAAGAAACACTCAGCGTACACTCTAACCTAAATTAGATTGGTTAATCACTTTATGTAATCAGGATGGCTTACACTGTTTCCTCGAATTCTCCTTCAAACCCTAAAGGGAGAATTAGTTGGGACCATCTAAAATCACCTGAGAAGTAACACCTACTCATCAGTGGGAATCGGGATCCAACATCATCGCATGATTACTTGATAGAAGCCACTCAAGTCACCACACTCCAGAAGGTATGCGCATGCCTGGCAAGTTCCCTGTATATTTGAAACTCCCGATGTGGTTTTTACCCCTAACGGTTTATGACCTTGACTAGGTCAACATATCATAAACCGCTAGTCAAGTTCAACCCGTCATTATCCAAGATTAATTTAGACCCACCAGCATATACCCTTGACTAGGTCAAATTGGTTATGCGGCTGTCCTAAATAATCGCAACACCTGCAACAAACAATCACCACTCAGCTATCGAACACTACATCTTGACTAGGTCAAAATACGCAGCATGAATACTAAGTAATACCTGTAAGAAATGACGGAGGGCTACGACTGGGTTTTTGGCGAAAAACCCTTTAACGTAGTGAACTTGATATCGTTTAATGAACCCGAGTGGTTTTACAAATATATAGTGACGCAAACTTTTGCTAAAGAGGTCACTCCCTGTGAAGGGATCTCGGCTTTTTCCTCATTGAATGAGGTGCAGGATAATCCTAACTGAATACCATGATGCAAAGCAAAAGAATCGACTATAGTGAAATTATTACAATGACGCAAACTTTTTCCCAGGAGGTCACTCCCAATAAAGGGATCTCGGCTCTTACCTCGTCGAATGAGGTGCTGGATATTCATAACCGAATACCGCTATGCAAGGCAAAAGGAAACGTCTGTAATGTCAGCTTTTCAAAAATTTGTTCCAACAACATCATATATGTTTGTTTTCCTTACATTAATCGGAATTAATGCAGTCCCATCTGTTAGGGTTTCCTTAGCACCACTACTAGGGTTTGGTAGCAACACACATGCCATATTTAAAAATTATAGGGTGCTAAAGAAAACATCCTAAGGATCATACTAGAAAAGCTAGGGTAACAAGACTTTTAACACCAACACAAGTAGTAAAAGGCTAGGGTTTTAGAATACAACCTTTGTAGCTCCCAACGCTAGACTCCTTGACCACTTGAGAGTTTAAAGAAGCTCGCTTGAGATCCTCTAGGTCCACGACGATCCACCCGGAGTCCTCTTTGTCCAAGCTAGATGCCTCACTAGATCAAGAGAAGAAGTTGAAGCCAACACTCTAAACTAATGGGCAAGAGTAGTGTAGAATGGTGATGTGGTTTGTTTTCTCACTTCAAAACCCTAACTTGATCACTCTTTTGTTCACTACTAAAAGCTAGAGAGCAAGAGAGTGAGGAGGAAGAAGATGGCAAGATGAAGAGCTCAAAGATAATGATAGGCTTAGAGATAAAAAATGAGAAAAGAAAATATATATATTTTCTTCTTCTCACCTTTAACTCTAGTTAATAAATATCTAGATATTTCATTTGGATGCAAAATGGCCATGGAAATTAACTCAAGGTTAATGCAAAGGTTAATAAGTGAATAAAATAATCAAGCATGATAGAATTTCCATTTCCATTTTCTTTTATCCAAAAAGAAATATCAACATATTTATAAGTGTGTGAGTCTTATATTGCCACCATCCATTGTATCCAACAACCATGATACAAGAGTGTATGCATGTATGTGTGCATGCACATCCATATGTGCATCAATGAGAATAAATGCATACATGCATGCATACAACAAAAGACAAGAAGGGTTTAAAGTGAAAAGGCTAATGGTCAATGATAAATCAACACTTGATTTAGCAAACCAGTTATATCACATACGACCTGACCAATAGCAAACCGCCCGATTAATATACGGTATCTCATACGCGCATTTAATCGGGTCCCCGCGCATATCACATATGCACACCACATTGTTTCGCCTGGACTAGGTAACTCCATTGTGGGACTCTAAGACTCATCAATACGCCGACAGTGGGTGATGATCATATCAAGCACCCCCAAGCTGCAAGAGGTCAGCTAAACGTAACGGTCACCCGGGTATTGAGCGATCAGAAGAAAACAAGAGAACCTGTCACAACTCCCGTCGAGCCAACCGGCAACACTACCGTATAGTCCGGTCTCTTAGTCAGATATGTTGCATATCGAGTCTAGGGATGGCAACGTCGACCCCAATAACTCAATAAGTCATGCCGATGAATGGTCAATAACAGATCGAGAAACTACTGGTAACACTTATCAGTAAATCTCAACAGCCCTGGTCAGGGACTTACTGATATAGCCAATCATGCACAGCACAGTATCAACTCCCAATACCAGGAGAGACGAAACCCCTCCTATCACTCATCGTCTTCGTGTGTCTCGGGACTGTACCCAAAAGCCACCTGTTTGCACGCCTCAGTAGAGCCGTGGTAGGGTGGTAATCAAAGTATAGTGGGAGAACACACAAGACTCTATGACGATCTCGGATCTACAGACTAACCTGTACCAGTGTCACCTGAGAACTGCTATCTGATGATAGATATAATACCATATAGGAGTTCTCGGCGAGTCCGTCCAGTGTACCCAGTCGCCACTGAGCACCTATATATGATCTCGATGTCAAACATCAATGGATGTGGGAACATCCATCGCCCATCATATGGGTCTAGTATCATATACGCTAGTCTACTCTGGTATATCGATGCCCCACCTCGATACACCTACGACTAGGGACATTTTAGGATATGCTTATAAACTACAGACGTCCCACTAGTATGATCTCCATCATAATCATAGTAGTCAAGCAAATATCTTCAAGGCTTTATCAACATGTGTAAATGAATAAAAGCATGATCAAGTCAACATGTCAGATAAAGAAGAACCAGAGAGCATACTATCATGTCGACCAAGAATGTACACTGAATATATATACATGTATAAATACACCCACTATCATATAATGGCCTCTAGATCATACATTTATCCAACAATCTCCCACTTGCACTAAGGCCAGTTATTGGTGTATCTCATACCTAACATCTCAAAAAGTCGCTCATGCCGCGGATGAGGGAGGGCCTTGGTGAGTGGACCCGCAGTGTTATTCTTTGTGTCTACTCTCCTAATCTCGATCTCGCGGCGATCTACAATTTCCCGGATCAAATGAAAGCGCCTCAGGATGTGTCTGGACCGCTGATGGGATCTTGGCTCCTTAGCTAATGCCATAGCCCCATTATTATCATAATACAATAGTATTGGATCAATAATGGTTGGAACTACTCCTAGCTCCGAGATGAACTTCTTCATCCAGACGGCTTCCTTGGCGGCATCATTCGAAGCAATGTACTCAGCTTCCAACGTAGAGTCTGCAACGGTATCCTGTTTGGAACTCTTCCAACTTACCGCCCCTCCATAGAGGATAAATACAAACCCAGAGATAGATTTGCTGTCGTCCTTATCACTCTGGAAGCTCGAATCGGTAAAGGCCTCCATTTGAAGATCTCCATTACCATACACCAAGAAAAATTCTTTAGTCCTTCGCAAGTACTTTAGAATGTTCTTCCCAGCTACCCAGTGATTCTCCCCTGGGTTGTATTGATACATGCTTACTACACTATGTGCATAAGCTACATCTGGGCGTGTACATAACATCACATACATTATAGATCCTACTACAGAAGCATAGGGTATAATGCTCATGCGAGCCCTCTCTTCATCGGTCTTTGGGCAGAAGACCTTGGAGAGAGTGACTCCATAGCAAGCGGGTAAGGCACCCCGCTTGGAGTCTTCCATACTAAACCTTTTTAGGATGGTGTTCATGTACCTGGTTTGGGACAATCCCAATAACCTCTTAGATCTATCCCTATAGATCCTAATGCCCAGAATGTATATGGCATCACCCAGGTCCTTCATGGAGAACCTTAGTGATAAGAAAGATTTGACCGACTGTAGCATAGGAATATCATTTTCTATCAGAAGAATGTCATCCACGTACAATATGAGGAATGTGACAGCTCTCCCTACAGCCTTCTTATAAACACAAGGTTCATCTGGATTTTTGATGAAATCAAACTCTTTGATAACATCATAGAAACGGATGTTCCAACTCCGTGATGCCTGCTTTAATCCATAAATGGATTTAAGCAATCTACATGCTTTTCCGCTGCTCCCACTGTCAATGAAGCCCTCTGGCTGATCCATATAAATGCATTCTTCTAAATCTCTATTTAGAAATGTTGTTTTAACGTCCATCTGCCAGATTTCATAGTCGTAGTGAGCAGCAATAGCAAGTAAGATCCGAAAGGATTTAAGCATGGCTACGGGAGAAAAAATTTAGTCATAGTCCAAACCTGGTCTTTGACGAAAACCTTTCGCCACAAGTCCTGCCTTTTAGGTCTCTGCCTGCCCATCTACACCAATCTTTCTTTTAAAGATCTATTTGCACCCTACAGGTTTTACCCTAGCGGGTACAATGTCCAAAGTCCATACTTTGTTGGTGTACATAGATTCCATTTCAGATCTCATGGCCTCCAGCCACTTCATAGAGTCTCCACTCGTGATAGCTTGCTGAAAGCTGGTAAGATCATCATCCTCCATGATGCAGTCTTCTCTGTCACCATCAATGAGGAAACCATAGTACCTCTCCGGTGGGCGAGAAGTCCTACCAGACCTACGGAGTGGCCGAGGTTCTTCAGTTTCTATTGCAACAGCTGGTTCAACCAAGTTGTCATTTGTAGTTTGTGTCTCTAGAACCTCTTCTAGATATACCACACTGCCATCAGTATTATTTGTAAAAAAAATCTTTTTCTAAAAATGTGGCATGCTGAGAAACAAACACCTTTTGTTCCTCCTTGTGGTAGAAAAGATATACATAAGAATTCTTTGGATATCCTACAAAATTACATATGACCGACCGTGTCTCGAGTTTGTCCGGATTCTGCTTTTTAACATAGGCCGGACAACCCTAAATCTTAATTCGTTTAAGAGATGGTCTCTTCCCATGCCATATCTCATATAGCGTGGTAGACACGGTTTTGGTTAAGACCCTGTTCAATAGAAACGCTGCAGTCTCCAATGCATGCCCCCAAAATGAAACGGGTAACTCAGCATCACTCATCATGGAACGGACCATATCTAATAGGGTCCGATTCCGTCGTTCTGACACACCGTTGTGATGTGGTGTGTAAGGAGGAGTGAGCTGAGAGAGAATCCCATTCTCTTTTAGGAAGTCTGCAAACTCTGTACTGAGGTACTCCCCACCTCGATCTGATCGAACCATTTTGATGCTCAAGCCAGTTTGCTTTTCTACTTTGAGTTTATATTCAGTGAATTTCTCGAAAGCTTCAGACTTGTGCTTTCATAAAAATACATGACCGAATCTTGAGAAATCATCAGTGAAAGTAATGAAGTATGAAAAACCGCCTCTGGCCTGTGTAGACATTGGCCCACATACATCACTATGTAAGAGGCCTAAGAGCTTAGTAGCTCTTTCTCTGTGTCCTGTAAACAGAGTTTTGGTCATTTTACCCTTGATACACGACCGGCAAGTCGCATAAGATTTATATTCAAAAGAGTTTAAATATCCATCTTTGTGTAACTTGTTTAGTCTTGTTTCGTTAATATGACCAAGTCTACAGTGCCAAAGAAATGCTTCATTTATTTCTGAAAGTTTTCTTTTATTAGTGTGTTGTATGCTGAAAACTGTGTGTTGATTTAGGACGTATATTCCGTTAATAAGTGTACCATACCCAACCAACATTTGATTCAGGTGAATGTTCATAACATTGTTCTGCAATACAAAATTATATCCGTCACTGTCTAACAAAGAAACAGATATTATATTACAAAGCATACTGGGTACATAATAACATGGGTTCAAAACCAATATACATCCAGACGGCAACCCCAAGTGATACTCTCCCACTGCAACTGTATGTACATTGGAACCATTTCCAACGCGGAGAGTATGGTCACCTGTCTTCAAAACCTTGTTATTTCTCAGCCCCTGCATAGAATTGCAAATGTGAGAACCTGAACCGGTATCTAATACCCAGGAAGCAGAGTTTATTGAAAAACAGTTTTCTGTCACAAACACACCTGAAGCGGAAGCATCCCCATGCTTCTTCTTGAGATCCAAGTACTCCGTGCAGTTGTGCTTCCAGTGTCCTGTTTTGTAGCAGTGATAACATTCCCCTTTCCCCGATTCCCCAACTTTGGACTTGTCTTTCTCCTTAATCTTTTTGACTCCACCCTTAGGTTTGGTGGGTTTCTTCTTCATCTTTCCCTTGGCCTTAGCCTTCGGGCGAGAGGAGGAAGATGGCCCAACACTAAAAACGGGAGTCTTCACTGACTTCAGCGTGCTCTCTGCACTCCTTAACATATTAAGGAGTTCAGGTAGTTCCTTCTCCATGTTGTGCATGTTGAAGTTAACTATAAATTTAGCAAAGGTGGAGGGGAGAGACTGCAGAATAATATACGTATATTGCTCATTGTCCATTGTCCACCCAAGGTCCTCAAGCTCTTCTATGAGAGCTATCATCTTCAGAACATGGTCTCCTACTGGTATGCCAAGGGCCATTCGCATCTGAAACAGCTTTCTGGATGCTTCGTATCATAAGACACGAGATTGCTCTCCATACAACTCCTTTGTATGGAGGAATATGGCTTGGACGTCCATATTCTCATGTTGCTTCTGATGTATGTTATCCATCGATGCAAGCGCGAGGCATTTGGCTGTGGCACAGTCAGCGTCCCATGTCTTGCGGACTTCAATATCCGCAACTGAGGATTTAAGACCTGGGACGGGCGGGGCTGGAGTCGTGAGGACATATGATACCTTATCATAAGTCAAGGCAATGTTAAGATTTCTTAGCCAGTCTTTATAATTAGTCCCATTCAGTTTATTTTTATCTAGTAGAAGCTTGAGTCCTGTCATTGGTATCTGCCATTAAGAGAGAGAAAAGAATACACTCAGCGAAAGCTCTTGCAAAGATCCGATTGGTTATTATCTTATCTAATCGATGTCTCCCACTGCTTTAATGAAGTTTTTCTTTCAAACCTTAAAAAGAAAACTAGCCAGGATTAATTACAGTCTACAACTTCGCTAACCGTTCAGCCAGGCCAGTGTCGGTACTTGAAGGAGGTTCCCCGTGCTTTCGCGCGGACCTAATTAATATAAATCTCGTCTTCCCAGAGGCGTAGCCCCGTTAACACCATTCTAGACACCTAATGGGTTAGCTAATTGTAAACTGCAAAACTCACCTGGGAGCAACTATTGCCCATAGTGGGATCGGGATCCAACCATCATATAGAAGGTATGCAATCTCATTGCAAATTTCAACTCTTGAAACTCCCGATGTGGTTTTTTCCCCTAGCACTCATAACCTTGGCTATGGTCAACAAATCACAAGCACTAGTCAAGTTCAACCCGTCATTTCTTGATTAATTAGACCCGTCCACATGACCCTTGGCTAAGGTCAACAAAGTCATATGCCCGTCCTAATTAATCTGCATCATATGCATTCTAGGAAGACATCACTTAGCTACCATACACTACGCCTTGGATAAGGTCAACAAACGTAGCACGAATACTAAGTACTCTACTTCCTAAAATGACGGAGGGTTGCAGATGATTTTTAAGAAAATCTTTAACGCTTTGAACTTGATATCGTCGTAGAATCAGATGGTTTTCAAAAGGAGTGGCTTAAGCTCCACAGTTTTGAAATGTAGATTTTTCATAAAAAGCCGAGTGGTTTTCAAATCTGATTCTAAAACAACTTCTTAGGTTTATTTTTCTTCACATTAATCATATTAATGTTGTCCCATCATTTAAGCCCTTAAGCCATCACAAAAAAGAAACGAAAATACAATGTACGCTTATACCATCCGCATTCGCCGCAATGTTCCGTTATGCACCGTTAGGTTACTTAATAAAACATAAGCAACGTCTATTATATATCTTATATATAATATAGAATTCGTCTCAGATATATTAAGCGATCACATCACAGAATATAGGCAGCAGAAACACAGATATGATAATATACGATATACTAGAATGTCCGTATTTAGTATTTAGCCAACAATAGAAAATACGGATTCCACGGCCGCGATGAATAACCAACCCCACACCCTAGACCCCTACTGTTGGAGATAGTGCCCTCAGAGTCAATTATTGGATCACAGGCACGTGATTGCAGTGATTGAGGGAGGACCTATGCCGGTAGGACAGTCTTACTCAAGATGATAGTATGCTATCTGGTTTATCTTTATCATCGTGTACTGCTTTAGGTGACCTTACAGGTCACTATTGCACCTTGATAGAGCCCTTAGGATTCTTGCTTGATGGCCAGCAGTATGATGGCGATCATATACGTGGGAGCTGGGGTCTATAAGCACATCCTTAAAAGGTCCCTAGTCGTGGGAGTTTTCGAGACAGGGCATCGATACTCCAGAGTAGACTAGTGTATACAGTCGAGACCCCGACGAGGGGCGGTGGCCGATCTCACAAGCCACTGGTGTCAGTTGGCTCACCTAAGATGTATACAGGTGCTCATTGGGTTATGAGTACACCGGACAGGACTCGCCGGGAACATGCTAGTTGGTCTTATACCTGACGTCAGATAGTAGTTCCCTGGTGACATGTGTATAGGTTAGTTCATCGACCTGAGATCGTCATTTGTCTCGTGTGAGTTCCCAATGTACTTTGATTACTACCCTACCACGCTCAAAGGAGACGTGCAAACAGGTTTTAGTTGGGTACAGTCCCGAGCCATATGGAGGCAGTGAGCGGATCTGCAGGGGTTCGTCTCTCCCGGTATTGCGGGTGAGGTCGCGCTGTGTCTAGGAGAGCCATTACACGAAGTCCTTGGCCAAGGCAGGAGATTTACTGGTAGGTATTCCAGTAATATCTCAGGGTGTTCTGGGCTACACTCCGACACGACTTGTACCGCTTTTGGGGGTCTGACTTTTACCAACCCCCTAGGCCCGCCATGCGATGCTCATAGACGAACGGACCGGACTGTACGGATATTGTCGCTGACAGGCTCAGTAGGGTGTCAGGATGAGTTCGCTCATCGACGTCCCTTTTGGTCAATACCTGGTAGCCCGTTACGTATGGCTAATACCTCTGACGTGCTAGTGGTTAAATCCACAGCCAAAGTATTGACGAGTCTTTAGAGTCCCCCACAGACCGTTTTCTCAAGTTTCAGGCGAAACGCTGTAGAGGCCGTATGGAGATATGGCAGGGTTCGATCAGATATGTGCGGTATTGCACGGATCATGATCGGACGGATAATACTAGCGGACTTTGGTTTAAGCCGGATCCTAGTATTGTACAGTGTAGATTTTGTCTCTTTGCATTTGTATTCGGTCGTAATACAAATGCGGGTATGTATATACAGATGCGGGGTTTTCCTGTAATTTATTACGGGATCAGCTTTTTGAAGTTGCCAGTTTGTATTCTGTTTCGGCCATTTTCCTTTGTTCCTTTCTTTGGCTGAAAATTGGTGGAGGGGGTTATTTGCAATTGTGCAATTAACATTTGAGGAGAGTTTTGCATCATGATGGTTTCATGATGGTGCACCATCCATTGACTTCATTTGACTTCGTCATTGCTTGACTTTGCTTTATGGTGATGGGATATGATTAGGTGATAGAGTGGGGATATGGTAGTGGTGATTATTTCTCATAATAACCCTTTCTCTCTCTTGCATTATGGGCTCACTCACTCATCGCATTCCATGGTAGTCATGGCCAGCCACAAGAGGGAGTGGGGGCTGTCCAAATTTTTGGGCATGAGTTTTGGTCTCATTTTCTTGCTAAAAAATTCCCTTGTTCAGCACAAAAGTTCACATCTCCTTCTACACTTCAAAATGGCAACTTCAACCCCAATCGAGACAAAAGAGTTCTACACTTCATCTACAGTATCCTTGGGCACGTCGACTCACCAACTTCGTGCTCGAGTTGCCTCGGTCCAGAGGTAGGAGCCCGTAAAAGAACCCGGCGATGTGGTGCCCTTCCGACGAGGAGATGAAGATCAAAAATTCCGCGGGGAGATCAGGACGACGACGAGAAGACCAAAGGACACGGATCCCTCGGTATATCACTCTACCCCTTCTCTAGTTAGCTAGGATTAGGTTAATAGCCCGATCCGGGTTTTTAGTACGCGGTAGCGCCGGTTTTAAAAGTTAAAGAAAAGTATCGTTTCCGCATTTTGGCCTCGTTCAGACGGCCGGGGCGCTGCCGTGCACTTACACTGGTATCAGAGCCACGCCATTAACCTAGTCTAGCTTGCTCTAACATGTTTACAAGTTCGATCGATCGGATTTTCCAAAAACCGCATTTTCATTGCATCGGTTTCTGTCGAATTTTTTTTGGCTCGAAAATTTTTTCAATGTGTTGCAGAAATTCATGCCGGCATTTTTAAGCATTCTGTAAAAATTTGATACAGTGATTCCACAGTAAGACCGCGGAACCGCGGCCAAACCTCTATTCTGGCCACGGTTCCGCCGTAGGAAAATGTCATCTCTGTACCATATTTCTCCAGTAGCTTTGTGAATTCAAAATGGGGTTTTTGGTATATTCTTTTTGGGCCCAGATTTTCTTTGAGTGCTACAGTAGTGCTTGGGGCCCACTTCGGTAAATTTGATCGATCGAAAATTGTAAACATGTTAGTTCACAGCATTTATATTATATCTGCGACCGTGAATGTCATTTGATCGGTAAATCCTGTCTAACTGCTATAGCCCTTTTAGACGGATTTACGAACGTGACATTCACGTTGATGTTCTGTGTTGTGCTGTGATATTGCAGATTTGTCGTGGTGGATAGCCTGGATGTAATGTTAGTACAGATTGGTTTATTATGTACATTTGATATTGCGGGGCGAGCGTCCGACATGTGGACTGCCGTTATTGCCTGTTTGTATATTATTCTTTTGGGGCACGACCGGGCTGAGGTCAATGTACCCGTTGTATGTATATTTTACTTTCTGTACTAGAATTACCCAGCGGAGGGGTGCACGGATAGCCGGGTTCTAGAGGGAAACGAGTCCGCATCTTATGGCGTTGAGATGGAGGGGGCTTTACACTAGAATTGGCGGGCTATTCGCCGCACTCATAGGGGGTACAGGTTGACCCAGGAGGGGTGCCCAAGTTACCGGATTCCGTAAAGTGCTGGGTGGTCCATTCACGTTGCTGAAGGGGGATGCCTCGCTTCAGGTTTTGGCGGGTAACTTGCTGCGCCCGTAAGGGTCTAGGATTTCATTGCACATGCTATCCACACAACCGGGGGAACGTCGGGTTTCAGTAGCGGCACTATGAAACGCGGGGATCCCAGATATCTGTATTGTTCTGTGATGCTTATTATATTTCTGTGATGTTGCATTTTATCACGCCTTGAGCGAATATTATATATTGATATATATACTAGTAGATGTTGTATATATTTTGCATCCACGCTAGTCCAGTCCCCGCTTTGTCGTTAGTTAAGTAACCTAACGGGTAATGACGGGACCCAGTGGCGAATGCGGGTGGCATATACGTACATCATTATTTTCGTTCTTTATTGGTGTGATCAATTGATGGGACTGCATTGATTCGGATCAATGCAAGCTAAACAAACCTATTCTGATGTAGTTGGAACATTTTTCAAAAAGCTGTTATTGCAAGGACGTTCTATTTTGTTTTGCACAGTGATATTCGGTTATGAATATCCAGCACCTCAGTCGACGAGGCTAGGGCCGAGATCCCTTCACTGGGAGTGACCCCTTGGACAGAAGTTTGCGTCAGGGAAATAACTTCACTATAATCGTTTACTTTTGCTTTGCATCGTGGTATTCAGTTGGAATATCCTGCACCTCATTCTACGGGGAAAGAGCCGAGATCCTTTCACCAGGAGTGACCTCTTTAGCAAAGGTTTTCGTCACTATATTTTTCTAAAAAGCTATCCGGTTCCTTCAACGATATCAAGTTCATTATGTTAAAGGTTTTTCGCCAAAAACCATTCGTAGTCCTCCGTCATTTCATATGGATAGTCAGTAGTATTCAAGCTGTGTTTGTTGGCCAAAGTCAAGGCACAGTGTTTGGTAGCTATTGGGTATTCATATGCAGCATAGATAGATGCGTTGGTTTGGGACAGTCGTGCTGCCTTGTTGGTCAAAGTCAAGGGTAGGTACGGGTGGGTTCAAATCAACCTGGAGAATGACGGGTAGAACTTGACATGTGACTTATGATTTGTTGGCCAAAGTCAAGGTCATAAGAGCATGGGGTAAAAATCACATCGGGAGTTTCTAAAGAAACTGAAACTTGCCAAGTATGCGCATACCTTCTGGAGTATGATAGCGTGAGTGGATTCCATCACGTTAGCATGCGATGACAGTTGGATCCCGATTCCCACTGATGAGTTGGTTTACTCCTAGGGTAATCCCGACTAATTCTTCTTTCAAGTTTGGAGAAGAATTTGACGTTACAGTGGGTGGTTTCCAGATTAGATAAAGTGAAAACCATTCTGATCTAGGTTAGAGTGCACGCTGAGTGTTTCTTTTCTCTCTCTCTTTGGAAGCGACCATGACCCGACCTTTGACTATGACTCAGTGACCAAGATTAACCGAACCTTCTTAAAACACTGACTTTTGGATTGTCAGAGTTGCATACCTCATTGTTGCTCCTACTTTTACCCTTTTCTCCAGAACACCCCATATTAGTACGAACGTCCACTTCCATTGGATAAAACCATCGTATGGTTATATACGAACTCGAAAGAATTTATTCGAGGATGGTTTCTGGTTCTGGAGAAAACGAATAGGACTATTCAGTTGTCTTTTCCTTTTACCTTCTCTCAGGTTGCGAGTGCTCCTTGGATTAGGACGGTACACCTATTATGCTAATTGGATAGTCTTCTTCCAAACCATAGGCAGGTGCCGACCGGTAGGGAATGAAGAAAACCAATTAGCCTAACGGTGGTGTATAGAAGGTATTATGTAAAGACAAATAAAGGGATTAGAAGGAAGGCAAAGTAAATTGCGACTGCTATTCACGACCAAACCAAGTATTTCATTACCACTCCTACCTCACCTTTGTATTTCTCCAGAACACTCCGTATCACTATGAAGATCCACAGTTATTTGGATACTCCATCGTATGGTTATATACGAACTCGAAAGGAACTTGTTCCAGTTCGGGGATGGATTCTGGTTCAGGAGAAATAGGAATAAGGTTTATTCGGTTGTCTTTTATCTTCACCTTCTCTCACATTGTGAGTGCTCCTAGGATTAGGACAGTACACCCATTATGCTTATTGGATAGTCTTCTTCCAAACAATAGGCTGGTGCCGAACGGTAGGGAAAGAAGAAAACCATTTAGCCTAAGAGGGTGTACAGAAGGTAATGACTAAAGACAAATGAAGGGATGTGGAGAGATGGCATAGAAATATACGGTTACAATTGTGAATCTGGATAATGGAAGAGGCATTACTGGGAATACCAGGATACCCCTACGAAGCATTTCATTGTTTCAGTTTCACTGTGTACTGTTAAAAGAAAACTGATTTCCCAATTAGACACTTGCTCTAGGGTATGTATTTACCAGGTTTGATTCTCATATCTGTATGCTTTTACAGATGATGAGTGGGAGTAAGTTATTGGAAATTAGGTGATCATCCTCATTATATCGGGATTCGTTGTAATTGGTGATATTTGAGGAAGTCACCTGGGTTGTTTGCCGGACGGCAAATATTTGGTTTTGAATATCCGTTGTTATGCACCAATTTCAAATTGATATATCTGTACGTCTATTTTTATAGAGTGAGATATACCTTTTTGAAATTATGTCTATGGCATTTACCTATATCAGTGGATGGTTAGGTAAGGAGCATTGAACAGCAGTGTAATTCTTCTTAACCATAAGTACAGTTTTCAACCTACGACACACAGTGAATGAGTCACTAGACTCAGGGGACTTATACAGAGTATTGTATGTTGTCCAGTGTCCATTAGGACAGAGGGGTTGGTCCTCGTACTATATTCGGTTTACTTATGCCTTCTCTAGTTCTTAGACATGTGTTTCATAGAAACACAGGGTCCAAGTTTTGAGAAGTTATAGGTATAAGAGTAAAGTAGAGAACCAGGTGTTGCAAGTATCGGGATTCTTCAAGGTGACCGAAGACGTAGATACTTGTGAATGGTATTCAGTTGATAGTAATGATTAAGAGAACATCCTTCTCTTTCGGGTTACTCATATCTGGATGCATTCCTAAGTTGAGTAACGCTGATCGGCCTCCTTCCATTTAGTTGACATGCACTGGAAACAGCTGCATGATTTGAATCTGGTTCAATTAAATCAGTGCCTCTGTTTCTGTATTGGATATAGAACAGTTCATATCTTAACAATGTTAAGGTACGGGGAGTTGTTCGGCTTATGCTTAAAACCAGACCCTGGATAACTCAAGGCACGTTTCTGTAATAGCTGTTTGTGGGTTGACCCAGGCTATGACGAGGGTTGACTTTCTACCATCTAGAAGATCAATGGTGATATTGTTCTTGACTCGCCACGGTTTTTAATAAAAATGGATTTTTTCAAAAAACAGTAGTGGGAGTATGGTAGAACTGGAAGTGATTCCAGAACCGCAAACGATTACTGAAGATTTGATAAGAACCTAAAGATTCAATCTGGTTTGACATTCCATTAGCCACTCCGCAGATATGGGTAACCTCAGGCACTCGAGAGGTACTTCGGTATGCCTCAAGGACGGTGACAGGGAGGTTCTTGTTTACCCAGACTTGCCATTGCTGTTGTTCCAGACTGTGAGACCCGGCAGGAGGATGAGTATAGCGTCGTTCTAAACTAGCTTTAGAAATGTACGTCTATATGACTCTGCCAGAGGGTTGTCATAGTCAGTGGGAGCAGCGGAAGCATAGTGGACAATTGGCTTATGTCTATTCATAGACTTAAGCAGATATAGCGGAGATAGATCATCTATTTCTGATGTGACAGTCATAGGTTTGACTTCATCAGAATAGGGGATGGATCTGTTAAGAAGGTAGTAGGGTGTGATGTCCTGGTATTTGGATGACATACACAGAGTAGGAAGTGAAATTCCTATACTACGATTGGTTATACTTTGGTTGTCACACAGTAGTTTCTCCACAAAGGGACTTGGATATTATATCAGACATTCTGGTTACTAGATCTATGGTTTTAGATCTAGATTTGGGTAGTTTCCCAATCTGGGTACTTAGACATCATTCTAAAGGTGTTTTAGAATGGACGACTCCTGGCACGGTAGTATACCTGCAGGTGATGGAGTCACCCTCTCTAAAGGAGTCTTACAGACTAAAGGGGAGAGGGATGTGCATGATTGGCAGATCACTTGCTTAGGCAATTGAGTCAATCATGAGATGTCAAGTACCACACCAGATGTTGTTTTTGTAGTGGATGCAATAAATTGATATTGATCCAATCTTGGAGAAACGAACGGAAGCGGTTTTAGAACATAAGTGGATGTTCTAGGGATATGATAACAACAGTCTCTTTTAGGAGACAGTTATCACTCCAGGCTTCCAAGGTGACATGGATGACAGAGAGGTTGTCAGAGTTATAGTTTTCCTTCTGACGAGGGGCAGTATTTTGGACAGGTGGTCCAAGAGGATACCGAGGGAGGCATGACGCAGGATACTGATTAAGTTCAGTTGACGATACAGTCTAAGAAGTTTGGATTTGGAGTTCATTCATGAGCTAGGTCCCATCAGATATCCAGACATATTCTAAGACAGGTATTGCTCATTTCGGGAGATGGCTTTCTCCGTGAACTTGAGATAAAGAGAGACATAGAAAGAAACATCAAGGCGGATCCACTCACTGAGGCTATTCCTCGAACGCATTAGTTTCGCAAATGGGTTTTCTGAGACTGATTAGTAGAGGAGTTGGGTGTTCGGTATCACACGGGCTGTGAGTATGCGACAACGCAATAATTAGCCTTGAGTGCAAGTGGGAGATTGTTGGAGATAGTACCCTCAGAGTCAATTATTGGATCACAGGCACGTGATTGCAATGATTGAGGGAGGACCTATGCCGGTAGGACAGTCTTACTCAAGATGATAGTATGCTATCTGGTTTATCTTTATCATCGTGTACTGCTTTAGGTGACCTTACAGGTCACTATTGCGCGTTGATAGAGCCCTTAGGATTCTTGCTTGACGGCCAGCAGTATGATGGCGATCATATACGTGGGAGCTGGGGTCTATAAGCACATCCTTAAAAGGTCCCTAGTCATGGGAGTTTTCGAGATAGGGCATTGATACTCCAGAGTAGACTAGTGTATACAGTCGAGATGCCGACGAGGGGCGGTGGCCGGTCTCACAAGCCACCGGTATCAGTTGGCTCACCTAAGATGTATACAAGTGCTCATTGGGTTATGAGTACACCAGACAGGACTCGCCGGGAACATGCTAGTTGGTCTTATACCTGACGTCAGATAGCAGTTCCCTGGTGACATGTGTACAGGTTGGTTCATCGACCTGAGATCGTCATTTGTCTCGTATGAGTTCCTACTGTTCTTTGATTACTACCCTACCACGCTCAAAGGAGACGTGCAAACAGGTTTTAGTTGGGTACAGTCCCGAGCCACATGGAGGCAGTGAGCGGATCTGCAGGGGTTCGTCTCTCCCGGTATTGGGGGTGAGGTCGCGCTGTGTCTAGGAGAGCCATTACACGATGTTCTTGGCCAAGGAAGGAGATTTACTGGTAGGTATTCCAGTAATATCTCAGGGTGTTCTGGGCTACACTCCGACACGACTTGTACCGCTTTTGGGTGTTTGACTTTTACCAACCCCCTAGGCCCGCCATGCGATGCTCATAGACGAACGGACCGGACTGTACGGATATTGTCGCTGACAGGCTCAGTAGGGTGTCAGGATGAGTTCGCTCATTGACGTCCCTTTTTGTTGGAGATAGTGCCCTCAGAGTCAATTATTGGATCACAGGCACGTGATTGCAATGATTGAGGGGGGACCTGTCCCAGTAGGACAGTCTTACTCAAGATGATAGTATGCTATCTGGTTTATCTTTATCATCGTGTACTGCTTTAGGTGACCTTACGAGTCGCTATTGCACGTTGATAGAGCCCCTAGGATTCTTGCTTGACTACCAGCAGTATGAGGGCGATCATATACGTGGGAGCTGGGGTCTATAAGCACATCCTTAAAAGGTCCCTAGTCATGGGAGTTTCGAGACAGGGCATCGATACTCCAGAGTAGACTAGTGTATACAATCGAGACCCCGATGAGGGGCGGTGGCCGGTCTCACAAGCCACTGGTGTCAGTTGGTTCACCTAAGATGTATACAGGTGCTCATTGGGTTATGGGTACACCGGACAGGACTCGCCGGGAACCTGCTAGTTGGTATTATACCTGACGTCAGATAGCAGTTCCCTGGTGACATGTGTACAGGTTAGTTCATCGACCTGAGATCGTCATTTGTCTCGTGTGAGTTCCCACTGTGCTTTGATTATTACCCTACCACGCTCAAAGGAGACGTGCAAACAGGTTTTAGTTGGGTACAGTCCCGAGCTACATGGAGGCAGTGAGCGAATCTGCAGGGGTTCGTCTCTCCCGGTATTGGGGGTGAGGTCGCGCTGTGTCTAGGAGAGCCAGTAGATGAAAAGTCCTTGGCCAAGACAGGAGATTTACTGGTTGGTATTCCAGTAGTATCTCAGGGTATTCTGGGCTACACTCCGACACGACTTGTACCGCTTTTGGGGGTCTGACTTTTACCAACCCCGTAGGCCCGCCATGCAATGGTCATAGACGAACGGATCGGACTGTACGGATATTGTCATTGACAGGCTCAGTAGGGTGTCAGCATGAGTTCACTCATCGACGTCCCTTTTGATCAATACCTGGTAGCCCGTCACGTATTGGCTAATACCTCTGACGTGCTAGTGGTTAAATCCACAACCAAAGTATTGACGAGTCTTTAGAGTCCCCCAAAGACGAGTTTCTCAAGTTTCGGGCGAAACGCTGTAGAGGCCGTATGGAGATATGGCAGGGTTCGATCAGATACGTGCGGTATTGCACGGATCATGATCGGACGGATAATACTAGCGGGCTTTGGTTTAAGCCGGATCCTAGTATTAGACAGTATAGATTTTGTCTCTTTGCACTTTGATTCAGTGGGAATACAAATGCGGGCATGTATATACAGTCGCGGGGTTTTCCTCTAATTTATTATGGGATCAGTTTTCTGAAGTTGCCAGTTTGCATTCCGTTTCGGCCAGTTTTCCTTTGTTCCTTCCCGGCCGGACTTTTCCGATGGAGGGGGTTATTTGCAGTTGTGCAAATTACCTTTGTGGAGGGGGTTGTTTGTAAATGTGGCTTCATGATATCATGAGATTCTTTTTAAGTCTCTTCCTTTGCATTAAATGAGATGGGGGAGAATGAGAGTTGATGTGAGGCTTGCTTTTGGATGTGGTCACCTATCTTGATTCCTACACTCACCTCCCTTCATGTTTTGATGATTTTTTCTCTCCACCATTTGGAAAAAAAAGGGGGCCGGCCACTTTGGGAAAGAGGGAGGGGTTCATTTTTTATGAGGGAAATTTGATCATCTCATTTTTGCATGCTACACAAATTCATCAACCCCTCTCCAAAGCTCATCTCTTCTCCATTTCCTCCATCATGGCAACTTCTATGACCCCAAAGAGACAAGTTCATACACTAGCCTACAACATATCTTGGGCACGTCGGCTCGCCAACTTCATGCCCGAGTTTCCTCGGTCCAGAGGTGGGAGCCCGTAAAAGAACCCGGCGATGTGGTGCCCGTTCCGACGAGGAGCCGAAGACCGGATATTCCGCAAGGAGATCGGAGTGGAGGCCAAGACCGAAGGACACGGATCCCTTGGTATAGCTTCTCTCTCCTTTCTCGTATTTTCTAGTGTTAGGTTAATGGCCCGATCCGGGATTTTAGTGCGCGGTGGTGCCGGTTTCTAGGTTTTAGAAAAGTTTCATTTTCGCATTCCGGCGTCGGATTGACGGCCGGGGCGCCGCCGTGCACTTACACTGGTATGAGAGCCATCCCATTAACCTAGTCTAGCTTGCTCTAACATGTTTACAAGTTCGATTGATCGGATTTTCCAAAAACCACATTTCCATGTCGCACTTTCTGTCGAATTTTTCCTTGCTCTAAAAATTATTTGGTACATTGGAAAATTACGTGCAGGGTTTTTTATGAATTCTGTGAAAATTTGGTACCCTGATGTTACTGTAGCACGGCGGTTTAGTGGTCAAAACCACGTTTTGGCTGCGGAATCGCCGCCGTTTTGTGGCCAAACCGTACCAAATTTCTACAGCGGTTTATTGACATTGAAATCGGGTTTCTGGTATTTGATTTTTGGGCCCAAATGTTTTTGAGTGCTACAGTAGTGCTTGGGGCCCACTTCGGTAATTTTGATTGATCGAAAATTTTAAATATGTTAGTTCACAGTATTTACATTATATCTGCGACCGTGAATGTCATTTGATCGGTAAATCCTGTCTAACTGCTATAGCCTTTTAAGACGGATTTGCGAACGTGACATTCACGTTGATGTACTGTGTTGTGCTATGATGTTGTGGATCGGTCGTGGGGGATAGCCTGGTTGCAATGTTAGTACAGTTTTGTTTTATATGTACATTTGATATTGCGGGGCGATCTTCCGACATGTGGACTGCCGTCACTGCCTGTTTGTATTATTCTTTTGGGGCACGACCGGGTCGAGGTTGATGTACCCGTTGTATGTATATTTTACTTCCTGTACTAGGATTACCCCGCGGAGGGGTGCACGGGTAGCCGGGTTCTAGAGGGCAACGGGCCCGCATCTCATGGCATTGAGACGGAGGGGGCTTCACCCTAGAATTGGCGGGCTATTCGCCACACTCGTAGGGGGTATAGGTTGACACAGGAGGGGTGCCCAAGTTACCGGATTCCGTGAAGTGCTGGGTGGTCCATTCACGTTGTTGAAGGGGGCTGCCTCGCTTCAGGTTTTGGCGGGTAACTTGTCGCGCCCGTAGAGGTCTAGGATTTCATTGCACAGGCTATCCACACGACCAGGGGAACGTCAGGTTTCAGTAGCGGCTCTATGAAACCCGGGGATCCCAGATATCTGTATTGTTCTGTGATGCTGGTTACATTTCTGTGATGTTGCATTTTTTTCATGCCATGAGCGATATTATATATTGATATATATACTAGTAGATGTTGTATATGTTTTGCATCCGCGCTAGTCCAGTCCCCGCTCTGTCGTTAGTTAAGTAACCTAACAGGTGATGACGGGACCCTGTGGCGAATGCGGATGGCATATACATACATCATTATTTTCGTTCTTTTGTGGTGTGATCAATTGATGGGACTGCGTTGATTCGGATCAATGCAAGCTAAACAAACCTATTCTGATGTTGTTGGAACACTTTTTCAAAAAGCTGTTATTGCAAGGGCGTTCTCTTTTGTTTTGCATAATGGTATTCAGTTGGAATATCCTGCTCCTCAGTCGACGAGGCAAGGGCCGAGATCCCTTCACCGGGAGTGACCCCTTAGACAAAAGTTTGCGTCAGGGCAATAACATCACTATAGCCGATTACTTTTGCTTTGCATCGTGGTATTCAGTTGGAATATCCTGCACCTCATTCCACGGGGAAAGAGCCGAGATCCCTTCACCGGGAGTGACCTCTTTAGCAAAGGTTTTCGTCACTATATTTTTAAAAAGCTATCCAGTTCCTTCAACGATATCAAGTTCATTACGTTAAAGGTTTTCGCCAGAAACCATTCGTAGCCTCCGTCGTTTCATATGAATAGTCAATAAGTATTCAAGCTGTGTATGTTGTGTAGGGTTGGTAGGCACGCGCACAAGGGTCTACAAGGCATCAACCATGCCCGATTAAAATTTTAGCCGTGCCGAACAACCCGAAGCCGGATCTTTAAACTAGGGTTTAGGAGAAAACAAGCATGTTAAACTGTTTAACACTAAGTGGAAGGGATTACAACCTCTCTAGATCTGGTCCTTCACTTCATTAGCTCCGTGTAGATGTCCCCATCGCTGCGATCGTGAACTCCGGACTCTAGAAAAGCTTCATAAGAAGAACGAACGTGCTTGCTTCGATGACTTCGAGGCCGAAGATGATCTACGTCGGGGAGACACTAACTCAAGCTATTCCTTCACTAGGTTATAAACTTTGTGAAGAGAACACACTCTACTACATGGCAAGTGGTGGAGGATGAAGAAGTAGGAAGTGGGCTCACTTTAGAATTTTTTTTCTCACATTTTTCCTCATGGCACCATTGGAGCTAGCAAGCTTTTCATGGAGCTTGATGAAGAAGAAGAAGAAGAAGAGAGAATGAATAATTTTCATCATATGAATTATTATCCTCAATAATGTAACCATGGGTGAGTTAAGCTATCATGCTTAACTCATATAGAGAATTAACCAAGGCATTAGGTTAAGGGTTAGGTTAACTAAATATCAAAAGAATGACAAAAGAGTTGACTTTGTCAATGTTTCCACAAGCTTCATGAAAGCTTGAGAACTTTGACAAAGTCTTTCTCTTTTGTTATTCTTAAGACAAAAACAAAACCCTAATCTTTACCCTAATCTTAGTATAAGTCTCATAGACCCATCTTTGATGTATCATCAAGCATGATACAATCATATGTACACAAATATATATCACATATACACTTATGCTCAAACTTGTGAGAAAATAAATATTAAGTGAGCTAATACTAGTTAATATAATGTAATATATCAAATATATAATTATACATTAAATTATTAAATCAACTCTTGATTTAATAATCCGGCTATAACCGACTAATATCAAAAGTAACAACTTATCGAATCAACACTTGATCCGATAACCCGGCTATTATCGCATGCAACCGATCAATGTCACAAATCGCGAGAATAGAATACGGTATCTCATATCGTATCATTCTCAGTCCCGCACATATCTCATATGCGCTCCTACTCCGTTTCGCTTGAGCCAGGAAACCCCTGTGTAGGACTCTAAAGACTCGTCAATATGCCGACAGTAGGTGATGATCATATCAAACACCCACAAGCCGCAAGCGGTCTGCTAAACGTAACGGCCACCCGGGTATTGAGCGATCAGAAGATCAACAAGCAAGACTTCTAGTACTCCTGTGAATCCAATCAGTAACACTCCCGTATAGTCCGGTCTCGTCGTCTAATATGTCGCATATCTCGCCTAGGGGTGGTAAACGTCAAACCCCAGTAGCTCGATAAGTCGTGTCGATATGAGGTCTATAACAGTTCGAGAAACTACTGGTAACACTTACCAGTAAATCTCAGCAACCCTGGCCAGGGATTTCCGGTTATAGCCAATCGAACACAGCACAACATCAACTCCCTATACGGGGAGAGACGAATCCCCTCTTATCGCTTATTGCCTCCATGTGATTCGGGACTGTACCCAAAAACCACAGTTTTGCACGCCCTCTTGGACGTGGTAAGGTGGAAATCAAAGCACAGTGGGAATCACACAAGACTCTATGACGATCTCGGGTCAACAGACTACTCTGTACCAGTGTCACCGGAGAACTGCCATCTGACGTGAGGTATAATACCATCTGGGAGTTCTCGGCGAGTCCGTCCAGTGTACCCAGTCTCCACTGGGCACCCGTACACCATCGTTGATGTCAAACACCGATGGATATAGGATCATCCATCGCCCATCATATGGGTCAAGATGCGTATACGCTAGTCTACTCTGGTGCATCGATGCCCTGTTTTGATACACCCTCGACTAGGAACAGTTATAGGATGTACTCATCGTCTACCGTGGCCCCACTAGTATGATCTCATCATAGTCCCAGTAGTCGAGTACATATCCTAAGGGCTTTATCAACATGTATTAAAGACAATCAGAGTACATGTTAAGATAAAGTACAACCAGATAGCATACTATCATGTCGAGCAAGAATGTCCTCCCTATATACGTCCCAGCATCCACTACAATATACATCGTATGTACAGTAATGGCCTCTAGGGCATACATATAACTAACAATCTCTCACTTGCACTAGGGCCATATGTTATGGTATCACATACCCAACAATTAGCTGTGGTTGAAGTATCTCATACTCAACCATCCCATAAAAGTCTCTACTGGGGAAAAGGCCTTTGTGAGTGGATCCGCGCTGTTGTCCTCTGTGTCTGCTCTCCTAACCTCGATCTCCCTGGAGATCAACCATCTCTATGATCAGGTGATACTGCCTAAGAATTATATCTGGATTTCTGATGGGACGGCAATTCCTTGGCTAAAGCCACAACTCCATTGTCATACAATGGTAGGAACAAAGTTCATCTAATGAACTTATATATATATATCCAGACTGCCTCTTTGGTAGCATCCATGGTAACAATGTATCTTGCCTTTAATCGTCTAGTATGTCACGGTATCTAGCTTGGAACTCTTCCAACATACCGTCCCTCCATTGAGGGTGAAGACAATGCCTGCGACTGACATTCAGTCGTCCTTATCACCCTGGAACCTTTCCAATGATTCTCCCCAGGATCAATTGATACCATCTCACTACAACTAGTGAGTATCCTAACATCCAATTAGATCTATCTCATAGATCCAAAACCCAGGATTTAGGAGGTATTACCTTGATCTTATATGGAGAATCCTTGTGATAAGCGGAGATTGACCGATCGTAGCATAGGAAACTCCTTCCCTATCAAGAGTATGTCATCCACGTACTCTACGAGGATCACCACCGTACTCCCTACTACCTTTTTGTATATACAAGGTTCATCTACCATTTTGATGAAGTCAAACTCTTTGACTACCACATCAAAATAGATGTTCCAACTCCACGATGCCTGTTTTATCACATAAAACATCTTGCACACATTCCCGCTGCTCCCACTGTCTACGAAGCCATCTGGCTGTGTACTTATAGTCGCTCTCTTCCAAAACATCATTTAGAAAAGAAGTCATGACACCCAACCGCCAGATATCCTAGTCATGGTATGTAGCCGTGGCAAGTAGGATCTGGATGGACTTAAGCATAGGCCCCAGAAAAAGCTTTCATCTTTAGCCACAATTGGTCTATGATGCAAACCTTTAACAAGTCTAGCTATGAAAGTCTCAACTTTTCCATGTACACCATGTAATCTTCTCAAGATATACTTGCTCCTGATGGGGATTTAACCTTTCAGATAAAGCAACCAAAGTCCATACTTTGTTGGTGTATAAGGATTCCATCTCAGATCGCTAAGCATCCAGCCATTCTTACAGAGTCCCACTCCTGATGGCCAGCTCGAAACTAGTTGGGTCATCATCTCATGATGCAATTCTCGCTCCCACTGTCATAGAGAAACCGAAGTAACTCTCAGGTGGGTGAGGAACCCTACTAGATCGGCGGAGAGTCTGAGGTTCGTTGGAATCTACTGAATCTTTTGGTTCTACCAGATCATCTGCTGCAGTTTGTATAACTCGAACTCCTTCCAGTTCTACCTCATGACCACTAATTTCTTCTCAAGAAATTCCCTTTCACAAAGGTGGTATGTTGAGAAACAAAACATTTTTGTTCCTCGGTTTGGTAAAAGATATTCCCTTGCTTATGCTTAGGATATCCTACAAACTTCCACAGACCTGACTTTGCCTCGAGCTTGTTCGGATTATGCTTTTAGACATAGGCTGGACAACCCCAAATCTTAAGATACTTAAGATATGGGCTCTTCCCATTCCATATCACATATGAAGTGGTAGGCAACTGATTTGATTTGAACCCTATTCAATAGGTATGCAGCTTCTCAAGTGCATAACTCCCAAAAGGAAATAGGAAACTCAGTAGTACTCATCATAGTGCGCACCATATCATATAGGGTGCTATTGCTCCACCTCGATATACCATCGTGCTATGGTGTATACGGAGGAGTAATGCTGAGAGAGAATCTCATTCTCCTTTAGAATAATCCAGGAATTCCGTGCTCAAGTATTCTCCTCCCTGATCACATCAAAGGATATAATACTTATACATGTTTTGGTTCTTTACTACTAACTTATATTCTGTGATTATCTCAAAAGTTTCAGACTTGTGTTTCAACAGGAACATATATCTGAATCTTGAGAGATCATCAGTGAATGTAATGAAGTACAAAGAACCGGTCTTGGCATATGTATACAGGGGACCTTCATACATCAGCATGTATTAATCCCAAAAGTTCACCAACTCTTTCTCGGTTTCCAATAAACAGAGCTGTGGTCATTTTATCTTTGTGACATGACCGGCAAGTTTCATAAGATGTAAATTCAAACTAATTTAAATATGCATCTAAATGTAACTTCAGCTAGTCGTGTCGCATTGATATGACCTAGTCTACAATGCCTCAAGAAGGATTCGTTCATTTCTGAACTCTTCCTCTTGTGTGTGTTCTGTATACTAAGAACTGTAGTTTGATTTAGAACGTCAATGCTTTTAGATAACGTACCTGAACCGATCAACTTTTGATATAGGAAATGTTCAAAACATTATCCAACAATACAAAATTATATCCTTTATTTACTAATAAAGAGACCGATATGATATTGTATATCAGGTTCGGTATCTAATAACATTTGTTCAGAATCAATGTATTCTGGTAATAAAGGGTGATAGTGACCAACAGACTTGGCTGCAACACTTGCACCGTTTTCTGCCTCATGAAACTTATCATCCGTTCTCAGTTCTCTACCTTTCTATAGCCCATGTAACATATTATATATGTGGGATCCTGATCTGGTATCTCTTACCCAGGACGTAAAGGATACTGAGAAACAGTTCTCTGTAATGAACACACCCGTAGATGATGCATCAGCATGCACTTTCTTCGTTTGGGCGGCACGGGAAATCTGGTATTCCCTAATTTCCTGCTCTGCCTTATAACAATTATAAGTTGGAGCGGGACCAACGTTCCCCAGAGGCATAACCCCGTTAACACCTTTCTAGACACCAACTTGATCGGCTAATTGTAATGTGTAAAACTCTCCCAGGAGTAACTCTTACTCGCAGCGGGTATCGGGATCTAACTATCTCATAGAAGGTATGCAATCTCATTGCAAATTTCAACATTTGAAATTCCCGATAATATTTTGCCCCTAACGTGCTATGACCTTGACGAAAGCCAACAAACCATATCCCGCTAGTCAAGTTCAACCCGTATATTTCTTGACTGAATTAAACCCACTCGCACGACCCTTGACGAAAGCCAACAAAGCCGTACGACTACCCTAATCCAATCGCATCATATGCAGCAGACAAGCAGCATATAGCTACTGTAAGTCCATATTGCGACCCCCGGTTCTTACGGGGAGGCGGAAACGGTATAAAAAACGAATTTTTATCGCAAGAGGCAACATGGACTAACTTATGGTCGGGATCGTTACCTAAACTAAAACTAGCAAACTAAGCTAAAGATATTTAGCTACTCGGATAGAGATGGTTATACCTAAACTTGAACTCCTTCTCTTCAAGCTCCGGTGGTGGTCCGATGGCTCCTTCTCGTCGTCTCCGTACGCCGAAGATAGATCCACTTGAAAGCTCCAACCTTTAGCTCCTTCTTCGGTCTTTGAAGAAACTAGTTCACTTGGTTTGCTAAACCTAGTGAACTAGAATGAGTAGAGAGGAAAATAGAATGGGATTTTATCTATGGTTCTTGATTCTCAACTCATGAGACAAGAGAACCATAGATCAAGAGAGGGAGCAAGAGGTTGAGGGTGAGAGCAAGGGGAGAGCTCAAGAACAAGAGAGAGAATGAGCAAGAAAGAATGAGGCTCTCTTTTCTCTCTCACCCTCTCATAATCCAAAGTGATCATAACTCATCATATCAAAAAAGTCTTTTGGTGATGGTTAGAAGCAACCATAAGGTTATCATATCATGCACTCATTTTACTCAAAAAGCAAGCAAGAAAAAAGTCTTTGGCATGAAATGATAACCATGGTTATCATGATGGTCAACTAGTCAAGCCTAGTCAACCGGTCAACAAGTCAACAAAAGTCAACAAGTCACCAAAGTCAACAAGTCAACAAAAGTCAACAAGTCAACAACCATATCACCATAATACTTAATTAATATAATAGTTAATCACATATCATATTCTCATTAGGGTTGAGCAAAAAGTCAAAAGTCAACGGTCAACTGTCAACAACCCTAATGAGAATCCACTGCCTCTGCCTCCCTGTCAACTGTGCATACACACCCGCATCCGCGTTCCGAGGAACACGAATGCAAACTGGATAAATCCAATCCCATAAGGTACACTAGGATCTGGCTTAAACCAAAGCCCGCTAGTGTAAACTGTCCGGACACTGTACGTGCACAAGTGCACGGATGTGACCGAACCCTGTCGCAAAACCATGCGACCTGTCGCAATACCATGCGACCTCTACTCTTTTGCCTAAAGGCGAAAAGCTTTCTGTGTGGGACTCTAAAGACTCGACACTACGCTGGCAGTGGGTTTAACCACAGACCGCAAGCGGCACTAGCTGTGCGTAACGGTCCCCAGGTAATGCCGACAAGAAGACCGACGAGGCGAAACCCATCTGAACTCCTACTGAGCCTGAGCGTGACATTCTCCGTACAGTCCGGTCTGTTCGTCTGATACATCGCATGGCGGGCCTAGGGGGCGGTAAACGTCAGTCCCCCAATAGCGGTACAAGTCGTGCCGGAGTGAAGCCCAATACACCCTGAGATAACACTGGAAACCTACCAGTATATCTCGTTTGCCCTGGCCAGGGACTACTCGTGTAATGGCTCTCCTAGACACAGCGCGATGTCAACCCCCAATACCGGGAGAGACGAATCCTGTCTAACCGTCACTGCCTCCAAGTGCTTCGGGACTGCACCCAACCACCACCTGTTTGCACGACTCCTTTGAGCCGTGGTAGGGTAGTGATCAAAGTACAGTGGGAACACACCCGAGGCGAAGTGACAGTGTCAAGTCAGCGGACTAAGCTGTACTCATGTCACCTGGGAACTGATAACTGACGATAGGTATAATACCAACTAGTCAGTTCCCGACGAGTCCTGTCCAGTGTACCCGTAACCTAACGAGCACCCGCATACTATCTCAAGTACGACGTACTGACGGCTGTGGGACAGACCGTCTCCCACACTGGGATGAGAAGCGCATGCGCTGGTCTACTCCGGAGTATCGATGCCCTGTCTCGATAGTCCTGCGACCAGGGACCTGAATAAGGATGTGCTTATAGATTACCCAGCCCCCACTAGTGTGACTGCCATCACAACGCTGGTAATCAAGCAAAGATCCTAAGGGCTCCACTAATGCGTATAAGTGATATACTGAAATAAACACAAGTACACATTGAAGTAGAAACAAACCAAGTAGCATACTACTATTTTGAGCAAGATTGTATATACAAGGTGAATATCCCAAGCATCCATTAAGTAATATACAAACTAGTATGATACAGTAATGGCCTCTAGGGCATATACACTAACAATCTCCCACTTGCACTAAGGCCATGTACTGGCGTATCGAAGACCTATCATCTCGATCAGCCGCTCGAACTGAGTCTGGGGCAAGGCCTTGGTGAATGGATCTGCAGTGTTATCTTCTGAAGCGACTCTCCGAACCTCGATCTCCTTGCGATCCACGATCTCCCTGATCAGGTGATACCGCCTCAAGATGTGCCTGGATTTCTGATGGGACCTGGGTTCCTTCGCTAATGCTATAGCCCCGTTGTTGTCGCAATACAGAGGTATTGGATCAACAATGGACGGAACCACCTGAAGTTCTTTCAAGAACTTCCTCATCCAGACAGCTTCTTTTGCGGCATCAGATGCAGCGATGTATTCCGCTTCCATCGTCGAGTCTGCAACGGTTTCTTGTTTGGAACTCTTCCAACACACCGCCCCTCCATTGAGGGTAAAGACAAAACCCGACATGGACTTGGAATCATCCTTGTCACTCTGGAAGCTGGAGTCAGCAAAGGCCTCGATCTGGATATCTTTTCCGCCATACACCAAGAACATCTCCTTAGTCCTTCTCAGGTACTTGAGAATGTTCTTTACCGCTATCCAGTGTTTCTCCCCAGGGTTTGACTGATACCGGCTTACCACACTCAGTGCATAAGCTACATCCGGTCTGGTACACAACATCGCATACATTATAGAGCCTACCGCAGAAGCGTAGGGTATAATAGACATGCGATCCCTCTCTAAATCAGTCTTGGGAGACATCTCTTTAGAGAGGGTGATCCCGTGACAAGCCGGTAGGTTACCACGCTTGGAATCTTCCATACTGAATCTTTTCAGTACGGTGTCGATGTACCTGGACTGAGAAAGTCCCAATATCCTCTTGGATCTATCACGATGGATCCGGATCCCCAGGATGTATGAGGCATCACCCAGGTCTTTCATGGAGAACCTTTGTGACAAGAACCCCTTGACAGATTGTAGCATAGGAATATCATTTCCTATTAAGAGAATGTCATCCACGTATAAAACGAGGAATACTACAGTTCTCGCTACAAATCTACTATAGATGCATGGTTCATCTGGATTTTTGATAAAGCCAAATTCTTTGACCGTCTCATCAAAGCAGATGTTCCAACTCCGCGATGCCTGCTTTAGTCCATAGATGGACTTAAGCAACTTGCACACCTTTCCGCTGCTCCCACTCTGAATGAAACCCTCTGGCTGGTCCATATAGACACACTCCTCTAAATTTCCATTTAGAAAAGCTGTCTTTACGTCCATTTGCCAGATCTCATAATCGTGGAAGGCAGCAATGGCAAGAAGGATCCGAATGGATTTCAGCATGGCTACTGGAGAAAAGGTTTCGTCGTAGTCCAAGCCAGGTCTTTGACGAAAACCCTTCGCTACCAGCCTAGCTTTATAGGTCTCAACCTGTCCATCTACACCAATCTTCCTTTTGAAGATCCACTTGCATCCTACGGGTTTTACCCCGTCTGGAGCAATGTCCAACGTCCATACATTGTTGGTGTACATGGACTCCATTTCGGTCCGCATTGCATCCAGCCATTTCACTGAGTCAACGCTCTGAACGGCCTGCTGGAAGCTAGTAGGCTCATCATAATCTATGATGCAATCCTCTCTATCCCCGTCTATGAGAAAACCGCAGTATCTCTCGGGCGGATGAGACTGCCTACTACTCCTGCGGAGCGGCGTAGGAATGTCCTGTTCTGTTGAACCCTCTGGTTCCATCAAGCTTTCAGTAACAGTCTGTGGTTCTGGAATTTCTTCCAGTTCTACTGCGCTCCCACTTATTTCTTTTTCTATGAACTGGTGTTCTAGAAAGTGGGCATGTCGAGAAACAAGAACTTTTTGTTCCTCTTCACAGTAGAAGAAATATCCCTTGGAATTCTTTGGATATCCCACAAACTTGCACAGTACTGAGCGTGCCTCGAGCTTGTCCGTATGCTGCTTTTTGACAAAAGCTGGACTTCCCCATATCTTAATGTGATTAAGATGGGGTCTCTTCCCATACCACATCTCAAATGGCGTGGTAGGCACAGTCTTAGTGGGAACTCGGTTCAAAAGGTATGCGGCTGATTCTAGCGCATACCCCCAAAATGATCGCGGTAACTCAGCGTTACTCATCATGGACCGCACCATATCCAATAGGGTGCGGTTCCGTCTCTCCGATACACCGTTATGTTGCGGGGTGTATGGAGGAGTAAGCTGAGAGAGAATTCCGTTCTCTTTTAAATAGTCCAGGAACTCGGCACTTAAGTATTCTCCACCTCGATCCGATCTTAGAATCTTAATACTTTTGCCGGTCTGTTTCTCTACTTCATTCTTATACTCCTGGAATTTTCCAAAGGCCTCGGACTTATGTTTCATTAAGAAGACATAACCGTACCTTGAGAAGTCATCCGTAAAAGTAATGAAGTAAGAATGTCCGCTTCGGGCATGTGTAGACATTGGACCGCACACGTCACTATGTACGAGTCCCAAGAGCTCGCTCGCTCTTACTCCTTGTCCAGTAAATGGAGTCTTTGTCATCTTTCCTTTGAGACAAGATTGACAAGTGGCATACGATTGATATTTGAACGCATTCAAATATCCTTCTGTATGTAACTTAGTCAACCTTCTCTCATTGATGTGACCCAATCTACAATGCCATAAGAAAGTCTGATTTATTTCTGGAGACTTTCTTTTGTGTGTATTCTGGACATTAAAAATCTGTGGTTGGTTTAACACGTATATACCATTACTCAGAGTACCTGACCCAATCAATACTTGATTAAGGTGAATGTTTACAACATTACTTACAAACGCAAATTCATAACCTTCTTTAGAAACTAAAGATACAGAAATGATATTACAAGTTGCGTTGGGTACAAAAAAGCAATTACGCAAAACCAAAACATGTCCATCTGACATTCCCAGGTGATAGTCCCCCACGGCTTTAGCATCCATGCTAGCTCCGTTTGCAACTCTGAGGGTCATGTCACCTGCTTTCAAAACACTACGGTTTCTCAACGCCTGCAAAGAATTACAGATATGAGATCCTGATCCGGTATCCAATACCCAGGAAGTAGAGTTTATTGAAAGACAGTTTTCAATAACACACACACCTGAAGCTGAAGCTGCAACCTGCTTCAATTCCTGTGTTCTGGCCTTCCAGGCCCTGCAATCATTCTTCCAGTGTCCTTTCTTATGACAATAGAAGCATTCTTCTTTATCCACAAGCTTCCCCGCTATCTTTGTTGCTTTGCCTTTTCCCTTCGTATCCACTTTACCAACACCGCCCCTTGGTTTGGCGGGGGCCTTCTTCTTCTTTCCCTTGGCTTTCGCCTTGGACCTAGAAGAAGATGATCCTCCTACAAACAAAGTGGATGTTTCCCTACCTTTCTGTAGGGTGCCCTCTGCGCTCCTCAGCATGTTGAGGAGCTCTGATAGTTCAACCTCTTTTTCTTGTAGGTTGAAGTTCAGTATAAACTGGGCGTAAGTGGAAGGAAGGGACTGGAGAACTATATCCGTATATAGCTCACTCTCCAATGTGATCCCTAGGTCAGCGAGCTCCTCAATGAAGCCGATCATCTTTAGCACATGCTCGGCTACTGATGATCCGACGGCCATTCTTGTCGAAAATAACTTTTTCGACGCTTCGTATCTTGCGATACGTGATTGCTCTCCATACAGTTCTTTTGTATGGAGCAATATGGACTCCATGTCCATATTCTCATGCCTCCTCTGATGTTCGTTGTCCATCGAGGCAAGCAGGAGGCACTTGGCCTTCGCGCTATCAATCTCCCAAGTCTTGCGGATTTCCTTATCCGCGATGCTGGAAGTTGGACCAGGGACAGGGGGAGCTTTGGTGGTAAGAAGATACCCCAGTTTGTCATAAGTGATTGCTATCGTGACATTCCTGAGCCAATCTTTGTAGTTTGGCCCTGTCAGCTTGTTTTTATCTAGGAGTAACTTAAGTCCAGTCATGTTGATTGGTCGCTGCAATTAGGAGAGAGAAGAAGAAACACTCAGCATGATGCTCTTGCAAGTTTAGAGTGGTTTTTAGTTTGTCTAAACAGGATGGCTCCCACTGTTTCTCGAATCCCTCCTCAAACCATAAAGGAAGAATTAGTCAGGATCAATCCCACCGTACAATACTTGCTTAACCGTTCAGCCAGGCCGGTGTCGGTACTTCGAGGGAGGTTTTCCAACGCTTTCGCGAAGTTCCTTAATTAGAGAACCTCTTTTCCCTGGGGGCGTAGCCCCGCTAACACCTTTCTAGGCACCTACTAGGTTTATAGCATTGATCGTTAAGTGAGAAATTTCCCGAGGAGTAGCATATACTCACAGTAGGATCGGGATCCAAATATCATTGCGTGACGAAACTGAAGGAATCCTACCAGAATCATCTCACTCCAAATGGTATGCAAATCTAGCAAGTTTCAGTACTTATGAAACTCCCGATGTGGATTTTTGCCCCATGCTCTTATGACCTTGACTTTGGCCAAAATATCATAAGTCACATGTCAAGTTCTACCCGTCATTATCCAGGTTAATTTGGATCCATCCGTACCTACCCTTGACTTTGGCCAAAATGGCAGTACGACTGTCCCAAACCAACGCATCTATCTATGCTACACATGAACACCCAATAGCTACCAATCACTGTGCCTTGACTTTGGCCAACATACACAGCTTGAATACTATTGACTATTCATGTGAAACGACGGAGGGCTACGGATGGTTTTGGCAAAACCGTGAACGTAGTGAACTTGATATGGTCGATGGAACGAGATAGCTTTTAAATGGAGTGGCTCAAACTCCGTATTTTAAAAGTTTGTTTTGAAAAGAACCGAGTGGTTTTTCGAAAGTGTTCCAACGACTTTAACTTGGTTTATTATCTTGCATTAGTTCTTTTAATGCGTGATATTCTTGCATTAGTACTTTTAATGCGTCCCATCATTTAACCCTACCATTGCAGAAAACAACCAAAATATGACGTACGCTTATGCCATTCGCATTCGCCACTGGGCCCCGTCATTACCCGTTAGGTTACTTAACTAACGACAGAGCGGGGGCTGGGCTAGCGCGTCTGTAAAACATAAGCAACGCCTAAATAGTAAGCAATGATAGACATTACAGATCACAGATGAATGCATTGGATATACTAGCAATCCGCAATCCTTTCGAGCCTGAAACGAAAAGCGGATAACACGGTCGCGGTGAATAGCCAAATACCCCACCCAAGACCCCTACGGGTGCGGCAAACTACCCGCCAAGTACTCGGTAGTTTGTGCACCCCTCCATGGGTCTATCCTAGGAGCAAAAACAGTAAAAAGAATTATACAATGACGGCTACAACCCCGACCCGGTTGTGCGGTCAAACAAATAATAATTATTACATCAATTTACATTTACAATGAATGAAAGAAAAACAAAAGCTCATCTCACATCCACCCCGGCTATTCACCCGCGACAGTCCAACACATTCATATACACATTCCAGCACATTACAGATCATGTATAACCCCGACTAATCGACTTATAGCGATTAGCCGACGTTCAATACATGCAAGCATCACAGATATAACCATCATAGTCAAAGTGCAGTGAAGTTCGGAAAAAATACGGAATTATAGGACCCCAAAAGGAAATTTCTTTTCTGGAAAATCTGGGCACATATAATATATTTTAAAAATCCCAAAACCAACACACAAACACACTGCACGAAAAACGATGCAGAGAAGAAACCAAGTCGCGGCGGTTCCGCGGCGTCCAAGAAGGATCACGCGGCGGAAGCGCGGCACTTTAGACGAATCACTGTATCGTTTTTCTTGGGTGTTCACACAAAACCCTGAGCCGAATTTAGGAGTATAAAGTTTTTCATTTTGACCAGGAAAAATTTCAACAGAAACTCAGATTTTGTAAAGTTTGATTTTTGGGTTTTTCCGGTTCCGAACTTCGTTACACTTCACTACCAAGCTAGTTTAAGTTTAGTTAGGCTCTGATACCACTGTAAGTCCATATTGCGACCCCCGGTTCTTACGGGGAGGCGGAAACGGTATAAAAAACGAATTTTTATCGCAAGAGGCAACATGGACTAACTTATGGTCGGGATCGTTACCTAAACTAAAACTAGCAAACTAAGCTAAAGATATTTAGCTACTCGGATAGAGATGGTTATACCTAAACTTGAACTCCTTCTCTTCAAGCTCCGGTGGTGGTCCGATGGCTCCTTCTCGTCGTCTCCGTACGCCGAAGATAGATCCACTTGAAAGCTCCAACCTTTAGCTCCTTCTTCGGTCTTTGAAGAAACTAGTTCACTTGGTTTGCTAAACCTAGTGAACTAGAATGAGTAGAGAGGAAAATAGAATGGGATTTTATCTATGGTTCTTGATTCTCAACTCATGAGACAAGAGAACCATAGATCAAGAGAGGGAGCAAGAGGTTGAGGGTGAGAGCAAGGGGAGAGCTCAAGAACAAGAGAGAGAATGAGCAAGAAAGAATGAGGCTCTCTTTTCTCTCTCACCCTCTCATAATCCAAAGTGATCATAACTCATCATATCAAAAAAGTCTTTTGGTGATGGTTAGAAGCAACCATAAGGTTATCATATCATGCACTCATTTTACTCAAAAAGCAAGCAAGAAAAAAGTCTTTGGCATGAAATGATAACCATGGTTATCATGATGGTCAACTAGTCAAGCCTAGTCAACCGGTCAACAAGTCAACAAAAGTCAACAAGTCACCAAAGTCAACAAGTCAACAAAAGTCAACAAGTCAACAACCATATCACCATAATACTTAATTAATATAATAGTTAATCACATATCATATTCTCATTAGGGTTGAGCAAAAAGTCAAAAGTCAACGGTCAACTGTCAACAACCCTAATGAGAATCCACTGCCTCTGCCTCCCTGTCAACTGTGCATACACACCCGCATCCGCGTTCCGAGGAACACGAATGCAAACTGGATAAATCCAATCCCATAAGGTACACTAGGATCTGGCTTAAACCAAAGCCCGCTAGTGTAAACTGTCCGGACACTGTACGTGCACAAGTGCACGGATGTGACCGAACCCTGTCGCAAAACCATGCGACCTGTCGCAATACCATGCGACCTCTACTCTTTTGCCTAAAGGCGAAAAGCTTTCTGTGTGGGACTCTAAAGACTCGACACTACGCTGGCAGTGGGTTTAACCACAGACCGCAAGCGGCACTAGCTGTGCGTAACGGTCCCCAGGTAATGCCGACAAGAAGACCGACGAGGCGAAACCCATCTGAACTCCTACTGAGCCTGAGCGTGACATTCTCCGTACAGTCCGGTCTGTTCGTCTGATACATCGCATGGCGGGCCTAGGGGGCGGTAAACGTCAGTCCCCCAATAGCGGTACAAGTCGTGCCGGAGTGAAGCCCAATACACCCTGAGATAACACTGGAAACCTACCAGTATATCTCGTTTGCCCTGGCCAGGGACTACTCGTGTAATGGCTCTCCTAGACACAGCGCGATGTCAACCCCCAATACCGGGAGAGACGAATCCTGTCTAACCGTCACTGCCTCCAAGTGCTTCGGGACTGCACCCAACCACCACCTGTTTGCACGACTCCTTTGAGCCGTGGTAGGGTAGTGATCAAAGTACAGTGGGAACACACCCGAGGCGAAGTGACAGTGTCAAGTCAGCGGACTAAGCTGTACTCATGTCACCTGGGAACTGATAACTGACGATAGGTATAATACCAACTAGTCAGTTCCCGACGAGTCCTGTCCAGTGTACCCGTAACCTAACGAGCACCCGCATACTATCTCAAGTACGACGTACTGACGGCTGTGGGACAGACCGTCTCCCACACTGGGATGAGAAGCGCATGCGCTGGTCTACTCCGGAGTATCGATGCCCTGTCTCGATAGTCCTGCGACCAGGGACCTGAATAAGGATGTGCTTATAGATTACCCAGCCCCCACTAGTGTGACTGCCATCACAACGCTGGTAATCAAGCAAAGATCCTAAGGGCTCCACTAATGCGTATAAGTGATATACTGAAATAAACACAAGTACACATTGAAGTAGAAACAAACCAAGTAGCATACTACTATTTTGAGCAAGATTGTATATACAAGGTGAATATCCCAAGCATCCATTAAGTAATATACAAACTAGTATGATACAGTAATGGCCTCTAGGGCATATACACTAACAGCTACCACACACTGCACCTTGACGAAAGCCAACAAATGCAGCACGAATACGATATACAACTTATCTGAAATGACGGAGGGCTACGACAGGTTTTTCTGAAAACCTATTGTGTAATGAACTTGATATCGTTGCAGAATCAAATAATTTTAAAATGGAGTGTTTTTTAGGCTTTTCTAGTTTTGCTAAAGGGGTCACTCCGGGTGAAAGGATCGTCGGCCCATTCCTCATCGAATAAGGTGCAGGGTATATCATATATACCACTATGCAAAGCAAGAACTATAGAAGCAATCAAAAGACAAACTGAGGGTTGTAGCATCTGCCAGTTATTGCTAAAGGGGTCACTCCCGGTGAAGGGATCTCGGCCCTTTCCTTATCGAATAAGGTGCAGGATGTTCTACAAGGAACACCGCGATGCAAAGCAAGAACTGTAGCTACCTGTTTTTGAAAATTCGATTCCACAACATCTTTTAGGTTTCTTTTTCTTTCATTAATCACATTAATGAAGTCCCATCATTTAAGTCATCTAAACATCACAGATAAATATAACGTATGCTTATGCCATCCGCATTCGCCTCGATGTCCCGTCTGCACTGTTAGGTTAGGTAACTAACGGCAGAGCGAGGCAGGGCTAGCACGGGTGTAAAACATAAGCAACGTCTATATAATATATCATATATACTATATACAATATCTATCTGAACATATCACATGATCACATCACAGATACGCAGCAGAAAATATCATATGAAATATTGGATATACTAGGACGTCCGTGTTTTATTTTGAGCCTCTATAAAACATGGATTCCACGATCGTGATGAATAGCCAAACCCACACACCTAGACCCCTATGAGAGCGGCAAGCAACCCTACCAATTCTAGAGTTAGGAGACCCGGACTCGACTCCTCGAGTTGGTCTCCTATTGGACTCCAGAACCCGGTTACTTATGCTCTCCTCCTTGGGTCTATCCTAGTGCGGAAAACTAAATAATATACAAATGGTGACATCAATCTCATCCCGGAAGTGTCCCAATAAAAGAATATTACATACAAGTTTTTACATGAATGAAAATGAAAAACACTCGTCTCACATAAAAAACCCCGGCTATTCAAAACGCGATGATCCAATATAACATATCCAGCAACACATAACATCACATGTCATCAACGTAAGTAAACATGCGTATCCCAATTGTCGTTGACATATAGCAACGAAACAGACGATATCACATATTACACTTACGGTCGCAGAAAAAAAAGTGTAAAACTACAACAGTTGGAATCCGCAATTTCCTTAGACATCGCATGCCTAATCAAATGAATTCCTTAGACATCGCATGCCTAACAATTATAAACCCCGCATTTTAGTCTCTTTATCGAAAACTCGTTTCAATATCAAGTCGGGTAATTCAACAAGATTCCTGACAATCTGATCGAATGCTCGTCGCAAACTTTAGTAGACGGCCGCACCCTCGATGCCGTCAACGAAGTGCACTAAGGCGGAACACCGCTGCCGCGAGCACCCGAATGGATGCTTTTTGGCGACGGGGTTCTCCTACAGTCACTTGGTCGGGGCTGTGAGGCATGGCTGTCTATTAAGTTTACCCGGCGAGTATCCGCGTACGCTACGTGATTGCGACGGATTTTTGATCACATCAAAATTCCGTGGCAACCGATCATCTGAGACTAAGCTGCTATTTCTATAACATTCAAATTAGTTATCTCATAACTAGATGTGGATTCCAATTATTGTATCACATTCCAGATAAATAGACAATGTTAAACTTTCCGATCAAATAATCAGACACCCAAGTTTTCCCAATAGCACAACACTTGAGGGGAGTTTAAAAACATCCATTTCATGCTACAGTACCAACAGTCCAGCCGTAGAAGGGCAAGCCAACGCCTCACATGTGGCACGCCGTACTGCCCCAAACCCTAAGGTTCAAAAGGCAGTTCAAGACGGTCACATAATCGAGTTAAGGTTTGTTGTCTTCTAGAGGGTCCATCGCGTTACTTGCACTACTTAGACGTTTTTAAACTACGGAAAAATCCAACACATAGAAATTTCCCTGGTCGGGAAAAAGTGAGTTATTGATATCCGGTCGAAATTTTTAACAGTTTCTAAAAATATCCGGAACAAACTAAACAAAGTTAAATTATCCGATCGAATCAACGAGTCCCCAATACAACCCTAGAAAACTCAACACTTGAGTGGAATAAAATAATTCCCAGAAAAAATTGACAAGAAAGGACCTAAAAATAAATATATGAAATATGAGGGACTAAATGCAAATTTTGGCCGCGGAACCGCCGCGAAACCCTTGGTTTGGCCGCGGTTCCGCGGTCAAATAATTGACTTAGTGAACCGTACTTCACAGTAATTCTTAGTTATTCCTGCTTATTTTTCTGAGCATTTTTAATTCATAAAAAATCACATTTTCAAAAAATGTACAGAGAAGGGTTTACATCGGGGTTTTCAGGTTCGATCGGACTTTAAACTTTGTCTAGACTTCGCCTAAAGCTCTAGCTAGGCTCTGATACCACTGTAGGGTTGCTAGGCATGCGCACAAGGGTCTACGAGGCATCAACCATGCCCGATTAAAATTTTAGCCGTGCCGAAAAACCCGAAGCCGGATCTTTAAACTAGGGTTTAGGCGAAAACAAGCATGTTAAACTGTTTAACACTAAGTGAAAGGGATTACAACCTTTGTAGATCTAGTCCTTCACTTCATTAGCTCCGTGTAGATGTCCCCATCGCTGCGATCGTGAACTCCGGACTCTAGAAAAGCTTCACAAGAAGAACGAACGTGCTTGCTTCGATGACTTCGAGGCCGAAGATGATCTACGTCGGGGAGACACTAACTCAAGCTATTCCTTCACTAGGTCATAAACTTTGTGAAGAGAACACACTCTACTACATGGCAAGTGGTAGAGGATGAAGAAGTAGTAAGTGGGCTCACTTTAGAATTGTTTTTCTCACATTTTTCCTCATGGCACCATTGGAGCTAGCAAGCTTTTCATGGAGCTTGATGAAGAAGAAGAAGAAGAGAGAATGAATAATTTTCATCATATGAATTATTATCCTCAATAATGTAACCATGGGTGAGTTAAGCTATCATTCTTAACTCATGTTGAGAATTAACCAAGGCATTAGGTTAAGGGTTAGGTTAACTAAATATCAAAAGAATGACAAAAGAGTTGACAGGCTCAGTAGGGTACAGTCCCGAGCCACATGGAGGCAGTGAGCGAATTTGCAGGGGTTCGTCTCTCCTGGTATTGGGGGTGAGGTTGCGCTGTGTCTAGGAGAGCCATTACACAATGTCCTTGGCCAAGAAAGGAGATTTACTGGTAGGTATTCCAGTAATATCTCAGGGTGTTCTGGGCTACACTCCGACACGACTTGTACCGCTTTTGGGGGTCTGACTTTTACCAACCCCCTAGGCCCGCCATGCGATGCTCATAGACGAACGGACCGGACTGTACGGATATTGTCGCTGACAGGCTCAGTAGGGTGGTAGGATGAGTTCACTCATCGACGTCCCTTTTTGTTGGAGATAGTGCCCTCAGAGTCAATTATTGGATCACAGGCACGTGATTGCAATGATTGAGGGAGGATCTGTCCCAGTAGGACAGTCTTACTCAAGATGATAGTATGCTATCTGGTTTATCTTTATCATCGTGTACTGCTTTAGGTGACCTTATGAGTCTTTATTGCACGTTGATAGAGCCCCTAGGATTCTTGCTTGACTACCAGCAGTATGAGGGCGATCATATACGTGGGAGCTGGGGTCTATAAGTACATCCTTAAAAGGTCCCTAGTCGTGGGAGTTTCGAGACAGGGCATCGATACTCCAGAGTAGACTAGTGTGTAGGGTTCCTAGGCATCCTAATGAAGTCTCACAAGGCATCGAACATGCCAATTTAAAATTTTATGGGTGCCGAGAAACCCTAATACGGATCGTCGGCTAGATTTCTAGGCGAAACGGGAATCTAGTTAACTACTTAACTAAAAGTTAGATGCTACAACCTTTGTAGATCCGGTTCCCCACTTCCTTAGCTCCACGTGGGTGTGCTCTCGCTGTCCATCACGAATCCTAGACTCATTCGTCGGCTTCATCGGAAAAACGGGCGAGCAAGGTCGTCGGCTTCGTGTCAAAGACGATCTACGTCGAGGTTGCACAAGTTCAAGCTCCGACTTCACCAAGTTGTGAAACTTGTGAAGAAAACACACAAAACCACTTGGTAAGAGGTAGAAGATGAAGAAATAGGAGGTGGGTTCACTTTAGATTTGGATTTCACTCACTTTTGCTCAAGTTGCCATTGATGGCATCTTGTTTTCTCTCTTGAAGAAGAAGGAGATGAAGAAGAAAGAATATGATAAGTATTGTGAAAAAGAATAATAAAATCAAATACTTATCATGTTCTAACCTAGGTTAAGTGTAGAGAATAAACCATGGTCACTTGAGAGGGTTAGGGTTAAGCATGAAGATAAGGATGGTTACAAAAGTCAAAGCTTCATGAAGCTTCAACTTAAAACAAAAAAGGCCACCATTCTTATCATAATCCTTTTCAAATAAATAAACAAACAAATAAATAAAAAGGCAAAACCCTAATCATCTCTTAACCATGGTTTAATACTTCACACTTAACCTAATGAGCAAGCATCATCAAACATGATACAAAGATGTGCACAAAAGTATATCACATATACAACATGTACATCAAGTGAGAAAATCCATTTAAAGTGAACCAATACTAGTTAATGCAATGCAATATATCAAATATATAATTATGCATTAAATCATTAAATCAACATTTGATTCAATGATCCGGTCATGTCGCACATAACCGACTAGAATCCAATGTATCGATTTATCGAATCAATGATTCGATAACTAGGTCATATCGAATATAACCAATCGAAACATATATCGCGAGAATGAAATGCGGTATCACATACACGCATTATTCTCGGTCCTGCACATATCTCATATGCGCTCCTATTTCGTTTCGCTTGAACCAGGAAACCTCTGTGTAGGACTCTAAAGACTCGTCAATACGCCGGTAGCAGATGATGATCATATCAAGCACCCACAAGCCGCAAGCGGTCTGCCAAACGTAACGGCCATCCGGGTATTGAGCGATCAGAAGATCGAGGAGCTAGTCCGCTCACACTCCTGTGAATCCAACCAGTAACACTTACCGTACAGTCCGGTCTGTTCGTCTGATACGTCGCATATCAAGTCTAGGGGTGGTAAACGTCAGACCCCAATAACCGATAAGTCGTGCCGATGTGAGGCTCGTAACGGGTCGAGAAACTACTGGTAACACTTACCAGCAAATCTCTGATCAGCCCTGGCCAGGGACTTCCCTGTTACGGCCAATCGAGCACAGCGCAACATCAACCCCCAATACCGGGAGAGACAAAACCCCTCCTATCACTCATTGCCTCCATGTGACTCGGGACTGTACCCAAAAACCACCGTTTTGCACGCCCTCATGGACGTGGTAAGGTGGAGATCAAAGCACAGTGGGAATCACACAAGACTCAATGACGATCTCGGGTCTACAGACTAACCTGTACAAGTGTCACCTGAGAACTGCCATCTGACGTGAGGTATAATACCATCTGGGAGTTCTCGGCGAGTCCGTCCAGTGTACCCAGTCTCCACTGAGCACCCGTACACCATCTCTGATGTCAAACACCAATGGATATGGGATCATCCATCGCCCATCTCATGGGTCGAGAAGCGTATACGCTAGTCTACACTGGTATATCGATGCCCCGTCTCGATACACCCACGACTAGGGACCATGAAGGATGTACTTATGGACTACCATGTCCCCACTAGTAAGATCTGCATCACAGTCCAGGTAGTCAAGTACATATCCTAAGGGCTTTACCAACATGTAACTATAAGACAGTATAAAGAGACTAGTGTACATGTTAAGATAAAGAGTAACCAGATAGCATACTATCATATCGAGCAAGAAAGTCATCTCTATATATGTCCAAGCATCCAATATAATATACATCATCTGTACAATACTGGCCTCTAGGGCATACATACAACTAACAATCTCCCACTTGCACTAGGGCCAGCTGCTGTAGTATCGCATACCGAGCATCCCGAAGAGTCTCTCAAACTGTATCTGGGGAATGGCCTTCGTGAGTGGATCCGCGGTGTTGTTCTTCGTGTCAACCCTCCTGACCTCGATCTCCCGGCGATCAACTATCTCCCGGATCAGGTGATACCGCCTCAGAATATGCCTGGATCGCTGATGGGACCTGGGTTCCTTGGCCAAAGCCACCGCTCCATTGTTATCGCAATACAAAGGTATTGGATGCTCAATGGATGGAACCACTCCAAGTTCAGAAATGAACTTCTTGATCCAGACAGCTTCTTTAGCAGCATCGTTGGCAGCGATGTATTCAGCCTCCATCGTCGAGTCTGCCACAGTTTCCTGCTTGGAACTCTTCCAGCTAACCGCCCCTCCGTAAAGGGTAAAGACAAAGCCCGACTGCGACTTAGAGTCGTCCTTATCACTCTGGAATCTCGAATCGGTAAAGGACTCCACTTGGAGTTCTCCGTTACCATACACCAAGAACATATCTCTAGTCCTTCGTAAGTACTTGAGAATGCTCTTCACAGCTATCCAGTGACTCTCTCCAGGATCAGCTTGATACATGCTCACTATACTTAGTGAGTATGCTACATCAGGTCTGGTACATAGCATCGCATACATGATAGAGCCTACTGCCGAAGCATAGGGTATCCCTTGCATGCGAGCTCTCTCTAAATCAGTCTTGGGAGACATCTCTTTGGAGAGAGTGACTCCAGAGATCGTGGGCAAGTTCCCACGCTTGGACTCTTCCATACTAAACCTCTTTAGTATGGTGTCAATGTACCTGGATTGGGACAATCCCAAAATCCGTTTGGATCTATCTCTATAGATCCTAATCCCCAATATGCAGGAGGCATCACCAAGATCTTTCATTGAGAATCTTTGTGATAAGAAGAGCTTGACCGATTGCAGCATAGGAATGTCATTTCCTATCAAGAGTATGTCGTCCACGTACAATACGAGGAAGACAACCTTACTCTCTGCCACCTTCTTGTAGATACAAGGTTCATCTGGATTTTTGACGAAATCAAACTCTTTGATAACGACGTCAAAGCAGATGTTCCAACTCCGCGATGCTTGCTTTAATCCATAAATGGATTTAAGCAGCTTGCACACCTTCCCGCTGCTCCCACTGTCTACGAAGCCCTCTGGCTGAGTCATGTACACGCACTCTTCTAAATCACCATTTAGAAAGGCGGTCTTAACATCCATTTGCCAGATTTCGTAATCATGATAAGCAGCGATGGCAAGCATGATCCGGATGGATTTAAGCATAGCCACTGGAGAAAAGGTCTCGTCATAGTCCACACCTGGTCTTTGACGAAAACCCTTTGCTATAAGTCTAGCTTTGAAAGTCTCCACTTTCCCATCTACACCAAGTTTTTTCTTGAAGATCCATTTGCTCCCAATGGGTTTTACCCCTTCAGGAGCAACTTCCAAAGTCCATACTTTGTTGGTGTACATGGATTCCATCTCGGACCGCATTGCATCCAGCCATTTCACTGAGTCCCTACTCGTGATGGCCTGCTCGAAGCTAGTTGGGTCATCATCCTCCATGATGCAATCCTCGCTCCCACCATCCATGAGAAAACCGTAGTATCTCTCAGGCTGGCGAGGAACCCTACTAGATTGGCGGAGAGGCTGAGGTTCATTGGGAGCTACTGAATCTTCTGGTTCCACTAAATCTTCAGTTACTGTTTGTGTATCTGGAACCTCTTCCAGCTCTACCACTTTGCCACTAATTTCTTTTTCAAGAAATTCCTTTTCTAAAAAGGTGGCATATTGAGAAACAAACACTTTTTGTTCTTCAGCATGGTAGAAAAAATATCCTTGGGAATTCTTAGGATATCCCACAACCTTGCAAAGAACTGACCGTGCCTCGAGTTTGTCTGGATTTTGTCTTTTGACATAGGCCGGACAACCCCATATTTTAACTCGTTTAAAATATGGTCTCTTCCTACTCCATATCTCATATGGTGTGGTAGGTACAGATTTAGATGGAACTTGATTCAATAGGTATGCTGCTGTCTCCAGCGCATATCCCCAGAAGGAAATAGGTAACTCAGCTGTGCTCATCATAGAGCGCACCATATCTAATAGGGTGCGGTTCCTCCGTTCAGATACACCGTTGTGCTGTGGTGTATATGGAGGAGTCAGCTGAGAGAGAATCCCATTCTCTTTTAGGAAGTCCAGGAATTCATTGCTCAAGTATTCACCTCCTCGATCAGATCGAAGGATTTTAATACTTTTTCCGGTTTGGTTCTCGACTTCTTGTTTATATTCTATAAATTTCTCAAAAGCTTCTGATTTTTGTTTCATCAGGAACACATATCCGAATCTAGAGAGATCGTCAGTGAATTAATGAAGTACGAAGAACCATCCCTGGCATGTGTAGACATGGGACCACATACATCACTATGTATCAGTCCCAAGAGTTCGGTAACTCTTTCTCCGTGTCCCGTAAACGGAGTTTTGGTCATCTTGCCTTTGAGACATGACTGGCAAGTGTCATAAGATGAAAATTCGAAAGGTTTCAAATATCCATCTTTATGCAACTTAGCCAGTCGTGTCGTATTGATGTGACCTAGTCTACAATGCCACAAGAAAGAATCGTTCAGTTCTGAACTCTTCCTCTTGTGTGTGTTTGTTATACTCAGAACTGTTGATTGGTTTAGAACATAAATGCCATTGCACAACGTGCCTGATCCAACCAACTTTTGGTTATGGAAAATGTTCATAACATTGTCCTGTAATACAAAATTATATCCTTCTTTACTTAGCAAAGAAACCGATATAATGTTGCATATCAGGTTCGGCATGTAATAGCATTCGTTCGGAACCAATGTATTACCAGTTGGTAATACAAGGTGATATTCCCCGACAGTCTTAGCTGCAACAATTGCACCATTTCCAACTCTAATGTCTTTATCACCTTCTCCAAGTTCTCTACCTTTCCTAAGCCCATGTAACTGATTACATATATGGGATCCTGACCCGGTATCCAATACCCAGGATGTAGAGCAAATGGAGAAACAATTCTCTGTAACGAACACACCCGAAGAAAATGCATCAACATGTACTTTCTTCAATCGGGTGGCATGGGAATCCTGGTATTCCCCTATTTCCTGTTCATTCCTATAACTCTTATAAGATAGAACGGAACCAACGTTCCCCAGCACAGTATAACATGCGGGTTCGGTCAATACATCCATATTATTATCTTTATTAGGGCATGAAATGGTCACTACCTGGAGAGAGAGAGAAGAAAACACTTTAGCGTATGCTCGTGCAAGATCAGATTGGTTATTATCTTATCTAATCAGGATGGCTCCCACTGCTTTTTATCAAATCTTCCTTCAAACCCTAAAAGGAAAGACTAGCCGGGATTAATTACACACTATAAGTTCGCCAATCTTTCAGCCAGGCCAGTGTCGGTACTTTGAGGGAGGTCCCCCGTGCTTTCGCACGAACCTAATTACTGTAAACCTCGTTTTCCCAGAGGCGTAACCCCGTTGACACCTTTCTAGACACCTACTTGATCGGCTAATTGCAATGTGTAAAACTCTCCCAGGAGTAACTCTTACTCGCAGTGGGTATCGGGATCCAACTATCTCATAGAAGGTATGCAATCTCATTGCAAATTTCAACACTTGAAATTCCCGATAATCTTTTGCCCCTAGCAGCTATATGACCTTAACATAGTCAATAAATCATAAGTGCTAGTCAAGTTCAACCCGTCATTTCCCGATTGAATTAAACCCACCCGCACGACCCTTAACATAGTCAACAAAGTCGTACGACTACCCTAATCCAATCACATCATATGCTTATACAGATAAGCACTAATTAGCTACCGCACACTACGCCTTAACATAGTCAACAAACGTAGCACGAATACTAACTAGTACTTATCTGAAATGACGGAGGGCTACGTCAGGTTTTTCTGAAAACCTATTGCGTAATGAACTTGATATCGTTGTAGAATCAAATGAAGTTTTAAAATGGAATGATTTTGAGGCTTTTCTAGTTTTGCTAAAGGGGTCACTCCCGGTGAAGGGATCGTCGGCCCTTTCCTCGTCGAATGAGGTGCGGGATATATCATATATATCGCTGTGCAAAGCAGAAACTATAGAAGCAATCAAAAACAAACCGAGTGTGTAGCATCTACCAGTTATTGCTAAAGGAGTCACTCCCGGTGAAGGGATCTCGGTCCTTTCCTCATCGAAAAAGGTGCAGGGTATATCATATATACCGCTATGCAAAGAAAGAACTGTAGCTACCTGTTTAGTTTAAAATTTGATTCTACAACATCTTAGGTTTCTTTTCTTTCATTAATCACATTAATGAAGTCCCATCATTTAAGTACCTAAACATCACAGATAGATATGACGTACACTTATGCCATCCGCATTCGCCTCGATGTCCCCTCGTGCACCGTTAGGTTAGGTAACTAACGACAGAGCAGGGCAGGGCTAGCGCGGGTGTAAAACATAAGTAACGTCTATATAATATATCATATATACTATATCCATCACAGAACATCACATGATCACATCACAGATATCGCAGCAGAAGAAACATATGAAATATTGGATATACTAGGACGTCCGTGTTTTCAATACGAGCCAGTATAAAACACGGATTCCACGGTCGTGATGAATAGCCAATCCCACACCCTAGACCCCTACGAGAGCGGCAAGCAACCCTGCCAATTCTAGGGTTAGGAGACCCGGACTCGACTCCTCGAGTTGGTCTCCCACTGGACCCCAGAACCCGGTTACTTGTGCTCCCCTCCTTGGGTCTATCCTAATGCGGAAATGTAAATAATATACAAAAGGTGACAGCTTCCGCTACCTGGAAGTGCCCCAAATAAAAGAATATTACATACAAGTTTTTACATGAAAGAAAATGAAAAACACTCATCTCACATAAAAACCCCCGGCTATTCAAACACGACAATCCAATATAACATATCCAGCAACACATAACATCACATGTCATCAACGTAAGTAAATATGCGCATCCCAATTGTCGTTGACATATAGCAACGAAACCGGCGATATCACATATTACGCTTATGGTCACAGAAAAGAAAGTGTAAAACTACAACAATTGGAATCCGCAACCTTTTTAGACATCACATGCCTAACATTTATAAACCCCGCATTTTAGTCCTATTATCGAAAACTCTTTTCGATATCAAGTGAAACTAAACCGCTAGATTTATAACATTCATACTGTTATCTCATAACTACTTGTGAATTCCAATTATTGTATCACATTCCAGATAAACAGAAAATGTTAAACTTTCCGATCGAAAAGTCGAATACCCATGTTTTCCCAATACAGCTCAACACATGAAATAAGTCTAGCAACATTCAGTTCGTGCCTCAGTACCAACGGTCCAGCCGTAGAAGGGTCAAGCCAACGCCTCACATGTGGCACGCCGTACTGCCCCAAACCCGAAGGTTCAAAGGGCAGTTCAAGACGGTCACATAATCGAGTTAAGGTTTGTTGTCTTCTAGAGGGTCCATCGCGTTACTTGCACTACTTAGAACGTCGTTAAACTACGGAAAAACCCAACACTTGGAAATTTCCCGACAGGAGAAAAATTGGGTATTTATATCCGGTCGAACTTTTTAACATATTCTAAAATTTATCCGGAAAGCCACAAAGACGAAATTTGATACCCCGATCGAAACACCGAATCCCCAAAGCATCCCAGAAAATTCAACTCTTGAATAATTATTAAAAATTCCCATAAAACTCAGCACCAGAAAAGAAGAATTACTGTGCAAACAAAATTGAGCAAAGTGAACAGTCGGCGGCGGAACCGCGGCAGAAGCCATGCTTCTGCCGCGTTTCCGCGGCTGTTTGGAGGCCTCATGATCTCGTGTTTCACCAGATTTCTTAGATCTTCCTGCTGAATTTTTTAGGCATTTTTAATCTGGAAAAATCCACGTTTTCAGAAAAAGTCCAGAGAGCGTGTAAAAAATGAGGTTTCGGGTTCGATCGGACTTCAAATTCCGTCTAGACTTCGCCTAAGGCTCTAGCTAGTCTCTGATACCACTGTAGGGTTCCTAGGCATCCTAATGAAGTCTCATAAGGCCTCGAACATGCCAATTTAAAATTTTATGGGTGCCGAGAAACCCTAATACGGATCGTCGGCTAGATTTCTAGGCGAAACGGGAATCTAGTTAACTACTTAACTAAAAGTTAGATGCTGCAACCTTTGTAGATCCGGTTCCCCACTTCCTTAGCTCCACGTGGGTGTGCTCTCGCTGTCCATCATGAATCCTAGACTCATTCGTCGGCTTCATCGGAAAAACGGGCAAGCAAGGTCGTCGGCTTCGTGTCAAAGACGATCTACGTCGAGGTTGCACAAGTTCAAGCTCCGACTTCACCAAGTTGTGAAACTTGTGAAGAAAACACCCAAAACCACTTGGCAAGAGGTAGAGGATGAAGAAATAGGAGGTGGGTTCACTTTAGATTTGGATTTCACTCACTTTTTCTCAAGTTGCCATTGATGGCATCTTGTTTTCTCTCTTGAAGAAGAAGGAGATGAAGAAGAAAGAATATGATAAGTATTGTGAAAAAGAATAATAAAATCAAATACTTATCATATTCTAACCTAGGTTAAGTGTAGAGAATAAACCATGGTCACTTGAGAGGGTTAGGGTTAAGCATGAAGATAAGGATGGTTACAAAAGTCAAAGCTTCATGAAGCTTCAACTTAAAACAAAAAAGGCCACCATTCTTATCATAATCCTTTTCAAATAAATAAACAAATAAATAAATAAAAAGGAAAAACCCTAATCATCTCTTAACCATGGTTTAATACTTCACACTTAACCTAATGAGCAAGCATCATCAAACATGATACAAAGATGTGCACAAAAGTATATCACATATACAACATGTACATCAAGTGAGAAAATCCATTTAAAGTGAACCAATACTAGTTAATGCAATGCAATATATCAAATATATAATTATGCATTAAATCATTAAATCAACATTTGATTCAATGATCCGGTCATGTCGCACATAACCGACTAGAATCCAATGTATCGATTTATCGAATCAATGATTCGATAACTAGGTCATATCGAATATAACCAATCGAAACATATATCGCGAGAATGAAATGCGGTATCACATACACGCATTATTCTCGGTCCTGCACATATCTCATATGCGCTCCTATTTCGTTTCGCTTGAACCAGGAAACCTCTGTGTAGGACTCTAAAGACTCGTCAATACGCCGGTAGCAGATGATGATCATATCAAGCACCCACAAGCCGCAAGCGGTCTGCCAAACGTAACGGCCATCCGGGTATTGAGCGATCAGAAGATCGAGGAGCTAGTCCGCTCACACTCCTGTGAATCCAACCAGTAACACTTACCGTACAGTCCGGTCTGTTCGTCTGATACGTCGCATATCAAGTCTAGGGGTGGTAAACGTCAGACCCCAATAACCGATAAGTCGTGCCGATGTGAGGCTCGTAACGGGTCGAGAAACTACTGGTAACACTTACCAGCAAATCTCTGATCAGCCCTGGCCAGGGACTTCCCTGTTACGGCCAATCGAGCACAGCGCAACATCAACCCCCAATACCGGGAGAGACGAAACCCCTCCTATCGCTCATTGCCTCCATGTGACTCGGGACTGTACCCAAAGACCACCGTTTTGCACGCCCTCATGGACGTGGTAAGGTGGAGATCAAAGAACAGTGGGAATTACACAAGACTCTATGACGATCTCGGGTCTACAGACTAACCTGTACAAGTGTCACCTGAGAACTGCCATCTAACGTGAGGTATAATACCATCTGGGAGTTCTCGGCGAGTCCGTCCAGTGTACCCAGTCTCCACTGAGCACCCGTACACCATCTCTGATGTCAAACACCAATGGATATGGGATCATCCATCGCCCATCTCATGGGTCGAGAAGCGTATACGCTAGTCTACACTGGTATATCGATGCCCCGTCTCGATACACCCATGACTAGGGACCATGAAGGATGTACTTATGGACTACCATGTCCCCACTAGTATGATCTGCATCACAGTCCAGGTAGTCAAGTACATATCCTAAGGGCTTTACCAACATGTAACTATAAGACAGTATAAAGAGACTAGTGTACATGTTAAGATAAAGAGTAACCAGATAGCATACTATCATATCGAGCAAGAAAGTCATCTCTATATATGTCCAAGCATCCAATATAATATACATCATCTGTACAATACTGGCCTCTAGGGCATACATACAACTTACATAGTGTATACAGTCGAGACCCCAACGAGGGGCGGTGGTCGGTCTCACAAGCCACTGGTGTCAGTTGGTTCACCTAAGATGTATACAGATGCTCATTGGGTTATGAGTACACCGGCCAGAACTCGCCGGGAACCTGCTAGTTGGTATTATACCTGACGTCAGATAGAAGTTCCCTGGTGACATGTGTACAGGTTAGTTCATCGACCTGAGATCGTCATTTTTCTCGTGTGAGTTCCCACTGTGCTTTGATTACTACCCTACCACGCTTAAAGGAGACGTGCAAACAGGTTTTAGTTGGGTACAGTCCCGAGCCACATGGAGGCAGTGAGCGGATCTGCAGGGGTTCGTCTCTCCCGGTATTGGGGGTGAGGTCACGCTGTGTCTAGGAGAGCCAGTACATGAAAAGTCATTGGCCAAGGCAGGAGATTTACTGGTAGGTATTCCAGTAGTGTATCAGGGTGTTCTGGGCTACACTCCGACACGACTTGTACCGCTTTTGGTGGTCTGACTTTTACCAACCCCCTAGGCCCGCCATGCGATGCTCATAGACGAACGGACCGGACTGTACGGATATTGTCACTGACAGGCTCAGTAAGGTGTCAGCATGAGTTCTCTCATCGACGTCCCTTTTGGTCAATACCTGGTAGCCCGTCACGTATTGGCTAATACCTCTGACGTGCTAGTGGTTAAATCCACAACCAAAGTATTGACGAGTCTTTAGAGTCCCCCACAGACCAGTTTCTTAAGTTTCGGGCGAAACGCTGTAGAGGCCGTATGGAGATATGGCAGGGTTCGATCAGATACGTGCGGTATTGCACGGATCATGATCGGACGGATAATACTAGCGGGCTTTGGTTTAAACCGGATCCTAGTATTAGACAGTGTAGATTTTGTCTCTTTGCATTTGTATTCAGTGGGAATACAAATGCGGGCATGTATATACAGTGGCGGGGTTTTCCTGTAATTTATTACGAGATCAGTTTTCTGAAGTTGCCAGTTTGCATTCCTTTTCGGCCAGTTTTCCTTTGTTCCTTCCCGGCCGGACTTTTCCGATGGAGGGGGTTATTTGCAGTTGTGCAAATTATCTTTGTGGAGGTGGTTGTTTGTAAATGTGGCTTCATGATATCATGAGATTCTTTTTAAGTCTCTTCCTTTGCATTAAATGAGATGGGAGAGAATGAGAGTTAATGTGAGGCTTGCTTTTAGATGTGGTCACCTATCTTGATTCCTACACTCACCTCCCTTCATGTTTTGATGATTTTTTCTCTCCACCATTTTGAAAAAAAAGGGGGCCGGCCACTTTGGGAAAGAGGGAGGGGTTCATTTTTTATGAGGGAAATTTGATCATCTCATTTTTGCATGCTACACAAATTCATCAACCCCTCTCCAAAGCTCATCTCTTCTCCATTTCCTCCATCATGGCAACTTCTATAACCCCAAAGAGACAAGTTCATACACTAGCCTACAGCATATCTTGGGCATGTCGGCTTACCAACTTCATGCCCGAGTTGCCTCGGTCCATAGGTGGGAGCCCGTAAAAGAACCCGACGATGTGGTGCCTGTTCCGACGAGGAGCCGAAGATCGGAGATTCCGCAAGGAGATCGAAGTGGAGGCGAAGACCGAAGGACACGGACCGCTTGGTATAGCTTCTCTACTCTTATTCTTGTTTGCTAGAGTTAGGATAATGGCCCGATCCGGGTTTAAAGTGCGCGGTGGTGCCGGTTTACAAGTTTTGTAAAGTTTTTGTTTCCGCAATTCCGGCGTCAGATTGACGGCCGGGGCGCCGCCGTGCACTTACACTTTTGGTCAATACCTGGTAGCCCGTTACGTATGGATAATACCTCTGACGTGCTAGTGGTTAAATCCGCAGCCAAAGTATTGACGAGTGTTTAGAGTCCCCCACAGACCGTTTTCTCAAGTTTCGGGCGAAACGCTATAGAGGCCGTACGGAGATATGGCAGGGTTCGATCAGATATGTGCGGTATTGCACAGATCATGATCGGACGGATAATACTAGCGGGCTTTGGTTTAAGCCGGATTCTAGTATTGTACAGTGTAGATTTTGTCTCTTTGCATTTGTATTCGGTCGTAATACAAATGCGGGTATGTATATACAGTCGCAGGGTTTTCCTGTAATTTATTACGGGATCAGGTTTTTGAAGTTGCCAGTTTGTATTCCGTTTCGGCCATTTTCCTTTGTTCCTTTCTTTGGCTGAAAATCGGTGGAGGGGGTTATTTGCAATTGTGCAATTAACATTTGAGGAGACTTTTGCATCATGATGGTGCACCATCCATTGACTTCATTTTACTTCATCATTGCTTGACTTTGCTTGATGGTGTTGGGATATGATTAGGTGATGGAGTGGGGATATGGTAGTGGTGATTATTTCTCATAATAACCCTTTCTCTCTCTTGCATTATGGGCTCACTCACTCATCTCATTCCATGGTAGTCATGGCCGGCCACAACAGGGAGTGGGGGCTGTCCAAATTTTTGGGCTTGAGTTTTGGTCTCATATGCTTGCTAAAAAATTCCCTTGTTCATCACAAAAGTTCACATCTCCTTCTACACTTCAAAATGGCAACTTCAACCCCAATCGAGACAAAAGAGTTCTACACTTCATCTACAGTATCCTTGGGCACGTCGACTCGCCAACTTCGTGCTCGAGTTGCCTCGGTCCAGAGCTGGGAGCCCGTAAAAGAACCCGGCGATATGGTGCCCTTCCGACGAGGAGATGAAGACCGGAGATTCCGCGGGGTGATCGGGACGACGACGAGAATACCGAAGGACACGGATCGCTTGGTATATCTCTCTACCCCTTCTCTAGTTAGCTAGGATTAGGTTAATGGCCCGATCGGGGTTTTTAGTACACGGTAGCGCCAGTTTTAAAAGTTAAAGAAAAGTATTGTTTCCGCATTTTGGACTCGTTCAGACGGCAGGGGTGCTGCCGTGCACTTACACCTACGAGAGCGGCAAGTGACCCTGCCAATTCTGGAGTTAGGAAACCCGGTCTCGACACCTCGAGATGGTCTCCCACTGGACCCCAGAACCCGGTTACTTATGCTCTCCACCTTGGGTCTATCCTAATGCGGAAAAGTAAATAATATACAACGATGGTGACATCATCCTCAATCCGGAAGTGCCCCAAATAAAAGAATATTACATTACAAATGAATTTTACATGAATGAAAAGTAAAACTCTCATCTCACATAAAAAAAAACAGGCTATTCCATCACAACAATCCTACACATCACAACACAGCAACACATTACATCACTTGCCATCAACGTAAGCAAGTATGCGTACCCCAATTGCCGTTGACATATAGCAACGAAACCGGCGATACGCATACTATGCTTACGGTCGCAAAAACAAGTTTCACATACTACTAGGCGATGTTAAACCCTTTGATCGAATTAACGAACACCCATATTCCCCAGCAAGCTCAACTCTTGAGCACTGTTAAACAATACCCAAAATCTATGCCACAGTATTTAATGGACCATCCATAGAAGGGCAGACCCAAGCCTCATTTGTGGCGCCACTAACTACGGTAAACCCTAAGGTTTAGTCGCAGTTTGGTGGTCACATCTCGAGTTAGGGTTACATTCTTCTCGAGGGTCCATAGGATTAGCTGCATTATATATCGAGTATGTTCAACCTGGAAAATAAGAGTGTTTGATAATTCGATCAACCAGTTTAACGTCGCCAACGTTACCAATACGGTACTATAAAAACACGAATACGAACTATTCCGCAAAGAGCCCAATACCAAACTTACATCACATGCAAATCTGGACAACCAAACAATACTAGAAACCCCATATCATAATGTAAAGAGCACTGGTGCAAAACGAGGAGCAGGGGAGCACAAAAGTCCGGCGATGCCGGAAAACCCCAATTGGCCGCCGGCCAAAAACCGGTCACACCTTCTCGTTTTGCACCTGTATTTTTATATTCTCTTAAATGTCACTCAGCAGGTGTTTAAATAATTTTCATGCCACTTTGTGAAAAATTTATAGAGAGCATTTCTAGGGTTTTCTAATTTCGTATTTTTGCGGAAGTTTTCGTTTTCGTATTGTCGTAACATCGTCTAGGCTTCTAGTTAGGCTCTGATACAATGTTAGGGTTTCTTTAGCACCACTACTAGGGTTTGGTAGCAACACACATGCCATATTAAAAAATTATAGGGTGCTAAAGAAAACATCCTAAGGATCATACTAGAAAAGCTAAGGTAACAAGACTTTTAACACCAACACAAGTAGTAAAAGGCTAGGGTTTGAGAATACAACCTTTGTAGCTCCCTACGCTAGACTCCTTGACTACTTGAGAGTTGAAAGAAGCTCGCTTGAGAACCTCTAGGTCCACGACGATCCACCCGGAGTCCTCATTGTCCAAGCTAGATGCTTCACTAGATCAAGAGAAGAAGTTGAAGCCAACACTCAAAACTAATGGGCAAGAGTAGTGTAGAATGGTGATGTGGTTTTTTTTCTCACTTCAAAACCCTAACTTGATCACTCTTTTGTTCACTACTAAAAGCTAGAGAGCAAGAGAGTGAGGAGGAAGAAGATGGCAAGATGAAGAGCTCAAAGATAATGATAAGCTTAGAGATAAAAAATGAGAAAAGAAAATATATATATTTTCTTCTTCTCACCTTTAACTCTAGTTAATAAATATCTAGATATTTCATTTGGATGCAAAATGGCCATGGAAATTAACTCAAGGTTAATGCAAAGGTTAATGGGTGAATAAAATAATCAAGCATGATAGAATTTCCATTTCTATTTTCTTATATCCAAAAAGAAATATCAACATATTTATAAGTGTGTGAGTCTTATATTGCCACCATCCATTGTATCAACAACCAGGATACAAGAGTGTATGCATGTATGTGTGCATGCACATCCATATGTGCATCAATGAGAATAAATGCATACAAGCATGCAGACAACAAAAGACAAGAAGGGTTTAAAGTGAAAAAGCTAATGGTCAATGATAAATCAACTCATGATTTAGCAAACCGGTCATATCACATACGACCTGACCAATAGCAAACCGCCTGATTAATATACGATATCTCATACGCGCATTTAATCAGATCCCCGCGCATATCATATATGCACACCACATCGTTTCGTCTGGACTAGGTAACTCCATTATGGGACTCTAAGACTTGTCAATACGCCGGCAGTGGGTGATGATCATATCAAGCACCCCCAAGCCGCAAGAGGTCAGCTAAACGTAACGGCCACCCGGGTATTAAGCGATCAGAAGAAAACAAGCGAACCTGTCATAACTCCCGTCGAGCCAACCGGCAACACTACCGTATAGTCCGGTCTCTTCGTCAGATATGCTGCATATCGAGTCTAGGGATGGTAACGTCGACCCTAATAACTCAATAAGTTGTGCCGATGAATGGTCTATAACAGATCGAGAAACTACTGATAACACTTATCAGTAAATCTCCACAGCCCTGGCGAGGGACTTACTGATATAGCCAATCGTGCACAGCACAGCATCAACTCCCAATACCGGGAGAGACGAAACCCCTCCTATCGCTCATCGTCTTTGTGTGTCTCGGGACTGTACCCAAAAGCCATCTGTTTGCACAACTCAGTAGAGTCGTGGTAGGGTGGTAATCAAAGTATAGTCGGAGAACACACAAGACTCTATAACGATCTCGGGTCTACAGACTAACCTGTACCAGTGTCACCTGAGAACTGCTATCCGACGATAGATATAATACCATATAGGAGTTCTCAGCGAGTCCGTCCAGTGTACCCAGTCACCACTGAGCACCCGTATACGATCTCGATGTCAAACATCAATGGATGTGGGAACATCCATCGCCCATCATATGGGTCTAGTATCATATACGCTAGTCTACTCTGGTATATCGATGCCCCATCTCGATACACCTACGACTAGGGACATTTCAGGATATGCTTATAAACTACAGACGTCCCACTAGTATGATCTCCATCATAATCATAGTAGTCAAGAAAATATCCTCAGGGCTTTATCAACATGTGTAAATAAATAAAAGCATGATCAAGTCAACATGTCAGATAAAGAAGAACCAGATAGCATACTATCATGTCGAGCAAGAATGTACACTGAATATATATACATGTATAAATACACCCATTATCATATAATGGCCTCTAGGGCATACATATATCCAACACCATCAATTAATCCATATCACACCAGAAAAGAACGAAAATACAATGTACGTATATGCCATGCGCATTCGCCATGGGGCCCTGTCATGCACCATTAGGTTACTTAACTAACAGCATAGCGGGGGCTGGACTAGCGCGGATGCAAAATATATACAACATCTACTAGTTTATATAAATATATATAACATTCGTCTCAGGAATAATATAAGCAACATCACAGCAAAGCGATAAGAAACTCAGAACAAACGGATAATCTAGGAGCCCCGGGTTTCCTTTGAGCTGCAAACGAAACCCGACGTTCTCGGGTCGTGTGGATAGCCTGTGCAATGTATAACCAAGACCCCTACGAGTGCGGCAAGTTACCCACCAATCCCAGAAGTGAGGCAACCCCATTCAACAAACTAAATGGGCTATCCAGCACTTTACGGAATCCGGTAACTTGAGCACCCCACTATGGGTCACCATATACCCCTTACGAGTGTAACATTTCAAAAAAATAAAATATTATTTTTGGGAATTTTTATAATTTAATATTATTTTAATGAATATTTTAATATTTCGGTATAATTAAATACAGATAAATGGGGGGAAAATTTGGAAAATTCTAAAATAGTGTATTTTGTGGAATTATGCCATTTTTTAAGTATTTATGATTAATTATATGCTATTTTAGTGCTAATCGCGATTAAAAATCGCTAATCGGTTTTTTTTAGCATTTTTGTGCAAAAATGTGCACAGATCATTTTTCTACACTTGTTACATTTTTCCTAAATATTGTGGGTATATGGTTGCCTAGGGTTACCATTGGGTGAGATGGAATAAAGGAAAAGAAAAGAAAAGGTAAGGTATGATGATGAGAGAGAAAGTGAGGTCAACCCTCTTTTGAACCATGTCCCCCCATCATTTCTCCAACCCATTTTCTCTCTCCCCTTCTCCTTGAGCTGCTGCTGCCCTTGCTCTCCCTCTTCTTCCTCCACCTTCAATCCCCCAAAACACTATGGATCCAACCTCAAAACCCTATTCCCATTTCACAAAAATTGTTCCCAAGCTCACTAGCAACACCATGGACCAAGAAAGAATGGATTTTGAGGACTTTGAGCAACTCAAGAAAATTCTTGAGTTGCCAAAGGAGGTAATTTCTGCACCCTTAGAGTAGCATCTCGATTCCTTATGCATCCATACATGTTTCATATCGATATCGTGTGATTTTATGCATTTTGGACAAACCTAGAGAGGGTTAAGGTTAAATTGAATTGTGTTAGTGTAGTTAAGCCTTATTAGTGACCCTTAAACCCCCCTGGTCTATGAACCCGGATCCAACACCATACAAGACCTAGAACTGAAAACAGAACTTTGCAATGTCGGTGTATGAACTTTGAGTGTGCAGGCAAATCTGGAGTGAACTGGGACTTTTGATGGAAAATTAAACAACTCCAGAGACCCAATTGAGACCATAGGAACCCACTGTAGGAAGACGAACCATGATGGGGACCACCAGGCCGGCAAGGCCGATTTTTCATGTGGGAGGGCTCGGCCACTTGTTGTGGTGTGGGGTCCAGATTTCTGCTGTAGGTCACATAGACCCTATACAGCACTATAGACCTGTTTGCTTGCCTTGTTTTGACCTAGAGTGAAATCTGGGACCAATTTCATACAATGTGGTATTACGACATCGCCACGACTTAAACCTTGTATACCAAATCTTGGTTTATATGTTAGATTGGTAGCCTACAAAGGATCTGGAGTGGCCCTAGACACTTAATGGAAAAACTAGCAAGACCATTACCCTGTATTGACTACTAGGAGATTACCCTACAAACCTGGCACCCTAATTTCCTACCAGGGCCGGCGTCGCCGAAATTCTAGGGTAGGGGGCCGGCCACCTTGTAGAGTTAGGAGTCCAGGTTGCCTCCATAGCTCACATGTACCCTATATATCACCCTGGTGTTGTTTTGGAACCTTGGTTTCACCCTATACAAAATCTGGAGCCTTTTTCTTAAGTTGCTGTTTTAATTCATGTTTCCGTATTTCGTATTTTAAATTCTGGAATTGTGTATCTGTGTTTTACCTCGAATACTTGGCGTTTATACGGCGATATCGAAGATTGTTCGATGGTTTTAAAGGCGTAGTCCATAGGTTCTAACCTATAGGCCTTAGCGTATCGTTTGGGTTTTCGTATGTCGTTTTAGTTATGATTTAGTTTTAATACGCATTTACGATACGTCGATGTGTAGGTACCCCATGAAGAATTCGGGACGACAAGCAAGCGCGTGGCGACGTGAACGAATGAGGATTCAAGGTGAGTAGATTTATATCTATGGGGAGAAGTCGGGTGGATGGCGTATAGCACCCCCACAGTCCGAAGTTAGTATACTATATATGTAAACATTATATATGATAGTTTATAGTGTGTCGTGGATATTGTGTTAGGTGTACTATGTATAGATTAGGGTTAGAAGTAAACTAGTATAGTTCCTAGTTGCGAACCCTAGAATAGATTTACACCCACACGCACATACATACTTATTGCTATACTTATGCTTGATTGATGATGATAGTGGATAACATTGGAGATGAGTCGATGATATCGGGCATAGTGCCATGAGATCGGTTATATGATGTGATTCGTATTTGGGATACGATATGTGAATTTTAGCGGGCCTTTGGACGTGTGTTTCATACACGCATTCATAGTTATATAGATGGTATCGATTGTACTAGATTTAGATCAGTACCCCAGATTATATGATTTGATGATAAGGATACCAGATAATTGATGAGATAATGTGATATTGACCCGTACCCAGCTATTGGGATGCCGTACGACGATTTACCGGAGCTTTATATTGATGATTGATCCGCACTCATGACTCGAGGATGTCAGATGAGATACGGTATCGTACGCGATACTATTGAGGCGGGATCACCGACTCTTATATTTATATTTATATATATCGACTCAGATTTAGGTGGTTTCCATACTCCTCTCGATTGACTTAATAGTTAGATATGTAGTTAGTATAGTAGATGTTAGACTAGACCCGAGTCATACCTATTTCAAAACTAACGAATCAGGAGTATTTTAAAGACAGGCAAAAGGGATTCTACGGATACTTTAAAAAGGTCGCACCTTTTCTTAAAAATACCGTAGTCCTTATTTTACTAAAAACCCCGATTCGTCTTATTTCTAATGGCAAAACTGCATGACATATACATATGGATGTAGATTCTTTACTGTTGCGTTGATTATTCGATTCCGCATATTCTTACAGTTTGCATTGCATCGCATTGCATGTGTTTATTGCTATATTACAACCATGTTGTTAGGGTACCAGCACCATTATCGATGATGCGTATGTTCCACGAACACTTGCTTGCCGGTTCACACACTTCATCATCGATAATTGCCATGTCACTACATTGTAGTACTGTTGCATTCAGGATATGACCCTTGCATAGCATACTTGTGCACATACTTGCTGTACACTCATTACTTGTGCACATACTTACTATACACTCATTACTTGTGCACATACATATTTGCACATATATAGATGATTTCTCGCTTGATTTGGTGATTTGGGAACCGCAAAATACTCTTTAAAACTGATTCATTTTAAAAGAGTGGCTTTCCCCAATATGTGCATATTACTATTCTATGTGCATGATATATTGATATGCTTACATTTTTTTATATGTCGCATACATCATGCTTTCTGATTATACGCATTGAGATATGTTGTTTCCATGATATTTCTAGATTTGGGAACCGAGGGTATTTTAAAAAGAGAGTATGTGTTGCTTCAAAAACCCGGTTACCCTTGATATGATATTTCAGTGCGTCCACCATGTGGTTTCTCGATTCTGAGAGTGGCATGTGAAACCCGATTCGAGGAGCGGTAGGCACCGTCTGCGGGTACAAGGTGGACCCGGTGAGGTACCCCGGGGCAAGAAGACTCGTATATGCTAGACGGTGAGCCCGGTAGGGGAGCACTACCTACCGGTGATTGTATTTGGACTCGGTGGTTATCGTGGGGATACCGACCGGAGTTATGTACGTATGGATACATCGGAATTCGAGGGTCGAAGCTGGGCACTCGGGATTTCGAGATAGCGTATGATGCGTACCTATCAGGGCCAGTCGTGGTGACAGTGCCTGATAGATGAGGATTTACGTGCCGATTCTAGGCACAGGTTTCATGATGTTTTCGAGTGTCGATACTAGGCACTCAGGTTCCATGATTTTGATTATATCCTCATACTTCCATGCATATGCTTTATGATATTTACATGCTTGATGCTTTTTGTCATTGGGTGATAGGTGGACGGGATCCACATACATATAGACATTGATTACATAGTGGAATGATATCCACATACTCATAGATTTCCTGATATAGTTGATAGTGATGACATTGATCACATAGTGGGATAATATCCACATACTCAAAGATTTCCTGATATCGTTGACATTGATGACATTGATCACATAGTTGGATGATATCCACATACTTATAGACTTCATGACATAGTCGACATTGATCATACCTCATATTTATGACATGTTATTACATGAGGCACTGGCACGAGCACTTGGCACTACATACATGTATAGATGTTACATTGCCACCTTATCATGCTTCAGACTTATCCTTTTGAGGTTTATATATATCTGATCGTATTGACCTAGGATTATGTCACGTATTTGGTTTCTTCTCGTAGATTTTTCTATTTATGAGTTGGCAACTCACCCCCGTTGTGCCACAGTTCTTGCAGGTTTTGCCGTACAGGTTCCATGGCGGCATTTCTGGCACACTGCTTCCTTTGCGGGTGATTTGCTTTGCTAGGTGGGTTCTTTTGCATCAGAACCACCATTGTATATGTATTATTCATTGTATCTAGAAATTCCATCAACCAAAACTTGTATATTGTTTCAGACTTAGAAACCAGTTATGTATTATTTCGACCTTAGAGTCGCCCGTTGCAGTATTACGATTTTCATGCTATTTGAGTTTTCTTTTGAGTTTTGATCCTCGCCCTTCGGCGTTGTATATTATATTGCTTGCGTGGTTGTGATCGTCGATTGACGAAGAGCTAGCTCCCGCTTGGGGATGCCTTTTATCATTGCATATATATTATTTTTGTTGTACCCCGTTCGGGGCCATTATTTACAAAGGACACTCTGTCGAAATTTTCAGAAAAGATATGTGATTTTTAAAATGCATATTCGGCTTACGTTATTTAAAAACCCTTGTTTTAAAACATGTTTTCCTACTTCTTAAAAACCAGTTTTCTTTATTTACTCCTTAAAATGGTTTTAGATTTCTGGGCTTTTGGCTTACTTGGATTAGATGGGGTCCTATAGACTCCATATGATTCAAGTGCCAGTCACGGTCTATTTTAGGTCGTGACAAAGTTGGTATCAAAGCGCTAGGTTAACCTTGGTTCGAGTCTAAGTTTGGCTATGTGGAGCCTAGAGCGTTTATATATATACGGAACTTAGGCTTGACCTTACGGAACTTAGACTTAATCGAGTGGGTATTAGACCCGAACTTTCGTCGCGTAGGATAACCCTTGTTTGATGGAGTAGGTGACTTCAGTAGAGTGATGTACCGTGTGTATGTTCCGCGGCATACTTACGACACACCACTCCGCTAAAGGAGCCTTAGGATGTACATTTCCTTGCACAGTATTATATTCATTCCTGATCTATCCTCATCGATACTGGTTATGATTTTGCTGCCACGATCACACGGGCAGTGAGAGCTACGGCTAGAGTTGCGTCAGCTTGAGTTCGTCGCAGATGAGGACTGACCAGGGCGTGATTCCAGGGATATAAGATTGCATTGAGAGGCGTCGTCTTATTGTGTTTTCGCGCCATGAGCGTTTGGTGGATCGCCTTTACGAGATTTCTCGGACGTGCCGATTGGTACCAAAGGATCAGGCTACTGCTAGAGGCCAGCCAGGATGTGATGACCATTGATATATCGCTTATTCATGATGATTGAGGCATTGTTCAGCGTACAGACGAATGAGCCAGTTGTTGCTGCAAATGACGAGATATCACCCAGATGATTGGAGCTACTGCAGTATGAGTATGTACTTAGAGATATGATGGTAAGTCGCTAGTCACCCGAGGATGAATGACTAGGACGTGTGGTTCGTTCGCTTACCCCGATGCGAGGTCATCAGATAGATTGATTCCAGCCAGAGACGACTTCACACAGGTACGTGGAGAGTCGATAGAGACGATCGAATGTCAAAAACCCATATTCCAAGTTTAAAGTATTCGGAAAGACATGCAAGCGAGTCTATGGACCCTCTAGAAGAATGAAACCCTAACCCGACATAATGACCGTGTGAAAGCCTTTGAACCTTAGGGTTTGCGGCAGTTCCGCGGTGCCATTAGTGGGGCTTGGGTTTGCCCTTCTACGGCTGGACCACCGATGCTGTGGTATGTACTCGATACTATTAAACTGTACCCAAGATGTTGAGCTCTTGGGGGATTATGTGGTTTTGACGAATCGATCAAATGGTTCGACTTCATTCGGATGTTAGGTGGTGAGATGCATTTCTTGGGAGACTCCAGATACGAGGATAGCCGTTGGAGCTCAGTCCATGCAGCCACGACGAGACGAGTCCGAAGCAGTCGACATTGGAACAAAGTGGAGTAAAGAGTTCGTAAGAGAGTTCGACGAGATGACGTTCCACTCCGCTGACATCAGAGATGCGATACGCACGCAGAGGCGTTGTACATGGATATACCTTCCAGAAGGAGTTGCGATGAGTATGCAGCCTTTCCGGAATAAGATTTAGCTTTAGTAGAGGACGATGACTTCCGGGCAATTCGGCAAAAATGAGATTCGAGAAAGACCTCGACAGGACCTTTCTGGATTAGTATACGAGAAGACCTGGACCCAGGAGTGGTCATATTGCGCACACCCACCAGGCCAGAGTTTGGCATCGTCGACGAGATAGTTGACCAGGTTCGGATAAGGGACCTCACCCAGATGCGTTGTGAGTTGATCGAGGACAGACGAGTATTGAGTATTCCTCTAATGGTTGGGACGAGTTCCTAAGGACCTGTTCGGGCAGATATCTTCTATAGAGTGATGAAGCTACAGAGTACGCGATTTCGAGTCCGTGTGAGAGACTTCGGATTGATCGTAGCCGAGAACAGTTGCAGTGTGTAGATAGCATAGCATGACGTCGAAGTGGACGATGATAAAGACAAGCGGGACAAGAGGTACATGTGAGACACTGATGAGCTGTTGTTACTCCCCGTTGAGATTATGGTCGGATATATCTACAGAGGCGTTGGGATGCGACCAATTTTCGAGTAAATGCTATACTGAGAACGCAGATGTCCAGAGAGCGAGAAAAGATTATGCAAGAGTACCAGCCTCCGTATAGTTCGGCATAGGAGAGATTGGAAGAGACCTTGAGCAGGATTCCTTCCAGGACACTGCTGCAATAAGATTTGCACCCGGGCGCAGAAGTATGATGTGCATTCAGAGGACCAGAGGTCGGCGCCAGTGACATGCTGCTTTACGAGTGGTCGTGAGGATTGACCGAGAGATGACCAGAGAAGTGCCAGAACGGAATCGTCTACGTTAGCACACCTGACAGGACCGATGAGCCGATGGATTACGAAATTAGCAATCCACAGAGAAGATAAAGACCCAGAGACAGAGGACGCCAGACCGTGAGCAAGAGGCAAGTAGATATCTTGCGCTGCTAGCATTGGATGCACCGACACCTTCCCGACTTTAAAGGAGGATATACCGACGACGGTATTCATGATTTGTGATTTTGTGATTCGATTATCACGTATCCGTCACCTTGGATTCCGGTATTTTGGGCGTTCTGTTTGCATGATTTAGTCTTGATGACTGAGTTTCATGATATTTATTTTCTTGCACCATGGTTGCACCAACTGGATATTTATACTTTGCGCATAGTGATTACTCTTGAGGTATTAATTGTGATTTCATGCCTAATTTATGCCGGTGATTTGATTTACGCTTCCAGCATAGTTTTCATGCACTTTTAGTGTTTTGATTTGAATTGTGCACGCTGATGCACACGGTTGTGAGCTTATACACGCGGTATACCTGATCTTGATTGAGCCGTATTGTATACCGTCAATTTTGATTCTGATATTGATGTTGATTTCTTGCACTCTGTGCATTTGATTTGGATTTCCGCGCGTGTGGAGCGCTTGCTTTGAGGTACGATTTTGGTGCACACCAGATGCACTAAATCAAGACTCTTCATGCATGTCAGATGCACCTGATTTTGCTGTCAGGCACACACGTTGCCTATCACAGATGTTTCGTGCACACCCGTTGCACCTAGATGTTGTTTTGTGCACATGTATGACACATATATGGATTTTGATTTCCGTGCGCACCAGACGCACAAGGTATTCTTATATACATTTTAGGGATTGATTTCTTATTGAGCAGTACATTTTTATGATATTTGCTATGTGTTTTCATACTGAGCAGGACTAGTCAGAGGACAGTACATGGATATATTTTGCATGCATTTACTTCAGCTATTTACAGGTATAGATTTGGTATTTACATGTATAGTTCGGATTTATATCATATTGGTTTTGCTTTGGATTTGACATTTGTGTATTTATCATGACTCCGATGATTGCGGGATGCTTGATGGATTTTCGATTTTGAGTTATCTGCTCATTACTTATGTGCATGCATTGCACTATGATGCGTTTTTTGTATTGATGATTTCGGAGCCTCGACGACTTGGATTTTTACTGAAATGTTTTACTATTTGGGGGTTTAAATTTAAATTCGGGGACCGAATTTCTTTAAGGGGGGAAGATTGTAACATTTCAAAAAAATAAAATATTATTTTTGGGAATTTTTATAATTTAATATTATTTTAATGAATATTTTAATATTTCGGTATAATTAAATACAGATAAATGGGGGGGGATTTTGGAAAATTATAAAATAGGGTATTTTGTGGAATTATGCCATTTTTTTTAAGTATTTATGATTAATTATGTGCTATGTTAGTGCTAATCGCGATTACAAATCGCTAATCGGTTTTTTTTTTATCATTTTTGTGCAAAAATGTGCACATATCATTTTTCTACACTTGTTACAATTTTCTTACATGTTGTGGGTGTATGGTTGCCTAGGGTTACCATTGGGTGAGATGGAATAAAGGAAAAAGAAAAGGTAAGGTATGATGATGAGAGAGAAAGTGAGAGTCAACCCTCTTTTGAACCATGCCCCCCATCATTTCTCCAACCCATTTTCTCTCTCCCCTTCTCCTTGAGCTGCTGCTGCCCTTGCTCTCCCTCTTCTTTCTCCACCTTCAATCCCCCAAAACACCATGGATCCAATCTCAAAACCCTATTCCCATTTCATAAAAATTGTTCCCAGGCTCACTAGCAACACCATGGACTAAGAAAGAATGGATTTTGAGGACTTTGAGCAACTCAAGAAAATTCTTGAGTTGCCAAAGGAGGTAATTTCTGCACCCTTAGAGTAGCATCTTGATTCCTTATGCATCCATACATGTTTCATATCGATATCGTGTGATTTTGTGCATTTTGGACAAACTAGAGAGGGTTAAGGTTAAATTGAATTGTGTTAGTGTAGTTAAGCCTTATTAGTGACCCTTAAACCCCCTGGTGCTATGAACCCGGATCCAACACCATACAAGACCTGGAACTGAAAACAGAACTTTGCAATGTCGATGTATGAACTTTGAGTGTGCAGGCAAATCTGGAGTGAACTGGGACTTTTGATGGAAAATTAAATCCAGAGACCCAATTGAGACCATATGAACCCACTGTAGGAAGACGAACCATGATGGGGACCACCAGGCCGGCAAGGCCGGTTTTTCATATGGGAGGGCTCGGCCACTTGGTATGGTGTGGGGTCCAGATTTCTGCTGTAGGTCACATAGACCCTATACAGCACTATAGACCTGTTTGCTTGCCTTGTTTTCACCTAGAGTGAAATCTGGGACCAATTTCCTACAATGTGGTATTACGACATCGCCACGACTTAAACCTCATATAACAAATCTTGGTTTATGTGTTAGATTGGTAGCCCACATAGGATCTGGAGTGGCCCTAGACACTTAATGGAAAAACTAGCAAGACCATTACCCTGTATTGACTACTAGGAGATTACCCTACAAACCTGACACCCTAATTTCCTACCAGGGCCGGCGTCGCCGAAATTTTAGGGTAGGGGGCCGGCCACCTTATAGAGTTAGGAGTCCAAGTTGCCTCCATAGCTCACATGTACCCTATATATCACCCTGGTGTTGTTTTGGAACCTTGGTTTCACCCTATACAAAATCTGGAGCCTTTTTCTTAAGTTGTTGTCTTAATTCATGTTTCCGTATTTCGTATTTTAAATTCTGGAATTGTGTATCTGTGTTTTACCTTGAATACTTGGCGTTTATACGGCGATATCGAGGATTGTTCAATGGTTTTAAAGGCGTAGTCCATAGGTTCGAACATATAGGCCTTAGCGTATCGTTTAGGTTTTCGTATGTCGTTTTAGTTATGATTTAGTTTTAATACGCATTTACGATACGTCGATGTGTAGGTACCCCATGAAGAATTCGGGACGACAAGCAAGCACGTGGCGACATCGACGAATGAGGATTCAAGGTGAGTAGATTTATATCTACGGGGAGAAGTCGGGTGGATGGCGTATTGCACCCCCGCAGTCCGAAGTTAGTATACTATATATGTATACATTATATATGATAGTTTATAGTATGTCGTAGATATTGTGTTAGGTGTACTATGTATAGATTAGGGTTAAGAGTAAACTAGTATAGTTCCTAGTTGTGAACCCTAGAATAGGTTTACACCCACACGCACACACATACTTATTGTTATACTTATGCTTAATTGGTGATGATAGTGGATGACATTGATAGTGGATTACATTAGAGATGAGTCAATGATATCGGGCATAGTGCCATGAGATCGGTTATATAATATGATTCGTATTTGGGATACGATATGTGATTTTTAGCGGGCCTTTGGACGTGTGTTTCACACACGCATTCATATTTATATAGATGGTATCGATTGTACTAGACTTAGATCAGTACCCCAGATTATGTGATTTGTTGATAAGGATACCAGATAATTGATGAGATAATGTGATATTGATCCGTACCCAGCTATTGGGATGCCGTACGACGATTTACCGTACGAGATTTATATTGATGATTGATCCGCACTCATGACTTAAGGATGTCAGATGAGATACGGTATCGTACGCGATACTATTGAGGCGGGATCACCGACTCTTATATTTATATTTATATATATCGACTCAGATTTAGGTGGTTTCCATACCCCTCTCGATTGACTTGATAGTTAGATATGTAGTTAGTATAGTAGATGTTAGACTATACCCGAGTCATACCTATTTCAAAACTAACGAATCGGGAGTATTTTAAAGACAGGCAGAAGGGATTCTACGGATACTTTAAAAAGGTCGCACATTTTTTTAAAAACACCGTAGTCCTTATTTTACTAAAAACCCCGATTCGCCTTATTTCAAATGGCAAAACTGCATGACATATACATATGGATGTAGATTCTTTACTGTTGCGTAAATTATTCGATTCCGCATATTCTTACAGTTTGCATTGCATCGCATTGCATGTGTTTATTGTTATATTACGACCATGCTGTTAGGGCACCAGTACCATTATCGAAGATGCGTATGTTCTACGAACACTTGCTTGCCGGCTCACACACTTCATCATCGATAATTGCCATGTCACTACACTGTAGTACTGTTGCATTCAGGATATGACCCTTGTAGGGCATACTGGTGCATATACTTACTGTACACTCATTACTTGTGCACATACTTATTGTACACTCATTACATATGCACATACATATTTGCACATATATAGATGATTTCTCGCTTGATTTGGAGATTTGGGAACCGCAAAATACTCTTTAAAACTGATTCATTTTAAGAGAGTGGCTTTTCCCAATATGTGCATATTACTATTCTATGTGCATGATATATTGATATGCTTAAATTCTTTTATATGTCGCATACATCATGCTTTCTGATTATACGCATTGAGATATGTTGTTTCCATGATATTTCTGGATTTGGGAACCGAGGGTATTTTAAAAAGAAAGTATGTGTTGTTTCAAAAACCCGGTTACCCTTGATATGATATTTCAGTGCGTCCACCATGTGTTTTCTCGGTTCTGAGAGTGGCATGTGAAACCCGATTCGAGGAGCGGTAGGCACCGTCTGCGGGTACATGGTGGACCCGGTGAGGTATCCCGGGACAAGAAGACTCGTATATGCTAGACGCTGAGCCCGACAATGGAGCACTACCTACCGGTGATAGTATTTGGACTCGGCGGTTATCGTGGGGATACCGACCAGAGTTATGTGCGTATGGATACGTCGGAATTCGAGGGTCGAAGCTGGGCACTCAGGATTTCGAGATAGCGTATGATGCGTACCTATCAGGGCCAGTCGTGGTGACAGCGCCTGATAGATGAGGATTTACGTGCCGATGCTAGGCACAGGTTTCATGATGTTTTCGAGTGTCGATACTAGGCACTCAGGTTCCATGATTTTGATTATATCCTCAAACTTCCATGCATATGCTTTATGATATTTACATGCATGATGCTTATTGTCATTAGGTGACAGGTGGATGGGATCCACATACATACAGACATTGATTACATAGTGGAATGATATCCACATACTCATAGATTTCCAGATATAATTGACATTGATGACATTGATCACATAGTGGGATGATATCCACATACTCATAGATTTCCTGATATAGTCGGCATTGATGACATTGATCACATAGTTGGATGAAATTCACATATTTATAGACTTCATGACATAGTCGACATTGATCATGCCTCATCTTCATGACATGTTATTACCTGAGGCACTGGCACGAGCACTTGGCACTACATACATGTATAGATGTTACATTGCCACCTTATCATGCTTCAGACTTATCCTTTTGAGGTTTATATATATCTGATCGTATTGATCTAGGATTATGTCGTGCATTCGGTTTCTACCCGTAGATGTTTTCTATTCATGAGTTGGCAACTCACTCCCGTTGTGCCACAGTTCTTGCAGGTTTTGCCGTACAGGTTCCATGGCGGCATTTCTGGCACACTGCTTCCTTTGCGGGTGATTTGCTTTGCTAGGTGTGTTATTTTGCATCAGAACCACCATTGTATATGTATTATTCATTGTATCTAGAAATTCCATCAACCAAAACTTGTATATTGTTTCAGACTTAGAAACCAGTTATGTATTATTTCGACCTTAGAGTCGCGCGTTGCAGTATTACGATTTTCATGCTATTTGAGTTTTCTTTTGAGTTTTGATCCTCGTCCTTCGGCGTTGTATATTATATTGCTTGCGTGGTTGTGACCGTCGATTGACGAAGAGCTAGCTCCCGCTTGGGGATGCCTTTTATCATTGCATATATATTATTCTTATTGTACCCTGTTCGGGGCCATTATTTACAAAGAAAACTCTGCCGAAATTTTCAGAAAAGATATGTGATTTTTAAAATGCATATTCGTCTTATGTTATTTAAAAACCCTTATTTTAAAACATGTTTTCCTACTTCTTAAAAACCAGTTTTCTTTATTTACTCCTTAAAATGGTTTTAGATTTCTGGGCTTTTGGCTTACTTGGATTAGATGGGGTCCTATAGACTCCATATGATTCAAGTGCCAGTCACGAGCTATATCGGATCGTGACAACGAGTGCGGCGAATAGCCCGCCAATTCTAGAGTGAGGCTCCCTCTGTCTCAATGCCATGAGATGTGGGCCCGTTGCCCTCTAAAACCCGGCTACTCGAGTACTCCAACGCCGGGTAATCCTAGTACAGAAAAGAAAAGTATATATACAATGGCGACATCGACCTCAATCCGGTCGTGCCCCAATAAAAGAATATACAATCTGGCAGAGACGGTTGTCCACATGTCGGGCGCTCGCCCCGCAATAACAAATATACAAATGAATCTGAACTGTACTACTACCATTGCATCATAGGCTATCCACCATGATAATCCAACCACAATATCAGCACAAAACAGAACATAAACGTGAATATCACGTTTGCAAACCCGTCTAGTTGAACATATAGTAACTAGTCGGGTTGTAACGCTCAATGATATTCATGGTCGCAGATATATTCACATGCACTGATAATCATGTATTTAAAATTTCGCTCGACTAAAACTTTTCCAAATTGGCCCGAAATGCAAACCAGCAATCAAACAAATCTGGGCCAATACCAAGCATCCCAAAAATCATATTTCCAAGAATTAGAATACCAGAAAAAATTTGCCACCATATCGCCACAAAACCGCCGTGGAACCGCTGCCAATAGGCATGTTATGCGGCGGTTCCGCGACCAAATTGTTGGCTTAGGTGCTAAAATTTCTTTTGGTACCCTATAAATGCCTGCACGTATTTTTAAGACACTCAGAATAATTTTTTGAACATTTTTCAAAAACGACAGCAAGCACATGAAAATGGAAAAACGATTCGGAAAATTCGGTCGATCGATATTTTAACCTTGTGTAAACTAGCTAGTAAGGGTTTATAGGGTTGCTTTGATACCATGTTGGGGTTTAATAGCGCCCTGACCATCTACCGTGGCCGATGCGGAACAAAAATGACGTTTGAAAACTTGGCACTAACGAACTCGTCCTAGAATCGAACCATAAACCTACACTAGCAAACTACAAGAGCTAAACTACAAGGATAGAAGGTATTATACCGAATGAACCATGTCCTTTGGTCTTCTACCATCTTCCTTAGCTCCTAGAGGTTTCCTCGATCAAGCTTGGCTGCCGGTCTTCCTCCGTCGAAAATGATCCACCCGAGGGATGTAGCTCATGGCTCTAGCTCCACACAAAAGATCAAGTGAAGCAACCAGGGACTCTAGGTTGCTAATCTAGAGTGCCTAGTATGTAGTGAAGTGTTCAAAGTGTTTATCTAGCCCACATCCTCTCTTGATTCTCAACACATGAGATTGTAGAGAGGAGGTTGAAGATGAAGGTGGAGGAACACAAGAAAGATTGTGAAGATAGTGAAGCTAATGGTGAGAGTGCTTTCTCAGCTCAAAAATAATGAGCCATCCAAGTGAAAGAAAAATCACAAGCTAGGTTTTGTAAAACATATCTTTCATTTTAAAATGCAACCCATGCTTGAATAGTTTGCACAAATGAATTAACAATTCATTTGTGCAACACTATACAAGCATGGTTCTCACCATACTCCCCTCTCTTCTTTTCCACCTCATTTCCCATTAAAATAAATGGACAAAATCTAAATGAGGTGTCCACCTTCTAGAATGTTTTCCGTATAAATACGGATTACATTCTACTATATATACATACCTGTATTCGTACCGAAATACGAATACCCAAAGAGATAGAATAACACAAAGAACATAATACTAGAATATACATATCGAAATATATATACGTAAATTATTAAATCAATACCTGATTTAATAATCCGGCTCAAACCTGAGCCGGTTAGTATTATCAACTGTCTGATCGAAAGTCTGGGTACATAGTACAATCGATCGATCGGAACCCAGCACGTATCCAATACGGCTACTACATCATTTCGCCAGAACCAGAGAAACCCTCTGTGTGGGACTCTAAAGACTCATCAATACACTCACAGTGGGTTTCACCACAAGCACGTCAGCGACACAGCTATACGTAACGGCTACCCAGGTATTGAGCGAAAGGAAGGCCGACGAGCAAACTCATCTGAACCCCTACTGAGCCAGTCCGTGACAAGCTCCGTACAGTCCGGTCTGTTCTTCTATGAGTATCGCATATCGAGTCTAGGGGGTGGATAAAGTCAGACCCCTAATAACGCGATATTTCGTGTAGGTATGAAGCCCATCACCCACTGAGAAACTACTGATCCAAATCAGTAATTCTCGTCTACCTTGGCCAAGGATTTCTGGTGATGGCCACCCGTGCTCTGCGCGACATCAACCCCCAATACCGGGAGAGACAAATCCCTGACGATCCGCTCACTGCCTCCATATGGCTCGGGACTGTACCCAACTAAAACTTGTTTGCACGACTCCTATGAGCCGTGGTAAGGTAGTAATCAAAGCACAATGGAACTCACATGAGAGAAATGACAATCCCAGGTCGACAGACTAACCTGTACTCATGTCGCTTGGGAACTGCTATCTGACAATAGATATAATACCAACTAGCATGTTCCCGGCGAGTCTGTCCAGTGTACTCATAACCCAATGAGCATCTGTATACTATCTTAGGTGACTAGCTGACACCAATGGCTTGTGAGACCGGCCACCGCCCCTCGTTGGGGTCTCGATAAGTATACATTAGTCTACTCCAGAGTATCGATGCCCAGTCTCGATACACCCTTAACTAAGGACATTTAAGGATGTGCTTATAGACCACTTAGCTCCCACGTATATGATCGCCATCATAATTCTGGTAGTCAAGCAAGAATCCTATGAGCTCTATCAACATATAATAGTGATCTATAATACCACATAATACATGTACATGATGATAAAAGCAAACCAGATAGCACACTCTCATTTTGAGTAAGACTGTTCTACCCGTATAGGTCCTCCCTCAATCATCACAATCACGTGTCTGCGATATCAATAATTGACTTGAGGGCACTATAGCCAACATGACGAACTGGTCCTGCTCTAGCGCCGGTTCGCACTTGACAGTGAGGTTGCGCCATCGGGCAATAAATTCTGTGTTTCTTTCGCTCTTCCCCATCTTGGTCCTCACAAGGTTAGCAATGTTGATTTTATCACTGACTCTCATGAATCTTTGCCGAAACAAAGACTCCATTTGGGCGAAAGTAGTGACGGACCCGTCTGGTATACTACGTACCAGTCGAAAGCGACACCAGTCAGGCTATTGACAAAACGACCAACAAGGAGCACATCATTGCCCTCTGTATTTCCGCACGACGCTTTATAGTGGGCGACGAGCTGATTTGCGTTCCCCATCCCGTCAAATCTTCCGAACTTAGGAATGACGTAGCAGCTGGGGAACTCGATCAGATCGTGCTATGCGGGATATGGCCGCCCACTACTGCCAATGTCCTTCTGAACCTCGGCTTCAGCCACCAATGTTTTGACTTTGCTGGTGACCAAATCCATTATCCGATCCTGTGTTAGCGGGATGGTGCTATCTGGGGCCAAGGCGTCCCTAGAAGCGGAATGTGGTCGGCTTTCATGCGGCTCGTCCAATCTTGGACCTAAGGGGACAGGCATCGATTGCTTTGAGTTGTCATCACCCGGCTCATGAGTAGAGACTTGTGCTTGATTGGGAGGCGTCCGAGCAATTTGAGCCGAGAGCTGCATCACAACGTTCGTTAGGTCTTCAATTTTTGAATAAATCTTGGCCATCTCTTTATCTTTTCTCCTGAGCTGTTTTCGAAGCTCTTGAAGCAGCTCTTGCTCTGCGGTCCTAGGGTGGAAATTCGGCTCTTCCTCGCTGTCCGAGCTTGACTCCACATGAACTGAGGGGTCTTTCTGCTTATCGGCCTCATCGAGACGGTTTTCATCATCCAGCGGAGGCAGATGATATTGGGAAGCGACAACCACATTCAAGCCAGATTGGGCTTGGGATGTGGTGGCCCCATCCTTGCGTTTACTACGAAGGTTGTCGCTGGGGCGCATGCCCGCTATATAGACGGTGTGGATAACATATCCGACCGTCCTTTCATTATTGGTAACTGATTTCGTGGACCGCTGTCGGGGCCGTTCTGTTTCAATAACGGACAATCGATTGAAGACGGCTGGCCTGACCGGGTTCTTGAGTGGTGCTGGCGCTTCTTTTCTGGATTTGCCCCGCTGCTTTCGAGTGGCACAGAGCGCCTGATAGACTCTTGAAGAGATGGTGTCATGCTTTCTCTTTTGGGGCTGGGACACGTCTCTTTGTAGCATTGTTCGGACTGTTGTCTTCTTAATTCTGGTTGTCATGGCATTTTTCTGAACCCACTTCAGAGGTACGAAGGAATTGCTGACTTTTACGGCCGACTCAGCCATCGTCATGGGGTAACCCCGCTCATGGAACCTAATAAGATTCCTCTTGGCCGGAGTCCTACCCCTCTTGTTGGCTCGATATCTGAGCTGCTTCTATCTCAACCATTCTGTTTTGAGCACTTGGCAGGTTTTGGCTCTTTGGGAAGCCGCCATAGACCGATTAACAGGGAGTCCAGAGAAGACACCCGCTCGCGCGATTGTTAAGGGCGCCATCTGAGCCTGCTGGAGATTCTTTGTGGCTTCATTGGTGTTGACGGCCTTTCCCCCAGTTAGAACGGTGGAGAGCCGTTCGAATACGGATCTGCATTTAGGGTGGGATTCTTTGGCGACCACAACGTTCGGCCTCCTGCCCTTTGAGGTCGGTTTGGCCGCTTCGTTTGCCGCGACCTTTGCCAGATGAGTGCTTCTGGCAGGGTAGATGATGACGGAACCAAATTGACGGGGTGGCTCCTCCCATTGCCGGCTGAGACTTGTAGGGAGAACCACTCAGGCATTGATCTTGACCACGTACTGGATCGGGGTCGCGTCGGAAACTGAATTCATTTTAGAGGACATCATCGTTGAAAGTTGATTGTTTTCTTTGTTATGATACTTGAGTAAAAACTCCGCTCGTGGAGGAATCGAGAAAATTGATAGTTGATGATGATTAGATTCTTGTACGATTCTTAAGTCCTATGAGTTTTGTAAACTCTAGTAAATTGAATCATCGACGATCTAGTTTCGAGCGAGATGCTTTCTTAAATATTTTCTCTCTTAATTAGTAATCAACGATCAATATTTGAATTTCCTAAAGGCTAGAATGTGAATGAAAATCAACGAAAGGAAAAGGGATAGATGATGAAACCCTAGTTTCCGCAAGAGATCCCTAATTCTCGTTGATCGTCATCGATCTAGCAACAAATCATCAAAGGATAAGAATACGCAATCACAAGTCTTCATCCTCACTATCGATTCGACCGATTCCTAGGAGCCTCATTACAAATCTTGATAACTAACTCAATTGGATGATTCTTGATTCTTGATTTTGAGTATTCTTGATATTAGATCTAGATTTTGATAATTCTTGAAATTCACTTTTAAATCTTGAATCTATTTCTCTTTTCTTTTCTCTTTAATTTTCAATTCATCTAAAACAAATACGAGCAAATCTCATTTTCCATGTGGACGATCCGCACTCGCTAACGAACCTACAATTGACACCGTTATTGATTGCGGTTTACAAATTTCTTTGGTTGTGATTTCTATACATTTTCTACCTACACACCGAGAATCATTCAATCAAATGGCGCCATTGCCGGGGATCGTGTGCTAATTTGTTCGTTTTTGAAATTTGAGTTGAAAAATTTATTCCATCAGAATTTTTAGATCAAAATTCACGCAAACACTAAACGATTCGTTGTGATTTGTTGCAAGGAAATCTGGAATCTGTGGAGCTTGAGAAAAAAACTTCTGAATATTCCAAAGAGCTCAGGGAGTGAACAGGAACTGTGCTAAGAATTTTTGTGCAGTGATCTAAGCAAACCACCGCGTTTCCACGGCATTAGGGCGCATCTGCGGTGGATCCGCCGCGTGTCAGAGGCTTCAGTGCACGAAAATTTCTCGGTGAATTCCTAACTTTCTTATCTTCTCCTCGATCTACTCCATTAACCAATTTCTGCAGGTTTCTTTGCAAAAATTCGCAGTGCCGCAAAAAGAAAAAATTGTGCGTGTTTGATCTTGGTTGTTTGCATTTTTAATACGGAAATTAAGGGGCAAAGACCAAATTCAGATTAGGTGGGGAGTTCATTACCCTTCCTAAGCCCCGAAAATCACAAAACTGCATCCGCATTACTGATTGTTAGATTTTCTGCGTGTTCAAGTTTAGTTAATTACCGCAATCAAGACGGTTTCGCTTGTAGCTAGCTGGTTGAGTACGGGTCGTCCGCAGGGAGATGGGAATCTTTTTCTATGTGCTTTAACGAGTTAAGTCCAAAAGTCCAGATTTGTTTGTAATTAACTAAGTGTTAAAATGATATGTAAAGAGAGCTTGTTAGGGTTAGGATTAGGTTAGTTTGAGTTAGGAGTCGCTCACTTCTTTCGTTGCCACTCTTAATATCGGTGTTACGGTAATCGGCAACAACGGGGATTAGCACGACTAGGAAGGAACTTGCGAGTATAAGCTAGGCTTTCCAACGCATAAGTTCTCCCTTTTGGTGCTTGTCCGTCCGTTCTTGGCTCTTAGCCTTAACCTCCGGTTAATTCAACCACAACCGGTCTCACTACGGAATCACCGCTATCATCTAGGATAGGGTGCCGTAGGGAGCGGATTGTGGTTCAATTAACGGGAGTTCGATTTAAGATGTTGGGCAAGGAAAGAGTGAGAGAGATTTCCTTCTCTCAAACTTCCCTTATCCTACCCTAACAAGTATGGAAAGTACTCACCTATTACAAGAAGAACGAAAAATAAAACAAAGGAGGAAAATAGAAAGAAAGAGATTAGAAGATAACAACTAGCTATTTGCGACCTCACCTTGGCAAGGATCAAACGTATGCATCATGGTTGTTTAAGGATAAAGGAAAAGAGAATAAGAAAGAAACAACAATAAATAACAACAACTAGTTATCTATTGAAGATTACAAGCAATTAACATAACAAGAGCAAGACAAGTATAATAACAAAAAGAACTTCTTTATTCATCATTCTTCACTCACAAAAGCTCACTACAAGTTTTTTAATGGAGAAGAGATGAGAAGAGGAAGAAGAACAACAAGTATTCTAAAACCTAAAAATACAAGATTAAGCACCCTTGGCTTTGGCAAGTTCTGGACTATTAATAGGCAGGGAAATGGAAATCTAGGGCAACAATCTGCCTCTTCATAAAAAGACCAAAATAACCCTGAAGTTTCGTCAACTGAGGAGGCCGTACGACCGCGGTTCCGCGGCCTAAGAACGCTTATGCCGCGGAACCGCGGCCGTTTAGAGGAATTGGCTCCTCGTATTTTTTGTGGTTCTTATTGTTGATGTTTGGATCAGTTTGGTACGCTTTTTTTCTCAGAATCTCTCCACAAGTTGTCCAGAATTTCAGCAAGTTAAAAGGCGATTTGATGTGGATCTTTTTATCATGATTTCCTCGAGCTCCGCGTAAATTTCTTGGATCTTGGGTTGCCATTGAGCCTTGTGCATGAAAATGACATTGATATGCCATTTTGTCTCTTTAAACTGGTGTGCGGCTACATACGGATAGAGAGCGGAGACCCGTGTTTTATCTGTGGTTGACAGTAATCCGGATTTTGTCGTGCTTTTCCATGAATTTCACCGTTTAGAGCCGAGAACATATATCCTGCAATTGACTAGCAAACACGGCTCAAGAGTACCTACCGATAAGCAATATGATAAAAATTGGGCGGTATAAAAATGCAAAAATCTGATATGAACAAATACCCCTAAACTTATCATTTGCTCGTCCCGAGCAAAGCCAATTTATTCACAAAAAATTTCCTAACCTCACTTTCGCAGGGAACACGATTGCAATGAGCATGTGCAATAAGCCGTTAAACCTCTAGGTGTCCCTAGTAGGAGGAGTGTTGTCTCCTGAGGGTTTTCAGCGGATACTACCCACAAAATCCGGTCAAGCTAGTTTTGCAAAATAACTATTATTCAAACCCTAAGGTTTTGTTTCAGAAAATAACAATTCTATTATCCTAAGTCTAGACTATCGAACCTTTATTTTTCACACCTCGCTTCTTATTTAACTTAAGATTTTATATGTCTTTACGTGCAGTGCAAATAGTGTCGTTAAGTTCCAGAAGGATCGATTAAAGTCATCATGTCACAAAATAAAGCCTGGATAAAAATTTTAGAAGGATCACATAAGTTTTATAAAGAGTTAAGCATTTTTCATGTTTCGTTTTCCAGTAAGGTTTTAACTTCAGAATTTCTGTCTTTCTTAACAGAAAACTAGGTCTTATTTTTCACTCCACATTTTTCTTGTTTTCATTTCATACACACCTCTGTGAATGTGCAATAGTCTTTATCATAGAATAAAACCTTCATATCTCTGCTAAAATTTTTTTTTATAAAAGCCTGTCTTTTATCAAGATTATTCTCACAAAAAGAACCGTTAGGAATTTTAACTTGGAGAGAACACTTGCTTGACTTTGTTTTAATCTGGACTTTCTAGGCTTCTTAGCGAGCTTTGGGCCAATGCACCCAAACCAGTTGGTTTTAGGGCATTAGGTGTAGAAACACCCCAGCGGACTTAATTACTCAAGTTACCTAGGTCCAAAAACAAAAGACAATTTACCGTGAAAATCATGATGATTCAATGCGAACGGAGATATAACCGGCAGTTCAATTATTTTTTTGGATAAAAGACGTGTTTAGTGGGTTCGGTGTGTAATCATTCCAATCAAGTTCCAGATGGGTTATTTTTCAGACTTAGTTCCAATTAAGGCATCAATAACATTCATTCATATTCACTTCACTTCATAAACTAATCTTGATATTACTTATTTCAGAACAAACCTATTTGATCCTCAGAAAATCATTTATCCATTTAAAAGTTTTTAGACATAAAAGACTTATCATCTAATTTCCAAAGCTCACGACACGTGTAGTGTGATGTAAAGACGTATATCAGCTATAGTTAACTTCAAAGGAGAGTTATCTTTCAGGTTTTCAAAATCTAAAAATAAGATTTAGTTATTCTTATCTTATCAAACAAAACCGTCGAAATGTTGAATCAGAGTTCTCCCACTAGCTAACTTGATAGAAAAGTGTTTATGTTTTTAGAAAAATTTCAGATTTTTATGGATTTTATGGAAACATGCAGATGCAAAATATACATATGAATGCGAAGGTTAGAAATGCGTACCGAGCGTACCCCCAAACTTAAACAGGACAGTGTCCTCACTGTCGTTGCATGAAGAGATCATTGAAGGGTCAAAATTGTCAGTTAGATATACACAATTTTTTTTTTGTTTTTAAAGAAGAGAAAAAAATAACAAAAAAGGAAAAGAATATCCACAAATATATACATACCCCCAAACTTATTTGGAACAGTGTCCACTGTTCTTGGCTGGATAACCGAAGTTTGGTGGTAGGCAGAGGAAGATTATGCAGGGTAAACCGGCTCCTGTAAGAACAGGAGCTCCTCTGTTGGTTCGGCGCTAAGGTACGGTTTAAGTCGGTGTCCGTTCACTTTGAAAAATGAACCGTCCTTTGGATTCTCCAAATCCACAGCTCCATGCGGATACACATTCCGCACAAAATACGGCCCTTTCCAGCGAGATCTGAGCTTTCCTGGATGGAAGTGTAGTCTGGTGTCGTAAAGCAGTACTTGTTGACCAAGTACGAATTTTTTGCGCAAAAGGTGTTTGTCGTGAAACACCTTCATTCGATTCTTAACGACAACCGCGTTATCGTAAGCCTCATCCCTAAGCTCACTCAATTCGTTCAACTGCACCTTCCGATGGCTGCCCGCATCTTCGAGAGACAGATTCAGTTCTTTTATCGCCCAAAATGCGCGATGCTCTAATTCGACAGGTAGGTGGCAAGCCTTTCCGTACACAAGCCGATAGGGAGACATGCCAAGATCGGTCTTATAAGCGGTTCAAAATGCCCAAAGGGCATCAGTGAGTTTCAGCGACTAATCCTTACGGTTCTTGGAAACCGTCTTCTCCAGTATCTGCTTGATTTGCCGATTGGAAACTTCGGCCTGCCCACAGGTTTTGGGATGGTAGGGTGTAGATAGCTTATGATTAATGGAATATTTCCGCGTCAAGGCCTCGAAAGTCTTGTTGCAGAAATGAGTTCCATTGTCGCTAATGATCGCTTGGGGGTGCCCAAACCGGGAGAAAATGTTTTCTTTAAGAAACCTAACGACAACCTTGTTGTCGTTAGTCCGGCTGGGCACAGCCTCGACCCACTTAAAGACGTAATCAACAGTGAGAAGGATGTACAAGTTCCCGAAAGAGCTGGGAAACGGCCCCATGAAATCTATCCCCCAAACGTCAAAAATCTCCATAACCAAGATTGGTTGGAGCGGCATCTCGTTCCTCCGGGATATCTGGCCCAAGTGTTGGCACCGGGAGCAAGTCTTGCAATAGTCATGGGCGTCTTTGAAGAGTTGTGGCCAGTAGAAACCACATTGCAAGATCTTCTCAGCTGTCTTTCTGGGGCTAAAATGCCCGCCACATGCTTGATCGTGGCAAAATGACAACACACTCTTGAATTCCTCGTCAGGGACACACCGACGAATAATCTGGTTGGGACAGTACTTGAACAGATAGGGTTCGTCCCAGTAAAAGTGTTTTACTTGGGATAAGAATCGAAGTCTGTCCTGACTTGACCATTCAGTCGGTAGTAACCCTGTGGCCAAATAGTTCACAATATCTGCGAACCAGGGTTCGCAGGATACTGTCAAGAGTTGTTCATCCGGGAAAACGTCGTTGATCGGAATATGAAGCGAAGGCGAAGAAGGAAGTCGTGAGAGATGGTCGGCGACTACGTTTTCATATTCTCTTTTGTCCTTGATGACAAGGTCAAACTCTTGAAGCAAGAGGATCCAACGTATCAGCTGAGATTTTGCATCTTTCTTCGCAAAAAGATGGCACAGAGAAGAATGGTCTGTGTAGACAATGACTGGAGAGCCGATGAGGTAGGGCCTGAACTTTTCTAAAGCAAATACAACAGTTAAGAATTCCTTCTCAGTTGTTGTATAATTAAGTTGGGCGTCGTTCAGGGTTCGGCTAGCATAATAGATCACGTGCGGCATCTTGTTGATGTGTTGTCCAAGGACAGCACCAATGGCAAAGTCGGATGCATCGCACATAATCTCAAATGGGTGCGTCCAGTCAGGTGAAGAAAGAACGGGAGCAGAAGTGAGTGAGCTTTTTAATGACTCGAACGCAGTCACACAGCTCGAGTTGAAGTCGAATGGTGTGTCCTTGGCCAGCAAAAGAGTCAAGGGCCTAGCAATCTTGCTAAAGTCCTTGATGAACCGTCTATAGAAACCGGCATGGCCAAGGAAGGCTCGGATGTCTTGGACGCATCTTGGAGGAGGTAGATTGGAAATGACCTCAATCATTGCTTTGTCAACCTCTATGCCATTTTGCGAAATAATATGTCCTAAGACAATACCTTCGCGGACCATGAAGTGGCATTTCTCCCAATTCAAAGTGAGGTTCTTGTCCTTACATCGGGTAAGGACAGCGTCAAGATGTAGCAAACACTCGTTGAAGGAATCGCCGAAGATGGAGAAATCGTCCATGAAGATCTCCAGAAAATTTTCCACCATGTCTGAGATGATTCCCATCACACACCGCTGGAAGGTAGCGGGCGCATTGCATAACCCAAAGGGCATGCGACGATATGCGAACGTGCCGAAAGGACAAGTGAATGTGGTCTTGTCCTGGTCTTTTTCGGCGATGGGAATCTGATTATAACCGGAGTAGCCATCAAGAAAGCAGTAGTACTCATGTCCGGCCAATCGTTCAAGCATTTGGTCAACGAAAGGTAGCGGAAAGTGGTCCTTCCGCGTTGCGGCGTTAAGTTTTCTGTAATCGATGCAGACTCACCACCCAGTTTGGGTGCGAGTAGGGATTAACTCATTTGCCTCGTTAGTGATAACAGTTATGCCTGATTTCTTGGGGACAACGTGAATGGGGCTAACCCACTGGCTATCAGAGATAGGGTAAATGATACCACTATGCAGACACTTCACGATTTCCTTTTTCACAGCCTCCTTCATGACTAGATTGAGTCGCCTTTGTGGATCTCTGGCTGGTTTGGCATCATCCATCAGATGAATGTGATGTTCAACGATCAGGGGACTAATCCTCTTGATGTCCGCCATGGACCAGCCAAAAGCTTGCCTATTGCTGTGCAAGACCGCAAGAAGGGCTTTCTCTTGCTCTGGAGCTAGAGAAGCCGAGATGATAACAGGGAGGGTCTCGTTCTAACCCAAGTAAGCGTACTTAAGGTGAGACGGCAAAGGCTTGAGTTCGAGCGTTGGAGGTGAAATGATTGAAGGCAAGATTGGTGAAAAGGTCCCGAACTCAAAAGATTCCAGCAAAGGTTCAAAACGAGTGTAAGCGACCGAGTTGGATGGTTCAGGTAACTCATCCGGAAATTCGAAGGATTCAAACTCGAGTTGTGAGCGGCTAAAATCGTTCGAGAACGTGAAACACTCGTAGTCGTTGTCGGGCGCAGAAACAGCAGCATGTTCGAAGAGGAACGCACTAGTGGCGTTAAGGTTATCGTGATCGAACAAAAACTCCTCGAATTCACACTCTTCAGGGGTGATCTCCTGGATTGAGCAAACGTCCAGTATATGAGCATTAGGTTCGGAGGGCTGATTCCCCAACCTAAAAATGTTGAGTTCAATTGTCATGTTTCCAAAAGAGAGGTTCATCGAACCATTGTGACAATTGATCACAACATTTGTGGTTGCAAGGAATGGGCGACCGAGTATCACCGGAATTAGATTCCAGGGGTTAGCTACAAGTTGTGTGTCTAATACAATGAAGTCAACGGGGAATATGAAGTCCCTGACTTTGATTAACACATCCTCTAGCTCACCCCTAGGATGGGTGATCGATCGGTCGGCCATTTGGAGAGTACAGTGTGTGGGTTTCAGCTCTCCTACACCTAATTGCTCATATACTGAGTACGGAAGCAGGTTAACACTGGTACCAAGATCTAATAGTGCGCGGTTGATGTTCTTATCCCCAATGGTAATAGAAATCGTAGGACAGCCAGGGTCCTTCCATTTTGCGGTAAATATTGGGTAAGAGCATCACTCACAGCACTGGCCAAGAAAACTTTCTTGGGTACCTGAGACTTCCTATTTTTCGTGCACAAGTCCTTTAAGATTTTCGCGTAGGATGGGACTTGTTGGACAGTATCTAAAAGGGGAATGTTGATGTTAACCTGCTTAAATAACTCCAGAATCTTTTCCATTTGTGGATTTTGTTTGGTGGACTTCAACCGGTTTGGAAATGGAACGTTTTTAAAATTGATTGAGTCCAATGCTGGAGGAGGAGATTGTGGAGTCGGAACGGATCCCAGAACTGGTGTTTTCGTGGAGTGAGAATTGGGTCCGTTTAGAGCAGAAGAAGAGGAAGAGCCTTTTGAAGAATAGAGAATAGGCTCAGAAGACGAAGACGAAGAAGAAGAAGAAGAAGAAGAAGTTGCCGGGGTGTCATTGTTGATCTGTGTGCCGATGTTGTTTTGCAGCATCCTTCCCGATCTCAATGTGGTCACGGCACTCACATTATGGTTCTGTTGTTCAAGAGCAACATGTACATTATGTGGGTGACCGGGATTTGGGAGTGGCTTGGACGGGAGCTTCCCTTTCTCTCGCTCGCTTAAGGCCGCATTCAGCTGTGCAATCTGGGCCTCGATGGTCTTGATGCTTTTCCCGTGAGCGGCAGTGTGTTACACTAGGGACTGAATGGAAGACTGGATGTTGGCGGTGGACTGAGTTGATTGTTTAACGAACGCTTCCAGACTTCATTCGAGCGAGAAAACCTTATCGTTGTTTGACGGAACAAAGTTGTTTTGGGGAAAAGAATTGTTGGGTGCAAAGTTGTTCGTCTGATTTTGAAAAGGTTGGGGTTGGAAGGGCTGCTGAAATTGGTGTTGAGTTTGTTGTTGCGCTTGTTGTTGCGGCGGAGGGGGCCTTTGGAAATTGTTGCCTTGGAATTGATGCTCATTCTGATTCCAGGCGAAATTGGGGTGGTTCCTCCAACCGGGATTGTAGGTGGAAGAGTATGGATCATTCCTCGGTCTTTGCTGAAATGCAGCATTAACCTGATTCTGTCCTTGCGATGGTGGATTGTAAGGACACTCTTCGGTCAAGTGAGAAGGATCGGAACAACAAGCACAAATGGTACGAAGGGGAAGAACAGCGGCAGGAGATGAGAATTTGCTCTCTATCGCTTCAAGTTTTCTCGTTATTGTAGCCATTTCAGTTTTCATCGCAATTGAGACATCAAGTTGGTGAATTCCTACCCTAGACTGACCGGTAGAAGTGGAGGTAGAAGAAGAAGAAGTCGGTCTGGTGCTCTCCCATTGTAGAGTTTGTTCCGCAAGGTCGTCGAAGAATTTCCACGCTTCCTCGTCAGATTTTGATAGGAAGTGGCCCTGACAAATGGTTTCCAACAACTGCTTGGTTGCTAGGTTCAGGCCCTCGTATAAGGTTTGGCAAAGTTGCCATTTCTCGATACCATGGTGGGGACACTGAACAAGAAGGTCTTTATACCGGTCAAAGAACTTCCAGAAGGGTTCAGTAGGAAGCTGAGAGAATTGGTTGATTTCATTACGGATCCTCGCGGTTTTATGATTCGGATAGAATTTTTTGAGAAACGCTTTAACAAACTCGTCCCAACTGGTTATGGAGTGGGAAGCGGTGCTATACAGCCATTTTTCAGCAAGATCGCACAAAGTGAACGGAATGACCCATAGCAGTATAGCATCGTCCGACAGCTGGGTGGTTTTCATCATGGCACAAACGTTTTGAAATTTGTTGATGAAGATATAGGCATCTTCAGATTCAAGCCCATGAAATTTCGGGAGCATGTTAATGAAGTGGGGCTTAATTTCAAAGTTATCCCCATTGGCCAGTGGAAGAGAAAGACAGGTGGGAAGTGCAGAACGGGTGGGATAGAAACGATCCTGGAGCGCGATTCGCTGCGGCGCTACAACAGGCGGTAGTGGTGGGTTATTTGCCTCCATAGGAGGTGGAGTCAATCCCGGGGGAGTCAAAGAGATGTTTGGATTAAATCCTGACATCGCGGAAGAAGAGGTTGGTGATGGTGAAGGTGAGGATGTATGAACAGAATTCCGGTCAACGTCGGAGTTGGCCGGCAAAGGTAAGGGTGAAAGAGGCGTGGACGGAGTTTCGACGTCTGAGTCGATCGCGTAGTCGGTAGCGACAACGTAACGCGGACTAAACGGGCGCTAGTCTCCCGAGTCCAAGCGGACATACACTAAACGAGTTTAGTATAGTCAAAGCGGAGAAGGTGAGGGTAAGAAAACGTCAATGGAGAAATACGACGGGTGGTGGGTGAAAAATGGGATTTTGGTGACAAAGGGCAAGTTTTTATAAAAGTTTTTGATTTTTTTCCTTTTTTCTTTTTTTTTTTTAGAAAGGCTTTACAGAAATATGTACGGATTTACGGCTTTAAGCAATCACAAACAAGATATGCACAATCACACCTAGATCTAGGGTCACCTAGGTCAGCTAGATAGCTCCTAACTGTTCCAAAGGGCTAGAAATAGGACTTCAAACCGCCTCTTCTCCGCCAATTGCGGCCAGGTAAGTGCCAGGTAGGTAGGAGGCTCCCCACTACGTAAGTAGTGGTCCTAATTAAGTAACCACTTGCCTTGGACACACTTGCCTAGACACCGCAAAGTCAGGATAGGATAAACGGCCGATGCCTGTAACTAGTCCTCTGTCCTATTGAGCGCGAAGTCCTTAGGGCTGAGTCTAGTATTTTTTAATTAACAATGGTCAATGCATATGCTTTTTGTGATTTTTGGGGTCCTGGGAAGGGTGATGAAATCCCCACCCAATCTGAATTGGTTTCAAGCCCTTTAAGTCCGTATTAATAAATGCAAAGCAGTAACAAATCAACTGCAATCAATTTTTTTATTTTTTAGCGCGACACAAAGAATCCTGCACAAGATAAATTTATTGGAAGGTGGAAGAGAATTTGCGCAAAGAATGCTGCAGAAAACACAGTTCAGTGGAGTTCAGAGGAGTGGGGGAGAGTAAAGAGAGAATTACCCAAAATTTGGGACCCTGAAGCCAACAAATGGCCGTGGTTCTGCGGCCAAACAGGTGCTCAAGCCGCGGTTCCGCGGCTATGTGGAGGGTTTGGGGCTTCAACTTTTTTGGGTGTGCTGGCCTGGGAGTTCTCTGCTTGACTGGATTTCCTGAATCTTGATTTGCTCACTGTATCTGCTCCAGATTTTTATTGTAGACCGTTTGCTTCGTCGTGATCCGTCGCAGTGTAGCCGCGAGATGTGGGTCTAACTTCCCACGTCTTTGGCACTGAACTCGACCGTCTTTTGTTCCTGCACACTTGCACAAAAACTAATCAAATATAACAAGATGATTTTTTACAATGTATTTTTTTTTGTTTTGTTTTTCGGTTATATTTATATTCACAAATTAACCCGAAATTACACAAAGAAATAAACTACCGTCTCCCTGGCAACGGCGCCATTTGATTGTTAGATTTTTTGCGTGTTCAAGTTTAGTTAATTACCGCAATTAAGACGGTTTCGCTTGTAGCTAGCTGGTTGAGTACGGGTCGTCCGCAGGGAGATGGGAATCTTTTTCTATGTGCTTTAACGAGTTAAGTCCAAAAGTCCAGATTTGTTTGTGATTAACTAAGTGTTAAAATGATATGTAAAGAGAGCTTGTTAGGGTTAGGATTAGGTTAGTTTGACTTAGGAGTCGCTCACTTCTTTCGTTGCCACTCTTAATATCGGTGTTACGGTAATCGGCAACAACGGGGATTAGCACGACTAGGAAGGAACTTGCGAGTATAAGCTAGGCTTTCCAACGCATAAGTTCTCCCTTTTGGTGCTTGTCCGTCCGTTCTTAGCTCTTAGCCTTAACCTTCGGTTAATTCAACCACAACCGGTCTCACTACGGAATCACCGCTATCATGTAGGATAGGGTGCCGTAGGGAGCGGATTGTGGTTCAATTAACGGGAGTTCGATTTAAGATGTTGGGCAAGGAAAGAGTGAGGGAGATTTCCTTCTCTCAAACTTCCCTTATCCTACCCTAACAAGTATGGAAACTACTCACCCATTACAAGAAGAACGAAAAATAAAACAAAGGAGGAAGATAGAAAGAAAGAGATTAGAAGATAACAACTAGCTATTTGCGACCTCACCTTGGCAAGGATCAAACGTAAGCATCATGGTTGTTTAAGGATAAAGGAAAAGAGAATAAGAAAGAAACAACAATAAATAACAACAACTAATTATCAATTGAAGATTACAAGCAATTAACATAACAAGAGCAAGACAAGTATAATAACAAAAAGAACTTCTTTATTCATCATTCTTCACTCACAAAAGCTCACTATAAGTTTTTTAATGGAGAAGAGATGAGAAGAGGAAGAAGAACAACAAGTATTCTAAAACCTAAAAATACAAGATTAAGCACCCTTGGCTTTGGCAAGTTCTGGACTATTTATAGGCAGGGAACTGGAAATCTAGGGCAACAATCTGCCTCTTCATAAAAAGACCAAAATAACCCTGAAGTTTCGTCAACTGAGGAGGCCGTACGGCCGCGGTTCCACGGCCTAAGCACGCTTATGCCGTGGAACCGTGGCCGTTTAGAGGAATTGGCTCCTCGTATTTTTTTTGGTTCTTACTGTTGATGTTTGGATCAGTTTGGTACACTTTTTTTCTCAGAATCTCTCCACAAGTTGTCCAGAATTATAGCAAGTCAAAAGGTGATTTGATGTGGATCTTTTTGTCATGATTTCCTCGAGCTCCGCGTAGATTTCTTGGATCTTGTGTTGCCATTGAGCCTTGTGCATGAAAATGACATTGATTTGCCATTTTGTCTCTTTAAACTGGTGTGTGGCAACATACGGATAGAGAGCGGAGACCCGTGTTTTATCTGTGGTTGACAGTAATCCGGATTTTATCGTGCTTTTCCATGAATTTCACCGTTTAGAGCCGAGAACATATATCCTGCAATTGACTAGCAAACACGGCTCAAGAGTACCTACCGATAAGCAATATGATAAAAATTGGGAGGTATAAAAATGCAAAAATCTGATATGAACAATTACCCTTATTAACTAAAAAATATCTAGACATGACTCTAAGGACCGTCGCGCTCACTTAGGACAGAAGGAGGTCGTGGGTAATCTATTGCTTATCCGCGTTTCTTTTGTGGTGTCTAAGGCAAGTGTGTCTAAGGCAAGTGGTTATTTAATTAGGCCCACTACTTCCGTAGCGGAGAACCTCCCACTTACCTGGCACTTACCTGGCCACAGGAGGGATAAAGAGGCAGTAGAGGATTGATCTTGCGACTTGTCTTCTGGTAATTAGGAGCGGTCTAGAGACTTGACCTAGGTGACCATTAGACTTAGGGTTGTGTGTGCATTTTTTGTGATTTGCATCATTTTTTCAAAAATCCGTATCTTTTTCAAAACAAACACCAACTTATCATTTTCCTTAATTATCTTAACGCTGCCACTTGTGCTAAACCCTTTAGTGCAAGATAGGCTGGACACGGGATTCTAGTGCCCATCTTGTCCGCGTTCCCTCGATCGACTCCGAAGTCGGTAATTCTACGTCTACTTCTTCTTTACCCACCACCACACCCACATCGATGGATGCTTCTCCATTGAACTTCTTTACCACTACTCTGCCGCCGTCCGCAGGTGCTCAGAATCCACCCCGCATCTCTCTCCAGGAGAGATGCTATCCTATGCGAGGTCCTCTTTCGACCTGTCTCACCATTCCACCAGCTAACGGGCATAATTTTGAAATAAAATCCCAATACATCAATCTTCTACCCAAATATCACGGTCTCGAGTTTGAAGACGCATACGTCTTTATTACCAAATTTGAAAATGTATGCGCTATGATGGGTACTTCACAGATTTCTGTGGATGCTATGCGTCTTTGTCTTCTCCCATTCACCCTGTGCTATATAGCCGAGAAGTTTCTTTATAACACTACCGCACATTCCATTTCAAACTGGGAAGAATTCGTAAAAGCATTCCTTAAGAAATTCTACCCGAATCATAAAACAGCTCGTGTCCTTAGCAAAATAAATCAATTTACCCAGCTTCCAAATGAACCATTCTCAAAGTGTCTTGAACGCTTCAAGGATCTGTTAGTTCAATGTCCACATCACGGAATTCCTAGATGGGATCTGTGCAGAATCATATATGAGGGCATTAATCCTACCACAAAACAGACCCTTGAATCCATGTGTCAAGGCACTTTCATGACCAAAGATGATGGGGAAGTTTGGAAATTCTTAGAAGATTTCGCTGAAAGATCTTTACAGTGGGAGGGTGTGAGTCAATCATCTAGGGGGGAAATAACTAATCTGATGTTTCCATAGGAGTTAGAGCTGAGATGTCAGTGATGCAAAAGAAACTTGAAGCTATGGAAAATAAATTTTTAGCTGCCGCCCTAAATCAAATGTCACTCTCCAAAACTGTATGTGGATGATGTTCTGATCCTTCTCATTTGACAGAAGAATGTCCACTAAATTCTCCGTTTCAAGGTCAAGAGAATACCAATGCTGATTTTCAAAGACCTAGAAACGATCCGTATTCTTCTACATATAATCAGGGTTGGAGGAATCACCCAAACTTTGCTTGGAACCAATCACAAACTCAAAACACGATTCCAAATCAAAACAATTTCCAAAGGGCTCTTCCACCATAACAACAACCACTTCAATTGAGTCAGCACCCCTACCAATCACAAAACATTCAAAATCCGACCAACACTTCTGCACCATATGAAAATTCTTTGCAAATGACCGGTATAGATAATACCTCTGCACTCGAACGAACCTTGGATACTTTCATGAAACAGTCCATTCAAGGGACGGAAAAAATGCAATCTTCCTTCGATAATATGATAAAGATCATTGTCTCTCAAAATGAAAATATTAAATCGATGGAAGAACAAATTGCACAATTAAAAGCCGAAATGAGTGCAAGAGAGAAAGGGAAACTTCCAGCTCAACCTTTACCCAATCCTGGCTATTCACATCATGTGAATGCAATCACCACGTTGAGATCTGGAAGAGTGCTTGACAATCATGTTGGTGAGGACATTGATAATAATGAAGAATCAATCGATGATACCCCGGCTGAGACTTTTCCTTCCACTTCTGGTTCTAATTCTGACCCAGTTCGTCTACCCCACCATTTTTGTAACACCTTAGGATGTGTTTAGTGACTATTATATTTAAATAAAGGGTTTTTAATAAAAAGTTTACCAAATTGTGTTTCAAGTATTTTTCCTAATTTAATAAATATTTTCCAAAAATTTTCCTAGGCTTGCACACACATGTGCATGTAAAATAGGGTTTTTAAATGAGGTAATACCATGATTAGTAACCATGGTGGGTTAATCATGGGATTAAGTCTTTTGGGTTTTAATTAAGTTTAAATTAGTTGTTTAATGGTTACTTTAATTCGAATTTCCTTTGGGTGTTGACTTGAGAGAGAGAGAGAATGCATCATGGCAAAAGCCATGCTTGCATTTAATGAGGAGACAGAGTAGAGGGGTTGACAATTGGGGTTATGATTCCTCTCATTCTTTTGTTGTTTTCTCTCAACCTCACTCTCACACACACACACACACTTACCTCCACAGCAGAAGCAGCAGCAACCATCTCAGCAGCTGAAGCAAGCACAGCAGCAGCAAGAAGCAGCAACAGCAGCAACAGAGAGCAGCAACAGCAGCAGCAGCAACAACTCCAGCTGCAGCTCCTTCCCTCCACTCCTTCTTCTTCCTCCAGCTTCCTAGGGTCGAGTGTAGGGTATACTTCTTGAACTTACTCCCTAGTTTACTTGTTTAGTGTAGTTTTGCTTCGGTTAGTGTTTATTGGTGCGTTTTAGTGCGATATGTGGTGATTAGTGGGAACCATGACCAAGTGAAGTATGTTTTGGTGTTAGTAAATTGCTGGAGTGTTGTTAGGGCCTTATTAACCTAGCTTAACCCCCCATTGCACTAAAATACCACCAGATCCCTATTGGATTCAAATTCATCGTTTTAAAGCAAAAATTGAGTTTCTGTAAACTGCTATCGACCCGTTGAGTTCAGATTAATTTTGAGAGGACTGCAGTCTGTTGGTTAGGTGCTGATCCCCCAGGTAGAACCCGACCCCCTAATTCCGTACAGTGGCCGCCGAAAAATTCGATCTGGCCGCAATTTGCGGCCAGATGGGTAGGGTTTGGTTTGGGGTTTGGTCCTATAGGTGTCTGCTGCAACCCTTAGACTCATGGAGTGTGTAATTTTAATTGATTCTTGCTGCAGAAAAATCTGGGGCTAAATACATGTTTTTTCGTATTTCTAAACCTTCGCGACACGCGTGATACGAGTGTGGGTTTGGGGTTTCTGCGTATCGCGACGCGTTAGGGTAGTTTCAGGCGCGTGATCACACGTTTTAGCGTATCGCGCACTCGCGCGATTAGTTTGTGACACAGGTTTCTAGTTTGACCGTAATATCACGTTTTTATGGATTTGAGCCTATGTGTGATATATATTGTATGATTCTAAGTTCACAGGCGAGTGAGACGGACGCTGCGAAGAAGGGGAAGCAAGTCGTCGGCTACACTTAGCGCGAGACTTCGGTGAGTAGATTTAACATCTACGGGGATATCGCCCGCATGGCGTTCTACGTCAGGGCTGATAGGACCTTATAACTACATTTACATACATTGACTGTTCATGGCTACTATTTAGTGCATACTGCATTCCCTGCTATATGTATATAAACACTAGAATTGATAGAACACCGCATCCTTACTGACAGTTCATGTTGCACGAGCACTACCCTGCATTTTACACACACCGTTACAATTGCCATGATATTCATACTTGATGCATGTATCTGTAATGTTTTGAAAATCGTTTCGGTGAAATTTCAAAAAAATCGGTAAAATAAGGGGGTTTTCTGTAAAAAGTCAAAATACAAATATCTTTATTATAAAATTAAATATATATATTCTAGCTATGAAATTGCTAGTATTTGTTGTTTATTGAGCCACCGGTGAAATTTCAAATTTTCTGAATTTTTTTCCGAAATTAATTATTTTAATATTATTTTAAGCCGTCACTAATACATTTAATTAGGAAAAATTACAAATTGGAATGAGTTGAAACAAATTTTGTGCATCATAACACATTAAATAAAATTTTATCATGTGGTTTCTGAAATGAAATGATTTGCCAAAACGGTTTAGAAAATATCGAAGAAAAAGGCTTTTTTCGGTGAAATTAGTGTTAATGGGAATTGCGGTAATACATTTATCTTTTTCATAACCCACACACCCACACCTCACCCTCTCTCCCTCTCCCCATGTGGCCGGCCCCACCATGACAGCCCTCCCCCTCTCCCTCTCTCCAAGCACTTCTTTTTCAAAAGAAAAGAAAAGAAAAGAATAGAAAATGATAGAAAAAGAGTGGACTTTGACTAGATGTTACTTTCTTCACCTCACTCTCTCTCCTCCCTCACCCAATCCCCCCCATTTCTGGCCGAAACCTGCAATCCCAACAGCAACCCCTTTCCCCTCTTCTCCTCTCTTTGTTTCCATCAAAAAAATCATCAAAAATGCTTCAAAAATCCACAAAAATCAAGCTAAAATCCAAATCTAATCCCTACCCATTTATCATTAGCCCAACTTGCATGGATCTAGGGAACAAGTGGGCATTTTAGAGTCTTTGATTTTCATATTTGATCTCTTGATCATGAGGTATAATTCTAACCTTTTTGTTAAATTGTTGTTAATTGCTTTAGGTTAGCTTAATTAAATGTTTAATTAGGTTTTTAATTAGTTCTAAGTGCATGATTTAAAATTCAAGAGAGGGGTTTGATTTCAAATTGGTATTTTGTGTTGTGAGATTATGTTTATGTGATGTAATTGACATATTAATGTTATGCTAAAACTAATTTAGTTGCTAGTTGCAAAGGGTTAAATTTAAATTGTTGTAATTTTAAGAAATTGCAAACTAGGTTTTAGTGAAATTCATATATAATTGAGATTAAAATGTAATTATTTTTTTATGACATCATTAACATTATTATGAGTGGTTTAATATCTTAGGTTATGCAAAACCAAGCTTAATTGTTGAATTGTGAATTTTGCTTTAAAATGTGTTAAAAATTGATATTTTTGCAAACTAGGATTTTGGAATTTATGCAAATTGATGAGAATAAATTATAGGAATGGTTTATATGACTTTGTTATGATATTTAGTGAATATTGTGGCCGCTAGATTCGTTTATACATCGAGTTTTGTACTAAAACGGTTAATTTTGCTTGCTAGATTTTCGGAAAAATAGCTTTTAAAGTGAGTTTGAGGTTTTGTGAATTGCAACCTAATTCGTATTATAATTTGTGTTGTGAATGTGTAAATGGATGTGTTTGGGTTTTTTTCTCGATGGTTTGTCGTTTGTACATCGACATCGAGGGTTGTTTTAGCTATTCTTGCATGCGTAGACGATAGGTTTTGACCTCTGCGTGATACGCGTGCCGAATTGGTTTTCCTATACCGTTTCGATTTCAGATTTGGTTTTTATGCGATACGATACGTTGTGATATGTAGGTACCCCCATGTGGACTTCGAGACGATAAGCAAGCGTGTGGCGACGTCGGCACCGGCGAGCGAGGACCAGGTGAGTAGATTTATATCTACGGGGAGAAGTCGGGTGAATGGCGTATAGCACCCCCGCAGTTCGTGGTGATGTGTACGAATACGTATACACACATATATATATATTGTTTATATATTGTTTGAGTTATTGATGATAGATATGATTATGTGTTCATGGATTAGCTTTGGGTTAGTTGCGAAACCCTAAAGTAGTTGTTATACCCACATACGCACATACATACTTGCATACATTACTTTCTTGTGCGCAGATTGGGATGTGTATATATGTATATATGCGTGGGTATGGGACTATGCATATGTACATTCATATACACATGCATGGATAATTAGGATAGTACTTGGGATTTAAGATGAGTCGATGAGATTTGATTTGAGGCCGTGAGATCGGTGATATAACAGGGTTCATATTTGAGATACGACATGACGTTGTAGCGGGTCCTTGACGTAGTGTTTCACACACGTGCATGCATACTTAGGCGGTATCAGTATTGTACTAGACGTAGATCAGTACCCCGATCATGATATTTGATAAAGAGGATACCAGATGAATAGTATGATGAATGTGATATTGACCCGTACCCAGATTTGGGATGCCGTACGACGGATTTACGTATGAGCTATATATTGATGATTGATCCGCACTCTTGACTTGGGATTCCTGATTATAGATATGGTATCGGATATGATATTATTGAGGCGGGATCACCGACTATACATATACAGGTATGTATATGTATCGACTCAGATGATAGGCGGTTTCCTTACCTGTAGTTCAGCTTGTTAGTTCAGCCGTATAGTTTAGTGTAGTTGTTAGACTAGATTAGATTTCTACCTATTTCAAAACTAACGGATCGTGGGTATTTTAAAAGACAGGTCAAGGGATCTACGGATATTTCAAAAGACGTATCCTTTATTAAAACCACCGTAGCCCTTATTTTCAAAACCCCACGATTCGTGTTATTTCAAAGGGCGCCATTGTTTAGTATTTAGCTCCCGCTCATTATTGTTGTTCGCTCCGCATCGCATGCTTATATTATGATTCATATCCTATTATTAATACCATGCTGTTAGGACACCAGCACCATTACCGAGGACGCGTATGTACCACGTACACTTACTTGCCGACTCACACACATCTTCATCGGTAATTGCCATGTCACGAACACTTTAGAAAATACTATTTCATTTGATATAGGTTGTTAGCTAATAGTTTAGACATGATATTAGTGTACATGCCTTATATGCTAGTTAGACATTGTAATTATTGCCTGCTACTTCATGCATGTTATTATTCACTGTTGTGTCGCATTCATGGATTCTCATGCCTATATTCACTGTTTACATGCTATTGATGTCTTGGATTCGAATTTCATGAGATTTCTTGGATTTGGAGGAAAACCGCAAAAACATAAATAAACCTTTTCTCTCTTTTAAAATAAAAAAGTACGGTTTTCCCATGATGTATGAGTCGTCCACCATGAGTTTGCTGATGGATTTCGAGACCCGATTCGAGGAGTGGAGAAAGCGTTTCGGGTACATGGTGGGCCCGGTGCGGTATCCCGGGGCAAGAGGATCGTGTTGTTGACGTTGAGCCTGGCAGGGGAGCACTACCGACCGATGATTTTTCCCGACACGTCGGATATCCGGAGGATACCGTCGTGGTCTTGAGATGGATGGTAGGGGCCGGTCTGGACTGACGGCGCCCTAGATATTGTGATTGAGACATTGAGATTTTGAGATATTGAGGTACAGAGATTGTGACACAGAGATATCGAGATATTTGGATACTTGTTTTGTGTTGATGCTGGGCACTGTTTTATGCTGATTTCATTTATGCTACCTCCTATTTAAAATACAGAAATCTCACTGATTTATGAAAGTAGCTTTATTCAGTACATGCATTCTGTTTCATGCATTCATACATCATCCATATGATATATCACTACCTGAGGCACTGACACGGGCACATGGGATTACACTCGGGTTAGATATTTACCCTAATCATTGTTAGGCTGCATGTTATATATATTTGAGGATATATTATGATCGTATGACCTAGGATTGCGTCATACATGCACTTCTATTCGTAGATGTTTTTCTATTCACGAATTGGCAACTCACCTCCGTTGTGCCACAGTTCTTGCAGGTTTCGCCGTACAGGTTTCATTACGGCTTTGCTGGCACTACTTCCATTTCCGGGTGATTTGCTAGTAGGTGGGTTTATTTGTATCGTACCCATCATTATACCTTGTATACTATTATCCTGTTGTATCTAGAGATTCCATCAACCAAACATGTATTTATTTGAGATAGAGACCAGTGATGTTTATTCTTTCGACCTTAGAGTCGCACGTTGTATTTCTGTGGATTTCTTGTTGTTTTGAGTTTCTATTTGAGTTTTGATCCTCGCCCTTGGCGTTGTATATTATATTGCTTGTGTGGTTGTAACCGTCGATTGACGAAGAGCTAGCTCCCGCTTGGGGATGCCTTTTTTTGATTTCGTATACTATTCATGTTGTATCCCGTTTGGGGGCCAGTATTTACAAAGGAGACTCTGCCGAAATTTTCAGGAAATATTTGATGTTTTTAAAAAAAAAGGCATAATTCGGCTTATGCTATTAAAACTACTTGATTTAAATTGGTTTTCCTTCACTCTACTACTTTTCTTGGTTTGGATTTCTGGGTTTTTCGGCTTACTTAGATTACGTACGCCTCGAGATGTTTCGTAGTCTAAGTGCCGGTCATGTTCCGTACTTTCGGGTCGTGACAGTATCACTCCGGATCATTATGCTGTAGCTCATCTTTTACGTGACTTGACATGATATTCATACTTGATGCACATATCACATCACCTTTACATGCATATTGGTTGGGATTACATGTGATTTCTAGATTTGGGAACCGTGGCCTTTTCAAATATGTAATCATTTAAAAACCCGGTTCCCTTGATATGATATTTTGGTACGCCCACCCTGTGTTTTCTCGGTGCTAGAGTGGCATATTGAGAGAGGGCTGACCCGGACTGACGGATGCCCGATATATTGAGAGAGGGCTGACCCGGACTGACGGATGCCCGATATACTGAGAGAGGGCTGACCCGGACTGACGGATGCCCGATATACTGAGAGAGGGACTGACGGATGCCCGATATATTGAGAGAGGGCTGACCCGGACTGACGGATGCCCGATATACTGAGAGAGGGCTGACCCGGACAGACGGATGCCCGATATATTGAGAGAGGGCTGACCCGGACTGACGGATGCCCGATAGAGGAGGATTTGCGTGTCGATGCTAGACATGAGTATTTATGATATTTGGGTGCCGATGTTGGGCACTCGTGATTCTCAGGGGTGTACAGGATTTGAGGGCCGATGGGAGTGTCGGCGTCTGGGTTGTTGGGATTTGCGGTATATATATATATATATATTTATTCCACCTTGACATTCCGTGTAGACGTTATATTCCCATGCTCAGCATTCATGATTGCATCTCATCCTGTAGTTATATCACCTGATAGAGGACTTGCATGATTATTGTACATACTGCTTACCTCGCATTGATATCATCTGCTGGCATATGTTAGAGTAGCGCAGTACGTGCATGCTCGCGATTACCTTTATATGTTATTTCTATTCACGAGTTGGCAACTCACCCCCGTTGTGCCACAATATTTGCAGGTTGCCCTTCAGAGTAGTCACGGCAGGCTGCCTTTTGCATCTTTTGGCTACGGATACCACTACAGTTGGTGTGAGAGCTGTTTTGCATTCTAGGTGGGTTGTGGTATCTGATTACTTTTATTGTACTCCTTTTGTATCTAGTATTCTCCATCTACCATTTATGTACTGGACTTAGATACTGTGTGAGGACGATGATGTATATTTTGTATTCTGGTGTCAAGCTCGTGGGAGCCGACTGTTTTTACATGCAGTTTCTATTCTGTGATGTTTACTTATTGCTCATTCTTCGCTACGGCGTCGTATATTACTCTTGTGATGATGGTTTCCGCCGTTGGGCGTGATTGCTCCCGTTTGGGAATGTTTTGTTTCATTATATCTCATTTTCACTCATATCCTCTTTTATACCCGGTCTCGGGGCTACTTTTACAAAGGAAATGCTGCCAAAATTATTTAAATGATTAAGTAACTCTAAAAGAACTTATTGAATTATTTAAGGTTTTCTAAATGCTATAACTAAATGCTTTCAACACTCACTATTTTAAATGGTTTTGATTTCTGGGTTCGACTTACTTAGTCGCGTTACGCCTGTAGACGTAGCGTGGCTAAGTGCCGGTCACGAGTCGAAATATTTGGGTCATGACAAAGTTGGTATCAGAGCGTAGGTTTTGCCTTCGGAGTGTAGGATGACCCTGGTATGATGGAGTAGGTAGCTGCAGCAGGGTAGCGTAGCGTGTATATGTTCCGCGGCATACTCACGACACGGTACTCCGCCTACACGACCTTAGGACTTGTTGATTTAAATTTCTTCTTGAGTATATACATTCTTGCGATTCGATTTCCGTATCCTTATCGAATCCTATTGTTCCTTTCAGCCATTATGCCGCCAAAGACTACGAGGGCGCAGAGTGCGGCCGCGAGGGCCGAGATTCGAGTTGACTCGTCCGAGACGAGGACTGATCCGGGAAGTACACCGGTTGTGCCCGAGCAGGCTGTTCCTGCCGTGACAGAGCAGATTGCTATGTTAGGGGCTGGTGTGCAGGAGATACGCCAGACGATGGGATCCAGTATGCAGGAGATGCGCCAGATGATAGGATCGCTAGTTGAGACACTTCGAGCACAGCGACCAGAGGTAGCTCCACCCGCCGTAGGTACCGCGATGGTACCGACCGCACAGCCAGTTGCCCCTGCAGCCACGGAGGTGATTACTGTATCGTTATCAGAGTTTATGAGCCTGAAGCCTCCGGTTTTCACAGGCACCGATGTGGCCGAGGACCCATAGTCTTTCATTGATAGGATGGCGCGGATATGTCGTTCCTTCAGATGCGCAGATGCAAGATGGGTTGAGTTCGCGAGCTTTCGCCTGGAAGGTCTTGCGCAGAAATGGTGCGAATCAGTCGAGAAGGGTAGAGCAGCAGGTCTTCCTCCTATGACCTGGACCGAGTTTGTGGCGCAATTCCTTGCCCGTTTTCTTCCCCAGAGTGTGAAGGATGCCCGAGCACGCAGATTTGAGTCCTTGCGCCAGACGCCAGAGATGTCAGTGGCAGAGTACGATGTGCTGTTTACTGAGCTATCAGTTTATGCTCCGTACCTAGTGGCTACTGAGGAGTTGCGAGTCAAGAGATTTGTCCGAGGCTTGCTTACACCCCTGTTTCTGGCGATCAGCGCACAGCATTACGAGACATATGCAGCAGCCGTAGACGCAGCCCTATTGGTCGAAGAGCGCCTTGCTGAGACTTCAGTAGTTCCAGAGCCGAAGAGAGTTCGTGCGGATACATCAGCGCAGAGACAGCCTTTTCGGCGCCGTGATAGACGTATTACAGGCAGCAGAGATTCAGGGCAGGGCCAGTTATTCAGTTCCTATCCCTAGGAGGGTCAGCGGTCATCGTCGGGATGTTTTCGCTGCGGGAGTTCTTATAATCGTGTACGAGATTGTCCTGAGTTACCCCGGAGGGAGGTAGCAGCATCGCATGTTACATTACCACCTTCACCACCCCAGACGGCATTGCCGATAGTACCTACTATTACTCCGCGTCAGACGCATGCACAGAGAGGTCATGGTCGCGGAGGATTTGTTCATAGAGGACGAGGTGACCGAGGCAGAGGGCAGCCAACGGCCGGTAGGGGACAGTTAGTTGCAGGTGGAGGGCAGATACGAGTTTTTGCCTTGACGCATCAGGACGCGCAGGCGTCCAATGCGGTGGTTTCAGGTATCCTTCCAGTATGTTCTGTTGATGCACACGTGTTGTTCGATCCCGGATCCACGCACTCGTACGTATCCACACACTTTGTGCGGAGTTTGGGTAGAGAGTCCGGTTTGCTTGATCAGCCACTTGTTGTGACCACTCCTGTGGGAGAGTCATTTGTTGCTAGGCACGTGTTCCGATCCTGTACCGTCTGTATTGGCGAGAGAGAGTTGCCTGTCGACTTGATCCTTCTGGATATGTTGGACTTCGATGTTCTTTTGGGCATGGATTGGTTAGCAACGTGCTACGCTTCTGTGGACTGCCGCGAGAAGACAGTTAGATTCTGTTTCCCCGGCGAGTCGGTTTTTGTTGTGTTGGGGGACCGTGGTGCCGCCCCTCACAGTGTGATTTCTTCTTTTCGCGCTGGACAGCTTTTGAGGAAGGGATGTCAGGGACTTCTCGCTTATGTTTGCGATGCTAGTGCTACACAGGTTCCATTGGATCCGGTTCCGGTTGTTAACGAGTTTCATGATGTGTTCCCTGACGAGCTTCCCGGGCTACCGCCCGAGCGCGACATTTCTTTCTGTATTGATTTGGTTCCTGGCTCGGGGCCTATTTCCATACCGCCTTATCGGATGGCCCCGGCGGAACTTCGAGAGTTGAAGGGTCAGTTGCAAGATTTGCTGGATAAGGGACTTATTCGACCCAGTGTTTCTCCTTAGGGTGCTCCAGTCCTGTTCGTCAAGAAGAAGGACGGCAGCTTGCGTCTGTGTATCGACTACCGCCAGCTGAACAGGGTGACAGTGCGGAACAAGTATCCTTTGCCACGCATCGACGATTTGTTCGACCAGCTTCAGGGGGCAGGGTACTTTTCGAGGATCGATTTACGATCGGGCTATCATCAGCTGCGGGTTCGACAGGAGGACATTCCCAGGACAGCTTTCCGTACGCGCTACGGCCATTATGAGTTTTTGGTGATGTCGTTCGGACTCGCCAATGCGCCAGCAGCATTCATGGACTTGATGAACCGTATTTTCCGGCCTTATTTGGATCTGTTCATCATAGTCTTCATTAACGATATCTTGGTGTATTCCCGGAGTTGGAGGAACACGAGCAGCACCTGCGGATCACACTGCAGACTTTGAGGGAGCACCAGCTATATGCGAAATTCTCCAAGTGTGCTTTCTGGCTAGACAGCGTAGACTTCTTGGGGCATGTGATTTCACGAGACGGTATATGTGTAGACCCGAGGAAGATCGAGGCCGGTCAGCGTTGGCCCAGGCCCACATCGGTTACGGAGATTCGCAGCTTTTTGGGGTTGGCCGGTTATTACAGGCGCTTTGTGCAGGACTTCTCCCGTATTGCTACACCGTTGACCGGGTTGACCCGGAAGGGAGTTCCTTTCGATTGGACGGAGGAGTGCGAGCACAGTTTTCAGCAGCTACGGACTCGGCTGACGACGGCACCGGTGTTATCTTTACTTTCCGGATCAGGCGGATTTGTGGTCTATTGTGATGCTTCTCGAGTGGGGATAGGGTGCGTGTTGATGCAGCATGACAGGGTGATCGCGTATGCCTCGCGACAATTGAAGAAACATGAACAGAACTACCCCACTCACGATTTGGAGATGGCTGCAGTGGTCTTTGCACTTAACATCTGGCGACATTACCTATACGGCGAGTCGTGGCAGATATTCACGGATCACAAGAGTCTAAAATATATATTTCAGCAGCGGGACTTGAACCTTCGACAGCGCCGATGGATGGAGTTAGTGAAGGATTAAGACTACGAGATCTTGTATCACCCGGGCAAGGCGAATGTAGTGGCGGATGCGTTGATCAGGAGGCCCGAGAGTAGTCTATCTTATTTGAGCGCAGTACAGGGGCAGTCGTCAGCAGATTGGCAGATATTATGCGACAGCCGGGTACAGTTCGAGTTCACGCCGATTGGAGGACAGATCGCGCATGTCCGTGCACGCCCACAGTTGATCGACCGTATACATGAGGCACAACACAGTGATGACCGATGTTCGGAGATCATGGCACAGATTGGACAGGGCAGATTTTCCGAGTTCGTGATCGATGATCAAGGGATACTATGATTTGGGACTAGACTGTGCGTACAAGATGCTGAGGGACTGAGGCGTGAGATTCTCGAGGAGACACATCGATCGGTACATAGTGTTCATCCCGGTTCCACCAAGATGTATCATGATATGAGAGATGTTTACTGGTGGGACGGAATGAAGAGAGACATCGCAGATTTTGTGTCGAGATGCCTGACTTGTCAGCAAGTCAAGGCTGAGCACCAGAGGCCCGCGGGAGAGCTACAGCCGTTACCCATTCCGGAGTGGAAATGGGAACAGATATCTATGGACTTCATTGTGGGTCTATCCAGGACTAGTCGAGGGTATGACTCCATCTGGGTGATCGTGGATCGTTTGACGAAAGCGGCTCACTTCCTACCGGTGAAGACGGCTTTCGGATTTGCTCAGTATGCCCAGATTTACATTGATGAGATTGTACGACTGCACGGAGTTCCGACATGTATCGTGTCTGATAGAGGCACCCAGTTTACCAGCCGGTTATGGCAGAGGCTTCAGGAGGCTTTGGGCACTCACTTGAGTTTCAGCACAGCATTCCATCCGCAGACTGACGGACAGTCAGAGCAGACTATTCAGACTCTCGAGGACATGCTCAGAGCTTGTGTATTAGATTTCGGAGGTAGCTGGGATCATCACTTGCCCTTAGTAGAGTTCTCCTACAATAATAGCTACCAGGAGACCATTCAGATGGCACCATTTGAGGCACTTTATGGGAGGAGATGTAGATCGCCCGCCTGTTGGACAGAGCTCAGAGAGAGCAGTATCTTAGGGCCAGAGATTGTTAAGGAGACGACCGCGAAGATCCAGTTGATTCGCGATAGGATGAGAGCAGCCCAGAATAGGCAGAGATCTTATGCGGACCGTCGGCGACGCAGACTTGAGTTTTCTGTTGGTGATCACGTTTTCTTGAGGGTCTCCCCAATGAAAAGTGTGATGAGGCTTGGGAAGAAGGGGAAGCTCAGTCCCAGATATGTGGGCCCCTTCGAGATCCTCGAGCGTGTTGGTGCAGTTGCATACCGATTAGCCCTTCCGCCCAGTTTTTGAGATGTGCACCCTGTATTTCACGTTTCGATGCTCCGTAGATATCTTCATGATCCCTCGCATGCGATTCAGCACCCGACGATCCAGTTTGAGCACGACCTATGCAGAGCAGCCGGTGATGATCTTGGATCGACAAGTGAAGAAATTGAGATCGAAAGACATTCCTTCAATCAAGGTACTTTGGCGTGGTCCGAGCAGCGAGGAGGTCACTTGGGAGACCGAAAGCGAGATGAGGAAGAAGTACCCCCGTCTTTTCGACGGTACGTGTAGTTAGATTTTGAAATTCGGGGACGAATTTCCTTAAGGAGGAGAGATTGTAATACCTTAGGATGTGTTTAGTGACTATTATATTTAAATAAAGGGTTTTTAATAAAAAGTTTACCAAATTGTGTTTCAAGTATTTTTCCTAATTTAATAAATATTTTCCAAAAATTTTCCTAGGCTTGCACACACATGTGCATGTAAAATAGGGTTTTTAAATGAGGTAATACCATGATTAGTAACCATGGTTGGTTAATCATGGGATTAAGTCTTCTGGGTTTTAATTAAGTTTAAATTAGTTGTTTAATGGTTACTTTAATTTGAATTTCCTTTAGGTGTTGACTTGAGAGAGAGAGAGAATGCATCATGGCAAAAGCCATGCTTGCATTTAATGAGGAGAGAGAGTAGAGGGGTTGACAATTGGGGTTATGATTCCTCTCATTCTTTTGTTGTTTTCTCTCAACCTCACTCTCACACACACACACATACACACACTTACCTCCACAGCAGCAGCTGCTGAAGCAAGCACAGCAGCAGTAAGAAGCAGCAGCAGCAGCAACAGAGAGCAGCAACAGCAGCAGCAGGGAGCAGCAGCAGCAACAACTCCAGCTACAGCTCCTTCCCTCCACTCCTTCTTCTTCCTCCAGCTTCCTAGGGTCGAGTGTGGGGTATACATCTTGAACTTACTCCCTAGTTTACTTGTTTAGTGTAGTTTTGCTTCGGTTAGTGTTTATTGGTGCGTTTTTGTGCGATATGTTGTAACACCTTAGGATGTGTTTAGTGACTATTATATTTAAATAAAGGGTTTTTAATAAAAAGTTTACCAAATTGTGTTTCAAATATGTTTCCAAATTTAATAAATATTTTTCTAGAATATTCCTAGACTTGCACACACATGTGCATGTAAACTAGGGTTTTTAAATGAGGTAATACCATGATTAGTAACCATGGTGGGTTAATCATGGGGATTAAGTCTTTTGGGTTTTAATTAAGTTTAATTAGTTTATTTATGGTTGCTTTAATTTGAATTTTTCTTTGGGTGTTGACTTGGTGAGAATGAGAGAGAGAGAGAATGCATCATGGCTTAAGCCATGCTTGCATTTAATGAAGAGAGAGAATGGAGGGGTTGACAATTTGGGGTTATGATTTCCTCTCATTTGTTTTGTTCCTTCTCTTAACCCCACTCTCTCACACACACACACACCCTTACCTCTTCAGCTGCAGCAGCAAGCATCCACAGCAGCAGCTCCTTGCATCCACAGCTGCAGCAGCAGACTTCACAGCAGCAGCAGCAAGCATCTCAGCAGCAGCAGCAGCTAGCAGCAGCAGCAGCTAGCAGCTGCAACAGCCACAACTCCAGCTGCAGCTCCTTCCCTTCACTTCTTCTTCTTACTCCAGCTCCCTAGGGTCGAGTGTGGGGTATATTTCCTGAACTTACTCCCTAGTTTACTTGTTTAGTGTAGTTTTGCTTCGGTTAGTGTTTATTGGTGCGATTTAGTGCAATATGTGGTAAGTAGTGTGAACCTTGACCAAGTGAAGTATGTTTTGGTGTTAGGAAGTTGCTGGAGTGTTGTTAAGGCCTTATTAACCTAACTTAACCCCCCATTGCACTAAAATACCACCAGATCCCTATTTGATGCAAATTCATCGTTTTTAAGCAAAATTTGAGTTTCTGAAAACTGCTATCAACCCGATGAGTTCAGAATAAATTTGAGAAGACTGCAATATAGTTGTTAGGTGCTGATACCCCAGGTAGAACCCGACCCCCAAATTCCGTACAGTGGCCGCCGAAAAATTCGATCTGGCCGCAATTTGCGGCCAGATGGGTAGGGTTTGGGTTAGGGTTTGGTCCTATGGGTGTCTGCTGCTGTGTGGAGTTTTATGATATATATATTTTTGTAAATTAAGTTCTGTATAAAAATCTGGAACTATATACCTATTTCTCGTATTTTAAACCTTCACGACACGCGTGATACGCGTGTGGGTTTGGGGTTTCTGCGTATCGCGACGCGTCAGGGTAGCTTCAGGCACGTGGTCACACGTTTTAGCGTATCGCGCACATGCGCGATTGGTTTACGACACGGGTTTCTAGTCGGACCGTAATATCACGTTTTTGTGAAATTGAGCTTATGTGTGATATATGTTATGTGATTCTAGGTTCGCAGGCGAGTGAGACGGACACTGCGAAGAAGGGCAAGCAAGTCGTCGGCTATACTTAGCGCGAGACTTCGGTGAGTAGATTTAACATCTACGGGGATATCGCCCGCATGGCGTTATGCGTCAGGGCTGATAGGACCTTATTATTATATGTTGCATTTACCTCATGGACTGTCATTGCATATTGCATTCCCTGCTGTATGTAAACTTAGAATTGATAGAACACCGCACTATTACTAACGGTTCATGTTGCACGAGCACTAATCTGCATGTTACACACACACCGTTAGTAATTGCCATGACACACTCACTGTAGAACTGCCATGATTATATTGCTGTAGTTCATTTCACATATGATTCGATATGACTTTCATGGAAATTGGGAGCCGCAAGATATCTTTAAAAACGGAAACTAATTTTAAAAGCGGTTTTCCCTTATACCTATATCATGGATTGATGTACATAGCACATCGCATTGGATTTACTGCTTGGTGTTGGATTTTCATGTGATTTCTGGTTTTGAGGACCGTGGGATTTTTAAGAAAAGATGCACTATTTGAAAACCCGGTTCCTTGTGATATAATATTTTGGTGCGTCCACCACGCGTTTTCTCGGTGCTGAGACGTGTGCTTGAAACCCGATTCGAGAAGATGGATGATCCGTTTGCGGGTTCGTGGTGGACCCGGTATGGTTCCCCGGGGCGAGAAATGTTTTTCGTGGAGTAGACGATGAGCCTGGCAGGGTGGCGAGTACCTACCGATGATTGGTTGGACCTGGCGGTTATCCGGAGGATACTGACCAGAGTCGAGAGATGGATGCGGGATGATCCGTACTGCCGGGGCCGAGGGCCGATACCGCAGACGGAGCCCGTGGGCTGATCCAGACTGACGGAGCCCGTTATATGAGGATTTGCGTGTCGATGCTGGACACGAGTATTTTATGATATTTTGGGTGCCGATGTTGGGCACTCGTGATTTCTCAGAGATTTACAGGATTTGAGGGCCGATGGGTGTGCCGGCGCCTGAGTTATTTGGGATTTGGGTCCAGTTGTGGGCACCGATTGTTTTCCACGTTGATATTCCGTGTAGATGTTGTTTATCCCATGCTCAGCATTGATTACCATATAACTCATCCTGTAGTTATTTTACCTGACAGAGCATCTGCATGATTATTGCACATACTGCTTATCACGCATTGATATCATCTGCTGGCATTTGTTAGAGTAGCGCAATACGTGCATGCCCACGATTACCTTTATATGTTATCTCTATTCACGAGTTGGCAACTCACCCCCGTTGTGCCACAGTATTTGCAGGTTGCCCTCAGCATAGTCGCGGAAGGCTCTCTTTTGCATCTTTTGGTTACAGATACCACTACAGTTGCAGCGAGAGCTGTTTTGCATTTAGGTGGGTTGTGGTATCTGATTACTTTTATTGTATCCCTTTTTGTTTCTAGTACTCTCCATCTACCATTTATGTACTGGACTTAGATACTGTGTGAGGACGGTGATGTATATTTTGTATTCTGGTGTCGAGCTCGTGGGAGCCGACTGTTTTTATATGCAGTTTATATTCTGTGATGTTTACTATTTGCTCATTCTTCGCCACGGCGTCGTATATTACTCTTGTGATGATGGTTTCCGCCGTTGGGCGTGATTGCTCCCGTTTGGGAATGTTTTGTTTCATTATATCTCATTTTTACTCATATCCTCTTTTATACCCGGTCTCGGGGCTACTTTTACAAAGGAAATGCTGCCAAAATTATTTAAATGATTAAGTAACTTTAAAAGAACTTATTGAACTAATTAAGGTTTTCTAAATGTTTTAACTAAATGTTTTCAACACTCACTATTTTTAAATGGTTTTGATTTCTGGGTTCCGCTTACTTAGTCGCGTTACGCCTGTAGACGTAGCGTGGTTAAGTGCCGGTCACGAGTCGAAATATTCGGGTCGTGACAAATTTGGTATCAGAGCGTAGGTTTTACCTTCGGAGTGTAGGATGACCCTGGTATGATGGAGTAGGTAGCTGCGGCAGGGTAGCGTAGCGTGTGTATGTTCCGCGGCATACTCACGACACGGTATTCCGCCTACGCGACCTTAGGGTTTATCGATTTAAAATTCGTTCTCGGATATATATTCTTTTGATTCGATTTCCGTATTTTTATCGGATCCTAATTTCCTTTCAGCCATTATGCCACCAAAGACTACGAGGGCGCAGAGAGTGGCCGCGAGGGCCAAGATTCGAGTTGACTCGTCCGAGACGAGGACTGATCCGGGTAGTGCAGCCGTTGTACCCGAGCAGACTGTTCCTCCCGTGACAGATCAGATCGCCACTCTAGGGGCTGGTATGCAGGAGATGCGCCAGACGGTGGGATCCAGCATGCAGGAGATGCGCCAGATGATAGGATCGCTAGTTGAGACGCTTCGAGCGCAGCGACCAGAGGTAGCTCCACCCGTTCCAGAGACCGCGATGGTACCAACAGCACAGCCAGTTGCCCCTGCAGCCACGGAGGTGATTACAGTATCGCTATCAGAGTTTATGAGGGTGAAGCCTCCGGTCTTCACAGGCACCGATACAGCCGAGGACCCCCAGTCCTTCATTGATAGGATGGCCCGGATATGCCTTTCCCTCAGATGCGCAGATACGAGATGGGTCGAGTTCGCGAGCTTTCGCCTGGAAGGTCTTGCGCAGAAATGGTGCGAATCAGTCGAGAAGGGCAGAGCAGCAGGTCTTCCTCCTATGACCTAGACAGAGTTCGTGGCGCTATTCCTTGCCCGCTTTCTTCCCCTGAGTGTCAGAGATGCTAGAGCACGCAGATTCGAGTCCTTACGCCAGACTCTGGAGATGTCAGTGGCAGAGTATGATGTGCTATTCACAGAGCTATCTATCTATGCGCCGTATTTAGTGGCTACCGAGGAGTTGCGAGTCAAGAGATTTGTTCGAGGCTTGGTTACACCATTGTTCCTTGCGATCAGCGCGCAGCACTACGAGACCTATACGGCAGCTGTAGACGCAGCCCCATTAGTCGAGGAGCGCCTTGCTGAGACTTCGGTAGTTCCAGAGCCGAAGAGAGTTCGTACTAGTATATCCGCACGGAGGCAGTTATTCAGACGCCGCGACAGGTATCGTTCTAGTACGAGGAGTAGCAGAGATTCGGGACGAGGCCAGATGTTTAGTTCGTATCCCCAGGAGAGTCAGCAGTCGTCGCGGGGTTGCTTTAGATGCGGCAGTTTACTTCACCTCGTTAGAGATTGTCCTGAGATACACCGGAGGGAGGCGGCAGCACCGCATGTTACTTTACCACCTTCACCACCCCAGAGGGCGTTGCATGTTGTACCTACCGTTGTTCCGCGTCAAACTCATACTCAGAGAGGTCGTGGGCGTGGAGGAGTTGCTCAGAGAGGACGGGATGACCGAGGCAGAGGGCAGTCAGTCGCAGGTGGTGGACAGGCACGGGTTTTTGCTTTGACGCATCAGGACGCGCAGGCGTCCAATGCGGTGGTCTCAGGTATCCTTCCAGCATGTTCAGTTGATGCACACGTATTGTTTGATCCCGGATCCACGCACTCGTACGTATCCACACACTTCGTGCCGAGTTTGGGTAGAGAGTCCGGTTTGCTTGATCAGCCGCTTGTTGTGACCACTCCTGTCACGCCCCGCTTCCCAAAATACGGAATACGAGGGGTTGACAAGGCCAGCCATGCTCCTACGGTCAAGGAAATGTCCTGCCGTAGTCACACTTCGACTTCTAGTTTTAACTGGTAATCAGTAAATAACACGCAGGTAATGAGAAATGCAGTAACTGAAACAAAACAATGTAAAGAACTGACCTGATGGGAAACAAAAGGGTATAACCCTGGATGGTAAATCAAGATGTCCGTGATGTGCGTCTAGTCCTGGTCCAGGCTAAATCTTCTCCTCACACTGAGCATGCATACTCAGGTCGTCAGAGCGACACAATAGCAATATAATATATATATAATCATGTGACAATTCTAACGGTGATATTAGATATATATGACAGTAGATCAATGGCAGTATGGGTATGAACATTCAGTAATCAATGCAGCGGAACAGTAAAAGCAGTAGAACGATATGCCACGTATGTCAACACAGTAAGTAAGATATATCCATGCTAGTATCCCAATCAGTCTCTAAGTCTCACTGTATAGGTCACTAAGCCTAACGTCAGTCCAAGTGTGAGAGTCAACCACTCGCGAGTGTCCTCCACCCAAGGGTAGAACCCAAGGGCAAGGGACCACGGGCCCAACATGTATATCACGGTAATAATCACATACCCTGTAAATCTCCATATATCTCCCTAAATATATAAGCCGGCATGGGACTCCCGAGATTCTGTTGAACTCACATTTAAACTACCCCACACCCCGTGGTCTACATCAAACGCTAACCATAATCCTAAATACTAATCGATCCGTGACAAGTCTGCGCGAGAACTGGAGGCAGGACCTCTATCAAGCACGTCCCGACTAATACCTAAGATAAATGGCAGTGTCTGGTGCCTTATCTGTGACACCCGTGCAAGCACTTCCATAAGTGTCACATACCACTTATAGTCACACGTACACGCATCCCACAGACGTCGACAATGCAATAGAATAATAGGGTCACTGATTGTGTACAAGTACGTATCACTTTCACTTATTCACTGATACACGAACACTAACGTACTTGCCACAATCATCACTAAAACCTAACACTGGGTAAATGCACGTTATCACTATATTATCAATGCAATGACATGTGTATGATATGATGCGTAAACAGTATATAAAGCATGTTTAGGATGTCCTGAATCATTAATCTACCATTTGCATAATTTATCATAAATCATACGGTTACAATTTAGTGAAATAGTGAACAGGTAATAATTAGTATGTTCAGTTATCTATCCATCGAATTTAGTTTCATGCCAATCAGGTTCCAGGATCACTAATTATAGTCATTTCATTTTAAGCGTTCACGGCTAGAAATCTGGTTTCAGAATCAGAAATCTGTTTCGCAACGCATTTTAATCCTAGTTGGGATCAGATTTTAGCAACTCTACAGTTGGATGAATTCTAGAGTTTTCAGTAAGGTTTTCAACGCAATAGACGGATCTTCAATATCATCTGTACGTCAGGAGTTATACACATTTTAATATTAATATGTCATCTCAGAATCTGTTCTGGACTGTTATGCGTCCACATCTATTAAATTACAGATTAAATAACAAACGATAACGAAACAGGATGAAACCACTTGTGTTGTCTAGATAACACATTCACCTATAATAAACAGCAGAGTTCCGCAACCTAAGAGTTAAGGAAATAGTGTGGTACCCATTACGGGACAGCATACAATAAATAGAGTCGCTCTGGACTGCAGTCCAGAGTCGCACTCCGATCCAAATATTGTCACCATTTAAGTACAGAAACTAATAGAAAATTGTATAGGATTATAGTTTGTCGAGTCAGCTTCGATTTAAGCCCTTGAGCTCATCGTTCTAGTGTGTATATAATTTATGGTGATTTTAACGGTTTTCAGGTACAAGAAAATTCCAGTTTTACGAGTAAATTTGAGGGTAGTTGTTTTAGTCGTTAACGGTCATATTTTCCAGCGAAATTTGCACAAGGTATTCATCACAACAAGGGCCAATACAGACAATCTAATTCCGTCAAAATAGACAAGTATTTTCATTGGGAACACACATCGAACAGGTATGGCACATAATTGATCTAAAATTGTAACTTCATGATCTATGTAATTAAAAATTGTAACTTGAGTATATAGCATGTAAGCAAGTAAAATACTTGCCTGGGGACGTGTCGACAATAATACTGCAGTGGTATCAGCACGATCGCGCCACGAACGCAGCACCGGCTCAGTCCTTTGGAATCCGACAATTTCACTCGATCTAGCTGCTCTTCGTGCCATCCTTTTCTTCACTGCTTCACACTGTTCCTTGATTTGATGTGAGGGAAGGTGAGACGCTGATAAAGGAAGAGAAATTTAGAGAGAGAGGAAGAGAGAATTAGAGAGAGAGAGAGAATTAGAGAAATTGAGAGAGGGAGGGAATTAGAGAGAAAGAATGTGGGTGAGATGAGAGAGGGGGAATAGAATGAATGAGAATTAAGTGGTGATTAATAGGATTTTAAAAGGGATTGATGGGGCAAATTAATTGGGATTAAAGAGGCATTAACTTGGTGGTTTAATAGGAATTTATAGAGGAGATTTGGGTTTGGATTTGAAGGGATTTAAAAGAAATGAGGTGGGATAATTATTATTTTAATGGGCTGGGGAGGGAAAACGGGCTCGGGCAAAGAGATAAGATAGTAGGGAAAAGAAAGGGGTCGGGCTTGGGATTTTAAGTGAATGAGAAAAGGATTAGAGGAGTGGGCCGGCTCTGGGCTTGGGGAACGTAACGGCTAGGCTAAAAATGAAAAAAAAAGGGGATAATAAAAGAGGAAGGGAATGAGAATTTGGGTTAGGGAAAATTAAAAGATATGAGATTAGATTAGGATTTGGGTTTTTAGAATAATAATAAAAATAATAATTATAAAATAAATAAATTTTGGGAGTGACAAAAATACGGATATTGGTATTCAAAAGGACTAGGTATTACATCATACCACCCTTACAAAAAAATTTCGTCCTCGAAATTTAAAACTAAACGATAAGTTGTAAAATCAAAAGCGAAAGCTACCATATCGTAAACTAACTCATAATGGTTTATTTAAAACGGGTGGATGAAATTTATGAAGTATATATATATATATATATATATATGCAAGAACAACATACAACAGAAAGGATTTAAATAAGTATACGGCAGGAACAACTATAAGGACGAACTATAAGTACACGAGAATATAGATAACAATAACGAACGGAAATAATCAAGGCGTGTTCAATAAAATCGAAACCCAAATGTGTGCACATCTAAGCATATCAAAAATAGCAAGCAGAAATAATAAGTATAAGGCTCAACCACTTATAATAGTAAGCATATGCATAATACTCGAAATAAGGTAACGATAATAAAGTAGTAAAAGATTTGTCGGTAGGTTAAAATATTTTGGGATAATGTATCGATCAAATAGTTTTAAAATAACTTAGGAAACTCATATAGTGAAAATAAGAAACATGTAACGGAAATCTACGCGATGTAAGGTTGCGCTACTGAAAATAAGGATAATAATAGTGCTCTTAAAATACATAAAACTATTTAGTCAATAACACGCACTTTTCGATAAATACAAAATACTGAAAACCAAATTTCGAATAATAATGTCCAAATATATATGTAGGGTAATAAGAAAAACACAAGGAGGTATAAGGCTAGCTAGGATAATGATTACAAGGAAGTGTGGCTCATTCAGAAGGTCGGAGCGTGGCGGCTTTAGGCTGAAGATCAAGGAGATCGGGATCGGGTCAACACAGGAGTAAGGGTGAGCAACAAAAGACTACAGGGGAAAGTATGGGGAGGATAACGGTCGGTATATCATATGAATCAAAATAATTTGAAGGGTTAGCGAACTCGGAAATTTCCCTAAAATTGTCTCCACCCAGAAGGATTTCAAACGAGGCACAGACAAAGGATGGACCTCAAAAGATCGAGTGTGGTACTGGTTAATCTTAGTGAGGGTTTAGACAATGTAAGGAGTAGGGGTGGACAGATCTCAGTAGGAGGATAATTGTATAGAAGAAATAATCAAGTAGTAAGTGAACTAAGAAGATCGAAAGATTAGCGAACTCAGCAATTTATTTCATTTCAGGAAATTTTAAACAAAGCATTTTCAAAGATGAAAGGTGGCCCTAAACTATACACAGTTTTATTTGGCCAGAAAAGATAACATCAAAAAAAAAATCTTGTCAGTCGCGATTGTGGAGATTCAGCAGGTTGCGGTAGGCTCGTGCACTCAGGTAGGGTCGTCCATTTCCATAGCGTCTCGCAGGTATCGCCATTGGGAGTTCTTCCACAGCAGGGTCTTGTTCTTCTGGTCCTCCTTCCTCTGCTGAAGCTTCTTCATCGAGGTCTAATTCCATGTGATTCTCTCCTTCTGGATTCTCTTCCATAGGATTTTCCTCCGCTGGATTTTCTTGTATCAGTTCTTCCTGTTGGAGATAGTGCCCTCATAGTCAATTATTGGATCGCAGGTACGTGATTGCAATGATTGCGGAGGACCTATCCCGGTAGGACAGTCTTACTCGAGATGATAGTATGCTATCTGGTTTGCCTTTATCAGTTGTGTACATGTTCAGGTGACTGATTGCATGTTACACTTTGATAGAGCCCTTAGGATCTTGCTTTACTACCAACTGTATGAGGGCGATCATATACGTGAGAGTTGGGTAGTTTATATGCATATCCTTAATTGTGGTCCCTAGTCGTGGGAGTTTCGAGACAGGGCATCGATACTCCGGAGTAGACTAGTGTGTACAGTCGAGACCCCGTCGAGGGGCGGTGGCCGGTCTCACAAGCCACTGGTGTATGTTGGATCACCTAAGATGTATACAGGTGCTCATTGGGTTATGAGTACACCGGACAGGACTCGCCGGGAATCTGCTAGTTAGTATTATATCTACCGTCAGATAGCAGTTCCCTGGTGACATGTGTACAGGTTAGTTCATCGACCTGAGGTCGTCATTTGTCTCGTGTGAGTTCCCACTGTGCTTTGATTACTACCCTACCACGGCTCAAAGGAGTCGTGCAAACAGGTAGCTTTTGGGTACAGTCCCGAGCCATATGGAGGCACGTGAGCGGATCGGCAGGGGATTCGTCTCTCCCGGTATTGGGGGTGAGATCGTGCTGTGTCTAGGAGAGCCATTACACTAAATCCATGGCCATGGTAGGAGATTTACTGGTAGGTACTCCAGTAGTATCTTAGGGTGTTATTGGGCTACACTCCGACACGACTTATACTGCTTCTGGGGGTCTGACGTTACTAGCCCCCTAGGCGGATATGCGATACTCATTGACGAACGGACCGAACTGTATATACATTGTCACTGTTAGGCTCAGTAGGGTTTCTGGATGAGTTCGTTCATCGGGCACCCTTGAGTGCGCTCATCAGTCTCCCTTGAGGTCAGTCCGTGGGCAGCCGTTACGCATTGCTAGTGCCGCTGACGGTTTGTGGTTAAACCCACTGCCAGGGTACTGACGAGTCATTAGAGTTCCCCACAGACAGTTTCCCAAGTTCGGGCGAAACGTTGTAGAGGCCGTATGGTTTTATGGCAGGGTTCGGAAAATGCACGTGCGTTTACGCACGTGTTATTTTTCGGGCAGATAATACTGGTCGGCTTTGGTTTAAGCCGGATCCGAGTATTATATTGAGTAGGTATAATATCTTTGTCTCAGTTGCATTTGTATTCGGTCGTAATATAAATGCGGGTATATTTATACAGTTTCGGGGTTGTCCTGAAATTCGTTTCAGGATCACTTTTGGAAGTTGCCAGTTTCCAGTTTTCTATCAGCCGTCTTTTAACATTCGGTTAAAGACGGATTTATCTTTTCTTCTGATATGAGTGAGTCATCATTCTAGAAGCTTCTAGAAGTGATGATGAGGCATATGACTCATTAGTGCATTAATGGTTTCATTTATTACTTGATGAGGTGTATTAGTGATTCATCCTTTATCATTAAAGCTTTTTGTTTTGCTTTAGATCTTTTCATATGATAAGGTTATTTGTTATGGTCACCTCCCTCCTCCTACACTCACCTCCCTCCTTGATAAAAGTGGCCGGCCCTCTCTCTCCTCATTCACTTGATGCTTGATTAATTTTGTAGAAGAGATATGATAGTATTTGGGTGCATGGAAATTTCATCACTTCATTTTCTTTCCATCACCAAATTCCCTCGGCAGCTTCATTAACCGATCGTCCACGGACTTGGACGAAGTGAGACAAAGTCATCTACTCATTCTCTACATCAATTCTTGGTCGTCTCTTTTAGCAAACTTGACGATCGAGTTGCCTCGAGTCAGAGGCGGGAGCCCGTTTAAAGAACCGATCATGTGGTGCCACCTCGACGAAGGATTCGGAGATCGACGAGATCGGAGCAGCCGCAACGGAGCGTGGGATGATGGTTGAAGAACGAAGGACTCGGATCGTTCGGTATAACCTTTCTACACTCTTTACAGTTTGTTAGTTTAGCAATAATGGCAGATCCGGGTTAAAGTATACGATAGCGCCAAGTTTAAAAGTTTTATTCCGCATTTGGCGTCTGTAGACTGCCGGGGCGCTAACGTAGACTTACAGTGGTATCAGAGCCTCACCATTTTGCTATACTAACTTGTGCTAACGCGTTTAAAACATCGATCCGACCGAAAATCGAAAACTGCAAAAATCGCATTTTTCTTCACTTGACAGTTCTGTTAATTTTAAACGGTATCAAAATTGATTTCTGAACATCTTAAAAATCACAGCAGGCGATTCTAAGAACCACGAAGAAATTTGGGGTCATGATCACTCCATTGAGGCGCGGAAGCGCGGCCAAACCCATGGTTTGGCCGCCCTTCCGCGGCCACGTGGGGAGCACGTGCCTCCAAAAAAATTTCAGTGAGTTCTGTGAAGGATTTTGGGGTTTTTGGTCAATACAGTTTGGGCCCAGGTTTTGTTACTGTTCACCAGTAAGCTGTGGGGCCCACTTTTTAATATTTCGTCTTTGGTCGATCGAAATTTAAACACGTTAGTTTACAGTGCTTACATTATATCTCCGACCGGGAATGTTATTTGATCGGTAAACCGCGTTTAAATGCTATAGTTCTTTTAGACGGGTTTGCGAACGTGACATTCGCGTTGATGTTCTGTGTTGTGCTGTGATGTTGCGGATTTGTCGTGGTGGATAGCAGTGTGCAATGGTAGTACAGTTTGAGTTTATTTGTACATTTGATATTGCGGGGCGAGCGTCCAACTTGTGGACTGCCGTCACTGCCTGTTGTATAATATTCTTTTTGGGGCACGACCAGGTTGCGGTCGATGTACCTGTTGTACTATTTTTCATTACTGTACTAGGTTTTACCCCGCGACGGAGTGCACGGATAGCCGGGTTTTGGAGGGCAACGGGTCCGCATCTCATGGCTTTGGGAGGCAGAGGGGCCCCACTCTAAAATTGGCAGACTATTCGCCGCACTCGTAGGGGGTACAGGTTGACCCAAGGAGGGGTGCCCAAGATTACCGGATTCTGTGGAGTGCCGGGTGTTCCATTCACTATGCTGTGGGGACTGCCTCGCTTCAGGTTTTGGCTGGTAACTTGCCGCACCCGTAGGGGTCTAGGTTTCATTGCACAGGCTATCCACACGACAGGGGAACGTCGAGTTTCAGCAGCGTCTCTGTGAAACTCGGGGATCCCAGATATCTGTATTGTTCTGTGATGCTTATTACTTCTCTGTAATGTTGCATATTATCACGCCTGGAGCGATTATGTATATTGGTTTATATACTACTAGATGTTGTATATGTTTTACACCCGCGCTAGTCCAGTCCCCGCTCTGTCGTTAGTTAAGTAACCTAACGGGTGATGACGGGACCCAGTGACGAATGCGGATGGCATATACGTACATTTTATTTTCGTTCTTTTCTGGTGTGATTGATTGATGGGACTGCGTTGATTCTGATCAATGCAAAGTAAAGCAAACCTGTTTGAGTTGTTGGAACAAATTTAAAAAGTGTTATTGCAAGGACGTTTTATTTTGTTTTGCATAGCGGTATTCAGTGGAATATCCTGCACCTCATTCGACGGGGCAAGGGCCGATATCCCTTCACCGGGACTGACCCCTTGGGCAGAAGTTTGCGTCAGGGTAATAACTTCACTATAGTCGATTACATGTTGCTATGCATAGCGGTATTCAGTGGAATATCCTGCACCTCATTCCACGAGGAAAGAGCCGAGATCCCTTTACCGGGAGTGACCTCTTTAGCAAAAGGTTTTCGCCACTATATTTTAAAAAGCTATCAGGTTCCTTCAGCGATATCAAGTTCACTACGCTAAAGGTTTTTCGCCAAAAACCAGCCGTAGCCCTCCGTCACTTCTTTTGGGTATTCAGTAGTATTCAAGCTATGTATTTTGACCTAACGCCAAGGCATAGTGTTTGGTAGCTGCTGGGTATTCAATTGTTGCATAGATAGATGAGTTGGTTTGGGACAGCCGTTCTGCCATTTTGACCTAACGCCAAGGGCATGTGCGGGTGGGTTCAAATTAACAAGATAGTGATGGGTAGAACTTGGCATGTGACTTATGACATTTTGACCTAACGCCAAGGTTATAAGAGCATGGGGCAAAAACGTTATCGGGAGTTTCTAAAGAAACTGAAACTTGCCAAGTATGCGCATACCTTCTGGAGTATGAGTAACGTGGATGCATTCCATCACGTTATCATGCGATGAGAGTTGGATCCCGATTCCCACTGATGAGTTGGTTTACTCTTCGGGTGATCCCGATTGATTCTTCTTTAGGTTTGGAGGAGAATTTGACAGGACAGTGGGAGGTTTCCGGATTAGATAAAATGATGACCATTCTGATCTAGGTTAGAGTGCACGCAGAGTGTTTCTTTTCTCTCTCTCTCTTAATGGCAGCGACCTTTGACCGACCCTAGACTATGACTCAGAGACCAGGTTGACCGAACCTTCTTAAAATACTGGCTTTTGGATTGTCTATGTTGCATAAGTCATTGCCACTCCTTCTTTTACCCTTTGAATTTCTCAGAACACCCGTATTACTACGGATATCCACTTCCATTGGATAGATCCATCGTATGGTTATATACGAACTCGAAGGGACTTCTTCGAGGATGGATCCAGGTTCAGGAGAAATAGAATTGGTTTATTCAGTTGTCTTTTATTATCACCTTCTCTCAGGTTGCGAGAGCTCCTTAGTTTAGGAGAGCACACCTATTACGCTTATTGGATAGTCTTATTCCAAACCATAGGCTGGTGCCGAAAGGTAGGGAATGAAGAAAACCAATTAGCCTAAGTAGGGTGTGCAGAAGGTAATATGTAAAGACAAAATAAAGGGATTAGAAAGAGGGCAAAGTAAATTGCGACTGATATCATTCACGACCAAAACCGCGTATTTCATCGCCACTCCTATTTCACCTTTAAAAGAATAAGGTATTATTCAGTTGTCTTTTATCATCACCTTCTCTCGAGATGCGAGTACTCCTTGGTTTAGGAGGGTACACCTATTATGCTTACTGGATAGTCTTCTTCCAAACCATAGGCTGGTGCCGAACGGTAGGGAAGGAAGAAAACCATTTAGCCTAACGATGGTGTACAGAAGGTAACGACTAAAGACAAATAAAGTGATTTGGGGAGATGGCAATAAAATATACGGTTAAAGTCATGAATTGGATTATGGAAGAGGCATTGCTATGAATACCAGGATACCCCTACGAAACATTTTCATGTTTCAGTGCATTGTTGAAGGAAAAACTGTTTTCTCGATTAGACACTTACTCCAAGGGTATGTATTTACAAGGTTTCATTCTCATATCTGTATGGTTTTACAGATGATGAGTGGGAGTAAGATATTGGGAATTAGGTAATCATCCTCATTATATCGGAATTCGTTGTAATTGGTGATATTTGAGGAAATCGCCAGGGTACAGTTTTCAACCTACGACGCACAGGTTTTGAGTTGTTTAACTCAGCGGACTTATACAGAGTATTGTATGTTGTCCAGTGTCCTTCGGGACAAAGGGGTAGGTCCTCGTACTATGTTCTGTTTACTTATAACTTCTCTAGTATTTAGGCAAGTGTTTCGTAGAAATACAAGGTCTAAGTTTTGAGAAGTTGTGGGTATAAGAATAAAGTAGAGAACCAGGCATCACAAGTATCGGGATTCTTCAAAGAGATAGAAGATGTAGATTCTTGTGAATGGTATTCAGATGATAGTGATGGTTTTGAGAAACGAGTTTTCTCTTTCAGGTTACTCATAATTGGATGGATTCCTAAGTTGAGTAATGCTGATTGGCCTCTTTCCATTAAAGTTGATATGCACTGGAGACAGCTGCATGGTTTGAATATGGTTCCAATTAAATAAATGCCAAAGTTTCTGTATTGGATATAGAATGGATCGTACCTTAAAAGAAATTAAGGTACGGGGAGTTGTCCAGCTTATGCTTAAAACCAGACTCTGGATAACTCAGGGCACGTTTCTGTAATGGCTGTTTGTGGGTTGACCCTGGCTATGACGAGGGTTGATATTCTACCATTTGGAAGATCAATAGTGATATTGTTCTTGACTCGCCACAGTTTTAAGTAAAATGGATCTTTTTCAGAAAACAGTAGTGGGAGTATGGTAGAACTGGAAGTGATTCCAGAACCGCGAACGATTACGGAAAATTTAATAGGACCTATACATTCAATCAGGTTTGACATTCCAATAGCCACTCCGCAGATTTGGTAGGTAACCTCAGACACCCGAGAGGTACTTCGGTAGCCTCAAAGACGGTGACAGGGAGGTTCTTATCTACCCAGACTTGACACTACTGTTGTTCCAGGTTATGAGACCCTGTAGGAGGGTTGTCGTAGTCAGTGGGAGCATCGGAAGCATAGTGGGCAAGTAGCTTATATCTATTTATAGACTTGAGCAGTTATAGCGGAGATAGATCATCTAATTTTGATGTGACAGTCGTGGTTTTGACTTCAATCAGAATAGGGGATGGATCAGTTAAGAAGGTAGTAGGGTGTGATGTCATGGTATCATGATGACATACACAAAGTAGGAAGTAAAATTCCTATACTACGATCGGTTGTACTGTGGTCGTCACACAGTTGTTTCTCCAGACAGGATATGGATCTAATATTTAACATTATGGTTTCTAGATCTATGGTTTTAGATCTGGATTTGGGTAGTTTCCCAATGTGGGTACTTTGACAGATATTCTAATGGTTTTTAGAATAGTTGACTCCTAGCATGGTAGTGTACCTGCAGGTGATGGAGTCACCCTCTCTAAAGGTGTCGTATAGACTAAAGGGGAGAGGGATGTGCATGATTGGCAGATCACTTGCTTAGGCAATTGAGTCAATCATGTGATGTCAAGTACCACACCAGATGTTGTTTTTGCACTAGATGCAATAAGTTTGTATTAATCCAATTCTGGAGAAACATAAGGAAGCAGTTTTAGAACATTGGTACATGTTCTACGGATTTGATAACGGCAGCCTCTTTCGGGAGACGGTTATCATTCTAGGCTTCAAAGGTGACATGGATGACAGAGTGATTGTCAGAGTTTTAGTTTTCCCTCTGACGAGGGACAGTATTATGGACAGGTGGTTCCAGAGGATACTGTGGGTGGCATGGTGCCCGATACTGATTAGGTTCAGTGATCGATACAGTCTAAGAAGTTTGGATATGGAGTTCATTTATGAACTAAGGTCCCATCAGATATCCAGACATATTCTAAGACAGGTACTACTCAATTCGGGAGATGGCTTTCTCCGCGAACTTGAGATTATGAGAGATACAGAAAGAAACTTCTAGGCGGATCCACTCACCGAGGCTATTTCTCGAACACAATAGTTTTACAAACGGGCTTTGTGAAACTGATTAGTAGAGGAGTTGGATGTTCGGTTTCACACGGGCTGTGAGTAGTCGACATCGCAATATTAGCCTTGAGTGCAAGTGGGAGATTGTTGGAGATAGTGCCTTCATAGTCAATTATTGGATCGCAGGTACGTGATTGCAATGATTGCGGAGGACCTATCCCGGTAGGACAGTCTTACTCGAGATGATAGTATGCTATCTGGTTTGCCTTTATCAGTTGTGTACATGTTCAAGTGACTGATTGCATGTTACACTTTGATAGAGCCCTTAGGATCTTGCTTTACTACCAACTGTATGAGGGCGATCATATACGTGAGAGTTGGGTAGTTTATATGCATATCCTTAATTGTGGTCCCTAGTCGTGGGAGTTTCGAGACAGGGCATCGATACTCCGGAGTAGACTAGTGTGTACAGTCGAGACCCCGTCGAGGGGCGGTGGCCGGTCTCACAAGCCACTGGTGTATGTTGGATCACCTAAGATGTATACAGGTGCTCATTGGGTTATGAGTACACCGGACAGGACTCGCCGGGAATCTGCTAGTTAGTATTATATCTACCGTCAGATAGCAGTTCCCTGGTGACATGTGTACAGGTTAGTTCATCGACCTGAGGTCGTCATTTGTCTCGTGTGAGTTCCCACTGTGCTTTGATTACTACCCTACCACGGCTCAAAGGAGTCGTGCAAACAGGTAGCTTTTGGGTACAGTCCCGAGCCATATGGAGGCACGTGAGCGGATCGGCAGGGGATTCGTCTCTCCCGGTATTGGGGGTGAGATCGTGCTGTGTCTAGGAGAGCCATTACACTAAATCCATGGCCATGGTAGGAGATTTACTGGTAGGTACTCCAGTAGTATCTTAGGGTGTTATTGGGCTACACTCCGACACGACTTATACTGCTTCTGGGGGTCTGACGTTACTAGCCCCCTAGGCGGATATGCGATACTCATTGACGAACGGACCGGACTGTATATACATTGTCACTGTTAGGCTCAGTAGGGTTTCTGGATGAGTTCGTTCATCGGGCACCCTTGAGTGCGCTCATCAGTCTCCCTTGAGGTCAGTCCGTGGGCAGCCGTTACGCATTGCTAGTGCCGCTGACGGTTTGTGGTTAAACCCACTGCCAGGGTACTGACGAGTCATTAGAGTTCCCCACAGACAGTTTCCCAAGTTCGGGCGAAACGTTGTAGAGGCCGTATGGTTTTATGGCAGGGTTCGGAAAATGCACGTGCGTTTACGCACGTGTTATTTTTCGGGCAGATAATACTGGTCGGCTTTGGTTTAAGCCGGATCCGAGTATTATATTGAGTAGGTATAATATCTTTGTCTCAGTTGCATTTGTATTCGGTCGTAATATAAATGCGGGTATATTTATACAGTTTCGGGGTTGTCCTGAAATTCGTTTCAGGATCACTTTTGGAAGTTGCCAGTTTCCAGTTTTCTATCAGCCGTCTTTTAACATTCGGTTAAAGACGGATTTATCTTTTCTTCTGATATGAGTGAGTCATCATTCTAGAAGCTTCTAGAAGTGATGATGAGGCATATGACTCATTAGTGCATTAATGGTTTCATTTATTACTTGATGAGGTGTATTAGTGATTCATCCTTTATCATTAAAGCTTTTTGTTTTGCTTTAGATCTTTTCATATGATAAGGTTATTTGTTATGGTCACCTCCCTCCTCCTACACTCACCTCCCTCCTTGATAAAAGTGGCCGGCCCTCTCTCTCCTCATTCACTTGATGCTTGATTAATTTTGTAGAAGAGATATGATAGTATTTGGGTGCATGGAAATTTCATCACTTCATTTTCTTTCCATCACCAAATTCCCTCGGCAGCTTCATTAACCGATCGTCCACGGACTTGGACGAAGTGAGACAAAGTCATCTACTCATTCTCTACATCAATTCTTGGTCGTCTCTTTTAGCAAACTTGACGATCGAGTTGCCTCGAGTCAGAGGCGGGAGCCCGTTTAAAGAACCGATCATGTGGTGCCACCTCGACGAAGGATTCGGAGATCGACGAGATCGGAGCAGCCGCAACGGAGCGTGGGATGATGGTTGAAGAACGAAGGACTCGGATCGTTCGGTATAACCTTTCTACACTCTTTACAGTTTGTTAGTTTAGCAATAATGGCAGATCCGGGTTAAAGTATACGATAGCGCCAAGTTTAAAAGTTTTATTCCGCATTTGGCGTCTGTAGACTGCCGGGGCGCTAACGTAGACTTACACTTCCTCAGGGTCATCCTTCCTCTTCGTCGGAATCGTCTATTATGTTAAACTCTGGGGCGACTGTGTTAGTGTTTATGCCCTAGAAGGCCATTACTGTATCATACTAGTTTGTATATTACTTAATGGAAGCTTGGGATATTCACATGTATATAACAGTCTTGCTAAACATGGTAGTATGCTACTTGGTTTTTTTCTATCTTAATATGTGAGTATACGTATTGATAGAGCTCTTAGGATCTTGCTTGTCTACCAGCGTTGTGATGGCAGTCACACTAGTGGGGGCTGGGTAGTCTATAAGCACATCCTTATTCAGGTCCCTGGTCGTTGGATTATCGAGACAGAGCATCGATACTCCGGAGTAGACTAGTGTGTACGCTTCTCATCCCAGTTGGGGAGATGGTCTGTCCCACAGCCGTCAGTACGTCAACTGGAGATAGTATGCAGGTGCTCGTTAGGTTACGGGTACACCGGACAGGACTCACAGGGAACTGTTGGTTGGTTTTATACCAGTCGTCAGTGAACAGTTCCCAGGTGACATGAGTACAGCATAGTCCGCAGACTTGACACTGCTACTTCGCCTCGAGTGTGTCCCACTGTTCTTAGATTGCTACCCTACCACGACTCAAAGGAGTCGTGCAAACAGGTAGCAGTTGGGTGCAGTCCCGAGCACTTGGAGGCAGTGGCGGTTAGACAGGATTCGTCTCTCCCGATATTGGGGGTTGATATCGCGCTGTGTCAGAGAGCCATTACGCAAAGTCCCTGGCCAGGGCAAGCGAGATTTGCTGGTAGGTTCCAGTAGTTTCTCATGGTGTAATGGGCTTCGCTCCGACACGACTTATACCGCTATTAGGGGACTGACGCTTGCCGCCCCCTAGGCCCGATATGAGATAGTCTAAGACGAACGTACCGGACTGTATGGAGATTGTCACATCAGACTCAGTAGGAGTTCGGATGGGTTCCCTCATCGGCCTTCTTATCGACATCTACCTGGGGACCGTTACGTACAGCTAGTGCCGCTTGCGGTCTGTGGTTAAACCCACTGCCAGCGTAGTAGTCGAGTCTCTAGAGTCCCACACAGAGAGTTTCCCTACTCCAGGCGAAACGATATAGAGGTCGTATGGTTTTACGACAAGGGTTCGGACGCATACGTGTGTTTACGCACGTACGACATTCGGACAGTTTTTACCAGTCGGCTTTGGTTTAAGCCAGTTACTGGTATCCGGTTATTGGATTTATACAGTCTAAAGTTTTTCCGTATTTTTGCGGAAAGGAGGGGCGTTCTCGTAATTGCGCGAGAAGCTTCTAGAAGATGGTGACTAAGGAGGTTTATGTGGCATATACATTGAATGAGATTAGTCAGTCATATGGATGATTCATCCATGTCATTAATGCTTCATAATTGCTTAATGACTCATGGAGATGAATCACCACAAGATATTTATCAAGCATGGTTGTAAAATGATTTCTTTTCTTTTCTTGATAAAAAGAAATGCTTGATATATATTATGATAACTCATTCTTCTCACTTCACTATTATCCTCACCTTCTCTCTCCTCAAGCTCTCCCTCTTCAAACCCTAATCCTCCCCTCTCATGTGTTGAGTACAAAGATTAGTTAGACTAATTAAACCATAACCCTCACTCTATATCACATAGCTTCTTTGATTAGCACTTAAAGAAGGTTAGTTGCCTCAAGTTTAGAGGCTAAGCTTGGAGTAAAGCTCTCGGGTGGATCGTCTACTACTTCGAGAAGGCCGAGGAGGAGGAGGAGTTCACAAAGACGAAGGACACGATTCGTTAGGTATAATCCCTAAACATAGTAGTATAGAACTTCTATGTTTTAATTTAGTTATCGTTTAGCTTCGATTCAAGCGGTTAGTCGATGTTTGTTCACTAAACAAGTTCGTTTTTGAAAATTCCGCCTCCCCACAAGTATTGGGGTGTTGTACATCGACTTACAGTGGTATCAGATCCTCGCTAAACAATAAATAACTTTTTTGCAAATTTGTATGAATTTCGAACGGAAAAAACGAAACCGGAAAACCCTAAAATATCAAGTTTCTGACTATTTATAAATGAAGTCCAAAAATTTTTCAGGGATGTTCAGAAAGCTTAAAATGACAGTAGTAGAACACACAAAAAATTTGGTCCCCTGAATCGCCTACGGCGCCGCGGAACCGCGGCGGATAGCACAGATCCCGCCGCGCTTCCGCCGCCTAGTTGACGATTCAGGGACCCATTTTTCTTGTGATGGTTCTCTGTGATATTTGGGATTTTCTGGTATCTTTTAATTTTGCTCAGGTTTCAAGTTTACAGAGAAGTATTGGAGCAATATTAAATGTGTTTAATCGATCGAAATTATACAGTATTTGCTTATTGGATTATATCTGTGATTGTATAATGTGTTCGTAAACCTCTCCTAACTGCTAGTATGTCGGTTGGCAGGGGGTTGCACATTTCTGTAATGGATTTTATCTGTTTGTGCATATGAACTGTGTTGGACTGTTGTGATGTATAGCCGGGGTTATGTGATGGGTTATTCTTTAATTCATTTGATGTAAAAGTAATTTGTTGTAATATTATTTTGCGGGGCACTTCCAGGTTGCGGTTGTAGCCACCGTTGTATTATTTCTTTTTACTGTTTTTGCTTCTAGGACAGACCTAAGGTGGGGTGCACAAACTGCCGGGCGGGTAGTTTGCCGTACCCGTTGGGGTCTTGGGTGGGGTAATGGCTATTCATCACAACTGAGTAATCCGTCTTTTGTTGCAGGCTCAAAACAAACACGGATTACTTGCAAATCCAATAAAGTTCATCTGTGATCTGGAATGCCTATTATTGCGTCTGACGAATGTACAATATCTATATATGATAGCTATTTAGACGTCACTTATGTTTTACAGCCGCGCTAGCCCAGCCCCCGCTCTGTCGTTAGCTAAGTAACCTAACGGGTGATGACGGGACCCCGTGGCGAATGCGGATGGCATAAGAGGACGTTGTATTTTCGTTGTTTTCTGCAATGATAGGTTAATGATGGGACGCATTATCTATAATGCAAAGAAAAACAAACCAAAGTTTAAATCGTTGGAACAATTTAAAAAGAAACCACTCGGTTAATTTTAAAACAGATATTTTTAAATACGGAGACTTAACCACTCCTTTTAAAAGCTATCAGGTTCCTTCGGTTATATCAAGTTCACTACGTTCACGGTTTCGCCAAAACCAGTCGTAGCCCTCCGTCATTTCTTATGGATGGTCAGTAGTATTCAAGCTATGCTTGTTGGCTTACGTCAAGGCATAGTGTTTGGTAGCTGCTGGGGTATTCATTTGTTGCATAGATAGATGTGTTAGTTTGGGACAGTCGCATTACCTTGTTGGCTTACGTCAAGGGTATATACGGGTGGGTTCAAATTAACAAGATAATGATGGGCAGAACTTGACATGTGACTTATGATTTGTTGGCATACGTCAAGGTCATAAGAGCATGGGGTAAAAACTTATATCGGGAATTTCTAAAGAAACTGAAATTTGCAAAGAGATGCATACCATTTGGAGTTTGATGAATGTTGGTAGGATTCCTTCAACATTATCATACGATGATATTTGGATCCCGATCCTACTGTGAGTATATGCTACTTATCAGGATATTCGTCACTTAACGATCAATGCTATAAACCAAGTAGGTGTCCAGAAAAGTGTCAGCGGGGTTACGCCCCCAGAGAAAAGAGGTTATTTAATTAAGGAACTTCGCGAAAGCGTTGAAAAACCTCTCTCGAAGTATCGACACTGGCCTGGCTGAACGGTTAAGCAAGTATTGTACGGTAAGAATAGTCCTGGCTAATTCTTCTTTTATGGTTTGAGGAAGGATTCGAGAAACAGTGGGAGCCATCCAGTTTAGATAAACTAAAAACCACTCTAAACTTGCAAGAGCATCATGCTAAAGAGTTTTCTTCTCTCTCTCCTAATTGCAGCGACCCTGAAAATGACTGGACTTAAGTTACTTTTAGAGAAAAATATACTGACAGGGCCAAACTATAAAGATTGGCTGCGGAATGTCAAAATGGCTTTGACCTATGACAAATTGGGGTACGTCCTCACCGCTACGGCACCTGCTGTCCCTGGTCCCAAATCCAGTAATGCGGATAAGGAAATCCGCAAAACCTGGGATTTAGATTGCGCGAAAGCCAAGTGCATCGTGCTTTCCTCAATGAACAATGAACATCAGAGGAGGCACGAGGATATGGGCCTTGATGGCATATTTCTCCATACAAAGGAACTTTATGGAGAGCAATCTCGTATAGCAAGATACGAGACCTCTAAGAACTTGTTTCGAGCGAGGTTGGCTGTCGGGTCATCGGTAGGAGAACATGTCCTAAAGATGATCGGCTATATTGAAGAGCTCGCAGACCTTGGGACGACTTTGGATAATGAGCTCTATACAGACCTTATTCTCCAGTCCCTTCCTCCCACCTACGCCCAGTTTATCCTGAACTTCAACCTTCAAAGAAAAGAAGTTGAACTTCCGGAACTCCTGAACATGTTAAGGAGTGCAGAGGGCACCTTGCAGAAGGCAAGGGAAACACCCGCTATGTTTGTTGGCGGTGCATCTTCTTCCGGGTCCAAGGCTAGAGCCAAAGGAAAGAAGAAGAAGGCCGTCCCCAGACCTAGAGGAGGTGTTAGTAAGGTGGGAGGGAAGGGAAAGAAAAAGTTTGCGGTACCGGTAGTGGGCCAGGATGAGTGCTTCCATTGTCACAGGAAAGGGCACTGGAAGAAGGATTGCAAGGCGTGGAACGCCAAGAACCAGGAACCGAAGCAAGCTGTGGCTTCGACTTCAGGTGTGTTTGTAATTGAGAATTGTCTGTCGATCAACTCTACTTCCTGGGTATTGGATACCGGATCAGGATCTCATATTTGCAATTCATTGCAGGCACTGAGAAACCGTAGAGTGCTGAAGGAAGGTGATATGACCCTAAAGGTTGCTAACGGAGCTAGCGTAGGAGCTGCGTCCGTCGGGGATTATCACCTAGGATTGACGAGTGGACACATTTTGGTTTTACATAACTGTTATTTTGTACCAAGCTTAACGTGTAATATCATATCAGTTTCCTTGTTATCAAATAAAGGTTATGATTTCACGTTTGTAAGAGATGTTGTCAACATCCACCTTAATCATGGTTTGATTGGGTCCGGTACCCTAAATAACGGTATATATGTTTTAAACCAACTCCAAATTTTCAATGTCCAGAACACACTAAAAAGAAAGTCTCCAGATTTAAATAAAGCTTTCTTATGGCATTGTAGACTGGGTCACAACAATGAGAGAAGGTTGACTAAGTTGCATAGAGAAGGATATTTGGACTCGTTCGAATATCAAACTTATGACACTTGTCAATCTTGTCTCAAAGGAAAGATGACAAAGACTCCATTTACTGGACAAGGAGTAAGAGCGAGCGAGCTCTTAGGACTCATACACGGCGATGTATGTGGTCCAATGTCTACACATGCGAGAGGTAGTTATTCCTACTTCATTACTTTTACAGATGATTTCTCTAGGTTTGGACATGTCTTCTTAATGAAGCATAAATCCGAAGCCTTTGAGAAATTCCTGGAATACAAGAGTGAAGCGGAAAACCAAACAGGCAAAAGTATTAAGACACTGAGATCTGATCGAGGTGGAGAATACTTAAGTGCCGAGTTCCTAGGTTACCTAAAAGAGAAAGGAATTCTTTCTCAGCTTACCCCTCCATACACTCCACAGCACAACGGTGTATCGGAGAGACAGAATCGAACCCTATTGGATATGGTACGATCCATGATGAGTAATGCTGAGTTACCGCGATCTTTCTGGGGTTATGCGCTAGAATCAGCGACATATCTTTTGAACAGAGTTCCAACCAAAACTGTGCCTACCACACCATATCAGATATGGAGTGGGAAGAAACCCTATCTTCAGTACCTGAAGACATGGGGATGTCCAGCTTTTGTAAAAAAGCAGCATCCGGACAAGCTCGAGGCACGCTCAGTAGAGTGTAAGTTTGTGGGATATCCAAAGAACTCTATGGGATATTTTTTCTATTACGCAGAGGAACAAAAGGTTTTTGTTTCTCGTCATGCCCGCTTCTTAGAAACTGAATTTTTAGAAAATCAGAAGAGTGGGAGCGTAGTAGAACTGGAAGAAATTCCAGAACCACAAACTGCTACTGAAAGTTTGGTAGAACCAGGAGTTCAAGAAGAACAGGACATTCCCGCACCCCTCCGCAGGAGTAGTAGGCCGTCTCATCCGCCTGAGAGATACTACGGTTTTCTTATAGATGGGGATAGAGAGGATTGCATCATAGATGATGATGAACCTACTGACTTCCAGCAGGCCATCCAGAGCGGCGACTCGGTACGATGGCTAGATGCAATGCGGACCGAAATGGAGTCCATGTACACCAACAAAGTATGGACTTTGAACTTTGCTCCAGATGGGGTAAAACCCATAGGATGCAAATGGATCTTCAAGAAAAAGATTGGTGTAGATGGACAGGTGGAAACCTATAAGGCTAGACTTGTTGCAAAGGGTTTTCGTCAAAGACTTGGTTTGGACTATGACGAAACTTTTTCTCCAGTGGCTATGCTCAAATCCATTCGGGTCCTTCTTGCTATTGCTGCCTTCCATGATTATGAAATCTGGCAGATGGACGTAAAGACGGCTTTTCTGAATGAAATTTAGAAGAGAGCGTCTATATGGATCAGCCAGAGGGTTTCAATCAGAGTGGGAGCAGCGGGAAAGTATGCAAGCTGCTTAAGTCCATTTATGGACTAAAGCAGGCATCGCGGAGTTGGAACATCTGTTTTGATGAGACAGTCAAAGAATATGACTTTATCAAAAATCCAGATGAACCGTGCATATATAGTAAAGTTGTAGCCAGAAGTGTCGTATTCCTCGTCTTGTACGTGGATGACATTCTATTGATAGGAAATGACATTCTTATGCTACAATCTGTCAAAGGATTCTTGTCACACAGGTTCTCCATGAAAGACCTGGGTGATACCTCTTACATTCTGGGGATCCAGATCTATCGTGATAGATCCAAGAGGATGTTGGGACTTTCGCAGTCCAGGTATATCGACACTGTACTGAAAAGATTCAGTATGGAAGATTCTAAGCGCGGTAATCTACCGGCTTGTCACGGAATCACCCTCTCCAAAGAGATGTCTCCCAAGACTGATTTGGAAAGGGAATGCATGTCTATTATACCCTACGCTTCTGCGGTAGGCTCTATAATGTATGCGATGTTGTGCACCAGACCAGATGTAGCTTACGCACTAAGCGTGGTAAGCCGGTATCAGTCAGACCCAGGGGAGAAGCACTGGATAGCAGTAAAGAACATTCTCAAGTACCTGAGAAGGACTAAGGAGATGTTTTTGGTTTACGGCGGAAAAGACCTCAGGTTGGAGGCCTTTGCTGATTCCGGCTTCCAGAGTGATAAGGACGATTCCAAGTCCATGTCGGGTTATGTCTTTACCCTCAATGGAGGGGCGGTGTGCTGGAAGAGCTCCAAGAAGGACACCGTTGCTGACTCGACGATGGAAGCGGAGTATATAGCTGCTTGCGATGCCGCAAAAGAAGCAGTCTGGATGAAGAAGTTCCTAACAGAACTTCAGGTGGTTCCTACCATAGTTGATCCAATACCTCTGTATTGCGACAACAACGGAGCTATAGCTTTAGCGAAGGAACCAAGGTCCCATCAGAAGTCCAGACACATCTTAAGGCGGTATCACCTGATCAGGGAGATCATTGATCGTCAGGAGATCGAGGTTCGGAGAGTTGCTTCTGAAGAGAACATTGCTGATCCATTCACGAAGGCCCTACCTCAGATTCAGTTCGAGAGGCTACTCGAGATCATCGGTCTTCGATACGCCAGTACATGGCCCTAGTGCAAGTGGGAGATTGTTAGTGTTTATACCCTAGAAGGCCATTACTGTATCATACTAGTTTGTATATTACTTAATGGAAGCTTGGGATATTCACATGTATATAACAGTCTTGCTAAACATGGTAGTATGCTACTTGGTTTTTCTATCTTAATATGTGAGTATACGTATTGATAGAGCTCTTAGGATCTTGCTTGTCTACCAGCGTTGTGATGGCAGTCACACTAGTGGGGGCTGGGTAGTCTACAAGCACATCCTTATTCAGGTCCCTGGTCGTTGGATTATCGAGACAGAGCATCGATACTCCGGAGTAGACTAGTGTGTACGCTTCTCATCCCAGTTGGGGAGATGGTCTGTCCCACAGCCGTCAGTACGTCGTACTGGAGATAGTATGCAGGTGCTCGTTAGGTTACGGGTACACCGGACAGGACTCACAGGGAACTGTTGGTTGGTTTTATACCAGTCGTCAGTGAACAGTTCCCAGGTGACATGAGTACAGCATAGTCCGCAGACTTGACACTGCTACTTCGCCTCGAGTGTGTCCCACTGTTCTTAGATTGCTACCCTACCACGGCTCAAAGGAGTCGTGCAAACAGGTAGCAGTTGGGTGCAGTCCCGAGCACTTGGAGGCAGTGGCGGTTAGACAGGATTCGTCTCTCCCGGTATTGGGGGTTGATATCGCGCTGTGTCAGAGAGCCATTACGCAAATTCCCTGGCCAGGGCAAGCGAGATTTGCTGGTAGGTTCCAGTAGTTTCTCAGGGTGTAATGGGCTTCGCTCCGACACGGCTTATACCGCTATTAGGGGACTGACGCTTGCCGCCCCCCTAGGCCCGATATGCGATAGTCTAAGACGAACGGACCGGACTGCATGGAGATTGTCACATCAGACTCAGTAGGAGTTCGGATGGGTTCCCTCATCGGCCTTCTTATCGACATCTACCTGGGGACCGTTACGTACAGCTAGTGCCGCTTGCGGTCTGTGGTTAAACCCACTGCCAGCGTAGTAGTCGAGTCTCTAGAGTCCCACACAGAGAGTTTTCCTACTCCAGGCGAAACGATATAGAGGTCGTATGGTTTTACGACAAGGGTTCGGACGCATACGTGTGTTTACGCACGTACGAGTTTCGGACAGTTTTTACCAGTCGGCTTTGGTTTAAGCCAGTTACTGGTATCCGGTTATTGGATTTATACAGTCTAAAGTTTTTCCGTATTTTTGCGGAAAGGAGGGGCGTTCTCGTAATTGCGCGAGAAGCTTCTAGAAGATGGTGACTAAGGAGGTTTAGGTGGCATATACATTGAATGAGATTAGTGAGTCATATGGATGATTCATCCATGTCATTAATGCTTCATAATTGCTTAATGACTCATGGAGATGAATCACCACAAGATATTTATCAAGCATGGTTGTAAAATGATTTCTTTTCTTTTCTTGATAAAAAGAAATGCTTGATATATATTATGATAACTCATTCTTCTCACTTCACTATTATCCTCACCTTCTCTCTCCTCAAGCTCTCCCTCTTCAAACCCTAATCCTCCCCTCTCATGTGTTGAGTACAAGGATTAGTTAGACTAATTAAACCATAACCCTCACTCTATATCACCTAGCTTCTTTGATTAGCACTTAAAGAAGGTTAGTTGCCTCAAGTTTAGAGGCTAAGCTTGGAGTAAAGCTCTCGGGTGGATCGTCTACTACTTCGAGAAGGCCGAGGAGGAGGAGGAGTTCACAAAGACGAAGGACACGATTCGTTAGGTATAATCCCTAAACATAGTAGTATAGAACTTCTATGTTTTAATTTAGTTATCGTTTAGCTTCGATTCAAGCGGTTAGTCGATGTTTGTTCACTAAACAAGTTCGTTTTTGAAAATTCCGCCTCCCCACAAGTATTGGGGTGTTGTACATCGACTTACAGACTGTTCCTTCATCCTCTGAATCGCTGTTCCCGAAAATGGCCTGGGGATCGTTGATCTCATCATCAGAACTCATCAGCGTGTGGTCTAAGGAAACGCATGACTGTGCATCCTTATCTAGATGCGGCGCTGCTCTAGGGTGGGCCATGGCTTGAAAAGAAAGAATCATGATTAGACAGTGGAATACCTCAAGAGAATAGCTTAGGGTACGAAGTATAGGAAAATATGCGGTGGCAGGAATTGAAAAATCAGGATTAAGATACTGTGATAACGAATAGTATAAATAAAGAGAAAGCAAAAGAATGATACATATATTACGATTCAAGTTTTATTGCGTTCAACTAAAAAGTTCGACGGATACAAGGTTTCAAACGGAAAGAAATGTTTATAAGATAATGACAACATTACAAACGAAAGTAGAAAACATGAAAAATTCTTCTTTGATTGCTAGACTGCTGCATTCTCGTCATGCGAGTTGTATCCTGGGTCAGGTCCGCCTTATTCTCAAAGTTCGAACTACGCGATAATCATCACTTGTCAGAAGTGTGGAGAGTGGACGAGTCTCCTCCTTGCAGCTCCTTCCTTTTTGGGCAACCATTGATAAGATGTTCGCTGGATCCGCAAATCAGACATTTCCCTCGGGTGCGGCGACAATCCCTCTGAAGGTGTCCTGGCCTCCTGCAGTATCCACAACATGGGGTCTTCTGCTGCTTCTGTCGCGGGGAAACAAATTGGCGCTTCATCTTCTTCTCTTTTCCTCGTCTAACGGGGATTCCTTTATGATTGGAGACTCCCGCTGGTGCCTGATTCACCCGCCTTCACAGTCCTTCAGCTAACAAGTCGTTTGTTCGCTCCTGGGTTTCCTTCAAACCTTGCAGTACACTCAGGATCTCAACAATCTGATTCTGGGGAGTGGAGATAGAGGAAAAGTCGTTGGAAGACATGATCGTGAAATAATGATTTTGAAGATGATATAAGGCACAAGCTATAAGAATTAAGATATAATATGGATTGGACAAAGATTCAAGAATATCAGATGTGATTAAATTCATTACAAGCGGAAAAATCAACTGTATGACTCTAAGTCACTTAAACAGAGTATGGTAGTGTAATCGTGAAGTAGTTCACAATTACAACCACGAAACTTTGCCAAGTCACCAGAAACACTAGCGTATGGATAGAAGAATACTCGATGTGAATATGGATCAAGAATAACAAGTTTACAACCTAGACCGATAGATGTCATAGATTGCCAAGCTATACACAGAAAACTGCAATCCCAATCGAAGCAAAACCTGGGCTCTGATACCAACTAAACCATGTCACGCCCCGCTTCCCAAAATACGGAATACGAGGGGTTGACAAGGCCAGCCATGCTCCTACGGTCAAGGAAATGTCCTGCCGTAGTCACACTTCGACTTTTAGTTTTAACTGGTAATCAGTAAATAACACGCAGGTAATGAGATATGCAGTAACTGAAATAAAACAATGTAAAGAACTGACCTGATGGGAAACAAAAGGGTATAACCCTGGATGGTAAATCAAGATGTCCGTGATGTGCGTCTAGTCCTGGTCCAGGCTAAATCTTCTCCTCACACTGAGCATGCATACTCAGGTCGTCAGAGCGACACAATAGCAATATAATATATATATAATCATGTGACAATTCTAACGGTGATATTAGATATATATGACAGTAGATCAATGGCAGTATGGGTATGAACATTCAGTAATCAATGCAGCGGAACAGTAAAAGCAGTAGAACGATATGCCACGTATGTCAACACAGTAAGTAAGATATATCCATGCTAGTATCCCAATCAGTCTCTAAGTCTCACTGTATAGGTCACTAAGCCTAACGTCAGTCCAAGTGTGAGAGTCAACCACTCGCGAGTGTCCTCCACCCAAGGGTAGAACCCAAGGGCAAGGGACCACGGGCCCAACATGTATATCACGGTAATAATCACATACCCTGTAAATCTCCATATATCTCCCTAAATATATAAGCCGGCATGGGACTCCCGAGATTCTGTTGAACTCATATTTAAACTACCCCACACCCCGTGGTCTACATCAAACGCTAACCATAATCCTAAATACTAATCGATCCGTGACAAGTCTGCGCGAGAACTGGAGGCAGGACCTCTATCAAGCACGTCCCGACTAATACCTAAGATAAATGGCAGTGTCTGGTTCCTTATCTGTAACACCCGTGCAAGCGCTTCCATAAGTGTCCCATACCACTTATAGTCACACGTACACGCATCCCACAGACGTCGACAATGCAATAGAATAATAGGGTCACTGATTGTGTACAAGTACGTATCACTTTCACTTATTCACTGATACACGAACACTAACGTACTTGCCACAATCATCACTAAAACCTAACACTGGGTAAATGCACGTTATCACTATGTTATCAATGCAATGACATGTGTATGATATGATGCGTAAACAGTATATAAAGCATGTTTAGGATGTCCTGAATCATTAATCTACCATTTGCAAAATTTATCATAAATCATACGGTTACAATTTAGTGAAACAGTGAACAGGTAATAATTAGTATGTTCAGTTATCTATCCATCGAATTTAGTTTCATGCCAATCAGGTTCCAGGATCACTAATTATAGTCATTTCATTTTAAGCGTTCACGGCTAGAAATCTGGTTTCAGAATCAGAAATCTGATTCGTAACGCATTTTAATCCTAATTGGGATCAGATTTTAGCAACGCTACAGTTGGATGAATTCTAGAGTTTTCAGTAAGGTTTTCAACGCAATAGACGGATCTTCAATCTCATCTGTACGTCAGGAGTTATACACATTTTAATATTAATATGTCATCTCAGAATCTGTTCTGGACTGTTATGCGTCCACATCTATTAAATTACAGATTAAATAACAAACGATAACGAAACAGGATGAAACCACTTGTGTTATCTAGATAACACATTCACCTATAATAAACAGCAGAGTTCCGCAACCTACGAGTTAAGGAAATAGTGTGGTACCCATTACGGGACAGCACACAGTAAATAGAGTCGCTCTGGACTGCAGTCCAGAGTCGTACTCCGATCCAAATATTGTCACCATTTAAGTACAGAAACTAATAGAAACTTGTATAGGATTATAGTTCGTCGAGTCAGCTTCGATTTAAGTCCTTGAGCGCATCGTTCTTGTGTGTATATAATTTATGGTGATTTTAACGGTTTTCAGGTACAAGAAAATTCCAGTTTTACGAGTAAATTTGAGGGTAGTTGTTTTAGTCGTTAACGGTCATATTTTCCAGCGAAATTTGCACAAGGTATTCATCAAAATAAGGGCCAATACAGACAATCTAATTCCGTAAAAATAGACAAGTATTTTCATTGGGAACACACATCGAACAGGTATGGCACATAATTGATCAAAATTATAACTTCATGATCTATGTAATTAAAAATTGTAACTTTAGTATATAGCATGTAAGCAAGTATAATACTTGCCTGGGGACGTGTCGACAATAATACTGCAGTGGTATCAGCACGATCGCGCCACGAACGCAGCACCGGCTCAGTCCTTTGGAATCCGACAATTTCACTCGATCTAGCTGCTCTTCGTGCCCTCCTTTTCTTCACTGCTTCACACTGTTCCTTGATTTGATGTGAGAGAAGGTGAGACGCTGATAAAGGAAGAGAAATTTAGAGAGAGAGGAAGAGAGAATTAGAGAGAGAGAGAGAATTAGAGAAATTGAGAGAGGGAGGGAATTAGAGAGAAAGAATGTGGGTGAGATGAGAGAGGGGGAATAGAATGAATGAGAATTAAGTGGTGATTAATAGGATTTTAAAAGGGATTGATGGGGCAAATTAATTGGGATTAAAGAGGCATTAACTTGGTGGTTTAATAGGAATTTATAGAGGAGATTTGGGTTTGGATTTGAAGGGATTTAAAAGAAATGAGGTGGGATAATTGTTATTTTAATGGGCTGGGGAGGGAAAACGGGCTCGGGCAAAGAGATAAGATAGTAGGGAAAAGAAAGGGGTCGGGCTTGGGATTTTAAGTGAATGAGAAAAGGATTAGAGGAGTGGGCCGGCTCTGGGCTTGGGGAAAGTAACGGCTAGGCTAAAAATGAAAAAGAAAGGTGATAATAAAAGAGGAAGGGAATGAGAATTTGGGTTAGGGAAAATTAAAAGATATGAGATTAGATTAGGATTTGGGTTTTTAGAATAATAAAAATAATAATTATAAAATAAATAAATTTTGGGAGTGACAAAAATACGGATATTGGTATTCAAAAGGACTAGGTATTACAACTCCTGTAGGAGAGTCGTTTGTTGGTAGGCACGTGTTCCGGTCCTGCACAGTCTGTATTGGCGAGAAAGAGTTGCCTGTCGACTTGATCCTTCTCGAGATGTTGGACTTCGACGTTCTTTTGGGCATGGATTGGTTAGCCATGTGCTATGCTTCTGTGGACTGCTGTGAGAAGACAGTTAGATTTTGTTTTCCCGGCGAGTCGGTTTTTGTTGTGTTGGGGGACCGTGGTGCCGCCCCTCACAGTGTGATTTCTTCTTTTCGCGCTGGACAGCTTTTTAGGAAGGGATGTCAGGGATTTCTCGCCTATGTTTGCGATGCTAGTGCTACACAGGTTCCATTGGATCAGGTTCCGGTTGTTAGCGAGTTCCCTGATGTGTTCCCTGACGAGCTTCCTGGGCTACCGCCCGAGCGCGACATTTCTTTCTGTATTGATTTGGTTCCTGGCACGGGGCCTATTTCCATACCGCCTTATCGGATGGCCCCGGCGGAACTTCGAGAGTTGAAGGGTCAGTTGCAAGATTTGCTGGATAAGGGACTTATTCGACCCAGTGTTTCTCCTTGGGGTGCTCCAGTCCTGTTCGTCAAGAAGAAGGACGGCAGCTTGCGTCTGTGTATCGACTACCGCCAGCTGAACAGGGTGAAAGTGCGAAACAGGTATCCTTTGCCGCACATCGATGATTTGTTCGACCAGCTTCAGGGGGCAGGGTACTTTTCGAGGATCGATTTACGATCGGGCTATCATCAGCTGCGGGTTCGACAGGAGGACATCCCCAGGATAGCTTTCCGTACGCGCTACGGCCATTATGAGTTTTTGGTGATGTCGTTCGGACTCACCAATGCGCCAGCAGCATTCATGGACTTGATGAACCGTATTTTCCGGCCATATTTGGATCTGTTCATCATAGTCTTCATTGACGATATCTTGGTGTATTCCCGGAGTAGTTAGGAGCACGAGCAGCACCTACGGATTACACTGCAGACTTTGAGGGAGCACCAGCTATATGCGAAATTCTCCAAGTGTGCTTTCTGGCTGGACAGCGTAGACTTCTTGGGGCATATGATTTCACGAGACGGTATATGTGTAGACCCGAGGAAGATCGAGGTCGTTCAGCGTTGTCCCAGGCCCACATCGGTTACGGAGATTCGCAACTTTTTGGGGTTGGCCGGTTACTACAGGCGATTTATGCAGGACTTCTCCAGTATTGCTACCCCTTTGACTGGGTTGACCCGGAAGGGAGTCCCTTTCGATTGGACGGAGGAGTGCGAGCACAGTTTTCAGCAGCTACAGACTCGGCTGACGACGGCACCGGTATTATCATTACCTTCAGGCCCAGGCGGGTTTGTGGTCTATTGTGATGCCTCTCGAGTAGGGCTAGGGTGCATGTTGATGTAGCATGACAGGGTGATCGCGTATGCTTCGCGACAATTGAAGAAACATGAACAGAACTACCCCACTCATGATTTGGAGATGGCTGCAGTGGTCTTTGCACTTAATATCTGGCGACATTACCTATATGGCGAGTCGTGCCAGATATTCACTGATCACAAGAGTTTAAGGTATATATTTTAGCAGCGAGACCTGAACCTTAGACAGCGCCGATGGATGGAGTTAGTGAAGGATTACGACTGCGAGATCTTGTATCACCCGGGCAAGGCCAATGTAGTGGCGGATGCGTTGAGCAGGAGGCCCGGGAGTAGTCTATCTTGTTTGAACGCAGTACGGGGGCAGTCGTCGGCAGATTGGAAGATATTATGCGACAGCCGGAAACAGTTCGAGTTCACGCCGATTGGAGGACAAATCGCGCATGTTCGTGCATGCCCACAGTTACTTGACCGCATACATGAGGCACAACGCAGTGATGACCGATGTTCGGAGATCATGGTACAGATTGGACAGGGCAGATTTTCTGAGTTCGTGATCGATGGTCAGGGGGTACTACGATTTGGAGTTAGACTGTGCGTACCAGATGCTGAGGGACTGCGGCGTGAGATTCTCGAGGAGGCACATCGATCGGTGTACAGCGTTCATCCCGGTTCCACCAAGATGTATCTTGATATGAGAGATGTTTACTGGTGGGACGGAATGAAGAGGGACATCGCAGATTTTGTGTCGAGATGCCTGACTTGTCAGCAAATCAAGGCCGAGCACCAGAGTCCCGCGGGAGAGCTACAGCCGTTACCCATTCCGGAGTGGAAATGGGAGCAGATTTCGATGGATTTCGTTGTGGGTCTACCCAGGACTAGGCGAGGGTACGACTCCATTTGGGTGATCGTAGATCGTTTGACGAAAGCGGCTCACTTCCTGCCAGTGAAGATGACTTTCGGATTTGCTCAGTACGCCCAGATTTACATTGACGAGATAGTACAACTGCACGGAGTTCCGACATGTATTGTGTCCGACAGAGGCACCCAGTTTACCAGTCGATTATGGCAGAGACTCCAGGAGGCTTTGGGCACTCGTTTGAGTTTCAGCACAGTATTCTATCCGCAGACTGACGGACAGTCAGAGCGGACTATTCAGACTCTCGAGGATATGCTCAGAGCGTGTGTATTAGATTTCGGAGGTAGCTGGGATCATCACTTACCCTTAGTAGAGTTCTCCTACAATAACAGCTACCAGGAGACCATTCAGATGGCACCATTTGAGGCTCTTCATGGGAGGAGATGCAGATCGCCCGCCTGTTGGACAGAGCTCAGTGAGAGCAGTATCTTAGGACCACAGATTGTTGAGGAGACGACCGCGAAGATCCAGTTGATTCGTGATAGGATGAGAGCAGCCCATAGTAGGCAGAGATCTTATGCGGACCGTCGGCGACGCAGACTTGAGTTTTCTATTGGTGATCATGTTTTCTTGAGGGTCTCCCCAATGAAAGGTGTGATGAGGTTTGGGAAGAAGGGGAAGCTCAGTCCCAGATATGTGGGCCCTTTCGAGATCCTCGAGCGTGTTGGTGCAGTTGCATAACGATTAGCCCTTCCGCCCAGTTTTCCTGATGTGCACCCCGTATTTCACGTTTCGATGCTCTGTAGACATCTTCATGATCCTTTGCATGCAATTCAGCACCTGACGATCCAGCTTGAGCACGACCTTTCCTATGCAGAGCAGCCGGTGATGATCTTGGATCGACAAGTGAAGAGATTGAGATCGAAAGACATTCCTTCAGTCAAAGTACTTTGGCGTGGCCCGAGCAGTGAGGAGGTCACTTGGGAGACCGAAAGCGAGATGAGGAAAAAGTATCTCCGTCTTTTCGAAGGTACGCGTAGTTAGATTTTGAAATTCGAGGACGAATTTCCTTAAGGGGGAGAGATTGTAACACCTTAGGATGTGTTTAGTGACTATTATATTTAAATAAAGGGTTTTTAATAAAAAGTTTACCAAATTGTGTTTCAAATATGTTTCCAAATTTAATAAATATTTTTCTAGAATTTTCCTAGGCTTGCACACACATGTGCATGTAAACTAGGGTTTTTAAATGAGGTAATACCATGATTAGTAACCATGGTGGGTTAATCATAGGGATTATGTGTTTTGGGTTTTAATTAAGTTTAATTAGTTTTTTTATGGTTGCTTTAATTTGAATATTTCTTTGGTTGTTGACTTTGTGAGAATGAGAGAGAGAGAGAGAGAATGCATCATGGCTTAAGCCATGCTTGCATTTAATGAAGAGAGAGAATGGAGGGGTTGACAATTTGGGGTTATGATTTCCTTTCATTTGTTTTGTTCCTTCTCTTAACCCCACTCTCTCACACACACACACACCCTTACCTCTTCAGCTGCAGCAGCAAGCATCCACAGCAGCAGCTCCTTGCATCCACAGCAGCAGCAGCAGACTTCACAGCAGCAGCAGTAAGCATCTCAGCAACAGCAACAGCAACTAGCAGCAGCAACAGCCACAACTCCAGCTGCAGCTCCTTCCCTTCACTTCTTCTTCTTCCTCCAGCTCCCTAGGGTCGAGTGTGGGGTGTATTTCTTGAACTTACTCCCTAGTTTACTTGTTTAGTGTAGTTTTGCTTCGGTTAGTGTTTATTGGTGCGATTTAGTGCGATATGTGGTGAGTAGTGTGAACCTTGACCAAGTGAAGTATGTTTTGGTGTTAGTAAGTTGCTGGAGTGTTGTTAAGGCCTTATTATCCTAACTTAACCCCCCATTGCACTAAAATACCACCAGATCCCTATTTGATGCAAATTCATCGTTTTTAAGCAAAATTTGAGTTTCTGAAAACTGCTATCGACCCGGTGAGTTCAGAATAAATTTGAGAAGACTGCAGTATAGTTGTTAGGTTCTGATACCCCTGGTAGAACCCGACCCCCAAATTCCGTACAGTGGCTGCCGAAAAATTCGATCTGGCCGCAATTTGCGGCCAGATGGGTAGGGTTTGGGTTGGGGTTGGGTCCTATGGGTGTCTGCTGCTATGTGGAGTTTTATGATATATATATTTTTGTAAATTAAGTTCTGTATAAAAATCTGGAACTATATACATATTTCTCGTATTTTAAACCTTCGCGACACTCGTGATACGTGTGTAGGTTTGGGGTTTCTGCGTATCACGACGCGTCAGGGTAGTTTCAGGCGCGTGATCACACGTTTTAGCGTATCGCGCACACGTGCGATTGGTTTACGACACGGGTTTCTAGTTGGACCGTAATATCACGTTTTTGTGAAATTGAGCTTATGTGTGATATATGTTATGTGATTCTAGGTTCGCAGGCGAGTGAGACGGAAGCTGCGAAGATGGGCAAGCAAGTCGTCGGCTACACTTAGCGCGAGACTTCGGTGAGTAGATTTAACATCTACGGGGATATCGCCAGCATGGCGTTATGCGTCAGGGCTGATAGGACCTTATTATTATATGTTGCATTTACCTCATGGACTGTCATTGCATATTGCATTCCCTGCTGTATGTAAACTTAGAATTGATAGAACACCGCACTATTACTAACGGTTCATGTTGCACGAGCACTAATCTGCATGTTACACACACACCGTTAGTAATTGCCATGACACACTCACTGTAGAACTGCCATGATTATATTGCTGTAGTTCATTTCACATATGATTCGATATGACTTTCATAGAAATTGGGAGCCGCATGATATCTTTAAAAACGGAAACTAATTTTAAAAGCGGTTTTCCCTTATACCTATATCATGGATTGATGTACATAGCACATCGCATTGGATTTACTTCTTGGTGTTGGATTTTCATGTGATTTCTGGTTTTGAGGACCGTGGGATTTTTAAGAAAAGATGCACTATTTGAAAACCCGGTTCCTCGTGATATGATATTTTGGTGCGTCTACCACGCGTTTTCTCGGTGCTGAGACGTGTGCTTGAAACCCGATTCGAGGAGATGGACGATTCATTTGCGGGTTCGTGGTGGACCCGGTATGGTTCCCCAGGGCGAGAAATGTTTTTCGTGGAGTAGACGATGAGCCTGGCAGGGTGGCGAGTACCTACCGGTGATTGGTTGGACCTGGCGGTTATCCGGAGGATACTGACTAGAGTCGAGAGATGGATGCGGGATGATCCGTACTGCCGGGGCCGAGGGCCGATACCGCAAACGGAGCCCGTGGGCTGATCCGGACTGACGGAGCCCGATATATGAGGATTTGCGTGTCGATGCTGGACACGAGTATTTTATGATATTTTGGGTGCCGATGTTGGGCACTCGTGATTTCTCAGAGATTCACAGGATTTGAGGGCCGATGGGTGTGCCGGCTCCTGAGTTATTTGGGATTTGGGTGCAGTTGTGGGCACCGATTGTTTTCCATGTTGATATTTCGTGTAGATGTTCTTTATCCCATGCTCAGCATTGATTACCATATATCTCATCCTGTAGTTATTTTACCTGACAGAGCATCTGCATGATTATTGCACATACTGCTTATCACGCATTGATATCATCTGCTGGCATTTGTTAGAGTAGCGCAATACGTGCTTGCCCGCGATTACCTTTATATGTTATCTCTATTCACGAGTTGGCAACTCACCCCCGTTATGCCACAGTATTTACAGGTTGCCCTCAGCATAGTCGCGGCAGGCTGTCTTTTGCATCTTTTAGCTACAGATACCACTACAGTTGCGGCGAGAGCAGTTTTGCATTTAGGTGGGTTCTGGTATCTGATTACTTTTATTGTATCCCTTTTTGTATCTAGTACTCTCCATCTACCATTTATGTACTGGACTTAGATACTGTGTGAGGACGATGATGTATATTTTGTATTCTGGTGTCGAGCTCGTGGGAGCCGACTGTTTTTATATGCAGTTTATATTCTGTGATGTTTACTATTTGCTCATTCTTCGCCACGGCGTCGTATATTACTCTTGTGATGATGGTTTCCGCCGTTGAGCGTGATTGCTCCCGTTTGGGAATGTTTTGTTTCATTATAGCTCATTTTTACTCATATCCTCTTTTATACCCGGTCTCAGGGCTACTTTTACAAAGGAAATGCTGCCAAAATTATTTAAATGATTAAGTAACTTTAAAAGAACTTATTGAACTAATTAATGTTTTCTAAATGTTTTAACTAAATGTTTTCAACACTCACTATTTTTAAATGGTTTTGATTTCTGGGTTCGGCTTACTTAGTCGCGTTACGCCTGTAGACGTAGCGTGGTTAAGTGCCGGTCACGAGTCGAAATATTCGGGTCGTGACATATGTGGTGATTAGTTGGAACCATGACCAAGTTAAGTATGTTTTGGTGTTAGTAAGTTGCTGGAGTATTGTTAGGGCCTTATTAACCTAGCTTAACCCCCCCCCATTGCACTAAAATACTACCAGATCCCTATTTGATTCAAATTCATCATTTTTAAGAAAAAATTGAGTTTCTGTAAACTACTATCGACCCGTTGAGTTCAGATTAATTTTGAGAGGACTGCAGTATGTTGGTTAGGTGCTGATCCCCCAGGTAGAACCCGACCCCCTAATTCCGTACAGTGGCCGCCGAAAAATTCGATCTGGCCGCAATTTGCGGCCAGATGGGTAGGGTTTGGGTTGGGGTTTGGTCCTATAGGTGTCTGCTGCAACCCTTAGACTCATGGAATGTGTAATTTTAATTGATTCTTGCTGCATAAAAATTTGGGGCTAAATACCTGTTTTTTCGTATTTTTAAACCTTCGCGACACGCGTGATACGCGTGTGGGTTTGGGGTTTCTGCGTATCGCGACGCGTTAGGGTAGTTTCAGGCGCGTGATCACACGTTTTAGCGTATCGCGCACACGCGCGATTGGTTTGCGACACGGGTTTCTAGTTTGACCGTAATATCACGTTTTTATGGATTTGAGCTTATGTGTGATATATATTGTATGATTCTAGGTTCGCAGGCGAGTGAGACGGACGCTGCGAAGAAGGAGAAGCAAGTCGTCGGCTACACTTAGCGCGAGACTTCGGTGAGTAGATTTAACATCTACGGGGATATCGTCCGCATGGCGTTCTACGTCAGGGCTGATAGGACCTTATAACTACCTTTACATACATTGACTGTTCATGGATACTATTTAGTGCATACTGCATTCCCTGCTATATGTATATAAACACTAGAATTGATAGAACACCGCACTCTTACTGACATTTCATGTTGCACGAGCACTACCCTGTATGTTACACACACCGTTACAATTGCCATGATATTCATACTTGATGCATGTATCACACCGGATCATTATGCTGTAGCTCATCTTTTATGTGACTTGACATGATATTCATACTTGATGCACATATCACATCACCTTTACATGCATACTGGTTGGGATTACATGTGAATTCTGGATTTGGGAACCGTGGCCTTTTCAAATATGTAATCATTTAAAAACCTGGTTCCCTTGATATGATATTTCGGTGCGCCCACCCTGTGTTTTCTCGGTGCTAGAGTGGCATATTGAGATAGGGCTGACCCGGACTGACGGATGCCCGATATATTGAGAGAGGGCTGACCCGGACTGACGGATGCCCGATATACTGAGAGAGGGCTGACCCGGACTGACGGATGACCGATATACTGAGAGAGGGATGACCCGGACTGACGAATGCCAGATATATTGAGAGAGGGCTGACCCGGACTGACGGATGCCCGATAGAGGAGGATTTGCGTGTCGATGCTAGACACGGTATTTATGATATTTGGGTGCCGATGTTGGGCACTCGTGATTCTAAAAGGTGTACAGGATTTGAGGGCCGATGGGAGTGCCGGCGTCTGGGTTGTTGGGATTTGCGGTATATATATATATTTATTCCACCTTGACATTCCGTGTAGACGTTATATTCCCATGCTCAGCATTCATGATTGCATCTCATCCTGTAGTTATATCACCTGATAGAGGACTTGCGTGATTATTGTACATACTGCTTACCTCGCATTGATATCATCTGCTGGCATATGTTAGAGTAGCGCAGTATGTGCATGCTCGCGATTACCTTTATATGTTATTTCTATTCACGAGTTGGCAACTCACCCCCGTTGTGCCACAGTATTTGCAGGTTGCCCTTCAGAGTATTCGCGGCAGGCTGCCTTTTGCATCTTTTGGCTACGGATACCACTACAGTTGGTGTGAGAGCTGTTTTGCATTCTAGGTGGGTTGTGGTATCTGATTACTTTTATTGTACTCCTTTTGTATCTAGTATTCTCCATCTACCATTTATGTACTGGACTTAGATACTGTGTGAGGACGATGATGTATATTTTGTATTCTGGTGTCAAGCTCGTGGGAGCCGACTGTTTTTACATGCAGTTTATATTCTGTGATGTTTACTTATTGCTCATTCTTCGCTACGGCGTCGTATATTACTCTTGTGATGATGGTTTCCGCCGTTGGGCGTGATTGCTCCCGTTTGGGAATGTTTTGTTTCATTATATCTCATTTTCACTCATATCCTCTTTTATACCCGGTCTCGGGGCTACTTTTACAAAGGAAATACTGCCAAAATTATTTAAATGATTAAGTAACTCTAAAAGAACTTATTGAATTATTTAAGGTTTTCTAAATGCTTTAACTAAATGCTTTCAACACTCACTATTTTAAATGGTTTTGATTTCTGGGTTCGGCTTACTTAGTCGCGTTACGCCTGTAGACGTAGCGTGGCTAAGTGCCGGTCACGAGTCGAAATATTTGGGTCGTGACAATTTTCTTCCGAGCCTATTCTCCGTTTTCATCAAGGCTCGACACCTCAGCCCAGCTCTTCTAGTCCACCGAAAACGATCCCCACTCCTATTCTTAGATCGTTTCCACCTACACGATCTTCTCCAATGTTGGACCCCGACCTTATTGCTCAAGTTCCTTACCCGAATCGGTTAAGGGGAAACAAACTAAGTCCGCAAATAGAGAAGATCACTGAAATCTTGAAACAAGTTAACATCAACATCCCTCTTCTAGATGCAATCCAACAAGTCCCCGCTTATGCGAAAACTCTTAAGGACTTGTGCATTAGAAAGAGGAAGACTCAAGTGCCCAAGAAGATATTCATGGCAAAGACAGTAGACACAGCCTTTCCCCAACAATTACCGAGGAAACGTGAGGATCCTGGCTATCCTACTATTTCCATTTCTATCGGGGAGAAACACATTGACCGTGCTTTACTTGACCTTAGCGCTAGTGTTAACTTGCTTCCATATTCAGTCTATGAGCAACTAGGTATCGGAGTGTTAAGGCCCTCGAGCATAACTCTCCAGATGGCTAACCGATCAATCACCAAATCTAGGGGTGAACTAGAGGATGTGTTGATAAAAATCGGGGAATTCGTATTCCCTATGGACTTTATTGTTCTTGATACACAGCCTGTAGCGAACCCACGGAACCAAATTCCGGTGATTCTTGGTCGCCCCTTTTTGGCTACTTCCAACACTGTAATCAACAGTAGAAATGGCTCTATGAACCTATCTTTCGGGAATAGGTCAATTGAGCTGATCATTTACAAGTTGGGAAGTCAACCCTCCGATCCTCATGCTCGAGTATGTTCTGTCGAAATAATGGATGTCGACAGCAGCGAATTTGATGATCCTCATGATACTGATCTTGACTCGTTTCATATGTTGTTGTTTGACCCAACTATGTATCATACACATACGGACTCTTCCACCGAGTTGTCCAGGTCAACAACTAACACTGATTATGAACCGTTTTTGGAGTCTGAAGATCACCCCGCGCTTTGTGATGACATTATTCTTTGGGGTAGTGATGAGACTTTTGAGGAGATCTTCGCTGATGAACTCGCATTTTTGAAAAGCACGGGTGTTGAGATGAATCCACATCAAAACAATGAAATTGAACCTCCACCCCTTCTTCTGGACTGTAAAAAGGATGCGAGCAATCTATCACATTCACTGCATCGTCTCTTCAAAATGAGACGCAAAAACATTCTATTCCACCACTTACCTTTTCCCCACTTCTTCTTCCACCAACCGATGCACTACATTGATAAAATTATCGAATGTTGGTGTTAACTTTCGGTCTTTGCAAAGCTTGGTATCGACCAATAATTTTTACCCCCTCTTGTGATTTTCAAAGCTTAACATGTTTTAACTCAAGTTTTGGGGGGTGTAATCTGTCTCCTGAAAAGAAAATTTTTACACAAAATGATGAGCCAAAAATAAGTTTGGGGGAGTATTTTCACGATCATATTTATTGCCCCCGTTAATAAATTTCCTCCCAAGCTTACAGGTTTTCGAGATTTAGCGGAAGGCAACAGTGAGGACACTGTTAAAAACAAGTTTGGGGGAGGTTTGTGCTTATTTTTCGCATCATTTGCATATCACTTTGCATAAGCACAAAACATTTAAAACCTATAAAAAATTTGAAAAAAAAATTTTTTTTTGTACATAAATAAGATAATAAAAGATTAGATAGTGAAAAATTACATCCAAAAGATTGGAAAAATTTAAGAAAACCTAGAAAATTAGAAGTTTTCTTAAACGAACTAGTAATAAGTAGTTATGAGCCGTTGTCCCAAGGGTTAGTAAGATGAAAGAAGTCACTAATCGGAGGATAAAAATAAGTCTGAAAAATAGTTCATATTCTGGAAGCTAAACATTTTGAACGTTGATACCCTACTATACGCACTTACACAGGTCTTGAAACTCGGGATAGTAGAGTATACCTTGAAATGCTCTTGTCTAAAAGCCAAAGTATGAAGGAAATAAAAAAAAATGAAGAAAATATAAAATGGTGAGAAAAATGAACACTGGTTTTGTTATCGCCAAGGCAGCAATAAAAAATATAGCGAGGGTGCTTCATCACCTAATGCCTTGACCAACTGGTCTGGGAGTCACTGCTAAGCCTTAGGTGGTGCAAGACGAGGAAAATGAAAATACACCTAATAAGAAAGCACATGAGTAATCGGTCGGTTAGTACCTCAAGAAGTATTAATGGTCGCATGAAAGTGTGTGAGCAAATTCATCTAAATATTAATTAATTAAAAAGTACTGAGACGGATGGACATGAGTATGATAGCTTGAATTGAATTCTCCGGGTGTAGGAATGTCTATTACACACACGTAGGGTTATATGATCGATGTTTAGAAGAAAGATAGGAATGAAGAATAAAGACGATGTTTTATTGAGGGATGATGTGATTTCTGACAACTTTTCATGACTATTAAGATAGAGCTCATGACAACCGAAAAGCTAGTATAGTTGGAAACTCTAATTTTCAAAGTCTTTCTTTTACAATTCTTATCTTTAAATGTAACTTTCACGGTCTTCCTTTTATTGTGGGATTTTGTGGGTGCAATCCGCTGAAAACCCTCAGGATACAACACTCCTCCTACTAGGGACACCTAGAGGTTTAAAGGCTTATTGCACGTGCTCAGTGCAATCGTGTTGCCTACGAAAGTGTGCTAGTTAGTTTTTATTTTTCTTATATTTTTCTCCTTCTCATTTTAATAAAACAGTTTGCTCGAGACAACCAAAAATATGTTTGGGGAATTTGATCAGTCGAAAATACTGCATTTTTAACACATCAATTTCCCTACCATTTACATTCATCTAAAGGTGTTCGGTATGAATATAGCACATATTAGCAAAACATCTGTAAAATACCAAATAACTTGTGTTATACTTTATAACCGACACTTTGAGGGAAATTGAGTGTTTATCATTGCATGCATTATCTTTGTATAGCGCAACACTTGTCTCGAGAATCTGTGCAGGAAATTCCAGGAAAAGAGCCGAAATAGCTAACAGTGCTAATAAAAATACGCCAAGTCCAAGACTTGTGATCTGGCAGTGAACAAGAAATATTTATGAGATTCCACACATCAGAAAAGTGCCACAAGGATAGAACAAGATCAACCAGGAAATTTCAGACACCAAGGCCATCAATGGGCCGCGGATCCGCGGCCGTAGGGCCCTATTGGCGGCGGATCCGCGGCGTATTGGTGACGTCATCGCTTCACATTTCTCCGCGTGCTTTCTCATAATGGCCAATGCTTCCAGAAGACTCCAGATGACCACATGGCTTCTTCCAGAAGGCTTTTCATAACAAACTCACTCTAGAAGCCTCCTTGTAACAACCTCATTCTAGAATATTCCCTCCAACAAACTTCTTCTAGAAGATTCTTTCTAACAACCTATTTTGGAGGGAAAATTCAAATGAGGTGGTTCATTTTGGAGGGAAAATTCAAATGAGGTGGTTCATTTTGGAGGGAAAAGTGGTTCATTTTGGAGGGAAATTTGAATTTGAATTGAAAAGGAGAAGGGGTTATAAAAAGAGATCTAGATCTAGGGTTTTGGGTTGTTGAATAGTTGTTGAAAGTGGAGGGAAAATTGTAGATCCAAATAAAATTCAAATCAAATTGAGTGACACAATTTGATCAATTCAAGATCTCCGAGTACAATTCAAGCAAGAAGCCTTCAACTTTTTAGAAGCGACACCGATCTTCAACCGAGCAAGTGATCCAAGACGATCCGCGACACACGGAGACGATGTTAGTGTATATGCCCTAGAGGCCATTACTGTATCATACTAGTTTGTATATTACTTAATGGAAGCTTGGGATATTCACCTTGTATAAACAATCTTGCTCAATATAGTAGTATGCTACTTGGTTTGTTTCTACTTCAATGTGTACATGTGTTTATTTTGCGATATCACCTATACGCATTAGTGGAGCCCTTAGGATCTTTGCTTGATTACCAGCGTTATGATGGCAGTCACACTAGTGGGGGCTGGGTAATCTATAAGCACATCCTTATACAGGTCCCTAGTCGCAGGACTATCGAGACAGGGCATCGATACTCCGGAGTAGACTAGCGTATGCGCTTCTCATCCCAGTGTGGGAGATGGTCTGTCCCACAGCCATCAGTACGTCGTACTGGAGATAGTATACGGGTGCTCGTTAGGTTACGAGTACACTGGACAGGACTCGTCGGGAACTGACAGGTTGGTATTATACCTATCGTCAGTTATCAGTTCCCAGGTGACATGAGTACAGCTTAGTCCTCTGACTTGACACTGGCACTTCGCCTCGAGTGTGTTCCCACTGCACTTTGATCACTACCCTACCACGGCTCAAAGGAGTCGTGCAAACAGGTAGTGGTTAGGTGCCGTCCCGAAGCACTTGGAGGCAGTGACGGTTAGACAGGATTCGTCTCTCCCGGTATTGGGGGTTGACATCGCGCTGTGTCTAGGAGAGCCATTACACAAGTAGTCCCTGGCCAGGGCAAGCGAGATATACTGGTAGGCTTCCAGTGTTATCTCAGGCTGTTTTGGGCTTCACTCCGACACGACTTGTACCGCTATTGGGGGACTGACGTTTTACCGCCCCCTAGGCCCGACATGCGATGTATCAGACGAACATACCGGACTGTACGGAGAATGTCACATTCAGACTCAGTAGGAGTTCAGATGGGGTTCACCTCGTCAGCCTTCTTGTCGGCATCTACCTGGGGACCGTTACGCACAGCTAGTGCCGCTTGCGGTCTGTGGTTAAACCCACTGCCAGCGTAGTGTCGAGTCTTTAGAGTCCCACACAGAGGGTATTCGCCTCTGGGCAAAACAGAGTAGAGTTCGCATGGTTTTGCGACAGGGTTCGTTCTCATCCGCGCACTTATGCACGTTTTGGAGTCCGGACGGATTATACTGGCAGGCTCTGGTTTGAGCCAGATACTGGTATATGTTTTGGGGTTGCTTTTATATCTCGGTATTCTTGTTCCTCGGAACGAGAATGCAGGTGTGTATGCACAGTTGCTTGAGGCGGAGGATGAGGTTTTTCATTAGGGTTTCGGAACGGGTGCGTTTGCATAGTTGACAGTCGTCATTTTCCAAACCCTAATGAATTAGTGAGATATCTATTAATAATAGTAATTAAATGAAATTATGTTATGGTAGGTTTTGTTGACTTGTTGACCATGGTTGACTTGTTGACCATGGTTGAATGTTGACCACCATCATGCTTTGAAAGATACTCCTTGATTCATGCTTACATTCATTTAATGAAGCATGATAGTGGTCATTCCAAAACTACCATCAACTATTCTCATTTTGAATTATTATTATTAAGATAATTCTTTTTCTTTTTGATATGGTTGCAAAAAGAAAAAGAGAGCTCATTCTATCATAATCATTCTCTCTCCTCACTTCATCTTCTTCTTCCTCTAGCCAAAGGAGAATCCTTTTCATGTGTTGAGAATCCCTCTCCTTAAAAGAAAAGCACCCCTTAGACACTCTCTACTCACTCTAGGATCAAGGGTTTAGCAAGCCGGAGATTCTAGTTCACTCAAAGTTCGAGAAAGAGCCCGAAGGTTGAACCCTCAGGTGGATCCATCTTCGACGGAAGAAGGCGACGAGAAGAGAACCATCAACCTCTACAAGGTTTCAAGAAGAAGGAGTTCAAGTTTAGGTATAACCATTTTTCCGAGTAGCTAACTCTCTTTAGCAAGTTTGCTAGTTTAGTTTAGAAAAGATCCCGACTTTGCTTAGTCCATGTTGCCCCATGCGCCAAAATTTGATTTTTTTATACCGTTTCCGCCTCGCCGTAAGAACCGGGGGTCGCAACGTGGACTTACAGTGGTATCAGAGCCTAACTAAACTTAAACTAGTTTGGTAGTGAAGTGTAACGAAGTTCGGAAACGAAAAATCGCAAAACCGGAAAAACCAAAACCCTAAGTTTCTGTTAAAATTTTTTCTGGTCAAAACAAGATTTGTTATACACCTAAATTCGGCTCAGGGTTTTGTGTGAACACCCAAGAAAAACGATCCCCTGATTCATTCAAACCGCCGCGGTTCCGCGGCATGAGGTAGGTATTTGCCGCGGAACCGCCGCCGTTTGTTGTCCTCTCGTCATCGTTTTTCGTGCAGTGTGTCTCTGTGTTGGTTTTGGGATTTTTAAGATATATTATATGTGCCCAGATTTTCCAGAACAGAAATTTACTTTTGGGGTCCTATAATTCCGTATTTTTTCCGAACTTCACTGCACTTTGACTATGTTGGTTATATCTGTGATGTTTGCATGTATTGAACGTCGGCTAATCGCTATAAGTCGATTGGTCGGGGTTATACATGATCTGTGTTTGATATTGGATTGTGTATATGAATCTGTTGGACTGTCGCGGGTGAATAGCCGGGGTGGATGTGAGATGAGCTTTTTGTTTTTCTTCCATTCATTTGTAAATGTAAATTGATGTAATATTATTATTTGTATGGCCGCACAACCGGGTCGGGGTTGTAGCCGTCATTGTATAATTCTTTTTACTGTTTTTGCTCCTAGGATAGACCCATGGAGGGGTGCACAAACTGCCAAGTACTTGGCGGGTAGTTTGCCGCACCCGTAGGGGTCTTGGGTGGGGTATTTGGCTATTCACCGCGACCGTGTAATCCGCTTTTCGTTGCAGGCTCGAAAGGATTGCGGATTGCTAGTATATCGAATGTATTCATCTGTGATCTGTAATGTCTATCATTGCTTTCTATTTAGGCGTTGCTTATGTTTTACAGCCGCGCTAGCCCAGCCCCCGCTCTGTTGTTAGTTAAGTAACCTAACGAGTGATGACGGGACCCCGTGGCGAATGCGAATGGCATAAGCGTACGTCATATTTTGGTTGTTTTCTGCAATGGTAGGATTAAATGATGGGACGCATTAAAAGAACTAATGCAAGAATATCACGCATTAAAAGAACTAATGCAAGATAATAAACCAAGTTAAAGTCGTTGGAACACTTTCGAAAAACCACTCGGTTCTTTTCAAAACTAACTTTTAAATGCGGAGCTTGAGCCACTCCTTCTAAAAGCTATCTCGTTCCATCGATTATATCAAGTTCACTACGTTCACGGTTTTACCAAAACCATTCGTAGCCCTCCGTCGTTTCACATAAATAGTCAATAGTATTCAAGCTGTGTTTGTTGGCCAAAGTCAAGGCATAGTGATTGGTAGCTATTGGATATTCATGTGCAGCATAGATAGATGCGTTGATTTGGAACAGTCGTACTGCCTTGTTGGCCAAAGTCAAGGGTATGTACGGGTGGATTCAAATTAACCTGGAGAACGACGGGAAGAACTTGACATGTGACTTATGATTTGTTGGCCAAAGTCAAGATCATAAGAGCATGGGGCAAAAATCCACATCGGGAGTTTCATAAGTACTGAAACTTGCTAGATTTGCATACCATTTGGAGTGTGATGATTATGGTAGGATTCCTTCATTTTCGTCACGCGATGATATTTGGATCCCGATCCTACTGTGAGTATATGCTACTCCTCGGGAAATTTCTCACTAAACGATCAATGCTATAAACCTAGTAGGTGCCTAGAAAGGTGTTAGCGGGGCTACGCCCCCAGGGAAAAGAGGTTCTTAAATTAAGGAACTTCGCGAAAGCGTTGGAAAACCTCCCTCGAAGTACCGACACTGGCCTGGCTGAACGGTTAAGCAAGTATTGTACGGTGGGATTGATCCCGACTAATTCTTCCTTTGTGGTTTGAGGAGGGATTCGAGAGACAGTGGGAGCCATCCTGTTTAGACAAATTAAAAACCATTCTAAACTTGCAAGAGCATCGTGCTAAGTGTTTCTTCTCTCCCCCTGCAGCGACCAAATCGAAATGACTGGACTTAAGTTACTTCTAGATAAAAACATACTGACAGGGCCAAACTACAAAGATTGGCTCAGGAATGTCAAATTGGCAATCACTTACGACAAGCTGGGGTATCTTCTTACCACCAAAGCTCCCCCCGTCCTAGGTCCCACCTCCAGCGTCGCGGATAAGGAAATCCGTAAGACTTGGGAGATTGATTGCGCGAAGGCCAGGTGCCTCGTGCTTGCCTCTATGGACAACGAACATCAGAGGAGGCATGAGAATATGGACCTCGAGTCCATATTTCTCCATACAAAAGAACTGTATGGAGAGCAGTCTCGTATCGCAAGATACGAAGTGTCGAAGAAGTTATTTTCGACAAAGTTGGCCATCGGATCATCGGTAGCGGACCACGTGCTTAAGATGATTGGCTACACTGAGGAGCTCGCGGAACTTGGGACCACGTTGGACAGTGAACTCTATACAGATTTAATTCTCCAGTCCCTTCCATCCACTTACGCCCAGTTTATACTGAACTTCAACTTACAAGAAAAGGAAGTTGAACTTTCAGAACTCCTCAACCTGCTGAGGAGCGCAGAGGGCATCCTACAGAAGGGTAGGGAAACCCCCGCTTTGTTTGTAGGAGGATCTTCTTCCTTTAGGTCCAAGGCGAAAGCCAAGGGAAAGAGGAAGAAAGCCCCCGCCAAACCAAGAGGCGGTGTTAGTAAAGTGGGTACGAAGGGAAAGGAAAAGGCAACAAAGATTGCGGGGAAGCTTGTTGGAAAGGAAGAGTGCTTCTATTGTCATAAGAGTGGACACTGGAAGAAAGATTGCAGGGCTTGGAAAACCAGGACACAGGAACTGAAGCAGGTTGCGGCTTCAGCTTCAGGTGTGTATGTTATTGAAAACTGTCTTTCTATAAACTCTACTTCCTGGGTATTGGATACCGGATCAGGATCTCATATCTGTAATTCTTTGCAGGCGTTGAGAAACCGTAGGGTTTTGAAGGCAGGTGACATGACCCTCAGAGTTGCGAACGGAGCTAGCATGGATGCTAAAGCCGTGGGGGACTATCACCTGGGAATGTCAGATGGGCATGTTTTGGTTTTGCGTAATTGCTTTTTTGTACCCAACGCAACTTGTAATATCATTTCTGTATCTTTGGTTTCTAAAGAAGGTTATGAATTTGCGTTTGTAAGTAATGTTGTAAACATTCACCTTAATCAAGTTCTGATTGGGTCAGGTACACTGAGCAATGGTATATACGTATTAAACCAACCACAGATTTTCAATGTCCAGAATACACACAAAAGAAAGTCTCCAGATATCAATCAGACTTTCTTATAGCATTGTAGACTGGGTCACATCAATGAGAGAAGGTTGACTAAGTTACATACAGAAGGATATTTGGATCCGTTCGAATATCAATCATATGCCACTTGTCAATCCTGTCTCAAAGGAAAGATGACAAAGACTCCGTTCACTGGACACGGAGTAAGAGCGAGCGAGCTCTTGGGACTCGTACACAGTGACGTGTGCGGTCCAATGTCTACACATGCGCGAAGCGGTTATTCTTACTTCATTACTTTTACGGATGATTTTTCAAGATACGGTTATGTCTTCTTAATGAAACATAAGTCCGAAGCTTTTGAAAAATTCCAGGAATTTAAGAATGAAGTAGAAAAACAAACCGGCAAAAGTATCAAGATTCTAAGATCGGATCGAGGTGGAGAATACTTAAGTGCCGAGTTCCTGAATTATTTAAAAGAGAACGGGATTCTCTCTCAGCTCACTCCTCCATGCACTCCGCAGCACAACGGTGTATCGGAGAGACGGAACCGAACCCTATTGGATATGGTACGGTCCATGATGAGTAACGCTGAGTTACCGCGATCATTCTGGGGGTATGCACTAGAATCAGCTGCGTACCTATTGAACCGAGTTCCTACCAAAACTGTGCCTACTACACCATATGAGATGTGGTGTGGGAAGAGGCCCCATCTCAGTCATATTAAGACTTGGGGATGTCCAGCTTTTGTTAAAAAGCAGCATGCGGACAAGCTCGAGGCACGCTCAGTACAGTGTAAGTTCGTGGGATATCCAAAGAACTCCAAGGGATATTTCTTCTACTGTGAAGAGGAACAAAAAGTTCTTGTTTCTCGTCATGCCTACTTCTTGGAAACTGAGTTTTTGGAAAACCAGATAAGTGGGAGCACAGTAGAACTGGAAGAAATTCCAGAACCACGGGCTATTACTGAAAGCTTAGTGGAACCAGAGGGTTCAAATGAACAGGACATTCCTACGCCGCTCCGCAGAAGTAGTAGGCAGTCTCATCCGCCCGAGAGATACTACAGTTTTCTCATAGACGGGGATAGAGAGGATTGCGTCATAGATTATGATGAGCCTACTAGCTTCCAACAGGCCGTTCAGAGCGTTGACTCGGTAAAATGGCTGGATGCAATGCGGACCGAAATGGAGTCCATGTACACCAACAAAGTATGGACGTTGGACATTGCTCCAGACGGGGTAAAACCCGTAGGATGCAAGTGGATCTTCAAAAGGAAGATTGGTGTAGATGGACAGGTTGAGACCTACAAAGCTAGACTTGTAGCAAAGGGTTTCCGTCAAAGACCTGGCTTGGACTATGACGAAACCTTTTCTCCAGTGGCTATGCTGAAATCCATTCGGATCCTTCTTGCCATTGCTGCCTTCCACGATTATGAGATTTGGCAGATGGACGTAAAAACCGCTTTTCTAAATGGAAATTTAGAGGAGTGTGTCTATATGGATCAGCCAGAGGGTTTCATTCAGAGTGGGAGCAGCGGAAAGGTGTGCAAGTTGCTTAAGTCCATCTATGGACTAAAGCAGGCATCGCGGAGTTGGAACATCTGTTTTGATGAGACGGTCAAGGAATTTGGCTTTATCAAAAATCCAGATGAACCATGCATCTATAGTAGATTTGTGCGAGAACTGTAGTATTCCTCGTTTTATACGTGGATGACATTCTCTTAATAGGAAATGACATTCCTATGCTACAATCTGTCAAGGGTTTCTTGTCACAAAGCTTCTCCATGAAAGACCTGGGTGATGCCTCATACATCCTGGGGATCCGGATCCATCGTGATAGATCCAAGAGGATATTAGGACTTTCACAGTCCAGGTACATCGACACCGTACTGAAAAGATTCAGTATGGAAGATTCCAAGGGCGGTAACCTACCAGCTTGTCACGGGATCACCCTCTCTAAAGAGATGTCTCCTAAGACTGATTTGGAGAGGGATCGCATGTCTATTATACCCTACGCTTCTGCGGTAGGCTCTATAATGTATGCGATGGTGTGTACCAGACCGGATGTAGCTTATGCACTGAGTGTGGTAAGCAGGTATCAGTCAAACCCTGAGGAGAAACACTGGATAGCAGTAAAGAACATTCTCAAGTACCTGAGAAGGACTAAGGAGATGTTCTTGGTGTATGGCGGAAAAGACCTCCAGATCGAGGCCTTTGCTGACTCCAGCTTCCAGAGTGACAAGGATGATTCCAAGTCCATGTCGGGTTTTGTCTTTACCCTCAATGGAGGGGCGGTGTGTTGGAAGAGTTCCAAACAGGAAACCGTTGCAGACTCGACTATGGAAGCGGAATACATCGCTGCATCTGATGCCGCAAAAGAAGCTGTCTGGATGAGAAAGTTCTTGAAAGAACTTCAGGTGGTTCCGTCCATTGTTGACCCAATACCTCTGTATTGCGACAACAACGGGGCTATAGCTTTAGCAAAGGAACCCAGGTCCCATCAGAGATCCAGGCACATCTTGAGGCGGTATCACCTGATCAGGGAGATCGTGGATCGCAAGGAGATCGAGGTTCGGAGGGTTGCTTCAGAAGAAAACACTGCAGATCCATTCACCAAGGCCCTACCCCAGACTCAGTTCGAGCGGCTGATCGAGATGATAGGTCTTCGATACGCCAGTACATGGCCTTAGTGCAAGTGGGAGATTGTTAGTGTATATGCCCTAGAGGCCATTACTGTATCATACTAGTTTGTATATTACTTAATGGAAGCTTGGGATATTCACCTTGTATAAACAATCTTGCTCAATATAGTAGTATGCTACTTGGTTTATTTCTACTTCAATGTGTACATGTGTTTATTTTGCGATATCACCTATACGCATTAGTGGAGCCCTTAGGATCTTTGCTTGATTACCAGCGTTGTGATGGCAGTCACACTAGTGGGGGCTGGGTAATCTATAAGCACATCCTTATACAGGTCCCTAGTCGCAGGACTATCAAGACAGGGCATCGATACTCCAGAGTAGACTAGCGTATGCGCTTCTCATCCCAGTGTGGGAGATGGTCTGTCCCACAGCCATCAGTACGTCGTACTGGAGATAGTATACGGGTGCTCGTTAGGTTACGAGTACACTGGACAGGACTCGTCGGGAACTGACAGGTTGGTATTATACCTATCGTCAGTTATCAGTTCCCAGGTGACATGAGTACAGCTTAGTCCGCTGACTTGACACTGGCACTTCTCCTCGAGTGTGTTCCCACTGCACTTTGATCACTACCCTACCACGGCTCAAAGGAGTCGTGCAAACAGGTAGTGGTTGGGTGCAGTCCCGAAGCACTTGGAGGCAGTGACGGTTAGACAGGATTCGTCTCTCCCGGTATTGGGGGTTGACATCGCGCTGTGTCTAGGAGAGCCATTACACAAGTAGTCCCTGGCCAGGGCAAGCGAGATATACTGGTAGGCTTCCAGTGTTATCTCAGGCTGTTTTGGGCTTCACTCCGACACGACTTGTACCGCTATTGGGGGACTGACGTTTTACCGCCCCCTAGGCCCGACATGCGATGTATCAGACGAACAGACCGGACTGTACGGAGAATGTCACATTCAGACTCAGTAGGAGTTCAGATGGGGTTCACCTCGTCAGCCTTCTTGTCGGCATCTACCTGGGGACCGTTACGCACAGCTAGTGCCGCTTGCGGTCTGTGGTTAAACCCACTGCCAGCGTAGTTTCGAGTCTTTAGAGTCCCACACAGAGGGTATTCGCCTCTGGGCAAAACAGAGTAGAGTTCGCATGGTTTTGCGACAGGGTTCGTTCTCATCCGCGCACTTGTGCACGTTTTGGAGTCCGGACGGATTATACTGGCAGGCTCTGGTTTGAGCCAGATACTGGTATATGTTTTGGGGTTGCTTTTATATCTCGGTATTCTTGTTCCTCGGAACGAGAATGCAGGTGTGTATGCACAGTTGCTTGAGGCGGAGGATGAGGTTTTTCATTAGGGTTTCGGAACGGGTGCGTTTGCACAGTTGACAGTCGTCATTTTCCAAACCCTAATGAATTAGTGAGATATCTATTAATAATAGTAATTAAATGAAATTATGTTATGGTAGGTTTTGTTGACTTGTTGACCATGGTTGACTTGTTGACCATGGTTGAATGTTGACCACCATCATGCTTTGAAAGATACTCCTTGATTCATGCATACATTCATTTAATGAAGCATGATAGTGGTCATTCCAAAACTACCATCAACTATTCTCATTTTGAATTATTATTATTAAGATAATTCTTTTTCTTTTTGATATGGTTGCAAAAAGAAAAAGAGAGCTCATTCTATCATAATCATTCTCTCTCCTCACTTCATCTTCTTCTTCCTCTAGCCAAAGGAGAATCCTTCTCATGTGTTGAGAATCCCTCTCCTTAAAAGAAAAGCACCCCTTAGACACTCTCTACTCACTCTAGGATCAAGGGTTTAGCAAGCCGGAGATTCTAGTTCACTCAAAGTTCGAGAAAGAGCCCAAAGGTTGAACCCTCAGGTGGATCCATCTTCGACGGAAGAAGGCGACGAGAAGAGAACCATCAACCTCTACAAGGTTTCAAGAAGAAGGAGTTCAAGTTTAGGTATAACCATTTTTCCGAGTAGCTAACTCTCTTTAGCAAGTTTGCTAGTTTAGTTTAGAAAAGATCCCGACTTTGCTTAGTCCATGTTGCCCCATGCGCCAAAATTTGATTTTTTTATACCGTTTCCGCCTCCCCGTAAGAACCGGGGGTCGCAACGTGGACTTACAGACGATACGAAGCTAATTCGACAATCGAGTTCTTTTCTCAATTCTTGTATTTCTTGAGCAAATTGTAACGGAATTGATGAATAATAAAAGGTGAAATTTCTATAACTTGCATTCTTTACATTCTTGCATTGTGATGAGATCTCAATTCTTGATTGTTTTCTTTGTTATGATGCTTGAGTAAAAACTCCGCTCGTTGAGGGATCGAGAAAATTGATAGTTGATGATGATTAGATTCTTGTACGATTCTTAAGTCCTATGAGTTTTGTAAACTCTAGTAAATTGAATCATCGACGACCTAGTTTCGAGCGAGATGCTTTCTTGAATATTTTCGCTCTTAATTAGTGATCAACGATCGATGTTTGAATTTCCTAGAGGTTAGAATGTGAATGAAAATCAACGAAAGGACAAGGGATAGATGATGAAACCCTAGTTTCCGCAAGAGATCCTTAATTCTCGTTGATCGTCATCGATCTAGCAACAAATCATCAAAGGATAAGAATACGTAATCACAAGTCTTCATCCTCACTATCGATTTGATCGATTCCTACGAGCCTCATTACAAATCTTGATAACTAACTCAATTGGATGATTCTTGATTCTTGATTTTGAGTATTCTTGATATTAGATCTAGATTTTGATAATTCTTGAAATTCACTTTTAAATCTTGAATTGATTTCTCTTTTCTTTTCTCTTTAATTTTCAATTCATCTAAAACAAATACGAGCAAATCTCACTTTTCCTGTGGACGATCCGCACTCGCTAACGAACCTACAATTGGCACCGTTATTGATTGCGGTTTACAAATTTCTTTGGTTGTGATTTCTATACATTTTCTACCTGCACACCGAGAAGCATTCAATCAGCCATCAATCATGAACTCGTAGGATGAAGAAAAATCATCAAGTCACTCAAGTAAGGAATGGCTACTAGCATTTTTCAACCATGCATCAATAGTGCATCCATAAATGATCAACAATAAATGCTAGAACCATACCTCTTTACATGCCTCATGCCACTATACCTCCACTTCATTTTCCCATTTAATTTTCTAAAAAGAAAATCAAATATGTGGTGTCCTTCTTCTAGAAGTATTCTCATATAAATACAGAATACTTCACCCGGTATACGTATCGCTACATATGTGCGTATCCGTATAAAAATACGGATAGCACCAATGAGAGAAAATGAATATGACTACTAATACTAAAATATATATATATCAAAATAAATATATAAATTATTAAATCAAAACCTGATTTAATAATCCGGCTTAATCCTATGCTGGCTAGTATTATCAACCGTCCAGTTAAAATCTGTGTATCTCGTACACGTACCAACGTACGGTTCTTATATCTATCGCCTGAACCGGGAAAACCCTCTGTGTGGGACTCTAAAGATTCGACAATACGCTGGCAATGAGTTTAACCACAAGCACGTCAGTGGCACTAGCTGTACATAATAGCTACCAAGGTACTTGCCGACTGTGGGGTCGACAATTAAGTACGTTCTTACCCTATTGAGCCTAAATGTGACAATCTCCGTACATTCAAAGAGTATCGCATATCGGGTCTAGGGGGTGGATAACGTCAGACCCCTACTAACCCGATAAGTCATGTTTGAGTCAAGCTCATCACCAACAGAGATACTACTGATCAACTATCACTAAATCTCATCCACCGTGGTCACGGATTTCTGGTGATAGCCAACTGAACACAGCGCGATATCGACTCCTAATACCAAGAGAGACGAATCCCTGACAATCGATCACTGTCTCTATGTGGCTTGGGACTGTACCCAACTAAAACCTGTTTGCACGACTCTTTTAGGCCGTTGTAGGCTATGACGATAAATATAATACCATCTAGAAGTTCTCGGCGAGACCGTCAAGTGTACCCACCTCCAGTGAGCACCTGTATACTATCTTAGGTAACACAACACCAATGGCTTGTGAGACCGACCACCGCCCCTCGTAGGGGTCTAAAATGTATATACCAGTCTACTCCGGAATATCGATGCCCAGTCTCGATACTCCTACGACTAGGGACATTTAAGGATATGCTTATGGACAACCTAGCTCCCACATATATGATCGTCATCATAATGCTGGTTGTTAAGCAACAATCCTAAAGGCTTCATCAATGATGAAGACAAATCAGATAGCATACTATCATCTCGAGTAAGACTATTATACCTATATAGGTCATCCCTTAATTATCATAATCGCCTATTTGCGATCACAATAATTGCCTTGAGGGCACTATACCCAACAGGGCCTCACTTGGCCATCCAAGACGGCCAAGTGGCCGTTTGGGACGGCCAAGTGAATGAGTTAGGCTCTAGGCTTGTAGGCTTCTCAGTAACTCAAAAATTTCCTTTGTTTGTTTCAGGTGCTTGAGAGACTTGATTCTGTCTAGACCCAAATTGGCACATGACCGGCACTTAAGTTACGTGACGTCCAAAAATGTCGACGCGATCGAAATAAGCCAAAAACCAAGATCTAAACTTTTTTTTTAAATAAAGAAGGTGAAGTTTTCAAAACTAAGTATTTAACATGAAACACAATTTTATTTACAGGTATTTTTTATTTAAAGAATATATTAAGCGTTTGGAAATAGGGTTGAAAATGTTTTCATCATTTGAAATTCAGGCAGCACCTTCTTTGAAATTTTTGATAAAAACAAGTACATAAGCATATAAATATAACGGCATCCCCACTTGGGAGCTATCTCAACGCTAATTGCCGGAATCAAAACCACGCAGTGAATATACGACGCTCAAAAGTGAAGAATCACAAACAAAATATAAGTAAACTGCATAAGTAAAGATAACTCGTCGACTTTACTCGAGTTCGACCCAAAAGAATATACATAAAGTCACAAATCGATCTAAGTCAAATAATACAGGTAGATTGATGGAGTGACACTAGATACAAGGTACAACATATATAAAAGAGGCAGTTACTATGCGTGTAACCCACCTAGAAAAATCTGCAGTGACCCCCAAAGTATGTGACCGCGATGCCTCTATGCGTCCGTGCGGTCTGTCCTGCAAGGAGCTAAGGGACAAACGGGGTGACTTGCCAACTCAGTGAATAGAACTATACATCATAAGATATAATATGACATATGTAATCGTGAATGCAAGTGCGATATAAATGAAATCGCATAAGAATAATATCAACCATCATCAAATCCTCATCAAACTCATGACCATCATTGACACAAAAACCTGGATTTCGTAGGAACCATCTAACCGATCGGCCCTCTCCTGATACCCACTCAGCCATGGTCGGAATCCTCCAGATATCCGCCGCGTTTCAATGTCACCTCCGATATTGATCATCCTCGCTAGGCTTTCGTGCCTCTCTACGGTCTTCCTGCCACTCAGAGTCGTACCGGGTCCACCATGTATCCGTAATCGGTTAACCCCTCTCTCGATTCGGATACCTAATCATGAAAAACAAAATTCATGGTAGACGTCAAATCACCATATCACGAGAAAACAACACTTTTGAAAACATAATCCATTTTGTATAAGATACCTGTGGTTTCTCAAATCTATAGAACATCAATTCTATGATATCAATAGTGAATAATTCATTCATGCAACATTTGGCAACTATAACACGTAATTGTACGTACTATAGCATTCGAATAATGGAACATGGTAAATAGCAACTTACACTATCATAAAACATGGTAATATGGTTTAAACATAGCAATTCTACGTGTCATGGCAGTACTAATGATGTGTAGTGTAGCATGCGTGTTTGTGAGCTGTGCAACATAAAATCATTAGTATTGTGCTTGTTTTCTATCCAATGTATCTATTCTAGAATGTATAATTATACACCAAGGATGGCATGGTACTCAATGTAATACATATGACATAGAAATGCGGTAAAGTATTGCTAATAGTATTTAAAAACCGGTACAGAGTTTTATAAAGCTTTTGTTAGTCAGGGGTGCTATACACCATCCGCCCGAGTGTCCACTTGTAAATGTCCATCTACTCACCTAAAATCAACACACGCTAGACGAAGCTCGTGAATGCTTTGCCCTTTTTCGCCGCGTCGGATGTCTCCATGACCGATCCTATACATTAAACCAAGCGTACATATAAGAATCGAAATTGTCACGTCCCGAAAGTACGGAACATGACCGGCACTTAAATTACGGACATCTCGAAGCGTACGTAATCTAAGTAAGCCGAAAATCCAGAAAACCAAAACAAGAAAAGTAGTAGAGTGAAGGAAAACCAATATAAATCAAGTAGTTTTAATAGCATAAGCCGAATTATGCGTTTTTTTTAAAACATCAAATATTTCCTGAAAATTTCGGCAGAGTCTCCTTTGTAAAAACTGGCCCCCAAACAGGATACAACATGAATAGTATACAAAATCAATAAAAGGCATCCCCATGCGGGAGCGAGCTCTTCGTCAATCGACGGTCACAACCACACAAGCAATATAATATACAACGCTAAGGGTGAGGATCAAAACTCAAAAGAAAACTCAAAACAACAAGAAATCCATAGAAATACAACGCGCGACTCTAAGGTCGAAAGAATAAACAACACTGGTCTCTATCTCAATAAATACATGTTTGGTTGATGGAATTTACTAGATACAACTGAATAATATTATACAAAGTATAATGATGGGTACGATACCAATAAACCCACCTACTAGCAAGTCACCCGAAAGAAGCAGTGCCAGCAAAGCCGTAAGGAAACCTGTACGGCAAAACCTGCAAGAAACTGTGGCACAACGGGGGTGAGTTGCCAACTCGTGAGTAGAAAAACATCTACGAACAGAAATCGCATGAACAACGCAATCCTAGGTCATAAGATCATAATATATCCTTAAATATATAACCAGCAGCCTATAACAATAGCTAGGGTAAATATCTAACCCAAGTGTAATCCCATGTGCCAGTGCCTCAGGTAGCAATATATCATATGGATGATGTATGAATGCATGACACAGAATGCATGTACTGATGAAAACTGCTTTCATAAATTAGTGAGATTTCTGTATCTTTTTTAAAATGAGGTATCATAAATGAAATCAGCATAAACAATTCTTACCATCGACACAAAACAAGTATCCAAATCTCTAGATATCTCTGTGTCGCAATCTCTGTGCCTCAATATCTCAAAATCTCTATATGTCAATCTCACTATCTAGGCCGCCGTCAGTCCAGATCGGCCCCTACCATCAATCACAAGACCACGACGGTATCCTCCGGATATCCGACGCGTCGGGTAAAATCACCAGTAGGTAGTGCTCCCCTGCCAGGCTCACATCGTCATCATCACGCGCTTCTTGCCCCGGGATACCGTACCGAGTCCACCATGTACCCGAAACGGTTCATCCGTCTCCTCGAATCGGGTCTCGAAATCCATCAGCAAACTCATGGTGGACGACTCATACATCATGGGAAAACCGCGCTTTTCATTTAAAAAGAGAGAGAAGAAGTTTGTATAAGTTTTGCGGTTTCCCCCCAAATCCAGAAAATCTCATGGAAATCCGAATCCAAAACCTCAATAGCACGTAAAATAGTGAATATATACATGAGAATCCATGAATGCGTCATAACAATGAATAACAGTATGCATGAAGTGACAAGTAATAACTACAATGTCTAAACTGGCATATAAGGCAAGTACATTAATATCATGTCAAAACTACTATCTAACAAGCTAAGTCAAGCAATAATATTCTCTAAGTGTACGTGACATGGCAATTACCGATGAAGATGTGTGTGAGCCGGCAAGTAAGTGTACGTGGTACATACGCATCATCGGTAATGGTGCGGGTGTCCTAACAGCATGATATCAATAATGGAATATGAATCACAATAAGTTTGCGACGCGGAGCAACAGCAATAATGAGCGGGAGCTAAATACTAGACACAAAGATAACAATCTATATTTAATATAAATCTAGTCTAACAACTACACTAAACTAAAGGGCTAAGCTAACTGGCTACTGAAGGTAAGGAAACCGCCTAACCTCTGAGTCGATACATATACCTACATGTATATGTTAGTCGGTGATCCTGCCTCAATAATATCACATCCGATACCATATCTATAATCAGACATTCCCAAGTCAAGAGTGCGGATCAAACATCAATATATAGCTCGTACGTAAATCCGTCGTACGGCATCCCCAAATCTGGGTACAGGTCAGTATCACATTCATCAAATTAATCATTTGGTATCCTCTTTATCAAGGATCATAATCCAGGGTACTGATCTACGTCTAGTATAATACTAATATCATCAATCTAATCATGATCTGACTGCTGATCTACAGCCTCATACAAACCGATATCATCATCATATATCGTCATAAAGAGGTATACATCGCCTAATGCGACCTATTATGAATATCTTAATATATCTTATCTCATATCACGATCACATGCCAACCATTCAATGTATAACACTATTCACATGTATCGTCGTCCCAAGATCCGCTATAACACCAGGACGTATCTCAAGTACGAATCCTGCCATATCACCGTTCTCGCGGTCTCAATCAAATCTTATCATCATGAACAGTGCCTCAATCATCATGAACATACGCCAAGGGTCATCAAAATCTGGCTGGCCTCTATTATTGGCTCAATCCTCTGGTGCCAATCAGCACATCCGAGTAACCTCATACAGCGATCTATCCCACGCTCGTGGCGCGAAAACACAATAAAAAGACACATCTCTGCAATTGTGTGTCGCCGGAATCACGCCCTGGTCAGTCCTCGTTCGTAACGAGCTCATGCTGACCGCAAGTCTAGCCGTAGCTCTCCCTGCCCGTAATCGTGGCACCAAAACCATAAATGGTACCGATGAGGCTAAATCAGGAATGAATATAATACTGAACAAAGAAATGTACATCCTAAGGCTTCTTAAGTGGAGTAGGGTATCGTAAGTATGCCGCGGAACATACCCACGGTACGTCACTCTACTTTAGTCACCTATTCCATCAACCAAGGGTCATCCGACGCTCCGAAGGTAAAACCTAACGCTCTGATACCAACTTTGTCACGTCCCAAAAGTACGGAATATGACCGGCACTTAAATTACGGACGTCTCGAGGCGTACGTAATCTAAGTAAGCCGAAAACCCTGAAAACCAAAACAAGAAAAGTAGTAGAGTGAAGGAAAACCAATTTAAATCAAGTAGTTTTAACAGCATAGGCCGAATTATGCGTTTTTTTAAAAACATCAAATATTTCCTAAAAATTTCGGCAAAGTCTCCTTTGTAAAAACTGGCCCCCAAACGGGATACAACATGAATAGTATACGAAATCAATAAAAGGCATCCCCAAGCGGGAGCTAGCTCTTCGTCAATCGACGGTCACAACCACACAAGCAATATAATATACAACGCCAAGGGCGAGGATCAAAACTCAAAAGGAAACTCAAAACAACAAGAAATCCATAGAAATACAACGCGTGACTCTAAGGTCGAAAGAATAAACAACATTGGTCTCTATCTCAATAAATACATGTTTGGTTGATGGAATTACTAGATACAACTGAATAATATTATACAAAGTATAATGATGGGTACGATACCAATAAACCCACCTACTAGCAAGTCACCCGAACGAAGCAGTGCCAGCAAAGCCGTAAGGAAACCTGTACGGCAAAACCTGCAAGAAACTGTGGCACAACGGGGGTGCCAACTCATGAGTAGAAAAACATCTATGAACAGAAATCGTATGAACAACACAATCCTAGGTCATAAGATCATAATATATCCTCAATTATATAACCAGCAGCCTATAACAATGGCTAGGTTAAATATCTAACCCAAGTGTAATCCCATGTGCCCATGTCAGTGCCTCAGGTAGCAATATATCATATGGATGATGTATGAATGCATGACACAGAATTCATGAATTGATGAAAACTGCTTTCATAAATTAGTGAGATTTCTGTATCTTTTTAAAAACGAGGTATCATAAATGAAATCGGCATAAACAGTGCCTAGCATCGACACAAAACAAGTATCCAAATCTCTCGATATCTCTGTGTCGCAATCTCTGTACCTCAATATCTCAAAATCTTTGCATGTCAATCTCACTATCTAGGGCGCAGTCAGTCCAGACCGGCCCCTACCATCAATCTCAAGACCACGACGGTATCCTCCAGATATCCGACGCGTCGGGTAAAATCACCGGTAGGTAATGCTCCCCTGCCAGGCTCACATCGTCATCATCACGCGCTTCTTGCCCCGGGGTACCTTACCGGGTCCACCATGTACCCGAAACGGTTCATCCGTCTCCTCGAATCGGGTCTCAAAATCCGTCGGCAAACTCATAGTGGACGACTCATACATCATGGGAAAACCGCACTTTTCATTTAAAAAGAGAGAAGAAGTTTGTATAAGTTTTGCGGTTTCCCCCCAAATCCAGAAAATCTCATGGAAATCCGAATCCAAAACCTCAATAGCACGTAAAATAGTGAATATATGCAAGAGAATCCATGAATGCGGCATAACAATGAATAACAGTATGCATGAAGTGACAAGTAATAACTACAATGTCTAAACTGGCATATAAGGCAAGTACACTAATATCATGTCAAAACTACTATCTAAAAAGCTAAGTCAAGCAATAATATTCTCTAAATGTACGTGATATGGCAATTACCGATGAAGATGTGTGTGAGCCGGCAAGTTAGTGTACGTGGTACATACGCATTATCGGTAATGGTGCTGGTGTCCTAACAGTATGATATCAATAATGGAATATGAATCACAATAAGTGTCCGACGCGGAGCAACAGCAATAATGAGCGGGTGCTAAATACTAGACACAAAGATAACAATCTATATTTAATATAAATCTATTCTAACAACTACACTAAACTAAAGGGCTAAGCTAAATGGCTACTGAAGGTAAGGAAACCGCCTAACCTCTGAGTCGATACATATACCTACATGTATATGTTAGTCGGTGATCCTGCCTCAATAATATCACATCCGATACCATATCTATAATCAGACATTCCCAAGTCAAGAGTGCGGATCAAACATCAATATATAGCTCGTACGTAAATCCGTCGGACGGCATCCCCAAATCTGGGTACAGGTCAGTATCACATTCATCAAATTAATCATTTGGTATCCTCTTTATCAAGGATCATAATCCAGGGTACTGATCTACGTCTAGTACAATACTAATATCATCAATCTAATCATGATCTGACTGCTGATCTACAGTCTCATACAAACCGATATCATCATCATATATCGTCATAAAGACAATACATCGCCTAATGCGACCTATTATGAATATTTTAATATATCTTATCTCATATCACGATCACATGCCAACCATTCAATGTATAACACTATTCACATGTATCGTCGTCCCAAGATCCGCTATAACACCAGGACGTATCTCATGTACGAATCCTGCCATATCACCGTTCTCGCGGTCTCAATCAAATCTTATCGACTCATCTCAAATCCTAAATACTATCCTCAAATCCAGTATATGAACACATAGTCCCATACCCATGTGAATACATAACAATATAACCCCATATAAGCACATATGAAAGAAGAATGTATGCAAGTATGGTGTGTGTGTGTAAATGTGGTGCAACCTCTACTCTAGGGTCTCGCAACACTAAACTAATCCGATCACACCCAAAATCCATCTATGTCATCAATACTCTCAAACAATATATATAATCAATATATGTGTGTATACGTATTCGTAAACAACACCATGAACTGCGGGGTGTGCTATACGCCATCCACCCGACTTCTCCCCGTAGATATAAATCTACTCACCTGGTCCTTGCTCGCCGGTGCCGACGTCGCCACATGCTTACTTGTCGTCTCGAAGTCCACGTGAGGTACCTACATATCATAACGCACCGTATCGCATTAAAATCTGACTCATGACCAAAACGACACACGAATCCCACATAGGTCAAAACCTATGCTTTGCTTTCACAAATCAACTCAAAAACCCTCGACATTGGCATACAAACGTCGATTGATCAAGAAAAACACTAAACATACCAATCATGGTTTCACAAATCACTAATTATTATATGAAATAGGTTAAAATTTACAAAAACCCCAAACTCACTTTAAAAGCTATTTTTCCGAAAACCTAGCAAGCAAAAATTTACCGTTTTAGTACAAACCTTGATGTTTTAACAATTCTAATGGCAATAATAATTATAAAAGATCTTAAATAAGTCATAAAAACAATTTCCACAGTTTAATCTCGTTAAATTTCATTAACCCCAAAATTCTAGTTTACAATATACCCAATTTTAACAATTTTTATAGCAAAAATGCACAAACAACAATTTAGTTTGGATTTTCATGAACTAAAGTATTAAACTACAATTTAAAATATTAATAATGTTATGAATTCCCTAATTAGATTTTTCTCTTAATTATTTTCATAGTTTATAAAAACCTAGTTTGCTAAAAGGATCACAGTTTGGGCAAATTAATTGTAACAATTAACCAATTAGCTACAAGATCGGGTTTTGCATGTCTTAAGAGGTTCAACAACACATTACAACTTTCAACAAGTGATAAAAACCCAATTCTAAACTCACCCCTATCTTTCAATTTCAAACTTGAAATTGAAATCATAAAATTATCTAAACAAGTTCGCTTAAGGCATTAAACCAACAATTTAACAATCGGTCAAAAGTTATACCTCACAATCCATGATCAAACATGAAATCTAGACCTCCGAATTGAAATCCTTGCACCAAGATCCATGCTAAAAGAGATAAGGGAAAATGGGTAGGGCTTTGATTTGAATTTTGGTTTTGATTTTTGATGGAAATTGGTGAATTTTTTGATGGAAAATGAGGGGAGAAGAGGGGAGGAGGAGCTGCTGTGGGGCTGGAATTTTCGTCCAGGTGTGGGGGGCGAGGGAGGAGAGAGAGTGAGGTGGAGAAAGTGGGGAGAAAAGACAAAGTTTACACCCTTTGACTTTCTTTCTTTTTCTTTTCTTTTCATTGTTTAAGTGAAGAAAAGTGAGGTGATTGGAGAGAGAGGGGGGCTGTCAAAGGAGGGCCGGCCACATGGGGAGATGGTGAGAGGGTGAGGTGTGGGTGTGTGGGTTAGGGAAAAAGAGAATTGTATTACTCCAATTCCCATTAACACAACATTCACTAATTAAGCCCTTTTTCTTCGATATTTCTAAAACCGTTTTGGCAAACGATTTCATTTCAGAAACAATATTTTGCATGCCAGCGTAGTGTGTCATGAATTATAAAATTTGTATCAACCCATTCCAATTTGTAATTTTCCCTAATTAAATATATTACTGACGGCTTAAAATAATATTAAAATAATTAATTTCGGAAAAAATTTCAGAAATTTAGAAATTTTACCAGGGACTCAATAAACACCAAATACTAGCAATTATATACCTAGAATATGTATATTTAATTTTATAATAAAGATATTTGTATTTTGACTTTTTACAGAAAACCCCCTTATTTTATCGATTTTTCCGAAATTTCACCGAAATGATTTTCAAAACGTTACAGAAATGCAACGTTACTACAATTCTAACGCACATAGACTAGAACGTACGATCGAAATCTTTCATCGTGTGCTATCTATATCGAACTACCCCCCGGCAATAACGAAATCAAAACTTAAGTTTTTAAAACATATAACATCAAACTTTTATAGGATACAGCGCTTCAGATTTTGATATAGTGAATTTAGGACAAAATGGATATCAAAAGGGCTTAAATATCAAGTGATTGAGCTACATAACCAAAATGAGACTCTAACATGCACCTCTGGCTGCAATTCTCGGCTAAAATTCGGCCCTAGAGAAAAATTTGGGGTTTGGGCTTGGGGGTGGTCTCAGGTGGGTCCTAGCAGCTCCTAAAAATATATCTTTTATTTTTCAGAGTTCTCTAACTACAGCAGATTCAATTTGAACCTTAAAACCTTACACAAACCATAATTTTCTGATATCATACACGGTATTTGAGACTTTAAACACTTAGATAACATGTAAATGATGGGGTTTTACCTATTTTGATGAATACCACAAAAATTCCAAGCTTAAGAAGTGTACACTTGAAACTTCTTGAAGTTATATAGGGTTTATCTTGAGTTTTGAACAAAATTCATGAAGAACTCACACTTTCTCCTTGTGAAATGGTGAAGAGTTATCAAATTTTTTTGATGAAGCTTGGAGAAAGAGATAGGTTCAGTTTGAGGATGCTAAACAAAATATATGAGTTATGCTAGGATTGAAGGAGGAGGTGTGTATAGCAAGTGTGAGGTGTGTGTAGAGCAAGTTGGAGGTGTAGGCTCATGGTGCACAACATGGTGTGTTGTGTGTGAGGGTTGAACATAATCTAACACCTATTTAAACTCTCATATCAACACTTAAAACCCACTTAAAATATCAAAAACCCTTTCGCAAATAAAAACTTTTTTACAAATAAAAACCCTTTTACAAATAAATATCTTCTAAAATTAATTACTACTACACTTAAATAGCATAATATTTAATAAAACCATTTTATCATTATTTAAAATTCTAAAATGATATTTTAAAATTTTCTAAAATGTTACAGATTCATGATAAAATTATGATATTTCGTATTTCTGCGGAAGTTTTAGATTTTGTACTTAATTTGATCACAAGCTCCCAGAATCTTGTAAACTGCACACATGTAATTAAAATACCTCAGTAGCACTTGTTTATATACATAGAAAGTGGAAAGTAAAGAATGCAAATAATCGTGTGGAATAGTGGCAGTGACCCGGTCAAGGTGTTGTGAATTTGACGTTGTAGACGGAGCCGGTCAAAGCGATGCAATTTCGTTCTTCTTCTTCTTCTTCTTCTTGTTGAGGTTTTAAGGATTTGAATGTCACGGTGGTTAGATTCGACTCGACGAACGAAGGTCTGGAATTAGTGAAGTGTTGGTCGAATTTGGTCAAGGGTGATTGGAACCAATCATTATAGGCTAGGTCCTGTACTGAGGTCGTGGTCTGGTGATGGAGGGTTGGATTTAATAATTTGGAGAAAAATCCTTAACTAAATCCGGTAAAGTGGAGACTGATATAACATGATTTTGACGATGTTGTAGATGGAAGTGGCGATGTAGATTTGGATGTTGTAATGTGGGGTTGGATTTGGCATGAAAAGGTTGGCTTTGAGAACAAACTTTGTGTGCTCATGATTTGACGACAAGAAAGAGTTAGAACAAAATGGTTTTTGATTTGGCTATGAAAGATTCGATCCGATGAAAGATGGCTCGATCAACGACTAGTCGTCCGAAGATTTGGAGCCCGATCCGACAATAGGTTACTCGATCGAGGACTAGGTTTTCAAATACTTGTAGTCTGACTCGACGAAGAAGTAACCCGATCAAGAATAAATGGAGATTTTGAGAGATATGAACGCCGTATTGAAGGATGGCTCGTCAAAGAGAATCAGAAGACATGGATGCTATATGATTGGAATCTTTTAAGGATAAGAAGTGTGTCAAATCATTTCGGGAGGACGGTTTTGTAGGGATTCTCTAGCACCATCCTAGATTTTGGGTTGCATCACACATGCTATATTAAAATTTTAGGGGGTGCTAAACAATACGAACCATGAATCGAACTAGAAAAATAGAGTAACAACATATAGTATCACATGCTAAGTAGTGTCTAACACTAAGAGGTAAGTAATACAACCTTTGTAGACCTCCTCTTGTGACTCCTTGGATCGAGTAGGGTTTGAACCGGTTCGCTTGAATCCTTTCAAGTCCATGATGATCCACCACGAAGTCCCTTTGCTCAAACTCCTAGCTTCACTTGATCTATGAAGAAGTGGAGCAAACAACCTACAGTAATGGGCTAGACTAGTATAGATTGGTGATGTGGGTTTTGATCTCACTTAAAAACCTTTTCTTTTTATTTTCTTCTCTCACTTTTGAAACCGTAGAGAGCTTGAAGGAGGAAAAAGAAGATGATGGCTAAAATTGACTCAAGTGAAGATAATCTAAACATAATCCCAAGTGAATGAGAGTTATGCCATGCTTAACTATGGTTACAAAATATCTAGATATTTTGAGACTTGAGGTTAAGCAAAACCATGGGCAATGAAACCATTGACTTTGGTCAACTCAAAAGAGTTGAATAGTCAACCATAATTTTATTCCCATTTTGCTTTTCTCAAATAATCAAAATATACAAATATGTTACCATATGAGTCTTGCATTTCCACCACCAATGTATCATCAACCATGACACATGTATGCTTGCATGTATGCATCCATATCAATATATACATACACTCATGCATGCATCATAAAGAAATTGGTTTTAATAAATGAGCTAATGGACTTAATATTAAATCAACACTTGATTTAATAACCCGGTCATATCACATACGACCCATCCAATAGAAAACACCCGATTAAAATACGGTATCAACTACACACATTTAATCGTGCTCCTGCGCATATCTCATATGCACCCCACATCGTTTTGCCTGAGCTAGGAGACCCCTTTGTGGGACTCTAAGACTCGTCAATACGCTAGAAGTAGGCAGTGATCACATCACATGCCCACAAACCGTCAGTGGCACAAGCTGTATGTAACGGCTCCCAGGTATTGAGTGATCAGAAGGAACACAAGCGAACCTGCTAAAACTCCCGTTGAGCCAACTGGCAACACTTACCGTACAGTCTGGTCCCTTCGTCAAATGTGTTGCATATCAAGTCTATGGGTAGTATCGTCGACCCCATTAACCCAATAAGTTATGACGGTATATGGCTCATAACAGTTCGAGAAACTATATGGCTCATAACAGTTCGAGAAACTACTGATAACACTTATCAGTAAATCTCATCAGCCTTGGCCAGGGACTTCCTGTTATAGCCAATCGTGCATAGCGCAACATCAGCCCCCAATACCGGGAAAGACGAAACCCCTCCTATCACTCATTACCTCCATGTGCCTCGGGACTGTACCCAAAATCCACCTGTTTGCACGACTCAGTAGAGCCGTGGTAGGGTAGAGATCAAAGTACAGTGGGAGGTACACAAGACTCTATGACGATCTCGGGTCTACAGACTAACCTGTACTAGTGTCACCTGAGAACTGCTATCCGGCGATAGATATAATAACACATAGGAGTTCTCGGCGTGTCCTTTCAGTGTACCCAGTCTCACTGAGCACCCGTATACGGTCTTTGGTGTCACCACACCAATGGATATGGGATCATTCATCGCCCATCACATGGGACAAGTAACGTATACGCTAGTCTACTATGGAAATATCGATGCCCCGTCTCGATACACCCACGACTAGGAACATTTTAAGGATATGCTTACAAACTACATATGTCCCACTAATATGATCCGCATCATAATCTCAGTAGTCAAGCAAATATCCTAAAGGCTTTATCAACATGTACCAAATGACTAAGAAGCATGATCAAATGAACATGTCAAGATAAAGTACAACCAGATAGCATACTATCATGTCGAGTAAGAATGTTCCCTGAATATATATATATACACACACACACATACCGGTACATACACTATCATATAATGGCCTCTAGGACATACATATATCCAACAATCTCCCACTTGCACTAAGGCCAATTATTGGCGTATCTCATACCCAACATCTTAAAAAGTCGCTCATGTTGCGGCAGAGGGAAGGCCTTGGTAAGTGGATCCGCGGTGTTATCTTTTGTATCTACTCTCTGAATCTCGATCTCATGGCGATCAACTATCTCCCGGATCAGATGATATCGCCTGAGGATGTGTTTGGATCGCTGATGGGACCTGGGCCCTTTGGCCAACGCCATAGCCCCATTATTATCGCAATACAATGGTATTGGATCAATAATGGTCGGAACTAATCCTAGCTCCGAGATGAACATCCTCATCCAGACAGCTTCCTTGGCAGCATCATTTGCAGCAATATACTCAGCTTCCATCATGGAGTCTGCAACGGTATCCTGTTTGGAACTCTTCCAACATACCGCCCCTCCATTGAGGGTAAATACAAACCCTGATAGATTTGTTGTCATCCTTATCACTCTAAAAGCTCGAATCGGTAAAGGCCTCCATTTGAAGATCTCCGTTACCATGCACCAAGAACATTTCTTTAGTGCTTCACAAGTACTTAAGAATGTTCTTCACAGCTGTCCAGTAATTCTTCCCTGGATTGGATTGATACCTGCTTACTACACCCAATGCATAAACTATATCAGGGCGTGTACATAACATCGTATACATTATAGATCTACAGCAGAAGTGTAACATTTCAGAAAAATAAAATATTATTTTTGGGAATTTTTATAATTAAATAATAAATATCATGAATATTTTATTAGTGCGGTATAATTAAATACCGATAAATCGGGAAATATTTAGGAAATTGTAGGAATTTCTGAAATGAGGGTGTTTTATATGATTTAAGCAAATTATAAATTCTTTATTATTAATTATATTCCATTTTAATGCTAATCGCGATTAAATATCACTAATCATGCATTAAACTTGATTTATGCACATGACATGCACCATGTTATATTGCACATTATTACATTTTTCTACCATGGCTTTTCTTTATTTTTCATGCATGATTGGTTTTTAAATGAAAAGAAAAAGAAAAGAAAAGAAAAGAAAATGAAAGGAAAAAGGAAAATGAATATAGAATTTGGCATGGTGAGAGGTATGGGCAAGAGAGAGAGTGAGAGGGGTTTTCTTTGACCTTAGCCATTCCTTCATCCTCATCATCTCTTCTTCATCACTCCTCACCATGGCTGCCCGCTCTCCCCTCCACCTCTATCCCCTCACAACTACACCAAAACTACACCAAAACCCCATATCCATTTCATTAAAAACATGCACAAGCCCCCTACAAGCACTTTGGACCAAGAAAAATCGGATTTTGAGCACTTGGGGCAACTCAAGAAAATTCTTGAGTTGCCAAATGAGGTATTTCCTTCACCTTTATTGTAGTATTTCATTCCCTTTAGCACTTATACATGTTTAGAATCGTTTTAGCGAGGTTTTGTGAGCTTTGAAAATTCTAGAAGATGTTTTGATGGACTCTTGAGTTGTGTTTGTGCTAGTGAACTTTATTGGTGACCTTAAACCCCCCATGGTGTTAGAAACCCAGACCAGACCCAAACTGAAACCTGAAAACCCAAATCTGAAAGTTTTTATGTCGGTTTGTGATTTATTAGTGGGTGCAGGGAATCTGGTATAACCCGGGACTTTTACTGGAAAACCAAACAACCCCAGAGGCCCATAATTGATACTAGGAGACCACCCTATGAACACGAACCCCAACCAAGCATCCCTGGTCGAGCTCGCCAGAATTTTATGGTGGGTGGCCAGCCACATAGAGGGTTTTGGTGTCCAGGTTTCTTCTATAGCTCGTATGTTCCCTGTACATCACCCCAGTACTATTTGTGCACCTTGTTTTCACCTGAACTAAAATCTGGGAGTGAATTCTTGAGTTGCTGTTTTGATTCGGGGTTATGTTTTATGTATTTTGAATTCTTGGTTTTAGTATTTGGTATTGTATTCGGTCACTTGACGTTTGTACGTCTATATCGAGTGTTAATTGGTTGATTTGCATGAGTAGACCAAAGGTTTTGACCTATGTGAGATTCGTGTGTCGTTTTGGTTTTGAATTGGATTTTAATGCGGCACGATATGTTATGATATGTGGGTACCCTCACGGGGACTTCGAGACGACAAGAAAATGCGTGGCGACATCGGCACCGGCAAGCGAAGATCATTGTGAGTAGATATATATCTACGGGGGAAGTCGGGTTGATGGCGTATAGTACCCCCGCAGTTCGAAGTATAGTATACGATATATATTATATATATATGTGATTATGTGTTATGTGAAACTTGGATAGTTAGCAAGTATGATTTAGGAGTTCATGGGTTAAATTTTAGTGTAATTGATTGATAGCGTTGTTAGTTAGTTGTAGTCGCGAACCCTAGAATAAGGTTTGCACTCACCCACACACTTGCATGCATTTTATTTTCTTGTACGTATATGGAGATATGTATATATATATATATACATATAGGTATGGGACTATATATATATATATATATATATATATATATATATATATATATATATACGTATACATATACATGGATGATGAGGATAGTACATGGTATTTGGAGATGAGTCGATGAGATTGGGCATGATGCTACGAGATCGGTGATATGACATGATTCGTATTATGAGATACGACATGATTCATATTATGATATACGACATGATTGTTATAGCGGGTCCTTGGGCGATGTGTTTTCATATACAGGCATACATATATGTAGATGGTATCAGTATATAATAGACTTAGATCAGTACCCCTAACATAGGATATGATGATAAGGATACCAGATAAATGATGAGATAAATGTGATATCTGACCCGTACCCAGATTGGGATGTCGTATGATGGATTTACCGTACGAGCTATATATGGATGATTGATCCGCACTCTTGACTCGAGGATGTCATGTTATATATTGTATCGTATGTGATACTATTGAGACGGGATCACCGACTATTTTATATATATATATATATATATATATCGACTCAGACTTAGGTGGTTTTCCTTACCCTTTCGATTAGTCTGTTAGTTTAGTCCTGTAGTTTATTTGTAAATGTTAGACTAGACTCGAGTCATACCTATTTCAAAACTAACGAATCGTGAGTATTTTAAAGACAGGCCAAGGGATTCTACCAATATTTCAAAGGACCTACCTTTCTTAAAAACACCGTAGCCCTTATTTCTAAACACCACGATTCGTATTATTTCAAATGTTAAAACTGTATGACTCACATATATAAAATGTATATTCTTTATTGCTGCATTTACCATTAATTTTCCGCATATGCTTATTATTTGCATCGCATTGCATGCTTATTTGTGTTTTCGTGATTATTATTGAAACCCATGCTGTCAGGACACCAGCACTATTACCGATGATGTGTATGCTCCACGTACACTTGCTTGCCGGCTCACACACATCATCATCGGTAATTGCCATGTCACATACACATTAGAAAATACTACTTCATTAGTATAAAATGTTAGCTGATAGTTTCGACATGGTACTAGTGAGCTTGCTTTTATATAATAGCTTAGACATTGCATTTATTACTGTGATTTTCATGTTTATTTATATGTTCATTGCCATGACATTATGGGCTAGTCCGGATTGCCGGAGCCCAATATTATGAAATTCATTGTTTATTTACCCTTGAGATTTGGATTTCGGATTTCCATGAGATTTCTGGATTTGGAGAAACCGCAAGGATTTTATAAACTGGTTATCATTTTAAAATGAAAGTTGCGGCTTTCTCATGATATGATTTTAGGTATGTCCACCATGAGTTTTCTCGGCTCTTGAGCGATATGATACACCCGATTCGAGGAGGAGGAGGAATCGTCTGTGGGTGCATGGTGGACCCGGTGCGGTACCCCGGGGCAAGATGGTCGCAGATGATGGCATTGAGCCTGGCAGGGGAGCACTACCGGCCAGTGATTTTATTGTGACTCGACGGATATCCGGAGGATACCGATCGGAGTACAGGCCTATCCGGATAGCCGGAGCTTGAGGTTTTGAGATTTGAGGATATGGGCCAGTCCGGATAGCCGGAGCCCTAGATATTGAGATTCGAGGTTACAGGCCAGTCTGAATTGTCGGAGCCTGAGATATTGAGATATTGAGATTTATGTTTTGTGTCGATGCTTGACACCGATTTCATGTTGATTTCATTGATGATACCTCGATTTATATATATACAGAAATCTCACTAAAGAAAGAAAACATTTTTCGCATTCATGATGTATTCTGTTTTCATTTTATTGCATTCATACCTCATATTTATGATATGTTGCTACCTAAGGCACTGACACGAGCACTTGGTATTACACTTATGTATAAATGTTTACCCGTGCTACCATATCATGCTTCAGACCTTATCATTTTGAGGATATATACTACTGATCGTATTGACCTAGGATTGAGTCATACATACGATTTCTGCTCGGTGATGTTTTCTACTCACGAGTTGGTAACTCACCCCCGTTGTGCCACAGTTTCTTGCAGGTTTTGCCGTACAGGTTCATTGCGGCTTTGCTGGCACACTGCTCCTTTTCGGGTGATTTCTTGGTAGGTGGGTTCACTCGCATCGTGACCACCATTGTACTTTATTTATTTCAGTTGTATCGAGAAACTCCATCAACCAGACTTGTATATTTTATAGCCTTAGAAGACCAGTTGTATATTCTTTCGACCTTAGATTCGCGCGTTGTATTATTATGGGTTTTCTTGATGTTTTGAGTTTCCTTTTGAGTTTTGATCCTCGCCCTTGGCGTTGTATATTATATTGCTTGTGTGGTTGTGACCGTCAATTGATGAAGAGCTAGCTCCCGCTTGGGGATGCCTTTATTCATATTATTCATGTTGTACCCCTTTTGGGGCCAGTATTTACAAAGGAGACTCTGCCGAAATTTTCGGAAAAGATATGATGTTTTAAAAATTTTTACGACGACTTTTCAAAGTGATTATATGCAACTTTAAAACAAGTTTTCATTTACCTTCTTCTTTTAAATGGTTTAGATTTCTGGGTTTTGGCTTACTTGAATTAGATGGGGTCCTATAGACTTCATATGATTCAAGTGCCAGTCACGTGCCATTTCGGGTCATGACAAGAAGCGTAGGGTATAATGCTCATGCAAGCTCTCTCTTCATCAGTTTTTAGGCAAAAGTCCTTAGAGAGAGTGACTCTATGACTAGCGGGTAAGGCACCCCGCTTGGAGTCTTCCATACTAAACCTCTTCAGGATGGTGTTAATGTACCTGGTTTGGGACAATCCCAATAACCGTTTAGATCTATCCCTGTAGATCTTCATGCCCAATATGTACGAGGCATCACCCAGGTCCTTCATGGAGAACCTTTGTGATAAGAACAGTTTGACCGATTGTAGCATAGGAACATCATTTCCTATCAGAAGAATGTCATCCACGTACAATACGAGGAATGTGGCAGTACTTCCTACAATCTTCTTATAAACACAAGGTTCATCTGGATTTTTGATGAAATCAAACTCTTTGATAACACCATCAAACCAAATGTTCCAACTCCGTGATGTCTGCTTTAATCCATAAATGGATTTAAGCAACCTACATGCTTTCCCGCTGCTCCCACTATCAATGAAGCCCTCTGGCCGATCCATATAAACACATTCTTCTAAATCACCATTTAGAAAAGCAGTTTTAACGTCCATCTGCTAGATTTCATAGTCGTAGTGAGCAGCAATAGCAAGTAGGATCCGATTGGATTTAAGCATGGCTACTAGAGAAAAGGATTCGTCATAGTCCAGTCCTGGTCTTTGCCGAAATCCTTTCGCCACAAACCTTGCCTTATAGGTCTCCACATGCCTATCTACACCGATCTTTCTCTTAAAGATCCGTTTGCACCCTACGGGTTTTACCCCAGAGGGTACAACATCCAAAGTCCATACTTTGTTGGTGTACATAGACTCCATTTCGGATCTCATGGCATCCAGCCACTTCACAGAGTCACCACTCGTGATAGCTTGCTGAAAACTGGTAGGGTCATCATCATTCATGGTGCAATCTTCTCCGTCACCATCTACGAGAAAACCGTAGTATCTCTCCGGTGGGCGAGAAGTCCTACCAGATCTACGAAGTGGCTGAGGTTCATTAGGTTTTATTGCAACATCAGGTTCAACCAAGTTGTTATTTGTAACTTGTGTCTCTTGAACCTCTTCTAGATCTACCACATTGCCATTAGTATCATTTGGAAAAATCTCATTTTCTAAAAATGTGGCATTTCGAGAAACAAACACCCTTTGTTCTTCCTTGTGGTAGAAAAGATATCCATATGAATTTTTAGGATATCCCACAAATACACACTTGACTGATCGTGTCTCGAGTTTGTCCGGATTCTTCTTTTTGACAAAAGCCGGATAACCCCAAATCTTACCTCGCTTAAGAGATGGTCTCTTCCCACACCATATCTCATATGGAGTGGTAGATATGGTCTTGGTTGAAACCCTGTTCAACAGAAAAGCTGCAGTCTCCAATGCATGCCCCTAAAAGGAGAGGGGCAACTCAGCATCACTCATCATGGATCGTACCATATCTAATTGGGTTCGATTACGCCACTCTGACACACCGTTGTGTTATTGTGTGTAAGGGGGAGTGAGCTGAGAGAGAAACCCATTCTCTTTTAGGAAGTTCGAAAACTCTGTACTAAGATACTCTCCACCTCAATCTGATCGAAGTATTTTGATGCTCATTCCTTGTAATGCCTTAGATTTCGGTTAGTGTTAGTTTAGACGTTAGTGCTAGTTTAGACGTTAGTGCGGGTTTTTGGTAAAAAGTTTATCAATTTGGGTTTCTCACATTTTATAACATTTAATTAATAATTTTATTATTATTTGTTATGGCATACACGCACGTGTGCACGTTAATGTGAGGGTTTGTTTTGTGTTAATCTTGTTCTTAGCAACTATGACAACTTAACCCTTAATCTAATCACTTGTTTTAATCTAATCCTTAACCCTAATCCTAGATATTTGGTGAGAGAGAGAGAGATATTTCTTTTGGATGAGAAGAGGTGGCATGGTGACATGGTGTGAATGCATTGATGGTGCATTAATGCAAGGGTGCACTCACCTCTTACTCTCACCTCTCTCTTTCCCTTTATCTTTGCCTTTTCTTTTTCCCTCACACTCATTTTCTTCATCTCTCATTCCTCAACTGAACACTTCTTCATCTCTTTACAAAACCATATCAAATCCTTCACAAAACTCACAAAAATCACATCTTTGGCTTGGTTTTGCCTCTTGGATGCCTTGGAGCTTAGGAAGCTTGGATCTTTGAGTTCTTTTGGTTAGGTAATGATCTCTAGCTGTTCTTTATGTTGTTTTAGTGTTGTGTAGCCTTGTAATTTCAGTTTAGATAGCGTAAAGTTAAGTTTTTGTGCAAATATCATATTTTTAGTGTCAATATATGACATCTGTGGTCTGCTGTGACCCTGAGTGTTTACTAGAAAACCAAATAATGTAATTGTGTTGTACCTGAGACCATAGGACTTCACCTGAAGAACGAGACCCCCTGCTCGGACCATGGCCGGCGACACTCCCTTGAATTCCGGCGACCTCGGCTTGGGAAGGAGTTGGGGTTTGGGTTTTTGTGGGTAGGTGTATGCTGCGGTTTAGGTGTGTTTGGTCTTGTTTGGTTGTTGAGTTTTCTCTATATACAAAATCTGGGATCACATTGGTAGTTTCTTGTGTTACGTTTACGCGCGATACGTTATACAACACGGATCGTGCACTTTGTGTGATTTTGCTCTTGGGTTGGTTTCGTCGTGTCGCTACGCACGTTAGCCACAATACGAACACTTGAGAGTAAGTTTTGTGTTGTCGCGTTGGTCAGTATAGTTTATACGTGTTTTGGGTCTATTGCTAATATATACTTGCTTTATTGTGTTATGTTTTAGGTTCGCAGGCGGGGAATTCGGACGCTGCGACAAAGGGAAAACAGGTGATTGGCTTCACTTAGTCAGGAGCGTTGGTGAGTAAATTTAACATCTACAGGGGAATCGCCCGCATGGCGTTATGCGTCTGGGATAGAGATGTTATGAATTGTTGCATATTCTATTTCATATATAGAGTTGCGCATACACCTTATTGCTTAGTTATCTGTTGTGTTTGGACTAGTACCCTTAGGACACTGTACTATTATTGACGGCTAATGTTGCACGAGCACTGATTGTATGCCACACACACCGTCAATAATTGCCATGTCACGCACAACACACATACCTATATGATATTGTTTGGTTAGGGACATTGAGATATTGATTCATATTTCTTTCTGCATAATAACATAGATACATGTATACCTTGCATACATACTTCACTTATACCCGGAGGGTATATTACATCATTACCGATAGGTAGCTACATATACCTTGCTATACCTTTATGTTTACACCTATATCTGGTTATAGCTATATGTGCACCTTTATTTGATGTTATATTAGACTTGGAGAAATTAGGAATCGCATGATTTATATATTAACTTGTTGCAGTTAAATAGCGGCGTTTCCTTTATATGCTTACATTACAGTTTTCTGTTGCATATATTGTATTCATGGATTTTCGCATTGAGATATGGATTTTTCATGATGTTTTCTGGATTTGAAGACCATGGTAGTTTCATGAAAATATGCATTATTTGAAAAACCCGGTTTCTCTTGATATGATATTTCAGTAGCCACCATGAAATTTATCGGTTTTGATATATATACCCCATGCGAGGATCGTCGTGGGCCGTATGAAGGTACATGGTGGGGCCCGGAGGTACCCCGGGCAAGAAAGGGATTTTGATGTAACATGCCGATGAAGCCTGGCAGGGGAACCATACTCTCCGGTGACATTACCTATGACTCGGCGGTTATCGTGGGGATACCGACGGGAGTCATGTACGTATGGATACGTCGAGAGGCGAGGGTCAGTGCTAGGCTCTCGAGCTTTCGGTATAGCGTATGATACGTACCTATCATGGTGCCAGTCATGTTGACAGCACCTGATAGATCGGCATTTCTGTGTCGATACTTGATACATTGGTTTCATGATATTTTTACTCCTAAGTATATATAACAGTGGAATGGGACATTGTTATATATGCATATATATATATATATATTAGTGGAATGGGACGCTAATATATATGTATACATATAAATTCATATACTTCATCATAATTATTCATGCAAATATACTTAGGATATATTTATATAAGATTCACTTGATATTGGATTTGGGATATAGGAGATTCATTTGAGATTGGATACAGGATATATATATGAGGTTGACTTGAGATTGGATACAGGATATATATGAGATTGCTGATTTTGTACATTCAGGTTATATGAGATTTACTTGATATTGTACATTCAGGGTTTGTGAGACTTACATGATATGAGAACCAATTTGGGGGTTGATTTGAGGAAATTGGGATTTGGATTGTCTTGATGGACTTTGGCCCTACCACGATGTCAGGATTCCTTGGAAATGACATGTTTTATTCCATACTCCACATTTATTGTTTATGCACTGCTCCATGTATTAGTAGTACCTGATAGAGTACCTTCCATGACTGTTGCATTTACATACTCTTATTTTATATTCATTGCTTCATGTATTACTTGTACCTGCTAGAGTACCTTTCATGACTGTTGCATATATACATTGTCATATCATTTCTTCATATATTGGTAGTACATGATGGAGTACTTTACATGATTGTTGCATACAGATTGTCATATTATTGCTTCATGTATTAGATGTACCTGCTAGTGTACCTTTCATGACTATTGCACACTACTATTATTGCTATTTGCTTGCATATGTTAGATTTGCGCTGTATATGCATACTTGCGATTACCTGCATATGTTATTTACTATTCACGAGTTGGTAACTCACCCCCATTGTGCCACAGTGTTTTGCAGGTTATTCCCCAGAGTAGTCGAGGCAGGCTATTCATCTATCATATTATCTTTTGCTACGGATACCGTATCGGCTCACAGTGTGCAGTTTTGCTTAGGTGGGTTTTGTGGTTATCCGATGTTGTTTTGTATATTCGTTGTATCCTGTACTCTCCATCTACCATTATCATGTATGACTTAGAGACTTGATGTGAGGACGATGTTGTATATTATTTTTGTGACTTGGATGTCTTTTATGCAGTTTGATTTATATCATCTTTTATTTCTTCGCTACGGCGTCGTATATCTGTTGTGGTGGTTGTTTTCCGCCTTTGAGTGTGTTTTTGCTCCCGTTTGGGGATGCTTTACTTATATTTATGTTGTACCCATTTTTGGGGCTGGTTTTTACAAAGGAGGTGCTGCTAAAATTTTAAAGGAAATAAAGTTTGACTTTTAAAGAATCTGGGTTGAGATTTCCAAAGTTTTAAAAATGTTCTTATTTCTTACTACTTTTGATGGTTTAGATTGCTGGGTTTTCGGCTTACTTAAATTGTGTTACGCCTGTAGACGTTGCGTAGTTTAAGGGCCGTCACGTGCCAATTTCGGGTCGTGACAAAGTTGGTATCAGAGCGCTAGGTTTTACCTTTCGGAGTATAGGATGACCTTGGTATGATTGAGTAGGTAGCTTAAAGCAGAGTAACGTAGTGTGTGTATGTCCGCGGCATACTCATGACACGGTACTCCGCCTAAAGTGACCTAAGTACAAATTGCTTGAAATTCCTTCCTTGATGATACATATCCTTGTGATTCGATTTTCGTGTTCATATCGAATCATATTTCCATTTATAGCCTTTGCCGCCGATGACTATGGGGACTCAGAGAGGTGCAGCGAGGGCCGAGGTCAGAGTTGACTCATGTGGGACGAGGTTTGACCAGGATGGTACGCTCGCTGTACAAGAGCAGATGGATCTGCCTTCGACAGATCGTATCGATAGGCTTGTGGCAGAGATGCAGGACTTGCGCCAGACGATGAGGTCTTTGGTAGAGGCTAGTAGAGCGCAGCAACAGGAGGTTACCACCCATGTTACCCAGTTGTTCCTTGCGATCAGCACACAGCATAGTGTTACGTATACAGCACCAGTGGACGCAGCCCTATTCAACGAGGAGTGCCTTTCCGAGACTTTGGGAGTTCCAGAACAGTGGATGACTCGTACCGATGTACCAGCCTAGAGACAGAGGCTTAGTCGTCGAGACAGATTTCGTGCATGTCACGGGAGTAACGGAGGCTTGGGACGAGGTCAGTCTTTTAGCTCGTATTTCCCGGAGGGTCGGCAGCCATGGAGAGGATGTTATCGGTGCGGGGACCTTCATCACCACATCAGGCGTTGTTCCCTAACACTGCGCCAGGGTCGTATTCAGAGAGTTCGTGGACGCGGAGGGTTCGCTCAGAGTGGACAGGTTGGCAGAGGAGGAGTTCAGCCAGTTGCGGATAGGGGGCAGACACAAGAGTTTGCTTCTACTCATCGGGACGCGCAGGTGTCCAATGCAGAGTTTTCAGGTATTCTTAAGTTGTATGTTCTTTTGATGCACTTGTTTATTTTACACACTTTGTGCCATGGTTGGGACGAGAATCGTGTTAGCTAGATCAGTCGTTCGTTGTGTTAACTTCTGTCAGCGATTCTTTTTTTGCGCGACACGTGTTTCGGTCGTATGCCAATCAGATAGGAGATAGAGATTCGTCCGTCGTTTTGATCTTTCTAGAGATGTTGGATTTGACGTTCTCCTGGGCACGGACTGGTTAGCTACGTACTAGGCGTCTGTGGACTGCCGCGAGAAAACAGTCAGGTTTTGTTTTCCCGGAGAGTCAGTTCTTGTTGTGCAGGAGGACAGTGGTGCCGCCTCTCACAGCTTGAATTCAGCCTTTTTCGCTAGTCGGCTTTTGAGGAGAGGATGTCGAAGATTCTTAGCTTTCATTCGTGATACCGGAGCCATAGTGGGTTTGTTGGACCGGCTTTCCATCGTGCGAGAGTTTTCCGACGTTGTTCCAGATGAGCCGACGGAGCTTAGGGAGCTTAAGGATCAGCTGCAGAGTTGTTGTTGGGGGGCTTGTGTGTCTGAGTGTTTCGCTTTGGGGAGATCCTATTCTGTTCGTCAAGGAGGAAGACGGCAGTTTGAGGTTGTGTATTGATTGATCGTCAATTGAACCGACTTACGGTGCGGATTGGTATCCTTTACCTCGCATTGACGATTTCTTGATCAGCCCTAGAGTGTGAGACATTTTCTAAGTTTGTTTAGGATCGGGTCATCATTGTTGCGGGTTCGGAGTGATGTCATTCCGAAGTTTGCTTTTGTGCGTGATACGGGCTTTGTGTGTTTTGGTGGTGTCGTTGGACTCACCAACGCCTTAGCAGCATTCGTAGATGTGATGAACCAGATTTCTTCACGCCGTTCCTCGACCAGTTTATTGTTGTGTCGTTGATGACATTTTGGTCTTTTCAAGTGTGTCGTGAGGAATAGGAGCAGCACTTGAGGATTTTCTTTGCAGACATTGGGAGAGCCCCAGCGGTTTGCTAAATTCTCAGAGTGTTCTTTCAGGCTTGATTGTGTTGACTCCTAGGTCTTGTAGTTACGGGGGACGGTTTTTGTATGGTCCCGAGGGAGATCGAGGCCGTAAAGCTTTGGCCCAGACTTGTGTATAGGACGGAGATCCGCAGATTTTTGGGCTTAGCAGGTTTTTACCGCCGTTCTGTGCAGGATTGCTAGTGTGTCGCTGCACCGTTGACTGAACTGACCGGAAAGGAGGTTCCTTTTCTTTGGACTGTGGCATGCGTGCGGAGTTTTTCAGCAGTTGAAGACTCGGTTGACAACTGCACCAATTCTTTCTTTGCTTTCTGGTTCGGGCGACTTTGTTGTTTAACTGTGATGTTTCGCGAGTGGGGCTCGATTTTTACGTTGATGCGGCATTATAGAGTTATCGCTTTTGCTTCTCGACAGTTGGAGGAAGTACGAGCAGGATATCCCACTCATGATCAGGAGATGGCCGCGGTGGTCGTGCGTTGGAAATTTGGAGACACTGCTTGTTCGGAGAGTCGTGTCAGATTTTCACGGACCGCCAGGGCTTAATGTACATCTTCCTGTAGAGAGTTTTGATTGTTGAGACAGTCTTCTGCAGATTTACAGTTCTTGTGCTATCGTTGAGTACAGCTTAAGTTCGCCTCTACTGAGGGGACAGCTTGCTCATGTCCGCGCCCGTCCATTTTTCCTTAATCGTTTTCACGAGGCACAGCCCGCCGATACTCGTTTGTCAGAGATTCTTGAGCATACTCGGCTGGGTAAAGATTCTGAGTCCTTGATTTGTGACCAGGGTGTGCTACGTTTAGGGACGCATTTGTGTGTACCTACTACTGTGTAGGGTTCCTAGGCACCCTATGAAGGTCAAACAAGGCATCAACCATGCCAATTTCAAAAATTCTAGGTGCCGAGAAACCCGACTACGGATCGTTTGCTAGATGTCTAGGCGAAAAACTAACTAGTTAACACTTAACTAAAAGTTTAACGGAAATACAACCTTTGTAGATCCGGTGCTCCACCTCCATAGCTCCGCAACGAAGTCCTCTCCGCTGTCCAAAAAGAATCTGGGCTCTAGCGTCGACTTCATCGGAGAATAAGCGAGCTAGGTCGTCGATGTCCATGCCGAAGATGATCTACGTCGAGGCATCGCTAAATCAAGCTCCGACTTCACCAAGTCAAGAAACTTGTGAAGAAAACACACTCTACTACTTGGCAAGAGGTAGAGGATGAAGAAATAGGAAGTGAGTAGACTTTAGAATTGGATTTCTCACTTGTTTCCATCAATCACCATTGATGGACCTTGCTTTCTTCTTGAAGAAGAAGATGAAGAAGAAGAAGAAAAGAATTATGATAAGTTATTTTAAAAAAGAAAAGAATATCCAAACTTATCATAATCCTAACTATGGTTATGTGTAGAGAATTGACCATGGTTAAATCATTGGTTAAGGTTAAGGATGAGATAAGAATGGTGGTCAAGGTCAAAGCTTCATGAAGCTTCAACTAAACAACAAATTAAGCCACCATTCTTTTCTCCTTTCCATTTATTTTCCAAAATATATAAACAAATAAATAAATGAATAAATAAGTAATGGAAAATAAAACCCTAAATATATGTTTAACCATGGTTTAATTCTTTATACTTAACCAAGTAAACATGCATCATCAAACATGATACAATCATGTGTACAAAAGTATATCACATATACAATGTGCACAAACCGAGTGAGAAAATCCATTTAAAGTGAACCAATACTAGTTAATGCAAAGTAATATATCAAATATATAATTATGCATTAAATCATTAAATCAACACTTGATTCAATGACCCGGTCATGTCGCACACAACCGACTAGTATTCAATGTATTGGCTTATCGATTCAACGCTTGAATCGATAACTAGGTTATATCGCATACAACCACCCGACACATTGATCGCGAGAATGAAATACGGTATCACATACACGCATTATTCTCGGTCCCGCACATATCTCATATGCGCTCCTATTTCGTTTCGCTTGAGCCAGGAAACCTCTGTGTAGGACTCTAAAGACTCGTCAATATGCCGGCAGCAGATGATGATCATATCAAACATCCATAAGCCGCAAGCGGTCTGCTAAACGTAACGGCCACCCGGGTATTGAGCGATCTGAAGATCGACGAGCAAGCCCACTCACACTCCGGTGAATCCAACCAGTAACACTACCGTACAGTCCGGTCTGATCGTCTGATATGTCGCATATCTCGCCTAGGGGTAGTAAACGTCAGACCCCAATAGCTCAATAAGTCGTGTCGATATGAGGTCTATAACAATTCGAGAAACTACTGGTAACACTTACCAGTAAATCTCAGCAACCCTGGCCAGGGATTTCCTGTTATAGCCAATCGAACACAGCGCAACATCAACCCCCTATACCGGGAGAGACGAATCCCCTCCTATCGCTCATTGCCTCCATGTGACTCGGGACTGTACCCAAAAACCACCGTTTTGCACGCCCTCTTGGACGTGGTAAGATGGAAATCAAAGCACAGTGAGAACCACACAAGACTCTATGACAATCTCGGGTCAACAGACTACTCTGTACCAGTGTCACCAGAGAACTGCCATCTGACGTGAGGTATAATACCATCTGGGAGTTCTCGGCGAGTCCGTCCAGTGTACCCAGTCTCTACTGAGCACCCGTATATCATCTCTGATGTCAAACACCAATGGATATGGGATCATCCATCGCCCATCTGTATGGGTCGAGAAGGCATACGCTAGTCTACTCTGGTATATCGATGCCCCGTCTCGATACACCCACGACTAGGGACTTTGAAGGATGTACTTATGGACTACCATATCCCCACTAGTATGATCCGCATCATAGTCCAGGTAGTCAAGTACACATCCTAAGGGCTTTACCAACATGTAACAGAGAGACAATCAGCATACACGTTAAGGTAAAGATCAACCAGATAGCATACTATCATGTCGAGCAAGAAAGTCCTCCCTATATATGTCCCAGCATCCACTACAATATACATCCTATGTACAGTAATGGCCTCTAGGGCATACATATAACTAACAATCTCCCACTTGCACTAGGGCCATCTGTAGCAGTGGTTGTAGTATCTCATACTCAACCATCCCATAAAAATCTCTCTCTGGGAACAGGCCTTTGTGAGTGGATCCGCTGTGTTGCCCTCTGAGTCTACTCTCCTGACCTCGATCCCCTGGAGATCAACTATCTCCATGATCAGGCGATATTGCCTTAGAATAAGTCTGGATCACTGATAGGACCAGCGTTCCTCGGCATGAGCCACAACTCCATTGTCTCACAATGGTAGGAACGTAGTTCATCTCATGAACTAATATACACCCAAACAGCCTCTTTGGTAGCATCTTTAGTAGCGATGTATCCTGCCTTTATCGTCTAGTATGCCACGGTATCTAGTTTGGAACTCTTCCAACATACCGTCCCTTTACTGAGGGTAAAGACAATGCCTGTGACTGACTTTCAGTCGTCTTTATCACCCTGGAACCCTTCCAGTGATTCTCCCCAGGATCGATTGATACCATCTCACTACAGCTAGTGAGTATTCTAACATCCATTTGGATCTATCTCATAGGTCCAAAACCCAGGATTTAGTAGGTATCATTTTGATCCTACACGGAGAATCTTTGTGATAAGCGGAGATTGACCGAACGTAGCATAGGAAACTCCTTCCCTATCAAGAGTATGTCATCCACGTACTCTATGAGGATCGTCACCATACTCCCTACTACCTTTTTGTTTATACAAGGTTCATCTACTATTTTGATGATGTCAACTTCTTTGACTTCTTCATCAAAACAGATGTTCCAACCCCGCGATGCCTGCTTTATCATATAAAACATCTTGCACACGTTTCCGCTGCTCCCACTGTCTACGAAGCCCTCTGGCTGTGTACTTAAAGACGCTCTCTTCTAAATCATCATTTAGAAAAGCAGTCAAGACACCCAACCACCAGATATCGTAGTCATGGTATGTAGCCGTGGTAAGTAGGATCTGGATGGACTTAAGCATAGCTACTTAGAAAAGGTTTCATCATCATCCATACCTGGTCAATGATGTAGACCTTTAACAAGTCTAGCTTTGAAAGTCTCAACTCTTCCATGTACACCAAGTAATCTTCTCAAGATTTACTTGCTCCTGATGGGGATTTAACCCTTCAGATATAGCAACCAAAGTCCATACTTTGTTGGTGTACATGGATTCCATATCAGATCGCTTAGCATCCAGCCATTCTTACAGAGTCTTACTCTCGATGGCCAGCTCGAAACTAGTTGGGTCATCATCTTATGATGCAATCCTCGCTCCCACTGTCATAGAGAAACCGAAGTATCTCTCAGGTGGGTGAGGAACCCTACTAGATCGGCGGAGAGGCTGAGGTTCGTTGGTAACCATTGAATCCTTTGGTTTTATCAAATCATCTGCTGTAGTTTGTATAGCTGGAACCTTTCCAGTTCTACATAACAGATCTTGCCTTGAGCTTGTCCGGATTTTGCTTTTAGACAAAAGCTGGACAACCCCAAATCTTAACTAACTTAAGAGATGGGCTCTTCCCTTTCCATATCACATATGAAGTGGTAGGCTACTCTTTGATTGAAACCCTATTCAATAGGTATGCAACTTCTCAAGTGTATAACACCCAAAAAGGAAATAGGTAACTCAGTAGTACTCATCATAGAGCACAACATGTCACATAGGGTGCTATTGCTCCGCCCCGATATACCATCGTGCTATGGTGTGTACGGAGGAGTAATGCCGAGAGAGAATCTCATTCTCCTTTAGAATAATCCAGGAATTCCGTGCTCAAGTATTCTCCTCCTCGATCACATCAAAGGACATAATACTTATACCCGTATTTTGGTTCTCTACTTCTAACTTATATTCTGTGAATATCTCAAAAGGTTCGGACTTGTGTTTCAACAGGAACATATGTCTGAATCTTGAGAGATCATCAGAGAACGTAATGAAGTATAAAGAACCAGTCTTGGTATGTGTAGACAGGGGACCTACATACATCAACATGTATCATCCCAAGAGTTCACTAACTCTTTCTCTGTTTCCAATAAACAGAGCTGGTGTCATTATATCTTTGTGACATGACTGGCGAGTTTCACAAGATGTAAATTCAAACTAATTTAAATATGCATCTTTATGTAACTCGAGCTAGTCGGGTTACATTGATCTGACCTAGTCTACAATACCTCAAGAAGGAATCGTTCAATTCTGAACTCTTCCTCTTGTGTGTGTTCTGTATACTAAGAACCGTTGTTTGATTTAGAACATCAATGCTTTTAGATAACGTGCCTGAACCGATCAACTTTTGATATAGAAAATGTTCAAAACATTATCCAACTATACAAAATTTTATCATTTCTTTATTAATAAAGAGATAGATATGATTTTTTATATCAGGTTCGGTATCTAATAACATTCGTTCAGAATCAATGTATTGTAATACAGGGTGACAGTGACCAATTGACTTGGCTGCAACTCTTGCCCCGTTTTCTGCCTCATGAAACTTATCACCCGTTCTCAGTTCTCTACCTATCTGTAGCCCTATGTAACAGATTACATATCTGGGATCCTGATCCGGTATCATATACCCAGGACGTAAAGGATACTGAGAAACAGTTCTGTATAATGAACACACCCGAAGATGATGCATCATCATGCACACTCCTCGTTTGGGCGGCACGGGAAATCTGGTATTCCCCAATTTCCTGCTCTGTCTTATAACAATTATAAGTTGGAGCGGGACCAACGTTCCCCAGCTCAGTATAACAAGCGGGTTCGGTCAATATTCCGTATTATTATCTTGATTAAGGCGTGATATGGTCGCTACCTGGAGAGAGAGAGAAGAAAACACTCAGCGTGCGCTCTGTCAAGAATAGATTGGTTATTATTTTATCTAATCAGGATGGCTCCCACTGCTTTTTATCAAATCTTCCTTCAAACCCTAAAAGGAAAGACAAGCCGGGATTAATTACACACTACAAGTTCGCCAATCTTTCAGCCAGGCCAGTGTCGGTAATTTGAGGGAGGTCCCCCGTGCTTTCGCACGAACCTAATTAATGTAAACCTCGTTTTCCCAGAGGCGTAACCCCGTTGACACCTTTCTAGACACCTACTTGATCAGCTAATTGTAATGTATAAAACTCTCCCAGGAGTAACTCTTACTCGCAGCGGGTATCGGGATCCAACTATCTCATAAAAGGTATGCAATCTCATTGCAAATTTCAACACTTGAAATTCCCGATAATATTTTGCCCCTAGCGTCCTATGACCTTGACAGAGGTCAACAAACCATAGGCTGCTAGTCAAGTTCAACCCGTCATTTCCTGATTGAAGTAAACCCACCCGCACGACCCTTGACAGAGGTCAACAAGGTCGCACGACTACCCTAAATCAATCACATCATATGCTTATGCAGATAAGCACTAATTAGCTACCGCACACTACGTCTTGACAGAGGTCAACAAACGCAGCACGAATACTAACCAGTACATATCTGAAATGACGGAGGGCTACGACAGGTTTTTCTGAAAACCTATTGCGTAATGAACTTGATATCGTTGTAGAATCAAATAATTTTAAAATGGAGTGTTTTTGAGGCTTTTTTAGTTTTGCTAAAGGAGTCACTCCCGGTGAAGGGATCGTCGGTCCTTTCCTCGTCAAATGAGGTGCGGGATATATCATATATATCACTTTGCAAAGCAACAACTCTTAAAAGCAATCAAAAGACAAACCGAGTGTGTAGCATCTGCCAGTTATTGCTAAAGGAGTCATTCCCGGTGAAGGGATCTCGGTCTTTTCCTCATCGAATAAGGTGCAGGATATATCACATATACCGCTATGCAAAGCAAGAACTGTAGCTACCTGTTTTATTTTGAAATTCGATTCTACAACATCTTAGGTTTCTTTTATTTCATTAATCACATTAATGATGTCCCATCATTTAAGTACCTAAACATCACAGATAAATACGACGTACACTTATGCCATCCGCATTCGCCTCGATGTCCCCTCGTGCACCGTTAGGTTAGGTGACTAACGGCAGAGCGGGGCAGGGCTAGCGCGGGTGTAAAACATAAGTAACATCTATATAATATATCATATATACTATATACTGTATCTATCACAGAACATCACATGATCACATCACAGATATCGCAGCAGAAGAATCATATGAAATATTGGATATACTAGGACGTCCGTGTTTTCAATACGAGCCAGTATAAAACACGGATTCCACGGTCGTGATGAATAGCCAAACCCACACCCCTAGACCCCTACGAGAGCGGCAAGCAACCCTACCAATTCTAGAGTTAGGAGACCCGGACTCGACTCCTCGAGTTGGTCTCCCACTGGACTCCAGAACCCGGTTACTTGTGCTCCCCTCCTTGGGTCTGTCCTAGTGCGGAAAAGTAAATAATATACAAACGGTGACTACTTCCGCAACCTGGAAGTTCCCCAATAAAAGAATATTACATACAAGTTTTTACATGAATGAAAATGAAAAACACTCATCTCACATAAAAAACCCCGGCTATTCAAACACGACGATCCAATATAACATATCCAGCAACACATAACATCACATGTCATCAACGTAAGTAAATATGCGCATCCCAATTGTCGTTGACATATAGCAACGAAACCGGCGATATCACATATTACACTTACGGTCACAGAAAAGAAAGTGTAAAACTACAACAGTTGGAATCCGCAACCACCTCAGACATCGCATGCCTGACCAAATGAATTACTTAGACATCGCATGCCTAACAATTATAAACCCCGCATTTTAGTCTCAAAATCGAAAACACTTTTCAATATCAAGTCGGGCAATTCAACAAGATTCCCGACATCCTGATCGAATACTCGTCGCAAACTTCAGTAGGCGGCCGCACCCCTGATACCGTCGACGAAGTGCACCAAGGCGGAACACCGCTACCGCGAGCACCCGAACGGATGCTTTCGGCGACGGGGTTCTCCTACAGTCACTTGGTTAGGGCTATGGAGTGAGGCTGTCTATTAAGTTTGTCGGCGAGTATCCGTGCACGCTACGTGATTGCGACGGACTTTTGATCACATCAAAATTCCGTGGCAACCGATCAAGTGAGACTAAACTGCTATGTTTATAACATTCATTCAGTTATCTCATAACTACTTGTGAATTCCAATTATTGTATCCCATTCCAGATAATTAGAAAATGTTAAACTTTCCGATTGAACATTCGAACACCCAAGTTTTCCCGATACAGATCAACACATGAAATAAGTCTAACAACATTCAGTTCGTGCCTCAGTACCGACGGTCCAGCCGTAGAAGGGTCAAGCCAACGCCTCACATGTGGCACGCCGTACTGCCCCAAACCCGAAGGTTCAAAGGGCAGTTCAAGACGGTCACATAATCGAGTTAAGGTTTGTTGTCTTTTAGAGGGACCATCGCGTTACTTGCACTACTTAGAACGTCGTTAAACTACGGAAAAATCCAACACTTGGAAATTTCCCGACAGGGGAAAAATTGGGTATTTATATCCGGTCGAACTTTTTAACATATTCTAAAATTTATCCGGAAAACCACACAGACAAAATTTGATACTCCGATCGAAACACCGAATCCCCAAAAACACAGCAGAAAAATTCAACTCTTGAATAAATATTAAAAATTCCCAGAAAACTCAGCTCTTTGAACTAGGAATTACTGTGCAAAGGAACAGGGCTGACGTCATCAAGTGGCCGCTGATCAGCCGCAGAAGCCATGCTTCTGCCGCTGATCCGCCGCGAAATTTACTGTTCACCAGAAACCTTTTGCACCGTAATTCTTATTTTTCCCTGCTGAATTTTTTAGCAATTTTTAATTTGGAAAAATCCACTGTTTTCAAAAATGTACAGAGAGCAATATTGGTTCGGGGTTTCGGGTTCGTTCGGACTTCAAATTCCGTCGGGACTTCGCCTAAGGCTCTAGCCTGGCTCTGATACCACTGTAGGTCAGGCAGCCACCCCATCCAATGGGGTCGCCGTGGCACCAACGGGTCCCTCAGCCGCTACTTTTTACGCATGCCCCCTCGCGAGGACTACAACCCACCGGAACACCTTCCGGTCTCGGGACACCCTGGGGTAAGAGCCTATGCTTCGCCACACTGTCACACAGTGAGAACCCCCCATAGGTCGACATCCAATGCCTAGTAGCTCTGATACCACTGTAGGGTTCCTAGGCACCCTATGAAGGTCTCACAAGGCATCAACCATGCCAATTTCAAAAATTCTAGGTGCCGAGAAACCCGACTACGGATCGTTTGCTAGATGTCTAGGCGAAAAACTAACTAGTTAACACTTAACTAAAAGTTTATCGGAAATACAACCTTTGTAGATCCGGTGCTCCACCTCCATAGCTCCGCAACGAAGTCCTCTCCGCTGTCCAAAAAGAATCTGGGCTCTAGCGTCGACTTCATCGGAGAATAAGCGAGCTAGGTCGTCGATGTCCATGCCGAAGATGATCTACGTCGAGGCATCGCTAAATCAAGCTCCGACTTCACCAAGTCAAGAAACTTGTGAAGAAAACACACTCTACTACTTGGCAAGAGGTAGAGGATGAAGAAATAGGAAGTGGGTAGACTTTAGAATTGGATTTCTCACTTGTTTCCATCAATCACCATTGATGGACCTTGCTTTCTTCTTGAAGAAGAAGATGAAGAAGAAGAAGAAAAGAATTATGATAAGTTATTTTAAAAAAGAAAAGAATATCCAAACTTATCATAATCCTAACTATGGTTATGTGTAGAGAATTGACCATGGTTAAATCATTGGTTAAGGTTAAGGATGAGATAAGAATGGTGGTCAAGGTCAAAGCTTCATGAAGCTTCAACTAAACAACAAATTAAGCCACCATTCTTTTCTCCTTTCCATTTATTTTCCAAAATATATAAACAAATAAATAAATGAATAAATAAGTAATGGAAAATAAAACCCTAAATATATGTTTAACCATGGTTTAATTCTTTATACTTAACCAAGTAAACATGCATCATCAAACATGATACAATCATGTGTACAAAAGTATATCACATATACAATGTGCACAAACCGAGTGAGAAAATCCATTTAAAGTGAACCAATACTAGTTAATGCAAAGTAATATATCAAATATATAATTATGCATTAAATCATTAAATCAACACTTGATTCAATGACCCGGTCATGTCGCACACAACCGACTAGTATTCAATGTATTGGCTTATCGATTCAACGCTTGAATCGATAACTAGGTTATATCGCATACAACCACCCGACACATTGATCGCGAGAATGAAATACGGTATCACATACACGCATTATTCTCGGTCCCGCACATATCTCATATGCGCTCCTATTTCGTTTCGCTTGAGCCAGGAAACCTCTGTATAGGACTCTAAAGACTCGTCAATACGCCGGCAGCAGATGATGATCATATCAAACATCCACAAGCCGCAAGCGGTCTGCTAAACGTAACGGCCACCCGGGTATTGAGCGATCTGAAGATCGACGAGCAAGCCCTCTCACACTCCAGTGAATCCAACCAGTAACACTACTGTACAGTCCGGTCTGATCGTCTGATATGTCGCATATCTCGCCTAGGGGTGGTAAACGTCAGACCCCAATAGCTCAATAAGTCGTGTCGATATGAGGTCTATAACAATTCGAGAAACTACTGGTAACACTTACCAGTAAATCTCAGCAACCCTGGCCAGGGATTTCCTGTTATAGCCAATCGAACACAGCGCAACATCAACCCCCTATACCGGGAGAGACGAATCCCCTCCTATCGCTCATTGCCTCCATGTGACTCGGGACTGTACCCAAAAACCACCGTTTTGCACGCCCTCTTGGACGTGGTAAGATGGAAATCAAAGCACAGTGGGAACCACACAAGACTCTATGACGATCTCGGGTCAACAGACTACTCTGTACCAGTGTCACCAGAGAACTGCCATCTGACGTGAGGTATAATACCATCTGGGAGTTCTCGGCGAGTCCGTCCAGTGTACCCAGTCTCTACTGAGCACCCGTATATCATCTCTGATGTCAAACACCAATGGATATGGGATCATCCATCGCCCATCTGTATGGGTCGAGAAGGCATACGCTAGTCTACTCTGGTATATCGATGCCCCGTCTCGATACACCCACGACTAGGGACTTTGAAGGATGTACTTATGGACTACCATATCCCCACTAGTATGATCCGCATCATAGTCCAGGTAGTCAAGTACACATCCTAAGGGCTTTACCAACATGTAACAGAGAGACAATCAGCATACACGTTAAGGTAAAGATCAACCAGATAGCATACTATCATGTCGAGCAAGAAAGTCCTCCCTATATATGTCCCAGCATCCACTACAATATACATCCTATGTACAGTAATGGCCTCTAGGGCATACATATAACTAACATACTGATGGGTAGAGACGCGAAATCCTAGAGCAGGCACATCGGTCAGCTTTCTGTTGGCTATAGTGCCCTCAAGGCAATTATCATAGTCGCGGACTTGTGATTATGATGATTGAGTGAGGACCTATACCGATAAAACAGTCTTACTCAAGATGATAGTATGCTATCTGGTTTATCTTTATCATCATGTACGTGTTGATAGAGCCCATAGGATTCTTGCTTGACTTCCAGCATTATGATGGCGATCATATATGTGGGAGCTGGGGTCTATAAGCACATCCTTAAATGTCCCTAGTCGTAGGAGTATCGAGACCGGGCATCGATACTCCAGTGTAGACTAGTGTATACTGATCGAGACCCCGACGAGGGGCGGTGGCCAGGTCTCACAAGCCATTGGTGTTAGTTTGTTCACCTAAGATAGTATACATGTGCTCATTGGGTTATGAGTACACTGGACGGACTCGCCGGGAACCTGCTAGTTGGTATTATACCTATTGTCAAATAGCAGTTCCCAGGTGACATGTGTACAGGTTAGTCTGTCGACCTGAGATCATCGTTTGTCTCGTGTGAGTTCCCACTGTGCTCTGATTACTACCCTACCATGGCTCAATGGAGTTGTGCAAACAGGTTTTAGTTGGGTACAGTCCCGAGCCATATGGAGGCAGTGATTGGATCGTCGGGGATTCGTCTCTCCTGGTATTGGGGGTTGATGTCGCGTTGTGTACGGATATCCATCACCATAAATCCGTGGCCACGGTGGACGAGAATTATCGATCCAGGATCGATAGTTTCTCAGGTGGTGATGGGTTTCATACCGACACTAAATATCGCGTTGTTGGGGGTCTAACTTTATCCACCCCCTAGACTCGATATGCGATATTCTTAAACGGACAGACCGGACTGTACGGATATTGTCGCTGTCAGGCTCTGTAGGGGTTCTGCATGAGTTTGCTCATCGGCCTCCCTTTCGCCCAATACCTGGGTAGCCGTTATGTACAGCTAGTGCCACTGACGTGCTTGTGGTTAAACCCACTGCCAGCGTATTGACGATTCTTTAGAGTCCCACACAGAGGGTTTCCCAGGTTCTGGCGAAATGATGTAGTAGCCGTATTGGATACGTGCAGGGTTCCGATTGATTGGTGTACTTTGTACCAGGACTTTCGATCGGACAATTGATAGTACTAGCCGACTCGGGTTTGAGCCGGATTATTAAATCAGGTATTGATTTAATAATTTACATATATGTATTTTGGTACGTATATTCTTGTATTATATTCTTTGTGTTATGCTTTCTTTTTGGGTATTCGTATTTCAGTACGAATGCAGATATATTTACAGTTGAATGTAATCTGTATTTTTTATCGGATAACATTCTAGAAGGTGCCACCTCATTTCTTAATTTGACCATTTTATTAAAATGGTAAATGAGGTGGATATTAGCATGATGAGATGTGGAGACAACCATGCTTGCAATAGTGCACACAAATGAATTGTTAATTCATTTGTGTTCACTATTCAAGTATGGTAGGATTTTAAAATTGAAAAATGCATTTTACAAAACCTTGCATGCTATTTTCTCTTTCCAAAAGAAGCTCATTTTTGAAGCATGAAGGTTTTGTTCATTGTTTTTCTTCTTGAGCTCCTCCTTCACCATTTGTGTTTCACCTCCACTAGCTTTCTTGTTTTGCTTCCACCTTCAAGTTTTTAAGATAGCTAACACTAAGAAACATTTACACTACATCCTAGGCTCTCTAAGGTAGCATCCTAGAGACCCTAGTTGCTCCATAAGCATCATATCATGGAGCTAGAGTCGGAGTTACATCCCTCGGGTGGATCATCATATGGAGGAAGACCGGCGACCAAACCACATCAAGGAACCGCTAGGAGCTTGGAATGAAGACTGAAGGACACGGATCAACTCGGTATAATGATTCTAACTCTTAGTTTAGCTTTCTAGTTTAGGGTTTAAGGTCGATCCGGGATTCGGGTAGCGGTAGCGCCGGTTTGAAAAAATTTTGTTCCGCATTTTGGCCGCGTTTCGACGGCCGGAGCGCTGCCGGGACCCAACATGGTATCAGAGCCACCCTTTAAACCCCTTACTAGCTTTTTTAGACGTGCTTAAAAGATCGATCGACGGATTTTACCAAAATCATGATTCCAATTATCAGTTTGCTGTCGATTTTCAAATGTGGTCAAAAAATTATTTCAGGCATCTTAAAAATCCGTACAGGAGATTTTATGGGGACACAAAAAATTTGGGCTCATCATTCCACTAAAGCTCCGCGGATCCGCCGCAATAAGCCCCCATTGGCGGAGGTTCCGCGGCGGAAAAGTGGCAACGGGCGTCGAAATTTTTTCTGTAGCTCTATTTCTTGGAATTGTGATTTTTATGATATTCTGTTTTGGCCCAGGTTTCAGTAAAGTGTTGTTTTTCTTTTGGGGCCAATTTGGAACTTAGTCGATCGATATTTTAAGTGGGTGTTTAACAGTACATACATTTCTATCTGCGACCGTGAATGTCATTTGATCGGTAAACTCGTCTGATTGCTATATGTCTTTTAGACGGGTTTGCGAAAGTGATATTCACGTTGATGTTCTGTGCTGTGCTGTGATGTTGGTTGGATTTTCGTGGTGGATAGCAATGGTGCGATGTTAGTACAGTTTTCATTTTATTTGTACATTTGATATTGCGGGGCGAGCGTCCGACATGTGGACTGCCATCACTGCCAGTTTGTATATTATTCTTTTGGGGCACGACCGGGTTGAGGTTGATGTCACCCTTGTATATTATTTTCTTTTCTGTACTAGGATTACCCCAAGGTGGGGTGCACGAATAGCCGAATTCTAGAGGGCAACGGGTCCGCATCTCATGGCACTGGGACGGAGGGGACCTTACTCTAGAATTGACGGGCTATTCGCCGCACTCGTAGGGGGTATAGGTGACCCGGGAGGGGTGCTCAAGTTACCGGATTCCGTGAAGTGCTGGGTGGTCCATTCACGTTGCTGAAAGGGGTTCCTTGCTTCTGGTTTTGAGGGTAACTTGCCGTGCTCGTAGGGGTCTAGGTTTCATTGCGCATGCTATCCACACGACAGGGAACGTCGGGTCTCACTTGCGGCTCAAGTGAAACCCGGGGCTCCAGATTATCCACCATTCTGTGTTGCTTCTGTGATGCTTCTGTGATGTTGCTTTATATCATGCCTGGAACAATTGTTATATATATTTATATATACTAGTAGATGTTGTATATGTTTTGCACCCGCGCTAGCCCAGTCCCCGCTCTGTCGTTAGTTAAGTAACCTAACGGATGATGACGGGACCCAGTGGCGAATGCGGATGGCATATACGTACATTTTATTTTCGTTCTTTTCTGGTGTGATTAATTGATGGGACTGCATAGATTCTTATCAATGCAAAGATAAAACAAACCTATATATATATGATGTTGTTGGAACCAAGTTTTTTAAAAACTGATATTACAGACGTTCTCTTTTGCTTTGCACAGTGGTATTCGTTTATGAATATCCAGCACCTCATTCGACGAGGCAAGGGCCGAGATCCCTTCATCGGGAGTGACCCCTTGAGTAAAAGTCTGCGTCAACGTAATAACTTTACTATAGTCGATTATTTTTTCTTTGCATCTGATTGAAATGATTTAGCGTGCTTGCGCTTTCTAAAAGATAGATCAAAAATATTTGTAACCGCAATCAAGAACGGCGTCGCTTTGCAGCTAGCCGGTGAGTACGGGTCGGTCCACAGGGATGTTGTGAATCTCCGATTCGTTCTTACGAGTTAATTCCGAAGGGTGTTCGGAGTTAACTCGTAAGAACGAATTGGAGATTCACAACATCCCTGTGGACCGACCCGTACTCACCGGCTAGCTGCAAAGCGACGCTGTTCTTGATTGCGGTTAGAAATATTTTTGATCTATCTTTTAGAAAGCGCAAGCACGCTAAATCATTTCAATCAAATGGCGCCGTTGCCGGGGATGGCGTAGAAATTTCCTTTTCGCAATTTCGGGTTAATCATAAAATAAAAAATCATAAAAATCTGAAAAACCCCAAAAATTATAAAAATATATAAATTGTTATTTTTGGAAGGGATACTTTGTTGTTTTAATTTTACAGGATACACGAAAATCGGATCTGTAGATTTCCAGAAGGCAAAACAGAAAAGGGTACATCAGAACAGAGGTAGACTGCCACCACAGAGCCGTACGATTTTTTTCAGGACCCGATCCCGCAGAACAACCGCGGAACCGCGGCCTTGATGCGCCAATAACCGCGGAACCGCGGCCTCTTCGACTGTTCATCGCAAAATTTTGGCACGGTTTGATTTCTAATTCTCCCCTCTGTAAATCCCCATATATTTTTTCTGGAAATTCCTGCAAGATTTTGTGCACTTTAAAAAAATATATTCCCTTCCAAATAACGATCTTGTGCAGGATTTTTGGGCCCAGCTTGAAATTAGATTGCAAGTAATATTTTGCTGTTGTATATCTTGTGTTGAAAATCTTTTTGCAACAAATTTTTCCTAATAAAGAGAAAAAGAATAAAGAAAAAGAATAAGGAAAATTTTGTAGAAACTTGCAAAGTTTTTTAGCCGCAAATAAATCCTTGCACGACAAACTTTCTTTCTTTTCTCATTGTTTTAACATGGGTACCCCACATAATAAATCATTAGCCGAACTTTGGTATCCCGAACCTAATTTTGCGTCATACGTCAATTTGTTCGGTCAATTTAAAGACGATCCTTCCTTGCCTAAAAAATCTTTGAAAGATCAAATAGAGGCGTCTAGGAGAAATAGTTTGACTTTTCAACCCACTTTGTGTCAACCAAGTCAAACTCTACCACCTACATATGTTGATACCACTTCTGCAAGTCTTCTGTCACTCCTAGGCCGATGTCCATTGCTGAGCATATTGCTCAATCTCGCAGTCGATCTTTCACCCTTCTCCACTCATCTAGTTTTAGGGATCCACACGACTATTCACCTTTTTATCCAGATGTTGACCCTACCTCTGTCCAACCACCCACTTCCTACCAGTCTTACCCGACCTTCCCACCCTCACTAGACACTGTTTCTACAGTCATTATGGAGTTTAACATATCCAACCAATTTCGAATCTTTTACCGAAACCCCCTCACCACCTAAGTCTAGTTTGGAAGAGTCGTTGGAGGCGTACATCGCAGCAACAAATAAAATGACTAGGAATGTGGAAGCGTCTGTGGCCGCCCTTATGCAACCTAATGAACCGGTAGCTAGTTTCCCACTAGCTCCAAATTTTTCAATGTATGAGGCGGCAGTTGGACAGAGTGCGAATGAGAGAGGATTTTCAAATCAAACCTACCCTTACCCAATTGAAGCCCACAACTCCTGTTTTACATCGAATGTCCTAAATGAGTTACCAGTTGAAAATAAAAATGAGTTGTGTGATTTTGTAGTGTTTGATTTGCCAAATTGTGAGGAACCCCTTTCGAGTGAAACCGTACCTAATCCTTTCGACCTTTACACCTCCCATCTAGAACCTAAATCGATAGATATCCATGCTTTTGATGAGGTGTCTAAGGAAATTAATTTTCACTTGATTGAGGATATAGACGCCGGGAATATTTCGGATGATGAACCTGTCGATTTGATTGAAATTTTATGTTCAAATCATCATCCCGAGTCATTAAATGTTTCTCCCGAATCTCATATGCGTCTTGACTTTGATGATAATGGCATGAATGAGTTAAATTTTGAGGAAAATTATAAGGATAATATTGAGGAGAGTTTTGAGGATAATATTGAGGTTGAACCTTTTTTGTTTAATGTGTCGGATTTTCCAATTCAGCCTCCTGAACCTTTGACTGTTATATCACCCTCCCTCCTTCCTATTGTTCCGACCGAACAAATGACCGTTACGCTTTCATCTCCTATACCAAGTTCGGCGTACCCATGTTTTCTTGCGAATCTTGAGGGATTTGATCCCATTGCACGACGGGTTTATAGGTTAGCGCAATCGCTTTTAACACATCGGTCATCACAAATTGCGCTAATTTATTCACTCGATTTACACCCTCAAGATTGTACTCTACTTCTTTCTTCTTTCCGCCACTCTTCTCCTCCGCCGAGACCATCTTCCATTCTTCTTTCAACACGGTCTCGCGTGTTTCTCATTTCTCTTCTTTCCACCCCATTCTTGCACCAACTATACCACTACCATGATAAGATCTTTGAATGGTTAGTGCTAACCTTTGGCTTGTGTAAGGCCAAGCTTAAGTTTGGGGGGAACCGTTGTATATATATATATATATTTTTGTTTTCTTTTTCTATAAAAAAATAAAAAAAATTTCAAAACATTATAAAAAAAAATGTAAATAAATAAACAGGGGAGTGCCGACATTTTGACCCTCTTGGTTTAGTATGACAGTGAGGACACTGTCAAGTTCAAGTTTGGGGGTATGCTCGGTAAGTCTTCTTCCTTCGCATTCATTTGTACATATTTTTTGCATTTGCATACTTATTTGAAAAACCATAAAAATTAAAAAAAATTCAAAAATTATAAAAATTATTGTATTCAATTTTGGCTAATTGACTTGGGTTTGAAAAATAGGTTAACTGGCTAGGAACAACTAGATCTTAGACTTAGTAAATTAAAAACCCTAAAAATAACATTCCTTAAAGTTTAACTGTAGAAAGTATATATCTTTGTAGACTATTTAGAAATAGGCAAATTTTGGGTTCACTTCTTGGGCTAAGTCTAAACGAAGGAAAAGTATTGATGTTCTTATTAGAGTATAAATTTGAAAAATAGTTCCTAGCTTAAGTCTAGATTCTGAAAACGTATACCCTACAATTTGCACAATCACGAACCTTGAAACTTGGAATAGTAGAAGAGACCTTGAAATACTCTTGTCTAAAGTCCTTAGTACGAAGAAAATAAAAGAAAAAAAATGTGAATAAAGAAAAAAAAATGAACACTGGTTTTTGTGATTACTTAAGGCTGTAAAAATAGAAAAATATTTAGCGAGGGTGCTTTATCACCTAGTGCCTTAAACCAACTGGTTTGGGAGTCACTGCTAAAGCCTTGGGTGTTGCAAGACTAGGAAGTACGCTTTAAAGTGCTAACGCATTTTGTAATTGGTCGTTGGTACCTCAAGAAGTATTAACGGTCGCATGAAGGATGTGTAAGCAAAATTCAATTAAAAATTCACCTACTAATAAGTACTTTGGACAACGGACGAGAGTATGATTGCTTGATTTGAATTTCCAAGTGTAGGGGTGACTTTTACACACACGTAGGGATATGTGATTGGAGTTTAGATGAGAGAAAGGAGTGAAGAATAGAACTTGTATCTTTAGTAAGGGTTGATAAAAATTCCTAAGTGGAGATGGAACCCTAGAAGGAAAACTTAAGAGATATCGAAAGCTAAGTAAATCTATAAAACATATATAAGCTTAAGTTAAATGATGAGGAAGTGTGAAGAATATGGGTGGATAATTTACGGGTTAACGGTAATAGAATTCCTTGTTAGAAAACCTAATTGGAGAACAAAAGTTGAAAAGCCGAATTGATAGGATTTTGTGGGTAGTATCCGCTGAAAACCCTCAGGAGACAACACTCCTCCTACTAGGGACACCTAGTGGTTTAACGGTTTGTTGCACGAGCTCAGTGCAATCGCGTTTCCCTGCGAAAGTGTGGTTAGGATTTTAGTGAATAAAAATAAGTTTGCTCGAGGACGAGCAAAAGATATGTTTGGGGGTATTTGTTCACACTATAATATTGCATTATTATATTCCCTATTCTTATTCTTTTTATAAATAAACGGGTGCTTTTGACGTATGTCTGCTACATGTTACAAGTTACAGGTTCTTGGACAGGAAACAGTGAAAATAATGTAAGACGATGAAAATATGGACTTTTGATCAAAAAATGGGAGGATCTTAGTCAAGTATATCGAAAGACAGTTCACAATTAACAAGGCAACGCAAGATCCCAAAATGTCAAGGCAAACAGTTAAAAAGCCATTGCAAATTGTTCACTGAAGATCTGGAACCAACCTAGAAGCCCAAATGGAAAAAGACATAAAAGTAGGAATTACAAGTCAGCAGGAGCCAACACAAGAAAGACCAGTAGTCAATTCCCTTGTTTGACCGCGGAACCGCGGCCAAATCAGGCCTATGGCCGCGGTTCCGCAGCGGAGTTGAGTCTGAAGAGAGTAAAAATTCGACCAAAATTCTTGCGGCGCTGACTAAGTCTTCCTCGGGCTATTTTTGTAAATTTAGACATGTGAAACAAATGCAACCCTAGGGTTTCCTATTCTTTATAAATAGGAACTCTAATCATTGTAACTCTTTATGCCTTCCTATGCCTCCTTTTAAATAATAAATTTAGATCTCTTTATGGAGAGCATCGGTGTTTCTTTTCAATTCATGAATTCAAATCTGACAAACCTGCGTTGATGATTGGAGAGATGCATCTGTAAGTAGATTTAATTCCTTGCTCTAGTTTAGATTTCAATTCTTTGCCCTAGGTAGATTTAAATTCTTGCCGTAGATAAATTGCTTAGAGTTAGCTTTGGGGAAGGATTTTGAGAGATGAGATCTCTCATCCATTTCTTACCCATAATATATTTTCAATAGGACTCCATGCATACACGCACACACCGCGCCCTACGGCACCCTATCCCTCGAGGTAGCGGTGATACCGTAGTATAAAGACCCGGTTGCGCGCGTTTTCCATGGAGGTTAGGGTAAGGATCTCTAAAGGAAGGACAAGAACCTAGAGGAAGGAGCACCTTCCCGAATGGATCTAATCCGCTTTATTGATAATTACCATAACTCCTCTTAGATCCTAATCTGGGTATAGAAAGCGTTGAGATTTATTTACATTTCCAAACCATTCCTAAACCTAACCCTAGCAAGAATAGATCTAGATAATTGCCCTAGGATAATTAGATTTTTAGATTTAATAACAACTCCGAACACCCTTCGGAATTAACTCGTTAGCGTGACTAGGAGATTCACAAAATCCCTGTGGACCGACCCGTACTCTCCGGCTAGCTTCATGCGACGTCGTTGTAGTATAGTGGTGAGTATTCCCGCCTGTCACGCGGGTGACCCGGGTTCGATCCCCGGCAACGGCGCCATTTGATTCGTATGTCAAAAACTATTTCTAAACCGCAATCAAGAACGGCGTCGCATGAAGCTAGCCGGTGAGTACGGGTCAGTCCACAGGGATTTTATGAATCTCCTAGTCGCGCTAACGAGTTAATTCCGAAGGGTGTTCGGAGTTGTTATTAAATCTAAAAATCTAATTATCCTAGGGCAATTATCTAGATCTATTCTTGCTAGGTGCTAGGTTTAGGAATGGTTTGGAAATGTAAATAAATCTCAACGCTTTATATACCCAGATTAGGATCTAAGAGGAGTTATGGTAATTATCAATAAAGGGGATTAGATCCATTTGGGAAGGTGCTCCTTCCTCTAGGTTCTTGTCCTTCCTTTAGAGATCCTTACCCTAACCTCCATGGAAAACGCACGCAACCGGGCCTTTATACTACGGTATCACCGCTACCTCGAAGGATAGGGTGCCGTAGGGCGCGATGTGTGCGTGTATGCATGGAGTCCTATTGAAAATATATTATGGGTAAGAAATGGATGAGAGATCTCATCTCTCAAAATCCTTCCCCAAAGCTAACTCTAAGAAATTTATCTACGGCAAGAATTTAAATCTACCTAGGGCAAAGAATTGAAATCTAAACTAGAGAAAGGAATTAAATCTACTTACAGATGCATCTCTCCAATCATCAACGCAGGTTTGTCAGATCTGAATTCATGAATTGAAAAGAAACACCGATGCTCTCCATAAAGAGATCTAAATTTATTATTTAAAAGGAGGCATAGGGAGGCATAAAGAGTTACAATGATTAGAGTTCCTATTTATAAAGAATAGGAAACCGTAGGGTTGCATTTGTTTCGCATGTCTAAATTTACAAAAATAGCCCTAGGAAGACTTAGTCAGCGCCGCAAGAATTTTGGTCGAATTTTTACTCTCTTCAGACTCAACTCCGCCGCGGAACCGCGGCCATAGGCCTGGTTTGGCCGCGGTTCCGTGGTCAAATAAGGGAATTGACTGCTGGTCTTTCTTGTGTTGGCTCCTGCTAACTTGTAATTCCTACTTTTATATGTCTTTTTCCATTTGGGCTTCTAGGTTGGTTCCAGATCTTCAGTGAACAATTTGCAGTGGCTTTTTTACCGTTTGCCTTGACATTTTGGGATCTTGCGTTGCCTTGTTAATTGTGAACTGTCTTTTGATATAGGCTTGACTAAGATCCTCCCATTTGTTGATCAAAAGACAATATTTTCATCGTCTTACATTGTTTTCACTGTTTCCTATCCAAGAACCTGTAACCTGTAACATGTAGCAGACATACGTCAAAAGCACCCGTTTATTTATAAAAAGAATAAGAATGGGGAATATAATAATGCAATATTATGGTGTGAACAGCATCGTTGTATTCAGTTTGGGATATCCTCCACCCCATTCGACGGGGAAAGAGCCGAGAACCCTTCACCGGGAGTGAGCTCTTTAGCAAAAGTTTTCGCCACTATATATTTATAAAACCACTTGGATTCCTTCAACGATATCAGGTTCATTACGTTAAAGGTTTTTCGCCAAAAACCAGCCGTAACCCTCCGCCATTTCTTATAAGTATTGCTTAGTATTCGTGCTGCATTTGTTGACTGTGCCAAGGCGTAGTGTCCGGTAGCTAAGTAGTGCTTGTTTGTGGCATATTAATGCGATTGGTTAGGACAGTCGTGCGGCCTTGTTGACTGTGTCAAGGGCTCGTACGGGTGGGTTTAATGCAATCCTGGATAATGACGGGTTGAACTTGACTAGGACTCTTTGATTTGTTGACTGTGTCAAGGTCACTTGGGTCCTAGGGGTAAAAACACATATCGGAAGTTTCAAATATACAGGAAACTTGCCAGGCTTGCGCATACCTTCTGGAGTGTGGTGACTTGAGTGGCTTCCATCAAGTTATCATGCGATGATAGTTGGATCCCGATTCCCACTGATGAGTAGGATTACTCCTCGGGTGATTCCGACTAATTCTCCTTTCAGGTTTGGAGGAGAATTCGAGGATACAGTGGGAGCCATCCAGATTAGATAAAATGATCAACCATTCGGATCTAGGTTAGAGTGCACGCTGAGTGTTTCTTCTCTCTCTCTCTCTGGCTACGACGATGACCCGACCTTTGACTAAAACTCATGAAACCAAGTTAACTGAACCTTCTTAAAACACTTTGACTTTTGGAATGTCACGGTGTCGCATACATCATTGCCACTTCTATATCACTTTTGCATTTCTCCGGAACACCTCGTATCACTACGAACGTCCACTTCCATTGGATAAATCCATCGTATGGTTATATATGAACTCGAAGGAACTTTTTCGAGGATGGATTCTGGTTCTGGAGAGATTGAATAGGATTATTCGGTTGTCTTTTCTCTTTACCTTCTCTCAGGTTGTGAGGGCTCCTAGGATTAGGAGAGGGTACACCTATTGAGCTTATTGGATAGTCTTCCTCCAAACCATAGGCATGTGCCGAACGGTAGGGAAGGAAGAAAACCAACAAGCTTAACTGTGGTGTACAGAAGGTAATAAGCAAAGACATATAAAGGGATTAGAATAATGGCAAAAAAAATTGCGATCACCATCATTCACGACAAAGACCATGTATACCCCTGCCACTCCTACATCCACTTTGCATTTCTCTAGAACACTCCGTATCACTATGGATATCCACTTCCATTGGATAAATCCATCGTATAGTTACATACGAACTCGAAGGAACTTTTTCGAGGATGGATTTTGGTTCTGGAGAGATTGAATAGGTTTATTCGGTTGTCTTTTCTCTTTACCTTCTCTCAAGTTGCATGGGCTCCTAGGATTAGGAGAGTACACCTATTACACTTATTGGATAGTCTTCTTCCAAACCTTAGGCTAGTGCCGAAAGGTAGGGAATGAAGAAAACCAATTAGCGTAAAGGATGTGTACAGAAGGTAATAAGTAAAGACATAATAAAGGGATTGCAGAGATGGCAGATAAGTATATGGTTACTGTCATGATTCAGGATAATGGAAGAGGCGTTACTAGGAATACTAGTTAACCCTTTTGAAACATTTTCATGTTTCAGTTTTACTGTGTGATATTAATTGAAAACTGTTTTCCCAATTAGAATCTAACTCCAGGGTATGTATTTACCAGATCAGTTTCTCACATCTGTATGATATTATAGATGGTGAGTGGGAGTAAGATATTAGGAATTGGGTGATTAGATCCTCATTATATTGGAATTCGTTGTAATTGGTGATATTTGAGGAAATCATCTGGATTTTTGCCGGATGGCAAATATTTGGTTTTGAATATCCGTTGTTATGCACCAATTTCAAACTGATATATCTGTACCTTTATTTTATAAAGTGAGATATAACTTTTTGATATTATGTCTGTGACATTTACCTATATCAGTTGGTGATTAGGTAAGGTGCATTCAACAGCGGTGTAATTCTTCTTAACCATACTACAGTTTTTCAACCTACGACGCACAGGGTTTGAGTTATTGAACTCAGGGGACTTATACAAAGTATTGTATGTTGTCCAGTGTCCATTAGGACAAAGGGGTTGGTACTCGTACTATATTCTGTTCACTTATGACTTCTCCAGTTCTGGACATGTATTTCGTTGAAATGCAAGGTCCAGATATTCAGAAGTTATAGGTATAAGAATAAAGTAGAGGACCATTTGTTGTAAGTATCAGGATTCTTCGAGGAAGTCGAAGATGTAGATACTTGTGTTTGGTATTCAGTTAATAGTAATGGTTTTGAGAACTTGCTTTTTTTTCAGGTTACTCATATGTGGATGCACTCCTAGATGAGTAATGCTGATTGTCCTCTTTCCATTTGGTTGATATGCACTGGAGACAGCTGCATGATTTTGAATCTGGTTCAAATTAGATTAGTGCTTTTGTTTCTATATTAGATTTATATAGAATCAATTTATATCTTAACGATGTTAAGGTATAGGGAGTTGTCCGGCTGATGGTTTAAACCAGAATCCGAATAAACTCATGGCACGTTTTAGTAATGGCAGTTTGTGCGTTATCCCGGGCTTTGACAAAGGTTAACTTTCTACCATCAGGAAGATCAATATTTATATTGTTCTTGACTCGCCACAGTTTTAGTAAAATGGATTTTTCAGAAAAACAAAGTGGGAATATGGTAGAACTGGAAGTGATTCCAGAACCACAAACGATCACTGATGATTTAATAGAACCTAACGATTCAATTAGTTTCAACGTTCCATTAGCCACTCCGCAGATTTGGTGGGTAACCTCAGGCACCCGAGAGGTACTTCGGTCTTCTCAGAGACGGTGACAGGGAGCTTCTTGTTTACCCAGACTTGCCATTGCTGCTGTTCTAGACTATAAGACCCGGCAGGAGGATGAGTATAGCGTCATTCTAAACTAGCTTTAGAAGTGCACGTGTGTATGACTCTGCCAGAGGGTTGTTGTAGTCAGTGGGAGCAGCAGAAGCATAGTGGGCAAGTAGCTTATGTCTACTTATAGACTAAAGCATGTATAGCGGAAATAGATCATCTAATTTTGATGTGATAGTCATAGGCTTTGACCTCATCAGAATAGGAGATGAATCTGGTAAGAAGGTAGTAGAGAGTGATGTCCAGGTATTGGGATGACATGTACTTGATAGGAAGAGATATTCCTATACTACGATCGGTTGTACTATGGTTGTCACAAAGTTGTTTCTCCACACAGGATATGGATGTAATATCAGGGTTTCTGGTTACTAGATCTATGGTTTTAGATCTAGATTTGGGAAGTATCCTAATCTGGGTATTTTGACATTAAATGGACGACTCCTAGTATGGTGGTCTACCTGCAGGTGATGGAGTCAACCTCTCTAAAGGTGTCTTACAGACTAAAGGGGAGAGGGACCTGCATGATTAGAATATCACTTGCTTAGGCAATTGAGTTAATCATGAAATGTCAAGTACCACACCGGATATTGTTTTTTGCACTAGCTGCAATAAACATATATTAATCCAATTCTGGAGAAACATTGGGAAGCAGTTTATGAACATAAGTAAATGTTCTTGGGATATGGTAACGGCAGCCTCCTTCAGGAGACGGTTATCATTTTAGGCTTCCAAGGTGACTTGGATGACAGAGTGACTGTCAGAGTTATAGTTTTTCCTTCTTTTGAGGGACAGTATGTTGGACAGGTGGTCCAAGCGGATACTGAGGAAAGGCAAGGCGCAGGATACTGATTAAATTCAGTGGACGATACAGTCTAAGTAGTTTGCTGGATTTGGAGTTCATTTATGAACTGGGTCCCATCAAATATCCAGACAAATTTTAAGACAAGTATAGCTCATTTCGGGAGATAGTTTTCTCCGCGAAGTTGAGATTAAGAGAGATACAGAAAGAAACATAGGAGCGGATCCACTCACTGAGGCTATTTCTCGAACGCAATCATTTTCGCAAACAGGCTTTGCAAAACTGATTAGTAGAGAAGTTGGGTGTTCGGTATCACACAGGATGTGAGTATGCGACATCGCAATAATTGGCCTTAAGTGCAAGTGGGAGATTGTTGGCTATAGTGCCCTCAAGGAAATTATCATAGTCGTGGACTTGTGATTATGATGATTGAGTAAGGACCTATACCGATAAAATAGTCTTACTCAAAATTATAGTATGCTATCTGGTTTGTCTTTATCATCATGTACGTGTTGATAGAGCCCATAGGATTCTTTCTTGACTGCCAGCATTATGATGGTGATCATATATGTGGGAGCTGGGGTCTATAAGCACATCCTTAAATGTCCCTAGTCGTAGGAGTATCTAGACCGGGCATCGATACTCCAGTATAGACTAGTGTATACTGATCGAGACCCCGACAAGGGGCGGTGGCCAGGTCTCACAAGCCATTGGTGTTAGTTTGTTCACCTAAGATAGTATACATGTGCTCATTGGGTTATAAGTACACTGGACGGACTGCCGGGAACCTGCTAGTTGGTATTATACCTATTGTCAGATAGCAGTTCCCAGGTGACATGTGTACAGGTTAGTCTGTTGACCTGAGATCATCATTTCTCTCGTGTGAGTTCCCACTGTGCTTTGAATACTACCCTACCATGGCTCAAAGGAGTCGTGCAAACAGGTTTTAGTTGGGTACAGTCCCGAGCCATATAGAGGCAATGATTGGATCGTCGGGGATTCGTCTCTCCCGGTATTGGGGGTTGATGTCGTGTTGTGTACGGATGGCCATCACCATAAATCCGTGGCCACGGTGGATGAGAATTATCGATCCAGGATCGATAGTTTCTCAGGTGGTGATGAGTTTCATACCGACACTAAATATCGCGTTGTCGGGGGTCTGACTTTATCCACCCCCTAGACTCGATATGCGATATTCTTAGACGAACAGACCGGACTATACGGATATTGTCACTGTCAGGCTCTGTAGGGGTTCTGCATAAGTTTGCTCGTCGGCCTCCCTTTCGCTCAATACCTGGGTAGCCGTTACGTACAGCTAGGGCCACTAACGTGCTTATGGTTAAACCCACTGCCAGCATATTGACGAGGCTTTAGAGTCCCACACAGAGGGTTTCCCTGGTTCTGGCGAAATGATGTAGTAGCCGTATTGGATACGTGCTGGGTTCCGATTGATTGGTGTACTTTGTATCAAGACTTTCGATCGGACAATTGATAGTACTAGCCGACTCGGGTTTAAGCCGGATTATTAAATCAGGTATTGATTTAATAATTTATATATATGTATTTCGGTACGTATATTCTAGTATTATATTCTTTGTGTTATGCTTTCTTTTTGGGTATTCGTATTTCAGTACGAATGCAGATATATTTACAGTTGAATGTAATCCGTATTTTTTAACGGATAACATTCTAGAAGGTGCCACCTCATTTCTTGATTTGACCATTTTATTAAAATGGTAAATGAGGTGGATATTAGCATGATGAGATGTGGAGACAACCATGCTTGCAATAGTGCACACAAATGAATTGTTAATTCATTTGTGTTCACTATTCAAGTATGGTAGGATTTTAAAATTGAAAAAATGCATTTTACAAAACCTTGCATGCTATTTTCTCTTTCCAAGAGAAGCTCATTTTTGAAGCATGAAGGTTTTGTTCATTGTTTTTCTTCTTGAGCTCCTCCTTCACCATTTGTGTTTCACCTCCACTAGCTTTCATGTTTTGCTTCCACCTTCAAGTTTTTGAGATAGCTAACAATAAGAAACATTCACACTACATCCTAGGCTCTCTAGGGTAGCATCCTAGAGACCCTAGTTGTTCCATAAGCATCATATCATGGAGCTAGAGCCGGAGTTACATCCCTCGGGTGGATCATTGGAGATGGAGGAAGACCGGCGACCAAACCACATCAAAGAACCGCTAGGAGCTTGGAATGAAGACCAACGGACAAGGACCAACTCGGTATAACAATTCTAACTCTTAGTTTAGCTTGCTAGTTTAGGGTTTAAGGTCGATCCGGGATTCGGGTAGCGGTAGCGCCGGTTTGATAAATTTTTGTTCCGCATTTTGGCCGCGTTTCAACGGCCGGGGCGCTGCCGGGACCCAACACTTTCTGTGTTCATTCAAGTTCCACCAACATTTGACGTGACTTGTGAGATAGTTACGGATGGGCAGGGATGAAAAGTGAAGTTTCAGATTTCGTTTCGAGGTGCCTGTCTTGTTGTGAGCTAAGGTTGAGTATCTGAGACCGGCTGGAGAGTTGCAACCTTTAACCGTTCCGGAGTGGGAATGAGAGCAGATCTCCATGAATATTCATTGTGGCGTCTACCCAAGTTTAGTAAGGGTGCGACTCCATTTGGGTGTTTGTTGTCCGGTTATGCTCAGTTTGCTCAGTTGTTCTTTGTTATGTTTGTGCGTTTGCACGGAGTTCCTTCATGCGTTGTATCCAACAAAGGAACCCTTTTTGCTTGCCGTCTTGGGCAGAAGCTTCAGGAAGCCTTGGGTACTGGTTGAGCTTTAGCTCCGCTTTCTATCCGTTGGCTGATGGTTAGACAGAACGGACTATACAGACTCTGGAGGATATGCTAGTGCGTACGTACTAATTGTTGTTGCCAGTTGGGATCGTCACTTGCCCTGTTAGGATTCTCTTTCGATAGTTGTTATCAGGAGACATTCCAATTGTCAACCTTTAGGTTTTGTTGCTAGGTCGTGTCGATCGCCATTCTGTTTTTCTGACTCTGCGTAAGTAGAATTTTTGGACCCCAGCTAGTCTGAGATGATCCAGTTGGTTCAGGTCAGGATGAGGACAACCCAGTGCAGACAGAAGTCTTATGCCGATCGTGGTGGTCGCAGACTTGAGTTCGCAGTGGGAGATCATGTATTCCTATGGATTTTTTCGATAAATGACGGGTTGAGTTTGGGGAAGCTTATCCCAGGATTGTAGGTCCTTTTGAGATCCTTACAGCGCTAGTTCCGTTGCCTATAATTTGGCACTTCCGCCCAGATTATTGAGTATTCACCCTGTATTTCCTTGTGTCGATACTTTGTAAATACCTTAATGACCTTTCTCACATGATTCAGCACCAGACCATTTAGCTTGGACACGATCTTTTCGTTCACCGGCAGCCAATTGTGTTAGTGGTTCGGCTGGTGGAGAAACTTCGGTCAAGAGTCTTGCCATCTGTGGAGGGTTTTCTTGGGCCATAGCCGTATAGTGAGGTGATCACTTGGGAGGCTGCGAGCGAGATTTGGGAGTTTTGTACTCTTGCCTTTGAAGGTACGCTTAGTGAGAATTTTAAATTCGGGGACGAATTTTTATAAGGGGGAGATTATAACGCCTTAGATTTCGGTTAGTGTTAGTTTAGACGTTAATGCGGGTTTTTGGTAAAAAGTTTACCATTTGGGTTCCTCACATTTTATAACATTTAATTAATAATTTTATTATTATTTGCTATGGCATGCACGCACGTGTGCACGTTAATGTGAGGGTTTGTTTTGTGTTAATCTTGTTCTTAGCAACCATGACAACTTAACCCTTAATCTAATCCCTTGTTTTAATCTAATCCTTAACCCTAATCCTAGATATTTGGTGAGAGAGAGAGATATATTTCTCTTGGATGAGAACAGGTGGCATGGTGACATGGTGTGAATGCATTGATGGTGAATTAATACAAGGGTGCACTCACCTCTTACTCTCACCTCTCTCTTTCCCTTTATCTTTGCCTTTTCTTATTCCCTCACACTCATTTTCTTCATCTCTCATTCCTCAACTGAACACTTCTTCATTTCTTTACAAAACCTTATCAAATCCTTCACAAAAATCACAAAAATCACAAAAATCACATCTTTGGCTTGGTTTTTCCTCTTGGATGCCTTGGAGCTTGGGAAGCTTGGAGCTTTGAGTTCTTTTGGTTTGGTAATGATCTCTAGCTGTTCTTTATATTGTTTTAGTGTTGTGTAGTCATGTAGTTTCAGTTTAGATAGCGTAAAGTTAAGTTTTTGTGCAAATATCGTATTTTTAGTGTCAATATATGGCATCTGTGATCTGCTGTAACCCGGAGAGTTTACTAGAAAACCAAACAATGTAGTTATGTTGTACCTGAGACCATAGGACTTCACCTGAAGAATGAGACCCCTACTCGGACCATGGCCGGCGACACTCCCTTGAATTCCGACGACCTCAGCTTGGGGAAGGAGTTAGGGTTTGGGTTTTTTGGGTAGGTTTATGCTGTGGTTTAGGTGTGTTTGGTCTTGTTTGGTTGTTGAGTTTTCTCTGTATACAAAATCTGGGATCACATGGGTAGTTTCTTGTGTTACGTTTACGCGCGATACGTTATACGACACGGATCGTGCACTTTGTGTGATTTTGCTCTTGGGTTGGTTTCGTCGTGTCACTACGCACGTTATCCACAATACGAACACTTGAGAGTAAGTTTTGTGTTGTCGCGTTGGTCAGTATAGTTTGTACATGTTTTGGGTCTATTGCTAATATATACTTGCTTTATTGTGTTATGTTTTAGGTTCGCAGGCGGAGACTTCAGACGCTACGACAATGGGAAAACAGGTGGTTGGCTTCACTTAGCCAGGAGCGTTGGTGAGTAGATTTAACATCTACAGGGGAATCGCCCGCATGGCGTTATGCGTCTGGGCTAAAGATGTTATGAATTGTCGCATATTCTATTTCATATATAGAGTTGCGCATACACCTTATTGCTTAGTTATCTGTTGGGCTTGGACTAGTACCCTTAGGACACTGCACTATTATTGACGGCTCATGTTGCACGAGCACTGATTGTATGCCACACACACCGTCAATAATTGCCATGTCACGCACAACACACATACCTATATGATATTGTTTGGTTAGGGAAATTGAGACATTGATTCATATTTCTTTCTGCATAATGACATAGCTACATGTATACCTTGCATACATACTTCACTTATACCCGGAGGGTATATTGCATCATTACTGATAGGTAGCTACATATACATTGCTATACGTTTATGTTTACACCTATATCTGGTTATAGCTACATGTGCACCTTTATTTGATGCTATATTAGACTTGGAGAAATAAGGAATCGCATGATTTATATATTAACTTTTTTAGTTATATGTATGCCCTAGAGGCCAGTATTGTACAGATGATGTATATTATATTGGATGCTTGGACATATATAGAGAGGACTTTCTTGCTCGATATGATAGTATGCTATCTGGTTGCTCTTTATCTTAACATGTATACTTGTCTCTTGATACTGTCTTATAGCTACATGTTGATAAAGCCCTTAGGATGTGTACTTGACTACCTGGACTATGATGCAGATCATACTAGTGGGGACAGAGTAGTCCATAAGTACATCCTTCAAGGCCCCTAGTCGTGGGTGTATCGAGACGGGGCATCGATATACCAGAGTAGACTAGCGTATACGCTTCTCGACCCATGAGATGGGCGATGGATGATCCCATATCCATTGGTGTTTGACATCAGAGATGATATACGGGTGCTCAGTGGAGACTGGGTACACTGGACGGACTCGCCGAGAACTCCCAGATGGTATTATACCTCACGTCAGATGGCAGTTCTCTGGTGACACTTGTGCAGGTTAGTCTGTAGACCCGAGATCGTCATAGAGTCTTGTGTGATTCGCACTGTGTTTTGATTTCCACCTTACCACGTCTATGAGGGCGTGCAAAACGGTGGTTTTTGGGTACAGTCCCGAGTCACATGGAGGCAATGAGCAATAGGAGGGGTTTCGTCTATCCCGGTATTGGGGGTTGATGTTGCGCTATGCTCGATTGGCCATAACAGGGAAGTCCCTGGCCAGGGCTGATTCAGAGATTTACTGGTAAGTGTTACCAGTAGTTTCTCGACCCGTTATGAGCCTCACATCAGCATGACTTATCGGTTATTGGGGTCTGACGTTTACCACCCCTAGACTTGATATGCGACATATCAGACGAGGAGACCGGACTGTACGGGAAGTGTTACCGGCAGGCTTTTACAGGAGTTGGAGCGGGTTTGCTTGCTGATCTTTTGATCGCTCAATACCCGGGTAGCCGTTATGTCCAGCTAGTACCGCTGACGGCTTATGGGTGCTTGATGTGATCATCACCTACTGCCGGTGTATTGACGAGTCTTTAGAGTCCTACACAGAGGTTTTACTGGCTCAGGCAAAACGAAATAGGAGCGCATATGTGATATGTGCGAGACCGAGAATAATGCGTGTATATGATACCGTATTCTATTCTCACGACTTTTTGTATCGGTTGCTTATATATGATATAGCCGGGTTATCGAATCAAGTGTTGATTCGATAAGACGATACAATGGATGTTAGTCGGTTATATGAGATATGACCGGATTATTAAGTCAAGTGTTGATTTAATAATTTATTGTATAATTGTATATTTGATATACTAATTTACATTAACTAACACTTGTTCACTTTAGGGTTTTTCTCACATGAGCACAACTTTAATGTATATGTGATATATATTAAAAATGTGTTTTCTTATTGTATCATGGTTGATGATACACATGACTTGGGTGTATGAGACTTACAGCATGCTATCTTTTATGTTGGATTTTAATATTCAAAGTAATTACAAAATTAGTGGAGGATTAGCTAAATGCTTGAAGCTTGTGGAAGCATTTGACTAATTCAACTAAATTTGTTTTACTATGGATATTTCTTAACCCAACCATAAAGATTAGCCTAGGGTTAAGTCTCTACAATAGTGAGTATATGATACTCACTCACCATGGTTACACAACTCATTTGATCATTATCCTCTTCACTTTCTTTTGTTCATCTTCTTCTTCATTGAACAAGAGAAAAAGAAAACTAGGGTTTGATCTAAAGTGAGAAAGATTGTGAGAAACAAAATTCTAAAGAGAACCCACTTCCTATTTCTCCATCCTCTACTAGACTAGCACTTTAGTTTAGGGTGTTTACTTTACTAATTCTCTAGTTAGTGAAGTAGGAGCTTGAGTCGGAATTCCCTCGACGTAGATCATCTTCGGCCTCGGAGACTTCAAGCAAGGTCGCATCCTTTGCTTCGTGAAGCCATGCAAGAGCCCGGGAGAACCTTGATCGCAGCGAAGGGACTTCAACAAGGAGCAAATGAAGTGGAGGACCGATCTACAAAGGTTGTATTTCGTGTTCCCTTTAGAGTAAAGTTGTTTACTTGCCTTTAGATTCGCCTAAACTCTAGTACAAGATCTTGCTTAGGGTTTTTAGGCACATAAATTTTTTAAACGGGCATGGTCGATGCCTTGTAGAGCCTTGTTAGTGTGCCTAGTAACCCTACAGTGGTATCAGAGCCTAGCTAGAGCATTAGGCGATGTGTTAACGAAGTTAAAACTCCGAACGAACCTGAACACGTCAAGATAACCCCCTCTCTGGACAATTTTTAAAATCTGGGATTTTTATGAATTAAAAATATCTAAAAAATTCATCAGGGTTTTTTAAGAATTGTGGTGAAAAACGAGAGCATACACTGTTCACTCCACCGCGGAACCGTGGCCGTACCGCGCTTGGGCCGCGGATCCGCGGCAGCACAGAGAAGATATGCCCTAGTTTTTACACCATATTTTCTATATCCGTGATTGGTATTTTCTGGGTATTTTTAATTTGACTCAAGTGTTAAGTATACAGGGGTTTAATCGTCGATTCGATCGGAGAATTTAATTTTATTTTGTTATTCCGGATAATTTAGAAAGTATTAAAATGTTCGAACGGATATCATTAACTCAATTTTTCCCTGCACGAAAAACATTCAAGTGTTGAATTTTTCTCGGGTTTAAATTTTTCGGAAAAATGTGCATGTGACGCGATGGACCCTCTAGAAGACAACAAACCTTAACTCGATTATGTGACCGTCTTGAACTGCCTTTTGAACCTTAGGGTTTGGGGCAGTACGGCGTGCCATATGTGAGGCGTTGGCTTGACCCTTCTACGGCTGGACCGTTGCTACTGTGACGTATTCTGGAATCTTTGAACTCCGCTCAAGTGTTGAGCTATTATGGAAATCTTGGGTATTTGATTATTCGATCGGAAACTTTAATACTGTCTATTTATCTGGAATGTGATACAATATGTGGAATTCATACGGTTAGGCATGAAATGCGAAGTATGTGATATTTCAGATTTACGATGTCTAAAGAGATTGTGGATTCCAAATGTTGTAGTTTTACACTTTTTTTTCTGTGATCGTAAGTGTAATATATGATATCGCCGGTTTCGTTGCTATATGTCAACGACAATTGGGATGCGCATATTTACTTACGTTGATGACATGTGATGTTCTGTGTTGCTGGATATGTTATATTGGATCGTCGCGTTCTGAATAGCCGGGGGTTTTTATGTGAGATGAGAGTTTTATATTTTCATTCATGTAAATTTAAATGTATGTAATATTCTTTTATTGGGGCACTTCCGGGATGAGGTTGATGTCACCATTTATATATTATTTACTTTTCCCCACTAGGATAGACCCAAGGAGGGGAGCACAAGTAACCGGGTTCTAGGGTCCAGTGGGAGACCAACTCGAGGAGTCGAGTCCGGGTCTCCTAACCCTAGAATTGGTAGGGTTGCTTGCCGCTCTCGTAGGGGTCTAGGGGTGTAGGTTTGGCTATTCGTCGCGACCGTGGAATCCGTGTTTTATAGAGGCTCAAAATAAAACACAGACGTCCTAGTATATCCAATGTTTCATATGTTTCTTCTGCTGCGATATCTGTGATGTGATCATGTGATGTTCTGTGATAAATACTGTATATAGTATATATGATATATTATATAGACGTTACTTATGTTTTACACCCGTGCTAGCCCTGCCCTGCCCTGCCGTTAGTTACCTAACCTAACGGTGCACGAGGGGACATGGAGGCGAATGCGGATGGCATAAGTGTACGTCGTATTTATCTGTGATGTTTAGGTGACTTAAATGATGGGACTTCATTAATGTGATTAATGAAAGAAAAGAAACCTAAAAGATGTTATAGAATCAAATTTTCAAATAAAAAGGGTAGCTACAGTTTTGCTTTGCATAGCGGTATATATGATATACCCTGCACCTTATTCGATGAGGAAAGAGCCGAGATCCCTTCACCGGGAGTGACCTCTTTAGCAAAACCGGCAGATGCTACAATACTCGGTTTGACTTTTGACTGCTTTTGGAGTTTTGCTTTACATAGCGATATATATGATATATCATGCACCTTATTCGATGAGGAAAGAGCCGAGATCCCTTCACCGGGAGTGACCTCTTTAGCAAAACTAATAAAAGCCTCAAAATCACTCCATTTCAAAATTCACTCGATTCTACAACGATATCAAGTTCATTACGCAATAGGTTTTCAGAAAAACCTGTCGTAGCCCTCCGTCATTTCAGATAAGTTGTATATAGTATTCGTGCTGCATTTGTTGGCTTTCGTCAAGGCGTAGTGTGCGGTAGCTATATGCTGCTTATCTGCTGCATATGATGCGATTGGAATAGGGTAGTCGTACGGCTTTGTTGGCTTTCTTCAAGGGTCGTGCGGGTGGGTTTAATTAAATCAAGAAATGTACGGGTTGAACTTGACTAGCGGGCTATGGTTTGATGACTTTCGTCAAGGTTATAGCACGTTAGGGGCAAAATATTATCGGGAATCTCAAGTGTTGAGATTTGCAATGAGATTGCATACCTTCTATGAGATAGTTGGATCCCGATACCCACTGCGAGTAATTGTTACTCCTGGGAGAGTTTTACACAGTACAATTAGCCGATCAAGTAGGTGTCTAGAAAGGTGTCAACGGGGTTATGCCTCTGGGAAAACAAGGTTTACTTTAATTAGGTCCGTGCGAAAGCACGGGGAATCTCCCTCAAAGTACCGACACTGGCCTGGCTGAAAGATTGGCGAAGTTGTAGGGTGTAATTAATCCCGGCTAGTCTTTCCTTTTAGGGTTTGAAGGATGATTTGATAAAAACAGTGGGAGCCATCCTGATTAAATAAAATAATAACCAATCCGATCTTGCAAGAGCATACGCTAAAGTGTTTTCTTCTCTCTCTCTCCAGGTAGCGACCATTTCATGCCTTAATCAAGATAATAATATGGATGTATTGACCGAACTCGTATGTTATACTGTGCTGGGGAACGTTGGTTCCGTTCTTTCTTATAAGAGTTATAAGGCTGAACAGGATATAGGGGAATACCAGGATTCCTATGCCACCCGTATGAAGAAAGTACATGTTGATGCATTTTCTTCGGGTGTGTTCGTTACGGAGAACTGTTTCTCCATTTGCTCTACGTCCTGGGTATTAGATACCGGGTCAGGATCCCATATATGTAATCAGTTACATGGGCTTAGAAAAGGTAGAGAACTTGGAGAAGGTGATAAAGACATAAGGATTGGAAATGGTGCAATTGTTGCAGCTAAAACCGTCGGGGAATATCACCTTGTATTACCAACTGGTAATACATTGGTTCTGAACGAATGCTATTACATGCCGAACCTGATATGCAACATTATATCGGTTTCTTTACTAAGTAAAGAGGGATATAATTTTGTATTACAGGATAATGTTATGAACATTTTTCTTAACCAAAAGTTGGTTGGATCAGGCACGTTGTGCAATGGCATTTATGTTCTAAATCAATCAACAGTTCTGAGCATAACAAACACACACAAGAGGAAGAGTTCAGAACTGAACGAATCCTTCTTGTGGCATTGTAGACTTGGTCATATAAATGCGACACGGCTAGCTAAGTTGCATAAGGATGGATACTTGAAACCATTCGAATTTTCATCTTATGACACTTGCTAGTCGTGTCTCAAAGGCAAAATGACCAAAACTCCGTTTATGGGATACGGAGAAAGAGTTACCGAACTCTTGGGACTGATACATAGTGATGTATGCGGTCCTATGTCTACACATGCCAGGGATGGTTCTTCGTACTTCATTACATTCACTGACAATCTCTCAAGATACGGACATGTGTTCTTGATAAGACACAAGTCTGAAGCTTTTGAGAAATTTAGAGAATATAAACAAGAAGTCGAGAACCAAACCGGAAAAAGTATTAAAATCCTTCGATCTGATCGAGGAGGTGAATACTTGAGCAATGAATTCCTGGACTTCCTAAAAGAGAATGGGATTCTCTCTCAGCTGACTCCTCCATATACACCACAGCACAACGGTGTATCAGAACGGAGGAACCGCACCCTATTAGATATGGTGCGCTCTATGATGAGCACAGCTGAGTTACCTATTTCCTTCTGGGGGTATGCGCTAGAAACATCCATACATCTATTGAATATAGCCCCCACCAAATCTGTGCCTACCACTCCATATGAGATATGGAAAGGGAAGAGACCATGTCTTAACTATGTAAAGATATGGGGTTGTCCAACCTAAGTCAAACGACAAAATCCGGACAAACTCGAGGCACGGTCTGTTCTATGCAAATTTATAGGATATCCCAAGAATTCACAAGGGTATATCTTCTACCACACTGAGGAACAAAGAGTATTTGTTTCTCGGCATGCCACCTTTTTAGAAAAGGAATTTCTTGCAAAAGAGATTAGTGGTCATGAGGTAGAACTGGAAGAGGTTCCAGCTACAAAAGCTGCAACAGAAGATTTGGTGGAACCAGAGGATTCGGTAGTTCCCAATGAACCCCAGCCACTCCGCCGATCTAGTAGGGTTCCTCACCCACCTGAGAGATACTACGGTTTTCTCATGGATGGTGGGAGCGAGGATTGCATCATGGAGGATGATGACCCAACTAGCTTCGAGCAGGCCATCACGAGTGGAGACTCAGTGAAATGGCTGGATGCAATGCGGTCCGAGATGGAATCCATGTACACCAACAAAGTATGGACTTTGGAAGTTGCTCCTGAAGGGGTAAAACCCATTGGGAGCAAGTGGATCTTCAAGAAAAAACTTGGTGTAGATGGGAAAGTGGAGACTTTCAAAGCTAGACTTGTTGCAAAGGGTTTTCGTCAAAGACCAGGTGTGGACTATGACGAAACCTTTTCTCCAGTGGCTATGCCTAAATCCATCCGGATCATGCTTGCCATCGCTGCATATCATGACTACGAAATCTGGCAAATGGATGTTAAGACCGCCTTTCTAAACGGTGATTTAGAAGAGTGCGTGTACATGACTCAGCCAGAAGGCTTCGTAGATAGTGGGAGCAGCGGGAAGGTGTGCAAGCTGCTTAAATCCATTTATGGATTAAAGCAAGTATCGCGGAGTCGGAACATCTGCTTTGACGTCGTTATCAAAGAGTTTGATTTCGTCAAAAACGTAGATGAACCTTGTATCTATAAGAAGGTGGCAGAGAGTAAGGTAGTCTTCCTCGTATTGTACGTGGACAACATACTCTTGATAGGAAATGACATTCCTATGCTGCAATCAGTCAAGCTCTTCTTATCACAAAGATTCTCAATGAAAGATCTTGGTGATGCCTCCTGCATATTGGGAATTATGATCTATAGAGATAGATCTAAACGGATATTGGGATTGTACCAATCTAGGCACATTGACACCATACTAAAGAGGTTTAGTATGGAAGAGTCCAAACGTGGGTTTTTACCCACGATCTCAGGGCTCACTCTCTCCAAAGAGATGTCTCCCAAGACTGATTTGGAGAGAGCTCGCATGCAAGGGATACTCTATGCTTCGGCAGTAGGCTCTATCATGTACGCGATGCTATGTACCAGACCCGATGTAGTATACTCACTAAGTGTAGTGAGTAGGTATCAAGCTGATCCTGGAGAGAGTCACTGGATAGTTGTGAAGAGCATTCTCAAGTACTTGCGAAGGACAAAAGAGATGCTCTTGGTGTATGGTAATGGAGAACTCCAAGTGGAGTCCTTTACCGATTCAAGCTTCCAGAGTGATAAGGACGACTCTAAGTCGTAGTCGGGATTTGTTTTTACCCTTTACGGAGGGGCGGTTAGCTGGAAAAGTTCCAAGCAGGAAACCGTGGCAGACTCGACGATGGAGGCTGAATACATCGCTGCCAACGATACTGCCAAAGAGGCTGTCTGGATCAAGAAGTTCATTACTGAACTTGGAGTGGTTCCATCCATTGAGCATCCAATACCTTTGTATTGCGATAACAATGGAGCGGTGGCTTTGGCCAAGGAACCCAGGTCCCATCAGCGATCCAGGCATATTCTGAGGCGGTATCACCTGATCCAGGAGATAGTTGATCGCCGGGAGATCGAGGTCAGGAGGGTTGACACGAAGAACAACACAGCGGATCCACTCACGAAGGCCATTCCCCTGATACAGTTTGAGAGACTCTTCGGGATGCTCGGTATGCGATACTACAACAGCTGGCCCTAGTGCAAGTGGGAGATTGTTAGTTATATGTATGCCCGAGAGGCCAGTATTGTACAGATGATGTATATTATATTGGATGCTTGGACATATATAGAGAGGACTTTCTTGCTCGATATGATAGTATGCTATATGGTTGCTCTTTATCTTAACATGTACACTTGTCTCTTGATACTGTCTTATAGCTACATGTTGATAAAGACCTTAGGATGTATACTTGACTACCTGGACTATGATGCAGATCATACTAGTGGGGACAGAGTAGTCCATAAGTACATCCTTCAAGGTCCCTAGTCGTTGGTGTATCGAGATGGGGCATCGATATACCAGAGTAGACTAGCGTATACGCTTCTTGACCCATGAGGTGGGCGATGGATGATCCCATATCCATTGGTGTTTGACATCAGAGATGGTATACGGGTGCTCAGTGGAGACTGGGTATACTGGACGGACTCGCCGAGAACTCCCAGATGGTATTATACATCACGTCAGATGGCAGTTCTCTGGTGACACTTGTGCAGGTTAGTCTGTAGACCCGAGATCGTTATAGAGTCTTGTGTGATTCCCACTATGCTTTGATTTCCACCTTACCACGTCCATGAGGGCGTGCAAAACGGTGGTTTTTGGGTACAGTCCCGAGTCATATGGAGGCAATGAGCGATAGGAGGGGTTTCGTCTCTCCCGGTATTGGGGGTTGATGTTGCGCTGTGCTCGATTGGCCGTAACAGGGAAGTCCCTGGCCAGGGCTGATTCAGAGATTTACTGGTAAGTGTTACCAGTAGTTTCTCGACCCGTTATGAGCCTCATATTGGCACGACTTATCAGTTATTGGGGTCTGACGTATACCATCCCTAGACTTGATATGCGACATATTAGACGAGGAGACCGGACTGTACGGGAAGTGTTACCGGCAGGCTTTTATAGGAGTTGGAGCGGGCTTGCTTGCTGATCTTCTGATCGCTCAATACCCGGGTAGCCGTTACGTCCAGCTAGTACCGCTGACGGCTTGTGGGTGCTTGATGTGATCATCACCTACTGCCGGCGTACTGACGAGTCTTTAGAGTCCTACACAGAGGTTTTCTGGCTCAGGCAAAATGAAATAGGAGCGCATATGTGATATGTACGAGACCGAGAATAATGCGTGTATGTAATACCGTATTCTATTCTCACGACTTTTTGTATCGGTCGGTTATATATGATATAGCCGGGTTATCGAATCAAGTGTTGATTCGATAAGACGATACAGTGGATGTTAGTCGGTTATATGAGATATGATTGGATTATTAAGTCAAGTGTTGATTTAATAATTTATTGTATAATTGTATATTTGATATACTAATTTACATTAACTAACACTTGTTCACTTTAGGGTTTTTCTCACATGAGCACAACTTTAATGTATATATGATATATATTAAAAATGTGTTTTCTTATTGTATCATGGTTGATGATACACATGACTTGGGTATATGAGACTTACACCATGCTATCTTTTATGTTGGATTTTAATATTCAAAGTAATTACAAAATTAGTGGAGGATTAGCTAAATGCTTGAAGCATGTGGAAGCATTTGACTAATTCAACTAAATTTGTTTTACTATGGATATTTCTTAACCCAACCATAAAGATTAGCCTAGGGTTAAGTCTCTACAAGAGTGAGTATATGATACTCACTCACCATGGTTACACAACTCACTTGATCATTATCCTCTTCACTTTCTTTTGTTCATCTTCTTCTTCATTGAACAAGAGAAAAAGAAAACTAGGGTTTGATCTAAAGTGAGAAAGATTGTGAGAAACAAAATTCTAAAGAGAACCCACTTCCTATTTCTCCATCCTCTACTAGACTAGCACTTTAGTTTAGGGTGTTTACTTCACTAATTCTCTAGTTAGTGAAGTAGGAGCTTGAGTCGGAATTCCCTCGACGTAGATCATCTTCGGCCTCGGAGACTTCAAGCAAGGTCGCATCCTTCGCGCCTTGAAGCCATGCAAGAGCCTGGGAGAACCTTGATCACAGCGAAGGGACTTCAACAAGGAGGAAATGAAGTGGAGGACCGATCTACAATGGTTGTATTTCGTGTTCCCTTTAGAGTAAAGTTGTTTACTTGCCTTTAGATTCGCCTAAACTCTAGTACAAGATCTTGCTTAGGGTTTTTAGGAACATAATTTTTTTAAACGGGAATGGTCGATGCCTTGTAAAGCCTTGTTAGTGTGCCTAGTAACCCTACAAACTTGTTGCTGTTAAATAGCAGCGTTTCCTTTATATGCTTACATTACTGTTTTCTATTGCATATATTGTATTCATGGATTTTCGCATTGAGATATGGATTTTTCATGATGTTTTCTGGATTTGAGGACCGTGGTAGTTTCATGAAATTATGTATTATTTGAAAAACTCGGTTTCTCTTGATATGATATTTCAACAGCCACCATGAGATTTATCGGTCCTGATATATATACCCCATGCGAGGAGCGTCGTAGGCCGTATGAGGGTACATGGTGGGGCCTGGAGATACCCCGGGGAAAGAAAGGGATTTTTATGTAACATGCCGATGAGGCCTGGCAAGGGAACCATACTCTCCGGTGACATTACCTATGACTCGGCGGTTATCGTGGGGATACCGACGGGAGTCATGTACGTATGGATACGTCGAGTGGCGAAGGTCAGAGCTAGGCTCTCGAGCTTCCGGTATAGCGTATGATACGTACCTATCAGGGTGCCAGTCGTGGTGACACTACCTGATAGATCGGCATTTCTGTGTCGATGCTTGACACATTGGTTTCATGATATTTTTACTCATAAGTATATATAACAGTGGAATGGGACGCTGTTATATATGCATATATATATATTAGTGGAATGGGACGCTAATATATATGTATACATATAAATTCATATACTTCATCATAATTATTCATGCAAATATACTTAGGATATATTTATATGAGATTCACTTGATATTGGATTTGGGATATAGGAGATTCATTTGAGATTGGATACAGGATATATATATGAGGTTGACTTGAGATTGGATACAGGATATAAATTAGATTGCTGATTTTGTACATTCAGGTTATATGAGATTTACTTGATATTGTACATTCAGGGTTTGTGAGACTTACATGATATGAGAGCCAATTTGGGGGCTGGTTTGAGGAAATTGGGATTTGGATTGTCTTGATGGACTTTAGTCCTACCACGATGTCAGGATTCCGTGGAAATGACATGTTTCATTCCATACTCCACATTTATTATTTATGCACTGTTTCATGTATTAGTAGTACCTGATAGAGTACCTTCCATGACTGTTGCATTTACATACTCTTATTTTATATGCATTGCTTCATGTATTAGTTGTACCTGCTAGAGTACCTTTCATGACTGTTCCATATATACATTGTCATATCATTTCTTCATGTATTGGTAGTACCTGATGGAGTACTTTACATGATTGTTGCATACAGATTGTCATATTATTGCTTCATGTATTATATGTACCTGCTAGTGTACCCTTCATAACTATTGCACACATATGACTATTATTGCTATTTGCTTGCATATGTTAGATTCGCGCTGTACGTGCATACTTGCGATTACCTACATATGTTATTTACTATTCATGAGTTGGCAACTCACCCCCGTTGTGCCACAGTGTTTTGTAGGCTATTCCCCAGAGTAGTCGAGGCAGGCTATTCATCTATCTTATTATCTTTTGCTGCGGATTGGCTCACAGTGTGCAGTTTTGCTTAGGTGGGTTTTGTGGTTATCCGATGTTGTTTTGTATATCCGTTGTATCTTGTACTCTCCATCTACCATTATCATGTATGACTTAGAGACTTGATGTGAGGACGATATTATATATTATTTTTGTGACTTGGAGGTCTTTTATGCAGTTTTATTTATATCGTCTTTTATTTCTTCGCTACGGCATCGTATATCTGTTGTGGTGGTTGTTTTCCGCCTTTGGGCGTGTTTTTGCTCCCGTTTGGGGATGCTTTACTTATATTTATGTTGTACCCATTTTTGGGGCTGGTTTTTACAAAAGAGGTGCTGCCAAAATTTTAAGGGAAATAAAGTTGGACTTTTAAAGAATTTGGGTTGAGATTTTGAAAGTTTTAAAAATGTTCTTATTTCTTACGATTTTTGATGGTTTAGATTTCTGGGTTTTCGGCTTACTTAAATTGCGTTACGCCTGTAGACGTTGCATAGTTTAAAGGCCCTCACGTGCCAATTTCGGGTCGTGACATTCCTGTTTGTTTTTCAACTTCAAGTTTGTACTCCCTGAATTTCTCGAAAGCTTCAGACTTGTGCTTTAATAAAAACACATGACCGAATCTTGAGAAATCATCAGTAAAAGTTATGAAGTAAGAAAATTCGCCTTCGCATGTGTAGACATTGGCCCACATACATCACTATGTATGAGACCCAAGAGCTCTGTAACTCTTTCTCCGTGTCCAGTAAACGCAGTTTTGGTCATTTTCCTTTTGATACAAGACCGACAAGTCGCATAAGATTTATACTCAAAAGGATTTAAATATCCATCTTTATGAAGCTTGTTTAGTCTTACTTCATTAATATGACCGAGTCTACAATTCCAAAGAAAAGCTTCATTTATATCTGAAAATTTTCTTTTATTTGTGCGTTGTATGTTGAAAACTGTGTGTTGATTCAGGACGTATATCCCGTTATTAAGTGTACCATAACCAACCAACTCTTGATTCAGTTTAATGTTCATAAGATTATGCTGCAATACAAAATGATATCCTTCATTGTCTAACAAAGAAATGGATATTATATTACAAAGCATGCTTGGTACAAAATAATATGGCTTCAAAACCAATATACAACCCGACGGCAACCCTAGGTGATACTCTCCCACTGAAACTGCATGTACATTGGAACCATTTCCAACTCGGAGAGTATGATCACCGGTCTTCAAAACTCTGCTATTTCTCAACCCCTGCACAGAATTGCAGATGTGAAAACCCGAACCGGTATCCAATACCCAAGAAGCAGAGTTCATAGAAAAATAGTTTTCAGTTACGAACACACCTGAAGCTGAAGCATCACCATGCTTCCTTTTCATGAGATCAAGGTACTCATTACAGTTCCGCTTCCAGTGTCCCGTCTTCTTGCAATGAAAACATTCTCCTTTTCCCGACTTGTCAACCTTGGATTTGTCTCTCCCTTTTGCCTTCTTGATTCCACCTCTCGGTTTGGTGGATTTCTTCTTATTCTTTCCCTTGGCCTTGGCTTTTGGGACGGAAGAGAAAGATTTTCCAACAAGCAGAAAGGGAGAATTCGCCTTAAGCGTGCTCTCCACATTTCTCAACATATTGAGAAGTTCGGGTAGTGACTTCTCCATGCTATGCATGTTGAAGTTCACTATGAATGGAGCAAAGGTAGAGGGAAGAGACTGTAGAACAATATCAGTATATTGCTCGTTATCCATTGTCCATCCGAGGCCCTCAAGCTCTTCAATAAGAGCTATCATCTTCAAAACGTGATCACCTACTGAAGTGCCAGGAGCCATCCGCATCTGAAATAGCTTTCGAGATGCTTCGTATCTTAAGATACGAGATTGCTCCCCATACAACTCTTTTGTATGGAGAAAGATGGATTGAACATCCATCTGCTCGTGCTGCTTTTGATGTGTATTGTCCATTGATGCAAGCGCGAGGCATTTGGCAGTGGCGCAGTCAATATCCCACATTTTGCGGATCTCCCTATTCGCTACAGAAGATTTAGGGCCTAGGGTGGGCGGGGCTGAGGTAGTGATGACATATGATACTTTATCATATGTGAGAGTAATGTTAATGTTCCTCAACCAGTCTTTTATAGTTCGGTCCGGTAAGCTTATTTTTCTCTAATAGTAGCTTAAGTTCAGTCATGGTTATCTTCCATTAGGAGAGAGAAAAGAATACACTCAGCGAAAGCTCTTGCAAAAATCAGATTGGTTTATTATCTTATCTAATCGATGTTTCCCACTGCTTTTATCCAATTTTCCTTCAAACCTTAAAAAGAAAATTTAGCCAGGATTAATTACATTCTACAACTTCGCTAACCGTTCAGCCAGGCCAGTGCCGGTACTTCTGAGGGAGGTTCCCCGTGCTTTCGCACGGACCTAATTAAAATAAACCTCATTTTCCCAGAGACATAGCCCCGTTGACACCTTTCTAGACACCTAATGAGTTAGTTAATTGTAAAGTACAAAACTCTCCTGGGAGCAACTTTTGCTCACGGTGGGATCGGGATCCTACTATCATATAGAAGGTATGCAATCTCATTGCAAATTTCAACTCTTGAAACTCCCGATATGGTTTTTACCCCTAGTAACTTATGACCTTGACTATAATCAACATATCATAAGTACTAGTCAAGTCCTACCCGTCATTTCATGATTAATTAGACCCACTCACATGACCCTTGACTATAATCAACATAATCACATGAATGTCCTAATTAATCGCATTATATGCTGTGTAGGAAGACATCACTTAGCTAACGTACACTACGCCTTGATTATAATCAACATACGTAGCATGAATACTAAGTACTCTACTTCCTAAAATGACGGAGGGCTGCGAATAGTTTTTAAGAAAAACCTTTAACGCTTTGAACTTGATATCGTTGTAGAATCTAATGGTTTTAAAAGAAGTGGCTCAAGCTCCGCAATTTGAAAACTTGCTTTTTCATAAAAAGCCGAGTAGGTTTCAAATCTGATTCTACAACATCTTTTTAGGTTCCTTTTTTATTACATTAATTTCATTAATGTAGTCCCATCATTTAAGTCCTTAACCCATTACAGAAAAGAAACGAAAATAGAACGTACGCTTATGCCATCCGCATTCGTCACAATGTCCCGTTATGTACCGTTAGATTACTTAACTAACGGCATAGCGGGGCGGGACTAGCGCGGATGCAAAACATAAGTAATTTTTATTATATATCATATATATAATACATCATTCGTCTCAACATATAAAGTGATCACATCACAGAATATCAACAGTAGAAGCACATATATGAAAATACAGGATATACTAGGAGGTCCGTATTTTGTATTTAGCCAACAATAGAAAATACAGATTCCACGGTCGCGATGAGTAGGCAAGCCCACATCCTTAGACCCCTACGAGAGCGGCAAGTGACCCAACCAATTCTAGAGTTTAGGAGACCCGGTCTCGACTCCTCGAGATGGCCTCCTACTGAACCCTAGAACCCGGTCACTCGTGCTCCCCTCCTTGGGTCTATCCTAATGCGGAAAAGTAAATAATATACAACAATGGTGACATCATCCTCAACCCGGAAGTGCCCCAATAAAATAATATTACATACAATTAATTTTACATGAATAAAAAGAAAAACTCTCATCTCACATAAAAACCCCGGCCATTCATTCACGACGATCATGTACATCATATCTCAGCAACACATAATATCATATATCATCAACGTAAGTAAGTATGCGTACCCCAATTGTCGTTGATGTATAGCAACGAAACCGGCGATACACCACATACTACACTTACGGTCGGAGAAAAGGAAGTGAAAAACTACAACAATTGGAATCAACACTGCCTTTAGACATCATAAACCCGAAATATCACATATTCTGGATTTCATGCCTAACAATGCAAATCTTATATTTAGGTCTCATCTATGAAAACACCTTTTCAAAAGAAGTCGGGTAATTCAACAAGATTCCCGATTCTACCGAGGCCAAACTATTAGATTTACACGCAACTAATTACTTTTCACAGAACTAATTAGTGTAGATTCCAATTATTGTATCACATTCACAAATATGTAGACAATGTTAAATGTTTCGATCGAGTCATCAAACACCCACAAATTGCCCCGAGAGCTCAAAACTTGAGCAAAGCTAAAATACCCAAAAACGTGCCACAGTGCCTATGGACGAACCGTAGAAGGGTCAACCCTTGCCTCACCTATGGCGCCACAGGACTACGGCAAACCCTAAGGTTTAGCCGCGTTTCCATGGTCATAGAATCGAGTTAGGGTTATATTCCTCTAGAGGGTTCATAGGGTTACTTGCATGAACATTCAAATATATTTAACTTGGAAAATTCCAACACTTGGAAAATTTCCAGCGAGGGTAATGAGGTGGTGTGTAATGTTCATTCGAACTGTTTAACGTCGTCCAAGTTACCAAAAACAATGTTAAAATTACGAGTACGAAATACTCCGAATTAGCCCCTAAGCAAAATTAACATCACATGAAATTTTGGCCTAAACTAGCAACACCTGAAACCCCAAAATCTACAGACAAGAGCACCAGAGCAAAACGAGACGATTCAGGAGCAGGGGGGCCGGCCAGGCCGGAATTTTGAGGCATATGGCCGGTTCAAAAAAGGTAGAATCCCTTCGTTTTTTCTGGTGTTCTCAATGCATCACATACAAACTTCTGTAGTTGCTAAAAAATTTTTCGAGCCTACTTAAAAATCGACAGAGAGCAATATTTCAGGGTTCCAGAAATCGTTAATTCGGAGTTGTTTCGGTTTCGTAATTTATCTAACATCGTCTAAGTTTCTAGCTTGGCTCTGATACCACTGTAGGGATTCCCTAGCACCATCCTAGGTTTTGGGTTGCATCACACATGCTATATTAAAATTTTAGGGGGTGCTAAACAATACGAACCATGAATCGAACTAGAAAAATAGAGTAACAACATATAGTATCACATACTAAGTAGTGTCTAACGCTAAGAGGTAAGTGATAAAACCTTTGTAGACCTCCTCTTGTGACTCCTTGGATCGAGTAGGGTTTGAACCGGTTCGCTCGAATCCTTCCAAGTCCACGATGATCCACCATGAAGTCCCTTTGCTCAAGCTCCTAGCTTCACTTGATCTATGAAGAAGTGGAGAAAACAACCTACACTAATGGGTTAGACTAGTATAGATTGGTGATGTGGGTTTTGATCTCACTTAAGAACATGTTCTTTTTATTTTCTTCTCTCACTTTTGAAACCCTAAAGAGCTTGAAGGAGGAAGAAGAAGATGATGGCTAAAATTGACTCAAGTGAAGATAATCTAAACATAATCCCAAGTGAATGAGAGTTATGCCATGCTTAACTATGGCTACAAAATATCTAGATATTTTGAGACTTGAGGTTAAGCATAACCATGGGCTACAAAACCATGGGCAATGAAACCATTGACTTTGGTCAACTCAAAAGAGTTGAATAGTCAACCATGATTTTATTCACATTTTACTTTTCTTAAATAATCAAAATATACAAATATGTTACCATGTGAGTCTTGCATTGCCACCACCAATGTATCATCAACCATGACACATATATGCTTGCATGTGTGCGTCCATATCAACATATACATACACTCATGAATGCATCATAAAGAAATAGGTTTTAATAAATGAGCTAATGGACTTAATATTAAATCAACACTTGATTTAATAACCCGGTCATATCACATAGGACCCGTCCAATAGTAAACGCCCGATTAAAATACGGTATTAACTGCACGCATTTAATCGAGCTCCTGCGCATATCTCATATGCACCCCAACATCGTTTCGCCTGAGCTAGGAGACCCCTTTGTGGGTGTCACGTCCCGAAATAGCCCATGACTGGCACTTGAATCATATGAAGTCTACAGGACCGCATCTAATTCAAGTAAGCCAAAAGCCCAGAAATCTAAAACCATTTTAAATAAGAAAGAACTTATTTTAAAACAAGTCGTTTAAAAGCATGAGCCGAATTATGCGTTTGTAAAACATCAAGTCTAGTCTGAAAATTTTGACAGAATTTCCTTTGTAAATGCAGGCCCCGAACGGGGTACAACATGATAAAAGGCATCCCCAAGCAGGAGCTAGCTCTTCGTCAATCGAGGGTCACAACCACGCAAGCAATATAATATACAATGCCGAAGGGCGAGGTTCAAAACTCAAAAGGAAACTCAAAACATCACTGAAAACCATCATAATACAACGCGCGGCTCTAACGTCGAAATAATATACAACTGGTCTCTAAGTCTGAATAAATATACATGTCTGGTTGATGGAGTTTCTAGATACAACAGAATATAATATATACAAGGTATATGGGTGGTCACGATGCAAGTGAACCCACCTACCAAAGCAAATCACCCGAAATGGAAGTAGTGCCAGCAAGCCGTAATGAAACCTGTACGGCAAAACCTGCAAGAACTGTGGCACAACGGGGTGAGTTGCCAACTCGTGAGTAGAAAACATCACAGAGCAGAAATCATATATATGATGCAATCCATGGTCATACGATCAGTTATATCCTCAAATGATTGTAGGGTTCCTAGGCACACTAGTGAGGTCTCGCAAGGCATCGAACATGCCCATTTCAAATTTTAACGTGCCGAGAAACCCTAAACTACGGATCGTCGGCTAGAAATCTAGGCGAAAAGTAAACTAGTTAACAATTAACTAATGGAATACGGAAATACAACCTTTGTAGATCCGTTGCTCCACCTCCATAGCTCCGCAACGAAGTCCTCTCCGCTGTCCAAAAAGAATCCGGGCTCTAGCGTCGACTTCATCGGAGAATAAGCGAGCTAGGTCGTCGATGTCCATGCCGAAGATGATCTACGTCGAAGCATCGCAAGATCAAGCTCTCACTTCACCAAGTCAAGAAACTTGTGAAGGAAACACACTCTACTACTTGGCAAGAGGTAGAGGATGAAGAAATAGGAAGTGGGTAGACTTTAGAATTGGATTTCTCACTCAAATCATCAATCCACCATTGATGACCTCAAGCTTCTTCAATGAAGAAGAAGATGAAGAAGATGAATATTGTTATGATAAGAATAATAGAATAGAAAATAAAATCCATTCTTATCATAATATTAACCTTAGTTTAGTGTAGAGAATGGACCATGGTTAGATATAATGGTTAGGGTTAAGGAAGAGATAAGAATGGTTGACCTGATCAAAGTTTCAAGAAACTTCAACATAAAACAAAATAAGCCACCATCCTTAAATAATTTCCAAAATGAATATATATAAATAAATGAATAAGATAATCAAAACCCTAATCATTAAGTAAACCATGGTTTAATCTTTACACTTAACCAAGTTAATATGCATCATCAAACATGATACAAACATGTGCATAAAAGTATATCACATATACAACTTGCACAATCCAAGTGAGAAAATCCATTTAAAGTGAACCATTACTAGTTAATGCAAAGTAATATACCAAATATATAATTATACATTAAATCATTAAATCAACACTTGATTCAATGATCCGGTCATGTCGCACACAACCGACTAGTATACAATGTATCGGCTTATCGAATCAACGCTTGAATCGATAACTAGGTTATATCGCATACAACCACTCGATACATTCATCGCGAGAATGGAATACGGTATCACATACACGCATTATTCTCGGTCCCGCACATATCTCATATGCGCTCCTATTTCGTTTCGCTTGAGCCAGGAAACCTCTGTGTAGGACTCTAAAGACTCGTCAATACGCCGGCAGCAGGCGATGATCATATCAAACACCCACAAGCCGCAAGCGGTCTGCTAAACGTAACGGCCACCCGGGTATTGAGCGATCAGAAGATCGACGAGCAAGCCCGCTCACACTCCTGCGAATCCGACCAGTAACACTACCGTACAGTCCGGTCTGATCGTCTGATATGTCGCATATCTCGCCTAGGGGTGGTAAACGTCAGACCCCAATAGCTCGATAAGTCGTGTCGATATGAGGTCTATAACTGTTCGAGAAACTACTGGTAACACTTACCAGTAAATCTCAGCAACCCTGGCCAGGGATTTCCTGTTATAGCCAATCGAACACAGCGCAACATCAACCCCCTATACCGGGAGAGACGAATCCCCTCCTATCGCTCATTGCCTCCATGTGACTCGGGACTGTACCCAAAAACCACCGTTTTGCACGCCCTCTTGGACGTGGTAAGATGGAAATCAAAGCACAGTGGGAACCACACAAGACTCTATGACGATCTCGGGTCAACAGACTACTCTGTACCAGTGTCACCAGAGAACTGCCATCTGACGTGAGGTATAATACCATCTGGGAGTTCTCGGCGAGTCCGTCCAGTGTACCCAGTCTCTACTGAGCACCCGTATATCATCTCTGATGTCAAACACCAATGGATATGGGATCATCCATCTCCCATCTGTATGGGTCGAGAAGGTACACGCTAGTCTACTCTGGTATATCGATGCCCCGTCTCGATACACCAACGACTAGGGACTTTCAAGGATGTACTTATGGACTACCATGTCCCCACTAGTATGATCCGCATCATAGTCCAGGTAGTCAAGTACAGATCCTAAGGGCTTTACCAACATGTAACAGAGAGACAATCAGTATACACGTTAAGGTAAAGATCAACCAGATAGCATACTATCATGTCGAGCAAGAAAGTCCTCCCTATATACGTCCCAGCATCCACTACAATATACATCCTATGTACAGTAATGGCCTCTAGGGCATACATATAACTAACAATGATAAGTCTGAAGCATAAAAAGGTGGCAAGGGTAAACATCTATACATAAGTGTAATCCCATGTGCTCGTGTCAGTGCCTCAGGTAACAATGTATCATATGTATGAGATATGAATGTAATGAAATGAAATAAGTGAGACGACTGTTTTCTTTATTTTTAATGGGATTTCTGTATGTATATAAAACGAGTATCCTCAATGAAATCAAAAGAGAAATCCGTGTCAAGTATCGACACAAAACATAAATCCCAAAATCACAATATCTCAGGTTCCGGCTACCCGGACTAACCTGTATCATCAATCCCAATGCCTCAGTGTCTCAAATCTCAAATATCAATATCTCAGGCTCCGTAGAACGGATCAGCCTATAACCATCTCATGACTCCGGCCGGTATCCTCCGGATAGCCGACGAGTCCAAATAATATCACCGGTAGGTAGGGCTCCCCTGCCAGGCTCATCGAATACAACTCGAACTTCTTAACCCGGGGTACCTTACCGGGCCAACCATGTACCCGAGACGGTTCATCTAACTGCTCGAATCGGGTCTCAAAATCCAACAACAATCATGAAAACTCAAGGTGGACGACTCATACCTCATGGGAAAACCGCGCTTTTCATTTTAAAAAGAGAAAGAAGTTTACATATTCTTGCGGTTTTCCCCAAATCCAGGAAATCTCATGGAAATCCGAAATCCAATCATCAATAGCAAGTAAACAGTGAATAATAATATGCATGAAGTAGCAACTAATAACTGCAATGTCTAAACTAGCATATAAAGCAAGTACACTAATATCATGTCGAAAATATCAGCTAACAAGCTATATCAATGAAATAATCTTCTCTAAAGTGTAAGTAACATGGCAGTTACCGATGATGATGTGTGTGAGCCGGCAAGTAAGTGTACGTAGAACATACGCATCATCGGTAATGGTGTTGGTGTCCTGACAGCATGATATCAATAATGGTATATGAAAACACAATATAAGCATGCGATGCGAAGCGAATCTCAATAATGTGCGGGAGATGAATGATAAACACCTATGATAACTAAACTGCATTTATATAATTATGAGTCATACGACGGTGCCATTTGAAATAACACGAATCGTGGTGTTTTGAAAATAAGGGATACGGTATTTTTAAGAAAAGATACATCCTTTGAAATATCCGTAAAATCCCTTGTCCCGTCTTTTAAAATACCCACGATTCGTTAGTTTTTGAAATAGGTATGAGTCGAATCTAATCTATCATATACAAGTACACTATAGGGCCAAACTATACAGACTGATCAAAAGGTAAGGAACCCGCCTAATATCTAAGTCGATACATATATATATAACAGTCGGTGATCCCGCCTCAAAAGTATCCCATACGATACAATATCTATAATATTATATCCTCAAGTAAAGAGTGCAGATCTATCATCAATATAGCTCGTACGGTAAATCCGTCGTACGGCATCCTAAATCTGGGTACGGGTCAATGTCACATCAATCACATTATTCATCTGGTATCCTCTTTATCAAACATCAAGATCCGGGGTACTGACCTACGTCTAGTACAATACTGATACCATCTATGTATGCATGCGTGTGTATGAAACGCTACGTCAAAGGACCCGCTAAAACATCGTGTCGTATCTCAAAGACGAACCATGTCATATCACCGATATCACAGCCTCAAATCCAATCTCATCGACTCATCGCAAATCCCAAGTACTATCCTCATAATCCGTGTATATGTATACGTATATATATATACATAGTTCCATACCCATGTGTGTGTGTGTGTGTATATATATATACATATATACATATCCCCATATACGCACAGGTAAAAGAAAGAATGTATGCAAGTATGTGTGTGCGTGTGTGGCGCAACCACTGCTTTAGGGTTTCGCAACTAACACTAAACCAATCCAAGAACACCTAGAATCCATCTTTATCATCAATAAACTCAAAACAACATATAATATATATGTGTGTGTATACGTATTCGTATACATCACTACGAACTGCGGGGGTGCTATACGCCATCCACCCGACTTCCCCCGTAGATATAATCTACTCACCTTGCGTCTTGCTTGCCGATGTCGATGTCGCTATCATCTTCTTCATTGTCTCGATTCATCGTGGGGGTACCTACATGTCACATGTATCGCATCGCATCAAAACCAAATCGGAAACCAAAACGACACGCTTAAAAGCCTATAGGTTAGAGCCTATGGTTTGCCCTCTCAAAACAACCAAATAACACTTGATTTCGACGTACAACCGTTAAGTGATCGAAGTAAAACACAAATACCAAAACTTGAATTCAAAAACAATGGAAAACATAAGGCAGCAACATTGAAAACAAGCTCTAGATTTTGTCTCAGGTGAAACCAAGGTTCCAAAACAACACTATGGTGATATATAGGGTAAATATGACCTACTGAAGCAACCTGGACCCACCCCCTTACTAAGTGGCTGAGCCCTCCCCCCTAAATTCTATCCAGGCTGGCCCTCGGTGCTCCTCTATGGTTCGTCTTGCTACAGGGGGTTCCTACGGTCTCAAATTGGTCTCTGGACTTGTTTATTTTTCCAGTAAAAAACCCAGTTCATTCCAGATTTCCCTGCACACTCTAAGTCGTCACAAACCGACATGGAAGTTCCATAATTCCATATTTTTGGGTTTCAGGTTATGTATATGTGTTTGGTCTGGGTTTAAAACATCATGGAGGGGTTTAAGGTCACTCAAAACATTCAAGTTCACCACACAAACTCAATTTAAACCCTAACTTTCTTTAGTAATGTCCAAAGTGCACTAAACCTTGCCAAAACGATTTTAAACTTAAAATGAGGCTTAAGCACAAGAAATACTACACTAATTTTGAAGGGATTACCGCAATAGACACTCATGAATCCTCCTACAGCACCAAAACACAAACTTTCTTGGTCCATAGGGTTGCTTGAGAGCTTGTGCACATCTTTTATGAAGAGGGTGTATGGTTTTTATGAGTTTTTAGTGATGAAGTGGGGGTTTGAAGTGGAGAAGAAAGGGGGTGCTTCCATGGTGAGGAGAGGGGCTGAAATGATGAAGGGAAAATGAATGGGACACAAAGGCTAAGGTCAAGTTGACCCCTCACCCTCTCTCCTGTCTTCTCTCTCTTGCCCATCCCTCATTATTCTAATCATTTTCTTTTTCTTTTGTTTTCTTCTCTCCTCAATAGTAAACCTAAAACAATAAATGAATAATGAAAAGAAAACCATGTAGGAAATGTTACACAAGTGTAAAAATGATATGGTGCACGTTTTGCACAAAACCCGCTTAAATCCCGATTAGCGATTTTAATCGCGATTAGCACTAAAATAGTGTCAAATAACACATAAATTCTCCTATTTTACATGAATCTCATAAAGCACCCTCTTTTTAGTAATTTCCATAATTTTCCAAAATTTTCCCTATTTATCGGTATTTAATTATACCGAAATATTAAAATATTCTTTAAAATTAATATTAAATTATAAAAATTCCCAAAAATAATATTTTATTTTTCTGAAACGTTACAATCTTCCCCCCTTAAAGAAATTCGGTCTCCGAATTTAAATTTAAACCCCTCAAATACTAAAACATTTTAGTAAAAAGTCCTAGTCGTCGGGGCTCCGAAATCATCAATACAAAAAAAAACGCTTCATAGCGCAATGCATGCGCATGAAGAATGAGCAGATAACTCGAAATCAAAACTCCGTCAAGCATCCCGCAATCATAGGAGTCATGGTGAAGACATCAACGTCAAATCCAAAACGAAATCAACATGATATGCATCAAACTCTACATATAAATATCATCAAAACACCTGAAGAAAATGCATACCAAAACCTTTTTAAGTTGCTGTGCGATGCGCGTATCGCGGCACAGTGGCGGACGTCTATTATAAGAAAATAACTATATATATCTATAAATCATTTATTTAATATGCACGTTCCGCCGTTTTGAAAACAATTTAGAAGGGTTTCCTTATTTTAAACGTTTCGTATCATATCAGACACGTAGGTAAATACTGAGACTATAGCTGTTTTTTGGAAATCCCTTCGATATATATCAATGCATGCAAAATGTATCCAGGTACTGTCCTCTGACCAGTCCTGCTCAGCTACCATATCAAATAGCAAATATCATAAAACGTACTACTCCACAAGAATAAAATCTGCTCCACAAGAATAAATCCTAAAATGTGCATAAGAATGTCGCGTGCGTCTGGTGCGCACGGAAATCAAATCCATGAATGTGCCATACATGTGCACAGAAAAAACATCTAAATGCAACGGGTGTGAACGAAACACCTGTCAGAGGCAATGGTGTGCCTGACAGCCATATCAGGTGCATATGTGCACCTAAATCGCATCTCAAATCATGTGTCCAACATGCGCGAAAAATCCAATCAGGTGCACAAGGTGCACAAAACAAATATCGAGTATCACTATCGAAATCGACGGTATACAACAAATCTAAAATCCAAATCAGGTATACCGTGGTATCAAGTTTCACAACCATGTGCATCAGTGTGCACAAAATCTAATCAAAACACTAAAAGTGCATGAAAATTATGCCGTAAGCATAAGTCAAATCATATGCATGTCCTAGGCATGAAGTCAAAATCAATACCTCAAATAACATCAAATCGAAGTCTTGTGCAACTGTAGTGCACAAAATACGTATCACTACACTGCAAGCATATGTGAACTATACCGAGTGCAAAACCAAATCGTGTGCATACCATAAGCAAAAAATCAACCTATCTGTATGAAGTCCATGAAATCACAAACATGTGCAGCCAAGGCGTAAAAACGATATCAAGTGCAATAACTGTGCATAAATCCTAAATACCCAGTAGGTGCAACCATGGTACACGAAAATAAATATCATAAAACTCAATCATCAAAACTAAATCATGCGAATAGATCCCCCAAACTACCGAAATCAAGATGACGGATACGTGATAATCAAATCACCAAATCACAAATCATAAATACCGTCGTCGATATTTCCTCCTTCAAGGTCGAGAAGGTGTCGGTGCATCCAATGCTAGTAGAGAAAGATATCTACTTGCCTCCTGTTCATGGTCTGGCGCCTGATGCTTTTAGGCTCTTGTCTCTCACTGCGAATTGCTGGATATATAGCTCCTCGGCTCAACGGCCCAATATGGAATGACGACGGAAATAGTCCCGCTCAAGCGCATCCTCCAAGAATCTCTGGTCAACTGTCATGGTCACTCATAGCATGTCTCGTCGACGATGCCGAACTCTGGCCTGCTGAGTGTGCATACAGTGACCACTCCTGGGTCCATGTCTTCTCGTAAATTATTCCAGAAAGGTACCGTCGGGGTCTCTCCCAAATCTCGTCTCTGCCGCACTGTCCGAAAGTCATCGTCCTTTACTATATCTGTTTCTTGTTCCGGAACAGCTGCATACTCATCGCGACTCCTGCTAGAAGATATATCCATAAATAACGCCTCTGTACGCGTGTCACATCTCTGATGTCGGCGGAGTGGAACGTCATCTCATCAAGATCTCGTACGAACCTCTTACTCCACTTTTCTCAAATGTCGACTGCTTCGGACTCATCTCTTCGTGGCTGCATAGACTGTGCTCCAACGGCTATACTCGTATCTGGAGTCTCCCAAGCAATGCATCCCATCACATGATATCCGAAAAATGTCGAACCATCCGATCGACTCGTCAAAACCTCATAATCCCCCAAGAGATCAACATCTTAAGTACAATTTAATAATATTGAGTACATGCCACAGCACCTATAGACCAACCGTAGAAGGGAAAACCCAAGCCTCACAAATGGCACCGCTAAACTGCTGCAAACCCTAAGGTTCAAAGGCGTTCCATGGTCATTACGTCGAGTTAGGGTTTCATTCTTCTAGAGGGTCCGTAGAGTTACTTGCATGTTTTCTTCAAACAGTTTAAACTTGGAAAATGGGTTACTGACATTCGATCGTCTTTATCGACTCCCAACATATACGTATGAAGTCTCCTCAAGCTGGAATCAATCGACCTGATGACCTCGCATCAGGGGTAAGCGAACAAACCACATGTCCTAGTCATTCATCCTCGGGTGACTAGCGACCATCTATCATATCTCTGAGTATAACTCGCACTGCAATAGCTCCAACATCTGGGGCGATATCTCGTCGTTAGCAGCAACAACTGGCTCATTCGTCTACACGCTAAACAGTGCCTCGATCATCATGAATATGCGATAATCAATGGTCATCATACTCTGGCTGGCCTCTATCAGTGGCTCAATCCTCTGGTGCTGATATGCACGTCCGAGAAATCTCATAACAGCAATCCATCAAATGCTCGTGGCGCGAAAACACAATAAAACGACACCTTCCTATGCAATCGTATCCCTGGAATCACACCCTGGTCAGTCCTCGTCCATGACGAGCTCATGCTGACCGCAACACTAGCCGTAGCTCTCTCTGCCCGTGTAATCGTGGCAGCAGAATCATATACCGATATCGATGAGGATAGATCATGAATGAATATAATACTGAGCAAAGAAATATACATCCTAAGGCTTCTTAAGTGTAGTTTCGCATCGTAAATATGCCGCGGAACATACGTACAGTACGTCACTCTACTCAAGCTACCTACTCCATCAACCAAGGTCAACCTATGTGACGAAAGTTCGGGTGTAATACCCCCTCGACTGAGTCTAAGTTCCGTAAGGTCAAGCCTAGATTCCGTATATATACGAACGCCTTAGGCTCCGCATAGTCAAACCTAGACTCGAACGAAGGTTAACCTAGCGCTCTGATACCAACTTTGTCACGTCCCGAAATAGCCCGTGACTGGTACTTGAATCATATGAAGTCTACAGGACCACATCTAATTCAAGTAAGCCAAAAGCCCATAAATCTAAAATCACTTTAGGTAAGAAAGAACTTATTTTAAAATGAGTCGTTTAAAAGTATAAGCCGAATTATGCGTTTGTAAAACATCAAGTCTTTTTTGAAAATTTCGGCAGAGTTTCGTTTGTAAATGCAGGCCCCGAACGGGGTACAACATGATAAAAGCATATGTAATGATAAAAGGCATCCCCAAGCGGGAGCTAGCTCTTCGTTAATCGATGGTCACAACCACGCAAGCAATATAATATACAAGGCCGAAGGGCGATGTTCAAAACTCAAAAGGAAGCTCAAAACATCACTGAAAACCATCATAATACAACGCGCGACTCTAAGGTAGAAATAATATACAACTGGTCTCTAAGTCTGAATAAATATACATGTCTGGTTGATGGAGTTTCTAGATACAACAGAATATAATATATACAAGGTATATGGGTGGTCACGATGCAAATGAACCCACCTACCAAAGCAAATCACCCGAAATGGAAGTAGTGCCAGCAAGCCGTAATGAAACATGTACGGCAAAACCTGCAAGAACTGTGGCACAACGGGGGTGAGTTGCCAACTCGTGAGTAGAAAACGTCACAGACCAGAAATCGTATGTATGATGCAATCCTAGGTCATACGATCAGTAATATCCTCAAATGATAAGTCTGAAGCATAAAAAGGTGGCAAGGGTAAACATCTATACATAAGTGTAATCCCATGTGCTCGTGTCAGTGCCTCAGGTAACAATGTATCATATGTATGAGATATGAATGTAATGAAATGAAATAAGTGAGACAACTGTTTTCTTTATTTTTAATGGGATTTCTGTATGTATATAAAACGAGTATCCTCAATGAAATCAACAGAGAAATCCGTGTCAAGCATCGACACAAAACATAAATCCCAAAATCATAATATCTCAGGTTCCGGCTACCCTGACTAACCTGTATCATCAATCCCAATGCCTCAGTGTCTCAAATCTCAAATATCAATATCTCAGGCTCCGCAGAACGGATCAGCCTATAACCATCTCATGACTCCGGCCGGTATCCTCCGGATAGCTGACGAGTCCAAATAATATCACCGGTAAGTAGGGCTCCCCTGCCAGGCTCATCGAATACAACTCGAACTTCTTTCCCCGGGGTACCTTACCGGGCCCACCATATACCCGAGACGGTTCATCCAACTCCTCGAATCGAGTCTCGAAATCCAACAGCAATCATGAAAACTCATGGTGGACGACTCATACCTTATGGGAAAACCGCGCTTTTCATTTTAAAAAGAGAAAGAAGTTTACATATTCTTGCGGTTTTCCCCAAATCCAGGAAATCTCATGGAAATCCGAAATCCAATTATCAATAGCAAGTAAACAGTGAATAATAATATGCATGAAGTAGCAAGTAATAACTGCAATGTCTAAACTAGCATATAAAGTAAGTACACTAATATCATGTCGAAACTATCAGCTAACAAGCTATATCAATGAAATAATCTTCTCTAAAGTGTAAGTAACATGACAGTTACCGATGATGATGTGTGTGAGCTGGCAAGTAAGTGTACGTGGAACATACGCATCATCGGTAATGGTGCTGGTATCCTGACAGCATGATATCAATAATGGTATATGAAAACACAATATAAGCATGCGATGCGAAGCGAATCTCAATAATGTGCGGGAGCTGAATGATAAACACCTATGAAAACTAAACTGCATTTATATAATTATGAGTCATACGACGGTGCCATTTGAAATAACACGAATCGTGGTGTTTTGAAAATAATGGCTATGGTGTTTTTAAGAAAAGATACTGTAAGTCGATGTGCAACACCCCACGACTTGCGGGGAGGCGGAAATATGAAAAACGATCTTGTTCTTTGCTTAAACATCGACTAACCGCATGAATCGAAGCTAAATGATAACTAACATCAAACATAGAAGTTCTAAACTACTATGTGAAGTGATTATACCTTAAGAACCGTATCCTTCGTCTTTACGAACTCCACCTCCTCCTCAGCCTTCTCCAAATAGTAGACGATCCACCACGAGAGCTTTGCCTCTAAACTTGAGGCAACTAGGTTTCTTTAAGTGCTAATCAAAGTACCTAGATGATATAGAGTGAGGGTTATGGATTAAGTAGTCTAACTAATCCTTGTACTCAACACATGAGAGGGGAGGATTAGGGTTTGAAGAGAGGAAGCTTGAGGAGAGAGAAGGTGAGAAGAATAATATGAAATGAGAAAATGAGCTATCATAATATATATCAAGTATTATTGTTTTTCAAGAAAAGAAAAGAAAATGATTTACAACCATGCTTGATAAATATCTAATGGTGATTCATCTCCATGAGTCATTAAGCATTTATGATACATTAATGACATGGATGAATCATCCATATGACTCACTAATCTCATTTAATGTATATGCCACCTTAACCCCCTTAGTCACCATCTTCTAGAAGCTTCTCGCGCAATTACGAGAATGCTCCTCCTATCCGTGAAAACACCGAAAAACTTTAGACTGTATAAATCCAATAACCGGATACTAGTAACTGGCTTAAACCAAAGCCGACTAGTAAAAACTGTCCGAAAGTCGTACGTGCGTAAACACACGTATGCGTCCGAACCCTTGTCGTAAAACCATACGACCTATATATCGTTTCGCCTGGAGTAGGGAAACTCTCTGTGTGGGACTCTAGAGACACGACTACTACGCTGGCAGTGGGTTTAACCACTGACCGCAAGCGGCACTAGCTGTACGTAACGGTCCCCAGGTAGATGTCGATAAGAAGGCCGATGAGGAAACCCATCCGAACTCCTACTGAGTCTGATGTGACAATCTCCATATAGTCCAGTCCGTTCGTCTAAGACTATCCATATCGGGCCTAGGGGGGCGGCAAGCGTCAGTACCCTAATAGCGGTATAAGTCATGTCGGAGCGAAGCCCATTACACCCTGAGAAACTACTGAAACCTACCAGCAAATCTCGCTTGCCCTGGCCAGGGACTTTGCGTAATGGCTCTCTGACACAGCTCCATATCAACCCCCAATACCGGGAGAGACGGATCCTGTCTAACCGCCACTGCCTCCAAGTGCTCGGGACTGCACCCAACTGCTACCTGTTTGCATGACTCCTTTGAGCCGTGGTAGGGTAGCAATCTAAGAACAGTGGGACACACTCGAGGCGAAGTAGCAATGTCAAGTCTGCGGACTATGCTGTACTCATATCATCTGGGAACTGTTCACTGACGACTTGTATAAAACCAACCAACAGTTCCCTGTGAGTCCTGTCCGGTGTACCCGTAACCTAACGAGCACCTGCATACTATCTCCAGTACGTCGTACTGACGGCTGTGGGACAGACCATCTCCCCAACTGGGATGAGAAGCATACACACTAGTCTACTCCGGAGTATCGATGCCCTGTCTCAATTATCCAACGAATAGGGACCTGAATAAGGATGTGCTTGTAGACTACCCAGCCCCCACTAGTGTGACTGCCATCACAACGCTGGTAGTCAAGAAAGATCCTAAGAGCTCTATCAATATGTATACTCACATATTAAGATAGAAAAACCAAGTAGCATACTACCATGTTTAGCAAGACTGTTATATACATGTGAATATCCCAAGCTTCCATTAAGTAATATACAAACTAGTATGATACAATAATGGCCCCTAGGGCATATACACTAACAATCTCCCACTTGCACTAGGGCCATGTTCTGGCATATCGAAGACCGATGATCTCGAGTAGCCTCTCGAACTGAATCTGAGGTAGGGCTTTCGTGAATGGATCAGCAATGTTCTCTTCAGAAGCAACTCTCCGAACCTCGATCTCCCGACAATCAATGATCTCCCTGATCAGGTGATACCGCCTTAAGATGTGTCTGGACTTCTGATGGGACCTTGGTTCCTTCGCTAAAGCTATAGTTCCGTTGTTGTCGCAATACAGAGGTATTGGATCAACAATGGTAGGAACCACCTGAAGTTCTGTTAGGAACTTCTTCATCCAGACTGCTTCTTTTGCGGCATCGCAAGCAGCAATATACTCCGCTTCCATCGTCGAGTCAGCAACGGTGTCCTGCTTGGAACTCTTCCAGCACACCACCCCTCCATTGAGGGTAAAGACATAACCCGACATGGACTTGGAATCGTCCTTATCACTCTGGAAGCCGGAATCAGCAAAGGCCTCCAACCTGAGGTCTTTTCCGCCGTAAACCAAGAACATCTCCTTAGTCCTTCTCAGGTACTTGAGAATGTTCTTTACTGCTATCCAGTGCTTCTCCCCTGGGTCTGACTGATACCGGCTTACCACGCTCAGTGCGTAAGCTACATCTGGTCTAGTGCACAACATCGCATACATTATAGAACCTACCGCAGAAGCGTAGGGTATAATAGACATGCGTTCCCTTTCCAAATCAGTCTTGGGAGACATCTCTTTAGATAGGTTGATTTCGTGACAAGCCGGTAGATTACCGCGCTTGGAATCTTCCATACTGAATCTTTTCAGTACAGTGTCGATATACCTGGACTGCGAAAGTCCCAACATCCTCTTGGATCTATCACGATAGATCCGGATCCCCAGAATGTAAGAGGCATCACCCAGGTCTTTCATGGAGAACCTATGTGACAAGAATCCTTTGACAGATTGTAGCATAGGAATGTCATTTCCTATCAATAGAATGTCATCCACGTACAAGACGAGGAATACGACACTTCTGGCTACAACTTTACTATATATACATGGTCCATCTGGATTTTTGATAAAGTCATATTCTTTGACTGTCTCATCAAAACAGATGTTCCAACTCCGCGATGCCTGTTTTAGTCCATAAATGACTTAAGAAACTTGCATACTTTCCCGCTGCTCCCACTCTGATTGAAACCCTCTGGCTGATCCATATAGACGCACTCTTCTAAATTACCATTCAGAAAAGCCGTCTTTACGTCCATCTGCCAGATTTCATAATCTTGGAAGGCAGCAATAGCAAGAAGGACCCGAATGGATTTGAGCATAGCCACTGGAGAAAAAGTTTCGTCATAGTCCAAACCAGGTCTTTGACGAAAACCCTTTGCAACAAGTCTAGCCTTATAGGTTTCCACCTGTCCATCTACACCAATCTTTTTCTTGAAGATCCATTTGCATCCTATAGGTTTTACCCCATCTGGAGCAAAGTCCATAGTCCATACTTTGTTGGTGTGCATGGACTCCATTTCGATCTGCATTGCATCTAGCCATCGTACCGAGTCGCCGCTCTGGATGGCCTGCTGGAAGCTAGTAGGTTCATCATCATCTATGATGCAATCCTTTCTATCCCCATCTATAAGAAAACCGTAGTATCTCTCAGGCGGATGAGATGGCCTCCTACTTCGGCGGAGGGGTGCGGGAATGTCCTGTTCTTCTTGAACTACTTGTTCTACCAAACTTTCAGTATTAGTTTGTGGTTCTGGAATTTCTTCCAGTTCTATTTCGCTCCCACTTGATTCCTTTTCTAAAAACTGATGTTCTAGAAAATGGGCATTACGAGAAACAAATACCTTTTGTTCCTCTGCGTAATAGAATAGATATCCCCTGGAGTTCTTTGGATATCCCACAAACTTACACTTTACTGATCGTGCCTCGAGCTTGTCCACATGCTGCTTTTTAACAAAAGCTGGACATCACCAAATCTTTATATACTGAAGATGGGGTTTCTTCCCACTCCACATCTGATACGGCGTGGTAGGCACGGTCTTAGTAGGAACCATGTTCAAAAGATATGCCGCTGACTCTAGCGCATAACCCCAGAAAGATCGCGGTAACTCAGAATTACTCATCATGGATCGTACCATATCCAATAGGGTTCGATTCCGTCTCTCCGATACACCATTATGTTGTGGAGTGTATGGAGGAGTAAGCTGAGAGAGAATTCCTTTCTCTTTTAGGTAACCTAGGAACTCGGCACTTAAGTATTCACCACCTCGATCAGATCTTAGTGTCTTAATACTTTTGCCGGTTTGGTTTTCTACTTCATTTTTATACTCCTGGAATTTTTCAAAAGCCTCGAATTTATGTTTCATCAGATAAATAAATCCGTACCTTGAATAATCATCCGTAAAAGTAATGAAATAGGAAAAACCACCTCTTGCATGTGTAGACATTGGACCGCATACATCGCTGTGTACGAGTCCTAAGAGCTCGCTCGCTCTTACTCTATGTCCAGTGAATGGAGTCTTTGTCATCTTTCCTTTGAGACATGATTCACAAGTGGCATAAGTTTGATATTCGAACGAGTCCAAATATCCTTCTCTATGTAACTTAGTTAACCTTGTCTCATTGATGTGACCTAGTCTACAATGCCACAAGAAAGCCTTATTTAATTCTGGAGACTTTCTTTTTAGTGTGTTCTGGACATTGAAAATCTGGTGTTGGTTTAAAACATATATACCGTTATTTAGTGTACCGGACCCAATCAAACCATGATTAAGGTGGATGTTAACAACATCGCTTACAAACGTGAAATCATAACCTTTATTTGATAACAAAGAAACTGATATGATATTACACGTTAAACTAGGTACATAAAAACAGTTATGTAAAACCAAAATATGTCCACTCGTCAATCCCAGGTGATAATCCCCGACGGACACAGCTCCCACGCTAGCTCCGTTAGCAACCTTGAGGATCATATCACCTTCCTTCAGCACTCTACGGTTTCTCAGTGCCTGCAATGAATTTCATAAATAAGATCCTGATCTGGTATCCAATACCCAGGAAGTAGAGTTGATTGACAGACAATTCTCAATTACAAACACACCTGAAGTCGAAGCCACGGCTTGCTTCGGTTCCTGGTTCTTGGCATTCCACGCCTTGCAATCCTTCTTCCAGTGCCCTTTCCTGTGACAATGGAAGCACTCATCCTGGCCCACTACCGGTACCGCAAAATTTTTCTTTCCCTTCCCTCCCACCTTACTTACACCTCCTCTAGGTCAGGGGGCGGCCTTCTTTTTCCTTCCTGTGGCCTTAGCCTTGGACCTGGAAGAAGAAGCACCGCTAACAAACATAGCGGGTGTTTCCCTAGCCTTCTGCAAGGTGCCCTCTGCACTCCTTAACATGTTCAGGAGTTCCGGAAGTTCAACTTCTTTTCTTTGAATGTTGAAGTTCAGGATAAACTGGGCGTAGGTGGGAGGAAGGGACTGGAGAATAAGGTCTGTATAGAGCTCATTATCTAAAGTCTTCCTAAGGTCTGCGAGCTCTTCTATATAGCCGATCATCTTTAGGACATGTTCTCCTACCGATGACCCGACAGCCAACCTCGCTCGAAACAAGTTCTTAGAGGTCCCGTATCTTGCTATACGAGATTGCTCTCCATAAAGTTCCTTTGTATAGAGAAATATGGCATCTAGTTCTATATCCTCGTGCCTCCTCTGATGTTCATTGTTCATTGAGGCAAGCACGATGCACTTGGCTTTCGCGCAATCGAAATCCCAGGTTTTGCGGATTTCCTTATCCGCATTACTGGATTTGGGACCAGGGACAGCAGGTGCCGTAGCGGTGAGGACGTACCCCAATTTGTCATAGGTCAAAGCCATTTTGACATTCCGCAGCCAATCTTTATAGTTTGGCCCTTGTTTCGCCCAATCAGAGCAAAGCTTTGTTGAAATTCAAAATTCAAAATTTTGAAGCAACGCTTCAAATCTCGAGCGCAACGCGCCACATGTCAGGCGCTGATACGTCAGCGCAGCGCCCAAGAAGGCGCACCCAATCAGAGCAAAGCTCTATTTTAAGCAAAATTAAAGGAAGCAACGCTTCAGTTGCGCAGGCACTGCGCTGCGCGACACGTGTCAGCGCAGATGCGCTAGCGTAGTTGCGCTGCGTGACACGTGTCACGCGCTAGGGCATTTACGCCATACAGAATTAAGATTTTAAAGAAATCTTTCTGTTCTTGTTAAAACAAGAAGATTTTCTTCTGTAAAACAGAAGCCCTTGGATCAAAGATCCAACGGTGGGGAAAATTCCCCAAATCACTCAGAGAAAGATCTCTTCAACAAAATTAACTAATTTATGGGCACTATAAAAGGGACCCCAAGCCTCAATTCAAAGGCATCAACATTTTTCTTGAAAAAAAGTCAAGAGATTCAAACAGAGAGAGAACTCTGAGAAAATTCCAAAGAAAAAGGTAAAAACCTTCACGAGAGAGAAGAAATCTCTTTTAATAAATCATTGATCTAAAAACCAGATCAATGATCTTCACATAATAAACAGTGCTTTGCACTTCTTATGAACTACTGGTTCTTTAAAACAAGAAAACAACAAAAATAAAAAAAATAGTGCTTTGCGCTTTTATGAACCTCTGGTTCTTGAAATAAAAAGAAAAACTTATTTTTCTTTGATCTAAATTAGATCAAGAAATCAAATAGTGCTTGGCACTTCTGTTCTTGAATCTAAAAGATTCTTAGTGCTTTGCACTTGCAAACTGCGCTGTTGCGCTCTTGGGAGAGCGCCACGTGTCAGCTACAGAACAACTTGCGCTACGCGCTTTTGAAATAGAACTTTGCTCTCTGTAATTGGCGCATCTCACCAGAGCGCGCCACGTGTCAGCAGCGCAACAGCGCACTAGCGCAGCGCACTGCGCTATTGCACTTGCGCTCACCAGAGCATGACACGTGTCCTCACCATAAGCGCTTGCGCTTAGTGATTGGCGCAAAGCGCCAGACAAATGCAATGCATTTCTTTTACTGAAGGGCCAGGCCCAAATCAAAAAGACCTAGCAAGCTAAAATAAATTGCAAAGCAATAAAAAGGGGGCGGAGCCCAAGTGAAATTGATGCTCTGCATCTTTTATGGGCAGAGCCCAAACAAAAAAAATAGAAGTAATGCAATGCATTATTTAAGTGTGGGCAAAGCCCTAGCACAGGTCTAATAGACCAAAAATAAATAAGGGTGTTGAACATTTTCAACTGGACTTAGCCCAATTTTGGTCGTAAGTCCTCAAATTAAATTGACTGAGCACAGCCGTTCTCTTAAATTAATTTATATCCGGTTCGAGGGTACATCTCCGAACTCCTCTGACACCCATCGTTGTAATCCTTCAACGACGTTAGAAAGGTGACGGGTCCCGACGACCACACATCAATATGGACTGCGGGGTCCTTAAACTCGTGGACCGGAACGTCCTTAAACTAATGTTGAACCGAGACGTCCTTAAACTAATATTAGACCAAGACGTCCTTAAACTACTATTGGACCGGAACGTCCTTAAACTAATGTTGGACCGAGACGTCCTTAAACTAATATTGGACCGAGACGTCCTTAAACTAATATTGAACCGAGACGTCCTTAAACTAATATTGGACCGAGACGTCCTTAAACTAATAGCGGACCACCACGTCACTAAACTGGAATATAGACCACCACGTCCCTAAACTGGAATGCGGATCACCACGTCCCTAAACTGGAATGCGGACCACCATGTCCCTAAACTGGAATATGGACCGCAATGTCCCTAAACTACCTATGGACCACTACGTCCCTAAAACTGGAACAATAGAGCCTCCAAATGCTCTTTTGCCGGATCTAAATGATCCCGTTTAAGTTGATCTTAGCCCCAAACACGGCTAACGTATCCTTAAACATTCAAATGGACTGTAAAAATCTAAATAGACTTTGGTTCAAGGGTACATCTCTGAACTCCTCTGACATCTGCCGTTGTAATCCTTCAACGACGTTAGAGAGGTAACGAGTCCCGATGGCCAGATATTAAATGGATTATCACGTTAAGTTGATCTTAGTCCCAAATAGGACTATCGTATCCTTAACGAACGTTTAAGTTGATCTTAGCCGCAACGCGACTAATGCATCCTTAAACTAAAAACACTAAATCCAAATCTAAGTAAATACGGATTTGGACTAATCCACGTCCTACGGGCGACGGCATTATTTAGTCTCCGTATACAATCCACGGGCAACCACAAACAAAACAAACACACACGACACGAAGTGAAATTCTGGAGAAGGAGAAAGTTGTTACCGCGATGCGGTAGCGTAATTAACTGCAGGGGCTTGCGCCTGCAGGGAAGAGCGTCCCCACAATCAAAAAACCCCTCAAGCGAGGGGGAATCTGACGAAGTCTGCTACATCGGCCACATCCGTCTAAACCTCCAATACACGGTGCCATAAATCAACTTGGCATCTTCGGAGAGGTGGACAGATAAAACCAAATAGCATCTGCCCCGAATCTCAGCGTCAGGACATCGCGGTCCTGTGCGCCGCCATTCGGAGGGGAACAGATTCTGGCACACCCGGTGGACTGACGAAGTCTGCTACACAGCCCTGTCAGTATATTTTTCTCTAAAAGTAACTTAAGTCCAGTCATTTTCAGGGTCGCTGCAAATAGGAGAGAGAGAAGAAAACTCTTTAGCATGATGCTCTTGCAAGTTTAGAGTGGTCTTTAGTTTATCTAAACTGGATGGCTCCCACTGTTTCTCGAATCCTTCCCCAAACCATAAAAGAAGAATTAGCCAGGACTATTCTCACCGTACAATACTTGCTTAACCGTTCAGCCAGACTAGTGTCGATACTTCGAGGGAGGTTTTCCAACGTTTTCGTGAAGTTCCTTAATTAAATAACCTCTTTTCTCTAGGGGCGTAACCCCGCTGACACCTTTCTTGACACCTACTTGGTTTATAGCATTGATCGTTAAGTGACGAATATCCTGATGAGTAGCATATACTCACAGTAGGATCGGGATCCACATATCATCGTATGATAATGTTGAAGGAATCCTACCAACATTCATCAAACTCCAAATGGTATGCATCTCTTTGCAAATTTCAGTTTCTTTAGAAATTCCCGATATGAATTTTTTTTTTGCCCCATGCTCTTATGACCTTGGCGTTAGGTCAAAATGTCATAAGTCACATGTCAAGTTCTTCCCATCATTATCTTGTCAATTTGAACCCATCCGTATATATCCTTGATGTTCGGCCAAAATGATAATACGACTGTCCCAAACTAACTCATCTATCTATGCAACAAATGAATACCCAGTAGCTACCAAACACTATGCCTTGGCGTTAGGTCAAAATACATAGCTTGAATACTACTGAATACCCAGATGAAATGACGGAGGGCTACGAATGGTTTTGGCGAAACCGTGAACGTAGTGAACTTGATATAACCGAAGGAACCTGATAGCTTTTAAAAGGAGTGGTTAAAGCTCCGCAATTTAAAAAATATCATCTGTTTAAAAATAACCGAGTGGTTTCTTTTAAATTGTTCCAACGATTAAACTTTTGGTTTATTTTCTTTGCATTATAAATAATGTGTCCCATCATTAACCTATCATTGCAGAAAACAACGAAAATACAACGTCCTCTTATGCCATCCGCATTCGCCTCTGGGTCCCGTCATCACCCGTTAGGTTACTTAACTAACGACAGAGCGAGGGCTGGGCTAGCGCGGGTGTAAAACATAAGTGACGTCTAAATAGCTATCATATATAGATATTGTACATTCGTCAGACGCAATAATAGGCATTCCAGATCTCATATGAACTTTATTGGATTTGCAAGCAATCCGCGTTTGTCTAGAGCCTGCAACAAAAGACAGATTACACAGTTGTGATGAATAGCCATTACCCCACCCTAGACCCCTACGGGTACGGAAAACTTCCCGCCAAATACCCGAAGTGAAGCGATCTCCCTCAACAAAGTGAGTAGGCCACTAAACACTTCAAAGTACCCGGTAGTTTGTGCACCCCACCTTGGGTCAATCCTAGGAGCAAAAATAGTAAAATGAAATAATACAACGGTGGCTACAACCGCAACCTGGATGTGCCCCGCAAAAATAATATTACAACAAATTACATTTACATCAAATGAATTAAATAATAACCCATCGCAAAACCCCGGCTAATCATCACAACAGTCCAATACAGTTCACATCCACAAACAGATAAAATCCATTACAGAAATGTGCAACCCCCTGCCAACCGACATACTAGCAGTTAGGGGAGGTTTACGAACACATTATACAATCACGGATATAATCATATTAGCAAACATCGTAAAATTTCGATCGTGCAAACACATTAGATTCTACTCCAAAACTTCTCTGTGCACCTGAGACTTGAGCAGAAAAATAAACATCCAGAAATATCACTGTTAACACCAGAAGGTCACTGAAGAAATTTGGGCCGACTCGTCCCTAACTCGGCCGCGGATCCGCGGCGGATCGCATGGATCCGCCGCGGTTCCGCGGCAAGTTAGCCGAGTTACGCGACCAAATTTCTTGAGTACCCCTATAATTTCCTCCTTATTATTCTGCAGGTCCCTGAAAAATTTTTAGGGCCTATTTTAATTTCGACAGAAACTGTGTTAATGCGACGATGTTTCCGGTTCTTTTTGCGTTCGAAATTCTTGCGACTTTGCTAATGAGTTAATTATTGTTTAGCGAGGCTCTGATACCACTGTAAGTCGATGTGCAACACCCCACGACTTGCGGGGAGGCGGAAATATGAAAAACGATCTTGTTCTTTGCTTAAACATCGACTAACCGCATGAATCGAAGCTAAACGATAACTAACATCAAACATAGAAGTTCTAAACTACTATGTGAAGTGATTATACCTTAAGAACCGTATCCTTCATCTTTACGAACTCCACCTCCTCCTCGGCCTTCTCCAAGTAGTAGACGATCCACCACGAGAGCTTTACTCCAAGCTTTGCCTCTAAACTTGAGGCAACTAGGTTTCTTTAAGTGCTAATCAAAGTACCTAGATAATATAGAGTGAGGGTTATGGATTAAGTAGTCTAACTAATCCTTGTACTCAACACATGAGAGGGGAGGATTAGGGTTTGAAGAGAGGAAGCTTGAGGAGAGAGAAGGTGAGAAGAATAATATGAAATGAGAAAATGAGCTATCATAATATATATCAAGCATTATTTTTTTTCAAGAAAAGAAAAGAAAATGATTTACAACCATGCTTGATAAATATCTAATGGTGATTCATCTCCATGAGTCATTAAGCATTTATGATGCATTAATGACATGGATGAATCATCCATATGACTCACTAATCTCATTTAATGTATATGCCACCTTAACCCCCTTAGTCACCATCTTCTAGAAGCTTCTCGCGCAATTACGAGAACGCTCCTCCTATCCGTGAAAAAACGGAAAAACTTTAGACTGTATAAATCCAATAACCGGATACTAGTAACTGGCTTAAACCAAAGCCGACTAGTAAAAACTGTCCGAAAGTCGTACGTGCGTAAACACATGTATGCGTCCGAACCCTTGTCGTAAAACCATACGACCTCTATATCGTTTTGCCTGGAGTAGGGAAACTCTCTGTGTGGGACTCTAGAGACTCGACTACTACGCTGGCAGTGGGTTTAACCACAGACCGCAAGCGGCACTAGCTGTACGTAACGGTCCCCAGGTAGATGTCGATAAGAAGGCCGATGAGGAAACCCATCCGAACTCCTACTGAGTCTGATGTGACAATCTCCATACAGTCCGGTCCGTTCGTCTAAGACTATCGCATATCGGGCCTAGGGGGCGACAAGCGTCAGTCCCCTAATAGCGGTATAAGTCGTGTCGGAGCGAAGCCCATTACACCCTGAGAAACTACTGGAACCTACCTGCAAATCTCGCTTGCCCTGACCAGGGACTTTGCGTAATGGCTCTCTGACACAGCGCGATATCAACCCCCAATACCGGGAGAGACGAATCCTGTCTAACCGCCACTGCCTCCAAGTGCTCTGGACTACACCCAACTGCTACCTGTTTGCACGACTCCTTTGAGCCGTGGTAGGGTAGCAATCTAAGAACAGTGGGACACACTCGAGGCGAAGTAGCAGTGTCAAGTCTGCGGACTATGCTGTACTCATGTCACCTGGGAACTGTTCACTGATGACTGGTATAAAACCAACCAACAGTTCCCTGTGAGTCCTGTCCGGTGTACCCGTAACCTAACGAGCACCTGCATACTATCTCCAGTACGACGTACTGACGGCTGTGGGACAGACTATCTCCCCAACTGGGATGAGAAGCGTACACACTAGTCTACTCCGGAGTATCGATGCCCTGTCTCGATAATCCAACGACTAGGGACCTGAATAAGGATGTGCTTGTAGACTACCCAGCCCCCACTAGTGTGTCTGCCATCACAACGCTGGTAGTCAAGCAAGATCCTAAGAGCTCTATCAGTACGTATACTCACATTTTAAGATAGAAAAACCAAGTAGCATACTACCATGTTTAGCAAGACTGTTATATACATGTGAATATCCCAAGCTTCCATTAAGTAATATACAAACTAGTATGATACAATAATGGCCCCTAGGGCATATACACTAACAGATACATCCTTTGAAATATCCGTAAAATCCCTTGTCCCGTCTTTTAAAATACCCACGATTCGTTGGTTTTTGAAATAGGTATGAGTCGAATCTAATCTATCATATACAAGTACACTATAGGGCCAAACTATACAGACTGATCATAAGGTAAGGAACGCGCCTAACATCTGAGTCGATACATATAAATATATATAACAGTCGGTGATCCCGCCTCAAAAGTATCCCATACGATACAATATCTATAATATTATATCCTTAAGTCCAGAGTGCGGATCTATCATCAATATAGCTCGTACGGTAAATCCATCGTACGGCATCCCAAATCTGGGTACGGGTCAATGTCAAATCAATCACATTATTTATCTGGTATCCTCTTTATCAAACATCAAGATCTGGGGTACTGACCTACGTCTAGTACAATACTGATACCATCTATGTATGCATGCGTGTGTATGAAACGCTACGTCAAAGGACCCGCTAAAACATCGTGTCGTATCTCAAATACGAACCCTGTCATATCACCGATCTCACGGCCTCAAATCCAATCTCATCGACTCATCTCAAATCCCAAGTACTATCGTCATAATCCGTGTATATGTATATATATATATATGCATAGTCCCATACCCATGTGTCTATATATATATATATATATATATATATATATATATATATATACGCACAGGTAAAAGAAAGAATGTATGCAAGTATGTGTGTGCATGTGTGGCGCAACCATTACTCTAGGGTTTCGCAACTAACACTAAACCAATCCAAGAACACCTAGAATCCATCTTTATCATCAATAAACTCAAAACAACATATAGTATATATATGTGTGTATACATATTCGTATACATCACTACGAACTGCGGGGGTGCTATACGCCATCCACCCGACTTCCCCGTAGATATAATCTACTCACCTTGCGTTTTGCTTGCCGATGTCGATGTCGCTACCATCTTCTTCATTGTCTCGATTCATCGTGGGGGTACCTACATGTCACATGTATCGCATCGCATCAAAACTAAATCGGAAACTAAAACGACACGCTTAAAAGCCTATAGGTTAGAACCTATGGTTTGCCCTCTCAAAACAACCAAATAACACTTGATTTCGACGTACAAATATCAAGTGATCGAAGTAAAACACAAATACCAAAACTTGAATTCAAAAACAACGGAAAACATAAGGCAGCAACATTGAAAACATGCTCCAGATTTTGTCTCAGGTGAAACCAAGGTTCCAAAACAACACTAGGGTGTTATATAGGGTACATATGGCCTACTGAAGCAACCTGGACCCACCCCCTGTTGGAGATAGTGCCCTCAGAGTCAATTATTGGATCACAGGCACGTGATTGCAATGATTGAGGGAGGACCTATCCCGGTAGGACAGTCTTACTCAAGATGATAGTATGCTATATGGTTTATCTTTATCGTCGTGTACTGCTTTGGTGACCAGACAGGTCGCTATTACACGTTGATAGAGCCCCTAGGATTCATGCTTGACTGCCAGCAGTATGAGGGCGATCATATACGTGGGAGCTGGTAGTCTATAAGCACATCCTTAAAAGGTCCCTAGTCGTGGGAGTTTCGAGACAGGGCATCGATATTCCAGAGTAGAGTAATGTATACAGTCGAGACCCCGACGAGGGGCGGTGGCCGGTCTCATAAGCCACTGGTGTCAGTTGGTTCACCTAAGATGTATACAGGTGCTCATTGGGTTATGAGTAGACCGGACAGGACTCGCCGGGAACATGCTAGTTGGTCTTATACCTGACGTCAGATGGCAGTTCCCTGGTGACATGTGTACAGGTTAGTTCATCGACCTGAGGATCATCATTTATCTCGTGTGAGTTCCCACTGTGCTTTGATTACTACCCTACCACGCTCAAAGGAGACGTGCAAACAGGTTTTAGTTGGGTACAGTCCCGAGCCATATGGAGGCAGTGAGCGGATCTTAGGGGTTCGTCTCTCCCGGTATTGGGGGTGAGGTCGCGCTGTGTCTAGGAGAGCCATTACACAAATCCCTCGGCCGAGACAGGAGATTTACTGGTAGGTATTCCAGTAGTATCTCAGGGTGTTCTGGGCTACACTCCGACACGACTTGTACCGCTTTTGGGGGTCTGACTTTTACCAACCCCTAGGCCCGCCATGCGATGCTCATAGACGAACGGTCCGGACTGTACGAATATTATCACTGACAGGCTCAGTAGGGTGTCAGGATGAGTTCGCTCATCGGCGTCCCTTTTGGTCAATAGCTGGTAGCCCGTCATGTATGGCTAATACCTCTGACGTGCTAGTGGTTAAATCCACAGCCATAGTATTGACGAGTCTTTAGAGTCCCCCACACATAGTTACTCAAGTTTCGGGCGAAACACTGTAGAGGTCGTATGGAGATATGGCAGGGTTCAATCAGATACGTGCGGTATTGCACGGATCATGATCGGACAGTTAATACTAGCGGGCTTTGGTTTAAGCCGGATCCTAGTATTGTACAGTGTAGATTTTGTCTCATTGCATTTGTATCCTGTCGGAATACAAATGCGGGTGTGTATACACAGTTGCGGGGTTTCCTGTAATTTATTACGGGATCAGTTTTTGGAGTTGCCAGTTTGCTTTCCGTTTCGGCCATATTTCTTTGTATCTTTCATTGGCCGAAGATTGGTGGAGGAGGGCTTATTTGCATTTGTGCAAATTAGCATTATGGAGGGTTGTCTTTGCATATTATTGTGTCATGATCGCTTGACTTTCTTTGTTCATGATGGCATGACTTTTGTGATAGTGATGGGTTATGATGAGGTTGGTGGAGTATTGTTTTTGTTGTGTGATGATTATCTCTCATGATAACCTTTTTTTCTCTTTGATTTTTTGGTTCACTCTCATTCTTGAGACTTACTCACTACTCTCTCTCACTTGCTTCCTCATTTTTTGCATGGCCGGCCAAGTAAGGGGCTGCCCAATCCTTTTGGTGTGGGATTTTGTTCTCTTGATGCTTGAAAAATCCCCAAGTTCCTCCACAACCACTTATATGGCAACATCCTACAAACCCCAAGAGAAAAAGAGCACTACACTATTCTACAGCAAACCTTGGGCTCGTCGACTCACCAACTTCGTGCCCGAGTTGCCTCGGTGTAGAGGTGGGAGCCCGTAAAAGAAGCCGGCGATGTGGTGCCCTTCCGGCAAGGAGATGAAGACCGGAGATTCCGCGGGAGATCGGGATGACGACGAGAAGACCGGAGGACACGGATCACTCGGTATAGCTTCTCTTCCCATCTTGTAGTTAGCTAGTAGTTAGGTTAATGGCCCGATCCGGGATTTTAGTGCGCGGTGGTGCCGGTTCAAAAAGTTAAAGAAAAGCATCGCTTCCGCATTCCGGCCTCGGATTGACGGCCGGGGCGCCGCCGTTCACTTACAGTGGTATCAGAGCCTCGCCATTAACCTAGTCTAGCTTTGTCTAACGTGTTTACATTTCCGATCGAACAAAAATTCCAAAATCCGCATTTTCAATACCATCAGTTTTCTGTCGATTTTTTTCTGGCTCGAAATTTTTTTCAGTATATTGCAGAATGATGTGCAGGGAATTATAAGACTTCTATAGAAATTTGATCACGTGAACGCTCTATACGACCGCGGAACCGTGGCCAAACCCATGCTTGGGCCGCGGTTCCGCCGCAGTATTTGCAGTTCAGTGGATCAATTTTTAACAGAGGGTCTCTGGGCTGAAAATTGGGGTTTTGGAATATTATTTTTAGGCCTAGGATTTCTTTAACTGCTACAGTAATGCTTGGGGGCCACTTGGTAAAATTTGATCGATCGGATATTTTAAACATGTTAGTTCAAAGTTTTTACATTATATCTGCGACCGTGAATGTCACTTGATCGGTAAATCCTGTCTAAGTGCTATAGCCCGGTTAGACGGATTTGCGAACGTGACATTCACGTTGATGTTCTGTGTATTGCTGTGATATTGCGGATCGGTCGTGGGGGATAGCCTGGTTGCAGTGGTAGTACAGTTTTGTTATATTATGTACATTTGATATTGCGGGGCGAGTATCTGACATGTGGACTGTCGTCACTGCCTGTTTGTATTATTATTTTGGGGCACGACCAGGTTGCAGTCGATGTACCCGTTTTATGTATATTTTACTTTCTGTACTAGGATTACCCCGTGGAGGGGTGCACGGATAGCCGGGTTCTAGAGGGCAACGAGCCCGCATCTCATGGCATTGAGACGGAGGGGACTTCACTCTAGAATTGGCGGGCTATTCGCCGCACTCGTAGGGGGTACAGGTTGACCCAGGAGGGGTGCCCAAGTTACCAGATTCCGTGAAGTGCTGGGTGGTCCATTCACGTTGCTGAAGGGGGCTGCCTCGCTTCAGGTTTTGGCGGGTGACTTGCCGCGCCCGTAGGGGTCTAGGATTTTCATTGCACAGGCTATCCACAGAACCAGGGGAACGTCGGGTTTCAGCGGCTCTGTGAAACCCGGGGATCCCAGATATCTGTATTGTTCTGTGATGTTGTACATTTCTGTGATGTTGCATTTTATCACGCCTTGAGCGAAATATTATATATTGATATATATACTAGTAGATGTATATATTTTGCATCCGCACTAGTTCAGTCCCCGCTCTGTCGTTAGTTAGCTAACCTAACGGGTAATGACGGGACCCAGTGGCGAATGCAGATGGCATATACGTACGTCATTATTTTCGTTCTTAATTGGTGTGATCAATTGATGGGACTGCGTTGATTCGGATCAATGCAAGTTAAAAACAAACCTATTCTGATGTTGTTGGGACACTTTTCAAAAAGCTGTTATTACAAGGACGTTCACTTTTGTTTTGCATCGTGGTATTCAGTTGGAATATCCTGCTCCTCGGTCGACGAGGCAAGGGCCGAGATCCCTTCACCGGGAGTGACCCCTTAGACAAAAGTTTGCGTCAGGGCAATAACTTCACTATAGCCGATTACTTTTGCTTTGCATCGTGGTATTCAGTTGGAATATCCTGCACCTCATTCTACAGGGAAAGAGCCGAGATCCCTTCACCGGGAGTGACCTCTTTAGCAAAGGTTTTCGTCACTATATTTTCTGAAGAGCTATCCGTTCCTTCAATGATATCAAGTTCATTACGTTAAAGGTTTTTGCCAGAAACCATTCGTAGCCCTCTGTCATTTCATATGGATAGTCAATAGTATTCAAGCTGTGTTTGTTGGCCATAGTCAAGGCACAGTGTTTGGTAGCTATTGGGTGTTCATATATAGCATAGATAAATGCGTTGGTTTGGGACAGTCGTATAGCCTTGTTGGCCCTAGTCAAGGGCTTGTACGGGTGGGTTCAAATTAACCTGGACAATGACGGGTAGAACTTGACATGTGACTTATGATTTGTTGGCCTTAGTCAAGGTCATAAGAGCATGGGGCAAAAATCACATCGGGAGTTTCTAAAGAAACTGAAACTTGCCAGATATGCGCATACCTTCTGGAGTGTGATAACGTGAGCGGATTCCGTCACGTTATCATGCGATGATAGTTGGATCCCGATTCCCACTGATGAGTTGGTTTACTCCTCGGGTGATCCCGACTAATTCTTCTTTCGGGTTTGGAGAAGAATTTAAGGTTACAGTGGGAGGTTTCCTGATTAGATAAATTGGTAACCATTCTGATCTAGGTTATAGTGCACGCTGAGTGTTTCTTTTCTCTCTCTCTTTGGCAGGGACCATTGACCCGACCCTAGACTATGACTCAGTGACCAAGTTGACCGAACCTTCTTAAACACTGGCTTTTGGATTGTCAGAGTTGCATACCTCATTGCTACTCCTACTTTTACCCTTTTCTCCAGGACATCCTGTATTACTACGAACGTCCACTTCCATTAGACAAAACCATCGTATGGTTATATACGAACTCGAAGGAATTTATCGAGGATAGTTTCCGGTTCTGGAGAAAACGAATAGGACTATTCAGTTGTCTTTTCCTTTTACCTTCTCTCAGGTTGTGAGTACTCCTTGGTTTAGGAGATAGTACACCTATTATGCAAATTGGATAGTCTTCTTCCAAACCTTAGGCTGGTGCCGAACGGTAGGGAATGAAGAAAACCAATTAGCCTAACGATGGTATACAGAAGGTATTATGTAAAGACAAAGAACGGGATTAAAAGGAGGGCAAAGTGTAGCGCCTTGAAAATTCGTTTTGGTGTTTTCCTGAAAATCGGTGAAAATTCGGTATTTTTCCGAAAACCGTCTTTCTCGTTATTTTGCAGTTTAGAACTAATTATACCTAAAATGGATAGGTAATTGCTTGTTTTTAGCAGCTAATGAGTTACTTATGAAATTTTGGTCATTTAAAAATTTTTCCCAATTTTTCAATTTTTTAATATTATTTTAAGCCGGTAAGAAAATACATTAAATTAGCGATAAATACAAATTTAAATGGGATAAAATTAAGATTTAAAATCATGTTAATTAAAATCTAGTTGTAACATAAATTTTTAGTAATTTATTTTAAGTTTTAACTAATTTTTATTATGGAAAACGAAATTTATTGAATTTAAGCTTAAACTTGCAATTTTGGACTTGTAGGGGGTCTTTTTGCAAAAAAAATTTTGTGCACTCTCACACACACATCCTCACATCTCCTTGGCTGTCCCAAACTGCAGAAAATTCCCCCTCTCTCTTTTGTTTTAAAATTCTTTTGTTAGGGATGATTTGAGTTGAATGTGTATGTTTAAAATATTGTATGTTGAAGGTATGGTGCATTGACTTTGAGGGGAGTTGACCAAGACTTTTTTCCCACACCCACACCATCCTCTCTCCCTCATTTCTGGCCGGAAAAAACAGCAACCCCCCCCCCCTCATCTCTTTTCTTTTTATCTTCTTCAAAAATTCATTAAGTTTGCTCCAAATTTCAAGCTAAAACTCACAAATTAAACCCCATTCTTCATCCCTTTTTCCTTCACCTCTCTTGCTTGGAATCATGATGCTAGGAGGCCATCATTGAGGCAAATTTCTTCTTGCTAGATCCATAGATTTGAGGTATAATTTCTACTCTTTTAATTTCTTATGGTTAGAATCCTTTAATTAAGTTGTTTTAGTGTTAATTTAGTGCTATTCTCATTCTAGTTTTGTTTAAAGTTAATGGTTGAGTTAACTAGGGTTTCTTGAAACCATGTTTTAGTTAATTAAATCTAGTTAATTAATCTAGTGGTTTACTTAACCAACCTATATGGTTACTTTGCTTAAGTGGCTTGATGTATTGCTAATCTAAGTTAACTTGTGTGAAATTTTCTTTGCTTTGCTAATTACCAAAATCAAGAAAAGGTTTGTATATGGAATGTGGGTTTTGATGCATGGTAAAGGGGTTAATTTAATTGTAGTGGCTTTCTAATGGTTTAATTTGGATATTTGTGTGATAATGTGTGCACTTTGTCGCAAATTGTCGATGTTTGCACCAAATTTGCAAACTTCTAGCTTACTAGGTTTTTATTTTATTATTGTGACGAATTAATTGCGATATCTAGATTATATTGTTGGCATATCCTATGACATTTAGGATGTGTGAGTGCGGATTTTTGAGTAATCGGGTTTTAGTTTTGCCGGGCGACCAAATCGGCGATTTTTGCAGTTTTTGCGATTTTCGCGTGTGTTTCGCGCACCTTGCGCACGTTGTACCTACCTTGTGAACGTTAGTGTTTTTGTTTGGGTTTTGCGTCGTTCTTGATATGTAACCTTATGTTTGGTATTGATGTAAATTCTAGGTTCGGTAGCGGAGACGTCAGACGCGGCTCGAAAGGGGAAAGCGGTGATCGGACGTGACTAGCTAGGGATTTCGGTGAGTAGATGTAACATCTACGGGGGACTATCGTTGGATGGCGCAAGTCGCCCGATAGTTTTAGTACCTTAAAAAGATTCTTAGTAATGTTAGTAATTAGGGGTGTAATACTTGTATGATTATTTGCCACATTCATGCCCTATATTGACATACATATACGAAACCATTTTATAGGACACCTGCACCATTGCCAGGGTTTTTATATGCAGCACGAGCACTATTCATGCTTACATACACACCCTGGTAATTGCCATGCCACCACACTAGATAACCTTTAAATTGAAACCTTTTACTATAATTGATACTTAAACTCGCGCTATTTCTTTAATTCCTTAAAATGAAATCGTAGGATTGCTATTCATGTGCATGTACCTCATCATATTATTTGTTCATGCTTAGTCTATTAATCACGCATCGCAACTTGATTATTGATATCATATGCATTCATTATCATTGACATATGCACTTATGAGGATTTCTTGAGATTTTATGATATTTCTGGATTTTGGGGGAAAGCCGCAAAATTTCCAAACTTATTATATTTTAAAATATGTAAATTGCGGTTTTCTAGTGATGTAAGTGTCGTCCACCATGAGTTTGCTGTGGTTTTCGAGATCCGTGTCGAGGAGTGGAGGAACCGTCACGGGTACATGGTGGGCCCGGTATGGTACCCCGGGGCAAGATGAATGTGGTGTTGACGTTGAGCCTGGCAGGGGACGGATTACCTACCGGTGACTGTTTGGCACGGCGGATATCCAGAGGATACCCACCGTGGCCGCGAGATGATGAGATTTTGATATTGAGCTGGGTCAGCCGGATGGCTGAGGCCAGAGATACTATGACATGGATATATGAGATTTGTGATAGTTTTGAGGTGTCGTTGCTGGACACATGTTCTTGTTGATTCTATTGGTATTGTGCTGGTATTTCAAAAGAGATTCTTAAAGGGAAAAACATGATTTCTTATACTTACACATTCAGATCACGAGTTGATTCGCATTGCATTCGTACCTGCTAGTATATTCATATTGCATACATACTTGCCATTATGTCCTGCCTTACCTGTATTTTAGATGCTAGGATACTTGTGTGCATACTTTCTATAGCCTGTGTAGATGTTATTTATTACTCACGAGTTGGCAACTCACCCCCGTTGTGCCACAGCCTTTTTCAGGTCCGCTCCGTCAGTACAGTAGCGGCGAGCGCACTTGCTTCTTTTGCCACTTTTTCCTGGACTTGAGGTTTTGCTCTTAGGTGGGTTATATCATTATTTTTGTACCACCTTATATATTCTTTGTATCTAGTGTACTCCATCTACTGTATCTACCAGTATTGTTGTATATTGACCTAGAGATGAGACTGTGAGATTTGTGGACTTTTTATGCTGTATTTTGGGGTCGAGCTCACTTGAGTCGACATGCTGTTTTTCTCATGCTTCTTTATGATTATTTTGCATGTTGTTGTTTTATAATGCGTGGGATTTGTGACCGCTTTGTGGTGAAGAGCTAGCTCCCGCTTGGGGATGCCCTATTTGTTGGATTTATATATATTCTTGTTGTACCCATTTTGGGGGCCAGTATTTACAAAGGAGACTCTGCCGAAATTTTCGGAAAAATTGATATTGTTTTTAAAAAGGCTTGATATGACTCATTTGATAAACTCGCTTTCAATTGATTGGTTTTCCTTCATTCTTTTGCTTATCTGGTTTTGGTTTCTGGGCTTTGGCTTACTTATTTTACGGATGTCTTGAGACGTTTCGTAACTTAAGTGCCAGTCACGTTCCGTACCCTGCGGGTCGTGACAAAGTTGGTATCAGAGCGTTAGGTTTTACCTTTCTGAGTGTAGGATGACCCTTGGTAGATGGAGTAAGTGACTTAAGTAGGGTAACGTAGCGTGTGTATGTTCGCGGCATACTTGCGATACGGTACTCCGCCTAAGTGACTTTAGGATATACTTGCTTGAAAATTCCTTCTTCAATTCCGTGTATCCTATGATCCTATTGCGCTGTTCTTACTATCCGTTTTCCTGTAACAGCCACTATGCCGCCGAAGGCTACGAGGGCACAGAGGGCTGCCGCCCGAAACGAGATTCGAGCTGGCTCGTCCGAGACTAGGACTGAGCAGGGTGGTATGCCTACGCCGCAGGGACAGACCGATCCACCTTCCCCAGGCCGTATGGATAGGCTCGAGACTGGTATGGAGGAGTTGCGACAGATGATGGGGAGTATGCAGGAGCTACGTCAGATGGTAGGATCCCTAGTTGCAGCCAGTCGTACACCGAGGCCGGATGACGTACCTACTACGTCACAGACGACCATGATACCTGCTCCTACTACTACCACCGTGGCCATTCCGATTTCGCTACAGGATTTCATGAGGCTGAGACCTCCAGTATTCACCGGCACCGAGGCAGCGGAGGACCCCCAGACGTTCCTTGACAGTTTAGCCAGGATCTGCCGTTCACTGAGATGTTCGGATGATCGATGGGTAGAGCTTGCGAGTTTCCGACTAGAGGGTCTCGCACAGACATGGTGGGAGTCAGTCTTGAGAGATCGAGCTGCAGGTCTACCGCCTATAACTTGGGTCGAGTTTACAGCGGTCTTTCTAGCTCGTTTCCTTCCAGAGAGCGTTCGTGACGCCAGAGCTCGTAGCTTTGAGGCCTTAGTCAAGACACCTGGGATGAAGGTGTCTGAGTATGACATCCAGTTTACACAGTTATCCCGATATGCTCAGTATTTGGTGGATACCGAAGAGAAGATGGTGAAGAGGTTCTTACAGGGACTTGATGCCCAGCTATATCTTGCCATTGGCGCCCAGCACTACGACACTTATTCAGCTGCTATGGATACGGCATTGCGGATGGAGGCACGCATATCACAGACTTCGGCCGTTTCTGGGCCGAAGAGGATTCGCATCGATGTACCGTCTCAGAGGCAGCGCGCCAGATTTTTTCCGAGAGATAGGCCTGGCAGAGGATTTGGACGGGGACAGTCGTATGGTTCATATCCCCAGGGACAGCAGCCGTCGCCAGGGTGTTTTGGGTGCGGGAGTCCACACCATCTTGTCAGAGATTGTCCGGCGAGACGACAGGGAGCAGCAACAGTTCCGCATGTGACCCTACCACCATCACCACCCCCTCCTCAGAGAGCCCTACTTCCTACCACAGGCGATGCTCCACGCCAGTTAGGTGCACCCAAAGGCCGTGGACGCGGCGGTCCTGTTCAGAGAGGACGAGGAGGCAGAGGCCGAGGTCGAGGTCAGCCCACTATCGGTAGAGGACAGGCCCGAGTATTTGCTTTGACACCGCAGGATGCGCAGGCATCCAATGCCGTTGTGACAGGTACCTTGCCAGTTTGTTCTTTCGACGCCCGGGTATTATTTGACCCAGGTTCCACACATTCGTACGTCTCTACACACTTTGCACCGATGTTGGGCCGTGAGTCGTCGTCGTTAGATCATCCGCTTATTGTTGTTACTACGGTAGGCGAGTCGTTTGTCGCTCGTTTTGTATTTCGATTGTGTTCCGTTCGTATCGGGGAGAGGGATTCATCAGTTGATTTGATTCTCCTCGATATGTTGGACTTTGATGTGCTTCTGGGCATGGATTGGCTAGCCACCTGTTATGCTTCGGTGGACTGCCGTGAGAAGGCAGTCAGATTTAGCTTTCCGGGGGAGCCAGTCCTTGTTATTCAGGGAGACCGCAGCGTCACCCTTCCCAGCTTGATTTCGTCTCTTCGCGCTGATCAGCTCTTGCGGAAGGGATGTCAGGGATTCTTAGCGTTTATTTGTGATATTCGAGCTGCAGAGGTTCCGTTGGACCGGGTCCTGGTTGTTTGTGAGTTCCCTGATGTTTTCCCTGATGAGCTACCTGGGCTACCGCCTGAGTGCGATGTTGAGTTCTGCATTGATTTGATTCCCGGCTCGGGGCCTATTTCTATACCGCCTTATCGGATGGCCCCGGCAGAGCTTCGAGAGCTGAAGGATCAGTTGCAGGATTTGTTAGATAAGGGGCTTATTCGACCTAGTGTTTCTCCGTGGGGTGCTCCGGTCCTGTTTGTCAAGAAGAAGGATGGAAGTTTACGCTTATGTATCGACTACCGCTAGCTGAACAAAGTTACCGTTCGGAACAGATATCCGTTTCCACGCATTGATGATTTGTTCGACCAACTCCAGGGCGCGGGTTACTTTTCGAGGATCGACTTACGATCAGGATACCACCAGCTGCGAGTTCGACAGGAGGATATACCGAGGACAGCTTTCCGCACGCGCTACGGCCACTATGAGTTTTTGGTGATGTCGTTCGGACTCACCAACGCCCCAGCAGCATTCATGGATTTGATGAACCGTACAATCAGGTCGTATCTTGACTTGTTCATCATCGTGTTTATCGACGATATCTTGGTGTACTCCCGGAGCAGAGAGGAGCACGAGCAGCACTTGCGGATTACGTTACAGACTCTGAGGGAGCACCAGCTGTTCGCAAAGTTCTCCAAGTGTGCATTCTGGCTGGACAGCATCGGATTCTTGGGTCATGTGGTTACGAGAGACGGCATATGTGTGGACCCGAAGAAGATTGAGGCTGTTCAGCAGTGGCCCCGACCTACATCGGTTACTGAGATCCGTAGTTTTCTAGGCTTGGCGGGCTACTACAGGCGTTTTGTTCAGGACTTCTCCCGTATAGCTGCACCTTTGACCGGTTTGACCCGGAAGGGAGTTCCTTTCGTTTGGACAGAGGAGTGCGAGCGCAGTTTTCAGCAGCTGTGGACATGTTTGACTACGGCGCCGGTATTATCTTTGCCTTCGGGATCAGGCGGATTTATGGTCTACTGTGATGCTTCGCGAGTGGGATTAGGATGCGTATTGATGCAGCATGGCCGGGTGATCGCTTATGCTTCTTGGCAGCTGAAGAAGCATGAACATAACTACCCTACTCACGATTTGGAGATGGCTGCAGTGGTCTTTGCACTGAAGATTTGGCGACATTACCTATACGGCGAGTCGTGTCAGATATTCACTGATCACAAGAGCTTAAAGTACATATTTCAGCAGCGAGACCTGAACCTCAGACAGCGTCGTTGGATGGAGTTAGTGAAAGACTACGACTGCGAGATCCTATATCACCCAGGCAAGGCGAATGTGGTGGCAGATGCGTTGAGTAGGAGGCCCGGGGGTAGTCTATCCTTTTTCCGCGCAGTGCAGAGGCAGTCGTCAGCAGATTGCCAGATGTTATGCGACAGCCGAGTTGAGTTCGAGTTCACTCAGACAGGGGGACAGCTCGCGCATATTCGTGCACGCCCACAGTTGCTTGACCGTATATATGAGGCACAGCGCAGTGACGACCGTTGCTCGGAGATCATGGCACAGATGGGACAGGGCAGATTTTACGAGTTCGTGATTGACGATCAGGGGATTTTACGTTATGGATCTAGACTGTGCGTACCAGATGTTGATGGATTGCGGCGCGACATTCTTGAGGAGGCACACCGATCAGTGTATAGTGTCCACCCCGGTTCCACCAAGATGTACCACGATATGAGAGAGACCTACTGGTGGGACGGGATGAAGAGGGACATTGCGGAGTTCGTTTCGAGATGCCTGACTTGTCAGCAAGTCAAGGCCGAGCACCAGGGGCCCGCAGGAGAGCTACAGCCATTACCCATTCCAGAGTGGAAATGGGAGCAGATTTCGATGGACTTCGTTGTGGGTCTACCCAGGACCAGTCGAGGGTACGACTCCATCTGGGTGATCGTGGATAGATTGACGAAAGCGGCTCACTTCCTACCAGTGAAGACCACTTTCAGCTTCGCTCAGTATGCTCAGCTCTACATTGACGAGATCGTGCGACTACATGGCGTACCGACTTGTATCGTGTCAGATCGAGGCACTCAGTTTACCAGCCGACTATGGCAGAGACTTCAGGAGGCTTTGGGCACTCGTTTGAGCTTCAGCACAGCGTTTCATCCGCAGACCGACGGACAGTCAGAGTGGACCATTCAGACTCTCGAGGACATGCTCAGAGCGTGCGTTTTAGACTTCGGTGGTAGCTGGGATCGTCATTTACCGTTAGTGGAGTTCTCCTACAACAACAGCTTTCAGGATACTATTCAGATGGCACCTTTCGAGGCATTGTATGGGAGGAGATGCAGATCGCCCGTCTGTTGGACAGAGCTCAGCGAGAGCAGCATTTTGGGGCTGCAGCTTGTTGAGGAGATGACAGCGAAGATACAGTTGATCCGAGACCGGATGAGAGCGGCTCAGAGCAGGCAGAAATCGTATGCAGACAGGCGCCGTCGCAGGTTAGAGTTCGCAGTTGGCGATCATGTTTTTCTGAGGGTCTCTCCGATGAAGGGCGTGATGCATTTTGGGCGAAAGGGGAAGCTTAGCCCTAGATTCGTAGGTCCCTTCGAGATCCTCGAGCGTGTCGGCGCTGTTGCATATCGTTTGGCTCTTCCACCCAGCTTTCCCGATGTTCACCCCGTCTTCCATGTTTCGATGCTCCGAAAGTACCTCCACGACCCTTCGCATGCGATTCAGCACCCGACAGTCCAGCTAGAGCACGACCTTTCTTTTGCAGAGCAGCCGGTGGCCATCCTGGATCGGCAGGTGAAGAAGTTGAGATCGAAGATTATACCAACTGTCAAGGTCCTTTGGCGTAGCCCGAGCAGCGAGGAGGTTACCTGGGAGACCGAGGGCGAGATGCGGAAGAAATTCCCTCATCTCTTTGAAGGTATGCGTAGTTATATTTTTAATTTCGGGGACCGAATTTCTTTAAGGGGGAAGATTGTAGCGCCTTGAAAATTCGTTTTTGTGTTTTCCTGAAAATCGGTGAAAATTCGGTATTTTTCCGAAAACCGTCTTTCTCGTTATTTTGCAGTTTAGGACTAATTATACCTAAAATGGATAGGTAATTGCTTGTTTTTAGTAGCTAATGAGTTACTTATGAAATTTTGGTCATTTAAAAATTTTTCCCTATTTTTCAATTTTTTAATATTATTTTAAGCCGGTAAGAAAATACATTAAATTAGCGATAAATACAAATTTAAATGGGCTAAAATTAAGATTTAAAATCATGTTAATTAAAATTTAGTTGTAACATAAATTTTTAGTAATTTATTTTAAGTTTTATCTAATTTTTATTATGGAAAACGAAATTTATTGAATTTAAGCTTAAACTTGCAATTTTGGACTTGTAGGGGGTCTTTTTGCAAATTTTTTTTATGCACTCTCACATACACATCCTCACATCTCCTTGGCTGTCCCAAACTGTAGAAAATTCCCCCTCTCTCTTTTGTTTTAAAATTCTTTTGTTAGGGATGATTTGAGTTGAATGTGTATGTTTAAAATATTGTATGTTGAAGGTATGGTGCATTGACTTTGAGGGGAGTTGACCAAGACTTTTTTCCCACACCCACACCATCCCCTCTCCCTCATTTCTGGCCAAAAAAAACAGCAGCCCCCCCCCCTTCATCTCTTTCCTTTTTATCTTCTTTAAAAATTCATTAAGTTTGCTCCGAATTTCAAGCTAAAACTCACAAATTAAACCCCATTCTTCATCCCTTTTTCCTTCACCTCTCTTGCTTGGAATCATGGTGCTAGGAGGCCATCATTGAGGCAAATTTCTTCTTGCTAGATCCATAGGTTTGAGGTATAATTTCTACTCTTTTAATTTCTTATGGTTAGAATCCTTTAATTAAATTGTTTTAGTGTTAATTTAGTGCTATTCTCATTCTAGTTTTGTTTAAAATTAATGGTTGAGTTAACTAGGGTTTCTTGAAACCATGTTTTAGTTAATTAAATCTAGTTAATTAATCTAGTGGTTTACTTAACCAACCTATATGGTTACTTTGCTTAAGTGGCTTGATGTATTGCTAATCTAAGTTAACTTGTGTGAAATTTTCTTTGCTTTGCTAATTACCAAAATCAAGAAAAGGTTTGTGTATGGAATGTGGGTTTTGATGCATGGTAAAGGGGTTAATTTAATTGTAGTGGCTTTCTAATGGTTTAATTTGGATATTCGTGTGATAATGTGTGCACTTTGTCGCAAATTGTCGATGTTTGCACCAAATTTGCAAACTTCTAGCTTACTAGGTTTTTATTTTATTATTGTGACGAATTAATTAAGATATCTAGATTATATTGTTGGCATATCCTATGACATTTAGGATGTGTGAGTGCGGATTTTTGAGTAATCGGGTTTTAGTTTTGCCGGGCGACCAAATCGGCGATTTTTGCAGTTTTTGCGATTTTCGCGTGTGTTCCGCGCACCTTGTGCACGTTGTACCTAGCTTGTGAACGTTAGTGTTTTCGTTTGGGTTTTGCGTCATTCTTGATATGTAACCTTATGTTTGGTATTGATGTAAATTCCAGATTCGGTAGCGGAGACGTCAGACGCGGCTCGAAAGGGGAAAGCGGTGATCGGACGTGACTAGCTAGGGATTTCGGTGAGTAGATGTAACATCTACGGGGGACTATCGTTGGATGGCGCAAGTCGCCCGATAGTTTTAGTACCTTAAAAAGATTTTTAGTAATGTTAGTAATTAGGGGTGTAATACTTGTATGATTATTTGCCAAATTCATGCCCTATATTGACATACATATACGAAACCATTTTATAGGACACCTGCACCATTGCCAGGGTTTTTATATGCAGCACGAGCACTATTCATGCTTACACACACACCCTGGTAATTGCCATGCCACCACACTAGATAACCTTTAAATTGAAACCTTTTACTATAATTGATACTTAAACTCGCGCTATTTCTTTAATTCCTTAAAATGAAATTGTAGGATTGCTATTCATGTGCATGTACCTCATCATATTATTTGTTCATGCTTAGTCTATTAATCACGCATCGCAACTTGATTATTGATATCTTATGCATTCATTATCATTGACATATGCACTTATGAGGATTTCTTGAGATTTTATGATATTTCTGGATTTCGGGGGAAAGCCGCAAAATTTCTAAACTTATTATATTTTAAAATATGTAAATTGCGGTTTTCTAGTGATGTAAGTGTCGTCCACCATGAGTTTGCTGTGGTTTTCGAGATCCGTGTCGAGGAGTGGAGGAACCGTCACGGGTATATGGTGGGCCCGGTATGGTACCCCGGGGCAAGATGAATGTGGTGTTGACGTTGAGCCTGGCAGGGGACGGATTACCTACCGGTGACTGTTTGGCACGGCGGATATCCAGAGGATACCGACCATGGCCGCGAGATGATGAGATTTTGATATTGAGCTGGGTCAGCCGGATGGCTGAGGCCAGAGATACTATGACATGGATATATGAGATTTGTGATAGTTTTGAGGTGTCGTTGCTGGACACAGATTCTTGTTGATTCTATTGGTATTGTGCTGGTATTTCAAAAGAGATTCTTAAAGGGAAAAACATGATTTCTTATACTTACACATTCAGATCACGAGTTGATTCGCATTGCATTCGTACCTGCTAGTATATTCATATTGCATACATACTTACCATTATGTCCTGCCTTACCTGTATTTTAGATGCTAGGATACTTGTGTGCATACTTTCGATAGCCTGTGTAGATGTTATTTATTACTCACGAGTTGGCAACTCACCCCCGTTGTGCCACAGCCTTTTACAGGTCCGCTCCGTCAGTACAGTAGCGGCGGGCGCACTTGCTTCTTTTGCCACTTTTTCCTGGACTTGAGGTTTTGCTCTTAGGTGGGTTATATCATTATTTTTGTACCACCTTGTATATATTCTTTGTATCTAGTGTACTCCATCTACTGTATCTACCAGTATTGTTGTATATTGACCTAGAGATGAGACTGTGAGATTTGTGGACTTTTTATGCTGTATTTTGGGGTCGAGCTCACTTGAGTCGACATGCTGTTTTTCTCATGCTTCTTTATGATTATTTTGCATGTTGTTGTTTTATATTGCGTGGGATTTGTGACCGCCTTGTGGCGAAGAGCTAGCTCCCGCTTGGGGATGCCTTATTTGTTGGATTTATATATATTCTTGTTGTACCCATTTTGGGGGCCAGTATTTACAAAGGAGACTCTGCCGAAATTTTCGGAAAAATTGATATTGTTTTTAAAAAGGCTTGATATGACTCATTTGATAAACTCGCTTTCAATTGATTGGTTTTCCTTCATTCTTTTGCTTATCTAGTTTTGGTTTCTGGGCTTTGGCTTACTTATTTTACGGATGTCTTGAGACGTTTCGTAACTTAAGTGCCAGTCGCGTTCCGTACCCTGCGGGTCGTGACACAAAGTAAATTGCGACTGCTATTCACGACCAAACCAAGTATTTCATTACCACTCCCACATCACATTTGTATTTCTCCAGGACACTCCGTATCACTACGAAGATCCACAGTTTATTGGATACTCCATCGTATGGTTATATACGAACTCGAAAGGAACTTATTCCAGTTCGGGGATGGATTCTGGTTCAGGAGAAATAGGAATAGGGTTTATTCGGTTGTCTTTTTTCCTCACCTTCTCTCGCATTGTGAGTGCTCCTAGGATTAGGACAGTACACCCATTATGCTTGTTGGATAGTCTTCTTCCAAACCATAGGCTGGTGCCGAACGGTAGGGAAGGAAGAAAATCATTTGGCCTAAAGGGGTGTGCAGAAGGTAATGACTAAAGACATATAAAAGGATTTGGAGAGGTGGCAAAGAAATATACGGTTATAGTAGTGAATCTGGATAATGGAAGAGGCATTACTAGGAATACCAGGATACCCCATCGAAACATTTCAATGTTTCAGTTTCACTATGTACTGTTAAAAGAAAACTGATTTCCCAATTAGACACTTGCTCCAGGGTATGTATTTACCAGGTATGATTCTCACATCTGTATGGTTTTACAGATGATGAGTGGGAGTAAGTTATTGGGAATTAGGTGATCGTCCTCATTATATCAGAATTCGTTGTAATTAGTGATATTTGAGGAACTCACCTGGGTTGTTTGCCGGACGGCAAATATTTGGTTTTGAATATCCGTTGTTATGCACCAATTTCAAATTGATATATCTGTACGTCTATTTTTATAGAGTGAGATATACCTTTTTGAAATTATGTCTATGACATTTACCTATATCAGTGGATGGTTAGGTAAGGAGCATTAAACAGTGGTGTAATTCTTCTTAACCATAAGTACAGTTTTCAACCTACGACACACAGGGAATGAGTTATTAGACTCAAGGGACTTATACAGAGTATTGTATGTTGTCCAGTGTCCATTAGTACAGAGGGGTTGGTTCTCGTACTATATTCGGTTTACTTATGACTTCTCTAGTTTTTAGACAGGTATTTCGTAGAAACACAGGGTCCGAATTTTGAGAAGTTATAGGTATAAGAGTAAAGTAGAGAACCAGATATTACAAGTATCGGGATTCTTCAAGGTGATCGAAGATGTAGATACTTGTGTATGGTATTCAGTTGATAGTGATGATTAAGAGAACTTGCTTCTCTTTCAGGTTACTCATAATTGGAAGCACTCCTAAGTTGAGTAACGCCGATCGGCCTCTCTCCATTTAGTTGACATGCACTGGAAATAGCTGCATGATTTGAATCTGGTTCAATTAAATCAGTGCCTCTGTTTCTATATTGGATATAGAACAGTTCGTATCTTAACGATGTTGAGATACGGGGAGTTGTCCGGCTTATGCTTAAAACCAGACTCTGGGTAACTCAAGGCATGTTTCTGTAATGGCTGTTTGTGGGTTGACCCAGGCTATGACGAGGGTTGACTTTCTACCATCTGGAAGATCAATAGTGATATTGTTCTAGACTCGCCACAGTTTTAATAAAAATGGATTTTTTCAGAAAACAGAAGTGGGAGTATGGTAGAACTGGAAGTGATTCTAGAACCAAAAACGATTACTGAAGATTTGATAGGAACCTAAAGATTCAATCTGGTTTGACATTCCATTGGCCACTCCGCAGATAAGGTGGGTAACTTCAGGCACCCGAGAGGTACTCCGGTAGCCTCAAAGACGGTGACAGGGAAGTTCTTGTTTACCCAGACTTGCCATTGCTGTTGTTCCAGACCGTGAGACCCGGCAGGAGGATGAGTATAGCGTCGTTCTAAACTAGCTTTAGAAGTGTACGTTTATATGACTCTGCCAGAGGGTTGTCGTGGTCAGTGGGAGCAGCGGAGACAAGTGGCTTATGTCTATTTATAGACTAAAGCAGATGTAGCGGAGATAGATCATCTATTTCTGACATGACAGTCATAGGTTTGACTTCATCAGAATAGGGGATGGATCTGTTAAGAAGGTAGTAGGGTGTGATGTCCTGGTATTTGGATGACATACACAGAGTAGGAAGTGATATTCCTATACTACGATCGGTTATACTTGGGTCGTCACACAGTGGTTTCTCCACATGGGACTTGGACATTATATCAGACATACTGGTTACTAGATCTATGGTTTTAGATCTAGATTTGGGTGGTTTCCTAATTAAGGGTACTTAGACAGCATTCTAAGTGTATTTAGAATGGACGACTCCTGGCACGGTAGTGTACCTGCAGGTGATGGAGTCACCCTCTCTAAAGGTGTCTTATAGACTAAAGTAGAGAGGGATGCGCAAGATTGGCAGATCACTTGTTTAGGCATTTGAGTCAATCATGAAATGTCAAGTACCACACCATATATTGTTTTTGCACTAGATGCAATAAGTTGACATTGATCGAATCCTGAAGAAACAGTCGGAAGCAGTTTTAGAACATAAGTGGATGTTCTAGGGATATGATAACAACAGCCTCATTCGGGGACAGTTATCATTCCAGGCTTCCAAGATGACTTGGACGACAGGGAGGTTGTCAGAGTTATAGTTTTCCCTCTGACGAGGGGCAGTGTTTTGGACAGGTGATCCAAGTGGACACTGAGGGAGGCATTACGTAGGGTACTGATTAAGTTCAGTCGTCGATACAGTCTAAGAAGTTTGGATTTGGAGTTCATTTATGAGCTAGCTCCCATCAGACATCCAGACACATTCTAAGACAAGTATTGCTCATTTCGGGAGATGGCATTCTCCGCGAACTTGAGATATAGAGAGACATAGAAAGAAACATCAAGGCGGATCCTCTCACTGAGGCTATTCCTTGAACGCAATAGTTTCGCAAACGAGCTTTGTGAGACTGACTAGTAGAGGAGTTGGGTGTTCGGTATCACACGGGCTGTGAGTATGCGACATCACAATAATTATCCTTGAGTGCAAGTGGGAGATTGTTGGAGATAGTGCCCTCAGAGTCAATTATTGGATCACAGGCACGTGATTGCAATGATTGAGGGAGGACCTGTCCCGGTAGGACAGTCTTACTCAAGATGATAGTATGCTATCTGGTTTATCTTTATCGTCGTGTACTGCTTTAGGTGACCAGACAGGTCGCTATTACACTTTGATAGAGCCCCTAGGATTCATGCTTGACTGCCAGCAGTATGAGGGCGATCATATACGTGAGAGCTGGTAGTCTATAAGCACATCCTTAAAAGGTCCCTAGTCGTAGGAGTTTCGAGACAGGGCATCGATACTCCAGAGTAGACTAGTGTATACAGTCGAGACCCCGACGAGGGGCGGTGGCCGGTCTCACAAGCCACTGGTGTCAGTTGGTTCACCTAAGATGTATACAGGTGCTCATTGGGTTATGAGTACACCGGACAGGACTCGCCGGGAACATGCTAGTTGGTCTTATACCTGACGTCAGATGGCAGTTCCCTGGTGACATGTGTACAGGTTAGTTCATCGAACTGAAGATCGTCATTTGTCTCGTGTGAGTTCCCACTGTACTTTGATTACTACCCTACCACGCTCAAAGGAGACGTGCAAACAGGTTTTAGTTGGGTACAGTCCCGAGCCACATGGAGGCAGTGAGCGGATCTTTAGGGGTTCGTCTCTCCCGGTATTGGGGGTGAGGTCGCGCTGTGTCTAGGAGAGCCATTACACAAAGCCCTCGGCCGAGGCAGGAGATTTACTGGTAGGTATTCCAGTAGTATCTGAAGGTGTTCTGGGCTACACTCTGACACGACTTGTACCGCTTTTGGGGGTCTGACTTTTACCAACCCCCTAGGCCCGCCATGCGATGCTCATAGACGAACGGACCGGACTGTACGGATATTGTCACTGACAGGCTCAGTAGGGTGTCAGGATGAGTTCGCTCATCGACGTCCCTTTTGGTCAATAGCTGGTAGCCCGTCACGTATGGCTAATACCTCTGACGTGCTAGTGGTTAAATCCACAGCCATAGTACTGACGAGTCTTTAAAGTCCCTCACACACAGTTACTCAAGTTTCGGGCGAAACGCTGTAGAGGCCGTATGGAGATATGGCAGGGTTCGATCAGATACGTGCGGTATTGCACGGATCATGATCGAACAGTTAATACTAGCGGGCTTTGGTTTAAGCCGGATCCTAGTATCGTACAGTGTAGATTTTGTCTCATTGCATTTGTATTCGGTCGGAATACAAATGCGGGTGTGTATACACAGTTGCGGGGTTTTCCTGTAATTTATTACGGGATCGGTTTTTGGAGTTGCCAGTTTGCTTTCCGTTTCGGCCATATTTCTTTGTATCTTTCATTGGCCGAAGATTGGTGGAGGAGGGCTTATTTGTATTTGTGCAAATTAGCATTATGGAGGGTTGTCTTTGCATATTGTTGTGTCATGATCGCTTGACTTTCTTTGTTCATGATGGCATGACTTTTGTGATGGTGATGGGTTATGATGAGGTTGGTGGAGTATTGTTTTTGTTGTGTGATGATTATCTCTCATGATAACCTTTTTCTCTCTTTGATTTTTTTGTTCACTCTCATTCTTGAGACTTACTCACTACTCTCTCTCACTTGCTTCCTCATTTTTTGCATGGCCGGCCAAGTAAGGGGCTGCCCAATCCTTTTGGTGTGGGATTTTGTTCTCTTGATGCTTGAAAAATCCCCAAGTTCTTCCACAACCACTTATATGGCAACATCCTACAAACCCCAAGAGAAAAAGAGCACTACACTATTCTACAGCAAACCTTGGGCACGTCGGCTCGCCAACTTCGTGCCCGAGTTGTCACGGTGTAGAGGTGGGAGCCCATAAAAGAAGCCGGCGATGTGGTGCCCTTCCGGCAAGGAGATGAAGACCGAAGATTCCGCGGGAGATCGGGATGACGACGAGAAGACCGGAGGACACGGATCACTCGGTATAGCTTCTCTTCCCATCTTGTAGTTAGCTAGTAGTTAGGTTAATGGCCCGATCCGGGATTTTACTACGCGGTGGTGCTGGTTCAAAAAGTTAAAGAAAAGCATCGCTTCCGCATTCCGGCCTCGGATTGACGGCCGGGGCGCCACCGTGCACTTACACCCCCTTAACAAGTGGCCAAGCCCTCCCCCCTAAATTCCGGCCAAGCCGACCCAGGGTGCTCCTCTGTGGTTCGTCTTGCTACAGGGGGTTCCTAGGGTCTCAAATTGGTCTCTGAACTTGTTTATTTTTCCAGTAAAAAACCCAGTTCATTCCAGATTTCCCTACACGCTCTAAGTCGTCACAAACCGACATGGAAGTTCCATAATTCCGTATTTTTGGGTTTCAGGTTATGTATATGTGTTTGGTCTGGGTTTAAAACATCATGGGAGGGTTTAAGGTTACTCAAAACACTCAAGTTCACCACACAAACTCAATTTAAACCCCTAACCTTCTTTAGTAATGTCCAAAGTGCACTAAACCTTGCCAAAACGATTTTAAACTTGAAATGAGGCTTAAGCACAAGAAATACTACACTAATTGTGAAGGGATTACCTCAATAGACACTCATGAATCCTCCTACAGCACCAAAACACAAACTTTCTTGGTCCATAGGGTTGCTTGAGAGCTTGTGCACATCTTTTATGAAGATGGTGTATGGTTTTTGTGAGTTTCTAGTGATGAAGTGGGGGTTTGAAGTGGAGAGGAAAGGGGGTGCTGCCATGGTGAGGAGAGGGGCTGAAATGATGAAGGGAAAATGAATGGGACACAAAGGCCAAGGTCAAGTTGACCCCTCACCCTCTCTCCTATCTTCTCTCTCTTGCCCATCCCTCATTATTCTAATCCTTTTCTTTTTCTTTTGTTTTCTTCTCTCCTCAATAGTAAACCCAAAACAATAAATGAATAATGAAAAGAAAACCATGTTGGAAATGTCACACAAGTGTAAAAATGATATGGTGCACGTTTTGCACAAAACCCGCTTAAAGCCCGATTAGCGATTTTAATCGCGATTAGCACTAAAAAAGTGTCAAATAACACATAAATTCTCATATTTTACATGAATCTCATAAAGCACCCTCTTCTCCGTAATTTCCATAATTTTCCAAATTTTTCCCTATTTATCGGTATTTAATTATACCGAAATATTAAAATATTCTTTAAAATTAATATTAAATTATAAAAATTCCCAAAAATAATACTTAATTTTTCTGAAACGATACAGTAGGACTCTAAGACTCGTCAATACTTTTGCAGTAGGCAGTGATCACATCACATGCCCACACACCGTCAGTGGCACAAGCTGTACGTAACGGCTCCCAGGTATTGAGCGATCAAAAGGAACACAAGCGAATCTGCAAAAACTCCCGTCGGGCCAACTGGCAACACTTACCGTACAGTCCGGTCTCTTCGTCAAATTTGCTGCATATCAAGTCTAAGGTTTGTATAGTCGACCCTATTAACCCAATAAATTATGCCGGTATATGGCTCATAACAGTTCGAGAAACTACTGATAACACTTATAAGTAAATCTCATCGGCCCTGGCCAGGGACTTCCTGTTATATCCAATCGTGCATAGAGCAACATCAACCCCCAATACCGGGAGAGACGAAACCCCTCCTATCGCTCATTGCCTCCATGTGCCTCGGGACTGTACCCAAAATCCACCTGTTTGCACGACTCAGTAGAGCCGTGGTAGGGTGGAGATCAAAGTACAGTGGGAGGTACATAAGACTCTATGACGATCTCAGGTCTACAGACTAACCTGTACCAGTGTCACCTAAGAACTGCTATCCGACAATAGATATAATACCACATAGGAGTTCTCGGAAAGTCCATTCAGTATACCCAGTCTCACTGAGCACCCGTATACGGTCTTTGGTGTCACCACACCGATGGATATGGGATCATCCATCGCCCATCACATGGGACAAGTAACGTATACGCTAGTCTACTCTGAAAATATCGATGCCCCATCTCGATACACCGACGACTAGGAACATTTAAAGGATATACTTATAAACTACATATGTCCCACTAGTATGATCCGCATCATAATCTCAGTAGTCAAGCAAATATCCTAAGGGCTTTATCAGCATGTACCAAATGAGTAGGAAGCATGATGAAATGAACATTTCAAGATAAAGTACAACCAGATAGCATACTATCATGTCGAGCAAGAATGTCCCCTGAACACACACACACACACACACACACACACACACACACACACCGGTACATACACTATCATATAATGGCCTCTAGGGAATACATATATCCAACACGTTTGTGGTGTGAGGAGTGTTTGATGTAATTTGTTTTGTCCCTCTTTTTTTTCCTTTTCTTTCATTTGTATTGGCTTCATTAAACTTTCTATTAGATGTAATGCGGGCGTATTTACTTTCATTTTAGTTAAAAAAATTCATATGATTTGATATTCTTTGACAGCGAATTAGATTATAAAAAATGTTTTTTGTCGGTAAACCGTAAAATTTGCGACCCTCTAATGCAAGTGTAAAATGTATTGAAATAATATAACTTTTCATATGTTTAGAAATTTTTTAATGAACAGTGTCTGTCATTAAAAAATAATTAATAGATGGTTGACTTTTTGATCGAGTACGAGAAGCAAGTGAAATTCTTTCTCATGTCATGACCTCTAAGAAAAATGTGATGGGAAGAGTTTGTTATTACTGTGTTTCAATTTATTTCTTTGTCAAACCAATCATGTTCACCAATTTTCTCTTCAATATTGCTCATAAGTTCGAACCCAAACGGATAGATTTCAAAAAAAAAAATCATGTTTGTTTGTTTATATTTTATATTTTTGTTTTTTTTTAAAAAAAGAAGAGAAAAATAGGAATGCTTGATACGACAAATAGTCCACCTTCCGGTACAAGATAATTGACACAGGCTATTGACCACCACTGTCTTAGTTTTTATAGTTGGGCTTGTTAGATGGATGGAGAGTATAACAGAGTGGGAAAATAGGGAAAGTGTTCTGATGGAGGTCAGAATCTCCTTCAGTAGTTGTCCTCTGTCGATCTTACTGCGAGCAGTTCTGAACGGTTGAGATTTTGTATGATGGTTGAATGTGTGTATCTCAGTGGGTTATCGTTAACGCCGAGCTACCTGCAAGGGAAGTCCCGGGGTGGCTTACCACCGTAGGACCCTCTGACGATCAAGTAAGTATCGGGGAATAATGGCAAGGTAGCGGCGTATTGGAATGAGTTTCTCCCTTACCTGGTTCGTCTGGAAGAGGGGTTTGTATAGCGGTCTCATGGAGCGAACCGATGCAAGATTCTCGTCGTCCGTTACGCACTTCCGTCACGTTCGCGTAGATGGCGGGATACGCCCATTGATGGCGAGATACGCCTATTAATGGTAAGATACGCTAGCGTGGGATGCGAGAAGTGGGCTGGCGAAGATCTCGTCATGGTGAGATATAAGAAGCCGTTACGGGGGCGTTCGGGCTTCGTGGTCTAAACAAGGACGCCGAGGAATCTCTACTCTGTGATAGCTTGGAGACGAGAAAGTGAGCTGAGGAATCTCAGCTCTGTAATAGCTCGGAGACGAGTGAGGAGGCTGAGAAAGCTTAGCTGTAGGATAGTTTGGAGGCGAGCTGTTGGTCGGTTGCTAGGTGCATAGGGAAGGTATTCCGGGGAGGTCTCTGAAAAGTCGGGTGTAACCTCGGAGACGAGGTGCCGAGGAAATTCCCCCATGTATCATATTGATTCCACCTCCGTGGCCCCCAGGAATCTAGTGGGTTTACGTGGATGACACGCCATCTGCTACGTGTCGTAACCTGGGGAATTCCCGTTTATGAGCCTTATCATTAGCCCCCCACTCTCGCCCTGACCTATTTATGGGTCAGGTCGAGAGTTGTAAGCCTTGTTTTTAACAATTCAGCCTAAGATCTCCCCTCAATGGGTTGTTCAAGCAAGATGCGACGTTTGGCGGCTAATCCTCTTGGATCCTTGGATCCATGTGGCGGCTCACAAAGCGCTTTAATTTCTGCGCGTATCTTTAGTGATGCCAGCGGATCGGTGAAATGATTGCATTTTAAAGGGTAGCCGTTTCGCACACTCTGTCAGTTGGACTATGTGCCACGTGTCCGCTACTGTGTGGCGGGACGTGAGGAGTTGTCATCCGAATCCTGGCATGAGGGGACGTGTCCAATGGTCGGTCGCCATGTGGAGTCCCGGCGGTCGCTAGGTGTGACGCTTCGTTTCGGCGAGAACGGATTTGGGCCAGTCGGATGCCTTCTTGCTAAGTGTATAAATAGGGGGGTCAGCCCATGGTAGATATTTCGCCCTAGTCGTCTCTTGTTGTCTGAAGATTTCCCGGCGTACATCTGCTTAGGTCGGAACTTCAGCTAAAAAATACTTTCCTCGGCCAATCCTCGCTTGAATCAGGTTAGATGTCTTCCTCCGAATTATCTATTGATGTAGTAGGGGTTAAGTCGAGCGATGAGGCTTCAGCTTCTGAAGCTGGGTCCAGCGGGTCTTCTTCTTCCTCGGCTTCCGATAGCCGAGAGAGTTCTTCTTCCTCTTCATCTTCGTCTTTTGTGTCGGGCTTGCCTCCCAGGGGGAACGACGCCCTTGTCTCTCTTCATTGAGGGGCGAAAAGGCCCCCAAGGCACGCATCGGGAATACCCGTGATGTGCCCTTAGTTTTGAACCGTTTGGATGAGCTTTCCGACATTCGGGCTCGTTTTCATATTCCCCATGGCTATTCACTCTGTTTGGCCAGGGAGGGCGAGCGGGCAGACCAGGTGTAGGGCAATGAGATTGCTCTGTACTTGGAAGCGTTCCGGGCAAGGATGCGTCTGCCCTTCTTTCCTGAAGTTTGCGCCGTGCTCCATTGTTTTCGTCTTCCTCCGGGCCAGCTAGCGCCAAATTCGTAGAGAATCCTCCTCGGGTTTCTGGTCCGATTGAAGATTGTTTGGATCCTTTTTGATTTGAGCCTTCTCCTCTCCTTTCTTTGCTATAAAAATCACCCTCGTACCAGCAAGGACGAACCGAGCTGGGTGTACCTTTCATTCAAAAAACATAAAAGTATGGCGGCCGGGTCAGGGGTAGTGGTTGTCCCTTCTTCCATCCACAAATGGAAGGAGAAGTTTGTCTTCGTCGGGCCACCGGAGGGTGAGATTTGCATGTGCCCATCAAGTGGCATAGGGCCAATTGTCCTAGGGTTAGACAGTCGAATGCCCCAGAGGCAAGGGTGGTGTCTCATTGGGAACCGATCTAGCGGGTTGATGTCCTGCTTTCCGAGCAAGCTTTGAGCTGGGCCGGACTTAATCCCGCGCGCTTTGTGGGTAAGTTAGGGCTTTCGCCGATCTATTTAGACTTCGCAAAATTTTGTTGTTTTGGTCGTTGATCTTTTTCTTATGTGTATCTCGCAGAGCCGATGGATCGCTCGAAGATTATGGCTGCCAAGGTTCAGGGGAGGAAGGGCGGTGGTGCAAGCTCGTCCCGATCCACTCCGAGTATGGCTCCCCGGCAAGCACCTTCGGCTAAGGTTTCCGCAACACCCCCCGTTCCGGAGGAACACCGCAAGCGAGGGCAGAAGCACGCACTGGATCCGGTGCCCCGGGCTAGGACAGAGGTGCCGCTCCCTGCCGAATCCCAACTCAACAGGAAGAAGAGGGTGGTTTCTCGGCCACCCTTGGCCGGGATTCAGGTGCAGGAGGGAGACTTCTGTATCGAGGTGCCCTCGGGGCTTTCTGTGGCTGACATTTTACTGGAGGGCATGGAGAAGGCGGCGGGGGTTAAGATTCCCCAAGGCACCATGAAGGCCCAAGTGGCGGCGGTAGCTCAGGAGGCTGTTCAGGTCGGTAACTCTCCAAGAATTTCTCCAAGTGTTTTTTACTCTGTTTTACCCTGTTTTAGCTCTCAACACGGTTCCCGTTTTCCTCAGGTTCTCCAGCATTGCGCCTTGCTCGCCGCAATGGAGTCCGAGGAAGTGACCCCGGTGATGAAGAAGGCGGGAGAATCTTCCCACGATACGAAGAGCTCCTCGTCCGGCTGCAACAGGCGGAAGAAAAGGTGGCCCTTCTCGATTCGAGGTTGGTCGCAGAAGGCCTGACGGTACTAAACTGAAGGAGTCCCATCGGCTCCTGATCGACTCTAACCGGTCTATCTAGGCCCAGATGGAGGACATCAACGGGCTCTTCGATGACATGAAAAGGCAGAAGGAATCGTTCAAAAGAGATGTCCGGGTATCCTACGAGGCGGCGAAGCTTGCAGAGAGCCGAGTGGAATGGGCCGTGGAGGAGTATAAGGCTTCCGATCAGTTCTATATCGACCTCGCCAATTCCGCGGCTGTCAGGTGGCACAATGCTCTCGATGCCGTCAAGGAAGCCCTGCCCGGGTTTGATGATCAGGAGCTTCACACAAGGTATCCCCTTGCCGAAGAAGTGCCACAGGGGGGCGTCGCCGAGCCGGCTGGGGGAAGCAAGGCGATGGACGAAAGCGCTGAGCCCGAGGTCGCCATCGTAGCCCCTGATAGAAGCGCCAAACCAGGAGAAGTGGCAACCAAGAAGGCAGTTTGAGCTACTCCCGTCTCAGTTATTAAATTTTGTAAGCCTCCGGGCATTTTGTAAGGCTGGGGAGCCCATAGTACCTTATATATAGTATTGAATATAAATAAAGTGTTTTTAGCTCGCCTGTGGAGTGTTTTTATTTTTGCAAGTGTATATAAGTCGGTGTCTCGTGGATGTCCAATATATGTAAAGTCGAGTGTCGAGTGCTGAGCGAGCGCGACGTAAGAGTGAGCGAAAGCCTAGTATAGGTAGACCGGCATCCTCCCTTACCCCGGAGTCGAGGTGACGATCGAGAGCCGCGTATAATTCGAGCAAACGCCAAGTATAGGTAGACCGGTGTCCACCCTCATCCCGGGGTCCAGGTGACGATCGAGCGCTGGGTGTGAATCGAGCGAACGCCAAGTATAGATAGGCCGGCGTCCACTCTCACCCCGGAGTCGAGGTAACGATTGAGCACCGCGTATGAATCGAGTGAACGCCAAGTATAGATAGGTCGGCGCCCCTTGATTAAATCATGAAAGGGCCGAGCAGGAAACTAATCGGCCGCCTCTTGACGATGGCCTGGGATCCGCGGAGTGGCCAGGAAGGAAGCTGCCTTCAGCGGATGAGCCGAGCAGGAAACTACTCAGCCACCTCTTTGTTAGTTATATGTATGCCCTAGAGGCCATTACTATACATAGGATGTATATTGTAGTGGATGCTGGGACATATATAGGGAGGACTTTCTTGCTCGACATGATAGTATGCTATATGGTTGCTCTTTACCTTAACGTGTATACTGTTTTATCTCTCTGTTACATGTTGGTAAAGCCCTTAGGATATGTACTTGACTACCTGGACTATGATGCAGATCATACTAGTGGGGACAGATAGTCTATAAGTACATCCTTCAAAGTCCCTAGTCGTGGGTGTATCGAGACGGGGCATCGATATACCAGAGTAGACTAGCGTGTACCTTCTCGACCCATACAGATGGGCGATGGATGATCCCATATCCATTGGTGTTTGACATCAGAGATGATATACGGGTGCTCAGTGGAGACTGGGTACACTGCATGGACTCGCCGAGAACTCCCAGATGGTATTATACCTTACGTCAGATGGCAGTTCTCTGGTGACACTGGAACAGAGTAGTCTGTTGACCCGAGATCGTCATAGAGTCTTCTGTGGTTCCCACTGTGCTTTGATTTCCATCATACCACGTCCAAGAGGGCGTGCAAAACGGTGGTTTTTGGGTACAGTCCCGAGTCACATGGAGGCAATGAGCGATAGGAGGGGATTCGTCTCTCCCGGTATAGGGAGTTGATGTTGTGCTGTGTTCGATTGGCTATAACAGGAAATCCCTGGCCAGGGTTGCTGAGATTTACTGGTAAGTGTTACCAGTAGTTTCTCGAATTTTTATAGATCTCATATCGACACGACTTATCGAGCTATTGGGGTCTGACGTTTACCACCCCTAGGCAAGATATGCGACATATCAGACGATCAGACCGGACTGTACGGTAGTGTTACTGGTTGGATTCACTGGAGTGTGAGTGGGCTTGCTCGTCGATCTTCAGATCGCTCAATACCCGGGTGGCCGTTACGTTTAGCAGACCGCTTGCGGCTTGTGGGTGTTTGATATGATCATCATCCGCTGCCGGCGTATTGACGAGTCTTTAGAGTCCTACACAGAGGTTTCCTGGCTCAAGCGAAACGAAATAGGAGTGCATATGAGATATGTGCGGGACCGAGAATGATACCAGTATGTGATACTGTATTCGATTCTCGCGATATGTGACATTGATCGGTTATATGCGATATAGCCGGGTTATCGGATCAAGTGTTGATTCGATAAGTTGTTACTAATGATACTAGTCGGTTATATGCGATATGACCGGATCGTTAAATCAAGTGTTGATTTAATGATTTAATGCATAATTATATATTTGATATATTACTTTGCATCAACTAGTATCGGTTCACTTTAAATGGATTTTCTCACTCGGGTGTGCGCATTGCATATGCGATATGATTTTGTGCACTTGATTGTATCATGTTTGATGATACATATCTTTTTTGTTAAGTGTAATGAATTAAACCTAGGTTAAGTAAATGATTAGGGTTTTCTTTTGTTCATTCATTTATCTTTTCATTTGCATTTAAAAGATAAATGAGAAAAGGAAAAGAAGTCAAAAATGGTGGCTAGTTTTGTTTTCAACATGAAGCTTCATGAAGCTTTCATTAAGTCACCATTTTTGTCTCATCTCCTTAACCCTAACCATTCTTTAACCTTGGTCAATTCTCTACACTTAACTTGGGTTATGTTATGATAAGAATGGATTATTCTTTTCTTTTTTATAAAAACTTATCATATCATTTCTTCTTCTTCTTCCTTCAAAAAAAGAAGAAAAACCTAGACTACATCAATGGTGGATTGATGATATGAGTGAGAAATCCAAAACTAAAGTCTACCCACTACCTATTTCTTCATCCTCTACCTCTTGCCAAGTAGTAGAGTGTGTTTCCTTCACAAGTTTTCATGACTTGGTGAAGGTGGAGCTTGATCTTTCGATGCCTCGACGTAGATCATCTTCGGCATGGACATCGACGACTTAGCTTGCCCATTCTCCGACGAAGCCGAAGCTAGAGCCCGGGAAATCACTTGGACAGCAAGGGGACTTCGTTGCGGAGCGATGGAGGTGGAGCACCGGATCTACAAAGGTTGTATTTCCGTTTTCTCATAGTTAAGTGTTAACTAGTTAGCTTTTTTCGCCTAGTTTTCTAGCAAACGATCCGTAGTCTAGGGTTTCTCGGCACCGTATTTTTTGAAATTGGCATGGTTGATTCCTTGGGAGACCTCATTAGGGTGCCTAGGAACCCTACAGTGGTATCAGAGCCTAGCTAGAGCCTTAGGCGAAGTCTAGACGGAATTTGAAACCCGAACGAACCCGAAACCCCATCACAAACTTGCTCTCTGTCCATTTTTTAAAATCTGGTCTTTTTCCAAATTAAAAATATGCAGAAAATCAAGCAGGGTTTTCTAAGAATTACTGTAAATTTCGTGGACCTAATTCCACTTTCCCACCGCGGTTCCGCGGCATGAGCATGGCTCATGCGGCGGATCCGCGGCCGTACGGCCCCTGTATTTAAATTATTTTGCACAGTAATTCTTAGTTTCCAGTGGTGATTTTTCTGGGAATTTTTAATATTTTTTCAAGAGTTGAATTTTCTGCAGTTGTTTTGGGGATTCGGTGTTTCGATCGGGTTATCAAATTTTGTCTATGTGGCTTTCCGGATAAATTTTGAATATGTTAAAAAGTTCGACCGGATATAAATACCCAACTTTTTCCCTGTCGGGAAATTTCCAAGTGTTGGATTTTTCCGTAGTTTAACGACGTTCTAAGTAGTGCAAGTAACGCGATGGTCCCTCTAGAAGACAACAAACCTTAACTCGATTATGTGACCGTCTTGAACTGCCCTTTGAATCTTCGGGTTTGGGGCAGTACGGCGTGCCACATATGAGGCGTTGGCTTGACCCTTCTACGGCTGGACCGTTGGTACTGAGGCACGAACTGAATGTTTTTAGACTTATTTCATGTGTTGATCTGTATCGGGAAAACTTGGGTGTTCGATTGTTCGATCGAAAAGTTTAACATTTTCTGTTTATCTGGAATGGGATACAATAATTGGAATTCACAATAAGTTATGAGATAACTGAATGAATGTTATAAACATAGCAGTTTAGTCTCACTTGATCGGTTGCCACGGAATTTTGATGTGATCAAAAGTCCGTCGCAATCACGTAGCGTACACGGATACTCGCCGGGTAAACTTAATAGACAGCCTCACTCCATAGCCCCGACCAAGTGACTGTAGGAGAACCCCGTCGCCGAAAGCATCCGTTCGGGTGCTCGCGGTAGCGGTGTTCCGCCTTGGTGCACTTCGTCGACGGTATCGGGGGTGCGGCCGCCTACTGAAGTTTGCGACGAGTATTCGATCAGCATGTCGGGAATCTTGTTGAATTGCCCGACTTGATATTGAAAAGTGTTTTCGATAATGAGACTAAAATGCGGGGTTTATAATAGTTAGGCATGCGATGTCTAAAGAATTCATTTGGTCAGGCATGCGATGTCTGAGGTGGTTGCGGATTCCAACTGTTGTAGTTTTATACTTTCTTTTTTGTGACCGTAAGTGTAATATGTAATATCGCCGGTTTCGTTGCTATATGTCAACGACAATTGGGATGCGCATATTTACTTACGTTGATGACATGTGATGTTATGTGTTGCTGGATATGTTATATTGGATCGTCGTGTTTGAATAGCCGGGGGTTTTTATGTGAGATGAGTGTTTTTCATTTTCATTGATGTAAAAACTTGTATGTAATATTCTTTTATTGGGGCACTTCCAGGTTGCGGAAGATGTCACATTTTTGTATATTATTTACTTTTCCGCACTAGGATAGACCCAAGGAGGGGAGCACAAGTAACCGGGTTCTGGAGTCCAGTGGGAGACCAACTCGAGGAGTCGAGTCCGGGTCTCCTTACTCTAGAATTGGTAGGGTTGCTTGCCGCTCTCGTAGGGGTCTAGGGGTGTAGGTTTGGATATTCATCGCGACCGTGGAATCCGTGTTTTATACTGGCTCGTATTGAAAACACGGACGTCCTAGTATATCCAATATTTCATATGATTCTTCTGCTGCGATATCTGTGATGTGATCATGTGATGTTCTCTGATAGATACTGTATATAGTATATATGATATATTATATAGACGTTACTTATGTTTTACACCCGCGCTAGCCCTGCCCCGCTCTGCCGTTAGTTACCTAACCTAACGGTGCACGAGGGGACATCGAGGCGAATGCGGATGGCATAAGTGTACGTCGTATTTATCTGTGATGTTTAGGTATATAAATGATGGGACTTCATTAATGTGATTAATGAAAGTAAAAGAAACCTAAGATGTTGTAGAATCGAATTTCAAAAATAAAACAGGTAGCTACAGTTCTTGCTTTGCACAGCGGTATATGTGATATATCCTACACCTTATTCGATGAGGAAAGGACCGAGATCCCTTCACCGGGAGTGACTCCTTTAGCAATAACTGGCAGATGCTACACACTCGGTTTGTCTTCTGATTGCTTTTAAGAGTTTTGCTTTGCACAGTGATATATGTGATATATCCCGCACCTCATTCGACGAGGAAAGGACCGACGATCCCTTCACCAGGAGTGACTCCTTTAGCAAAACTAGAAAAGCCTCAAAAGCACTCCATTTTAAAATCATTTGATTCTACAACGATATCAAGTTCATTACGCAATAGGTTTTCAGAAAAACCTGTCGTAGCCCTCCGTCATTTCAGATAAGTCCTACTCAGTATTCGTGCTACGTTTGTTGACCTCCGTCAAGGCGTAGTGTGAGGTAGCTAACTAGTATTTATCTGCTTATGCATATGATGCAGATTGGATTAGGGTAGTCGTGCGGCCTTGTTGACCTCCGTCAAGGGTCGTGCGGGTGGGTTTAATTCGATCAAGAAATGTACGGGTTGAACTTGACTAGCGGGCTATGGTTTGTTGGCTTTCGTCAAGGTCATAGCACGTTAGGGGCAAAATATTATCGGGAATTTCAAGTGTTGAAATTTGCAATGAGATTGCATACCTTCTATGAGATAGTTGGATCCCGATACCCGCTGCGATTAAGAGTTACTCCTGGGAGAGTTTTATACATTACAATTAGCCGATCAAGTAGGTGTCTAGAAAGGTGTTAACGGGGTTATGCCTCTGGGAAAATGAGGTTTTACATTAATTAGGTCCGTGCGAAAGCACGGGGGACCTCCCTCAAAGTACCGACACTGGCCTGGCAGAAAGATTGGCGAACTTGTAGTGTGTAATTAATCCCGGCTAGTCTTTCCTTTTAGGGTTTGAAGGAGGATTTGATAAAAAAGCAGTGGGAGCCATCCTGATTAGATAAAATAATAACCAATCTATTCTTGCAAGAGCGCACGCTGAGTGTTTTCTTCTCTCTCTCTCCAGGTAGCGACCATATCACGCCTTAATCAAGATAATAATACGGAATATTGACCGAACCCGCTTGTTATACTGAGCTGGGGAACGTTGGTCCCGCTCCAACTTATAATTGTTATAAGACAGAGCAGGAAATTGGGGATTACCTGAATTCCCGTGCAGCCCAAACGAAGAGAGTGCATGCTGATGCATCATCTTCGGGTGTGTTCATTACAAAGAACTGTTTCTCAGTGTCCTTTACGTCCTGGGTATTTGATACCAGATCAGGATCCCAGATATGTAATCTGTTACATAGGGCTACAGAAAGGTAGAGAACTGAGAACGGGTGATAAGTTTCATGAGGCAGAAAACGCGGCAAGAGTTGCAGCCAAGTCTGTTGGTCACTGTCACCCTGTATTACCAATACATTGATTCTGAAAGAATGTTATTAGATACCGAACCTGATATACAAAATCATATCAGTCTCTTTATTAGTAAAGAAATGATAAAATTTTGTATTGTTGGATAATGTTTTGAACATTTCCTGTATCAAAAGTTGATCGATTCAGGCAAGTTATCTAAAAGCATTGAAGTTCTAAATCAAACTGCAGTTCTTAGTATACTGAATACACACAAGAGGAAGAGTTCAGAAATGAACGAATCCTTCTTGAGGTATTGTAGACTAGGTCAGATCAATGCGACCCAACTGGCTAGAGTTACATAAAGATGCATATTTAAATTAGTTTGAACTTACATCTTGTGAAACTCGCCAGTCATGTCACAAAGATAAGATGACCATAGCTCCGTTTAATGGAAACAGAGAAAGAGTTAGTAAACTCTTGGGACTGATACATGATGATGTATGTAAGATCTCCTGTCTACCCATGCCAGGACTAGTTCTTTATACTTCATTACGTTCTCTGATGATCTTTCGAGTTTCAGACCTATGTTCCTGTTGAAACACAAGTCCGAACCTTTTGAGATATTCACAGAATATAAGTTAGAAGTAGAGAACCAAAACACGGGTATAAGTATTATGTCCTTTGATGAGATCAAGGAGGAGAATACTTGAGCACGGAAATTCTTGAACTATTCTAAAGGAGAATGAGATTCTCTCTCAGAATTACTCCTCTGTATACACCATAGTACGATGGTATATCGGGGCGGAGCAGATACACCCTATATGATATGGTGTGCTCTATGATGAGTACTGCTGAGTTACCTATTTCCTTTTGGGAGTTATGCACTTGAGAAGTTCCATACCTATTGAATAGGGTTCTAATCAAATCAGTTGCCTACCGCTTCATATGTGATATGGAATGGGAAGAACCCATGTCTTAAGTTAGTTAAGATTTGGGGTTGTCCGGCCTATGTCTAAAAGCAAAATCCGGACAAGCTCGAGGCAAAGTCTGTAATGTAGAACTGGAAAGGTTCCAGCTATACAAACTACAGCAGATGATTTGGTAAAACTAAATGATTCAATAGTTACCAACGAACCTCAGCCTCTCCGCCGATCTAGTAGGGTTCCTCACCCACCTGAGAGATACTTCGGTTTCTCTATGACAGTGGGAGCGAGGATTGCATCATGAGATGATGACCCAATTAGTTTCGAGCTGGCCATCAGGAGTGGGACTCTGTAAGAATGGCTGGATGCTTAGTGATCTGAAATGGAATCCTTATACACTGACAAAGTATGGACTTTAGTTGCTATATCTGAAGGGTTAAATCCCCATCAGGAGCAAGTATATCTTGAGAAGATTACTTGGTGTACATGGAAGAGTTGAGACTTTCAAAGCTAGACTTGTTAAAGGTCTACATCATTGACCAGGTATGGATGATGATGAAACCTTTTCTAAGTAGCTATGCTTAAGTCCATCCAGATCCTACTTGCCACGGCTACATACCATGACTGCGATATCTGGTGGTTGGGTGTCTTGACTGCTTTTCTAAATGATGATTTAGAAGAGAGCGTCTATAAGTACACAGCCAGAGGGCCTCGTAGACAGTGGGAGCAGCGGAAACGTGTGCAAGATGCTTTATAGGATAAAGCAGGCATCGCGGAGTTGGAACATCTGTTTTGATGTGAAAAAGTTTGACATCATCAAAATGGTAGATGAACCTTGTATAAACAAAAAGGTAGTAGGGAGTATGGTGACGATCCTCGTAGAGTACGTGGATGACATACTCTTGATAGGGAAGGAGTTTCCTATGCTACGCTCGGTCGATCTCCGCTTATCACAAGGATTCTCCAATAGGATCAAAATTGATACCTACTAAATCCTGGGTTTTGGATCTATGAGATAGATCTAAATTGGATGTTAGAATTCTCACTAGATGTAGTGAGACGGTATCAATCGATCCTGGGGAGAATCACTGGAATGGTTCCAGGGTGATAATGACGACTGAATGTCAGTCACAGGCATTGTCTTTACCCTAAGTATAGGGACGGTATGTTGGAAGAGTTCCAAGCTAGATACCGTGGCATACTAGACGATGAAGGCTGAATACATCGCTACTTAAGATGCTACCATAGAGGCAGTCTGGGTGTATAATAGTTCATGAGATGAACTTCGTTCCTACCATTGTGAGACAATGGAGTTATGGCTTATGCCAAGGAACACCCGTCCCATCAGTGACCCAGGCGTATTCTGAGGCCGCATCACCTGATCATGGAGATAGTTGATCTCCAGGGTGATCGAGGTAAGGAGAGTAGATTCTGAGGACAACACAGCGGATCCACTCACAAAGGCCTGTTCCCAAAAGGAGATTTTTTTTAAGGAATGGTTGAGTATGAGATACTGCAACCACTGCTACAGATGGCCCTAGTGCAAGTGGGAGATTGTTAGTTATATGTATGCCCTAGAGGCCATTACTATACATAGGATGTATATTGTAGTGGATGCTGGGATATATATAGGGAGGACTTTCTTGCTCGACATGATAGTATGCTATCTGGTTGCTCTTTACCTTAACGTGTATACTGTTTTATCTCTCTGTTACATGTTGGTAAAGCCCTTAGGATATGTACTTGACTACTTGGACTATGATGCAGATCATACTAGTGGGGACAGATAGTCTATAAGTACATCCTTCAAAGTCCCTAGTCGTGGGTGTATCGAGACGGGGCATCGATATACCAGAGTAGACTAGCGTGTACCTTCTCGACCCATACAGATGGGCGATGGATGATCCCATATCCATTGGTGTTTGACATCAGAGATGATATACGGGTGCTCAGTGGAGACTGGGTACACTGGATGGACTCGCCGAGAACTCCCAGATGGTATTATACCTTACGTCAGATGGCAGTTCTCTGGTGACACTGGAACAGAGTAGTCTGTTGACCCGAGATCGTCATAGAGTCTTCTGTGGTTCCCACTGTGCTTTGATTTCCATCATACCACGTCCAAGAGGGCATGCAAAACGGTGGTTTTTGGGTACAGTCCCGAGTCACATGGAGGCAATGAGCGATAGGAGGGGATTCGTCTCTCCCGGTATAGGGAGTTGATGTTGTGCTGTGTTCGATTGGCTATAACAGGAAATCCCTGGCCAGGGTTGCTGAGATTTACTGGTAAGTGTTACCAGTAGTTTCTCGAATTGTTATAGACCTCATATCGACACGACTTATCGAGCTATTGGGGTCTGACGTTTACCACCCCTAGGCAAGATATGCGACATATCAGACGATCAGACCGGACTGTACGGTAGTGTTACTGGTTGGATTCACTGGAGTGTGAGCGGGCTTGCTCGTCGATCTTCAGATTGCTCAATACCCGGGTGGCCGTTACGTTTAGCAGACCGCTTGCGGCTTGTGGGTGTTTGATATGATCATCATCCGCTGCCGGCGTATTGACGAGTCTTTAGAGTCCTACACAGAGGTTTCCTGGCTCAAGCGAAACGAAATAGGAGTGCATATGAGATATGTGCGGGACCGAGAATGATACCAGTATGTGATACTGTATTCGATTCTCGCGATATGTGACATTGATCGGTTATATGCGATATAGCCGGGTTATCGGATCAAGTGTTGATTCGATAAGTTGTTACTAATGATACTAGTCGGTTATATGCGATATGACCGGATCGTTAAATCAAGTGTTGATTTAATGATTTAATGCATAATTATATATTTGATATATTACTTTGCATCAACTAGTATTGGTTCACTTTAAATGGATTTTTTCACTCGGGTGTGCGCATTGCATATGCGATATGATTTTGTGCACTTGATTGTATCATGTTTGATGATACATATCTTTTTTGTTAAGTGTAATGAATTAAACCTAGGCTAAGTAAATGATTAGGGTTTTCTTTTATTCATTCATTTATCTTTTCATTTGCATTTAAAAGATAAATGAGAAAAGGAAAAGAAGTCAAAAATGGTGGCTAGTTTTGTTTTCAACATGAAGCTTCATGAAGCTTTCATTAAGTCACCATTTTTGTCTCATCTCCTTAACCCTAACCATTCTTTAACCTTGGTCAATTCTCTACACTTAACTTGGGTTATGTTATGATAAGAATGGATTATTCTTTTCTTTTTTATAAAAACTTATCATATCATTTCTTCTTCTTCTTCCTTCAAAAAAGAAGAAAAACCTAGACTACATCAATGGTGGATTGATGATATGAGTGAGAAATCCAAAAATAAAGTCTACCCACTTCCTATTTCTTCATCCTCTACCTCTTGCCAAGTAGTAGAGTGTGTTTCCTTCACAAGTTTTCATGACTTGGTGAAGGTGGAGCTTGATCTTTCGATGCCTCGACGTAGATCATCTTCGGCATGGACATCGACGACTTAGCTTGCCCATTCTCCGACGAAGCCGACGCTAGAGCCCGGGAAATCACTTGGACAGCGAGGGGACTTCGTTGCGGAGCGATGGAGGTGGAGCACCGGATCTACAAAGGTTGTATTTCCGTTTTCTCATAGTTAAGTGTTAACTAGTTAGCTTTTTTCGCCTAGTTTTCTAGCAAACGATCCGTAGTCGGGTCTCTCGGCACCTAGAATTTTTGAAAATGGCATGGTCGATGCCTTGTGTGACCTCACTAGGGTGCCTAAGAACCCTACACTCTTGACGAGGGCTTTAGATTCACAGAGTGGCCGGGCAGGAAGCTGCCTTCAGCAGATGAGTCGAGCAGGGAACTACTCAGCCGCCTCTTGACGAGGGCTTTAGATCCACAGAGTGGCCGGGCAGGAAGCTGCCTTCAGTGGATGAGTAGAGCAAGAAACTACTCGGCCGCCTCTTGACGAGGGCTTTGGATCCACAGAGTAGCCGGACAGGAAGCTGCCTTCAGCGGATGAGCCGAGCAGGAACTTCTTGGGCGCCTCTTGATGAGGGCTTTGGATCCGCAGAGTGGCTGGGTAGGAAGCTTCCTTCAGCGGATGAGCCGAGCAGGAAACTACTCGGGCGCCTCTTGATGAGGGCCTTCCTGATTCTAGGGTTTTTCTGGGAATGTCGTTCAACCTTCCTTGACCTGTATGGGGGGAGCGACCGGTAATCAGATGCCATGTGGCTGCGCCTTATCAGGAAAGTGCGATATTCCGTGATCTGTGTTGTAGCATGAGAAGATCTCGGTCGTTGGAAGATTTTGTTAAGGCTATAAATATCGAAGGTATGGTCTCACCTTTGGATACCCACATTGACTTCCTCCTAGCTGTTACGTTTCTCCCAGATGACGGGCCACGTATACACCATCAGGGAGATCGTATCTCGGGACGACGTGTATTTCTATGATCTCAATCGTTCCGAGGCGACGTATGAGGCCATTTGGAGGGCCACTGCGGGCGTTTACTTCCCCGACGATCTCCTCTCATACAAGTGCTAATCTACGCGATATGGAGGTCTTCCCCGAGTCTTTATAACGCTCTGTCCCCGCAAGCGATGGATGTGGCGTTTGATAAGATGCATACGGCCCATGATCTTGGCCTGATCTCGAAAAGCTGGCAGGATCGCTCGGTGGACATTCTTCTCGAATGTTTCCAGTGGAGGTTGGTCATGGAAATGGCTAAGGAAACTCAGTGGCATTAGTTCTGAGGCGGGGAGACAAGGGATGCTGGCGAAGAGTTGGCAGCTCTTGCATCTTATGACCAATTTCTCAGCATCTTGGTGTATTTCCGGCCAATAGTACCCCTGGAGCAGTGTCTTTTGGACCAAGTTGTGGGCCCCTTGATGCGACCCTCCGACCCCTTCGTGTATTTCTGGTAAGACGTAGTCTGCTTTGTGGGGATCGACGCATCGGAGCAGAGGTTGAGTGTACAACTTCTTGTACCGATTTTCTTTACTCCATATGAAATGAAGAGCTTTTGCTCGAAGCTGACGAGTCTCGGCCCGGTCTTTCGGAAGTACCCCATCTTTCAGAAATTCTACAATGGGCTTTCTCCAATCCGAGGCATCTCCTCGAGTCGTGTAGATTTGGAGTGTTTCCTCTCCATCTTCCACGCTGGGTCGCGGTAGGACTTCGAAGAGGATATTTCTCTTGTGATTGGCCGAATAGGAAGAGGCAAGTTTGCTCAGGGCATCGGCCTCGGTGTTCAAGTTTTTGGGAATCTGCTCTACTTGGATCTCGTCAAAATTTCTCCGAAGCCTTCTTACCTCCGCCAGGTATTTTATCATTACTGGTTCTCAGGCTTCGAAACACCCGGTTACTTGGCCGACGACTAGCGCGGAGTCACTGCGTATCCGGATGGTCTTCAGCCCCACTCCGGAGGTGATTCATAGCCCGGCCAATAAGGCCCCGTACTCTGCAGCGTTGTTCGATGCCTTAAAACCAAGCCTCAGAGAGTACTCCATTTCCACCTCATTCGGGCCGCAGATGATCAGGCCGGCCCCACTCCCTTTCTCTGTGGAGGATCTGTCCACATAAAGTACCCAGTCCGGGATTTGGCCGGGCGCCTCCTCGACCAAGGGTCGTGGGTTAAGGCCCTGTGCTGCCGTTCCTTCCTTAGTGGGAATGGTGCACTCGACAATGAAATCAGCTAAGGCCTGTGCTTTGATGGCCTGTCTGGGTCGGTATTTGATGTCGAATTGGGACAACTCCCACCTCCATTTCTTTAAGTGGCCCGATGATTCGGGGAAGGCGAGGATATTCCCTAAAGGTCGTTCAGTGAGGACGAGAATCGTGTGTGCTTGGAAATAGTGTCGTAGTTTCCTGGAGGCGACGACAAGCGCAGGACTATTTTTTCAGTGGCCAGGTATTTGGTTTCTTCGTCCTTGAAAACATGGCTCACGTAGTAGACCGGTCTCTGTGTGCCTTCGAATTCTCTTACGAGCACTGAGCTGACGGCTTGGTCGGAGACGGCTAGATATAGTAACAGCTCGTCGCCTTCGACCGGTCGGGTGAGAAGTGGTGGGGTCGCCAGGTGTGCCTTGAGTTGTTCGAAAGCGTTTTGGCATTCCTCGGACCATTCGAACCTGGGATTTTCCTTAGGGCTCTGAAGAAAGGGAGACACTTTTCTTCGGATATGGATATAAAGCGACTCAACGCAGCCACCCTCCCGGTGAGTCGCATGATATCGACATTGCTCTTCGGTCTTCGCCATGTTGATGATGGCGCTGATTTTCTCTGGGTTTGCCTCGATTCTATGGTTGGTAACCATGAATCCAAGGAATTTCCCGCTTATGACGTCGAACTCACATTTAGCTGGATTCAGCTTCATCTTGTATTTCCGCAGGACGTCGAATGTTTCGCTGAGGTCTGTAGTGTGTCCGGCTGATGAAGCGGATTTCATGAGCATGTCGTTGACGTAGACTTCCATATTTTTCCTAATTTGTGGTTTGAACAGTTTGTTGACCAGTCGTTGGTACGTGGCTCCAGCGTTCTTGAGTATGAAGGGCATTGCCCTATAGCAGTATACTCCCCGATCCGTGGTGAAGGCGGTCAGCTCTTCGTCGGCCTGGTTCATCCGGATCTGATTATAACCAGAGAAAGCGTCCATGAAGCTTAGTAATTCGTGACCGACCGAGCTGTCTACTAGCTGATCTATCCGAGGAAGCGGGTAGTTTTCTTTGGGGAAAGCCTTGTTCAGGTCAGTGAAATCGATTCACATGCACCATTTCCCGTTCGCTTTCATGACCATGACCACATTCGCCAGCCAATCCGAGTAGTCCAGGTTCCTGATCAAGTCGGCTGCGAGCAGTCGGTCTACTTCCTCCTTTATGGCCTTTTGTTTCATTGGTGCGAAACTTCTTTTCTTTTGTCGGACTGTCTTGGCTTTTGGGTTGACCGCGAGCTTGCAAGAGATCACCTCGGGGTCGATCCCGGGCTTGTCTGCTGGTGTCTAAGCGAACACATCCGAGTTGTTCCGGAGGAACCGGATCAGGTCTTCACGAACGCCTCCTGTCAAGAGAGAGCCGATCTGGACAGTCCGGCCGTCAACTCCTTTTATGAGGGGAACTTCCGCTAATGCTTCCACCGGGACGCCTCGAATTTCCTTTCGGTCGTCGCGTGTGTCCAGGGACCCCTAAGGATCGTGCGTGTCTCCAAAATCGTCGCCCTGCTCCCCGACTGGAGATGTTGAGGCGAGACAGATCCTGGCAGTTTGCTGGTCTCCATAGGCCTGGCCTATCCCCCCGTTATCTAAAAGGAACTTAAGCGTGAGCTGGTAGGTTGAGATTTGAGCTCGAAGGGCGTTTAGGATGGGGCATCCCAAGAGGATGTTATAGGACGACGCGATCTTGGCAACGAGAAAGTTCACTGATATGGTTCGCGTTTCGCCTGCTTCCATAATGTTGAGGAGGAGGGTGACCGATCCTTCGGCCAGGATGGAATGGTTGGTGAACCCGGAGAGGACGTGGGAGGTCGGTTGGAGATCAGATGGATCTAATCCCATACATTGGAAACAGCCGTAGAAAAGGATATCCGCTGAGCTCCCCGAGTCGACTAATATTCTCCGGACCTTGTAACGGTGAACTCGGTGAAGGTGAAGGTGATCAGGTCATCCTTCCTACACTTCTTGTAGGGCGGATCACTTATGGCCATGACTGGTAGGAGGCAGAGGTCCCCCTCACTGTCCGGAGCTAGACCCATCGAAATGACCATGATCTTCCCGATTGTTAACTCCCCGGGAAGGGTTGGTCCTTTTGCTCCTGCTCCGCCTACCGTTTGTCTCGTAGGTATTTCGCCATGTGACTAGAGCGGATCAGTTCCTCAATATAGCCACGAAGTTGTTTGCAACTCTCGGTCGAGTGCCCCTGCGACCTATGGTAGCCGCAGTATGGGCCGCGGAGTCGCTTTCCCGTCCTCTGGGTAGCCGACAGGAGCTTTAAAAACCTCCTGCCCTTAGCCTCCTCTAGCAGCTAGGTCTGGGAGACGTTCAGAGGAGTGTACTCATGGAACCTCGAGGAATAGGGTTTTGGACGGTCGGCTTTCTTTTTCTCCTCTCTGTCCCGTCTTTTTCGGTCTTCTTGGTCCCCAGGGTAGGTTGGCGTTCACCTCTGACTCGAGTTGGATTTCTCGCTCGGTCCATACTTTTACTTCGACCATGGTCTTAGGTTGCGATAATGCAAAAGAGCAAAGCCACTCTTTATGCCTAAGACCCGACCTCAGGATGGTGATAACCGTTTCGTCGCGGTGCTCGAGAACCTCTAGGAGGGCTTTGTAGAAGCGGGTGATGTACCCCTTGAAGGATTCCCTGTCTCCACTCTTGATGGTGAACAAGTAGTCGATCGTCTTTTTATGTCGGTTACTGATGAAATGACTGAGGAATTGGGTCGCCAGCTCGTCAAAGGTCGAGATCGAGTCCGACGCGAGACGTCGGAACCAATCCCGGCCTTTACGGATGAGGGTGGTGGGGAAAGCTCGGTATTGAGCTGCATTTGAGTTGTCTTAGAAACTCATGCCCGCCGTGAACGTGTCCAAGTGGTCCTTCGGGTCGGACTTCCAATCGAAGAGGGCCATTCTGGGCGGTTTGTTCCTGAACGAGACACACTCAACTAGTAGTTGTTCTGTAAAGGGCCTCGTGAGCGAATCAGCGGAGTACTTCGCCCCTTCGCCGGCCGTACGGTCATCATGTCGTATGTCTTCGATTTTCTTTTCGAGGGTCTCGATTCGTTGTTGGTACCCTGAGGATTCTTCATAGTCGGAGCGCCTACTATCTCTGCTCCAGTCTTGCTCGATGGAGCGGTTTCGGCTTCGCTCTATCACATTCCTTAAATCATTGGGGTGGACCCTTCGTGGATAGTCCTGACGTTCGCCGTATGCGTGGCCTCAACGGAAATAGCGGCATGGGTCTTGCCTGGAACCAGGCAATCTGACCAACACCTCTTCAGGGGGCGAGAAAACATGGCGGGCGTTGAAGTGATAGCCTGGCCTCCCCTGAGATCAGGGTGTCGAGCTGTTCGGCGCCCAACGGGTCATGGAATTATTTCCCGCATGCAGGTCATAACTGCCGGAATCGGCACGCCGGTGTTCGGTAATATCAAGATGAACGCGAGTGAGGTCGAGACCCTGAGCATGCACTTCCGTCTACCTGCGTACGTCATCATTCCGGGGAGGGAAAACTGCGGTTTGTCGGGTATGGCCGACCGCTTGAACGCGGGTGAGCGCATCCACCATTGCCGTGGGCCTATCGATCCGAGCGGACAAGGCGTTGATGACATTAGGAGGGGGAGTTGGACCGCTCCCGCCTCCTTTATGGAGGACGGGGCGGCTCGTGCTGGGGTCATCGCGATTGTCACTTGCCATTGAATCGAATGCGGAAGATCAACTTTTTGGGTGGAGGAGCATCTCGCTTCCCACGGACGGTGCCAAGCCTTGTGGTCATGGGTTCGAGCCATACAGTGGGCGCCAACTGATGGAGGTCAGAATCTCCCTCAGTAGTTGTCCTCCGTCTATCTTACTGTAAGCGGTTCTGAACGGTTGAGATTTTGTGTGAGGGTTGAATGTGTGGATCTCAGATGGTTATCGTTAACGTCGAGCTACCTACAAGGGATGTCCTGGGGTGGGTTACCACCGTAGGACCCTTCGACGATCAAGTAAATACCGGGGAATAATGGCGAGGTAGCGGCGTATTGGAATGAGTTTCTCCCTTACTTGGTGTTAGTTATATGTATGCCCTAGAGGCCATTACTGTACATTGGATGTATATTGTAGTGGATGCTGGGACATATATAGGTAGGACTTTCTTGCTCGACATGATAGTACGCTATCTGGTTGCTCTTTATCTTAACATGTATACTTTCTGTCTCTCTGTTACATATTGATAAAGCCCTTAGGATGTGTACTCGACTTCCAGGACTATGACGTAGACCATACTAATGGGGCCTGGATAGTCCATGAGTACATCCTTCAATATTCCTAGTCGTGGGAATATCGAGACGGGGCATCGATATTCCAGAGTAGACTAGCATATATCTTCTCGACCCATGTGAGGGGCGATGGATGATCCCATATCCATTGGTGTTTGACATCGGAGATGGTATGCGGGTGCTCAGTGGAGACTGGGTACACTGAACGGACTCGCCGAGAACTCCCAGATGGTATTATACCTCACGTCAGATGGCAGTTCTCTGGTGACACTGGTACAGCTTAGTCTGTTGACCCAAGATCGTCATAGAGTCTTATGTGTCTCCTACTGTGCTTTGATTTCCACCCTACCACGGCTCTACTGAGTCGTGCAAACAGATGGTTTTTGGGTACAGTCCCAATTCACATGGAGGCAATGAGCGATAGGAGGGGATTCGTCTCTCCCGGTATTGGCGGTTGATGTTGCGCTATGCACGACTGGCCATAACAGGAAATTCCTAGCCATGGTTGCAGTGATATACTGGTAAGAGTTATCAGTAGTTTCACGATTGTTATGGACCTCACGTCGGCATGACTTATCGAGCTATTGGGGTCTGACGTTTACCACCCCTAAGCGAGATATGCGACATATCAGACGAACAGACCGGACTGCACGGTAAGTGTTACTGGTTGGATTCACAGGAGTGTGAGCGGGCTTGCTCGTCGATCTTCTGATCACTCAATACCCAGGTGGCCGTTACGTTTAGCAGACCGCTTGCGGCTTGTGGGTGTTTGATATGATCATCACCTGCTGCCGGCGTATTGACGAGTCTTTAGAGTCCTACACAGAGGTTTCCTGGCTCAAGTGAAACGAAATAGGAGCGCATATGAGATATGTGCGGGACCGAGAATGATGCGTGTATGTGATACCGTATTCTATTCTCGCGATGATTGTATCGATTGGTTGTATGCGATATAACCTAGTTATCGAATCGAGGATTGATTCGATAAGCCGATACATTGGATATTAGTCGGTCATATGCGATATGACCGGATCGTTAAATCAAGTGTTGATTTAATGATTTAATATATAATTATATATTTGATATATTAATTTACATTAACTAGTATTTGTTCACTTAAAAAGGATTTTCTCACTTGATGTGCACATTGTATATTTGATAAATTTTTGTGCACTTGTTTGTATCATGTTTGATGATACATGCAAACTTGGGTGTGTATGATTAAACCATGGTTATGTTAATGATTAGAGTTTTGATTTACTTATTCATTTATTTATTTTCTTTAATTCATTTTGGCAAGAATAAAATGGTGGCTAACTTTGTTTCTTTCATGAAACTTCATGAAGCTTTGAAGCCTTAACCATTTTGTCTCTTAGCCTTAACCTAACCATTAAACCTAACCCTAGTTTATTCTCTACACTTAACCATGGTTGCTATATGATAAGAATCAACTTATTTTCTATTTTGAATAATACTTATCATATTCTTTTCTTCTTCTTCTCCTTCTTCAAGATGAAGAAAAGCTTGCTACCATCAATGGTGAAATGAGAAAAAGAGTGAGAAATCCAATTCTAAAGTGAACACACTTCCTATTTCTTCATCCTCTACCACTTGCCAAGTAGTATAGGGTGTTTTCTTCACAAGTTTCATGACTTGGTGAAGTTGGAGCTTGATCTTGAGTTGCCTTGACGTAGATCATCTTCGGCATCGAAGTCGACGACCTAGCCCGATCATTTCTCCGACGAAACCTTCGCCAGAGTCCGGATTCCGATAGGTACAGCGGAGGGACGTCATCACGGAGCCTAGGAAGTGGAGGACCGGATCTACAAAGGTTGTAGTCACTTTCCTTTAGCAATAAAGTTGTTTACTTGCTTGCATCGCCTTATCATCTAGTTAACGATCCGTATTAGGGTTTGTAGGCACATGGAAAACTTTGAATTGGGCATGTTTGATCACTTGTAGAACCTCATGGGTGTGCCTAGGAACCCTACAGTGGTATCAGAGCCTAGCTAGAGCCTTAGGCGATGCGTAGACGGAGTTAGAAGTCCGATCGAACCTTAACCCTAATCTCAAATTGCTCTCTGTACATTTTTTGAAATCGGGGATTTTTTCGAATTAAAAATATGCAGAAAAATAAGCAAGGTCTTATATGAATTACTGTGAAAAACGAGGACCTAATTCAATTAAACCTCCGCGGAACCGCGGCACGAGCCTGGCATGTGCGGCGGTTCCGCGGCCGTACGGTCTACTCTTGCATTGAATTTTGCACAGTAATTCCTATATTGTAGTGGTGGTTTTCCTGGGAATTTTTAATCTTAACTCAAGAGTTGAGATTTCTGGGTTGTATTGGGAGTTCGGAGATTCGATCGGACTGTCTAATTTTGTCTGTGTTTTTTCCGGGTATTTTTAGAGCATGTTAAAAAGTTCGACCGGATATAAATACCCACTTTTTCCACTGCCAGGAAATTTCCAATTGTTGGATTTTTCCGTAGTTTAACGACGTTCTAAGTAGTGCAAGTAAGGCGATGGTCCCTCTAGAAGACAACAAACCTTAACTCGATTATGTGACCTTCTTGAACTGCCATTTGAACCTTAGGGTTTGGGGCAGTACGGCGTGCCACATGTGAGGCGTTGGCTTGACCCTTCTACGGCTGGACCGTTGGTACTGAGGTACGAAGTGAATGTTTTTAAACTTATTTCATGTGTTGAGCTGTTTCGGGAAAACTTGGGTGTTCGATTGTTCGATCGGAAAGTTTAACATTTTCTATTTACCCGGAATGTGATACAACATTTGGAATTCACAAGTAGTTATGAGATAACTGAATGAATGTTATAAACATAGCAGTTTAGTCTCACTTGATCGGTTGCCACGGAATTTTGATGCGATCAAAAGTCCGTCGCAATCACGTAGCGTACGCGGATACTCGCCGGTAAACTTAATAGATAGCCATGCCCCATAGCCCCGACCAAGTGACTGTAGGAGAACCCCGTCGCCGAAAGCATCTGTTCGGGTGCTCGCGGCAGCGGTGTTCTGCCTTAGTGCACTTTGTCGACGGTATCGGGGGTGCAGCCGTCTACTAAAGTTTGCGACGAGCATTCGATCAGTTTTTCGGGAATCTTGTTGAATTGCCCGACTTGATATTGAAAAGTGTTTTCGATAATGAGACTAAAATGCGGGTTTTATAATTGTTAGGCATGTGATGTCTAAGGAATTCATTGGTTTAGGCAGGCGATGTCTAAAGAGGTTGCGGATTCCAACTGTTGTAGTTTTACACTTTCTTTTCTGTGACCGTAAGTGTAATATGTGATATCGCCGGTTTCGTTGCTATATGTCAACGACAATTGGGATGCGCATATTTACTTACATTGATGACATATGATGTTATGTGTTGCTGGATATGTTATATTGGATCGTCGTGTTTGAATAGCCGGGGTTTTTTATGTGAGATGAGTGTTTTTCCTTTTTCATTCATGTAAAAACTTGTATGTAATATTATTTTATTGGGGCACTTCCAGGTTGCGGAAGATGTCACCCTTTGTATATTATTTACTTTTCCGCATTAGGATAGACCCAAGGAGGGGAGCATAAGTAACCGGGTTCTAGGGTCCAGTGGGAGACCATCTCGAGGAGTCGAGTTCGGGTCTCCTAACCCTAGAATTGGTAGGGTTGCTTGCCGCTCTCGTAGGGGTCTAGGGGTGTGGGATTGGCTATTCATCACGACCGTGGAATCCGTGTTTTATACTGGCTCGTATTAAAAACACGGACGTCCTAGTATATCCAATATTTCATATGATAATTTTCTGCTGCGTTATTTGTGATGTGATCATGTGATTTGTTCAGATAGATATTATATATAGTATATGTGATATATTATATAGACGTTGCTTATGTTTTACACCCGGGCTAGCCCTGCCTCGTTCTGGTGTTAGTTACCTAACCTAACGGTGCAGACGGGACATCGAGGCGAATGCGGATGGCATAAGCGTACGTTATATTTATCTGTGATGTTTAGGTGGACTTAAATGATGGGATATTCATTAATGAGATTAATGAAATAAAATAAACCTAATTGATGTTGTGGAATCGAATTTCAAAATAAAAACAGGTAGCTACAGTTCTTGCTTTGCATCGCGGTGTTCATTATAGAACATCCTGCACCTTATTCGATGAGGAAAGGACCGAGATCCCTTCACCGGGAGTGACTCCTTTAGCAATAACTGGTAGATGCTACACACTCGGTTTTTCTTTTGATTGCTTCTATAGTTTCTGCTTTGCACAGTGATATATATGATATATCCCGCACCTCATTCGACGAGGAAAGAGCCGACGATCCCTTCACCGGGAGTGACCCCTTTAGCAAAACTAGAAAAGCCTCAAAAACATTCCATTTAAAAACCATTTGATTCCGCAACGAGATCAAGTTCAAAGCATTAAAGGTTTTCATAAAAACCATTCGCAACCCTCCGTCATTTTAGGAAGTAGAGTACTTAGTATTCGTGCTGTGTTTGTTGACCATAGTCAAGGCACAGTGTACGGTAGCTAAGTGATGTCTTCCTACACCGCATATGATGCGATTAGTAAGGACAGTCGCGTGACTTTGTTGACCTTAGTTAAGGGTCATGTGGGTAGGTCTAATTAATCACGAAATGACGGGTAGAACTTGACTAGTGCTTATGATTTGTTGACCATAGTTAAGGTCATAAGTGCTAGGGGTAAAAATCTTTATCGGGAGTTTCAAGTGTTGAAATTTGCAATGAGATTGCATACCTTCTATGTGATAGTTGGATCCCGATACCCACTGCGAGTAATTGTTACTCCTGGGAGAGTTTTGCACTTTGCAATTAGCCGATCAAGTAGGTGTCTAGAAAGGTGTCAACGGGGTTACGCCTCTGGGAAAACGAGGTTTACTTTAATTAGGTCCGTGCGAAAGCACGGGGAACCTCCCTCAAAGTACCGACACTGACCTGGCTGAAAGATTGGAGAACTTGTAGAGTGTAATTAATCCCGGCTAGTCTTTCCTTTTAGGGTTTGAAGGAGGATTTGATAAAAAAACAGTGTGAGCCATCCTGATTAGATAAAATAAATAACCAGTCTAATCTTGTAAGAGCGCACGCAGAGTGTTTTCTTTTCTCTCTCTCCAGGTAGCGACCATATCACGCCTTAATCAAGATAATAATATGGATGTATTGACCGAACCCGCTTGTTATACTGAGCTGGGGAACGTTGGTCCCGCTCCAACTTATAATTGTTATAAGACAGAGCAGAAAATAGGGGAATACCAGGATTCTCATGCCGCCCAAACGAAGAAAGTGTATGATGATGCATCTCTTTCGGGTGTGTTCATTACAAAGAACTGTTTCTCAATGTCCTCTGCATCCTAGGTATTAGATACCGGATCAGGATCCCAGATATATAATCTGTTACATAGGGCTACAGAAAGGTAGAAAACTGAGAACGGGTGACAAGTTTCATGAGGCAGAAAACGGGACAAGTGTTGCAGCCAAGTCTGTTGGTCACTGTCACCCTGTATTACCTATACATTAATTCTGAACAAATGCTATTAGATACCGAACCTGATATATAAAATCATATCAGTCTCTTTATTAGTAAAGAAACGATAAAATTTTGTATTGTTGGATAATGTTTTGAACATTTCCTATATCAAAAGTTGATCGGTTCAGGCACGTTATCTAAAAGCATTGATGTTCTAAATCAAACTACAGTTCCTAGTATACAGAACACACACAAGAGGAAGAGTTCAGAAATGAACGAATCCTTCTTGAGGCATTGTAGACTAGGTCATGTCAATGCGACCCGACTGGCTGAAGTTGCATTATAGATGCATATTTAAATCAGTTTGAATTTACATCTTATGAAACTTGCCAGCCATGTCACAAAGATTAGATGACCATAGCTATGTCTATTGGAAACAGAGAAAGAGTTAGTAAACTCTTGGGACTGATACATGATGATGTATGTAAGATCCCCTGTCTACACATGCCAAGACTGGTTCTTTGTATTTCATTACATTCTCTGATAATCTCTCAAGATTCAGACATATGTTCCTGTTGAAACACAAGTCCGAACCTTTTGAGATATTCACAGAATATAAGTTAGAAATAGAGAACCAAAAACTGGGTATAAGTATTATGTCCTATGATAAGATCAGGGAGGAGAATACTTGTGCATAGAATTCCTGGATTATTCTAAAGGAGAATGAGATTCTCTCTCGGTATTACTCCTCTGATTATACCACAGCACAACGATGAATCAGGGTGGAGCAATTGCACCCTATATGATATGGTGTGCTCTATGTGTTAGTTGTATGTATGCCCTAGAGGCCAGTATTGTACAGATGATGTATATTATATTGGATGCTTGGACATATATAGAGATGACTTTCTTGCTCGATATGATAGTATGCTATCTGGTTACTCTTTATCTTAACATGTACACGTGTCTCTTTAAACTGTCTTATAGTTACATGTTGGTAAAGCCCTTAGGATGTGTACTTGACTACCTGGACTATGATGCAGATCATACTAGTGGGGACATGGTAGTCCATAAGTACATCCTTCAAGGTCCCTAGTCGTGGGTGTATCGAGACGGGGCATCGATATACCAGTGTAGACTAGCGTATACGCTTCTCGACCCATGAGATGGGCGATGGATGATCCCATATCTATTGGTGTTTGACATCAGAGATGGTGTACGGGTGCTCAGTGGAGACTGGGTACACTGGACGGACTCGCCGAGAACTCCAAGATGGTATTATACCTCACGTCAGATGGCAGTTCTCAGGTGACACTTGTACAGGTTAGTCTGTAGACCCGAGATCGTCATAGAGTCTTGTGTGATTCCCACTGTGCTTTGATCTCCACCTTACCACGTCCATGAGGGCGTGCAAAACGGTGGTCTTTGGGTACAGTCCCGAGTCACATGGAGGCAATGAGCGATAGGAGGGATTTCGTCTCTCCCGGTATTGGGGGTTGATGTTGCGCTGTGCTCGATTGGCCGTAACAGGGAAGTCCCTGGCCAGGGCTGATCAGAGATTTGCTGGTAAGTGTTACCAGTAGTTTCTCGACCCGTTATGAGCCTCACATCGGCACGAATTATCGGTTATTGGGGTCTGACGTTTACCACCCCTAGACTTGATATGCGACGTATCAGACGAACAGACCGGACTGTACGGTAAGTGTTACTGGTTGGATTCACAGGAGTGTGAGCGGGCTAGCTCGTCGTTCTTCTGAACGCTCAATACCCGGATGGCCGTTACGTTTAGCAGACCGCTTGCGGCTTGTGGGTGCTTGATATGATCATCATCTGCTACCGGCGTATTGACGAGTCTTTAGAGTCCTACACAGAGGTTTCTTGGCTCAAGCGAAACGAAATAGGAGCGCATATGAGATATGTGCGGGACCTAGAATAATGCGTGTATGTGATACCGTATTTCATTCTCGCGATAAATGTTTCGATTGGTTATATTCGATATGACCTAGTTATCGAATCATTGATTCGATAAATCGATACATTAGATACTAGTCGGTTATATGTGATATAACCGGATCGTTAAATCAAGTGTTGATTTAATGATTTAATGTATAATTATATATTTGATATATAATTTTGCATTAGCTAGTATTGGTTCACTTTATATGGATTTTCTCACTTGATGTGCAAGAAGTACATGTGATATACTTTTGTGCACACATTTGTATCATGATTGATGATACTTGATCATTTAGTTAAGTGCAAAGAACTAAACCATGGTTAAGTGTTGATTAGGGTTTTGCATTTTCATTTATTTATTTATTTATTTATTTGAAAAGGATTAAGATGAGAATGGTGGCCTTTTTTGTTTTAAGTTGAAGCTTCATGAAGCTTTGACTTTTGTAACCATTCTTGTCATCATGCTTAACCCTAACCCATCCAAGTGACCATGGTTTATTCTCTACACTTAACCTAGGTTAGAACATGATAAGTATTTGATTTTATTATTCTTTTTCACAATACTTATCATATTCTATTTGCTTCTTCATCTTCATCTTCATCTTCAAGAGAAAAGCTTGATGCCATCAATGGCAACTTGAGCAAAAGTGAGTGAAATCCAATTCTAAAGTGAACCCACCTCCTATTTCTTCACCCTTTACCTCTTGCCAAGTTGTTTTGGGTGTTTTCTTCACAAGTTTCACAACTTGGTGAAGTTGGAGCTTGAACTTGTGCAACCTCGACGTAGATCATCTTCGGCACGAAGCCGACGACATTGCCCGCTCGTTTTCCCGATGAAGCCGACGAATGAGTCTAGGATTTGAAAAGGACGGCGAGAGGACGACTACGTGGAGCTAAGGAAGTGGATATCCGGATCTACAAAGGTTGTAACTTCCGAACTTTAGTTAAGTTGTTAACTTGAATCGTTTTTCGCCTAGAATTCTAGTCTAAGATCCGTATTAGGGTTTCTCGGCACCCATAAATTTTTATATTGGCATGGTTGATGCCTTGTGAGACCTCTATAGTGTGTCTAGGAACCTTTCACTGGTATCAGAGCCAAGCTAGAGCCTTAGACGAAGTCCAGACGACGTTTGAAGTCCGAACGAACCCGAAACCCTAAAACCCAAGTGCTCTCTGGACTTTTTCTAAAATCTGGGATTTTTCAATATTAAAAATGCTTAAAAAATTCAGCAGGGAATTCTATGAATTACGGTGCAATTTTTATTCAATGAACAGTAAAAAGCGCGGCGGAACCGCGGTCTAAGCCAGATTAGGCGGCGGTTCCGCGGCGGCTTGATGACGTCATCCCTATCTTTTTGCACAGTAATTCTTATTTAACAGTGCTGAGTTCTCTGGGTGTTTTTAATATTTTTTCAAGAGTTGAATTTTCTGGGGTGTTTTAGAGCTTCGAAGTTTCGATCGGATTATCAAATTTCGTCTTTGTGTATTTCCGGATAATTTTTAGAATATGTTAAAAAGTTCGACCGGATATAAATACCCAATTTTTCCCCTTTCGGGAAATTTCCAAGTGCTGGATTTTTCCGTAGTTTAACGACGTTCTAAGTAGTGCAAGTAACGCGATGGACCCTCTAGAAGACAACAAACCTTAACTTGATTATGTGACCGTCTTGAACTGCCCTTTGAACCTTCGGGTTTGGGGCAGTACGGCGTGCCACATGTGAGGCGTTGGCTTGACCCTTCTACGGCTGGACCGTTGGTACTGAGGCACGAACTGAATGTTGTTAAACTTATTTCATGTGTTGAGCTATATCGGGAAAACTTGGGTATTCGACTGTTCGATCGGAAAGTTTAACATTTTCTGTTTATCTGGAATGTGATACAATAATTGGAATTCACAAACAGTTATGAGATAACTGAATGAATGTTATAAATCTAGCAGTTTAGTTTCACTTTATATTGAAAAGAGTTTTCGATAATGAGACTAAAATGCGGGGTTTATAACTGTTAGGCATGTGATGTCTAAGTATTTCATTTGATTAGGCATGCGATGTCTAAAGAAGTTGCGGATTCCAATTGTTGTAGTTTTACACTTTCTTTTCTGTGACCGTAAGTGTAATATGTGATATCGCCGGTTTCGTTGCTATATGTCAACGACAATTGGGATGGACATATTTACTTACGTTGATGACATGTGATGTTATGTGTTGCTGGATATGTTATATTGGATCGTCGTGTTTGAATAGCCGGGGGTTTTTATGTGAGTTGAGTGTTTTTCATTTTCATTCATGTAAAAACTTGTATGTAATATTCTTTTATTTGGGGCACTTCCAGGTAGCGGAAGATGTCACCTCTTGTATATTATTTACTTTTCCGCATTAGGATAGACCCAAGGAGGGGAGCACAAGTAACCGGGTTCTAGGGTCCAGTGGGAGACCAACTCGAGGAGTCGAGTCCGGGTCTCCTAACCCTAGAATTGGCAGGGTTGCTTGCCGCTCTCGTAGGGGTCTAGGGGTGTGGGATTGGCTATTCATCACGACCGTGGAATCCGTGTTTTATACTGGCTCGTATTGAAAACACGGACGTCCTAGTATATCCAATATTTCATATGTATCTTCTGCTGCGATATCTGTGATGTGATCATGTGATGTTCTGTGATGGATATAGTATATAGTATATATGATATATTATATAGACGTCACTTATGTTTTACACCCGCGCTAGCCCTGCCCTGCTCTGTCGTTAGTTACCTAACCTAACGGTGCACGAGGGGACATCGAGGCGAATGCAGATGGCATAAGTGTACGTCGTATTTATCTGTGATGTTTAGGTATTTAAATGATGGGACTTCATTAATGTGATTAATGAATGGAAAGAAACCTAAGATGTTGTAGAATCAAATTTTAAACAAAACAGGTAGCTACAGTTCTTGCTTTGCACAGCGGTATATGTGATATATCCTGCACCTTATTCGATGAGAAAAGGACCGAGATCCCTTCACCGGGAGTGACTCCTTTAGCAATAACTGGCAGATGCTACACACTCGGTTTGCTTTTGACTGCTTTTGGGTTTTTGCTTGGCACAGCGATATATATGATATATCCCGCACCTCATTCGACGAGGAAAGGACCGAGATCCCTTCACCGGGAGTGACTCCTTTAGCAAAACAAGAAAAGCCTCAAAATCACTCCATTTAAAAACTTCATTTGATTCTACAACGATATCAAGTTCATTACGCTCATGGTTTTCAGGAAAACCTGGCGTAGCCCTCCGTCATTTCAGATGAGTAGTAGTTAGTATTCGTGCTACGTTTGTTGGCCTGCGTCAAGGCGTAGTGTGCGGTAGCTAACTAGTATTTATCTGCTTATGCATATGATGCAGATTGGATTAGGGTAGTCGTGCGACTTTGTTGGCCTGCGTCAAGGGTCGTACGGGTGGGTTTTAATTCGATCAGGAAATGACGGGTTGAACTTGACTAGCGCACTATGGTTTGTTGGCCTGCGTCAAGGTCATAGCACGCTAGGGGAAAAATATTATCGGGAATTTCAAGTGTTGAAATTTGCAATGAGATTGCATACCTTCTATGAGATAGTTGGATCCCGATACCCACTGCGAGTAAGAGTTACTCCTGGGAGAGTTTTACACATTGCAATTAGCTGATCAAGTAGGTGTCTAGAAAGGTGTCAACGAGGTTACGCCTCTGGGAAAACGAGGTTTACATTAATTAGGTTCGTGCGAAAGCACGGGGGTGTTAGTTATATGTATGCCCTAGAGGCCATTACTATACATAGGATGTATATTGTAGTGGATGCTGGGACATATATAGGGAGGACTTTCTTGCTCGACATGATAGTATGCTATCTGGTTGCTCTTTACCTTAACGTGTATACTGATTGTCTCTCTGTTACATGTTGGTAAAGCCCTTAGGATGTGTTCTTGACTACCTGGACTATGATGCGGATCATACTAGTGGGGACATGGTAGTCCATAAGTACATCCTTCAAAGTCCCTAGTCGTGGGTGTATCGAGACGGGGCATCGATATACCAGAGTAGACTAGCGTATACCTTCTCGACCCATACAGATGGGCGATGGATGATCCCATATCCATTGGTGTTTGACATCAGAGATGATATACGGGTGCTCAGTGGAGACTGGGTACACTGGACGGACTCGCCGAGAACTCCCAGATGGTATTATACCTTACGTCAGATGGCAGTTCTCTGGTGACACTGGTACAGAGTAGTCTGTTGACCCGAGATCTTCATAGAGTCTTATGTGGTTCCCACTGTGCTTTGATTTCCATCTTACCACGTCCAAGAGGGCGTGCAAAACGGTGGTTTTTGGGTACAGTCCCGAGTCACATTGAGGCAATGAGCGATAGGAGGGGATTCGTCTCTCCCGGTATAGGGAGTTGATGTTGCGCTGTGTTCGATTGGCTATAACAGGAAATCCCTGGCCAGGGTTGTTGAGATTTACTGGTAAGTGTTACCAGTAGTTTCTCGAAATGTTATAGACCTCATATCGACACGACTTATCGAGCTATTGGGGTCTGACGTTTACCACCCCTAGGCGAGATATGCGACATATCAGACGATCAGACCGGACTGTACGGTAGTGTTACTGGTTGGATTCACTGGAGTGTGAGCGGGCTTGCTCGTCGATCTTCAGATCGCTCAATACCCGGGTGGCCGTTACGTTTAGCAGACCGCTTGCGGCTTGTGGGTGTTTGATATGATCATCACCTGCTGCCGGCGTATTGACGAGTCTTCAGAGTCCTACACAGAGGTTTCCTGGCTCAAGCGAAATGAAATAGGAGTGCATATGAGATATGTGCGGGACCGAGAATAATTCGTGTATATGATACCGTATTTTATTCTCGGGATGAATGTATCGATTGGTTGTATGCGATATAACCTAGTTATCGATTCAAGCGTTGATTCGATAAGCCGATACATTGATATTAGTCGGTTATATGCGATATGACCAGATCGTTAAATCAAGTGTTGATTTAATGATTTAATGCATAATTATATATTTGATATATTACTTTGCATTAACTAGTAATGGTTCACTTTAAATGGATTTTCTCACTTGATTTGTGCACATTGTATATGTGATATATTTTTGTGCACTTGATTGTATCATGTTTGATGATATATGTTAACTTGGATTTGTGTGAAGATTAAACCATGGTTGTGAGAGTGGTTAGGGTTTTGTTTATTCTCTTATTATCTATTTATATATTCATTTTGGATAGTTTTAAGGATGGTGGCTTGTTTTGTTTTATGTGTTGAAGCTTCTTGAAGCTTTGATCAAGTCAACCATTCTTATCTCATCCTTAACCCTAACCATTCCCACTAACCCTAGTTTAGTCTCTACACATAACCATGGTTGGATTATGATAAGTTTTGATTTTCTTTTTTATTTGAAATAACTTATCATAAGACTCATCATCTTCTTGCTTTCTTCTTCTTCTTCACTTCATGAAGAAAGCTTCACTTCATCAATGGTGATTGATGAATTAGAGTGAGAAATCCAATTCTAAAGTCTACCCACTTCCTATTTCTTCATCCTCTACCTCTTGCCAAGTAGTAGAGTGTGTTTCCTTCACAAGTTTCATGGCTTGGTGAAGGTGGAGCTTGATCTAGCGATGCTTCGACGTAGATCATCTTCGGCATGGACATCGACGACCTAGCTCGCCTATTCTCCGATGAAGCCGATGCTAGAGCCCGGGAATTGTTTTGGACAGCGAGAGGACTTCATTGCGGAGCTATGGAGGTGGAGCACCGGATCTACAAAGGTTGTATTTCCGTTTCCTTTTAGTTAAGATGTTAACTAGTTTACATTTTCGCCTAGAAATCTAGCCAACGATCCGTTCTAGGGTTTCTCGGCACCGTTTAAATTTGAAATTGGCATGGTTGATGCCTTGTGAGACCTCATTAGGGTGCCTAGGAACCCTACAGTGGTATCAGAGCCTAGCTAGAGCCTTAGGCGAAGTCTAGACGCAATTTGAAGTCCGAACGAACCCGAAACCCAATTCCAAACATGCTCTCTGTCCTTTTTCTAAAATCTGGGATTTTTCAACATTAAAAATATGCAGAAAAATCAGCAGGCGATTTTAAGAGTTACTGTGAAGTTCGAGTGTCTAACTCCATCAACCTGCCGCGGTTCCGCGGCACGAGCATGGCTCGTGCGGCGGTTCCGCGGCCGTACGGCCTCATTGTTCAGTGAATCTTACACAGTAACTCCTAATTGATAGTGCTGGATTTTCTGGGAATTTTTAATATTTATTCCAGAGTTTTATTTTCTCGGTTGTTTTGGGGATTCAGTGTTTCGATCGGAGTATCAGATTTTGTCTATGTGGCTTTCCGGATAATTTTTAGAATATGTTAAAAAGTTCGACCGGATATAAATACCCAATTTTTCCCCTGTCGGGAAATTTCCAAGTGTTGGATTTTTCCGAAGTTTAACGACGTTCTAAGTAGTGCAAGTAACGCGATGGTCCCTCTAGAAGACAACAAACCTTAACTCGATTATGTGACCGTCTTGAACTGCCCTTTGAACCTTCGGGTTTGGGGCAGTACGGCGTGCCACATGTGAAGCGTTGGCTTGACCCTTCTACGGCTGGACCGTTGGTACTGAGGCACGAACTGAATGTTGTTAGACTTATTTCATGTGTTGATCTATATCGGGAAAACTTGGGTGTTCGATTGTTCGATCGGAAAGTTTAACATTTTCTAATTATCTGGAATGGGATACAATAATTGGAATTCACAATAAGTTATGAAATAACTGAATGAATGTTATAAACATAGCAGTTTAGTCTCACTTGATCGGTTGCTACGGAATTTTGATGCGATCAAAAGTCCGTCGCAATCACGTAGCGTACGCGGATATTCGCCGGTAAACTTAATAGACAGCCTCACTCCATAGCCCCGACCAAGTGACTGTAGGAGAACCCCGTCGCCGAAAGCATCCGTCCGGGTGCTCGCGGTAGCGGTGTTCCGCCTTGGTGCACTTCGTCGACGGTATCGGGGGTGCAGCCGTCTACTGAAGTTTGCGATGAGCATTCGATCAGGATGTCGGGAATCTTGTTGAATTACCCGACTTAATATTGAAAAGTGTTTTCAATGATGAGACTAAAATGCGGGGTTTATAATTGTTAGGCATGCGATGTCTAAGTAATTCATTTGGTCAGGCATGCGATGTCTGAGGAGGTTGCGGATTCCAACTGTTGTAGTTTTACACTTTCTTTTCTGTGACCGTAAGTGTAATATGTGATGTCGCCAGTTTCGTTGCTATATGTCAACGACAATTGGGATGCGCATATTTACTTACGTTGATGACATGTGATGTTATGTGTTGCTGGATATGTTATATTGGATCGTCGTGTTTGAATAGCCGGGGGGTTTTATGTGAGATGAGTGTTTTTCATTTTCATTCATGTAAAAACTTGTATGTAATATTCTTTTATTGGGGCACTTCTAGGTTGCGGAAGATGTCACCCTTTGTATATTATTTACTTTTCCGCACTAGGATAGACTCAAGGAGGGGAGCACAAGTAACCGGGTTCTGGAGTCCAGTGGGAGACCAACTCGAGGAGTCGAGTCCGGGTCTCCTAACTCCAGAATTGGTAGGGTTGCTTGCCGCTCTCGTAGGGGTCTAGGGGTGTGGGTTTGGCTATTCATCGCGACCGTGGAATCCGTGTTTTATACTGGCTCGTATTGAAAACACGGACGTCCTAGTATATCCAATATTTCATATGTTTCTTCTGCTGCGATATCTGTGATGTGATCATGTGATGTTCTGTGATAGATACAGTATATAGTATATATGATATATTATATAGACGTTACTTATGTTTTACACCCGCGCTAGCCCTGCCCCGCTCTGCCGTTAGTTACCTAACCTAACGGTGCACGAGGGGACATCGAGGCGAATGCGGATGGCATAAGTGTACGTCGTATTTATCTGTGATGTTTAGGTACTTAAATGATGGGACTTCATTAATGTGATTAATGAAAGAAAAGAAACCTAAGATGTTGTAGAATCGAATTTCAAAATAAAACAGGTAGCTACAGTTCTTGCTTTGCACAGAGGTATATGTGATATATCCTGCACCTTATTCGATGAGGAAAGGACCGAGATCCCTTCACCGGGAGTGACTCCTTTAGCAATAACTGGCAGATGCTACACACTCGGTTTGTATTTTGATCGCTTTTAAGAGTTTTTGCTTTGCACAGTGATATATATGATATATCCCGCACCTCATTCGACGAGAAAAGGACCGACGATCCCTTCACCGGGAGTGACTCCTTTAGCAAAACAAGAAAAGCCTCAAAAACACTCCATTTTAAAATCATTTGATTCTACAGCGATATCAAGTTCATTACGCAATAGGTTTTCAGAAAAACCTGTCGTAGCCCTCCGTCATTTCAGATAAGTTGTATATAGTATTCGTGCTACATTTGTTGGCTTTCGTCAAGGTGTAGTGTGCGGTAGCTATATTCTGCTTATCTGCTGCATACGATGCGATTGGATTAGGGTAGTCGTGCGGCTTTGTTGGCTTTCGTCAAGGGTCGTGCGGGTGGATTTAATTCAATCGAGAAATGTACGGGTTGAACTTGACTAGCGGGCTATGGTTTGTTGGCTTTCGTCAAGGTCATAGCACGTTAGGGGCAAAATATTATCGGGAATTTCAAGTGTTGAAATTTGCAATGAGATTGCATACCTTCTATGAGATAGTTGGATCCCGATACCTGCTGCGAGTAATTGTTACTCCTGGGAGAGTTTTACACATTACAATTAGCCGATCAAGTAGGTGTCTAGAAAGGTGTCAACGGGGTTACGCCTCTGGGAAAACGAGGTTTACAGTAATTAAGTTCGTGCGAAAGCACGGGGGACCTCCCTCAAAGTACCGACACCGGCCTGGCTGAAAGATTGGCGAACTTGTAGTGTGTAATTAATCCCGGCTAGTCTTTCCTTTTAGGGTTTGAAGGAAGATTTGATAAAAAGCAGTGGGAGCCATCCTGATTAGATAAAATAATAACCAATCTATTCTTGCAAGAGCGCACGCTGAGTGTTTTCTTCTCTCTCTCTCCAGGTAGCGACCATATCACGCCTTAATCAAGATAATAATACGGAAAATTGACCGAACCCGCTTGTTATACTGAGCTGGGGAACGTTGGTCCCGCTCCAACTTATAATTGTTATAAGACAGAGCAGGAAATTGGGGATTACCAGAATTCCCGTGCCTCCCAAACGAAGAAAGTGCATATGATGCATCTCCTTCGGGTGTGTTCATTATACAGAACTGTTTCTCAGTATTCTTTACGTCCTGGGTATATGATACCGGATCAGGATCCCAGATATGTAATCTGTTACATGGGCTACAGATAGGCAAAGAACTGAGAACGGGTGATAAGTTTCATGAGGCAGAAAACGGAGCAAGAGTTGCAGCCAGGTCTGTTGGTCGCTGTCACCCTGTATTACCAATACATTGATTCTGAACGAATGTTATTAGATACCGAACCTGATATACAAAATCATATCTGTCTCTTTATTAGTAAAGAAACGATAAAATTTTGTATTGTTGGATAATGTTTTGAACATTTCCTATATCAAAAGTTGATCGGTTCAGGCACGTTATCTAAAAGCATTAATGTTCTAAATCAAACTACAGTTCTTTGTATACGGAACACACAGAAGAGGAAGAGTTCAGAAATGAACGGATCCTTCTTCAGGCATTGTAGACTAGGTCATATCAATGCGATCCGACTGGCTGAAGTTACATATTAGATGCATATTTAAATCAGTTTGAATTTACATCTTATGAAACTTGCCAGTCATGTCACAGAGATAAGATGACCATAGCTCCGTTTATTGGAAACAGAGAAAGAGTTAGAGAACTCTTGGGATGATACATGTTGATGTATGTAGGTCCCCTGTCTACACTTGCCAAGACCGGTTCTTTATACTTCATTACATTCTCTAATAATCTCTTAAGATTCAGACATATGTTCCTGTTGAGACACAAGTCCGAACCTTTTGAGATATTCACAGAATATAAGTTAGAAGTAGAGAACCAAAACACGGGTATAAGTATTATGTCCTTTGATGAGATCAGGGAGGAGAATACTTGTGCATGGAATTCCTGGACTATTCTAAAGGAGAATGAGATTCTCTCTCAGTACTACTCCTCCGTATACACCATAGCACGATGGTATATCGGGGCGGAGCAATTGCACCCTATATGATAAGGTGTGCTCTATGATGAGTACTACTGAGTTACCTGTTTCCTTTTGGGGGTTATGCACTTGAGAAGCTGCATACCTATTGAATTAGGTTCGAATCAAATCAGCTGCCTACCATTTCATATGTGATATGGAATGGGAAGGGCCCATGTCTTAAGTTAGTTAAGATTTAGGGTTGTCCGGCCTATGTCTAAAAGCAAAATCCGGACACGCTCGAGGCAAGGTCTGTTAAGTAGAACTGGAAATGTTCCAGCTATACAAACTGCAGCTGATGATTTGATAGAACCAAAGGATTCAGTAGATTCCAACGAACCTCAGCCTCTCCGCCGATCTAGTAGGGTTCCTCACCCACCTGAGAGATACTTCTGTTTCCCTATGACAGTGGGAACGAGGATTGCATCATGAGATGATGACCCAACTAGTTTCGAGCTGGCCATCAGGAGTAAGACTCTGTAAGAATGGCTGGATGCTTAGTAATCTGAGATGGAATCCATGTACACCAATAAAGTATGGACTTTGGTTGCTATATCTGAAGGGTTAAATCCCCATCAGGAGCAAGTATATCTTGAGAAGATTACTTAGTGTAGATGGAAAAGTTGAGACTTTCAAAGCTAGACTTGTTAAAGGTTTGCATCATTGACCAGGTGTGGATTATGTTGAAACCTTTTCTAAGGATCTATGCTTAAGTCCATCCAGATCCTACTTGCCACGGCTACATACCATGACTACGATATCTGGTGGTTGGGTGTCTTGACTGCTTTTCTAAATGATGATTTGGAAGAGAGCGTCTATAAGTACACAGCCAGAGGGCTTCGTAGACAGTGGGAGCAGCGGAAACGTGTGCAAGATGCTTTATTTGATAAAGCAAGCATCGCGGAGTTGGAACATCTGTTTTGATGAATTAATCAAAGAAGTTGACATCATCAAAATGGCAGATGAACCTTGTATAAACAAAAAGGTAGTATATGGTGACGATTCTCGTAGAGTACGTGAATGACATACTCTTGATTGTAAGTCCATGCTACCTCTCCCGGTACTTTCGGGAAAGCGGAATTTGGTAATAAAAACAATTTTTACGGAGGTGGTAACATGGACCTATAACCCGGATCTTGGTTAAACATCTATCTAACACCTAACTATGAGTTTTTAGCTACTCGGTTAGGGGGTTATACCTTGCTTGTCTTGAACTCCTTCGTCTTCAAGACTCCGATGGTGGTCCGATGGCTTCTTCTCGTCGTCTCCGTACGCCGAAGATAGATCCACCTGAAAGCTCCAACCTTTAGCTCCTTCTTCGTTCTTTGAAGAAACTAGTTCACTTGGTTTGCTAAACCTAGTGAACTAGAATGAGTAGAGAAGAAATAGAATGGGATTTTATCTATGGTTCTTGATTCTCAACTCATGAGACAAGAGAACCATAGAATCAAGAGAGGGAGGAAGAGGTTGAGGGTGAGAGCAAGAGGAGAGCTCAAGAACAAGAGAGAGAATGAGCAAGAAAGAATGAGGCTCTCTTTTGTCTTTCACCCTCTCATAATCCAAAGTGATCATCACTCATCATATCAAAAAAAGTCTTATGTGATGGTTGAAGCAACCATAACCATATCATTTCATGCACTCATTTTACACAAATGAGCAAGTAAACAAAAGTCTTTGCCATGAAATGATGGCTATGGTTATCATGATGGTCAACTAGTCAAGCCTAGTCAACCGGTCAACAAAGTCAATAAGTCAACAAAAGTCAACAAGTCAACAAAGTCAACAAAAGCCAACAACCATGTCACCATAAAACTTAATTAATATAATAGTTAATCACATATCAAATTCTCATTAGGGTTGAGCAAAAAGTCAAATATTCAACGGTCAACTGTCAACAACCCTAATGAGAATCCGCTGCCTCTGCCTCCCTGTCACCTGTGCATACACACCCGCATCCGTTCCGAGGAACACGAATGCAAACTGGATAAATCCAATCCCATAAGGTACACTAGGATCTGGCTTAAACCAAAGCCCGCTAGTGAAAACTGTCCGGACACTGTACGTGCACAAGTGCACGGATGTGACCGAACCCTGTCGCAAAACCATGCGACCTGTCGCAATACCATGCGACCTCTACTCTTTTGCCTAAAGGCGAAAAGCTTTCTGTGTGGGACTCTAAAGACTCGACACTACGCTGGCAGTGGGTTTAACCACAGACCGCAAGCGGCACTAGCTGTGCGTAACGGTCCCCAGGTAATGCCGATAAGAAGACCGACGAGGCGAAACCCATCTGAACTCCTACTGAGCCTGAGTGTGACATTCTCCGTACAGTCCGGTCTGTTCGTCTGATACATCGCATGGCGGGCCTAGGGGGCGGTAAACGTCAGTCCCCCAATAGCGGTACAAGTCGTGCCGGAGCGAAGCCCAAAACACCCTGAGATAACACTGGAAACCTACCAGTATATCTCGTTTGCCCTGGCCAGGGACTACTCGTGTAATGGCTCTCCTAGACACAGCGCGATGTCAACCCCCAATACCGGGAGAGACGAATCCTGTCTAACCGTCACTGCCTCCAAGTGCTTCGGGACTGCACCCAACCACTACCTGTTTGCACGACTCCTTTGAGCCGTGGTAGGGTAGTGATCAAAGTACAGTGGGAACACACTCGAGGCGGAATGACAGTGTCAAGTCAGCGGACTAAGCTGTACTCATGTCACCTGGGAACTGATAACTGACGATAGGTATAATACCAACTAGTCAGTTCCCGACGAGTCCTGTCCAGTGTACCCGTAACCTAACGAGCACCCGCATACTATCTCAAGTACGACGTACTGACGGCTGTGGGACAGACCGTCTCCCACACTGGGATGAGAAGCGCATGCGCTGGTCTACTCCGGAGTATCGATGCCCTGTCTCGATAGTCCTGCGACCAGGGACCTGCATAAGGATGTGCTTATAGATTACCCAGCCCCACTAGTGTGACGGCCATCACATCGCTGGTAATCAAGCAAAGATCCTAAGGGCTCTACTAATGTGTATAGGCGATATACAAAAATAAACACATGTACACATTGAAGTAGAAACAAACCAAGTAGCATACTACTATTTTGAGCAAGATTGTATATACAAGGTGAATATCCCAAGCATCCATTAAGTAATATACAAACTAGTATGATACAGTAATGGCCTCTAGGGCATATACACTAACAATCTCCCACTTGCACTAAGGCCATGTACTGGCGTATCGAAGACCTATCATCTCGATCAGCCGCTCGAACTGAGTCTGGGGCAGGGCCTTGGTGAATGGATCTGCAGTGTTATCTTCTGAAGCGACTCTCCGAACCTCGATCTCCTGGCGATCTACGATCTCCCTGATCAGGTGATACCGCCTCAAGATGTGCCTGGATCTCTGATGGGACCTGGGTTCCTTCGCTAAAGCTATAGCCCCGTTGTTATCGCAATACAGAGGTATTGGATCAACAATGGACGGAACCACCTGAAGTTCTTTCAAGAACTTCCTCATCCAGACAGCTTCTTTTGCGGCATCAGATGCAGCGATGTATTCCGCTTCCATCGTCGAGTCTGCAACGGTTTCTTGTTTGGAACTCTTCCAACACACCGCCCCTCCATTGAGGGTAAAGACAAAACCCGACATGGACTTGGAATCATCCTTGTCACTCTGGAAGCTGGAGTCAGCAAAGGCCTCGATCTGGAGGTCTTTTCCGCCATACACCAAGAACATCTCCTTAGTCCTTCTCAGGTACTTGAGAATGTTCTTTACCGCTATCCAGTGTTTCTCCCCAGGGTTTGACTGATACCGGCTTACCACACTCAGTGCATAAGCTACATCCGGTCTGGTACACAACATCGCATACATTATAGAGCCTACCGCAGAAGCGTAGGGTATAATAGACATGCGATCCCTCTCCAAATCAGGCTTGGGAGACATCTCTTTAGAGAGGGTGATCCCGTGACAAGCCGGTAGGTTACCGCGCTTGGAATCTTCCATACTGAATCTCTTCAGTATGGTGTCGATGTACCTGGACTGTGAAAGTCCTAATATACTCTTGGATCTGTCACGGTAGATCCGGATACCCAGAATGTACGAGGCATCACCCAGGTCTTTCATGGAGAACTTGTGTGACAAGAACCCCTTGACAGATTGTAGCATAGGAATGTCATTTCCTATTAAGAGAATGTCATCCACGTATAAAACGAGGAATACTACAGTTCTCGCTACAAATCTACTATAGATGCATGGTTCATCTGGATTTTTGATAAAGCCAAATTCTTTGACCGTCTCATCAAAGCAGATGTTCCAACTCCGCGATGCCTGCTTTAGTCCATAGATGGACTTAAGCAACTTGCACACCTTTCCGCTGCTCCCACTCTGAATGAAACCCTCTGGTTGGTCCATATAGACACACTCCTCTAAATGGAACCATTTGCCAGATCTCATAATCGTGGAAGGCAGCAATGGCAAGAAGGATCCGAATGGATTTCAGCATGGCTACTGGAGAAAAGGTTTCGTCATAGTCCAAGCCAGGTCTTTGACGGAAACCCTTTGCTACCAGCCTAGCTTTATAGGTCTCAACCTGTCCATCTACACCAATCTTCCTTTTGAAGATCCACTTGCATCCTACGGGTTTTACCCCGTCTGGAGCAATGTCCAACGTCCATACCTTGTTGGTGTACATGGACTCCATTTCGGTCCGCATTGCATCCAGCCATTTCATTGAGTCAACGCTCTGAACGGCCTGCTGGAAGCTAGTAGGCTCATCATAATCTATGATGCAATCCTCTCTATCCCCGTCTATGAGAAAACCGTAGTATCTCTCGGGCGGATGAGTCTGCCTACTACTCCTGCGGAGCGGCGTAGGAATGTCCTGTTCTTCCGAACCCTCTGGTTCCACTAAACTTTCAGTAATAGTCCGTGGTTCTGGAATTTCTTCCAGTTCTACTGCGCTCCCACTTATTTCCTTTTCTATGAACTGGTGTTCTAGAAAGTGGGCATGACGAGAAACAAGAACTTTTTGTTCCTCTTCGCAGTAGAAGAAATATCCCTTGGAATTCTTTGGATATCCCACAAACTTGCACAGTACTGAGCGTGCCTCGAGCTTGTCCGCATGCTGCTTTTTGACAAAAGCTGGACTTCCCCATGTCTTAATGTGATTAAGATAGGGTCTCTTCCCACACCACATCTCAAATGGCGTAGTAGGCACAGTCTTAGTGGGAACTCGGTTCAAAAGGTTTGCGGCTGATTCTAGCGCATATCCCCAGAATGATCGCGGCAACTCAGCGTTACTCATCATGGACCGTACCATATCCAATAGGGTGCGGTTCCGTCTCTCCGATACACCGTTATGTTGCGGGGTGTATGGAGGAGTAAGCTGAGAGAGAATTCCGTTCTCTTTTAAATAGTCCAGGAACTCGGCACTTAAGTATTCTCCACCTCGATCCGATCTTAGAATCTTAATACTTTTGCCGGTCTGTTTCTCTACTTCATTCTTATACTCCTGGAATTTTCCAAAGGCCTCGGACTTATGTTTCATTAAGAAGACATAACCGTACCTTGAGAAGTCATCCGTAAAAGTAATGAAGTAAGAATGTTCGCTTCGGGCATGTGTAGACATTGGACCGCACACGTCACTGTGTACAAGTCCCAAGAGCTCGCTCGCTCTTACTCCATGTCCAGTAAACGGAGTCTTTGTCATCTTTCCTTTGAGACAAGATTGACAAGTGGCATACGATTGATATTCGAACGCATTCAAATATCCCTCTGTATGTAACTTAGTCAACCTTCTCTCATTGATGTGACCTAGTCTACAATGCCACAAGAAAGTCTGATTTATTTCCGGAGACTTTCTTTTGTGTGTATTCTGGACATTAAAAATCTGTGGTTGGTTCAACACGTATATACCATTACTCAATGTACCTGACCCAATCAGAACTTGATTAAGGTGAATGTTTACAACATTACTTACAAACGCAAATTCATAACCTTCTTTAGAAACTAAAGATACAGAAATGATATTACAAGTTGCGTTGGGTACAAAAAAGCAATTACGCAAAACCAAAACATGTCCATCTGACATTCCCAGGTGATAGTCCCCCACGGCTTTAGCATCCATGCTAGCTCCGTTCGCAACTCTGAGGGTCATGTCACCTGCTTTCAAAACCCTACGGTTTCTCAACGCCTGCAAAGAATTACAGATATGAGATCCTGATCTGGTATCCAATACCCAGGAAGTAGAGTTTATTGAAAGACAGTTTTCAATAACATACACACCTGAAGCTGAAGCTGCAACCTGCTTCAATTCCTGTGTTCTGGCCTTCCAGGCCCTGCAATCATTCTTCCAGTGTCCTTTCTTATGACAATAGAAGCATTCTTCCTTATCCACAAGCTTCCCCGCTATCTTTGTTGCTTTACCTTTTCCCTTCGTATCCACTTTACTAACACCGCCCCTTGGTTTGGCGGGGGCCTTCTTCTTCTTTCCCTTGGCTTTCGCCTTGGACCTAGAAGAAGATGATCCTCCTACAAACAAAGTGGATGTTTCCCTACCTTTCTGTAGGGTGCCCTCTGCGCTCCTCAGCATGTTGAGGAGCTCTGAAAGTTCAACCTCTTTTTCTTGTAAGTTGAAGTTCAGTATAAACTGGGCGTAAGTGGAAGGAAGGGACTGGAGAACTATATCCGTATATAGCTCACTCTCCAATGTGATCCCTAGGTCAGCGAGCTCCTCAATGTAGCCGATCATCTTTAGCACGTGCTCGGCTACTGATGATCCGACGGCCATTCTTGTCGAAAATAACTTTTTCGACGCTTCGTATCTTGCGATACGAGATTGCTCTCCATACAGTTCTTTTGTATGAAGCAATATGGACTCCATATCCATATTCTCGTGCCTCCTCTGATGTTCGTTGTCCATCGAGGCAAGCAGGAGGCATTTGGCCTTCGCGCTATCAATCTCCCAAGTCTTGCGGATTTCCTTATCCGCGACGCTGGAAGTTGGACCAGGGACGGGGGGAGCTTTGGTGGTAAGAAGATACCCCAGCTTGTCGTAAGTGATTGCTATCTTGACATTCCTGACCCAATCTTTGTAGTTTGGCCCTGTCAGTTTGTTTTTATCTAGGAGTAACTTAAGTCCAGTCATGTTGATTGGTCGCTGCAATTAGGAGAGAGAAGAAGAAACACTCAGCATGATGCTCTTGCAAGTTTAGAGTGGTTTTTAGTTTGTCTAAACAGGATGGCTCCCACTGTTTCTCGAATCCCTCCTCAAACCATAAAGGAAGAATTAGCCGGGATCAATCCCACCGCACAATACTTGCTTAACCGTTCAGCCAGGCCGGTGTCGGTACTTCGAGGGAGGTTTTCCAACGCTTTCGCGAAGTTCCTTAATTAGATAACCTCTTTTCCCTGGGGGCGTAGCCCCGCTAACACCTTTCTAGGCACCTACTAGGTTTATAGCATTGATCGTTTAGTGTGAAATTTCCCGAGGAGTAGCATATACTCACAGTAGGATCGGGATCCAAATATCATTGCGTGACGAAACTGAAGGAATCCTACCAGAATCATCACACTCCAAATGGTATGCAAATCTAGCAAGTTTCAGTACTTATGAAACTCCCGATGTGGATTTCTGCCCCATGCTCTTATGACCTTGACTTTGGCCAAAATATCATAAGTCACATGTCAAGTTCTACCCGTCATTATCCAGGTTAATTTGGATCCATCCGTACCTACCCTTGACTTTGGCCAAAATGGCAGTACGACTGTCCCAAACCAACGCATCTATCTATGCTACACATGAACACCCAATAGCTACCAATCACTGTGCCTTGACTTTGGCCAACATACACAGCTTGAATACTATTGACTATTCATGTGAAACGACGGAGGGCTACGGATGGTTTTGGCAAAACCGTGAACGTAGTGAACTTGATATAGTCGATGGAACGAGATAGCTTTTAAAAAGAGTGGCTCAAGCTCCGCATTTAAAAGTTGGTTTTGAAAAGAACCGAGTGGTTTTTCGAAAGTGTTCCAACGACTTTAACTTGGTTTATTATCTTGCATTAGTTCTTTTAATGCGTGATATTCTTGCATTAGTTCTTTTAATGCGTCCCATCATTTAATCCTACCATTGCAGAAAACAACCAAAATATGACGTACGCTTATGCCATTCGCATTCGCCACGGGGCCCCGTCATTACCCGTTAGGTTACTTAACTAACGACAGAGCGGGGGCTGGGCTAGCGCGTCTGTAAAACATAAGCAACGCCTAAATAATATCATATATAGATATACTGCAATGATAAACATTTCAGATCACAGATGAATACATTGGATATACTAGGAATCTGTAATTCGCACGAGCCTGTAACGACAAACAGATTACACGGTCGCGGTGAATAGCCAAAACCCCACCCAAGACCCCTACGGGTGCGGCAAACTACCCGCCAAGTACCCGAAGCGTAGTAACCTCCCTCATTTCCATGAGTAGGCCACTCGTCACTTCGGCATACCTGGTAGTTTGTGCACCCCCTCCATGGGTCTATCCTAGGAGCAAAAACAGTAAAAAGAAATTATACAATGACGGCTACAACCCCGACCCGGTTGTGCGGCCATACAAATAATTATTACATCAATTTACAAATTTACATGAATTGAAAGAAAAGAAAACTCTCGTCTCACAACCCCCGGCTATTCATCCGCGACAATCCAACATATTCATATACACATTCCAGCACATTACAGATCACAGATTTGTATAACCCCCACTAATCGACATATAGCGATTAGTAGACGTTCAATACAAATATCACATTACAGAAAAACCCGTTAGCTAAAGTCTTTTAGAAGTTCGATCAAAAATACGGATTTTCGGGACCCCAAAATAAAATTTTCGTTCTGGAAAATCTGGGTTGAAAATATATGTACCAAAATTCCCAAAATACCCCCAGAAGAACACTGTAGCAAAGAATCACCAGAGAGGCGCCAAGGAGGCCGCGGAACCGCGGCAATAGCAAGCTATTGCCGCGTTTCCGCGGTCGTTTAGGGGATTCATTTGGTGATTTTTCTACAGTGGCTTCTAAAAACCCTGAGCCGATTTTAGGTGTTAAAATAATCAATTTTTGAACAGTAAAAAAATCGACAGAAACTCGAATTTTCGGGGTTCGTTTTCGGGACATTTTCTTTGATCGATCTTCTAGTTACTTGCTAACATGTTAGATAGAGTTTAACTAGGCTCTGATACCACTGTAAGTCCATGCTACCTCTCCCGGTACTTTCGGGAAAGCGGAATTTGGTAATAAAAACAATTTTTACGGAGGTGGTAACATGGACCTATAACCCGGATCTTGGTTAAACATCTATCTAACACCTAACTATGAGTTTTTAGCTACTCGGTTAGGGGGTTATACCTTGCTTGTCTTGAACTCCTTCGTCTTCAAGACTCCGATGGTGGTCCGATGGCTTCTTCTCGTCGTCTCCGTACGCCGAAGATAGATCCACCTGAAAGCTCCAACCTTTAGCTCCTTCTTCGTTCTTTGAAGAAACTAGTTCACTTGGTTTGCTAAACCTAGTGAACTAGAATGAGTAGAGAAGAAATAGAATGGGATTTTATCTATGGTTCTTGATTCTCAACTCATGAGACAAGAGAACCATAGAATCAAGAGAGGGAGGAAGAGGTTGAGGGTGAGAGCAAGAGGAGAGCTCAAGAACAAGAGAGAGAATGAGCAAGAAAGAATGAGGCTCTCTTTTGTCTTTCACCCTCTCATAATCCAAAGTGATCATCACTCATCATATCAAAAAAAGTCTTATGTGATGGTTGAAGCAACCATAACCATATCATTTCATGCACTCATTTTACACAAATGAGCAAGTAAACAAAAGTCTTTGCCATGAAATGATGGCTATGGTTATCATGATGGTCAACTAGTCAAGCCTAGTCAACCGGTCAACAAAGTCAATAAGTCAACAAAAGTCAACAAGTCAACAAAGTCAACAAAAGCCAACAACCATGTCACCATAAAACTTAATTAATATAATAGTTAATCACATATCAAATTCTCATTAGGGTTGAGCAAAAAGTCAAATATTCAACGGTCAACTGTCAACAACCCTAATGAGAATCCGCTGCCTCTGCCTCCCTGTCACCTGTGCATACACACCCGCATCCGTTCCGAGGAACACGAATGCAAACTGGATAAATCCAATCCCATAAAGTACACTAGGATCTGGCTTAAACCAAAGCCCGCTAGTGAAAACTGTCCGGACACTGTACGTGCACAAGTGCACGGATGTGACCGAACCCTGTCGCAAAACCATGCGACCTGTCGCAATACCATGCGACCTCTACTCTTTTGCCTAAAGGCGAAAAGCTTTCTGTGTGGGACTCTAAAGACTCGACACTACGCTGGCAGTGGGTTTAACCACAGACCGCAAGCGGCACTAGCTGTGCGTAACGGTCCCCAGGTAATGCCGATAAGAAGACCGACGAGGCGAAACCCATCTGAACTCCTACTGAGCCTGAGTGTGACATTCTCCGTACAGTCCGGTCTGTTCGTCTGATACATCGCATGGCGGGCCTAGGGGGCGGTAAACGTCAGTCCCCCAATAGCGGTACAAGTCGTGCCGGAGCGAAGCCCAAAACACCCTGAGATAACACTGGAAACCTACCAGTATATCTCGTTTGCCCTGGCCAGGGACTACTCGTGTAATGGCTCTCCTAGACACAGCGCGATGTCAACCCCCAATACCGGGAGAGACGAATCCTGTCTAACCGTCACTGCCTCCAAGTGCTTCGGGACTGCACCCAACCACTACCTGTTTGCACGACTCCTTTGAGCCGTGGTAGGGTAGTGATCAAAGTACAGTGGGAACACACTCGAGGCGGAATGACAGTGTCAAGTCAGCGGACTAAGCTGTACTCATGTCACCTGGGAACTGATAACTGACGATAGGTATAATACCAACTAGTCAGTTCCCGACGAGTCCTGTCCAGTGTACCCGTAACCTAACGAGCACCCGCATACTATCTCAAGTACGACGTACTGACGGCTGTGGGACAGACCGTCTCCCACACTGGGATGAGAAGCGCATGCGCTGGTCTACTCCGGAGTATCGATGCCCTGTCTCGATAGTCCTGCGACCAGGGACCTGCATAAGGATGTGCTTATAGATTACCCAGCCCCACTAGTGTGACGGCCATCACATCTCTGGTAATCAAGCAAAGATCCTAAGGGCTCTACTAATGTGTATAGGCGATATACAAAAATAAACACATGTACACATTGAAGTAGAAACAAACCAAGTAGCATACTACTATATTGAGCAAGATTGTATATACAAGGTGAATATCCCAAGCATCCATTAAGTAATATACAAACTAGTATGATACAGTAATGGCCTCTAGGGCATATACACTAACATTGATAAGAAAGGAGTTTCTTATGCTACGCTCGATCAATCTCCGCTTATCACAATGATTCTCCATATAGGATCAAAGTGATACCTCCTAAATCCTGGGTTTTGGATCTATGAGATAGATCTAAATGGATGTTAGGATTCTCACTAGTTGTGGTGAGATGGTATCAATCGATCCTGGGGAGAATCACTGGAAGGGTTCCAGGATGATAAACACGACTGAATGTCAGTCGCAGGCATTGTCTTTACCCTCAGTAAAGGGACGGTATGTTGGAAGAGTTTCAAGCTATATACCGTGGCATACTAGACGATAAAGGCTGGATACATCGCTACTTAAGATGCTACCAAAGAGGCTGTTTGGGTGTATATTGGTTCATGAGATGAACTACGTTCCAACCATTGTGAGACAATGGAGTTGTGGCTTATGCCAAGGAACGCCGGTCCCATCAGTGATCCAGACATATTCTAAGGCAGTGTCACCTGATCATGGAGATGGTTGATCTCCAGGGTGATCGAGGTTTGGAGAGTAGACTCAGAGGACAACACAGCGGATCCACTCACAAAGGCCTGTTCCCAGAGAGAGATTTTTATGGGATGGTTGAGTATGAGATACTACAACCACTGCTATCAGATGGCCCTAGTGCAAGTGGGAGATTGTTAGTTATATGTATGCCCTAGAGGCCATTACTATACATAGGATGTATATTGTAGTGGATGCTGGGACATATATAGGGAGGACTTTCTTGCTCGACATGATAGTATGCTATCTGGTTGCTCTTTACCTTAACGTGTATACTGATTGTCTCTCTGTTACATGTTGGTAAAGCCCTTAGGATGTGTTCTTGACTACCTGGACTATGATGCGGATCATACTAGTGGGGACATGGTAGTCCATAAGTACATCCTTCAAAGTCCCTAGTCGTGGGTGTATCGAGACGGGGCATCGATATACCAGAGTAGACTAGCGTATACCTTCTCGACCCATACAGATGGACAATGGATGATCCCATATCCATTGGTGTTTGACATCAGAGATGATATATGGGTGCTCAGTGGAGACTGGGTACACTGGACGGACTAGCCGAGAACTCCCAGATGGTATTATACCTCACGTCAGATGGCAGTTCTCTGGTGACACTGGTACAGAGTAGTCTGTTGACCCGAGATCGTCATAGAGTCTTGTGTGGTTCCCACTGTACTTTGATTTCCATCTTACCACGTCCAAGAGGGCGTGCAAAACGGTGGTTTTTGGGTACAGTCCCGAGTCACATGGAGGCAATGAGCGATAGGAGGGGATTCGTCTCTCCCGGTATAGGGAGTTGATGTTGCGCTGTGTTCGATTGGCTATAACAGGAAATCCCTGGCCAGGGCTGTTGAGATTTACTGGTAAGTGTTACCAGTAGTTTCTCAAAATGTTATAGACCTCATATTGACACGACTTATCGAGCTATTGGGGTCTGACGTTTACCACCCCTAGGCGAGATATGCGACATATCAGACGATCAGACCGGACTGTACGGTAGTGTTACTGGTTGGATTCACTGGAGTGTGAGCGGGCTTGCTCGTCGATCTTCAGATCGCTCAATACCCGGGTGGCCGTTACGTTTAGCAGACCGCTTGCGGCTTGTGGGTGTTTGATATGATCATCACCTGCTGCCGGCGTATTGACGAGTCTTTAGAGTCCTACACAGAGGTTTCCTGGCTCAAGCGAAACGAAATAGGAGCGCATATGAGATATGTGCGGGACCGAGAATAATTCGTGTATATGATACCGTATTTTATTCTCGGGATGAATGTATCGATTGGTTGTATGCGATATAACCTAGTTATCGATTCAAGCGTTGATTCGATAAGCCGATACATTGATATTAGTCGGTTATATGCGATATGACCGGATCGTTAAATCAAGTGTTGATTTAATGATTTAATGCATAATTATATATTTGATATATTACTTTGCATTAACTAGTAATGGTTCACTTTAAATGGATTTTCTCACTTGATTTGTGCACATTGTATATGTGATATATTTTTGTGCACTTGATTGTATCATGTTTGATGATATATGTTAACTTGGATTTGTGTGAAGATTAAACCATGGTTGTGAGAGTGGTTAGGGTTTTGTTTATTCTCTTATTATCTATTTATATATTCATTTTGGATAGTTTTAAGGATGGTGGCTTGTTTTGTTTTATGTGTTGAAGCTTCTTGAAGCTTTGATCAAGTCAACCATTCTTATCTCATCCTTAACCCTAACCATTCCCACTAACCCTAGTTTAGTCTCTACACATAACCATGGTTGGATTATGATAAGTTTTGATTTTCTTTTTTATTTGAAATAACTTATCATAAGACTCATCATCTTCTTGCTTTCTTCTTCTTCTTCACTTCATGAAGAAAGCTTCACTTCATCAATGGTGATTGATGAATTAGAGTGAGAAATCCAATTCTAAAGTCTACCCACTTCCTATTTCTTCATCCTCTACCTCTTGCCAAGTAGTAGAGTGTATTTCCTTCACAAGTTTCATGGCTTGGTGAAGGTGGAGCTTGATCTAGCGATGCTTCGACGTAGATCATCTTCGGCATGGACATCGACGACCTAGCTCGCCTATTCTCCGATGAAGCCGACGCTAGAGCCCGGGATTTGTTTTGGACAGCGAGAGGACTTCATTGCGGAGCTATGGAGGTGGAGCACCGGATCTACAAAGGTTGTATTTCCGTTTCCTTTTAGTTAAGATGTTAACTAGTTTACATTTTCGCCTAGAAATCTAGCCAACGATCCGTTCTAGGGTTTCTCGGCACCGTTTAAATTTGAAATTGGCATGGTTGATGCCTTGTGAGACCTCATTAGGGTGCCTAGGAACCCTACAGGGGGACCTCCCTCAAAGTACCGACACTGGCCTGGCTGAAAGATTGGCGAACTTGTAGTGTGTAATTAATCCCGGCTAGTCTTTCCTTTTAGGGTTTGAAGGAAGATTTGATAAAAAGCAGTGGGAGCCATCCTGATTAGATAAGATAATAACCAATCTGATCTTGCGTGAGCATACGCTAAAGTGTTTTCTTCTCTCTCTCTCCAGGTAGCGACCATTTCATGCCCTAATGAAGATAATAATATGGATGTATTGACCGAACCCGCATGTTATACTGTGCTGGGGAACGTTGGTTCCGTTCTTTCTTATAAGAGTTATAGGAATGAACAGGATATAGGGGAATGCCAGGATTCCCATGCCACCCGAATGAAGAAAGTACATGTTGATGCATTTTCTTCGGGTGTGTTCGTTACTGAGAACTGTTTCTCCATTTGCTCTACGTCCTGGGTATTAGATACCGGGTCAGGATCCCATATATGTAATCTGTTACATGGGCTCAGGAAAGGTAGAGAACTTGGAGAAGGTGATAAAGACATTAGAGTTGGAAATGGTGCAATTGTTGCAGCTAAGACTGTCGGGGAATATCACCTTGTATTACCAACTGGTAATACATTGGTTCTGAACGAATGCTATTACATGCCGAACCTGATATGCAACATTATATCGGTTTCTTTATTAAGTAAAGAGGGATATAATTTTGTATTAAAGGACAATGTTATGAACATTTTCCGTAGCCAAAAGTTGGTTGGATCAAGCACGTTATGCAATGGCATTTATGTTCTAAATCAATCAACAGTTCTGAGCATAACAAACACACACAAGAGGAAGAGTTCTGAACTCAACGAATCCTTCTTGTGGCATTGTAGACTGGGTCACATCAATGCGACACGACTAGCTAAGTTGCATAAAAATGGATATTTAAATCCATTTGAATTTTCATCTTATGACACTTGCCAGTCATGTCTCAAAGGCAAGATGACCAAAACTCCGTTTACGGGACACGGAGAAAGAGTTACCGAACTCTTGGGACTGATACACAGTGATGTATGCGGTCCCATGTCTACACATGCCAGGGATGGTTCTTCGTACTTCATTACATTCACTGACGATCTTTCTAGATTCGGATATGTGTTCCTGATGAAACACAAATCAAAGCTTTTGAGAAATTTAGGGAATATAAACAAGAAGTTGAGAACCAAACCGGAAAAAGTATTAAAATCCTGCGATCTGATCGAGAAGGAGAATACTTAAGCAATGAATTCCTGGACTTCCTAAAAGAGAATGGGATTCTCTCTCAGCTGACTCCTCCATATACACCACAGCACAACGGTGTATCAGAACGGAGGAACCGCACCCTATTGGATATGGTGCGCTCTATGATGAGCACAGCTGAGTTACCTATTTCCTTCTGGGGATATGCACTGGAAACAGCTGCGGACCTATTGAATATGGTTCCCACCAAAACCGTGCCGACCACTCCATATGAGATATGGAAAGGAAAGAGACCATGTCTTAATTATGTTAAGATATGGGGTTGTCCGGCCTATGTAAAAACGCAAAATCCGGACAAACTCGCGGCAAGGTCCATTCTGTGTAAGTTTATTGGATATCCCAAACATTCGCGAGGGCATATCTTCTACCACCCTGAGGAACAAAGAGTGTTTGTTTCTCGGCATGCCACCTTTTTAGAAAAGGAATTTCTTGAAAAAGAGATTAGTGGTCATGAGGTAGAACTGGAAGAGGTTCCAGCTGCAGAAGCTACAACAGAAGATCTGGTGGAACCAGAGGATTCCGTAGTTCCCGATGAACCCCAGCCACTCCGCCGATCTAGTAGGGTTCCTCGCCAACCTGAGAGATACTACGGTTTTCTCATGGACGGTGGGAGAGAGGATTGCATCATGGAGGATGATGACCCAACTAGCTTCGAGCAGGCCATCACGAGTGGGGACTCAGTGAAATGGCTGGATGCTATGCGGTCCGAGATGGAATCCATGTACACCAACAAAGTATGGACTTTGGACGTTGCTCCTGAAGGGGTAAAACCCATTGGGAGCAAGTGGATCTTCAAGAAGAAACTTGGTGTAGATGGGAAAGTGGAGACTTTCAAAGCTAGACTTGTAGCAAAGGGTTTTCGTCAAAGACCAGGTGTGGACTATGACGAAACCTTTTCTCCAGTGGCTATGCTTAAATCCATCCGGATCATGCTTGCCATCGCTGCATATCATGATTACGAAATCTGGCAAATGGATGTTAAGACCGCCTTTCTAAACGGTGATTTAGAAGAGTGCGTGTACATGACTCAGCCAGAGGGCTTCGTAGACAGTGGGAGCAGCGGAAAGGTGTGCAAGCTGCTTAAATCCATTTATGGATTAAAGCAAGCATCGCGGAGTTGGAACATCTGCTTTGACGTCGTTATCAAAGAGTTTGATTTCGTCAAAAACCCAGATGAACCTTGTATCTACAAGAAGGTGGCAGAGAGTAAGGTTGTCTTCCTCGTATTGTACGTGGACGACATACTCTTGATAGGAAATGATATTCCTATGCTGCAATCGGTCAAGCTCTTCTTATCACAAAGATTCGCAATGAAAGATCTTGGTGATGCCTCCTGCATATTGGGAATTAGGATCTATAGAGATAGATCCAAACGGATTTTGGGATTGTCCCAATCCAGGTACATTGACACCATACTAAAGAGGTTTAGTATGGAAGAGTCCAAGCGTGGGAACTTGCCCACGATCTCTGGAGTCACTCTCTCCAAAGAGATGTCTCCCAAGACTGATTTGGAGAGAGCTCGCATGCAAGGGATACCCTATGCTTCGGCAGTAGGATCTATCATGTATGCGATGCTATGTACCAGACCCGATGTAGCATACTCACTAAGTATAGTGAGCAGGTATCAAGCTGATCCTGGAGAGAATCACTGGACAGCTGTGAAGAGCATTCTCAAGTACTTACGAAGGACTAGAGATATGTTCTTGGTGTATGGTAACGGAGAGCTCCAAGTGGAGTCCTTTACCGATCCGAGCTTCCAGAGTGATAAAGACGACTCTAAGTCGCAGTCGGGCTTTGTCTTTACCCTTTACGGAGGGGCGGTTAGCTGGAAGAGTTCCAAGCAGGAAACCGTGGAAGACTCGACGATGGAGGCTGAATACATCGCTGCTAACGATGCTGCCAAAGAGGCTGTCTGGATCAAGAAGTTCATTACTGAACTTGGAGTGGTTCCATCCATTGAGCATCCAATACCTTTGTATTGCGATAACAATGGAGCGGTGGCTTTGGCCAAGGAACCTGTAAGTGCACGGCGGCGCCCCGGCCGTCAATCCGACGCCGGAATGCGGAAGCGGTGAAAAACTTTAATTTTGCGGACTTAGCAAAACGGCACCACCGCGCACTAAACACCCGGATCGTTACCATTAACTAGTCTAAGCTATCTACAAGAATGGGTTAGAGATATACCGACGATCCAAGTCCTCCGGTCTTCTCGCCATCGTCCGGATCTCCTGCGGAAAAGTCCCGTCTCCTCCTCGTCGCCGGAAGTGCACCACATCGCCTACTATGTATACGGGCTCCCACCTCAATGCCGAGGCAACTCGGGCACGATGCTGGCTAGTCAACGTGCCCAAGATTTGCTGTAGAATGTGTGAAGAACCATGTCTCACTTGGGGTTGTGGAATTGCCATTGGAGGAGGGATTGAACTTGGAGCTTTTTAGATGGAACTTGTGGGATTTTTGCAACATCAAATGAAGCAAAATCCCACCTCAAAATATTAGGACAGCCCACCAAATTGAGTGGCCGGCCATCACCATAGGAATGGAGAGAATGAGAGGATTGTATCAAAAATGGGAGCCTCACTCATATGATTCAAGAGAGAGAGTGAGGAGTCTATCATACAAAAGAAAATGATAGCAAGGAAAATCCAACACTCCAACACCAATGATCATCCATCATGCAAAAAGAATCATCACAAAGAAAAGTCCTCACTCAACAACCATACCCCTCAACATCATCAACAATCATGACTTTAAAAGTCAAGCCATGATGGAGTCAAAACAAGTCAATGATGGTGCACATCATGAAAGCCATCATGATGCATCAAGATGCAAAGAACCCCCTCCACTAATGCCTATTTGCAACAATGCAAATAAACCCTCCTCCACCAATCTTCGGCCAATGAACGGAACAATGGAAATCGGCCGAAACGGAAAGCAAACTGGCAACTCCAGAAAACTGGTCCCGTAATAAATTACAGGAAAACCCCGATACTGTGCATACACACCCGCATTTGTATTCCGACCGAAATACAAATGCAATGAGACAAAATCTACACTGTACTATACTAGAATCCGGCTTATACCAAAACCGGATAGTAATATCTGTTCGATCCTGATCCGTGCAATACCGCACGTATCTGATCGAACCCTGCCATATAACCATACGGCCTATAGTACAAACTGTCCGATCCTGATCCGTGCAATACCGCACGTATCTGATCGGACCTTGCCATATCTCCATACGGCCTCTACAACCTTTCGCCCGAAAGCTTGAGTAACTGAAATGTGGTGGACTCTAAAGACTCGTCAATACTATGGCTGTGGATTTAACCACTAGCACGTCAGAGGTATATGCCAATACGTGACGGGCCACCAGCTATTGACCAAAAGGGACGTCGATGAGGAAGCTCACCCCGACACCCAACTGAGCCTGTCAGTGACAATATCCGTGCAGTCCGGTCCGTTCGTCTATGAGTATCGCATGGCGGGCCTAGGGGGTTGGTAAAAGTCAGACCCCCAAAAGCGGTACAAGTCGTGTCGGAGTGTAGCCCAGAACACCCTGAGATACTACTGGAATACCTACCAGTAAATCTCCTTGCCTTGGCCAAGGACTTTGTGTAATGGCTCTCCTAGACACAGCACGACCTCACCCCCAATACCGGGAGAGACGAACCCCTGAAGATACGCTCACTGCCTCCATGTGGCTCGGGACTGTACCCAACTAAAACCTGTTTGCACGACTCCTTTGAGCCGTGGTAGGGTAGTAATCAAAGTACAGTGGGAACTCACACGAGACAAATGACGATCCCCAGGTCGATGAACTAACCTGCACACATGTCACCAGGGAACTGCCATCTGACGTCTGGTATATGACCAACTAGCAGGTTCCCGGCGAGTCCTGTCCGGTGTACTCATAACCCAATGAGCACCTGTATACATCTTAGGTGATCCAACTGACACCAGTGGCTTGTGAGACCGGCCACCGCCCCTCGTCGGGGTCTCGACTGTATACACTAGTCTACTAATGGAGTATCGATGCCCAGTCTCGAAACTCCCACGACTAGGGACCTTTTAAGGATAAGCTTATAGACCCCCAGCTCCCACTTATATGATCGCCCTCATACTGCTGGTGGTCAAGCAAGAATCCTAGGGGCTCTATCAACGTGTAATAGCGACGTGTCAGGTCACCTAAAACAGTACACGATGATAAAGGTAAACCAGATAGCATACTATCATCTCGAGTAAGACTGTCCTACCGGATAGGTCCTCCCTCAATCATTACAATCACGTACCTGTGACCTAATAATTGACTCTGAGGGCACTATCTCCAACAATCTCCCACTTGCACTCAAGGCTAATTATTGCGATGACGCATACTCACAGCCCGTGTGATACCGAACATCCAACTCCTCTACTAGTCAGTCTCACAAAGCTCGTTTGCGGAACTATTGCGTTCAAGGAATAGCCTTAGTGAGTGGATCCGCTTAGTTGTTTCTTTCTATGTCTCTCTATATCTCAAGTTCGCGGAGAAAGCCATCTCCCGAAATGAGCAATACCTGTCTTAGAGTGTCTGGATGTCTGATGGGACATAGCTCATAAATGAACTCCAAATCCAAACTTCTTAGACTGTATCGTCAACTGAACTTAATCAGTAACCTGCGCGCCATGCCTCCCTCAGTATTGCCTTGGACCACCTGTCCAAAATACTGCCCCTCATCAGAAGGAAAACTATAACTCTGACAACTTCCTTGTCGTCCATGTCACCTTGGAAGCCTGGAATGATAACTGTCTCCTGAATGAGGCTGTCGTTATCATATCGCTAGAACATCCACTTATGTTCTAAAACTGCTTCCGATTGTTTCTCCAGGATTGGATTAATGTCAACTTATTGCATCTTGTGCAAGAACAACATCTGGTGTGGTACTTGACATCTCATGATTGACTCAATTGCCTGAGCAAGTGATCTGCCAATCATGCACGTCCCTCTCCCCTTTAGTCTGTAAGACACCTTTGGAGAGGGTGACTCCATTACCTGCAGGTACACTACCGTGCCAGGAGTCGTCCATCCTAAATACTCTTAGAATGCTGTCAAGTACCCAGATTGGGAAACCACCCAAATCTAGATCTAATACCATAGATCCAGTAACCAGTATGTCTGATATAATGTCCAAGTCCTGTGTGGAGAAACTACTGTGTGACGACCAAAGTATAACCGATCGTAGTGTAGGAGTTTCCTTTCCCACTCTGTGTATATCATCCAAATACCAGGATATCACACCCTACTACCTTCTCAACAGATCCATCCACTATTCTGATGAAGTCAAACCCATGACTGTCACGTCAGAAATAGATGATCTATCTCCGCTACATCTGCTCTAGTCTATAAATAGACATAAGCAACCTGTCCACCAATGCTTCCGCTGTTCCCACTGACTACGACAACCCTCTGGCAGAGTCATATAGACGTACACTTCTAAAACTGGTTTAGAACGACGCTATACTCGTCCTCCCGCCGGGTCTCGTAACCTGGAACAACAGCAATGGCAATTGTGGGTAAACAAGAACTTCCCTGTCACCGTCCTTGAGGCTACCGGAGTACCTCTCGGGTGCCTGAAGTTACCCACCTTATCTGCGGAGTGGCCAATGGAATGTCAATCCAGATTGAATCTTTAGGTTCCTTATCAAATCTTCAGTAATCGTTTGTGGTTCTGGAATCACTTCCAGTTCTACCATACTCCCACTATTGTTTTCTGAAAAAATCCATTTTTAATAAAACTGTGGCGAGTCTAGAACAATATCGCTATTGTTCATCCAGATGGTAGAAAGTCAACCCTCGTCATAGCCTGGGTCAACCCACAAACAGCCATTACAGAAACGTGTCTTGAGTTGTCTAGTGTCTGGTTTTAATCATAAACCGGACAACTCCCCGTACCTTAACATCGTTAAGATATGAACTGTTCTATATCCAATATAGAAACAGAGACACTGATTTAATTGAACCAGATTCAAATCATGCAGCTGTCCCCAGCGCATGTTAACTAAATGGAAGGAGGCAGATCAGCATTACTCAACATAGGAATGCTTCTAATTATGAGTAACCTGAAAGAGAAGCAATTTCTCTTTATCATTACTATCAACTGAATACCATACACAAGTATCTACATCTTCGATCACCTTGAAGAATCCCGATACTTGCTACACTTGGTTCTCTACTCTATTCAAATACCTATAACTCCTCAAAACTTAGACTCTGTGTTTCAACGAAACACATGTCTAAGAACTAGAGAAGTTAAAAGTAAACAGAATATAGTATGAGGACCAACCCCTCTGTCTTAATGGACACTGGACAACATACAATACCTTGTATAAGTCCCTTGAGTCTGATAACTCTTTCACTGTGTGTCGTAGGTTGAAAACTGTACTTATGGTTAAGAAGAATTACACCGCTGTTTAATGCTCCTTACCTAACCATCCACTGATATAGGTAAATGTCGTAGACATAATTTCAGAAAGGTATATCTCACTCTATGAAAATAGACGTACAGATATATCAATTTGAAATTGGTGCATAACTGCGGATATTCAAAACCAAATATTTGCCGACTGGCAAACAACCCAGGTGACTTCCTCAAATATCACTGATTCCAACGAATCCCGATATAATGAGGATAATCACCCAATTCCCAATAACTTACTCCCACTCATCATCTGTAAAACCATACAGATGTGAGGATCGTACCTGGTAAATACATACCCTGGAGTAAGTATCTAATCGGGAAATCAGTTTTCCTTTAACATTACACAGTGAAACTGAAACATTGAAATGTTCCGATGGGGTATTCTGGTATTCCTAGTAATGCCTCTTCCAGATTTACGACTGTAACCGTATAGTTCTTTGCCACCTCTCCAAATCCCTTCATATGTCTTTAGTCTTTACCTTCTGCACACCCTTTTAGGCCAAATGGTTTTCTTCCTTCCCTACCGTTCGGCACCAGCCTATGGTTTGGAAGAAGACTATCCAATAAGCATAATGGGTGTACTTTCCTAGTCCTAGGAGCACTCGCAATGCGAGAGAAGGTGAAGATAAAAGACACCTGAATGTACTTTATTCCTATTTCTCCTGAACCAGGATCCATCCCCGAACTGGAACAAGTTCCTTTCGAGTTCGTATATAACCATACGATGGATTATCCAATAAAATGGGATCTTCGTAGTGATACGGAGTGTCCTGGAGAAATACAAAGGTGATTTAGGATTGGCGAAGAAATACTTGGTTCGGTCGTGAATAGCAGTCGCAATTTACTTTGCCCTCTTACTAATCCCTTGTTTTGTCTGAACTTAATACCTTCTGTACACCGTTTAGGCTAACTGGTTTTCTTCATTCCCTACCGGTCGGCACCAGCTTATGGTTTGGAAGAAGACTATCCAATTTGCGTAATAGGTGTACTACTCCTAAACCAAGGAGTACTCGTAACCTGAGAGAAGGTGAAAAGAAAAGACAACTGAATAATCCTATTCGTTTTCTCCAGAACCGGAAACCATCCTCGAATTCCTTCGAGTTCGTATCTAACCATACGATGGTTTTGTCCAATGGAAGTGGACGTTCGTAGTAATACGGGGTGTCCTGGAGAAAAGGGTAAAAGTAGGAGTGGCAATGAGGTCTGCAACTCTGACAATCAAAAGCCAGTGTTAAGAAGGTTCGGTCAACTTGGTCACTGAGTCAAAGTCTTAGGGTCGGGTCAATGGTCGCTGCCAAAGAGAGAGAGAAAAGAAACACTCAGCGTGCACTCTAACCTAGATCAGAATGGTTACCAATTTATCTAATCTGGAATCCTCCCACTGTACCTCAAATTCTCCTCCAAACCTGAAAGAAGAATTAGTCGGGGTCACCCGAGGAGTATACCAACTCATCAGTGGGAATCGGGATCCAACTCTCATCGCATGATAACGTGACGGAATCCGCTCACGTCATCACACTCCAGAAGGTATGCGCATATCTGGCAAGTTTCAGTTCTTTTGAAACTCCCGATGTGATTTCTGCCCCATGCTCTTATGACCTTGACTTTGGCCAACAAATCATAAGTCACATGTCAAGTTCTACCCGTCATTCTCCAGGTTGATTCGAATCCACCCGCACAAGCCCTTGACTTTGGCCAACAAGGCTATACGACTGTTCCAAACCAACGCATCTATCTATGCTGCATATGAATAACCAACAGCTACCAAACACTGTGCCTTGACTTTGGCCAACAAACACAGCTTGAATACTATTGACTACCCATATGAAACGACGGAGGGCTACGAATGGTTTCTGGCGAAAACCTTTAACGTAAAGAACTTGATATCGTCGAAGGAACGGATAGCTTTTAAAAATATAGTGACGAAAACCGTTGCTAAAGAGGTCACTCCCGGTGAAGGGATCTCGGCTCTTTCCCCGTAGAATGGGGTGCAGGATATTCCAACTGAATACCACGATGCAAAGCAAAAGCAATCGGCTATAGTGAAGTTAATGCCCTGACGCAAACTTCTGTCCAAGGGGTCACTCCCGGTGAAGGGATCTCGGCCCTTGCCTCGTCGACTGAGGAGCAGGATATTCTAAATGAATACCGCGATGCAAAACAAAAGTGAACGTCCTTGCAATAACAGCTTTTTGAAAAGTGTTCCAAGAACATCAGATTAGGTTTGTTTTTAAACTTGCATTGATCCGAATCAATGCAGTCCCATCAATTGATCACACCAAAAAGAACGAAAATATACTGATGTACGTATATGCCATCCGCATTCGCCACTGGGTCCCGTCATTACCCGTTAGGTTAGCTTACTAACGACAGAGCGGGGACTGGACTAGCGCGGATGCAAAACATATACAACATCTACTAATATATATACCAATATATTATATTTCGCTCAAGGCGTGAATAAAATGCAACATCACAGAAAATGAACAGCATCACAGAAACAATACAGATATCTGGGATCCCCGGGTTTCACAGAGCCGCTGAAACCCGACGTTCCCCTGGTCGTGTGGATAGCCTGTGCAATGAAAACCTAGACCCCTACGGGCGCGGCAAGTCACCCGCCAAAACCTGAAGCGAGGCAGCCCCCTTCAGCGCCGTGAATGGACCACCCAGCACTTCACGGAATCCGGCAACTTGGGCACCCCTCCTGGGTCAACCTGTACCCCCTACGAGTGCGGCGAATAGCCCGCCAATCCTAGAGTGAAGCCCCCTCCGTCTCAATGCCATGAGATGCGGGCTTGTTGCCCTCCAGAACCCGGCTATCCGTGCACCCCTCCGCGGGGCAATCCTAGTACAGAAAGTAAAATATACATACACCGGGTACATCGACCGCAACCAGGTCGTGCCCCAAAATAATAATACAATCAGGCAGTGACGGCAGTCCACATGTCGGACGCTCGCCCCGCAATATCAAATGTACATAATACAACAGCACAGTACTAGCATTGCATCCAGGCTATCCCCCACGACCGATCCGCAACATCACAGCAAATACATAGAACATCAACGTGAAAGTCACGTTCGCAAATCCGTCTAACCGGGCTATAGCAGTTAGACCGGATTTACCGATCGAGTGACATTCACGGTCGCAGATATAATGTAAATACTGTGAAAAATGTGTTTAAAAAATTTCCGATTGATCAAACAATTAACAAGTGGGCCCCAAAGAAAACTGTAGCACTCACAGAAACAATTGGCCCAACTTTAATATTCCAAAGCCCATATTTTAAGCCCAGAAGGCCTCTGTAAAAAAAATGGTGCAGCGATTGCTACAGGGTGCGGCGGAAGGGCGGCAAAACTGGGGATAGTGCGGCGCTTCCGCGCTCCGACTAGGGTATCACTTCATCAAATTTTTACAGAGTGCTTATATTTTCCAGTATATAAATATTTTACAACCTGAAAAATTTTTCGACACTAAAAATTTCCAACAGAAAACTGATGCGACAAAATACGGGTTATTGGACTTTTTGATCGATCGGAAATGCAAACACATTACACAAAGCTAGACTAAGTTAATGGCGAGGCTCTGATACCACTGTAAGTGCACGGCGGCGCCCCGGCCGTCAATCCGACGCCGGAATGCGGAAGCGGTGAAAAACTTTAATTTTGCGGACTTAGCAAAACGGCACCACCGCGCACTAAACACCCGGATCGTTACCATTAACTAGTCTAAGCTATCTACAAGAATGGGTTAGAGATATACCGACGATCCAAGTCCTCCGGTCTTCTCGCCATCGTCCGGATCTCCTGCGGAAAAGTCCCGTCTCCTCCTCGTCGCCGGAAGTGCACCACATCGCCTACTATGTATACGGGCTCCCACCTCAATGCCGAGGCAACTCGGGCACGATGCTGGCTAGTCAACGTGCCCAAGATTTGCTGTAGAATGTGTGAAGAACCATGTCTCACTTGGGGTTGTGGAATTGCCATTGGAGGAGGGATTGAACTTGGAGCTTTTTAGATGGAACTTGTGGGATTTTTGCAACATCAAATGAAGCAAAATCCCACCTCAAAATATTAGGACAGCCCACCAAATTGAGTGGCCGGCCATCACCATAGGAATGGAGAGAATGAGAGGATTGTATCAAAAATGGGAGCCTCACTCATATGATTCAAGAGAGAGAGTGAGGAGTCTATCATACAAAAGAAAATGATAGCAAGGAAAATCCAACACTCCAACACCAATGATCATCCATCATGCAAAAAGAATCATCACAAAGAAAAGTCCTCACTCAACAACCATACCCCTCAACATCATCAACAATCATGACTTTAAAAGTCAAGCCATGATGGAGTCAAAACAAGTCAATGATGGTGCACATCATGAAAGCCATCATGATGCATCAAGATGCAAAGAACCCCCTCCACTAATGCCTATTTGCAACAATGCAAATAAACCCTCCTCCACCAATCTTCGGCCAATGAACGGAACAATGGAAATCGGCCGAAACGGAAAGCAAACTGGCAACTCCAGAAAACTGGTCCCGTAATAAATTACAGGAAAACCCCGATACTGTGCATACACACCCGCATTTGTATTCCGACCGAAATACAAATGCAATGAGACAAAATCTACACTGTACTATACTAGAATCCGGCTTATACCAAAACCGGATAGTAATATCTGTTCGATCCTGATCCGTGCAATACCGCACGTATCTGATCGAACCCTGCCATATAACCATACGGCCTATAGTACAAACTGTCCGATCCTGATCCGTGCAATACCGCACGTATCTGATCGGACCTTGCCATATCTCCATACGGCCTCTACAACCTTTCGCCCGAAAGCTTGAGTAACTGAAATGTGGTGGACTCTAAAGACTCGTCAATACTATGGCTGTGGATTTAACCACTAGCACGTCAGAGGTATATGCCAATACGTGACGGGCCACCAGCTATTGACCAAAAGGGACGTCGATGAGGAAGCTCACCCCGACACCCAACTGAGCCTGTCAGTGACAATATCCGTGCAGTCCGGTCCGTTCGTCTATGAGTATCGCATGGCGGGCCTAGGGGGTTGGTAAAAGTCAGACCCCCAAAAGCGGTACAAGTCGTGTCGGAGTGTAGCCCAGAACACCCTGAGATACTACTGGAATACCTACCAGTAAATCTCCTTGCCTTGGCCAAGGACTTTGTGTAATGGCTCTCCTAGACACAGCACGACCTCACCCCCAATACCGGGAGAGACGAACCCCTGAAGATACGCTCACTGCCTCCATGTGGCTCGGGACTGTACCCAACTAAAACCTGTTTGCACGACTCCTTTGAGCCGTGGTAGGGTAGTAATCAAAGTACAGTGGGAACTCACACGAGACAAATGACGATCCCCAGGTCGATGAACTAACCTGCACACATGTCACCAGGGAACTGCCATCTGACGTCTGGTATATGACCAACTAGCAGGTTCCCGGCGAGTCCTGTCCGGTGTACTCATAACCCAATGAGCACCTGTATACATCTTAGGTGATCCAACTGACACCAGTGGCTTGTGAGACCGGCCACCGCCCCTCGTCGGGGTCTCGACTGTATACACTAGTCTACTAATGGAGTATCGATGCCCAGTCTCGAAACTCCCACGACTAGGGACCTTTTAAGGATAAGCTTATAGACCCCCAGCTCCCACTTATATGATCGCCCTCATACTGCTGGTGGTCAAGCAAGAATCCTAGGGGCTCTATCAACGTGTAATAGCGACGTGTCAGGTCACCTAAAACAGTACACGATGATAAAGGTAAACCAGATAGCATACTATCATCTCGAGTAAGACTGTCCTACCGGATAGGTCCTCCCTCAATCATTACAATCACGTACCTGTGACCTAATAATTGACTCTGAGGGCACTATCTCCAACAGAACCCAGGTCCCATCAGCGATCCAGGCATATTCTGAGGCGGTATCACCTGATCCGGGAGATAGTTGATCGCCGGGAGATCGAGGTCAGGAGGGTTGACACGAAGAACAACACGGCGGATCCACTCACGAAGGCCATTCCCCAGATACAGTTTGAGAGACTCTTCGGGATGCTCGGTATGCGATACTACAGCAGCTGGCCCTAGTGCAAGTGGGAGATTGTTAGTTGTATGTATGCCCTAGAGGCCAGTATTGTACAGATGATGTATATTATATTGGATGCTTGGACATATATAGAGATGACTTTCTTGCTCGATATGATAGTATGCTATCTGGTTACTCTTTATCTTAACATGTACACTTGTCTCTTTAAACTGTCTTATAGTTACATGTTGATAAAGCCCTTAGGATGTGTACTTGACTACCTGGACTATGATGCAGATCATACTAGTGGGGACATGGTAGTCCATAAGTACATCCTTCAAGGTCCCTAGTCGTGGGTGTATCGAGACGGGGCATCGATATACCAGTGTAGACTAGCGTATACGCTTCTCGACCTATGAGATGGGCGATGGATGATCCTATATCCATTGGTGTTTGACATCAGAGATGGTGTACGGGTGCTCAGTGGAGACTGGGTACACTGGACGGACTCGCCGAGAACTCCCAGATGGTATTATACCTCACGTCAGATGGCAGTTCTCAGGTGACACTTGTACATGTTAGTCTGTAGACCCGAGATCGTCATAGAGTCTTGTGTGATTCCCACTGTGCTTTGATCTCCACCTTACCACGTCCATGAGGGCGTGCAAAACGATGGTCTTTGGGTACAGTCCCGAGTCACATGGAGGCAATGAGCGATAGGAGGGGTTTCGTCTCTCCCGATATTGGGGGTTGATGTTGCGCTGTGCTCGATTGGCCGTAACAGGGAAGTCCCTGGCCAGGGCTGATCAGAGATTTGCTGGTAAGTGTTACCAGTAGTTTCTCGACCCGTTATGAGCCTCACATCGGCACGACTTATCGGTTATTGGGGTCTGACGTTTACCACCCCTAGACTTGATATGCGACGTATCAAACGAACAGACCGGACTGTACGGTAAGTGTTACTGGTTGGATTCACAGGAGTGTGAGCGGGCTAGCTCGTCGTTCTTCTGATCGCTCAATACCCGGATGGCCGTTATGTTTAGCAGACCGCTTGCGGCTTGTGGGTGCTTGATATGATCATCATCTGCTACCGGCGTATTGATGAGTCTTTAGAGTCCTACACAGAGGTTTCCTGGCTCAAGCGAAACGAAATAGGAGCGCATATGAGATATGTACGGGACCGAGAATAATGCGTGTATGTGATACCGTATTTCATTCTCGCGATAAATGTTTCGATTGGTTATATTCGATATGACCTAGTTATCGAATCATTGATTCGATAAATCGATACATTAGATACTAGTCGGTTATATGCGATATAACCGGATCGTTAAATCAAGTGTTGATTTAATGATTTAATGTATAATTATATATTTGATATATAATTTTGCATTAGCTAGTATTGGTTCACTTTATATGGATTTTCTCATTTGATGTGCAAGAAGTATATGTGATATACTTTTGTGCACACATTTGTATCATGATTGATGATACTTGATCATTTAGTTAAGTGCAAAGAATTAAACCATGGTTAAGTGTTGATTAGGGTTTTGCATTTTCATTTATTTATTTATTTATTTATTTGAAAAGGATTAAGATGAGAATGGTGGCCTTTTTTGTTTTAAGTTGAAGCATCATGAAGCTTTGACTTTTGTAACCATTCTTGTCATCATGCTTAACCCTAACCCATCCAAGTGACCATGGTTTATTCTCTACACTTAACCTAGGTTAGAACATGATAAGTATTTGATTTTATTATTCTTTTTCACAATACTTATCATATTCTATTTGCTTCTTCATCTTCATCTTCAAGAGAAAAGCTTGATGCCATCAATGGCAACTTGAGCAAAAGTGAGTGAAATCCAATTCTAAAGTGAACCCACCTCCTATTTCTTCACCCTCTACCTCTTGCCAAGTTATTTTGGGTGTTTTCTTCACAAGTTTCACAACTTGGTGAAGTTGGAGCTTGAACTTGTGCAACCTCGACGTAGATCATCTTCGGCACGAAGCCGACGACATTGCCCGCTCGTTTTCCCGATGAAGCCGACGAATGAGTCTAGGATTCGAAAAGGACAGCGAGAGGACGACTACGTGGAGCTAAGGAAGTGGATATCCGGATCTACAAAGGTTGTAACTTCCGAACTTTAGTTAAGTTGTTAACTTGAATCGTTTTTCGCCTAGAATTCTAGTCTAAGATCCGTATTAGGGTTTCTTGGCACCCATAAATTTTTATATTGGCATGGTTGATGCCTTGTGAGACCTCTATAGTGTGCCTAGGAACCTTTCACTATGATGAGTATTACCGAGTTACCTGTTTCTTTTAGGGAGTTGTGCACTTGAGAAGTTGCATACTTATTGAATAGGGTTCAAATCAAATCAGTTGCCTACCACTTCATATGTGATATGGATAGGGAAGAGCCCATATCTTAAGTTAGTTAAGATTTGGGTTGTCCAGCCTATGTCTAAAAACAAAATCCGGACAAGATCAAGGAAAAGTCAGTTCTGTAGAATTGGAAAGGTTCCAGCTATACAAAACTGCAACTGATGATTTGAAAGAACCAAAGGATTCAATAGTCCCCGACGAACCTCAGCCTCTCCGCCGAACTAGTAGGGTTCCTTATCCGCCTGAGAGATACTTCGGTTTCTCGATGACAGTGGGAGCGAGGATTGCATCATGAGATGATGACCTAACTAGTTTCGAACTGGCCATCAGGAGTGTGACTCTGTAAGAATGGCTGGATGCTTAGCAATCTTAGATGGAATCCATGTACACCAACAAAGTATGGACTTTGGTTGCTATATCTGAAGGGTTAAATCCCCATCAGGAGCAAGTATATCTTGAGAAGATTACTTGGTGTAGATGGAAAATTTGAGACTTTCAAAGCTAGACTTGGTAAAGGTTTTCGTCATCGACCAGGCGTGGATAATGATGAAACCTTTTCCAGGCACTATGCTTAAGTCCATCCAGATCCTACTTGCCATTGCTGCATACCATGACTACGATATCTGGTGGTTGGGTGCCATGACTACTTTTCTAAATAATGATTTAGAAGAGAACGTCAATAAGAACACAGCCAGAGGGCTTCGTAAACAGTGGGAGCAGCGGAAACATGTGCAAGTTGCTTTACATAATGAAGCAGGCATCGCGGAGTTGGAACGTCTGTTTTGATGTGATAGTCAAAGTGTTTGACTTCATCAAAATGGTAGATGAACCTTGTATAAACAAAAGGGTAGTAGGGAGTATGGTGACGATCCTCATAGAGTATGTGGATGACATACTCTTGATAGGGAAGGAGTTTCCTATTCTACGCTCGATCAATCTCTGCTTATCACAATAATTCTCCACATAGGATCAAAGTGATACCTACTAAATCCTGGGTTTTGGATCTATGAGATAGATCTAAATGGATGTTAGGATTCTCACTAGATGTAGTGAGATGGTATCAATCGATCCTGGGGAGAATCACTGGAAGGGTTCCAGGGTGATAAAGACGACTGAATGTCAGTCACAGGCATTGTCTTTACCCTCAGTAAAGGGACGGTATGTTGGAAGAGTTCCAAGCTAGATACCGTGGAAAACTAGACGATAAAGGCTGGTAACATCGCTATTAAAGATACTACCAAAGAGGCAGTTTGGGTGTATATTGGTTCATAAGATGAACTAGGTTCCTACCATTGTATGACAATGGAAGTGTGGCTTTGGCCCAGGAACCCTGGTCCCATCAGTGACTCAGACTTATTCTGAGGCAGCATCACCTGATCATGGAGATAGTTGATCACCAGGGTGATCGATGTTAGGAGAGTAGACTCAGAGGATAACGCGGCGGATCCACTCACAAAGGCTTTTTCCCAAAGAGAGACTTATATGGGATGGTTGAGTATGTGATACTGCAACCACTGCTACAGATGGCCCTAGCGCAAGTGGGAGATTATTAGTTATATGTATGCCCTAGAGGACATTACTGTACATTGGATGTATATTGTAGTGGATGCTGGGACATATATAGGTAGGACTTTCTTGCTCGACATGATAGTACGCTATCTGGTTGCTCTTTATCTTAACATGTATACTTTCTGTCTCTCTGTTACATGTTGATAAAGCCCTTAGGATGTGTACTCGACTTCCAGGACTATGATGTAGACCATACTAGTGGGGCCTGGATAGTCCATGAGTACATCCTTCAATGTTCCTAGTCGTGGGAATATCGAGACGGGGCATCGATATTCCAGAGTTGACTAGCGTATATCTTCTCGACCCATGTGATGGGCGATGGATGATCCCATATCCATTGGTGTTTGACATCGGAGATAGTATGCGGGTGCTCAGTGGAGACTGGGTACACTGAACGGACTCGCCGAGAATTCCCAGATGGTATTATACCTCACGTCAGATGGCAGTTCTCTGGTGACACTGGTACAGCTTAGTCTGTTGACCCGAGATCGTCATAGAGTCTTGTGTGTCTCCCACTGCGCTTTGATTTCCACCCTACCAGGCTCTACTGAGTCGTGCAAACAGGTGGTTTTTGGGTATAGTCCCGATTCACATGGAGGCAATGAGCGATAGGAAGGGATTCGTCTCTCCCGGTATTGGGGGTTGATGTTGCGCTATGCACGACTGGCCATAACAGGAAATCCCTGGCCAGGGTTGCAGTGATATACTGGTAAGAGTTATCAGTAGTTTCACGATTGTTATGGACCTCACATCGGCATAACTTATCGAGCTATTGGGGTCTGACGTTTACCACCCCTAGGCGAGATATGCGACATATCAGACGAACAGACCGGACTGCACGGTAAGTGTTACTGGTTGGATTCACAGGAGTGTGAGCGGGCTTGCTCGTCGATCTTATGATCGCTCAATACCCGGGTGGCCGTTACGTTTAGCAGACCGCTTGCGGCTTGTGGGTGTTTGATATGATCATCACCTGCTGCCGGCGTATTGACGAGTCTTTAGAGTCTTACACAGAGGTTTCCTGGCTCAAGCGAAACGAAATAGGAGCGCATATGAGATATGTGCAGGACCGAGAATGATGCGTGTATGTGATACCGTATTCTATTCTCGCGATGAATGTATCGATTGGTTGTATGCGATATAACCTAGTTATCGAATCGAGAATTGATTTGATAAGCCGATACATTGGATATTAGTCGGTCATATGCGATATGACCGGATCGTTAAATCAAGTGTTGATTTAATGATTTAATGTATAATTATATATTTGATATATTACTTTACATTAACTAGTATTTGTTCACTTAAAAAGGATTTTCTCACTTGATGTGCACATTGTATATGTGATATATTTTTGTGCACTTGTTTGTATCATGTTTGATGATACATGCAAACTTGGGTGTGTATGATTAAACCATGGTTATGTTAATGGTTAGAGTTTTGATTTACTTATTCATTTATTTATTTTCTTTAATTCATTTTCGCAAGAATAAAATGGTGGCTAACTTTGTTTCTTTCATGAAACTTCATGAAGCTTTGAAGCCTTGACCATTTTGTCTCTTAGCCTTAACCTAACTATTAAACCTAACCCTAGTTTATTCTCTACACTTAACCATGGTTGCTATATGATAAGAATCAACTTATTTTCTATTTTGAATAATACTTATCATATTCTTTTCTTCTTCTTCTCCTTCTTCAAGATGAAGAAAAGCTTGCTACCATCAATGGTGAAATGAGAAAAAGAGTGAGAAATTCAATTCTAAAGTGAACCCACTTCCTATTTCTTCATCCTCTACCACTTGCCAAGTAGTATAGGGTGTTTTCTTCACAAGTTTCATGACTTGGTGAAGTTGGAGCTTGATCTTGAGTTGGCTCGACGTAGATCATCTTCGGCATCGAAGTCGACGACCTAACCCGATCATTTCTCCGACGAAACCTTCGCCAGAGTCCAGATTCCGATAGGTATAGCGGAGGGACGTCATCACGGAGCCTAGAAAGTGGAGGACCGGATCTACAAAGGTTGTAGTCACTTTCCTTTAGTAATAAAGTTGTTTACTTGCTTGCATCGCCTTATCATCTAGTTAACGATCCGTATTAGGGTTTGTAGGCACATGGAAAAATTTGAATTGGGCATGTTTGATCACTTGTAGAACCTCATGGGTGTGCCTAGGAACCCTACACTTGGGTCGTCTGGAAGATAGGTTTATATAGCGGTCGCATGGAGTGAACCGATGTGAGATTCTCGTCATCCGTTACGCACCTGTGTCACGTTCGTGTAGATGGCGGGATACGCCCATTGATGGCGAGATACGCCCGTTAATGGTAAGATACGCTAGTGTAGGATGTGGGGCGTGGGCCGGCGCAGATTCATCGTGGCGAGATATATGGAGCCGTTAAGGGGGCGTTCGAGCTTTGTGGTCCAAACAAGGACGCTGAGGAATTTATGCTCTGTGATTGCTTGGAGACGAGCAAGTGAGCTGAGGAATCTCAGCTCTGTAATAGCTCATAGACGAGCGAGGATGCTGAGGAAGCTCGGCTATAGGATAGTTTGGAGGCGAGCTGTTGGCTGGTTGCTAGACGCATAGGGAAGGTATTCCTGGGAGGTTTCCGAAAGGTCGAATGCAATCTCGGAGACAAGGTGCCGAGGAAAGTCCCCAATGTATCATATTGATTCCACCACCATGGTCCCCAGGAATCTAGTGAGTTTACGTGGACGACACGTCATCTGCTACGTGTCGTAACCTGAGAAATTCCCGTTTATGAGCCTTTTCATGATCCTTCTTTTTGTTTATTGTTCAAAAAAGTAGATGAAAAGTAGCAATCACTTTATTTATCAAATCATCCACTTCCAAAATTCATTTTCTAACTTTAAAACTGGAAAATAAAGAAAGCCCATAATTAACTTATTATTATTATTATTTTTGTCACTATTTAAATCTTGTGATTTTTTTTTTCTTATTCTCGTTTCTTGCTGCGTAAGCTCAACACGTGAACTTTTCTGTTTCATTAAAAAAACAAATAATTTTTACTTCTTTCTTCTCATTTCTTTATTTTTCCCATTTTCTTTTTTCTTCCCAGTCCACAAACATGCCCTTGAGGTAACGTCGGGACACATCATACCCAATGACTGTTCTCAATCTATAATCATTTCCTTTTTTGTCTCCACCATTCTTTATTTGCTTCGCATTTCCCCAATTCCCTGCTACCACCCATCTCTATCATATTAGTTCCCTCCCATTCACCTATTCTCATATTCTCCTCCACTTGTTTTCTTAGAAGAACGAGGGGGGAGGGAGCGGGAGGCAGAGAGAGAGAGAGAGCGCAATGGCATTTGCAGGGACTCAACAAAAGTGTACCGTATGCGAGAAGACGGTGTACCTTGTGGACAAGCTCACCACCGACAACCGCATCTTCCACATGGCCTGCTTTAGATGCCACCATTGCAAAAGCACTCTCAAGGTTCTCCTTCTTTAATTTTTGGCTTTTTAGATATATTGAAAATTCTCGAAAGTCATAATTTTTTTTAACAAATCAATTAGAGACAAAATTCATCAAACCTAAGGATTCAGTGTCCTGCATTTTATTATTGTACGCAAACAATTAATCAAAAGATAAGAAGTTTTCTTCTTGTTTTCTTTATTTTTGTTGTTTGTGTTATTTTTTAATCTTTATGTTACTCGTTGGGCCCGATCCGGTCCGATATCCGCCCATATAAGTGGATACCCTATATATACATATATAAGGGCTAGGATTTTCATATGAGTTATATGATGCAATATAGAGAGTTTTTCTTAAAAAAATAACAAGAGAGCCGTCGTCTCCTTTCCTCATACTTCTCTATTTTGGTTTGGCTTACGAGATGATCAAGAGAGAGATTCTCGTTTTCTACCAAAATGTGGTTTTCCTTCGATTGTTGCTTGGAGACGATAAAAATCAGATCTTTTACGTGGACGAGAAACGATCCAAACAATCGGATCGAGTATATTATAAACCTTTTGAGTAGATACATAGACTTTCTGTTACGCTTGGTTGTATAATTTGTATCTACGTTACCTAAAGTGTAGGTTGGTATGAGAGTAATGCATCCCCACGTTCGTAGAATTATAGATCTGTGATTTTTAAATTTTTGCAACTCAAAAGTTGTGTTTTTTTATCTAAACATAAATCAGATTTTTTTAAAAATTATTTTATGACAGATTTATGCTATTAGGGTTATCGTTTGATGGATTTTTTAAGATCTATCTATTTTGCATCATTATGTGTCATCATAAATTAGATCTATTTTATTATGACGCTTTGATGTAGTTTTTTTAATTCGTTGATGTGAAATAACCCATGTAACAAAAGGCGGGATAAATTTTTACAAAGACTGGATTTTTGTGTAAAAACAAAATTTTAATTTTTCTCTCTCTTTTGGTGAGTATTAATAGCGGTTAGGTCGCAATTTTTTCTTAAACCCCTAACCCAATTTTTTTTTGATAAAATAAAACTTGTAGGATTTTTTTTGATTTTGGTGATAGTACCAATTTTTTGTTGGATTTTGGTTTAGAACCAAATATTTTTTGGGGATTTTGTTTTAGAACCAAATATTTTCTGGATTTTTGGTTGGGAACCAAATAACTTTTTTTTGGATTTTTGGTTTGGAACCGAAATTATTTTTCTTGGAATTTTGGTTTTTAACCAAATTTTTTTATTATGGTAGTGGGCCAAATTTTTTTTTAACAAAAAAATAATTTCTGGAAGTTTTATTTTTTTCGGATTTTTTTATAAAAAAAATTCGAATTTTTTTAAATATAAATATTCTGGGGGGCCAGCCCTTAGCCTGAGCTGCGCTCGGTCCTCAGCCCAGGACCTGGCCCGAGCCGGTCTGAGCGGGGCCGAGTCGAGCCGTTCGGCCGCTTCCCTATGCCGAGCCGGATCAATTTTTTTAATTTTAAAATAATTTTTTTTCCAGAAAATCCAGAAAAATTTAGAGAATTCCAGAAAATTTAGCTTTTTTTTTAGTTTTCTTATTTATGAGAGTTTCCCACTCATGTTTTGGGTTAGTTAAGGGTTTTGCTGTTAACTCTGCGAGTTATATTTTTTTCAAAAATTTTGTTTGCTCACCAAAAGTTTCAAATTTTTATTCTCACATAAAATCTTGGAGATTTGATGGGTGGTTGTTCCAGTAGGAGCGTCTGGGACGCGTATTAATTTCGTGAATAAAACGAAAACCGTAATAAAACGGACAAGATTAGATAGAGTGGTTTAAATGAAAATGAAATTTGTTAGATTGATTGTTCCATATTTTGTTGTGCATGGCATATTATATATACAAAGATGCATACTGCATTAATCTGATAAATTTCAAGTGGGAGATTTCGAGAGAACACGGGAGTTTAGATTCAACTACCCAATTTACACCGTTTCTAGGAAATTTATGATCCGTTTTTCAATTATTTTAACAAAATTTTAAACTTTATACTTTTGAAGTATATGGTTAGGGCCATAGGCCTTCTTCTCTTTTTTCGGGATGTAGGTTTATTATTGTTGTTATGATGGGTTGAAAATGAAGCGTTCTAAGAACGGTACTCCATTATGTGCCATAGTTTTAACGCATCCATAATAAAATCAATTATCGTCAGTTTCACTCGTGATGAGATGGTAGATGACGATAACAAAATAGAAGCATTAATTTAATATTTGTGAACAAGCTGAAAGACTTGGACGCCGGTAACAAGATGGAGGCGATGTAGTGGGGCTACACGACGCAGCACCATCGAGGTGGCAGTGATGTAGCGGGGCTACACGATGCAGCACCATAAAGATGCATCAATTTTCGGAGGATTGGCACATCTAGGATCACTCTACGCATTGGATGTGATGAAGAGCGATGCCATTAGTGGTATATGATTTATTGCCGAGCACTCGCAGCTTATGCTCAGCGGTAGTTACAGGGTATCTACACACCAAGAGATAAGCTGTGTGGGATTACAGGATAATATATGCAACTTGGCAACATCACATTATTTCTTGGTTTGGTCCTTTTTTCATATAAGGAGTCGAATCATGTAATGTGGATACACTTAAGAGTTATATCTTCATTGATCCGGGATGTGAAGAGTGTTGCTCTAGTTAGACTGTAGAGCGATTGCAATAAGCGGTTATATGTTTTTCTACTCGATATATGAAGCAGTTAGTTATGAGGAAAGTGAACGTGTTGACATTTACTAGTACGTTTTGTTAGTGTATATGCCCTAGAGGCCATTACTGTATCATACTAGTTTGTATATTACTTAATGGAAGCTTGGGATATTCACAGTTGTATATACAATCTTGCTCGAAATGGTAGTATGCTACTTGGTTTGTCTCTGCTTTAATATGTGCATGTGTTTCTTTTAGCATATTGCTGGTATACATATTAGTAGAGCCCTTAGGATCTTTGCTTGATTACCAGCGTTGTGATGGCGCTCGCACTCGTGGGAGCTGGGTAATCTATAAGCACATCCTTATACAGGTCCCTGGTCGTTGGACTATCGAGACAGGGCATCGATACTCCGGAATAGACTAGCGTATGCGCTTCTCATCCCAGTGTGGGAGACGGTCTGTCCCACAGCCGTTAGTACGTCGTACTTGGGATAGTATGCGGGTGCTCGTTAGGTTACGAGTACACTGGACAGGACTCGTCGGGAACTGTTGGTTGGTAATATACCTATCGTCAGTTATCAGTTCCCAGGTGACATGAGTACAGCTTAGTCCGCTAACTTGACACTGTCACTTCGCCTCGAGTGTGTTCCCACTGCACTTTGATTACTACCCTACCACGGCTCAAAGGAGTCGTGCAAACAGGTAGTTTTTGGGTGCAGTCCCGAAGCACTTGGAGGCAGTGACGGTTAGACAGGATTCGTCTCTCCCGGTATTGGGGGTTGACATCGCGCTGTGTCTAGGAGAGCCATTACACGAGTAGTCCCTGGCCAGGGCAAGCGAGATATACTGGTAGGTTTCCAGTGTTATCTCAGGGTGTTCTGGGCTACACTCCGACACGACTTGTACCGCTATTAGGGGACTGACGTTCACCGCCCCCCTAGGCCCGCCATGCGATGTATCAGACGAACAGACCGGACTGTACGGAGACTGTCACATACAGGCTCAGTAGGAGTGCAGATGGGGTTCACCTCGTCAGTCTTCTTATCGACATCTACCTGGGGACCGATACGTACAGCTAGTGCCGCTTGCGGTCTGTGGTTAAACCCACTGCCAGCGTAGTGTCGAGTCTTTAGAGTCCCACACAGAGAGCTATTCGCCTTTAGGCAAAATGAGTAGAGGTCGCATGGTTTTGCGACAGGGTTCGTTCGCATCCGCGCACTTGTGCACGTTTGCTGTCCGGACAGTTTATACTAGCGGGCTTTGGTTTAAGCCGGATCCTAGTATATGGTTTGAGATTGGTTTTTCTCAGAGTATTCGTGTTCCTCGGATCACGAATGCGGGTGCGTATGCACAGTTGCTTGAGATTGAAGGAGAGGATCTTGTTTAGGGTTAATGGCTATTGTCATTTTATTAACCCTATTGATTTTGTGTGTATTATTGTTAATTGATAATTAGCTTAATAATTGTGCATGGTTGTTGTTGACAATTTGACTTCATTGACTTGTTGACCTAGGTTGACACTTTGACCATCATCATTTGTTTTGGAAGATGCTCTTTGATCTTTGCAAAATTGAAATGATAATGGTCATGTCATGATTTACCATGACAATTTTCAAGCTAATTATACAATTAAAATTATTCACACATATTAGTGAGAATGGCTCACTAATAATTCATTCTCTCATATCATTTCTCTCTCTTGCTCATCCTCTCCCTCAAGCTCTCTCCCTCTCATGTGTTGAGAAACAAAAAGCTTGAGAAAAACCTTCACTTGATCCTCTCTACTCTCTTCTAGGGTTCAAGTCTTAGCATTTCTTGCACTCTAGTTACTCCTAGCTTGGAGTTGAAGCTAAAGGTAGTGGCTTTCGGGTGGATCGTTCTTTGACGGGAGGAGACAAGCAAGGTGAACTCTTTCAACCATTCCAAGGAGCAAGGAGAGAAGGACTTTGAGCTCAAGGTATAACATTTCCATCACTTAGCTACTTTGTAGTTAGGGTTAGCAAGTTTATGTTTAGCAAAGATCCTTAAAGCATAGTCCATGTTGCCTATAGTTGATAAAAATCCAATTTTTTATTATGTTTTCCGCCTCCCCGTAAGCACCGGGGTGGGCAACACGGACTTACAGTGGTATCAGAGCCTAACTAAACCTAAACTAGCTAAGTAGTTAAGTGTAACGAAGTTTCGAAACCGGAAAATCGAAAAACCAAACTCGCAAAACCCCAAGTTTCTGTTAATTTTTTTTCTGGTCAAAATGAAATTTGTTATATACCAAAAATTATCTCAGGGTTTTGTGTAAAACACCACCAAAGACGAACCAGAGAGGAGACTAGAGGACCGCGCATCCGCGGCATAAGGAAGCTCTTGCCGCGGAAGCGCGGCCGTCTTGTCCCCTCTCTGCATCGTTTTTGGTGCAGTATGTTTCTGTGTTGGTTTTAGGATTTTTAGGATATGTTATATGTGCCCAGATTTTCCAGAACTAAAATTTACTTTTGGGGGCCTATAAATCCGTATTTTTTTTCGGAACTTCACTACACTTTAACTATATCGGTTATATCTGTGATGCTTGTATGTATTGAACGTCGGCTAATCGCTATAAGTCGATTAGTCGGGGTTATACATCTCTGTGATCTGTGATTGTTGGTTTGTGGATATGAATGGATTGGATCGTCGCGGGTGAATAGCCGGGTTGGATGTGAGATGAGCGTTTTTTTTTCTTTCATTCATTTGTAACATGTAAATTGATGTAATAATATTATTTGTATAGCCGCACAACCGGGTCGGGGTTGTAGCCGTCATTGTATAATTCTTTTTACTGTTTTTGCTCCTAGGATAGACCCATGGAGGGGGTGCACAAACTACCGGGTATCTCGAAGTGCCGAGTGGCCTACTCACGGTGGTGAGGGAGGTTGCTTCGCTTCGGGTGCTTGGCGGGTAGTTTGCCGCACCCGTAGGGGTCTTGGGTGGGGTTTTGGCTATTCACCGCGACCGTGTAATCCGCTTTGCGTTGCAGGCTCGAACGCATTGCGGATTCCTAGTATATCCAATGTATTCATCTGTGATCTGTAATGTCTATCATTGCTATATATTTATATATAATAACTATTTAGGCGTTGCTTATGTTTTACAGCCGCGCTAGCCCAGCCCCCGCTCTGTCGTTAGTTAAGTAACCTAACGGGTGATGACGGGGCCCCGTGGCGAATGCGAATGGCATAAGCGTACGTCATATTTTGGTTGTTTTCTGCAATGGTAGGATTAAATGATGGGACGCATTAAAAGAACTAATGCAAGAAATAAACCAAGTAAAAGTCGATTGGAACACTTTGAAAACCACTCGGTTCTTTTCAAAACTAAACTTTTAAACGCGGAGCTTGAACCACTCCTTGTAAAAGCTATCCCGTTCCATCGATTATATCAAGTTCACTACGTTCACGGTTTCGCCAAAACCATTCGTAGCCCTCCGTCATTCCACATGAATGGTCAAAAGTATTCAAGCTATGTATTTTGGCCAAAGTCAAGGCATAGTGATTGGTAGCGTTTGGGTATTCATGTGCAGCATAGATAGATGCGTTGATTTGGGACAGTCGTGCTGCCATTTTGGCCAAAGTCAAGGGTAGGTACGGGTGGGTCCAAATTAACCAGGAGAATGACGGGTAGAACTTGACATGTGACTTATGATATTTTGGCCAAAGTCAAGTTCATAAGAGCATGGGGCAAAAATCCACATCGGGAGTTTCATAAGTACTGAAACTTGCTAGCGTTGCATACCATTTGGAGTGTGATGATTCTGGTAGGATTCCTTCGGCTTTATCACGAGATGATATTTGGATCCCGATCCTACTGTGAGTATATGCTACTCCTCGGGAAAACTCTCACTTAACGATCAATGCTATAAACCTAGTAGGTGCCTAGAAAAGTGTTAGCGGGGCTACGCCCACAGGGAAAAGAGGTTACTTAATTAAGAAACTTCGCGAAAGCGTTGGAAAACCTCCCTCGAAGTACCGACACTGGCCTGGCTGAACGGTTAAGCAAGTATTGTACGGTAAGAATGATCCCGGCTAATCCTTTTCTTTACGGTTTGAGAAGGGATTCGAGAGACAGTAGGAGCCATCCAGTTTAGACAAATTAAAAACCACTCTAAACTTGCAAGAGCATCATGCTAAAGTGTTTCTTTTCTCTCTCCTAATTGCAGCGACCATTCAAGATGACCGGACTTAAGTTACTATTAGATAAAAACATATTGACAGGGCCAAACTACAAAGATTGGCTCAGGAATGTCAAGATGGCTATCACTTATGACAAGCTGGGGTATATACTTACCACCAAAGCTCCCCCCGTCCCAGGTCCCACCTCCAGCGTCGCGGATGTAGAAATCCGTAAGACATGGGAGATAGATTGCGCGAGGGCCAGATGCCTCGTACTAGCCTCGATGGACAACGAACATCAGAGGAGGCACGAGAATATGGACCTAGAGTCCATATTTCTCCATACAAAAGAACTGTATGGAGAGCAGTCTCGTATCGCTAGATACGAAGTGTCGAAGAAGCTCTTTTCGGCAAGGTTGGCCGTCGGATCATCGGTAGCGGACCACGTGCTTAAGATGATCGGCTACATAGAGGAGCTCGCGGACCTTGGGACCACGTTGGAGAATGAACTCTATACCGATTTGATTCTCCAGTCCCTTCCTTCCACTTACGCCCAGTTCATTCTTAACTTCAACATGCAAGGAAAGGAGGTTGAACTTGCCGAACTTCTGAACATGTTGAGGACTGCTGAGGGCACCCTACAGAAGGGTAGGGAGACATCCACTTTTTTTGTAGGAGGATCTTCCTCTTCTAGGTCCAGGGCGAAAGCCAAGGGCAAGAAGAAGAAAGCCCCCGCCAAACCAAGAGGCGGTGTCGGTAAAGTGGATACGAAGGGAAAGGGTAAAGCAACAAAGGTAGCGGGGAAGCTGGTGGGGAAGGAAGAATGCTTCTATTGTCACAAAAGTGGTCACTGGAAACAAGATTGCAAGGCTTGGAAAGCCAGAACACAGGATTTGAAGCGAGTTGCAGCTTCAGCTTCAGGTGTGTATGTTATTGAAAACTGTCTATCAATAAACTCTACATCCTGGGCATTGGATACCGGATCAGGATCTCATATCTGTAATTCTTTGCAGGCGTTGAGAAAGCGTAGAGTTTTGAAGGCAGGTGACATGACCCTCAGAGTTGCGAACGGTGCTAGCATGGATGCTGAGGCCGTAGGTGACTATCACCTGGGATTATCAGATGGACACTTTTTGGTTTTGCGTAGTTGTTATTATGTACCAAATACAACCTGTAATATCATTTCTGTATCTTTATTATCTAAAGAAGGTTATGAATTTGCATTTGTAAGTAATGTAGTGAACATTCACCTTAATCAAGTTTTGATTGGGTCAGGTACATTGAACAACGGTATATACGTTTTAAACCAACCACAGATTTTCAATATCCAGAATACACACAAAAGAAAGTCTCCAGAAATTAATAAAACTTTCTTATGGCATTGTAGACTGGGTCACATCAACGAGAGAAGATTGACTAAGTTACATACTAAAGGATATTTAGATTCGTTCGAATATCAATCGTATGCAACTTGTCAATCCTGTCTCAAAGGAAAGATGACAAAGGCTCCGTTTTCTGGACACGGAGAAAGAGCGAGCGAGCTCTTGGGACTCGTACACAGCGACGTGTGCGGTCCAATGTCTACACATGCGCGAAGCGGTTATTCTTACTTCATTACCTTTACGGATGATTTTTCAAGGTACGGTTATGTCTTCTTAATGAAACATAAATCCGAGGCTTTTGAAAAATTCCAGGAATATAAGAATGAAGTAGAAAAACAAACATGCAAAAGTATCAAGATCCTAAGATCGGATCGAGGAGGAGAATACTTAAGTGCCGAATTCCTGAACTACTTAAAAGAGAATGGAATTCTCTCTCAGCTTACTCCTCCATACACTTCGCAACATAACGGTGTATCGGAGAGACGGAACCGAACCCTATTGGATATGGTACGGTCCATGATGAGTAACGCTGAGTTACCGCGATCGTTCTGGGGGTATGCGCTAGAAACAGCTGCATATCTTTTGAACCGTGTTCCCACTAAGACTGTGCCTACCACACCATATGAGTTATGGAGTGGGAAGAAACCCTATCTTAATCACATTAAGACATGGGGATGTCCAGCTTTTGTAAAAAAGCAGCATGCGGACAAGCTCGAGGCACGCTCAGTACAGTGCAAGTTTGTGGGATATCCAAAGAACTCCAAGGGATATTACTTCTATTGCGAAGAGGAACAAAAAGTCCTTGTTTCTCGCCATGCCCACTTTCTAGAACATCAGTTCATAGAAAAAGAATTAAGTGGGAGCGCGATAGAACTGGAAGAAATTCCAGAACCGCAAGCTATTACTGAAAGCTTAGTAGAACCAGAGGGTTCGAAAGATCCAGACATTCCCATGCCACTCCGCAGGAGTAGTAGGCAGTCTCATCCGCCCGAGAGGTACTACGGTTTCCTCATTGACGGGGATAGAGAGGACTGCATCATAGATTGTGATGAGCCTACTAGCTTCCAGCAAGCCATTCAGAGCGTCGACTCGGTAAAATGGCTGGATGCAATGCGGACCGAGATGGAGTCCATGTACACCAACAAAGTATGGACGTTGGACATTGCTCCAGACGGGGTAAAACCCGTAGGATGCAAGTGGATCTTCAAAAGGAAGATTGGTGTAGATGGACAGGTTGAGACCTATAAAGCTAGACTGGTAGCAAAGGATTTTCGTCAGCGACCTGGTTTGGACTATGACGAAACCTTTTCTCCAGTAGCTATGCTGAAATCCATTCGGATCCTTCTTGCCATCGCTGCTTTCCACGATTATGAGATTTGGCAGATGGACGTAAAGACAGCTTTTCTAAATGGTCATTTAGAGGAGTGTGTCTATATGGACCAGCCAGAGGGTTTCATTCAGGGTGGGAGCAGCGGAAAGGTGTGCAAGTTGCTCAAGTCCATTTATGGACTCAAGCAGGCATCGCGGAGTTGGAACATCTGTTTTGATGAGACAGTCAAAGAATTTGGCTTTATCAAAAATCCAGATGAACCATGCATCTATTGTAGATTTGTAGCGAGAACTGTAGTATTCCTCGTTTTATACGTGGATGACATTCTCTTAATAGGAAATGACATTCCTATGCTACAATCTGTCAAGGGGTTCTTGTCACACAGGTTCTCCATGAAAGACCTGGGTGATGCCTCATACATTCTGGGTATCCGGATCTACCGTGACAGATCCAAGAGGATATTAGGACTCTCGCAGTCCAGGTACATCGACACCATACTGAAGAGATTCAGTATGGAAGATTCCAAGCGCGGTAATCTACCGGCTTGTCACGGGATCACCCTCTCCAAAGAGATGTCTCCCAAGACTGATTTGGAGAGGGATCGCATGTCTATTATACCCTACGCTTCTGCGGTAGGCTCTATAATGTATGCGATGTTGTGTACCAGACCGGATGTGGCTTATGCACTGAGTGTGGTAAGCAGGTATCAGTCAAACCCTGGGGAGAAACATTGGATACCAGTAAAGAACATTCTCAAGTACCTGAGAAGGACTAAGGAGATGTTCTTGGTGTATGGCGGAAAAGACCTGCAGATTGAGGCCTTTGCTGACTCCAACTTCCAGAGTGACAAGGATGATTCCAAGTCCATGTCGGGTTTTGTCTTTACCCTCAATGGAGGCGCGGTGTGTTGGAAGAGCTCCAAACAGGAAACCGTTGCAGACTCGACGATGGAAGCGGAATACATCGCTGCATCTGATGCCGCAAAAGAAGCTGTCTGGATGAGGAAGTTCTTGAAAGAACTTCAGGTGGTTCCGTCCATTGTTGACCCAATACCTCTGTATTGCGACAACAACGGGGCTATAGCTTTAGCGAAGGAACCCAGGTCCCATCAGAAATCTAGACACATCTTAAGGCGGTATCACCTGATCAGGGAGATCGTGGATCGCCAGGAGATCGAGGTCCGGAGAGTTGCATCAGAGGATAACACAGCAGATCCATTCACCAAGGCCTTGCCCCAGACTCAGTTCGAGCGGCTGATCGAGATGATAGGTCTTCGATACGCCAGTACATGGCCTTAGTGCAAGTGGGAGATTGTTAGTGTATATGCCCTAGAGGCCATTACTGTATCATACTAGTTTGTATATTACTTAATGGAAGCTTGGGATATTCACAGTTGTATATACAATCTTGCTCGAATTGGTAGTATGCTACTTGGTTTGTCTCTGCTTTAATATGTGCATGTGTTTCTTTTAGCATATTGCTGGTATACATATTAGTAGAGCCCGTAGGATCTTTGCTTGATTACCAGCGTTGTGATGGCGCTCGCACTCGTGGGAGCTGGGTAATCTATAAGCACATCCTTATACAGGTCCCTGGTCGTTGGACTATCGAGACAGGGCATCGATACTCCGGAGTAGACTAGCGTATGCGCTTCTCATCCCAGTGTGGGAGACGGTCTGTCCCACAGCCGTTAGTACGTCGTACTTGGGATAGTATGCGGGTGCTCGTTAGGTTACGAGTACACTGGACAGGACTCGTCGGGAACTGTTGGTTGGTAATATACCTATCGTCAGTTATCAGTTCCCAGGTGACATGAGTACAGCTTAGTCCGCTGACTTGACACTGTCACTTCGCCTCGAGTGTGTTCCCACTGCACTTTGATTACTACCCTACCTTGGCTCAAAGGAGTCGTGCAAACAGGTAGTTTTTGGGTGCAGTCCCGAAGCACTTGGAGGCAGTGACGGTTAGACAGGATTCGTCTCTCCCGGTATTGGGGGTTGACATCGCGCTGTGTCTAGGAGAGCCATTACACGAGTAGTCCCTGGCCAGGGCAAGCGAGATATACTGGTAGGTTTCCAGTGTTATCTCAGGGTGTTCTGGGCTACACTCCGACACGACTTGTACCGCTATTAGGGGACTGACGTTCACCGCCCCCCTAGGCCCGCCATGCGATGTATCAGACGAACAGACCGGACTGTACGGAGACTGTCACATACAGGCTCAGTAGGAGTGCAGATGGGGTTCACCTCGTCAGTCTTCTTATCGACATCTACCTGGGGACCGTTACGTACAGCTAGTGCCGCTTGCGGTCTGTGGTTAAACCCACTGCCAGCGTAGTGTCGAGTCTTTAGAGTCCCACACAGAGAGCTATTCGCCTTTAGGCAAAATGAGTAGAGGTCGCATGGTTTTGCGACAGGGTTCGTTCGCATCCGCGCACTTGTGCACGTTTGCTGTCCGGACAGTTTATACTAGCGGGCTTTGGTTTAAGCCGGATCCTAGTATATGGTTTGAGATTGGTTTTTCTCAGAGTATTCGTGTTCCTCGGATCACGAATGCGGGTGCGTATGCACAGTTGCTTGAGATTGAGGGAGAGGATCTTGTTTAGGGTTAATGGCTATTGTCATTTTATTAACCCTATTGATTTTGTGTGTATTATTGTTAATTGATAATTAGCTTAATAATTGTGCATGGTTGTTGTTGACAATTTGACTTCATTGACTTGTTGACCTAGGTTGACACTTTGACCATCATCATTTGTTTTGGAAGATGCTCTTTGATCTTTGCAAAATTGAAATGATAATGGTCATGTCATGATTTACCATGACAATTTTCAAGCTAATTATACAATTAAAATTATTCACACATATTAGTGAGAATGGCTCACTAATAATTCATTCTCTCATATCATTTCTCTCTCTTGCTCATCCTCTCCCTCAAGCTCTCTCCCTCTCATGTGTTGAGAAACAAAAAGCTTGAGAAAAACCTTCACTTGATCCTCTCTACTCTCTTCTAGGGTTCAAGTCTTAGCATTTCTTGCACTCTAGTTACTCCTACCTTGGAGTTGAAGCTAAAGGTAGTGGCTTTCGGGTGGATCGTTCTTTGACGGGAGGAGACAAGCAAGGTGAACTCTTTCACGTTTGAGTAATTGAGGCTTAAGATTTAATCGCCAGGGGCGATAGAACCAAGAGCACTGCTGATATGTTGACGAGGTCAATAGTGCGCAAGTGTAGGTGCCCTAACACAAGATGAGTTTAATCTTGCTAGGAAAACAGGAATAACACGCCAATATCTTAATTGATTTTACATGGAGAAATGTGTTGGCAATAATGAATATAATAAGTCCAACGTTTTGACTGTGAGAATTTGATCCGTTCTACTCGACAGGGTACTGAGTGGAAGTAAGCCTTCTGCTTAAGGAGCAGAAAAGTTTGTGGAAGAAAATCATGTATCGGGGACATTGAGTCTATTCTGCATCGGGTATGCAGATAGCTATCCATAAATAATCTTCCTGTTAGGGTACTGAATGGAAGGTTTTCTGCTGGGAGCAGAAAAGTTTGTGGAAGCAAATCATGTGTCGAAAACATATGAGTCAATCTGTATCGGGGATGCAGATAGCTATCCACAAATTTTCTTCCCGTTGGTTACAGTTTCAGTTTCGGCTTAAGATATTTGGATAGCTTAATGGGACAATCTGTCTTATGAGTTTCTTATAGTTTTGAGAATTGACCCTTTTTATAAATGTCATGAGTGGTGTGGTAGCTCAGGTCAACAGATAGATGGGATGACTTAACCACCTGGGGTGGATGAATTGGAATTTGAACCAAACTCAAAACATCTACTTGTGAGAGTTCCCTTAGAGGCAAAACTATTAGATTGAAATCATTTCGATATCCATTACAGATAATTCACTCCGATAAGTATGGACCAATAAATATGAAGACATGTAGTAGAGTTTCCTAATTCAACCCCTTCATTAATAATTACTCGATAGGTTAATGATCTCACACGAAACTGAAGCGTTGATTTGTATCAAGCACTGTATCAGTAAAGTGTAGAGTCAGCTCACGCAAACAGAGTTATGCGTTTTTTTCGGAACAGATCTGCTAACTATAAGCAGCCCATGAGTATTTATTTTAGTAGTTCAGGAAACTTAATGAAGGAAAAAGAGTCGTCAGATGACTGATGATACTGTAAACTCTGCAACAAAATGGTGTTGTAGAGATGAGAATTAGGAAACTCTAGATACGATAAAGAACATGATGATAAGTGCCAATCTTACATATTGTTTTGGAGATATGCTGTTGGCAGTGGCTTATGTTCCTAATCATGTGCTTTCAAAGTCAGTGCAGTCAACAGTCTACGTATAGTAGACGAATGAGAGACCTAGGTGCTCTCTTGTATCCATGAGTTATATGATAGGACTGTGACTGACATTTAGTCATGCGATGTTGATTTTCTCGGAGAGAAAACAATGAACAATTTCCTCTAGGAGAAAACATCGAGCGATTTTCTCGGGGAGGAATTTTCGCAAAAGGCAGAAGTATGTTAGGATTTGAGATTCTACGAGATTGAAGAGACTCCTAGTCGGTCAGCTATACAGAAGGAATTAGTTTCTTTTGCGGCTGGCGACAGTAGGAGAAATATTTTCGCTGATGGTTCGGAGCCAATCATGGATCCTCAAGAAACTTGTAAATAGTGCTGTGGATTGACACACCGACAATGTTTTGATATCGAAAGGGAGATGTCTATGGTAACTTCACATTGGTTGCGGAACCTAAGTCACTTAAAAACGCTATTTATGGGTATGTTGCAAAGGAGTGAATAATGATGATGGAAGTGATGTAAGAGTCAACGTTAGAGGATCAAGTTTGAGATTTGGTCAAATTATCCTACCAGACACAAGACTATTGATACAAACTGGATTTTTCGAAGTCCTACGAAAAGAGGAGGATATTGTAGAGAGATACAAGACATGCTTATTGACGAAAGGATTCACCTAGTCTAGATGGACAACAAATAGACACTTTTCACCCGGGGTGATGATTGTGTCTATCTCTCCTTCCTTAACAAATCGTTGCATATAAAGATCTTGAGCTAGTCCTGGAGACTTAGTTCGTATTGTCGATGGAGATTTGGTTAAGGAGATCTGAGAGATCTGCCTATGGGTTTCAAAGCCAAGGTGACTCGAGTTGACTCAGAGAGTCTATTTATGGCTTGACACATCTATCCAAGCAGTTGTTGATTCGATGTCAACAATCTATATTGGATATGGACCGACGATGATTGAATGCGACAACTGTAAGTTAAGAGATCTTGTTATGAACGATGTAGTGATGGTCAAAAGTGACCTGGAGACAATGAATGCCACTTGAAGTGGCCTGTTCTCATTATAGAGGACACATTAGATGTTGAGTTTATGATTGGGAATTGGATCTATGAGGAGTCGTTTCAAGATCATCCTATGTTTGTCTTCGGAGACTCACATGAGATATGTCTTAAACGGTTCAACCCGCACAATCACTCCAATTTATTACTTCAGTTACTAATTGATATATTTTTAGCCTTGATCTTTGCTATAAGACTCTTGACGAAGGATAGATTTTGAGGGTTCCATTTTGCATAATCAGTAGTCTAATGTATGCATAGTATGTACTTGACCAGACATATAACCCTTACCGATTGGACTTAGTAGTAGTGTCTGCTTATTGGGATAAAGTGACGAGGATTTTTAGGTATTTATGTGGGGCAACCCACTATACCTTGTGCTATGAGAAATCATGGTTAGAGGTTATGTGGCATACAAATGCCGACTGGGCCGACAATCTGGGTATGCGTATATTCGCATATGCTTTCTTGCATAATGGCAGTGCAATCACCCAGAGTAGTAAGAAGTAGGTGTAGCTTTTTCACTATGGGGATGGAATATGCGGCTACCTCAGTAGCACCAAAGGGCTGCTAGGCTGAGGTGATTCCTTAGGGTTTACGTGTAATTTCATACGCAAGGAAAACATGGTTTCTCTTTATCGTGACATCATGTCAATGATAGTATACTGAAACAATCCCACATATATATAGGAAGCTGAACCACTTGTACATTTAACGACACTTCATCAAGGAGTAAGTGGCATGAGAAGGTGGTCTAAGCTATAGGGTTTTCTTTTAGGTCAGACGATCGGGGATCCGATGACAAAGGAAATAGCTGAGTAACACTATATGCGTTTGGGCTTCGTCTTAGGTAACGTATTGCCTTACAGATAGCTTAATAGACCTTACTCTTATGTTTGACATTATTATTATGGTGACGACTTTATAGATGCATATTTTAAGATTGATGGTGTATTGCTTTCTTTTTTTATTTTCCAGGATGGATATTTCTATATTTGTTTGACTATTTCAGGCATGGAGTACAAGTGTACGGCATACACGAAGTGTACGGGGTACACGATATGTGCAGGGCATGTAAGGTTTCTAGGCACACTAGTGAAGGTTCATAAAGCATCAAACATGCCCGAATAAAATTTTACATGTGCCGAACAACCCAAAGACGGGATCTTTGCTAGATTATTAGGGTTTAGCATGCAAGACGATATTTTTAAAGCTAAGTGTGAGGGATTACAACCTTTGTAGTCCGCTCCTTCGCTTCACAAGCTCCGAGTAGAAGTCCCTTCGCCGCGATCCACGATCTCCCGGACTCAAGAGAGGCTCCACGACTCGAACGATCCATGCTAGCTTGAAGTATTCCGATTCTCCGATGATCTACGTCGAAGTTGCTATAACTCAAGTTTTCTCACTCTAAAGAGATGAACACCCTAATCTAATGGGCTAGATTAGATGAGGATGATGGAGTAGTATTTATGCTTTCTTTTTATTTCACTTTCTCACAATTTATCATCACAAATGGAATTTCTAGTGAGCTCAAAATCAAGAGAGAAGATGATAATGAAAAGATAATTCCTTTTGTGATGAATAGAAAAGAAATGTATATGATTGATTATATAACCATGGTCAAGGATGATAGGCTAAAAGTTTGTAGAGAATAAACTAGAGTTAGGGTTTGGTTAGGTTAAGTTATGAGTCATGGAAAAATATCAACCATAATATCTTAACCAAGACAAAAGCAATGGTTCTAGAATGAACAAGAAGAAGCTAACCCTAATCAAACCCTAATCCCATTTAATAATCCTTAAACATGTTTAATAATAAATCATATCATGTCACAATAATATATATCACATATATATTATATATTTGCAACAAAAGAAAATAATACAATTAACATATATCGCATATATATCAATGTATCATCCAGTGAGAAAATGAAATAATAAAGCGAGCCAATATTAGATAATGTAATACAATATATCATATATATTATTATACATTAAATCATCGAATCAACACTTGATCCGGCGATCCGGCTATATCGAATATTACCGACTAATATATCATGTACCGATTCATCGAATCAACACTTGATCCGATGACCCGGTTCATATTTAAATATCGTGAGAATATAATACGGTATCTCATATCGCATTATTCTCGGTCCTGCACATATCACATATGTGTCTCTACTCCGTTTCGCCTGAGCCAAGAAACCTCTATGTAGGACTCTAAAGAATCGTCAATACGCCGGTAGCAGGTGATGATCATATCAAACACCCACAAGCTGCAAGCGGTCAGCTAAACGTAACAGCCACCCAGGTATTGAGCGATCAGAAGATCAACAAGCTAGCCTGTCCGTTCTCATGTGAATCCAATCAGTAACACTCCCGTACAGTCCGGTCTGTTCGTCTGATATGTCGCATATCAAGTCTAGGGGTGGTATATGTCAGACCCCAGTAACCGATAAATCATGTCGATGTGAGGCTCATAACAGGTCGAGATACTACTGGTAACACTTACCAGTATATCTCTATATCAGCCCTGGCCAGGGACTTCCAGTTATAGCCAATCGAACACAACACAACATCAACTCTCTATACCGGGAGAGACGAATCCCCTCCTATCGCTCATTGCCTCCATGTGATTCGGGACTGTACCCAAAAACCACCGCTTTGCACGCCCTCTTGGACGCGGTAAGATGGAAATCAAAACACAGTGGGAATCACACAAGACTCTATAACGATCTCGGGTCTACAGACTACCCTGTACCAGTGTCACCGGAGAACTGCCATCTGACGTATGGTATATCACCAACTGGGAGTTCTCGGCGAGTCCGTCTAGTGTACGCAGTCTCCACTGAGCACCCGTACACCATCCTTGATGTCAAACACCGATGGATATGGGATCATCCATCGCCCATCATATGGGTCAAGATGCGTATACGCTATTCTACTCTGGTGTATCGATGCCCTGTCTCGATATACCCTCGACTAGGAACATTTATAGGATGTACTCATCGACTACCGTGGCCCCATTAGTATGATCTCATCATAATCCCAGTAGTCGAGTACATATCCTAAGGGCTTTATCAACATGTGAGAGAAAGACAGTAAACCAATACAAGTCAACATGTTAAGATAAAATGAAACCAAATAGCATACTATCATGACGAGCAAGAAAGTCCTCTCTGTATATATCCAAGCATCCATCATAATATACATCATATGTACAACAATGGCCTCTAGGGCATATACATAAATAACAATCTCCCACTTGCACTAAGGCCAGCTGCTGTAGTATCTCATACCTAGCATCCCGAATAATCTCTCAAACTGTATCTGGGAAATGGCCTTCGTGAGTGAATCCGAAGTGTTGTCCTTCGTATCTACTCTCCTGACCTCGATCTCCCGACGATCAACTATCTCCCTGATCAGGTGATACCGCCTCAGAATATGTCTGGATTTCTGATGGGATCTGGGTTTCTTGGCCAAAGCCACAGCTCCATTGTTATCGCAATACTGAGGTATTGGATGTTCAATGGATGGAACCACACCAAGCTCAGTGATGAACTTCTTCATCCAGACAGCCTCTTTGGCAGCATTATTGGCAGCGATGTATTCAGCCTCCATCGTCGAGTCTGCAACGGTATCCTGTTTGGAACTCTTCCAACATACCGCCCCTCCATTGAGGGTAAAGACAAATCCCGAGTGCGACTTAGAGTCTTCCTTATCACTTTGGAAGCTGGAATCGGTAAAGGACTCCACCCGGAGTTCTCCGTTACCATACACCAAGAACATGTCTCTAGTCCTTCGCAAGTACTTGAGAATGTTCTTCACAGCTGTCCAGTGACTCTCCAGGATCTGCTTGATACCGACTCACTACACTTAGTGAGTATGCTACATCGGGTCTGGTACATAGCATCGCATACATGATAGAGCCTACTGCCGAAGTATAGGGTATCCCTTGCATGCGAGCTCTCTCCAAATCAGTCTTGGGAGACATCTCTTTGGAGAAAGTGAGTCCAGAGATCATGGGTTGGTTCCCACGCTTGGATTCTTCCATACTAAACTTCTTTAGTATGGTGTCAATGTACCTGAATTGGGACAATCCCATTATCCGTTTGGATCTATCTCTATAGATCCTTATCCCCAATATGCATGAGGCATCACCTAGATCTTTCATTGAGAATCTTTGTGATCAGAAGAGCTTGACTGATTGCAGCATAATAAAATTATTTCCTATCAAGAGTATGTCATCTACGCATAATACGAGGAAGACAACCTTACTCTCTGCTACCTTCTTATAGATACAAGGTTCATCTATATTTTTGATGAAGTCAAACTCTTTGACTACAACATCAAAACAGATGTTCCAACTCCGCGATGCTTGCTTTAACCCATAAATGGATTAAAGCAGTTTGCACACCTTTCCGCTGCTCCCATTATCTACGAAGCCCTCTGGCTGAGTCATGTACACGCACTCTTCTAAATCACCATTTAGAAAGGCGGTCTTAACATCCATTTGCCAGATTTCGTAGTCATGGTATGCAGCAATGGCAAGTAAGATCCGGATGGACTTAAGCATAGCCACTGGAGAAAAGGTTTCGTCATAATCCACACCTGGTCGTTGACGAAATCCCTTTGCTACAAGTCTAGCTTTGAAAGTCTCAACTTTTCCATCTACACCAAATTTCTTTTTAAAAATCCACTTGCTCCCAATGGGTTTTACCCCTTCAGGAGCATTTTCCAAAATCCATACTTTATTGGTGTATATGGATTCCATCTCAGATCGCATTGCATCCAGCCATTTCACAGAGTCACCACTCGTGATGGCCTGCTCGAAACTAGTTGGGTCATCATCTTCCATGATGCAATCCTCGCTTCCACCATCAATGAGAAAACCGTAGTATCTCTCAGGTGGATGAGAAATCCTGCTAGATCGGCGGAGAGGCTGGGGTTCGTCGGGTACTACTGAATCTTCTGGTTTCAACAAATCATCAGTTGCGGTTTGTGCTGCTGGAACTTCTTCCAGCTCTACCTCTCTGCCACTAATTTCTTTTGTAAGAAATTCCTTTTCCAAAAAGGTGGCATGTTGAGCAATAAACACTTTTTGTTCCTCAGCGTGATAGAAATAATATCCTTGAGAATTCTTTGGATATCCCACAAATTTGCAAAGAACTGATCGTGCCTCGAGTTTGTCCGGATTTTGTCTTTTGACATAGGCCGGACAACCCTATATCTTAACTCGTTTAAAATATGGTCTCTTCTCACTCCATATCTCATATGGTGTGGTAGGTACAGATTTAGACGGAACTAGATTCAATATGTATATGGCTGTCTCAAGCGCATACCCCCAAAAGGAAATAGGTAACTCAGCATCGCTCATCATAGATCGCACCATATCTAACAGGGTCCGATTCCTTCGTTCCGATACACCGTTGTGCTGTGGTGTATAAGGAGGAGTAAGCTGAGAGAGAATCTCATTCTCTTTTAGATAATTTAGGAACTCACTGCTTAAGTATTCTCCTCCTCGATCAGATCGAAGGATCTTAATACTTTTGCCCGTTTGTTTTTCTACTTCGTGCTTATATTCTCTGAATTTCTCAAAAGCTTCAGACTTGTGTTTCAACAGGAACGCATGGCCGTATCTAGAGAGATCGTCAGTGAATGTAATGAAGTAGGAAGAACCGTTCCTAGCATGCGTAGACATGGGACCGCATACATCACTATGTACCAGTCCTAAGATTTCGGCAACTCTTTCTCCGTGTCCACTAAACGGAGCTTTGATCATTTTTCCTTTGAGACATGAATGGCAAGTATCATAAGATGAAAATTCGAATGAATTCAAATATCCATTTTTATGTAACTTAGCTAGCCGTGTCTCATTGATATGGCCAAGTCTACAATGCCACAAGAAGAATTCGTTCATTTCTGAACTTTTCCTCTTGTGTGTGTTTTGTATATTGAGGACTGTATTCTGATTTAGAATGAATATGCCATTATGTAACGAGCCTGATGCAATCAACTTTTGATCTAGGAATATGTTCATAACATTATTCTTTACTACAAAATTATATCCTTCTTTACTTAATAAAGAGACTGATATAATGTTGCACATCATGTTCGGTATATAATAGCACTCATTTAGAATCAGTGTATTACGACTTGGCAATACAAGGTGATATTCGCCAACTGCTTTGGTTGCAATATTTGCACCGTTCCCTAGTTGAACGGAATGATCACCTTTTCCCAGTTCTCTACCTTTACGTAGCCCATGTAACAATTTACATATGTGGGATCCTGATCCGGTATCTAATACCCAGAACGCAGGGTGAACTGAGAAACAGTTCTCAATAACTAACACACCTGAAGAAGATGCATCAACATGCATGTTCTTTTGGGCGGCTTGAGAATCTAGACATTCTTCTATTCCCTGTTCATTCTTATAACTCTTATAAGAAAGAAAGGGTTCAACGTTCCCCTGCTCAGTATAATAAGCGGGTTCAGTCAATACATTCATATTATTATCTTGATTATGGCCTGACATGGTCGCTACCTGGAGAGAGAGAGAAGAAAACACTTTAGCGTATGCTCTTGCAAGATTAGATTGGTTATTATCTTATCTAATCAGGATGTCTCTCACTGTTTTTATCAAATCTACCTTCAAACCCTAAAAGGTAAGATTAGCCGGGATTAATTACACCCTACAATTTCGTCAATCTTTTAGCCAGATCAGTGTCGGTACTTTAAGGGAGGTTCCCCGTGCTTTCGCACGGACCTAATTAAAGTAAACCTCGTTTTCCCAGAGGCGTAACCCCGTTAACACTTTTCTAGACACCTACTTGATCGATTAATTGTCCTGTATAAAACTCTCCCAGGAGTAACTCTTACTCGCAGTGGGTATCGGGATCCAACTATCTCATAGAAGGTATGCAATCTCATTGCAAATTTCAACACTTGATATTCCCGATAATATTTTGCCCCTAGCGATCTATGACCTTGACTAAGTAAACAAACCATAAATCGCAAGTCAAGTTCAACCCGTACATTTCTCGATTGAATTAAACCTACCCGTACGACCCTTGACTGAGTCAACAAGGCCGTGCGAATACCCTAATCCAATCATATCTCATGTTTTAGTAGATAAACACTACTTAGCTACCGTACACTACGCCTTGACTAAGTCAACAAACATAGCACGAATACTAAATAATATCTATCTGAAATGACGGAGGGCTACGCAGGTTTTTCAGAAAACCCTGAGCGTAATGAACTTGATATCGTCGTAGAATCAAGTGAAGTTTTGAAATGGAGTGTTTTTAAGGCTTTCATTAGTTTTGCTAAAGAGGTCACTCCCGGTGAAAGGATCTCGGCTCTTTCCACATCGAATAAGATGCAGGACATATCATATATATCACTGTGCAAAGCAAAACTCTAAAAAGCAGTCAAAAGACAAACCGAGTTTCGTAGCATCTGCCAATTTCGCTAAAGAGGTCACTCCCGGTGAAGGGATCTCGGCTCTTTCCTCATCGAATAAGGTGCAGGGTATATCATATATACCACTATGCAAAGCAAAACTGTAGCTACCCTTTTTTATAAAGTTTTGATTCTACAACATCTTTTAGGTTTCTTTTTCTTTTTATTAATCTCATTAATAAAAATCCCATCAGCTTATGCTTCCTAAGCATCACAGATAAATACGACGTACACTTATGTCATCCGCATTCGCCTCGATGTCCCATCGTGCACCGTTAGGTTAGGTAACTAACGACAGAGCAGAGCAAGGCTAGTGCGGGTGTAAAATATAAGTAACGTCTATATAATATATCATATATACTATATACTGTATCCATCACAACATATCAAATGATCACATCACAGATATCGCAGCAGAAACATAGATATAATGTGGGATATACTAGGACGTCCGTATTCAGTACTTAGCCAATAATAGAAAATACGGATTCCACAATCGCGATGAATAGCCAAGCCCACACCCTGGACCCCAACGAGAGCGGCAAGCGATCCTACCAATTTTGTAGTTTAGGAGACCCGGTCTCGACTCCTCGAGATGGCCTCCCACTGAACCCCAGAACCCGGTCACCTGTGCTCCCCACCTTGGGTCCTACCTAATGCGGAAAAGTAAATAATATACAATACTGGTGACATCAACCTCTACCCGGAAGTGTCCCAAATAAAAGAATATTACATTACAATTGAATTTACATGAATGAAAATATAAAACTCTCATCTCACATAAAACCCCCCGGCTATTCAATCGCGACAATCCTGCACATCATATCTCAGCAACACATAATATCTCATATCATCAACGTAAGTAAGTATGCATACACCGATCGTCGTCAATGTATAGCAACGAAAACCGGCAATACAACTACATACTATACTTACGGTCACAGAAAAGAAATTGTAAAACTACAATATTTGGAATCCACAAACGCTTTAGACATCGTAAATCCAAAATATCACATACTTCGCATTTTATGCCTAACACAATGAATTCCACATATTGTATCACATTCCAGATAAATAGACAGTATTAAACTTTTCGAACAAATAATCAAATACTCAAAATTTCCCAAAGTGCTCAACACTTGAGCGGAGTTCAAATAATCCCAGAATATGTCACAGTACCAGTGATCCAGCTGTAGCAGGGTCAAGCCAACGCCTCACATGTGGCACGCCGTACTGCCCCAAACCCGAAGGTTCAAAAGGCAGTTCAAGACGGTCACATAATCGAGTTAAGGTTTGTTGTCTTCTAGAGGGTCCACCGCTTAACTTGTACAATTTTTCCGAAAGATTTAAACCCGATAAAAATTCAACACTTGAAAGTTTGCCGTGCCGGGAAACAGTGAGTTAATGATATCCGTTCAAATAGTTTAACAGTTTCTAAATATCCGGAAATAATAACGAATTTAAATATTCCGATCGAATCGACGATTACAAAGCAAACCCCAGAATACTCAACACTTGAGTCAGAATAAAAATACCCATAAAATATATATCACAAAATTAGAAATTACTGTGCAAAAATTACTCCTTGATCTCCTCATACTGCCGCGGTTCCGCGGCCCAAGCAAGGTACGGCCGCGGTTCCGCGGCGTATTGTACGGATCAGGGGATAATTTTTTCACCGAATTTCTTATTTTTCCCTGCTGTATTTTTCAGGTATTTTTAATTCAGAAAAATCCCAGATTTTGAAAAATTTCCAGAGAGGGGGTAAATTTTGTCGGTTCGGGTTCGATCGGAGTTTTAACTTCGTAAACACGTCGCCTAATGCTCTAGCTAGGCTCTGATACTACTGTAGGGTTCCTAGGCACACTAGTGAAGGTTCATAAAGTATCAAACATGCACGAATAAAATTTTACATGTGCCGAACAACCCAAAGACGGGATATTTGCTAGATTATTAGGGTTTAGCATGCAAGATGATATTTTTAAAGCTAAGTGTGAGGGATTACAACCTTTGTAGTCCGCTCCTTCGCTTCACAAGCTCCGAGTAGAAGTCCCTTCGCCGCGATCCACGATCTCCCGGACTCAAGAGAGGCTCCACGATTCGAACGATCCATGCTAGCTTGAAGTATTCCGATTCTCCGATGATCTACGTCGAAATTGCTATAACTCAAGTTTTCTCACTCTAAAGAGATGAACACCCTAATCTAATGGGCTAGATTAGATGAGGATGGAGTAGTATTTATGCTTTCTTTTTATTTCACTTTCTCACAATTTATCATCACAAATGGAATTTCTAGTGAGCTCAAAATCAAGTGAGAAGAAGATGATAATGAAAAGATAATTCCTTTTGTGATGAATAGAAAAGAAATGTATATGATTGATTATATAACTATGGTCAAGGATGATAGGCTAAGAGTTTGTAGAGAATAAACTAGAGTTAGGGTTTGGTTAGGTTAAGTTATGAGTCATGGAAAAATATCAACCATAATATCTTAACCAAGATAAAAGCAAAGCTTCTAGAATGAACAAGAAGAAGCTAACCCTAATCAAACCCTAATCCCATTTAATCATCCTTAAACATGTTTAATAATAAATCATATCATGTCATAATAATATATATCACATATATATTATATATTTGCAACAAAAGAAAATAATACAATTAACATATATCGCATATATATCAATGTATCATCCAGTGAGAAAATGAAATAATAAAGCGAGCCAATATTAGATTATGTAATACAATATATCATATATATTATTATACATTAAATCATCGAATCAACACTTGATCCGACGATCCGGCTATATCGAATATTACCGACTAATATATCAATTCATCGAATCAACACTTGATCCGATGACCCGGTTCATATCTAAATATCGCGAGAATATAATACGGTATCTCATATCGTATTATTCTCGGTCCTGCACATATCACATATATGCCTCTACTCCGTTTCGCCTGAGCCAAGAAACCTCTATGTAGGACTCTAAAGAATCGTCAATACGCCGGTAGCAGGTGATGATCATATCAAACACCCACAAGCTGCAAGCGGTCAGCTAAACGTAACAGCCACCCAGGTATTGAGCGATTAGAAGATCAACAAGCTAGCCTGTCCATTCTCCTGTGAATCCAATCAGTAACACTCCCGTACAGTCCGGTCTGTTCGTCTGATATGTCGCATATCAAGTCTAGGGGTGGTATACATCAGACCCCAGTAACCGATAAGTCGTGTCGATGTGAGGCTCATAACAGGTCGAGATACTACTGGTAACACTTACCAGTATATCTCTATATCAGCCCTGGCCAGGGACTTCCAGTTATAGCCAATCGAACACAGCACAACATCAACTCCCTATACCGGGAGAGACGAATCCCCTCCTATCGCTCATTGCCTCCATGTAATTCGGGACTGTACCCAAAAGCCACCGTTTTGCACGCCCTCTTGGACGTGGTAAGATGGAAATCAAAACACAGTGGGAATCACACAAGACTTTATGACGATCTCGGGTCTACAGACTACCCTGTACCAGTGTCACCGGAGAACTGCCATCTGACGTATGGTATATCACCAACTGGGAGTTCTCGGCGAGTCCGTCCAGTGTACCCAGTTTCCACTGGGCACCCGTACACCATCCTTGATGTCAAACACCGATGGATATGGGATCATCCATCGCCCATCATATAGGTCAAGATGCGTATACGCTAGTCTACTCTGGTGTATCGATACCCTGTCTCGATATACCCTCGACTAGGAACATTTATAGGAAGTACTCATCGACTACCGTGGTCCCACTAGTATGATCTCATCATAATCCCAGTAGTCGAGTACATATTCTAAGGGCTTTATCAACATGTGAGAGAAAGACAATAAACCAATACAAGTCAACATGTTAAGATAAAGTGAAACCAAATAGCATGCTATCATGACGAGCAAGAAAGTCCTCTCTGTATATATCCAAGCATCCATCATAATATACATCATATGTACAACAATGGCCTCTAGGGCATATACATAACTAACAGGGCACACATTTAATAAGGATACATCAGCAGGTAGGAACTCTCCCTCACACGAGAGATCCCATTTATACTAGGGAAGCATACGAATGTGAGACCAAGTGCTAGACATCATCTGCTTGGAACAGTGACTGTGATGTTGCATACTGGGTATGGAGCACTTAATATAGTTGCCCTGACCAGGTCACGATGAGGTTGCTATGTGTTGTAGGCCGAGCGACCGAAGTGGTTATCACATGGCCACTTTTACCTGTTTACATATAGCCGGACTAGAGGTTTGACTCGTCGTACAGGGTGCGAGCTTGTCGGGAGATCCCAGGCATATCGTATCGCAGGGCGATATGGCCGGACAAGTCAATCATGGGATGATTGGACTTGGGTCCGTACGGTATAACCTTAATGGTATATGCTCTCAGGAAAAGAATTTTATACCGTAGCACGTTATCATACGACGTGCGCTTGGATCGTGCACATAAGGAGGTTGAGAGATGGATCCCATCTCTCTCACCGTGTCAGCCATTATGACAACCTCCTTCACGGAAGGGCGGGCAGTCTATACCCTTAGCGACACTGGGCTGTCTAGATAGGCATGTTATGAGTATCTGCTACTTTGGCTACTGTTTCCTGCTGCGATGACAATATACCGCACATGCGGAACAGTGTTAAGAAAACGGGTGAATAGTAGACCTAACTATTCAGAGCCGAAGGAATATCGATTGGAATGTCTGCTTATTGCGTCGCATGGCCAACTCTTATTGACACCATGGTGGCAAAGTTTAAGAGCGTGATAAATCAAGAGGTATACTTAGGTGTTCAAGTACGCTTCTGAGAGAGATCGAAGGTACATGAGCAGACATGTCTGATCGGATCTGGGGCATGAGATTTCACAAGCCTAATATATTTTGGTTTATGTTTTCTTTTAGGGAGATCCTTGGTCGGTCCTAACGGATCTGGCTGCAAGGCTACTCGCTTGCAGGCTCTCAACGGTCCACGCCGCACCAACATATATGTATGGGTAAGAATGAGGAAGAGAAGGAGAAAATTATCAGAGAGAATTGATTCAGAGAATCAATGGTTTCAGGAACCAGCTTATAGAGCTATGGACGACACTGACTCGACTGTGCGAGTGGGACTATGTTAACCACTGGGCCCGATCTGGCCCAATATCCGTCTATACGAGTGGGTATCCTATATATTCATATATAGGGGGTTAGGGTTTTCATATGAGTTATATGATGCAATATAGAGAGTTTTTCTAGAGAAAAAAAGAGAGTCGTCTTCTTTCCTTATCCTCTTATATTTTGGGTTGACTTATGGGGTGATCAAGAGAGGAATTCTCGTTTTCTACTAAAGTGTGGTTTCTCTTCGGCCGTTGCCTGGAGATGATAAAAATCAGATATTCTACGTGACGTGGGCGATGAACGATCCAATCAATCGGATCAGGTATATCGTCAACCTTTAGAGTAGATACATAGACTTTTCGCTGCGCTTGGTTGCATATTTTGTATCTACGTTATCTAAAGTGTACACTTTCGATCGAACTTATTCATAATACAACAATCTCTATTTCTCTTCCATTTACAATATTGGCTTTAGGATATGGGATTGATGCATTGAAAAATAGCTGGATTTATTGTCAAGGAAACCATTTGGGTTAAAGCAATACTCTTCCAACCAATCTCCAACCAATCTGGGAGATCCCACGTAAGCTATCGGGTAGATGATTGTGTATAGATATCTTTGAAATTTGAATACATGTCCAACTTTATTTAACAAATCACCAATCCAATACGCTACATGCATGGAATATACCCAGTTGGTAGGTTAAGACATTTTTCTTTGGGTTATATATGGTATTGCTATGATGGTATTAATAAATTGTGGGGGCTCAATTTTGTTTGTAATGTGATACATTTCTGAAGCACATCTCATATCAACTAACAATTAGAAGCATATCCAATCTTATCATGAACAAAAATTTCCTCTAGTTTTCCTATTCCGGCCAAGGTTGACATCAGATGCACGATTGCTTATAAATACATTAAAATAAGATTTATATGCCTTGCTTTACAACACCAATTCCCTTTTATGATGGAAAAAGCCTTATATAAGGATAATGACGGCGATGCTGAGGTTTGCATGAAATATATTGTTAGCTTCAAAAGGAGACTCCAATTTTATAGATGTATCAAGTGTAAGCTTCACGCTTGTGTGATAACTGAAATCGGAATAGATATCCGCTGTCGTTGCCTTAATATCTAGGAATTTATCTTAGTTGTGGTAGAAATCAAGATTGCACCAAGGATTTTTACTGATTTCCTCAAATGCAGCTAGGAAATTTTAATTCCTTTGAGGGGGTTCTGTATTGTAGACCTCACTTTGATCAGCTATTCAAAAGGACTGGCAGCCTAGACAAGAGCTTTGAAGGTAAAACTTTATCATCTCAAACTTCTTTCTTTCTTTTTAGATAATAGGTGGAATAAATTATAGCCAATCCCTCATAAATGGGAGACCCCGGGCTCGATCCCAAGTCTCCTCCATAAGCTACTCCAAGCCCCACAAACGAGCTACTCCAAGCCCTCAACTTCTTTCTTTTTCTCAGTTCTTATTATCAACTCTTTTTATCTCGTACTCCCAGGAACTCCTAAGATTGTCAAAGCAGAAAAAACAATCGACAATGAGGTATTATATTTATGCATTCGACTTTGTATCTATGCTACTTGTCTCTAAATAAAGTATTTAATTTTCTGCACCTTTCTGCAACTTAGAGTTCATCAAGCAAGGTCTCAAGCGCATTCACTGGAACTAGGGAAAAATGTGTGGGATGCAAGAAGACCGTATATCCCATTGAACGTGTAAGTAGGATCGCAATTTGTTTGAAGAGAAAATTATCTTCTTTTGATTGATGGATCGATTGCATAATAGTCGAGGATGACAGCACATATATGCATAAATGAATATAAATTGGACGTACTACGTAAATAAGAACATCTATCATCCCAAATGTCAATTGTGTTAACATAATTCCAGTCTCGATCTTGTATTGGCTAGTTTTAATGATATGCCTACCTCAAAATACCTGCATTGCATTCATTTAACAGTCCAACTGAAATGAATTGGATAACCTCTTTCAACTTTTTTTCCTTGATAAATAAATGGACATTTTAAAAATTACCGCAGCAACTATCACATTCTTGTAGCCTAATAACTACAGATAATGCTTGGTGGTGTTATGCTAGCTATAGTTCTTTGATAAATAACTATAGTTCTTCTAAATGCTGAATCAAACTGACATATCATGCCCAGAATTCTAAGAAACATACTAGCAAACAATCTGAATGCAATATATTCGCAATCAATAAGATATGCTTTTCTGAGCATAATAAGCATATGGACAAAGTTACAAGTGAATAGTTCTCGGAGAAATATCAAACAAGTGAATAAAGAGGCATGAGAAGAGCAATAAAAACAATCAGCATGTTCATAAAACAATTGAAACTTTTCAATGCATATCCGATTTTACCTAATGAAAATTATGCAGTCCTGAATGATTTACGTATCAATCGAATTATTACAAACTTAACTTTATGATCATTTTACCGTCAAATAATTTGAATATATAGAGCTATATTAATTTCTCTCCAGAACAATGGGTAACTGGTCATTTTTCTTAATTAAAAATGTGTATGTGGTCATTACCAAAATTCTAGAAAGAAATATTTTATCATTTATTGAAAATATTTATGTAATATGAGTGTATCTTAATAAAAGTCTTGATTTAACTAAACTACCCAACTTTTTATGTCATGGAAATTGTCTTCAGGTGACGGTTAATGGAACGACATACCACAGAAGCTGCTTCAAGTGCTGTCATGGAGGGTGCACCATCAGCCCTTCAAACTACATAGCTCATGAGGGAAAGCTTTACTGCAAGCACCACCACATCCAGCTCTTCAAGGAGAAAGGAAACTACAGCCAACTCGAGACCCCAGAAGCCGCTGAGGATTAACTTTGTTTGCATCAACTATATAATGTGGCTTGATTTAGCTCTTCTTTTGTTACACTCATCTGTGTAAGATCTTTGATTGTGAATTTGAGCGTTTGAATACGAGTGCCTTTTCCTTCAGGTTTCTTCTATTTCGTTTGCATTACCGGGAATTTTTTTTGTAAAAACTGCCATTGTCAACTTGATATGTTTTGCTTGTTGGATTGTTGTTGAGGTCATAAAGAGTTTGATTTTGTTTTGATGTCTATTGTTTATTTATCTAAGATATTACGCAGATCTAGGACGGTTTCCTGCTTACAAGTCTCCAACCAAACGAGCGAAGAAAGGCATCAGAAATTCTTATGGTATAACTTGAAATAGAGATAGTTAAAGTCTTGTTATGGACACTTACTATCCCATCATACAAGTTTCAGTATGCCTAAGATTCTGCTGGCTAGAATCCTAATCGCTACCATATGTTTTAGAATTTCAGGTATGAATTTGACTGGGTTACTTTCTCGGCCTCAACATAAACCTAACATACTTGGCGTTACAGGATCATCGATACACTATTTTCAATTTATTTATCATTTAGAAAATTGAGTTTACTCGTTTCAATATCCTGAATTTTGTGTCATTCAGCTAGGATAGAACGAATCATATACTATGACAACGAGAGAACACTCGAGTTAAGCAACTATGATCGCTTTCTACATGATATATGTGAATATTGGAAGGTGGAGACTCTTTCCAAGAAATAAAAACCCTTAGTCTATGAAGGTATAATGAATAAGAGAAGGCTCAACTCAGTGTTTTCTTCCCATCACGATGTCAGTATGATCTATGAAATTTTTTGAAAAGTGGAGACGTGTTCCAAAAAATTTAAAACTGGTTTAAAGGAGGAATTTTATCTTTGCCAAAATGTCCAATACGAGTGCATATGGTATTGGATTGCAACTGTAGAGAGAAATGAAAAATAATAAGGACATGCTTTCGTATATATTAGCCGTTTTCTGTAGAAAATTTTGCATTTTCGTCTTCCTTCTAATTGAAGAATTTTGGGAAGGTTTAGATAATATCTAAAAATAATAAATAGTGTTCAAAAAAATAGCAATGATTTTTCTAAAAAGTATGAAAAACCTATTATCTATTTAAACCTTGAGCATACTGGGTTGGGGAGCTCTTAAGGCCCGTTGCCATGGATGAAGGCATAAGAGGGGGTCCCACCAACACGCCCACCCAAACTCCCGCACATGTTTGCCTGCATTCCATTGGGGAGCTTCCCAGCCCATTTTTCACAAAAACCTTCAATCTATTTAACATTCTTCGTGCTCGATCCACTCCCAAATATAAAGAACTTAATTTTAGCTCATTATTTATATTTACTGGAAATCGCCTTTTGGTCCATAGTTTTTTTAACTAGATATAATAATAACTAACTAATAAGTCTGCTGGTGCTGTTCTTAAATATCTTGTTCTTTCACTGCTGTTCAAAGTAAGATAAAAAATGAGGGCTATGTTACGTAGTCGATATCCAGAATAAAACATAGTCAAATGTTTAGGAAATGAATCCTGTTGGTGGACGGGGCTGGGGTCGCGACGCACGCGACCGTGGCGGAATTGCACAAAATAAAATTAGTAGCAAGTATAGCCTCAATCCAAATAAGAATCTATCGAAATAACAATACAATTGACGAAAGGTTCTAAACTAGTGCACTAAAGGAGATGAGACTACAACCTTTGTAGCGTGTTTATATGCTCCAAGTGATGCACTCGGACTCGAGTTAGACTCCGTGAGTATCCGGAAACGTCTCTATGCCGACCGCCTCACCGTAGATGATCTGTGGTGAAGCCGTGATGCCGGTAACTCCATCTCCACCGTCTCGAGGAGAAACTCCACTTCGTCGCTTGCTATGCGCTAATGGAGGTGAGAGGTGAGAGGTGAACTAGGTGCTCTCCGGAATTTGATTTGAGCCATAATGACAAGATTTGTCATTAATGAAGAGAGCTTGGAGCTCTCAAGCTCAAAAGAAGAAGAAGAAGATGAATGAAAATGGCTAATTAAAATCTTAATTATTTTGTCTCATAACACTTATGATCTTTTATCTCATACCCTCCCCTCTCCCCCCCTCTCTCTCTCTCTCTCTGTTGTCACGCAAAGAGAGAGGGTCTAATCACTTTAGTTATATAATATAATATAACACACATATTTAAGTAGCATAGAAAGTGTGGCGTGTGTGTGTATATATATGTGTGTGAGCTTAATGGAGGAAATGTGCCATAGGAGGGAATTTCCTCTTATGGCGTCGGAAAAATACACCCTCCATAATTTTTTTCAACGATCGGCATATATCACCTCCATCTTTATCATTTAAAATGTGGATACACCAAATTTCATGTGATTATATCATTTTTCATCGTTGATTTAGGTGGTGCAAAATTAATGGTTTACCGACAAAAGAACTTTTTACATTGCTAATCCAACGGTGAAAAAGTGATGGAATCACATGAAATTTGGTGTATGCACATTTTAGATGATAACGATGATGATGATGGATGCTGATCGTCGGAAAAAATGATGGAGGTTGTATTTTTTCGACGCCATAGGAGGAAATCCCCTCCCATTGTCTCTTTCCTCTCTCTCTGTAACGTTTTAGAAATCGTTTTGCGAATTTTCCGTTTTTAGGGCAAAATAATCGGTATTTTCCGTTTTAACCCAATTGTGATCAAACTTCAATATAGACTTGCCGGCACCTAGTTTAGCTAGAATAAAGGTAGTACGCGAACTTTGGGGGTCAATGGGAAGTTTTGGTTCACATAGATTTTTTCCATAATAAAATATTATTTTAATACTTTATTTGTGCACTTTATTATTGGTAATTACTTTTTGGCTTGGGTTAATTACTACAAATGTGGTTTTATGCTAATCTAATTACTAGATATTTTGTTAAACCATTCATTCCAAATATTTAGATATTTTGTGAATTAAAATGAAAAATTAAAAAGAAAAGAAAAGAAAAGGTGGCAAAATGCATTAATTAGCATTTAATGTTGTTTCTTTTGCTAGATATTTCTTCTTTTTACACAAAACACCCCCTCCCCCCAACATCACACTTGGCCGAGCCTCCCTTCCCCATTTCTGACCTCTTTTTCTTTTCTCCATTTCATCACATTTTTCTTCATAAAAATCATCTAAAATCACAAATAAATCCCACAAACTCTTTTATAAATCAAAACCCTTCATTCTTGAACTCAAAGCAAGCTTGGATCATCTTGGAAGACTTCATTTTGGAAGCTTAGATTTGGTGTTTTGTTGCAAGTTTTTGAATCATTTTGGAGGTATAAAACCCTAACCCAAATACTTAATTCTTGTTTTATATACTTTAATTAGCTTATTTAGATGTTTAAATTAAGCTTTTAATTGCATATTTAGAAATTCTAGTAAGGGTTTTGTTAATCAAATTAGGGTTTTGATTAGTGAAATGGTTAATTAATATGTTAAGCTTGAAGAAAATTAAACCAAGTTTCTAATTTGTTAAATGATATTTTCTTAATTGGATAATTAAGCTAATTAGCAAACTAATTTTTTACTAATCCTAATTAGTGAAATCTAAAATTTTAGTAAAGCTTTAAATGGTTTAATCTTGCTATTTTGAGATATTTGTAAATTCTAGTTTTGATAAAACTTGTAGTTTCGTGCTAAAATGATATATGCTGCTTACTAGATTTCGGTAACTTTTAGGCGTGAGTTTCTTTTGACGTTGCGACGTTAATTATATTGATTCCACGTTTATTATTATGTTTTGAATGCGCGATCGGTACGATCAGGGTCGAGGCTTGGTAGTTGTGTCGCTTTGAGTTCCTAACTAGGGTCGTACCGATGTCGTTCGTGTCTTTGAGTAGCTTTTTCTCTTGAGTTAGTTTCGTAGTGTCGCTATGCGCGTTAGCCACTTGACGAACACTTGAGAGTATGTTTGGAGTTGGTGCGTCGGTCAAACGTAGTTGGTACGTGTTATTGGTCGATTGCTAATATAGACTTGTTATATTGTTATATACTTTCAGGATCGCAGGAGGGACGTCGGGCGCTACGAACAGGGGAAAGCAAGTGGTAGTTTTTACTTAGCCAGGAGCGTTGGTGAGTAGATTTAACATCTACAGGGGAATCGCCCGCATGGCGTTATGCGTCTGGGCTAGAGATGTTATGAATCGTCGCATATTCTATTTCATATATAGAGTTGCGCATACACCTTATTTCTTAGTTATTTGTTGTACTTGGACTTGTACCCTTAGGACACTGCACTATTATTGACAGCTCATGTTGCACGAGCACTGATTGTATGCCACACACACTGTCAATAATTTTGTCACGCCCCGCTTCCCACAGTATGCTAAGATGGGCACGTGACATAGCCAACCATGCTACCTGTGGATAGAAAAATCCCTCCACAGTCACATTACGGCTGCAGAGATATCAAGAACAGGAAAGTAAACTAAACTATCTAGTACATGTCCATGAGCCAGAATGAATGAGTCAAGAAATAATGATATGCGGAAGCAAAAGATACAATAAATGAAACACCTGGAAAGTAAAACTACATACCGACAGGAACTTCACCGCTCGGTCTAACAGCGGCAATACTCCTGATCAGTCTGCAACAAAGGTAGAAGGATCTGGGCCATGCAAAACCCAGACGTCAGCGCGTCATAACATCAAGCAACAATATGTAAACAGGGTAGCAAGACATGCAAGTATAATCATAAATAGTAAAGCAAGTGTAAAGCAATCTAAATCAGGGCAGTGAAAGATAGCGTGCAGTGAGTAAACTAAACTGGTCTGTTGGTTATCTACTCTCAAGTCTTTGAAATCAATTTGATGAATCATCGATGTAACTCAATAGTATCCCGTGCATGCCCGGGACCACGGTCTAAGACTCTCGGGCTGAAACCGAGACGTGCCGCTAGGCACTAAAAGGAAAAGGGTAAAGACGAATGATGTCAGCAGCATCATCCCAAGGCGGGCCTGGCCTCTAGAACTGATCAGTATAAGCAAGCAACTGTCGAGTTACAACTCAGGATTTCATCATTGATTTCCCCATACCCCCAAATTATATGTGTTCAAGTCAGGTATTAAGTAATCCAGGATCAGGTAGGTGTAGGTTTGTCTGGATAGACAACAGGAACGGTCCGTAAGGACTACATGTCAGGTTTGTTGGCATTAGACACAAGATCAGGTAACAGGTAAAGCCATGGTATATCAGGTCAAGTCAAGTAGTGTATTTAGGTGTCATGTCATGTCAAGAGTTGCACGGTACCATGTCGTGTCAAGTAATAATAAGTGTAGCAAGTCATGTCAGAACGCACAAGATGTCATGTGGGTGCTCATAATCAAACTAACATAAACATGATTATAACTAAACAAGCATGAGTATTATCAGAACAATAAACTGGTACATGTAAGATGATATGCACACAGGTATCGACTAACTATAAGGATGTATGGTCATCGATTAGGGTTAGAGTTATAGCTTCAACATTAGTATTTTACACTTAAATGAAGATGTAATCCTACAATCTCATTAACAGGTATTAAATGGCCTAGGAATGTAATCATATATGTAAAGAAGGTTAGATGCACACGGGTGTCCAAAGTTATAAGACTATAAAATGGTAACATGGGATGTACCACTAAGCAATACGTGATGTAAATATTGGTATGGATGCAGTATAACGTAATCTAATATGCAACAAGATAAGTTTCCATGTTCTAGATCTAAAATGATATAAACAGATGCAAACGGAACATCGAAATGTTATAAAATGATGCATGGGGTACTATATGTCAGCTACAGGTATGATATCTATTAGAATAGGTATAAAATGATTTAAATAGCATGTAGCAAGATTAACTTGCCTGGACGGATCAAGAACGGGAATACGGAACGTCTCATGTCGGCGGAAAACGTCGCGACGCGCGCACGGTACACGGAACGGATCCAAACCACGCACAGTGTGATCACACGGGTCAGGTACGTTCGCTGGGTCGTCGGGATCGTTGACGGCACGACCGGATTTCGGCAACTCAATGTCGGTGACGATGGAAAACGACGAAACGAAGCAAGATCCAAGCTCGATCTCGGCTTGGTTAGGGATGCAGCCAAGTAGTGCTCGGCCCGAAGTTGAGACTCGGCCAGGATCAAATGCAGGTGAGTGAAGAAGTAGCCACGGCAACCATAATGAAGAAGATGGCCACGATAGTTGCTGCTGCGCCGAGAATGAGGCAACGTCGACGTGATTTGATGGCTGGAGTTTGCTCGGTTAGGATTTTTACGGGTTTGAAGAGCTTGGTGAAGAGACGAAGATGAAGATCCCTGTGATGGAGGCTTGGGGTTCTAGGTTGATGTCGGGGAAGAAGATGATGGCCCCGGTTTTGGGTGCTGGGCTTTCTCGAGATGAACGAGAAGGTGGCGAGGGACACCAGATGCTTGAAGGTTGAGGGAAAGAGGAATGGGTTCGGGTGCTTTGGTTGCTCGAGGAAGAAGGGTGCTGCTTGCGATGATGAAGTCTTGGCGATGATGAGAAGGGAAATGGTTATGGTGGTTTAATGGAGATGGATAGCTCGAAGGAGAAGGAGTCGACGGGGGTGAAGGTTCCTGGTGAAGAGCAGATGGCGAGATGAAGAGGGTGCTGCTGATGAGATGGGATTGGAGGTGATGAAGACTATGGTGTTGGGTTGAGGAAGGAGAACGCAGGGGTCGCCGGTGATGGGTTTGGAGTCGAGATGGGAGATGAATATGAAGGAGATCGTCGACGGCGATATGGGTTGATGGGTTGCTCGGGTATGGAGGCATGGGTAGGTGGCGATGGAGGAGTTGAAGTGGGGAAGGTGACGGCAGCGGTAGGAGATGAGGTGATGGCTAGAGATGGAAACGAGGAAGAGGGAGAAGGAAGTCGGTGGTGCTCGGAGGAGAGGGTAAACGAGAAGAACTGCGACGAGGTGGGTTCTTGGGTTTTCTCGTGCACGAGGGTTTTAAACGAAGGGGACGAGGCTCGTGAAGAAGGAAGGTGACCATAGCGCAACGCGGTGACCACAATCGAGGAATGCACTGTGCCTCCGATAGGAGAGAGAGAGAAGAGATAGAGAGAGAGAGAGAAAGAGAGGAGAGAGACGGCGATAGAGAGAGAGAGAGAGAGAGAGAGAGAGACTGAGAGAGAAAAGAAAAGGAAAAAGGAGAGAGAGAAGTAGAGTGGGGGCCACGCAAAATAAAACGTGGGTCTGATTGGTTGAGGGAATAAAAAAGAGAGTTTTGATTGGCTCAGTTGGGGAAAGAAAAGGATTAAGAAAGTATAAAATGATTTTTAATAGATTGGAGAATCATTTCCTTGGCTGGGGAAAGCAGTGGAAAAATATTTTGGTTGTTTTAAAAAATATTTTCGTTGGTTAAAAGGGATTCAGGCTGTTAAGAAAAATATTAAAGAATTTTAAATAATTAGAATTTGGCGGGTTACAAAACATTTCAGAAATGCGCCCGGGTCGGGTCCAAAAATTCAGATTTAAAATATTAAAAATATATGCAACTTCCAAATTTCAAAATGAATGCTCAGTTAAAGAAAATGCATACCCCTACGAACGGATGCATGTACGTGCGCGTAGCCATCCAACCACGTCCGTTTCACCGAACGGGACGAGAACAAGATGCGCGGATGCTACCACGGGGTTAGGGGTATCATGCAGGCTATGAAATGGAATTTTAAATTTTTTTCTGAGACTTAAAATGTTATATAATAAAAGATGCGACACTAGATAAAATACCAGTATATACTAAATCATGAGATGCACTAGTCCAGGCAACAAGTCAAGTTAGTCTATAAATAAGAATTAAACAGGTTCAAGCAAGCGGGTCGGGTCGAATGCAAAGGAAAAAGTAAAATGCTATTCGCACCCTCAATACGTTAAATCAAGAATATCACGAATAAAGAACTACGAGAACTGGAATTGGTATAAATGAACTCGGGTGTTACATTATATCCAACTACAAAAAGAATTTCGTCCTCGAAATTCCAAGAACAAGAAAGGATAAACAAACAAGAAACTACAAGAATAGATGTGGAAATTTCGGACTTCAATTTATCGTCTCCCAAGTTGATCTTCCATGTGAGCGATTACCCCAAGAAACAAATACAAGAGAGGTAACCTTGGTCTACCTTTCCTCTTCGATCCACAGTCAACATCGGTCGCTCCTCAAAAGTCAAATCTTCTTGTACCGTCAGCTCCGAATGATCCAGCATGTGTGTTTCATCTCGAGCATACTTACGGAGTCGAGATACGTGAAATACGTCATGAACATTCGCCAGGGGTTGCAGTAAAGCCAAACGACATGCTATCTTTCCAACACGCTCCAAAATTTTCAAAAGGGCCAACGAATCGGGGACTAAACTTTCCTCGACTTTCGAAACGAACCACCCCTCTAGTTGGTGATACCTTCAAGAATACAAATCACCACGGCGAACTCTAGAGGTCTTCTCGTTGTATCGACCCAATTCTTCTGCCGATCTTGCGCTGCCTTCATATGATTCCGGATATAGCTAACCTTCTCGACTGTCTGCACTACCAAATCTGGTCCCAACAATCTTCGTTCACCAACATCGTCCCAACAAATAGGTGAACAACACTTGCAACCATATAGAGCTTCGAATGGAGCCATCTGAATAGTCGCCTGGAAACTGTTGCTGTAAGAAAACTCCACCAAATGTAGATGATCCTCCTATGAACCCTTGAAGTCTAACATGCAAGCTCTCAACATGTCTTCAAGAGTTTGGATCGTTCTCCGACTGGCCATCTGTCTGAGGATGATAAGCTGTACAAACTTCAAACTAGTCCCTAAACTTTCTTGTAAGTTCCTCCAAAAGTGTGATAAGAAACAGTGGTCACGGTCGGTCACGATGCCCACCGGTACTCCGTGCAATCATACTATCTCCTGTACGCACCGTTCTGCCAAAAATTCTGTTGATTGATCCTCTCGAAAAGAGATGGAATGAGCTGCCTTGGTCAATCCGTCAGCAATCACCCAAACTGCACTGTTGCCCTTTGGACTCCGCGGTGGAGCAGTCACGAAATCCATGGTTATATGTTCCCACTTCCACTGAGGGATCAGAAGTGGTTGCAATAAGCCAGCAACCCGTTGATGTTCAGCCTTAACTTGCTGACACACCAAACACTTTGCCACAAAACGGCAATATCCCGTTTCATGCCTTCCCACCAGAAATACTGTCGTATATCTCGGTACATTTTCGTGCCTCCTGGATGTATGGAATATGCTGAACTGTGCGCCTCCTTCATAAGTTCTTCGCGAATGTCTCCTTTTGGCACACACAAACGGCTACCATATCGCAACGAACCATCTTCATGAATTAACAAGTCCGTTCGAAGTCCGGCTTCAACCTGTTCTCGAAACCTTTGCAATCTTGGGTTTTCTGACTGCGCTGCTTTAATACTCTCGATCAATGACAACTGTACTTGCAGCGACATCAACTGTCCTGAAGAATGCGGTAGCACGATCTCCAACTCGAATCTCCGAAAGTCTTCAATAAGTTCCTTTTTGTGCAGTCAACATCCGAATTGCTGTAACCGACTAAGCGCTTCCGACACAAAATTAACTTCCCCGGATGGTACTTAAGATCGAGATCGTAGTCAGCTGTCGGCTTCAACCATCTTCGTTGTCTCACAATTACCTCCTTCTGAGAGAACACATACTTTAGGCTTTTGTGATCGGTGAATAATTCGACCCCTTTCATCCAATAAGTAGTGTCTCAAAATCTTCAAAGCGAAAATCCCAACTGCTAACTCCAAGTCATGAGTTGGGTAATTCTTCTCATGGGTCTTCAACTGTCTCGATGCGTAAGTTGTAACCTTCCCATGCTGCACCAAAACATATCCTAATTCTTTCTCCGGTGCGTCGCTGTGAATCACCAATCCTCCGGAACTGTCTGGTATGGTTAGAACAGTGCGTTTTATCAATCTCTGCTTCAATGCCTCAACAACCGACGTACACATATCCGTCCATACAAACGGTACTTCCTTGCACGTAAGCTTGGTCAAGGCTCAGCCAACGAGAAAAATTCTCCACGATCCTTCTATAATACCTGGCAAGTCCAAGAAACTTCTTATCTCCGCAACATTCTTCGGAATCGTCCATTCTCAAACTGCTGTAATCTTTTAGGATCAACGGCGATTCCATCCTTAGCCACACGTGCCCCAACGCTTCACTCCTTCAAGCCCAAAACTCGCACTTGCTCATCTTTGCATATAATTTTCTTGCCTCAATATCTGCAGTGCGATCTTCAAGTGTACCTCATGCTCTTCAATACTCCTCGAGTAGACCAGAATATCTTCAATGAACACCACTATAAACTGGTCCAAGAATGGTGAAAGATTCGGTTTATCAAGTCCATAAATATTGCCGGTGTATTCGTGACTCCGAATGGCATCACTAAATATTCGTAATTGCCATACCGAGTTCGGAACACTGTCTTGCAAATATCTTCTGTTTTAACTCGGACCTGATGATATCCGGATCGCAAATCCAGCTTCGAGAATACCCTCGCGCCACTAAGCTGCTCAAATAATTCGCCAATGCGAGGGATCGGGTACTTGTTCTTAATAGTCACCCGGTTTAATTCTCGATAATCGATGCACATCCTCCTTATGCCATCTTTCTTCTTTAATAGAAGAACTGGAGCTCTCCCAAGTGAGTTACTTCTGCAAATCCAACCCTTCTCAAGAAAATTCAGCAACCTGCTTCCTGACTTCCTCCAACTCTACTAGTGCCAATGGATAATACGCCTTTGAGATTGGCGCTGCACCAGAAACAAGATCAATCACGAACTCTTCGTCTAGCTTCGGCGGTAAACCTGATATGTCTTCCAACACGTCCATGAAACCTCGAACAACAGCTGGCGCTCCCTTCTTAACAACTTCCATTGACGAAAGAACATTGTTTGTCGGCCTAGCCCTAAACTCGACTGGCCCGACAGAACTGCTTCCTCCAGCAAAAAAACTCCGGATGTCCGGGAATCTGGAGAATCACTTTCCTTTCCTTTCCATCAATATAAGCGTGGAAAGTGCCATGAAAATCCATTCCCAAGACAACAACAAACGAGGGATGCACCAGAATTGCATAATTCTAATGCGGGGAAGACATGATTAAGTAGGATACCTGACACGATTTCACCTGAAGCTAAACACTGAAGAAGATAAGCACGGTAAACAGAATTCAAGCTTGCGATAAAACAAGAACTGGTAAGCAAGAGAAGCAAGGTGATATAACGACCATGAAACAAGGAAGTGAATCAAGACCAGGACTCCAAGTTACTTAAATAGAGTACCACATTTTAACCATGCTGCAGTTCATGGGTACAATTACATAACTCCACCCAAGTCGCCTAAATCCCAGTATCAGAATCAATAAACAGGGAGAAACAGTGGTGAGTCCAAAAGGTTTCAAGCCAAGATGCAAGTTTGTTTGCATATCGTCAAGGCACAAGATAAAAGAAAGATATGATTCAAGAATCACGATAACAAGGTAGCAGGACATGTTCCTAATCACGAGTATTCTGATTCATGTATTGGGTCTAATACCCAACTACAAAAGAATCAAACCTGATTAATCTATATCCTATGGCTCTGATACCAAAAGAACCATGTCACGCCCCGCTTCCCAGAGTATGCTAAGATGGGCACGTGACATAGCCAACCATGCTACCTGTGGATAGGAAAAATCCCTCCACAGTCACATTACGGCTGTAGAGATATCAAGAACAGGAAAGTAAACTATGTTGGAGATAGTGCCCTCAGAGTCAATTATTAGGTCACAGGTACGTGATTGTAATGATTGAGGGAGGACCTATCCCGGTAGGACAGTCTTACTCGAGATGATAGTATGCTATCTGGTTTACCTTTATCATCGTGTACTGTTTTAGGTGACCTGACACGTCGCTATTACACGTTGATAGAGCCCCTAGGATTCTTGCTTGACCACCAGCAGTATGAGGGCGATCATATAAGTGGGAGCTGGGGGTCTATAAGCTTATCCTTAAAAGGTCCCTAGTCGTGGGAGTTTCGAGACTGGGCATCGATACTCCATTAGTAGACTAGTGTATACAGTCGAGACCCCGACGAGGGGCGGTGGCCGGTCTCACAAGCCACTGGTGTCAGTTGGATCACCTAAGATGTATACAGGTGCTCATTGGGTTATGAGTACACCGGACAGGACTCGCCGGGAACATGCTAGTTGGTCATATACCAGACGTCAGATGGCAGTTCCCTGGTGACATGTGTGCAGGTTAGTTCATCGACCTGGGGATCGTCATTTGTCTCGTGTGAGTTCCCACTGTACTTTGATTACTACCCTACCACGGCTCAAAGGAGTCGTGCAAACAGGTTTTAGTTGGGTACAGTCCCGAGCCACATGGAGGCAGTGAGCGTATCTTCAGGGGTTCGTCTCTCCCGGTATTGGGGGTGAGGTCGTGCTGTGTCTAGGAGAGCCATTACACAAAGTCCTTGGCCAAGGCAAGGAGATTTACTGGTAGGTATTCCAGTAGTATCTCAGGGTGTTCTGGGCTACACTCCGACACGACTTGTACCGCTTTTGGGGGTCTGACTTTTACCAACCCCCTAGGCCCGCCATGCGATGCTCATAGACGAACGGACCGGACTGTACGGATATTGTCACTGACAGGCTCAGTTGGGTGTCGGGGTGAGCTTCCTCATCGACGTCCCATTTGGTCAGTACCTGGTAGCCCGTCACGTATTGGCTTATACCTCTGACGTGCTAGTGGTTAAATCCACAACCAAGGTGTTGACGAGTCTTTAGAGTCCCCCACATTCAGTTACTCAGCTTTCGGGCGAAAGGTTGTAGAGGCCGTATGGAGATATGGCAAGGTCCGATCAGATACGTGCGGTATTGCACGGATCAGGATCGGACAGTTTGTACTATAGGCTGTATGGTTATATGGCAGGGTTCGATCAGATACGTGCGGTATTGCACGGATCAGGATCGAACAGATATTACTAGCCGGCTTTGGTATAGGCCGGATCCTAGTATAGTACAGTGTAGATTTTGTCTCATTGCATTTGTATTTCGGTCGAAATACAGATGCGGGTGTGTATGCACAGTATCGGGGTTTTCCTGTAATTTATTACGGGACCAGTTTTCTGGAGTTGCCAGTTTGCTTTCTGTTTCGGCCAATTTCCATTGTTCCGTTCATTGGCCGAAGATTGGTGGAGGAGGGTTTATTTGCATTGTTGCAAATAGGCATTTGTGGAGGGGGTTCTTTGCATCTTGTTGCATCATGATGGTTTTCATGATGAGCACCATCATTGACTTCTCCTTCTCATGATGGATTGACTTTGGTTTTGTTGATGGTTGTTTTGAGTGTTGGACTTACCTAGCTATCATTCCTTCACATCATAACTTCACACTCCCTTGTATGATGGTTCATCCACCCACCCCCTTGACCTTGCTCTCTCTCTCTCCAATCACATATGATGGAAAGGGGGGGCCGGCCATTCCTATGGGAATGGGATTCATTTCTCATTTTGGTGGTGGAAAATGTTACTCTCATTTTGGTATGCTACATTTTCCCCACCTCTCTCCAAGCTCTCTTTTCCTCCACCAAATGGCATCTCCACTACCCCATAAGGAGACACAAGTTCTACTACATATTCTACAACGAATCTTGGGCACGTTGACTAGCCAGCATCGTGCCCGAGTTGCCTCGGCATTGAGGTGGGAGCCCGTAAACGAAGAAGACGATGTGGTGCACTTCCGGCGACGAGGAGGAGACGGGACTTTTCCGCAGGAGATCGGGACCATGACGAGAAGACCGGAGGACTTGGATCGTCGGTATATCTCTATTCCCTTTCTTGTAGATAGCTTAGACTAGTTAATGGTTCGATCCGGAGTTTAGTGCGCGGTGGTGCCGGTTTGCAAAGTCCGCAAAATTTTAGTTATTCACCGCTTCCGCATTCCGGCGTCGGATTGACGGCCGGGGCGCCGCCGTGCACTTACAGTGGTATCAGAGACTCGCCATTAACTTAGTCTAGCTTTGTGTAATGTGTTTTTTAGTTCCGATCGATCGAAATGTCCAAAAACCCGTATTTGCCCACATCAGTTTTCTGTTGGAAATATTTGGTCTCGAAAATTTTTTCAGGTTGTAAAATATTGATGTACTGGAAAATCTAAGGGCTCTGTAAAAATTCGACGAAGTAACTCCATAGTTGGAGCGCGGAACCGCCGCGAAAACCCCATTTGTGCGGCCCTTCCGCCGCGCACTATTCACATCACTTCACCAATTTTTTACAGAGGCCTTCTGGGCTTAAAATATGGGTTTTGGAATATTAAAATTGGGCCAATTGTTTCTGTGAGTGCTACAGTTTTCTTTGGGGCCCACTTGTTAATTGTTTGATCAATCGGAAAATTTTAAACACATTTTTCACAGTATTTACATTATATCTGCGACCGTGAATGTCACTTGATCGGTAAATCCGGTCTAACTGCTATAGCCCGGTTAGACGGATTTGCGAACGTGACTTTCACGTTGATGTTTTGTTTTTGCTGTGATGTTGCGGATCGGTCGTGGGGGATAGCCTGGATGCAATGCTAGTACTGTGTGCTGTTGTATTATGTACATTTGATATTGCGGGGCGAGCGTCCGACATGTGGACTGCCGTCACTGCCTGTTTGTATTATTATTTTGGGGCACGACCTGGTTGCGGTCGATGTACCCGTTGTATGTATATTTTACTTTCTGTACTAGGATTGCCCCGCGGAGGGGTGCACGGATAGCCGGGTTCTGGAGGGCAACAAGCCCGCATCTCATGGCATTGAGACGGAAGGGGCTTCACTCTAGGATTGGCGGGCTATTCGCCGCACTCGTAGGGGGTACAGGTTGACCCAGGAGGGGTGCCCAAGTTACCGGATTCCGTGAAGTGCTGGGTGGTCCATTCACGGAGCTGAAGGGGGCTGCCTCGCTTCAGGTTTTGGCGGGTGACTTGCCGCGCCCGTAGGGGTCTAGGTTCTCATTGCACAGGCTATCCACACGACCAGGGGAACGTCGGGTTTCAGCGGCTCTGTGAAACCCGGGGATCCCAGATATCTGTATTGTTTCTGTGATGCTGTACATTTTCTGTGATGTTGCATTTTTATTCATGCCTTGAGCGAATATAATATATTGGTATATATATTAGTAGATGTTGTATATGTTTTGCATCCGCGCTAGTCCAGTCCCCGCTCTGTCGTTAGTAAGCTAACCTAACGGGTAATGACGGGACCCAGTGGCGAATGCGGATGGCATATACGTACATCAGTATATTTTCGTTCTTTTTGGTGTGATCAATTGATGGGACTGCATTGATTCGGATCAATGCAAATTAAAAACAAACCTAATCTGATGTTGTTGGAACACTTTTTCAAAAAGCTGTTATTGCAAGGACGTTCTCTTTTGTTTTGCATCGTGGTATTCAGTTGGAATATCCTGCTCCTCAGTCGACGAGGCAAGGGCCGAGATCCCTTCACCGGGAGTGACCCCTTGGACAAAAAGTTTGCGTCAGGGCATTAACTTCACTATAGCCGATTACTTTTGCTTTGCACAGTGATATTCGGTTATGAATATCCAGCACCCCATTCTACGGGGAAAGAGCCGAGATCCCTTCACCGGGAGTGACCTCTTTAGCAACGGTTTTCGTCACTATATTTTCAAAAAGCTATCAGTTCCTTCAACGATATCAAGTTCATTACGTTAAAGGTTTTCGCCAGAAACCATTCGTAGCCCTCCGTCGTTTCATATGGGTAGTCAATAGTATTCAAGCTGTGTTTGTTGGCCTTAGTCAAGGCACAGTGTTTGGTAGCTATTGGGTATTCATATGCTGCATAGATAGATGTGTTGGTTTGGGACAGTCGTATAGCCTTGTTGGCCTTAGTCAAGGGCTTGTACGGGTGGATTCAAATTAACCTGGATAATGACGGGTAGAACTTGACATGTGACTTATGATTTGTTGGCCTTAGTCAAGGTCATAAGAGCATGGGGTAAAAATCACATCGGGAGTTTCAAAAGAACTGAAACTTGCCAGATATGCGCATACCATCTAGAGTGTGATGACGTGAGCGGATTCCGTCACGTTATCATGCGATGATAGTTGGATCCCGATTCCCACTGATGAGTTAGTTTACTCCTCGGGTGACCCCGACTAATTCTTCTTTCTGGTTTGGAGGAGAATTTGAGGTACAGTGGGAGGATTCCAGATTAGATAAATTGGTAACCATTCTGATCTAGGTTAGAGTGCACGCTGAGTGTTTCTTTTCTCTCTCTCTTTGGCAGCGACCATTGACCCGACCCTAAGACTTTGACTCAGTGACCAAGTTGACCGAACCTTCTTAAACACCGGCTTTTGGATTGTCAGAGTTGCAGACCTCATTGCCACTCCTACTTTTACCCTTTTCTCCAGGACACCCCGTATTACTACGAACGTCCACTTCCATTGGACAAAACCATCGTATGGTTAGATACGAACTCGAAAGAATTTATTCAAGGATGGTTTCCGGTTCTGGAGAAAACGGATAGGATTATTCAGTTGTCTTTTCCTTTTACCCTCTCTCAGGTTACGAGTACTCCTTGGTTTAGGGGTAGTACACCTATTACGCAAATTGGATTGTCTTCTTCCAAACCTTAGGCTGGTGCCGACCGGTAGGGAATGAAGAAAACCAATTAGCATAACGATGGTGTGCAGAAGGTATTAAGTTCAGACAAAGCAAGGGATTAGTAAGAGGGCAAAGTGAATTGCAACAGATATTCACGACCAAACCAAATATTTCGTTACCACTCCCACATCACCTTTGTATTTCTCCAGGACACTCCGTATCACTACGAAGATCCACAGTTTATTTGGATAATCCATCGTATGGTTATATACGAACTCGAAAGGAACTTGTTCCAGTTCGGGGATGGATCCTGGTTCAGGAGAAATAGGAATAAAGTACATTCAGGTGTCTTTTATCTTCACCTTCTCTCGCATTGCGAGTGTTCCTAGGATTGGGACAGTACACCCATTATGCTTATTGGATAGTCTTCTTCCAAACCATAGGCTGGTGCCGAACGGTAGGGAAGGAAGAAAACCATTTGGCCTAAAAGGGTGTGCAGAAGGTAAAGACTAAAGACATATGAAGGGATTTGGAGAGGTGGCAAAGAACTATACGGTTACAGTCGTGAATCTGGAAGAGGCATTACTAGGAATACCAGAATACCCCATCGGAACATTTCAATGTTTCAGTTTCACTGTGTAATGTTAAAGGAAAACTGATTTCCCGATTAGATACTTACTCCAGGGTATGTATTTACCAGGTACGATTCTCACATCTGTATGGTTTTACAGATGATGAGTGGGAGTAAGTTATTGGGAATTGGGTGATCATCCTCATTATATCGGGATTCGTTGTAATCGGTGATATTTGAGGAGATCACCTGGGCTGTTTGCCGGTTGGCAAATATTTGGTTTTGAATATCCGCTGTTATGCACCAATTTCAAATTGATATATCTGTACGTCTATTTTCATAGAGTGAGATATACCTTTCTGAAATTATGTCTACGACATTTACCTATATCAGTGGATGGTTAGGTAAGGAGCATTAAACAGCGGTGTAATTCTTCTTAACCATAAGTACAGTTTTCAACCTACGACACACAGTGAATGAGTTATTAGACTCAAGGGACTTATACAGAGTATTGTATGTTGTCCAGGGTCCATCAGGACAGAGGGGATGGTCCTCGTACTATATTCGGTTTACTTATGACTTCTCTAGTTTTTAGACAGGTGTTTCGTGGAAACACAGGGTCCGAATTTGGAGAAGTTATTGGTATTTGAATAGAGTAGAGAACCAGGTATAGCAAGTATCGGGATTCTTCAAAGAGATCGAAGATGTAGATACTTGTGTATGGTATTCAGTTGATAGTAATGATTAAGAGATCTTGCTTCTCTTTCAGGTTACTCATAATTGGAAGTATTCCTAAGTTGAGTAACGCTGATCGGCCTCCTTCCATTTAGTTGACATGCGCTGGGGACAGCTGCATGATTTGAATCTGGTTCAATTAAATCAGTGCCTCTGTTTCTATATTGGATATAGAACAGTTCATATCTTAACATTGTTAAGGTACGGGGAGTTGTCCGGTTTATGATTAAAACCAGACACTGGACAACTCAAGGCACGTTTCTGTAATGGCTGTTTGTGGGTTGACCCAGGCTATGACGCGGGTTGATTTTCTACCATCTGGATGAACAATAGCAATATTGTTCTAGACTCGCCACAGTTTTATTAAAAATGGATTTTTTCAGAAAACAGTAGTGGGAGTATGGTAGAACTGGAAGTGATTCCAGAACCACAAACGATTACTGAAGATTTGATAAGGAACCTAAAGATTCAATCTGGATTGACATTCCATTGGCCACTCCGCAGATAAGGTGGGTAACTTCAGGCACCCGAGAGGTACTACGGTAGCTTCAAGGACGGTGACAGGGAAGTTCTTGTTTACCCACAATTACCATTGCTGTTGTTCCAGGCTGCGAGACCCGGCGGGAGGATGAGTATAGCGTCATTCTAAACTAGTTTTAGAAGTGCACGTCTATATGACTCTGCCAGAGGGTTGTCGTAGTCAGTGGGAGCAGCGGAAGCATTGGTGGACAGGTAGCTTATGTCTATTTACAGACTGAAGCACCAGTAGCGGAGATAGATCATCTATTTCTGACGTGACAGTCGTGGGTTTGACTTCATCAGAATAGGGGATGGATCTGTTGAGAAGGTAGTAGGGTGTGATATCCTGGTATTCGGATGATATACACAGAGTAGGAAAAGAAACTCCTACACTACGATCGGTTATACTTTGGTCGTCACACAGTTGTTTTCTCCACAAAGGAAATGGATTTTATATCCGATATGCTGGTTACTAGATCTATGGTTTTAGATCTAGATTTGGGTGGTTTCCCAATCAGGGTACTTGACAGCATTCTAAGAGTATTTAGGATGGACGACTCCTGGCACGGTAGTGTACCTGCAGGTAATGGAGTCACCCTCTCCAAAGGTGTCTTACAGACTAAAGGGGAGAGGGACGGGCATGATTGGCAGATCACTTGCTCAGGCAATTGAGTAAATCGTGAGATGTCAAGTACCACACCAGATGTTGTTCTTGCACTAGATGCAATAAGTTGACATTAATCCAATCCTGGAGAAACAGTCGGAAGCAGTTTTAGAACATAAGTGGATGTTCTAGGGATATGATAACGACAGCCTCATTCAGGAGACAGTTATCATTCCAGGCTTCCAAGGTGACATGGACGACAAGGAGGTTGTCAGAGTTATAGTTTTCCTTCTGATGAGGGGCAGTATTTTGGACAGGTGGTCCAAGGCAATGCTGAGGGAGGCATGGCGCGCAGGATACTGATTAAGTTCAGTTGACGATACAGTCTAAGAAGTTTGGATTTGGAGTTCATTTATGAGCTAGGTCCCATCAGACATCCAGACATATTCTGAGACAGGTATTGCTCATTTCGGGAGATGGCTTTCTCCGCGAACTTGAGATATAGAGAGACATGGAAAGAGACAACTAAGCGGATCCACTCACTGAGGCTATTCCTCGAACGCAATAGTTCCGCAAACGAGCTTTGTGAGACTGACTAGTAGAGGAGTTGGATGTTCGGTATCACACGGGCTGTGAGTATGCGACATCGCAATAATTAGCCTTGAGTGCAAGTGGGAGATTGTTGGAGATAGTGCCCTCAGAGTCAATTATTAGGTCACAGGTACGTGATTGTAATGATTGAGGGAGGACCTATCCCGGTAGGACAGTCTTACTCGAGATGATAGTATGCTATCTGGTTTACCTTTATCATCGTGTACTGTTTTAGGTGACCTGACACGTCGCTATTACACGTTGATAGAGCCCCTAGGATTCTTGCTTGACCACCAGCAGTATGAGGGCGATCATATAAGTGGGAGCTGGGGGTCTATAAGCTTATCCTTAAAAGGTCCCTAGTCGTGGGAGTTTCGAGACTGGGCATCGATACTCCATTAGTAGACTAGTGTATACAGTCGAGACCCCGACGAGGGGCGGTGGCCGGTCTCACAAGCCACTGGTGTCAGTTGGATCACCTAAGATGTATACAGGTGCTCATTGGGTTATGAGTACACCGGACAGGACTCGCCGGGAACATGCTAGTTGGTCATATACCAGACGTCAGATGGCAGTTCCCTGGTGACATGTGTGCAGGTTAGTTCATCGACCTGGGGATCGTCATTTGTCTCGTGTGAGTTCCCACTGTACTTTGATTACTACCCTACCACGGCTCAAAGGAGTCGTGCAAACAGGTTTTAGTTGGGTACAGTCCCGAGCCACATGGAGGCAGTGAGCGTATCTTCAGGGGTTCGTCTCTCTCGGTATTGGGGGTGAGGTCGTGCTGTGTCTAGGAGAGCCATTACACAAAGTCCTTGGCCAAGGCAAGGAGATTTACTGGTAGGTATTCCAGTAGTATCTCAGGGTGTTCTGGGCTACACTCCGACACGACTTGTACCGCTTTTGGGGGTCTGACTTTTACCAACCCCCTAGGCCCGCCATGCGATGCTCATAGACGAACGGACCGGACTGTACGGATATTGTCACTGACAGGCTCAGTTGGGTGTCGGGGTGAGCTTCCTCATCGACGTCCCATTTGGTCAGTACCTGGTAGCCCGTCACGTATTGGCTTATACCTCTGACGTGCTAGTGGTTAAATCCACAACCAAGGTGTTGACGAGTCTTTAGAGTCCCCCACATTCAGTTACTCAGCTTTCGGGCGAAAGGTTGTAGAGGCCGTATGGAGATATGGCAAGGTCCGATCAGATACGTGCGGTATTGCACGGATCAGGATCGGACAGTTTGTACTATAGGCTGTATGGTTATATGGCAGGGTTCGATCAGATACGTGCGGTATTGCACGGATCAGGATCGAACAGATATTACTAGCCGGCTTTGGTATAGGCCGGATCCTAGTATAGTACAGTGTAGATTTTGTCTCATTGCATTTGTATTTCGGTCGAAATACAGATGCGGGTGTGTATGCACAGTATCGGGGTTTTCCTGTAATTTATTACGGGACCAGTTTTCTGGAGTTGCCAGTTTGCTTTCTGTTTCGGCCAATTTCCATTGTTCCGTTCATTGGCCGAAGATTGGTGGAGGAGGGTTTATTTGCATTGTTGCAAATAGGCATTTGTGGAGGGGGTTCTTTGCATCTTGTTGCATCATGATGGTTTTCATGATGAGCACCATCATTGACTTCTCCTTCTCATGATGGATTGACTTTGGTTTTGTTGATGGTTGTTTTGAGTGTTGGACTTACCTAGCTATCATTCCTTCACATCATAACTTCACACTCCCTTGTATGATTGTTCATCCACCCACCCCCTTGACCTTGCTCTCTCTCTCTCCAATCACATATGATGGAAAGGGGGGGCCGGCCATTCCTATGGGAATGGGATTCATTTCTCATTTTGGTGGTGGAAAATGTTACTCTCATTTTGGTATGCTACATTTTCCCCACCTCTCTCCAAGCTCTCTTTTCCTCCACCAAATGGCATCTCCACTACCCCATAAGGAGACACAAGTTCTACTACATATTCTACAACGAATCTTGGGCACGTTGACTAGCCAGCATCGTGCCCGAGTTGCCTCGGCATTGAGGTGGGAGCCCGTAAACGAAGAAGGCGATGTGGTGCACTTCCGGCGACGAGGAGGAGACGGGACTTTTCCGCAGGAGATCGGGACCATGACGAGAAGACCGGAGGACTTGGATCGTCGGTATATCTCTATTCCCTTTCTTGTAGATAGCTTAGACTAGTTAATGGTTCGATCCGGAGTTTAGTGCGCGGTGGTGCCGGTTTGCAAAGTCCGCAAAATTTTAGTTATTCACCGCTTCCGCATTCCGGCGTCGGATTGACGGCCGGGGCGCCGCCGTGCACTTACAAACTAAACTATCTAGTACATGTCCATGAGCCAGAATGAATGAGTCAAGAAATAATGATATGCGGAAGCAAAAGATACAATAAATGAAACACCTGGAAAGTAAAACTACATACCGACAGGAACATCACCGCTCGGTCTAACAGCGGCAATACTCCTGATCAGTTTGCAACAAAGGTAGAAGGATCTGGGCCATGCAAAATTCAGACGTCAGCACGTCATAACATCAAGCAACAATATGTAAACAGGGTAGCAAGACATGCAAGTATAATCATAAATAGCTGTAAGTGCACGGCGGCGCCCCGGCCTCCATCCCGAGGCCAAATGCGGAAGCGATGGTTAACTTTAATTTTTCAAACCGGCACCACCGCGCACTAAAACCCGGATCGGGGCCATTAACTAGTCCTAGCTAACTACAAGATGGGGAAGAGAGATATACCGACTGATCCGTGTCCTCCGGTCTTCTCGTCGTCGTCCCGATCTTCCGCGGAAGCTCCGGTCTCCACCTCGTCACCGGAAGGGCACCACGTCGCCGGCTTCTTTTACGGGCTCCCACCTCTATACTAAGGAAACTCGGGCACGAAGTTGGCGAGCCGACGTGCCCAAGGTTTGCTGTAGAATGCGTGTAGTGCTCATGTCTCATTTTGGGGTTCATGGAGGTTGCCTTTTGGTGGAGGGATGATATGTAAGCTCTTTGAGATGAAAGATGGGATTTTGCAAGCATCAAGAGACCAAAAATGCATCACCCAATTTCGGACAGCCCCCTCTAATGTGGCCGGCCAAGCTTTTTGGGAGAGGAGAGAATGAGTGAGGGTGAGTGAGTGAAAAAGGATAGCCAAAAGAATAAGCAAGTGAAAGGAAATCGTTATCATATTCAACCATCATCAAAAGCATGATGACTCCATAGTCAAGCAATGATCACTAACAAATCCACACTCCACCAACTAATCAACAACTATGATTGCTACAAAAAGTCAAGCAATCATGAACCATGGAAGGTCAAAGGATGGGGCTCCATCATGAAACCATCATGACACAAAAGTATGCAAAGAACACCCTCCATATTGCTTATTTGCACAAATGCAAATAAGCCCTCCTCCACCAATCTTCGGCCAATGAATGATACAAAGAAATATGGCCGAAACGGAAAGCAAACTGGCAACTCCAGAAAACTGGTCCCGTAATAAATTACAGGAAAACCCCGATACTGTGTATACACACCCGCATTTGTATTCCGACAGAATACAAATGCAATGAGACAAAATCTACACAGTACTATACTAGGATCCGGCTTAAACCAAAGCCGGCTAGTATTATCCGTCCGATCCTGATCCGTGCAATACCGCACGTATCTGATCGAACCCTGCCATATATCCATACGGCCTCTAGTACAAACTGTCCGATCCTGATCCGTGCAATACCGCACGTATCTGATCGGACCTTGCCATATCTCCATACGGCCTCTACAGCGTTTCGCCCGAAAACTTGAGCAACTGAATGTGGGGGACTCTAAAGACTCGTCAACACCTTGGATGTGGATTTAACCACTAGCACGTCAGAGGTATAAGCCAATACGTAACGGGCCGCCAGCTATTGACCAAAAGGGATGTCGATGAGCGAACTCATCCTGACACTCTACTGAGCCAGTCAGTGACAATATCCGTACAGTCCGGTCCGTTCGTCTATGAGTATCGCATGGCGGGCCTAGGGGGTTGGTAAAAGTCAGACCCCCAAAAGCGGTACAAGTCGTGTCGGAGTGTAGCCCAGAACACCCTGAGATACTACTGGAATACCTACCAGTAAATCTCCTGCCTCGGCCGAGGGCTTCGTGTAATGGCTCTCCTAGACACAGCGTGACCTCATCCCCAATACCGGGAGAGACGAACCCCTGAAGATCCGCTCACTGCCTCCATGTGGCTCGGGACTGTATCCAACTAAAACCTGTTTGCACGTCTCCTTTGAGCGTGGTAGGGTAGTAATCAAAGTACAGTGGGAACTCATACGAGACAAATGACGATCCTCAGGTCGATGAACTAACCTGTACACATGTCACCAGGGAACTGCTATCTGACATCAGGTATAAGACCAACTAGCATGTTCTCGGCGAGTCCTGTCCGGTGTACTCATAACCCAATGAGCACCTGTATACATCTTAGGTGATCCAACTGACACCAGTGGCTTGTGAGACCGGCCACCGCCCCTCGTCGGGGTCTCGACTGTATACACTAGTCTACTCTGGAGTATCGATGCCCTGTCTCGAAACTCCCACGACTAGGGACCTTTTAAGGATGTGCTTATAGACCCCAGCTCCCACTTATGTGATCGCCCTCATACTGCTGGTGGTCAAGCAAGAATCCTAGGGGCTCTATCAACGTGTAATAGCGACATGTCAGGTCACCTAAAGCAGTACACGATGATAAAGGTAAACCAGATAGCATACTATCATCTCGAGTAAGACTGTCGTACTGGGACAGGTCCTCCCTCAATCATTGCAATCACGTGCCTGTGATCCAATAATTGACTCTGAGGGCACTATCTCCAACAATCTCCCACTTGCACTCAAGGCTAATTATTGTGATGTCGCATACTCACAGCCCGTGTGATACCGAAACCCAACTCCTCTACTAGTCAGTCTCACAAATCTCGTTTGCGAAACTATTGCGTTCAAGGAATAGCCTCAGTGAGTAGATCTACTTTGTTGTTTCTTTCTATGTCCCTCTATATCACAAGTTCGCGGAGAAACCCATCTCCCGAAATGAGCAATACCTGTCTTAGAATGTGTCTGGATGTCTGATGGGACCTAGCTCATAAATGAACTCCAAATCTAAACTTCTTAGACTATATCGTCAACTGAACTTAATCAGTATCCTGCGCCATGCCTCCCTCAGTATTGCTTTGGACCACCTGTCCAAAATACTGCCCCTCGTCAGAAGGAAAAACTATAACTCTGACAACCTCCTTGTCGTCCAGGTCACCTTGGAAGCCTGGAATGATAACTGTTTCCCGAATGAGGCTGTCGTTATCATATCCCTAGAACATCCACTTATGTTCTAAAACTGCTTCCGACTGTTTCTCCCGGATTGGATCAATGTCAACTTAATGCATCTAGTGCAAGAACAACATCTGGTGTGGTACTTGACATCTCATGATTGACACAATTGCCTGAGCAAGTGATCTGCCAATCATGCACATCCCTCTCCCCTTTAGTCTGTAAGACACCTATAGAGAGGGTGACTCCATCACCTGCAGGTACACTACCGTGCCAGGAGTCGTCCATTCTAAATACTCTTAGAATGCTGTCTATGTACCCTGATTGGGAAACCACCCAAATCTATATCTAAAACCATAGATCTAGTAACCAGTATGTCTGATATAATGTCCAAGTCCCATGTGGAGAAAACATTGTATGACGACCAAAGTATAACCGATCGTAGTATAGGAATATCACTTCCTATTCTGTGTATGTCATCCAAATACCATGACATCACACCCTACTACCTACTCAACAGATCCATCCCCTATTCTGATGAAGTCAAACCTATGACTGTCACATCAGAAATTGATGATCTATCTCCGCTATATCTACTTTAGTCTATAAATAAACATAAGCAACCTGTCCACCAATACTTCCGCTGCTCCCACTGACTACGACAACCCTCTGGCAGAGTCATATAGACGTACACTTCTAAAGCTAGTCTAGAACGACGCTATACTCATCCTCCCGCCGGGTCTCGCAACCTGGAACAACAGCAATGGCAATTGTGGGTAAGAACTTCCCTGTCACCGTCCTTGAGGATACCGGAGTACCTCTCGGGTGCCTGAAGTTACCCACCTTATCTGCGGAGTGGCCAATGGAATGTCAAACCAGATTGAATCTTTAGGTTCCTATCAAATCTTCAGTAATCGTTTGTGGTTCTGGAATCACTTCCAGTTCTACCATACTCCCACTACTGTTTTCTGAAAAATCCATTTTATTTAAAACTGTGGCGAGTCTAGAACAATATCGCTATTGTTCTTCCAGATGGTAGAAAGTCAACCCCCGTCATAGCCTGGGTCAACCCACAAACAGCCATTACAGAAACGTGCCTTGAGTTGTCCAGTGTCTGGCTTTAATCATAAGCCGGACAACTCCCCGTACCTTAACAACGTTAAGATATGCACTGTTCTATATCCAATATAGAACCAGAGGCACTGATTTAATTGAACCAGATTCAAATCATGCAACTGTCTCCAGTGCATGTCAACTAAATGGAAGGAGGCCGATCAGCGTTACCCAACTTAGGAATGCTACCAATTATGAGTAACCTGAAAGAGAAGCAAGTTCTCTTAATCACTACTATCAACTGAATACCATACTCAAGTATCTACATCATCGATCACTTTGAAGAATCCCGACACCTGCAACACCTGGTTCTCTACTCTATTCAAATACCTATAACTTCTCAAAATTCGGACCCTGTGTTTCCACGAAACACCTGTCTAAAAACTAGAGAAGTCATAAGTAAACCGAATATAGTACGAGGACCAACCCCTCTGTCCTGATGGACCCTGGACAATATACAATACTCTGTATAAGTCCCTTGAGTCTGATAACTCATTCACTGTGTGTCGTAGGTTGAAAACTGTACCTTTGATTATGAAGAATTACACCGCTGTTTAATGCTCCTTACCTAACCATCCACTGATATAGGTAAATGTCATAGAAATAATTTCAAAAAGGTATATCTCACTCTATAAAAATAGACGTACAGATATATCAATTTGAAATTGGTGCATAACAACGGATATTCAAAACCAAATATTTGCCGTCCGGCAAACAACCCAGGTGAGTTCCTCAAATATCACCAATTACAACGAATTCCGATATAATGAGGAAGATCACCTAATTCCCAATAACTTACTCTCACTCATCATCTGTAAAACCATACAAAATGTGAGAATCATACCTAGTAAATACATACCCTGGAGTAAGTATCTAATCGAGAAATCAGTTTTCCTTTAACATTACACAGTGAAACTGAAACATTGAAATGTTTCGATGGGGTATCCCGGTATTCCTAGTAATGCCTCTTCCAGATTCACAACTGTAACCATGTAATTCTTTGCCACCTCTCCAAATCCCTCTATATGTCTTTAGTCATTACCTTCTGCACACCCCTTTAGGCCAAATGGTTTTCTTCCTTCCCTACCGTTCGGCACCAGCCTATGGTTTGGAAGAAGACTATCCAATAAGCATAATGGGTGTACTGTCCTAATCCTAGGAGCACTCGCAAATGCGAGAGAAGGTGAAGATAAAAGACAACCGAATAAACCTTATTCCTATTTCTCCTGAACCAGAATCCATCCCCGAACTGGAACAAGTTCCTTTCGAGTTCGTATATAACCATACGATGGAATATCCAATAAACTGTGGATCTTCGTAGTGATACGGAGTGTCCTGGAGAAATACATAGGTGAAGTGGGAGTGGTAATGAAATACCTGGTTTGGTCATGAATATCAGTTGCAATTTACTTTGCCGTCTTACTAATCCCTTGCTTTGTCTTAACTTAATACCTTCTGTACACCATCGTTAGGCTAATTGGTTTTCTTCATTCCCTACCGGTCGGCACCTGCCTATGGTTTGGAAGAAGACTATCCAATTTACGTAATAGGTTTACTATCTCCTAAACCAAGGAGTACTCGCAACTCGAGAGAAGGTAAAAGGAAAAGACAACTGAATAGTCCTATCCGTTTTCTCCAGAACCGGAAACCATCCTCGAATAAATCCCTTCGAGTTCGTATATAACCATACGATGGTTTTGTCCAATGGAAGTGGACGTTCGTAGTAATACGGGGTGTCCTGGAGAAAACGGTAAAAGTAGGAGTGGCAATGAGGTTTGTAACTCTGACAATCCAAAAGCCAGTGTTTAAGAAGGTTCGGTTAATTTTGGTCACTGAGTCATAGTCTTAGGGTCGGGTCAATGGTCGCTGCCAAAGAGAGAGAGAAAAGAAACACTCAGCGTGCACTCTAACCTAGATCAGAATGGTTACCAATTTATCTAATCTGGAAACCTCCCACTGTACCGTCCAATTCTCCTCCAAACCTGAAAGAAGAATTAGTCGGGATCACCCGAGGAGTAAACCAACTCATCAGTGGGAATCGGGATCCAACTATCATCGCATGATAACGTGACGGAATCCGCTCACGGTGTCACACTCCAGAAGGTATGCGCATATCTGGCAAGTTTCAGTTTCTTTAGAAACCCCCGATGTGATTTTTACCCCATGCTCTTATGACCTTGACTTTGTCCAACAAATCATAAGTCACATGTCAAGTTCTACCCGTCATTCTCCAGGTTAATTTGAATCCACCCGTACCTACCCTTGACTTTGGCCAACAATGCAGTACGACTGTTCCAAACCAACGCATCTATCTATGCTGCATATGAATACCCCAATAGCTACCAAACACTGTGCCTTGACTTTGGCCAACAAACACAGCTTGAATACTATTGATCACCCATATGAAACGACGGAGGGCTACGAATGGTTTCTGGCGAAAACCTTTAACGTAATGGACTTGATATCGTTGAAGGAACGGATAGCTTTATAGAAAATATAGTGACGAAAACCTTTGCTAAAGAGGTCACTCCCGGTGAAGGGATCTCGGCTCTTTCCCCGTAGAATGAGGTGCAGGATATTCCAACTGAATACCACGGTGCAAAGCAAAAGTAATCGGCTATAGTGAAGTCATTGCCCCGACGCAAACTTTTTGTCCAAGGGGTCACTCCCGGTGATGGGATCTCGGCCCTTGCCTCGTCGACTGAGGAGCAGGATATTCCAACTGAATACCACGATGCTAAACAAAAGAGAACGTCCTTGCAATAACAGCTTTTTGAAAAGTGTTCCAACAACATCAGAATAGGTTTGTTTTACTTGCATTGATCCGAATCAATGCAGTCCCATCAATAGATCACACCACAAAGAACGAAAATATACTGATGTACGTATATGCCATCCGCATTCGCCACTGGGTCCCGTCATTACCCGTTAGGTTAGCTAACTAACGACAGAGCGGGGACTGAACTAGCGCGGATGCAAAACATATACAACATCTACTAATATATATATATCAATATATAATATTTCGCTCAAGGCGTGATAAAATGCAACATCACAGAAATGTACAGCATCACAGAAACAATACAGATATCTGGGATCCCCGGGTTTCACAGAGCCACTACTGAAACCCGACGTTCCCCTGGTCGTGTGGATAGCCTGTGCAATGAAAACCTAGACCCCTACGGGCGCGGCAAGTTACCCGCTAAAACCTGAAGCAAGGCAGCCCCCTTCAGCAACGTGAATGGACCACCCAGCACTTCACGGAATCCGGTAACTTGGGCACCCCTCCTGGGTCAACCTGTACCCCCTACGAGTGCGGCGAATAGCCCGCCAATTCTAGAGTGAAGCCCCCTCCGTCTCAATGCCATGAGATGCGGGCCCGTTGCCCTCTAGAACCCGGCTATCCGTGCACCCCTTTGCGGGGTAATCCTAGTACAGAAAGTAAAATATACATACAACGGGTACATCGACCGCAACCTGGTCGTGCCCCAAAAGAATAATACAAACAGGCAGTGACGGCAGTCCACATGTCGGACGCTCGTCCCGCAATATCAAATGTACATAATACAACAAAAACTGTACTAGTATTGCATCCAGGCTATCCCCCACGAACAATCCGCAACATCACAGCAATAACACAGAACATCAACGTGAAAGTCACGTTCGCAAATCCGTCTAACCGGGCTATAGCAGTTAGACAGGATTTACCGATCAAGTGACATTCACGGTCGCAGATATAATGTAAATACTGTGAAATAATGTGTTTATAATATCCGATCGATCAAAATTATAACAAGTGGGCCCCAAGTACTACTGTAGCACATCAAGAAATTTTGGGCCTAAAATTAATATTCCAAAACCCATATTTTCAACCCAAAAGCCCACTGCAAAAAACTGGTGAAATGAAGCCAACAATCTGCGGCGGAACCGCGGCCAAAGAGGGGTTACGGCCGCGGTTCCGCGGTTATATAGAAGGATCACGTTACCAAAATTTTACAGTGTTCTTATAATTCTTTGCACATCATTCTGAAACACCCTGAAAAATTTTTGGATTTCAAAAAATTTCGACAGAAACTGATGTGAAGAAAAAATACGGTTTTTGGAAAATTGTTCGATCGGAAATATAAAACACATTAGACAAAGCTAGACTATGTTAATGGCGAGGCTCTGATACCACTGTAAGTACACGGCGGCGCCCCGGCTTCCATCCCGAGGCCAAATGCGGAAGCGATGGTTAACTTTAATTTTTCAAACCGGCACCACCGCGCATTAAAACCCAGATCGGGGCCATTAACTAGTCCTAGCTAACTACAAGATGGGGAAGAGAGATATACCGACTGATCCGTGTCCTCCGGTCTTCTCGTCGTCGTCCCGATCTCCCGCGGAAGCTCCGGTCTCCACCTCGTCGCCGGAAGGGCACCACGTCGCCGGCTTGTTTTACGGGCTCCCACCTCTATACCGAGGCAATTCGGGCACGAAGTTGGCGAGCCGACGTGCCCAAGGTTTGGTGTAGAATGCGTGTAGTGCTCATGTCTCATTTTGGGGTTCATGGAGGTTGCCTTTTGGTGGAGGGATGATATGTAAGCTCTTTGAGATGAAAGATGGTATTTTGCAAGCATCAAGAGACCAAAAATGCATCACCCAATTTTGGACAGCCCCCTCTAATGTGTGTAAGTGCACGGCGGCGCCCCGTCCGTCAATCCGACGCCGGAATGCGGAAGCGGTGAAAAACTTTAATTTTTGCGGACTTAGCAAACCGGCACCACCGCGCACTAAACACCCGGATCGAACCATTAACTAGTCCTAGCTATCTACAAGAAAGGGAATAGAGATATACCGACGATCCAAGTCCTCCGGTCTTCTCGTCATGGTCCCGATCTCCTGCGGAATGTCCCGTCGTCGCCACCTTGCCGGAAGGGCACCACATCGCCTACTTTGTTTACGGGCTCCCACCTCAATGCCGAGGCAACTCGGGCACGAAGCCGGCTACTCGACGTGCCCAAGAATCGCTGTAGAATGTGTAGTAGAAGAAGTCTCATTTGGGGTTTATGGAGATGCCTTTGTGGTGGAGGAATGAAACAAGGACAAAATGTGTAGGAGCTTGGGGCATTTTGGAGCATGATATGAACAAAAATACCCACACCCAATTTTGGACAGCCCCTATAGGACTTGGCCGGCCACCACTAGTGAGGAGTGGAGAGAATGAATGGGAGAGGCCAATGAAAATGAAAGACCATCTCTATAATACAAGGGAGAGAGAGAGAAGGCTATCATGCAAAAGGAAATCATGAGAACCAATGATGACAAGGCAAAACCAACACTCAACTCAACCATCATCAACATGCATGATGGCTTCCAAAGTCAATCCATCATGAGAAGGAGAAGTCAATGATGGTGCTCATCATGAAAACCATCATGATAAAACAAAGATGCAAAGACCCCCTCCACAAATGCCTATTTGCAACAATGCAAATAAGCCCTCCTCCACCAATCTTCGGCCAATGAACGGAACAATGGAAATTGGCCGAAACGAAAAGCAAACTGGCAACTCCAGAAAACTGGTCCCGTAATAAATTACAGGAAAACCCCGATACTGTGCATACACACCCGCATCTGTATTTCGACCGAAATACAAATGCAATGAGACAAAATCTACACTGTACTATACTAGGATCCGGCTTATACCAAAACCGGCTAGTAATATCTGTTCGATTCTGATCCGTGCAATACCGCACGTATCTGATCGAACCCTGCCATATAACCATACGGCCTATAGTACAAACTGTCTGATCCTGATCCGTGCAATACCGCACGTATCTGATCGGACCCTGCCATATCTCCATACGGCCTCTACAACCTTTCGCCCGAAAGCTGAGTAACTGAATGTGGGGGACTCTAAAGACTCGTCAACACCTTGGTTGTGGATTTAACCACTAGCACGTCAGAGGTATAAGCCAATACGTAACGGGCTACCAGGTATTGACTAAAAAGGACGTCGATGAGCGAACTCATCCTGACACCCTACTGAGCCTGTCAGTGACAATATCCGTGCAGTCCGGTCCGTTCGTCTATGAGTATCGCATGGTGGGCCTAGGGGATTGGTAAAAGTCAGACCCCCAAAAGCGGTACAAGTCGTGTCGGAGTGTAGCCCAGAACACCCTGAGATACTACTGGAATACCTACCAGTAAATCTCCTTGCCTTGGCCAAGGACTTTGTGTAATGGCTCTCCTAGACACAGCACGACCTCACCCCCAATACCGGGAGAGACGAACCCCTGAAGATACGCTCACTGCCTCCATGTGGCTCGGGACTGTACCCAACTAAAACCTGTTTGCACGACTCCTTTGAGCTGTGGTAGGGTAGTAATCAAAGTACAGTGGGAACTCACACGAGACAAATGACGATCCCCAGGTCGATGAACTAACCTGCACACATGTCACCAGGGAACTGCCATCTGACGTCTGGTATATGACCAACTAGCATATTCCCGGCGAGTCCTGTCCGGTGTACTCATAACCCAATGAGCACCTGTATACATCTTAGGTGATCCAACTGACACCAGTGGCTTGTGAGACCGGCCACCGCCCCTCGTCGGGGTCTCGACTGTATACACTAGTCTACTAATGGAGTATCGATGTCCGGTCTCGAAACTCCCACGACTAGGGACCTTTTAAGGATATGCTTGTAGACCCCCAGCTCCCACTTATATGATCGCCCTCATACTGCTGGTGGTCAAGCAAGAATCCTAGGGGCTCCATCAACGTGTAATAGCGACATGTCAGGTCACTTAAAGCAGTACACGATGATAAAGGTAAACCAGATAGCACACTATCATCTCGAGTAAGACTGTCCTACCGGGATAGGTCCTCCCTCAATCATTACAATCACGTACCTGTGACCTAATAATTGACTCTGAGGGCACTATCTCCAACAATCTCCCACTTGCACTCAAGGCTAATTATTGCGATGTCGCATACTCACAGCCCGTGTGATACCGAACATCCAACTCCTCTACTAGTCAGTCTCACAAAGCTCGTTTGCGGAACTATTGCGTTCGAGGAATAGCCTCAGTGAGTGGATCCGCTTAGTTGTTTCTTTCTATGTCTCTCTATATCTCAAGTTCGCGGAGAAAACCATCTCCCGAAATGAGCAATACCTGTCTTAGAATGTCTGGATGTCTGATGGGACCAAGCTCATAAATGAATTCCAAATCCAAACTTCTTAGACTGTATCGTCAACTGAACTTAATCAGTATCCTGCGCCATGCCTCCCTCAGTATTGCCTTGGACCACCCGTCCAAAATACTGCCCCTCATCAGAAGGAAAAACTATAACTCTGACAACCTTCTTGTCGTCCATGTCACCTTGGAAGCCTGGAATGATAACTGTCTCCCGAATAAGGCTGTCGTTATCATATCCCTAGAACATCCACTTATGTTCTAAAACTGCTTCCTACCGTTTCTCCAGGATTGGATTAATGTCAACTTATTGCATCTAGTGCAAGAACAACATCTGGTGTGGTACTTGACATCTCACGATTGACTCAATTGCCTGAGCAAGTGATCTGCCAATCATGCCCACCCCTCTCCCACTTAGTCTGTAAGACACCTTTGGAGAGGGTGACTCCATTACCTGCAGGTACACTACCTTGCCAGGAGTCTACCATCCTAAATACTCTTAGAATGCAGTCAAGTACCCTGATTGGGAAACCACCCAAATCTAGATCTAAAACCATAGATCTAGTAACCAGTATGTCTGATATAAAATCCATTTCCTTTGTGGAGAAACAACTGTGTGACGACCAAAGTATAACCGATCGTAGTGTAGGAGTTTCTTTTCCTACTCTGTGTATATCATCCAAATACCAGGATATCACACCCTACTACCTTCTCAACAGATCCATCCCCTATTCTGATGAAGTCAAACCCATGACTGTCACGTCAGAAATAGATGATCTATCTCCGCTACATCTGCTCTAGTCTATAAATAGACATAAGCAACCTGTCCACCAATGCTTCCGCTGCTCCCACTGACTACGACAACCCTCTGGCAGAGTCATATAGACGTACACTTCTAAAACTGGTTTAGAACGACGCTATACTCATCCTCCCGCCGGGTCTCGTAACCTGGAACAACAGCAATGACAATTGTGGGTAAACAAGAACTTCCCTGTCACCGTCCTTGAGGCTACCGTAGTGCCTCTCGGGTGCCTGAAGTTACCCACCTTATCTGCGGAGTGGCCAATGGAATGTCAAACCGGATTGAATCTTTAGGTTCCTTATCAAATCTTCAGTAATCGTTTGTGGTTCTGGAATCACTTCCAGTTCTACCATACTCCCACTACTGTTTTCTGAAAAAAAATCCATCTTTAATAAAACTGTGGCGAGTCTAGAACAATATCGCTATTGTTCATCCAGATGGTAGAAAGTCAACCCTCTGCATAGCCTGGGTCAACCCACAAACAGCCATTACAGAAACGTGCCTTGAGTTGTCCAGTGTCTGGTTTTAATCATAAACCGGACAACTCCCCGTACCTTAACATCGTTAAGATATGAACTGTTCTATATCCAATATAGAAACAGAGGCACTGATTTAATTGAACCAGATTCAAATCATGCAGCTGTCCCCAGCGCATGTCAACTAAATGGAAGGAGGCCGATCAGCGTTACTCAACTTAGGAATACTTCCAATTATGAGTAACCTGAAAGAGAAGCAAGATCTCTTTATCATTACTATCAACTGAATACCATACACAAGTATCTACATCTTCGATCTCTTTGAAGAATCCCGATACTTGCTATACCTGGTTCTCTACTCTATTCAAATACCTATAACTTCTCAATATTGGACCCTGTGTTTCCGCGAAACACTTGTCTAAAAACTAGAGAAGTCATAAGTAAACCGAATATAGTACGAGGACCAACCCCTCTGTCCTGATGGACCCTGGACAACATACAATCCTTTGTATAAGTCCCTTGAGTCTGATAACTCATTCACTGTGTGTCGTAGGTTGAAAACTGTACTTATGGTTAAGAAGAATTACACCGCTGTTTAATGCTCCTTACCTAACCATCCACTGATATAGGTAAATGTCGTAGACATAATTTCAGAAAGGTATATCTCACTCTATGAAAATAGACGTACAGATATATCAATTTGAAATTGGTGCATAACAGCGGATATTCAAAACCAAATATTTGCCGACCGGCAAACAGCCCAGGTGATTTCCTCAAATATCACCGATTACAACGAATCCCGATATAATGAGGATAATCACCCAATTCCCAATAACTTACTCCCACTCATCATCTGTAAAACCATACAGATGTGAGAATCGTACCTGGTAAATACATACCCTGGAGTAAGTATCTAATCGGGAAATCAGTCTTCCTTTAACATTACACAGTGAAACTGAAACATTGAAATGTTCCGATGGGGTATTCTGGTATTCCTAGTAATTCCTCTTTCAGATTCACGACTGTAACCGTATAGTTCTTTGCCACCTCTCCAAATCCCTTCATATGTCTTTAGTCTTTACCTTCTGCACACCCTTTTAGGCCAAATGGTTTTCTTCCTTCCCTACCGTTCGGCACCAGCCTATGGTTTGGAAGAAGACTATCCAACAAGCATAATGGGTGTACTGTCCCAATCCTAGGAACACTCGCAATGAGAGAGGGTGAAGATAAAAGACAACCGAATAAACCTTATTCCTATTTCTCCTGAACCAGAATCCATCCCCGAACTGGAACAAGTTCCATTCGAGTTCGTATATAACCATACGATGGAGTATCCAAATAAACTGTGGATCTTCGTAGTGATACGGAGTGTCCTGGAGAAATACAAAGGTGATGTGGGAGTGGTAACGAAATATTTGGCTTGGTCGTGAATATCTGTTGCAATTTACTTTGCCCTCTTACTAATCCCTTGCTTTGTCTGAACTTAATACCTTCTGCACACCATCGTTATGCTAATTGGTTTTCTTCATTCCCTACCGGTCGGCACCAGCCTAAGGTTTGGAAGAAGACAATCCAATTTGCGTAATAGGTGTACTACCCCTAAACCAAGGAGTACTCGTAAACTGAGAGAGGGTAAAAGGAAAAGACAACTGAATAATCCTATCCGTTTTCTCCAGAACCGGAAACCATCCTCGAATAAATTCTTTCGAGTTCGTATCTAACCATACGATGGTTTTGTCCAATGGAAGTGGACGTTCGTAGTAAAACGGGGTGTCCTGGAGAAAAGGGTAAAAGTGGGAGTGGCAATGAGGTTTGCAACTCTGACAATCCAAAAGTCGGTGTTTAAGAAGGTTCGGTCAACTTGGTCACTGAGTCAAAGACTTAGGGTCGGGTCAATGGTCGCTGCCAAAGAGAGAGAGAAAAGAAACACTCAGCGTGCACTCTTACCTAGATCAGAATGGTCACCAATTTGTCTAATCTGGAAACCTCCCACTGTACCTCAAATTCTTCTCCAAACCTAAAAGAAGAATTAGTCGGGGTCATCCGAGGAGTATACCAACTCATCAGTGGGAATCGGGATCCAACTCTCATCGCATGACAACGTGACGGAATCCGCTCACGTCATCACACTCCAGAAGGTATGCGCATATCTGGCAAGTTTCAGTTCTTTTGAAACTCCCGATGTGATTTCTGCCCCATGCTCTTATGACCTTGACGAAGGCCAACAAATCATAAGTCACATGTCAAGTTCTACCCGTCATTCTCCAGGTTGATTTGAACCCACCCGCACAAGCCCTTGACGAAGGCCAACAAGGCTATACGACTGTCCCAAACCAACGCATCTATCTATGCTGCAGAAAGGCAACAAGCAGCTACCATACACTATGCCTTGACGAAGGCCAACAAACATAGCATGAATACTACGTGCTACCCGTCTGAAACGACGGAGGGCTACGAATGGTTTCTGGCGAAAACCTTTAACGTAAAGAACTTGATATCGTTGAAGGAACTGATAGCTTTTTAAAAATATAGTGACGGAAACCGTTGCTAAAGAGGTCACTCCCGGTGAAGGGATCTCGGCTCTTTCCCCGTAGAATGGGGTGCAGGATATTCCAACTGAATACCACGGCGCAAAGCAAAAGTAATCGGCTATAGTGAAGTTAATGCCCTGACGCAAACTTTTGTCCAAGGGGTCACTCCCGGTAAAGGGATCTCGGCCCTTGCCTCGTCGACTGAGGAGCAGGATATTCCAATGAATACCACGATGCAAAACAAAAGTAAACGTCCTTGCAATAACAGCTTTTTGAAAAGTGTTCCAACAACATCAGATTAGGTTTGTTTTTAACTTGCATTGATCCGAATCAACGCAGTCCCATCAATTGATCACACCACAAAGAACGAAAATATACTGATGTACGTATATGCCATCCGCATTCGCCACTGGGTCCCGTCATTACCCGTTAGGTTAGCTAACTAACGACAGAGCGGGGACTGGACTAGCGCGGATGCAAAACATATACAACATCTACTAATATATATACCAATATATTATATTTCGCTCAAGGCGTGAAATAAAAATGCAACATCACAGAGAATGAACAGCATCACAGAAACAATACAGATTTCTGGGATCCCAGGGTTTCACAGAGCCACTGCTGAAACCCGACGTTCCCCTGGTCGTGTGGATAGCCTGTGCAATGTAATCCTAGACCCCTACGGGCGCGGCAAGTCACCCGCCAAAACCTGAAGCGAGGCAGCCCCCTTCAGCGCCGTGAATGGACCACCCAGCACTTCACGGAATCCGGTAACTTGGGCACCCCTCCTGGGTCAACCTGTACCCCCTACGAGTGCGGCGAATAGCCCGCCAATCCTAGAGTGAAGCCCCCTCCGTCTCAATGCCATGAGATGCGGGCTTGTTGCCCTCCAGAACCCGGCTATCCGTGCACCCCTCCGCGGGGCAATCCTAGTACAGAAAGTAAAATATACATACACCGGGTACATCGACCGCAACCAGGTCGTGCCCCAAAATAATAATACAAACAGGCAGTGACGGCAGTCCACATGTCGGACGCTCGCCCCGCAATATCAAATGTACATAATACAACAAACTGTACTAGCATTGCATCCAGGCTATCCCCCACGACCGATCCGCAACATCACAGCAAAAACAAAACATCAACGTGAAAGTCACGTTCGCAAATCCGTCTAACCGGGCTATAGCAGTTAGACCGGATTTACCGATCAAGTGACATTCACGGTCGCAGATATAATGTAAATACTGTGAAAAATGTGTTTAAAATATCCGACCGATCGAATATTAACAAGTGGGCCCCCAATCAAAACTGTAGCACTCACAGAAAACATGAGCCCAATTTTAATATTCCAAAACACATATTTTAAGCCCAGAAGGCCTCTGTAAAAAATTGGTGAAGTGATCTCCACAGTGCGCGGCGGAAGGGCGGCGGGAAGGTGGTTTTCGCGGCGGTTCCGCGCTCCCACTGTGGAGTTACTTCGTCGAATTTTTACAGAGCTCTTAGATTTTCCAGTACATCAATATTTTACAACCTGAAAAATTTTTCGACACCAAAAATTTCCAACAGAAAACTGATGTGGGCAAATACGGGTTTTGGACATTTCGATCGATCGGAACTAAAAAACACATTACACAAAGCTAGACTAAGTTAATGGCGAGGCTCTGATACCACTGTAAGTGCACGGCGGCGCCCCGGCCGTCAATCCGACGCCGGAATGCGGAAGCGGTGAAAAACTTTAATTTTTGCGGACTTAGCAAACCGGCACCACCGCGCACTAAACACCCGGATCGAACCATTAACTAGTCCTAGCTATCTACAAGAAAGGGAATAGAGATATACCGACGATCCAAGTCCTCCGGTCTTCTCGTCATGGTCCCGATCTCCTGCGGAATGTCCCGTCGTCGCCACCTTGCCGGAAGGGCACCACATCGCCTACTTTGTTTACGGGCTCCCACCTCAATGCCGAGGCAACTCGGGCACGAAGCCGGCTACTCGACGTGCCCAAGAATCGCTGTAGAATGTGTAGTAGAAGAAGTCTCATTTGGGGTTTATGGAGATGCCTTTGTGGTGGAGGAATGAAACAAGGACAAAATGTGTAGGAGCTTGGGGCATTTTGGAGCATGATATGAACAAAAATACCCACACCCAATTTTGGACAGCCCCTATAGGACTTGGCCGGCCACCACTAGTGAGGAGTGGAGAGAATGAATGGGAGAGGCCAATGAAAATGAAAGACCATCTCTATAATACAAGGGAGAGAGAGAGAAGGCTATCATGCAAAAGGAAATCATGAGAACCAATGATGACAAGGCAAAACCAACACTCAACTCAACCATCATCAACATGCATGATGGCTTCCAAAGTCAATCCATCATGAGAAGGAGAAGTCAATGATGGTGCTCATCATGAAAACCATCATGATAAAACAAAGATGCAAAGACCCCCTCCACAAATGCCTATTTGCAACAATGCAAATAAGCCCTCCTCCACCAATCTTCGGCCAATGAACGGAACAATGGAAATTGGCCGAAACGAAAAGCAAACTGGCAACTCTAGAAAACTGGTCCCGTAATAAATTACAGGAAAACCCCGATACTGTGCATACACACCCGCATCTGTATTTCGACCGAAATACAAATGCAATGAGACAAAATCTACACTGTACTATACTAGGATCCGGCTTATACCAAAACCGGCTAGTAATATCTGTTCGATCCTGATCCGTGCAATACCGCACGTATCTGATCGAACCCTGCCATATAACCATACGGCCTATAGTACAAACTGTCTGATCCTGATCCGTGCAATACCGCACGTATCTGATCGGACCCTGCCATATCTCCATACGGCCTCTACAACCTTTCGCCCGAAAGCTGAGTAACTGAATGTGGGGGACTCTAAAGACTCGTCAACACCTTGGTTGTGGATTTAACCACTAGCACGTCAGAGGTATAAGCCAATACGTAACGGGCTACCAGGTATTGACTAAAAAGGACGTCGATGAGCGAACTCATCCTGACACCCTACTGAGCCTGTCAGTGACAATATCCGTGCAGTCCGGTCCGTTCGTCTATGAGTATCGCATGGCGGGCCTAGGGGGTTGGTAAAAGTCAGACCCCTAAAAGCGGTACAAGTCGTGTCGGAGTGTAGCCCAGAACACCCTGAGATACTACTGGAATACCTACCAGTAAATCTCCTTGCCTTGGCCAAGGACTTTGTGTAATGGCTCTCCTAGACACAGCACGACCTCACCCCCAATACCGGGAGAGACGAACCCCTGAAGATACGCTCACTGCCTCTATGTGGCTCGGGACTGTACCCAACTAAAACCTGTTTGCACGACTCCTTTGAGCCGTGGTAGGGTAGTAATCAAAGTACAGTGGGAACTCACACGAGACAAATGACGATCCCCAGGTCGATGAACTAACCTGCACACATGTCACCAGGGAACTGCCATCTGACGTCTGGTATATGACCAACTAGCATGTTCCCGGCGAGTCCTGTCCGGTGTACTCATAACCCAATGAGCACCTGTATACATCTTAGGTGATCCAACTGACACCAGTGGCTTGTGAGACCGGCCACCGCCCCTCGTCGGGGTCTCGACTGTATACACTAGTCTACTAATGGAGTATCGATGTCCGGTCTCGAAACTCCCACGACTAGGGACCTTTTAAGGATATGCTTGTAGACCCCCAGCTCCCACTTATATGATCGCCCTCATACTGCTGGTGGTCAAGCAAGAATCCTAGGGGCTCCATCAACGTGTAATAGCGACATGTCAGGTCACTTAAAGCAGTACACGATGATAAAGGTAAACCAGATAGCACACTATCATCTCGAGTAAGACTGTCCTACCGGGATAGGTCCTCCCTCAATCATTACAATCACGTACCTGTGACCTAATAATTGACTCTGAGGGCACTATCTCCAACAATGTGACCGGCCAAGCTTTTTAGGAGAGGAGAGAATGAGTGGGAGTGAGTGAGTGAAAAAGGATAGCCACAAGAATAAGCAAGTGAAAGGAAATGGTTATCATATTCAACCATCATCAAAAGCATGATGACTCCAAAGTCAAGCAATGATCACTAACAAATCCACACTCCACCAACTAATCAACAACCATGATTGCTACAAAAAGTCAAGCAATCATGAACCATGGAAGGTCAAAGGATGGGGCTCCATCATGAAACCATCATGACACAAAAGTATGCAAAGAACACTCTCCATATTGCTTATTTGCACAAATGCAAATAAGCCTTCCTCCACCAATCTTCGGCCAATGAATGATACAAAGAAATATGGCCGAAACGGAAAGCAAACTGGCAACTCCAGAAAACTGGTCCCGTAATAAATTACAGGAAAACCCCGATACTGTGTATACACACCCGCATTTGTATTCCGACCGAATACAAATGCAATGAGATAAAATCTACACAGTACTATACTAGGATCCGTCTTAAACCAAAGCCGGCTAGTATTATCCGTCCGATCCTGATCCGTGCAATACCGCACGTATCTGATCGAACCCTGCCATATATCCATACGGCCTCTAGTACAAACTGTCCGATCCTGATCCGTGCAATACCGCACGTATCTGATCGGACCTTGCCATATCTCCATACGGCCTCTACAGCGTTTCGCCCGAAAACTTGAGCAACTGAATATGGGGGACTCTAAAGACTCGTCAACACCTTGGATGTGGATTTAACCACTAGCACGTCAGAGGTATAAGCCAATACGTAATGGGCCACCAGCTATTGACCAAAAGGGATGTCGATAAGCGAACTCATCCTGACACCCTACTGAGCCTGTCAGTGACAATATCCGTACAGTCCGGTCCGTTCATCTATGAGCATCGCATGGCAGGCCTAGGGGGTTGGTAAAAGTCAGACCCCCAAAAGCGGTACAAGTCGTGTCGGAGTGTAGCCCAGAACACCCTGAGATACTACTGGAATACCTACCAGTAAATCTCCTGCCTCGGCCGAGGGCTTCGTGTAATGGCTCTCCTAGACACGGCGCGACCTCACCCCTAATACCGGGAGAGACGAACCCCTGAAGATCCGCTCACTGCCTCCATGTGGCTCGGGACTGTACCCAACTAAAACCTGTTTGCACGTCTCCTTTGAGCGTGGTAGGGTAGTAATCAAAGTACAGTGGGAACTCACACGAGACAAATGACGATCCTCAGGTCGATGAACTAACCTGTACACATGTCACCAGGGAACTGCTATCTGACGTCAGGTATAAGACCAACTAGCATGTTCCCGGCGAGTCCTGTCCGGTGTACTCATAACCCAATGAGCACCTGTATACATCTTTGGTGATCCAACTGACACCAGTGGCTTGTGAGACCGGCCACCGCCCCTCGTCGGGGTCTCGACTGTATACACTAGTCTACTCTGGAGTATCGATGCCCTGTCTCGAAACTCCCACGACTAGGGACCTTTTAAGGATGTGCTTATAGACCCCAGCTCCCACTTATATGATCGCCCTCATACTGCTGGTGGTCAAGCAAGAATCCTAGGGGCTCTATCAACGTGTAATAGCGACATGTCAGGTCACCTAAAGCAGTACATGATGATAAAGGTAAACCAGATAGCATACTATCATCTCGAGTAAGACTGTCGTACTGGGACAGGTCCTCCCTCAATCATTGCAATCACGTGCCTGTGATCCAATAATTGACTCTGAGGGCACTATCTCCAACAAAAGCAGCTGTAAAACAATTTAAATCAGAGCAGTGAAAGGTAGCGTGCAGTGAGTAAACTAAACTGGTCTGTTGGTTCTCTACTCTCAAGTCTTTGAAATCAATTTGATTAATCATCAATGTAACTCAATAGTATCCCGTGCATGCCCGGAACCACGGTCTAAGACTCTCGGGCTGAAACCGAGATGTGCCGCTAGGCACTAAAAGGAAAAGGGTAAAGACGAATGATGTCAGTAGCATCATCCCGAGGCGGGCCTGGCCTCTAGAACTGATCGGTATAAGCAAGCAACTGTCGAGTTACAACTCAGGATTTCATCATTGATTTCCCCATACCCCCAAATTATATGTGTTCAAGTCAGGTATTAAGTAATCCAGGATCAGGTAGGTGTAGGTTTGTCTGGATAGACAACAGGAACGGTCCGTAAGGACTACATGTCAGGTTTGTTGGCATTAGACACAAGATCAGGTAACAGGTAAAGCCATGGTATATCAGGTCAAGTCAAGTAGTGTATTTAGGTGTCATGTCATGTCAAGAGTTGCACGGTACCATGTCGTGTCAAGTAATAATAAGTGTAGCAAGTCATGTCAGAACGCACAAGATGTCATGTGGGTGCTCATAATCAAACTAACATAAACATGATTATAACTAAACAAGCATGAGTATTATCAGAACAATAAACTGGTACATGTAAGATGATATGCACACAGGTATCGACTAACTATAAGGATGTATGGTCATCGATTAGGGTTAGAGTTATAGCTTCAACATTAGTATTTTACACTTAAATGAAGATGTAATCCTACAATCTCATTAACAGGTATTAAATGGCCTAGGAATGTAATCATATATGTAAAGCAGGTTAGATGCATACGGGTGTCCAAAGTTATAAGACTATAAAATGGTAACATGGGATGTACCACTAAGCAATACGTGATGTAAATATTGGTATGGATGCAGTATAACGTAATCTAATATGCAACAAGATAAGTTTCCATGTTCTAAATCCAAAATGATATAAACAGATGCAAACGGAACATCGAAATGTTATAAAATGATGCATGGGGTACTATATGTCAGCTACAGGTATGATATCTATTAGAATAGGTATAAAATGATTTAAATAGCATGTAGCAAGATTAACTTGCCTGGACGGATCAAGAACGGGAATACGGAACGTCTCACGTCGGCGGAAAACGTCGCGACGCGCGCACGGTACACGGAACGGATCCAAACCACGCACAGTGTGATCACACGGGTCAGGTATGCTCGCTGGGTCGTTGTTATCGTTGACGGCACGACTGGATTTCGGCAACTCAACGTCAGTGACGATGGAAAACGACGAAACGAAGCAAGATCCAAGCTCGATCTCAGCTTGGTTAGGGATGCAGCCAAGTAGTGCTCGGCCCGAAGTTGAGACTCGGCCAGGATCAAATGCAGGCGAGTGAAGAAGTAGCCACGGCAACCATGATGAAGAAGATGGCTACGACAGTTGCTGCTGTGCCGAGAATGAAGCAACATCGACGTGATTTGATGGATGGAGTTTGCTCGGTTAGGATTTTTACGGGTTTGAAGAGCTCGGTGAAGAGATGAAGATGAAGATCCCTGTGATGGAGGCTTGGGGTTCTAGGTTGATATCGGGGAAGAAGATGATGGCCCCGGTTTTGGGTGCTGGGCTTTCTCGAGATGAACGAGAAGGTGGCGAGGGACACCAGATGCTTGAAGGTTGAGGGAAAGAGGAATGGGTTCGGGTGCTTTGGTTGCTCGAGGAAGAAGGGTGCTGCTTGCGATGATGAAGTCTTGGCGATGATGAGAAGGGAAATGGTTATGGTGGTTTAATGGAGATGGATAGCTCGAAGGAGAAGGAGTCGACGGGGGTGAAGGTTCCCGGTGAAGAGCAGATGGCGAGATGAAGAGGGTGCTGCTGATGAGATGGGATTGGAGGTGATGAAGACTATGGTGTTGGGTTGAGGAAGGAGAACGCAGGGGTCGCCGGTGATGGGTTTGGAGTCGAGTTGGGAGATGAATATGAAGGAGATCAGCGACGGTGATATAGGTTGATGGGTTGCTCGGGTATGGAGGCGTGGGTAGGTGGCAATGGAGGAGTTGAAGTGGGGAAGGCGACGGCAGCGGTGGGAGATGAGGTGATGGCTAGAGATGGAAACGAGGAAGAGGGAGAAGGAAGTCGGTGGTGCTCGGAGGAGAGGGTAAACGAGAAGAACTGCGACGAGGTGGGTTCTTGGGTTTTCTCATGCACGAGGGTTTTAAACGAAGGGGACGAGGCTCGTGAAGAAGGAAGGTGACCATAGTGCAACGCGTTGACCACAATCGAGGAATACACAGTGCCTCCGATAGGAAAGAGAGAGAAGAGAGAGAGAGAGAGAGAGAGAGAGAGAGAGTGAGAGAGAAAAGAAAGGGAAAAAGGAGAGAGAGATGTAGAGTGGGGGCCATGCAAAATAAAAGGTGGTTCTGTTTGGTTGAGGGAATAAAAGAGAGAGTTTTGATTGGCTCAGTTGGGGAAAGAAAAGGATTAGGAAAATATAAAATGATTTTTAATAGATTGGAGAATCATTTCCTTGGCTGGGGAAAGCAGTGGAAAAATATTTTGGTTGTTTTAAAAAATATTTTCGTAGGTTAAAAGGGATTTAGGCTGTTAAGAAAAATATTAAAGAATTTTAAATAATTAGAATTTGGCCGGTTACAAAACATTCCAGAAATGCGCCCGGGTTGGGCCCAAAAATTCAGATTTAAAATATTAAAAATATATGCAACTTCCAAATTTCCAAATGAATGCTCAGTTAAAGAAAATGCATACCCCCAAGAACGGATGCACGTACGTGCGCGTAGCCATCCAACCACGTCCGTTTCACCGAACGGGACGAGAACAAGATGCGCGGATGCTACCACGGGGTTAGGGGTATCATGCAGGCTATGAAATGGAATTTTAAATTATTTTCTAAGACTTAAAATGTTATATAATAAAAGATGCGACACTAGATAAAATACCAGTATATACTAAATCATGAGATGCACTAGTCCAGGCAACAAGTCAAGTTAGTATATAAATAAGAATTAAACAGGTTCAAGCAAGCATGTCTGGTCGAATGCAAAGGAAAAAGTAAAATGACATTCGCACCCACAATACGTTAAATCAAGGATATCACGAAAAAAGAACTACGAGAACTGGAATTGGTATAAATGAACTCGGGTGTTACAAATTTCCATGACACGCACAACACACATACCTATATGATATTGTTTTGTTAGGGACATTGAGACATTGATTAATATTTCTTTATGTATATGAAATATAGCATACCTGTATACCTACATGCTTATACATATGCCTTGACATGCTTACATGCTAGTTACCATTAGTGATAGGTATATTTCATACATAATGATATAGCTACATGTATACCTTGCATACATACTTCACTTATACCTGGAGGGTATATTACATCATTATTGATAGGTAGATACATATACCTTGCTATACCTTCATCTTTACACACATATCTAGTTGTAGATACATGTCTACCTTTATTTGATGTTATATAGACATGGAGAAATTAGGAACCGCATATATATATTTTAACTTGTTGGAGTTAAATAGCGGCTTCTCCTTTATATGCTTACATTGCAGTTTTATGTTGCATATATTATATTCATGGATTTTCGCATTGAGATATGGATTTTTTATGATTTTTTTGGATTTGAGGACCGTGGTAGTTTCATGAAATTATGCATTATTTGAAAAAACCGATTTCTCTTGATATGATATTTCAGCAGCCACCATGAGTTTTATCGGTTCTGATATATATAACCCATGCAAAGAGCGTCGTGGGCCACGTGAGGGTACATGGTGGGGCCCGGTACGGTTCCCCTCGGCAAGATGATTGACGGTCCATGTTGATTGAGCCTGGAAGGTGGGCAAGTACCTACCGGTAACAGTACCAATGACTCGACGGTTATCGTGGGGATACCGACGGGAGTCATGTATGTATGGATACGTCGAGGGGTGAGGGTCAGAGCTAGGCACTCGAGCTTTCGGTATAGCGTATGATACGTACCTATCAGGAGGCCAGTCGTGGTGATAGCACCTGATAGATCAGTATTTATGTGTCGATCCTTAACACTTGGTTTCATGATATTTTTACTTCTAAGTATATATATGTCACGTCCCGAAAGTACGGAACATGACCGGCACTTAAACTACGAAACGTCTCGAGGCGTACGTAATCTAAGTAAGCCGAATACCCAGAAATCCAAACCAAGAAAAGTAGTAGAGTGAAGGAAAAACCAATTTAAATCAAGTAGTTTTATTAGCATAAGCCGAATTATGCGTTTTTAAAAACATCAAATATTTCTTGAAAATTTCGGCAGAGTCTCCTTTGTAAATACTGGCCCCCAAACGGGATACAACATGAATAGTATATGAAATCAATAAAAGGCATCTCCAAGCGGGAGCTAGCTCTTCGTCAATCGACGATCACAACCACACAAGTAATATAATATACAACGCCAAGGGCAAGGATCAAAACTCAAAAGGAAACTCAAAACCACAAGAAATCCACAGAAATATAACGCGCGACTCTAAGGTCGAAAGAATAACATCACTGGTCTCTATCTCAAAATAAATACATGTTTGGTTGATGGAATTTACTAGATACAACTGAATAATATTATACAAAGTAATATGATGGGTACGATACCAATAAACCCACCTACTAGCAAGTCACCAGAAAGAAGCAGTGCCAGCAAAGCCGTAATGAAACGTGTACGGCAAAACCTGCAAGAAATTGTGGCACAACGGGGGTGAGTTGCCAACTCGTGAGTAGAAAAACATCTACGAACATAAATCGCATGAACAACGCAATCCTAGGTCAACGATCATAATATATTCTCAAATATATAACATGCAGCCTATAACAATGGCTAGGGTAAATATCTAACCCGAGTGTAATCCCATGTGCCTGTGTCAGTGCCTCAGGTAGCAATATATCATATGGATGATGTATGAATGCATGAAACAGAATACATGTACTGATAAAAACTGCTGTCATAAATTAGTGAGATTTCTGTATATTTTTAAAAACGAGGTATCATAAATGAAATCAGCATAAACACTAGCATCGACACAAAACAAGTATCCAAATCTCTCGATATCTCTGTGTCGCAATCTCTGTACCTCAATATCTCAAAATCTCTGTATGTCAATCTCACTATCTAGGGCGCCGTCAGTCCAGACCGGTCCCTACCATCAATCTCAAGACCACGACGGTATCCTCCGGATATCCGACGCGTCGGGTAAAATCACCGGTAGGTAGTGCACCCCTGCCAGGCTCACATCGTCATCATCACGCGCTTCTTGCCCCGAGGTACCTAACCGGGTCCACCATGTACCCGAAACGGTCCATCCGTCTCCTCGAATCGGGTCTCGAAATCCATCAGCAAACTCATGGTGCACGAGTCATACATCATGGGAAAACCGCGCTTTTCATTTAAAAAGAGAGAGAAGAAGTTTGTATAAGTTTTGCGGTTTTCACCCAAATCCAGAAAATCTCATAGAAATCCGAATCCAAAACCTCAATAGCACGTAAAATAGTGAATATATGCATGAGAATCCATGAATGCGGCATAACAATGAATAACAGTATGCATGAAGTAGCAGGTAATAACTACAATGTCTAAACTAGCATATAAGGCAAGTACACTAATATCATGTACAAACTATTAGCTAACAGGCTATGTCAATGTAATAGTATTTTCTAAGTGTACGTGACATGGCAATTACCGATGAAGATGTGTGTGAGCCGACAAGTAAGTGTACATGGTACATACGCATCATCGGTAATAGTGATGGTGTCCTAACAGCATGATATCAATAATGAAATATGAATTACAATAAGTATGCGATGCGGAGCAACAGCAATAATATGCGGGAGCTGAATACTAGACACAACGATAACTAAACTGCATTACCCTAATATAAGTCCTACAACAGTGCCTTTTGAAATAACGTGAATCGCGGTGTTTTGAAAATAAGGGCTACGGTGTTTTGAAAATAAGATACGTCTTTTGAAATATCCGTAGAATCCCTTGACCTGTCTTTTAAAATACCCACGATTCGTTAGTTTTGAAATAGGCAGGAGTCTAATCTAGTCTAACAACTACACTAAACTATACGGCTGAACTAACAAGCTGAACTACAGGTAAGAAAACCGCCTAACATCTGAGTCGATACGTATACATACCTGTATATATATTAGTCGGTGATCCTGCCTCAATAATATCATATCTGATACCATATCTATAATCAGACATCCCAAGTCAAGAGTGCGGATCAATCATCAATATATAGCTCGTACGTAAATCCGTCGTACGGCATCCCCAAATCTGGGTACGGGTCAATATTATACTCATCACACTGTTCATCTGGTACCCTCTTTATCAAGATCATCATCTGGGGTACTGACCTACGTCTAGTACACTACTGATATAACTATTCACATGGCATTGTCATCCAAAGATCCGCTATAACATCAAGACACATCTCAAGTACGAATCCTTCCATATCACCGATCTCACGGCCTCAACTCAAATCTCATCGACTCATCTCAATCCCAAGTATCATCCGCAAATCCAGTATGTGAACCCCTAGTCCCCTTCCCAGGTGAACACATAAACACATCTCCCCATATACGCATAGGTAATAACATAGATGTATGCATGTGTGTGTGCGTGTGTGGGTGTAACAACTACTCTAGGGTTTCGCAACTAACACTAAACTAATCCATGAACGCCTAGAATCTACCTTTATCATCAAGTCTCATATCAACATAAAATATCTAATCAAAATATATGTGTGTATATGTATTCGTATACATCACCACGAACTATGGGGGTGCTATACGCCATCCACCCGACTTCTCCCCGTAGATATAAATCTACTCACCTGGTCCTTGCTCGCCGGTGCCGATGTCGCCACGCGCTTGCTTGTCTTCTCGAAGTCCACATGGGGTACCTACATATTATAACGCACCGTATCGCATTAAAACCAAATTCGAAATCGAAACGGCATGCGAAAATCAAATCGGCACGCGTATCACGCATAGGTCAAAACCTATCGCCTACGCATGCAAGAATAGCCAAACCAACCCTCGATGTCGATGTACAAACGTCAAACCATCGAGAAAAACCCAAACACTCTCATTTGCGCATTCACGAACACTAATTATAATATAAAATAGGTTAAAATTCACAAAAACCCCAAATTCACCTTAAAAGCCATTTTTCCGAAAATCTAGCCAGCAAAAATTACCCGTTTTAGTACAAAACTCGACGTTTAAACAAATCTAGCGGCCATAATACTTATTAAATATCTTAAATAAGTCATAAAAACAATTTCCATAATTTAATCCCAATAAATTTCATTAACCCCAAAATTCTAGTTTACAATATACCCAAATTTTAATAATTTTATAGCAAAAATGCACAAACAACAGTTTAGCTTGGATTTTCATGAACTAAAAACATTAAACCACTCAATATAATATTTATAATGACATGAAACCTTAATTTGAATTTTATCTCACAAGAATATAATTATTTTAAAAACCTAGTTTACAATTTATATAAATATCACAATTTAAGTCAACAAAAAGCAAATTAGCAACTTAATTTGATTTAGCAAAAATATTAATATGGCAAATACCTCCCACAACCACAGTCTCACAACACAAAACCCTAACTAGATTTTTCACAACCCTAATCTAAATCTTCTCTTGCAAACCCACAACTTTCAATTAAACCGAAATTAAGCACCTAACAAGCTTCAATAAGGAATTTAAACCAAAAAGAACAATGGGTCAAAAGTTATACCTCACAACCATGAATCAAACTACAAATCTAGACCTCCAATTTAGAATCCTTGCACCAAGATCCATGCTAAAGAAGATGAGGGAAAATGGGTAGGAATCGGATTTGGATTTCGGTGAGGTTTTACTTGATTTTTTGACAATTTTTTTGATGGAAAAGAGAGGAGAAGAGGGAAGGGGGGGCTACTGTTTTGAGGCCCAAAAATTTGGCCAGAAATGTGGGGAGGGGTAAGGGAGGAGAGAGAGTGAGGTGGAGAAAGTGGGGGAAAGTCAATGTCCACCCTTTTACTTTTATCACTTTCTTTTCTTTTCTTTTCTATTCAAAAGGAGGTGATTGGAGAGAGAAAAAGAGGGAGGGGATGTCAAAGTGGGGCCGGCATCATGGGGAGGGGGAGAGAGGGTGAGGTGTGGGTGTGTGGGTTAGGAAAAAAGATAAATGTATTACCCCAATTCCCATTAACACTAATTTCACCGAAAAAAACTTTTTTCTTCGATATTTTCTAAACTGTTTTGGCAAACCATTTCATTTCAAAAACCACATGATAAAATTTTGTTTAATGTGTTATGATGCACAAAATTTTTTTCAACTCATTCCAATTTGTAATTTTCCCTAATTAAATGTATTAATGACGGCTTAAAATAATATTAAAATAATTAATTTCGGAAAAATTTTCAGAAAATTTGAAATTTCACCAGTGGCTCAATAAACACCAATTAATAGCAATTACATATCTATAATATGTATATTTAATTTTATAATAAAGATATTTGTATTTTGAGTTTTTACGGAAAACCCCCTTATTTTACCGATTTTCCGAAATTTCACCGAAACGATTTTCAAAACGTTACAATCTTCCCCTCTCAAAGAAATTCGGTCCCTGAATTTAAATTAAAACTCCCCCCAAATATTAAAACATCTGAGCAAAACCATCAAGTCGTCGGGGCTCCGAAATCGTAAATACATAAAACAAATCGTAGCGCAGCGCATGCGCATGAAAAATGAGCATATAACTCAAAATCAAAACTCCGTCAAGCATCCCGCAATCATCGGAGTCATGGTAAAGACACAAATGTCAAATCCAATACAAAACCAATATGATATAACTCGAAACTATACACGTAAATATCAAATCTATATATGTAAATATCTGAAGGGAATGCATGCCAAATCTCTTAAAGTCGCTGTGCAATGCGCATAACACTGCACAGTGGCGGACGTCTATCATAAGAAAATAATCATATACATATATACCTTTTGTTTGAACTGTACGTTGCGCCATTTTGGGAAACAATTTGGAAGGGTTTTCTTGTTTTAAACGTTTCGTGTCATATCAGACACGTAGGTAAATACTGAGACTATAGCTCGATTTTTGGAATTCCCTTCGATAGCTATCAATGCATGCAAAATAAATTCAGGTACTGTCCTCTGACTAGTCCTGCTCAGTACGAAAACACATAGCAAATATCATAAAACGTACTACTCTATAAGAAATCAATCCCAAAATATGCATACGAATACTACGTGTGTCTGGTGCGCACGGAAATCAAAATCCATATATGTGCCAACATGTGCATAGAAACAAGATCTAAGTGCATCGGGTGTGCACGAAACATCTGTCATAGGCAACGTGGGTGCCTGACAGCCAAATCAGGTGCATCTGACATGCACGAAGAATCTCGATTTAGTGCATCTGGTGTGCACCAAAATCGCACCTCAAAACATGCGCCCAACATGCGCGAAAATCCAAATCAGGTGCATCCATCATGCACGAAATCATGAAATCCAATATCAAGCGCCGAATATGCGCAAAATCCAATCAGGTGCACAAGGTGCACAAAACAAATATCGAACATCACAATCGAAATCGAAGTCCAGTGCATCTAAATGCACAACATACGTAACACTGCACTGCAAGCATATATGAACTATATCGAGTGCAAAAACCAAACTGTGTGCGTACATACGCACAAAATCAACTCAACTGTATGAAACCCATAAAATCATAAACATGCGAAACCAAGGCACGAAAATGATATCAAGTGCAACAACTGTGCAAAAATCGTAAATACTCAATAGTCAACCAAGGTACATGAAAACAAATATCATGAAACTCAATCATCAAAATCAGTCATGAGAATAGATCATCCAAAATACCGAAATCAAATATGGCGGAATAATCCCGCTCAAGCACATCCTCCAAGAATCTCTGGCCAACTGTCGTGGTCACTCATAGCATGTCTCGTCGACGATCCTGAACTCTGGCCTGCCGGTGTGCATAACATGACCACTCCTGGGTCCAAGTCTTCTCGTAATTTATTCAAGAAAGGTCCTATCGAGATCTCTCCCAAATCTCGTCTCTGCCGAACTGTCCGGAAGTCATCGTCCCTTACTAGATCTGTTCTCGTTCCGGAACGGCTGCATACTCATCGCGACTCCTTCTGGAAGGTATATCCAAGTACAATGCTTCGGCATGCGTATCGCATCTCCGATGTCGGTGGAGCGGAACGTCATCTTATCCAGATCTTGTACGGACCTCTTTACTCCACTTTCTTTAATGTCGACTGCTTCGGACTCGTCTCGTCATGGCTGCATGGACTGAGCTCCTACGGCTATCATCGTATCTGGAGTCTCCTAAGAAATGCATCTCACCACCTGGCATCCGAATGAAGTCGAACTATCCGATCGATTCATCAAAACCTCATAATCCCCTAAGAGCTCAACATCTTGGATACAGTTCAACAATATCGAGTACGTACCATAGCATCGATGGTCCAGCCGTAGAAGGGCAAACCCAAGTCTCATTAATGGCGTCGCGGAACTGCCGCAAACCCTAAGGTTCAAAGGCTTTCACACGGTCATTAAGTCGAGTTAGGGTTTCATTCTTCTAGAGGGTCCATAGAATTGCCTGCATGCCTTTCCGAATACTTTAAACTTGGAATAATAGGTTGCTGACATTCGATCATCTCTGTCAACTCTCAACGTCTCCGCGTGAAGTCGTTTCTAGCTGGAATCAATCTATCTGATGACCTCGCATCGGGGTAGGCGAACGAACCACCTGTCCTAGTCATTCATCCTCGAGTGACTAGCGACCTTCTATCATCTATTAGTAAAACTCGTCCTGTAATAGCTCCAACATATGGGGCAATATCTCGTCGTTCGCAGCAATAACTGGCTCACTCGTCTGCACGCTGAACAGTGCATCAATCATCATAAATAAGCAATACTCCAACGGTCATCAAAATCTGGTTGGCCTCTGTCATTGGCTCAATCCTCTAGGGCTGATCTACACGTCTGAGTAATCTCATACAGCAATCGACCCAACGCTCGTGGTGCGAAAACACAATAAAAAGACACATCTCCGCAATCGTGTGTCGCCGGAATTACGCCCTGGTCAGTCCTCGTTCGTGACAAGCTCATGTTGACCGCAACTCTAGCCGTAGCTCTCCCTGCCCGTAATCGTGGCAGCAAACCATAACTGGTACCGATGAGGCTACATCAGGAATGAATATAATACTGAACAAAGAAATATACATCCTAAGGCTTCTTAAGTGGAGTAGCGTATCGTAAGTATGCCGCGGAACATACCCACGGTACGTCACTCTAGTTTAGTCACCTATTCCATCAACCAAGGGTCATCCTACACTCCGAAGGTAAAACCTAACACTCTGTTACCAACTTTGTCACGTCTTGAAAGTACGGAACATGACCTGCACTTAAACTACGAAACGTCTCGAGGCGTACGTAACCTAAGTAAGCCGAAAACCCAGAAATCCAAACCAAGAAAAGTAGTAGAGTGAAGGAAAAACCAATTTAAATCAAGTAGTTTTATTAGCATAAGCCGAATTATGCGTTTTTAAAAACATCAAATATTTCTTGAAAATTTCGGCAGAGTCTCCATTGTAAATACTGGCCCCCAAACGGGATACAACATGAATAGTATACGAAATCAATAAAAGGCATCCCCAAGCAGGAGCTAGCTCTTCGTCAATCGACGGTCACAACCACATAAGTAATATAATATACAACGCCAAGAGCGAGGATCAAAACTCAAAAGGAAACTCAAAACCATAAGAAATCCACAGAAATATAACGCGCGACTCTAAGGTCGAAAGAATAACATCACTGGTCTCTATCTCAAAATAAATACATGTTTGGTTGATGGAATTTACTAGATACAACTGAATAATATTATACAAAGTAATATGATGGGTATGATACCAATAAACCCACCTACTAGCAAGTCACCCGAAAGAAGCAGTGCCAGCAAAGCCGTAATGAAACCTGTACGGCAAAACCTGCAAGAAACTGTGGCACAACGGGGGTGAGTTGCCAACTCGTGAGTAAAAAAACATCTACGAACAGAAATCGCATGAACAACGCAATCTTAGATCAACGATCATAATATATCCTCAAATATATAACATGCAGCCTATAACAATGGCTAGGGTAAATATCTAACCCGAGTGTAATCCCATGTGCCTGTGTCAGTGTCTCAGGTAGCAATATATCATATGGATGATGTATGAATCCATGAAACAGAATGCATGTACTGATGGAAACTGCTGTCATAAATTAGTGAGATTTCTGTATCTTTTTAAAAACGAGGTATCGTAAATGAAATCAGCATAAACACTAGCATCGACACAAAACAAGTATCCAAATCTCTCGATATCTCTGTGTCGCAATCTCTGTACCTCAATATCTCAAAATCTCTGTATGTCAATCTCACTATCTAGGGCGCCGTCAGTCCAGACCGGCCCCTACCATCAATCTCAAGACCACGACAGTATCCTCCGGATATCCGACGCGTCGGGTAAAATCACCGGTAGGTAGTGCTCCCCTGCTAGGCTCACATCGTCATCATCACGCGCTTCTTGCCCCGGGGTACCTTACCGAGTCCACCATGTACCCGAAACGGTTCATCCGTCTCCTCGAATCGGGTCTTGAAATCCATCAGCAAACTCATGGTGCACGAGTCATACATCATAGGAAAACCGCGCTTTTCATTTAAAAAGAGAGAGAAGAAGTTTGTATAAGTTTTACGGTTTTCCCCCAAATCCAGAAAATCTCATGGAAATCCGAATCCAAAACCTCAATAGCACGTAAAATAGTGAATATATGCATGAGAATCCATGAATGCATCATAACAATGAATAACAGTATGCATGAAGTAGCAGGTAATAACTACAATGTCTAAACTAGCATTTAAGGCAAGTACACTAATATCATGTCCAAACTATTAGCTAACAGGCTATGTCAATGTAATAGTATTTTCTAAGTGTACGTGACATGGCAATTACCGATGAAGATGTGTGTGAGCCGGCAAGTAAGTGTACGTGGTACATACGCATCATCGGTAATGGTGATGGTGTCCTAACAGCATGATATCAATAATGAAATATGAATTACAATAAGTATGCGATGCGGAGCAACATCAATAATATGCGGGAGCTGAATACTAGACACAACGATAACTAAACTGCATTACCCTAATATAAGTCCTACAATAGTGCCTTTTGAAATAACACGAATCGCGTTGTTTTGAAAATAAGGGCTACGGTGTTTTTAAGAAAAGATACGTCTTTTGAAATATCCGTAGAATCCCTTGACCTGTCTTTTAAAATACCCACGATTCGTTAGTTTTGAAATAGGTAGGAGTATATTCTAGTCTAACAACTACACTAAACTATACGGCTGAACCAACAAGCTGAACTACAGATAAGGAAACCGCCTAACATCTGAGTCGATACGTATACATAACTGTATATATATTAGTCGGTGATCCCGCCTCAATAATATCATATCCGATACCATATCTATAATCAGATATCCCAAGTCAAGAGTGCGGATCAATCATCAATATATAGCTCGTACGTAAATCCGTCGTACGGCATCCCCAAATCTGGGTACGGGTCAATATCATACTTATCACACTGTTCATCTGGTACCCTCTTTATCAAGATCATCATCTGGGGTACTGACCTACGTCTAGTACACTACTAATATAACTATTCACATGGCATTGTCATCCAAAGATCCGCTATAACATCAGGACGTATCTCAAGTACGAATCCTGCCATATCACCGATCTCACGGCCTCAACTCAAATCTCATCGACTCATCTCAATCCCAAGTATCATCCGCAAATCCAGTATGTGAACACCTAGTCCCATACCCAGGTGAACACAAACATATCTCCCTATATACGCATAGGTAATAACATAGATGTATGCATGTGTGTGTGTGTGTGCGTGCGTGGGTGTAACAACTACTCTAGGGTTTCGCAACTAACACTAAACTAATCCATGAACGCCTAGAATCTACCTTTATCATCAAGTCTCATATCAACATAAAATATATAATCAAAATATATGTGTGTATACGTATTCGTATACATCACCACGAACTACGGGGGTGCTATACGCCATCCACCCGACTTCTCCCCGTAGATATAAATCTACTCACCTGGTCCTTGTTCGCCGGTGCCGATGTCGCCACGCGCTTACTTGTCGTCTCGAAGTCCACATGGGGTACCTACATATCATAACGCACCGTATCGCATTAAAACCAAATTCGAAATCGAAACGGCATACGAAAATCAAATCGGCACGCGTATCACGCATAGGTCAAAACCTATCGCCTACGCATGCAAGAATAGCCAAACCAACCCTCGATGTCGATGTACAAACGTCAAACCATCGATAAAAACCCAAACACTCTCATTTGCGCATTCACGAACACTAATTATAATATAAAATAGGTTAAAATTCACAAAAACCCCAAATTCATCTTAAAAGCCATTTTTCCGAAAATCTAACCAGCAAAAATTACCCGTTTTAGTACAAAACTCGACGTTTAAACAAATCTAGCGGCGATAATACTTATTAAATATCTTAAATAAGTCATAAAAACAATTTCCATAATTTAATCCCAATAAATTTCATTAACCCCAAAATTCTAGTTTACAATATACCCAAATTTTAACAATTTTATTGCAAAAATGCACAAACAACAATTTAGCTTGGATTTTCATGAACTAAAAGAATTAAACCACTCAATATAATATTTATAATGACATGAAACCTTAATTTGAATTTTATCTCAAAAGAATATAATTATTTTAAAAACCTAGTTTACAATTTATATAAATATCACAATTTAAATCAACAAAAAGCAAATTAGCAACTTAATTTGATTTAGCAAAATATTAATATGGCAAATACCTCCCACAACCATAGTCTCACAATACAAAACCCTAACTAGATTTTTCACAACCCTAATCTAAACCTTCTCTTGCAAACCCACAATTTTCAATTAAACCGAAATTAAGCACCTAACAAGCTTCAATAAGGAATTTAAACCAAAAAGAACAATGGGTCAAAAGTTATACCTCACGATCATGAATCAAACTACAAATCTAGACCTCCAATTTGGAATTCTTGCACCAAGATCCATGCTAAAGAAGATGAGGGAAAATGGGTAGGAATTTGGATTTCAGTGAGGTTTTACTTGATTTTTTGACAATTTTTTTGATGGAAAAGAGAGGAGAAGAGGGAAGGGGGGGGGGCCCTGCTGTTTTGAGGCCAGAAAATTCGGCCAAAAATGTGGGGAGGGGTGAGGGAGGAGAGAGAGTGAGGTGGAGAAAGTGGGGGAAAGTCAAAGTCCACCCTTTTACTTTTATCACTTTCTTTTCTTTTCTATTCAAAAGGAGGTGATTGGAGAGAGAAAAAGAGGGAGGGGCTGTCAAAGTGGGACCGGCCACATGGCCACATGGGGAGGGGGAGAGAGGGTGAGGTGTGGGTGTGTGGGTTAGGGAAAAAGATAAATGTATTACCCCAATTCCCATTAACACTAATTTCACCGAAAAAGCCTTTTTCTTCGATATTTTCTAAACCGTTTTGGAAAACCATTTCATTTCAAAAACCACATGATAAAATTTTGTTTAATGTGTTATGATGCACAAATTTTTTTTCAACTCATTCCAATTTGTAATTTTCCCTAATTAAATGTATTAGTGACGGCTTAAAATAATATTAAAATAATTAATTTCGGAAAAATTTTCAGAAAATTTGAAATTTTACCAGTGGCTCAATAAACACCAATTAATAGCAATTACATAGCTAGAATATGTATATTTAATTTTATAATAAAAATATTTGTATTTTGACTTTTTACGGAAAACCCCCTTATTTTACCGATTTTTCGAAATTTCACCGAAACTATTTTCAAAACGTTACAGTATAACAGTGGAATAGGACGCTGTTATATATGCATATATATATATATATATATATATATATATATATATATATATATATATATTAGTGGAATGGGACGCTAATATATATGTATACATTTCAATTCATATACATCATCATAATTATTCTTGCAAATATACTTATTCAGGATATATGAGATTCACTTGATATTGGATTCAGGATATATGAGATTCACTTGATATTGGATACAGGATATATGAGATTTACTTGATTTTGTACATTCAGGACATATGAGATTTGCTGATTTTGTACATTCAAGATTTGTGAGACTTACATGATATGAGAGCCAATTTGGGGCCTGATTTGAGGAATTGGGATTTGGATTGTCTTGATGGATTTTGGTCCTACCACGATGTTAGGATTCCGTGGAAATGACATGTTTCATTCCATACTCCACATTTATTTTTTATGCACGGCTTCATGTATTTGTAGTACCTGATAGGGTATCTTCCATGACTGTTGCATTTACATACCTTATTTTATATGCATTGCTTCATTTATTAGTTGTACCTGCTAGAGTACCTTTCATGATTGTTGCATATATACATTGTCATATAATCGCTTCATGTATTAGTTGTACCCGATTGAGTACCTTACATGATTGTTGCATACAGATTGTCATATTATTACTTCATGTATTAGATGTACCTGCTAGAGTATCTTTCATGACTATTGTATTCATATGACCATTTATTGCTTAGCTTACCTATGTTAGATTCGTGCTGTACGTGCATACTTGCGATTACCTACATATGTTATTTACTATTCATGAGTTTGAAACTCACCCCCGTTGTGCCACAGGGTTTTGCAGGTTGTTTCCCTAGAGTAGTCGAGGCAGGCTATTCATCTATCACATCATCTTTTGCAGCGGATACCGCTTCGGCTCACAGTGTGCAGTTTTGCTTAGGTGGGTTTTGCGGTTATCCAAAGTTATTTATTGTATAATCGTTGTATCCATGTACTCTCCATCTACCATTATTTTGTATGACTTAGAGACTTGATGTGAGGACGATATTATATTATTTTGTGACTTGGAGGTCTTTTATGCAGTTTTACTTCTATCGTCTTTTATTTCTTCACTACGGCATCGTATATCTGTTGCGGTGGTTGTTTTCCGCCGTTGGGCGTGGATTTGCTCCCGTTGGGGATGCTTTACTTATATTTATGTTGTACCCATTTTGGGGTTAGTTTTTACAGAGGAGGTGCTACCAAAATTTTCAAGAAAATAAAGTTGGACTTTAAGGAATTTGGGTTGAGATTTCAAAGGTTTTAAAATTTCTATTATTTCTTACTACTTTTGATGGTTTAGATTGCTGGGTTTTCGGCTTACTTAAACTTCGTTACGCCTGTAGACGTTGCGTAGTTTAAGGGCCGTCACGTGCCAATTTCGGGTCGTGATAAAGTTGGTATCAGAGCGCTAGGTTTTACCTTTCGGAGTGCAGGATGACCTTGGTATGATGGAGTAGGTAGCTTAAGCAGAGTAACGTAGTGTGTGTATGTACGCAGTATACTCACGACGCGGTACTCCACCTAAAGTGACCTAAGTACTAATTGCTTAAAATTCCTTCCTTGATGATACATATCCTTGTGATTCGATTTCCGTGTTCATATCGAATCTTATTTTCATTTATAGCCTTTGCCGCCGATGACTATGGGGACTCAGAGAGGTGCAGCGAGGGCCGAGGTCAGAGTTGACTCGGGTGGGAAAAGGACTGACCAGGATGGCACGCTCGTTGCACAGGAGCAGATGGATCCGCCTTCGACAGATCGTATCGCTAGGCTTGAGGCAGAGATGCAGGAACTGCGCCAGACGATGAGGACTTTGGTTGAGGCCAGCAGAGCGCAGCGACAGGAGGTTGTCACCCCTGTTAACCAGTTGTTCCTTGCGATTGGCACTGCATTGTGTTACTTACACAGCACCAGTGGACGCATCCCTAGTTGACAAGGCGTGTCTTCCAGAGACTTTGGGAGTTCCAGAATAGTGGAGGACTCGTACCGGTGTACCAGCCCAAGACAGAGGCTTAGTCGTCGAGACAGATTTCGGGCACGTCGCGGGAGTAGCAGAGGTTTGGGACGAGGAGAGTCGTGTTAGCTAGATCAGCCGTTTGTTGCGTTAATTTTCTGTCAGCGATTCTTTTATTGCACGACACGTGTTTCGGTTATGTGCTAATCGGATAGGAGATAGAGATTCGTCCATCGTTTTGATCCTTCTAGAGATATTAGATTTGACGTTCTTCTGGGCACAGACTGGTTAGCTACGTGCTAGGCGTCTGTGGACTGCTGCGAGAAAACAGTCAGATTTTGTTTTCCCGGCGAGTCAGTTCTTGTTGTGCAGGGGGACAGTGGCGCCGCCTCTCACAGCTTGAATTCAACCTTTTTCGCTAGTCGGCTTTTGAAGAGAGGATGTCGAGGATTCTTGGCGTTCATTCGTGATACCGGAGCCATAGTAGGATTGTTGGACCGGGTTCGTTTCGTGCGAGAGTTTTCCGACGTGTTCCAGATAAGCCGGCGAAACTTAGAGAGCTTCAGGATCAGCTGCCGAGTTGTTTGTTGGGGGGCTTGTGCGTCTGAGTGTTTCGCTTTGGGGAGCTTTTATTCTGTTCGTCGGGAGAAGGACGGCAGTTAAGGTTGTGTATTGAGGGATCGTCAATTGAACCGGGTTACGGTGTGGATATGTATCCTTTACCTCGCATTGACGTTTCTTGATCAGATCCAGAGTGCGAGACATTTTCTAAGTTTGTTTGGGATCAGGTCATCATTGGTTGCAGGTTCAGAGTGGCGGCATTCCGAAAACTGCTTTTGTGCGTGCTACGGGCATTATGTGTTTTGGTGGTGTCGTTGGACTCACCAATGCCCTAGCAGCATTCGGGATGAGATGAACCGGATTTCTTTAGGCCGTTCTTCGACCAATTGATTGTTGTGTTATTGATGACATTCGGGTCTATTCTAATGTGTCGTGAGGAACTTGAGCAGCACTTGAGGATTTACTTTGCAGACATTGGGAGAGCACCGGCTGTTTGCTAAATTCTCGGAATGTTCCTTCAGGCTTGATTGTGTTTACTCCTAGGTCTTTTAGTTACAGGAGACGGTTTCGTATGGTCCCGAGGAAGATTGAGGCCGTACAGCTTGAGCCCAGACTTATATCCCGGACGGAGGTCCGCAGATCTTAAGCTTAACAGGTTTTTACCACCGTTTCATGCAGGATTGCTAGTGTACCGCTGCACCGTTGAATGAACTGACCGGAAAGGAGGTTCTTTTCTTTGGACTGAGGCATGTGTGCGGAGTTTTCAGTAGTTGGAGATTCGGTTGACAACTGCACCAGCTCTTTCTTTGCTTTCTGGTTCGGGAGACTTTGTTGTTTAACTGTGATGTTTCGCGAGTGGGGCTCAATTTTGCACTAATGTGGCACTATAGAGTTATCGCTTATTCTTCCCGACAGTTGGAGGAAGTACGAGCAGGATATCCCACTCATGATCTGGAGATGGCCGCTGTGGTCGTACGTTGAAGATCTGAGGACACTACTTGTTCGGAGAGTCGTGTCAGATTTTCAAGGACCGCCAGAGCTTAATGTACATCTTCCTGCAGCGGGTTTTGATTGTTGAGACAGTCTTCTGCAGATTTACAGTTCTTGTGCGATCGTTGAGTACAGCTTAAGTTCGCCTCTACTGAGGGGACATCTTGCTCATGTCCATGCCCGTCCACTTTTCCTTAATCGCTTTTGCGAGGCACAGCCCGCCGATGCTCGTTCGTCAGAGATTCTTGAGCATACTCGGCTCGGTAATGATTCGGAGTCCTTGATTTGTGACTAGGGTGTGCTACGTTTAGGGACGCGTTTGTGTGTACCTGTTACTGATGGGTAGAGACGTGAAATCCTAGAGCAGGCACATCAGTCAGCTTTCGGTGTTCATTCAAGTTCCACCAATTTGTAGCGTGACTTGTGAGATAGTTACGGGTGGACCGGGATGAAGAGTGAAGTTTTGGATTTCGTATCAAGGTGTTTGTCTTGTTGTGAGCTAAGGTTGAGCATTTGAGACCGGCTGGAAGTTCCAATCTTTAACCGTTCCGAGTGGGAATGGGAGCAGATCTCCATGAATTTTGTTGTGGCGTCTACCCAGGTTTATACAGGGTGTGACTCCATTTCGGTGTTTGTTGTCCGGTTATGCTCAGTTTGCTCAGTTGTTCTTTGTTAAGTTTGTGTGTTTGCACGGAGTTCCTTCATTTGTTGTATCCAATGGAGGCACCCTGTTCGCTTGCCATCTTGGGCAGGAGCTTCAGGAAGCCTTGGGTACTGGTTGAGCTTTAACTCCGTTTTCCATACGTTGGCTGGTGGTTAGACAGATTGGACTATACAGACTCTGGAGGATATGCTTTTTGTGTGCGAACTTTGTTGTCGGCAGTTGGGACGTCACTTGTGTTAGTTGTATGTATGCCCTAGAGGCCAGTATTGTACAGATTATGTATATTATATTGGATGCTTGGACATATATAGAGATGACTTTCTTGCTCGACATGATAGTATGCTATCTGGTTGCCATTTATCTTAACATGTACACTAGTCTCTTTATACTGTCTTATAGTTACATGTTGGTAAAGCCCTTAGGATGTGTACTTGACTACCTGGACTATGATGCACATCATACTAGTGGGGACATGGTAGTCCATAAGTACCTCCTTCAAGGTCCCTAGTCGTGGGTGTATCGAGACGGGGCATCGATATGCCAGTGTAGACTAGCGTATAAGCTTCTCGACCCATGTGATGGGCGACGGATGATCCCATATCCATTGGTGTTTGACATCAGAGATGGCATACGGGTGCTCAGTGGAGACTGGGTACACTGGACGGACTCGCCGAGAACTCCCAGATGGTATTATACCTCACGTCAGATGGCAGTTCTCAGGTGACACTTGTACAGGTTAGTCTGTAGACCCGAGATCGTCATAGAGTCTTGTGTGATTCCCACTGTGCTTTGATCTCCACCTTACCACGTCCATGAGGGCGTGCAAAACGGTGGTCTTTGGGTACAGTCCCGAGTCACATGGAGGCAATGAGCGATAGGAGGGGTTTCGTCTCTCCCGGTATTGGGAGTTGATGTTGCGCTGTGCTCGATTGGCCGTAACAGGGAAGTCCCTGGCCAGGGCTGATCAGAGATTTGCTGGTAAGTGTTACCAGTAGTTTCTCGACCCGTTACGAGCCTCACATCGGCACGACTTATCGGGTTATTGGGGTCTGACGTATACCACCCCTAGACTTGATATGCGACGTATCTGACGAAGAGACTTGACTGTATGGTAAGTGTTACTGGTCGGATTCGCAGGAGTGTGAGCGGGCTAGCTCGTCGATCTTCTGATCGCTCAATACCCGGGTGGCCGTTACGTTTAGCAGACCGCTTGCGGCTTGTGGGTGCTTGATATGATCATCATCTGCTACCGGCGTATTGACGAGTCTTTAGAGTCCTACACAGAGGTTTCCTGGCTCAAGCGAAACGAAATAGGAGCGCATATGAGATATGTACAGGACCGAGAATGATGCGAGTATGTGATACCGCATTTCATTCTCGCGATATATGTTTCGATTGGTTATATTCGATATGACCTAGTTATCGAATCATTGATTCGATAAATCGATGCATTGAATACTAGTAGGTTATGTGCGACATGACCGGATCATTGAATCAAGTGTTGATTTAATGATTTAATGTATAATTATATATTTGATATATTACTTTGCATTAACTAGTATTGGTTCACTTTAAACGGATTTTTCTCACTTGGATTGCACATTGTATATGTGGTATACTTTCGTGCACCTTTTTGTATCATGTTTGATGATACTTGATCTTTATGTTAAGTGTATAGAATTAATCCATGGTTAATATGATAATTAGGGTTTTGCATTTCCATTTATTTATTTATTTGTTTATTTATTTATTTGGAAATGAATATGATAAGAATGGTGGCTAAGTTTGTTTTATATTGAAGCTTCATGAAGCTTTGACTTTGCTAACCATCCTTATCTTCATGCTTAACCCTAACCCATCAAAGTGACCATGGTTAATTCTCTACACTTAACCCTAGTTCAAGTTATGATAAGTATTTGATTTATATTTATTTATATCATAAGACTTATCATAATCTTTTCTTGAGCTCATCTTCTTCTTCTTTTTTAAGCTTGCTACTCCAATGGCAACTTGAGCTTTAGTGAGTTAAATCCAAATCCAAAGTGAACCCACCTCCTATTTCTTCACCCTCTACCTCTTGCCAAGTTGTTTTGGGTGTTTACTTCACAAGTTTCACAAGTTTGTGAAGTCGGAGCTTGAGTTTGTGCAACCTCGACGTAGATCGTCTTTGACACAAAGCCGACGAGCTATTCCGCTTGCTTTCCCGATGAAGCCGATGATCGAGTCGAGGATTCTTGATGGACAGCGAGGACATGACGTTGCGGAGCCGTGGAGGTGGAAATCCGGATCTACAAAGGTTGTATATCCGTATCATAGTAGTTAACTGTTAACTAGCTTTCTATTTCGCCTAAACATCTAGTTAAAGATCCGTAGTCTAGGGTTTCTCGGCACTAAAAATTTTAATTTGGCATGTTTGATGCCTTGTGAGAACCCACTAGGGTGCCTAGGAACCTTTCACTGGTATCAGAGCCTAGCTAGAGCCTTAGGCGAAGTCCCGACGACGTTTGAAACCCGATCGAACCGAAATCCAAAACCTAAAAATGCTCTCTGGACTTTTTCTAAAAATTCGGATTTTTGTCAATTAAAAATATGTAGAAAATCAAGCAGGGTGTTATTAGAATTACTGTGAAATACGAGGGGGTAATTCCACTTTTCCACCGCGGAAGGGCGGCACATGCTAGGCATGTGCGGCGCTTCCGCGGCGTTACTGTTCCCTTGAATAATTATTTCTTCACAGTAACTCATATAATTCAATGCTGTGTATTCTGGGATATTTTTATTGTGACTTTACAGAAGAGTATTTTGGGGTACTATTGTTAATCAGGATTTCGATCGGATTATCAAATTTCGTCTTTAGTGTTTTTCCAGATAATTGTAGAATATGTTAAAGAGTTCGACCGGATATAAATACCCAGGTTTTCCCCTGCCGGAATATCCAAGTGTTGGATTATTGTGTGGTTAAGAGACGTTCTGAGTAGTGCAAGTAACGCGATGGTCCCTCTAGAAGACAACAAACCTTAACTCGATTATGTGACCGTCTTGAACTGCCCTTTGAACCTTCGGGTTTGGGGCAGTACGGCGTGCCACATGTGAGGCGTTGGCTTGACCCTTCTACGGCTGGACCGTTGGTACTGAGGTATGAAGTGAATGTCTTTGAACCTATTTCATGTGTTGATCGGTGTCGGGAAAACTTGGGTGTTCGAGTGTTCGATCGGAAAAGTTTAATATATTCTATTTATACGGAATTGGATACAATAATTGGAATTCACAAAAAGGTTATGAGATAACTGGATGGATGTTATAAATCTAGCGGTTTAGTTTCATTGGATATCGAAAAGAGTTTTCGATAATGGGACTAAAATGCGGGGTTTATAGCCGTTAGGCATGTGATGTCTAAAGAAGTTGCGGATTCCAATTGTTGTAGTTTTACACTTTCTTTTCTGTGACCGTAAGTGTAGTATGTTCATATCGCCGGTTTCGTTGCTATACATCAACGACAATTGGGGTATGCATACTTACTTACGTTGATGACATGTGATGTTATGTGTTGCTGGATATGTTATATTGGATCGTCGTGTTCGAATAGCCGGGGGTTTTTATGTGAGATGAGTGTTTTTCATTTTCATTCATGTAAAAACTTGTATGTAATATTCTTTTATTCGGGGCACTTCCAGGATGCGGGAGTTGTCACCCTTTGTATATTATTTACTTTTCTGCACTAGGATAGACCCAAGGAGGGGAGCACAAGTAACCGGGTTCTGGGGTCCAGTGGGAGACCAACTCGAGGTGTCGGGTCCGAGTCTCCTAACCCTAGAATTGGCAGGGTTGCTTGCCGCTCTCGTAGGGGTCTAAGGGTGTGGGATTGGCTATTCATCACGACCGTGGAATCCGTATTTTATACTGGCTCGTATTGAAAACACGGACGTCCTAGTATATCCAATATTTCATATGTTTATTCTGTTGCGATATCTGTGTTGTGATTCTGTGATGGATATAGTATATAGTATATATGATATATTATATAGACGTTACTTATGTTTTACACCCGCGCTAGCCCTGCCCTGCTCTGTCGTTAGTTACCTAACCTAACGGTGCACGAGGGGACATCGAGGCGAATGCGGATGGCATAAGTGTACGTCATATCTATCTGTGATGTTTAGGTATTAAATGATGGGACTTCATTAATGTGATTAATGAAAGAAAAGAAACCTAAGATGTTGTAGAATCAGATTTTAAATAAAACAGGTAGCTACAGTTTTTGCTTTGCATAGCGGTATATATGATATACCCCGCACCTCATTCGACGAGGAAAGGACCGAGATCCCTTCACCGGGAGTGACTCCTTTAGCAATAACTGGCAGATGCTACACACTCGGTTTGCTTTTGACTGCTTTTGGGTTTTTGCTTTGCACAGCGATATATATGATATATCCCGCACCTCATTCGACGAGGAAAGGACCGAGATCCCTTCACCGGGAGTGACTCCTTTAGCAAAACTAGAAAAGCCTCAAAATCACTCCATTTCAAAACTTTATTTGATTCTATAACGATATAAAGTTCATTACGCAAAGGGTTTTCTTAAAAACCTAACGTAGCCCTCCGTCATTTCAGATAAGTAATAGTTAGTATTCGTGCTGCGTTTGTTGACTCAGTCAAGGCGTAGTGTGCGGTAGCTAATTACTATTTATCTGTTTATGCATATGATGCAGATTGGATTAGGGTAGTCGTGCGGCCTTGTTGACTTAGTCAAGGGTCGTGCGGGTGGGTTTAATTCAATCAGGAAATGACGGGTTGAACTTTACTTGCGGTCTATGGTTTGTTGACTCAGTCAAGGTCATAGATCGCCTGGGGCAAAATATTATCGGGAATTTCAAGTGTTGAAATTTGCAATGAGATTGCATACCTTCTATGAGATAGTTGGATCCCGATACCCGCTGCGAGTAAGAGTTACTCCTGGGAGAGTTTTACACATTACAATTAGCCGATCAAGTAGGTGTCTAGAAAGGTGTTAACGAGGTTACGCCTCTGGGAAAACGAGGTTTACATTAATTAGGTTCGTGCGAAAGCACGGGGGACCTCCCTCAAAGTACCGACACTGGCCTGGCTGAAAGATTGGCGAACTTGTAGTGTGTAATTAATCCCGGCTAGTCTTTCCTTTTAAGGTTTGGAGGAAGATTTGATAAAAAGCAGTGGGAGCCATCCTGATTAGATAAGATAAAAACCAATCTGATCTTGCACGAGCTTACGCTAAAGTGTTTTCTTCTCTCTCTCTCCAGGTAGCGACCATTTCATGCCTTAATAAAGATAATAAAATGGATGTATTGACCGAACCCGCATGTAATACTGTGCAGGGGAACGTTGAACCCGTTCTATCTTATAAATGTTATAAGACTGAACAGGAAACAGGAGAATATCTGGATTCTCACACCGCCCAAACGGAGAACATGCATGTTGATGCATCATCTTCGGGTATGTTTGTCATTGAGAACTGTTTCTCAGTTCACCCTACGTCCTGGGTATTAGATACCGGGTCAGGATCCCACATATGTAAGATGTTACATGGGCTGCGAAAAGGTAGAGAACTGAGAAAAGGTGAACATTCCGTTCATGTAGGGAATGGGGCAAATGTTGCAGCCAAAGCAGTTGGCATATATCACCTAGTATTACCAAATGGTGATACACTAGTCCTGAATGAGTGCTATTATATACCGAACATGATGTGCAACATTATATCAGTTTCTTTATTAAGTAAAGAAGGTTATAATTTTGTAGTAAAGGATAATGTTATGAACATATTCCTAGATCAAAGGTTGATTGCATCAGGCTCGCTACATAATGGCATATTCATTCTCAATCAAAATACAGTCTTCAATATACAAAACACACACAAAAGGAAAAGCTCAGAAATGAACGAATCCTTCTTGTGGCACTGTAGACTTGGCCATATCAATGAGACACGACTAGCGAAGTTGCATAAGAACGGATATTTGAATTCATTCGAATTATCATCTTATGACACTTGCCATTCATGTCTCAAAGGAAAAATGACCAAAACTCCGTTTAAAGGACACGGAGAAAGAGTTACTGAACTCTTGGGACTGGTGCATAGTGATGTATGCGGTCCAATGTCTACACACGCCAGAAATGGTTCTTCCTACTTCATTACATTCACTGACGATCTCTCTAGATACGGGCATGTGTTCCTGTTGAAACACAAGTCTGAAGCTTTTGAGAAATTCAAAGAATATAAGCACGAGGTAGAGAACCAAACGGGCAAAAGTATTAAGGTTCTTCGATCTGATCGAGGAGGTGAATACTTAAGCAGTGAATTCCTGGATTATCTAAAAGAGAATGGGATTCTCTCTCAGCTTACTCCTCCTTATACACCACAGCACAACGGTGTATCGGAACGAAGGAATCGCACCCTATTAGATATGGTGCGTTCAATGATGAGTAATGCTGAGTTACCTATTTCCTTTTGGGGGTATGCGCTTGAGACAGCCATATACCTATTGAATCTGGTTCCGTCTAAATCTGTACCTACCACACCATATGAGATATGGAGTGGGAAGAGACCATATTTTAAGCGAATTAAGATATGGGGTTGTCCGGCCTATGTCAAAAAGCAAAATCCGGACAAACTCGAGGCACGGTCAGTCCTTTGCAAGTTCGTGGGATATCCTAAGAATTCTCAAGGATATTTTTTCTACCAAGCTGAGGAACAAAGAGTGTTTGTTGCTCAGCATGCCACCTTTTTGGAAAGGGAATTTCTTGCAAAAGAAACTAATGGCAAAGAGGTAGAACTGGAAGAGGTTCCAGCACCACAAACTGCAACTGACAATTTAGTAGAACCAGAGGATTCAGTGGTGCCCGACGTACCCCAGCCTCTCCGCCGATCTAGTAGGGTTTCTCGTCCACCTGAGAGATACTATGGTTTTCTCATTGATGGTGGAAGTGAGGATTGCATCATGGAGGATGATGACCCAACTAGCTTCGAGCAGGCCATCACGAGTGGGGACTCAGTGAAATGGCTGGATGCTATGCGGTCCGAGATGGATTCCATGTACACCAACAAAGTATGGACTTTGGAAGTTGCTCCTGAAGGGGTAAAACCCATTGGGAGCAAGTGGATCTTTAAGAAGAAACTTGGTGTAGATGGGAAAGTGGAGACTTTCAAAGCTAGACTTGTAGCAAAGGGTTTTCGTCAAAGACCAGGTGTGGACTATGACGAAACCTTTTCTCCAGTGGCTATGCTTAAATCCATCCGAATCATGCTTGCCATTGCTGCCTTTCATGACTACGAAATCTGGCAAATGGATGTTAAGACCGCCTTTCTAAATGGTGATTTAGAAGAGTGCGTGTACATGACTCAGCCAGAGGGCTTCGTAGACAGTGGGAGCAGCGGGAAGGTGTGCAAGCTGCTTAAATCCATTTATGGATTAAAGCAAGCATCGCGGAGTTGGAACATCTGCTTTGACGTCGTTATCAAAGAGTTTGATTTCGTCAAAAATCCAGATGAACCTTGTATCTACAGGAAGGTGGCAGAGAGTAAGGTTGTCTTCCTCGTATTGTACGTGGACGACATACTCTTGATAGGAAATGATATTCCTATGCTGCAATCGGTCAAGCTCTTCTTATCACAAAGATTCTCAATGAAAGATCTTGGTGATGCCTCCTGCATATTGGGAATCAGGATCTATAGAGATAGATCCAAACGGATTTTGGGATTGTCCCAATCCAGGTACATTGACACCATACTAAAGAGGTTTAGTATGGAAGAGTCCAAGCGTGGGAACATGCCCACAATCTCTGGAGTCACTCTCTCCAAAGAGATGTCTCCCAAGACTGATTTGGAGAGAGCTCGCATGCAAGGGATACCCTATGCTTCGGCAGTAGGCTCTATCATGTATGCGATGCTATGTACTAGACCCGATGTAGCATACTCACTAAGTGTAGTGAGCAGGTATCAAGCTGATCCTGGAGAGAGTCACTGGACAGCTGTGAAGAGCATTCTCAAGTACTTGCGAAGGACTAGAGGTATGTTCTTGGTGTATGGTAACGGAGAACTCCAAGTGGAGTCCTTTACCGATTCGAGCTTCCAGAGTGATAAGGACGACTCTAAGTCGCAGTCGGGCTTTGTCTTTACCCTTTACGGAGGGGCGGTTAGCTGGAAGAGTTCCAAGCAGGAAACCGTGGCAGACTCGACGATGGAGGCTGAATACATCGCTGCCAACGATACTGCTAAAGAAGCTGTCTGGATCAAGAAGTTCATTACTGAACTTGGAGTGGTTCCATCCATTGAGCATCCAATACCTTTGTATTGCGATAACAATGGAGCGGTGGCTTTGGCCAAGGAACCCAGGTCCCATCAGCGGTCCAGGCATATTCTGAGGCGGTATCACCTGATCCGGGAGATAGTTGATCGCCGGGAGATCGAGGTCAGGAGAGTTGACACGAAGAACAACACGGCGGATCCACTCACGAAGGCCATTCCCCAGATACAGTTTGAGAGACTCTTCGGGATGCTCGGTATGAGATACTACAGCAGCTGGCCCTAGTGCAAGTGGGAGATTGTTAGTTGTATGTATGCCCTAGAGGCCAGTATTGTACAGATTATGTATATTATATTGGATGCTTGGACATATATAGAGATGACTTTCTTGCTCGACATGATAGTATGCTATCTGGTTGCCATTTATCTTAACATGTACACTAGTCTCTTTATACTGTCTTATAGTTACATGTTGGTAAAGCCCTTAGGATGTGTACTTGACTACCTGGACTATGATGCACATCATACTAGTGGGGACATGGTAGTCCATAAGTACCTCCTTCAAGGTCCCTAGTCGTGGGTGTATCGAGACGGGGCATCGATATGCCAGTGTAGACTAGCGTATAAGCTTCTCGACCCATGTGATGGGCGACGGATGATCCCATATCCATTGGTGTTTGACATCAGAGATGGCATACGGGTGCTCAGTGGAGACTGGGTACACTGGACGGACTCGCCGAGAACTCCCAGATGGTATTATACCTCACGTCAGATGGCAGTTCTCAGGTGACACTTGTACAGGTTAGTCTGTAGACCCGAGATCGTCATAGAGTCTTGTGTGATTCCCACTGTGCTTTGATCTCCACCTTACCACGTCCATGAGGGCGTGCAAAACGGTGGTCTTTGGGTACAGTCCCGAGTCACATGGAGGCAATGAGCGATAGGAGGGGTTTCGTCTCTCCCGGTATTGGGAGTTGATGTTGCGCTGTGCTCGATTGGCCGTAACAGGGAAGTCCCTGGCCAGGGCTGATCAGAGATTTGCTGGTAAGTGTTACCAGTAGTTTCTCGACCCGTTACGAGCCTCACATCGGCACGACTTATCGGGTTATTGGGGTCTGACGTATACCACCCCTAGACTTGATATGCGACGTATCTGACGAAGAGACTTGACTGTATGGTAAGTGTTACTGGTCGGATTCGCAGGAGTGTGAGCGGGCTAGCTCGTCGATCTTCTGATCGCTCAATACCCAGGTGGCCGTTACGTTTAGCAGACCGCTTGCGGCTTGTGGGTGCTTGATATGATCATCATCTGCTACCGGCGTATTGACGAGTCTTTAGAGTCCTACACAGAGGTTTCCTGGCTCAAGCGAAACGAAATAGGAGCGCATATGAGATATGTACAGGACCGAGAATGATGCGAGTATGTGATACCGCATTTCATTCTCGCGATATATGTTTCGATTGGTTATATTCGATATGACCTAGTTATCGAATCATTGATTCGATAAATCGATGCATTGAATACTAGTAGGTTATGTGCGACATGACCGGATCATTGAATCAAGTGTTGATTTAATGATTTAATGTATAATTATATATTTGATATATTACTTTGCATTAACTAGTATTGGTTCACTTTAAACGGATTTTTCTCACTTGGATTGCACATTGTATATGTGATATACTTTCGTGCACCTTTTTGTATCATGTTTGATGATACTTGATCTTTATGTTAAGTGTATAGAATTAATCCATGGTTAATATGATAATTAGGGTTTTGCATTTCCATTTATTTATTTATTTGTTTATTTATTTATTTGGAAATGAATATGATAAGAATGGTGGCTAAGTTTGTTTTATATTGAAGCTTCATGAAGCTTTGACTTTGCTAACCAACCTTATCTTCATGCTTAACCCTAACCCATCAAAGTGACCATGGTTAATTCTCTACACTTAACCCTAGTTCAAGTTATGATAAGTATTTGATTTATATTTATTTATATCATAAGACTTATCATAATCTTTTCTTGAGCTCATCTTCTTCTTCTTCTTCAAGCTTGCTACTCCAATGGCAACTTGAGCTTTAGTGAGTTAAATCCAAATCCAAAGTGAACCCACCTCCTATTTCTTCACCCTCTACCTCTTGCCAAGTTGTTTTGGGTGTTTACTTCACAAGTTTCACAAGTTTGTGAAGTCGGAGCTTGAGTTTGTGCAACCTCGACGTAGATCGTCTTTGACACAAAGCCGACGAGCTATTCCGCTTGCTTTCCCGATGAAGCCGATGATCGAGTCGAGGATTCTTGATGGACAGCGAGGACATGACGTTGCGGAGCCGTGGAGGTGGAAATCCGGATCTACAAAGGTTGTATATCCGTATCATAGTAGTTAACTGTTAACTAGCTTTCTATTTCGCCTAAACATCTAGTTAAAGATCCGTAGTCTAGGGTTTCTCGGCACTAAAAATTTTAATTTGGCATGTTTGATGCCTTGTGAGAACCCACTAGGGTGCCTAGGAACCTTTCAACTTGCCATTGTTAGGATTCTCCTTCGATAGCAGTTATCAAGAAACATTCCAATTAGCAACCTTTAGGTTTTTGTTTGGTAGGTCGTGTCGATCTCCAGTCTGTTTTTCTGACTGTGCGAGAGTAGGATTTTTGGACCCCAGCTAGACTAGAGACTTCAGAGATGATCCAGTTGGTTCAGGTCAGGATGAGAGCAGCCCAGTGCATACAGAAGTCTTATGCTGACCGTGGTGGTCGCAGACTTGAGTTTGCAGTGGGAGATCATGTATTCCTACGAATTTTTCCGATGAAATGGCGTGTTGAGTTTTGGGAAACTTAGTCCCAGATTATTGGTCCTTTGAGATCCTCGAGCGAGTTAGTTCCGTTGCCTATAATTTGGCACATCCGCACAGATTTTTTAGTATTCTCCCCGTATTCCTTGTGTTGATACTTCACAAATACCTTCATGACCTTTCTCACATGATTCAGCACCAGACCATTTAATTGGGATGCGATCTTTTCATTCACCAGCAGCCAAGTGTGTTAATGGCTCGGCAGATGGAGAAACCTCGATCAAAGGTCTTGCCATCTGTGGAAGGTTTTCTTGGACGTAGCCGTATAGTGAGTTGATCACTTGGGAGGCTGCGAGCGAGATTTGGGAGTTTTATACTCTTCTCATTGAAGGTACGCTTAGTGAGAATTTTAAATTCGGGGGCCGAATTTCTTTAAGGGGGGAAGATTGTAACGTTTTAGAAATCGTTTTGCGAATTTTCCGTTTTTAGGGAAAAATAGTCGGCATTTTCCGTTTTAACCCGATTGTGATCAAACTTCAATATAGACTTGCTGGCACCTAGTTTAGCTAGAATAAAGCTAGTGCGCGAACTTTGGGGGTCAATGGGATGTTTTGGTTCACATAAATTTTTTTCCTAATAAAATATTATTTTAATATTTTATTTGCGCACTTTATTAGTGGTAATTACTTTTTGGCTTGGGTTAATTACTACTAATATGGTTTTATGCCAATCTAATTACTAGATATTTTGTTAAACCATTCATTCCAAATATCTAGATATTTTGTGAATTAAAATGAAAAATTTAAAAGAAAAGAAATGAAAAGGTGGCAAAATGCATTAATTAGCATTTAATGTTGTTTCTTTTGCTAGATATTTCTTCTTTTTACACAAAACACCCCCCATCACACTTGGCCGAGCCTCCCTTCTCCATTTCTGCCCTCTTTTTCTTTTCTCCATTTCATCTCATTTTGCTTCATAAAAATCATCTAAAATCACAAATAAATCCCACAAACTCTTTTATAAATCAAAACCCTTCATTCTTGAACTCAAAGCAAGCTTGGATCATCTTGGAAGACTTCATTTTGGAAGCTTAGATTTGGTGTTTTGTTGCAAGTTTTTGAATCATTTTGGAGGTATAAAACCCGAACCCTAATGCTTAATTCTTGTTTTAAATACTTTAATTAGCTTATTTAGATGTTTAAATTAAGCTTTTAATTGCATATTTAGAAATTCTAGTAAGGGTTTTGTTAATCAAATTAGGGTTTTGATTACTGAAATGGTTAATTAATATGTTAAGCTTGAAGAAAATTAAACCAAGTTTCTAATTTGTTAAATGATATTTTCTTAATTGGATAATTAAGCTAATTAACAAACTAAACTTTTACTAATCCTAATTAGTGAAATCTAAAATTTTAGTAAAGATTTAAAGGGTTTAATCTTGCTATTTTGAGATGTTTGTAAATTCTAGTTTTGATAAAACTTGTAGTTTCGTGCTAAAATGATATATGCTGCTTACTAGATTTCGGTAAATTTTAGGCGTGGCTTTCTTTTGACGTTGCGACGTTAATTATATTGATTCCACGTTTATTATTGTGTTTTGAATGCACGATCGGTACGATCAGGGTCTAGGCTTGGTAGTTGTGTCGCTTTGAGTTCCTAGCAAGGGTCGTGCCGATATCGTTCGTGTCTTTGAGTAGCTTTTTCTCTTGAGTTAGTTTCGTAGTGTCGCTATGCGCGTTAGCCACTTGACGAACACTTGAGAGTATGTTTGGAGTTGGTGCGTCGGTCAAACGTAGTTGGTACGTGTTATTGGTCGATTGCTAATATAAACTTGTTATATTGTTATATGCTTTCAGGATCGCAGGCGGGGACGTCGGGCGCTGCGAACAGGGGAAAGAAAGTGGTAGGCTTTACTTAGCCTGGAGCGTTGGTGAGTAGATTTAAGATCTACAGGGGAATCGCCCGCATGACGTTATGCGTCTGGGCTAGAGATGTTATGAATCGTCGCATATTCTATTTCATATATAGAGTTGCGCATACACCTTATTTCTTAGTTATTTGTTGTGCTTGGACTTGTACTCTTAGGACACTGCACTATTATTGACGACTCATGTTGCACGAGCACTGATTGTATGCCACACACACCGTCAATAATTTCCATGACACGCACAACACACATATCTATATGATATTGTTTGGTTAGGGACATTGAGACATTGATTCATATTTTTTTATGCATATGATATATAGCATACCTGTATATCTACATGCTTACACATATGCCTTGACATGCTTACATGCTAGTTACCATTAGTGATAGGTATATTTCATACATAACGACATATCTACATGTATACCTTGCATACATACTTCACTTATACCTGGAGGGTATATTACATCATTATTGATAGGTAGATACATATACCTTGCTATACCTTCATGTTTACACACATATCTGGTTGTAGATACATGTCTACCTTTATTTGATGTTATATAGACTTGGAGAAATTAGGAACCGCATATATATATATATATATATATATATATATATATATATATATATATATATATTTTAACTTGTTGGAGTTAAATAGCGGCTTTTCCTTTATATGCTTACATTGCAGTTTTATGTTGCATATATTATATTCATGGATTTTCGCATTGAGATATGGATTTTTTATGATGTTTTTTGGACTTGAGGACTGTGGTAGTTTCATGAAATTATGCATTATTTGAAAAAACCGGTTTCTCTTGATATGATATTTCAGCAGCCACCATGAGTTTTATCGGTTCTGATATATATACCCCATGCGAGGAACGTCGTGGGCCGTGTGAGGGTACATAGTAGGGCCCGGCACGGTTCCTCTCGGCAAGATGATCGACGGTCCATGCCGATTGAGCCTGGAAGGTGGGCAAGTACCTACCGGTGACAGTACCAATGACTCGGCGGTTATCGTGGGGATACCGATGGGAGTCATGTACATATGGATACGTCGAGAGGCGAGGGTCAGAGCCAGGCACTCGAGCTTTCGGTATAGCGTATGATACGTACCTATCAGGGGGCCAGTCTGGTGACAGCACCTGATAGATCGGTAATTATGTGTCGATGCTTGACACTTGGTTTCATAATATTTTTACTTCTAAGTATATATAACAGTGGAATGGGACGGTGTTATGTATATATATATATATATATATTAGTGGAATGGGACGCTAATATATATGTATACATTTCAATTCATATACATCATCATAATTATTCATGCAAATATACTTATTCAGGATATTTGAGATTCACTTGATATTGGATTCAGGATATATGAGATTTACTTGATATTGGATACAGGATATATGAGATTTACTTGATTTTGTACATTCAGGACATATGAGATTTGCTGATATTGTACATTCAGGATTTGTGAGACTTACATGATATGAGAGCCAATTCGGGGGCTGATTTGAGGAATTGGGATTTGGATTGTCTTGATGGACTTTGGTCCTACAACGATATCAGGATTCCGTGGAAATGACATGTTTCATTCCATACTCCACATTTATTATTTTTGCACGGCTTCATGTATTTGTTGTACCTGATAGGGTATCTTCCATGACTGTTGCATTTACATACCTTATTTTATATGCATTGCTTCATGTATTAGTTATACCAGCTAGAGTACCTTTCATGATTGTTGCATATATACAATGTCATATCATGGCTTCATGTATTAGTTGTACCTGATTGAGTACCTTACATGATTGTTGCATACAGATTGTCATATTATTGCTTCATGTATTAAATGTACCTGCTAGAGTATCTTTCATGACTATTGCATTCATATGACCATTTATTGCTTAGCTTACCTATGCTAGATTCGCGCTGTACGTGCATACTTGCGATTACCTGCATATGTTATTTACTATTCATGAGTTGGAAACTCACCCCCGTTGTGCCACAGGGTTTTGCAGGTTGTTTCCCCAGAGTAGCCGAGGCAGGCTATTCATCTATCACATCATCTTTTGCAGCGGATACCTCTTCGGCTCACAGTGTGCAGTTTTGCTTAGGTGGGTTTTGCGGTTATCCAAAGTTGTTTATTGTATATTCATTGTATCCATGTACTTTCCATCTACCATTATCTTGTATGACTTAGAGACTTGATGTGAGGACGATATTATATTATTTTGTGACTTGGAGGTCTTTTATGTAGTTTTACTTCTATCGTCATTTATTTCTTCGCTACGGCGTCGTATATCTGTTGTGGTGGTTGTTTTTCGCCGTTGGGCATGGATTTGCTCCCGTTGGGGATGCTTTACTTTTATTTATGTTGTACCCATTTTTGGGGTTAGTTTTCACAAAGGAGGTGCTGCAAAAATTTTCAATAAAATAAAGTTGGACTTTAAAGAATTTGGGTTGAGATTTCAAAGGTTTTAAAATTTCTATTATTTCTTACTACTTTTGATGGTTTAGATTGCTGGGTTTTCGGCTTACTTAAACTTCGTTACGCCTGTAGACGTTGCATAGTTTAAGGGCCGTCACGTGCCAATTTCGGGTCGTGACACACACACACACACACTCTCTCTCATTATATATATATTAAATGAGATAAGTATATGTATCCTATACATATACACATCATGTATCTGTAACATTTCGAAAATGCAAATGTTTACTTTAGATTTAATTGTTAATAAAATGAACTGGTTATATATGAGAACAATTAATTTCTTGGGTTTTTATAAATTAGTGGTATTAAGTTTTATCAATTATATGGCCTTTAATTAAATTGGTTTTCTTTTAAAGTATTTAGTGCACACATACATATAATAGTTAAGTCTTTTACTAGAAAAATTAGCTTAAGGTTTAATTAAATATAATTTATTTGCCATGACAAATTAAACTTCTTTTTTTTTATCTTAATTCTTTTTCTTTGTGGTATTTTAATATTTGTATTGGAGAGAGGGGACATGTAGGCATGTGTTTTGGTATGGGTGTTAAATATTGAGAATGGGAGAGAGAAGGGAGTGGTATGGCAAACAAATATCTCATCTTCATTTCATAATTCCTCTCATTTCTTCATCTCCATTTCATTCCTCTCAATTCTTCAACTCCAAAATCCCTCCATCTCATAAAATCCTACAACAAAAACTTAACCTTGACTACCAGCGTTATGATGGCAATCATACTTGTGGGGGCTGGGTACTCCATAAGCACATCCTTAAATGTCTCAAGTCGCAGGAGTATCGAGACCGGACATCTATATTCCAGAGTAGACTTATGTATACGTCTCTAGACCCCGACGAAGGGCGGTGGTTGGTCCCACAGCCATTGGTGTGATCACCTAAGATTGTATATAAGTGCCCACTGAGGATGAGTACACCGGACGGACTCACCGAGAACTTCTAGATGGTATTATACCTATCGTCAGATAGTGCTTCTCAAGTAACATGAGTATAGGTTAGTCTTTAGACCTAAGATCGTCATCTGTCTTGTGTGATTTCCCACTGTACTGATATTACTACCCTACCACGGCTCTACTGAGTTATCCAAACAGGTTTTAGTTGGTTATTGTCCCGAGCTACATGGAGGCGGCGAGCGATTGTCACGGATTCACCTCTCCCGGTATTGGGAGTCGATATTGTACTGTGTCCGATTGGCCAGAATCATAAGACCTTGGCCAAGATAGTTGAGATTAACTGATGGTTAGATCAGTAGTTTCTCGGATCGGTCCTAAGCCACATCGACATGACTTTCGGCTTATTAGGGGTCTGAAGTTTACCACCCCCTAGAACCAGTATGCGATACACTTAGACGAAAAGACTGAACTATACGGAGATTGTTACGGAAAGTCTCAGTAGGGGTTCGGATTGTTAGTTATATGTATGCCCTAGAGGCCATTGTTGTACATAATTGTATATTACAATGGATGCTTGGACATATATAGGGAGGACTTTCATGCTCGACATGATAGTATGCTATCTGGTTACTCTTTATCTTAACATGTAGACTTGTATTGTGATACTGACTTGTTGGATATAGTGCCCTCAGAGTCAATTATTGGATCACAGGCACGTGATTGCAATGATTGAGGGAGGACCTATACCGGTAGGACAGTCTTACTCAAGATGATAGTATGCTATCTGGTTTATCTTTATCATCGTGTACATGCTTTAGGTGACATTACAGGTCACTATTGCACGTTGATAGAGCCTATAGGATTCTTGCTTGACGGCCAGCAGTATGATGGCGATCATATACGTGGGAGCTGGGGTTTATAAGCATATCCTTAAAGTGGTCCCTAGTCGTGGGAGTTTCGAGACTGGGCATCGATACTCCGTTAGTAGACTAGTGTATACAGTCGAGACCCCGACGAGGGGCGGAGGCTGGTCTTACAAGCCATTGGTGTCAGTTGAATCACCTAAGATGTATACAGGTGCTCATTGGGTTATGAGTACACCGGACAGGACTCGCCGGGAACATACTAGTTGGTATTATACCTGACGTCAGATAGCAGTTCCCTGGTGACATGTGTACAGGTTAGTTCATCGTTTTGTCTCGTGTGAGTTTCCACTGTGCTTTGATTACTACCCTACCACGGCTCAAAGGAGTCATGCAAACAGGTTTTAGTTGGGTACAGTCCCGAGCCACATGGAGGCAGTGAGCGGATCGGCAGGGGTTTCGTCTCTCCCGGTATTGGGGGTGAGATCGCGCTGTGTCTAGGAGAGCCATTTCATGAAGTCCTTGGCCAAGGCAGGAGATTTACTGGTAGGTATTCCAGTAGTATCTCAGGGTGTTCTGTGCTACACTCCGACAGGACTTGTACCGCTTTTGGGGGTCTTACTTTTACCAACCCCCTAGGCCCGACATGCGATGCTCATAGATGAACGGACCGGACTGTACGGATAGTGTCACTGACAGGCTCAGTAGGGTGTCAGAATGAGTTCACTCATCGACCTCCCTTTTGGTCAATACCTGGTAGCTTGTTACGTACAGCTAGTACCACTGACGTGTTAGTGGTTAAATCCACAGCCAAAGTATTGACGAGTCTTTAGAGTCCCCCAAAAACAATTTCTCAAGTTTCGGGCGAAACGTTGTAGAGGCCGTATGATATATGGCAGGGTTCGATCATATACGTGCGGTAGTGCACGGATCATGATCGGGCGGATCATACTAGTGGGCTTTGGTTTAAGCCGGATCCTAGTATTAGATTTGTTGGATTACTTTAGTCTCATCGCATTCGCATTCAGTCAGAATGCGAATGCAGGTATGTATATACAGGTGAGGGGTATCCTTGTGATCCGTCACGAGTTTATTTTAGATGTTGCCGTATCTTTTTATTGTTGTAAACATTTGGATTAATGTTTACAAATGGAAATAATGAGCTAATAGTCATGATTAGGAGCATTAATTGTGACACATGCACAAGTGGTGACTCATGTTCTCTTTCTTTGTGCATGTGTCACATTATTGGATGGATTTGAGTGTTGATATGATAAGAAGAGAGAGATGGGCAACCATGGTAAGGGTTTGCTCATGTATTATTTCATTCTCACTCTCTCATTTTATCATATAACACACAAAGAAAAAAATGCTCTCTTCTTCTTCTTCTTCCTCTAGCTCACCATTTCCATTGATGGCTTCATCTTCAACCTCCATGCATACAATGGATGCAAGAGACAAAGTTGTCACACACATTCTCTACTTCACCTTGGACACGTCGGCTAGCGAACTTCGTGTCCGAGTTGCTTTGGACAAAGCGGGAGCCCGTAAAATGAATCGATGATGTGGTGCCCTTTCCGACGAGGAGATCGAGATCGGAGATGCCCCGAGGAGCTTAGGATGGTGGTCAAAGACCGAAGGACACGGATCGATCGGTATAGCCTTTCCAACCCTTCTCTAGTTTGCTAGTTATAGGTTAATGGTTCGATCCGGGATTAAAGTCTGCGATAGCGCCGGTTTCTAGTTTAGAAAAAGTTTTTGTTTCCGCATTTTGGCCTCGGACAGACGGCCGGGGCGCTACCGTAGACTTACATGGTATCAAAGACACGCCATTAACCTTTACTAGCTTGTTCTAATGTGTTTAAAATATCGATCGATCAAAATTTCCGAAACCGCGTTTTTCATTTTCTGAGTTTCTGTCAAATTTTTTTTGTGGTCTAAAAATTATTTTGAGTATGTCAGAAAATCATGCAGGCGTTTTTAAGAGCTCTGTAGAAATTTGGGAGCACAAATCCACTGTAGCACCGCGGAACCACGGCACTAACCACGTTTTGGCCGCGGTTCCGCCGCCGTTATATGGCTTCAGTGCACCATTTTTCTTGTGCTGGTCTTTTGTGTGAAAATGTGGTTTCTGGAATATTTTGTTTGTGCCCAGATTTTGTTTGAGTACTGGGAATTGTACTTGGGGCCCACTTCGGGAAATTTTGTCGATCGAAATTTTAAATAAGTTAGTTTACAGTACTTACATCATATCTGTGACCATGAATGTCATTTGATTGGTAAATCTTGTCTAATTGCTATAGCCCTTTTAGATGGATTTGCGAACGTGACATTCACGTTGATGTTCTGTGTTGTGCTGTGATGTTGCGGATTTGTCGTGGTGGATAGCCTGGTGCAATTTTAGTACAGTTTGGTTGTATTTGTACATTTGATATTGCGGGGCGAGCGTCCGACATGTGGACTGCCATCACTGCCTGTTTGTATATTATTCTTTTGGAGCACGACCGGGCTGAGGTCGATGTACCCGTTGTATATATTTTACTTTCTGTACTAGGATTACCCCGCGGAGGGGTGCATGGGTAGCCGGGTTCTAGAGGGCAACGAGCCCGCATCTTATGGCTTTGAGACGGAGGGGGCTTTACTCTAGAATTGGCGGGCTATTCGCCGCACTCGTAGGGGGTATAGGTTGACCCAAGGAGGGGTGCTCAAGTTACCGGATTCCGTGAAGTGCTGGGTGGTCCATTCACTTTGTGGAAAGGGGCTGCTTCGCTTTAGGTTTTGGCGGGTAACTTGCCGCACCCGTAGGGGTCTAGGATTTCATTGCACAGGCTATCCACACGACCAGGAGAATGTCAGGTTTCAGTAGCGGCTCTATGAAACCCGGGGATCTCAGATTATCTGTATTGTTCTGTGATGCTTAATACATTTCTGTGATGTTGTATTTTATCACGCCATGAGCGATTATTATATATTGATATATATATATATATATACTAGTAGATGTTGTATATGTTTTACACCCGTGCTAGTCCAGTCCCCGCTCTGTCGTTAGTTAAGTAACCTAACGGGTGATGATGGGACGCAGTGACGAATGCGGATGGCATATACGTACATTGTATTTTCATTCTTTTGTGGTGTGATTAATTGATGGGACTGCATTGATTCAGATCAATGCAAGCTAAACAAACCTATTTTGATGTTGTTGGAACATTTTTCAAAAAGCTGTTATTGCAAGGACGTTCTCTTTTGTTTTGCACAGTGGTATTCGGTTATGAATATCCAGCACCTCAGTCGACGAGGCAAGGGACGAGATCCCTTCACCGGGAGTGACCCCTTGGACATAAGTTTCCGTCAGGGTAATAACTTCACTATAGTAGATTACTTTTTGCTTTGCATCGCGGTATTCAGTTGGAATATCCTGCACCTCATTCTACGGGAAAAGAGCCGAGATCCCTTCACCGGGAGTGACCTCTTTAGCAAAGGTTTTCGCCACTATATATTTATAAAAGCTATGCAGTTCCTTCAACGATATCAAGTTCATTACGTTAAAGGTTTTTCGCCAAAAACCAGCCGTAGCCCTTCGTCATTTCAGATTAGTATTACTTAGTATTCGTGCTGCGTTTGTTGACTCCGTCAAGGCGTAGTGTACGGTAGCTGAGTGGTGCTTGTTTGTAGCATGGATATGCGATTGGTTAGGACAGTCGTACGGCCTTGTTGACTTTGTCAAGGGCTCATATGGGTGGGTTTAATGCAATCAGGATAATGACGAGTTGAACTTGACTATGACTTTTTAATTTGTTAACTCCGTCAAGGTCACTTGGGTCCTAGGGGTAAAAACAAACATCGGGAGTTTCTAAAGAAACTGAAACTTGCCAGGCATGCGCATACCTTCTGGAGTGTGATGACTTGAGTGGATTCTATCAGGTTATCATGCGATGATAGTTGGATCCCGATTCCCACTGATGAGTTGGTTTACTCTTCGGGTGATCCTGACTAATTCTTTTTTCAGGTTCGGAGGAGAATTTGAGGTTACAGTGGGAGGTTTCCTGATTAGATAAATTGGTAACCATTCTGATCTAGATTAGAGTGCACGCAGAGTGTTTCTTTTCTCTCTCTCTCTTTGGCAGCGACCATGACCTGACCTTTGACTATGACTCAGTGACCAAGTTAACCGAACCTTCTTAAAACACTGGCTTTTGGATTGTCAGAGTTGTATACCTCATTGCCACTCCTACTTTTACCCTTTTCTCCAGAACACCCCGTATTACTACGAACATCCACTTCCATTGGATAAAACCATTGTATGGTTATATACGAACTCGAAGGAACTTGTTCCAGATTCGAGGATGGTTTCTGGTTCTGGAGAAAATGAATAGGACTATTCAGTTGTCTTTTCCTTTTACTTTCTCTCAGGTTGCGAGTGCTCCTTGGATTAGGACGGTACACCTATTACGCTAATTTGATAGTCTTCATCCAAACCATAGGCAGGTGCCGAACGGTAGGGAATGAAGAAAACCATTTAGCCTAAAAGGTGTACAGAAGGTATTAAGTAAAGACAAATAAAGGGATTAGTAAGAGGGCAAAGTAAATTGCGACTGCTATTCACGACCAAACCAAGTATTTCATCGCCACTCGTACTTCACCTTTGTATTTCTCCAGGACACTCCGTATCACTACGAAGATCCATAGTTATTTGGATACTCCATCGTATGGTTATATACGAACTCGAAGGAACTTGTTCCAGTTCGAGGATGGATTCTGGTTCAGGAGAAATAGGAATAAGGTTTTATTCAGTTGTCTTTTATCTTTACCTTCTCTCGGGTTACGAGTACTCCTAGGATTAGGAGAATACACCCATTATGCTAATTGGATAGTCTTCTTCCAAACCTTAGGCTGGTGCCGAACGGTAGGGAGGGAAGAAAACCATTTAGCCTAAAGGGGTGTGCAGAAGGTAATGACTAAAGACATATAAAGGGATTTGGAGTGATGGCAAAGAAATACACGGTTACAGTTGTGAATCTGATAATGGAAGAGGCATTACTAAGAATACCCGCATACCCCTCCGAAACATTTACATGTTTCAGCTTCACTGTGTATTGTTAAAAGAAAACTGATTTCCCAATTAGTCTTTACTCCAGGGTATGTATTTACTAGGTTTGATTCTCACATCTGTATGGTTTTACACATGATGAGTGGGAGTAAGTTATTGGGAATTGGGTGATCATCCTCATTATATCGGGATTTGTTGTAATTGGTGATATTTGAGGAAATCACCTGGGTTGTTTGCCAGACGGCAAATATTTGGTTTTGAATATCCGTTGTTATGCACCAATTTCAAATTGATATATCTGTATGTTTATTTTTATAAAGTGAGATATAACTTTTTGAAATTATGTCTATGACATTTACCTATATCAGTGGATGGTTAGGTAAGGAGCATTAAACAGCGGTGTAATTCTTCTTAACCATAAGTACAGTTTTCAACCTACGACACACAGGGAATGAGTTATTAGACTCAGGGGACTTATACAGAGTACTGTATGTTGTCCAGTGTCCATTAGGACAGAGGGGTTGGTACTCGTACTATATTCTGTTTACTTGTGACTTCTCTAGTTCTTGTAGGGTTGCTAGGCACGCGCACAAGGGTCTACGAGGCATCAACCATGCCCGATTAAAAATTTAGCCGTGCCGAACAACCCGAATACGGAACTTTAAACTAGAGATTAGGCGAAAACAAGCATGCTAAACACTTTAACACTAAGTGAGAGGGATTACAACCTTTGTAGATCCGGTCCTTCACTTCATATGCTCCGTGTTGTGGTCCCTTCGCTGCGATCATCGGGATCCGGACTCTCGAGAGGTTCCACGAAGAGAAAAGACGCAACCTTTGCTTCCGATCTTCGATACTAAGATGATCTACCTTGAAGTTTCTTTAACACAAGCTAACACTCATGAAATGATGTGAACACCCTCATCTAAATGGCAAGGGAAGATGAGGATGATGAAGTAGGATTTTTGCTCTCTTTATTTATCTTTTTCTCATATTTATCCATCACAAAAATCAAAGCAAGAAACCATTTCAAGCAAAGAAGAAGAAGGAAGAAGATGATGAACAATCTTAGAATTATCCTTTTGTGATGAATAGGAAAAGAATAATATGATAGATAATGCAACCATGGTCAAGCAAACTCTTGTAGAGAATTATCTAGGGTTAGAGGTTTGGTTAGGTTAAGGAAATATCTAGCATAATATCTTAACAAAGACAAAGAAAGAAAGCTTCTAGAAACTTCTAGAAAACCTTAACCCTAATCAAACCCTAACCATGTTTAATCTCTACAAAACAAGTTGCATTAGTTATCATATCATGTTACAATATTATATATCACACATATAATATTTATCGTAACAAAATAAAATAATACAATTAACATATATCGCATATATATCAATGTATTATCCGAGTGAGAAAAAGAATCTTTTAGTGAGCAAATATTAGTTAATGCAATTTAATATATCATATATATTATTATACATTAAATTATCGAATCAACACTTGATCCGACAATCCGGCTATATCGCATATAACCGACTAATATTTATCCGTACCGATTCATCGAATCAACACTTGATCCGATGACCCGGATGATATCAAATATTGCGAGAATACAATACGGTATCACATATCGCATTATCCTCGGTCCCGCACATATCACATATATGCTCCTACTCCGTTTTGCCTGAGTCAAGAAACCTCTGTATAGGACTCTAAAGAATCGTCAATACGCCGGCAGTAGGTGATGATCATATCAAACACCCACAAGCTGCAAGCGGTCAGCTAAACGTAACAGCTACCCAGGTATTGAGCGCTCAGAAGATCAACAAGAAAGCCTGTACATTCTCCTGCGAATCCAAACAGTAACACTCCCGTACAGTCCGGTCTCGTCGTCTGATATGTCGCATATCTCGCCTAGGGGTGGTAAACGTCAGACCCCAGTAGCTCGATAAGTCGTGTCGATATGAGGTCTATAACAGTTCGAGAAACTACTGATAACACTTACCAGTAAATCTCAGCAACCCTGGCCAGGGATTTCCGGTTATAGCCAATCGAACACAGCACAACATCAACTCCCTATACCGGGAGAGACGAATCCCCTCCTATCGCTTATTGCCTCCATGTGATTCGGGACTGTAACCAAAAGCCACCTTTTTGCACGCCCTCTTGGACGTGGTATGATGGAAATCAAAGCACAGTGGGAATCACATAAGACTCTATGACGATCTCGGGTCAACAGACTACTCTGTACCAGTGTCACCGGAGAACTGCCATATGACGTATGGTATAATACCATCTGGGAGTTCTCGGCGAGTCCGTCCAGTGTACCCAGTCTCCACTGGGCACCCGTACACCATCCTTGATGTCAAACATCGATGGATATGGGATCATCCATCGCCCATCATATGGGTCAAGATGCGTATACGCTAGTCTACTCTGGTGTATCGATGCCCTGTCTCGATACACCCTCGACTAGGAACAGTTATAGGTTGTACTCGTCGACTACCGTGGCCCCACTAGTATGATCTCATCATAATCCCAGTAGTCGAGTACATATCCTAAGGGCTTTATCAACATGTAATACAGAGACAATCAGAGTACATGTTAAGATAAAGAACAAGCAGATAGCTTACTATCATGTCGAGCAAGAAAGTCCTCCCTATATATGTCCTAGCATCCACTACAATATACATCGTATGTACAGTAATGGCCTCTAGGGCATACATATAACTAACAATCTCCCACTTGCACTAGGGCCATCTGTCGTGGTATCACATACCCAACAATTAGCTGCGGTTGAAGTATCTCATACTCAACCATCCCATAAAAGTCTCTACTGGGAAAATGGCATTCGTGAGTGGATCCGCGCTGTTGTCCTCTGTGTCTACTCTCCTAACCTCGATCTCCCTGGAGATCAACCATCTCCATGATCAGGTGATACTGCCTAAGAATTATATCTGGATTTCTGATGGGACGGGGGTTCCTTGGCATAAGCCACAACTCCATTGTCACACAATGGTAGGAACGAAGTTCATCTTATGAACTTATATATATCCAGACAGCCTCTTTGGTAGTATCCTTGGTAACGATGTATCTTGCCTTTATTCGTCTAGTATGTCACGGTATCTAGCTTGGAACTCTTCCAACATATCGTCCCTCCACTGAGGGTAAAGACAATGCCTGCGACTGACATTCAGTCGTCCTTATCACCCTGGAACCATTCCAGTGATTCTCCCCAGGATCGATTGATACCATCTCACTACAACTAGTGAGTGTCCTAACATCCAATTAGATCTATCTCATAGATCCAAAACCTAGGATTTAGGAGGTATCACCTTGATCCTATATGGAGAATCCTTGTGATAAGCGGAGATTAACCGAGCGTAGCGTAGGAAACTCCTTCCCTATCAAGAGTATGTCATCCACGTACTCTACGAAGATCACCACCATACTCTCCACTACCTTTTCGTATATACAAGGTTCATCTACCATTTTGATGAAGTCAAACTCTTTGACTACCACATCAGAACAGATGTTCCAACTCCGCGATGCCTGTTTTATCATATAAAACATCTTGCACACGTTTCCGCTGCTCCCACTGTCTACGAAGCCCTCTGGCTGTGTACTTATAGAAGTTCTCTTCTAAAACATCATTTAGAAAAGCAGTCATGACACCCAACCACCAGATATCGTAGTCATGGTATATAGCCGTGGCAAGTAGGATCTGGATGGACTTAAGCATAGATGCTTAGAAAAGGTTTCAACATAATCCATACCTGGTCTATGATGCAAACCTTTAACAAGTCTAGCTTTGAAAGTCTCAACTTTTCCATGTACACCAAGTAATCTTCTCAAGATATACTTGCTCCTGATGGGGATTTAACCCTTCAGATAAAGAAACCAAAGTCCATACTTTGTTGGTGTATAAGGATTCCATCTCAAATCGATAAGCACCCAGCCATTCTTACAGAGTCCCACTCCTGATGGCCAGCTCGAAACTAGTTGGGTCATCATCTCATGATGCAATCCTCGCTCCCACTGTTATAGAGAAACCGAAGTATCTCTCAGGTGGGTGAGGAACCCTACTAGATTGGCGGAGAGGCTGAGGTTCGTTGGAAACTATTGAATCCTTTGGTTCTACCAAATCATCAGCTGCATTTTGTATAGCTGGAACCTTTCCAGTTGTACATAACAGACCTTGTCTCGAGCTTGTCCGATTATGCTTTTAGACATAGGCCGGACAACCCCAAATCTTAACAAACTTAAGATATGGGCTCTTCCCATTCCATATCACATATGAAGTGGTAGGCAGCTGATTTGATTTGAACCCTATTCAATAGGTATGCAGCTTCACAAGTGCATAACTCCCAAAAAGAAATAGGAAACTCAGTAGTACTCATCATAGAGCACACCATATCACATAGGGTGCTATTGCTCCACCCCGATATACCATCGTGCTATGGTGTACACGGAGGAGTAATGCTGAGAGAGAATCTCATTCTCCTTTAGAATAGTCCAGGTAGTTCCGTGCTCAAGTATTCTCCTCCTTGATCTCATCAAAGGACATAATACTTATACCCGTATTTTGGTTCTCTACTTCTAACTTATATTCTGTGAATATCTCAAAAGGTTCGGACTTGTGTTTCAACAGGAACATATGTCTGAATCTTGAGAGATCATCAGAGAACGTAATGAAGTACAAAGAACCGGTCTTGGCATGTGTAGACAGGGGACCTTCATACATCAGCATGTATCAATCCCAAGAGTTCACTAACTCTTTCTCTGTTTTCAATAAACAGAGCTGTGGTCATCTTATCTTTGTGACATGACCGGCAAGTTTCACAAGATGTAAATTCAAACTAATTTAAATATGCATCTATATGTAACTTAGCTAGTCGGGTCGCATTGATATGACCTAGTCTACAATACCTCAAGAAGGATCCGTTCATTTCTGAACTCTTTCTCTTGTGTGTGTTCCGTATACTAAGATCTGTAGTTTGATTTAGAACGTCAATGCTTTTAGAAAACGTGCCTGAACCGATCAACTCTTAATATAGGAAATGTTCAAAACTGTAAGTGCACGGCGGCGCCCCGGCCGTCAACCCGACGGCCAAACGCGGAAACGGTGAATAACTTAAATTTTTGCGGACTTGGCAAAACGGCACCACCGCGCACTAAAACCGGATCGGGCCATTAAACTAAATCTAGCTAACTACAAAGAGAAGGGGAGAGATGTATACCGACGATCCAAGTCCTCCGGTCTTCATCTCCAATCCGATCTCCTCGCGGGATCTCCGTCCGTCTCATCCTCGTCGCCGGAAGTGCACCACGTTGCCTACATCGTTTACGGGCTCCCACCTCAATGCCGAGGCAACTCGGGCACGAAGCCGGCTACTCGACGTGCCCAAGGTTCGTTGTAGAATATGTAGTGAGCAAGTCTCATTTTTGGGGTTTGTGGAATTGCCATTGGTGAAGGAAAAGAGAGCTTGGAGAGAGGTGAGAAAAATGGAGCATACTCAAGAAGGAATGTATCATATTTTTCTCCACACATCAAATGAAATGAATCCCCTTCCCTTTCAAGGAATGGCCGGCCCCCCCCTTCATGTGTGATTGGAGAGAGAGAGAGAGAGCAAGGTCAAGGGGTGGGTGGAAGCAATGATGCAAGAGGGCATCATGAAAAAATATGATCACAAGCAAAAACCACACACAACCACAACCATCATCAACAACCATGATGCTAACAAAGTCAAGCCATCATGAAGTATGAAGTCAAGCAAGTCAAAGGAGGGTGCTATCATGATACAACAAAATGCAAAGACCCCCTTCCACAAATGCCTATTTGCAACAATGCAAATAAGCCCTCCTCCACCAATCTTCGGCCAATGAACGGAACAATGGAAATCGGCCGAAACGGAAAGCAAACTAGCAACTCCAGAAAACTGGTCCCGTAATAAATTACAGGAAAACCCCGATACTGTGCATACACACCCGCATTTGTATTCCGACCGAAATACAAATGCAATGAGACAAAATCTACACTGTACTATACTAGGATCCGGCTTATACCAAAACCGGCTAGTAATATCTGTTCGATCCTGATCCGTGCAATACCGCACGTATCTGATCGAACCCTGCCATATAACCATACGGCCTATAGTACAGACTGTCCGATCCTGATTCGTGCAATACCGCACGTATCTGATCGGACCTTGCCATATCTCCATACGGCCTCTACAACCTTTCGCCCGAAAGCTTGAGTAACTGAAAGTGTGGCGGACTCTAAAGACTCGTCAATACAATGGCTGAGGATTTAACCACTAGCACGTCAGAGGTATATGCCAATACGTGACGGGCCACCAGCTATTGACCAAAAGGGACGTCGATGAGGAAGCTCACCCCGACACCCAACTGAGCCTGTCAGTGACAATATCCGTACAGTCCGGTCCGTTCGTCTATGAGTATCGCATGGCGGGCCTAGGGGGTTGGTAAAAGTCAGACCCCCAAAAGCGGTACAAGTCGTGTCGGAGTGTAGCCCAGAACACCCTGAGATACTACTGGAATACCTACCAGTAAATCTCCTTGCCTTGGCCAAGGACTTTGTGTAATGGCTCTCCTAGACACAGCACGACCTCACCCCCAATACCGGGAGAGACGAACCCCTGAAGATACACTCACTGCCTCCATGTGGCTCGGGACTGTACCCAACTAAAACCTGTTTGCACGACTCCTTTGAGCCGTGGTAGGGTAGTAATCAAAGTACAGTGGGAACTCACACGAGACAAATGACGATCCCCAGGTCGATGAACTAACCTGCACACATGTCACCAGGGAACTGCCATCTGACGTCTGGTATATGACCAACTAGCATGTTCCCGGCGAGTCCTGTCCGGTGTACTCATAACCCAATGAGCACCTGTATACATCTTAGGTGATCCTACTGACACCAGTGGCTTGTGAGACCGGCCACCGCCCCTCGTCGGGGTCTCGACTGTATACACTAGTCTACTAATGGAGTATCGATGCCCAGTCTCGAAACTCCCACGACTAGGGACCTTTTAAGGATAAGCTTATAGACCCCCAGCTCCCACTTATATGATCGCCCTCATACTGCTGGTGGTCAAGCAAGAATCCTAGGGGCTCTATCAACGTGTAATAGCGACGTGTCAGGTCACCTAAAGCAGTACACGATGATAAAGGTAAACCAGATAGCATACTATCATCTCGAGTAAGACTGTCCTACCGGGATAGGTCCTCCCTCAATCATTACAATCACGTACCTGTGACCTAATAATTGACTCTGAGGGCACTATCTCCAACAATCTCCCACTTGCACTCAAGGCTAATTATTGCGATGTCGCATACTCACAGCCCGTGTGATACCGAACATCCAACTCCTCTACTAGTCAGTCTCACAAAGCTCGTTTGCGGAACTATTGCGTTCGAGGAATAGCCTCAGTGAGTGGATCCGCTTAGTTGTTTCTTTCTATGTCTCTCTATATCTCAAGTTCGCGGAGAAACCCATCTCCCGAAATGAGCAATACCTGTCTTAGAATGTGTCTGGATGTCTGATGGGACATAGCTCATAAATGAACTCCAAATCCAAACTTCTTAGACTGTATCGTCAACTGAACTTAATCAGTATCCAGCGCGCCATGCCTCCCTCAGTATTGCCTTGGATCACCTGTCCAAAATACTGCCCCTCGTCAGAGGGAAAACTATAACTCTGACAACCTGCTTGTCGTCCATGTCACCTTGGAAGCCTGGAATGATAACTGTCTCCTAAATGAGGCTGTCGTTATCATATCCCTAGAACATCCACTTATGTTCTAAAACTGCTTCCGACTGTTTCTCCAGGATTGGATTAATGTCAACTTATTGCATCTAGTGCAAGAACAACATCTGGTGTGGTACTTGACATCTCACGATTGACTCAATTGCCTTAGCAAGTGATCTGCCAATCATGCACGTCCCTCTCCACTTTAGTCTGTAAGACACCTTTGGAGAGGGTGACTCCATTACCTGCAGGTACACTACCGTGCCAGGAGTCGTCCATCCTAAATACTCTTAGAATGCTGTCAAGTACCCTGATTGGGAAACCACCCAAATCTAGATCTAAAACCATAGATCCAGTAACCAGTATGTCAGATATAAAATCCATTTCCTTTGTGGAGAAACCACTGTGTGACGACCAAAGTATAACCGACTGTAGTATAGGAGTTTCTTTTCCTACTCTGTGTATGTTATCCAAATACCAGGATATCACACCCTACTACCTTCTCAACAGATCCATCCCCTATTCTGATGAAGTCAAACCTATGACTGTCACATCAGAAATAGATGATCTATCTCCGCTACTTCTGCTTTAGTCTATAAATAGACATAAGCTACCTGTCCACCAATGCTTCCGCTGCTCCCACTGACTACGACAACCCTCTGGCAGAGTCATATAGACGTACACTTCTAAAACTGGTTTAGAACGACGCTATACTCATCCTCCCGCCGGGTCTCGTAACCTGGAACAACAGCAATGGCAATTGTGGGTAAACAAGAACTTCCCTGTCACCGTCCTTGAGGCTACCGTAGTGCCTCTCGGGTGCCTGAAGTTACCCACCTTATCTGCGGAGTGGTCAATGGAATGTCAATCCAGATTGAATCTTTAGGTTCCTTATCAAATCTTCAGTAATCGTTTGTGGTTCTAGAATCACTTCCAGTTCTACCATACTCCCACTACTGTTTTTCTGAAAAAATCCATTTTTATTAAAACTGTGGCGAGTCTAGAACAATATTGCTATTGTTCATCCAGATGGTAGAAAATCAACCCGCGTCATAGCCTGGGTCAACCCACAAACAGCCATTACAGAAACGTGCCTTGAGTTGTCCAGTGTCTGGTTTTAAGCATAAGCCGGACAACTCCCCGTACCTTAACATCGTTAAGATATGAACTGTTCTATATCCCATATAGGACCAGAGGCACTGATTTAATTGAACCAGATTCAAATCATGCAACTGTCTCCAGTGCATGTCAACTAAATGGAAGGAGGCCGATCAGCGTTACTCAACTTAGGAATACTTCCAATTATGAGTAACCTGAAAGAGAAGCAAGATCTCTTTATCATTACTATCAACTGAATACCATACACAAGTATCTACATCTTCGATCACTTTGAAGAATCCCGATACTTGCTACACCTGGTTCTCTACTCTATTCAAATACCTATAACTCCTCAAAACTTAGACCCTGTGTTTCTACGAAACACATGTCTAAGAACTAGAGAAGTTAAAAGTAAACAGAATATAGTATGAGGACCAACCCCTTTTGTCCTGATGGACCCTGGACAACATACAATCCTTTGTATAAGTCCCTTGAGTCTGATAACTCATTCACTGTGTGTCGTAGGTTGAAAACTGTACTTATGGTTAAGAAGAATTACACCGCTGTTTAATGCTCCTTACCTAACCATCCACTGATATAGGTAAATGTCGTAGACATAATTTCAGAAAGGTATATCTCACTCTATGAAAATAGACGTTCAGATATATCAATTTGAAATTGGTGCATAACAGCGGATATTCAAAACCAAATATTTGCCGACCGGCAAACAGCCCAGGTGATTTCCTCAAATATCACCGATTACAACGAATCCCGACATAATGAGGATGATCACCCAATTCTCAATAACTTACTCCCACTCATCATCTGTAAAACCATACAGATGTGAGAATCATACCTGGTAAATACATACCCTGGAGCAAGTGTCTAATCGGGAAATCAGTTTTCTTTTAACAGTACACAGTGAGACTGAAACATTGAAATATTTCGATGGGGTATCCTGGTATTCCTAGTAATGCCTCTTCCAGATTCACGACTGTAACCGTATAGTTCTTTGCCACCTCTCCATATCCCTTCATATGTCTTTAGTCTTTACCTTCTGTACACCCCTTTAGGCCAAATGGTTTTCTTCCTTCCCTACCGTTCGGCACCAGCCTATGGTTTGGAAGAAGACTATCCAATAAGCATAATGGGTGTACTGTCCCAATCCTAGGAACACTCGCAACGCGAGAGAAGGTGAAGATAAAAGACACCTGAATGTACTTTATTCCTATTTCTCCTGGACCAGAATCCATCCCCGAACTGGAACAAGTTCCTTTCGAGTTCGTATATAACCATACGATGGAGTATCCAATAAACTGTGGATCTTCGTAGTGATACGGAGTGTCCTGGAGAAATACAAAGGTGATTTAGGATTGGCGAAGAAATACTTGGTTTGGTCGTGAATATCTGTTGCAATTTACTTTGCCCTCTTACTAATCCCTTTCTTTGTCTGAACTTAATACCTTCTGCACACCATCGTTATGCTAATTGGTTTTCTTCATTCCCTACCGGTCGGCACCAGCCTAAGGTTTGGAAGAAGACAATCCAATTTGCGTAATAGGTGTACTACCCCTAAACCAAGGAGTACTTGTAACCTGAGAGAGGGTAAAAAGGAAAAGACAACTGAATAATCCTATCCGTTTTCTCCAGAACCGGAAACCATCCTCGAATAAATTCTTTCGAGTTCGTATCTAACCATACGATGGTTTTGTCCAATGGAAGTGGACGTTCGTAGTAATACGGGGTGTCCTGGAGAAAAGGGTAAAAGTAGGAGTGGCAATGAGGTTCGCAACTCTGACAATCCAAAAGCCGATGTTTAAGAAGGTTCGGTCAACTTGGTCACTGAGTCAAAGTCTTAGGGTCGGGTCAATGGTCGCTGCCAAAGAGAGAGAGAAAAGAAACACTCAGCGTGCACTCTAACCTAGATCAGAATGGTTACCAATTTATCTAATCTGGAAACCTCCCACTGTACCTCAAATTCTCCTCCAAACCTGAAAGAAGAATTAGTCGGGGTTACCCGAGGAGTAAACTAACTCATCAGTGGGAATCGGGATCCAACTCTCATCGCATGATAACGTGACGGAATCCGCTCACGTCATCACACTCCAGAAGGTATGCGCATATCTGGCAAGTTTCAGTTCTTTTGAAACTCCCGATGTGTTTTCTGCCCCATGCTCTTATGACCTTGGCGTGAGGTCAAAATATCATAAGTCACATGTCAAGTTCTGCCCGTCATTATCCAGGTTAATTTGAATCCACCCGTACATACCCTTGACGTAGGCCAAAATAGTAGTACGACTGTCCCAAAACAACGCATCTATCTATGCAACAGATAAATACCCGGCAGCTACCAATCACTATGCCTTGGCGTGAGGTCAAAATACATAGCTTGAATACTACCGAATATTTAGCTGAAATGACGGAGGGCTACGAATGGTTTCTGGCGAAAACCTTTAACGTAAAGAACTTGATATCGTCGAAGGAACGGATAGCTTTTTAAAATATAGTGACGAAAACCTTCGCTAAAGAGGTCACTCCCGGTGAAGGGATCTCGGCTCTTTCCCCGTAGAATGAGGTGCAGGATATTCCAACTGAATACCTCGATGCAAAGCAAAAGTAATCGGCTATAGTGAAGTTAATGCCCTGACGCAAACCTTTTGTCCAAGGGGTCACTCCCGGTGAAGGGATCTCGGCCCTTGCCTCGTCGACTGAGGAGCAGGATATTCCAACTGAATATCTCGATGCAAAACAAAAGTAAACGTCCTTGCAATAACAGCTTTTTGAAAAGTGTTCCAACAACATCTGATTAGGTTTGTTTTAACTTGCATTGATCCGAATCAATGCAGTCCCATCAATTGATCACACCAAAAAGAACGAAAATATACTGATGTACGTATATGCCATCCGCATTCGCCACTGGGTCCCGTCATTACCCGTTAGGTTAGCTTACTAACGACAGAGCGGGGACTGGACTAGCGCGGATGCAAAACATATACAACATCTACTAATATATATACCAATATATAGTATTTCGCTCAAGGCGTGAATAAAATGCAACATCACAGAGAATGAACAGCATCACAGAAACAATACAGATATCTGGGATCCCCGGGTTTCACAGAGCCGCTGAAACCCGACGTTCCCCTGGTCGTGTGGATAGCCTGTGCAATGTAATCCTAGACCCCTACGGGCGCGGCAAGTCACCCGCCAAAACCTGAAGCGAGGCAGCCCCTTTCAGCGCCGTGAATGGACCACCCAGCACTTCACGGAATCCGGTAACTTGGGCACCCCTCCTGGGTCAACCTGTACCCCCTACGAGTGCGGCGAATAGCCCGCCAATCCTAGAGTGAAGCCCCCTCCGTCTCAATGCCATGAGATGCGGGCTTGTTGCCCTCCAGAACCCGGCTATCCGTGCACCCCTCCGCGGGGCAATCCTAGTACAGAAAGTAAAATATACATACACCGGGTACATCGACCGCAACCAGGCCGTGCCCCAAAAAAAAAAATAATACAAACAGGCAGTGACGGCAGTCCACATGTCGGACGCTCGCCCCGCAATATCAAATGTACATAATACAACAGAACTGTACTAGCATTGCATCCAGGCTATCCCCCACGACCGATCCGCAACATCACAGCATAAACATAGAACATCAACGTGAAAGTCACGTTCGCAAATCCGTATAACCGGGCTATAGCAGTTAGACCGGATTTACCGATCGAGTGACATTCACGGTCGTAGATATAATGTAAATACTGTGAAAAATGTGTTTAAAAAATTTCCGATTGATCAAACTTTAACAAGTGGGCCCCAAAGAAAACTGTAGCACTCACAGAAACAATTGGCCCAATTTTAATGTTCCAAAACCCCATTTGTGCGGCCCTTCCGCCGCGCACTATTGATACCACTGTAAGTGCACGGCGGCGCCCCGGCCGTCAACCCGACGGCCAAACGCGGAAACGGTGAATAACTTAAATTTTTGCAGACTTGGCAAAACGGCACCACCGCGCACTAAAACCGGATCGGGCCATTAAACTAAATCTAGCTAACTACAAAGAGAAGGGGAGAGATGTTTACCGACGATCCAAGTCCTCCGGTCTTCATCTCCAATCCGATCTCCTCGCGGGATCTCCGTCCGTCTCATCCTCGTCGCCGGAAGTGCACCACGTTTCCTACATCGTTTACGGGCTCCCACCTCAATGCCGAGGCAACTCGGGCACGAAGCCGGCTACTCGACGTGCCCAAGGTTCGTTGTAGAATATGTAGTGAGCAAGTCTCATTTTTGGGGTTTGTGGAATTGCCATTGGTGAAGGAAAAGAGAGCTTGGAGAGAGGTGAGAAAAATGGAGCATACTCAAGAAGGAATGTATCATATTTTTCTCCACACATCAAATGAAATGAATCCCCTTCCCTTTCAAGGAATGGCCGGCCCCCCCCTTCATGTGTGATTGGAGAGAGAGAGAGAGAGCAAGGTCAAGGGGTGGGTGGAAGCAATGATGCAAGAGGGCATCATGAAAAAATATGATCACAAGCAAAAACCACACACAACCACAACCATCATCAACAACCATGATGCTAACAAAGTCAAGCCATCATGAAGTATGAAGTCAAGCAAGTCAAAGGAGGGTGCTATCATGATACAACAAAATGCAAAGACCCCCTTCCACAAATGCCTATTTGCAACAATGCAAATAAGCCCTCCTCCACCAATCTTCGGCCAATGAACGGAACAATGGAAATCGGCCGAAACGGAAAGCAAACTAGCAACTCCAGAAAACTGGTCCCGTAATAAATTACAGGAAAACCCCGATACTGTGCATACACACCCGCATTTGTATTCCGACCGAAATACAAATGCAATGAGACAAAATCTACACTGTACTATACTAGGATCCGGCTTATACCAAAACCGGCTAGTAATATCTGTTCGATCCTGATCCGTGCAATACCGCACGTATCTGATCGAACCCTGCCATATAACCATACGGCCTATAGTACAGACTGTCCGATCCTGATTCGTGCAATACCGCACGTATCTGATCGGACCTTGCCATATCTCCATACGGCCTCTACAACCTTTCGCCCGAAAGCTTGAGTAACTGAAAGTGTGGCGGACTCTAAAGACTCGTCAATACAATGGCTGAGGATTTAACCACTAGCACGTCAGAGGTATATGCCAATACGTGACGGGCCACCAGCTATTGACCAAAAGGGACGTCGATGAGGAAGCTCACCCCGACACCCAACTGAGCCTGTCAGTGACAATATCCGTACAGTCCGGTCCGTTCGTCTATGAGTATCGCATGGCGGGCCTAGGGGGTTGGTAAAAGTCAGACCCCCAAAAGCGGTACAAGTCGTGTCGGAGTGTAGCCCAGAACACCCTGAGATACTACTGGAATACCTACCAGTAAATCTCCTTGCCTTGGCCAAGGACTTTGTGTAATGGCTCTCCTAGACACAGCACGACCTCACCCCCAATACCGGGAGAGACGAACCCCTGAAGATACGCTCACTGCCTCCATGTGGCTCGGGACTGTACCCAACTAAAACCTGTTTGCACGACTCCTTTGAGCCGTGGTAGGGTAGTAATCAAAGTACAGTGGGAACTCACACGAGACAAATGACGATCCCCAGGTCGATGAACTAACCTGCACACATGTCACCAGGGAACTGCCATCTGACGTCTGGTATATGACCAACTAGCATGTTCCCGGCGAGTCCTGTCCGGTGTACTCATAACCCAATGAGCACCTGTATACATCTTAGGTGATCCTACTGACACCAGTGGCTTGTGAGACCGGCCACCGCCCCTCGTCGGGGTCTCGACTGTATACACTAGTCTACTAATGGAGTATCGATGCCCAGTCTCGAAACTCCCACGACTAGGGACCTTTTAAGGATAAGCTTATAGACCCCCAGCTCCCACTTATATGATCGCCCTCATACTGCTGGTGGTCAAGCAAGAATCCTAGGGGCTCTATCAACGTGTAATAGCGACGTGTCAGGTCACCTAAAGCAGTACACGATGATAAAGGTAAACCAGATAGCATACTATCATCTCGAGTAAGACTGTCCTACCGGGATAGGTCCTCCCTCAATCATTACAATCACGTACCTGTGACCTAATAATTGACTCTGAGGGCACTATCTCCAACAAAAACATTATCCAACAATACAAAATTATATCCATCTTTACTAATAAAGAGACTGATATGATTTTGTATATCAGGTTCGGTATCTAATAACATTTGTTCAGAATCAATGTATTCTGGTAATACAGGGTGATAGTGACCAACAGACTTGGCTGCAACACTTGCACCTTTTTCTGTCTCATGAAACTTATCACCCGTTCTTAGTTCTCTACCTATCTGTAGCCCATGTAACAGATTACATATGCGGGATCCTGATCCGGTATCACATACCCAGGACGTAAAGGATACTGAGAAACAGTTCTGTGTAATGAACACACCCGAAGATGATGCATTAACATGCACTTTCTTCGTTTGGGCGGCACGGGAAATCTGGTATTCCCCAATTTCCTGCTCTGTCTTATAACAATTATAAGTTGGAGTGGGACTAACGTTCCCCAGCTCAGTATAACAAGCGGGTTCGGTCAATATATCCGTTTTATTATCTTGATTAAGGCGTGATATGGTCGCTACCTGGAGAGAGAGAGAAGAAAACACTCAGCGTATGCTCTTGCAAGATTAGATTGGTTATCTAATATATCTAATCAGGATGTCTCCCACTGTTTTAATCAAATCTTCCTTCAAACCCTAAAAGGAAAGACTAGCCAGGATTAATCACACGCTACAAGTTCGCCAATCTTTCAGCCAGGCCAGTGTCGGTACTTTGAGGGAGGTCCCCCGTGCTATCGCACGAACCTAATTAATGTAAACCTCGTTTTCCCAGAGGCGTAACCCCATTGACACCTTTCTAGACACCAACTTGATCGGCTAATTGTAATGTGTAAAACTCTCCCAAGAGTAACTCTTACTCGCAGCGGGTATCGGGATCCAACTATCTTATAGAAGGTATGCAATCTCATTGCAAATTTCAACACTTGAAATTCCCAATAATATTTTGCCCCTAGCATCTTATGACCTTGGCTAAGGTCAACAAATCATAAGTTCTAGCCAAGTTCAACCCGTCATTTCCCAATTGAATTAAACCCACCCGCACGACCCTTGGCTAAGGTCAACAAAGTCGCACGACTACCCTAACTCAATCGCATCATATGCTTATACAGATAAGCACTAATCAGCTACCGTACACTACGCCTTGGCTAAGGTCAACAAACGCAGCACGAATACTAACCAGTACTTATCTGAAATGACGGAGGGCTACGACGGGGTTTTCAGAAAACCCTTTGCGTAATGAACTTGATATCGTTGTAGAATCGAGTGATTTTTAAATGGAGTGTTTTTGAGGCTTTTCTAGTTTTGCTAAAGGGGTCATTCCCGGTGAAGGGATCGTCGGCCCTTTCCTCATCGAATAAGGTGCAGGATATTTCACAAATACCACTATGCAAAGCAAGAACTATAGAAGCAATCAAAAGACAAACCGATTTTGTAGCATCTGCCAGTTATTGCTAAAGGAGTCACTCCCGGTGAAGGGATCTCGGTCCTTTCCCTATCGAATAAGGTGCAGGATGTTCTACAAGGAACATCGCGATGCAAAGCAAGAACTGTAGCTACCAGTTTTTAAACAAGTTTCTACAACATCTTAGGTTTCTTTTATTTCATTAATCTCATTAATGAAGTCCCATTTTATTATGCTTCACAAGCATCTCTTTTGAAACGAAATCTGCAATATAACATATATCTCATATATATAAAATATAAACATTCGTCTCAGGCAGTAATATGATCTCATCACAGAACATTGCAGCGGAAGAACATATATGAAATATTGGATATACTAGGACCTCCGTGTTTTCAATACGAGCCTGTATAAAACACGGATTCCACGGTCGCGATGAATAGCCAAACCCACATCCCTAGGCCCCTACGAGAGCGGCAAGTAACACTGCCAATTCTAGGGTTAGGAGACCCGGTCTCGACTCCTCGAGATGGTCTCCTACTGGACCCTAGAACCCGGTTACTTGTGCTCCCCGCCTTGGGTCTACCTAATGCGGAAAAGTAAATAATATACAACGGTGACATCTTCCGCTACCTGGAAGTGCCCCAATAAAAGAATATTACATACAAATGAATTTTACATGAATGAAAAAGAAAAAACTCTCATCTCACATAAAACCCCCGGCTATTCAAACGCGACGATCCAATACAACATATCACAGCAACACATAATATCTCATATCATCAACATAAACAAGTATGCGTATCCCGATTGTCGTTGACGTATAGCAACGAAGCCGGCGATACACCACATACTACGCTTACGGTCACAGAAAAGAAAGTGTAAAACTACAACAGTTGGAATCCGCAACTTCCTTAGACATCGCATGCCTAACCAAATGAATTCCTTAGACATCACATGCCTAACAATTATAAACCCCGCATTTTAGTCTCATTTATCGAAAACTCTTTTCAATATCAAGTCGGGCAATTCAACTAGATTCCCGAAAAACTGATCGAATGCTCGTCGCAAACTTTAGTAGACGGCCGCACCCCCGATACCGTCGACGAAGTGCACCAAGGCGGAACACCGCTACCGCGAGCACCCGAACGGATGCTTTCGGCGACGGGGTTCTCCTACAGTCACTTGGTCGGGGCTATGGGGCGTAGCTGTCTATTAAGTTTACCCGGCGAGTATCCGCGTACGCTACGTGATTGCGACGGACTTTTGATCACATCAAAATTCCGTGGCAACCGATCATTTGAGACTAAACTGCTATGTTTATAATATTCAAATCAGTTATCTCATAACTACCTGTGGATTCCAAATATTGTATCACATTCCAGATAAATAGACAAAGTTAAACTTTCCGATCGAATCATCAAACACCCAAGATTTCCCCAATATATCTCAACACTTGAAATTAGTTTAAAAACATCCATCACATGCCTCAGTACCAATGGTCCAGCCGTAGAAGGGTCAAGCCAACGCCTCACATGTGGCACGCCGTACTGCCCCAAACCCTAAGGTTCAAAAGGCAGTTCAAGACGGTCACATAATCGAGTTAAGGTTTGTTGTCTTCCAGAGGGTCCATCGAGTTACTTGCACGACTTAGAACATTCTTAAACACGAGAAAAAATCCAACTTTTGAAAAATTTTCTGACAGGGGAAAAAGTGAGTTATTGATATCCGTTCGAACTTTTTAACAGTTTCTAAAAGTTATCCGGACAAAACACATAGACAAAATTAGACAATCCGATCGAATAATTGAATCCCCAAAACAACCCCAGAAAAACTCAACTGTTGAGTAAAAATAAAAATTTCCAGAAGACTCAGCACTTCAAGACAAGAATTACTGTGCAAGCCACGTGGTGTAACTCAGCCAAATGGCCGCGGAACCGCCGCGAAACCCAGGGTTAGGCCGCGGTTCCGCGCCTCACTTGACGAGTTACAATCACGTGCTTCACAGTAACTCATAGAATTCCCTGCTGAATTTTTTGGCAATTTTTAATTCGCAAAAATCCAAATTTTCAGAAAATTTCCAGAGAAGGGGTTTGTTCGGGTTTTCCGGGTTCGATCGGACTTCAAACTTCGTCTAGACTTCGCCTAAAGCTCTAGCTTGGCTCTGATACCACTGTAGGGTTGCTAGGCACGCGCACAAGGGTCTACGAGGCATCAACCATGCCCGATTAAAAATTTAGCCGTGCCGAACAACCCGAATACGGAACTTTAAACTAGAGATTAGGCGAAAACAAGCATGCTAAACACTTTAACACTAAGTGAGAGGGATTACAACCTTTGTAGATCCGGTCCTTCACTTCATATACTCCGTGTTGTGGTCCCTTCGCTGCGATCATCAGGATCCGGACTCTCGAGAGGTTCCACGAAGAGAAAAGACGCAACCTTTGCTTCCGATCTTCGATACTAAGATGATCTACCTTGAAGTTTCTTTAACACAAGCTAACACTCATGAAATGATGTGAACACCCTCATCTAAATGGCAAGGGAAGATGAGGATGATGAAGTAGGATTTTTGCTCTCTTTATTTATCTTTTTCTCATATTTATCCATCACAAAAATCAAAGCAAGAAACCATTTCAAGCAAAGAAGAAGAAGGAAGAAGATGATGAACAATCTTAGAATTATCCTTTTGTGATGAATAGGAAAAGAATAATATGATAGATAATGCAACCATGGTCAAGCAAACTCTTGTAGAGAATTAACTAGGGTTAGAGGTTTGGTTAGGTTAAGGAAATATCTAGCATAATATCTTAACAAAGACAAAGAAAGAAAGCTTCTAGAAACTTCTAGAAAACCTTAACCCTAATCAAACCCTAACCATGTTTAATCTCTACAAAACAAGTTGCATTAGTTATCATATCATGTTACAATATTATATATCACATATATAATATTTATCGTAACAAAATAAAATAATACAATTAACATATATCGCATATATATCAATGTATTATCCGAGTGAGAAAAAGAATCTTTTAGTGAGAAAATATTAGTTAATGCAATTTAATATATCATATATATTATTATACATTAAATTATCGAATCAACACTTGATCCGACAATCCGGCTATATCGCATATAACCGACTAATATTTATCCGTACCGATTCATCGAATCAACACTTGATCCGATGACACGGCTGATATCAAATATCGCGAGAATACAATACGGTATCACATATCGCATTATCCTCGGTCCCGCACATATCACATATGTGCTCCTACTCCGTTTTGCCTGAGTCAAGAAACCTCTGTGTAGGACTCTAAAGAATCGTCAATACGCCGGCAGTAGATGATGATCATATCAAACACCCACAAGCTGCAAGCGGTCAGCTAAACGTAACAGCTACCCAGGTATTGAGCGCTCAGAAGATCAACAAGCAAGCCTGTACATTCTCCTGCGAATCCAAACAGTAACACTCCCGTACAGTCCGGTCTCGTCGTCTGATATGTCGCATATCTCGCCTAGGGGTGGTAAACGTCAGACCCCAGTAGCTCGATAAGTCGTGTCGATATGAGGTCTATAACAGTTCGAGAAACTACTGATAGCACTTACCAGTAAATCTCAGCAACCCTGGCCAGGGATTTCCGGTTATAGCCAATCGAACACAGCACAACATCAACTCCCTATACCGGGAGAGACGAATCCCCTCCTATCGCTCATTGCCTCCATGTGATTCGGGACTGTACCCAAAAGCCATCTTTTTGCACGCCCTCTTGGACGTGGTATGATGGAAATCAAAGCACAGTGGGAATCACACAAGACTCTATGACGATCTCGGGTCAACAGACTACTCTGTACCAGTGTCACCGGAGAACTGCCATCTGACGTATGGTATAATACCATCTGGGAGTTCTCGGCGAGTCCGTCCAGTGTACCCAGTCTCCACTGAGCACCCGTACACCATCCTTGATGTCAAACATCGATGGATATGGGATCATCCATCGCCCATCATATGGGTCAAGATGCGTATACGCTAGTCTACTCTGGTGTATCGATGCCCTGTCTCGATACACCCTCGACTAGGAACAGTTATAGGTTGTACTCGTCGACTACCGTGGCCCCACTAGTATGATCTCATCATAATCCCAGTAGTCGAGTACATATCCTAAGGGCTTTATCAACATGTAATACAGAGACAATCAGAGTACATGTTAAGATAAAGAACAAGCAGATAGCTTACTATCATGTCGAGCAAGAAAGTCCTCCCTATATATGTCCTAGCATCCACTAAAATATACATCGTATGTACAGTAATGGCCTCTAGGGCATACATATAACTAACAGTTCTTAGACATGTGTTTCGTAGAAATGCAAGGTCTAAGTTTTGAGAAGTTATATGTATATGAATAAAGTAGAGAACCAGGTATTGCAAGTAGCAAGATTCTTCAAGACGATCGAAGATGTAGATACTTGTGTATGGTATTCAGTTGATAGTAATGATTATGAGAACTTGCTTCTCTTTCAGGTTATTCATATCTGGATGTATTCCTAAGTTGAGTAATGCTGATAGGCCTCTCTCTATTTAGTTGACATGCACTGGAGACAGCTGCATGATTTAATCTGGTTCCAATTAAATCAGTGCCTCTGTTTCTATATTGGATATAGAACGGTTCATATCTTAACAATGTTAAGGTATGGGGAGTTGTCCGGCTTATGCTTAAAACCAGACTCTGGATAACTCAAGGCACGTTTCTGTAATGGAAGTTTTTGGGTTGACCCGGGCTATGATGAGGGTTGATTTTCTACCATCTGGAAGATCAATAGTGATATTGTTCTTGACTCGCCACAGTTTTAGTAAAATGGATTTTTCAGAAAACAGTAGTGGGAGTATGGTAGAACTGGAAGTGATTCCAGAACCGCAAACGATTACTGAAAATTTAATAGGACGTAAAGATTCAATCTGGATTGACATTCCATTGGCCACTCCGCAGATATGGTGGGTAACCTCAGGCACTCGAGAGGTACTTCGGTATGCTCAAAGACGGTGACAGGGAGGTTCTTTTTTACCCAGACTTGACACTACTGTTGTTCCAGACTATGAGACCCGGTAGGAGGATGAGTATAGCGTCGTTCTGAACTGGCTTCAGAAGTGCACGTGTATATGACTTTGCCAGAGGGTTGTCGTAGTCAGTGGGAGCAGCGGAAGCATAGTGGACAAGTAGCTTATGTCTATTTATGGACTAAAGCAAATATAGCGGAGATAGATCATCTATTTTTGATGTGACAGTCATAGGTTTGACTTCATCAGAATAAGGGATGGATCTGTTAAGAAGGTAGTAGGGTGTGATGTCCTGGTATTTGGATGACATACACAGAGCAGGAAGTGAAATTCCTATACTACGATCGGTTATACTTTGGTTGTCACACAGTGGTTTTTCCACATAAAGCTTGTATATTATATCAGACATTCTGGTTACTAGATCTATGGTTTTAGATCTAGATTTGGGTAGTTCCCAATTTGGGTACTTTGACAGCATTCTAAAGGTGTTTTAGAATGGACGACTCCTGGCACGGTAGTGTACCTGCAGATGATGGAGTCACCCTCTCTAAAGGTGTCTTACAGACTAAAGGGGAGAGGGATGCGCATGATTGGCACATCACTTGCTTGGGCAATTGAGTCAATCATGAGATGTCAAGTACCACACCAGACGTTGTTTTTGCACTAGATGCAATAAGTTGATATTAATCCTATCCTGGAGAAACGTTCGGAAGAAGTTTTAGAACATAAGTGGATGTTCTAGGGATATGATAATAACAGCCTCTTTCGGGAGACGGTTATCATTCCAGGCTTCCATGGTGACATGGATGACAGAGTGACTGTCAGAGTTATAGTTTTTCCTCTGATGTGTGGCAGTTGTTTGGACAGGAGGTCCAAGCGGATACCGAGGGAGGCATGGCGCAGGATACTGATTGAGTTCTGTTAACGATACAGTCTAAGAAGTTTGGATTTGGAGTTCATTTATGAACTAGGTCCCATCAGACATCCAAACACATTCTAAGACAGGTATTGCTCATTTCGGGAGACGGCTTTCTCTGCGAACTTGATATAAAGAGAGACATAGAAAGAAACATCAGGGCGGATCCACTCACTGAGGCTATTCCTCGAACGTAATAGTTTCGCAAACGGGCTTTGTGAGACTGATTAGTAGAGGAGTCTGGTGTTCGGTATTACACGGGCTGTGAGTATGCGACATCGCAATAATTAGTCTTGAGTGCAAGTGGGAGATTGTTGGATATAGTGTCCTCAGAGTCTATTATTGGATCACAGGCACGTGATTGCAATGATTGAGAGAGGACCTATACCGGTAGGACAGTCTTACTCAAGATGATAGTATGCTATCTGGTTTATCTTTATCATCGTGTACATGCTTTAGGTGACATTACAGGTCACTATTGCACATTGATAGAGCCCATAGGATTCTTGCTTGACGGCCAGCAGTATGATGGCGATCATATACGTGGGAGCTGGGGTTTATAAGCACATCCTTAAAGTGGTCCCTAGTCGTGGAAGTTTCGAGACTGAGCATCGATACTCTATTAGTAGACTAGTGTATACAGTCGAAACCCCGACGAGGGGCGGTGGCTGGTCTCACAAGCCATTGGTGTCAGTTGGATCACCTAAGATGTATATAGGTGCTCATTGGGTTATGAGTACACTGGACAGGACTCGCCGGGAACATGCTAGTTGGTATTATACCTGACGTCAGATAGCAGTTCCCTGGTGACATGTGTACAGGTTAGTACATCGTTTTGTCTCGTGTGAGTTCCAACTGTGCTTTGATTACTACCCTACCAGGGCTCAAAGGAGTCGTGCAAACAGGTTTTAGTTGGGTACAGTCCCGAGCTACATGGAGGCAGTGAGCGGATCGGCAGAGGTTTCGTCTCTCCCGGTATTGGGGGTGAGATCGTGCTGTGTCTAGGAGAGCCATTACACGAAGTTCTTGGCCAAGGCAGGAGATTTACTGGTAGGTATTCCAGTAGTATCTCAGGGTGTTCTGGGCTACACTCCGACACGACTTGTACCGCTTTTGGGGGTCTGACTTTTACCAACCCCCTAGGCCCGACATGCGATGCTCATAGACGAACGGACTGGACTGTACGGATAGTGTCACTGATAGGCTCAGTATGGTGTCAGGATGAGTTCGCTCATCGACCTCCCTTTTGGTCAATACCTGGTAGCTCGTTACGTACAGCTAGTACCACTGACGTGCTAGTGGTTAAATCCACAGCCAAAGTATTGACGAGTCTTTAGAGTCCCCCATAGACAGTTTCTCATGTTTCGGGCGAAACGTTGTAGAGGCCGTATGATATATGGCAAGGTTCGATCATATACGTGCGGTAGTGTATGGATCATGATCGAGCGGATCATACTAGTGGTCTTTGGTTTAAGCCGGATCCTAGTATTAGATTTGTTGGATTACTTTAGTCTCATCGCATTCGCATTCAGTCGGAATGCGAATGCAGGTATGTATATACAGGTGAGGGGTATCCTTGTGATCCGTCACGAGTTTACTTTAGATGTTGCCGTATCTTTTTATTGTTGTAAACATTTGGGTTAATGTTTACAAATGGAAATAATGAGTTAAAAGTCATGATTAGGAGCATTAATTGTGACACATGCACAAGTGGTGACTCATGGTCTCTTTCTTTGTGCATGTGTCACATTATTGGATGGATTTGAGTGTTGATATGATAAGAAGAGAGAGAAGGGCAGCCATGGTAAGGGTTTGCTCCTCTAGCTCACCATTTCCATTGATGGCTTCATCTTCAACCTCCATCCATACAATGGATGCAAGAGACAAAGTTATCACACCCATTCTCTACTTCACCTTGGACACGTCGGCTAGCAAACTCTGTGTCCGAGTTGCTTCGGACGAAGCGGGAGCCCGTAAAAAGACTCGATGATGTGGTGCCCTTTCTGATGAGGAGATCGAGATCGGAGATGCCGCGAGGAGCTTGGGATGATGGCCAAAGGCCGAAGGACACGGATCGATCGGTATAGCCTTTCCAACCTTTCTCTAGTTTGCTAGTTATAGGTTAATGGTTCGATCCGGGATTAAAGTCCGCGATAGCGCCGGTTTCTAGTTTAGAAAAAGTTTTTGTTTCCGCATTTTGGCCTCAGACAGACGGCCGGGGCGCTACCGTAGACTTACATGACTTTCTCTCACATGTTGATTAAGCCCTTAGGATGTGTACTTGACTACAAGGATTATGATGCAGATCATACTAGTAAGGCCAGGATAGTCCACAAGTACATCCTTTAATTGTTCCTAGTCTAGGGTGTATCGAGACGGGGCATCGATATTCCAGAGTAGACTAGCGTATACGCTTCTTGACCCATTTGATGGGCGATGGATAGTCCCATATCCATTGGTGTTTGACATCAAAGATGGTATACGGGTGCTCAGAGGAGACTGGGTACACTGAACAGGACTCGTTGAGAACTCCTAGATGGTATTATACCTCACGTCAGATAGCAGTTCTCTGGTGACACCGGTACAGGTTAGCCTGTAGACCTGAGATCGTCATAGAGTCTTATGTGATTCCCACTGTGCTTTGATTTCCACCTTACCACGTTCAAAAGAACTGTAAGTCCATGCTACGCACCCCGGAAAATATGAAATATGAAAATAATATACTTCATAGCATCGAAAACCGCCAAGATCGTATCTAAACCTAAACTAGCACAAAGAATATGAAGTAAACTCTACATGAACAGAAGTTATACCTCATGTAACCAGTCCTTCTTCTCCTCGCTGTCCTCCTCACCTGTGCGAGCTCCTTGGAGTGGTGCGGATGTCGTCTCCTCGTCGGCTTTCGTAGATCGAAGATCCACCCGAGAGCTTGTGTACCGGGCTCCTTCTTCAACAACCGAAGAAACTAAGTCAAGTAGTATGCTACACTAGATGACCTAGGGTGTGTAGAGAGTGTAGATGGATTGAGGAGTCTTCTTTTTCCCTTGGTTACTCAACACATGAGTGTTTTAGGGTTAGAGGGTTTAGAAGATGGCTAAAGAAAGATCTAGTGAGCTAGAACTTGAAGAAAGGAGATGGCTTCTCTTTCTTTTTCTAAAATGAACTCTTTGGATAATTCATTAGATAAAACTAATATCAATTATCAAAAGGGGTTCAATTTACTAAAGAATGACTCATGGATGGAATGAGCACCATGTGTCCTAAGCACCCATGTCCTAATTCATGCAATATCCACTTCATTTCCTTTTACATAAAATGTATTAATAATTTAAACCAAAATGAATAATACAATTATGTTATGTCATCTTCAAAATCAATTTTTTTACAAATTACAAAAACGCCCCTCGTCCGTATATACATACCCGTATTCGTATTCCGAAAAATACGAATACAGAAGACGAAGACAATCCATCAGTATAATACTAGGATCTGGCATAAACCAAAGCCCACTAGTATTATCCGTTCGAATCATCATGCGTGCACAAGTACACGCACGTGATCGAACCCTGTCGTAAAACTATACGACCTCTATACATTTTCCCCGATGTAGGGAAACCCTCCGTGTGGGACTCTAAAGACTCGACACTACGCTGGAAGTGGTTTTAACCATAGACCGCAAGCGACACTAGTTGTACGTAATGGCCCCCAGGTAGATGTCGATAAGAAAGCCGATGAGCATAACTCATCCGAACTCCTACCGAGCCTATCTGTGACAATCTCTGTACAGTCTGGTCTGTTCGTCTAAGAGTATCGCATATCGGGCCTAGAGTAGTGGTAAACGTCAGACCCCTAATAGCGCAATAAGTCGTGCCGGGGGAGAGTCCAAAACACCCTGAGAAACTACTGAAGTACCTACCAGTAAATCTCACTTGCCCTGGCCAGGGACTTTGTGTAGTGACTTCCCGAACACAGTGCGATATCAACCCCCAATACCGGGAGAGATGAATCTTATCTAACCGCCACTGCCTCCAAGTGCTTCGGGACTGCACCCAACTACTACCTCTTTGCACGCCTCAATAGAGCCGTGGTAGGGTAGTAATCTAAGAACAGTGGGAACAAACTTGAGGTGAAGCAGCAGTGTCAAGTCAACGGACTATGCTGTACTCATGTCACCTGGGAACTGCTATCTGACGATATGTATAATACCAACTAACAGTTCCCCACGAGCCCGTCCAGTATAACTGAAAGGTTCCTAGGCACCCTAGTGAGGTCTCACAAGGCATCGAACATGCCAATTTAAAAAAAAATGGTGCCGAGAAACCCTAGACTACGGATCTTAGACTAGATGTTTAGGCGAAACTATAAACTAGTTAACTACTTAACTATAAGTGAGAAGCTACAACCTTTGTAGATCCGGATTTCCACTTCCTTAGCTCCACGTGGGTGTCCTCTCGCTGTCCATCATGAATCCCGAACCCAATCGTCGGCTTCATCGGAGAAACGGGCGAGCTAGGTCGTCGGCTTCGTGTCAAAGACGATCTACGTCGAGGTTGCACTAGTTCAAGCTCCGACTTCACAAAGTTGTGAAACTTGTGAAGAAAACACCCAAAACAACTTGGCAAGAGGTAGAGGGTGAAAAAATAGGAGGTGGGTTCACTTTAGAATTGGATTTCACTCACTTTTTCTCAAGTTGCCATTGATGGCATCTAGTTTTCTCTCTTGAAGAAGAAGGAGAAGATGATGATAATGTTATGATAAGTCATTGAAATAAAAAGGAAAATCAATACTTATCATAAAGTAAACCATGGTTATGTGTAGAGAATTGACCAAGGTTAGATTAGTGGTTAGGGTTAAGGATGAAGACAAAAGGGATGACTTTGGTCAAAGTTTCATGAAGCTTCAATAAGCTTCATGAAGAAAAGAAACCCTTTTTATTTTCTTTCACCTAATTAAATGAATAATTAATGGATAAATAATTAAGTGAATAATCAAAAACCCTAACCCTTATCATAACCATGGTTCAATTCTTCACACAAAGCCAAGTTATTATGCATCATCAATCATGATACAAACAAGTGTACACAAAACATATCACATATACAATGTGCACACCAAGTGAGAAAAATCCGTTTAAAATGAACCAATACTAGTTAATGCAAAGTAATATATCAAATATATAATTATACATTAAATCATTAAATCAACACTTGATTCAATGATCCGGTCATGTCGCACATAACCGACTAGTATTCAATGCATCGATTTATCGAATCAATGATTCGATAACTAGGTCATATCTCATACAACCAATCGAAACATTAATCGCGAGAATCAAATACGGTATCACATACACGCATTATTCTCGGTCCCGCATATATATCATATGCACTCCTATTTCGTTTTGCTTGAGCTAGGAAACCTCTGTGTAGGACTCTAAAGACTCGTCAATACGCCGGTAGCAGATGATGATCATATCAAGCACCCACAAGCCGCAAGCGGTCTGCTAAACGTAACGGCCACCCAGGCATTGAGCGATCAGAAAATCGACGAGCTAGCCCGCTCACACTCCTGCGAATCCGACCAGTAACACTTACCGTACAGTCCGGTCTCTTTATCTGATATGTCGCATATCAAGTCTAGGGGTGGTAAACGTCAGACCCCAATAACCCGATAAGTCGTGCCGATGTGAGGCTCATAACGGGTCGAGAAACTACTGGTAACACTTACCAGCAAATCTCTGATCAGCCCTGGCCAGGGACTTCCCAGTTACGGCCAATCGAGCACAGCGCAACATCAACTCCCAATACCGGGAGAGACGAAACCCCTCCTATCGCTCATTGCCTCCATGTGACTCGGGACTGTACCCAAAGACCACCGTTTTGCACGCCCTCATGGACGTGGTAAGGTGGAGATCAAAGCACAGTGGGAATCACACAAGACTCTATGACGATCTCGGGTCTACAGACTAACCTGTACAAGTGTCACCTGAGAACTGCCATCTGACGTGAGGTATAATACCATCTGGGAGTTCTCGGCGAGTCCGTCCAGTGTACTCAGTCTCCACTGAGCACCCGTATACCATCTCTGATGTCAAACACCAATGGATATGGGATCATCCATCGCCCATCTCATGGGTCGAGAAGCATATACGCTAGTCTACTCTGGTATATCGATGCCCTGTCTCGATACACCCACGACTAGGGACCTTGAAGGATGTACTTATGGACTACCATGTCCCCACTAGTATGATCTGCATCACAGTCCAGGTAGTCAAGTACATATCCTAAAGGCTTTACCAACATGTAACTATAAGATAGTATAAAGAGACTAGTGTACATGTTAAGATAAAGAGTAACCAGATAGCATACTATCATATCGAGCAAGAAAGTCATCTCTTTATATGTCCAAGTATCCAATATAATATACATCATCTGTACAATACTGGCCTCTAGGGCATACATACAACTAACAATCTCCCACTTGCACTAGGGCCAGCTGCTGTAGTATCTCATACCGAGCATCCCGAAGAGTCTCTCAAACTGTATCTGGGGAATGGCCTTCGTGAGTGGATCCGCCGTTTTGTTCTTCGTATCAACCCTCCTGACCTCGATATCCCGGCGATCAACTATCTCCCGGATCAGGTGATACCGCCTCAGAATATGCTTGGATCGCTGATGGGACCTGGGTTCCTTGGCTAAAGCCACTGCTCCATTGTTATCGCAATACAAAGGTATTGGATGCTCAATGGATGGAACCACACCAAGTTCAGTAATGAACTTCTTGATCCAGACAGCTTCTTTAGCAGCATCATTGGCAGCGATGTATTCAGCCTCCATCGTCGAGTCTGCCACGGTTTCTTGCTTGGAACTCTTCCAGCTAACCGCCCCTCCGTAAAGGGTAAAGACAAAACCCGACTGCGACTTAGAGTCGTCCTTATCACTCTGGAAGCTCGAATCGGTAAAGGACTCCACTTGGAGTTCTCCGTTACCATACACCAAGAACATATCTCTAGTCCTTCGCAAGTACTTGAGAATGCTCTTCACAGCTGTCCAGTGACTCTCTCCAGGATCAGCTTGATACCTGCTCACTACACTTAGTGAGTATGCTACATCGGGTCTGGTACATAGCATTGCATACATGATAGAGCCTACTGCCGAAGCATAGGGTATCCCTTGCATGCGAGCTCTCTCCAAATCAGTCTTGGGAGACATCTCTTTGGAGAGAGTGACTCCAGAGATCGTGGGCAAGTTCCCACGCTTGGATTCTTCCATACTAAACCTCTTTAGTATGGTGTCAATGTACCTGGATTGGGACAATCCCAGTATCCTTTTGGATCTATCTCTATAGATCCTGATTCCCAATATGCAGGAGGCATCACCAAGATCTTTCATCGAGAATCTTTGTGATAAGAAGAGCTTGACCGATTGCAGCATAGGAATATCATTTCCTATCAAGAGTATGTCGTCCACGTACAATACGAGGAAGACAACCTTACTCTCTGCCACCTTCTTGTAGATACAAGGTTCATCTGGATTTTTGACGAAATCAAACTCTTTGATAACGACGTCAAAGCAGATGTTCCAACTCCGCGATGCTTGCTTTAATCCATAAATGGATTTAAGCAGCTTGCACACCTTCCCGCTGCTCCCACTGTCTACGAAGCCCTCTGGCTGAGTCATGTACACGCACTCTTCTAAATCATCATTTAGAAAGGCGGTCTTAACATCCATTTGCCAGATTTCGTAGTCATGAAAGGCAGCAATGGCAAGCATGATTCGGATGGATTTAAGCATAGCCACTGGAGAAAAGGTTTCGTCATAGTCCACACCTGGTCTTTGACGAAAACCCTTTGCTACAAGTCTAGCTTTGAAAGTCTCCACTTTCCCATCTACACCAAGTTTCTTCTTGAAGATCCACTTGCTCCCAATGGGTTTTACCCCTTCAGGAGCAACTTCCAAAGTCCATACTTTGTTGGTGTACATGGATTCCATCTCGGACCGCATAGCATCCATCCATTTCACTGAGTCCCTACTCGTGATGGCCTGCTCGAAGCTAGTTGGGTCATCATCCTCCATGATGCAATCCTCGCTCCCATCATCCATGAGAAAACCGTAGTATCTCTCAGGTTGGCGAGGAACCCTACTAGATCGGCGGAGTGGCTGAGGTTCATTGGGAGCTACTGAATCCTCTGGTTCCACTAAATCTTCTGTTGTGTTTTGTTCAGCTGGAACCTCTTCCAGTTCTACCTCAGAGCCACTAATATCTTTTGCAAGAAATTCCTTTTCTAAAAAGGTGGCATGTTGAGCAACAAATACTCTTTGTTCCTCACTGTGGTAGAAGATATACCCTCGCGAATGTTTGGGATATCCAACAAATTTACACAAAACAGACCTTGCCTCGAGTTTGTCCGGTTTTTGTCTTTTCACATAGGCCGGGCAACCCCATATCTTAATAAAATTAAGATATGGTCTCTTCCCTTCCCATATCTCATATGGTGTGGTAGGCACAGATTTGGTGGGAACCCTATTCAGTAGGTATGCTGCTGTTTCCAGTGCATATCCCCAGAAGGAAACAGGTAACTCAGCTATACTCATCATAGAGCGCACCATATCCAATAGGGTGCGGTTACTCCGTTCTGATACACCGTTGTGCTGTGGTGTATATGGAGGAGTTAGCTGAGAGAGAATCCCATTCTCTTTTAGGAAGTCCAGGAATTCAATGCTCAAGTATCCTCCTCCTCGATCAGATCGTAGGATTTTAATACTTTTTTCGGTTTGGTTCTCAACTTCTTGTTTATATTCTCTAAATTTCTCAAAAGCTTCTGATTTGTGTTTCATCAGGAACACATATCCGAATCTAGAGAGATCGTCAGTGAATGTAATGAAGTACGAAGAACCATCCCTGGCATGTGTAGACATGGGACCGCATACATCACTATGTATCAGTCCCAAGAGTTCAGTAACTCTTTCTCCGTGTCCCGTAAACGGAGTTTTGGTCATCTTGCCTTTGAGACATGACTGGCAAGTGTCATAAGATGAAAATTCAAACGGATTTAAATATCCATCTTTATGCAACTTAGCTAGTCGTGTCGCATTGATGTGGCCCAGTCTACAATGCCACAAGAAGGATTCGTTGAGTTCAGAACTCTTCCTCTTGTGTGCGTTTGTTATGCTCAGAACTGTTGATTGATTTAGAACATAAATGCCATTGCATAACGTGCCTGATCCAACCAACTTTTGGTTACGGAAAATGTTCATAACATTGTCCTGTAATACAAAATTATATCCCTCTTTACTTAATAAAGAAACCGATATAATGTTGCATATCAGGTTCGGCATGTAATAGCATTCGTTCAGAACCAATGTATTACCAGTTGGTAATACAAGGTGATATTCCCCGACAGTCTTAGCTGCAACAATTACACCATTTCCAACTCTAATGTCTTTATCACCTTCTCCAAGTTCTCTACCTTTCCTGAGCCCATGTAACTGATTACATATATGGGATCCTGACCCGGTATCTAATACCCAGGACGTGGAGCAAATGGAGAAACAGTTCTCTGTAACGAACACACCTGAAGAAAATGCATCAACATGTACTTTCTTCATTCGGGTGGCATGGGAATCCTGGTATTTCCCTATTTCCTGTTCATTCCTATAACTCTTATAAGAAGGAACGGAACCAACGTTCCCCAGCACAGTATAACATGCGGGTTCGTTCAATACATCCATATTATTATCTTTATTAAGGCATGAAATGGTCGCTACCTGGAGAGAGAGAGAAGAAAACACTTTAGCGTAAGCTCGTGCAAGATCAGATTGGTTATTATCTTATCTAATCAGGATGGCTCCCACTGGTTTTTATCAAATCTTGCTTCAAACCCTAAAAGGAAAGACTAGCCGGGATTAATTACACACTACAAGTTCGCAATCTTTCAGCCAGGCCAGTGTCGGTACTTTGAGGGAGGTCCCCCGTGCTTTCGCACGAACCTAATTAATGTAAACCTCGTTTTCCCAGAGGCGTAACCTCGTTAACACCTTTCTAGACACCTACTTGATCGGCTAATTGTAATGTGTAAAACTCTCCCAGGAGTAACTCTTACTCGCAGTGGGTATCGGGATCCAACTATCTCATAGATGGTATGCAATCTCATTGCAAATTTCAACACATGAAATTCCCGATAATATTTTGCCCCAAGCATCCTATGACCTTGACGGAGGTCAACAAACCACAGGGTGCAAGTCAAGTTCAACCCGTCATTTCTTGATTGAATCAAACCCACCCGCACGACCCTTGATGGAGGTCAACAAGGTCGTACGACTACCCTAATCCAATCTGCATCATATGCATAAGTAGACAAATACTAGTTAGCTACCGCACACCTCGCCTTGACGGAGGTCAACAAACGTAGCACGAATACTAAGTAGGATTTATCTGAAATGACGGAGGGCTACGCCAGGTTTTTCTGAAAACCATGAGCGTAATGAACTTGATATCGTTGTAGAATCAAATGATGTTTTGAAATGGAGTGATTTTGAGGCTTTTCTAGTTTTGCTAAAGGAGTCACTCCCGGCGAAGGGATCTCGGTCCTTTCCTCGTCGAATGAGGTGCGGGATATATATATCGCTGTGCAAAGCAAAAACCCAAAAGCAGTCAAAAGCAAACCGAGTGTGCAGCATCTGCCAGTTATTGCTAAAGGAGTCACTCCCGGTGAAGGGATCTCGGTCCTTTCCTCATCGAATAAGGTGCAGGGTATATCATATATACCGCTGTGCAAAGCAAGAACTGTAGCTACCTGTTTTATTTTAAAATTCGATTCCACAACATCTTAGGTTTCTTATCTTTCATTAATCACATTAATGAAGTCCCATCATTTAAATACCTAAACATCACAGATAGATATGACGTACACTTATGCCATCCGCATTCGCCTCGATGTCCCCTCGTGCACCGTTAAGTTAGGTAACTAACGACAGAGCAGGGCAGGGCCAGCGCGGGTGTAAAACATAAGTAACGTCTATATAATATATCATATATACTATATACTATATCCATCACAGAGTTACAACACAGATATCGCAGCAGAATAAACATATGAAATATTGGATATACTAGGACGTCCGTGTTTTCAATACGAGCCAGTATAAAACACGGATTCCACGGTCGTGATGAATAGCCAATCCCACACCCCTAGACCCCTACGAGAGCGGCAAGCAACCCTGCCAATTCTAGGGTTAGGAGACCCGGACTCGACTCCTCGAGTTGGTCTCCCACTGGACCCCAGAACCCGGTTACTTGTACTCCCCTCCTTGGGTCTATCCTAATGCGGAAAAGTAAATAATATACAAAGGGTAACAACTTCCGCTACCTGGAAGTGCCCCAAATAAAAGAATATTACATACAAGTTTTTACATGAATGAAAATGAAAAACACTCATCTCACATAAAACCCCCCGGCTATTCAAACACGACAATCCAATATAGCATATCCAGCAACACAAAACATCACATGTCATCAACGTAAGTAAGTATGCATACCCCAATTGTCGTTGACGTATAGCAACGAAACCGGCGATATCACATATTACACTTACGGTCACAGAAAAGAAAGTGTAAAACTACAACAATTGGAATCCGCAACTTCTTTATACATCGCATGCCTAACAGATATAAATCCTGCATTTTAGTTCATTATCGAAAACTCTTTTCAATATCATATGGGACTAAATTGCTAGATTTATAACATTCATTCAGTTATCTCATAACTGTTTGTGAATTCCAATTATTGTATTACATTCCAGATAAACAGAAAATGTTAAACTTTCCGATCGAACAGTCGAATACCCAAGTTTTCCCGATACAGCTCAACACATGAAATAAGTCTAACAACATTCAGTTCGTGCCTCAGTACCAACGGTCCAGCCGTAGAAGGGTCAAGCCAACGCCTCACATGTGGCACGCCGTACTGCCCCAAACCCGAAGGTTCAAAGGGCAGTTCAAGACGGTCACATAATCGAGTTAAGGTTTGTTGTCTTCTAGAGGGTCCAACGCGTTACTTGCACTACTTAGAACGTCGTTAAACTACGGAAAAATCCAACACTTGGAAATTTCCCGACAGGAGAAAAGTTGGGTATTTATATCCGGTCGAACTTTTTAACATATTCTATAAATTATCCGGAAAAACACAAAGACGAAATTTGATACCCCGATCGAAACACCGAAGCTCTAAAACACCCCAGAAAATCCAACTCTTGAATAATTATTAAAAATACCCATAAAACTCAGCTGAAGAAATGATGAATTACTGTGCAACACAAATTGGGTAATGTGAACAGTTGGCGGCGGAAGCGCGGCAGAAGCCATGATTATGCCGCGTTTCCGCGGCTCTATAGAAGCTTCATGAGCTCGTGTTTCACCATAATTCTTAGATATTCCTGCTTAATTTTTTAGGCATTTTTAATCTTGAAAAATCCCAGATTTTAGAAAATGTACAGAGAGCATGTTAAGTTTAGGGTTTCGGGTTCGTTCGGGCTTCAAATCGCGTCTAGACTTCGCCTAAGGCTCTAGCTAGGCTCTGATACCAGTGAAAGGTTCCTAGGCACCCTAGTGAGGTCTTACAAGGCATCGAACATGCCAATTTAAAAAAAAATGGTGCCGAGAAACCCTAGACTACGGATCTTAGACTAGATGTTTAGGCGAAATTATAAACTAGTTAACTACTTAACTAGAAGTGAGAAGCTACAACCTTTGTAGATCCGGATTTCCACTTCCTTATCTCTACGTGGGTGTCCTCTCGCTGTCCATCATGAATCCCGAACCCAATCGTCGGCTTCATCGGAGAAACGGGCGAGCTAGGTCGTCGGCTTCGTGTCAAAGACGATCTACGTCGAGGTTGCACTAGTTCAAGCTCCGACTTCACAAAGTTGTGAAACTTGTGAAGAAAACACCCAAAACAACTTGGCAAGAGGTAGAGGGTGAAGAAATAGGAGGTGGGTTCACTTTAGAATTGGATTTCACTCACTTTTTCTCAAGTTGCCATTGATGGCATCTAGTTTTCTCTCTTGAAGAAGAAGGAGAAGATGATGATAATGTTATGATAAGTCATTGAAATAAAAAGGAAAATCAATACTTATCATAAAGTAAACCATGGTTATGTGTAGAGAATTGACCAAGGTTAGATTAGTGGTTAGGGTTAAGGATGAAGACAAAAGGGATGACTTTGGTTAAAGTTTCATGAAGCTTCAATAAGCTTCATGAAGAAAAGAAACCCTTTTTATTTTCTTTCACCTAATTAAATGAATAATTAATGGATAAATAATTAAGTGAATAATCAAAAACCCTAACCCTTATCATAACCATGGTTCAATTCTTCACACAAAGCCAAGTTATTATGCATCATCAATCATGATACAAACAAGTGTACACAAAACATATCACATATACAATGTGCACACCAAGTGAGAAAAATCCGTTTAAAATGAACCAATACTAGTTAATACAAAGTAATATATCAAATATATAATTATACATTAAATCATTAAATCAACACTTGATTCAATGATCCGGTCATGTCGCACATAACTGACTAGTATTCAATGCATCGATTTATCGAATCAATGATTCGATAACTAGGTCATATCTCATACAACCAATCGAAACATTAATCGCGAGAATCAAATACGGTATCACATACACGCATTATTCTCGGTCCCGCACATATCTCATATGCACTCCTATTTCGTTTCGCTTGAGCTAGGAAACCTCTGTGTAGGACTCTAAAGACTCGTCAATACGCCGGTAGCAGATGATGATCATATCAAGCTCCCACAAGCCGCAAGCGGTCTGCTAAACGTAACGGCCACCCGGGCATTGAGCGATCAGAAAATCGACGAGCTAGCCCGCTCACACTCCTGCGAATCCGACCAGTAACACTTACCGTACAGTCCGGTCTCTTCATCTGATATGTCGCATATCAAGTCTAGGGGTGGTAAACGTCAGACCCCAATAACCCGATAAGTCGTGCCGATGTGAGGCTCATAACGGGTCGAGAAACTACTGGTAACACTTACCAGCAAATCTCTGATCAGCCCTGGCCAGGGACTTCCCAGTTACGGCCAATCGAGCACAGCGCAACATCAACTCCCAATACCGGGAGAGACGAAACCCCTCCTATCGCTCATTGCCTCCATGTGACTCGGGACTGTACCCAAAGACCACCGTTTTGCACGCCCTCATGGACGTGGTAAGGTGGAGATCAAAGCACAGTGGGAATCACACAAGACTCTATGACGATCTCGGGTCTACAGACTAACCTGTACAAGTGTCACCTGAGAACTGCCATCTGACATGAGGTATAATACCATCTGGGAGTTCTCGGCGAGTCCGTCCAGTGTACTCAGTCTCCACTGAGCACCCGTATACCATCTCTGATGTCAAACACCAATGGATATGGGATCATCCATCGCCCATCTCATGGGTCGAGAAGAATATACGCTAGTCTACTCTGGTATATCGATGCCCTGTCTCGATACACCCACGACTAGGGACCTTGAAGGATGTACTTATGGACTACCATGTCCCCACTAGTATGATCTGCATCACAGTCCAGGTAGTCAAGTACATATCCTAAGGGCTTTACCAACATGTAACTATAAGACAGTATAAAGAGACTAGTGTACATGTTAAGATAAAGATTAACCAGATAGCATACTATCATATCGAGCAAGAAAGTCATCTCTTTATATGTCCAAGTATCCAATATAATATACATCATCTGTACAATACTGGCCTCTAGGGCATACATACAACTAACAATAACTCATAACCTAATGAGTACCTGCATACTATCTCCAGTACGACGTAATAATGGCTGTGGGACAGACCATCTCCCCTGCTGGGATGAGAAGCGTATGCACTAGTCTACTCTGGAGTATCGATGCCCTGTCTCGATAATCCTACGACTAGGGACCTGTATAAGGATGTGCTTGTAGACTACCTAGCCCCCACTAGTGTGACTGCCATCACAATGCTGGTAGTCAAGCAAAAGATCCTAAGGGCTCTATCAATATGTATTAGCGATACGTTACGAGAAACATATACACATATTTAGATAGATACAAACCAAGTAGCATGCTACTATATTGAGCAAGATTGCCATAAATCCGTGTATATATCCCAAGCCTCCAAAATGTAATATACAAACTAGTACTATACAATAATGGCCTCTAGGACATATATCACTAACAATCTCCCACTTGCACTAAGGCCATGTATTGGCATATCGCAGACCTATCATCTCGAATAACCTCTCGAACTGTGTCTGAGCGGTGGCCTTTGTGAGTAGATCTGTAGTGTTGTTCTCCGTGTCAACTCTCCGCACCTCGATCTCCCTGATCAGGTGATACCGCCTTAAGATGTGTCTAGACTTCTGATGGGACCTGGGTTCCTTCGCTAAAGCTATAGCCCCGTTGTTATCATAATACAGAGGTATTGGATCAACAATGGACGGAACCACCTGAAGTTCTGTTAAGAACTTTCTTATCCAGACTGCTTCTTTTGCGGTGTCAGAAGCAGCGATATACTCCGCTTCCATCGTCGAGTCAGCAACGGTGTCCTGTTTGGAACTCTTCCAACATACCGCCCCTCCATTGAGGTAAAGACATAACCTGACATGGAATTGGAGTCATCCTTGTCACTTTGGAAGCTGGAGTCAGCAAAGGCCTCAATTTGGAGGTCCTTTCTGCCATACACCAAGAACATCTCCTTAGTCCTTCTCAGGTACTTGAGAATGCTCTTTACTGCCTTCCAGTGTATCTCCCCAGGGTTTGACTGATACCGGCTTACCACGCTGAGTGCGTAAGCAACCTCTGGTCTGGTACACAACATCGCATACATTATAGAGCCTACTGCAGAAGCGTAGGGTATAATTGCCATGCGATCCCTTTCCAAATCAGTCTTAGGAGACATCTCTTTAGATAGGGTGATTCCTGTTGGCAATAGTGCCCTCAAGTCAATTATTAGATCGCAGGCACGTGATTACAATGATTGAGAGATGACCTATACCGGTAGAACAATATTACTCGAGATGATAGTATGCTATCTGGTTTGTTTTTATCATAGTGTACATGCTTCAGGTGACATTACAGATCACTATTACATGTTGATAGAGCCAATAGGATTCTTGCTTGACTGCCAGCAGTATGATGGCGATCATATACGTGAGATTTGGGTGGTCTATAAGCACATCCTTAAAGTGTCCTTAGTCGTGGGTGTTTCGAGACTGGGCATCGATACTCCAGAGTAGACTAGTGTATACGAATCGAGACCCCGACGAGGGGCGGTGGCCGGTCTCACAAGCCATTGGTGTTAGTTGTTTCACCTAAGATGTATACAGGTGCTCATTGGGTTATGAGTACACCGGACGGACTCACCGGGAACATGCTAGTTGGTATTATACCTATTGTCATATAGCAGTTCCCTGGTGACATGTGTACAGGTTAGTCTATCGACCTGAGGTCATCATTTGTCGTGTGTGAGTTCCTACTGTTCTTTGATTACTACCCTACCATGGCTCAAAGGAGTCGTGCAAACAGGTTTTAGTTGGCTACAGTCCCAAGCCATATGGAGGCAGTGAGCGGGTTGTCAGGGGATTCGTCTCTCCTGGTATATTGGGGGTTGAGGTCGCGGATTGCACGGATGTCCATCACTAGAAATCCTCGGCCGGGGTAGACGAGAATTACCGATCTAGGATCGATAGTTTCTCAGTTGGTGATAGGTTTCATGCCGACACTAAATATCAAGTTATTAGGGGTCTGACTTTATCCACCCCCTAGACTCGATGTGCGATACTCATAGACGAATGGACTGGACTGTACGGATATTGTCACTGTCAGGCTAAGTAGGGTTTCAGGATGAGTTCGCTCGTCGGCCTCCCTTTCGCTCAATACCTAGGTAGCCGTTACATACAGCTAGTGCCACTGACGTACTTGTGGTTAAACTCACTGCCAGCATATTGACGAGTCTTTAGAGTCCCACACAGAGGGTTTCCCTGGTTCGGCCGAAACGTTTTAGAGGCCGTATGGTTTTATGGCAGGGTTCGATCATATACATTCACTCGTGCACGGATCATAATCGGACGGATCATACTAGTGGGCTTTGGTTTAAGCCGGATCCTAGTATTAGATTGTTGGAGTATTTTCATCTCGTTGTATTCGTATTCAGTCGGAATACGGATGCAGGTCTGTATATACAGATGAGGGGTATTCTTGTAATCCGTTACAAGATTACTTTTGAAGATGCCATTTTCTTTTTCATTTAAACATTTAGCTTAATGTTTAAATATTGTTGTGATGGAAATTGTGAGCTTAAGATTTGGCTTGTGGCATTTATTGTGGCATGGTGACTTATGGTGTGTTTACACGTGCCATGCTTTATTGTTTATTAGTTTTTGTTTGTGGAGATATTTTGTGCAAGGCATTTTTCTTTAGTAGCATCTCACAAAATACCTCACACAACACATGAAAGAAAATGAGGCAGACACTTTCATTTTCTTGGGTTGGTATTTTGTGCCAAGTCTTAAGCTCATACTTCTTTCACCAATGGCTTCTTCTTCACCTCCATCCTGTTAGTTGTATGTATGCCCTAGAGGCCAGTATTGTACAGATGATGTATATTATATTGGATGCTTGGACATATATAGAGATGACTTTCTTGCTCGATATGATAGTATGCTATCTGGTTGCACTTTATCTTAACATGTACACTAGTCTCTTTAAACTGTCTTATAGTTACATGTTGATAAAGCCCTTAGGATGTGTACTTGACTACCTGAACTATGATGCAGATCATACTAGTGGGGACAAGGTAGTCCATAAGTACATCCTTCAAGGTCCCTAGTCGTGGGTGTATCGAGACGGGGCATCGATATACCAGTGTAGACTAGCGTATATGCTTCTCGACCCATGAGATGGGCGATGGATGATCCCATATCCATTGGTGTTTGACATCAGAGATGGTATACGGGTGCTCAGTGGAGACTGGGTACACTGGACGGACTCGCCGAGAACTCCTAGATGGTATTATACCTCACGTCAGATGGCAGTTCTTAGGTGACACTTGTACAGGTTAGTCTGTAGACCCGAGATCGTCATAGAGTCTTGTGTGATTCCCACTGTGGTTTGATCTCCACCTTACCACGTCCATGAGGGCGTGCAAAACGGTGGTCTTTGGGTACAGTCCCGAGTCACATGGAGGCAATGAGCGATAGGAGGGGTTTCGTCTCTCCCGGTATTGGGGGTTGATGTTGCGCTGTGCTCGATTGGCCGTAACAGAGAAGTCCCTGGCCAGGGCTGATCAGAGATTTGCTGGTAAGTGTTACCAGTAGTTTCTCGACCCGTTATGAGCCTCACATCGGCACGACTTATCGGTTATTGGGGTCTGACGTTTACCACCCCTAGACTTGATATGCGACATATCAGACGAACAGACTGGACTGTACGGTAAGTGTTACTGATTGGATTCACAAGAGTGTGAGCGGGCTAGCTCGTCGATCTTCTGATCGCTCAATACCCGGGTGGCCGTTACGTTTAGCAGACCGCTTGCGGCTTGTGGGTGCTTGATATGATCATCATCTGCTACCGGCGTATTGACGAGTCTTTAGAGTCCTACATAGGGGTTTCCTGGCTCAAGCGAAACGAAATAGGAGCGCATATGAGATATGTGCGGGACCAAGAATAATGCGAGTATGTGATACCGTATTTCATTCTCGCGATGAATGTTTCGATTGGTTGTATGCGATATAACCTAGTTATCGAATCGTTGATTCGATAAATCGATACATTGTATACTAGTCGGTTATGTGCGATATGACCGGATCGTTAAATCAAGTGTTGATTTAATGATTTAATGTATAATTATATATTTGATATATTACTTTGCATTAACTAGTATTGGTTCACTTTAAATGGATTTTCTCACTTGATGTGCAAGTTGTATATGTGATATACTTTTGTGCACATGTTTGTATCATGTTTGATGATGCTTGCTCATTTGGTTAAGTGTAAAGAATTAAACCTTGGTTAAGTAAATGGTTAGGGTTTTTATTTATTCATTCATTTATCTTTTTAATATGGATTAAAAAGAAATTGCAAAAGAAAACAAAGTGGTTGCTTTCATTCTTGAAGCTTGTTGAAGCTTCATGAAGTTTTGACCAAAGTGACCATTTTGTTTTCATGCTTAACCCTAACCATTCATCTAACCTTAGTCAATTCTCTACACCTAACCATGGTTCCTATTATGATAAGTATTCTTTTCTTTTGCATTTTAAAAGACTTATCATAATCATCTTCATCTTCTTCTTCTTCTTGAGTTCAAGAAAAAGCTTGCCACCATCAATGGCATCTTGAGTAAACAAGTGAGAAATCCAATTCTAAAGTGAACCCACCTCCTATTTCTTCACCCTCTACCTCTTGCCAAGTAGTATAGGGTGTTTTCTTCACAAGTTTCACAACTTGGTGAAGTTGGAGCTTGAACTTGTGTTGCCTCGACGTAGATCATCTTCGGCACGAAGCCGACGACCTTGCCCGCCCATTTCTCCGATGAAGCCGAAGCTTGAGTCCGGGATTCGAGACGGACAGCGAGAGGATGTCTACGTGGAGCTAAGGAAGTGGAGAACTGGATCTACAAAGGTTGTAGCTTCTCACTTTTAGTTAAGATGTTAACTAGCTTAATTTTTCGCCTAAAATTCTAGTTAACGATCCGTATTAGGGTTTCTCGGCACCGAAAAAGTGTGAAATTGGCATAGTTGATGCCTTGTGAGACCTCTTGTGAGTGCCTAGGAACCCTACAGTAGTATCAGAGCCTAGCTAGAGCCTTAGGCGAAGTGTAGACGACGTTTGAAACCCGATCGAACCGAAACCCTAAAAACCTAAGTGCTCTCTAGACTTTTTTCAAAAACTGGGTTTTTTACAGATTAAAAATGCTTAAAAAATTCAGCAGGGAATTCTAAGAATTACGGTGCAAATTTTTCAAAATGAAGAGTCCAAAGTGCGGCGGAACCGCGGCAGAAGCCTGGCTTCTGCCGCTGTTCCGCGGCCTGATCATGACGTCAACCTTCCCTGTTTGCACAGTAATTCCTATTTTATTATGCTGAGTTTTCTGGGAATTTTTAAATTGACTAAAGAGTTGAGTGTTCTGGGGTTGCATTGGAAATCGATGATTCGATCGGATTATCAAGCTTTGTCTATGTGTTTTTCCGGATAATTTTCGAATATGTTAAAAAGTTCGACCGGATATAAATACCCAACTTTTCCCCTGCCGGAAAATATCCAAGTGTTGGATTTTTCTGTAGTTTAAGGACGTTCTGAGTAGTGCAAGTAACGCGATGGTCCCTCTAGAAGACAACAAACCTTAACTCGATTATGTGACCGTCTTAAACTGCCCTTTGAACCTTCGGGTTTGGGGCAGTACGGCGTGCCACATGTGAGGCGTTGGCTTGACCCTTCTACGGCTGGACCGTTGATACTGAGGCATGAAGTGAATGTCTTTGAACTTATTTCATGTGTTGAACAGTTTCGGGAAAACTTGGGTGTTCGAATGTTCGATCGGAGAGTTTAATATTTTCTATTTATCCGGAATGGGATACAATAATTGGAATTCACAAACAGTTATGAGATAACTGGATGACTGTTATAAATCTAGCGGTTTAGTCTCACTTGATATTGAAAAGAGTTTTCGATAATGGGACTAAAATGCGGGGTTTATAATTGTTAGGCATGTGATGTCTAAGTTTTTCATTTGATTAGGCATGCGATGTCTAAAGGGGTTGCGGATTCCAACTGTTGTAGTTTTACACTTTCTTTTCTGTGACCGTAAGTGTAATATGTGATATCGCCGGTTTCGTTGCTATATGTCAACGATAATTGGGATGCGCATATTTACTTACGTTGATGACATGTGATGTTATGTGTTGCTAGATATGTTATATTGGATCGTCGTGTTTGAATAGCCGGGGATTTTTATGTGAGATGAGTGTTTTTCATTTTCATTCATGTAAAAACTGTTGGAGATAGTGCCCTCAGAGTCAATTATTGGGTCACAGGCACGTGATTGCAATGATTGAGGGGAGGACCTATCCCGGTAGGACAGTCTTACTCGAGATGATAGTATGCTATCTGGTTTATCTTTATCATCGTGTACTGCTTTAGGTGACCTTACGAGTCGCTATTACACGTTGATAAAGCCCCTTGGATTCTTGCTTGACCACCAGCAGTATGAGGGCGATCATATAAGTGGGAGCTGGGGGTCTACAAGCACATCCTTAAAAGGTCCCTAGTTGTGGGAGATTCGAGACAGGGCATCGTTTCTCCAGAGTAGACTAGTGTATACAGTCGAGACCCCGACGAGGGGCGGTGGCCGGTCTCACAAGCCACTGGTGTCAGTTGGTTCACCTAAGATGTATACAGGTGCTCATTGGGTTATGAGTACACCGGACATGACTCGCCGGGAACCTGCTAGTTGGGATATACCAGACGTCAGATAGCAGTTCCCAGGTGACATGTGTACAGGTTAGTTCATCGACCTGGGATCGTCATTTGTCTCGTGTGAGTTCCCACTGTACTTTGATTACTACCCTACCACGGCTCAAAGGAGTCGTGCAAACAGGTTTTAGTTGGGTACAGTCCCGAGCCACATGGAGGCAGTGAGCGGATCTGCAGGGGTTCGTCTCTCCCGGTATTGGGGGTGAGGTCGTGCTGTGTCTAGGAGAGCCAGAACATGAAAAGTCCTTGGCCAAGGCAGGAGATTTGCTGGTAGGTATTCCAGTAGTATCTCAGGGTGTTCTGGGCTACACTCCGACACGACTTGTACCGCTTTTGGGGGTCTGACTTTTACCAACCCCCTAGGCCCGCCATGCGATGCTCATAGACGAACGGACCGGACTGTACGGATATTGTCACTGACAGGCTCAGTAGGGTGTCAGGATGAGTTCGCTCATCGACGTCCCTTTTGGTCAATACCTGGTGGCCCGTCACGTATTGGCTTATACCTCTGACGTGCTAGTGGTTAAATCCACAGCCACAGTATTGACGAGTCTTTAGAGTCCACCACACAGACAGTTACTCAAGTTTCGGGCGAAACGCTGTAGAGGCCGTATGGAGATATGGCAGGGTTCGATCAGATACGTGTGGTATTGCACGGATCGTGATCGGACGGTTTTTTACTAGCCGGCTTTGGCTTAAGCCGGATTCTAGTATTAGATAGTGTAGTTTTGTCTCTTTGCATTTGTATTCAGTGGGAATACAAATGCGGGCATGTATTTGCAGTAGCGGGGTTTTTTCTGTAATTTATTACAGGATCGGTTTTTCTGGGGTTGCCAGTTTGCATTACGTTCCGGCCGGTTTTTCTTTATTCCTTCGCGGCCGGACTTTCCGTTGCAGGGTGTTATTTGCACATTTGCAAATAACATTTAGTGGAGGGGTTTCTTGCAATTGTTCCTTCATAATCATGAGATTCTTTTCTTGTCATTCCTTGCATTTATTGAGAAGGGAAATGAAAAGATGTGAGTAAGAATTGGTGTGACCATTTTCTTATTTCTTTCTTGCATTTCTCCTCTTGGATTTATTCTTTCCTTTTTTTTTCCTCCTCATTCCTTAGTGGCCGGCCACATTGGTTGATTTCCTTTTTTGTTAATTTCGTGGGCCCCCCTGAGTGTGCTGGAGGTTAATTTGACATGATGGATTAATTTCTTATGGTTATATATGAGCTTAGTTTTGGATGCTGGGGCTGTTGGTTTTTTAGAGAGAGAGAGAAGCCAATATCACCATTTTTTTTGCAACATTTGACAGAGAACATTTTTGGTTCTTGGCCGAGCTCACTTTAGAGCAAGCTCATTTTTCCATCAAGCTTTGATCCATGATATTCTTGTGAAAAATTCCTCCAACATGGCAACCTCTTAAACCCCAAAGAGATAAGTTTCTACACTATTCTATAGCAAGCCTTGGACGCGTCGGCTAGCCAACTTCACGCCCGAGTTGCCTCGGTCAAGAGGCGGGAGCCCGTAAAAGATTCCGGCTACGTGGTGCCCTTTCCGACGAGCGAGGAGGTGACGGAGATTCCGCGGGAGATCGGAGCGGAGACGAAGACCGAAGGACACGGATCGCTCGGTATAGCTTCTCTACTCTTTTCCTTTTGCTAGCTAGCTAGGTTAATGGCCCGATCCGGGTAAAAAGTCCGCGGTGGTGCCGTTTTGCAAAGTTCGCAAAGTTTTTGTTTTCCGCGTTTCCGGCTTCGGGTCGACGGCCGGGGCGCCCCCGCGGGCTTACAATGGTATCAGAGCCACGCCGTTAACCTACCTAGCTTGCTCTAGTATGTTTAGTGCTCGATCGAACGAAAATCCCCAAAAACCGTATTTTCCCATGCTTCAGGTTTCTGTCGATTTTATTTTGTCTCAGAAAATTTTTCAGTACATTGCAGAAACATGAGAATGCAATTCTAAGGACTCTGGAAAAATTTGGTTTTGCGATGCTTCAGGACGACCGCGGAAGGGCGGCCAAACCCTTGGTTTGGCCGCGCTTCCGCGGTGGAAAGAAGTCCTTGCTGTGCGAAATTTTTCCAGTGGGCTTTTGGCTTGGAAATAGGGCATTTGGGATATTTTCTTTAGGCCCAGATTTTCTGTAAGTGCTACAGTAGTGTGTGGGGCCCATTTGATAATATTTGTTCGATCGGATATTTTAAACATGCCAGTTCACAGTTTTTACATTATATCTGCGACCGTGAATGTCACTTGATCGGTAAATCCCGTCTAACTGCTATAGCCCGGTTAGACGGATTTGCGAACGTGATTTTCACGTTGATGTTCTGTGATTGTACTGTGTTGTTGCGGATCGGTCGTGGGGGATAGCCTGGTTGCAGTGGTAGTACAGTTCTGTTTTATTATGTACATTTGATATTGCGGGGCGAGCGTCCGACATGTGGACCGCCGTCACTGCCTGTTTGTATTATTATTTTGGGGCACGACCTGGTTGCGGTCGATGTACCCGTTGTATGTATATTTTACTTTCTGTACTAGGATTGCCCCGCGGTGGGGTGCACAGATAGCCGGGTTCTGGAGGGCAACAAGCCCGCATCTCATGGCATTGAGACGGAGGGGGCTTCACTCTAGGATTGGCGGGCTATTCGCCGCACTCGTAGGGGGTATAGGGTTGACCCAGGAGGGGTGCCCAAGTTACCGGATTCCGTGAAGTGCTGGGTGGTCCATTCACGTAGCTGAAAGGGGCTGCCTCGCTTCAGGTTTTGGCGGGTAACTTGCCGCACCCGTAGGGGTCTAGGATTTCATTGCACAGGCTATCCACACGACCAGGGGAACGTCGGGTTTCAGTAGCGGCTCTGTGAAACCCGGGGATCCCAGATATCTGTATTGATCTGTGTTGCTATACATTTCTGTGTTGCTTTTATCACGCCTTGAGCGAATACTATATATTGGTATATATATTAGTAGATGTTGTATATGTTTTTCATCCGCGCTAGTCCAGTCCCCGCTCTGTCGTTAGTTAGCTAACCTAACGAGTGATGACGGGACCCAGTGGCGAATGCGGATGGCATATACGTACGTCAGTATATTTTCGTTCTTTGTGGTGTGATCAATTGATGGGACTGCATTGATTCGGATCAATGCAAGTTAAACAAACCTAATCTGATGTTGTTGGAACATTTTTTTCAAAAAGCTGTTATTGCAAGGGCGTTCTCTTTTGTTTTGCACAGTGGTATTCAGTTGGAATATCCTGCTCCTCAGTCGACGAGGCAAGGGCCGAGATCCCTTCACCGGGAGTGACCCCTTGGACAAAAGTTTGCGTCAGGGCAGTGACTTCACTATAGCCGATTACTTTTGCTTTGCATCGTGGTATTCATTTGGAATATCCTGCACCTCATTCTACGGGGAAAGAGCCGAGATCCCTTCACCGGGAGTGACCTCTTTAGCGAAGGTTTTCGTTACTATTTTTTTTCTAAAAAGCTATCCGTTCCTTCAACGATATCAAGTTCATTACGTTAAAGGTTTTCGCCAGAAACCATTCGTAGCCCTCCGTCATTTCAGTTAAATATTCGGTAGTATTCAAGCTATGTATTTTGACCTCACGCCAAGGCATAGTGTTTGGTAGTTGCCGGGTATTTATCTGTTGCATAGATAGATGCGTTGGTTTGGGACAGTCGTACTACTATTTTGGCCTACGTCAAGGGTATGTACGGGTGGGTTCAAATTAACCAGGATAATGACGGGTAGAACTTGACATGTGACTTATGATATTTTGACCTCACGCCAAGGTCATAAGAGCATGGGGTAAAAATCCACATCGGGAGTTTCAAAAGTACTGAAACTTGCCAGATATGCGCATACCTTCTGGAGTGTGATAACGTGAGCGGATTCCGTCACGTTATCATGCGATGTGAGTTGGATCCCGATTCCCACTGATGAGTTGGTTTACTCCTCGGGTTATCCCGGCTAATTCTTCTTTCAGGTTTGGGGAAGAATTTGACGTTACAGTGGGAGGTTTCCAGATTAGATAAATTGGTAACCATTCTGATCTAGGTTAGAGTGCACGCTGAGTGTTTCTTTTCTCTCTCTCTCTGGCAGCGACCATTGACCCAACCCTAGACTATGACTCAGTGACCAAGTTGACCGAACCTCCTTAACACTGGCTTTTGGATTGTCAGAGTTGCAGACCTCTTTGCCACTCCTACTTTTACCCTTTTCTCCGGGACACCCCGTATTACTACGAACGTCCACTTCCATTGGACAAAACCATCGTATGGTTATATACGAACTCGAAGGACTTCGAGGATGGTTTCAGGTTTTGGAGAAAACGAATAGGACTATTCAGTTGTCTTTTCCTTTTACCTTCTCTCGGATTGCGAGTACTCCTTAGTTTAGGAGATAGTACACCTATTACGCAAATTGGATAGTCTTCTTCCAAACCTTAGGCTGGTGCCGAAAGGTGGGAAATGAAGAAAACCAATTAGCCTAAACGGTGTACAGAAGGTATTAAGTTCAGACAAAGCAAGGGATTAGTAAGAGGGCAAAGTAAATTGCGACTGCTATTCACGACCAAACCATGTACTTCTTTGTCAATCCTAAATCACCTATGAATTAAGTACATTCGGTTGTCTTTTATCCTCACCTTCTCTCGCATTGCGAGTGCTCCTCGGATTAGGACAGTACACCCATTATGCTTTTTGGATAGTCTTCTTCCAAACCATAGGCTGGTGCCGAACGGTAGGGAAGGAAGAAAACCATTTGGCCTAAACGGGTGTACAGAAGGTAATGACTAAAGACATATAAAGGAATTTAGAGAGGTGGCAAAGAATTATACGGTTACAGTTGTGAATCTGGATAATGGAAGAGGCATTACTAGGAATACCAGGAAACCCCATCGAAACATTTCAATGTTTCAGTTTCACTGTGTACTGTTAAAAGAAAACTGATTTCTCAATTAGACACTTGCTCCAGGGTATGTATTTGCCAGGTATGATTCTCACATCTGTATGGTTTTACAGATGATGAGTGGGAGTAAGTTATTGGGAATTAGGTGATCATCCTCATTATATCGGGATTCATGATATTTGAGGAAGCCACCTGGGTTGTTTGCCGGTCGGCAAATATTTGGTTTTGAATATCCGTTGTTGTGCACCAATTTCAAATTGATATATCTGTACGTCTATTTTTATAGAGTGAGATATACTTTTTGAAATTATGTCTATGACATTTACCTATATCAGTGGATGGTTAGGTAAGGAGCATTGAACAACGGTGTAATTCTTCTTAACCAAAAGTACAGTTTTCAACCTACGACACACAGTGAATGAGTCACTAGACTCAGGGGACTTATACAGAGTATTGTATATTGTCCAGTGTCCATTAGGACAGAGGGGTTGGTCCTCGTACTATATTCTGTTTACTTTTAACTTCTCTAGTTCTTAGACATGTGTTTCGTAGAAACACAGGGTCTAAGTTTTGAGGAGTTATAGGTATAAGAGTAAAGTAGAGAACCAAGTGTTGCAAGTATCGGGATTCTTCAAGGCGATCGAAGAGTAGATACTTGTGAATGGTATTCAGTTGATAGTAATGATTAAGAGAACTAGCTTCTCTTTCAGGTTACTCATAATTGGAAGTACTCCTAAGTTGAGTAACGCTGATCGGCCTCTCTCCATTTACTTGACATGCACTGGAGACAGCTGCGTGATTTGAATCTGGTTCAATTAAATCAGTGCCTCTGTTTCTTGGATATAGAACAGTTCATATCTTGATATTGTTAAGATACGGGGAGTTGTACGGCTTATGCTTAAAACCAGACTCTGGACAACTCAAGGCACGTTTCAGTAATGGCTGTTTGTGGGTTGACCCGGGCTATGACGAGGGTTGACTTTCTACCATCTGGAAGATCAATAGAGATATTGTTCTTGACTCGCCACAGTTTTATTAAAAGTGGATTTTTTCAGAAAACAGTAGTGGGAGTATGGTAGAACTGGAAGTGATTCCAGAACCGCAAACGATTACTGAAGATTTGATTAGAACCTAAAGATTCAATCTGGTTTGACATTCCATTGGCCACTCCGCAGATATGGTGGGTAACCTCAGGCACCCGAGAGGTACTTCGGTATGCTCAAGGACGGTGGCAGGGAGGTTCTTGTTTACCCAGATTTGTCATTGCTGTTGTTCCAGACTGTGAGACCCGGCAGGAGGATGAGTATAGCGTCGTTCTAAACTGGTTTTAGAAGTGTACATCTATATGACTCTGCCAGAGGGTTGTCGTAGTCAGTGGGAGCAGCGGAAGCATTGGTGGACAGGAGGCTTATGTCTATTCATAGACTAAAACAGATATAGCGGAGATAGATCATCTATTTCTGATGTGACAGTCATAGGTTTGACTTCATCAGAATAGGGGATGGATCTGTTGAGAAGGTAGTAGGGTGTGATGTCCTGGTATTTGATGACATACACAGAGTAGGAAGTGATATTCCTATACTACGATCGGTTATACTTTGGTCGTCACACAGTGGTTTCTCCACAAAGGACTTGGATATTATATCAGACATTCTGGTTACTAGATCTATGGTTTTAGATCTAGATTTGGGTGGTTTCCCAATCTGGGTACTTTGACCGCATTCTATGAGTATTTAGAATGGACGACTCCTGGCACGGTAATGTACCTGCAGGTAATGGAGTCACCCTCTCTAAAGGTGTCTTACAGACTAAAGGGGAGAGGGATACGCATGATTGACAGATCACTTGCTTAGGCAATTGAGTCAATCATGAGATGTCAAGTACCACGCCAGATGTTGTTCTTGCAGTAGATGCAATAAGTCGATATTGATCCAATCCTGGAGAAACAGTCGGAAGCAGTTTTAGAACATAAGTGGATGTTCTAGGGATATGATAACGGCAGCCTCCTTTAGGAGACGGTTATCATTCCAGGCTTCCAAGGTGACATGGATAGCAGAGTGGCTATCAGAGTTATAGTTTTCCCTCTGACGAGGGGCAGTATTTTGGACAGATGATCCAAGTGGATACTGAGGGAAGGCATGGCGCAGGACACTGATTAAGTTCAGTTGTCGATACAGTCTAAGAAGTTTGGATTTGGAGTTCACTTATGAGCTAGGTCCCATCAGACATCCAGACATTCTAGGACAGGTATTGCTCATTTCGGGAGATAGTTTTCTCTGCGAACATGAGATATAGAGAGATATAGAAAGAAACATCAAAGCGGATCCACTCACTGAGGCTATTCCTCGAACGCAATAGTTTCGCAAACGAGCTTTGTGAGACTGACTAGTAGAGGAGTTGGGTGTTCGGTATCACACGGGCTGTGAGTATGCGACATCGCAATAATTAGCCTCGAGTGCAAGTGGGAGATTGTTGGAGATAGTGCCCTCAGAGTCAATTATTGGGTCACAGGCACGTGATTGCAATGATTGAGGGGAGGACCTATCCCGGTAGGACAGTCTTACTCGAGATGATAGTATGCTATCTGGTTTATCTTTATCATCGTGTACTGCTTTAGGTGACCTTACGAGTCGCTATTACACGTTGATAAAGCCCCTTGGATTCTTGCTTGACCACCAGCAGTATGAGGGCGATCATATAAGTGGGAGCTGGGGGTCTACAAGCACATCCTTAAAAGGTCCCTAGTTGTGGGAGATTCGAGACAGGGCATCGTTTCTCCAGAGTAGACTAGTGTATACAGTCGAGACCCCGACGAGGGGCGGTGGCCGGTCTCACAAGCCACTGGTGTCAGTTGGTTCACCTAAGATGTATACAGGTGCTCATTGGGTTATGAGTACACCGGACATGACTCGCCGGGAACCTGCTAGTTGGGATATACCAGACGTCAGATAGCAGTTCCCAGGTGACATGTGTACAGGTTAGTTCATCGACCTGGGATCGTCATTTGTCTCGTGTGAGTTCCCACTGTACTTTGATTACTACCCTACCACGGCTCAAAGGAGTCGTGCAAACAGGTTTTAGTTGGGTACAGTCCCGAGCCACATGGAGGCAGTGAGCGGATCTGCAGGGGTTCGTCTCTCCCGGTATTGGGGGTGAGGTCGTGCTGTGTCTAGGAGAGCCAGAACATGAAAAGTCCTTGGCCAAGGCAGGAGATTTGCTGGTAGGTATTCCAGTAGTATCTCAGGGTGTTCTGGGCTACACTCCGACACGACTTGTACCGCTTTTGGGGGTCTGACTTTTACCAACCCCCTAGGCCCGCCATGCGATGCTCATAGACGAACGGACCGGACTGTACGGATATTGTCACTGACAGGCTCAGTAGGGTGTCAGGATGAGTTCGCTCATCGACGTCCCTTTTGGTCAATACCTGGTGGCCCGTCACGTATTGGCTTATACCTCTGACGTGCTAGTGGTTAAATCCACAGCCACAGTATTGACGAGTCTTTAGAGTCCACCACACAGACAGTTACTCAAGTTTCGGGCGAAACGCTGTAGAGGCCGTATGGAGATATGGCAGGGTTCGATCAGATACGTGCGGTATTGCACGGATCGTGATCGGACGGTTTTTTACTAGCCGGCTTTGGCTTAAGCCGGATTCTAGTATTAGATAGTGTAGTTTTGTCTCTTTGCATTTGTATTCAGTGGGAATACAAATGCGGGTATGTATTTGTAGTAGCGGGGTTTTTTCTGTAATTTATTACAGGATCGGTTTTTCTGGGGTTGCCAGTTTGCATTACGTTCCGGCCGGTTTTTCTTTATTCCTTCGCGGCCGGACTTTCCGTTGCAGGGTGTTATTTGCACATTTGCAAATAACATTTAGTGGAGGGGTTTCTTGCAATTGTGCCTTCATAATCATGAGATTCTTTTCTTGTCATTCCTTGCATTTATTGAGAAGGGAAATGAAAAGATGTGAGTAAGAATTGGTGTGACCATTTTCTTATTTCTTTCTTGCATTTCTCCTCTTGGATTTATTCTTTCCTTTTTTTTTCCTCCTCATTCCTTAGTGGCCGGCCACATTGGTTGATTTCCTTTTTTGTTAATTTCGTGGGCCCCCCTGAGTGTGCTGGAGGTTAATTTGACATGATGGATTAATTTCTTATGGTTATATATGAGCTTAGTTTTGGATGCTGGGGCTGTTGGTTTTTTAGAGAGAGAGAGAAGCCAATATCACCATTTTTTTTGCAACATTTGACAGAGAACATTTTTGGTTCTTGGCCGAGCTCACTTTAGAGCAAGCTCATTTTTCCATCAAGCTTTGATCCATGATATTCTTGTGAAAAATTCCTCCAACATGGCAACCTCTTAAACCCCAAAGAGATAAGTTTCTACACTATTCTATAGCAAGCCTTGGACGCGTCGGCTAGCCAACTTCGCGCCCGAGTTGCCTCGGTCAAGAGGCGGGAGCCCGTAAAAGATTCCGGCTACGTGGTGCCCTTTCCGACGAGCGAGGAGGTGACGGAGATTCCGCGGGAGATCGGAGCGGAGACGAAGACCGAAGGACACGGATCGCTCGGTATAGCTTCTCTACTCTTTTCCTTTTGCTAGCTAGCTAGGTTAATGGCCCGATCCGGGTAAAAAGTCCGCGGTGGTGCCGTTTTGCAAAGTTCGCAAAGTTTTTGTTTTCCGCGTTTCCGGCGTCGGGTCGACGGCCGGGGCGCCCCCGCGGGCTTACAAAAACTTGTATGTAATATTCTTTTATTGGGGCACTTCCAGGTTGCGGAAGCTGTCACCCTTTGTATATTATTTACTTTTCCGCATTAGGATAGACCCAAGAAGGGGAGCACAAGTAACCGGGTTCTAGGGTCCAGTGGGAGACCATCTCGAGGAGTCGAGTCCGGGTCTTCTAACCCTAGAATTGGTAGGGTTGCTTGCCGCTCTCGTAGGGGTCTAGGGGTATGGGATTGGCTATTCATCACGACCGTGGAATCCATGTTTTATACTGGCTCGTATTCAAAACACGGACGTCCTAGTATATCCAATGTTTCATATGTTTCTTCTGCTGGGATATCTGTGATGTGATCATGTGATATGTTCTGTGATGGATACTTTATATAGTATATATGATATATTATATAGACGTTACTTATGTTTTACACCCGCGCTAGCCCTGCCCCGCTCTGCCGTTATTTACCTAACCTAACGGTGCACGAGGGGACATCGAGGCGAATGCGGATGGTATAAGTATACGTCGTATTTATCTGTGATGTTTAGGTATTTAAATGATGGGACTTCATTAATGTGATTAATGAAATAAAAGAAACCTAAAGATGTTGTAGAATCGAATTTCAAAATAAAACAGGTAGCTACAGTTCTTGCTTTGCATAGCGGTATATATGATATACCCTGCACTTTATTCGATGAGGAAAGGACCGGGATCCCTTCACCGGGAGTGACTCCTTTAGCAATAACTGGCAGATGCTACATACTCGTTCTGCTTTTGATTGCTTCTATAGTTTCTGCTTTGCACAGTGATATATATGATATATCCCGCACCTCATTCGACGAGGAAAGGACCGACGATCCCTTCACCGGGAGTGACCCCTTTAGCAAAACTAGAAAAGCCTCAAAATCACTCCATTTCAAAACTTCATTTGATCCTACAACGATATCAAGTTCATTACGCAATAGGTTTTCAGAAAAACCTGTCGTAGCCCTCCGTCATTTCAGATAAGAACTGTTTAGTATTCGTGCTGCGTTTGTTGGCCTTTGTCAAGGCGTAGTGTGCGGTAGCTGAAAAGTACTTATCTGCTTGTGCATGTGATGCAGATTGTTTCAGGGTAGTCGTACGACCTTGTTGGCCTTTGTCAAGGGCCATGCGGGTGGGTTTGATTCAATCAAGAAATGACGGATTGAACTTGACTAGCAGACTATGATTTGTTGGCCTTTGTCAAGGTCATAGGACGCTAGGGGCAAAATATTATCGGGAATTTCAAGTGTTGAAATTTGCAATGAGATTGCATACCTTCTATGAGATAGTTGGATCCCGATACCCACTGCGAGTAAGAGTTACTCCTGGGAGAGTTTTACACATTACAATTAGCCGATCAAGTAGGTGTCTAGAAAGGTGTCAACGGGGTTACGCCTCTGGGAAAACGAGGTTTACATTAATTAGGTTCGTGCAAAAGCACGGGGGACCTCCCTCAAAGTACCGACACTGGCCTGGCTGAAAGATTGGCGAACTTGTAGTGTGTAATTAATCCCGGCTAGTCTTTCTTTTTAGGGTTTGAAGGAAGATTTGATAAAAACCAGTGGGAGCCATCCTGATTAGATAAGATAATAACCAATCTGATCTTGCAAGAGCATACGCTAAAGTGTTTTCTTCTCTCTCTCTCCAGGTAGCGACCATTTCATGCCCTAATAAAGATAATAATATGGATATATTGACCGAACCCGCATGTTATACTGTGCTGGGGAACGTTGGTTCCGTTCTTTCTTAAAAGAGTTATAGGAATGAACAGGACATAAGGGAATACCAGGATTCCCATGCCACTCGGATGAAGAAAGTACATGTTGATGCATTTTCTTCGGGTGTGTTCGTTACTGAGAACTGTTTCTCCATTTGCTCTACGTCCTGGGTATTAGATACTGGGTCAGGATCCCATATATATAATCAGTTACATGGGCTAAGGAAAGGTAGAGAACTTGGAGAAGGTGATAAAGACATTAGAGTTGGAAATGGTGCAATTGTTGCAGCTAAGACTATCGGGGAATATCACCTTGCATTACCAACTGGTAATACATTGGTTCTGAACGAATGCTATTACATGCCGAACCTGATATGCAACATTATATCAGTTTCTTTATTGAGTAAAGAGGGATATAATTTTGTATTACAGGATAATGTTATGAACATTTTCCGTAACCAAAAGTTGGTTGGATCAGGCACGTTGTGCAATGGCATTTATGTTCTAAATCAATCCACAGTTTTAAGTATAACAAACACACACAAGAGGAAGAGTTCTGAACTGAACGAATCCTTCTTGTGGCATTGTAGACTGGGTCACATCAATGCGACACGACTGGCTAAGTTACATAAGGATGGATATTTAAATCCATTTGAATTTTCATCTTATGACACTTGCCAGTCATGTCTCAAAGGCAAGATGACCAAAACTCCGTTTACAGGACACGGAGAAAGAGTTACAGAACTCTTGGGACTAATACATAGTGATGTATGCGGTCCCATGTCTACACATGCCAGGGATGGTTCTTCGTACTTCATTACATTCACTGACGATCTCTCTAGATTCGGATATGTGTTCCTGATGAAACACAAATCAGAAGCTTTTGAGAAATTTAGAGAATATAAACAAGAAGTCGAAAACCAAACCGGAAAAAGTATTAAAATCCTTCGATCTGATCGAGGAGGTGAATACTTGAGCAATGAATTCCTGGACGTCCTAAGAGAGAATGGGATTCTCTCTCAGCTAACTCCTCCATATACACCACAGCACAACGGTGCATCAGAACGGAGGAACCGCACCCTATTAGATATGGTGCGCTCTATGATGAGCACAGCTGAGTTACCTATTTCCTTCTGGGGATATGCGCTGGAAACAGCAGCATACCTATTGAATCAAGTTCCAACTAAATCTGTACCCACCACACCATATGAGATATGGAGTGGGAAGAGACCATGTCTTAAACGAGTTAAGATATGGGGTTGCCCGGCCTATGTCAAAAGGCAAAATCCGGACAAACTCGAGGCACGGTCAGTTCTATGCAAGTTTGTGGGATATCCCAAACATTCACATGGATATCTTTTCTACCATGCAGAGGAACAAAAAGTGTTTGTTTCTCGACATGCTACCTTTTTGGAAAAGGAATTTCTTGCAAAAGAAATTAGTGGGGATAAGGTAGAACTGGAAGAAATTCCGGCTACACAAACTCAAACTGAAGATTTAGTGGAACCAGAGGATTCAGTAACTCCCGATGAACCTCAGCCACTCCGCCGATCTAGTAGGGTTCCTCGCCAACCTGAGAGATACTACGGTTTTCTCATGGATGGTGGGAGCGAGGATTGCATCATGGAGGATGATGACCCAACTAGCTTCGAGCAGGCCATCACGAGTAGGGACTCAGTGAAATGGCTGGATGCTATGCGGTCCGAGATGGAATCCATGTACACCAACAAAGTATGGACTTTGGATGTTGCTCCTGAAGGGGTAAAACCCATCGGGAGCAAGTGGATCTTCAAGAAAAAACTTGGTGTAGATGGGAAAGTGGAGACTTTCAAAGCTAGACTTGTAGCAAAGGGTTTTCGTCAAAGACCAGGTGTGGACTATGACGAAACCTTTTCTCCAGTGGCTATGCTTAAATCCATCCGGATCATGCTTGCCATCGCTGCATATCATGATTACGAAATCTGGCAAATGGATGTTAAGACCGCCTTTCTAAATGGTGATTTAGAAGAGTGCATGTACATGACTCAGCCAGAGGGCTTCGTAGACAGTGGGAGCAGCAGGAAGGTGTGCAAGCTGCTTAAATCCATTTATGGATTAAAGCAAGCATCGCGGAGTTGGAACATCTGCTTTGACGTCGTTATCAAAGAGTTTGATTTCGTCAAAAACCCAGACGAACCTTGTATCTACAAGAAGGTAGCAGAGAGTAAGGTTGTCTTCCTCGTATTGTACGTGGACGACATACTCTTGATAGGAAATGATATTCCTATGCTGCAATCGGTCAAGCACTTCTTATCACAAAGATTCTCGATGAAAGATCTTGGTGATGCCTCCTGCATATTGGGAATTAGGATCTATAGAGATAGATCCAAACGGATATTGGGATTGTCCCAATCCAAGTACATTGACACCATACTAAAGAGGTTTAGTATGGAAGAATCCAAGCGTGGGAACTTGCCCACGATCTCTGGAGTCACTCTCTCCAAAGAGATGTCTCCCAAGACTGATTTGGAGAGAGCTCGGATGCAAGGGATACCCTATGCTTCGGCTGTAGGCTCTATCATGTATGCGATGCTATGTACCAGACCCGATGTAGCATACTCACTAAGTATAGTGAGCAGGTATCAAGCTGATCCTGGAGAGAGTCACTGGACAGCTGTGGAGAGCATTCTCAAGTACTTACGAAGGACTAAAGAGATGCTCTTGGTGTATGGTAATGGAGAACTCCAAGTGGAGTCCTTTACCGATTCGAGCTTCCAGAGTGATAAGGACGACTCTAAGTCGCAGTCGGGATTTGTCTTTACCCTCTACGGAGGGGCGGTTAGCTGGAAGAGTTCCAAGCAGGAAACCATGGCAGACTTAACGATGGAGGCTGAATACATCGCTGCCAACGATGCTGCTAAAGAGGCTGTCTGGATCAAGAAGTTCATTACTGAACTTGGAGTGGTTCCATCCATTGAGCATCCAATACCTTTGTATTGCGATAACAATGGAGCGGTGGCTTTGGCAAAGGAACCCAGGTGCCATCAGCGATCCAGGCATATTCTGAGGCGGTATCACCTGATCCGGGAGATAGTTGATCGCCGGGAGATCGAGGTCAGGAGGGTTGACACGAAGAACAACACGGCGGATCCACTCACGAAGGCCATTCCCCAGATACAGTTTGAGAGACTCTTCGGGATGCTCGGTATGCGATACTACAGCAGCTGGCCCTAGTGCAAGTAGGAGATTGTTAGTTGTATGTATGCCCTAGAGGCCAGTATTGTACAGATGATGTATATTATATTGGATGCTTGGACATATATAGAGATGACTTTCTTGCTCGATATGATAGTATGCTATCTGGTTGCACTTTATCTTAACATGTATACTAGTCTCTTTAAACTGTCTTATAGTTACATGTTGATAAAGCCCTTAGGATGTGTACTTGACTACCTGGACTATGATGCAGATCATACTAGTGGGGACATGGTAGTCCATAAGTACATCCTTCATGGTCCCTAGTCATGGGTGTATCGAGACGGGGCATCGATATACCAGTGTAGACTAGCGTATATGCTTTTCGACCCATGAGATGGGCGATGGATGATCCCATATCCATTGGTGTTTGACATCAGAGATGGTATACGGGTGCTCAGTGGAGACTGGGTACACTGGACGGACTCGCCGAGAACTCCCAGATGGTATTATACCTCACGTCAGATGGCAGTTCTCAGGTGACACTTGTACAGGTTAGTCTGTAGACCCGAGATCGTCATAGAGTCTTGTGTGATTCCCACTGTGCTTTGATCTCCACCTTACCACGTCCATGAGGGCGTGCAAAACGGTGGTCTTTGGGTACAGTCCCGAGTCACATGGAGGCAATGAGCGATAGGAGGGGTTTCGTCTCTCCCGGTATTGGGGGTTGATGTTGCGCTGTGCTCGATTGGCCGTAACAGGGAAGTCCCTGGCCAGGGCTGATCAGAGATTTGCTGGTAAGTGTTACCAGTAGTTTCTCGACCCGTTATGAGCCTCACATCGGCACGACTTATCGGTTATTGGGGTCTGACGTTTACCACCCCTAGACTTGATATGCGACGTATCAGACGAACAGACCGGACTGTACGGTAAGTGTTACTGGTTGGATTCACAGGAGTGTGAGCGGGCTAGCTCGTCGTTCTTCTGATCGCTCAATACCCGGATGGCCGTTATGTTTAGCAGACCGCTTGCGGCTTGTGGGTGCTTGATATGATCATCATCTGCTACCGGCGTATTGACGAGTCTTTAGAGTCCTACACAGAGGTTTCCTGGCTCAAGCGAAACGAAATAGGAGCGCATATGAGATATGTGCGGGACCGAGAATAATGCGTGTATGTGATACCGTATTTCATTCTCGCGATAAATGTTTCGATTGGTTATATTCGATATGACCTAGTTATCGAATCATTGATTCGATAAATCGATACATTAGATACTAGTCGGTTATATGCGATATAACCGGATCGTTAAATCAAGTGTTGATTTAATGATTTAATGTATAATTATATATTTGATATATTACTTTGCATTAACTAGTATTGGTTCACTTTAAATGGATTTTCTCACTTGATGTGCAAGTTGTATATGTGATATACTTTTGTGCACATGTTTGTATCATGTTTGATGATGCTTGCTCATTTAGTTAAGTGTAAAGAATTAAACCTTGGTTAAGTAAATGGTTAGGGTTTTTATTTATTCATTCATTTATCTTTTTAATATGGATTAAAAAGAAATTGTAAAAGAAAACAAAGTGGCTTCTTTCATTCTTGAAGCTTGTTGAAGCTTCATGAAGCTTTGACCAAAGTGACCATTTTGTCTTCATGCTTAACCCTAACCATTCATCTAACCTTAGTCAATTCTCTACACCTAACCATGGTTCCTATTATGATAAGTATTCTTTTCTTTTGCATTTTAAAAGACTTATCATAATCATCTTCATCTTCTTCTTCTTCTTGAGTTCAAGAAAAAGCTTGCCACCATCAATGGCATCTTGAGTAAACAAGTGAGAAATCCAATTCTAAAGTGAACCCACCTCCTATTTCTTCACCCTCTACCTCTTGCCAAGTAGTATAGGGTGTTTTCTTCACAAGTTTCACAACTTGGTGAAGTTGGAGCTTGAACTTGTGTTGCCTCGACGTAGATCATCTTCGGCACGAAGCCGACGACCTTGCCCGCCCATTTCTCCGATGAAGCCGAAGCTTGAGTCCGGGATTCGAGACGGACAGCGAGAGGATGTCTACGTGGAGCTAAGGAAGTGGAGAACCGGATCTACAAAGGTTGTAGCTTCTCACTTTTAGTTAAGATGTTAACTAGCTTAATTTTTCGCCTAAAATTCTAGTTAACGATCCGTATTAGGGTTTCTCGGCACCGAAAAAGTTTGAAATTGGCATAGTTGATGCCTTGTGAGACCTCTTGTGAGTGCCTAGGAACCCTACACATCCATACCCTCTCATGAGTTGAGAATCCATGGATGTTATGAGACAAATTATTCACACACTATCTCTACTTCACCTTGGGCATCTAGGCAAGCAAACTTGATGTCCGAGTTGCTTCGATTTAGAAGCGGGAGCCCGTATTAAGAATTCCCGACGTGGATCGTCTTCGACGAGGGAGACCGGAGAGCGAACTCGTTCGGGGGCAGCCGCGAGGAGCAAGGACAGAGATTGAAGACCGAAGGTGTCACGACCCGAAGTGGCACGTGACTGGCCCTTGAATCATATGAAGTCTATAGGACACCATATGATTCAAGTAAACCAAAAGCCCAGAAATCTAAAACCATTTTAAATAATAAATAAAGGAAAACTTGTTTAAAACCAAGTGGTTTTAATAGCATAAGCCGAATTATGCGTTTTTAAAACATCAAGTCATTTCTGAAAATTTCGGCAGAGTTTCCTTTGTAAATACTGGCCCCGAACGGGGTACAACATGAATAATACATGCACAATGATAAAAGGCATCCCCAAGCGGGAGCTATCTCTTCGTCAATCGACGGTCACAACCACGCAAGCAATATAATATACAACGCCGAAGGGCGAGGATCAAAACTCAGAAGGAAACTCAAAATCATCAAGAAAACCATACTAATACAACGCGCGACTCTAAGCTCGAAAGAATATACAATTGGTTTTCTAAGTCTGAATAAATATACAAGTCTGGTTGATGGAGTTACTAGATACAACTGAATATAATGTACAATAGTGGTCACGATACAAGTAAGTCCACCTACCAAAGCAATCATCCAGAATGGAAGCAGTATGCCAGAAAGCCGCAATGAAACCTGTACGGCAAAATCTGTAAGAAACTGTGGCACAACGGGGGTGAGTTGCCAACTCGTGAGTAGAAAACAACACAGAGCAGAAATCGTATGTATGACTCAATCCTAGGTCAATACGATCAGTAATATACATCCTCAATATGATAAAGTCTGAAGCATGATAAGGTTGCAAGGGTAAACATCTATACCAAGTGTAATACCAAGTTCTCGTGTTAGTGCCTCAGGTAGCAACATATCATAAACATGAGGTGTGATCAATGTAATCATCATGAAATCAATGTCAACTATATCTTGAAATCTATAAGTATGTGGATAACATCCAACTATATAATCAATGCCTGTATGCATGTGGATCTCGTCCACGGGTCAACCAATGACAGAAAAACATCATGCATGTAAATATCATAAAGCATATGCATGAAAGTATGAGGATATAAATCAGCGTGTGTCCCTCGCGACACATCAAAATCATGGCACCTGAGTGTCCATCATCGACACTCGAAACATCATGAAACCCGTGTCCAGCATCGACACGTAAATCTTTATATATCTCGGGCTCCGTCAGTCCGGATCGGCCCACGGGCTCCGTCAGTCCCATATCATCTCTACACTCCGGTCGGTATCCTCCGGATATCCGCCGAGCCTAAATACTATCACCGGTAGGTAGTAGTCCCTCTGCCAGGCTCACCATCTGCAGCACAGCAATCCGTTCTCGCCCCAGGGTACCATACCAGGTCTACCATGTACCCGCAATCGGCCTCATCCGACTCTTCGAATCGAGTTTCACATGTCATACGTCTCAGAATCGAGAAAATGCATGGTGGACGCACTGAAATATCATATCAAGAGAAACCGGGTTTTTAAAATAGCACATGCTTTCTTTTGAAATAGCCACGGTTCTCAAATCCAGAAATCTCATGAAAACAACATATCTCAATGTGTGTAATCATAAAGCATGATGTATGCAACATATAATAGAAATGTAAGCATATCAGTACATCATGCAACATAAACAGTAATATGCACATATCGAGGGAAAACCGCTCCTTTAAAATGAATCCAGTTTAAAAATATATCTTGCGGTTCCCAAATCTCCATAGTCAAGCCAGAATCATCTGTGTATGTGCAAATATGTATGTAGGCAAGTATGAGTGTACAATATGTATGTTCGCAAGTATGAGTGTGCAATATGTATGTACGCAAGTATGAGTGTACAATATGTATGTCATGCAAGGGGTCATATCCTGATGCAACAGTCCTACTGTGTAGTGACATGGCAATTATCGATGATGAAGTGTGTGAGCCGGCAAGCAGGTGTACGTGGAACATACGCATCATCGATAATGGTGCTGGTGTCCTGATAGCATGAGTTTAATATAACAATAAACACATTTAAACATGCAATGCGATGCGAATAGCAAGAATATGCGGAAAATGAATAATAAACACAACGGTGAAGAATCTACATCAATATATATGTCATACGGCTTTGCCATTTGAAATAACACGAATCGTGGTGTTTAGAAAAATAAGGGCTACGGTGTTTTTAAGAAAAGACACGTCTTTTAAAAATATCCGTAGAATCGCTTGGCCTGTCTTTAAAATACTCACGATTCGTTAGTTTTGAAATAAGTATGACTCGAGTCTAGTCTAACATCTATAAGTAAACTACAGGATTAATCGAAAGGTAAGGAAACCACCTAAATCTGAGTTGATACATATAAATATAATAGTCGGTGATCCCGCCTCAATAGCATCACATACGATACAATATATACTATGACATCCTCGAGTCAAGAGTGCGGATCTCTCATCAATATATAGCTCGTACGTAAATCTGTCATACGACATCCCAAATCTGTGTACGGGTCCAATATCATATTCATCTCATTATTCATCTGGTATCCATTATCATCATATCTCATGAACTAGGGTACTGAATTAAGTCTAGTACAACTGATACCATCTGCATATATATGCGTGTATGAAAATACATGCCTAAAGGCCCACTAAAATCTCAGGTCGTATCTAACAATACGAAACAAAACATATCACCGATCTCATAACATCATGCCCAATCTTATCGACGCATCTCTAAATACCATATACAATCCTCATCATCCATGTGTAGGTATACGTATATATATATAGTCCCATACCTTTGTGTGTGTGTGTGTATATATATACATATCCCCATATACGCACCAGTAAAACAAAGAAAGCATGTGTGTGCGTGTGGGTGTAAACCTTATTCTAGGGCTCGCGACTAAACAAACTAGCGACACCATCATCCAATGATACTAAAATTATCCATGACTCTCAAAGTCCATCTAGATAATCATAACCTCATAATAACATATAAATATATCCATATAATATATATACCATACACTATACTATGAACTGCGGGGGTGCTATACGCCATCCACCCGACTTCCCCTGTAGATATAATCTACTCACCTTGACCTTCGCTTGCCGATGCCGACGTCGCCACGCGCTTGCTTGTCGTCTCGAAGTCCACATGGGGGTACCTACATGTCACAACGAATCGTATCGCATTAAAATCCAAATCAAAACCAAAACGACATGCTAAAAGCCTATAGGTTAGAACCTACGGACTACGCTTTTCAAACCACTGAACAACCCTCGATATCGTCGTACAAACGTCAAGTGATCGGGGTAAAACACAAATACTAAAATCCAGAATCCAAAATACGAAAAATATAACCCCGAATCAAAAAAGCAACTCATGAAAATGGTCCCAGATTTTACCCTAACTGAAATTGGCCAATTTTTCATATGTAAAGGGTCTAGTTTATTGGAGATGGAGCTACAGAACAAACACGAACCAAAATGCAACATGTCTGGCCGCAAATTGTGGCCAGAGGGAATATTTCTGTTGCCATGGTGAGGGATTAGGGGCTAGGGTTTCAGTGGAGGGTCCTAGGTTGCCTGCACACTCCCCTGTGTTTGCTAAATAATTTTCAGGTCACCCGGGTGTTAGCAGATTTCATTATACCCTCACAAAATCCACAATTCTCCGATATCGGGTTTTCTAAGTTTGTATTCCGGGGTTTAAGTCTTAGGTTCAATCCACTATATCATCACAACAGGGGTTGTATAGCCTCTACTAACCTCAATTATCTTCCACTACTCAAGATTTCATCACAACCCTAACTAGGAATTTTCAATGTTCACTAAACCGCACTAAATCACAACTAAACACATATAGATACTAAAGTGAATGAAGTACAATGCTACTGGCATTGAAAGTACCTCATTTGGCAACTCAAGAATTTTCTTGAGTTGCCCCAAGTCTTCAAAATCCGATTTTTCTCGGTCCAATGTGTAGCTAGTGAGCTTGTGCATGTATTTTGTGAAGTGGAGATGATCTTTTGGGATTGTTTTGATGATGTTTTGAGGGTTTGGAGGAGGTGGGAGAGATGAGGCAGCCATGGGAGAAAGAAGAGGTGAGAATGATGAGAAAAGAGTGAAGAGATGAAGAGAATGGCCCAAGATTTGACCCCTCACCCTCTCTCTCTCTTGCCCATGCCTAATATTCTAATCCCTTATCTTTTTCTTTTCATTTCATTTATTTGTTTTCTTTTCTCTTCTCATTTAAACATAAACCATGCATGAAAAATGAGAAAAAGCCATGATAAAAATGTAACAAGTGTTAAAATGACATGGTGCATGTTTCGCACAAAACAAGCTTAATACGCGATTAGCGATATTTAACCGCGATTAGCATTAAATAGTGTATAATAAATCATAAAATTTCATAATTTGCTTAAATCCAATAAAGCACCCTCATTTCAGTAATTTCTGTCATTTTCCAAATTTTTCCTAATTTATCGGTTTTTAATTATACCGAAATATTAAAATATTCAGTATATTTATTATTTAATTACAAAAATTCCCAAAATAATATTTCATTTTTCTGAAATGTTACAATCTTCCCCCCTTAAAGAAATTCGGTCCCCGAATTTAAATTTAAACCCCTCAAATACTAAAACATTTCAGTAAAAAGTCCAAGTCGTTGGGGCTCCGAAATCATCAATACATAAAACGCATAATAGCGCAATGCATGCGCATGAAAAATGAGCAGATAACTCCAAATCAAAATTCCGTCAAGTATCTCGCAATCATCGGAGTCATGGTGAAGACACAAATGTCAAATCCAATACGAAAACCAATATGATATAAATCAACACTATACATGTAAACATCTGAAGGAAATGCATGCCAAACCTTTCATGTTGCTGTGCGATGCGCGTATCGCGGCACAGTGGCGGACGTCTATTGTAAGAAAATAACTATATATACACTTATCCTTTGTTTAATATGTACGTCCCGCCGTTCTTGAAAATAATTTAGAAGGGTTTCCTTTATAAAATGTTTCGTGTCATCTCAGACACGTAGGTAAATACTGATGCTATAGCTCCCTTTTTGGAAATCCCTTCGATAGCTATCAATGCATGCAAAATATATCCAGGTACCGTCCTCTGACTAGTCCTGTTCAGCACGAAAACAAATAGCAAATATCATAAAAACGTATTGCTCCATAAGAAATCAATCCCAAAATGTATATAAGAATACCCTGTGCGTCTGGTGCGCACGGAAATCGAAATCCATGAATGTGCCATACATGTGCACAGAAACAAAATCTAAGTGCAACGGGTGTGCACGAAACACCTGTCAAAGGCAACGGGTGTGCTTGACAACAATATCAGGTGCATCTGATACGCACGAAGAATCTCGATTTAGTGCATCTGGTGTGCACCAAAATCGCATCTCATAGCATGCGCCCAACATGCGCGAAAATCCAAATCAGGTGCATGCATGATACACGAATGGAATCTAAATCATGTGCATTTAACATGCATGAAATCATGAAATCCAATATCAAGCGCCGAACATGCGCAAAAATCCAATCTGGTGCACAAGGTGCATAAAACAAATATCGAGTATCACAATCGAAATCGACGGTATACAGCACATTTCAATCTAAATCTAAATCAGGTATACCGTGGTATATAATCTCACAACCATGTGCATCAGCGTGCACAAAAGCAGATCAAATACAAAAAGTGCATGAAAACTATGCCAAAAGCATAAGTCAAATCACATGCATACCATAGGTATTAACTCAAAAAATCAATATCTCGAATGACATCAAATTGAAGTCAGGTGCAACTGTGGTGCATAAAATCTCAATCATGCAAATAAATCATCCAAAATATCAAATCAAAGGTAGCGAAAATAGTCTCTCTCAAGCACAACCTCTAAGAATCCCTGGCCAACTGTCGTGGTCACTCATAACATGTCTCGTCGACGATGCCAAACTCTGGCCTGCTGGGTGTGCGTAATATGACCGCTCCTGGGTCCAAGCCTTCTCGTATAAAATTCCAGAAAGGTCCTGTCGAGGTCTTTCCCAAATCTCGTCTCTGCCGAACTGTCCGGAGGTTATCACCCTTTACTATATCTGTTTCTGGTTCTGGAACGGCTGCATACTCATCGCGACTCCTTCTGGAAGATATATCATATACAACGCCTCTGCATGCGTATCACATCTCTGATGTCGGCGGAGTGGAACGTCATCTCATCAAGATCTCGTACGAACCGCTTACTCCCCTTTTCTCTAATGTCGACTAATTCGGACCCGTCTCTTCGTGGCTGCATGGACTGTGCTCCAACGGCTATACTCGTATCTGGAGTCTCCCAAGCAATGTATCCCATCACATGATATCCGAATGACGTCGAACCTTCGATCGATTTGTTAAGGTTCCATAATCCCCCAAGAGTTCAATATCTTGGGTACAGTTTAATAGTATTCCAGTACATAACACAGTACCTGCGGACCAACCGTAGAAGGGCAAACCCAAGCCTCACTAATGGCACCGCTGAACTGCCGCAAACCCTAAGGTTTCAAAGCGTTCTCATGGTCATTATGTCGGGTTAGGGTTTCATTCTTCGAGAGGGTCCATAGCATTACTTGCATTTGTGTCTGAATACTTTAAACTTGGAAAATGGGCTTCTTACATTCGATCATCTCAATCGACTCCCAATGTACATGCATGAAGTCGTCTCTAGCTGGAATCAATCAATCTAATGACCTCGCATCGGGGTAGGCAACGAATCAAATGTCCTAGTCCTTCCTCCATGGGTGACTAGCGATCTTCTATCATATCTCTAAGTACAACTCGTGCGGAAATAGCTCCAAACATCTGGGGTGATATCTTATCATTCGCAGCAACAACTGGCTCATTTGTCCGCACGCTGAACAGTGCCTCAATCATCAAATAATCGGTGCATCGACGGTCATCACATTCTAGCTGGCCTCTAGCAGTAGCCTGATCCTTTGGTGCTGATCTGCACGTCCGAGAAATCTCGTAAAAGCGATCCATCAAACGCTCATGGCGCGAAAACACAATAAAACGATGCATCTATCCAAATCGTATGTCCCTGGAATCACGCCCTGGTCAGTCCTCGTCCGTGACGAGCTCGTGCTGACGCAACTCTAGCCGTAGCTCTTTCTGCCCATGTAATCGTGGCAGCAAATACCATAAACCAATATCGATGAGGATAGATCATGAATGAATATAATGCTGTGTAAGGAAATGTACATCCTAAGGCTTCTTAAGTGGAGTAGCGTATCGTAGGTATGCCGCGGAACATACACATGGTACGTCACTCTCCTGAAGTCACCTACTCCATCAACCAAGGTCAACTCTGGTATAATACCCCCTCGACCAAGTCTAAGTTCCGTAAGGTCAAGCTTAAGTTTCGAATATATACAAACGCTCTAGGCTCCGTATAGTCAAACTTAGACTCGAACCAAGGTTAATCTAGCGCTCTAATACTAACTTTGTCACGACCCGAAATGGCACGTGACTGGCCCTTGAATCATATGAAGTCTATAGGACCCCATTTAATTCAAGTAAGCCAAAAGCCCAGAAATAAAAACCATTTTAAATAATAAATAAAGGAAAACTTATTTAAAAGCAAGTGGTTTTAATAGCATAAGCCGAATTATACATTTTTAAAACATCAAGTCATTTCTGAAAATTTCGGCAGAGTTTCCTTTGTAAATATTGGTCCCGAATGGGGTACAACCTGAATAATACATGCACAATGATAAAAGGCATCCCCAAGCGGGAGCTAGCTCTTCGTCAATCGACGGTCACAACCACGCAAGCAATATAATATACAACGCCGAAGGGCGAGGATCAAAACTCAGAAGGAAACTCAAAATCATCAAGAAAACCATACTAATACAACGCGCGACTCTAAGGTCGAAAGAATATACAATTGGTTTTCTAAGTCGGAATAAATATACAAGTCTGGTTGATAGAGTTACTAGATACAACTGAATATAATGTATAATAGTGGTCACGATACAAGTGAGTCCACCTACCAAAGCAATCATCCAGAATGGAAGCAGTATGCCAGAAAGCCGCAATGAAACCTATACGGCAAAACCAGCAAGAAACTGTGGCACAACGGGGGTGAGTTGCCAACTCGTGAGTAGAAAACATCACAGAGCAGAAATCGTATGTTTGACTCAATCCTAGGTCAATACGATCAGTAATGTACATCCTCAATATGATAAAGTCTGAAGCATGATAAGGTGGTAAGGGTAAATATCTATACCAAGTGTTCGTGTCAGTGCCTCAGGTAGCAACATATCATAAACATGAGGTGTGATCAATGTAATCATCATGAAATCAGTGTCAACTATATCATGAAGTCAATAAGTATGTGGATAACATCCAACTATATAATCAATGCCTGTATGCATGTGGATCTCGTCCACGGGTCAACCAATGACAGAAAAACATCATGCATGTAAATATCATAAAGCACATGCATGAAAGTATGAGGATATAAATGAACGTGTGTCCCTCGCGACACATCAAAATCATGGCACCTGAGTGTCCAGCATCGACACTCGAAACATCATGAAACCCGTGTCCAGCATCGACACGTAAATCCTTATATATCTCGGGCTCCGTCAGTCTGGATCGGCCCATATCATCTCTCCACTCCGGTCGGTATCCTCCGGATATCCGCCGAGCCCAAATACTATCACCGGTAGGTAGTAGTCCCTCTGCTAGGCTCACCGTCTGCAGCACAGCAATCCGTTCTCGCCCCAGGGTACCATACCGGGTCCACCATTTACTCGCAATCGGCCTCATACAACTCCTCAAATCGGGTTTCACATGTCATACGTCTCAGAACCGAGAAAACGCATGGTTGACACACTGAAATATCATATCAAGAGAAACCGGGTTTTTAAAACAGTACATGCTTTCTTTTGAAATAGCCACGGTTCTCAAATCCAGAAATCTCATGAAAACAACATATCTCAATGCGTGTAATCATAAAGCATGATGTATGCGACATATAATTGAAATGTAAGCATATCAGTATATCATGCAACATAAACAGTAATATGCACATATCGAGGGAAAACAGCTCCTTTAAAATGAATCCAGTTTAAAAATATATCTTGCGGTTCCCAAATCTCCATAATCAAGTCAGAATCATCTGTGTATGTGCAAATATGTATGTAGGCAAGTATGAGTGTACAATATGTGTGTACGAAAGTATGAGTGTACAATATGTATGTCATGCAAGGGGTCATATCCTGACCCAACAGTCCTACTGTGTAGTGACATGGCAATTATCGATGATGAAGTGTGTGAGCCGGCAAGCAGGTGTACGTGGAACATACGCATCATCGATAATGGTGCTGGTGTCCTGACAGCATGGGTTTAATATAACAATAAACACATTTAAACATGCAATGCGATGCGAATGGTAAGAATATGCGGAAAATGAATAATAAACACAATGGTGAAGAATCTACATCAATATATATGTCATACAGTTTTGCCATTTGAAATAACACGAATCGTGGTGTTTAGAAAAATAAGGGCTACGGTGTTTTTAAGAAAAGACACGTCTTGTGAAAATATCCGTAGAATCCCTTGGCCTGTTTTTAAAATACTCACGATTCGTTAGTTTTGAAATAGGTATGACTCGAGTCTAGTCTAACATCTATAAGTAAACTACAGGACTAATCGAAAGGTAAGGAAACCGCCTAAATATGAGTCGATACATATAAATATAATAGTCGGTGATCACGCCTCAATAGCATCACATACGATACAATATATACTATGACATCCTCGAGTCAAGAGTGCGAATCTCTCATCAATATATAGCTCGTACGGCATCCCAAATCTGGGTACGGGTCCAATATCACATTCATCTCATTATTCATCTGGTATCCATTATCATCATATCTCATGAACTGGGGTACTGAACTAAGTCTAGTACAACTGATACCATCTGCATATATATGCGTGTATGAAAACATACGCCTAAAGGCCCGCTATAATCTCAGGTCGTATCTCACAATACGAAACAAAACATATCACCGATCTCATAGCATCATGCCCAATCTCATCGACTTATCTCCAAATACCATATACAATCCTCATCATCCATGTGTAGGTATACGTATATATATATACATAGTCCCATACCTATGTGTGTGTGTATATATATATATACATATCCCCATATGCGCACCAGTAAAACAAAGTAAGCATGTGCGTGCGTGTGGGTGTAAACCTTATTTTAGGGCTCGCTACTAAACTAACTAGCGACACCATCATCCAATGATACTAAAATTATCCATGACTCCCAAAGTCCATCTAGATAATCATAACCTCACAATAACAAATAAATATATCCATATAATATATATACCATACACTATACTACGAACTGCGGGGGTGCTATACGCCATCCACCTGACTTCCCCCGTAGATATAATCTACTCACTTTGACCTTCGCTTGCCGATGCCGACATCGCCACGAGCTTGCTTGTCATCCCGAAGTCCACATAGGGGTACCTACATGTCACAACGTATCGTATCGCATTAAAATCCAAATCAAAACCAAAAGGACACGCTAAAAGCCAATAGGTTAGAACCTACGAACTACGCCTTTCAAACCACCAAACAACCCTTGATATCGTCGTACAAACGTCAAGTGAACGAGGTAAAACACAAATAATAAAATCCAGAATCCAAAATACGAAAAATATAACCCCGAATCAAAACAGCAACTCATGAAAATGGTCCCAGATTTTACCCTAACTGAAATTGGCCAATTTTGCATATGTAAAGGGTCTAGTTTACTGGAGATGGAGCTACAGAACAAACACGAACCAAAATGCAATAGGTCTGGCCGCAAATTGCGGCTAGGGGGAATATTTCTGCGGCCATGGTGAGGGATTAGGGGCTAGGGTTTCAGTGGAGGGTCCTAGGTTGCCTGCACACTCCCCTGTGTTTGCTAAATAATTTTCAGGTCACCCGGGTGTTAGCAGATTTCATTATACCCTCACATAATCCACAATTCTCCGATATCGGGTTTTCTAAGTTCGTATTCTGGGGTTTAAGTCTCAAGTTCAGTCCACTATATCATCACAACAGGGGTTGTATAACCTTTACTAACCTCAATTACCATCCACTACTCAATATTTCATCACAACCCTAACTAGGAATTTTCAATGTTACTAAACCGCACTAAATCACAACTAAACACATATGGATACTAAACTGAATGAAATACAATGCTAATGGAAATGAAAGTACCTTATTTGGCAACTCAAGAATTTTCTTGAGTTGCCCCAAGTCTTCAAAATCCGATTTTTCTCGGTCCAATGTGTAGCTAGTGAGCTTGTGCATGTATTTTGTGAAGTGGAGATGATCTTTTGGGGTTGTTTTGATGATGTTTTGAGGGTTTGGAGGAGGTGGGAGAGATGAGGCAGCCATGGGAGAAAGAAGAGGTGAGAATGATGAGAAAAGAGTGAAGAGATGAAGAGAATGGCCCAAGGTTTGACCCCTCACCCTCTCTCTCTCTTGCCCATGCCTGATATTCTAATCCCTTATCTTTTTCTTTTCATTTCTTTTCTTTGTTTTCTTTTCTCTTCTCATTTAAACACAAACCATGTATGAAAAATGAAAAAAAGCCATGATAAAAATGTAACAAGTGTTAAAATGACATGGTGCATGTTTCGCACAAAACAAGCTTAATGCGCGATTAGCGATATTTAACCGCGATTAGCATTAAATAGTGTATAATAAATCATAAAATTTCATGATTTGCTTAAATCCAATAAAGCACCCTCATTTCAGTAATTTCTGTCATTTTCCAAAATTTTCCCCTATTTATCGGTATTTAATTATACCGAAATATTAAAATATTCAATATATTTATTATTTAATTACAAAAATTACCAAAATAAAATTTTATTTTCTGAAATGTTACAGAAGGACACGGATCGATCGGTATAATCTCTAAACTCCTTTTACAGTTAACTAGTATAGGGTTAATGGTTCGATCCGGGAATCGGGTTCCGTTAGCGCCGGTTTTAAAAAGTTTTTGTTCCGCGTTTGGCCACGGATTGATGGCCGGGGCGCTAGCGTAGCCTTACATAGTATCAGAGCCAACCTATTAATCGTATACTAGTTGGTTTAGACAATGTTAAACTATCCAAACCGAAACAAACCCGAAATATCACTCGATGCATTGCAGTTTCTGTCGATTTTTAATGTGTCTTCAAACGTTTTTTTTAGCAACTGCGGATGACTACTTAGGTGACTACTAGAACACCACCCAAACATGAGCCCCTAATTCCATAACTGGACCGGCCACATGCATGAAAAAACCGAGCAGGCTAACCTGGGAAAAGCTTCTGAGTTTCGTGTTTGGGTTGTTGTCTTGTCTCTGGAATGTTGGTTCAGTGGTATTGCTTGTTTAGCCCAGTTTGGATATGGTTTTATCTAGTTGTTTCGGGCTATTCGGGGTTATTTCGAAGTCGATATTTCTAACACTATTTAAAGTTTACAGTACATACATTTCTATCTGCGACCGTGAATGTCATTTGATCGGTACAACTTGTCTAATTGCTATAGTTCTTTTAGACGGGTTTGCGAACGTGACATTCACGTTGATGTTCTGTGTTGTGCTGTGTTTGTTGCGGATTGTCATGGTGGATAGCTTGGTTGCATTGCTAGTATAGTTTAGTTTTATTTGTACATTTGATATCGCGGGGCGAGTGTCCGACATGTGGACTGCCGTCACTGCCTGTTTGTATATTATTTGTTTGGGGCACGACCGGGTTGAGGTCGATGTCACTGATGTACATATTTCTTTTCTATACTAGGATTACCCCTCGGTGGGGTGCACGGATAGCCGGGTTCTGGAGGGCAAGGAGTCCGCATCTTATGGCGTTGAGATGGAGGGGGCCTCTCTCTAGAATTGGCTGGTTATTCCGCCGTACTCGTAGGTGGTACAGGTTGACCCAAGGAGGGGTGCTCAAGTTACCGGATTCCGTGAAGTGCTGGGTGGCCCATTCACTTTGTTGAAAGGGGCTGCCTCGCTTCTGATTTTGGCGGGTAACTTGCCGCGCTCGTAGGTGTCTAGGTTTTCATTGCACAGGCTATCCACATGACCAGGGGAACGTCGGGTTTCACTTGCGGCTCAAAGGAAACCCGGGGCTCCCAGATTATCTGTATTGTTCTGTGATGCTTATTGCTTATCTGTGATGTTGCATTTATCACGTCTTGAGTGATTATTATATATTGTTATAAATACTAGTAGATATTGTATATATTTTACATCCGCGCTAGTCCAGTCCTCGCTCTGTCTTTTGTAAAGTAACTTAACGGGTGATGATGGGACCCAGTGGCGAATGCGGATGGCATATAAGTACATCATATTTTCATTCTTTTGTTGTGTGATTAATTGATGGGACTGCGTTGATTCAGATCAATGTAAGGAAAACAGACCTATTCGGTGTTGTTGGAACAAATTTAAAAAGTTGTTATTACAAGGACGCTTTCTTTTGTTTTGCACAGTGGAATTCGGTTATGAATATCCAGCACCTCATTCGACGAGGCAAGGGCCGAGATCCCTTCACCGGGAGTGACCCCTTGGGCAGAGGTTTGCGTCAGGGTAATAACTTCACTATTGTCGATTACTTTTTGCTTTGCGTCGTGGTATTCAGTTTGGAATATCCTGCACCTCATTCGACGAGGAAAGAACGGAGATCCCTTCACCGGGAGTGACCTCTTTAGCAAAGGTTTTCGCCACTATATATTTGTAAAAATCTATCCAGTTCCTTCAACGATATCACGTTCATTAGGTTAAAGGTTTTTCGCCAAAAACCATTCGTAGCCCTCCGTCATTTCAGACGGGTAGCACTTAGTATTCATTCTATATTTGTTGGCCTTCGTCATGGCATAGTGTATGGTAGCTATTTGTTACTTTTCTGTTGCATAGATAGATGCGTTGGTTTGGAACAGTTGTACTACTATTTTGGCCTTCGTCAAGGGTATGTACGGGTGGGTTCAAATTAATCTGGATAATGACGGGTAGAACTGTTAGTTATATGTATGCCCTAGAGGCCATTACTGTACATGCGATGTATATTGTAGTGGATGCTTGGACATATAGGGAGGACTTTCTTGCTCGACATGATAGTATGCTATCTGGTTGCACTTTTTCTTAACATGTACACTTATTGTCTCTTTATTACATGTTGATAAAGCCCTTAGGATGAGTACTTGACTACCAGGATTATGATGCGGATCATATTAGTGGGGCAGAGGTAGTCGATAAGTACATCCTTCAAATGTTCCTAGTCATAGGAGTATCGAGACAGAGCATCGATACTCCAGAGTAGACCAGCGTATATGCTTCTTGACCCATATAATGGACGATGGATGATCCCATATCCATTGGTGATTGACATCAGAAATGGTATACGGGTTTTCAGTGGAGATTGGGTACACTGGACGGACTCGCCGGGAACTCCTAGATGGTATTATACCTATCGTCGGATAGCAGTTCTCTGGTGACACTGGTACAGGTTAGTATGTAGACCCGAGATCGTCATAGAGTCTTGTGTGATTCCCACTGTGCTTTGATTTCTACCAAACCACAGTCAAGAGATCGTGCAAAAAGGTGGTTTTTGGGTACAGTCCCGAGTCATATGGAGGCAATGAGCGATAGGAGGGGTTTCTTCTCTCCCGGTATTGGGAGTTAATGTTGTGCTATGCTCGATTGGCCATAACAGGAAATCCCTGGCCAGGGTTGCTGAGATTTATTAGTAAGTGTTATCAGTAGTTTCTCAAACCGTTATGGACCTTGCATCGGCATGACTTATCAGGCTATTGGGGTCTGACGTTATACCACCCCAGGCTGTGATATGCGACATATCAGACGAAGAGACCGGACTGTATGTTAGTGTTACTGATTGGATTCGTAGGAGTACGAGCAGGCTTTCTTGTTGATCTTCTGATCGCTCAATACCCGGGTGGCCGTTACGTTTGGCAGACCGCTTGCGACTTGTGGGTGTTTGATATGATCATCACCTACTGCCGGCGTATTGACGAGTCTTTAGAGTCCTACACAGAGGTTTCCTGGCTCAAGCGAAACGGAGTAGGAGCACATATCTGATATGCGCGGGACCGAGATTAATGCGTGTATGTGATACCACATTTCATTCTCGTGATATGTGATATCGGTCGGTTATATATGATATAGCCGGGTTATCGGATCAAAAGTTGATTCAATAAGTTGATTCATATGATATTAGTCGGTTGTATATGATATAGCCGGATTATTAAATCAAGAGTTGATTTAATAATTTAATATATAATTTTATATTTGATATATTACATTACATTAACTAATATTAGCTCACTTAAGTAATTCTTTTTCTCACATTTGATACACTTTACATATATGTGATATATGTATTGTTTTCTTTTGACACATAAATATATATGTGATATATATTCATGTGTCATGCTAGGTTACATATGCAACAAAGGTGTATGAGACTTATACCATGCTAGGGTTTATGTTTGGGTTTTATTTATCATTAAGTTATTCACAAAACATTTGGAATTAGTCATGGATAAGCTTGTAGAAGCTTATGGATATATTGACTTATTCAACTCGTTTGTCTAGCTTAAGATATTTGTTAACCCAACCTTAACTTTAGACTATGGTTTATTCTCTACATGAGTCAGGCATGACACTAACTCATCCATGGTTGCAATTCTAACCTCACTCTCTCATGAGTTTATTCTTCTTCTTCTTCATCAAAGAAAAAGCTCACTAGGTTTTTTCTAAGTGAAGAATTAGTGTGAGAAAGATAAAACTAAAGTGAGTCCACTTCCTACTTCATCATCCTCTACTATTAGCCATTCAGTTTAGGGTGTTTGCTTCACTATTCTCACCATTAGTGAAGAGATCGCTTGGGTTAGTGTCTCCTTGACGTAGATCATCTTCGGCCTCGAAGACTTCGATGCAAGCTTGTTCGTTTCTTCATGGGAGCTTCTCTAGAGTCCGGGAGTTCGTGATCGCAGTGAAGGGACTACTACACGGAGGTATTGAAGTGAAGGACCGGTCTACAAATGTTGTATTCCTTGTTCACTTTAGATGTAAAGTGTTTACATTATGTTTCGTCGGGTTTTCTAGTATCGATTCTATGGTTAGGGTTAGCTAGAACGGCAAAAATTTAAATATGGCATGGATGATGCCTCCCGAAACCTTGCTGCCGTGCTAGGAAACCCAACAGTGGTATCAGAGCCATGCTAGAAAATTAGACGATGTTTGCTAGGATTACGAAACCGAAACAACTCCGAAACACCTGATACGAAAACTTGGTTTCTGTCGAATTTAAAATGTCTTCAATTTTTTTTAAAAAAACTGCAGAATGTTATATGTGATGTAACATGAACACCACCAAAAATTGAGGCAATTTTGACCAAATTTGGCCGGCCACAATAGGCTAAAATCCGGTGTGCTCGGGTGAATAGTGGAGTTCTGGCTTCAAGTTTTGGTGGTGTTCCAGTCTCTGGGTTTTGGGGTTTCAGGTGTTGTTTGTTTTTGCTAAATTTTTATATGATGTTAACTTTCTGCAAAAGAAATTCGGAGTGTTTTGTAATCGTAATTCTAACATGTATTCGGGTTATTTAGACGATGTTAAAAAGTTCGAACAGATATCAATAACCCAATTTTTCCCCCGCTGGAAATTTTTCAAGAGTTGGATTTTTTCCGAGTTTAAAATCTTCGGAAAATCATGCAAGCGATTCTGTGGACCCTCTAGAAGAACGAAACCCTAACTCGATTATGTGACCGTCAGAACCGCCATCAAACCCTAGGGTTTGTGGTAGTTCAGCGGTGCCACATGTGAGGCATTGGTTGACCCTTCTACGGCTGGTTCATAAGAGCTGTGGCAGTTTCTAGGTACTTTTTGAACTCCACTCAAGTGTTGAGCTTATTGGGAAATTTTGGGTTCTTGTTTATTCGATCGAAAAGTTTAACTTCGTCTAGCTATCTGTGATTGTGATACAATATTTGGAATCCACAAATAGTTATGAGATAACTAGTTTGAATTTTATAAATTTAGCAGTTTAGTCTCATTTGATCGGTTGCCACGGGATTTTGATGTTGATCAAAAGTTCGTCGCAATTACGTAGTGTACGCGGATACTCGCCGGGTAACCTTACTAGATAGCCACGCCCCATAACCCCGACCAAGTGACTGTAGGAGAACCCCGTCGCCAAAAGCTTCCGTTCGGGTGCTCGCGGCAGCGGTGTTCCACCTTAGTGCACTTCGTCGACAGCATCGGGGTGTGCGGCCGTCTACTAAAGTTTCCGACGAGCATTTGATCAGGTTATCGGGAATTTTGTTGAATTACCCGACAGGTTTTTGGAAAGTATTTTCAATATCGAGACTAAAATGCGGGGTTTATAATATGTTAGGCATGTGATGTCTAAGGAATTCATTTGGTTAGGCATGAAATCTAAAGTATGTGATACTTTGGGTTTATGATGTCTAAGGTGGTTGCGGATTCCAACTGTTGTAGTTTTTCACTTTCTTTTCTGCGTCCGTAAGTGTAATATGTGGTGTATTGCCGGTTTAGGTGCTATATGTCAACGGCAACTGGGATACGCATATTTACTTACGTTGATGACATATGATGTTATGAATTGTTGTGATATGTTATATTGGATTGTCATGTTCTGAAAAGCCGGGTTTTTTTATGTGTGAGATGAGAGTTTTTCATTTTCATTTATGTAAAAGCTTGTATGTAATATTCTTTTATTGGGGCACTTCCGGGTTGAGGATGATGTCACCGTTGATGTATATTATTTACTTTTCCGCATTAGGATAGACCCAAGGCTGGGAGCACAAGTAACCGGGTTCTAGGGTCCAGTGGGAGACCATCTCGAGGAGTCGAGACCGGGTCTCCTAACTCTAGAATTGGAAGGGTTGCTTGCCGTTCTCGTAGGGGTCTAGAGATGTGGGTTTGGCTATTCATCGCGATCGTGGAATCCGTCTTTTATACTGGCTTAAATAAAACACAGAAATCCTAGTATATCGAATATTTCATATGTTATCTTCTGCTGCTCTGTGATGTGATCACTGTGATATGTTCAGACGAATGCCTATATTATATATATGAGATATAATTAATATTGCTGTTTTCGTTTCATATGTGATGCTTGGGAAGCATAATAAATGGGACTTCATTAATGAGATTAATGAAAGAAAAAGAAACCTAAAGATGTTGTAGAAATTTGTTTCAAAACTGGTAGCTCTAGTTCTTCTTTGCATAGCGGTATTCCTTGTAGAATATCCAACACCTTATTCGATAAGGAAAGAGCCGAGATCCCTTCACCGGGAGTGACCTCTTTAGAGAAACTAGCAGATGCTACAACCTACTCGGTTTGTCTTTTTGATTGCTTCTATAGTTTTTGCATTGCATAGTGGTATTTGTGAAATATCCTGCACCTTATTCGATAAGGAAATAGCCGAGATCCCTTCACCGGGAGTGACCTCTTTAGCAAAACTAGTAAAATCCTCAAAAACATTCCTTTTCAAAATCACTCGATTCTACAACGATATCAAGTTCATTATGCTTATTGTTTTCATAAAAACCTGCGTAGCCCTCCGTCATTTCAGATAAGTACTACTTAGTATTCGTGTTGCGGTAGTTTGACCTCCGTCAAGGCGTAGTGTACGGTAACTAACTAGTGCTTATCTGATAGCATACGATGAGATTGGATTAGGGTATTCATACGGCGTAGTTTGGCCTCCATCAAGGATCGTGCGGGTGGGTCTAATTCAATCAAGAAATGATGGGTTGAACTTGACTAGCGCACTATGGGTAGTTTGGCCTCCGTCAAGGTCATAGGACGCTAGGGGTAAAAACCATTATCGGGAATTTCAAGTGTTGAAATTTGCAATGAGATTGCATACCTTCTATGAGATAGTTGGATCCCGATACCCACTCTGAGTAAGAGTTACTCCTAGGAGAGTTTTACACATTACAATTAGCCGATCAAGTAGGTGTCTAGAAAGATGTTAACAGGGTTACGCCCCTGTGAAAATGAGGTTTATTATAATTAGGTCCGTGCGAAAGCACGGGGAACCTCCCTGAAACTACCGATACTGGCCTGGTCGAAAGATTGGCGAACTTGTAGGGTATAATTAATTCCGGCCAGTCTTACCTTTTAGGGTTTGAAGGTAGATTTGACTAAAACAGTGGGAGCCATCCTGATTAGATAAAATAATAACCAATCTAATCCTGGAAGAGCGCACGCAGAGTGTTTTCTTCTCTCTCTCTCTCCTGGTAGCGACCATGTCATGCCTTAATCAAGATAATAATATGGATGAATTGACCGAACCTGCTTATTATACTGAGCTAGGGAACGTTGGTTCCGCTCTATCTTATAACTGTTATAAGTCCGAGCAGGAAATAGAGGAAAATCCGGATTCCCATGCCACCCAATCGAGGATTAAGCATGTTGATGCATATTCTTCGGGTGTGTTCGTTACCGAAAACTGTTTCTCAGTATCCTCTACGTCCTAGGTATGTGATACCGGATCAAGATCCCGCATATGTAATATGTTACATGGACTACAGAAAGGTAGAGAACTGAGAATGGGTGATATGTCTCAAAGTGTTAGAGAATGGTGCAATTGTTGCAGCTAAGTCAGTTGGCAGATATCACCTTATATTAATATATTGATTCTGTCACGACCCGAAAGTACAGAACATGACCGACACTTAAATTACGAAACGTCACGAGGCGTACGTAATCTAAGTAAGCAAAAACCCAGAAATCAAAACCAAAGAAGCAGTAGAGTGAAGGAAAAACCAATTTTAAAACAAGTAGTTTTAATTCACATAGGCCGAAGTATGTATTTTTAAAATATCAAGTATTTTCTGAAAATTTCGGCAGAGTCTCTTTTGTAAATACTGGCCCCCAAACGGGACACAACATGAATAGTATAAGAAATACAAAAAAGGCATCCCCAAGCGGGAGCTAGCTCTTCGTCAAACGACGGTCACAACCACGTAAGCAATATAATATACAACGCCGAAGGGCGAGGATCAAAACTCAAGAAAACCCAAAATCAGCGTAAAAACTGTAGGGTTCCTAGACACACTAAGGAGGTTGCACAAGGCATCAACCATGCCAAAATCAAATTTTTCTTGTGCCGAGAAACCCTAATGTAAGATCGATTACTAGAGGATAGGCGAAACACCAAGCAAGTTAACATCTTAACTACTAAGTGAACGGAAATACAACTGTAACGTGTTAAAAATGATTAAATAAATAATTAAATGAATAAAAGTGTTTAAGTGAATTTTAGGATTTTCGGTAAAGTAAAATGTATTTTTCGTAAAACCAAACCGTGATTGTTTTTCATTATAATTTTTAAAATATCTATTTTAATTATGAAATTACTAGTAAATGGTATTTATTTAGCCACTTCTAAATTTTTAGTTTAATAAAATATTTTTCCTAAATTAATTATTTTAAATATTAACATAAGCTTTATTTTTACACTAAATTAGTGTAAATTACAAATTTAAATGGTTTTAATTTGTAAAAATGAACCATGGAATATTAGAAATTAGTGTGTATCATGCAAAATTTATTTGCAAATTTTTCCTATTTTCTAGAGCTTTCTTGAGTTGCTATAGTAAATAAATAAATAAATAAAGCATGAAAAGACTTTTAGTGTTGTTTCTCTTCTTGAAACTTCTACACACTTTTCACACTCTCTTCTTTCTCTACCTCACCTCACCAAGGCCGGCCACAACCCTATGGCAGCCCCCCCATTTCCCACTTCATTTTCATTCAAAATTCATCAAAAATACATCAAAAATTCAATTAAAATTCCACAAAATCCTATTTATTTCATACTCTTTATTCCTTGCTCATTTTTATATGGAATTTGGAGATGGAAAGCATGCATTTTGGAGGCTCATTTCTTGTTTGGATTTCACATTTTGGAGGTATAATTTTCTTTCTTTTGATTTATTGTTATTAGATGATCATTTAAGCTTAATTAGATTTAATGAATTAATTCTATGTTCTTTTTTTAAAAATGCAAGTTAGGGTTGTAAATTCAAGTTAGGGTTTTTAATAATTAATTAGGGTTATAATACTTAGTTTAACACTTTTAGAATTGGAAAATATTGCATGGTTGTTAAATTGTAAAATTTTCATTTAAAATTGTTTTAAATAAGGAAATTAGCTAACTAGGTTTTTGCAAAATGTGTTTGTGGTTGATATAAAATTGAGATTTGGGTTGTTATCATTGGAATGTAGTTTTAGTGGAAATATTATCATGTAAATGGAAAGAAAAATTTAGTTCGATCACTAGTTTCTTGATAAATTGATAAATTGTGATAAAAATTGCTAATTTGTAAACTAGATTTTAGAAATTTCTAAATAAATGTGATTAAAAATATAATTTATGGTTTCATTAAATCATTATCATTATGAATTATGGTTTAATACATTAATTCATGAAAAATCACGTTTTGCGGTGGAATTGTGGTATTTTGCTTGAAAAATGTTAAAATTGTTAAAAGTTGCAAACTAGAAATTTCAAATAAATGCAAAATTGTGTAATAAAAATAAAGTAAGGGGTCTTATAGTCTAGTTATTCTATTTAATGAGTTTTATAACCATTGGTTTCATTTAAATGTCAAGTTTTGATGAAAAACGGTAAATTGGCATTTTCGGGTTTTATGAAATTGGACGGTTTGATGGATTTTAGGGTTTCGATGGATTTAATCATGTTTTATAATATAAGTAATGTGTTTTAAAACTATGAGTTATTTGTTAATGTTTATCTCGATCCATCGGAGTTTGTACGCCGATATCGAGCGATATTCGGTTCTTTTGCGTGAACGGGACATAGGTTTTAACCTATGCTGGTTCCTTGCATCGTTTTGACTTTTGTATGTGATTCAGTTTACGATACTATTTATATGTTTGCGTTTAGGTACCCTCATGTGGACTGCGGGCGATGAAGAGGAGGATGGCGACACCGTCTTCGGCAGACATGGACCAGGTGAGTAGATGCATATCTACGGGGGGAAGTCGGGTGGATGGCGTTTAGCACCCCCGCAACGTAGAATAGGAATAGTACTTATTGACATTAGGAAACCAGATGTGACCCTTGATTCTTACTGAGCAGGACCCTAGTAATGACCCTAGGCGGGACTAGACTGATTTAGGAAAACCATACCTGAGGATGAATACTTTGGGAGAGGTTCGTAGGTTTCTGATAGAAACACACACGCACACACTAAAACTTGACATGGCATATACGTATATGTGTGTATATATATAAAACTAGGTATAGGTGTATATATATACACAACACGTATATGGGATTCATTGATGTGATATGATATCTGAGGTATGATGAAACAGTATAACTGGGCTTGATGCCGTGATTCTTGACTATACAGTCGTATTAAAATGTTAGCGGATCATTAGAGAATGAGATAATGAACATGAATATATAAATTATAAAGGGTGGTGGTGATATAGAGGTACATAGGACCCTAAAATAGTACCTAGGCTGTAGCTTGTGACTGATCACGATATGATATATGTATGACTTGATTACGACATCATATAGGTGTGACCTGATGTCGATATCGTATAGGTGTGACTTGACGACGATAAGATATCGGTATGATTTAATCACAATATGACATATGTGACATGATATTTCTGAGGATAAACTAAGGATTATTCTATGATGGCAATGATATATGATTGATGTATGCGATTATAGTTTAGCACCTTGATCATGAGATGTGTTGATGATGACATTATACGAATGATGAGACGCCTAGGAGATACTTGACCCGTATCCCGATATTGGGATGCCGTACGATGGATTTTACCGTACGAGGCCTAGTTATGATGATTGATCCGCACTCTTGATTCGAGGAAGCCGTAATACGTACGTGATGCTATTGAGGCGGGATCGCCGACTATTAGAGATATTGATTCAGAACTTAGGTAGACTCTAGTTTCTTTCTGATTAGTTTCTTAGGTTAAGTTCCTTAGAAGGTTAGATAGACACTAGTTTAGGTTTGATTCATATAGTGGTAGTTGTACTCGTATATCGCAGAGGAGTGGATAATGCACATCTGTCTTGCATTCATACTGTAATCATCATGGTGCATGTTCTTTTATATGTTGCTATAATCAGTATAAACTTTACCTGTTAGGACACCAGCACTATTACCGATGATGTGCATATTCCACGCACACTTATTTGCCGGCTCACACACATCATCATCGGTAATTGCTATGTCACGTACACTTTAGATCATATTGTCTTTTATGGATAGAATCAGTTAACAACTAGACCGATATAATATTGTGATTATTCTCTGACATTAGTACAGACATGATATTTATTGCTTAGACATTCATGCATTCATATTTTCATGTTATCATGCAGTATTATGGGCATATGCCGATACTTATCATATACTTACTCATGATTTTAAGATTTGGATTTCTATGAGATTTCTGGATTTTCGGGGAAAACCGCAAGAAATTATAAAACCTTCTCTCTCTCTCTCTCCTCCCCTCTTTTTAAAATAAGATGCGGTTTTCTCGTGATGTATGTGTCGTCCACCATGAGATTTCATGTTTTCTGCTGGATTTCGAGACCCGATTCGAGGAGTGGATGAACCGTCTCGGGTACATGGTGGGCCCGGTATGGTACCCCGGGGCAAGAAGATCGAGTTGTAGACGATGAGCCTGGCAGGGGAAGATTACCTACCGGTGATGTCTGGCGCGGCGGATATCCGGAGGATACCGACCGTTGTCGTGAGATTTGATGATATGGGCCGATCCGGACTGACGGAGCCCGACATATTGAGACTTGAGATTACATGTGTTGTGTCGATGCTTGACACGGATTTCCATGGATTTCATTGTTGAGATTTCAGATGCTTATACACACTTTACTATGATAACAGCTAAAGAGTTCTTATACATATATATCTGGATTTCAGGATTTGTTACTTTACATTCATGGTGCATGCATTTCATTTCATATGACATAGTATTATATGAGGCACTGACACGAACACGGAGTATCTGCACTTACACGTAGTATTACCCTGCTATTACTAGATGTTTGGGATATAGTTGTGTATTATTATGACCTAGGATAGCGTCGTGCATTCGATTTCTTTTAGTAGATGTCTTCTACTCACGAGTTGGCAACTCACCCCCGTTGTGCCAAATTTTATTACAGGTTCGAGGTACAGGTTTCCCTGGCAGCTTGCTGGCACATCTATTCTTTCAGGGTGATTTGCACGGTAGGTTGGTTCACTTGTATCTGAACCACCATTGTACTTTATTCTTTCATTTGTATCTAGTAAGCTCCATCAACCATACTTGTATTACTTGATAAGTTTATTGGACCAGTCTTTTATTTCGACCTTCGAGTCGCGCATGTATTATTCTGATCTGGTGGTTTTGTTTTCTTTTGAGTTTTGAGCCTCGCCTTTTGGCGTTGTATATTATTGTGCTTGTTGTGGTTGTTTCCGCCTGTTGGCGTTGATGCTAGCTCCCGTTTGGGGATGCTTTTTATTTTTTATGTATATTATACTTGTGGTACCCGTTTGGGGGCCAGTTTTTATAGAGGAGGCTCTGCCGAAATTTTTGAGAAAATTTGCTGATGTTTTAAACTTGTTCCTTCATGTTTTCTTTTACTGCTTCTTCTTCTTTTTTTTATGGTTTAGATTTCTGGGCTTCGTCTTACTTAGGTTACGTTGCGCCTCTAGACGTTTCGTAATCTAAGTACCGATCACGTTCCGTACTTTCGGGTCGTGACAACAACCTTTGTAGATCCGGTCCTCCACTTCCTCGGCTCCGTGTTGACGTCCCTCTGCTGCGATCATCGGATCCCGGACTCTAGCGATGGTTTCGTCGAAGAAATGATCGGGCTAGGTCGTCGACTTCGATGCCGAAGATGATCTACGTCGAGGCAACTCAAGCTCAAGCTCCACCTTCACCAAGTCATGAAACTTGTGAAGAAAACACCCTATACTGCATGGCAAGTGGTAGAGGATGAAGAAATAGGAAGTGGGTTCACTTTGGATTTGGATTTCTCACTTGGAATCGTCACTTAGAATTTTCTAGCCATGGTTTATTCTCTTCATGAAGAAGATGAAGAGGAAGAAAGAAAAAGCATTCTTCCAAAAAGAAAATCCAAGTGATATCTATCATAATGCAACCATGGTTGAGTGTAGAGAATAAACTATGGTTAGGTGAATGGTTAGGTTAAGCAAAAGAAACAAAAATGGTCAAAGCTTCTTGAAGCTTCAAGGAAAAACAAAAGAAGCAACCATTTCTTTTCTTGCTTAAATGAATAAATAAATAAAATAAATAATCAAGAAATGATAACAAAACCCTAACCATTCACTTAAACATGGTTTAAAGTAAACATACACCTAAATTTGCATGTATCATCAAACATGATACAATCTAGTGCACAAAACTATATCATATATACAATGTGCACAATCAAGTGAGATAATCAATATTAAGTGAACCAATACTAGTTAATGTAAAGTAATATATCAAATATATAATTATACATTAAATCATTAAATCAACACTTGATTTAATGAACCGGTCATATCGCATATAACCGACTAATATCAAGTGTATCAACGTATCGAATCAACACTTGATTCGTTATCCCGGCTATATCGTATATAACCGTCCAATGATACAAATCGCGAGAATAGAATACAATATCACATACTGGTATTATTCTCGGTCCCGCACATATCTCATATGCGCTCCTATTTCGTTTCGCTTGAGCCAGGAAACCTCTGTATAGGACTCTAAAGACTCGTCAATACGCCGGCAGCAGGTGATGATCATATCAAACACCCACAAGCCGCAAGCGGTCTGCTAAACGTAACGGCCATCCGGGTATTGAGCGATCAGAAGATCGACGAGCAAGCCCGCTCATACTCCTGTGAATCCAACAAGTAACACTTACAGTACAGTCCGGTCTCGTCGTCTGATATGTCGCATATCTCGCCTAGGGGTGGTAAACGTCAGACCCCAATAGCTCGATAAGTCGTGTCGATATGAGGTCTATAACATTTCGAGAAACTACAGGTAACACTTACCAGTAAATCTCAGCAACCCTGGCCAGGGATTTCAGGTTATAGCCAATCGAACACAGCGCAACATCAACTCCCTATACCGGGAGAGACGAATCCCCTCCTATCGCTCATTGCCTCCATGTGATTCGGGACTGTACCCAAAAACCACCGTTATGCACGCCCTCTTGGACGTGGTAAGGTGGAAATCAAAACACAGAGGGAATCACACAAGACTTTATGACGATCTCGGGTCAACAGACTACTCTGTACCAGTGTCACCAGAGAACTGCCATCTGACGTAAGGTATAATACCATCTGGGAGTTCTCGGCGAGTCCGTCCAGTGTACCCAGTCTCCACTGAGCACCCGTATATCATCTCTGATGTTAAACACCAATGGATATGGGATCATCCATCGCCCATCTGTATGGATCGAGAAGGTATATGCTAGTCTACTCTGGTATATCTATGCCCCGTCTAGGGACCTTGAAGGATGTACTTATGGACTACCATGTCCCTACTAGTATGATCCGCATCATAGTCCAGGTAGTCAAGTACACATCCTAAGGGCTTTACCAACATGTAACAGAGAGACAATCAGTGTACACGTTAAGGTAAAGAGCAACCAGATAGCATACTATCATGTCGAGCAAGAAAGTCCTCCCTATATATGTCCAACCATCCACTACAATATACATCCTATGTATAGTAATGGCCTCTAGGGTATACATATAACTAACAATCACCCACAAGCACTAGGGCCATTTGATAGCAGTGGTTGTAGTATCTTATACTCAACCATCCCATAAAAGTCTCTCTCTGGGAAAAGGCCTTTGTGAGTGGATTCGCCGTGTTGTCCTCTGAGTCTGTTCTCCTAACCTCGATCACCCTGGAGATCAACCATCTCTATGATCAGGTGATACTGCCTTAGAATATGTCTGGATCACTGATGGGATGGTTGTTCCTTGGCATAAGCCACAACTCCATTGTCACACAATGGGAGGAACTAAGTTCATCTCATGAACAAATATACATCCAGACTGCCTCTTTGGTAGCATCTTAAGTAGCGATGTATCCAACCTTTATCATCTAGTATGCCACAGTATCTAGCTTGGAACTCTTCCAACATACCGTCCCTTTACTGAGGGTAAAGACAATGCCTGTGACTGACATTCAGTCGTCCTTATCACCCTGGAACCTTTCCAGTGATTCTCCCCAGGATCGATTGATACCATCTCACTACAACTAGTGAGTATCCTAACATCCAATTAGATCTATCTCATAGATCCAAAACCCAGGATTTAGGAGGTATAACTTTGATCCTATATGGAGAATCCTTGTGATAAGTGGAGATTGACTGAGCGTAGCATAGAAAACTCTTTCCCTATCAAGAGTATGTCATCCACGTACTCTACGAGGATCACCACCATACTCCCTACTACCTTTTTGTTTATACAAGGTACATCTACCATTTTGATGATGTTAAACTCTTTGACTAATCCATCAAAACAGATGTTCCAACTCCGCGATGCCTGCTTTATCACATAAAACATCTTGCACACGTTTCCGCTCCTCCCACAGTCTACGAGGCCCTCTGGCTGTGTACTTATAGACGCACACATCTAAAACATTATTTAGAAAAGCAGTCATGGCACCCAACCGCCAGATATCGTAGTCATAGTATGTAGCCGTGGCAAGTAGGATCTGGATGGACTCAAGCATAGCCACTGGAAAAAGGTATCATCATTATCCATGCCTGGTCAATGACGAAAACCTTTAACAAGTCTAGCTTTGAAAGTCTCAACTTTTCCATCTACACCAAGTAATCTTCTCAAGATATACTTGCTCCTGATGGGAATTTAACCCTTCAGATATAGCAACTAAAGTCCATACTTTGTTGGTGTATAAGGATTCCATCTCAGATCGCTAAGCATCCAGCCATTCTTACAGAGTCCCACTCCTGATGGCCAGCTCGAAACTAGTTAGGTCATCATCTCATGATGCAATCCTCGCTCCCACTCTCATAGAGAAACCGAAGTATCTCTCAGGCGGGTGAGAAACCTTATTAGATCGGCGGAGAGGCTGAGGTTTGTTGGTAACTATTGAATCCTTTGGTTCTTTCAAATCATCAGCTGCAGTTTGTATAGCTGGAACATGTCCAGTTCTACATTACAGACCTTGCCTCGAACTTGTCCGGATTTTTCTTTTAGACATAGGCCGGTCAACCCCAAATCTTAACTAGCTTAAGACATCGGCTCTTCCCATACCATATCACATATGAAGTGGTAGGCAACTGATTTGATTGGAACCCTATTCAATAGGTATGCAACTTCATAAGCGCATAACTCCCAAAAAGGAAATAGGAAACTCAGTAGCACTCAACATAGAGCACACCATATCACATAGGGTGCTATTGCTCCGCCCCGATATACCATTGTGCTATGGTGTATACAGAGGAGTAATGCTGAGAGAGAATCTCATTCTCCTTTAGAATAGTTCAGGAATTCTATGCACAAGTATTCTCCTCCTTGATCTCATCAAAGGACATAATACTTATACCATTATTGGTTCTCTACTTCTAACTTATATTCTGTGAATACCTCAAAAGGTTCTGACTTGTGTTTCAACAGGAACATATGTCTGAATCTTGAGAGATCATCAGAGAACATAATGAAGTATAAAGAACCAGTCCTAGCATGTGTAGACAGGGGATCTTACATACATTATCATGTATCAGTCCCAAGAGTTCACTAACTCTTTCTCTGTTTCCAATAAACAGAGCTATGGTCATCTTATCTCTGTGACATGACTGGCAAGTTTCACAAGATGTAAATTCAAACAGATTTAAATATGCATCTATGTGCTACTTAGCTAGTCGGGTCGCATTGATATGACTTAGTCTACAATACCTCAAGAAGGATCCGTTCATTTCTGAACTCTTCCTCTTGTGTGTGTTCCGTATACTTAGAACTGTAGTTTGATTTAGAACATCAATACTTTTAGATAACGTGCCTGAACCGATCAACTTTTGATATAGGAAATGTTCAAAACATTATCCAACAATACAAAATTTTATCGTTTCTTTACTAATAAAGAGACTGATATGATTTTGTATATCAGGTTCGGTATCTAATAGCATTTGTTCAGAATCAATGTACTGATAATACAGGGTGACAGTGACCAACAGACTTGGCTGCAACACTTGCCCTGTTTTCTGTCTCATGAAACTTATCACCCGTTCTCAGTTCTCTACCTATCTGTAGCCCTATGTAACAGATTACATATCTGGGATCCTGATCTGGTATCAAATACGCAGGACGTAGAGGATACAGAGAAACAGTTCTGTATAATGAACACACCCGAAGATGATGCATCAGCATGCACTCTCTTCGTATGGGTGGCACGGGAATTCTGGTAATCCCCAATTTCCTGCTCTGTCTTATAACAATTATAAGTTGGAGCGGGACCAACGTTCCCCAGCTCAGTATAACAAGCGGGTTCGGTCAATAATCCGTATTATTATCTTGATTAAGGCGTGATATGGTCGCTACCTGGAGAGAGAGAGAAGAAAACACTCTGCGTGCGCTCTTGCAAGATCAGATTGGTTATTATTTTATCTAATCAGGATGGCTCCCACTGTTTTTATCAAATCTTCCTTTAAACCCTAAAAGGAAAGACTAGCCGGGGTTAATTACACGCTACAAGTTCACCAATCTTTCAGCCAGGCCAGTGTCGGTACTTTGAGGGAGGTCCCCCGTGCTTTCGCACGAACCTAATTAATGTAAATCTTGTTTTCCCAGAGGCGTAAACCCGTTGGCACCTTTCTAGACACCTACTAGATCGGCTAATTGTAATGTGTAAAACTCTCCCAGGAGTAACAATTACTCGCAGTGGGTATCGGGATCCAACTATCTCATAGAAAGTATGCAATCTCATTGCAAATTTCAACACTTGAAATTCCCGATAATATTTTTCCTCTAACCTCCTATGACCTTGACAAAGGAGAACAAACCATAGGATGCTAGTCAAGTTCAACCCGTCATTTCCTGATTGAATTAAACCCACCCGCACGACCCTTGACAAAGGCCAACAAGGTCGCACGACTACCCTAACCCAATCTGCTTCATATGCATAAGCAGATAAGCACCAGTCAGCTACCGCACACTACGCCTTGACAAAGGCCAACAAACGCAGCACGAATACTAATTACTACTTATCTGAAATGACGGAGGGCTACGACAGTTTTTTTTTGAAAACCTATTGCGTAATGAACTTGATATCGTTGTAGAATCAAATGATTTTGAAATGGAGTGTTTTTGATGCTTTTCTAGCTTTGCTAAAGGGGTCACTCTCGGTGAAGGGATCGTCGGCCCTTTCCTCGTCGAATGAGGTGCGGGATATATCATATATATCACTATGCAAAGCAAGAACTATAGAAGCAATCAAAAGACAAACCGAGGGGTGTAGCATCTGCCAGTTATTGCTAAAGGAGTCACTCCCGGTGAAGGGATCTCGGTCCTTTCCTTATCGAATAAGGTGCAGGATGTTCTACAAGGAACACCGCGATGCAAAGCAAGAACTGTAGCTACCTGTTTTATTTAGAAATTTGATTCCACAACATCTTAGGTTTCTTTTCTTTCATTAATCATATTAATGAAGTCCCACATTTAAGCACCTAAACATCACAGATAAATACGACGTACACTTATGCCATCCGCATTCGCCTCGATGTCCCCTCGTGCACCGTTAGGTTAGGTAACAAACGGCAGAGCAGGGCAGGGCTAGCGCGGGTGTAAAACATAAGTAACGTCTATATAATATATCATATATACTATATACAGTATTTATCACAGAACATCACACGATCATATCACAGATATCGCAGCAGAAGAAACATATGAAATATTGGATATACTAGGACGTCCGTGTTTTCAATGCGAGCCAGTATAAAACACGGATTCCATGGTCGCGATGAATAGCCAAACCCACACCCCTAGACCCCTACGAGAGCGGCAAGCAACCCTACCAATTCTAGAGTTAGGAGACCCGGACTCGACTCCTCGAGTTGGTCTCCCACTGGACTCCAGAACCCGGTTACTTGTGCTCCCCTCCTTGGGTCTATCCTAGTGCGGAAAAGTAAATAATATACAAATGGTGACATCTTCCGCAACCTGGAAGTGTCCCAATAAAAGAATATTACATACAAGTTTTTACATGAATGAAAATGAAAAACACTCATCTCACATAAAAAAAACCCGGCTATTCAAACACGACGATCCAATATAACATATCCAGCAACACATAACATCACATGTCATCAACATAAGTAAATATGCCCATCCCAATTGTCGTTGACATATAGCAACGAAACCGGCGATATCACATATTACACTTACGGTCACAGAAAAGAAAGTGTAAAACTACAACAGTTGGAATCTGCAACCTCCTCAGACATCGCATGCCTGACCATATGAATTCCTTAGATATCGCATGCCTAACAATTATAAACCCCGCATTTTAGTCTCATTTTCGAAAACTCTTTTCAATATCAAGTCGGGCAATTCAACAAGATTCCCGACATTTTGATCGAATGCTCGTCGCAAACTTTATTAGGCGGCCGCACCCCCAATGCCGTCGACGAAGTGCACCAAGGCGGAACACCGCTGCCGTGAGCACCCGAACGGATGCTTTCGGCGACGGGGTTTTCTTACAGTCACTTGGTCGGGGCTATGGGGTGTAGCTGTCTATTAAGTTTACCCGGCGAGTATCCGCATATGCTACGTGATTGCGACGGACTTTTGATCGCATCAAAATTCCGTAGCAACCGATCAAGTGAGACTAAAGTGCTATGTTTATAACATTCAAATCAGTTAGCTCATAACTCCTTGTGGATTCCAAATATTGTATCACATTCCAGATTAATAGAAAATGTTAAACTTTCCGATCGAACAATCAAACACCCAAGTTTTCCCGAATGGTTTTCAACACTTGAAATAAGTTTAAAAACATCCATTTCATGCCACAGTACCAACGGTCCAGCCGTAGAAGGGTCAAGCCAACGCCTCACATGTGGCACGCCGTACTGCCCCAAACCCTAAGGTTCAAAGGGCAGTTCAAGACGGTCACATAATCGAGTTAAGGTTTGTTGTTTTCTAGAGGGTCCATCGCATTACTTGCACTACTTAGAACATTCTTAACCTACGGAAAAATCCAACACTTAGAAATTTCCCGGCAGGGGAAAAAGTGGGTATTTTTATCCGGTCGAACTTTTTAACAGTTTCTAAAATATCTGGAAAAACATAAACGAAGTTAAATTATCCGATCAAATTAACGAGTCCCCAATAAAACCCTAGAAAACTCAACACTTGAGTGGAATTAGAAAATTCCCATAAAAAATTGCCAAGAAAGGACCTAAGAATAAATATATGAAATTTCAGGGACTAAGTCAAATTTTGCCGCGGAACCGCCGCCAAACCCATGGTTTCGCCGCGGTTCCGCGGTCAAATTATTGACTTAGAGGACTGTACTTCACAGTAATTCTTAGTTTTTCCTGCTTGTTTTTCTGAGAATTTTTAATTCACAAAAATCCACTTTTTGAAAAATGTACAGAGAAGGGTTTTGTCGGGGTTTACGGGTTCGATCGGACTTCTAACTTCGTCTACACTTCGCCTAAAGCTCTAGCTAGGCTCTGATACCACTGTAGGGTTCCTAGGCACACTAAGGAGGTTTCACAAGGCATCGACCATGCCAAAATCAAATTTTTCTTGTGCCGAGAAACCCTAATGTAAGATCGATTACTAGAGGATAGGCGAAGCACCAAGCAAGTTAACATCTTAACTACTAAGTGAACGGAAATACAACCTTTGTAGATCCAGTCCTCCACTTCCTTGGCTCCGTGTTGACGTCCCTCCGCTGCGATCATTGGATCCCGGACTCTAGCGATGATTTCGTCGAAGAAATGATCGGGCTAGGTCGTCGACTCCGATGCCGAAGATGATCTACGTCGAGGCAACTCAAGCTCAAGCTCCACCTTCACCAAGTCATGAAACTTGTGAAGAAAACACCCTATACTGCATGGCAAGTGGTAGAGGATGAAGAAATAGGAAGTGGGTTCACTTTGGATTTGGATTTCTCACTTGGAATCATCACTTAGAATTTTCTAGCCATGGTTTCTTCTCTTCATGAAGAAGATGAAGAAGAAGGAAGAAAAAGCATTCTTCCAAAAAGAAAATCCAAGTGATATCTATCATAATGAAACCATGGTTGAGTGTAGAGAATAAACTATGGTTAGGTGAATGGTTAAGTTAAGCAAAAGAAACAAAAATGGTCAAAGCTTCTTGAAGCTTCAAGGAAAAACAAAAGAAGCAACCATTTCTTTTCTTGCTTAAATGAATAAATAAATAAAATAAATAATCAAGAAATGATAACAAAACCCTAACCATTCACTTAAACATGGTTTAAAGTAAACATACACCCAAATTTGCATGTATCATCAAACATGATACAATCTAGTGCACAAAACTATATCATATATACAATGTGCACAATCAAGTGAGATAATCAATCTTAAGTGAACCAATACTAGTTAATGTAAAGTAATATATCAAATATATAATTATACATTAAATCATTAAATCAACACTTGATTTAATGATCCGGTCATATCGCATAGAACCGACTAATATCAAGTGTATCAACGTATCGAATCAACACTTGATTCGTTATCCCGGCTATATCATATATAACCGTCCAATGATACAAATCGCGAGAATAGAATACAGTATCACATACTGGTATTATTCTCGGTCCCGCACATATCTCATATGCGCTCCTATTTCGTTTCGCTTGAGCCAGGAAACCTCTGTGTAGGACTCTAAAGACTCGTCAATACGCCGGCAACAGGTGATGATCATATCAAACACCCACAAGCCGCAAGCGGTCTGCTAAACGTAACGGCCACCCGGGTATTGAGCGATCAGAAGATCGACGAGCAAGCCCGCTCATACTCCTGTGAATCCAACAAGTAACACTTACAGTACAGTCCGGTCTCGTCGTCTGATATGTCGCATATCTCGCCTAGGGATGGTAAACGTCAGACCCCAATAGCTCGATAAGTCGTGTCGATATGAGGTCTATAACATTTCGAGAAACTACAGGTAACACTTACCAGTAAATCTCAGCAACCCTGGCCAGGGATTTCCGGTTATAGCCAATCGAACACAGCGCAACATCAACTCCCTATACCGGGAGAGACGAATCCCCTCCTATCGCTCATTGCCTCCATGTGATTCGGGACTGTACCCAAAAACCACCGTTTTGCACGCCCTCTTAGACGTGGTAAGGTGGAAATCAAAGCACAGTGGGAATCACACAAGACTCTTTGACGATCTTGGGTCAACGGACTACTCTGTACCAGTGTCACCAGAGAACTGCCATCTGACGTAAGGTATAATACCATCTGGGAGTTCTCGGCGAGTCCGTCCAGTGTACCCAGTCTCCACTGAGCACCCGTATATCATCTCTGATGTCAAACACCAATGGATATGGGATCATCCATCGCCCATCTGTATGGGTCGAGAAGGTATACGCTAGTCTACTCTGGTATATCGATGCCCCATCTCGATACACCCACGACTAGGGACCTTGAAGGATGTACTTATGGACTACCATGTCCCTACTTGTATGATCCGCATCATAGTCCAGGTAGTCAAGTACACATCCTAAGGGATTTACCAACATGTAACAGAGAGACAATCAGTGTACACGTTATGGTAAAGAGCAACCAGATAGCATACTATCATGTTGAGCAAGAAAGTCCTCCCTATATATGTCCAAGCATCCACTACAATATACATCCTATGTATAGTAATGGCCTCTAGGGCATACATATAACTAACAAAAACCATACTAATACAACGCGCGTTTCTAAGGTCGAAAGAATAACAAGTCTGATTTTCTATCTCTCTCAAATAAGCAATCTGGTTGATGGAGTTTCTAGATACAACTGAAATAATGAATAACTAAAGGTTGTCCTGATGCAAAGAACCCACCTACCAAAGCAATCACCCGGAAGGAACAGTGCGTCAGCAAGCCGCAACGAAACCTGTACGGCAAAAGCTGCAAGGAACTGTGGCACAACGGGGGTGAGTAGCCAACTCGTGAGTAGAAAACATCTACGAGTAGAAATTGCATGCAAAACGCTATCCTAGGTCATATCAGGTAATATCCTCAAATAAAAATCCTGGTCCAGCTATGTATAGCGTAATACTACATGCTCATGTCCGTGCCCCAGATAGCAACATATCAGATATATGATGTATGAATGCTTTACGAATGGAAACAGAATATATCATGAGTGAGACAACTGTTTTCTTTAATCAATGAGATTTCTATATGTATGTCAATCACGTATCATCAATGAATGCAACAGAGAAATCAGTGTCAAGTATCGAGACAAAACATAAGTCTCAGTATCTCAGATCTCAAATCTCAAATCAATATCTCAGGCATCCGTATCAACTGCGGGATCGACCCGCGGGCTCCGGCAGAACGGATCAGCCTATAACCATCTTATGACTCCGACCGGTATCCTCCGGATAACCGACGAGTCCAAATAATATCACCGGTAGGTATTGCTCCCCTGCAAGGCTCATCGAATACAACTCGAGCTTCTTGCCCTGGGGTACCATACTGGGCCCACCATGTACCCGAGACGGTTCATTCAACTCCTTGAATCAGGTTTCCAAATCCAACAGCAATCATGAAAACTCATAGTGGACGACTCATACATCACGAGAAAACCGCAATTTGCATTTTAAAATGATGATACTAAGATTTTATTAAATTTTTGCGGTTTTCCCCCAAATCCAGAAATCTCATGTAAATCCGAAATCATCAAAATCATGATACCGATAAACAGTGAATACCGGCATAAATCTCCATAATACTGCATAACCAATGAATATATGGATGCATCTGATATCATGCAATGATTGCAATAATTAAACTAGCATATGGAAACTATAACATATTACAATTATCAGTTAGCAAGCTATGTCACTGAAATAGTATTTTCTAAAGTGTACTTGACATGGCAATTACCGATGAAGATGTGTGTGAGCCGGCAAGCGAGTGTGCATGGAACATACGCGTCATCGGTAATGGTGCTGGTGTCCTAACAGCATGGTTTCATAATTACTACATACACAATAACATGCAATGAGGCGATAACAACATAATAAGGAAAAATGAATAGTAAATACAACAATAATATGCGAAAAATAAATAATAACGTAACAACAAGGAATCTACCTTACTATACATGTATTATACTGTTTTGCCGTTTGAAATAGTACGAATCGTGGTGTTTGAAAATAAGGACTACGGTGTTTTTAAGAAAAGATACGACTTTTAAAATATCCGTAGTATCCCTTGGTATGTCTTAAAAATTCTCACGATTCGTCAGTTTTGGAAATAGGTATGACTCGGGTCCAGTCTAACACCTACTAGGTATACTACAGGTCTAACTAATAACCGAACGAAAGGGGTATGGAAAACCACCTAAATCTGAGTCGATATATATATGCATATATATAGTCGGTGATCCAGCCTTAATAATATCTCATACGATACATCATCTAATATCACATCCTCGAGTCAAGAGTGCGGATCTATCATCAATATATAGCTCGTACGGTAAATCCGTCGTACGGCCTCCCAAATCTGGGTACGGGTCAAATATGACATTTATCTCACTATTCATCTGGTATCCTCTTTATCAAATATCATGATCGGGGTACTAATCTATGTCTAGTACAACACTGATACCATCTAAGTATGTGCATGCGTGTGTATGAAAACACCACGCCAAAAAGATCCGCTAAAACATCACGTCGTATCTCAAATACGAACCACATCAAATCACTGATATCACGGCCTCAAGCCCAATCTCATCGACTCATCTCAAATCCCAAGTACTATCCTCATAATCCTTTATATGTATATGTATACACACACACACACACATATCCTCATATATGCACAGGTAATAACATAAATGTATGTATGTGTGTGTGTGCGTGTGTGGGTGTAACAACTACTCTAGGATTTCGCAACTAACACTAAACTAATCCATGAACACATAGAATCTATCTTTATCATCAAAAATCTCATATCAACATAATATATATATATATGTGTGTGTGTGTGTGTGTGTGTGTGTGTGTGTTTGTGTGTGTGTGTATACGTATTCGTATACATCACTACGAACTGCGGGGGTGCTATACGCCATCCACCCGACTTCTCCCTGTAGATATAAATCTACTCACCTGGATGCCTCGGCTACTCCGATCTGATTCCAGCTCCCCTATCTCCGCGCCACATGCTATGGCTCTGCACCCGATCCTAGGGGTGTACACAAGGAAAACAAGAGAATAAATATAAATAGTCGCGAACACAATTGACACAAGTCAACAACGCGCGCTACTTAAACGCGCACGCACCCGGCGCACAAACGAGCGCGCGACAACGCCAAAACTACAATTAGGGTCACTCTACGTGAAAAACACAAAGCCTCAAACCCAATTGCATCAATTGCGCATTCACAACACATTTAATATTATAAGAATTAGGTTGTGGGTCACTAAAATTCAATTATATTCAAATTGGTTAATTTCCAAAATCTAGTAAGCACCCATACACCATTTTAGTTCAAGTCTTGAAGTTTTATCAATTCTAATGGCCACAATAATCACACATAAACTTAGTTAATCCATACCAATCTTTTCTAAAATTTTATCTCATCTAATTACACATCAATTAAAAACCTAGTCAGCAAGGTTATATAATTAGGAAAAATTAAAAGTAACAATTAACAAATTAGCAACTAGACTAGGTTTTTACATGTCTTGAAATATTAATCTACACTTACTTGTAGGGTTCCTAGGCACTCTCAAGAGGTCTCACAAGGCATCAATCATGCCAAATTCAAATTTAAACGGTGCCGAGAAACCCTAGAACGGATCGTTGGCTAGATTTCTAGGCGAAACAAAAACCTAGTTAACACTTAACTACAAGAATTCGGAAATACAACCTTTGTAGATCCGGTGCTCCACCTCCACGGCTCTGCAATGATGTCATCTCCGCTGTCCAAATCGAACCATGACTCTCACGGTGGTTTCATCGGAGAAAAGACCGGGCTAGGTCGTCGACAACGTGCCGAAGATGATCTACGTCGAGGCATTGCTAAATCAAGCTCTCACTTCACCAAGTCAAGAAACATGTGAAGAAAACACACTCTACTACTTAGCAAGAGGTAGAGGATGAAGAAATAGGAAGTGGGTAGACTTTAGAATTGGATTTCTCACTCATTTTCATCAATCACCATTGATGAAGTGAATGTTTCTTCATTGAAGAAGATGAAGAAGAAGAAGAAAGATATTATGATAAGTTATTTAAAAAGAATAGAAAAACAATCCTTATCATAATTCTAACTATGGTTATGTGTAGAGAATTGACCAAGGTTTAAAGGAATGGTTAGGGTTAAGGATGAGATAAGAATGGTGGACAAAGTCAAAGCTTCATGAAGCTTCAACTAAACAACAAATAAAGCCACCATTCTTTTCTCTTTTCCATTTATTTTCCAAAATGAAATGGATAAATAAATAAGTGAATAAAAAAAAACCCTAACCATAATCATGTAACCATGGTTTGATCTTTACACAAAAACCCTAGCATAACATGTATCATCAAACATGATACAATCAAGTGCACAAAAGTATATCACATATACAATGTGTACAATCCGAGTGAGAAAATCCATTTAAAGTGAACCAATACTAGTTAACGCAAAGTAATATATCAAATATATAATTATGCATTAAATCATTAAATCAACACTTGATTTAACGATCCGGTCATATCGCATATAACCGACTAGTATCCAATGTATCGGCTTATCGAATCAACCCTCGATTCGATAACTAGGTTATATCGCATATAACCATACGACACATTCATCGCGAGAATGAAATACGGTATCACAAACACGCATTATTCTCGGTCCCGCACATATCTCATATGCGCTGCTATTTCGTTTCGCTTGAGCCAGGAAACCTCTGTGTAGGACTCTAAAGACTCGTCAATACGCCGGCAGCAGATGATGATCATATCAAACACCCACAAGCCGCAAACGGTCTGCTAAACGTAACGGCCACCCGGGTATTGAGCGATCAGAAGATCGACGAGCAAGCCAGCTCACACTTCAGTGAATCCAACCAGTAACACTACCGTATAGTCCGGTCTGTTCGTCTGATATGTCGCATATCTCGCCTAGGGGTGGTAAACGTCAGACCCTAATAGCTCGATAAGTCGTGTCGATATGAGGTCTATAACAATTCGAGAAACTACTGGTAATACTTACCAGTAAATCTCAGCAACCCTGGCCAGGGATTTCCTGTTATAGCCAATCGAACACAGCGCAACATCAACTCCCTATACCGGGAGAGACGAATCCCCTCCTATCGCTCATTGCCTCCATGTGACTCGGGACTGTACCCAAAAACCACCGTTTTGCACGCCCTCTTGGACGTGGTAAGATGTAAATCAAAGCACAGTGGGAACCACACAAGACTCTATGACGATCTCGGGTCAACAGACTACTCTGTACCAGTGTCACCAGAGAACTGCCATCTGACGTGAGGTATAATACCATCTGGGAGTTCTCGGCGAGTCCGTCCAGTGTACCCAGTCTCCACTGAGCACCCGTATATCATCTCTGATGTCAAACACCAATGGATATGGGATCATCCATCGCCCATCTATATGGGTCGAGAAGGTATACGCTAGTCTACTATGGTATATCGATGCCCCGTCTCGATACACCCTCGACTAGGGACTTTGAAGGATGTACTTATGGACTACCATGTCCCCACTAGTATGATCCGCATCATAGTCCAGGTAGTCAAGCACAGATCCTAAGGGCTTTACCAACATGTAACAGAGAGACAATCAGTATATACGTTAAGGTAAAGAGCAACCAGATAGCATACTATCATGTCGAGCAAGAAAGTCTTCCCTATACATGTCCCAGCATCCACTACAATATACATCCTATGTATAGTAATGGCCTCTAGGGCATACATATAACTAACAATCTCCCACTTGCACTAGGGCCATCTGATAGCAGTGGTTGTAGTATCTCATACTCAACCATCCCATAAAAGTCTCTCTCTGGGAACAGGCCTTTGTGAGTGGATCCGCTGTGTAGTCCTCTGAGTCTTGTCTCCTTACCTCGATCACCCTGGAGATCAACCATCTCCATGATCAGGTGACACTGCCTTAGAATATGTCTGGATCACTGATGGGACTGGCGTTCCTTAGCATAAGCCACAACTCCATTGTCTCACAATGGTTGGAACGAAGTTCATCTTATGAACCAATATACACCCAAACATCCTCCTTGGTAGCATCTTAAGTAGCGATGTATCCAGCCTTTATCGTCTAGTATGCCACGGTATTTAGCTTGGAACTCTTCCAATATACCGTCCCTTTACTGAGGGTAAAGGCAATGCCTGTGACTGACATTCAGTCGTCCTTATCACTCTGGAACCCTTCCAGTGATTCTCCCCAAGATCGATTGATACTATCTCACTACAACTAGTGAGAATCCTAACATCCAATTAGATCTATCTTATAGATCCAAAATCCAGGATTTAGGAGGTATCATATTGATCCTATATGGAGAATCATTGTGATAAGCGGAGATTGACCGAGCGTAGCATAGGAAACTCCTTCCCTATCAAGAGTATGTCATCCACGTACTCTACGAGGATCGTTACCATACTCCCTACTACCTTTTTGTCCATACAAGGTTCATCTACCATTTTGATGATGTCAACTTCTTTGACTAATCCATCAAAACAGATGTTCCAGCTCCGCGATGCCTGCTTTATCCTATAAAACATCTTGCACACGTTTCCGCTGCTCCCATTGTCTACGAGGCCCTCTGGCTGTGTACTTATAGACTCCCTCTTCTAAAACATTATTTAGAAAAGCTGTCATGACACCCAACCACCAGATATCGTAGTCATGGTATGTAGCCGTGGCAAGTAGGATCTGGATGGACTTAAGCATAGCCACTTGAAAAAGGTTTCATCATAATCCACGCCTGGTTGATGACGAAAACCTTTAACAAGTCTAGCTTTGAAAGTCTCAACTTTTCCATCTACACCAAGTAATCTTCTCAAGATTTACTTGCTCCTGATGGGGATTTAACCCTTCAGATATAGCAACTAAAGTCCATACTTTGTTGGTGTATAAGGATTCCATCTCAGATCGATAAGCATCCAGCCATTCTTACAGAGTCTCACTCTCGATGGCCAGCTCGAAACTAGTTGGGTCATCATCTCATGATGCAATTCTCGCTCCCACTGTCATAGAGAAACCGAAGTATCTCTCAGGCGGGTGAGGAACCCTACTAGATCGGCGGAGAGGCTGAGATTCGTTGGAATCTACTGAATCCTTTGGTTCTACCAAATCATCTGCTGTAGTTTGTATAGCTGGAACCTTTCCAGTTCTACATTACAGACTTTGCCTCGAGCTTGCCCAGATTTTGCTTTTAGACATAGGCCGGACAACCCCAAATCTTAACTAGCTTAAGACATGGGCTCTTCCCATATCATATCAAATATGAAGTGGTAGGCAACTGATTTGATTTGAACCCTATTCAATAGGTATGCAGCTTCCCAAGTGCATAACCCGTAAAAGGAAATAGGTATCTCAGTAGTACTCATCATAGAGCACACCTTATCATATAGGGTGTGATTGCTCCGCCCCGATATACCATCGTGCTATGGTGTATACGGAGGAGTAATGCTGAGAGAGAATCTCATTTTCCTTAAGAATAATCCAGGATTTCCGTGCACAAGTATTCTCCTCCCTGATCTCATCATAGGATATAATACTTATACCCGTATTTTGATTCTCTACTTATAACTTATATTCTGTGAATATCTCAAAAGGTTCGGACTTGTGTTTCAACAGGAACATAGGTCTGAAACTCGAAAGATCATCAGAGAATGTAATAAAGTATAAAGAATCAGTCCTGGCATTTGTAGACAGGGGACCTTACATACATCATCATGTATCAGTCCCAAGAGTTCACTAACTCTTTCTTTGTTTCCAGTAAACGGAGCTATGATCATTTTATCTTTGTGACATGACTGGCGAGTTTCACAAGATGTAAATTCAAACTAATTTAAATATGCATCTTTATGTAACTCTAGCTAGTCGGGTCACATTGATATGACCTAGTCTACAATGCCTCAAGAAGGATTCGTTCATTTCTGAACTCTTCCTCTTGTGTGTGTTCAGTATACTAAGAACTGTAGTTTGATTTAGAACATCAATGCTTTTAGATAACGTGCCTGAACCGATCAACTTTTGATATAGGAAATGTTCAAAACATTATCCAACAATACAAAATTTTATCATTTCTTTACTAATAAAGAGACTGATATGATTTTGTATATCAGGTTCGGTATCTAATGACATTTGTTCAGAATCAATGTATTGGTAATACAGGGTGACAGTGACCAACAGACTTGGCTGCAACACTTGCCCCGTTTTCTGCCTCATGAAACTTATCACCCGTTCTCAGTTCTCTACCTAGCTGTAGCCCTATGTAACAGATTACATATCTGGGATCCTGATCTGGTATCACATACCCAGGACGTAAAGGATACTGAGAAACAGTTCTCTGTAATGAACACACCCGAAGATGATGCATCAGCATGCACTCTCTTCGTTTGGGCGGCATGGGAATTCTGGTATTCCCTAATTTCCTGCTCTGTCTTATAACAATTATAAGTTGGAGCGGGACCAACGTTCCCCAGCTCAGTATAATAAGCGGGTTCGGTCAAATATCCGTATTATTATCTTGATTAAGGCGTGATATGGTCGCTACTTGGAGAGAGAGAGAAGAAAACACTCAGCGTGCGCTCTTGCAAGAATAGATTGGTTATAATTTTATCTAATCAGGATGGCTCCCACTGCTTTTTATCAAATCTTCCTTCAAACCCTAAAAGGAAAGACTAGCCGGGATTAATTACACACTACAAGTTCGCCAATCTTTCAGCCAGGCCAGTGTCGGTACTTTGAGGGAGGTCCCCCGTGCTTTCGCACGAACCTAATTAATGTAAACCTCGTTTTCCCAGAGGCATAACCTCGTTGACACCTTTCTAGACAGCTACTTGATCGGCTAATTGTAATGAATAAAACTCTCCCAGGAGTAACTCTTACTCGCAGCGGGTATCGGGATCCAACTATCTCATAGAAGGTATGCAATCTCATTGCAAATTTCAACACTTGAAATTCCCGATAATATTTTTCCCCTAGCGTCCTATGACCTTGACGGAGGTCAACAAACCATAGGCTACTAGTCAAGTTCAACCCGTCATTTCTTGATCGAATTAAACCCACCCGCATGACCCTTGACGGAGGTCAACAAGGCCGCACGACTACACTAATCCAATCTGCTTCATATGCATAAGCAGATAAATACTAGTTAGCTACCGCACACTACGCCTTGACGGAGGTCAACAAACGTAGCACGAATACTAAATAAGACTTATTTGAAATGACGGAGGGCTACGACAGGTTTTTCTGAAAACCTATTGCGTAATGAACTTGATATCGTTGTAGGATCGAATGAATTTTGAAATGGAGTGTTTTTGAGGCTTTTCTAGTTTTGCTAAAGGAGTCACTCCCGGTGAAGGGATCGTCGGTCCTTTCCTCGTCGAATGAGGTGCGGGATATATCATATATATCACTGTGCAAAGCAAAAACTCTTAAAAGCAATCAAAAGACAAACCGAGTGTGTAGCATCTGCCAGTTATTTCTAAAGGAGTCACTCCCGGTGAAGGGATCTCGGTCCTTTCCTTATCGAATAAGGTGCAGGATATATCACATATACCTCTGTGGAAAGCAAGAACTGTAGCTACCTGTTTTATTTTGAAATTCGATTCTACAACATCTTAGGTTTCTTTTATTTCATTAATCACATTAATGAAGTCCCATCATTTAAGTACCTAAACATCACAGATAAATACGACGTACACTTATGCCATCCGCATTCGCCTCGATGTCCCCTCGTGCACCGTTAGGTTAGGTAACTAACGGCAGAGCGGGGCAGGGCTAGCGCGGGTGTAAAACATAAGTAACGTCTATATAATATATCATATATACTATATAAAGTATCTATCACAGAACATCACATGATCACATCACAGATATCGCAGCAGAAGAATATCATATGAAATATTGGATATGCTAGGACGTCCGTGTTTTCAATACGAGCCAGTATAAAACACGGATTCCACGGTCGCGATGAATAGCCAAACCCACACCCCTAGACCCCTACGAGAGCGGCAATCAACCCTACCAATTCTAGAGTTAGGAGACCCGGACTTGACTCCTCGAGTTGGTCTCCCACTGGACTCCAGAACCCGGTTACTTGTGCCCTCCTCCTTGGGTCTATCCTAGTGCGGAAAAGTAAATAATATACAAAGGGTGACAACTTCCGCAACCTGGAAGTGCCCCAATAAAAGAATATTACATACAAGTTTTTACATGAATGAAAATGAAAAACACTCATCTCACATAAAAACCCCCGGCTATTCAAACACGACGATCCAATATAACATATCCAGCAACACATAACATCACATGTCATCAACGTAAGTAAATATGTCCATCCCAATTGTCGTTGACATATAGCAACGAAACCGGCGATATCACATATTTTACTTACGGTCACAGAAAAGAAAGTGTAAAACTACAACAGTTGGAATCCGCAATCTCCTCAGACATCGCATGCCTGACCAAATGAATTACTTAGACATCGCATGCCTAACAATTATAAACCCCGCATTTTAGTCTCATTATCGAAAACACTTTTCAATATCAAGTCGGGCAATTCAACAAGATTCCCGACATCCTGATCGAATGCTCGTCGCAAACTTCAGTAGGCGGCCGCACCCCCGATGCTGTCGACGAAGTGCACCAAGGCGGAACACCGCTGCTGGGAGCACCCGAACGGATGCTTTCGGCGACGGGGTTCTCCTACAGTCACTTGGTCGGGGCTATGGAGTGAGGCTGTCTATTAAGTTTATCCGGCGAGTATCCGCGTACGCTACGTGATTGCGACGGACTTTTGATCACATCAAAATTCCGTGGCAACCGATCAAGTGAGACTAAAGTGCTATGTTTATAACATTCATTCAGTTATCTCATAACTACTTGTGAATTCCAATTATTGTATCCCATTCCAGATAAACAGAAAATGTTAAACTTTCCGATCGAACAGTCAAACACCCAAGTTTTCCCAAAACAGATCAACACATGAAATAAGTCTAACAACATTCAGTTCGTGCCTCAGTACCAACGGTCCAGCCGTAGAAGGGTCAAGCTAACGCCTCACATGTGGCACGTCGTACTGCCCCAAACCCTAAGGTTCAAAGGGAAGTTCAAGACGGTCACATAATCGAGTTAAGGTTTGTTGTCTTCTAGAGGGACCATCGCATTACTTGCACTACTTAGAACGTCATTAAACTACGGAAAAATCCAACACTTGGAAATTTCCCGACAGGGGAAAAATTGGGTATTTATATCCGGTCGAACTTTTTAACATATTCTAAAATTTATCCGGAAAGCCACATAGACAAAATCTGATACTCCGATCGAAACACCGAATCCCCAAAACAACCCCAGAAAATTCAACTCTTGAATAAATATTAAAAATTCCCAGAAAATCCAGCACTATCAATTAGGAGTTACTGTGTAAGATTCACTGAACAATGAGGCCGTACGGCCGCGGAACAGCCGCACGAGCCATGCTCGTGCCGCGGAACCGCGGCAGGTTGATGGAGTTAGACACTCGAACTTCATAGTATCTCTTAAAATCGCCTGCTGATTTTTCTGCATATTTTTAATGTTGAAAAATCCCAGATTTTAGAAAAAGGACAGAGAGCATGTTCCGGGTTGGGTTTTCGGTTCGTTCGGACTTTAAATTCCGTCTAGACTTCGCCTAAGGCTCTAGCTAGGCTCTGATACCACTGTAGGGTTCTTAGGCACTCTCAAGAGGTCTCACAAGGCATTAATCATGCCAAATTCAAATTTAAACGGTGCCGAGAAACCCTAGAACGGATCGTTGGCTAGATTTCTAGGCGAAACAAAAACCTAGTTAACACTTAACTACAAGAATTCGGAAATACAACCTTTGTAGATCCGGTGCTCCACCTCCACGGCTCCGCAATGATGTCATCTCCGCTGTCCAAATCGAACCATGACTCTCACGGTGGTTTCATCAGAGAAAAGACCGGGCTAGGTCGTCGACAACGTGCCGAAGATGATCTACGTCGAGGCATCGCTAAATCAAGCTCTCACTTCACCAAGTCAAGAAACTTATGAAGAAAACACACTCTACTACTTGGCAAGAGGTAGAGGATGAAGAAATAGGAAGTGGGTAGACTTTAGAATTGGATTTCTCACTCATTTTCATCAATCACCATTGATGAAGTGAAGGTTTCTTCATTGAAGAAGATGAAGAAGAAGAAGAAAGATATTATGATAAGTTATTTAAAAAGAATAGAAAAACAATCCTGATCATAATTCTAACTATGGTTATGTGTAGAGAATTGACCAAGGTTTAAAGGAATGGTTAGGGTTAAGGATGAGATAAGAATGGTGGACAAAGTCAAAGCTTCATGAAGCTTCAACTAAACAACAAATAAAGCCACCATTCTTTTCTCTTTTCCATTTATTTTCCAAAATAAAGTGGATAAATAAATAAGTGAATAAAACAAAACCCTAACCATAATCAGGTAACCATGGTTTGATCTTTACACAAAAACCCTAGCATAACATGTATCATCAAACATGATACAATCAAGTGCACAAAAGTATATCACATATACAATGTGTACAATCCGAGTGAGAAAATCCATTTAAAGTGAACCAATACTAGTTAACGCAAAGTAATATATCAAATATATAATTATGCATTAAATCATTAAATCAACACTTGATTTAACGATCCGGTCATATCGCATATAACCGACTAGTATCCAATGTATCGGCTTATCGAATCAACCCTCGATTCGATAACTAGGTTATATCGCATATAAACATACGACACATTCATCGCGAGAATGAAATACGGTATCACATACACGCATTATTCTCGGTCCCGCACATATCTCATATGCGCTCCTATTTCGTTTCGCTTGAGCCAGGAAACCTCTGTGTAGGACTCTAAAGACTCGTCAATACGTCGGCAGCAGATGATGATCATATCAAACACCCACAAGCCGCAAGCGGTCTGCTAAACGTAACGGCCACCCGGGTATTGAGCGATCAGAAGATCGACGAGCAAGCCCGCTCACACTCCAGTGAATCCAACCAGTAACATTACCGTACAGTCCGGTCTGTTCGTCTGATATGTCGCATATCTCGCCTAGGGGTGGTAAACGTCAGACCCCAATAGCTCGATAAGTCGTGTCGATATGAGGTCTATAACAATTCGAGAAACTACTGGTAACACTTACCAGTAAATCTCAGCAACCCTGGCCAGAGATTTCCTGTTATAGACAATCGAACACAGCGCAACATCAACTCCCTATACCGGGAGAGACGAATCCCCTCCTATCGCTCATTGCCTCCATGTGACTCGGGACTGTACCCAAAAACCACCGTTTTGCACGCCCTCTTGGACGTGGTAAGATGGAAATCAAAGCACAGTGGGAACCACACAAGACTCTATGACGATCTCGGGTCAACAGACTACTCTGTACCAGTGTCACCAGAGAACTGCCATCTGACGTGAGGTATAACACCATCTGGGAGTTCTCGGCGAGTCCGTCCAGTGTACCCAGTCTCCACTGAGCACCCGTATATCATCTCTGATGTCAAACACCAATGGATATGGGATCATCCATCGCCCATCTGTATGGGTCGAGAAGGTATACGCTAGTCTACTCTGGTATATCGATGCCCCGTCTCGATACACCCTCGACTAGGGACTTTGAAGGATGTACTTATGGACTACCATGTCCCCACTAGTATGATCTGCATCATAGTCCAGGTAGTCAAGCACAGATCCTAAGGGCTTTACCAACATGTAACAGAGAGACAATCAGTGTACACGTTAAGGTAAAGAGCAACCAGATAGCATACTATCATGTCGAGCAAGAAAGTCCTCCCTATACATGTCCCAGCATCCACTACAATATACATCCTATGTATAGTAATGGCCTCTAGGGCATACATATAACTAACATTACTAACTTGATTTATTTATAAAAACCCAAAACCTTAGTTCAAACCCCTTTCTTGAAATCTAAATCTTAAAATTAAACCCATATTTAAACACTTAATTAGCTTAGATTACAACAATACTAACAAGGTAACAAATTGAGTAAGATTATACCTCACAAATCTTGTAGATCTCATAGTAAACTTAGCCTCTAAAAACCCATCTTGCTCCAAGATCCAAGCTTGATTTGGCCAAGGAAAATTGGTTAAATGTTAAACTAGGGATTAATGGGACTTGTATTGATTTTTAATGCAATTTTAGAGATTTTTTGAGGTGGCAAAGAGGTGAGGAAATGGGGAGGGCAGCAGCAGGAAGCTCGGCCAGATGAGGGAGGAAGAGGGGTGTGTGGATGTGTGGGGGAAATTTCTCAGTCAAAGGCACCCATACCTCACATGTATACACCCATGCTTATTTTCTTTATTCTATTCTTATTAAATTTCAATTCATTTTAATGAAGTGGAGCAATGAGTGGGGATGGGGGGGCTGCCAAGGCTGCTGGTTCAGCCAACTAGGTAAGGTTTTTGGGTGAGTGAGTGAGGAAGTTCGATGCAAAGAAAGCCCAATTCAACATGATACGTACCCCCTTGTTTATTTTATTTTATTTAAGCTTTTCTTTTACATTTTCTAAACCATCTTGACAAATTTCATTTCATTTCAGAAACGATATTTTTCAGGTTAGTTTAATGTGTCATGATGCACAAAATTTGTTTCAACTCATTTTAATTTGTAATTTTCCCTAATTAAATGTAATAGTGACGGCTTAAAATAATATTAAAATAATTACTTTCGAAATTTTTTTCAGAAATTTAGATATTTTACCAGTGGCTCAATAAACACCAAATACTAGCAATTTCATAGCTAGAATATGTATATTTAATTTTTATATTAAAAGATATTTATATTTTAACTTTTTACGGAAAACTCCCTTATTTTACCGATTTTCCGAAATTTCACCGAAACGATTTTCAAAACGTTACAATCTTTCCCCCCTTTAAGAAATTCGGTCCCCGAATTTAATTTAAAACTCCCCAAAAAACTAAAACATTTTAGCAAAACATTCAAATCGTCGGGGCTTCGAAATCATAAATACATAAAACACATCGTAGCGCAATGCATGCGCATGAAAAAGAGTGTATAACTCAAAAATCAAAACTCTGTCAAGCATCCCGCAATCATCGGAGTTATGGGGAAGACATCAATGTCTAAATCCAAAACGAAAATCACTATGATATACATCATTAAAACATCTGGAAGCAATGCATGCCAAATCTTTTTCAAATCGCTGTGCGATGTGTGTATCACTACAAAGTTGCGGACGTCCATTGTGAGAAATTAACTATATATATATATATATATATATCTTTTTGTTTAACATACACGTCCCACCATTTTGAAAACAATTTAGAAGGGTCTACTTTTTAAACAGTTTCGTGTCATCACTGACACGTAGGTAAATACTGGGTCTATAGCTCCTCCTTGGAAATCCCTTCGATAACTATCCATGCATGCAAAAATATACTCAGGTACTGTCCTCTGACTAGTCCTGCTCAGTACTAAACCAAATAGTAAGTATCATAAAATATACTGCTCCAAAAGAAATCAATCCCAAATATATATATATATATATATATGAATGCCACGTGCGTCTGGTGCGCACGGAAATCGAAATCCATGAATGTGCCATACATGTGCACATAAACAAAATCTGAGTGCAACGAGTGTGCACGAAAACACCTGTCAAGGGCAACGTGTGTGCCTGACAGCAAAACCCGGTGCATTTGATATGCACGAAGCATCTCGATTTAGTGCATCTAGTGTGCACCTAAATCGCATCAAGCTCCTTAAGTATGAGCAAAATCCAAGCCAAGTGCATAAGGTGAACGAAAATAAATATCGAATATCACAATCAAAATCGATGGTATACAACATATCTCAATCCAAATCCAAATCAGGTATACCGTGGTATAAAATCTCACCATCCTGTGCATCGGCGTGCACAAAAGCAAATCAAAATACTGAAAGTGCATGAAACTATGCCGAAAGCATAAGTCAAATCATATGCATTCCCTAGGCATAAAATCAAATATCATGAAACTCGGTCATCAAAACTCAATCAAGAAATAATTCACCCAAAAATACTGAAATCCAAAGGGACGGATACGTGATATTCAATCACCAAATCACAAATTATAATTATTTTCGTCGATATGTCCGTCCTTCAAAGTCGAGAAGGTGTCGGTGCATCCAATGCCAGCAGAGCAAGATATCTACTTGCTTTCTAATCATGGCCTGTAGCCTGGTACCCTTAGGCTCTCGTCTCTCACTGCGAATTGTTAAGTACATAGCTTCTCGGCTCAACGGTCCAATATGGAAATGATAACGGAAGCAGTCCGCTCTGACACATCTTCTAAAGACTTCTGGCCAACTATCATGGTTACTCATAATATGTCTCGTCGACGATGCCGAACTCTGACCTATTGGGTGTGCTTAATATGACCGCTCCTGGGTCCAGGTCTTCTCGTTTTGTATTTCCAGAAAAGGTTCTGTCGAAGTCTCTCCCAAATCTCGTTTCTGCCGAACTGCCCGGAAGTTATCATCCTTTTACTATATCCATTTCTTATTCCGGAACGGCTGCATACTCATCACGACTCCTTCTGGAAGATAGATCCATATACAATACCTTTGCATGCATATCACATCTCTGATTACGGCGGAGTGGAACGTCATCTCATCAAGATCTCATACGAACCTCTTACTCCACTTTTCTCTAATGTCGACTGCTTCGGACTCGTCTCTTCGTGGCTGCATGGACCGCGCTCCAATGGCTATACTCGTATCTGGAGTCTCCCAAGCAATGTATCCCATCACATGATATTCGAATGAAGTCGAACCATCCAATCGATTTGTCAAAACCTTATAATCCCCCAAGAGCTCAACATCTTGGGTACAGTTTAATAGTATCGAATATATGCCACAGCACCTATGGACCAACCGTAGAAGGGCAAACCCAAGCCTCATTAATGGCACCGCTGAACTGCCGCAAACCCTAAGGTTCACCGGCGTTCCATGGTCATTAAGTGGAGTTAGGGTTTCATTCTTCTTGAGGGTCCGTAGAATTGCTTGCATTGTTTTCTGAATACTTTAAATTTGGAAAATGGGTTCCTGACATTCGATCGTCTATATCAACTCTCTACGTATCAGCGTGAAGTCGTCTCTAGCTGGATCCAATCAATCTGATGACCTCACATCTGGGTAGGCAATGAATCACATGTTCTAGTCTTTCATCCTTGGTGACTAGCGACCTTCTATCATATCTCTAAGTATAACTCGTGTGGCAATAGCTCCAAACATCTTGGGCGATATCTTTTCATTCGCCAAAATCACTAGCTCATTCGTCCGAACGCTGAACAGTGCCTCAATCTTCAAAATAATCTGTACTCTGACGGTCATCACAATCTGGCTGGCCTCTTGAAGAGGCCCAATCCTCTGGTGCTGATCTGCACGTCTGAGAAATCTCGTAAAAGCAATCCATCAAACGCTCGTGACACGAAAACACAATAAAATGGCGCCTCTATGCAATCGTATGTCCCTGGAATCACGCTATGGTCAGTCCTCGTTCGTGACGAGCTCGTGCTGACCGCAACTCTAGCCGTAGCTCTCTCTGCCCGTACCACCGTGATAACAAAACCATAAACTGGTACTGATGAGGCTAGATCATAGGAACGAATATAATGCTGTGCAAAGAAATGTACATCCTAAGGCTTCTTAAGTGGAGTATCGTATTGTAAATATGCCGCGGAACATACGTACGGTCCGTCACTCTACTCAAGCTACCTACTCCATCAACCAAGGGTCATCCTACACTCCGAAGGTAAAACCTATCGCTCTGATACCAACTTTATCACGACCCGAAAGTACGGAACATGACAGGCACTTAAATTATGAAACGTCACGAGGCGTACGCAATCAAAGTAAGCAAAAACCCAGAAATCAAAACCAAAGAAGCAGTAGAGTGAAGGAAAAACCAATTTTAAAACAAGTAGTTTTAATCCACATAGGCCGAAGTATGTATTTTTAAAATCTCAAGTATTTTCTGAAAATTTCGGCAGAGTCTTTTTTGTAAATACTGGCCCCCAAACGGGATACAACATGAATAGTATACGAAATACAAAAAAGGCATCCCCAAGCGGGAGCTAGCTCTTCGTCAAACGACGGTCACAACCACGTAAGCAATATAATATACAACGCCGAAGGGCGAGGATCAAAACTCAAGAAAACCTAAAATCACCGTGAAAACCATACTAATACAACGCGCGACTCTAAGGTCGAAAGAATAACAAGTCTGATTTTCTATCTCACTCAAATATACAATCTGGTTGATGGAGTTTCTAGATACAACTGAAAAAATGAATAACTAAAAGTGGTCCTGATGCAAAGAACCCACCTACCAAAGTAATCACCTGGAAGGAACAGTGCGCCAGCAAGCCGCAACGAAACCTGTACGGCAAAACCTGCAAGGAACTATGGCACAATGGGGGTGAGTTGCCAACTCGTGAGTAGAAAACATCTACGAGTAAAAATCGCATGCATAACGCTATCCTAGGTCATATCAGGTAATATCCTCAAATAAAAATCCTGGTCCAGCTATGTATAGTGTAATACTAGCTGCTCGTGTCCGTGCCCTAGATAGCAACATATCAGATATATGATGTATGAATGCTTTACGAATGGAAATAGAATATATCATGAGTGAGACAACTGTTTTCTTTAATCAATGAGATTTCTATATGTATGTCAATCACGTATCATCAATGAATGCAACAGGGAAATCAGTGTCAAGCATCGACACAAAACATAAGTCTCGGTATCTCAGATCTCAAATCTCAAATCAATATCTCAGGCATCCGTATCATCTGCGGGATTGGCCCGCGGGCTCCGGCAGAACGGATCAGCTTATAACCATCTCATGACTCTGGCCGGTATCCTCCGGATAACCGACGAGTCAAAATAATATCACCGGTAGGTAGTGCTCCCCTGCCAGGCTCATCGAATACAACTCGAGCTTCTTGCCCCAGGGTACTATACCGGGCCCACCATGTACCCGAGACGGTTCATCCAACTCCTCGGATCGGGTTTCCAAATCCAACAGCAATCATGAAAACTCTTGGTGGACGACTCATACATCACGAGAAAACCGCAATTTGCATTTTAAAACGATGATACTAAGCTTTTATTAAATTTTTGCGGTTTTCCCCCAAATCCAGAAATCTCATGTAAATCCGAAATCATCAAAATCATGATACCGATAAACAGTGAATACCGACATAAATCTCCATAATACTGCATAACCAATGAATATATGGATGCATCTGATATCATGCAATGATTGCAATAATTAAACTAGCATATGGAAACTATAACATATTACAACTATCAGCTAGCAAGCTATGTCACAGAAATAGTATTTTCTAAAGTGTACGTGACATGGCAATTACCGATGAAGATGTGTGTGAGCCGGCAAGCGAGTGTGCGTGGAACATACGCGTCATCGGTAATGGTGCTGGTGTCCTAATAGCATAGTTTCATAATTACTACGTACATAATAACATGCAATGAGGCGATAACAACATAATAAGGAAAAATGAATAGTAAATACAACAATAATATGCGGAACATGAATAATAACATAACAACAAGGAATCTACCTTACTATACATGTGTTATACTATTTTGCCGTTTGAAATAGTATGAATCGTGGTGTTTGAAAATAAGGACTACGGTGTTTTTAAGAAAAGATACGTCTTTTAAAATATCCGTAGTATCCCTTGGTATATCTTTAAAATTCTCACGATTCGTCAGTTTTGGAAATAGATATGATTCGGGTCCAGTCTAACACCTACTAGGTATACTACAGGTCTAACAAATAACTGAACGAAAGGGGTATGGAAAACCACCTAAATCTGAGTCGATATATATATGCATATATATAGTCGGTGATCCCGCCTCAATAATATCTCATACGATACATCATCTAATATCACATCCTTGAGTCAAGAGTGCGGATCTATCATCAATATATAGCTCGTACGGTAAATCCGTCGTACGGCCTCCCAAATCTGGGTACGGGTCAAATATCACATTTATCTCACTATTCATCTGGTATTCTCTTTATCAAATATCATGATCGGGGTACTAATCTATGTCTAGTCCAACACTGATACCATCTAAGTATGTGCATGCGTGTGTATGAAAACACCACGCCAAAAAGATCAGCTAAAACATCACGTCGTATCTCAAATACGAACCACATCAAATCACCGATCTCACGGCCTCAAGCCCAATCTCATCGACTCATCTCAAATCCCAAGTACTATCCTCATAATCCAGTATATGTATATGTATATGTGTATACACACACACACATACACACACACACACATAGCCTCATATACGCACAGGTAATAACATAAATGTATGCATGTGTGGGTGTAACAACTACTCTAGGGTTTCGCAACTAACACTAAACTAATCCATGAACACTTAGAATCTATCTTTATCATTAAAAATTTCATATCAACATAATATATGTGTGTGTGTGTGTGTGTGTGTGTGTGTGTGTACGTATTCGTATACATCACTACGAATTGCGGGGGTGCTATACGCCATCCACCCGACTTCTCCCCGTAGATATAAATCTACTCACCTGGATGCCTCGGCTACTCCGATCCGATTCCAGCTCCGTCATCTCCGCGCCACATGCGACGGCTCTGCACCCGATCCTAGGGATGTACATAAGGAAAACAAGAGAATAAATATAAATAGTCGCGAACACAATTGACACAAGTCAACAACGCGTGCTAATTAAACGCGCTCGCATCCGGCGCACAAACGCGCGCGCGACAACGCCAAAACTATAATTAGGGTCACTCTACGTGAAAAACACCAAGCCTAAAACCCAATTGTATCAATTGCGCATTCACAACACATTTAATATTATAGGAATTAGGTTGTGGGTCACTAAAATTCAATTATATTCAAATCGGTTAATTTCCAAGATCTAGTAAGCACCCATACACCATTTTAGTTCAAGTCTTGCCGTCTTATCAATTCTAATGGCCACAATAATAACACACTAACTTAGTTAATCCATACCAACCTTTTCTAAAATTTTATCTCATCTAATTACACATCAATTAAAAACCTAGTTAGCAAGATTATATAATTAGGAAAAATTAAAAATAACAATTAACAAATTAGCAACTAGACTAGGTTTTTACATGTCTTGAAATATTAATCTACACCTACTAACTTGATTTATTTATAAAAACCCAAAACCTTAGTTCAAACCCCTTTCTTGAAATCTAAATCTTAAAATTAAAACCATATTTAAACACTTAATTAGCTTAGATTACAACAGTACTAACAAGGTAACAAATTGAGTAAGATTATACCTCACAAATCTTGTAGATCTCATAGTAAACTTAGCCTCTAAAATCCCATCTTGCTCCAAGATCCAAGCTTGATTTGGCCAAGGAAAATTGGTTAAAGGTTAAACTAGTTATTAATGAGACTTGTATTGATTTTTAATGCAATTTTAGAGATTTTTTGAAGTGGCAAAGAGGTGAGGAAATGGGGAGGACAGCAGTAGGAAGCTGGGCCAGATGAGGGAGGAAGAGGGGTGTGTAGATGTGTGGGAGAAATTTCTAAGTCAAAGACACCCATACCTGACATGTATACACCCATGCTTATTTTCTTTATTCTATTCTTATTAAATTTCAATTCATTTTAATGAAGTGGGGCAATGAGTGGGGATTGGGTGGGGGGCTGCCAAGGCTGCTAGTTCAGCCAACTAGGGAAGGTTTTTGGGTGAGTGAGTGAGGAAGTTCTATGCAAAGAAAGCCCAATTTAACATGCTACATACCCCTTTGTTTATTATATTTTATTTAAGCTTTTCTTTTACATTTTCTAAACCATCTTGACAAATTTCATTTCATTTAAGAAACAATATTTTTCAAATTAGTTTAATGTGTCATGATGCACAAAATTTGTTTCAACTCATTCCAATTTGTAATTTTCCCTAATTAAATGTATTAGTGACGGCTTAAAATAATATTAAAATAATTAATTTCGGAAAATTTTTCAGAAATTTAGAAATTTTACCAGTTGCTCAATAAACACCAAATACTAGCAATTTCATAGCTAGAATATGTATATTTAATTTTTATATTAAAAGATATTTATATTTTGACTTTTTACGGAAAACCCCCTTATTTTACCGATTTTCCGAAATTTCACCGAAACGATTTTCAAAACGTTACATATTCTAAACGAATGTTATTATATACCGAGCATGATATACAACATTACATCAGTTTATTTATTCAGTTAAAGAAGGATATAATTCTGTATAAGAGGATAATGTTGTGAACATTTTCCTGAATCAAGAGTTGATTCGATCAGGCACGTTATATAATAGCATATACGTTCTAGATCAAACCACAGTTCAAAGTATCTAGAACACATAACAAGAGGAGTAGTTCAGAAATGAACGAATCCTTCTTATGGTATTGTAGACTAGGTCATATCAATGCGACACGACCAGCTAAGTTACATACGGATGAATATGAGAATCTGTTCGAATTTTCATCTTATGCTACTTGCCAGTCTTGTCTCAAAAGTAAAATGACCAATACTCCGTTTACTGGAAACAGAGAAAGAGTTAGTGAACTCTTGGGACGGATACATGATGATGTATTCGGTCCTATGTCTACAAATGCCAGGATTGGTTCTTTGTACTTCATTACATTCATCGACTATCTCTTAAGATTCAGACAAGTGTTCCTGTTGAAACATAAGTCTGAAACTTTTGAGAAATTCAAAGAATATAAGCTTGATGTTTAAGAACCAGACAGGTAGAAGTATTAAATCCTTCGATGTAATCGAGGAGTATAATACTTGCGTATGGAGTTCCTGGACTTTCTAAAAGGAGAATGTGATTCTCTCTCAGCTTACTCCTTCGAGTACACCACATCACAACGGTGTATCGGGACGGAGGTATCGCACCCTATGAGATATGGCATGCTCTATGATGAGTACTGCTGAGTTACCTGTTTTCTTTTGGAGTTATGCACTTGAGAAGCTGCATAGCTATTGAATGGGGTTCCAACCAAATCAGTGCCTACCACTCTATATGAGTTATGGAATGGGAAGAGACCATTTCTTAAGCGAGTTAAGATATGGGGTTGTCCGGCCTATGTTGAAAAGAAAAATTCGGACAAGTTCGAGGCAAAGTCAGTTCTATGTAAGTTTGTTAGGATATCCCAAATATTTGTGAGGGAATATCTTCTACCAATCCGAGGAGCAAAAGGTGTTTTGTTTCTCAGCATGCCGCCTTTTTAGAAAAGGAATTTCTTGTGAAGAAATTAGTGGTCATGAGGTAGAACAAGAAGGAGTTCCAGCTAGACAAACTAACAGCTGATGATTTGGTGAAACCAAAGGATTCAATAGTTTCCAACGAACCTTAGCCTCTCCGCGAATCTGGTAGGGTTCCTCATCCACTTGAGAGATACTATGGTCTTCTCGGCGAAAGTGGGAGCGAGGATTGCATCATGGTAGATGATGTTGGAGATAGTGCCCTCAAAGTCAATTATTGGATCGTAGGTACGTGATTGCAATGATTGAGGCAGGACCTATACCGATATGACAGTCTTGCTCGAGATGATAGTATGCTATCTGGTTTGACTTTATCATCGTATACATGCTTTAGTTCACTATTGCATGATGATAGAGCCCATAGGATTCTTGCTTGACTACCAGCAGTATGATGGCGATCATATACGTGGGAGCTGGGGTCTGTAAGCACATCCTTAAAAGTGTCCCTAATCGTGGGTGTAGGGTTCCTAGGCACTCCCAAGAGGTCTCACAAGGCATCAACCATGCCAATTTCAAAATTTACGGGTGCCGAGAAACCCTAATACGGATCGTTGGCTAGAAAAATAGGCGAAAACTAGAACTAGTAAACTATTTTACTAAGAGTGACGGAAATACAACCTTTGTAGATCCAGTTCTCCACCTCCATAGCTCCATGATGAAGTCCTCTCCGCTGTCCAAATCGAACCATGACTCTTGCATCGGCTTCATCGGAGAAAAAGCGGGCTAGGTCATCGACGACGATGCCGAAGATGATCTACGTCGAGGCATCACTAGATCAAGCTCCACCTTCACCAAGCCATGAAAACTTGTGAAGGAAACACCCTATACTACTTGGCAAGAGGTAGAGGATGAAGAAATAGGAAGTGGGTTCACTTTAGAATTGGATTTCTCACTCTTTTCATCAAGTTGCCATTGATGAGGCAAGCTTTTTCTTCAAGAAGAAGATGATATTATGATGAGTATTTTTCAAAAAAAGGAAATAAAATGAATACTTATCATAATGTAACCATGGTCAAGTGTAGAGAATAGACTAGGGTTAAGTGGAATGGTTAAGGTTAAGCATGAGACAAAATGGTGACTTAGTCAAAGCTTCATGAAGCTTCAAATACAAACAAAGAAAGCCACCATCTTTCCCATTTTCTTTTCCAAAATAAAATAAATGAAGTAAATAAATAAATGAATAATAAAATGAAAACCCTAACCATTACACAACCATGGTTTAATCTTTACACAAACCATAGTGAGCATGTATCATCAAACATGATACAAACTTGTGTACAAAAGTATATCACATATACAATGCGCACAATCCAAGTGAGAAAATCCATTTAAAGTGAACCAATACTAGTTAATGTAAATTAATATATCATATATATAATTATACATTAAATCATTAAATCAACACTTGATTTAACGATCCGGTCATATCGCATATAACCGACTAATATCCAATGTATCGATTTATCGAATCAATCCTTGATTCGATAACTAGGTTATATCGCATACAACCATTCGACACATTCATCGCGAGAATAGAATACGGTATCACATACACGTATTATTCTCGGTCCCGCACATATCTCATATGCGCTCCTATTTCGTTTCGCTTGAGCCAGGAAACCTCTGTGTAGGACTCTAAAGACTCGTCAATACGCCGGCAGCAGATGATGATCATATCAAACACCCACAAGCCGCAAGCGGTCTGCTAAACGTAACGGCCACCCGGGTATTGAGCGATCAGAAGATCGACGAGCAAGCCCGCTCACACTCCTGTGAATCCAACCAGTAACACTTACCGTACAGTCCGGTCTGATCGTCTGATATATCGCATATCTCGCCTAGGGGTGGTAAACGTCAGAACCCAATAACTTGATAAGTCGTGTCGATATGAGGTCTATAACAATTCGAGAAACTACTGGTAACACTTACCAGTAAATCTCAGCAACCCTAGCCAGGGATTTCCGGTTATAGCCAATCGAACACAGCGCAACATCAACTCCCTATACCGGGAGAGACGAATCCCCTCCTATCGCTCATTGCCTCCATGTGACTCGGGACTGTACCCAAAAACCACCGTTTTTCACGCCCTCTTGGACGTGGTAAGATGGAAATCAAAGCACAGTGGGAACCACCCAAGACTCTATGACGATCTCGGGTCAACAGACTACTCTGTACCAGTGTCACCAGAGAACTGCCATCTGACGTAAGGTATAATACCATCTGGGAGTTCTCGGCGAGTCCGTCCAGTGTACCCAGTCTCTACTGAGCACCCGTATATCATCTCTGATGTCAAACACCAATGGATATGGGATCATCCATCGCCCATCTGTATGGGTCGAGAAGGTATACGCTAGTCTACTCTGGTATATCGATGCCCCGTCTCGATACACCCACGACTAGGGACTTTGAAGATGTACTTATAGACTATCTGTCCCCACTAGTATGATCTGCATCATAGTCCAGGTAGTCAAGTACACATCCTAAGGGCTTTACCAACATGTATCAGAGAGACAATCAGTATACACGTTAAGGTAAAGAGCAACCAGATAGCATACTATCATGTCGAACAAGAAAGTCCACCCTATATATGTCCCAGCATCCACTACAATATACATCCTATGTACAGTAATGGCCTCTAGGGCATACATATAACTAACAATCTCCCACTTGCACTAGGGCCATCTGTAGCAGTGGTTGCAGTATCTCATACTCAACCATCCCATAAAAGTCTCTCTCTGGGAAAAGGCCTTTGTGAGTGGATCCGCCGTGCTGTCCTCTGAGTCTACTCTCCTAACCTCGATCTCCTTGGAGATCAACCATCTCCATGATCAAGTGATACTGCCTTAGAATATGTCTGGATCACTGATGGGACGGACGTTCCTTGGCATAAGCCACAACTCCATTGTCACACAATGGGAGGAACTAAGTTCATCTCATGAACAAATATACATCCAGACTGCCTCTTTGGTAGCATCTTAAGTAGCGATGTATCCAGCCTTTATCGTCTAGTATGCCACGGTATCTAGCTTGGAACTCTTCCAACATACCGTCCCTTTACTGAGGGTAAAGACAATGCCTGTGACTGACTTTCAGTCGTCCTTATCACCCCGGAACCCTTCCAGTTATTCTCCCCAGGATCGGTTGATACCATCTCACTACAACTAGTGAGGATCCTAACATCCAATTAGATCTATCTCATAGATCCAAAACCCAGGATTTATGAGGTATCACTTTTATCCTATATGGAGAATCATTGTGATAAGCGGAGATTGACCGAGCGTAGCATAGGAAACTCCTTTCTTATCAAGAGTATGTCATCCACGTACTCTACGAGGATCATCACTATACTCCCTACTACCTTTTCGTTTATACAAGGTTCATCTACCATTTTGATGATGTCAAACTCTTTGACTAAATCATCAAAACAGATGTTCCAACTCCGCGATATCTGCTTTATCCTATAAAGCATCTTGTACACGTTTTCGCTGCTTCTACTGTCTACGAAGCCCTCTGGCTGTGTACTTATAAACGTCCTCTTCTAAAACATCATTTAGAAAAGCAGTCATGGCACCCAACCGCCAGATATCGTAGTCATGGTATGTAGCCGTGGCAAGTAGGATCTGGATGGACTTAAGCATAGCTACTTGAAAAGGTTTCATCATTATCCACGCCTGGTCGATGACGAAAAGCTTTAGCAAGTCTAGCTTTGAAAGTCTCAACTTTTCCATCTACACCAAGTAATCTTCTCAAGATATACTTGCTCCTGATGGGGATTTAACCCTTCAGATATTGCAACCAAAGTCCATACTTTGTTGGTGTACATGGATTCCATCTCAGATCGCTAAGCATCCAGCCATCCTTACAGAGTCCCACTCCTGATGGCCAGCTCGAAACTAGTTGGGTCATCATCTCATGATGCAATCCTCGCTCCCACTGTCATAGAGAAACCGAAGTATCTCTCAGGTGGGTGAGGAACCCTACTAGATCGGCGGAGAGGCTGAGGTTCGTTGGAATCTACTGAATCCTTTGGTTCTTTCAAATCATCAACTGCAGTTTGTATAGCTGGAACATTTCCAGTTCTACATAACAGATCTTGCCTCGAGCTTGTCCGGATTTTGTTTTTAGACATAGCCCGGACAACCCCAAATCTTAACTAGTTTAAGACATGGGCTCTTCCCTTATCATATCAAATATGAAGTGGTAGGCAACTGATTTGATTTGAACCCTATTCAATAGGTATGCAGCTTCTCAAGTGTATAACTCCCCAAAGGAAATAGGTAACTCAGTAGTACTCATCATAGAGCACACCTTATCATATAGGGTGTGATTGCTCCGCCCCGATATACCATCGTGCTATGGTGTATACGGAGGAGTAATGCTGAGAGAGAATCTCATTCTCCTTTAGTATAATCCAAGATTTCCGTGCTCAAGTATTCTCCTCCTCGATCTCATCATAGGACATAATACTTTTACCCGTATTGGTTCTTTACTTCTAACTTATATTCTGTGAATATCTCAAAAGGTTCGGACTTGTGTTTCAACAGGAACATAGGTCTGAATCTCGAAAGATCATCAGAGAATGTAATGAAGTATAAAGAACCGGTCTTGGCATGTGTAGACAGGGGACCTTACATACATCAACATGTATCATCCCAAGAGTTCACTAACTCTTTCTCTGTTTCCAGTAAACGGAGCTATGGTCATCTTATCTCTGTGACATGACTGGCAAGTTTCACAAGATGTAGATTTAAACTGATTTAAATATGCATCTTTATGTAACTTCAGCTAGTCGGGTCGCATTGATATGACCTAGTCTACAATGCCTCAAGAAGGATTCATTCATTTCTGAACTCTTCTTCTTTTGTGTGTTCAATATACTAAGAACTGTAGTTTGATTTAGAACGTCAATGATTTTAGATAACGTGCCTGAACCGATCAACTTTTGATATAGGAAATGTTCAAAACATTATCCAACAATACAAAATTTTATCATTTCTTTACTGATAAAGAGACTGATATAATTTTGTATATCAGGTTCGGTATCTAATAACATTCGTTCAGAATCAATGTATTCTGGTAATACAGGGTGACAGTGACCAACAGACTTCGCTGCAACACTTGCCCCGTTTTTTGTCTCATGAAACTTATCACCCGTTCTCAGTTTTTCTACCTTTTTGTAGCCCTATGTAACAGTTTACATATCTGGGATCCTGATCCGGTATCATATACCCAGGATGCGGAGGATACTGAGAAACAGTTCTGTGTAACGAACACACTCGAAGAAGATACATCATATGCAGTTTCTTCGTTTGGGCGGCACGGGAATTCTGGTAGTCCCCAATTTCCTGCTCTGTCTTATAACAATTATAAGTTGGAGCGGGACCAACGTTCCCCAGCTCAGTATAACAAGCGGGTTTGGTCAATAATCCGTATTATTATCTTGATTAAGGCGTGATATGGTCGCTACCTGGAGAGAGAGAGAAGAAAACACTCAGCGTGCGCTCTAGCAAGAATAGATTGGTTATTGTTTTATCTAATCAGGATGGCTCCCACTGCTTTTTATCAAATCTTCCTTCAAACCCTAAAAGGAAAGACTAGCCGGGATTAATTACACACTACAAGTTCGCCAATCTTTCAGCCAGGCCAGTGTCGGTACTTTGAGGGAGGTCCCCCGTGCTTTCGCACGAACCTAATTAATGTAAACCTCATTTTCCCAGAGGCGTAACCCCGTTGACACCTTTCTAGACACCTACTTGATCGGCTAATTGTAATGTATAAAACTCTCCCAGGAGTAACAATTACTCGCAGCGGGTATCGGGATCCAACTATCTTATAGAAGGTATGCAATCTCATTGCAAATTTCAACACTTGAAATTCCCGATAATATTTTGCCCCTAGCTCGCTATGACCTTGACGCATGCCAAACAACCCATAGTCTGCTAGTCAAGTTCAACCCGTACATTTCTTGATTGAATTAAACCCACCCGCACGACCCTTGACGCATGCCAAACAACGCCGTACGAATACCCTAATCCAATCGCATCGTATGCTAGCAGATAAGCACTAGTTAGCTACCGTACACTACGCCTTGACGCATGCCAAACAACCGCAGCACGAATACTAACTAGTACTTATCTGAAATGACGGAGGGCTACGACAGGTTTTTCTGAAAACCTATTGCGTAATGAACTTGATATCGTTGTAGAATCAAATGATTTTAAAATGGAGTGTTTTTGAGGCTTTTCTAGTTTTGCTAAAGGGGTCACTCCCGGTGAAGGGATCGTCGGCCCTTTCCTCGTCGAATGAGGTGCGGGATATATCATATATATCACTGTGCAAAGCAAAAACTCTTAAAAGCAATCAAAAGACAAACCGAGTGTGTAGCATCTGCCAGTTATTGCTAAAGGAGTCACTCCCGGTGAAGGGATCTCGGTCCTTTCCTTATCGAATAAGGTGCAGGATATATCATATATACCGCTGTGCAAAGCAAGAACTGTAGCTACCTGTTTTATTTTTGAAATTCGATTCCACAACATCTTAGGTTTCTTTTCTTTTCATTAATCACATTAATGAAGTCCCATCATTTAAGTACCTAAACATCACAGATAAATACGACGTACACTTATGCCATCCGCATTCGCCTCGATGTCCCCTCGTGCACCGTTAGGTTAGGTAACTAACGGCAGAGCGGGGCAGGGCTAGCGCGAGTACAAAACATAAGTAACGCCTATATAATATATCATATATACTATATACAGTATCCATCACAGAACATATCACATGATCACATCACAGATATCGCAGCAGAAGAAACATATGAAATATTGGATATACTAGGACGTCCGTGTTTTCAATACGAGCCAGTATAAAACACGGATTCCACGGTCGCGATGAATAGCCAAACCCACACCCCTAGACCCCTACAGGAGCGGCAAGCAACCCTACCAATTCTAGAGTTAGGAGACCCGGACTCGACTCCTCGAGTTGGTCTCCCACTGGACTCCAGAACCCGGTTACTTGTGCTCCCCTGCTTGGGTCTATCCTAGTGCGGAAAAGTAAATAATATACAAAAGGTGACATCTTCCGCAACCTGGAAGTGCCCCAATAAAAGAATATTACATACAAGTTTTTACATGAATGAAAATGAAAAACATTCATCTCACATGAAAACCCCCGGCTATTCAAACACGACGATCCAATATAACATATCCAGCAACACATAACATCACATGTCATCAACGTAAGTAAATATGCGCATCCCAATTGTCGTTGACATATAGTAACGAAACCGGCGATATCATATATTACACTCACGGTCACAGAAAAGAAAGTGTAAAACTACAATAGTTGGAATCCGCAACCTCATTAGACATCACATGCCTAATCAAATGAAATACTTAGACATCGCATGCCTAACAATTATAAACCCCGCATTTTAGTCTCATTATCGAAAACACTTTTCAATATCAAGTCGGGCAATTCAACAAGATTCCCGACATCCTGATCGAATGTTCGTCGCAAACTTTAGTAGGCGGTTGCACCCCCGATACCGTCGACGAAGTGCACCAAGGCAGAACACCGCTACCGCGAGCACCCGAACGGATGCTTTCGGCGATGGGGTTCTCCTACAGTCACTTGGTCGGGGCTATGGAGTGAGGCTGTCTATTAAGTTTACCCGGCGAGTATCCGCGTACGCTACGTGATTGCGACGGACTTTTGATCACATCAAAATTCCGTGGCAACCGATCAAGTGAGACTAAATCGCTAGATTTATAACATTCATTCAGTTATCTCATAACTCCTTGTGAATTCCAATTATTGTATCACATTCTGGATAAATAGAAAATGTTAAACTTTCCGATCGAACAATCGAACACCCAAGTTTTCCCGAAACAGCTCAATACATGAAATAAGTTCAAAGACATTCACTTCATGCCTCAGTACCAACGGTCCAGCCGTAGAAGGGTCAAGCCAACGCCTCACATGTGGCACGCCGTACTGCCCCAAACCCGAAGGTTCAAAGGGCAGTTCAAGACGGTCACATAATCGAGTTAAGGTTTGTTGTTTTCTAGAGGGACCATCGCGTTACTTGCACTACTTAGAACGTCTTTAAACCACGGAAAAATCCAACACTTGGAAATTTCCCGACAAGGGAAAAGGTGGGTATTTATATCCGGTCGAACTTTTTAACATATTCAAAAATTTTCCGGAAAGCCACATAAACAAAATCTGATACTCCGATCGAAACACCGAATCCCCAAAACAACCCCAGAAAATTCAACTCTTGAATAAATATTAAAAAATTCCCAGAAAATCCAGCATAATAAAATAGGAGTTACTGTGCAAACATTGAATGATGATCTCATCAACTTGCCGCGGAACCGCCGCATAAGCTAGGCTTATGCCGCGGTTCCGCCGCTCATTAGAGGGATCATGAGAAAATTTTTGCGCCGTAATTCTTAGAATTCTCTGCTGAATTTTTTAAGCATTTTTAATCTGGAAAAATCCCAGTTTTTAGAAAAAGTCCAGAGAGCATGTCGGATTAGGGTTTCGGGGTTTGTTCGGGTTTCAAACTTCGTCTACGCATCGCCTAAGGCTCTAGCTAGGCTCTGATACCACTGTAGGGTTCCTGGGCACTCCCAAGAGGTCTCACAAGGCATCAACCATGCCAATTTCAAAATTTACGGGTGCCGAGAAACCCTAATACGGATCGTTGGCTAGAAAAATAGGCGAAAACTAGAACTAGTAAACTACTTTACTAAGAGTGACGGAAATACAACCTTTGTAGATCCGGTTCTCCACCTCCATAGCTCCATGATGAAGTCCTCTCCGTTTTCCAAATCGAACCATGACTCTTGCATCGGCTTTATCGGAGAAAAAGCGGGCTAGGTCATCGACGACGATGCCGAAGATGTTCTACGTCGAGGCATCACTAGATCAAGCTCCACCTTCACCAAGCCATGAAAACTTGTGAAGGAAACACCCTATACTACTTGGCAAGAGGTAGAGGATGAAGAAATAGGAAGTGGGTTCACTTTAGAATTGGATTTCTCACTCTTTTCATCAAGTTGCCATTGATGAGGCAAGCTTTTTCTTCAAGAAGAAGATGATATTATGATGAGTATTTTTCAAAAAAAGGAAATAAAATGAATACTTATCATAATGTAACCATGGACAAGTGTAGAGAATAGACTAGGGTTAAGTGGAATGGTTAAGGTTAAGCATGAGACAAAATGGTGACTTAGTCAAAGCTTCATGAAGCTTCAAATACAAACAAAGAAAGCCACCATCTTTCCCATTTTATTTTCCAAAATAAAATAAATGAAATAAATAAATAAATGAATAAGAAAATGAAAACCCTAACCATTACACAACCATGGTTTAATCTTTACACAAACCATAGTGAGCATGTATCATCAAACATGATACAAACTTGTGTACAAAAGTATATCACATATACAATGTGCACAATCCAAGTGAGAAAATCCATTTAAAGTGAACCAATACTAGTTAATGTAAATTAATATATCATATATATAATTATACATTAAATCATTAAATCAACACTTGATTTAACGATCCGGTCATATCGCATATAACCGACTAATATCCAATGTATCGATTTATCGAATCAATCCTTGATTCGATAACTAGGTTATATCGCATACAACCATTCGACACATTCATCGCGAGAATAGAATACGGTATCACATACATGTATTATTCTCGGTCCCGCACATATCTCATATGCGCTCCTATTTCGTTTCGCTTGAGCCAGGAAACCTCTGTGTAGGACTCTAAAGACTCGTCAATACGCCGGCAGCAGATGATGATCATATCAAACACCCACAAGCCGCAAGCGGTCTGCTAAACGTAACGGCCACCCGGGTATTGAGCGATCAGAAGATCGACGAGCAAGCCCGCTCACACTCCTGTGAATCCAACCAGTAACACTTACCGTACAGTCCGGTATGATCATCTGATATGTCGCATATCTCGCCTAGGGGTGGTAAACGTCAGACCCCAATAACTTCATAAGTCGCGTCGATATGAGGTCTATAACAATTCGAGAAACTACTGGTAACACTTACCAGTAAATCTCAGCAACCCTGGTAAGGGATTTCCGGTTATAGCCAATCGAACACAGCGCAACATCAACTCCCTATACCGGGAGAGACGAATCCCCTCCTATCGCTCATTGCTTCCATGTGACTCGGGACTGTACCCAAAAACCACCGTTTTGCACGCCCTCTTGGACGTGGTAAGATGGAAATCAAAGCACAGTGGGAACCACCCAAGACTCTATGACGATCTCGGGTCAACAGACTACTCTGTACCAGTGTCACCAGAGAACTGCCATCTGACGTAAGGTATAATACCATCTGGGAGTTCTCGGCGAGTCCGTCCAGTGTACCCAGTCTCTACTGAGCACCCGTATATCATCTCTGATGTCAAACACCAATGGATATGGGATCATCCATTGCCCATCTGTATGGGTCGAGAAGGTATACGCTAGTCTACTCTGGTATATCGATGCCCCGTCTCGATACACCCACGACTAGGGACTTTGAAGGATGTACTTATAGACTATCTGTCCCCACTAGTATGATCTGCATCATAGTCCAGGTAGTCAAGTACACATCCTAAGGGCTTTACTAACATGTATCAGAGAGACAATCAGTATACACGTTTAGGTAAAGAGCAACCAGATAGCATACTATCATGTCGAGCAAGAAAGTCCTCCCTATATATGTCCTAGCATCCACTACAATATACATCCTATGTACAGTAATGGCCTCTAGGGCATACATATAACTAACAGTGGGAGTTTCGAGACAGGGCATCGATACTCCAGAGTAGACTAGTGTATACAGTCGAGACCCCGACGAGGGGCGGTGGCCGGTCTCACAAGCCACTGGTGTCAGTTGGTTCACCTAAGATGTATACAGGTGCTCATTGGGTTATGAGTACACCGGACAGGACTCGCCGGGAACATGCTAGTTGGTATTATACATATCGTCAGATAGCAGTTCCCTGGTGACATGTGTACAGGTTAGTTTGTCGACCTGAGATCGTCATTTGTCTTGTGTGAGTTCCCACTGTGCTTTGATTCCTACCCTACCACGCTCAAAGGAGTTGTGCAGACAGGTATTTTTTGGGTACAGTCCTGATCCACATGGAGGCAGTGAGCGGATCGTCAGGGATTCGTCTCTCCCGGTATTGGGGGTTGATGTCGCGCAGTGCACGGGTGGCCATCACTAGAAATCCTTGGCCAAGGTAGTAGAGAATTACTGATTTGGATCAGTAGTTTCTCAGGTGGTGATGGGCTTCATACCGACACGAATTATCGCGTTATTAGGGGTCTGACTTTATCCACCCTCCTAGACTCGATATGCGATACTCTTTAGACGAACGGACCGGATTGTATATACATTATCACTGTTAGGCTCAGTAGGGTTCATAGATGAGTTCGCTCGTCAGCTTCCCTTCCAATCAATACATAGGCAAACCGTTACGTACAGCTTGTACCTCTGACGTGCTAGAGGTTATACCAAGTGCCAGTGTGTTGATGAGTCATTAGAGTCCCCCACAGACACTTTCCTAAGTTCGGGCGAAACGTTGTAGAGGCCGTATGGTTTTATGGCAAGGTTCGGAAAATGCACGTGCGTTTTCGCACGTGTCATTTTTCAGGCAGATAATACTGGTCGGCTTTGGTTTAAGCCGGATCCGAGTATTATACTGTGTAGATATAATATCTTTATCTCAGTTGCATTTATATTCGGTCGTAATACAAATGCGGGTATGTTTATACTGTTTCGGGGTTATCCTGAAATTCGTTTCAGGATCACTTTTGGAAGTTGCCAGTTTCCAGTATTCTATCAGCCGTATTTAACATTCGGTTAAATACGGACTTGTCTTTTCGTCTTGAGGGTGAGTCATGCTTCTAGAAGGTTCTAGAAGTGGTGATTAGGCTTGTGACTCATTTGTTCATTAATGGTGCATTTAATGTGTTCATACATGACTCATTCTTTCTTTAATGGTTATGATAAGATCAAAGCTTATGATCACCCTCCTTGCTCCTACACTCACCCTCCTACCCTCTTCATATAGTGGCCGGCCATTCGATGATGAGGATCATGGTTGTTGATTGATTTCATTTGAGAAAAGATTATAGTTTTTGTGTATGGAAATTTCATAGCTCCATTTTTCCATCACCCGATTCAAATGGTAACTTCATTAACCGTTCGTCCATAACCTTGGACGTAATGAGACAAAGTGTTCCACTCATTCTCTACTTCATCTTGGTCGTCTCTTTTAGCAAACTTGACGATTGAGTTGCCTTGGTTCAGAGGCGGGAGCCCGTTTAAAGATCCGTCGACGTGGTGCCACCTGGACGAGAAGACTGGAGATCGAGGAGATTGGAGCAGCCGCAACAAAGCGTGGGATGATGGTTGAAGACCGAAGGACTCGGATCGTTCGGTATAACATTTCTACCCATTTTGTAATTTGTTAGTTTAGCTTTAATGGAAGATCCGGGTTATAGTACGCGTAGCGCCAGTTGTAAAAAGTTTTTGTTCTGCATTTGGTGTCTGTTAGACGGCCGGGACGCTACCGTGGACTTACAGTGGTATCAGAGCCTCACCATTAAGCTATACTAACTTATGCTAACACGTTTAAAATATCGATCGAACCGAATTTCGAAAAACTGCAATTTCTATGATCTGAGTTTCTGTCGAATTTTAAAACAGTCTAAAAATTATTTTACATATCACAGAAGACTAAGCAGGGAATTTTAAGCAAACTGGTAAATTTTGAGCACGTGATCCCACGTGACCGCCGTGGATCCGCGGTCAAACCTAGGGTTTGAACGCGGAACCGCGGCAGTTCTGTAGGAACAGTGCGTCAAAATTGTCCAGTAGGCTTTTCTGTAGAAATTGTGGTTTTTGGTACTGTTCTTTTGGGCCCAGATTTTGTTACTGTACAGCAGATGTACGTGGGGCCCACATCGGGAAGTTTAGTTGATCGAAATTTTAAACTTGTTAGTTTACAGTATTTACATTATATCTCCGACCGGGAATGACATTTGATCAGTAAACCGCGTCTGATTGCTATAGTTCTTTTAAACGGGTTTGCGAACGTGACATTCGCGTTGATGTTCTGTGTTGTGCTGTGATGTTGCGGATATGTCATGGTGGATAGCAGGGTGCAATGATAGTGCAGTTTGGATTTATTTGTACATTTGATATTGCGGGGCGAGCGTCCAACATGTGGACTGCCGTCACTGTCTGTTTGTATAATATTCTTTTTGGGGCAAGACTGGGTAGAGGTCGATGTACCCGTTGTATATTTTTTTATTTCTGTACTAGGTTTATCCCGCGATGGAGTGCACGGATAGCCGAGTTCTGGAGGGTAACGGGTCCGTATCTCATGGTTTTGAGAGGCAGAGGGACCTCACTCTAGAATTGGCAGGCTATTCGCCGCACTCGTAGGGGGTACATGTTGACCCAAGGAGGGGTGCTTAATTTACCGGATTCCGTGAAGTGCCGGGTGTTCCATTCACTAAGCTGTAGGGACTACCTCGCTTCAGGTTTTGGCGGGTAACTTGCCGCACCTGTAGGGGTCTAGGTTTCATTGCACAGGCTATCCACACGACCAGGGGAACGTCGGGTTTCAGTAGCGGCTCTGTGAAACCCGGGGATCCCAAATTATCTGTATTGTTCTGTGTTGCTTATTACTTTTCTATAATGTTGCATATTATCATGCCTGGAGCGATTATTTTATATTGGTATATATACTATTAGATGTTGTATATGTTTTACACCCGCGCTAGTCCAGCCCCCGCTCTGTCGTTAGTTAAGTAACCAAACGGGTGATGACGGGACCCAGTGACGAATGCAGATGGCATATACGTACATTTTATTTTTCGTTCTTTTCTGGTGTGATTGATTGATGGGACTGCATTGATTCTTATCAATGCAAGGATAAAACAAACCTATATTTGATATTGTTGGAACCAATTTTAAAAGGTGTTATTACAAAGAAATTTCCTTTTGCATAGTGATATTCAGTCAGAATATCCTGCACCTCATTTGACGAGGCAAGGGCCGAGATCTCTTCACCGGGAGTGACCCCTTGGGCAGAAGTTTGCGTCAGGGTAATAACTTCAATATAGTCGATTACAAGTTGCTTTGCATCGCGGTATTCAGTTGGAATATCCTGCACCTCATTCCACGAGGAAAGAGCCGAGATCCCTTCACCGGGAGTGACCTCTTTAGCAAAACGTTTTCACCACTATATTTTTATAAAAAGCTATCAGGTTCCTTCAACGAGATCAAGTTCATTACGTTAAAGGTTTTTCGCCAAAAACCAGCCGTAGCCCTCCGTCATTTCTTATGGATTGTCAATAGTATTCAAGCTATGTTTGTTGGCCAAAGTCAAGGCATAGTGTTTGGTAGTTGCTGAACATTCATCTGTTGCATAGATAGATGTGTTGGTTTGGGACAGTCGTTCTGCCTTGTTGGCCAAAGTCAAGGGCATGTGCGGGTGGGTTCAAATTAACTTTGATAATGACGGGTAGAACTTGACATGTGACTTATGGTTTGTTGGCCAAAGTCAAGGTCATAAGAGCATGAGGCAAAAATCACATCGGGAGTTTCAAATATAAACTGAAACTTGCCAGGCATGTGCATACCTTCTGGAGTGTGATAACTTGAGTGGCTTCCATCAAGTTATCATGCGATGATAGTTGGATCCCGATTCCCACTGATGAGTTAGTTTACTCTTCGGGTAATCCCGACTAATTCTTCTTTCAGGTTTGGAGGAGAATTTGAGATAACAGTGGGAGGTTTCCTGATTAGATAAAGTGATAACTATTCTGATCTAGGTTAGAGTGCACGCAGAGTGTTTCTTCTCTCTCTCTCTTTGGCAGCGACCTTTGACCGACCCTAGACTATGACTCAGTGACCAAGTTGATCGAACCTTCTTAAAATAGTGGCGTTTGGATTGTCCAAGTTGCATAAGTCATTACCGCTCCTTCGTTTACCCTTTGTATTTCTCAGAACACCCCGTATTACTACGGACATCCACTTCCATTGGATAGATCCATCGTATGGTTATATACGAACTCGAAGGTACTACTTCGAGGATGGATCAAGGTTCAGAAGAAATAGAATTGGTTTATTCACTTGTCTTTTGTTATCACCTTCTCTCAGGTTGCGAGGGCTCCTCAGTTTAGGAGAGTACACCTATTACGCTTATTGGATAGTCTTATTCCAAACCATAGGCTGGTGCCAAAAGATAGGAAATGAAGAAAACCAATTAGCCTAAGTAGGGTGTGCAGAAGGTAATCTGTAAAGACAAAATAAAGGGATTAGAAAGAGGTCAATGTAAATTGCGACTGTTATCATTCACGACCAAACCGCGTACTTCATCGCCACTCCTATTTCACCTTTGCCTTTTTCCCAGTACGGGAGAGATAGAATAAGGTATTATTCAGTTATCTTTTATCATCACCTTCTCTCAAGTTGCGAGTACTCCTTGGTTTAGGAGAGTACACTTATTATGCTTACTGGATAGTCTTCTTCCAAACCATAGGCTGGTGCCGAACGGTAGGGAAAGAAGAAAACCATTTAGCCTAACAATGGTTTACAGAAGGTAACGACTAAAGACAAATAAAGGGGTTTGGAGAGATAGCAAATGAAATATACGGTTAAAGTCATGAATTGGATTATGGAAGAGGCATTACTAGAATACCAGGATACCCCTACGAAACATTTTTTTGTTTCAGTTACACTGTGCATTGTTAAAGGAAAACTGATTTCCCGATTAGATACTTACTCCAAGGTATGTATTTACCAGGTTACATTCTCATATCTGTATGGATTTTTACGGATGATGAGTGGGAGTAATTTATTGGGAATTAGGTGATCATCCTCATTATATCGGAATTCGTTGTAATTGGTGATAATTGAGGAAATCGCCTGGGTACAGTTTTCAACCTACGACACACAGGTTTTGAGTTATTCAACTCAGCGGACTTATACAGAGTATTGTATGTTGTCCAGTGTCCGTAAGGACAAAGGGGTAGGTCCTCGTACTATGTTCTGTTTACTTGTGACTTCTCTAGTTTTAGACAAATGTTTCGTAGAAATACAATGTCTAAGTTTTGAGAAGTTTTGGGTATAAGAATAAAGTAGAGAACCAGATGTCGCAAATATCAGGATTCTTCAAGAGATTGAAGATGTAGATTCTTGTGATTAGTATTCAGATGATAGTAATGGTTTTAAGAAACTTGTTTCTCTTTCAGGTTACTCATAATTGGATCGATTCCTAAGTTGAGTAATGCTGATTAGCCTTTTTCCATTAAGTTGTTATGCACTGGAGACAGCTGCATGATTTGAATCTGGTTCCAATTAAATTAGTGCCTCTGTTTCTATATTGGATATAGAATGGTTCATATCTTAACTATGTTAAGGTAAGGGGAGTTGTCCAGCTTATGCTTAAAACCAGATACTGGATAACTCAAAGCACGTTTCTGTAATGGCAGTTTGTGGGTTGACCCTGGCTTTGACGAGGGTTGACATTTCTACCATCTGGAAGATCAATAGTGATATTGTTCTTGACTCGCCACAGTTTTATTAAAATGGATTTTTTCAGAAAACAGAAGTGGGAGTAGGGTAGAACTGGAAATGATTCCAGAACCGCAAACGATTACGGAAAAATTTAATAGGACCTATATATTCAATCAGGTTTGACATTCTATTAGCCACTCCGCAGATATGGAGGGTAACCTCAGTCACCCGAGAGGTACTCCGGTAGCCTCAAGGACAGTGACAGGGAGGTTCTTGTTTACCTAGACTTGACACTACTGTTGTTCCAGACTATGAGACCCGGCAAGAGGATAAGTATAACGTCATTCTAAACTAGCTTTAGAAGTGTACATAGATATTATTCTGCCAGAGGGTTGTCGTAGTCAGTGGGAGCAGCGGAAGCATAGTGGGCAAGTAGTTTATGTCTATTTATAGGCTTGAGCAAATATAGCAGAGATAGATCATTTATTTTTGATGTGACAGTCATGGGTTTGACTTCATCAGAATAGGGGATGGATCTGTTAAGAAGGTAGTAGGGTGTGATGTCCTGGTATCTGGATGACATACACAGAGTAGGAAGTAAAATTCCTATACTACGATCGGTTGTACTGTGGTCGTCACACAGTTGTTTCTCCAGACAGGACATGGATATAATATCAGACATTCTGGTTTCTAGATCTATGGTTTTAGATCTGGATTTAGGTAGTTTCCTAATATGGGTACTTTGACAGTATTCTAATGGTATTTAGAATAGAGAACTCCTGGCATGGTAGTGTACCTGCAAGTGATGGAGTCACCCTCTCTAAAGGTGTCTTAAAGACTAAAGAAGAGAGGGATGTGCATGATTGGCAGATCACTTGCTTAGGCAATTAAGTCAATCATGAAATGTCAAGTACCACACCAGATGTTGTTTTTGCACTTGATGCGATAAGTTTATATTAATCCAATCGTGGAGAAACATAAGGAAGCAGTTTTAGAACATGAGTGAATGTTCTACGGATTTGATGACGGCAGCCTCCTTCGGGAGACGGTTATCATTCCAGGCTTCAGAGGTGACATGGATGACAGAGCGATTGTCGGAGTTATAGTTTTCCCTATGATGAGGGACATTATTATAGACAGGTGGTCCAAGAGGATACTGTGGGAGGCATGGTGCGCGATACTTATTATGTTCAGTTATCAATAAAGTCTAAGAAGTTTGGATTTGGAGTTCATTTATGAACTAGGTCCCATCAGATATCCAGACATATTCTAAGACAGGTATTACTCGATTCGGAAGATGGCTTTCTCCGCGAATTTGAGATTTAGAGAGATATAGAAAGAAATATCAGGGCGGATCCACTCATTGAGGCTATTTCTCGAACACAAGAGTTTTACAAACTAGCTTTGTGAAACTGATTAGTAGAGGAGTTAGATGTTCGGTATCACATGGGCTGTGAGTATGCGACATCGCAATAATTAGCCTTAAGTGCAAGTGGGAGATTGTTGGAGATAGTGCCCTCAAAGTCAATTATTGGATCGTAGGTACGTGATTGCAATGATTGAGGCAGGACCTATACCGATATGACAGTCTTGCTCGAGATGATAGTATGCTATCTGGTTTGACTTTATCATCGTATACATGCTTTAGTCCACTATTGCATGATGATAGAGCCCATAGGATTCTTGCTTGACTACCAGCAGCATGATGGCGATCATATACGTGGGAGCTGGGGTCTGTAAGCACATCCTTAAAAGTGTCCCATGTCGTGGGAGTTTCGAGACAGGGCATCGATACTCCAAAGTAGACTAGTGTATACAGTCGAGACCCCGGCGAGGGTGTTAGTTATATGTATGCCCTAGAGGCCATTACTATACATAGGATGTATATTGTAGTGGATGCTTGGACATATATAGGGAGGACTTTCTTGCTCGACATGATAGTATGCTATCTGGTTACTCTTTACCTTAACGTGTATACTGATTGTCTCTCTGTTACATGTTGGTAAAGCCCTTAGGATGTGTACTTGACTACCTGGACTATGATGCAGATCATACTAGTGGGGACATGGTAGTCCATAAGTACATCCTTCAAGGTCCCTAGTCGTGGGTGTATCGAGATGGGGCATCGATATACCAGAGTAGACTAGCGTATACCTTCTCGACCCATACAGATGGGCGATGGATGATCCCATATCCATTGGTGTTTGACATCAGAGATGATATACGGGTGCTCAGTGGAGACTGGGTACACTGGACGGACTCGCCGAGAACTCCCAGATGGTATTATACCTTACGTCAGATGGCAGTTCTCTGCTGACACTGGTACAGAGTAGTCTGTTAACGCGAGATCGCCATAGAGTCTTGTGTGGTTCCCACTGTGCTTTGATTTCCACCTTACCACGTCCAAGTGGGCGTGCAAAACGGTGGTTTTTGGGTACAGTCCCGAATCACATGGAGGCAATGAGCGATAGGAGGGGATTCGTCTCTCCCGGTATAGGGAGTTGATGTTGCGCTGTGTTCGATTGGCTATAACCGGAAATCCCTGGCCAGGGTTGCTGAGATTTACTGGTAAGTGTTACCAGTAGTTTCTCGAATTGTTATAGACCTAATATCAACACGACTTATCGAGTTACTGGGGTCTGACGTTTACCACCCCTAAGCGAGATATGCGACATATCAGACGAACAGACCGGACTGTACGGTAAGTGTTACTGGTTGGATTCACAGGAGTGTGAGCGGGCTTGCTCGTCGATCTTCTGATCGCTCAATACCCGGGTGGCCGTTACGTTTAGCAGACCGCTTGCGGCTTGTGGGTGTTTGATATGATCATCACCTGCTGCCGGCGTATTGACGAGTCTTTAGAGTCTTACACAGAGGTTTCCTGGCTCAAGCGAAACGAAATAGGAGCGCATATGAGATATGTGCGGGACTGAGAATAATGCGTGTATGTGATATCGTATTCCATTCTCACGATGAATGTATCGATTGGTTGTATGCGATATAACCTAGTTATCGAATCAAGGATTGATTCGATAAGCCGATACATTGAATATTAGTCGGTCATATGCGATATGACCGGATCGTTAAATCAAGTGTTGATTTAATGATTTAATGCATAATTATATATATTTGATATATTACTTTGCATTAACTAATATTGGTTCACTTTAAAAGGATTTTCTCACTTGAATTGCACAAGTTGTATATGTGATATACTTTTGTGCACTTGTTTGTATCATGTTTGATGATACATGGTCACTTGGGTGTAGTTTTGGTTTAAACCTTGGTTATGTAAATGGTTAAGGTTTTTATTTATTTATTCATTTATTTATTTCTTTTTGGCAAGAAATAAAATGGTTGCTAGTTTTGTTTTATATTGAAAGTTCATGAAGGTTTGAAAAGTTGACCATTTTGTTTCTTTCCTTTAACCTAACCATTCCACTTAACCCTAGTTTATTCTATACACCTAATCATGGTTTGAATATGATAAGTTTTGATTTTCTTTTCCATTTTTAATTAACACTTATCATATTCTTGCTTCTTCTTCTTCTTCTTCATCTAAATGAAGAAAGCTTTCTACCAACAATGGAGAAATGTGGAAATGAGTGAGAAATACAATTCTAAAGTGAACCCACCTTCTATTTCTTCATCCTCTACCTCTTGCCAAGTAGTATAGGGTGTTATCTTCACAAGTTTCATGACTTGGTGAAGTGTGAGCTTGATCTTGTGATGCCTCGACGTAGATCATCTTCAGCATCGTTGTCGATGACCTAGCCCGCCTATTTCTCCGATGAAGCCGACGCTAGAGCCCGGGATTCTATTTGGACAGTGAGGAGACTTCATCATGGAGCTATGGAGGTGGAGGACCGGATCTACAAAGGTTGTATTTCCGTTCTTTTAGTTAAGTTGTTAACTAGTTTCTTTGTTTCGCCTAAATATCTAGTCAACGATCCGTATTAGGGTTTCTCGGCACTTGTAATTTTTGAAATTGGCATGGTTGATGCCTTGTGAGACCTCATTAATGTGCCTAGGAACCCTACAGTGGTATCAGAGCCTAGCTAGAGCCTTAGGCGATGCTTTGACGATGTTTGAAACCCGATCGAACCCGAAACCCTAATTTTTTCATGCTCTCTGGAAATTTTCTGAAAATTTGGATTTTTGTGAATTAAAAATTGCTAAAAAATTTAGCAGGGTCCTATTAGAATTACTGTGAAATTCGTGGGGCTAATTTGTCAAGTGTGCGGTGAAACCACGGCAGAAGCATGGCTTCTGCGGCGGTTCCGCGGCCGTATTATCAAAATGTCCAATACTTTTTGCACAGTAATTCCTATTTTGTGATGCTGAGTTTTCTGGGAATTTTTAATTTGACTCAAGAGTTGAGTGTTCTGGGATTGCATTGGGAATCGAAGATTCGATCGGATTATCAAGCTTTGTCTATGTGCTTTTCCGGATAATTTTAGAATATGTTAAAAAGTTCGACCGGATATAAATACCCACTTTTTCCCCTGCCGGGAAATTTCCAAGTGTTGGATTTTTCCGTGGTTTAAAGACATTCTAAGTAGTGCAAGTAACGCTATGGACCCTCTAGAAGACAACAAACCTTAACTCGATTATGTGACCGTCTTGAACTGCCCTTTGAACCTTTGGGTTTAGGGCAGTACGGCGTGCCACATGTGAGGCGTTGGCTTGACCCTTCTACGGCTGGACCGTTGGTACTGAGGCATGAAGTGAATGTCTTTGAACTTATTTCATGTATTGAGCTGTTTCGGCATAACTTGGGTGTTCGATTGTTCGATCGGAAAGTTTAACATTTTCTATTTATCCAGAATGTGATACAATAATTGGAATTCACAAGGAGTTATGAGATAACTGAATGAATGTTATAAATCTAGCGATTTAGTCTCACTTGATCGGTTGCCACGGAATTTTGATGTGATCAAAAGTCCGTCGCAATCACGTAGCGTACGCGGATACTCGCTGGATAAACTTAATAGACAGTCTCACTCCATAGCCCCGACGAAGTGACTGTAGGAGAACCCCGTCGCCGAAAGCATCCGTAAGGGTGCTCGCGGTAGCGGTGTTCCGCCTTGGTGCACTTCGTCGACGGTATCAGGGGTACGGCCGCCTACTAAAGTTTACGACGAGCATTCGATCAGGATGTCGGGAATCTTGTTGAATTGCCCGACTTGATATTGAAAAGTGTTTTCGATAATGAGACTAAAATGCGGGGTTTATAATTGTTAGGCATGCGATGTCTAAGGAATTCATTTGATTAGGCATGCGATGTCTATGCAGGTTTCGGATTCCAACTGTTGTAGTTTTACACTTTCTTTTCAGTGACCGTAAGTGTAATATGTGATATCGCCGGTTTCGTTGCTATATGTCAACGACAATTGGGATGCGCATATTTACTTACGTTGATGACATGTGATGTTTTGTGTTGCTGGATATGTTATATTGGATAGTCGTGTTTGAATAGCCGGGGTTTTTTATGTGAGATGAGTGTTTTTCATTTTCATTCATGTAAAAACTTGTATGTAATATTCTTTTATTGGGGCACTTCCAGGTTGCGGATGATGTCACCATTTGTATATTATTTACTTTTCTGCACTAGGATAGACCCAAGGAGGGGAGCACAGGTAACCGGGTTCTAGGGTCCAGTGGGAGACCATCTCGAGGAGTCGAGTCCGGGTCTCCTAACCCTAGAATTGGTAGGGTTGCTTGCCGCTCTCGTAGGGGTCTAGGGGTGTGGGATTGGCTATTCATCGCGACCGTGGAATCCGTGTTTTATACTGGCTCGTATTGAAAACACGGACGTCCTAGTATATCCAATGTTTCATATGAATCTTCTGCTGCGATATCTGTGATGTGATCATGTGATATGTTCTGTGATGGATACTTTATATAGTATATATGATATATTATATAGGCGTTACTTATGTTTTACACCCGCGCTAGCCCTGCCCCGCTCTGCCGTTAGTTACCTAACCTAACGGTGCACGAGGGGACATCGAGGCGAATGCGGATGGCATAAGTGTACGTCGTATTTATCTGTGATGTTTAGGTACTTAAATGATGGGACTTCATTAATGTGATTAATGAAAGAAAAAAGAAACCTAAAGATGTTGTAGAATCGAATTTCAAAATAAAAAAGGTAGCTACAGTTCTTGCTTTGCACAGAGGTATATGTGATATATCCTGCACCTTATTCGATGAGGAAAGGACCGAGATCCCTTCACCGGGATGACTCCTTTAGCAATAACCGGCAGATGCTACTCACTTGGTTTGTCTTTTGATTGCTTTTAAGAGTTTTTGCTTTGCACAGTGATATATATGATATATCCCGCACCTCATTCGACGAGGAAAGGACCGACGATCCCTTCACCGGGAGTGACTTCTTTAGCAAAACTAGAAAAGCCTCGAAGCACTCCATTTCAAAATCATTTGATTCTACAACGATATCAAGTTCATTACGCAATAGGTTTTTAGAAAAACCTATTGCGTAATGAACTTGATATCGGTAGTTACTTCAAAACCTATCAAGTTCATTTCAAAACCTGACGTAGCCCTCCGTCATTTCAGATAAGTGGTAGTTAGTATTCGTGCTACGTTTGTTGGCCTGCGTCAAGGCGTAGTGTGCGGTAGCTAACTAGTATTTATCTGCTTATGCATATGATGCAGATTGGATTAGGGTAGTCGTGCGACTTTGTTGGCCTGCGTCAAGGGTCGTGCGGGTGGGTTTAATTCAATCAGGAAATGACGGGTTGAACTTGACTAGCGCACTATGGTTTGTTGGCCTGCGTCAAGGTCATAGGAGGCTAGGGGCAAAATATTATCGGGAATTTCAAGTGTTGAAATTTGCAATGAGATTGCATACCTTCTATGAGATAGTTGGATCTCGATACCCGCTGCGAGTAATTGTTACTCCTGGGATAGTTTTACACATTACAATTAGCCGATCAAGTAGGTGTCTAGAAAGGTGTTAACGAGGTTATGCCTCTGGGAAAATGAGGTTTACATTAATTAGGTTCGTGCGAAAGCACGGGGGACCTCCCTCAAAGTACCGACACTGGCCTGGCTGAAAGATTGGCGAACTTGTAGTGTGTAATTAATCCCGGCTAGTCTTTCCTTTTAGGGTTTGAAGGAAGATTTGATAAAAACAGTGGGAGCCGTCCTGATTAGATAATATAATAACCAATCTGATCTTGCAAGAGCATACGCTGAGTGTTTTCTTCTCTCTCTCCAGGTAGCGACCATATCACGCCTTAATTAAGAAAATAATACGGAATATTGACCGAACCCGCTTGTTATACTGAGCTGGGGAACGTTGGTCCCGCTCCAACTTATAATTGTTATAAGACAGAGCAGGAAATTGGGGATTACCAGAATTCCCATGCCGCCCAAACGAAGAGAGTGCATGCTGATGCATCATCTTCGGGTGTGTTCATTACAAAGAACTGTTTCTCTGTATCCTCTACGTCCTGGGTATATGATACCAGATCAGGATCCTAGATATGTAATCTGTTACATAGGGCTACTACTAGGTAGAGAACTGAGAACGGGTGATAAGTTTCATGAGGCAGAAAACGGGGCAAGTGTTGCAGCCAAGTCTGTTGGTCACTGTCACCCTGTATTACAAATACATTGATTCTGAACGAATGTTATTAGATACCGAACCTGATATACAAAATCATATCTGTCTCTTTATTAGTAAAGAAATGATAAAATTTTGTATTGTTGGATAATGTTTTGAACATTTCCTATATCAAAAGTTGATCGGTTCAGGCACGTTATCTAAAAGCATTGATGTTCTAAATCAAACTATAGTTCTTTAGTATATAGAACACACACAAGAGGAAGAGTTCAGAAATGAACGATTCCCTCTTGAGGCATTGTAGACTGGGTCATATCAATGCGACCCGACTGGCTGAAGTTACACATAGATGCATATTTAAATCTGTTTGAATTTACATCTTGTGAAACTTGCCAGTCATGTCACAAAGATTAGATGACCATAGCTCTGTTTATTGGAAACAGAGAAAGAGTTAGTGAACTCTTGGGACTGATACATGATGATGTATGAAAGGTCCCCTGTCTACACATGCCAAGACCGGTTCTTTATACTTCATTACATTCTTTGATGATCTCTCAAGATTCAGACATATGTTCCTGTTGAAACACAAGTCCGAACCTTTTGAGATATTCATAGAATATAAGCTAGAAGTAGAGAACCAAAATACGGGTATAAGTATTATGTCTTTTGATGTGATCGAGGAGGAGAATACTTGAGCACAGAAATCCTGGACTATTCTAAAGGAGAATGAGATTCTCTTTCAGCATTACTCCTCCGTATACACCATAGCACGATGGTATATCGGGGCGGAGCAATTGCACCCTATTCGATATGGTGCGCTCTATGCTGAGTAATACTGAGTTACCTATTTCCTTTTTGGGAGTTACGCACTTGAGAAGCTGCATACCTATTGAATAGGGTTCAAATCAAATCTGTTGCCTACCACTTCATATTTGATATGGTATGGGAAGAGCCCATGTCTTAAGCTAGTTAAGATTTGGGGTTGTCCGGCCTATGTCTAAAAGCAAAATCCGGACAAGCTCGAGGCAAGGTCAGTTATGTAGAACTGGAAGTGTTTCGGCTATACAAACTACAGCAGAAGATTTGAAAGAACCAAAGGATTCAATAGTTACCAACGAACCTCAGCCTCTCCGCCGATCTAGTAGGGTTCCTCACCCACCTGAGAGATACTTCGGTTTCTCGATGACAGTGGGAGCGAGGATTTCATCATGAGATGATGACCCAACTAGTTTCGAGCTGGCCATCAGGAGTGGGACTCTGTAAGAATGGCTGGATGCTTAGTAATCTGAGATGGAATCCATGTACTCCAACAAAGTATGGACTTTGGTTGCTATATCTGAAGGGTTAAATCCCCATCAGGAGCAAGTATATCTTGAGAAGATTACTTGGTGTAGATGGAAAAGTTGAGACTTTCAAAGCTAGACTTGTTAAAGCTTTTCGTCATCGACCAGGCATGGATAATGATGAAACCTTTTCAAGTAGCTATGCTTAAGTCCATCCAGATCCTACTTGCCACGGCTACATACCATGACTACGATTTCTAGCGGTTGGGTGCCATGATTGCTTTTCTAAATGAAGTTTTAGAAGAGAATGTCTATAAGTACACAGCCAGAGGGCTTCGCAAACAGTGGGAGCAGCGAAAACGTGTACAAGATGCTTTATGTGATAAAGCAGGCATCGCGGAGATGGAACATCTGTTTTGATGGATTAGTCAAAGAGTTTGACATCATCAAAATGGTAGATGAACCTTGTATAAACAAAAAGGTAGTAGGGAGTATGGTGGTGATCCTCGTAGAGTACGTGGATGCCATACTCTTGATAAGAAAGGAGTTTCCTATGCTACGCTTGGTCAATCTCCGCTTATCACAATGATTCTCCATATAGGATCAAAGTGATACCTCCTAAATCCTGGGTTTTAGATCTATGAGATAGATCAAAATGGGTGTTAGGATTCTCTTTAGTTGCAGTGTGATGGTATCAATTGATTCTGGGGAAAATCACTGGAAAGGTTCCAGGGTGATAAGGACGACTGAATGTCAGTCACAGGCATTGTCTTTACCCTCAGTAAAGGGATGGTATGTTGGAAGAGTTCCAAGCTAGATACCGTGGCTAACTAGACGATAAAGGCAGGATACATCGCTACTTAAGATGCTACCAAAGAGGATGTTTGGGTGTATATTGGTTCATGAGATGAACTACGTTCCAACCATTGTGAGACAATGGAGTTGTGGCTTATGCCAAGGAACGCCGGTCCCATCAGTGATCCAGACATATTCTAAGGTTGTGTCACCTGATCATGGATATGGTTGATCTCCAGGGTGATCGAGGTTAGGAGAGTAGACTCAGAGGACAGCACGGCGGATCCACTCATAAAGGCCTTTTCTCAGAGAGAGACTTTTATGGGATGGTTGAGTATGAGATACTGCGACCACTGCTATCGGATGGCCCTAGTGCAAGTGGGAGATTGTTAGTTATATGTATGCCCTAGAGGCCATTACTATACATAGGATGTATATTGTAGTGGATGCTTGGACATATATAGGGAGGACTTTCTTGCTCGACATGATAGTATGCTATCTGGTTACTCTTTACCTTAACGTGTATACTGATTGTCTCTCTGTTACATGTTGGTAAAGCCCTTAGGATGTGTACTTGACTACCTGGACTATGATGCAGATCATACTAGTGGGGACATGGTAGTCCATAAGTACATCCTTCAAGGTGCCTAGTCGTGGGTGTATCGAGATGGGGCATCGATATACCAGAGTAGACTAGCGTATACCTTCTCGACCCATACAGATGGGCGATGGATGATCCCATATCCATTGGTGTTTGACATCAGAGATGATATACGGGTGCTCAGTGGAGACTGGGTACACTGGACGGACTCGCCGAGAACTCCCAGATGGTATTATACCTTACGTTAGATGGCAGTTCTCTGGTGACACTGGTACAGAGTAGTCTGTTGACCCGAGATCGTCATAGAGTCTTGTGTGGTTCCCACTGTGCTTTGATTTCCACCTTACCACGTCCAAGAGGGCGTGCAAAACGGTGGTTTTTGGGTACAGTCCAGAATCACATGGAGGAAATGAGCGATAGGAGGGGATTCGTCTCTCCCGGTATAGGGAGTTGATGTTGCGCTGTGTTCGATTGGCTATAACCGGAAATCCCTGGCCAGGGTTGCTGAGATTTACTGGTAAGTGTTACCAGTAGTTTCTCGAATTGTTATAGACCTAATATCGACACGACTTATCGAGCTACTGGGGTCTGACGTTTAGCACCCCTAGGCGAGATATGCGACATATCAGACGAACAGACCGGACTGTACGGTAAGTGTTACTGGTTGGATTCACAGGAGTGTGAGCGGGCTTGCTCGTCGATCTTCTGATCGCTCAATACCCGGGTGGCCGTTACGTTTAGCAGACCGCTTGCGGCTTGTGGGTGTTTGATATGATCATCACCTGCTGCCGGCGTATTGACGAGTCTTTAGAGTCCTACACAGAGGTTTCCTGGCTCAAGCGAAACGAAATAGAAGCGCATATGAGATATGTGCGGGACCGAGAATAATGCGTGTATGTGATACCGTATTCCATTCTCGCGATGAATGTATCGATTGGTTGTATGCGATATAACCTTGTTATCGAATCAAGGATTGATTCGATAAGCCGATACATTGAATATTAGTCGGTCATATGCGATATGACCGGATCGTTAAATCAAGTGTTGATTTAATGATTTAATGCATAATTATATATATTTGATATATTACTTTGCATTAACTAATATTGGTTCACTTTAAAAGGATTTTCTCACTTGAATTGCACAAGTTGTATATGTGATATACTTTTGTGCACTTGTTTGTATCATGTTTGATGATACATGCTCACTTGGGTGTAGTTTTGGTTTAAACATTGGTTATGTAAATGGTTAAGGTTTTTATTTATTTATTCATTTATTTATTTCTTTTTGGCAAAAAATAAAATGGTTGCTAGTTTTGTTTTATATTGAAAGTTCATGAAGGTTTGAAAAGTTGACCATTTTGTTTCTTTCCTTTAACCTAACCATTCCACTTAACCCTAGTTTATTCTCTACACCTAATCATGGTTTGAATATGATAAGTATTGATTTTCTTTTCCATTTTTAATTAACACTTATCATATTCTTGCTTCTTCTTCTTCTTCATCTAAATGAAGAAAGCTTTCTACCAACAATGGAGAAATGTGAAAATGAGTGAGAAATCCAATTCTAAAGTGAACCCACCTCCTATTTCTTCATCGTCTACCTCTTGCCAAGTAGTATAGGGTGTTATCTTCACAAGTTTCATGACTTGGTGAAGTGTGAGCTTGATCTTGTGATGCCTCGGCATAGATCATCTTCGGCATCGTTGTCGATGACCTAGCCCGCCTATTTCTCCGATGAAGCCGACGCTAGAACCCGGGATTCTATTTGGACAGCGAGGAGACTTCATCATGGAGCTATGGAGGTAGAGGACCGGATCTACAAAGGTTGTATTTCCGTTCTTTTAGTTAAGTTGTTAACTAGTTTCTTTGTTTCGCCTAAATATCTAGTCAACGATCCGTATTAGGGTTTCTCGGCACTTGTAATTTTTGAAATTGGCATGGTTGATGCCTTGTGAGACCTCATTAATGTGCCTAAGAACCCTACAGAGGGGCGGTGGCCGGTCTCACAAGCCACTGGTGTAAGTTGGTTCACCTAAGATGTATACAGATGCTCATTGGGTTATGAGTACACCGGACAGGACTCGCCGGGAACATGCTAGTTGGTATTATACATATCATCAGATAGCAGTTCCCTGGTGACATGTGTACAGGTTAGTTTGTCGACCGGAGATCGTCATTTGTCTCGCATGAGTTCCCACTGTACTTTGATTCCTACCCTACCACGCTCAAAGGAGTTATGCAAACAGGTATTTTTTGGGTACAGTCCCGAGCCACATGGAGGCAGTGAGCGGATCGTCGGGAATTTGTCTCTCCCGGTATTGGGGGTTGATGTCGCGCAGTGCATGGGTGGCCATCACTAGAAATCCTTGGCCAAGGTAGTGGAGAATTACTGATTTAGATCAGTAGTTTCTCAGGTGGTGATGGGCTTCATACCGACACGAATTATCGCGTTATTAGGGGTCTGACTTTATCCACCCCCTAGACTCGATATGCGATACTCTTTAGACGAACGGATCGGACTGTATATACATTTTCACTGTTAGGCTCAGTAGGGTTCATAGATGAGTTCGCTCGTCAGCTTCCCTTCCAATCAATACATAGGCAAACCGTTACGTACAGCTTGTACCTCTGACGTGCTAGAGGTTATACCCAGTGCCAGTGTGTTGATGAGTCATTAGAGTCCCCCACAGACACTTTCCCAAGTTCGGGCGAAACGTTGTAGAGGCCGTATGGTTTTATGGCAAGGTTCGGAAAATGCACGTGCGTTTTCGTACGTGTCATTTTTCGGGCAGATAATACTGGTCGGCTTTGGTTTAAGACAGATCCGAGTATTATACTGTGTAGATATAATATCTTTGTCTCAGTTGCATTTGTAGTCGGTCGTAATACAAATGCGGGTTTGTTTATACTGTTACGGGGTTATCCTGAAATTCGTTTCAGGATCACTTTTGGAAGTTGCCAGTTTCCAGTTTTCTATCAGCCGTATTTAACATTCGGTTAAATACGGATTTGTCTTTTCGTCTTGAGGGTGAGTCATGCTTCTAGAAGGTTCTAGAAGTGGTGATTAGTCTTGTGACTCATTTGTTCATTAATGGTGCATTTAATGTGTTCATACATGACTTATTCTTTCTTTAATGGTTATGATAAGATCAAAGCTTATGATCACCCTCCTTGCTCCTACACTCACCCTCCTCCCCTCTTCATATAGTGGCTGGCCATTCTATGATGAGGATCATGGTTGTTGATTGATTTCATTTGAGAAAAGATTATAGTTTTTGTGTATGGAAATTTCATAGCTCCATTTTTCCATCACCCGATTCAAATGGCAACTTCATTAACCGTTCGTCCATAGCCTTGGACGTAACGAGACAAAGTGTTCTACTCATTCTCTACTTCATCTTGGTCGTATCTTTTAGCAAACTTGACGATCGAGTTGCCTCGGTTCAGAGGCGGGAGCTCGTTTAAAGATCCGTCGACGTGGTGCCACCTGGACGAGAAGACTGGAGATCGAGGAGATCGGAGCAGCCGCAACAAAGCGTGGGATGATGGTTGAAGACCGAAGGACTCGGATCGTTCGGTATAACTTTTCTACCCACTTTGTAATTTGTTAGTTTAGCTTTAATGGCAGATCCGGGTTATAGTACGCGATAGCGCCAGTTGTAAAAAGTTTTTGTTCCGCATTTGGCGTCTGTTAGACGGCCGGGGCGCTACCGTGGACTTACAGATGATGGCACAACTAGGTTCAGGCAGGCCATCACGAGTGGGGACTCTGTGAAATGGCTAGATGCTATGCGATCAAAGATGGAATCCATGTACACTAACAAAGTATGACTTTGCATGTTGCACCTGAAGGGGTAAAACCCATTGGGAGCAAATGGATCTTGAGAAGATTCTTGGTATAGATGGAAAAGTTGAGACTTTCAAAGCTATGCTTAAGTCCATCAGGATCAATACAAGCATCGCGGAGTTGGAACATCTGTTTTGATGTGACAGTCAAAGGGTTTGACTTCATCAAAATGGTAGATGAACCTTGTATATACAAGAAAGTCTTAGAGAGTAAGGTTGTCTTTCACGTATTGTACGTAGATGACATACTATTGATAGGAAATCGTTTCCTATGCTACACTCGGTCAAGCTCCTCTTATTATGAGGATTCTCAATAGACGATTTGGATGATACCTACTACATCTTGTAGATTATGATCTATGATGATAGATCTAAGTGGATGTTGGGAGTGTCCCAATTCCAGGTACATTAACACCATACTAAAGGGGTTTAGTATGGATGATTCTAAGCGTGGTGGTTCACTCACTTACTCATGGATCACTCTCTCCAAAAAGATGTCTCCCAAGACTGATTTGGAGAGATCTCGCATGCAAGGGATACCCTATGCTTTGGCAGTAGCCTCTATCAGAGTTTGCGATGTTATGTACCAGACCAGATGTAGATGACTCACTAGGTGTAGTGATCAGGAATCAATCGGATATTGGGAGAATCACTGGAAAGCTGTAGAGGACATTCTTAAGTACTTGAGAAGCACTAAAAGAAAGTTCTTGGTTCCAGCTTCCAGAGTGATAAGTTTGACTGAAAGTCAGTCATAGGTATTGTCTTTACCCTCAGTGCATGGATGGTATGTTGGAAGAGTTCCAAGCTAGATACCGTTACATACTAGATGATAAAGGTTGAATACGTTGCTACCAACGATACTACCAAAGTGGCTGTCTGGACATTTTTTGTTCATGAGATGAACATGGTTCCTACCATTGAGCGTCTAATAAGTGTTATTGAGACAACAATGGAGTTGTGACTTTGTCCTAGGAACACCGGTTCCATCAGCGGTCCAGACATATTCTGAGGCAAGTATCACCTGATCAGGGAGATGGTTGATCCCCAAGGGATCGAGGTCAGGAGAGTAGACACGAAGGACAACACAGCGGATCCACTCACAAAGGCCTTACCCCTAGAGAGACTTCTATGGGATGGTAGAGTATGAGATACTACAACCACTGCTATATTGTTGGGTATTGGATACTACAACAGATGGCCTTAGTGCAAGTGGGAGATTGTTAGTTATATGTATGCCCTAGAGGCCATTACTGTACATGCGATGTATATTGTAGTGGATGCTTGGACATATATAGAGTTGACTTTCTTGCTCGACAAGATAGTATGCTATCTGGTTGCACTTTATCTTAACATGTACACTTATTATCTCTCTTTTACATGTTGATAAAGCCCTTAGGATGAGTACTTGACTACCAGGATTATGATGTAGATTATACTAGTGGGGCAGAGGTAGTCGATAAGTACATCCTTCAAATGTTCCTAGTCGTGGGAGTATCGAGACAGGGCATCGATACTCCAGAGTAGACTAGCGTATAAGCTTCTTGACCCATATGATGGGTGATGGATGATCCTATATCCATTGGTGTTTGACATCAGAGAAGATATACGGGTGCTCAGTGGAGACTGGGTACACTGGACGGACTCGCCGAGAACGCCCAAATGGTATTATACCTATCGTCGGATAGCAGTTCTCTGGTGATACTGGTACAGGTTAGTCTGTAGACCCGAGATCGTCATAGAGTCTTGTGTGATTCCCACTGTGCTTTGATATCCACCATACCACGGTCAAGAGATCATGCAAAAAGGTGGTTTTTGGGTACAGTCATGGAGGTAATGAGCGATAGGAGGAGTTTCGTCTCTCCCGGTATTGGGAGTTGATGTTGCGCTATGCTCGATTGGCCATAATAGGAAATCCCTGGCCATGGTTGCTGATATTTACTGGTAAGTGTTATCAGTAGTTTCTCAAACCGTTATGGACCTTGAATCGACATGACTTATCAGGCTATTGGGGTTTGACGTTATACCACCCCCAGGCTGTGCTATGCGACATATCAGACGAAGAGACCGGACTGTACGGTAGTGTTACTGATTGGATTCACAGGAGTACGAGCAGGCTTGCTTGTTGATCTTCTGTTCGTTCAATACCCGGGTGGACGTTACGTTTGGCAGACCTCTTGCGGCCTGTGGGTGTTTGATATGATCATCACCTACTGCAAGCGTATTGACGAGTCTTTAGAGTCTTACACAGAGGTTTCCTGGCTCAAGCGAAATGGAGTAGGAGCACATATGTGATATGTGCAGGACTGAGATTAATGCGTGTATGCGATACCGCATTCCATTCTCGCGATATGTGATATCGGTCGGTTATATATGATATAGCCGGGTTATCGGATCAAGAGTTGATTGATATGATATTAGTCGGTTGTATATGATATAGCCGGATTATTAAATCAAGAGTTGATTTAATAATTTAATGTATAATTATATATTTGATATATTACATTACATTAACTAATATCAGCTCACTTAAGTAATTCTTTTTCTCACATTTGATACACTTTACATATATGTGATATATGTAATGTTTTCTTTTGACACATAAATATATATGTGATATATATTCATGTGTCAAGCTAGGTTACATATGCAACAAGGGTGTATGAGACTTATACCATACTAGGGTTTATGTTTGGGTTTTATTTATCATTAAGTAATTCACAAAACATTTGGAATTAGTCATGGATAAGCTTGTAGAAGCTTATGGATACATTGACTTATTCAACTTGTTTGTCTAGCTTAAGATATTTGTTAACCCAACCCTTAACCTTCGACTATGGTTTATTCTCTACATGAGTTAGGCATGACACTAACTCACCCATGGTTGCAATTCTAACCTCACTCTCTCACGAGTTCATTCTTCTTCTTCTTCATCAAAGAAAAAGCTCACTAGGTTTTTTCTAAGTGAAGAATTAGTGTGAGAAAAATAAAACTAAAGTGAGACCACTTCCTACTTCATCATCCTCTACTATTAGCCATTTTGTTTAGGGTGTTTTCTTCACTAATCTCACCATTAGTGAAGAGATAGCTTGGGTTAGTGTCTCCTCGACGTAGATCATTTTCGGCCTCGAAGACTTCGATGCAAGCTTGTTCGTTTCATTGTGGGAGCCTCTCTAGAGTCCGGGAGTTCGTGATCACAGCGAAGGGACTACTACATGGAGCTATTGATGTGAAGGACCGGTCTACAAAGGTTGTATTCCTTATTCCCTTTAGATGTAAAGTGTTTACATTATGTTTCGTCGGGTTTTCTAGTATCGATTCTATGGTTAGGGTTAGCTAGAACAGCAAAAATTTAAATATGGTATGGATGATGCCTCCCGAAATCTTGCTGCCATGCTAGGCAACCCAACAAGAACTTGACATGTGACTTATGATATGTTGGCCTTCGTCAAGGTCGTAAGAGCATGGGGTAAAAATCACATCGGGAGTTTCTAAAGAAACTAAAACTTGCCAGGTATGCGCATATCTTCTGGAGTGTGATAACTTGAGTGGATTCCATCAAGTTATCATGCGATGATAGTTGGATCCCGATTCCCACTGATGAGTTGGTTTACTCCTCGGGTGATCCCGACTAATTCTTCTTTCAGGTTTGGAGAAGAATTTGAGGATACAGTGGGAGACATCCTGATTAGATAAAGTGATTGACCATTATGATCTAGATTAGAGTGCACGCTGAGTGTTTCTTTTCTCTCTCTCTTTGGCAGCGACCATGGCCCGACCCTAGACTATAACTCAGTAACCAAGGTAACCGGACCTTCTTAAAACATATTGACTTTTGGATTGTCAGAGTTGCATACTTCATTGCCACTCCTACTTTTACCCTTTGCTTTTTCTCCGGAACATTCCGTATCACTACGAAGATCCAAATTTATTGGATATGACCATCGTATAGTTACATACGAACTCGAAGAAACTTGTTTCAGATTCGAGGATGATTTCCGGTTTAGGAGAAATTGAATTGGACTATTCAGTTTTCTTTTCCATTTACCTTCTCTCAGGTTATGAGGGCTCCTAGGATTAGGAGAGGGTACACTTATTGCGCTTATTGGATAGTCTTCTTCTAAACCATAGGCAGGTTCTGAAAGGTAGGGAATGAAGAAAACCAATTAGCCTAAGTGTGGTGTACAAAAGGTAATAAGTAAAGACAAATAAAGGGATTAGAAAGAGGGAAAAGTAAATTGCGACTGCTATCATTCACGACCGAACCGCGTATTTCATCGCCACTCCTACTTCAACTTTGCATTTCTCCAGAACACCCCGTATCACTACGAAGATCCACAATTATTGGATAATCTATCGTATAGTTACATACGAACTTCCAGTTCGAGGATGGATTCTTGTTCAGAAGAAATAGAATAAGGTTTATTCAGTTGTCTTTTATCTGTACCTTCTCTCAGGTTGCGAGTGCTCCTAGGATTAGGAGAGTACACCTATTACGGTTATTGGATAGACTTCTTCCAAACCATAGGCTGGTGCCGAACGGTAGGGAAGGAAGAAAACCATTTAGCCTAAGGGTGGTGTACAGAAGGTAATGAGTAAAGACAAATAAAGGGATTTGGAGAGATCACAAAGAAATATACGGTTAAAGTCATGAATTTAGATAGTGGAAGAGGCATTAATAGGAATACTCGGATACCCCTTCGAAACATCTTTTATGTTTCAATTTCACTGTGCGTTGTTAATAGAAAACTGATTTCCCAATTAGATCCTTACTCCACGGTATGTATTTACCAGGTTCGATTCTCACATCTGTATGGGTTTACAGATGATGAGTGGGAGTAAGTTATAGGGAATTAGGTGATTATATTCTCATTATATCGGAATTCATTGTAATTGGTGATATTTGAGGAAATCACCTGCGGTTTTTTCCTGAGGGCAAATATTTGGTTTTGAATATCCGTTGTTATGCACCAATTTCAAACTGATATATCTGTACGTTTATTTTATAAAGTGAGATATAACTTTTTGAAATTATGTCCATGACATTTACCTATATCAGTTGATGGTTAGGTAAGGAGCATTAAACAGCGGTGTAATTCTTCTTAACCATAAGTACAGTTTTTAACCTACGACAGACAGGGTTTGAGTTATTAAACTCTGGGGACTTATAGTAGGGTTCCTAGGCACACTCATGAGGTTCTACAACTGATCAACCATGGCAAAATCAAATTTTCCATGTGCCGAGAAACCCTAATACTAGATCGTTAACTAGAGGTAAGGCGAAACATGCAAGTAAACAACTTTATTGCTAAGTGAAAGGGACTACAACCTTTGTAGATCCGGTCCTCCACTTCTCTAGCTCCGTGTTGACGTCCCTCCACTGCGATCATCGGAATCCCGGACTCTAGCGTCGGTTTTATCGGAGAAATGGGCGGGTTAGGTCGTTGACTTCGATGCCGAAGATGATCTACGTCGAGGCAACTCTAACTCAAGCTCCATCTTCACTAGGTCATGAACCTTGTGAAGAAAACACCCTATACAATATGGCAAGTGGTAGAGGATGAAGAAATAGGAAGTGGGTTCACTTTGGATTTGGATTTCTCACTTGATTTCAACACTTGAAATTTTTCAAGAAAGGTTTTCTTTTCTTCATGAAGAAGAAGAAGAAAAGAATGGAAAAAGGAATTATGTGAAAAGAATAATCAACTGAAGTTATCATGTTGCAACCATGAGTGAGATTAACTCATGTAGAGAATAAACTAGGGTTTAGGTAATGGTTAGGTTAAGAATAAAAACAAAATGGTTTTGACCTTTTTCAAAGATGCTTGAAGCTTCTAGCAAATAAATAAGAAAGCCACCATTTTGTTTTCATAAAATAAATAAAGTATATAAAACCCTAATCATTTACCAAAACATGGTTTAAAGCATACACACCCAAGTTTGCATGTATCATCAATCATGATACAAATTAGTGCACAAAATATATATCACATATACAACTTGTGCACATCAAGTGAGAAAATTAATCTTGAATGAACCAATATTAGTTAATGTAAAGTAATCTATCAAATATATAATTATACATTTGATCATTAAATTAACACTTGATTTAATGATCCATTCATACTGCATACAACCGACTAATATCAAGTGTATCAATATATCGAATCAACATTTGATTCGGTAACCCGACTATATCTTATATAACCGTCCGATGATACAAATCGCGAGAATAGAATTCAGTATCACATACTGGTATTATTCTTGGTCTCGCACATATCTCATATGCGCTCCTATTTCGTTTCGCTTGAGCCAGGAAACCTCTGTTTAGGACTCTAAAGACTCGTCAATATGCCGGCAGTAGGTGATGATCATATCAAACACCCACAAGCCGGAAGGGGTCTGCTAAACGTAACGGCCACCCGGCTATTGAGCGATTAGAAGATCAACAAGCAAGCCCGCTAGTTCTCCTGTGAATCCAATCAGTAACACTCACCGTACAGTCCGGTCTCGTCGTCTGATATGTCGCATATCTCGCCTAGGGGTGGTAAACGTCAGACCCTAGTAGCTCGATAAGTCATGTCGATATGTGGTCTATAACAGTTCGAGAAACTACTGGTAACACTTACCAGTAAATCTCAGCAACCCTAGCCAGGGATTTCCAGTTATAGCCAATCGAACACAGTGCAACATCAACTCCCTATACCGGGAGAGACGAATCCCGTCCTATCGCTCATTGCCTCCATGTGATTCGGGACTGTACCCAAAAACCACCATTTTGCACGCCCTCTTGGACGTGGTAAGGTGGAAATCAAAGCACAGTGGGAATCACACAAGACTCTATGACGATATTGGGTCTACAGACTAACCTGTACCAGTGTCACCAGAGAACTGCCATCTGACGTAAGGTATAATACCATCTGGGAGTTCTCGGCGAGTCCGTCCGGTGTACCCAGTCTCCACTGAGCACCCGTATATCATCTCTGATGTCAAACACCAATGGATATAGGATCATCCATCGCCCATCTGTATGGGTCGAGATGGTATACGCTAGTCTACTCTGGTATATCGATGCCCCGTCTCGATACACCCACGACTAGGGACCTTGAAGGATGTAATTATGGACTACCATGTCCCCACTAGTATGATCCGCATCATAGTCCAGGTAGTCAAGTACACATCCTAAGGGCTTTACCAACATATAACAGAGAGACAATCAGTGTACACGTTAAGGTAAAGAGCAACCAGATAGTATACTATCATGTCGAGCAAGAAAGTCCTCGCTATATATGTCCAAGCATCCACTACAATATACATCTTATGTATAGTAATGGCCTCTAGGGCATACATATAACTAACAATCTCCCACTTGCACTAGGGCCATCTGATAGCAGTGGTTGTAGTATCTCATACTCAACCATCCCATAAAAGTCTCTCTCTGGGAAAAGGCCTTTGTGAGTGGATCCGCCGTGTTGTCCTCTGAGTCTACTCTCCTAATCTCGATCTCCCTAGAGATCAACTATCTCCATGATCAGGTGATACTGCCTAAGAATTATTTCTGGATTTCTGATGGGACGGGCGTTCCTAGGCAACAGCCACAACTCCATTGTCACACAATGGTAAGAACGACGTTCATCTCATGAACATAATATCTATCCAGACTGCTTCTTTGGTAGCATCCTTGGTAACGATGTATCTTGCCTTTAATCGTCTAGTATGTCACGGTATTTAGCTTGGAACTCTTCCAACATACCGTCCCTCCACTGAGGGTATAGACAAGCCTGTGACTGACATTCAGTCGTCCTTATCACCCTGGAACCTTTCCAGTGATTCTCCCCAGGATTGATTGATACCATCTCACTGCAACTAGTGAGAGTCCTAACATCCAATTAGATCTATCTCATAGATTCAAAAACCAGGATTTAGTAGGTATCACTTTGATCCTATATGAAGAATCCTTGTGATAAGCGGAGATTGACCGAGCGTAGCATAGGAAACTCTTTCCCTATCAAGAGTATGTCATCTACGTACTCTACGAGGATCTCCACCATACTCCCTACAACCTTTTTGTATATACAAGGTTCATCTACCATTTTGGTGAAGTCAAACTATTTGACTACTACATCAAAACAGATGTTCCAACTCCGCGATGCCTGATTTATCCTATAAAGCATCTTGCACACGTTTCCGCTGCTCCCACTGTCTACGAAGCCCTCTGGCTATGTACTTATAGACGCACTCTTCTAAAACATCATTTTAGAAAAGCTGTCATGACACCCAACCACCAGATATCTTAGTCATGGTATGTAGCCATGGCAAGTAGGATCTGGATGGACTTAAGCATAGCCTCATAGGAAAGGTTTCACCATAATCCATACCTGGTCAATGATGCAAACCTTTAACAAGTCTAGCTTTGAAAGTCTCAACCTTTCCATGTACACCAAGTAATCTTCTCAAGATATACTTGCTCCTGATGGGGATTTAACCCTTCAGATAAAGCAACCAAAGTCCATACTTTGTTGGTGTATAAGGATTCCATCTCAGATCACTAAGCATCCAGCCATTCTTACAGAGTCCCTACTCTCGATGGCCTGCTCGAAACTAGTTGGGTCATCATCTCATGATGCAATCCTCGCTCCCACTGTCATAGAGAAACCGAAGTATCTCTCAGGTGGGTGAGGAACCCTACTAGATCGGCGGAGAGGCTGAGGTTCGTTGGTAACTATTGAATCCTTTGGTTCTATCAAATCATCTGCTGTAGTTTGTATAGCTGGAACCTTTCCAGTTCTACATTACAGACCTGTAAGTGCACGGCGGCGCCCCGGCCGTCAATCCGATGCCGGAATGCGGAAGCGGTGAATAACTTAAAATTTGCGGACTTAGCAAACCGGCACCACCGCGCACTATAACCGGGATCGAACCACTAACTAGTCTAAGCTACTAACAAGATAGGGAATAGAGATATACCGACGATCCAAGTCCTCCGGTCTTCATCTCCAATCCGATCTCCTCGCGGGATCTCCGTCCGTCTCCTCCTCGTCGCCGGAAGTGCACCATGTTGCCTACATCGTTTACGGGCTCCCACCTCAATGCCGAGGCAACTCGGGCACGAAGCCGGCTACTCGACGTGCCTAAGGTTCGTTGTAGAATATGTAGTGAGCTTGTGTCTCTTTTTGGGGTAGTGGAGTTGCCATTTGTGGAGGAAGAAGAACTTGGAGAGAGGTGAAGGGAAAAAACTAGCATCCAAAAGAAAATTAGAGTATCAAATATTTTCTCCACACTACAAATGAAGCATTTTCCTTATCCCACCAATAGTGGCCGGCCCCCCCTTGTTCATGTGTGATTGGAGAGAGAAAAAGCAAAGGGGGGAAGGGACCATCATACAAGGGAGAGGTCAAGGGGGTGGGTGGAACAATAATGAAAAAGGGAATCATGAAAGAACATGATAACAAACAAAAACCACAGACAACCACAACCATCAAGTCCACAAAGTCAATCCATCATGAGAAGGAGAAGTCAATGATGGTGCACATCATGAAAACCATCATGATGCCAAAAGATGCAAAGAACCCCCTCCACAAATGCCTATTTGCAACAATGCAAATAAACCCTCCTCCACCAATCTTCGGCCAATGAACGGAACAAAGGAAATTGGCCGAAACGGAAAGCAAACTGGCAACTCCAGAAAACTGGTCCCGTAATAAATTACAGGAAAACCCCGATACTGTGCATACACACCCGCATCTGTATTTCGACCGAAATACAGATGCAATGAGACAAAATCTCCACTGTACTATACTAGAATCCGGCTTATACCAAAACCGGCTAGTAATATCTGTTCGATCCTGATCCGTGCAATACCGCACGTATCTGATCGAACCCTGCCATATAACCATACGGCCTATAGTACAGACTGTCCGATCCTGATCCGTGCAATACCGCACGTATCTGATCGGACCTTGCCATATCTCCATACGGCCTCTACAACCTTTCGCCCGAAAGCTGAGTAACTGAAAGTGTGGTGGACTCTAAAGAATCGTCAATACTATGGCTGTGGATTTAACCACTAGCACGTCAGAGGTATAAGCCAATACGTGACGGGCCACCCGCTATTGACCAAAAGGGACGTCGATGAGGAAGCCCACCCCGACACCCAACTGAGCCTGTCAGTGACAATATCCGTGCAGTCCGGTCCGTTCGTCTATGAGCATCGCATGGCGGGCCTAGGGGGTTGGTAAAAGTCAGACCCCCAAAAGCGGTACAAGTCGTGTCGGAGTGTAGCCCAGAACACCCTGAGATACTACTGGAATACCTACCAGTAAATCTCCTTGCCTCGGCCGAGGGCTTTGTGTAATGGCTCTCCTAGACACAGCACGACCTCACCCCCAATACCGGGAGAGACGAACCCCTGAAGATACGCTCACTGCCTCCATGTGGCTCGGGACTGTACCCAACTAAAACCTGTTTGCACGACTCCTTTGAGCCGTGGTAGGGTAGTAATCAAAGTACAGTGGGAACTCACACGAGACAAATGACGATCCCCAGGTCGATGAACTAACCTGCATACATGTCACCAGGGAACTGCCATCTGACGTCTGGTATATGACCAACTAGCATGTTCCCGGCGAGTCCTGTCCGGTGTACTCATAACCCAATGAGCACCTGTATACATCTTAGGTGATCCAACTGACACCAGTGGCTTGTGAGACCGGCCACCGCCCCTCGTCGGGGTCTCGACTGTATACACTAGTCTACTATGGAGAATCGATGCCCTGTCTCGAAAATCTCACGACTAGGGACCTTTTAAGGATATGCTTATAGACCCCCAGCTCCCACTTATATGATCGCCCTCATACTGCTGGTGGTCAAGCAAGAATCCTAGGGGCTCTATCAACGTGTAATAGCGACGTGTCAGGTCACTTAAAACAGTACACGATGATAAAGGTAAACCAGATAGCATACTATCATCTCGAGTAAGACTGTCCTACCGGGATAGGTCCTCCTTCAATCATTACAATCACGTACCTGTGACCTAATAATTGACTCTGAGGGCACTATCTCCAACAATCTCCCACTTGCACTCAAGGCTAATTATTGCGATGTCGCATACTCACAGCCCATGTGATACCGAACATCCAACTCCTCTACTAGTCAGTCTCACAAAGCTCGTTTGCGGAACTATTGCATTCGAGGAATAGCCTCAGTGAGTGGATCCGCTTAGTTGTTTCTTTCTATGTCTCTCTATATCTCAAGTTCGCGGAGAAACCCGTCTCCCGAAATGAGCAATACCTGTCTTAGAATGTGTCTGGATGTCTGATGGGACATAGCTCATAAATGAACTCCAAATCCAAACTTCTTAGACTGTATCGTCAACTGAACTTAATCAGTATCCTGCGCGCCATGCCTCCCTCAGTATTGCCTTGGACCACCTGTCCAAAATACTGCCCCTCATCAGAAGGAAAACTATAACTCTGACAACCTCCTTGTCGTCCATGTCACCATGGAAGCCTGGAATGATAATTGTCTCCTGAATGAGGCTGTCGTTATCATCTCCCTAGAACATCCATTTATGTTCTAAAACTGCTTCCTACGGTTTCTCCAGGATTGGATTAATGTCAACTTATTGCATCTAGTGCAAGAACAACATCTGGTGTGGTACTTGACATCTCATGATTGACTCAATTGCCTGAGCAAGTGATCTGCCAATCATGCACATCCCTCTCCCCTTTAGTCTGTAAGACACCTTTGGAGAGGGTGACTCCATTACCTACAGGTACACTACCGTGCCAGGAGTCGTCCATCCTAAATACTCTTAGAATGCTGTCAAGTACCCTGATTGGGAAACCACCCAAATCTAGATCTAAGACCATAGATCTAGTAACCAGTATGTCTGATATAATGTCCAAGTCCATGTGGAGAAACCACTGTGTGACGACCAAAGTATAACCGATCGTAGTAAAGGAGTTTCCTTTCTTACTTTGTGTATGTCATCCAAATACCAGGATATCACACCCTACTACCTTCTCAACAGATCCATCCCCTATTCTGATGAAGTCAAACCCATGACTGTCACGTCAGAAATAGATGATCTATCTCCGCTACATCTGCTTTAGTCTATAAATAGACATAAGCTACCTGTCCACCAATGCTTCCGCTGCTCCTACTGACTACGACAACCCTCTGGCAGAGTCATATAGACGTACACTTCTAAAACTGGTTTAGAACGACGATATACACATCCTCCCGCCGGGTCTCGTAACCTGGAACAACAGCAATGGCAATTATGGGTAAACAAGAACTTCCCTGTCACCGTCCTTGAGGCCACCGTAGTGCCTCTCGGGTGCCTGAAGTTACCCACCTTATCTGCGGAGTGGCCAATGGAATGTCAAACCGGATTGAATCTTAAGGTTCCTTATCAAATCTTCAGTAATCGTTTGTGGTTCTGGAATCACTTCCAGTTCTACCATACTCCCACTACTGTTTTCTGAAAAAATCCATTTTTATTAAAACTGTGGCGAGTCTAGAACAATATTGCTATTGTTCATCCAGATGGTAGAAAATTAACCCGCATCATAGCCTGGGTCAACCCACAAACAGCCATTACAGAAACGTGCCTTGAGTTGTCCAGTGTCTGGTTTTAAGCATAAGCCGGACAACTCCCCGTACCTTAACATCGTTAAGATATGAACTGTTCTATATCATATATAGAACCAGAGGCACTGATTTAATTGAACCAGATTCAAATCATGCAACTGTCTCCAGTGCATGTCAACTAAATGGAAGGAGGCCGATCAGCGTTACTCAACTTAGGAATGCTTCCATTTATGAGTAACCTGAAAGAGAAGCAATTTCTCTTAATCACTACTATCAACTGAATACCATACACAAGTATCTACATCTTCGATCTCTTGGAGGAATCCCGATACTTGCTATACCTGGTTCTCTACTCTATTCAAATACCTATAACTTCTCAAAATTTGGACCCTGTGTTTCCGCGAAACACCTGTCTAAAAACTAGAGAAGTCATAAGTAAACCGAATATAGTACGAGGACCAAGCCCTCTGTCCTGATGGACCCTGGACAACATACAATCCTTTGTATAAGTCCCTTGAGTCTGATAACTCATTCACTGTGTGTCGTAGGTTGAAAACTGTACTTATGGTTAAGAAGAATTACACCGCTGTTTAATGCTCCTTACCTAACCATCCACTGATATAGGTAAATGTCGTAGACATAATTTCAGAAAGGTATATCTCACTCTATGAAAATAGACGTACAGATATATCAATTTGAAATTGGTGCATAACAGCGGATATTCAAAACCAAATATTTGCCGACCGGCAAACAGCCCAGGTGATTTCCTCAAATATCACTGATTATAACGAATCCCGATATAATGAGGATGATCACCCAATTCCCAATAACTTACTCCCACTCATCATCTGTAAAACCATACAGATGTGAGAATCATACCTGGTAAATACATACCCTGGAGTAAGTATCTAATCGGGAAATCAGTTTTCCTTTAACAGTACACAGTGAGACTGAAACATCGAAACGTTTCGATAGGGTATCCTGGTATTCCTAGTAATGCCTCTTCCAGATTCACGATTGCAACCGTATAATTCTTTGCCACCTCTCCAAATCCCTTCATATGTCTTTAGTCATTACCTTCTGCACACCCCTTTAGGCCAAATGGTTTTCTTCCTTCCCTACCGTTCGGCACCAGCCTATGGTTTGGAAGAAGACTATCCAATAAGCATAATGGGTGTACTGTCCTAATCCTAGGAACACTCGCAATGCGAGAGAAGGTGAGGATAAAAGACAACCGAATGAACCTTATTCCTATTTCTCCTGAACCAGAATCCATCCCCGAACTGGAACCAGTTCCATTCGAGTTCGTATATAACCATACGATGGAGTATCCAAATAAACTGTGGATCTTCGTAGTGATACGGAGTGTCCTGGAGAAATACAAAGGTGATGTGGGAGTGGTAACGAAATATTTGGTTTGGTCGTGAATATCTGTTGCAATTTACTTTGCCCTCTTACTAATCCCTTGCTTTGTCTGAACTTAATACCTTCTGCACACCATCGTTATGCTAATTGGTTTTCTTCATTCCCTACCGGTCGGCACCAGCCTAAGGTTTGGAAAAAGACAATCCAATTTGCGTAATAGGTGTACTACCCCTAAACCAAGGAGTACTCGTAACCTGAGAGAGGGTAAAAGGAAAAGACAACTGAATAATCCTATCCGTTTTCTCCAGAACCGGAAACCATCCTCGAATAAATTCTTTCGAGTTCGTATCTAACCATACGATGGTTTTGTCCAATGGAAGTGGACGTTCGTAGTAAAACGGGGTGTCCTGGAGAAAAGGGTAAAAGTAGGAGTGGCAATGAGGTTTGCAACTCTGACAATCCAAAACCCGGTGTTAAGAAGGTTCGGTCAACTTGGTCACTGAGTCAAAGTCTTAGGGTCGGGTCAATGGTCGCTGCCAAAGAGAGAGAGAAAAGAAAACACTCAGCGTGCACTCTAACCTAGATCAGAATGGTCACCAATTTATCTAATCTGGAAACCTCCCACTGTACCTCAAATTCTCCTCCAAACCTGAAAGAAGAATTAGTCGGGGTTACCCGAGGAGTAAACTAACTCATCAGTGGGAATCGGGATCCAACTATCATTGCATGATAATGTGACGGAATCAGCTCACGCTATCACACTCCAGAAGGTATGCGCAAATCTGGCAAGTTTCAGTTCTTTTGAAACTCCCGATGTGATTTCTGCCCCATGCTCTTATGACCTTGACTTTGGCCAACATATCATAAGTCACATGTCAAGTTCTGCCCGTCATTCTCCAGGTTAATTTGAATCCACCCGTACATACCCTTGACTTTGGCCAAAATGGCAGCACGACTGTCCCAAACCAACGCATCTATCTATGCTGCATATGAATAACCAACAGCTACCAAACACTGTGCCTTGACTTTGGCCAACATACACAGCTTGAATACTATTGACTACCCATATGAAACGACGGAGGGCTACGAATGGTTTCTGGCGAAAACCTTTAACGTAATGAACTTGATATCGTCGAAGGAACGGATAGCTTTTAAAAATATAGTGACGAAAACCGTTGCTAAAGAGGTCACTCCCGGTGAAGGGATCTCGGCTCTTTCCCCGTAGAATGGGGTGCAGGATATTCCAAATGAATACCGCGATGCAAAGCAAAAGTAATCGGTTATAGTGAAGTTAATGCCCTGACGCAAACTTCTGTCCAAGGGGTCACTCCCGGTGAAGGGATCTCGGCCCTTGCCTCGTCGACTGAGGAGCAGGATATTCCAACTGAATACCACGATGCAAAACAAAAGTGAACGTCCTTGCAATAACAGCCTTTTGAAAAGTGTTCCAACAACATCAGATTAGGTTTGTTTTTAAACTTGCATTGATCCGAATCAATGCAGTCCCATCAATTGATCACACCAAAAAGAACGAAAATATACTGATGTACGTATATGCCATCCGCATTCGCCACTGGGTCCCGTCATTACCCGTTAGGTTAGCTTACTAACGACAGAGCGGGGACTGGACTAGCGCGGATGCAAAACATATACGACATCTACTAATATATATACCAATATATTATATTCGCTCAAGGCGTGAATAAAATGCAACATCACAGAAATGTACAGCATCACAGAAACAATACAGATATCTGGGATCCCCGGGTTTCACAGAGCCACTACTGAAACCCGACGTTCCCCTGGTCGTGTGGATAGCCTGTGCAATGAAAACCTAGACCCCTACGGGCGCGGCAAGTTACCCGCCAAAACCTGAAGCGAGGCAGCCCCCTTCAGCGCCGTGAATGGACCACCCAGCACTTCACGGAATCCGGCAACTTGGGCACCCCTCCTGGGTCAACCTGTACCCCCTACGAGTGCGGCGAATAGCCCGCCAATCCTAGAGTGAAGCCCCCTCCGTCTCAATGCCATGAGATGCGGGCTTGTTGCCCTCTAGAACCCGGCTATCCGTGCACCCCTCCGCGGGGTAACCCTAGTACAGAAAGTAAAATATACATACAACGGGTACATCGACCGCAACCAGGTCATGCCCCAAAATAATAATACAAACAGGCAGTGACGGCAGTCCACATGTCGGACGCTCGCCCCGCAATATCAAATGTACACAATACAACAAAACTGTACTAGCATTGCATCCAGGCTATCCCCCACGACCGATCCGCAACATCACAGCAAAAACAAAACATCAACGTGAAAGTCACGTTCGCAAATCCGTCTAACCGGGCTATAGCAGTTAGACCGGATTTACCGATCGAGTGACATTCACGGTCGCAGATATAATGTAAATACTGTGAAAAATGTATTTAAAATTTTCCGATTGATCAAACGATTAACAAGTGGGCCCCAAAGAAAACTGTAGCACTTACAGAAATAATTGGCCCAATTTTAATATTTCAAAACCCCTAATTTAAGCCCAGAAGCCCACTGTAAAAACCCAACCCACTGATTCCAGTATACTGCGGCGGAAGCGCGGCCAAACGTGGGTTTTGGCCGCCCTTCCGCGCTCTAGTGAGAGGATCAGTGCCTCGAATTTGAACAGTGTTCTTATAATGTTTAGTACATCAATATTTTAGAACCTGAAAAATTTTTAGAGACTGAAAAATTTCAACAGAAACTGATGTGGGCAAATACGGGTTTTTGAACATTTCGATCGATCGGAACTGAAAAACACATTACACAAAGCTAGACTAAGTTAATGGGGAGGCTCTGATACCACTGTAAGTGCACGGCGGCGCCCCGGCCGTCAATCCGACGCCGGAATGCGGAAGCGGTGAATAACTTAAAATTTGCGGACTTAGCAAACCGGCACCACCGCGCACTATAACCGGGATCGAACCACTAACTAGTCTAAGCTACTAACAAGATAGGGAATAGAGATATACCGACGATCCAAGTCCTCCGGTCTTCATCTCCAATCCGATCTCCTCGCGGGATCTCCGTCCGTCTCCTCCTCGTCGCCGGAAGTGCACCACGTTGCCTACATCGTTTACGGGCTCCCACCTCAATGCCGAGGCAACTCGGGCACGAAGCCGGCTACTCGACGTGCCCAAGGTTCGTTGTAGAATATGTAGTGAGCTTGTGTCTCTTTTTGGGGTAGTGGAGTTGCCATTTGTGGAGGAAGAAGAACTTGGAGAGAGGTGAAGGGAAAAAACTAGCATCCAAAAGAAAATTAGAGTATCAAATATTTTCTCCACACTACAAATGAAGCATTTTCCTTATCCCACCAATAGTGGCCGGCCCCCCCTTGTTCATGTGTGATTGGAGAGAGAAAAAGCAAAGGGGGGAAGGGACCATCATACAAGGGAGAGGTCAAGGGGGTGGGTGGAACAATAATGAAAAAGGGAATCATGAAAGAACATGATAACAAACAAAAACCACACACAACCACAACCATCAAGTCCACAAAGTCAATCCATCATGAGAAGGAGAAGTCAATGATGGTGCACATCATGAAAACCATCATGATGCCAAAAGATGCAAAGAACCCCCTCCACAAATGCCTATTTGCAACAATGCAAATAAACCCTCCTCCACCAATCTTCGGCCAATGAACGGAACAAAGGAAATTGGCCGAAACGGAAAGCAAACTGGCAACTCCAGAAAACTGGTCCCGTAATAAATTACAGGAAAACCCCGATACTGTGCATACACACCCGCATCTGTATTTCGACCGAAATACAAATGCAATGAGACAAAATCTCCACTGTACTATACTAGAATCCGACTTATACCAAAACCGGCTAGTAATATCTGTTCGATCCTGATCCGTGCAATACCGCACGTATCTGATCGAACCCTGCCATATAACCATACGGCCTATAGTACAGACTGTCCGATCCTGATCCGTGCAATACCGCACGTATCTGATCGGACCTTGCCATATCTCCATACGGCCTCTACAACCTTTCGCCCGAAAGCTGAGTAACTGAAAGTGTGGTGGACTCTAAAGACTCGTCAATACTATGGCTGTGGATTTAACCACTAGCACGTCAGAGGTATAAGCCAATACGTGACGGGCCACCCGCTATTGACCAAAAGGGACGTCGATGAGGAAGCTCACCCCGACACCCAACTGAGCCTGTCAGTGACAATATCCGTGCAGTCCGGTCCGTTTGTCTATGAGCATCGCATGGCGGGCCTAGGGGGTTGGTAAAAGTCAGACCCCCAAAAGCGGTACAAGTCGTGTCGGAGTGTAGCCCAGAACACCCTGAGATACTACTGGAATACCTACCAGTAAATCTCCTTGCCTCGGCCGAGGGCTTTGTGTAATGGCTCTCCTAGACACAGCACGACCTCACCCCCAATACCGGGAGAGACGAACCCCTGAAGATACGCTCACTGCCTCCATGTGGCTCGGGACTGTACCCAACTAAAACCTGTTTGCACGACTCCTTTGAGCCGTGGTAGGGTAGTAATCAAAGTACAGTGGGAACTCACACGAGACAAATGACGATCCCCAGGTCGATGAACTAACCTGCACACATGTCACCAGGGAACTGCCATCTGACGTCTGGTATATGACCAACTAGCATGTTCCCGGCGAGTCCTGTCCGGTGTACTCATAACCCAATGAGCACCTGTATACATCTTAGGTGATCCAACTGACACCAGTGGCTTGTGAGACCGGCCACCGCCCCTCGTCGGGGTCTCGACTGTATACACTAGTCTACTATGGAGAATCGATGCCCTGTCTCGAAAATCTCACGACTAGGGACCTTTTAAGGATATGCTTATAGACCCCCAGCTCCCACTTATATGATCGCCCTCATACTGCTGGTGGTCAAGCAAGAATCCTAGGGGCTCTATCAACGTGTAATAGCGACGTGTCAGGTCACTTAAAACAGTACACGATGATAAAGGTAAACCAGATAGCATACTATCATCTCGAGTAAGACTGTCCTACCGGGATAGGTCCTCCTTCAATCATTACAATCACGTACCTGTGACCTAATAATTGACTCTGAGGGCACTATCTCCAACAAGACCTTGCCTCGAGCTTGTCCGGATTATGCTTTTAGACATAGCCCGGACAACCCCAAATCTTAACTGACTTAAGAGATGGGCTCTTCCCTTATCATATCAAATATGAAGTGGTAGGAAACTGATTTGATTTGAACCCTATTCAATAGGTATGCAGCTTCTCAAGTGCATAACTCCCAAAAGGAAATAGGTAACTCAGTAGTACTCATCATAGAGCACACCTTATCATATAGGGTGTGATTGCTCCGCCCCGATACACCGACGTGCTGTGGTGTATATGGAGGAGTAATGCTGAGAGAGAATCTCATTCTCCTTTAGAATATTCCAGGATTTCCGTGCTCAAGTATTCTCCTCCTTGATCTCATCAAAGGACATAATACTTATACCTGTATTTTGGTTCTCTACTTCTAACTTATATTCTGTGAATATCTCAAAAGTTTCGGACTTGTGTTTCAACACGAACATATGTCTGAATCTTGAGAGATTATCAGAGAATGTAATGAAGTACAAAGAACCGGTCTTGGCATGTATAGACTGGGGACCTTACATACATCATCATGTATCAGTCCCGAGAGTTTACTAACTCTTTCTCTGTTTCCAATAAACAGAGCTGTGGTCATCTTATCTCTGTGACATGACTGGCAAGTTTCACAAGATGTAAATTCAAAATAATTTAAATATGCATCTATATGTAACTTCAGCTAGTCGGGTCGCATTGATATGACCTAGTCTACAATACCTAAAGAAGGATTTGTTCATTTCTGAACTCTTCCTCTTGTGTGTGTTATGTATACTAAGAACTGTAGTTTGATTTAGAACATCAATGCTTTTAGATAACGTGCCTGAACCGATCAACTTTTGATATAGGAAATGTTCAAAACATTATCCAACAATACAAAATTATATCCTTTCTTTACTAATAAAGAGACTGATATAATTTTGTACATCAGGTTCGGTATCTAATAACATTTGTTCAGAATCAATGTATTTGGAAACACAGGGTGATAGTGACCAACAGACTTGGCTGCAACACTTGCACCGTTTTCTATCTCATGAAACTTGTCACCCGTCCTCACTTCTTTACCTATCTGTAGCCCATGTAGCAGATTACATATGTGGGATCCTGATCCGGTATCTCATACCCAGGACGTAAAGGATACTGAGAAACAGTTCTCTGTAATGAACACACTCGAAGATGATGCATCAGTATGCACTTTCTTCGTTTGGGCGACACGGGAATTCTGGTATTCCCCAATATCCTGCTCTGTCTTATAACAATTATAAGTTGGAGCGGGACCAATGTTCCCCAGCTCAGTATAACAAGCGGGTTCGGTAAATATATCCGTATTATTATCTTGATTAAGGCGTGATATGGTCGCTACCTGGAGAGAGAGAGAGAGAAAAAAACACTCAGCGTATGCTCTTGCAAGATCAGATTGGTTATTATTTTATCTAATCAGGATGGCTCCCACTGTTTTTTATCAAATCTTCCTTCAAACCCTAAAAGGAAAGACTAGCCGGGATTAATTACACACTACAAGTTCGCCAATCTTTCAGCCAGGCCAGTGTCGGTACTTTGAGGGAGGTCCCCCGTGCTTTTGCACGAACCTAATTAATGTAAACCTCGTTTTCCCAGAGGCGTAACCTCGTTAACACCTTTCTAGACACCTACTTGATCGGCTAATTGTAATGTGTAAAACTCTCGCAGGAGTAACTCTTACTCGCAGCGGGTATCGGGATCCAACTATCTCATAGAAGGTATGCAATCTCATTGCAAATTTCAACACTTGAAATTCTCGATAATATTTTGCCCCTAGCACCCTATGACCTTGACGGAGGTCAACAAACCATAGGCTACTAGTCAAGTTCAACCGTCATTTCTTGATTGAATCAAACCCACCCGCATGACCCTTGACGGAGGTCAACAAGGTCGCACGACTATCCTAATCCAATCTGCATCATATGCATAAGCAGATAAATACTAGTTAGCTACCGCACACTACTCCTTGATGTAGGTCAACAAACGTAGCACGAATACTAAGTAGGACTTATCTGAAATGACGGAGGGCTACGAAAGGTTTTTCTGAAAACCCATTGCATAATGAACTTGATATCGTTTTAGAATCAAATGATTTTAAAATGGAGTGTTTTTGAGGCTTTTCTAGTTTTGCTAAAGGGGTCACTCCCGGTGAAGGGATCGTCGGCCCTTTCCTCGTCGAATAAGGTGCAGGATATATCATATATACCGTTGTGCAAAGCAAAAACTATAGAAGCAATCAAAATACAAACCGAGGGTTGCAGCATCTGTCAGTTATTGCTAAAGGGGTCACTCCCGGTGAAGGGATCGTCGCCCTTTCCTCATCGAATAAGGTGCAGGATGTTCTACAAGGAACATCGCGATGCAAAACAAGAACTGTAGCTACCTGTTTTTAAGAAATTCGATTCCACAACATCTTTTAGGTTTCTTTAACTTTCATTAATCATATTAATGAAGTCTCATCATTTAAGTCACCTACACATCACAGATAAATACGACGTACACTTATGCCATCCGCATTCGCCTCGATGTCCCCTCGTGCACCATTAGGTTAGGTAACTAACGGCAGAGCGGGGCAGGGCTAGCATGGGTGTAAAACATAAGTAATGCCTATATAATATATCATATATAGTATATAGAGTATTTATCACAGAACATCACATGATCACATCACAGATATCGCAGCAGAAAATAACATATGAAATATTGGATATACTAGGACGCCCGTGTTTTAGTATGAGCCTGTATAAAACACGGATTCCACGGTCGTGATGAATAGCCAATCCCACACCTCTAGACCCCTATGAGAGCGGCAAGCAACCCTACCAATTCTATAGTCAGGAGACCCGGACTCGACTCCTCGAGATGGTCTCCCACTGGACCCTAGAACTCGGTTACTTGTGCTCCCCTCCTTGGGTCTATCCTAATGCGGAAAGTAAATAATATACATCAACGGTGAAATCTTCCGCAACCTGGAAGTGCCCCAATAAAAGAATATTACATACAAGTTCTTACATGAATGAAAATGAAAAACACTCATCTCACATAAAAACCCCCGGCTATTCATAACGCGACGATCCAATATAGCATATCCAGCAACACATAACATCACATGTCATCAACGTAAGTAAATATGCCCATCCCAATTGTCGTTGACATATAGCAACGAAACCGGCGATATCACATATTACACTTACGGTCAAAGAAAAGAAAGTGTAAAACTATAACAGTTGGAATCCGCAAATTCTTTAGACATCGCATGCCTAACCAAATGAATTCCTTAGACATCGCATGCCTAACAATTATAAACCCCGCATTTTAGTCTCATTATCGAAAACTCTTTTCAATATCAAGTCGGGCAATTCAACAGGATTCCTGACATTCTGATCGAACGCTCGTCGCAAACTTTAGTAGACGGCCGCACCCGCGATGCCGTCGATGAAGTGCACCAAGGCGGAACACCGCTGCCACGAGCACCCGAATGGATGCTTCCGGCGACGGGGTTCTCCTACAGTCACTTGGTCGGGGCTATGGGGTGTGGCTATCTATTAAGTTTACCGGCGAGTATCCGCGTACGCTACGTGATTGCGATGGACTTTTGATCGCATCAAAATTCCGTGGCAACCGATCAAGTGTGACTAAAGTGCTAGATTTATAACATTCAAATCAGTTATCTCATAACTACTTGTGGATTCTAAATGTTGTATCACATTCCGGATAAATAGAGAATGTTAAACTTTCCGATCGAACATTCAAACACCCAAGTTTTCCCGAAACAGCTCAACACATGAAATAAGTTTAAAAACATTCACTTCATGCCACAGTACCAACGGTCCAGCCATAGAAGGGTCAAGCCAACGCCTCACATGTAGCACGCCGTACTGCCCCAAACCCTAAGGTTCAAAGGGCAGTTCAAGACGGTCACATAATCGAGTTAAGGTTTGTTGTCTTCTAGAGGGTCCATCGCGTTACTTGCACTACTTAGAACGTTCTTAAACAACGGAAAAATCCAACACTTGGAAATTTCCCGGCAGGGGAAAAAGTGGGTATTTATACCTGGTCGAACCTTTTAACATATTCTAAAATTACCCGGAAAAACACATAGACAAAATTAAACAATCCGATTGAATCATCTGTCCCCAAAACAACCCAGAAAACTCAACTCTTGAGTGCAAATTAAAATTTCCCAAAAAACACAGGAATAACAGAAGGACATTACTGTGCAAACCACGTGCAGTGATTGACCATTATGGCCGTGGAACCGCCGCCCAAGCCAGGGTGGGGCCGCAGTTCCGCAGCGCGTTGAACGATTTGGGTGCACGTGCTGCACAGTATTTCCTAAAAAACCCTGCTGATTTTTTTGAGAATTTTTAATCTGGAAAAATCCACACTTACAGAAAATATACAGAGAAGGGTTTCAGATTAGGGTTTCGGGCTCGATCGGACTTCTAACATCGTCTACACTTCGCCTAAGGCTCTAGCTAGGCTCTGATACCACTGTAGGATTCCTAGACACACTCATGAGGTTCTACAACTGATCAACCATGGCAAAATCAAATTTTCCATGTGCCGAGAAACCCTAATGCTAGATCGTTAACTAGAGGTAAGGTGAAACATGCAAGTAAACAATTTTATTGCTAAGTGAAAGTGACTACAACCTTTGTAGTTCTGGTCCTCCACTTCTCTAGCTCCGTGTTGACGTCCCTCCACTGCGATCATCGGAATCCCGGACTCTAGCGTCAGTTTCATCGTAGAAATGGGCGGGCTAGGTCGTTGACTTCGATGCCGAAGATGATCTACGTCGAGGCGACTCTAACTCAAGCTCCATCTTCACTAGGTCATCAACCTTGTGAAGAAAACACCCTATACAACATGGAAAGTGGTAGAGGATGAAGAAATAGGAAGTGGGTTCACTTTGGATTTGGATTTCTTACTTGATTTCAACACTTGAAATTTTTCAAGGTTTTCTTTTCTTCATGAAGAAGAAGAAGAAAAGAATGGAAAAAGGCATTATGTGAAAAGAATAATCAACTGAAGTTATCATGTTGCAACCATGGGTGAGATTAACTCATGTAGAGAATAAACTAGGGTTTAGGTAATGGTTAGGTTTAAGAATAAAAACAAAATGGTTTTGACCTTTTTCAAAGATGCTTGAAGCTTCTAGCAAATAAATAAGAAAGCCACCATTTTGTTTTCATAAAATAAATAAAGTATATAAAACCCTAATCATTTACCTAAACATGGTTTAAAGCATACACACCCAAGTTTGCATGTATCATCAATCATGATACAAACTAGTGCACAAAATATATATCACATATACTACTTGTGCACATCAAGTGAGAAAATCAATCTTAAATGAACCAATATTAGTTAATGTAAAGTAATATATTAAATATATAATTATACATTAAATCATTAAATCAACACTTGATTTAATGATCCGTTCATACTGCATACAACCGACTAATATCAAGTGTATCAATATATCGAATCAACATTTGATTCGGTAACCCGGCTATATCTTATATAACCGTCCGATGATACAAATAGAGAGAATAGAATTCAGTATCACATACTGGTATTATTCTCGGTCCCGCACATATCTCATATGCGCTCCTATTTCGTTTCGCTTGAGCCAGGAAACCTCTGTGTAGGACGCTAAAAACTCGTCAATACGCCGGCAGTAGGTGATGATCATATCAAACACCCACAAGCCGCAAGCGGTCTGCTAAACGTAATGGCCACCTGGGTATTGAGCGATCAGAAGATCAACAAGCAAGCCCGCTAGTTCTTCTGTGAATCCAATCAGTAACACTCACCGTACAGTCCGGTCTCGTCGTCTGATATGTCGCATATCTCGCCTAGGGGTGGTAAACGTCAGACCCCAGTAGCTCTATAAGTCGTGTCGATATGTGGTCTATAACAGTTCGAGAAACTACTGGTAACACTTACCAGTAAATCTCAGCAACCCTGGGCAGGGATTTCCGGTTATAGCCAATCGAACACAGCGCAACATCATCTCCCTATACCGGGAGAGACGAATCCCCTCCTATCGCTCATTGCCTCCATGTGATTCGGGAATGTACCCAAAAACCACCGTTTTCCACGCCCTCTTGGACATGGTAAGGTGGAAATCAAAGCACAGTGGGAATCACACAGGACTCTATGACGATCTTGGGTCTACAGACTAACCTGTACCAGTGTCACCAGAGAACTGCCATCTGATGTAAGGTATAATACCATCTGGGAGTTCTCGGCGAGTCCGTCCAGTGTACCCAGTCTCCACTGAGCACCCGTATATCATCTCTGATGTCAAACACCAATGGATATGGGATCATCCATCGCCCATCTGTATGGGTCGAGAAGGTATACGCTAGTCTACTCTGGTATATCGATGCCCCATCTCGATACACCCACGACTAGGGACCTTGAAGGATGTACTTATGGACTACCATGTCCCCATTAATATGATCCGCATCATAGTCTAGGTAGTCAAGTATACATCCTAAGTGCTTTACCAACATGTAACAGAGAGACAATCGGTGTACACGTTAAGGTAAAGAGCAACCAGATAGCATACTATCATGTCGAGCAAGAAAGTCCTCCTTATATAAGTCCAAGCATCCACTACAATATACATCCTATGTATAGTAATGGCCTCTAGGGAATACATATAACTAACACTTATACAAAGTATTGTATGTTTTCCAGTATCCATTAGGACAGAGGGGTTGGTACTCATACTATATTCTGTTTACTTATGACTTCTCCAGTTTTAGACAAGTATTTCGTAGAAATGCGAGGTCCAAGATTTGAGAAGTTATAGGTACAAGAATAAAGTAGAGAACCGTGTGTTGCAAGTATCGGGATTCTTCGAGGTGATCGAAGATGTAGATACTTGTGTTTGGTATTCAGTTGATAGTAATGGTTTTGAGAACTTTCTTCTCTTTCAGGTTACTCATATTTGGATGCCTTCCTAAGGTGAGAAATGTTGATCAGCCTCTTTCTATTTAGTTGACATGCACCGGAGACAGCTGCATGATTTGAATGTGGTTCCAATTAAACCAGTGCCTCTGTTTCTATATTGTATATTGAATGGTTCATATCTTAACGATGTTAAGGTATATGGAGTTATCCGGCTTATGCTTAAAACCAGACTCTGGATAACTCAAGGCACGTTTCTGTAATGGAAGTTTGTGGGTTATCCCTGGCTATGACGAGGGGTAACTTTCTACCATCAGGAAGATCAATAGTGATATTGTTCTTGACTTGCCACAGTATTAGTAAAATGGACTTTTTCAGAAAACAATAGTAGGGGTATGGTAGAACAGAAAGTGATTTCAGAACCATAAACGATTACTGAAAATTTAATAGAACCTAAACATTCAATCGGGTTTGACATTCCATTAGCCACTCCGCAGATATTGTAGGTGACCTCAGGCACCCGAGAGGTACTTCGGTATCCTCAAAGACGGTGGCATGGAGGTTCTTGTTTACACAGACTTGACACTACTGTTGTTCCAGACTATGAGACCCGGCAGGAGGATGAGTATAGCGTCGTTCTAAAAGAGCTTTAGAAGTGCACACGTATATGACTCTGCCAGAGGATTGTTGTAGTCAGTGGGAGCAGCGGAAGCATAGTGGATAAGTAGCTTGTGCCTATTTATAGACTAAAGCAAGTATAGCGGAGGTAGATCATCTATTTTTGATGTGACGGTCATAGGCTTTGACTTCATCAGAATATGAGATGGATCTGTTAAGAAGGTAGTAGGGTGGTATGTCCTAGTATTTGGATGACATACACTTTGTAGGAAGTGAAATTCCTATACTACAATCGGTTATACTGTGGTTGTCACACAGTGGTTTCTCCATATAGGATATAGATATTATATCTGGTATTCTGGTTACTAGATCTATGCTTTTAGATCTAGATTTGGGTAGTTTCCTAATCTGGGTACTTAGACAGTATTCTAAAGGTGTTTTAGAATGGACGACTCCTGGCATGGTGGTGTATCTGCAGGTGATGGAGTCACCCTCTATAAAGGTGTCTTAAAGACTAAAGAGGAGAGTGATGTGCATGATTGGCATATCACTTGCTTAGGCAATTAAGTTAATCATGAGATGTCAAGGACCCCACCAGATGTTTTTTTTGCACTAGATGCAATAAGTTGATATATTAATCCAATCCTGGAAAAACGTTCGGAAGCAGTTTTTGAACGTAAGTGGATGTTCTAGGGATATGGTAATAACAGCCTCCTTCGGGAGACGGTTACCATTCCAGGCTTCCAAGGTGACCTAGATGACAGAGTGACTGTCAGAGTTATAGTTTTCCCTCTTTTGAGGGGCAGTAGTTTGGACAGTTGGTCCAAGCGGATACTGAGGGAGGCATGTCGCAGGATACTGATTAAATTCAGTTGACGATACAGTCTAAGAAGTTTACTGGATTTGGAGTTTATTTATGAGCTGGGTCCCATCAGATATCCAGGCATATTCTAAGACAGGTATTGCTCATTTCGGGAGATGGTTTTCTCTGCGAACTTGAGATAAAGAGAGACATAGAAAGAAACATTGGAGCGGATCCACTCACTGAGGTTATTTCTCGAACGCAATAGTTTTACAAATGAGCTTTGTGAAACTGATTAGTAGAGAAGTTGGGTGTTCGGTGTCACACGGGCTGTGAGTATGCGACACCGCAATAATTAGCCTTAAGTGCAAGTGGGAGATTGTTGGCTATAGTGCCCTCAAGTCAATTATTGGATCGCAGGCACGTGATTGCAATGATTGAGGGAGGACCTATACCGGTAGAACAGTCTTACTCCAGATGATAGTATGCTATCTGGTTTGTCTTTATCATCGTGTACATGCTTCAGGTGACATTACAGATCACTATTACATGTTGATAGAGCCCATAGGATTCTTGCTTGACTACCAGCAGTATGATGGCGATCATATACGTGAGAGTTGGGTGGTCTATAAGCATATCCTTAAAGTGTCCCTAGTTGTGGGTGTTTCGAGACAGGGCATCGATACTCCAGAGTAGACTAGTGTAAACGGATCGAGACCCCGATGAGGGGCGGTGGCCGGTCTCACAAGCCATTGGTGTTAGTTGTTTCACCTAAGATGTATACAGGTGCTCATTGGGTTATGAGTACACCGGACGGACTCGTTGGGAACATGCTAGTTGGTATTATACCTATTGTCAGATGGCAGTTCCCTGGTGACATGTGTACAGGTTAGTCTATCGACCTGAGGTCGTCATTTGTCTCGTGTGAGTTCCCACTGTGCATTGATTACTACCCTACCATGGCTCAAAGGAGTCGTGCAAACAGGTTTTAGTTGGGTATAGTTCCAAGCCACATGGAGGCAGTGAGTGGATCGTCAGGGGATTCGTCTCTCCCGGTATATTGGGGGTTGAGGTCGCGGAGTGCACGGATGGCCATCAGCAGAAATTCTCGGCCGGGGTAGACGAGAATTACCGATCTAGGATCGATGGTTCTCAGTTGGTGATAGGTTTCATGCCGACACTAAATGTCAAGTTATTAGGGGTCTAACTTTATCCACCCCGCTAGACTCGATGTGCGATACTCATAGACGAACGGACCAGACTGTACGGATATTGTCCCAGTCAGGCTCAGTAGGGTTTTAGGATGAGTTCGCTCGTCGGCATTCCTTTCGCTCAATACCTAGGTAGCCATTGCGTACAGCTAGTGCCACTAACGTGCTTGTGGTTAAACCCACTACCAGCGTATTGATGAGTCTTTAGAGTCCCACACAGAGGGTTTTCCTGGTTCATGCGAAATGTTGTAGTGGCCGTATGGTTTTATTGCAGGGTTCGATCATATACGTGCACTCGTTTACGGATCATGATCGGACGGATCATACTAGTGGGCTTTGGTTTAAGACGGATCTTAGTATTAGATTGTTGGATTATTTTCGTCTCGTTGTATTCGTATTAAGTCGGAATACGGATGCAGGTATGTATATACAGATAAGGGGTATTCTTGTAATCCGTTACAAGATTACTTTTGGAGATGCCATTTCCTTTTTCATTTAAACATTTAGCTTAATGTTTAAATATTGTTGTGATGGAAATTGTGAGCTTAAGTTTTGGCTTATGGCATTTATTGTGGCATGGTGATTCATGGTGTGTTTACTTGTGCCATGCTTTATTGTTTATTAGTTTATGTTTGTGGAGATATTTTGTGCAAGGCATTTTTCTTTAGTAGCCTCTCACAAAATACCTCACATAACACATGAAAGAAAATGAGGCAGCCACTTTCATTTTCTTGGGTTGCTATTTTGTGCCAAGTCTTAAGCTCATACTTCTTTCACCAATGGCTTCTTCTTCACCTCCATCCATACCCTCTCATGAGTTGAGAATCCATGGATGTTATGAGACAAAGTATTCACATACTATCTCTACTTCACCTTGGGCATCTAGGCTAGCAAACTTGATCTTCGAGTTGCTTCGGTTTAGAAGCGGATGCCCGTATTAAGAATCCCCGACGTAGATCATCTTCGACTAGGGAGAGCGAACTCGTTCAGGGGCAGCCGTGAGGAGCAAGGATAGAGATTGAAGACCGAAGGACACGGATCGATCGGTATAATCTTTAAACTCCCTTTACAGTTAACTAGTATAGGGTTAATGGTTAGATCCGGGAATCGGGTTCCGTTAGCGCCGGTTTTAAAAAGTTTTTGTTTCGCGTTTGGCCACGGGGCGCTGGCGTAGCCTTACAATTCCGTGACAAGCCGGTAGATTACTGCGCTTAGAATCTTCCATACTGAATCTTTTTAGTATGGTGTCGATATACCTGGACTGTGAAAGTCCCAACATCCTCTTGGATCTATCACGATAGATCCGGATCCCCAGAATGTAAGAGGCATCACCCAGGTCTTTCATAGAGAACCTTTGTGACAAAAATCTTTTGACAGATTGTAGCATAGGAATATCATTTCTTATCAAAAGAATGTCATCCACGTACAAGACGAGGAATACCACATTTCTTGCTATAATCTTACTATAAATGCATGGTTCATCTGGATTTTTGATAAAGTCGAATTGTTTGACTGTCTCATCAAAACAGATGTTCCAACTCCGTGATGCCTGCTTTAGTCCATAAATGGACTTAAACAACTTGCACACTTTCCCGCTGCTCCCACTCTGAATGAAACCCTCTGGCTGCACTCTTCCAAATTTGCATTTAGGAAGGCCGTCTTTACGTCTATCTTCTAGATCTCATAATCGTGGAAGGCAGCAATGGCAAGAAGGATCTGAATGGATTTGAGCATAGCCACTGGAGAAAAGGTTTCATCATAGTCCAAACCAGGTCTTTGACGAAAACCTTTTGCAACAAGTCTACCCTTATAGGTTTCAACCTGTCTATCTACACCAATCTTCTTTTTGAAGATCCATTTGCAGCAAATGGGTTTTACCCCTACTAGAAAAAGTCCAAAGTCCATACTTTGTTAGTGTACATGGACTCCATCTCGGCCCGCATTGCATCCAGCTATTTTATCGAGTCGCCGCTCTGTATGGCCTGCTAGAAGCTAGTTGGCTCATCATCGTCAATGATGCAATCCTCTCTATCCCCTTCTATGAGAAAACCGTAGTATCTCTCGGGCGGATGAGACAACCTACTACTCCTGTGGAGTGGCACGGGGATGTCCTGTTCTTTTGAAACCTTTGGTTCTACCATACTTTTCGGTAATAGCTTGTGGTTCTTGAATTTCTTCCAGTTCTATTGCGCTCCCATTAGTTTCCTTTTCTAAAAATTGATTTTCTAAAAAGTGGGAATGACGAGAAACAAAAACCTTTTGTTTCTCTGCGTAATAGAAAAGATTCCCCATGAAGTTCTTTGGGTATCCCACAAACTTACACAGTACTGAGCATGCCTCGAGTTTGTCCGCATGCTGCTTTTTAACAAAAGCTGGACTTCCCCATATCTTCAGGTACTGAAGATAGGGTTTCTTCCCACTCCACATCTGATATGGTGTGGTAGGCACAGTTTTGGTAGGAATCTTGTTCAAAAGATATGCAGCCGATTATAGTGCATAGCCCCAGAAGGATCGCGGTAACTCAGTATTACTCATCATGAAACGAACCATATCCAATAGGGTTCTGTTCCTCCTTTCCGATACACCATTGTGTTGTGGTGTGTATGGAGGAGTAAGTTGAGAGAGAATTCCTTTCTCTTTTAGGTAATCCAGGAACTCGGCACTCAAGTATTCACCACCTCGATCAGATCATAGTATCTTGATACTTTTGCCAGTTTAGTTTTCCACTTCATTCTTATATTCTCGGAATTTCTCAAAGGCCTCGGATTTATGCTTCATCAAGAAGACATGTCCATACCTAGAGAAATCATCCGTAAAAGTAATGAAATAGGAATAACCACCTCTTGCATTTGTAGACATTGGATCACACACGTCGCTGTGTATGAGTCCCAAGAGCTCGCTTGCTCTCACTCCGTGTCTAGTGAACGGAGTCTTTGTCATCTTTCGTTTGAGACATGATTGACAAGTTGCATAAGATTGATATTCGTTGATGTGACCCAGTCTACAATGCCATAAGAAAGCATGATTTATTTCTGGAGACTTTCTTTTGTGTGTATTCTGGACATTGAAAACTTGAGGTTGGTTTAGTACGTATATACTGTTGTTTAATATACCCGACCCAATCAAACCGTGATTTAGGTGGATGTTTTCAACATCGCTTACAAATATAAAATAATAATCTTCTTTAGACATTAAAGATACAGGAATGATATTACAAGTCAAACTAGGTACATAAAAACAGTCGCGTAAAACCAAAACATGTTCACTTATCAATCCTAAGTGATATTCCCCTATGGGCACTACATCCATGCTAGCTTCGTTTGCAACTCTGAGGGTCATATCACCTGCCTTCAAAACTCTACGACTTCTCAGTGCCTGCAAAGAATTACAGATATGAGATCCTGATCCGGTATCCAATACCCAGGAAGTAGAGTTGATTGACAGACAGTTTTCAATTACTTACACACCTGAAGCCGAAGCGACAACCTGCTTCGCTCCCTTGTTATGGGCTTTCCAGGCCCTGCAATCCTTCTTCCAATGGCCCCTCTTGTGACAGTAGAAGCATTCTTCCTTCCCTACCGTCGCCCCCCAACTTTTGCCTTGCCCTTTGCCTCTACCTTATTGACCCCTCCTCTCGGTTTGGTGGGGGCCTTCTTCTTTTTCCCCTTGGCTTTCGCCTTGGATGTAGAAGAGGAAGATCCTCCAACAAATATAGCGGGTGTCTCCCTTGCCTTTTGCAAGGTGACCTCAATGCTCCTCAGCATGTTGAGGAGCCCAGGAAGTGATACTTCTTTACCCAGAATGTTGAAATTCAGGATAAACTGGGCATAGGTAGATGGGAGGGACTGTAGAATTAAGTCGGTGTATAGCTCATTCTCCAACATGGTCCTGAGGTCCGCGAGCTGTTCTATTAAGCTGATCATCTTTAGGACATGGCCCCCAACAAATGACCCGATGGCCAACCTTGCCTGAAACAATTTCTTCGAGGTCTTGTATCTTGCGATACGAGATTGCTCTCCATATAACTCTTTTGTATGGAGGAAGATGGAAGCAAGGTCCATCTTCTCGTGTCGCCTTTGGTCTTCATTGTCCATGGAGGCTAACACGAGGCACTTGGCCTTCGCACTGTCTATTTCCCAGGTCTTATGAATCTCCTTGTCCGCGACACTGGAAGCTGGACCCGGGAAGGCGAGGGCTTTGGTAGTAAGCAGATAGCCCAGTTTGTCATACGTGAGGGCCATCTGGACATTCCTGAGCCAATCTTTATAGTTTGGTCTGATCAATATGTTTTTGTCTAGAAGTAACTTAAGGCCTGTCATCTTTTGGTCGCTGCAATTAGGAGAGCGAGAAGAAACACTTTAGCATGATGCTCTTACATGGTTAGATTGGTTTTTAGTTTATCTAAACAGGATGGCTCCTACTGTTTCTTGAATCCCTCTTCAAACCATAAAAGAAGAATTATTCAGGATTAATCTCACCGTACAATACTTGCTTAACCTTTCAGCCAGGCTGGTGTTGGTACTTCGAGGGAGGTTTTCCAACGCTTTCGCGATGTTCCTTAATTATATAACCTCTTTTCCCTGGAGGCGTCGCCCCGCTAACACCGTTCTAGACACCTACTTAGTTTATAGCATTGTTTGTTTAGTGAAAAATCTCCCGAGGAGTAGCATATACTCATAGTATGATCGGGATGCAAATATCATCGTGTGATAAATCTGAAGGAATCCTACCAAAATTATCACACTTCAAATGGTATGCAACACTAGCAAGTTTCAGTTTCTTTAGAAACTCCCGATGTGGATTTTTGCCGCATGCTCTTATGACCTTGACGAAGGCCAACATATCATAAGTCACATGTCAAGTTCTATCCGTCATTTTCCAGGTTAATTTGAACCCACCCGTACATACTATTGATGAATGCCAAAATAGTTGTACGACTATCCCAAACCAACGCATCTATCTAAGCTACATATGAATATCGAGCAGCTACCAATCACTATACTTTGGCGAAGGTCAAAATACATAGCTTGAATACTACTGAATACCCAAATGAAATGGCGGAGGGCTACGAATGGTTTTGGCGAAACCGTAAATGTAGTGAACTTGATATAATCGAAGGAACCTGATGCCTTTTAAAAGGAGTGGTTTAATCTCCGCATTTAAAAGTCTGCTGTTTTGAAAAAACCGAGTGGTTTTAATATTTGTTCCAATGATTCAACTTTGGTTTATTTGCTTTACATTAATCTAATGCAGTCCCATCAATTACACCTATCATTACAGAAAAAGACGAAAATACAACGTCCACTTATGCCATCCGCTTTCGCCACTGGGCCTCGTCTAACACCGTTAGGTTACGTAACTAACGACAAAGCGGGGGCTAGACTAGCGCGGATGCAAAACACAAGATGCATCTATTATATAACATATATAATAATAGCATTCGTCCGACGCAATAATAGGCATTCCGGATCACAGATGAATATGTTGGATATACTAGGTGTAGGGTTCCTAGGCACACTAGTGAGGTCTCCCAAGCCATCAACCATGGCAATTTCCAAAATTATGGTGCCTACAAACCCTAAACTACGGATCGATAACTAGAAGTCTAGGCGAACAAGAACTAGTTAACACTTAACTAATGAGAAAACGGAAATACAACCTTTGTAGATCCGGTCCTCTACCTCCACGGCTCCGCAACGAGGTCTTCTCCGCTGTCCAAATCAAATCCGGGCTCTAGAGTCGGCTTTGTCGGAGAATGGGCAAGCTAGGTCGTCGATGTCCATGCCGAAGATGATCTACGTCGAAGCATCGCAAGATCAAGCTCTCACTTCACCAAGTCATGAAACTTGTGAAGGAAACACACTCTACTACTTGGCAAGAGGTAGAGGATGAAGAAATAGGAAGTGGGTAGACTTTTGTTTTGGATTTCTCACTCTTTTCCAACAATCACCATTGATGGACCTTGCTTTTTCTTCACTTGAAGAATGAAGAAGAAGAAGAAGTGTTATGATAAGTTAAAAGAAAATGAAAAGAAAATGAATTCTTATCATAATTTTAACTAGAGTTAAGTGTAGAGAATGAATCATGGTTAGTGGGAATGGTTAGGGTTAAGGATGAGATAAGTATGGTTGACTTGAACAAAGCTTCATGAAGCTTCAACTAAAGAACAAAAGAAGCCACCATTCTTTTCTCATTTCTTTTATTCATTTATCAAAAATAAAAAGGATAATTAAATAAGATAAATGAATAACAAATAAGAAACCCTAACCATCATCTTAACCTTGGTTTAATCTTTACACTTGAACCCTAGCATGTCATGTATCATCAAACATGATACAATCAAGTGCACAAAAGTATATCGCATATACAATGCACCCATCCGAGTGAGAAAATCCATCTTAAGTAAACCGATACTAGTTGATGCAAAGTAATATATCAAATATATAAATATGCATTAAATCATTAAATCAACACTTGATTCAATGATCCGGTTATGTCGCACACAACCGACTAGTATACAATATATCGGCTTATCGAATCAACGCTTGAATCGATAACTAGGTTATATCGCATACAACCATTCGATACATGTATCGCGAGAATATAATACGGTATCACATACACGCATTATTCTCGGTCCCGCACATATCTCATATGCGCTCCTATTTCGTTTCGCTTGAGCCAGGAAACCTCTGTGTAGGACTCTAAAGACTCGTCAATACGCCGGCAGCAGATGATGATCATATCAAACACCCACAAGCCGCAAGCGGTCTGCTAAACGTAACGGCCACCCGGGTATTGAGCGATCTGAAGATCGACGAGCAAGCCCGCTCACACTCCAGTGAATCCGACCAGTAACACTACCGTACAGTCCGGTCTGATCGTCTGATCTGTCGCATATCTCGCCTAGGGGTGGTAAACGTCAGACCCCAATAGCTCGATAAGTCGTGTCGATATGAGGTCTATAACTGTTCGAGAAACTACTGGTAACACTTACCAGTAAATCTCAGCAACCCTGGCCAGGGATTTCCTGTTATAGCCAATCGAACACAGCGCAACATCAACTCCCTATACCGGGAGAGACGAATCCCCTCCTATCGCTCATTGCCTCCATGTGACTCTGGACTGTACCCAAAAACCACCGTTTTGCACGCCCTCTTGGACGTGGTAAGATGGAAATCAAAGCACAGTGGGAACCACACGAGACTCTATGACGATCTCGGGTCAACAGACTACTCTGTACCAGTGTCACCAGAGAACTGCCATCTGACGTGAGGTATAATACCATCTGGGTGTTCTCGGCGAGTCCGTCCAGTGTACCCAGTCTCTACTGAGCACCCGTATATCATCTCTGATGTCAAACACCGATGGATATGGGATCATCCATCGCCCATCTGTATGGGTCGAGAAGGTATACGCTAGTCTACTCTGGTATATCGATGCCCTGTCTCGATACACCCACGACTAGGGACTTTGAAGGATGTACTTATGGACTACCATGTCCCCACTAGTATGATCCGCATCATAGTCCAGGTAGTCAAGCATAGATCCTAAGGGCTTTACCAACATGTAACAGAGAGACAGTCAGTATACACGTTAAGGTAAAGTTCAACCAGATAGCATACTATCATGTCGAGCAAGAAAGTCCTCCCTATATATGTCCCAGCATCCACCACAATATACATCCTATGTATAGTAATGGCCTCTAGGGCATACATATAACTAACACTAGGAATTCCGCGTATCGTCGGTCGTGATGAATTGCCAAACCCCACCCCAGACCCCTACGGGTGCGGCAAACTATCCGCTAAGTTCCAGAAGTGAAGCAACCCCCCTCAACAAAGTGAGTAGGCCACTCGGCACTTCAAAGAACCCGGTAGTTTGTGCCCCCACCTTGGGTCTATCCTAGGAGCAAAAAACAGTAAAAAAGAAAATAATACAACGGCGGCTACAACCTCAACCCGGATGTGCCCCGCAAAATAATATTACATCAAATTACAATTTGCATTTGAATGAAAGATAAAAACACTCATCTCAAATCCCCGGCTATTCATCATCGACGATCCAACAAAATTCATATACACAAACCAACAGATATGTGCAATCCTAGACTAACCGACATATAGCAATTAGATGAGATTTAAAAACACATATAACATTACAGAAGGACCAATTAGCCAAGTACAATAGAAATTCGATCGAAACATATTTTCCATAACCACCCCAAATGCAAACCAGCATTCATAAACATATTGGGTAGAAACCAAATACACCAGAAAAGAAAACACCAAAATTAAGAAATAACAGAAGAAAGATGCGTTGAATCGGCCTTGACTCGGCCGCGACTCCGCTGCAGAACGGTCCATTCTGCGGCGGTTCCGCGGCCGTCTTGGCGATTCAGTGGCTCATTTTTCTTGTGTTATCTTAGAGAACCCTGCACATATTTTTCATGTTACTGAAATAATTTTCCAGACAGTTTTAAAAATCCACAGAAAGTAAGGTTTTCGGTGTTTAGTTTTCCCGTTTTTTCGATGATCGAAGTTCTAATACTTGCTCATAAGCTAGAGTAGGTTTAGTTGGCTCTGATACCACTGTAAGTCAATGCTACGCACCCCGTGGGATCACGGGGAGGCGGAAAATATGAAATACGAAAATAATATACTTCGTAGCATCGACACACTGCCAAGATCGTATCTAAACCTAAACTAGCACAAAGAATATGAAGTATACACTACATGAACAGAATTTATACCTCACGTAACCGGTCCTTCTTTTCCTTGCTGTCCTCTTCACCTGCGCGAGCTCCTTGGAGTGGTGCGGATTTCGTCTGCTCGTCGGCTTTCTTGGATCAAAGATGATCCACCTGAGAGCTTGTGTATCGGGCTCCTTCTTCAACAACCGAAGAAACTAAGTCAAGTAGTATGCTACACTAGATGACCTAGAGTGCGTAGAGAGTGTAGATGGATTGAGGAGTCTTCTTTTTTCCTAGGTTACTCAACACATGAGTGTTTTAGGGTTTGAGGGTTTAGCAGATGACTAAAGAAAAATCTAGTGAGCTAGAGCTTGAAGAAAGGAGATGGCTTCTCTTTCTTTTTCTAAACTGATCTCTTTTGATAATTCATTAGATAAAACTAATATCAATTATCAAAAAGGGTTTAATTTACTAAAGAATGACCCGTGGATGGAATGAGCACCTTGTGTCCTAAGCACCCATGTCCTAATTCATGCAATATCCACTTCATTTCCTTTTACATAAAATGTATTAATAATTTAAACCAAAATGAATAATACAATTATGTTATGTCATTTTCAAAATCAATTTTTGTACAAATTACAAAAACGCCCCTCGTCCGTATATACATACCCGTATCCCGAAAAATACGAATACAGAAGACGAAGACAATCCATCAGTACAATATTAGGATCCGGTTTAAACCAAAGCCCACTAGTATTGTCCGTCCGAATCATCATGCGTGCACAAGTACACGCATGTGATCGAACCCTGTCGTAAAACCATATAACCTCTATACGTTTTGCCCGATGAAGGGAAACCCTCTGTGTGAGACTCTAAAGACTCGACACTACGCCGCCAGTGGTTTTAACCACAGGTCGCAAGCGGCACTAGCTGTACGTAACGCCCCCAGGTAGATGTCGATAAGAAAGCCGATGAGCATAACTCATCCGAACTCCTACTGAGCCTGTCTGTGACAATCTCCGTACAGTCCAGTCTGTTCATCTAAGAGTATCGCATATCGGGCCTAGAGGGGCGGTAAACGTCAGACCCCTAATAGCGCAATAAGTCATGCTGGGGGAGAGTCCAAAACACCCTGAGAAACTATTGGAGTACCTACCAGTAAATCTCACTTGCCCTGGCCAGGGACTTTGTGTAGCGACATCCCGAACACAGTGCGATATCAACCCCTAATACCGGGAGAGACGAATCATATCTAACCGCCACTGCCTCCAAGTGCTTCGAGATTACACACAACTACTACCTGTTTGCATGACTCAGTAGAGCCGTGGTAGGGTAGTAATCTAAGAACAGTGGGAACACACTCGAGGCAAAGCAACAGTGTCAAGTAAACGGACTATGCCGTACTCATGTCATCTGGGAACTGCTATCTGACGATATGTATAATACCAACTAACAGTTCCCCACGAGCCCGTCCAGTGTAACTCATAACCTAATGAGCACCTGCATACTATCTCCAGTACGACGTACTAATGGCTGTGGGACAGACCATCTCCCCTGCTGGGATGAGATGCGTATACACTAGTCTACTCTGGAGTATCGATGCCCTGTTTCGATAATCCTATGACTAGGGACCTGTATAAGGATGTGCTTGTAGACTACCCAGCCCCCACTAGTGTGACTGCCATCACAACGCTGGTAGTCAAGCAAAAGATCCTAAGGGCTCTATCAATATGTATTAGCGATACGTTACAAGAAACATATACACATATTTAGATAGATACAAACCAAGTAGCATACTACTATATTGAGCAAGATTGTCATAAATCCGTGTATATATCCCAAACCTCCAAAATGTAATATATAAACTAGTACTATACAATAGTGGCCTATATCACTAACAAAAACGTGCAAAACGGTGGTTTTTGGTACAGTCCCGAGTCACATGGAGGCAATGAGCGATAGGAGGGGATTTCGTCTCTCCCGGTATTGGGGGTTGATGTTGCGCTGTGCTCGATTGGCCATAACAGGAAATCCCTGGCCAGGGTTGCTGAGATTTACTGGTATGTGTTATCAGTAGTTTCTCGAACCGTTATGGGCCTCACATCGGCATGACTTATCAAGCTATTGGGGTCTGACGTTTACCACCCCCAAGCTGGATATGCGACATATCAGACGATGAGACTGGACTGTACGGTAGTGTACTTATTAGATTCACAGGAGTTTGAGCAGGCTTTCTTGTTGATCTTCTGATCGCTCAATACCTGAGTAGCCATTACCTCCAGCTAGTACCGCTGACGGCTTGTAGGCGACTGATATGATCATCACCTACTGTCGGCGTATTGACGAGTCTTTAGAGTCCTACACAGAGGTTTCCTAGCTCAGAGGAAACGAAGTAGGAGCACATATGTGATATGTGCGGGACCGAGATTAATACGCATATGCGATACCGTATTCTATTCTCGCGATATGTGATATCGGTCGATTATATGTGATATAGCCGGGTTATCGAATCAAGTGTTGATTCGATAAGTTGATACAAATGATATTGGTCGGTTATATGTGATATAGCCGGATTATTAAATCAAGTGTTGATTTAATAATTTAATGTATCATTATATATTTGATATATTAATGTACACTAACTAATATTAGCTCACTTAATCATTTCTTTTTCTCACATTTGCATTTAATATATATGTGATCTATATTAATTGTGTTTCTTTTTGTGTCATGCTAGATGATACATTGGACATGGGTGTATGAGACTCATACCATAATTAAGATAATGTGAGGTTTTAATTATTAAGGGTAAATCAAAATTAGGTGGAAAATTGTCATGGTTGTGATGCTTGTAGAAGCTTGTAGTAACCATTGACTTAGTCCACTAATTTTGTCTTACCTTAGATATTTATTAACCTAACCATTATCATAAGCCATGGTTAAGTCTCCACATGAGTTATATATGATATTTTCTCACCTATGGTTGCTAGTTTTTTTCACTACTTGAGTTTCTTCTTCATCTCTTTCTTGCTCTCTAATTTCAAGTGAGGTGATGAAAAAGAGTGAGAAAAATTATTCTAAAGTGAGCAAAATTCCTACTTCACCAATCTACACTGGACTAGCCATTTAGTATAGGTTGTTTGCTTCACTAATTCTCAATTAGTGAAGATGTAGCTTGAGTTAGAGATTCTTCGACATAGATCATCTTCCGCCTCGAAGACTTCAAGCAAGCTTGTTCCTTTCGCCTTGTGAACCCTTACTTGAGTCCGGGAGATCACTACTTGGTGCGAAGGGACTACTACACGGAGCTTTGAAAGTGAAGGGCCGGTCTACAAAGGTTTTATTCCTCATTCACTTAGTGTAATGTTTGATTACATTCTTGCTAGCTCCTAATCCTCTAGTTAGATCTTTAGTTATGGGTTGCTTAGCACTCTAGGTTTTTTAAAATTGCATACTTGATGCCCTAGAAAACATAGTGAGGGTGTTAAGGAACCTTTCATTAGTATCAGAGCCAACCTATAGAATTACACGATGTTAGTAGAATTACGAAACCGAAATAACTCCGAAACCTTAAAACGAAATCCATAGTTTCTGTCGGATTTTAAAAGTTCTCTAAAATTTTTTTAAACAAGTGCAGAATGTTACATATGATGTAACATGAACACCACAGAAAATTGAGCCCCTTTCACTGGTTTTGACCCGGAGAAAAGTTTGAAAAACCCGGCCTGGCCGGTTTTCTAGTAGAATTTTGGCTTCAATTTTTTTTTGGTGTTCCAGTCTCTGTGGTTTGGTGTTTTAGGTATTGTTTGTTTTTACTGAGATTGCATGTGATGTTATCTTTCTGTAGTGACAATTCAGAGTGTTTCATATTCGTAATTTTAACATCGTTTCGGGTAACTTAGACGACGTTAAAAAGTTCGAACGAACATCAAACACCACCTCAAGATTGCTCTCTGGAAATTTTTCAAAAGTTGAAATTTTTGGGTTTAAAAATGTTGAGAAAATTGTGCAAAGTATTGTGTGGACCCCCAAGAAAAACGAACCCCTAACTCGACCTAACGACCGCGGAACCGCGGCCAAAAGGTGCTTTTGGTAACGGTTCCGCGGCGCCGTCGGTGAGGCTTGGGACTTGCTCTCTTGTGCTGGTTCGTACGTGCTTGTGGCACTGTCTGCTCAAGTGTTAAGTCCTCTGAGAATTTTAGGTGGTTGATCGATCGATCGAAAAGTTTAACATCGCCTAGCTTTTGTGAATGTGATACAATATTTGGAATCCACAATAATTAGTTTTGTGAAAACTAGTTTGAATTTTATAAACCTAGCAATTTAGTCTCATTTGATCGGTTGCCACGGGGTTTTGATATGGATCAAAACTCTGTCGCAATCACGTAGTGTACGCGGATACTCACCGGGTAACATTACTAGATAGCCATGCCCCAATGCCACGACCAAGTGACTGTAGGAGAACCCTATTGCCAAAAGCATCCTCCCGGGTGCTCGCGGCCGCGGTGTTCCGCCTAATTGCACCTCATCGACGACATCGGGGGTGCGGCCGTCTACTAAAGTTTCCGACGAGCATTCGATCAACTTGTCGGAAATCTTGTTGAATTACCTGACTTGTTATTGAAAAGTGTTTTCAATATCGAGACTAAAATGCGGGGTTTCTAATGTTAGGCATGAAATTCGGAATATGAGATATTCCGGGTTTATGATATCTAAGGAATTCATATGGTTAGGCATGAAATACGATGCATGTGATATTACGGGTTTATGATGTCTAAGGTAGTTGCGGATTCTAATTGTTATAGTTTTCACTTTCTTTTCTGGGACTGTAAGTGTAATATGTGGTGTATCGCTGGTTTCGTTGCTATATGTCAACGACAATTGGGATACGCATATTTACTTACGTTAATAACATGTGATGTTATGTGTTGCTGGGATATGTAATATTGGATCGTCGTGTTTGAATAGCTAGGTTTTTTTTGCGTGAGATGAGAGTTTTTTATTTTCATTCATATAGAAACTTGTAAGTAATATTCTTTTATTGGGGCACTTCCGGGTTGACGATGATGTCACCATTGATGTGTATTATTTACTTTTCCGCATTAAGATAGACCCAAGGTGGGGAGAACAAGTAACCGGGTTCTAGAGTCTAGTGGGAGACCATCTCGAGGAGTCGAGACCGGGTCTCCTAACTCTAGAATTGATAGGGTTGCTTGCCCCTCTCGTAGGGGTCTAGGGATGTGGGTTTAGCTATTCATTATGACCGTGGAATCCGTGTTTTTCACTGGATTAATTTAAAACACGGAATTCCTAGTATATCCAATATTTCATATATGGACTTCAGCTGCTGATATTCTGTGATGTGATCACTTTATATGATGAGATGAATGTTGTGATTATATATATGATATATAATAAACGTTGCTCATGATTTGCACCCGCGCTAGTCCCGCCCCCCTATGCCGTTAGTTAAGTAACCTAACGATGCATAACAGGACACCGTGGCGAATACAGATGGCATAAGCGTACGTTCTATTTTCGTTTATTTATCTATGATGCTTAGGAAGCATAAATGATGGGACTTCATTAATGAGATTAATGAAAAAGAAAGAAACCTAAAGATATTGTAGAATCAATTTTTCAAAAAGGGTAGCTCTAGTTTTTGCTTTGCATAGTGGTATTCCTTGATGAATATCCAGCACCTCGTTCGATGAGGAAAGAGCCGAGATCACTTCACCGGGAGTGACCTCTTTAGAGAAACTAGCAGATGCTACAACCCACTCGGTTTTGTTTTTTGATTACTTCTCTAGTTCTTGCTTTATATAGTGGTATTGATGAATATCCAGCACCTCATTCGATGAGAAAAGAGCCGAGATCCCTTCACCGGGAGTGACCTCTTTAGGGAAACTAGTAAAAGCCTAAAAAACACTCATTTCAAAATCACTCGATTCTACAACGATATCAAGTTCATTACGCAAAAGGTTTTCATAAAAACCTGTCGTAGCCCTCCATCATTTCAGATAAGTACTACTTAGTATTCGTGCTACGTTTGTTGGCTTGCGTCAAAGCGTAGTGTGCGGTTGTTATTTAGTGCTTATCTGCTGCATATGATGCGATTGGATTAGGGTAGTCGTGCGACTTTATAGGCCTGCGTCAAGGGTCGTGCGGGTGGGTTTAATTCAATCATGAAATGTACGGGTTGAACTTGACTAGCGGACTATGGTTTGTTGGCATGCGTTAAGGTCATAGGATGCTAGGGGCAAAATATTATTGGGAATTTCAAGAGTTGAAATTTGCAATGAGATTGCATACCTTCTATGAGATAGTTGGATCCCGATACCCACTGCGAGTAAGAGTTACTCCTGGGAGAGTTTTACACATCACAATTAGCCGATCAAGTAGGTGTATAGAAAGGTGTTAACGGGTTTATGCCCCTGGGAAAACGAGGTTTATTTTAATTAGGTCCATACAAAAGCACGGGGAGCCTCCCTCAAAGTACCGGCACTGGCCTGGCCAAAAGATTGGCGAACTTGTAGGATGTAATTAATCCCGGCTAGTCTTACCTTTTGGGGTTTGAAGGAAGATTTGATAAAAACAGTGGGAGTCATCTTGATTAGATAAGATAATAACCAATCTAAATCTTGTAAAAGCATACGCTAAGTGTTTTCTTCTCTCTCTCTCTCCAGGTAGCGATCATGTCACGCCTTAATCAAGATAATAATATGGATCTATTGACTGAACCCGCTTGTTATACTGAGCTGGGGAACGTTGGTTCCGCTTTATCTTATAATTGTTATAAGCCTGAGCAGGAAATAGGGGAATATCCACATTACCACGCAACCCAAATAAGGAATGTGCATGTTGATGCATCTTCTTCAGGTGTGTTCATTACCGCGAACCGTTTCTAAGTACACTCTACGTCCTGGGTATGAGTTACCGGATCAGGATCCCACATATGTAATATATTACATGATCTAAAGAAAGGTAGAGAACTGAGAAAAGGTGATCATTCTCTAAGAGTAGGGAATGGTGTAAGTGTTGCAGCCAAAGCAGTTGGTGAATATCACCTTGTATTACCAAATGGGAATACATTGATTCTGAACGAATGTTATTACATACCGAACCTGATATACAATATTATATCGGTTTCTTTATTGAGTAAAGAAGGATATAATTTTTGTATTGCATGATAATGTTATGAACATTTTCCTGAATCAAAAGTTGATTGGATCAGGCACGTTATATAATAGCATATACGTTCTAAATCAAACCACAGTTCGAAGTATACAGAACACACACAAGAGGAAAAGTTCAGAAACGAACGAATCCTTCTTGTGGCATTGTAGACTAGGTCATATAAATGCGACACGACTAGCTAAGTTACATAAGGATGGATATTTGAATCCATTTGAACTTACATCTTATGAAACTTGCCCGTGATATCTCAAAGCTAAAATGACCAAAACTCCATTTACTGGACACGGAGAAAGAGTTACTGAACTCTTGGGAATGATACATAGTGATGTATGCGGCCCTATGTCTACACATGCCAGGGTTGGTTCTTTATACTTCATTACATTCATCGATGATCTTTCAAGATTCAGACATGTGTTCATGTTGAAACACAAGTCTGAAGCTTCTGAGAAATTCAAGGAATATAAGTGCGAAGTAGAGAACCAAACGGATAGAAGTATTAAAGTCCTTTGATATGACGGGGAAGGAGAATATTTGAGCATGGAGTTCCTGGATTATTTAAAAGAGAATGAGATTCTCTCTTAGCTTACTCCTCTGTATACACCACAGAACAACGGTGTATCGGGGCGGAGGATCCACACCCTATTAGATATGGTGCTCTCTATGATGGGTACTGCTGAGTTGCCTGTTTCCTTTTGGGGTTATGCGCTTGAGAAGCCGCATACCTATTGAATATGGTTCCATTCAAATCAGTGCCTACCACTCCATATGGGATATGGTATGGGGAGAGACCTATGTTGAAAAGCAAAATTCGGACAAGCTCGAGGCAAGGTCAGTACTGTATAAGTTTGTTGGATATCCCGAATATTCACAAGGGTATATCTTCTACCATACTGAGGAGCAAAAGGTGTTTTGTTTCTTAGTATGCCACCTTTTTAGAAAAGGAATTTCTTATGGAAGAAATTAGTGGTCATGAGGTAGAACTGGAAGGAGTTCCAGCTAGACAAACTAACAGCTGATGATTTGGTAGAACTGGAGGATTTAATAGTTCCCGACGAATCTCGGCCTCTCCGCAGATCTAGTAGGGTTCCTCCTCCGCCTGAGAGATACTACGGTTTTCTCAATGACAGTGGGAGCGAGGATTGCATCATGGAAGATGATGACCTGACTAGTTTCGAGCAGGCCATCAAAAGTGGGGACTCTATGAAATGGATGGATGCTATGCGATCAGAGATGGAATCCATATACACCAACAAAGTAGTGACTTTGGTAGTTGCACCTAATGGGGTAAAACCCATCGGGAGCAAGTGGATTTTGGGAAGATTCATGGTGTAGATGGAAAAGTTGAGACTTTCAAAGCTGGACTTGTTGTAAAAGGTTGTCGTCAATAACCAGGTGTGGATTTTGATGAAACCTTTTCTCCAGTGGCCATACTTAAGTCCATCCGGATCCTACCTGCCATTGCTGCATACCATGACTACGAAATCTGGCAGATCGACGTCAAGACCGCTTTTCTAAATGGTGATTTAGAAGAGAGCGTGTACATGACACTGCCAGAGGGTTTCATAGACAGTGGGAGCAGCGGAAAGGTGTGCAAGTTTCTTAAATCAATATACGGATTAAAGTAGGTATCGCGAAGTTGGAACATCTGTTTTGATGTGGCAGTCAAAGAGTTTGACTTCATCAAAATGGTAGATGAACCTTGTATATACAAGAAAATTGTAGAGAGTAAGGTTGTCTTTCTCGTATTGTACGTGTATGACATACTCTTGATAGCTCATTTAGCCGCGGATCCGCGGCCAATTGGTGGCAAAAGGGCTCCAAATTTTTTCAGGGGTTCTTAGTTCTGGAAATGTGATTTTTGGTATGTTTGGTTTCTGCCCAGATTTGTTTGTCTACTGATTTGTACATGGGGCATATGCGGAAAGTTTTAATTGATCGAAACTCTAAATTCTTGCTTTTCTATGTTTTGTTTCTGTGACCGTGGATATCATTGAGTGGTATAACCCGACTGATTGCTATATGTACAATCAGACTGGTTTACGAACATGATATTCACGTTGATGTTCTATGTTGCACTGATGTTGTGGATGGATTGTCGTTGTGGATAGCCTATAGTGCAATGGTAGTCGTACAGTACAGATTCATTTGTATATTCATTATTGCAGGGCGAGTGTCCGACATGTGGACTGCCGTTTCTGCTGGATTGTATATTCTTTTATTAGGGAACGACCGGATTGAGGTCGATACCACCGCTGTATATATATTTCTTTTCTGTACTAGAATTACCCCGCGGAGGAGTGCTAGAATAGCCGGGTTCTAGAGGGTAACAGACCCGCATCTTATGGCGTTGAGAAGGAGAGGGCATTACTCTAGAATTGGTGGTCTGTTCACCGCACTCATAAGGGGAATATGATGACCCATGGAGGGGTGCTTAATATACCGGATTCTGTGAAGTGCTGGGTGGCCCATTCACTTTGTTTATTGGGGTTGCCTCACTTTCGGGATTGGCGGGTAACTTGCCGCGCTCGTAGTGGTCTAGGTTTTTCATTGCACGGGCTATCCACACGACCGGGAACATCAGTCTCATTTGCGGCTCAAATGAAACCCGTGGCTCCAAGATTATCCGCTATTCCATATTGCTTATTGCTGCTCTGTGATGTTGCTTATATCATGCCTGGGACGAATGGTTATATATATATTTATATATACTAGTAGATGTTGTATATGTTTTGAATCCGCGCTAGTCCTGCCCCTGCTCTGCCGGCAGTTAAGTAACCTAACGGTGCATGATGGGGCCCCGTGGCGAATGCGGATGGCATATACGTATATTTTATTTTTGTTCTTTTCTGGTGTGATAGGAATTAATTGATGGGACCGCGTTAATTTTAATTAATGCAAGAAAAGAAACTTAAAAGATGTTGTTGGAACAAATTTCGAAAAACTATAGTCATATTCTTTCGCTTTGTATAGTGGTATTCGGTTAGGAATATCCAACACCTCATTCGAGGAGGCAAGGGCCTAGATCACTTTACGGGGAGTGACCCTTTGAGCAAAAGTTTATGCTACTGTAGATTACTCGGTTTTCTTCAAAACCACTAGTTTTCAAAAGCGGACCCTAAACCACTCCTTTTCAAAACTACTCGGTTCCTTTAACGATATCAAGTTCATTACGTTAAAGGTTTTTTTTGGCCAAAAACCAGCCGTTGCCCCTATCATTTCAGATTAGTAATACATAGTATTCGTGCTGCATTTATTGACCTTTGCTAAGACGTAGTGTTCGGTAGCTAAGTATTGCTTTTCTGTTGCATGTTGATGCGATTAGTTAGGACAGTCGTATGACTTTGTAGACCTTTGCCAAGGGTCATACGGAAGGGTCTAATGTAATCCAGGATAATGACGGGTTCAACTTGACTTGTGACTTATAATTTGTTGACCTTTGCCAAGGTCATAAGTTGCTTGGGGAAAAAACCACATCGAGAGTTTCAAATATGCAGGAAACTTGCTAGGTTTGCATTCTTGCTAGAGCATGGTGACTAGAGTGGCTTCCATCCAGGTTATCACGCGATGATAGTTGGATCCCGATCCAACTGATGCGTAGGATTACTCTTGGGAGATATTTTTCACTTCACAATTAGCTGACCTATTAGGTGTCTAGAAAAGTGTTAATGGGGCTATGCCAACTTACTAGTTTTGTATTCCTACTGAAGCGTGGTGACTAGAGTGGCTTCCATCTAGCTTATCACGTGATGATAGTTGGATCCCGATCCCACTGATGAGTAGGATTACTCTTGGGAGATATTTTTCACTTCATAATTAGCTGACCTATTAGGTGTCTAGAAAAGTGTTAATGGTGCTACGCCTCTGCAGAAACAAGGTTTATTTTAATTAGGTCCGTGCGAAAGCACGGGGAACCTCTCTCAGAGTACCAACACTCACTTGGCTGAACAGTTAGCGAACTTGTAAGGTGCGAATGATCCCGACTAGTTTTCCTTTTAAAGGTTTGAATGATAATTCGAAGAAACTGTGGGAGCCATCCTGATTAGATAAACCAATAACCAATCTGATCTTTCAAGAGTACACGCTGAGTGTTTCTTTTCTCTCTTTCTAGGTAGCAACCATTTCACGCCCTAATCAAGATAATAAAATGTTTGACTTGACCGAATCAGTTTATTACACTGGGCTGGGGAACGCCGGTTCTGCTCTATTTTGTGACAACTGTCATGGGTATGGGCAAGAGAAAGAGGACTGTAAGGAATTCCGGATAACCCTATTGAAGGAGAAGCATTCTAATGCATCTTCTTCGGGTGTATTTGTTATTGAAAACTATTTTTTGGTCAACCCTACCTTCTGGGTACTAGATACCGGATCGGATCTTATATATGTAATTTATTACAAGGATTGAGAAAAAGTAGAATGGTTGGACCAGGTGATATGTCTCTCAGAGTGGTGAACGGAGCACAAATTGATGCTACCACTGTCGGTAAATATCACCTAGTATTGCCAAGCGGCAATACTATGATTTTGAATAATTGCTACTATGTGCCTTCTATGCTCTGCAACATCATATCAGTTTCTTTACTTGATAAAGATGGATATAACTTTGTTCTAGATAGAAATATCATGAATATTTACCTAAATCAGGTATTGGTTGTAGAGCGTACACCGTGTAATGGTATCTATGTTCTAAATCAAAATACAGTCTTCAATATACAAAACACACGCAAGAGGAAGAGTTCAGATACGAACGAAACCTACTTGTGGCATTATAGACTTGGTCATATCGGTGAGAAAAGGCTAGGTAAGTTGCATAAGGATGGATATATGAATTCGTTCAAATTTTCATCATATGAAACTTGCCAATCCCGTCACAAAGGAAAGATGACCAAATCTACGTTCACCGGACACGGAGAAAGGGCAACAGAGCTCTTAGGACTCATACACAGTGATGTATGTAGTCCGATGTCTATACATGCGCGGGGTGGGTTCTCATACATCATTACATTCACTGATGATCTCTCTAGATTCGGATATGTGCTTCTTATGAAATATAAATCGAAAGCTTTTGAGAAGTTCAAAGAATTTAAAAGCGAAGTAGAGAACCAGACAAGAGAAAGTATCAAGATCCTTCGATCTGATCGAGGAGGAGAGTACTTAAGTACGGAATTCCGGGACTTTCTAAAAGAGAATGGTATTCTTTCTCAGCTTACTCCTCTGTATACACTATAACACACGGTGTATCGGAGCGGAGGAACCGTTCCCTATTGGACATGGTTCGCTCCATGATGAATAACGTTGAGTTGCCTCTTTCATTCTGGGGTCATGCGCTACAGACAGTGGCATACCTATTGAATCAGGTTCATTCCAAATCTGTGCCTAAGACTCCATATGAAATATGGAGTGGAAAGAAACCATGTCTTAAGCGTATTAAGATATGAGGTTGTCCGGCTTATGTTAAAAAATAGAATCCAGACAAGTTAGAGGCCCGGTCAGTTTTGTGTAAGTTTGTGGGGTATCCAAAACATTCAAATAGATATATGTTCTACGACACCGAGGAACAGAAGGTGTTTGTTGCTCAGCACGCCGTATTTTTAGAGAGGGAATTTCTTGGAAAAGAAATTAGTGGTAGCATGGTAGAACTGGAAGAAATTCCAGAAGGACAAACTACAACTGAAAATTTGGTAGAACCAGAGGATTCAATAATCCCGGACGAACCTCAGCCACTCCGCAGATCTAGTAGGATTTCACGTTCGCCTGAGAAATACTACGGTTTTCTCATAGATGGGGATCGAGAGGATTGCATCTTGGAAGAAGATGATCCTACTAGTTATAAGCAGGCCATTAACAGTAGGGACTCTGTAAAATGGCTTGAGGCTATGAAATCCGAAATGGAGTCCATATACACCAACAAAGTTTGGACTTTGGATGTTGCTCCTCCTAGGGTAAAAACCCATTGGATGCAAGTGGATCTTCGAAAACAAGATTGGTGCAGATGGACAGGTGGAAACCTATAAAGCTAAACTTGTTGCAAAAGGTTTTCGTCAAAGACCAGGAGTAGACTACGAAGAAACCTTTTATCCAGTGGTTATGCTGAAATCCATTCGGATCCTACTTGCCATTGCTGCTTAACATGACTACGATATCTGGCAGATGGACGTAAAAACGACCTTTCTAAATGGAAGTTTAGAAGAGTACGTTTATATGGATCGACCGGATGGATTCATAGACAGTGGGAGCAGTGGGAAGGTGTGCAAGCTGCTTAAATCCATTTGTTGATTAAAGAAGGTATCGCGGAGCTGGAACATCTGTTTTGATGAAACAGTCAACGGATTTGACTTCATCAAAAACGAAGATGAACCATATATCTACAAGAAGATTGTAGGGAGAACTGTTGTATTCCTCGTCCTATATGTGGATGACATTCTCTTAATAGGAAATGATATTCTTATGCTACAATCGGTCAAGCTATTTGTTATTTATGTATATGCCCTAGAGGCCATTATTGTACATATGATGTATATTATAGTGGATGCTTGGATATATATAGAGGGGACTTTCTTGCTCGATATGATAGTATACTATCTGGTTGCTCTTTGTCTTAACATGTTGACTTGTATTGTGTTACTGTCTTGCTCTCACATGTTGATAAAGCCCTTAGGATATGTACTTGACTACTAAGACTATGATGGAGATCATACTAGTGGGGCCAGGGTAGTCCACAAGTACATCCTATAGCTGTTCCTAGTTGAGGGAGTATCGAGACAGGGTATCGATACTTCAGAGTAGACTAGAGTATACGCTTCTTGACCCATATGATGGGCGATGGATAATCCCGCATCCATTGGTGTTTGACATCAAAGATGGTATACGAGTGCTCAGTGGTGACTGGGTATACTGAACAGACTCGCCGAGAACTCCTAGATGGTATTATACCTATCGTCAGATAGCAGTTCTCTGGTGACACTGGTACAGGTTAGCCTGTAGACCCGATATCGTCATAGAGTCTTGTGTGATTCCCACCGTGCTTTGATTTCCACCTTACCACGTTCATGAGAACGTGAAAAACGGTGGCTTTTGGGTACAGTCCTGTAAGTCCATATTGCGACCCCCGGTGCTTACGGGGAGGCGGAAACGGTATAAAAAACGAATTTTTATCGCAAGAGGCAACATGGACTAAACTTGGTCGGGATCGTTGTCTAAACTAAAACTAGCAATCTAGCTAAAGAGAGTTAGCTACTATGGAAGATGGTTATACCTAAACTTGAACTCCTTCTTCTTCAAACCTTGTAGAGGTTGATGGTTCTCTTTACGTCGCCTTCTCCCGTCGAAGATGGATCCACCTCGAAGGTTCGACTTTGGGCTCTTCCTCGATCTTTGAGTGAACTAGGGTTTCCGGCTTGCTAAACCTTCATCCTAGAATGAGTAGAGAGAGATTAGGGTTTGCTTTTCTTTCTAAAGAGAATGATTCTCAACACATGAGAAGGTTTCACTTTTCAAGAGGAAGAAGAAGATGAAATGAGGAGAGAGAGAGGTTATGATAGAATGAGCTCAATTATTTCTTTCTTGCAACCATATTGCAAAAGAAATGAATTATCTAAATGATAATAATTGAAATAAGAATAGTTGATGGTAATTTTGGAATGACCACTATCATGCTTCTTTAAATGAAGTGTAAGCATGAATCAAGGAAGACTTTCAAGGCATGAAAGTGGTCAATGGTCAACAAGTCAACCAAGGTCAACAAGTCAACAAAAAAACAACCATAACATAATTCTTATTTAATTACTATTATTAATAGATAATATATATAAATCCATTAGGGTTTGGAAAATGAAGACTGTCAACTGTGCATACGCACCCATCCGAAACCCTAATGAAAAACCTCATTCTCCGCCTCAAGCAACTGTGCATACACACCTGCATTCTCGTTCCGAGGAACAAGAATACCAAGATATAAAAGCAACCCCCAAAACATATACCAGTATCTGGCTCAAACCAGAGCCTGCCAGTATAATCCGTCCGGACTCCAAACGTGCACAAGTGCGCGGATGAGAACGAACCCTGTCGCAAAACCATGCGACCTCTACTCTGTTTTGCCCAGAGGCGAATACCCTCTGTGTGGGACTCTAAAGACTCGACACTACGCTGGCAGTGGGTTTAACCACAGACCGCAAGCGGCACTAGCTGTGCGTAACGGTCCCCAGGTAGATGCCGACAAGAAGGCTGACGAGGTGAAACCCCATCTGAACTCCTACTGAGTCTGAATGTGACATTCTCCGTACAGTCCGGTCTGTTCGTCTGATACATCGCATGGCGGGCCTAGGGGGCGGTAAAACGTCAGTCCCCCAATAGCGGTACAAGTCGTGTCGGAGTGAAGCCCAAAACACCCTGAGATAACACTGGAAACCTACCAGTATATCTCGCTTGCCCTGGCCAGGGACTACTCGTGTAATGGCTCTCCTAGACACAGCGCGATGTCAACCCCCAATACCGGGAGAGACGAATCCTGTCTAACCGTCACTGCCTCCAAGTGCTTCGGGACTGCACCCAACCACCACCTGTTTGCACGACTCCTTTGAGCCGTGGTAGGGTAGTGATCAAAGTGCAGTGGGAACACACTCGAGGCGAAGTGTCAGTGTCAAGTCAGCGGACTAAGCTGTACTCATGTCACCTGGGAACTGATAACTGACGATAGGTATAATACCAACCTGTCAGTTCCCGACGAGTCCTGTCCAGTGTACTCGTAACCCAACGAGCACCCGTATACTATCTCCAGTACGACGTACTGATGGCTGTGGGACAGACCATCTCCCACACTGGGATGAGAAGCGCATACGCTAGTCTACTCCGGAGTATCGATGCCCTGTCTCGATAGTCCTACGACTAGGGACCTGTATAAGGATGTGCCTATAGATTACCCAGCCCCCACTAGTGTGACTGCCATCACAACGCTGGTAATCAAGAAAGGATCCTAAGGGCTCCACTAATGCGTATAAGTGATATACTGAAATAAACAAAAGTACACATTGAAGTAGAAACAAACCAAGTAGCATACTACTATGTTGAGCAAGATTGTTTATATAAGGTGAATATCCCAAGCTTCCATCAAGTAATATACAAACTAGTATGATACAGTAATGGCCTCTAGGGCATATACACTAACAATCTCCCACTTGCACTAAGGCCATGTACTGGCGTATCGAAGACCTATCATCTCGATCAGCCGCTCGAACTGAGTCTGGGGTAGGGCCTTGGTGAATGGATCTGCAGTGTTCTCTTCTGAAGCAACCCTCCGAACCTCGATCTCCTTGCGATCCACGATCTCCCTGATCAGGTGATACCGCCTCAAGATGTGCCTGGATCTCTGATGGGACCTGGGTTCCTTTGCTAAAGCTATAGCCCCGTTGTTGTCGCAATACAGAGGTACTGGGTCAACAATGGACGGAACCACCTGAAGTTCTTTTAAGAACTTCCTTATCCAGACAGCTTCTTTTGCGGCATCAGATGCAGCGATGTATTCCGCTTCCATAGTCGAGTCTGCAACGGTTTCCTGTTTGGAACTCTTCCAACACACCGCCCCTCCATTGAGGGTAAAGACAAAACCCGACATGGACTTGGAATCATCCTTGTCACTCTGGAAGCTGGAGTCAGCAAAGGCCTCAATCTGGAGGTCTTTTCCGCCATACACCAAGAACATCTCCTTAGTCCTCCTCAGGTACTTGAGAATGTTCTTTACCGCTATCCAATGTTTCTCCCCAGGGTTTGACTGATACCGGCTTACTACACTCAGTGCATAAGCTACATCCGGTCTGGTACACAACATCGCATACATTATAGAGCCTACCGCAGAAGCGTAGGGTATAATAGACATGCGATCCCTCTCCAAATCAGTCTTGGGAGACATCTCTTTAGAGAGGGTGATTCCGTGACAAGCCGGTAAGTTACCGCGCTTGGAATCTTCCATACTGAATCTTTTCAGTACGGTGTCGATGTACCTGGACTGTGAAAGTCCTAATATCCTCTTGGATCTATCACGATGGATCCGGATCCCCAGGATGTAAGAGGCATCACCCAGGTCTTTCATGGAGAACCTTTGTGACAAGAAACCCTTGACAGATTGTAGCATAGGAATGTCATTTCCTATTAAGAGAATGTCATCCACGTATAAAACAAGGAATACTACAGTTCTCGCTACAAATCTACTATAGATGCATGGTTCATCTGGATTTTTGATAAAGTCAAATTCCTTGACCGTCTCATCAAAACAGATGTTCCAACTCCGCGATGCCTGCTTTAGTCCATAGATGGACTTAAGCAACTTGCACACCTTTCCGCTGCTCCCACTCTGAATGAAACCCTCTGGCTGATCCATATAGACACACTCCTCTAAATTTCCATTTAGAAAAGCGGTTTTTACGTCCATCTGCCAAATCTCATAATCGTGGAAGGCAGCAATGGCAAGAAGGATCCGAATGGATTTCAGCATAGCCACTGGAGAAAAGGTTTCGTCGTAGTCCAAGCCAGGTCTTTGACGGAAACCCTTTGCTACAAGTCTAGCTTTATAGGTCTCAACCTGTCCATCTACACCAATCTTCCTTTTGAAGATCCACTTGCATCCTACGGGTTTTACCCCGTCTGGAGCAATGTCCAACGTCCATACTTTGTTGGTGTACATGGACTCCATTTCGGTCCGCATTGCATCCAGCCATTTTACCGAGTCAATGCTCTGAACGGTCTGCTGGAAGCTAGTAGGCTCATCATAGTCTATGATGCAATCCTCTCTATCCCCGTCTATGAGAAAACCGTAGTATCTCTCGGGCGGATGAGACTGCCTACTACTTCTGCGGAGCGGCATAGGAATGTCCTGTTCATTTGAACCCTCTGGTCCCTCTAAGCTTTCAGTAATAGCTCGTGGTTCTGGAATTTCTTCCAGTTCTACTGTGCTCCCACTTATCTGGTTTTCCAAAAACTCAGTTTCCAAGAAGTAGGCATGACGAGAAACAAGGACTTTTTGTTCCTCTTCATAGTAGAAGAAATATCCCTTGGAGTTCTTTGGATATCCCACGAACTTACACTGTACTGAACGCGCCTCGAGCTTGTCCGCATGCTGCTTTTTAACAAAAGCTGGACATCCCCAAGTCTTGATGTGACTGAGATGGGGTCTCTTCCCACACCACATCTCATATGGTGTAGTAGGCACAATCTTAGTAGGAACTCGGTTCAATAGGTACGCAGCTGATTCTAGTGCATACCCCCAGAATGATCGCGGTAACTCAGCGTTACTCATCATGGACCGTACCATATCCAATAGGGTCCGGTTCCGTCTCTCCGATACACCGTTATGTTGCGGGGTGTATGGAGGAGTAAGCTGAGAGAGAATCCCATTCTCTTTTAAATAATTTAGGAACTCGGCACTTAAGTATTCTCCACCTCGATCCGATCTTAGAATCTTGATACTTTTGCCGGTCTGTTTTTCTACTTCATTCTTAAATTCCTGGAATTTTTCAAAAGCTTCGGACTTATGTTTCATTAAGAAGACATAACCGTATCTTGAAAAATCATCCGTAAAAGTAATGAAGTAAGAATAACCGCTTCGCGCATGTGTAGACATTGGACCGCACACGTCGCTGTGTACGAGTCCCAAGAGCTCGCTCGCTCTTACTCCGTGTCCAGTGAACGGAGTCTTTGTCATCTTTCCTTTGAGACAGGATTGACAAGTGGCATATGATTGATATTCGAACGGATCCAAATATCCTTCTGTATGTAACTTAGTCAACCTTCTCTCATTGATGTGACCCAGTCTACAATGCCATAAGAAAGTCTGATTAATATCTGGTGACTTTCTTTTGTATGTATTCTGGACATTGAAAATCTGTGGTTGGTTTAATACGTATATACCATTGCTCAATGTACCTGACCCAATCAGAACTTGATTAAGGTGAATGTTAACAACATTACTTACAAACGCAAATTCATAACCTTCTTTAGAAACCAAAGATACAGAAATGATATTACAAGTTGCGTTGGGTACAAAAAAGCAATTACGCAAAACCAAAACATGTCCATCTGACATTCCTAGGTGATAGTCCCCCACGGCTTTAGCATCCATGCTAGCTCCGTTCGCAACTCTGAGGGTCATGTCACCTTCCTTCAAAAACCTACGGTTTCTCAACGCCTGCAAAGAATTACAGATATGAGATCCTGATCCGGTATCCAATACCCAGGAAGTAGAGTTTATAGAAAGACAGTTTTCAATAACATACACACCTGAAGCTGAAGCTGCAACCTGCTTCAGTTCCTGTGTCCTGGCTTTCCAAGCCCTGCAATCTTTCTTCCAGTGTCCACTCTTGTGACAATAGAAGCATTCCTCTTTACCAACAAGCTTCCCCGCTATCTTTGTTGCCTTTTCCTTTCCCTTCGCACCCACTTTACTAACACCGCCCCTTGGTTTGGCGGGGGCTTTCCTCTTCTTTCCCTTGGCTTTCGCCTTGGACCTAGAAGAAGAAGATCCTCCTACAAACAAAGTGGATGTATCCCTACCCTTCTGTAGGGTGCCCTCTGCGCTCCTCAGCAGGTTGAGGAGTTCTGAAAGTTCAACTTCCTTTTCTTGCAAGTTGAAATTCAGTATGAACTGGGCATAAGTGGATGGAAGGGACTGGAGAATTATATCCGTGTAGAGTTCACTATCCAACGTGGTCCCAAGTTCCGCGAGCTCCTCAGTGTAGCCAATCATCTTAAGCACGTGGTCCGCTACCGATGATCCGACGGCCAACTTAGTCGAAAATAACTTCTTCGACACTTCGTATCTTGCGATACGAGACTGCTCTCCATACAGTTCTTTTGTATGAAGAAATATGGATTCCAAATCCATATTCTCGTGCCTCCTCTGATGGTCGTTGTCCATCGAGGCAAGTACGAGGCATCTGGCCTTCGCGCTGTCTATCTCCCAAGTCTTACGGATTTCCTTATCCGCGACGCTGGAGGTGGGACCTGGGACGGGGGGAGCTTTGGTGGTAAGAAGATACCCCAGCTTGTCGTAAGAGATTGCCAATTTGACATTCCTGAGCCAATCTTTGTAGTTTGGCCCTGTCAGTATGTTTTTATCTAGAAGTAACTTAAGTCCAGTCATTTCGATTTGGTCGCTGCAGGGGGAGAGAAGAAACACTTAGCACGATGCTCTTGCAAGTTTAGAATGGTTTTTAATTTGTCTAAACAGGATGGCTCCCACTGTCTCTCGAATCCCTCCTCAAACCACAAAGGAAGAATTAGCCGGGATCAATCCCACCGTACAATACTTGCTTAACCGTTCAGCCAGGCCAGTGTCGGTACTTCGAGGGAGGTTTTCCAACGCTTTCGCGAAGTTCCTTAATTTAAGAACCTCTTTTCCCTGGGGGCGTAGCCCCGCTAACACCTTTCTAGGCACCTACTAGGTTTATAGCATTGATCGTTTAGTGAGAAATTTCCCGAGGAGTAGCATATACTCACAGTAGGATCGGGATCCAAATATCATCGCGTGACGAAAATGAAGGAATCCTACCATAATCATCACACTCCAAATGGTATGCAAATCTAGCAAGTTTCAGTACTTATGAAACTCCCGATGTGGATTTTTGCCCCATGCTCTTATGACCTTGACTTTGGCCAACAAATCATAAGTCACATGTCAAGTTCTTCCCGTCGTTATCCAGGTTAATTTGAATCCACCCGTACATACCCTTGACTTTGGCCAACAAGGCAGTACGACTGTTCCAAATCAACGCATCTATCTATGCTGCACATGAATATCCAATAGCTACCAATCACTATGCCTTGACTTTGGCCAACAAACACAGCTTGAATACTATTGACTATTTATGTGAAACGACGGAGGGCTACGAATGGTTTTGGCGAAACCGTGAACGTAGTGAACTTGATATAATCGATGGAACGAGATAGCTTTTAGAAGGAGTGGCTCAAGCTCCGCATTTAAAAGTTAGTTTTGAAAAGAACCGAGTGGTTTTTCGAAAGTGTTCCATCGACTTAAACTTGGTTTATTATCTTGCATTAGTTCTTTTAATGCGTGATATTCTTGCATTAGTTCTTTTAATGCGTCCCATCATTTAATTCCTACCATTGCAGAAAACAACCAAAATATGACGTACGCTTATGCCATTCGCATTCGCCACGGGGTCCCGTCATCACTCGTTAGGTTACTTAACTAACGACAGAGCGGGGGCTGGGCTAGCGCGGCTGTAAAACATAAGCAACGCCTAAATAGAAAGCAATGATAGACATTACAGATCACAGATGAATACATTGGATATACTAGCAATCCGCATTTCTTTCGAGCCTGAAACGAAAAGCGGATAACACGGTCGCGGTGAATAGCAAATACCCCACCCAAGACCCCTACGGGTGCGGCAAACTACCCGCCAAGTTCCCGGTAGTTTGTGCACCCCACCATGGGTCTATCCTAGGAGCAAAAACAGTAAAAAGAATTATACAATGACGGCTACAACCCCGACCCGGTTGTGCGGCCAAACAAATAATATAATTACATCAATTTACATTTACAATGAATGAAAGAAAAACAAAAGCTCATCTCACATCCACCCCGGCTATTCACCCGCGACAGTCCAACACATTCATATACACATTCCAGCACATTACAGATCATGTATAACCCCGACTAATCGACTTATAGCGATTAGCCGACGTTCAATACATGCAAACATCACAGATATAACCAACATAGCCAAAGTGCAATGAAGTTCGGAAAAAAATACGGAATTATAGGACCCCAAAAGTGAATTTCAGTTCTGGAAAATCTGGGTACATATAATATATCTGAAAAATCCCAAAACCAACACAGAAGAACACTGCACGAAAAACGATGCAAAGATGAATACAACCTGCGGCGGTTCCGCGGCCAGATGAGTAGGTGAGGCCGCGGAAGGGCGGCGGATTGGAGGAAACATGCTATCGTTTTTCTTGTGTGTTCTTAGAAAACCCTGAGACGAATTTACAAGTATAAAGTTTTTCATTTTAAGCAGAAAAAATTTCAACAGAAAGTTAGGGTTTTGAATTTCCGGTTTTGTGATTTTTCGTTTCCGAACTTCGTTACACTTCACTACCAAGCTAGTTTAAGTTTAGTTAGGCTCTGATACCACTGTAAGTCCATATTGCGACCCCCGGTGCTTACGGGGAGGCGGAAACGGTATAAAAAACGAATTTTTATCGCAAGAGGCAACATGGACTAAACTTGGTCGGGATCGTTGTCTAAACTAAAACTAGCAATCTAGCTAAAGAGAGTTAGCTACTATGGAAGATGGTTATACCTAAACTTGAACTCCTTCTTCTTCAAACCTTGTAGAGGTTGATGGTTCTCTTTACGTCGCCTTCTCCCGTCGAAGATGGATCCACCTCGAAGGTTCGACTTTGGGCTCTTCCTCGATCTTTGAGTGAACTAGGGTTTCCGGCTTGCTAAACCTTCATCCTAGAATGAGTAGAGAGAGATTAGGGTTTGCTTTTCTTTCTAAAGAGAATGATTCTCAACACATGAGAAGGTTTCTCTTTTCAAGAGGAAGAAGAAGATGAAATGAGGAGAGAGAGAGGTTATGATAGAATGAGCTCAATTATTTCTTTCTTGCAACCATATTGCAAAAGAAATGAATTATCTAAATGATAATAATTGAAATAAGAATAGTTGATGGTAATTTTGGAATGACCACTATCATGCTTCTTTAAATGAAGTGTAAGCATGAATCAAGGAAGACTTTCAAGGCATGAAAGTGGTCAATGGTCAACAAGTCAACCAAGGTCAACAAGTCAACAAAAAAACAACCATAACATAATTCTTATTTAATTACTATTATTAATAGATAATATATATAAATCCATTAGGGTTTGGAAAATGAAGACTGTCAACTGTGCATACGCACCCGATCCGAAACCCTAATGAAAAACCTCATTCTCCGCCTCAAGCAACTGTGCATACACACCTGCATTCTCGTTCCGAGGAACAAGAATACCAAGATATAAAAGCAACCCCCAAAACATATACCAGTATCTGGCTCAAACCAGAGCCTGCCAGTATAATCCGTCCGGACTCCAAACGTGCACAAGTGCGCGGATGAGAACGAACCCTGTCGCAAAACCATGCGACCTCTACTCTGTTTTGCCCAGAGGCGAATACCCTCTGTGTGGGACTCTAAAGACTCGACACTACGCTGGCAGTGGGTTTAACCACAGACCGCAAGCGGCACTAGCTGTGCGTAACGGTCCCCAGGTAGATGCCGACAAGAAGGCTGACGAGGTGAAACCCCATCTGAACTCCTACTGAGTCTGAATGTGACATTCTCCGTACAGTCCGGTCTGTTCGTCTGATACATCGCATGGCGGGCCTAGGGGGCGGTAAAACGTCAGTCCCCCAATAGCGGTACAAGTCGTGTCGGAGTGAAGCCCAAAACACCCTGAGATAACACTGGAAACCTACCAGTATATCTCGCTTGCCCTGGCCAGGGACTACTCGTGTAATGGCTCTCCTAGACACAGCGCGATGTCAACCCCCAATACCGGGAGAGACGAATCCTGTCTAACCGTCACTGCCTCCAAGTGCTTCGGGACTGCACCCAACCACCACCTGTTTGCACGACTCCTTTGAGCCGTGGTAGGGTAGTGATCAAAGTGCAGTGGGAACACACTCGAGGCGAAGTGTCAGTGTCAAGTCAGCGGACTAAGCTGTACTCATGTCACCTGGGAACTGATAACTGACGATAGGTATAATACCAACCTGTCAGTTCCCGACGAGTCCTGTCCAGTGTACTCGTAACCCAACGAGCACCCGTATACTATCTCCAGTACGACGTACTGATGGCTGTGGGACAGACCATCTCCCACACTGGGATGAGAAGCGCATACGCTAGTCTACTCCGGAGTATCGATGCCCTGTCTCGATAGTCCTACGACTAGGGACCTGTATAAGGATGTGCCTATAGATTACCCAGCCCCCACTAGTGTGACTGCCATCACAACGCTGGTAATCAAGCAAGGATCCTAAGGGCTCCACTAATGCGTATAAGTGATATACTGAAATAAACACAAGTACACATTGAAGTAGAAACAAACCAAGTAGCATACTACTATGTTGAGCAAGATTGTTTATACAAGGTGAATATCCCAAGCTTCCATCAAGTAATATACAAACTAGTATGATACAGTAATGGCCTCTAGGGCATATACACTAACAAGTCCCGAATCACATAGAAGCAATGAGCGATAGGAGGGGTTTCGTCTCTCCCGGTATAGGGGGTTGATGTTGCGCTGTGTTCGATTGGCCATAACTGAAATTCCCTGGCCAGGGCTGATATGGAGATCTACTGGTAAGTGTTATCAGTAGTTTCTCGACCCGTTATGAGCCTCACATCGGCAAGACATATCGGTTACTGGGGTCTGACGTTTACCACCCCTAGACCGGATATGCGACATATTAGACGAAGAGACCGGACTGTATGGTAGTGTTACTGATTGGATTCGTAGAAGTATGGACATGCTTGCTTGTTGATCTTCTGATCGCTCAATACCCGGGTGGCCGTTACGTTTAGCTGACCTCTTGCGGCTTGTGGGTGTTTGATATGATCATCACCTACTGCCGGCGTATTGACGAGTCTTTAGAGTCCTACACAGAGGTTTCCTGGCTCAGGCGAAACGGAGTAGGAGCACATATGTGATATGTGCGGGACTAAGATTGATACGCGTATGAGATACCATATTCTATTCTCGCGAAATGTGATATCGGCCGGTTATATGTGATATGGCCAGCTTATCGGATCAAGTGTTGATTCGATAAACTGATACATATTAAATTAGTCAGTTATATGTAATATAGCCGGATTATTAAATCAAGTATTGATTTAATGTATAATTGTATATTTGATATATTAAATTACATTAACTAATATATATGCTCACTTAAGTATTTATTTTTCTCACATATGATACATTTAACATATATGTGATATATGTTTATTGTATTATTTCTTTTGTTAAATAAATATTATATATGTGATATATACTATTGTGACATGCTAGGTTATACATGCTACTTGGGTGTATGAGAATGATACCATGCTTTATGATAATGTTATGTTTATATTTATTTTAGATAATTTAAAACAACTTGGAATTATGTCATGGTTGAGCTTGGATGAAGGTTGTAGAACCATTGACTAAAGTCCACTTGTTTTGTTTTTGCCTAAGATATTTATTAACCTAACCCTAATCACTTAGCCATGGTTTATTCTCTAGATGGGTTAAGGATGACATAACTCACCATGGTTGTATTTCTAACCTTATCTCAATTATTCATTCATCACTTGATCATCTTCTTCTTCATCTCATTCTAGCTCTCTTGCTTGTGATGAATTGATGAAATATTGTGGGAAAATAAAATCCAAAGCGAGCAAAATTCCTACTTCATCATCCTCTTCTATACTAGCCATATAGTTTAGTGTGTTGGCTTCACTAATTCATTTTTAGGGAAGAGATAGCTTGAGTTCGTATTTTCTCGAAGTAGATCATCATAGACTTTGAAGACTTCTAGCTAGCATGCAACGTAAATCTTATGGTGCCTCTCAAAAGTCCGAGAGTTCGTTGATCGCAGCGAAGGGACCACTACAAGGAGCTATAGAAGTGAAGGACTGGACTACAGAGGATGTAATCTCTAATCACTTAGTTGTAAAGATGTTTACATTATGTTTCGTATGATTCTCTAGTTAAACATCCTAGCTTAGAGTTCTTTAGCATGACAAAAATTTGAATTTGGCATGGACGATACCACCCGAAACCTTGCTGTCGTGCTCAGGACTCCTATAGTGGTATCAGAGCCTACCTAGAGAATTAGTAGGATTGTGTAGGATTACGAAACCGAAACAACTCCGAAACACACGATTTAAAACCCTAGTTTCTGTCGAATTTTTTAAGGAGTCAATTTTTTTTAAACAACTGCAAAATATTGAATGAGATACAGTATGAACACTGTAGAAAATTAAACCCCTTTCACCTTTTTAGGGCCGGCCACATCATTGTAAAAACCGGCCACCTTGGCCAAATAGTGGAGATCAGGGTTCAATTTTTTACAGTGTTCTATTCTCAGGGTTTTGGTATTTCAGGTATTGTTTGTTTTTGCTAAATTTGCATGTGATGTTATCTTTTTACAAAGGCAATTCGGAGTGTTTCGTATTCGTAATTCTTGTTTGTTTTCGGTTTATTTTAGACGGTGTTAAAAAGTTCAAACGGATATCAAATACCCACTTTAACCCTTGCTGGAAATTTTTCAAGAGTTGGATCTTTTTCATAGTTTGAAACATTCAAATATCATGCAAGTAATGCGGTGGACCGTCTAGAAGAACGAAACCCTAACTCGATTCTGTGATCGTAAGAACCACCGCCAAACCGTAGGGTTTGCGGTAGTTCCGCGGCGCCACAGGTGAGGCATTGGTTGACCCTTCTACGGCTGGTTCATTGGTACTGTGGCATGTACTGAGTATTTTTAAACTGCGCTCAAGTGTTGAGCTTTTTGGGAAATTTTAGGTGTTTGTTGATTCGATCGGAACATTTAACATCGTCTAGATTTTTCTGGAATATGATACAATATGTGGAATTCATATAGTTAGGCATAAAATGCGAAGTATGTGATATTTCGGGTTTATGATGTCTAAGGTGATTGTGGATTCCGAATGTTGTAGTTTGACATTTTCTTTTCTGCGACCGTAAGTGTAATATGTGGTGTGTCGCCGTTTTCGTTGCTATATGTCAACGACAATTGGGATACGCATATTTACTTACGCTGATGACATGTGATGTTATGTGTTGCTGTGATATGTTATATTGGATCGTCGCTTTTGAATAGCCGGGGGTTTTATGTGAGATGAGAGTTTTTATTTTAATTCATGTAAAATTTATTGTATGTAATATTCTTTTATTGGGGCACTTCCGGGTTGATGTTGATGTCACCATTATTGTATATTATTTACTTTTCCGCATTAGGATAGACCCAAGGAGGGGAGCACAAGTAATCGAGTTCTAGAGTCCAGTGGGAGACCAACTCGAGGAGTCGAGTCCGGGTCTCCTAACTCTACAATTGGTAGGGTTTCTTACCGCTCTCGTAGGGGTCTGGGGATATGGGTTTTGCTATTCATCATGACCGTGGAATCCGTGTTTTATACAGGCTCAAAATAAAATACGGACCTCCTAGTATATCCAATATTTCATATGTTATCTTCTGCTGCTGATATTCTGTGATGTGATCACTTTATATGCGTGAGACGAATGCTTTATTATTGTATATATGATATATAATAAACGTTGCTTATGTTTTACACCCGCGCTAGTCCCGCCCTACTATGTCGTTAGTTCAGCAACCTAACGGTGCATAACGGGACACTGTGGCGAATGCGGATGGCATAAGTGTACATTGTATTTTCGTTTCTTCTGTGATGCTTAGGAAGCATAAATGATGTGACTTCATTAATGAGATTAATGAAAAAGGAAAAGAAACCTAAAAAGTTATTGTAGAATCATATTTTCAAAAAGAGTAGCTCTAGTTTTTGCTTTGCATAGCGGTATTCCTTGTAGAATATCCAGCACCTTATTCGATAAGGAAAGAGCCGAGATCCCTTCACCGGGAGTGACCTCTTTTGCGATACTAGCAGATGCTACAACTCACTCGGTTTTGTTTTTGATTATTTCTTTAGTTATTGCTTTGCATAGTGGTATTTGTGAAATATCCTGCACCTTATTCGATAAGGAAAGAGCCCAGATCTCTTTACCGGGAGTGACCAATTTAGCGAAACTAGTAAAAGCCTCAAAAACACTCCTTTTCAAAAATCACTTGTTTCTACAACGATATCAAGTTCATTACGCAAAAGGTTTTCATAAAAACCTGACGTAGCCCTCTGTCATTTCAGATAAGTCCTACTTAGTATTCGTGCTGCGTTTGTTGACCTTAGCCAAGGCGTAGTGTGCGGTAACTAATTAGTGCTTATCTGCTGCATGAGATGCGATTGAGTTAGGGTAGTCGTACGACTTTGTTGACCTTAGCCAAGGGTCGTACGGATGGGTTTAATTCAATCAGGAAATGGCGGGTTGAACTTGGGTAGCGCTTATGATTTGTTGACCGTAGCCAAGGTCATAAGTTGCTAGGGGCAAAAAGTATTATCGGGAATTTCAAGTGTTGAAATTTGCAATGAGATTGCATACCTTCTATTGTTGGATATAGTGCCCTTAAAGTCAATTATTGGATCGCAGGTACGTGATTGCAATGATTGAGGGAGGACCTATACCGATAGGACAGTCTTACTCGAGATAATAGTATGCAATCTGGTTTGCCTTTATCAGTCGTGTACAGCTTTAGGTGACATGATCACTATTACACGTTGATAGAGCCCTTAGGATCCTGCTTGACTACCAACAGTATGATGGCGATCATATACGTGAGAGTTGGGTAGTCTATAAGCACATCCTTAAAAGTGGTCCCTAGTCGTGGGAGTTTCGAGACAGGGCATTGATACTCCGGAGTAGACTAGTGTATACAGTCGAGACCCCGACGAGGGGCGGTGGCCCGTCTCACAAGCCACTGGTGTCAGTTGGATCACCTAAGATGTATACAGGTGCTCATTGGGTTATGAGTATACTGGACAGGACTTGCCGGGAACCTGCAAGTTGGTATTTATACCTAGTGTCAGATAGCAGTTCACTGGTGACATGTGTACAGGTTAGTTCATCGACCTGAGGTCGTCATTTGTCTCGTGTGAGTTCCCACTGTGCTTTGATTTCTACCCTACCACGGCTCAAAGGAGTCGTGCAAACAGGTTTTTTTTGGGTACAGTCCCGAGCCACATGGAGGTAAGTGAGTGGATCGGCAGGGGATTCGTCTCTCCCGGTATTGGGGATGAGATCGCGCTGTGTCTAGGAGAGCCATTACTTCAAGTCCTTGGCCAAGACATGTGAGAATTACTGGTAGGTATTCCAGTAGTTTCTCTGGGTGTTCAGGGCTACTCTCCGACACGACTTATACCGCTATTGGGGGTCTGACGTTACCATCCCCCTAGGCCCGATATCCGATACTCATAGACGAACGGACCGGACTGTATGTATATTGTCACTGATAGGCTCAGTAGGGTTCCAGGATGAGTTCGCTCATCGGCTTCCCTTGAGGTCAGTACATGGGCAGCCGTTACGCACTGCTAGTGCCACTGACGTGCTTGTGGTTAAACGTACTGCCAGGGTACTGATGAGTCATTAGAGTCCCCCACTGATAGTTTCCCAAGTTCGGGCGAAACGTTGTGGAGGCCGTACGGTTTTATGGCAGGGTTTAGAAAATGCACGTGCATTTATGCACGTGTCATATTTCGGACAGATAATACTGGTGGGCTTTGGTTTAAGCCGGATCCTAGTATTATACTGTGCAGATATAATATCTTTGTCTCAGTTGCATTTGTATTCGGTCGTAATACAAATGCGGGTATGTATGTACAGTTACGGGGTTATCCTGAAATTTGTTTCGGGATCGCTTTTCGAAGTTGCCAGTTTTCTATCACCCGTCTTAAACATTCGGTTTAATATGGATATATCTTTTTCTTTTGGGTGAGTCATGAGAGTAAGTCATGAGGGTGCTTCTAGAATTGATGACTAGGTTTTATGACTCATTGTTTGCATTAAATGGTTTAGGGAGGTGTTATATGACTCATTCTTTTCATTAATGCCTTTTGTAATGCTTAGGATATTATAGTTGTGATATTTTGTGATAAGCATTACTTATGGTCACCCCTTGCTCCTACACTCACCCCCACTCCATTTCAGCCCATATATTGGCCGGCCCCCTTGATGAAAGATAATGAAATTTGGTTCATGGAAATTTCATAGCTCATTTCTCATTACTTGATAATAGGCAACTTCATTAACTGTTCATCCATGGTTTTGGATGAAACGAGACAAAGTATTCTACATCATTCTCTACTTCATCTTGGTCATCTCTTTTAGCAGACTTGATGACCGAGTTGCCTCGGTATAGAGGCGGGAGCCCGTTTAAAGATCCGTTGACGTGGTGCCACCTGGACGAGGAGACCGGAGATCGAGCGAGATCGCAGATGCCGCAAAGGAGCGTGGGATGATGGCTAAAGACCGAAGGACTCGGATCGTTCGATATAGCCTTTCTACCTCTTTACAGTTAGTTAGTTTAGCGTTAATGGCAAGATCCGGGATAGAGTATGCGATAGCGCCAGTTATTAAAAGTTTTTTGTTCCGCGTTTGGCGTCAGATTGACGGCCGGGGCGCTACCGTAGACTTACAAGGTATCAAAGCCAAGTCATTAAGCTTTACTAACTTGTTCTAACGCGTTTAAAATATCGATCGAACGAAATTTCCAAAACCGCGATTTTCAGTGTAAAGTTTCTGTCGAATTTTAAAACAGGCCTAAAAATCATTTTGAGCATCTCAGAAAATCGTGCAGGCTTTTTTAAGAGCCCAGTAGAAATTTGGCCCACTGATTCGACTGTACGGCCGCGGAACCGAGGCACATGCCAAGGTTTGGCCGCGTTTCCGCCGCCGTCTTGGTGCTTCAGTGTACCGTACTTCTTCTGTGGGTTTTTCATAGGAAATTGTGGTTTCTGGAATGGTTATTTTGGGCCCAGATTTTATTTGTGTACTGCAGATGTACGTGGGGCCCACTTCGGGAAGTTTTATCGATCGAAATTTTAAACTTGTTAGTTTACAGTATTTACATTATATCTCCGACCGTGAATGTCATTCGAGCTGTAAATTGCATCTAATTTCTATAGTCCTTTTAGACGGGTTTGCGAACGTGACATTCGTATTGATGTTCTGTGTTGTGCTGTGATGTTGCGGATTTGTCGTGGTGGATAGCAGTGTGCAATGGTAGTGCGGTTTGGATTTATTTGTACATTTGATATTGCGGGGCGAGCATCCAACATGTGGACTGCCGTCACTGCCTGTTTGTATTATATTCTTTTGGGGCACGACCGTGCTGAGGTCGATGTACCCATTGTACATATTTTTCATTTCTGTACTAGGTTTACCCCATGACAGAGTGCACGGATTGCCGGTTCTGGAGGGCAACGGGTCCGAATCTCATGGCATTGAGAGGCAGAGGGCCTCACTCTAGATTTGGAAGACTATTCGCCGCATTCGTAGGGGGTACAGGTTGACCCAAGGTGGGGTGCTCAAGTTACCGGATTCCGTGAAGTGCAGGGTGGTCCATTCACTTTGCTGTAGGGGCTGCCTCGCTTCAGGTTTTGGCGGGTAACTTGCCGCATCCGTAGGGGTCTAGGTTTCATTGCACAGGCTATCCACATGACCAGGGGAACGTCGGGTTTCAGCAGCGGCTCTATGAAACCCGGGGATCCCAGATTATCTGTATTGTTCTGTGATGCTTATTACTTCTCTTTAATGTTGCATATTATCACGCCTGGAGCGATTATTGTATATTGGTATATATACTAGTAGATGTTGTATATGTTTTACACCCGCGCTAGTCCAGTCCCCGCTCTGTCGTTAGTTAAGTAACCTAACGCATGATGACGGGACCCAGTGACGAATGCGGATGGCATATACGTACATTTTATTTTCGTTCTTTTCTGGTGTGATTAATTGATGGGACTGCGTTGATTCTGATCAATGCAAAGGAAAAACAAACCTGTATGGATGTTGTTGGAACAGTTTTAAAAAGTGTTATTACAAGGACGTTTTCTTTTGTTTTGCACAGTGGTATTCAGTTGGAATATCCTGCACCTCATTCGACGAGGCAAGGGCCGAGATCCCTTCACCGGGAGTGACCCCTTGGACATAAGTTTGCGTCAGGGTAATAACTTCACTATAGTCGATTACATGTTGCTTTGCATCGCGGTATTCAGTTGGAATATCCTGCACCTCATTCCATGAGGAAAGAGCCGAGATCCCGTCACCGGGAGTGACCTCTTTAGCAAAGGTTTTCGCCACGATATTTTTATAAAAAGCTATCTGGTTCCTTCAACGAGATGAAGTTCATTACGTTAAAGGTTTTTTGCTAAAAAAAAGCCATAGCCCTCCGTCGTTTCAGACGGTAGCATGTAGTTTTCATGCTATGTTTGTTGGCCTTCGTCAAGGCATTGTGGATGGTAGCTGCTTGTTACTTTTCTGTTGCATAGATAGATGAGTTGGTTTGGGACAGTCGTATTACCTTGTTGGCCTTCATCAAGGGTATGTACGGGTGGGTTCGAATTGATAAGATAATGACGGGTAGAACTTGACATGTGACTTATGATTTGTTGGCCTTCGTCAAGGTCATAAGAACATGGGGTAAAAATCATATCAGGAGTTTCTAAAGAAACTGAAACTTGCCAGGCATGCGCATACATTCTGGAGTGTGATAACGTGAGTGGGTTCCGTCACGTTATCATGCGATGAGAGTTGGATCCCGATTCCCACTGATGATTTGGTTTACTCTTCGGGTGATCCCGATTGATTATTCTTTCAGGTTTGCAGGAGAATTTGACAGTACAGTGGGAGGTTTCCTGATTAGATAAAGTGATAACCATTCTGATCTAGGTTAGAGTGCACGCAGAGTGTTTCTTTTCTCTCTCTCTTTGGCAGCGACCTTTGACCGACCCTAGACTATGACTCAGTGACCAAGTTGACCGAACCTTCTTAAAATACTGGCTTTTGGATTGTCTAAGTTGCATAAGTCATTGCCGCTCCTTCTTTTACCCTTTGCATTTCTCAGAACACCCCGTATTACTACGGACATCCACTTCCATTGGATAGATCCATCGTATGGTTATATACGAACTCGAAGAGATTTCTTCGAGAATGGATCCAGGTTCAGGAGAAAGAGAATTGGTTTATTCAGTTGTCTTTTATTATCACCTTCTCTCAGGTTGCGAGGGCTCCTTGGTTTAGGAGAGTGCACCTATTATGCTTATTGGATAGTTTTCTTCCAAACCATAGGCAGGTGCCGATAGGTAGGGAATGATGAAAACCAATTAGCCTAAGTAGGGTGTACAGAAGGAAATAAGTAAAGACAAAATAAAGGGATTAGAAAGAGGGCAAAGTAAATTGCGACTGCTATCATTCACGACCAAACCGCGTACTTCATCGCCACTCCTACTTCACCTTTGCTTTTTTCCCCAGTTCGGGAGAAATAGAATAGGGTATTATTCAGTTGTCTTTTATCATCACCTTCTCTCAAGTTGCGAGTACTCCTTGGTTTAGGAGGGTACACCTATTATGCTTACTGGATAGTCTTCTTCCAAACCATAGGCTGGTGCCGAACGGTAGGGAAGGAAGAAAACTATTTAGCCTAACGATGGTGTACAGAAGGTAACGACTAAAGACAAATAAAGGGATTGGAGAGATGGCAAAGAAATATACGGTTAAAGTTATGAATTGGATTATAGAAGAGGCATTACTAGGAATACCAGGATACCCCTACGAAACATTTTCATATTTCAGTTTCACAGTACATTGTTAAAGGAAAACTGATTTCCCGATTAGACACTTACTCCAGGGTATGTATTTACCAGGTTTCATTCTCATATCTGTATGGTTTTACAGATGATGAGTAGGAGTAAGTTATTGGGAATAAGGTGATCATCCTCATTATATCGGAATTCGTTGTAATTGGTGATATTTGAGGATATCGCCTGGGTTTTTGCTGGATGGCATGTATTTGGTTTTGAGTATCCGTTATTATGCACCAATTTCAAAATGATATATATATACGTTTATTTTTATAAAGTGAGATATAACTTTTTGAAATTATGTCCTTGACATTTACCTATATCAGTTGACGATTGGGTAAGGAGTATTGAACAACGGAGTAGTTCTTAACCATAAGTACAGTTTTCAACCTACGATGCACAGGTTTTGAGTTATTCGACTCAGGGGACTCATACAGAGTATTGTATGCTGTCCAGTGTCCATCAGGACAAAGGGGTTCGTCTTCGTACTATGTTCTGTTTACTTATGACTTCTCTACTTTTTAGACAAGTGTTTCGTAGAAATACAAGGTCTAAGCTTAGAGAAGTTGTGGGTATAGGAATAAAGTAGAGAACCAGATGTCACAAGTATTGGGATTCTTCAAAGAGATCGAAGATGTAGATTCTTGTGATTGGTATTCAGTTGATAGTAATGGTTTTGAGAAACTTGTTTCTCTTTCAGGTTACTCATAATTGGATGTATTCCTAAGTTGAGTAATGCTGATTAGCCTCTTTCCATTAAGTTGATATGCACTGGAGACAGCTGCATGATTAGAATCTGGTTTCAATTAAATAAGTGCCAAAGTTTTTATATTGGATATAGAATGGTTCATATCTTAACGATGTTAAGGAACGAGAAGTTGTCCAGCTTATGCTTAAAACCAGACTCTGGATAACTCAAGGCACGTTTCTGTAATGGCAGTTTGCGGGTTGGCCCAGGCTATGACGAGGGTTGATTTTCTACCATCTGGAAGATCAATAGTGATATTGTTCTTGGCTCGCCACAGTTTTAGTAAAATAGATTTTTTCAGAAAACAGTAGTGGGAGTATGGTAGAACTGGAAGTGATTCCAGAACCGCAAACGATTACGGAAAATTTAATAGGGCCTAAAGATTCAATCAGGTTTGACATTCCATTAGCCACTCTGCAGATATGGTGGGTAACCTCAGATACCCGAGAGGTACTCTGGTAGCCTCAAGGATGGTGACAGGGAGGTTCTTGTTCACCCAGACTTGACACTACTGTTGTTCCAGGCTATAAGACCCGGCAGGAGGTTAAGTATAGCGTCGTTCTAAACTAGCTTTAGAAGTGCACGTATATATTATTCTGCCAGAGGGTTGTTGTGGTCAGTGGGAGCAACGGAAGCATAGTGGGCAAGTAGCTTATGTCTATTTATAGACTAAAGCAGATATAGAGGAGATAGATCTTCTATTTTTGATGTGACAGTCATAGGTTTGACTTCATCAGAATTGGAGATGGATCTGTTAAGAAGGTAGTAGGGTGTGATGTCTTGGTGTTTGGATGACATACACAGAGTATGAAGTAAAATTCCTATACTACGATCGGTTGTACTGTGGCCGTCACACAGTTGTTTCTCCACAAATGATATGAATATAATATCAGACATTCTGGTTACTAGATCTATGCTTTTAGATTTAGATTTGGGTATTTTCCCAATCTGGGTACTTTGACAGTATTCTAATAGTATTTTAGAATAGATGACTCCTGGCATGGTGGTGTGCCTACAGGTGATGGAGTCACCCTCTCTAAAGGTGTCTTACAGACTAAAGGGGAGAGGGATATACATGATTGGCAGATCACTTGCTTAGGCAATTGAGTCAATCGTGAGATGTCAAGTACCACACCAGATGTTGTTTTTGCACTAGATGTGATAACTTTATATTAATCCAATCCTGGTGAAACATACGGAAGCAGTTTTAGAACATAAGTGGATGTTCTAAGGATTTGATAACGGCAGCCTCCTTCGGGAGACGGTTATCTTTCCAGGCTTCAAAGGTGACATGGATGATAGAGTGATTATCAGAGTTATAGTTTTCCCTCTAACAAAAGGGGCAGTATTATGGACAGGTGGTCCAAGAGGATACTGTGGGAGGCATGGTGCAGGATACTGATTAGGTTCAGTTGTCGATACAGTCTAAGAAGTTTGGATTTGGAGTTCATTTATGAACTAGGTCCCATCAGATATCCAGACATATTCTAAGACAGGTATTACTCAATTCGGGAGATGGATTTCTCCGCGAACTTGAGATTAAGAGAGACATAGAAAGGAATATCAAGGCGGATCCACTCACTGAGGCTATTTCTCGAACACCAGAGTTTTACGAACGAGCTTTATGAAACTGATTAGTAGAGGAGTTGGGTGTTCGGTATCACACGGGCTGTGAGTATGCGACATCGTAATAATTAGCCTTAAGTGCAAGTGGGAGATTGTTGGATATAGTGCCCTCAAAGTCAATTATTGGATTGCAGGTACGTGATTGCATGATTGAGGGAGGACCTATACCGGTAGGACAGTCTTACTCGAGATGATAGTATGCTATCTGGTTTGCCTTTATCAGTCGTGTACAGCTTTAGGTGACACGATCACTATTACACGTTGATAGAGCCCTTTGGATCCTGCTTGACTACCAACAGTATGATGGCGATCATATACGTGAGAGTTGGGTAGTCTATAAGCACATCCTTAAAAGTGGTCCCTAGTCGTGGGAGTTTCAAGACATGGCATCGATACTCCGGAGTAGACTAGTGTATACAGTTGAGACCCTGACGAAGGGCGGTGGCCGGTCTCACAAGATACTGGTGTCAGGTGGATCACCTAAGATGTATACAGGTTCTCATTAGGTTATGAGTACACCGGACAGGACTCGCCGGGAACATGCTAGTTGGTATTTATACCTAGCGTCAGATAGCAGTTCCCTGGTGACATGTGTACAGGTTAGTTCATCGACCTAAGGTTGTCATCTGTCTCGTGTGAGTTCCCACTGTGCTTTGATTTCTACCCTACCACGGCTCAAAGGAGTCGTGAAAACAGGTTTTTTTTAGGTACAGTCCCGAGCCACATGGAGGCAAGTGAGCGGATCGGCAGGGGATTCGTCTCTCCCGGTATTGGGGGTGAGATCACGCTGTGTCTAGGAGAGCCATTACACCAAGTCCTTGGCCAAGACAGGTGAGAATTACTGGTAGGTATTCCAGTAGTTTCTCAGGGTGTTCAGGGCTACTCTCCGACACGACTTATACCGCTATTGGGGGTCTGACGTTACCAGCCCCCTAGGCCCGATATGCGATACTCATAGACGAACGGACCAGACTGTATGTATATTGTCACTGATAAGCTCAGTACGGTTCCAGGATGAGTTCGCTCATCGGCTTCCCTTGAGGTCAGTACATAGGCAGCTGTTACGCACTGCTAGTGCCACTGACGTGCTTGTGGTTAAACCTACTGCCAGGGTACTAATGTGTCATTAGAGTCCCCCACAGATAGTTTCCCAAGTTCGGGCGAAACGTTGTAGAGCCTGTATGGTTTTATGGCAGGGTTCGGAAAATGTACGTGCATTTATGCACGTGTCATATTTCGAACAGATAATACTGGTGGGCTTTGGTTTAAGCCGGATCCTAGTATTATACTGTGTAGATATAATATCTTTGTCTCAGTTGCATTTGTATTCGGTCGTAATACAAATGCGGGTATGTATGTACAGTTACGGGGTTATCCTGAAATTCGTTTCGGGATCACTTTTCGAAGTTGCCAGTTTTCTATCACCCGTCTTAAACATTCGGTTTAATACGGAATTATCTTTTTCTTTTGGGTGAGTCATGAGGGTAAGTCATGAGGGTGCTTCTAGAATTGATGACTAGGTTTTATGACTCATTGTTTGCAATAAATGGTTTAGTGAGGTGTTATATGACTCATTCTTTCCATTAATGCCTTTTGTAATGCTTAGGATATTATGGTTGTGATATTTTGTGATAAGTATTACTTATGGTCTCCCATTTCTCCTACACTCACCCCCCTACTCCATTTCAGCCCATATATTGGCCGGCCCCCTTGATGAAAGATAATGAAATTTGGTTCATGGAAATTTCATAGCTCATTTCTCATTACTTGATCAAAGGAAACTTCATTAACCGTTCATCCATGGTTTTGGATGAAACGAGACAAAGTATTCTACATCATTCTCTACTTCATCTTGGTCATCTTTTAGCAGACTTGATGACCGAGTTTCCTCGGTATAGAGGCGGGAGCCCGTTTAAAGATCCGTTGACGTGGTGCCACCTGGACGAGGAGACCGGAGATCGAGCGAGATCGCAGATGCCGCAAAGGAGCGTGGGATGATTGCTAAAGACCGAAGGACTCGGATCGTTCGGTATAGCCATTCTACCTCTTTACAGTTAGTTAGTTTAGCGTTAATGGCAAGATCCGGGATATAGTATGCGATAGCGCCAGTTATTAAAAGTTTTTTGTTCCGCGTTTGGCGTCAGATTGACGGCCGGGGCGCTACCGTAGACTTACATCTATGAGATAGTTGGATCCCGATACCCACTATGAGTAAGGGAAAGTTTTACGCATCACAATTAGCCGATCAAGTAGGCGTCTAGAAAGGTGTTAACGGGGTTATGGCTATGGGAAAATGGGGTTTATTTTAATTAGGTCTGTGCGAAAGCACGGGGAACCTCCCTCAAAGTACCAACAATGGCCTTGTTGAGAGATTGGCGAATTTGTAAGGTGTAATTAATCCCGGCTAGTCTTACTTTTTAGGATTTGAAGGAAGATTTGATAAAAACAGTGGGAGCCATCCTGATTAGATAAAATAATAACCAATCTATTCTTGCAAGAGCATACGCTAAAGTGTTTTCATCACTCTCTCTCCAGATAGCGATCATGTCAGGCCTTAATCAAGATAATAATATGGATGTATTGAGTGAACCCGCTTGTTATACTGAGCAGGAGAACGTTGGTTCCGTTCTTTCTTATAATTGTTATATGATAGAGCAGGAAATAGGGGAATATCCGGATTCCCACGCCGCCCAAACGAAGAATAAGCATGTTGATGCATCTTTTTCGGGTGTGTTAGTTATTAAGAACTGTTTCTCAGTTCACTCTACGTCCTGGGTATTAGATACCGGATCGGGATCCCACATATGTAATATGTTACATGGGCTAAGGAAAGGTAGAGAACTGGGAGAGGGTGATCATTCCGTAAGAGTAGGGAATGGTGCAAATGTTGCAGCCAAAGCAGTTGGCGAATATCACCTTGTGTTACCAAATGGTAATACATTGATTCTGAACGAATGCTATTACATACCGACCCTGATATGCAATCTTATATCAGTTTCTTTATTAAGTAAAGAAGGTTATAATTTTGTAGTACAGGATAATATTATGAACATCTTCCTGAATCAAAAGTTGATTGGACCAGGCTCGTTAAATAATGGCATATACGTTCTAAATCAAACCATAGTTCTTAATGTACAAAACAGACACAATAGGAAGAGTTCAGAAATGAACGAATCCTTCTTGTGGCATTGTAGACTAGGTCATATCAATGCAACACGACTTGCTAAGTTACATAAAGATGGATATTTGAATCCGTTCGAATTATCATCTTATGAAACTTGCCATTCATGTCACAAAGGAAAGATGACCAAAACTCCGTTTAGTGGACACAGAGAAAGAGTTACGGAAGTCTTGGGACTGATACATAGTGATGTATGCGGTCCCATGTCTACACATGCCAGGAGTGGTTCCTCGTACTTCATTACATTCACTGACGATCTCTCAAGATACGGACATGTGTTCCTGCTGAAACACAAATCAGAAGCTTTTAAGAAATTCAAAGAATATAAGCACGAAGTCGAGAACTAAACGGGTAAAAGTATTAAGATCCTTCGATCTGATCGAGGAGGAGAATACTTGAGCAATGAGTTTCTGGATTATCTAAAAGAGAATGGGATTCTCTCTCAGCTTACTCATCCATATACACTACAACACAACGGTGTATTGGAATGGAAGAATCGCACCCTATTTGATATGGTGCGCTCTATGATGAGCACCGCTGAGTTACGTATTTCCTTTTGGAGTTATGCGCTGGAGACGGCCGCATACCTATTGAATAGAGTTCCAACAAAATCGGTGCCTACCACTGCATATGAGATATGGAATGGGAAGAGACCATCTCTTAAACGAGTTAAGATATGGGGTTGTCCGGCCTATGTTAAAAAGCAAAATCCGGACAAGCTCAAGGCAAGATCAGTTCTTTGCAATTTTGTGGGATATCTAAGAAATTCGTATGGATATCATTTCTACCTCAGTGAGGAACAAAAAGTATTTGTTGCTCAACATGCCACCTTTTTAGAAAATGAATTTCTTGCAAAAGTGATTAGTGGCAAAAAGGTAGAGCTGGAAAAAGTTCTAACCACACAAACTACAGAAGAAGATTTGGTAGAACCGGAGGATTCGATAGTTCCCAACGAACCTCATCCTTTCCGCCGATCTAGTAAGGTTCCTCATCCACCTGAGAGATACTACGGTTTTCTCATTGATGGTGGAACGATGATTGCATCATGGAAGATGATGACGTGACTAGCTTCGAGAAGGCCATCACGAATAGGGACTCTGTGAAGTGGCTGGATGCAATGCGATCTGAGATGGAATCCATGTACACCAACAAAGTATGGATTTTGGAAGTTGCTCCTGAAGGGGTAAAAACCCATTGGGAGAAAATGGATCTTTAAGAAGAAACTTGGTGTATATGGAAAAGTTAAGACTTTCAAAGCTAGACTTGTTGCAAAAAGTTTTCGTCAACGACCAGGTGTTGATTACGATGAAACCTTTTCTCCAGTGGCTATGCTTAAGTCCATCCGGATCCTACTTGCCATTGCTGCATACCATGACTATGAAATCTGGCAAATGGATGTTAAGACCGCCTTTCTAAATGGTGATTTAGAAGAGTGCGTGTACATGACTTAGCCAGAGGGCTTCGTAGACAGTGGGAGCACAAGGAAGGTGTGCAAGCTTCTTAAATCCATCTACGGGTTAAAGCAGGCATCGCTTAGTTGGAACATCTGTTTTGATGTGGTAGTCAAAGAGTTTGACTTCATCAAGAACATAGATGAACCTTGTATATACAAGAAGTTGGCAGAGAGAAAGGTTGTCTTCCTCGTATTGTACGTGGATGACATGCTATTGATAGGAAATGATGTTCCTTTGCTGCACTCGGTCAAGCTCTTCTTATCACAAAGATTCTCAATGAAAGATCGAGGTGATGCCTCCTACATCTTGGGGGTTAAGATCTATAGAGATAGATCTAAACGGATACTGGGATTGTCCCAATCCAGGTACATTGACACCATACTAAAATGGTTTAGTATGGAAGAATTCAAGCGTGGGAATTTACCCACATCTCTGGACTCAGTCTCTCCAAAGAGATGTCTCCTAAGACTGATTTGGAAAAAGCTCGCATGCAAGGGATGCCCTATGCTTCGGCAGTAGGCTCTATCATGTACGCGATACTATGTACCAGACCTGATGTAGCATACTCACTAAGTGTAGTAAGTAGGTATCAAGCAGATCCAGGAGAGATTCACTGGACACCTATGAAGAACATTCTCAAGTACTTGAGAAGGACTAAAGAGATGTTCTTGGTGTATGGTAACGGTGAACTCTATGTGGAGTCCTTTACCGATTCGAGCTTCCAAAATGATAAGGACGACTCTAATTCGCACTCGGGATTTGTCTTTACCCTCAATGGATGGGCGGTTTGTTGGAAGAGTTCCAAACAGGAAACCGTGGCAGACTCGACGATGGAGGCTGAATACATCGCTGCCAACGATACTGCCAAAGAGGCTGTCTGGATGAAGAAGTTCATAAACGAACTTGGAGTGGTTCCGTCCATTGAGCATCTAATACCTTTGTATTGTGATAAAAATGGAGCTGTGGCTTTGGCCAAGGAACCCAGGTCCCATCAGAGATCCAGGCATATTCTGAAGCGGTATCACTTGATCCGAGAGATAGATGATCACCGAGAGATTGAGGTCAGGAGAGTTGACATGAAGGACAACACCGCGGATCCACTCACGAAGGCTATACCCCAGATACAATTTGAGAGACTCTTCGGGATGTTGGGTATGAGATACTACAACAGCTGGTCTTAGTGCAAGTGGGAGATTATTAGTTTTGTATATTCCCTAGAGGCCATTATTGTACATATGATCTATATTATAGTGGATGCTTGGATATATATATAGAGGACTTTCTTTCTCGATATGATAGTATGCTATCTTGTTGCTCATTGTCTTAACATGTTGACTTGTATTGTGTTACTGTCTTTCTCTCACATGTTGATAAAGCCCTTAGGATGTGTACTTGACTACTAGGACTGTGATGGAGATCATACTAGTGGGGCAAGGGTAGTCCACAAGTACATCCTATAGTTGTTCCTAGTCGAAAGTGTATTGAGACAGGGCATCGATACTCCAGAGTAGACTAGCGTATACGCTTCTTGACCCATATGATTGGCGATTGATAATCCCGCATCCATTGGTGTTTGACATCAAAGATGGTATATGGGTGCTCAGTGGAGACTGGGTACACTGAACGGACTAGCCGAGAACTCCTAGATGGTGTTATACCTATCGTCAGATAGCAGTCCTCTGGTGACACTGGTACAGGTTAGTCTGTAGACCCGAGATCGTCATAGAGTCTTGTGTGATTCCCACTGTGCCTTGATTTCCACCTTACCATGTTCATGAGAACGTGAAAAATGGTGTCTTTTGGGTACAGTCCCGAATCACATGGAGGCAATAAGCGATAGGAGGGGTTTCATCTCTCCTGGAATAGGGGGTTGATGTTACGCTGTGTTCGATTGGCCATAACTAGAAGTCCTTGGCCAGGGCTGATATGGAGATCAACTGGTATGCGTTATCAGTAGTTCTCGACCCGTTATGAGCCTCACATCGGCACGACTTATCAGTTACCTGGGTCTGACGTTTACCACCCCTAGACTGGATATACGACATATCAGACGAAGAGACCGGACTGTACGGTTGTGTTACTGATTGGATTTGCAGGAGTATGGACAGGCTTGCTTGTTGATCTTCTGATCGCTCAATACCCGGATGGCCGTTACGTTTGGCTGACCGCTTGCGGCTTTTGGGTGTTTGATATGATCATTACCTACTGCCGGCGTATTGACGAGTCTTTAGAGTCCTACACAGAGGTTTCCTGGCTTAGGCGAAACGGAATAGGAGCACATAAGTGATATGTGCGCGAATGAGATTGATACGCGTATGAGATACCGTATTCTATTCTCACGATATGTGATATCAGCCGGTTATATGTGATATAGCCGGGTTATCGGATCAAGTGTTGATTCGATAAAATGATACATATTATATTAGTCGGTTATATGTAATATAGCCGGATTATTAAATCAAGTATTGATTTAATGATTTAATGTATAACTGTATATTTGATATATTAAATTACATTAACTAATATATATGCTCACTTAAGTATTTGTTTTTCTCACATATGATACATTTAACATATATGTGATATATATTTATTGTATTATTTCTTTTGTTACATAAATAATATATATGTGATATATAATATTGTGACATGCTAGGTTATACATGCTACTTGGGTGTATGAGAATGATACCATGCTTTATGATAATGTTATGTTTATATTTATTTTAGATAATTCAAAACAACTTGGAATTATGTCATGGTTGAGCTTGGATGAAGGTTGTAGAACCATTGACTAAAGTCCACTTTTTTGTTTTTGCCTAAGATATTTATTAATCTAACCCTAATCACTTAGCCATGGTTTATTCTCTACATGGGTTAAGCATGACATAACTCACCATGGTTGCATTTCTAAGCTCATCTCAATTATTCATTCATCACATGATCATCTTCTTCTTCATCTCATTCTAGCTTTCTTGCTTGTGATGAATTGATGAAATATTGTGAGAAAATAAAATCCAAAGTGAGTAAAATTCCTATGTCATCATCTTCTTCTATACTAGCCATATAGTTCAGTGTGTCGGCTTCACTAATGTAGATCATCATAGACTTTGAAGAATTCTAGCTAGCATGCAACGTACATCTTGTGGAGCCTCTCAAAAGTCCGGGAGTTAGTTGATCGCAGCGAAGGGACCACTACAAGGAGCTATAGAAGTGAAAGAATGGACTACAAAGTTTGTAATCCCTAATCACTTAGTTGTAAAGATATTTACATTATGTTTCGTATGATTCTTTAGTTAAACATCCTAGGTTAGAGTTCTTTAGCATGACAAAAATTTGAATTTGGCATGAACGATGCCACCCGAAACCTTGCTGTCGTGCTTAAGACTCCTACAGTGGTATCAGAGCCTCCTACATTCTTAGGATTAAGATCTATAGAGATAGATCCAAGAGATTGTTGGGCCTTTCACAGTCCAGGTACATATAGACCATACTAAAGAGATTTAGTATGGAAGATTCTAAGCGCGGTAATATACCCGCATTGCACGGAATCACCTTATCCAAAGAGATGTCTCCTAAGGCTGATAAGGAGAGGGTTCGCATGAGCACTATACCCCACGCTTCGACGGTATGATCTATAATATATGCGATGCTGTGTACCAGACTAGATGTAGCATACGCGCTTAGCGTGCTGAGCCCGTATCAGTCGAACCCGGGTGAGAATCATTGGACAGCTGTGAAGAACATTCTCAAGTACCTGAGGAGGACTAAAAAGATGTTCTTGGTTTACGGTAATAGAGATCTTCAGGTCGAGTCCTTTACCGATTCAAGCTTCCAGAGTGACAAGGATGACAGCAAGTCTGTCTCGGGTTTTGTGTTTACCCTCAATGGAGGGGCGGTGTGTTGGAAGAGCTCCAAACAGGACACCACCGCAGACCCGATGATGGAGGCTGAATACATTGCTGCAAATGATGCTGCAAAAGAAGCGGTCTGGATGAAGAAGTTCATTATTGAACTTGAGGTGGTTCCGTCCATTGTAAATCCAATACCTTTGTATTGCAATAACAATGGGGCTATAGCTTTAGCGAAGGAACTATGGTCCCATCAGACATCCAGACACATCTTAAGGTGATATCACCTGATCAGGAAGATCGTAGATTGTCGGGAGATCGAGGTCTGGAGAGTAGATACGAAAGACAACACGACGGATCCTTTTATCAAGGCCCTTCGAATGACTTTTTGAGATGTTGGGTATGCGGTACGCCAAAAATTGGCCTTAGAGCAGACGTTGGGTATTCAGTACACCAATTACAGGCCTTAGTGCAAGTGGGAGATTGTTGGATATGTATACCCTAGAGGCCTGTATTGTATAGGATGCTAGGGATATGTATGTAAAGGAAAATCTTGCTCAGTTGTATATAGTATATTATTTGAGTTGAATTTATTTTGATATCTGTATTTCTTTCTATTGATGTTTTATGTTGCTTGCACATATTGATAAAGACTCGATACAATAGTATACTATTATGGTTTGACTTTATCTTAACATATACATATGTTATACTCGATATAACGTATTGCGGTTACATGTTGATAAAGCCCTTAGGATTTTGCTTGACTACCAGTATTATGATGGCAATCATACTTGTGGGAGCTGGGTAGTCCATATCACATCCTTAAAGGTCCCAAGTCGTAGGAGTATCGAGATCGGACATCGATACTCCAGAGTAGACTTGTGTATAAGTTTCTAGATCCCGACGAGGGATGGTGGTTGGTCCTACAGCCATTGGTGTGATCACATAAGATTGTATATAGGTGCTCACCGGGGGTGAGTACACTGGACGGACTCGCCGAGAACCTCTAGATGGTAATATACCTATCGTCAGATAGCGGTTCTCAGGTGACATGAGTACAGGTTAGTCTTAGGACCTGAGGTCATCATTTGTCTCGCGTGAGTTCCCACTGTGCTTTGATCACTACCCTACCACGGCTCTACTGAGTCGTGTAAACATGTTTTGGTTGGATACAGTCCCGAGCTACATGGAGGTAGTGAGTGATTGTCAGGGATTCGTCTCTCCCGGTATTGGGAGTTGATATCGCACTATGTCCGGTTGGCTAGAACTATAAGACCTTGGCCCAGGCAGTTGAGAACTACTGATGGTTAGATCAGTAGTTTCTCGGAATGGTCCTGAGCCAAATCGACACGACTTATCGGGTCAGTAGGGGTCTGACGTTTATCACCCTCCTAGACCCAGTATGCGATATTCTTAGACGAAGAGACCGGACTGTACGGAGATTGTCAAAGATAGGCTCAGTATGGGTCCAGTTGAGCTTGCTTGTCGGCCTTCTTTTGGACAGGTACCTGGGTAACCGTTATGTACAGCTAGTGTCGTTGTCGTGCTTGTGGTTAAATCGACTGCCAGCGTACTGTCGAGTCTTTAGAGTCCCACACAGAGGGTTTCTCTGATTGAGGAGAAACGATGTGGTGGGCGTATGTTTATATGTGCAGGGTTTCGATCGAATGATAATACCAGCCAGCTTAAGATTAAGATGGATTATTAAATCAGGTATTGATTTAATAATTTACGTGTACATATTTTGATATGTATATTCTAGTGTTATCCAAATTTTTCGATCGGACGGTTGATAATACTGGCGCGCTTAGGATTAATCCGGTTTATTAAATCAGATATTGATTTAATGCTAGTATTATTTTAGTGGTATTATTCTATCTCTTGGGTGCTCGTATTTTGATACGAATACGGGTATGTATATACAGTAGAATGTATTCCGTATTTATACGGAAAGACATTCTAGAAGGAGGACACCTTATCATGTATTTTCTATTTTATTTGCAAAATGGAAATGAGGTGTAAAATAGGAAATGAGGTGTAAAGGAGAGAATGGTGTGAACAGTTGGGTTATGTCAGCGCCCTGGCCATCTACCATGGCCGATGCGGAACAAAAACCGGCGTTTAAAAAAATTGACGCTAACGAAACCCGTCCAAGATCGAACCATAAACCTTTACTAGCTAACTACAAAGTGCAAAACTACAAGGTTATGAGTGTTATACCGAATGAACCAAGTCTTTCGGTCTTCTACCATCTTCCCAAGCTCATTGAGGCGTCCTCGACTGAACTTGGTCGCCGGTCTTCCTTCGTCAATGATGATCCACCCGAGAGATGTAGCTCTTGGCTCTACCTCCACACCATAAGCAAGTTGAGCAACTAGGGACTCAAGATGGCTAGTCTAGAGTGCCTAGGATGTGGTGAATGTATCCATGTGTTTATCTATCTCATCACCTCTCTTGATTCTTAACTCATGAGATTGCAGAGAGGAGGTTGAGGTTGAAGGTGGAGGAGCTCAAGAAAACATAAGAGAGAGAGTGAAGGTAAAGGTGAGAGAGAGCTCAAGTGAGAAAATGAATCATCCATGAGAGAGAAAAATGAGCATGCTTGGTTTGGTAAAAACATTTCTTTCCATTTAAAAATACCCACCATGCTTGAATAGTTTTCACAAATGAATTAATAATTCATTTGTGCATACTATGCAAGCATGGTTCTCACCATACTCCCCATCATTTCTTTTCCACCTCATTATCCATTTAAGATAAATGGTCAAACCCAAAATGAGATGTCCACCTTCTAGAATGTTATCTGTAAAAAATACGGATTACATTCTACTGTATATACATACCTGTATTCGTACCGAAATTCAAATACCCGAAGAGATAGAATAACACAAAGAACATAATACTAGAATATATATATCGAAATACATATACGTAAATTATTAAATCAATACCTGATTTAATAATCTGGCCCAAACCCGAGCCGGATAGTATTATCAACCGTCCGATTGAAAGTCCGGATAACTAGTGTAGGGTTCCTAGGCACGCTAATGAGGTCTCACAAGGCATCAACCATGCCAAATTCAAATTTTACAAGTGCCGAGAAACCCTAATACGGATCGTTAACTAGAAGATAAGCGATGCAAGCGAATAAACAACTTTATTGCTAAAGGAAAGTGACTACAACCTTTGTAGATCCGGTGCTCCACCTCCATAGCTCCGTGATGATGTCCCCTCGCTGCGATCATCGGATCCCGGGCTCTAGCGTCGGCTTCATCGGAGAAATGGGCGGGCTAGGTCGTCGACTTCGATGCCGAAGATGATCTACGTCGAGGCAACACAAGATCAAGCTCCAACTTCACCAAGCCATGAAACTTGTGAAGAAAACACCCTATACTACTTGGGAAGTGGTAGAGGATGAAGAAATAGGAAGTGGGTTCACTTTAGAATTGGATTTCTCACTCTTTTCATCAAGTCACCATTGAAGGTTGCAAGCTGTCTTCTTCTTTTTTGAAGAAGGAGAAGAAGAAGAAAAGAATATCATATCTATTTTAAAATAGAAAATAAAATGATACTTATCATATTTGCAACCATAGTTAGGTGTAGAGAATAAACTAAGGTTAGGTTGAATGGTTAGGGTTAAGCATGAAACAAAAATGGTGGACTTATTCAAAGCTTCATGAAGCTTCAAATAGAAAACAAAGAAAGCCACCATGATTTATTTTGCCAAAAAATAAATAAAAAGAATAACTAAATAAGTAAATCAAAACCCTAACCATTAACATAACCATGGTTTAATCATACACACCCAAGTTTGCATGTATCATCAAACATGATACAATCTTGTGCACAAAAGTATATCACATATACAACTTGTGTAGAAACAAGTGAGAAAAATATCTTAAGTGAACCAATATTAGTTAATGTAAAGTGATATATCAAATATATAATTATACATTAAATCATTAAATCAACACTTGATTTAACGATCCGGTCATATCGTATATGACCGACTAATATCCAATGTATCGACTTATCGAATCAATCCTCGATTCGATATCTAGGTTATATCGCATACAACCATTCGATACATTCATCACGAGAATAGAATACGGTATCACATACACGCATTATTCTCGGTCCCGCACATATCTCATATGCGCTCCTATTTCGTTTCGCTTGAGCCAGGAAACCTCTTTGTAGGACTCTAAAGACTCGTCAATACGCCGACAGCAGGTGATGATCATATCAAACACCCACAAGCCGCAAGCAGTCTGCTAAACGTAACGGCCACCCAGGTATTGAACGATCAGAAGATCGACGAGCAAGCCCGATCACACTCCTGTGAATCCAACCAGTAACACTTACCGTACAGTCCGGTCTCGTCGTTTGATATGTCGCATATCTCGCCTAGGGGTGGTAAACGTCAGACCCCAATAGCTCGATAAGTCGTATAGATATGAGGTCTATAACAGTTCGAGAAACTACAGGTAACACTTACCAGTAAATCTCAGCAACCCTGGCCAGGAATTTCCGGTTATAGCCAATCCAACACAGCGCAACATCAACTCTCTATACCGGAAGAGACGAACCCCCTCCTATCGCTCACTGCCTCGATGTGATTCGGGACTGTACCCAAAAACCACCGTTTTGCACGTCCTCTTGGATGTGGTAAGGTGGAAATCAAAGCACAGTGGGAATCACACAAGACTCTATGACGATCTCGGGTCAACAGACTACTCTGTACCAGTGTCACCAGAGAACTGCCATCTGACGTAAGGTATAATACCATCTAGGAGTTCTCGGCGAGTCCGTCCAATGTACCCAGTCTCCACTGAGCACCCGTATATCATCTCTGATGTCAAACACCAATGGATATGGGATCATCCATCGCCCATCTCTATGAGCCGAGAACGTACACGCTAGTCTACTCTGGTATATCGATGCCCTGTCTCGAAACACCCACGACTAGGGACTTTGAAGGATGTACTTATGGACTACCATGTCCCCACTAGTATGATCCGCATCATAGTCCAGGTAGTCAAGTACACATCTTAAGGGCTTTACCAACATGTAACAGAGAGACAATCAGTGTACACGTTAAGGTAAAGAGTAACCAGATAGCATACTATCATGTCGAGCAAGAAAGTCCTCCCTATATATGTCCAAGCATCCACCACAATATACATCCAATGTATAGTAATGGCCTCTAGGGCATACATATAACTAACAATCTCCCACTTGCACTAGGGCCATCTGATAGCAGTGGTTGTAGTATCTCATACTCAACCATCCCATAAAAGTCTCTCTCTGGGAAAAGGCCTTAGTGAGTGGATCCGCCGTGTTGTCCTCTGAGTCTACTCTCCTAACCTCGATCCCTTGGAGATCAACCATCTCCATGATCAGGTGACACTGCCTTAGAATATGTCTGGATCACTGATGGGACCGGCGTTCCTTGGCATAAGCCACAACTCCATTGTCTCACAATGGTAGGAACGTAGTTCATCTCATGAACCAATATACACCCAAACAGCCTCTTTGGTAGCATCTTAAGTAGCGATGTATCCTGCCTTTATCGTCTAGTTAGCCACGGTATCTAGCTTGGAACTCTTCCAACATACCGTCCCTTTACTGAGGGTAAAGACAATGCCTGTGACTGACATTCAGTCGTCCTTATCACCATGGAACACTTCCAGTGATTCTCCCCAGGATCGATTGATACCATCTCACTACAACTAGTGAGTATCCTAACATCCAATTAGATCTATCTCATAGATCCAAAACCCAGGATTTAGGAGGTATCACTTTGATCCTATATGGAGAATCCTTGTGATAAGCGGAGATTGACTGAGCGTAGCATAGGAAACTCTTTCCCTATCAAGAGTATGTCATCCACGTACTCTACGAGGATCACCACCATACTCCCTACTACCTTTTTGTTTATACAAGGTTCATCTACCATTTTGATGATGTCAAACTCTTTGACTAATCCATCAAACTGATGTTCCAACTCCGCGATGCCTGCTTTATCACATAAAACATCTTGCACACGTTTCCGCTGCTCCCACTGTCTACGAGGCCCTCTGGCTGTGTACTTATAGACGTACTCTTCTAAAACATTATTTAGAAAAGCAGTCATGGCACCCAACCGCCAGATATCATAGTCATAGTATGTATCCGTGGCAAGTAGGATCTGGATGGACTTAAGCATAGCCACTGGAAAAAGGTATCATCATTATCCACGCCTGGTCAATGACGAAAACCATTAACAAGTATAGCTTTGAAAGTCTCAACTTTTCCCTCTACATCAAGTAATCTTCTCAAGATATACTTGCTCCTGATGGGACTTGAATCCTTCAGATATAGCAACTAAAGTCCATACTTTGTTGGTGTATAAGGATTCCATCTCAGATCGCTAAGCATCCAGCCATTCTTACAGAGTCCCACTCCTGATGGCCAGCTCGAAACTAGTTGGGTCATCATCTCATGATGCAATCCTCGCTCCCACTGTCATCGAGAAACCGGAGTATCTCTCAGGCGGATGAGGAACCCTACTAGATCGGCGGAGAGGCTGAGGTTCGTTGGTAACTATTGAATTCTTTGGTTATATCAAATCATCTGCTGTAGTTTGTGTAGCTGGAACCTTTCCGGTTCTACATTACAGACCTTGCCTCGAGCTTGTCCGGATTTTGCTTTTAGACATAGGCCGGTCAACCCTAAATCTTAACTGATTTAAGAGATGGGCTCTTCCCTTTCCATATCACATATGATGTGGTAGGCAACTGATTTGATTTGAACCCTATTCAATAGGTATGCAACTTCATAAGTGCATAACTCCCAAAAGGAAATAGGAAACTCAGTAGTACTCATCATAGAGCGCACCATATCATATAGGGTGTGATTGCTCCGCCCCGATATACCATCGTGCTATGGTGTATACGGAGGAGTAATGCTGAGAAAGAATCTCATTCTCCTTTAGAATAGTCCAGGAATTCTATGCACAAGTATTCTCCTCCTTGATCTCATCAAAGGACATAATACTTATACCCTTACTTTGGTTCTCTACTTCTAACTTATATTCTGTGAATATCTCAAAAGGTTCGGACTTGTGTTTCAACAGGAACATATGTCTGAATCTTGAGAGATCATCAGAGAATGTAATGAAGTACAAAGAACCAGTCCTGGCATGTGTAGACAGGGGACCTTACATACATCATCATGTATCAGTCCCAAGAGTTCACTAACTCTTTCTCTGTCTCCAGTAAACAGAGCTATGGTCATCTAATCTTTGTGACATGACTGGCAAGTTTTCACAAGATGTAAATTCAAACAGATTTAAATATGCATCTATATGTAACTTCAGCTAGTCGGGTCGCATTGATATGACCTAGTCTACAATACCTCAAGAAGGATCCGTTCATTTCTGAACTATTCCTCTTGTGTGTGTTCTGTATACTAAGAACTGTAGTTTGATTCAGAACATCAATGCTTTTAGATAACGTGCCTGAACCGATCAACTTTTGATATAGGAAATGTTCAAAACATTATCCAACAATATAAAATTTTATCATTTCTTTACATATAAAGAGACTGATATGATTTTGTATATCAGGTTCGGTATCTAATAACATTCGTTTAGAATCAATGTATTTAGAATACTGGGTGACAGTGACCAACAGACTTGGCTGCAACACTTGCCCCGTTTTCTGTCTCATGAAACATATCACCCGTTCTCAGTTCTCTACCTTTCTGTAGCCCTATGTAACAGATTATATATCTGGGATCCTGATCCAGTATCAAATACCCAGGACGTAGAGGACATTGAGAAACAGTTCTTTGTAATGAACACACCCGAAGATGATGCATCAGTATGCACTTTCTTCGTTTGGGCGGCACGGGAATTCTGGTAATCCCCAATTTCCTGCTCTGTCTTATAACAATTATAAGTTGGAGCGGGATCAACGTTCCCCAGCTCACTATAACAAGCGGGTTCGGTCAATATTCCGTATTATTATCTTGATTAAGGCATGATATGGTCGCTACCTGGAGAGAGAGAGAAGAAAATACTCAGCGTGCACTCTTGCAAGAATAGATTGGTTATTATTTTATCTAATCATGATGGCTCCCACTGTTTTTATCAATCTTCCTTCAGACCTTAAAAGGAAAGACTAGCCGGGATTAATTACACACTATAAGTTCGCGAATCTTTTAGCCAGGCCAGTGTCGGTACTTTGAGGGAGGTCCCCCGTGCTTTCGCACGAACCTAATTAATGTAAACCTCATTTTCCCAGAGGCATAACCTCGTTAACACCTTTCTAGACACCTACTTGATCGGCTAATTGTAATGTGTAAAACTCTCCCAGGAGTAACTCTTACTCGCAGCGGGTATCGGGATCCAACTATCTCATAGAAGGTATGCAATCTCATTGCAAATTTCAACACTTGAAATTCCCGATAATATTTTGCCCCTTGCAGCTATGTGACCTTAACATAGTCAATAAATCATAAGTGCTAGTCAAGTTCCACCCGTCATTTCCCGATTGAATTAAACCCACCCGCACGACCCTTAACATAGTCAACAAAGTCGCACGACTACCCTAATCCAATCGCATCATATGCTTATGCAGATAAGCACTAATTAGCTACCGCACACTACGCCTTAACATAGTCAACAAACGTAGCACGAATACTAACTAGTACTTATCTGAAATGACGGAGGGCTACGACAGGTTTTTCTGAAAACCTATTGCGTAATGAACTTGATATCGTTGTAGAATCAAATGATTTTGAAATGGAGTGTTTTCGAGGCTTTTCTAGTTTTGCTAAAGGGGTCACTCCCGGTGAAGGGATCGTTGGCCCTTTCCTCGTCGAATGAGGTGCGGGATATATCATATATACCACTGTGCAAAGCAAGAACTATAGAAGCAATCAAAAGACAAACCGAGGGGTGTAGCATCTGCCAGTTATTGCTAAAGGGGTCACTCCCGATGAAGGGATCGTCGGCCCTTTCCTCATCGAATAAGGTGCAGGATATATCATATATACCGCTGTGCAAAGCAAGAACTGTAGCTACCTGTTTTATTTTTGAAATTCGATTCTACAACATCTTTAGGTTTCTTTTACTTTCATTAATCATATTAATGAAGTCCCATCATTTAAGTACCTAAACATCACAGATATATACGACGTACACTTATGCCATCCGCATTCGCCTCGATGTCCCTTCGTGCACCATTAGGTTAGGTAACTAACGGCAGAGCGGGGCAGGGCTAGCGCGGTTGTAAAACATAAGTAACGTCTATATAATATATCATATATACTATATACAGTATCTATCACAGAACATATCACATGATCACATCACAGATAACGCAGCAGAAGAATCATAAGAAATATTGGATATACTAGGACGTCCGTGTTTTCAATACGAGCCAGTATAAAACACGGATTCCACGGTCGTGATGAATAGCCAAACCCACACCCCTAGACCCCTATGAGAGCGGCAAGCAACCCTACCAATTCTAGGGTTAGGAGACCCGGACTCGACTCTTCGAGATGGTCTCCCACTGGACCCTAGAACCCGGTTACTTGTGCTCCCCTCCTGGGTCTATCCTAGTGCGGAAAAGTAAATAATATACAAAAGGTGACATCTTCCACAACCTGTAAGTGCCCCAATAAAAGAATATTACATACAAGTTTTTACATGAATGAAAATGAAAAACACTCATCTCACATAAAAAAACCCCGGCTATTCAAACACGAAAATCCAATATAACATATCCAGCAACACATAATATCACATGTTATCAACAGAAGTAAATATGCCCATCCCAATTGTCGTTGATATATAGCAACGAAACCGGCGATATCACATATTACACTTACGGTCGCAGAAAAGAAAGTGTAAAACTACAACAGTTGGAATCCGCAAACACCTTAGACATCACATGCCTAATCAAATGAATTCCTTAGACATCGCATGCCTAACTATTATATACCCCGCATTTTAGTCTCAAAATCGAAAACACTTTTCAATATCAAGTCGGGCAATTCAACAAGATTCCCGACATCCTGATCGAATGCTCGTTGCAAACTTTAGTAGGCGGCCGCACCCCCGACACCGTCGACGAAGTGCACCAAGGCGGAACACCGCTGCCGCGAGCACCCGAGAGGATGCTTTCGGCGACGGGGTTCTCCTACAGTCACTTGGTCGGGGCTCTTGGGTGTAGCTTTCTATTAAGTTTACCGGCGAGTATCCGCGTACACTACGTGATTGCGACGGACTTTTGATCGCATCAAAATTCCGTGGCAACCGATCAAGTGAGACTAAAGTGCTATGTTTATAACATTCAAATCAGTTATCTCATAACTGCTTGTGGATTCCAAGTATTGTATCCCATTCCAGATAAATAGAAAATGTTAAACTTTCCGATCGAACAACCAAACACCCAAGTTTTCCCGAAACAGATCAACACATGAAACAAGTTTAAAAACATCCAGTTCATGCCTCAGTACCAACGGTCCAGTCGTAGAAGGGTCAAGACAACGCCTCACATGTGGCACGCCGTACTACCCCAAACCCTAAGGTTCAAAGGGCAGTTCAAGACGGTCACATAATCGAGTTAAGGTTTGTTGTCTTCTAGAGGGACCATCGCGTTACTTGCACTACTTAGAACGTCATTAAACTACGGAAAGATCCAACACTTGGAAATTTCCCGGCAGGGGAAAAAGTGGGTATTTATATGAGGTCGAACTTTTTAACGTATTCTAAAATTACCCGGAAAAGCACATAGACAAAGTTTGAAATTTCCGATCGAATCATTGAAGCTCCAAAACACCCCAGAAAATTAAACTCTTGAGTGCAAATTAAAAATTCCCAGAAAACTCAGCACCTGAAGAAACAAATTACTGTGCAAAATGGAAGCCTAATCTTATCATTTGGCCGAGGAACCGCCGCAGAAGCCAAGCTTCTGCCGCGGTTCCGCCGCACTATAGCCGTATCACTTGGTCAGTTTTGCACCGTAATTCTTAGAATTTCCTGCAGAATTTTTTAAGAATTTTTAATCTGGAAAAAACCCAGTTTTGAAAAAAATATCCAGAGAGGGGTCATGGATTAGCATTTCGGGTTCGATCGGGTTTCTAACTCCGTCTACAAATCGCCTAAGGCTCTAGCTAGGCTCTGATACCAGTGTAGGGTTCCTAGGCACGCTAATGAGGTCTCACAAGGCATCAACCATGCCAAATTCAAATTTTATAAGTGCCGAGAAACCCTAATACGGATCGTTAACTAGAAGATAAGCGATGCAAGCGAATAAACAACTTTATTGCTAAAGGAAAGTGACTACAACTTTTGTAGATCCGGTGCTCCACCTCCATAACTCCGTGATGATGTCCCCTCGCTGCGATCATCGGATCCCGGGCTCTAGCGTCGGCTTCATCGGAGAAATGGGCGGGCTAGGTCGTCGACTTCGATGCCGAAGATGATCTACGTCGAGGCAGCAAAAGATCAAGCTCCAACTTCACCAAGCCATGAAACTTGTGAAGAAAACACCCTATACTACTTGGCAAGTGGTAGAGGATGAAGAAATAGGAAGTGGGTTCACTTTAGAATTGGATATCTCACTCTTTTCATCAAGTCACCATTGAAGGTTGCAAGATTTCTTCTTCTTTTTTGAAGAAGGAGAAGAAGAAGAAAAGAATATCATATCTATTTTAAAATAGGAAATAAAATGATACTTATCATATTTTCAACCATAGTTAGGTGTAGAGAATAAACTAAGGTTAGGTTGAATGGTTAGGGTTAAGCATGAAACAAAAATGGTGGACTTATTCAAAGATTCATGAAGCTTCAACTAGAAAACAAAGAAAGCCACCATGATTTATTTTGCCCAAAAATAAATAAAAAGAATAACTAAATAAGTAAATCAAAACGCTAACCATTAACATAACCATGGTTTAATCATACACACCCAAGTTTGCATGTATCATCTGTAAGTGCACGGCGGCGCCCCGGCCGTCAATCCGACGCCGGAATGCGGAAACGGTGAATAACTTAAATTTTGCGGACTTTGCAAACCGGCACCACCGCGCACTAAACTCCGGATCGTAACCATTAACAAGTCTAAGCTAACTAGAATACGGGTTAGAGATGTACCGACTGATCCGAGTCCTCCGGTCTTCATTTCCACTCCGATCTCCTCGCGGGATCTCCGTCCGTCTCCTCCTCGTCGGAAAGGGGCACCACATCGCCTGTAGCTTTTACGGGCTCCCACCTCAATACCGAGGCAACTCGGGCGCGAAGCTGGCGAATCGACGCGTCCAAGATATGCTGTAGGAAGTGTAGTGTAGAGGCTACTAGTCTCTTTGGGGTTTGTTGCCTTTGGATGGAGGAATGAAGATTGAACTTTGGAGGGAAATGAAGCTACCAATTTTGCAAGGAAATGAGATGAACAAATGAAGCATCAAAAATGAACCTCTCATTTTTTTTTTCTCTCCTCCTCAAAAGTGGCCGGCCAAAATGCAAATGGAAATGGTGGAGGGAATCAATAATAAGTATGAAGGAAGGTGAGTGTAGGATAAGAAAAGAGGTGACCCCATCCAAACATACACCATGCTTCATATTTAAATCCAACCATACCCTTTCAAATCATCAATAAAAAGCAAGTCAATGTGCAAGATATGAAAGGTGTCATAATCAATCATTATGCAAGAAAACCCCTCCACAAAAGTAATTTGCAAAACTGCAAATTACCCCCTCCATCGGAAAAGTCCGGCCGGGAAAGAACAAAGGAAAACCGGCCGGAACGGAATGCAAACTGGCAACTCCAGAAAACTGGTCCCGTAATAAATTACAGGAAAACCCCGATACTGTGCATACACACCCGCATCTGTATTCCGTCCGGATACAAATGCAAAGAGACAAAATCTACACTGTACTAAACTAGGACCGGCTTGAACCAAAGCCGGCTAGTAATATCCGTTCGATCCTGATCCGTGCAATACCGCACGTATCTGATCGAACCCTGCCATATACCTATACGGCTACTAGTACAAACCGTCCGATCCTGATCCGTACAATACCGCACGTATCTGATCGGACCCTGCCATATCTCCATACGGCCTCTACAGCGTTTCGCCCGAAACTTGAGTAACTGAAAGTGTGGTGGACTCTAAAGACTCGTCAATACAATGGCTGTGGATTTAACCACTAGCCCGTCAGAGGTATAAGCCAATACGTAACGGGCCACCAGCTATTGACTAAAAGGGACGTCGATGAGCGAACTCATCCTGACACCCTACTGAGCCTGTCAGTGACAATATCCGTGCAGTCCGGTCCGTTCGTCTATGAGCATCGCATGGCGGGCCTAGGGGGTTGGTAAAAGTCAGACCCCCAAAAGCGGTACAAGTCGTGTCGGAGTGTAGCCCAGAACACCCTGAGATACTACTGGAATACCTACCAGTAAATCTCCTTGCCTTGGCCAAGGACTTTGTGTAATGGCTCTCCTAGACACAGCACGACCTCACCCCCAATACCGGGAGAGACGAACCCCTGAAGATACGCTCACTGCCTCCATGTGGCTCGGGACTGTACCCAACTAAAACCTGTTTGCACGACTCCTTTGAGCCGTGGTAGGGTAGTAATCAAAGTACAGTGGGAACTCACACGAGACAAATGACGATCCCCAGGTCGATGAACTAACCTGCACACATGTCACCAGGGAACTGCCATCTGACGTCTGGTATATGACCAACTAGCATGTTCCCGGCGAGTCCTGTCCGGTGTACTCATAACCCAATGAGCACCTGTATACATCTTAGGTGATCCAACTGACACCAGTGGCTTGTGAGACCGGCCACCGCCCCTCGTCGGGGTCTCGACTGTATACACTAGTCTACTAATGGAGTATCGATGCCCGGTCTCGAAACTCCCACGACTAGGGACCTATTAAGGATATGCTTGTAGACCCCAGCTCCCACTTATATGATCGCCCTCATACTGCTGGTGGTCAAGAAAGAATCCTAGGGGCTCTATCAACGTGTAATAGCGACGTGTCAGGTCACCTAAAACAGTACACGATGACAAAGGTAAACCAGATAGCATACTATCATCTCGAGTAAGACTGTCCTACCGGGATAGGTCCTCCCTCAATCATTACAATCACGTACCTGTGACCTAATAATTGACTCTGAGGGCACTATCTCCAACAATCTCCCACTTGCACTCAAGGCTAATTATTGCGATGTCGCATACTCACAGCCCGTGTGATACCGAACATCCAACTCCTCTACTAGTCAGTCTCACAAAGCTCGTTTGCGGAACTATTGCGTTCGAGGAATAGCCTCAGTGAGTGGATCCGCTTAGTTGTTTCTTTCCATGTCTCTCTATATCTCAAGTTCGCGGAGAAACCCATCTCCCGAAATGAGCAATACCTGTCTTAGAATGTGTCTGGATGTCTGATGGGACATAGCTCATAAATGAACTCCAAATCCAAACTTCTTAGACTGTATCGTCAACTGAACTTAATCAGTATCCTGCGCGCCATGCCTCCCTCAGTATTGCCTTGGACCACCTGTCCAAAATACTGCCCCTCATCAGAAGGAAAACTATAACTCTGACAACCTCCTTGTCGTCCATGTCACCTTGGAAGCCTGGAATGATAACTGTCTCCTCAATGAGGCTGTCGTTATCATATCCCTAGAACATCCACTTATGTTCTAAAACTGCTTCCGACTGTTTCTCTAGGATTGGATTAATGTCAACTTATTGCATCTAGTGCAAGAACAACATCTGGTGTGGTACTTGACATCTCATGATTAACTCAATTGCCTGAGCAAGTGATCTGCCAATCATGCACGCCCCTCTCCCCTTTAGTCTGTAAGACACCTTTGGAGAGGGTGACTCCATTACCTGCAGGTACACTACCGTGCCAGGAGTCGTCCATCCTAAATACTCTTAGAATGCTGTCAAAGTACCCTGATTGGGAAACCACCCAAATCTAGATCTAAAACCATAGATCTAGTAACCAGTATGTCAGATATATAATCCATTTCCTTTGTGGAGAAACCACTGTGTGACGACCAAAGTATAACCGATCGTAGTGTAGGAGTTTCTTTTCCTACTCTGTGTATATCATCCAAATACCATGACATCACATCCTACTACCCTCTCAACAGATCCATCTCCTATTCTGATGAAGTCAAACCTATGACTGTCACGTCAGAAATAGATGATCTATCTCCGCTACATCTGCTTTAGTCTATAAATAGACATAAGCTACCTGTCCACCAATGCTTCCGCTGCTCCCACTGACTACGACAACCCTCTGGCAGAGTCATATACACGTACACTTCTAAAACTAGTTTTAGAACGACGCTATACTCATCCTCCCGCCGGGTCTCGTAACCTGGAACAACAGCAATGGCTATTGTGGGTAAACAAGAACTTCCCTGTCACCGTCCTTGAGGCTACCGGAGTACCTCTCGGGTGCCTGAAGTTACCCACCTTATCTGCGGAGTGGCCAATGGAATGTCAAATCAGATTGAATCTTTAGGTTCCTTATCAAATCTTCAGTAATCGTTTGTGGTTCTGGAATCACTTCCAGTTCTACCATACTCCCACTACTGTTTTCTGAAAAAATCCATTTTTAATAAAACTGTGGCGAGTCTAGAACAATATCGCTATTGTTCATCCAGATGGTAGAAAGTCAACCCTCGTCATAGCCTGGGTCAACCCACAAACAGCCATTACAGAAACGTGCCTTGAGTTGTCCAGTGTCTGGTTTTAATCATAAACCGGACAACTCCCCGTACCTTAACATCGTTAAGATATGAACTGTTCTATATCCAATATAGAAACAGAGGCACTGATTTAATTGAACCAGATTCAAATCATGCAGCTGTCCCCAGCGCATGTCAACTAAATGGAAGGAGGCCGATCAGCGTCACTCAACTTAGGAATACTTCCAATTATGAGTAACCTGAAAGAGAAGCAAAATCTCTTTATCATTACTATCAACTGAATACTATACACAAGTATCTACATCTTCGATCTCTTTGAAGAATCCCGATACTTGCTACACCTGGTTCTCTACTCTATTCAAATACCTATAACTCCTCAAAACTTAGACCCTGTGTTTCAACAAAACACATGTCTAAGAACTAGAGAAGTTAAAAGTAAACAGAATATAGTATGAGGACCAACCCCTCTGTCCTAATGGACCCTGGACAACATACAATCCTTTGTATAAGTCCCTTGAGTCTGATAACTCTTTCATTGTGTGTCGTAGGTTGAAAACTGTACTTATGGTTAAGAAGAATTACACCGCTGTTTAATGCTCCTTACCTAACCATCCACTGATATAGGTAAATGTCGTAGACATAATTTCAGAAAGGTATATCTCACTCTATGAAAATAGACGTACAGATATATCAATTTGAAATTGGTGCATAACAGCGGATATTCAAAACCAAATATTTGCCGACCGGCAAACAGCCCAGGTGATTTCCTCAAATATCACCGATTACAACGAATCCCGATATAATGAGGATAATCACCCAATTCCCAATAACTTACTCCCACTCATCATCTGTAAAACCATACAGATGTGAGAATCGTACCTGGTAAATACATACCCTGGAGTAAGTGTCTAATTGGGAAATCAGTTTTTCTTTTAACATTACACAGTGAAACTGAAACATCGAAATGTTTCGATGGGGTATCCTGGTATTCCTAGTAATGCCTCTTCCAGATTCACGACTGTAACCGTATAGTTCTTCGCCACCTCTCCAAATCCCTTCATGTGTCTTTAGTCATTACCTTCTGCACACCCCTTTAGGCCAAATGGTTTTCTTCCTTCCCTACCGTTCGGCACCAGCCTATGGTTTGGAAGAAGACTATCCAATAAGCATAATGGGTGTACTGTCCCTATCCTAGGAACACTCGCAACACGAGAGAAGGTGAAGATAAAAGACACCTGAATGTACTTTATTCCTATTTCTCCTGGACCAGAATCCATCCCCGAACTGGAACAAGTTCCTTTCGAGTTCGTATATAACCATACGATGGAATATCCAATAAACTGTGGATCTTCGTAGTGATACGGAGTGTCCTGGAGAAATACAAAGGTGATTTTAGGATTGGCGAAGAAATACCTGGTTTGGTCGTGAATATCTGTTGCAATTTACTTTGCCCTCTTACTAATCCCTTACTTTGTCTTAATCTTAATACCTTCTGCACATCGTTTAGGCTAATTGGTTTTCTTCATTCCCTACCGGTCGGCACCAGCCTAAGGTTTGGAAGAAGACTATCCAATTTGCATAATAGGTGTACTATCTCCTAAACCAAGGAGTACTCACAACTTGAGAGAAGGTAAAAAGGAAAAGACAACTGAATAATCCTATCCGTTTTCTCCAGAACCGGAAACCATCCTCGAATTCCTTCGAGTTCGTATCTAACCATACGATGGTTTTGTCCAATGGAAGTGGACGTTCATAGTAATACGGGGTGTCCTGGAGAAAAGGGTAAAAGTAGGAGTGGCAATGAGGTCTGCAACTCTGACAATCCAAAAGCCAGTGTTAAGAAGGTTCGGTTAACTTGGTCACTGAGTCATAGTCTTAGGGTCGGGTCAATGGTCGCTGCCAGAGAGAGAGAAAAGAAACACTCAGCGTGCACTCTAACCTAGATCAGAATGGTTACCAATTTATCTAATCTGGAATCCTCCCACTGTACCTCAAATTCTCCTCCAAACCTGAAAGAAGAATTGGTCGGGGTTACCCGAGGAGTAAACTAACTCATCAGTGGGAATCGGGATCCAACTATCATCGTATGACAACGTGACGGAATCCGCTCACGGTATCACACTCCAGAAGGTATGCGCATATCTGGCAAGTTTCAGTTCTTTTGAAACTCCCGATGTGATTTCTGCCCCATGCTCTTATGACCTTGGCGAAGGTCAACAAATCATAAGTCACATGTCAAGTTCTACCCGTCATTATCCAGGTTAATTTGAATCCACCCGTACAAGCCCTTGACGAAGGTCAACAAGGCTGTACGACTGTCCCAAACCAACGCATCTATCTATGCAGCAGAAAGGTAACAAGCAGCTACCATACACTATGCCTTGACGAAGGTCAACAAACATAGCATGAATACTACGTGCTACCCGTCTGAAACGACGGAGGGCTACGAATGGTTTCTGGCGAAAACCTTTAACGTAATGAACTTGATATCGTTGAAGGAACGGATAGCTTTTTGAAAAATATAGTGACGAAAACCGTTGCTAAAGAGGTCACTCCCGGTGAAGGGATCTCGGCTCTTTCCCCGTAGAATGGGGTGCAGGATATTCCAACTGAATACCACGATGCAAAGCAAAAGTAATCGGCTATAATGAAGTTAATGCCCTGACGCAAACTTCTGTCCAAGGGGTCACTCCCGGTGAAGGGATCTCGGCCCTTGCCTCATCGACTGAGGAGCAGGATATTCCAAATGAATACCACGATGCAAAACAGAAATGAACGTCCTTGCAATAACAGCTTTTTGAAAAGTGTTCCAACAACATCAGATAAGGTTTGTTTTTAACTTGCATTGATCCGAATCAATGCAGTCCCATCAATTGATCACACCAAAAAGAACGAAAATATACTGATGTACGTATATGCCATCCGCATTCGCCACTGGGTCCCGTCATTACCCGTTAGGTTAGCTAACTAACGGCAGAGCGGGGACTGGACTAGCGCGGATGAAAAACATATACAACATCTACTAATATATATACCAATATATAGTATTTCGCTCAAGGCGTGAATAAAATGCAACATTACAGAAATGTACAGCATCACAGAACAATACAGATTTCTGGGATCCCCGGGTTTCATAGAGCCACTACTGAAACCCGACGTTCCCCTGGTCGTGTGGATAGCCTGTGCAATGAGAATCCTAGACCCCTACGGGCGTGGCAAGTCACCCGCCAAAACCTGAAGCGAGGCAGCCCCCTTCAGCACCGTGAATGGACCACCCAGCACTTCACGGAATCCGGTAACTTGGGCACCCCTCCTGGGTCAAACCTGTACCCCCTACGAGTGCGGCGAATAGCCCGCCAATCCTAGAGTGAAGCCCCCTCCGTCTCAATGCCATGAGATGCGGGCTTGTTGCCCTCCAGAACCCGGCTATCCGTGCACCCCTCCGCGGGGCAATCCTAGTACAGAAAGTAAAATATACATACAACGGGTACATCGACCGCAACCAGGTCGTGCCCCAAAATAATAATACAAACAGGCAGTGACGGCAGTCCACATGTCGGACGCTCGCCCCGCAATATCAAATGTACATAATACAACAGAAACTGTACTAGCATTGCATCCAGGCTATCCCCCACGACCGTTCCGCAACATCACAGCAAATACATAGAACATCAACGTGAAAGTCACGTTCGCAAATCCGTCTAACCGGGCTATAGCAGTTAGACCGGATTTACCGATCGAGTGACATTCACGGTCGCAGATATAATGTAAATACTGTGAAAAATGTGTTTATAATATCCGATCAATCAAATTTTAACAAGTGGGCCCCAAAGCAATACTGTAGCAGTTAAAGAAATCCTGGGCCCAATTTTAATATTCCAAAACCCATATTATAGGCCCAGAAGGCCTTTGTAAAAAATTGGTGAAGTGATGTGAATAGTGCGCGGCGGAAGGGCCGCACTAATGGGGTTTTCGCGGCGGTTCCGCGCTCCAACTGTGGAGTTACTTCATCAAAATTTTACAGAACTCTTAGATTTTCCAGTACATCAATATTTTACAACCTGAAAAAATTTTCGAGACCAAAAATTTTCAACAGAAACTGATGCAAACTAAAATGCAGTTTTGGAACTTTTTGATCGATCGGAAATGCAAACACATTACACAAAGCTAGACTAAGTTAATGGCGAGGCTCTGATACCACTGTAAGTGCACGGCGGCGCCCCGGCCGTCAATCCGACGCCGGAATGCGGAAACGGTGAATAACTTAAATTTTGCGGACTTTGCAAACCGGCACCACCGCGCACTAAACTCCGGATCGTAACCATTAACAAGTCTAAGCTAACTAGAATACGGGTTAGAGATGTACCGACTGATCCGAGTCCTCCGGTCTTCATTTCCACTCCGATCTCCTCGCGGGATCTCCGTCCGTCTCCTCCTCGTCGGAAAGGGGCACCACATCGCCTGTAGCTTTTACGGGCTCCCACCTCAATACCGAGGCAACTCGGGCGCGAAGCTGGCGAATCGACGCGTCCAAGATATGCTGTAGGAAGTGTAGTGTAGAGGCTACTAGTCTCTTTGGGGTTTGTTGCCTTTGGATGGAGGAATGAAGATTGAACTTTGGAGGGAAATGAAGCTACCAATTTTGCAAGGAAATGAGATGAACAAATGAAGCATCAAAAATGAACCTCTCATTTTTTTTTTCTCTCCTCCTCAAAAGTGGCCGGCCAAAATGCAAATGGAAATGGTGGAGGGAATCAATAATAAGTATGAAGGAAGGTGAGTGTAGGATAAGAAAAGAGGTGACCCCATCCAAACATACACCATGCTTCATATTTAAATCCAACCATACCCTTTCAAATCATCAATAAAAAGCAAGTCAATGTGCAAGATATGAAAGGTGTCATAATCAATCATTATGCAAGAAAACCCCTCCACAAAAGTAATTTGCAAAACTGCAAATTACCCCCTCCATCGGAAAAGTCCGGCCGGGAAAGAACAAAGGAAAACCGGCCGGAACGGAATGCAAACTGGCAACTCCAGAAAACTGGTCCCGTAATAAATTACAGGAAAACCCCGATACTGTGCATACACACCCGCATCTGTATTCCGTCCGGATACAAATGCAAAGAGACAAAATCTACACTGTACTAAACTAGGACCGGCTTGAACCAAAGCCGGCTAGTAATATCCGTTCGATCCTGATCCGTGCAATACCGCACGTATCTGATCGAACCCTGCCATATACCTATACGGCTACTAGTACAAACCGTCCGATCCTGATCCGTACAATACCGCACGTATCTGATCGGACCCTGCCATATCTCCATACGGCCTCTACAGCGTTTCGCCCGAAACTTGAGTAACTGAAAGTGTGGTGGACTCTAAAGACTCGTCAATACAATGGCTGTGGATTTAACCACTAGCCCGTCAGAGGTATAAGCCAATACGTAACGGGCCACCAGCTATTGACTAAAAGGGACGTCGATGAGCGAACTCATCCTGACACCCTACTGAGCCTGTCAGTGACAATATCCGTGCAGTCCGGTCCGTTCGTCTATGAGCATCGCATGGCGGGCCTAGGGGGTTGGTAAAAGTCAGACCCCCAAAAGCGGTACAAGTCGTGTCGGAGTGTAGCCCAGAACACCCTGAGATACTACTGGAATACCTACCAGTAAATCTCCTTGCCTTGGCCAAGGACTTTGTGTAATGGCTCTCCTAGACACAGCACGACCTCACCCCCAATACCGGGAGAGACGAACCCCTGAAGATACGCTCACTGCCTCCATGTGGCTCGGGACTGTACCCAACTAAAACCTGTTTGCACGACTCCTTTGAGCCGTGGTAGGGTAGTAATCAAAGTACAGTGGGAACTCACACGAGACAAATGACGATCCCCAGGTCGATGAACTAACCTGCACACATGTCACGAGGGAACTGCCATCTGACGTCTGGTATATGACCAACTAGCATGTTCCCGGCGAGTCCTGTCCGGTGTACTCATAACCCAATGAGCACCTGTATACATCTTAGGTGATCCAACTGACACCAGTGGCTTGTGAGACCGGCCACCGCCCCTCGTCGGGGTCTCGACTGTATACACTAGTCTACTAATGGAGTATCGATGCCCGGTCTCGAAACTCCCACGACTAGAGACCTTTTAAGGATATGCTTGTAGACCCCAGCTCCCACTTATATGATCGCCCTCATACTGCTGGTGGTCAAGCAAGAATCCTAGGGGCTCTATCAACGTGTAATAGCGACGTGTCAGGTCACCTAAAACAGTACACGATGACAAAGGTAAACCAGATAGCATACTATCATCTCGAGTAAGACTGTCCTACCGGGATAGGTCCTCCCTCAATCATTACAATCACGTACCTGTGACCTAATAATTGACTCTGAGGGCACTATCTCCAACATCATCAAACATGATACAATCTTGTGCACAAAAGTATATCACATATACAACTTGTGTACAAACAAATGAGAAAAATATCTTAAGTGAACCAATATTAGTTAATGTAAAGTGATATATCAAATATATCATTATACGTTAAAGCATTAAATCAACACTTGATTTAACGATCCGGTCATATCGTACATGACCGATTAATATCCAATATATCGACTTATAGAATCAATCCTCGATTCGATAACTAGGTTATATCGCATACAACCATTCGATACATTCATCATGAGAATAGAATACGGTATCACATACATGCATTATTCTCAACCCCGCACATATCTCATATGCGCTCCTATTTCGTTTCGTTTGAGCCAGGAAACCTCTGTGTAGGACTCTAAAGACTCGTCAATACGCCGGCAGCAGGTGATGATCATATCAAACACCCACAAGCCGCAAGCAGTCTGCTAAACGTAACGGCCACCCGGGTATTGAGCGATCAGAAGATCGACGAGCAAGCCCGATCACACTCCTGTGAATCCAACCAGTTACACTTACCGTACAGTCCGGTCTCGTCGTCTGATATGTCGCATATCTCGCCTAGGGGTGGTAAACGTCAGACCCCAATAGCTCGATAAGTCGTGTCGATATGAGGTCTATAACAGTTCGAGAAACTACAGGTAACACTTACCAGTAAATCTCAGCAACCCTGGCCAGGGATTTCCGGTTATAGCCAATCGAACACAGCGCAACATCAACTCCCTGTACCGGGAGAGACGAATCCCCTACTATCGCTCACTGCCTCCATGTGATTCGGGACTGTACCCAAAAACCACCGTTTTGCACGCCCTCTTGGACGTGGTAAGGTAGAAATCAAAGCACAGTGGGAATCACACAAGACACTATGACGATCTCGGGTCAACAGACTACTCTGTACCAGTGTCACCAGAGAACTGCCATCTGACGTAAGGTATAATACCATCTGGGAGTTCTCGGCGAGTCCATCCAGTGTACCCAGTCTCCACTGAGCACCCGTATATCATCTCTGATGTCAAACACCAATGGATATGGGATCATCCTTCGCCCATCTGTATGGGTCGAGAAGGTACACGCTAGTCTACTCTTGTATATCGATGCTCCGTCTCGATACACCCACGACTAGGGACTTTGAAGAATGTACTTATGGACTACCATGTCCAGACTAGTATGATCCGCATCATAGTCCAGGTAGTCAAGTACACATCCTAAGGGCTTTACCAACATGTAACAGAGAGACAATCAGTGTACACGTTAAGGTAAAGAGTAACCAGATAGCATACTATCATGTCGAGCAAGAAAGTCCTCCCTATATATGTCCAAGCATCCACCACAATATACATCCTATGTATAGTAATGGCCTCTAGGGCATACATATAACTAACAACTAGTACACTCATTCGATCGGAACCCTGCATGTATCCCATACGGCTACTACATCATTTCTCCAGAACCAGGGAAACCCTCTGTGTGAGACTCTAAAGATTCGTCAATACGCTGGCAGTGGGTTTAACCACAAGCATGTCAGCAGCAATGCTGGGTTCTGTCAGCGCCCTGGCCATCTATCGTGGCCGATGCGGAACAAAAACTGGCACTTAAAAAATCTGGCGCAAACAAAACCCGCCCAAGATCGAAACTATAAACCTATACTAGCAAAACTAAAGAGAGCTAAACTACAAGGTTAGAATGTTATACCGAATGAACCAAGTCCTTCGGTCTTCCATCAACTTCCTTAGCTCCTTGAGGCGTGCTCGAACAAACTTGGCCGCCGGTCATCCTCCGTATAAGATGACCCACCCGAGAGATGTAGCTCATGGCTCTTGCTCCACATCGAAAGCAAGCGAAGCAACTAGGGATTCCAGGTTGCTAATCTAGAAAACCTAGGATGCAGTGAGTGTTCTAAATGTTTGTCTATCTCATCTCACCTCCTCTTATGATTCTCAACACATGAGATAGTTGAGAGGAGGTGGAAGATGAAGGTGGAGAAACTTAAGAAACTTAATGGGAGAGTGAAGCTAAATGGTGAGGAGATGAGATGAACCAAGGAAAAAGGAACCATTTCTCTTCATTTTCCAAAAAGTCTCTAAGTGACCAAGTGAAGAAAAACCAAGTGAATAATGGTTTTATCAAACACAATTTTTCAATAAAATATGCAACCCATGCTTGAATAGTTTGCACAAATGAATTAATAATTCATTTGTGCACACTGTGCAAGCATGGTCCTCACTATACTCCAATCAAGTCTATGCCACCTCATTATCCATTTAGAATAAATGGTCAAACCCAAAATGAGTGTCCACCTTCTTGAATGTTATCTGTAAAAAATACGGATTATATTCTACTGTATATACATTCCTGTATTCGTACCAAAATACGAATACCCGAAGAGATAGAATAACACAAAGAACATAATACTAGAATATACATATTGAAATATTAAATCAATACATGATTCAATAATCCGGCTCAAACCCGAGACGGCTAGTATTATCAACTGTCCGATCGAAAGTCCGGGTATATAGTACAATCAATCAATCGGAACCCTACACGTATCCAATATGGCTACTACATCGTTTTGCCTGAATCGGGGAAACCCTCTGTGTACGACTCTAAAGACACGTCAATACGCTGGCAGTGGGTTTAACCACAAGCACGTCAGCGGCACTAGCTATACGTAACGGCTACCCAGCTATTGAGCGAAAGGAAGGCCGGCAAGCAAACTCATCCGAACCCCTACTGAGCCTGTCCGTGACAATCTCCGTACAGTCCGGTCTGTTCGTCTAAGAGTATCGCATATCGAGTCTAGGGGGTGGATAAAGTCAGACCCTTAATAACGCGATATTTCGTGTCGGTATGAAGCCCATCATCCACTGAGAAACTTTTGATCTAAATCAGCAACTCACGTCCACCTTAGCCAAGGATTTCTGTTGATGGCTACCCGTGCACAACGCGACATAAACCCCCAATACCGGGAGAGACGAATCCCCGACGTTCCGCTCACTGCCTCCATGTGGCTCGGGACTGTACCCAACTAAAACCTGTTTGCACGACTCCTTTGAGCCGTGGTAGGGTAGTAATCAAAGCACAGTAGGAACTCTCACGAGACAAATGATGATCTCAAGTCGACAGACTAACCTGTGTAAGTCCATGTCACGCACCCCACTAACTCGCGGGGAGGCGGAATATATGAAAAACGATTATCAAAGCTTCGTAACACGGACTTGAGCGCATGAATCATAATCTAAACCATTGCTAACGTTATACTAGAGGTTTAACTACTCGGTACCGGAGTTATACCTCACGTTACATGTCCTTCGGGTCTTCATCGCTGTCCTCCACTCCTCGTAGGCTCCTTGGAACATCGGCAACTTCACGGCCTCCTCGAATCAAAGACGATCCACCCGAAAGCTTCTATGCCAAGCTTAATCTCAAACTTGAGATAACTAGGTTTCTTAAAGTGCTAATCTAAGCTACCTAGAGGATATAGAGTGAGGTTATGAATGTTTTAGTCTATCTAACCCTTGATCTCAACACATGAGAGGTTAGGGTTAGGGTTTCAAGAGAGAGTGAGCTTGAGGAGAGAGAAGGAGAAGATGAGAGTGAGAACAAAAATCCTTCTCACTTGAATATATGATACATAATGAATTATCAAATAATATCAATTAATTGATTATTCACCATGTTTCATTTAATCAAGGAGAGTGATTCATCATGTGAGTCATTAGATCATTAATGAAGCATTAATGATATGATGAATCATATAAATGAGTCACACAAAGTAATCATGAAAAAGCCACCTCAACCCCTCATGTCACCACTCTTCTAGAACCTTCTCGAAAAATTACGAGAACGCCCCTCCAATCCGTAAAAACACGGAAAAACTTTAGACTGTATAAATCCAATAACCTTATACTAGAATCTGGCTTAAACCAAAGCCGGCTAGTATAAACTGTCCGAAAAGTCGTACGTGCGAAAACACACGTATACATCCGAACGCTCGTCGTAAAACCATACGACCTCTATATCGTTTCGCCTGGAGCAGGGAAACTCTCTGTGTAACACCTTAGAATGTGTTTTGTAGCTAATTATATTTTAATGTATGGTTTTTAATAAAAAGTTTACCAAATTAAGTTTTAAATGTTTTATCCTAATTATTGTGTATTTTATTAGAATTTTGTTAGGCACACACACACTTGTGCATGATAACTAGGGTTGTTTTTGGGGTTAAACATGATTAGCAATCATGGTTAGCCAACCATTTGTTTTAAGATTAGTTTAAGAGTTATGGTTGTTAATAGTGTGGGTTTTAAGCATGATGGTTTTTTTTTAAATGTAAATGAATTTAAAAAGGGGTTTTATTTTGAATTTTTGTTTTGTGCTTGGTTGACTTTGAGGAAGAGAGAGAGAGAAGAAGCAGCAGCAGCAGCAAGCAGTGGCAGCAGCAACAACATCAACAACAATAACAACAACAGCAGCTGCAGGAGCAGGAGCAGCAGTAGCAGCAATAGCAAGGGCAACTACAATAACAACAGCAACATCATCACCATTATCATCATCATCAACATCAGTAGCAGCAGCAAGTGGCAGAAGCAGCAGCAACAGGCAGCAACTGTAGCAGCAGCAACCCCAGCACCTGCACACACTTCTTCACCTGCTCTCTAGGGTCCAATTGGGTATATTTCTGAACCCCAAATCCCTAACTTGCTTATGGTGTATGGTTTTGTGTCGTTTAGTGTTAAATTGCTAGTTTAGTGCTAGATTGTGGTGTTTAGGTGGAATTTTGGGAAATTGATGATTGTGTGGGCTAACCTAGTATATTTAAGTGTTAACAAGGCCACTTCAACTGAGGAATAGCCAGATTACACTAAAATACCATAGGTTTCCATATTGTGCTAAATTGGTGTTTTAATGCGATATTTGTGACTTATGTGATCTGCTATAGACCCGGACCCTACAGAACAAAATTGAGAAAACTGGAGCATGTACACTAGGTATAGATGACACCACCAGAATACGAGACCCCCATTCCCTACACTGGCCGCCAATTTCTTCAGTTTGGCCGCAAATTGCGGCCAAGTTGGGGAATTGGGTGTTGGGTTTTTTGTCTAGGGGTCCCTGCTGTGTTGTCTAGGTCTTTGGCATGTCTAGTTTTGTAATATCTTACCTGTAGGAAAATCTGGGGCTATATGTCGTGTTTGGTGTCCGTTGTGTTTGCGCGATACGCGCGATACGTGAGTGGGTTCTGTGATCCAGCGTATCGCGGCGTGTCGCGATGGTTTTAGACGCGTACACACACGATTCAGCGTATCGTGCACACGCGCGTTTAGTTCGCGACGCGAGTTTCTCGTTTTGGTCCAATATCGCGTTTCGCAGGATATTTGGCTTATATGTGATTCCATGTCTTAATTGCAGGTTTGCAGGCAGGAGCTACAGACACCACTACAGAGGGAGCAGACGGTAGGATTCACCCAGCGTGGAGTGTAGGTGAGTAGATATAACATCTACAGGGGAATCGCCCGCATGGCGTTATGCGTCTGGGCTAGGATTCAATTACCTGTCGCACATTCTACGTCATTGTAGAATTGCGCCTTACTGCTTTTCCTAGATATAGTTATATACTGTGACTAGCAGCCGTAGGACACTGCACACATTATTGACGGTTCATGTTGCACGAGCACGGATTGTATGCTACACACACACCGTCAATAATTGCCATGTCACACACTACCCCTTATAGCTACCTTTGCTTGCCACACTTGACATCTAGCTTATCGGTATACCTATAGTGTATCATACCTTTAGTGATAGGTATATTTTCACTTTGCGATACAGCTACAGGTATACCTCCTACATATTTTACTTATACCCAGGAGGGGTATACGACATCAGTTCTTATAGGTAGATACCTATACATTGCTACACCTGTATGTTAGATACATATTCAGTTGTTGTCGCTTATTCATATTTACTGATGTTACTTAGCTGTACCTTATCATGATTTCGCATACAGCTGGTTCGGCTATATACTTGTGTTTACCTGCTCGCATTCAGATATATCGCATACATTTATTCCTGGATTGCGCATTGTTTATCTGGATTTTACATGATGTTTTCGGGATTTGGGAACCGCGGGAGTTCATGAAATTATGCATACGTGTAACGACCCGGTTTCCTTGATATGATATTTGAGCGTCCCCCATGAGTTTTATCGGTGCTGATTTTATGCTCCATACGATGTGTGGATGCCGTATGAGAGTACATGGTGGGGCCCGGTATGGTTCCCCTCGGCAAGAAGATCGATGGGTTTGCCGATTGAGCCTGGAGGCGGGCGAGTACCTACCGGTGATTGATTTGACCTGGCAGTTGTCCGGAGGCTACTGGCCAGAGTAGAGAGATGGATACGGGATGACCTGTACTGTCGGGGCCGAGGGCCGACACTGCAGACGGACCCCGTGGGCTGATCCGGACTGACGGAGCCCAATATACGAGGATTTCTGTGTCGATGCTTGGCACACGGTTTCATGATATTTCTTTAACCCCTTTTGTATATATAACAGGGGATTTAGCCGTTGTTATATATACCCTTACACCAATATTAGTGGTATGGGACGCTAATATATGTGTATTGCCCCATCATATTTATTTCTGTATATATATTTACCTTTAGGATGCTAGAAACTTGCTTGAGATTGGACTTGGGATATTAGGTGATTCATTGGGATTGGACATTGGATATACCTATGTGGTTTGTGATTTGTACATTCGGGATATAGGAGATTACTCGATATTGTACATTGAGGAGATGTGAGACTTATGGGATGTGAGTGCCCAATGTGGGGGCTGAATTGAGGATTTGGGATTGGAGTATCTTGATGGATTGTGATCCTGCCACGACGTCAGGTTTCCATGGAAAATGACATATTCCACCCTATACCTCACCCTTACCTACCTTATGCACAGATTCATATATTGGTAGTACTTGTAGTGTACCCTTATGATAGTTGCATATTTGCCTTCTCATATCTCTATTGCATAGTTATTGCATACTATTATCATGTCATCATTGCTTCACATAGTAAATGTACCTGCTAGTGTACTCTTCTTATTCAGCATTGCATGACATATTACTACTGTAATCGCATATCTTAGATTCATGCTGTACGTGCATTCCTGCGATTACCTGCATATGTTTTATACTATTCACGAGTTGGCAACTCATCCCCGTTGTGCCACAGGTGTTTCAGGTTGTTCCCCAGAGTAGTCGAGGCAGGCTATTCCCCTATCCAGCTATCCAGCTACCATCTTTTGCTACAGATATCGCATCAGCTCACAGTACCATTTTGCTTAGGTGGGTTAGATGGTTATCTGTATTTCATATTGTACCTTCGTTGTATATTGTACTCTCTCTCCATCTACTATTGTATTATTGACATAGAGACTTGGTGAGGACGTTATGTGTATTATTGTGGATTTGAGGTCTTATGTATATACAGCTTTTTCTCTACTGTCCTTATTTCTCTGTTGTATTCATCTTGACTAGTCTTTATAAAAAGGGGGTGTTGTTAAAATTTTAAAGAAAGAAAGTAAGACTTTTAAAGAATTTGGGTTGCGATTTCAATTGTTTCTAAACTTGTATTATCTTTTCAGCATTCTTTTCTTGGTTTAGATTTCTGGGTTTGGCTTTCTTTTACTACGTTGCGTCTTTAGGCGTTGCGTAGTATTAGGGCCGTCACGGGCCATTTTTGGGTCGTGACAAAGTTGGTATCAAAGCGTTAGGTTTTACCTTTCGGAGTGTAGGATGACCTTAGTATGATGGAGTAGGTAGCTTAAGCAGAGTAACGTAGTGTGTGTATGTCTGCAGCATACCCACAGCGCGGTACCTTGCATTAAGTGACCTAAGTACAATTTGCTTGACATTCCTTCCTTGATAATTCATATCTCTGAGATTCGATTTCCTCATTCTTATCGAATCTCATCTTATATCTATTTATAGCCTTGCCGCCGATGACTATGGGGACTCAGAGTGATGCAGCGAGGGCCGAGGTCAGAGTTGGCTCGGGTGGGACGAGTACTGACCAGGATGGCACTCTAGTTGCACAAGTGCAGACGGATCAGCCTACGACCTATACCATGGATAGACTGTTGGTAGAGATGCAGGAGTTCCGCCAGACGATGAATTCGTTAGTTGACGTCGTTCGGGAGCTACGACAGGAAGTTGTCACCCCCGTTACTCAGCTGTCCCTTACGATCAGTATGCAGCAGTCCGTCACCTACATAGCACCAGTGGTTGCAGCTCCAGTTGACGAGGCGCATATTACAGAGGCTCAGAGAGTTCCAGGACAGTGGAGGACTCGTACCAGTGTACCAGCCCCGAGACAGAGGTTCGGTCGTCGAGACAGGTTTCGTGGCCACCACGGGAGTAGCAGAGGCCTAGGACGAAGACAGTCGTTCAGTTCTCATTCCCAGGATGGTCAGCAGTCAGCACGTGGATGTTTTCGATGCGGAAGCCTTCAGCACTTCGTCAGGGATTGTTCCTCAGCACGGCGTCAGGATCGTATTCAGAAAGGCCGTGGACGTGGAAGAATTGCTCAGAGGGCTCAGTCTACCAGAGGAATTCATCCAGCTGCGAGTAGGGTGCAGACACGGGAGTTTGCTTCTACTCAACGGGACGCGCAGACGTCCATTGTGGAGTTTTCAGGTACCCTTGAGTTATATTTTCTCTTGGTGTATTTGTTGTTTCTTGCTTGTACCGTGGTTGGGTAGATTAGTCGTAGTTGTTTTAACTTCTGTCAGCGATTCTTTTGTTGCGCGACACGTATTTCAGTTTTGTGCCAATCGGATAGGAGATAGAGTTTCGCCCGTCGTTTTGATCCTTCTAGAGAGGTTGGATCTGACGTTCTCCTGGGCACGGACTGGTCAGCTACGTGTTAGGCGTCTGTGGACTACCGTGTGGAAACGGTTAGGTTTTGCTTTCCCAGGCAAGTCAGTTCTTGTTGTGCAGGTGGATAGTTGGGCCGCCTCTCACAGCTTGAATTCAGCCTTTTTCGCTAGTCGGCTACTGAGGAGATGTCGTGGATTCTTGGCATTCATTCGTGATACCGGAGCCACAGTGGGATTGTTGGACCGGGTTCCTTTCGTGCGAGAGTTTTCCGACGTTGTTCCAGATGGGCCAGCGAAGCTTGGGAGCTAAAGGATCAGCTGCAGAGTCTTGGTTTGGGGAGTTTTGTGTGTCTGAGTGTTTCGCTTTTGGAAGCTCCTATTTCTGTTCGTCGAGGAGAAAGACGGCAGTTTAGGGTTGCGTACCGACGGATCGTCAATTGAACCGGCTTACGGTGCGGATAGGTATCCTTCACCTTGCCGTGGCGATTTCTTCGATCAGCTCCAGAGTGCGAGACATTTCTCTAAGTGTGTTTGGGATCAGGTCATCATTGTTGCGGATTCGGAGTGACGGCATTCCGAAGACTGCCTTGTGCGTGCTACGGGCTTTGTGTGTTTTTTTTGTGAGTCGTTGGATTCACTGTCGCCCTAGCAGCATTCGTAGATATGATGGACCAGATTTCTTCAGGCCGTTCCTCGACCAGTTTTGTTGTGATACTTACGACACTCTGGTCTACTTAATGTGTCTTGAGGAACAGGAGTAGCACTGGAGGATTTGTTATGCGGATACTGGGAGAGTACCAGCAGTTGCTAAATTCTCAGAGTGTTTCTTCAGGCTTGTTTGTGTTGACTCCTAGGTCTTGTAGTCACGGGAGACGGTTTCGTATGGTTCCGAGGGAGATCGTGGCCGTACAGCTTAGGCCCAGACTTGTTGGCAGGACGGAGATCCGCAGATTGTTGGGCTTAGCAGGTTCTTACCGCCGTTTCTTGCAGGATTGCTAGAGTAATGCTGCACCGTCGACTGAATGGACCGGAAGGGAGATTTCTTTTCTTTGGACTGAGGCATGTGTACGGAGTTTTCAGCAGTTGGAGATTCAGTTAACAACTGCATCAGTCTTTCTTTGCTTTTGGTTCGGGCGACCTTGTTGTTTAACTGTAATGTTTCTTGAGTGGGCTCGAGGGTGTACTGAGGTGACACTATAGAGATATCGCTTCTGCTTTCCCTACATTTGGAGGAAGCACGAGGAGGATATCCCACCCATGATCTGGAGATGGCCGCGGTGGTTTTGCGTTGGAGATTTGGAGACACTACTTGCTTGAGAGTCGTGTCAGATTTTCCACGGACCACTAGAGCTTAATGTACATCTTCCTGCAGCAGATTTGGATTGTTGTGATGGTCTTCTGCAGATTTACAGTTCTTGTGTGATCGTCGAGTATAGCTTAATTCGTCTCTACGGAGGGGACGGCTTGCTCATGTCCGCGCCCGACCACTTTCCTAAAATCGTTTTCGCGAGACACTGCCCGTCGAAGCTCGTACGTCAGGGATACTTGAGCATACTCGGCTGGGTAATGATTCGGAGACCTTGATGGTGACAAGGGTGTGCTAAGTTAAGGACGCGTTTGTGTACCTGGTTTCATCGGGTAGAGACGTATAATCCTAGGACATGCACATCTGTCAACTCTCTTTATTCATTCAAGTTCCACCAGCTTTGGCGTGACTTGTGAGATAGTTACGACTGGACAGGGATGTAAAGAGAAGTTTCAGGTTTCGTTTCAAGTGTCTGTCTTGTTGTGTGCTTTGGGTCGAGCATCTGAGGCCGGCTGGAGAATTGCAATCTTTTTACCGTTCCGAAGAAGGAATGGGAGCAGATCTCCATGAATTCCGTTATGGTTTCTACCCAGTTAGTTAGGGTGTGACTCCATTCGGATTCTTGTCATCCGGTTATACTCAGTTTGCTCAGTTGTTTTGTTAAGTTGTGTGTTTGTGTTGGTAGTCGTCAGCAGCTTGGGATCGTCACTCGCCATCGTTAGGGTTCTCCTTCGATAGCCGTTATCAGGAGACACTCCAATTGGCCACCCTTAGGTTTAGGGGTGAGGACGTGTCGACCACCAGCCTGTTGTTTTTCTAACTCTGCGTAAGTAGGACTTTGGACCCCAGCTAGTCTAGAGACTTCGGAGACGGTCCAGTTGTGTTAGGTCAGGATGGGGATTGTCCATTTCGAACTGAGGTCTTATGACGGCTGTGTTGGTCATAGACTCGAGTTCGTAGGACAGATCATGGATTCCTATGGACTTTCCGATGAATGACGTGTTGGATGTTGGGAAGCTTATCCAAGGATTTTAGGTCCTTTTAGATCCTATAAGCGGGTTAGTTTCGTTGCCTTCAATTTGGCACTTCCGCCCAGATTTCTGGATTTTCACCCCGTATTCCTTGTGATGATACTTTACAATTACCTTCATGACCTTCTCGCATGATTTAGCATCAGACCTTTTAGCTAGACACGATCTTTCGTTCACCCGCAGCCATGTGTGTTAATGGCTCGAAAGGTGAAGAAAAGTCGGTCAAAGGTCTTGCCATCTGTGAAGGGTTTTCTCGGGCGTAGCCGTGTAGTGAGATAGTCACTTGGGAGGCTACGAGCGAGATTTGAGGATTTTAATCTTCTCTTTGAAGGTATGCGTATCGGAATATTTTTAAATTCGGGGACGAATTTCTTTTAAGGGGGGGAGATTGTAACACCTTAGAATGTGTTTTGTAGCTAATTATATTTTAATGTATGGTTTTTAATAAAAAGTTTACCAAATTAAGTTTTAAATGTTTTATCCTAATTATTGTGTATTTTATTAGAATTTTGTTAGGCACACACACACTTGTGCATGATAACTAGGGTTGTTTTTGGGGTTAAACATGATTAGCAATCATGGTTAGCCAACCATTTGTTTTAAGATTAGTTTAAGAGTTATGGTTGTTAATAGTGTGGGTTTTAAGCATGATGGTTTTTTTTTAAATGTAAATGAATTTAAAAAGGGGTTTTATTTTGAATTTTTGTTTTGTGCTTGGTTGACTTTGAGGAAGAGAGAGAGAGAAGAAGCAGCAGCAGCAGCAAGCAGTGGCAGCAGCAACAACATCAACAACAATAACAACAACAGCAGCTGCAGGAGCAGGAGCAGCAGTAGCAGCAATAGCAAGGGCAACTACAATAACAACAGCAACATCATCACCATTATCATCATCATCAACATCAGTAGCAGCAGCAAGTGGCAGAAGCAGCAGCAACAGGCAGCAACTGTAGCAGCAGCAACCCCAGCACCTGCACACACTTCTTCACCTGCTCTCTAGGGTCCAATTGGGTATATTTCTGAACCCCAAATCCCTAACTTGCTTATGGTGTATGGTTTTGTGTCGTTTAGTGTTAAATTGCTAGTTTAGTGCTAGATTGTGGTGTTTAGGTGGAATTTTGGGAAATTGATGATTGTGTGGGCTAACCTAGTATATTTAAGTGTTAACAAGGCCACTTCAACTGAGGAATAGCCAGATTACACTAAAATACCATAGGTTTCCATATTGTGCTAAATTGGTGTTTTAATGCGATATTTGTGACTTATGTGATCTGCTATAGACCCGGACCCTACAGAACAAAATTGAGAAAACTGGAGCATATACACTAGGTATAGATGACACCACCAGAATACGAGACCCCCATTCCCTACACTGGCCGCCAATTTCTTCAGTTTGGCCGCAAATTGCGGCCAAGTTGGGGAATTGGGTGTTGGGTTTTTTGTCTAGGGGTCCCTGCTGTGTTGTCTAGGTCTTTGGCATGTCTAGTTTTGTAATATCTTACCTGTAGGAAAATCTGGGGCTATATGTCGTGTTTGGTGTCCGTTGTGTTTGCGCGATACGCGCGATACGTGAGTGGGTTCTGTGATCCAGCGTATCGCGGCGTGTCGCGATGGTTTTAGACGCGTACACACACGATTCAGCGTATCGTGCACACGCGCGTTTAGTTCGCGACGCGAGTTTCTCGTTTTGGTCCAATATCGCGTTTCGCAGGATATTTGGCTTATATGTGATTCCATGTCTTAATTGCAGGTTTGCAGGCAGGAGCTACAGACACCACTACAGAGGGAGCAGACGGTAGGATTCACCCAGCGTGGAGTGTAGGTGAGTAGATATAACATCTACAGGGGAATCGCCCGCATGGCGTTATGCGTCTGGGCTAGGATTCAATTACCTGTCGCACATTCTACGTCATTGTAGAATTGCGCCTTACTGCTTTTCCTAGATATAGTTATATACTGTGACTAGCAGCCGTAGGACACTGCACACATTATTGACGGTTCATGTTGCACGAGCACGGATTGTATGCTACACACACACCGTCAATAATTGCCATGTCACACACTACCCCTTATAGCTACCTTTGCTTGCCACACTTGACATCTAGCTTATCGGTATACCTATAGTGTATCATACCTTTAGTGATAGGTATATTTTCACTTTGCGATACAGCTACAGGTATACCTCCTACATATTTTACTTATACCCAGGAGGGGTATACGACATCAGTTCTTATAGGTAGATACATATACATTGCTACACCTGTATGTTAGATACATATTCAGTTGTTGTCGCTTATTCATATTTACTGATGTTACTTAGCTGTACCTTATCATGATTTCGCATACAGCTGGTTCGGCTATATACTTGTGTTTACCTGCTCGCATTCAGATATATCGCATACATTTATTCCTGGATTGCGCATTGTTTATCTGGATTTTACATGATGTTTTCGGGATTTGGGAACCGCGGGAGTTCATGAAATTATGCATACGTGTAACGACCCGGTTTCCTTGATATGATATTTGAGCGTCCCCCATGAGTTTTATCGGTGCTGATTTTATGCTCCATACGATGTGTGGATGCCGTATGAGAGTACATGGTGGGGCCCGGTATGGTTCCCCTCGGCAAGAAGATCGATGGGTTTGCCGATTGAGCCTGGAGGCGGGCGAGTACCTACCGGTGATTGATTTGACCTGGCAGTTGTCCGGAGGCTACTGGCCAGAGTAGAGAGATGGATACGGGATGACCTGTACTGTCGGGGCCGAGGGCCGACACTGCAGACGGACCCCGTGGGCTGATCCGGACTGACGGAGCCCAATATACGAGGATTTCTGTGTCGATGCTTGGCACACGGTTTCATGATATTTCTTTAACCCCTTTTGTATATATAACAGGGGATTTAGCCGTTGTTATATATACCCTTACACCAATATTAGTGGTATGGGACGCTAATATATGTGTATTGCCCCATCATATTTATTTCTGTATATATATTTACCTTTAGGATGCTAGAAACTTGCTTGAGATTGGACTTGGGATATTAGGTGATTCATTGGGATTGGACATTGGATATACCTATGTGGTTTGTGATTTGTACATTCGGGATATAGGAGATTACTCGATATTGTACATTGAGGAGATGTGAGACTTATGGGATGTGAGTGCCCAATGTGGGGGCTGAATTGAGGATTTGGGATTGGAGTATCTTGATGGATTGTGATCCTGCCACGACGTCAGGTTTCCGTGGAAAATGACATATTCCACCCTATACCTCACCCTTACCTACCTTATGCACAGATTCATATATTGGTAGTACTTGTAGTGTACCCTTATGATAGTTGCATATTTGCCTTCTCATATCTCTATTGCATAGTTATTGCATACTATTATCATGTCATCATTGCTTCACATAGTAAATGTACCTGCTAGTGTACTCTTCTTATTCAGCATTGCATGACATATTACTACTGTAATCGCATATCTTAGATTCATGCTGTACGTGCATTCCTGCGATTACCTGCATATGTTTTATACTATTCACGAGTTGGCAACTCATCCCCGTTGTGCCACAGGTGTTTCAGGTTGTTCCCCAGAGTAGTCGAGGCAGGCTATTCCCCTATCCAGCTATCCAGCTACCATCTTTTGCTACAGATATCGCATCAGCTCACAGTACCATTTTGCTTAGGTGGGTTAGATGGTTATCTGTATTTCATATTGTACCTTCGTTGTATATTGTACTCTCTCTCCATCTACTATTGTATTATTGACATAGAGACTTGGTGAGGACGTTATGTGTATTATTGTGGATTTGAGGTCTTATGTATATACAGCTTTTTCTCTACTGTCCTTATTTCTCTGTTGTATTCATCTTGACTAGTCTTTATAAAAAGGGGGTGTTGTTAAAATTTTAAAGAAAGAAAGTAAGACTTTTAAAGAATTTGGGTTGCGATTTCAATTGTTTCTAAACTTGTATTATCTTTTCAGCATTCTTTTCTTGGTTTAGATTTCTGGGTTTGGCTTTCTTTTACTACGTTGCGTCTTTAGGCGTTGCGTAGTATTAGGGCCGTCACGGGCCATTTTTGGGTCATGACACTCTGTGTGGGACTCTAAAGACTCGACACTACGCTGGCAGTGGGTTTAACCACAGACCGCAAGCGGCACTAGCTGTACGTAACGGTCCCCAGGTAGATGTCGATAAGAAGGCCGATGAGGTAAATCATCCGAACTCCTACTGAGCCTGATGTGACAATCTCCGTACAGTCCGGTTTGTTCGCCTAAGACTATCGCATATCAAGCCTAAGGGGCGGCAAGCGTCAGTCCCCTAATAGCTGTATAAGTCGTGTTGGAGCGAAGCCCATTACACCCTGAGAAGCTACTGGAACCTACCAGTATATCTCGTTTGCCCTGGCCAGGGACTTTGTTTAATGGCTCTCTGACACAGCGCGATATCATCTCCCAATACCGGGAGAAACGAATCCTATCTAACCGCCACTGCCTCCAAGTGCTCGGGACTGCACCCAACTGCTACCTGTTTGCACGACTCCTTTGAGCCGTGGTAGGGTAGCAATCTAAGAACAGTAGGACACACTCGAGGCGAAGCAGCAGTGTCAAGTCTGCGGACTATGCTGTACTCATGTCACCTGGGAACTGATAACTGACGATGGGTATAATACCAACCATTCAGTTCCTCGGTGAGTCCTGTCCGGTGTACTCGTAACCTAACGAGCACCTGTATACTATCTCCAGTACGGCGTACTGATGGCTATGGGACATACCATTTCCCCAACTGGGATGAGAAGCGTATACACTTAGTCTACTCTGGAATATCGATGCCCTATCTCGACAATCCAACGACCAGGGACCTGTATAGGATGTTGCTTACAGACTACCCAGCCCCCACTAGTGTGACTGCCATCACGACGCTGGTAATCAAGCAAAGATCATATGGGCTCTACAAATATGTATAAGTGATTTGTTACAAGAAACATATGCACATATTAAAGTAGACACAAACCAAGTAGCATACTACCATTTTTAGCAAGACTGTATATATATAACTGTGAATATCCCAAGCTTCCATTATGTAATATACAATCTAGTATGATACAATAATGGCCCCTAGGGCATATACACTAACAATCTCCCACTTGCACTAGGGCCATGAGCTGGCATATCGTAGACCTATCATCTCGAATAGCCTCTCGAACTGCGTCTGAGGAAGGGCCTTTGTGAATGGATCAGCAATGTTATTCTCTGTCTCTACTCTCTTTACCTCGATCTCCCGGCGATCTATGATCTCCCTGATCAGGTGATACCGCCTTAAGATGTGTCTGGACTTCTGATGGGACCTGGGTTCCTTCGCTAAAGCTATAGCGCCGTTGTTGTCACAATACAGAGGTATTGGATCAATACTGGTAGGAACCACCTGAAGTTCTGTGAGGAACTTCTTCATCCAGACTGCTTCTTTTGCGGCATCGCAAGCAGCTATGTACTCTGCTTCCATCGTTGAGTCAGCAACGGTCTCCTGTTTGGAACTCTTCCAACAGACCGCCCCTCCATTGAGGGTAAAGACATAACCCGACATGGACTTGGAGTCATCTTTGTCACTCTGGAAGCCGGAGTCGTCAAAGGTCTCCATCTGGAGGTCTTTTCCGCCATACACTAAGAACATTTCCTTAGTCCTTCTCAGGTACTTGAGAATGTTCTTTACTGCTATCCAGTGCTTCTCCCCTGGGTTTGTTTGCTACCGGCTTACTACGCTCAATGCGTATGCTACATCTGGTCTGGTACATAACATCGCATACATTATAGAGCCTACCGCAGAAGCGTAGGGTATAATTGACATGCGATCCCTTTCCAAATCAGTCTTAGGAGACATCTCTTTAGAGAGGGTGATTCCGTGACAAGACGGTAAGTTACCGCGCTTAGAATCATCCATACTGAATCTTTTTACTATGGTGTCTATGTACCTGGACTGTGAAAGTCCCAATATCCTCTTTGATCTATCACGACAGATCCGGATCCCCAGAATGTAGGTGGCATCACCCAAGTCTTTCATGGAGAATTTATGTGACAAGAATCTTTTGACTGACTGTAATATAGGAATATCATTTCCTATTAGGAGAATGTCATCCACGTATAAGACGAGGAATACTACAGCTCTCCCTACAATCTTACTGTATATGCATGGTTCATCTGGATTTTTGATAAAGTCAAATTCTTTGACAGCATCATCAAAACAGATGTTCCAACTCCGCGATGCCTGCTTTAGTCCATAAATGGACTTAAGCAGCTTGCATACTTTACCGCTGCTCCCACTCTGAATGAATCCTTCTGGCTGATCTATATAGACGTTTTCTTCCAAATTACCATTTAGAAAAGCCGTCTTTACGTCCATCTGCCAGATTTCATAATCGTGGAAGGCAGCAATAGCAAGAAGGACCCGAATAGATTTAAGCATAGCCACTGGAGAAAAGGTTTCGTCGTAGTCCAAACCAGGTCTTTGACGGAAACCCTTTGCAACAAGTCTAGCCTTATAGGTTTCAACCTGTCTATCTACACCAATCTTCTTTTTGAAGATCCATTTGCATCCTACGGGTTTTACCCCATCTGGAGCAATGTCCAAAGTCCATACTTTGTTGGTGTACATGGACTCCATTTCGGTCCGCATTGCATCCAGCCATTTTACTGAGTCACCGCTCTGAATGGCTTGCTGGAAGCTAGTAGGCTCATCGTAATCAATAGTGCAATCCTCTCTATCCCCGTCTATGAGAAAACCGTAGTATCTCTCGGGCGGATGAGATTTCCTACTACTCCTGCGGAGTGGCGTTGGGATGTCCTGTTCTTCTTGAACTTCTGGTTCTACCAAACTTTCAGTAGTAGTTTGTGTTTCTGGAATTTCTTCCAGTTCTATTTCGCTCCCACTAGTTTCTTTTTCTAAAAACTGATATTCTAGAAAATGGGCATTACGAGAAACAAAAATCTTTTGTTCCTCTGCGTAATAGAAAAAATACCCCCTGGAGTTCTTTGGGTATCCCACAAACTTACACAGTACTGAGCGTGCCTCGAGTTTGTCCGCATGCTGCTTTTTAACAAAAGCTGGACATCCCCATGTCTTCAGGTACTGAAGACAGGGTTTCTTCCCACTCCATATCTGATATGGTGTGGTAGGCACAGTTTTGGTTGGAACCTTGTTCAAAAGATATGCAGCTGATTCTAGTGCATAACCCCAGAAAAATCGCGGTAACTCAGCTTTACTCATCATGGAACGAACCATATCCAATAGGGTTCGATTTCTCCTTTCTGATACACCATTGTGTTGTGGTGTGTATGGAGGAGTAAGTTGAGAGAGAATTCCATTCTCTTTTAAGTAACCCAGGAACTCGGCGCTTAAGTATTCACCACCTCGATCAGATCTCAGTGTCTTGATACTTTTGCCGGTTTGTTTTTCCACTTCATTCTTGTATTCCTGGAATTTCTCAAAGGCCTCGGATTTATGCTTCATTAAGAAGATATGTCCATACCTAGAGAAATCATCCGTAAAAGTAATGAAGTAGGAATAACCACCTCGCGCATGTGTAGACATTGGACCACACACATCACTGTGTATGAGTCCTAAGAGCTCGCTTGCTCTTTCTCCGTGTCCAGTGAACGGAGTCTTTGTCATCTTTCCCATGAGACAAGATTCACAAGTGGCATAAGACTGATACTCGAACGGATCCAAGTATCCCTCTCTATGTAACTTTTTAATCTTCTCTCATTGATGTCACCCAGTCTACAATGCCATAAGAAAGCCTGATTTGTTTCCGGAGACTTTCTCTTAAGTGTGTTTTGGACACTGAAAATCTGAGCTTGATTTAATACGTATATTCCGTTTTCTAATGTACCTGAGCCAATCAAAACTTGATTTAGGTGGATGTGAACCACATCTCTTGCAAAAGTAAAATCATATCCTTCCTTAGAAAGTAAGGGTACAGATATGATATTACAAGTCATACCTGGTACATAAAAACAGTTACGCAGAATCAATATCTGCCCAGTTGTCAGTCCAAGATGATACTCCCCTACGGATTCAGCGTCCATGCTCATTCCGTTAGCAACTGTGAGGGTCATATCACCTATCCCGATAACCCTACGGTTTCTCAGAGCCTGTAAAGAATTACAGATGTGAGTTCCTGACCCGGTATCCAATACCCAGGAAGTAGGGTTAACTGACATACAGTTTTCTATCATAAACACACCCGAAGATGAAGCCACAACATGCTTCGAATCCTGGCTACTGGCTTCTAAAGCCTTGCAATCTTTCTGCCAATGCCCAATCCCATAGCAATAGGAATGTCCCTCAATAGGGTGGTCCATCTTGTCATAGGCAATGGACATCTGGACAGACTTTTGCCAGTCATATAAGTCAGATTCAGTCAAATTATTATCTAGATGTAACCTATGTGTGGTCACAGGGTCGCTGCAATTTTAAGAGAGAGAAGAAGGTACTATTAGCATGATGCTCTTGCAAATTTAGAGTGGTTTAATTTATCTAAACAGGATGGCTCCCACTGTTTCTCGAATCCCTCCTCAAACCATAAAAGAAGAATTAGCCAGGACAATTCTCACCGTACAATTCTTGCTTAACCGTTCAGCCAGGTCAGTGTCGATACTTCGAGGGAGGTTTTCCAACGCTTTCGCGAAGTTCCTTAATTAAATAACCTCTTTTCTCTGGGGGCGTAACCCCGCTGACACCTTTCTAGGCACCTACTTGGTTTATAGCATTGATCGTTAAGTGACGAATCTCCTAATAAGTAGCATATACTCACAGTAGGATCGGGATCCAAAATATCATCGTATGATAATGTTGAAGGAATCCTACCAACATTCATCAATACTCCAAAATGGTATGCACCTCTCTGCAAATTTCAGTTTCTTTAGAAATTCCCGATGTGGATTTTTGCCCCATGCTTTTATGACCTTGACGAAGGCCAACATATCATAAGTCACATGTCAAGTTCTACCCGTCTTTATCCAGGTTAATTTGAACCCACCCGTACATACCCTTGACGAAGGCCAAAATAGTAGTACGACTGTCCCAAACCAACGCATCTATCTATGCTACAGATAAATATCCAGCAGCTACCAATCACTATGCCTTGGCGAAGGTCAAAATACATAGCTTGAATACTACTGAATATTTAACTGAAATGACGGAGGGCTACGACTGGTTTTGGCAAAACCGTGAACGTAGTGAACTTGATATAATCGAAGGAACCTGATACTTTTTTAAAAAGAGTGGTTAAAGCTCCGCAATTAAAAATCTGATTTCTTTTAAAATAACCGAGTGGTTTCTTTTAAATTTGTTCCAACGATTAAACTTTGGTTTATTTTCTTTGCATTATAATAATGCATCCCATCAATTAACCTATCATTGCAGAAAACAACGAAAATACAAAATCCTCTTATGCCATCCGGATTCGCCACGGGGTCCCGTCATCACCCGTTAGGTTACTTAACTAACGACAGAGCGGGGGCTGGGCTAGCGCGGGTGTAAAACATAAGTGACGTCTAATAGCTATTTATATATAGATATTGTACATTCGTCAGACGCAATAATAAGCATTCCAGATCACAGATAAACTTTATTGGATATGCAAGTAATCCGCGTTTCTTTTGAGCCTGCAAGGAAAGACGGATTACACAGTTGTGATGAATAGCCATTACCCCACCCCAGACCCCTACGGGTACGGTAAACTACCCGCCAAGTACCAGAAGTGAAGCGGTCCGCCTCAACACTTCAAAATACCCGGTAGCTTGTGCACCCCACCTTGGGTCTATCCTAGGAGCAAAAACAGTGAAAAGAAATAATACAACGGTGGCTACAACCGCAACCTGGATGTTCCCCGCAAAATAATATTACAACTTATTACAATTACATCGAATGAATTAATACAATAACCCATCAGAAAACCCGGCTATTCACCACAACAGTCCAATACAGTTTATATACACAAACAGATAAAATCCATTACAGAAATGTGCAACCCCCTGCCAACCGACATACTAGCAGTTAGGAGAGGTTTACGAACACATTAAACATTACAGATAAAGATCCAATAAGCAAATTGATTAGAACATCGATCGATTACTTATATCCGTGTCTACCCCCAAAAGCAAATCTTCACAGAGGCAACCTGGGCAGAAACAGTATATACAGGAAAACAAAAAACCAAAAATTATGAATTACTGTGAAACTCCGAGTCAACTCGGCGTTGACTCGGCGGCGGATCCGCGGCATAAGCTCTCTATTGCCACGGATCCGCGGCCGTTTTGTCGAGTTGCCTCCTCGAATTTTCCCAGATTTCTTATAATTCCCTGCTGTGAATTTTAAGGTATGTCAAAAAGTTTTTGCGACACTTTTAAAATTAACAGAAACTGTCAAGGATTAGGGTTTTGTTTTCCGTGTTTTTCCGTCGATCGAACTTCTAATCAGTTGCTAACAAGCTAGTAATGGTTTACTTGGCTCTGATACCACTGTAAGTCCATGTCACGCACCCCACTAACTCGCGGGGAGGAGGAATATATGAAAAACGATTATCAAATCTTCGTAACACGGACTTGAGCGCATGAATCGTAATCTAAACCATTGCTAACGTTATACTAGAGGTTTAACTACTCGGTACCGGAGTTATACCTCACGTTACATGTCCTTCGGGTCTTCATCGCTGTCCTCCACTCCTCGTAGGCTCCTTGGAACATCGGCAACTTCACGGCCTCCCCGAATCAAAGACGATCCACCCGAAAGCTTCTACACCAAGCTTAATCTCAAACTTGAGATAACTAGGTTTCTTAAAGTGCTAATCTAAGCTACCTAGAGGATATAGAGTGAGGTTATGAATGTTTTAGTCTATCTAACCCTTGATCTCAACACATGAGAGGTTAGGGTTAGGGTTTCAAGAGAGAGTGAGCTTGAGGAGAGAGAAGGAGAAGATGAGAGTGAGAACAAAAATCCTTCTCACTTGAATATATGATACATAATGAATTATCAAATAATATCAATTAATTGATTATTCACCATGTTTCATTTAATCAAGGAGAGTGATTCATCATGTGAGTCATTAGATCATTAATGAAGCATTAATGATATGATGAATCATATAAATGAGTCACACAAAGTAATCATGAAAAAGCCACCTCAACCCCTCATGTCACCACTCTTCTAGAACCTTCTCGACAAATTACGAGAACGCCCCTCCAATCCGTGAAAACACGGAAAAACTTTAGACTGTATAAATCCAATAACCTTATACTAGAATCTGGCTTAAACCAAAGCCGGCTAGTATAAACTGTCCGAAAAGTCGTACGTGCGAAAACACACGTATACATCCGAACGCTCGTCGTAAAACCATACGACCTCTATATCGTTTCGCCTGGAGTAGGGAAACTCTCTGTGTGGGACTCTAAAGACTCGACACTACGCTGGCAGTGGGTTTAACCACAGACCGCAAGCGGCACTAGCTGTACGTAACGGTCCCCAGGTAGATGTCGATAAGAAGGCCGATGAGGTAAATCATCCGAACTCCCACTGAGCCTGATGTGACAATCTCCGTATAGTCCGGTCTGTTCGCCTAAGACTATCGCATATCAAGCCTAGGGGGCGGCAAGCGTCAGTCCCCTAATAGATGTATAAGTCGTGTTGGAGCGAAGCCCATTACACCCTGAGAAGCTACTGGAACCTACCAGTATATCTCGTTTGCCCTGGCCAGGGACTTTGTGTAATAGCTCTCTGACACAGCGCGATATCATCTCCCAATACCGGGAGAGACGAATCCTATCTAACCGCCACTGCCTCCAAGTGCTCGGGACTGCACCCAACTGCTACCTGTTTGCACGACTCCTTTGAGCCGTGGTAGGGTAGCAATCTAAGAACAGTGGGACACACTCGAGGCGAAGCAGCAGTGTCAAGTCTGCGGACTATGCTGTACTCATGTCACCTGGGAACTGATAACTGACGATGGGTATAATACCAACCATTCAGTTCCTCGGCGAGTCCAGTCCGGTGTACTCGTAACCTAACGAGCACGTGTATACTATCTCCAGTACGGCGTACTGATGGCTGTGGGACATACCATTTCCCCAACTGGGATGAGAAGCGTATACACTTAGTCTACTCTGGAATATCGATGCCCTATCTCGACAATCCAACGACCAGGGACCTGTATAGGATGTTGCTTACAGACTACCCAGCCCCCACTAGTGTGACTGCCATCACGACGCTGGTAATCAAGCAAAGATCATATGGGCTCTACAAATATGTATAAGTGATTTGTTACAAGAAACATATGCACATATTAAAGTAGACACAAACCAAGTAGCATACTACCATTTTTAGCAAGACTGTATATATATAACTGTGAATATCCCAAGCTTCCATTAAGTAATATACAATCTAGTATGATACAATAATGGCCCCTAGGGCATATACACTAACAACCTGTACTCATGTCATCTGGGAACTGGTATCTGACAGGTATAATACCAACTAGCATATTCCCGGCGAGTCCGTCCAGTGTACTCATAATCCAATGAGCACCTGTATACTATCTTAGGTGACTAACTGACACCAATGTCTTGTGAGACCGGCCACCACCCCCTGTCGGGGTCACGATAAGTATACACAAGTCTACTCCGGAGTATCGATACCCAGTCTCGATACTCCCACGACTAGGGACATTTAAGGTGTCACGACCTGGAAAAGGCACATGACTGGCACTTGAATTAGGTGACATCTATAGGACCACACCTAATACAAGTAAGCCAAAAGCACAGAAATCTAAGCCTTTTTAGGGAAAATAGTGGAAATGCAGTTTTGAAATAAGGTTACTGAAATCAAATTCTTTATACAAACATAGATAATAGTATACGACAAACCAAATGTTTATATTTAATTTGAAAATATTTTCGTCATTGAAAATTTGGGCAGCCCTCCTTTGTAATTTTTAACCCGAAAACGGTTCAAGCAAATATAATATAAGGCATCCCCAAGCGGGAGCTAGCTCTTCGCCAATTGGCGGAATCAACCACGCAAATAATGCCAATATACAAAGCCGAAGGGCAAGGATCAAAACTCAGAAAGAAGGTAATGAAAACTAAAACATCATCAAGAATACCATAAGCAACAATAAATCCATAAGCATGACTCTAAGGCCGAATGATTATACAACTGTGGTTTTCTAAGTCTACTAAATATACATAATCTGGTTGATGGAGCCTTTAACTAGATACAACAGGAATACATATACAAATGCCATGGGTGGTCATGATGCATGTGAAACCACTTACCAAGCGATCACCTAAAAAAAAGCAATGTGCCAGCAAGCCGCAACGGAACCTGTACGGCCAAACCTGCAAGAAACTGTGGCACAACAGGGGGTAAGTTGCGAACTCGTGAGTAGAAGACATCACCGAGCAGAAATCGAATGTATGACTATCTCCTAGGTCATACAGTAATATAATAACAAAGTTAATAGTAGAACATAAGTGTGATATCAAAGTACTCGTGTCCGTGTTATGAGTAATAACATATCATGTGTATCATGTATGAATGCATCATCCAACGTTTGCCCAGCAACGACACACAAAATCTTGATAAAACCTGAGTGTCCATCACCGACACTCGAAACATCATGAAACTCATGTCCAACATCGACACGTAAATCCTCATATCTCAGGCGTCGCATCAAATGATCGGCCCTTATATCCAGCTCTCTCATAACTGCGAACGGCATCCTCTAGATATCCGTCTAGTTTCTATACAATCACCGGTAGGTAGTGCTCCCCTGCCAGGCTCATCGTCAACAACTCGAGCTTATTGCCCCGGGGTACCTTACTGGGTCCACCATGTACCCGCAGACGGTGCATCCCCCTCCTCGAATCGGGTCTCGAAAACCAGGCTCAGAACTGAGAAAACATCATGGTAGACATGAAATATCATATCAAGGAAAACCACATCATTCTCTTTTTAAAATAATCATAAGTTTATAAAACTTCACATGCAGTTTGCCAAATCCAAAAATCTCATGAAAGATCTGAAATATCAAATCACGAGTCATTGAACAGTGAATATCGGCGTAAAGCCACACAATAGCACATTCCAGAATGAATATATGAATGCATCGGGTAATTAAGTAAGGAATGCAATATCTAGGCTAACATATGAGACCAAGCATACTAATAATTTTTTTTAACTACCAGCTAGCAGGTTATACCAATGAAGTAACGTTTTCTAAGGTGTACGTGACATGGCAATTACCGACGATGATGTGTGTAAGCCGGCAAGCAAGTGCAAGTGCAACATACGCATCATCGGTAATGGTGCTGGTGTCCTAACAGCCGAGATCATAAAAGCTAAAGAGAACACATGTATATATATGAAGTGCGATGAGAGCAACATGAATATAACAGAAAATGAATTGCAAACGCAATAATAGGGGATATACATATTTGTATACGAGTCATACAGTTTTTGTGTTTTGAAATAGCATGAATCGTGGCTTTTAGAAAAGTAAGGAGTACGGTGTTTTGAGAAAAGGGACGTCTTTTGAAAATACTCATGATTCGTTAGTTCTGAAAATAGGTATGACTCACCCCAGGTCTAGCATCTATTGAACAACTAAGAGACTAAACTAAGGAACTAGTCGGGGGATAAGAAAATATACATATATTCGAGTCGATATACCTAATAGTCGGTGATCCAGCCTCATAGCGTTACGTACTATATAATACATAGTACGGCATCCTCGAGTCAAGAGCGTGGATCAATCATCTTATACGCCGCGTACGGTAATATCCATCGTACGGCATCCTCAAAATCGAGGGCACGGGTCAAAATCATACATAATATCATCATTCGTGCAATATCACGATCACGGGTACGGTTCTAAAGTCTCGTACGTTCAAATATCACCAATTCACATATTATCGCATGTATGAATACATATCACCCATCTATCCATTATAATATCATATCGTATACAGTATCACGACTCGATCACACTTCAGAAATCTCATGGCATCATGCCCGATCATATCGGCTCATCTCCACAACATATACTATCCTCATCACACGTGTATATGTACACACACACACACACACACACATACAAACATACACTCACTCATTCACACACGCACACATATATACACACACTCACCCATACATATACACAAACATAGATACCAAGTGTGCGCGTGTGTGCGACTAAGTAAACCGATAAGTCAAGAATAAGAGTAAACTATCCTACAAATCGGCCAAATCTAATCTATAGTCTCCTAGTAACCATATTTTCTAGGTATCCAAGTCTCACATAAACGTAAATAATATATAACCAATTCTACGGTTGCGGGGGTGCTATACGCCATCCACCCGACTTCCCCTGTAGATATACATCTACTCACCTTGATCCTCGCTTGCCGAACTCGATGACGCTTGTTTTCCCTTGTCATCCTGAAGTCTACGCGAAGTACCTACATATCACAAAATACATCGTATCGCATAAAAATCCGATTCAAAAACCGACACGACACGCGAAGTGCTCATAACTTATAACCTATAGCCTAGGAATGCAAAAACAATCATAAAACCTTCTTCGTTGACGTACAAACGTCCGACGACCAAATCCACAATCAATTGCCAAAATCTATGTTTTAGAAATCGGAAAACCATTGCTAAAATCATCTCAAACGCTCCTAGATTTTGCCTCAGGTAATATGGAACAAAACAAACAATACAGTGGCTAAGTTATGAGGAGTGTGAGCTAGAGGCCAAAACCCAATATCAACAGCCAAAATCTGGCCGGCCAATAGTGCTACAGTAACAACCCCCGCCGGCCCCACTTTTGAATTTTGGTCTCGCCTTCTAGTTGTGGTCTCCTATTGGTCTAACTAGGTTAATGTATATGTTTGAATTTTTTATAACCGTCCCGGGTTGCTCCAGATTCCCTGTAGACCTCAAAAATATCACAAAACCGACACGGAAAGTTTCTAAAGTCCAAGTCTTGGGTTTTCTATAATAAGTGTTTCTCCAGAATTTACACTAGAGAGGTTGTAGTGACGACTAAACCTTAATTACACCATCACAACTCATAGAATCCTCCAAACCTCATTTTGTAATTTTCAAAGCTCACTAATCCTCACTTAAGCAATTCTAAACTAAATTAGAAGCTAAAGAAACTCAATTACTAAACTAATGGTGTAGGAAATACCTTATTTAGTAACTCAAGAACATTCTTGAGTTGCTCAAAGTCCTCAAAAGCATCACTTGATCACACCAACATGTTTGTAGTGAGCTTGTGCACTATTTTAGTGAAGGAAGTGTGGTGTTTAGGGGTGGTTTTGGAGGTGTTTGAGGGGTATTGGAGGTGGAGGGAGTTGAAAGAGGAGGAGAAAGAATGAAGAGGATGAAGAAGAAGAATAAGATGTAAGTACACGGTAGCGCCCCGGCCGTCTAACAGACGCCAAATGCGGAACAAAAAACATTTTAGCTGGCGCTATCGCATACTATAATCCGGATCTGCCATTAAAGCTAAACTAACAAACTGTAAAGTGGGTAGAAATGTTATACCGAACGATCCGAGTCCTTCGGTCTTCAACCATCATCCCACGCTTTGTTGCGGCTGCTCCGATCTCCTCGATCTCCGGTCTCGTCGTCCAGGTGGCACCACGTCGACGGATCTTTAAACGGGCTCGCGCCTCTGAACCGAGGCAACTCGATCATCAAGTTTGCTAAAAGAGATGACCAAGATTGATGTAGATAATGAGTAGAACACTTTGTCTCGTTACGTTCAAAGATATGGACGAACGGTTAATGAAGTTGCCATTTGGAATCGGGTAAATGGAAATTGAGCTATGAAATTTCCATACACTAAACTATCATAATCTTTTCAAAGGAAATCCATCATCATTCCCACAAGAGGGGCCGGCCATATAAAGGAGAGGGGGGAGGTGAGTGTAGGAGGGAAAAACATGGTGACCATAAGATAAATCCTTATCTCATCACTTAATGAGAACTAATGAGTCATGAGTGACACCTTGCATTCATTTAATGCAAACCAATGAACATAAACCTAGTCACCTTAACAACTCATCACTCATTTAAAGCTAACAAATGATTCATGAATCTAGTCACCATTTCTAAAAACTTCTAGAACCATGACTCACCCAATGAAGAAAAGATAAATCCGTCTTTAACCGAATGTTAAAGACGGGTGATAGAAAACTGGAAACTGGCAACTTCCAAAAGTGATCCTGAAACGAATTTCAGGATAACCCCGTAAAAGTATAAACATACCCGCATTTGTATTACGACCGAATACAAATGCAACTGAGACAAAGATATTTTATCTACACAGTATAATACTTGGATCCGGCTTAAACCAAAGCCTACCAGTATTATCTGCCCGAAAAATGACACGTGCGAAAATGCACGTGTATTTTCCGAACCATGCCATAAAACCATACGGCCTCTATAAAGTTTCGCCCGAACTTAGGAAACTGTCTGTTGGGGACTCTAATGACTCATCAATACACTGGCACTGGGTATAACCAGTAGCACGTCAGAGGTACAAGCTGTACGTAACGGTTGCCTATGTACTGAAGGAAGGGGAGCTGACAAGCGAACACATCCAGAAACCCAACTGAGCCTGACAGTGACAATATAGGTACAGTCCGGTCCATTCGTCTATAAGTATCGCATATAGGGCCTAGGGGGCCGATAAATGTTAGACCCCCAATAGCTGTATAAGTCGTGTCAGAGAGCAGCCCAGAACACCTTGAGATACTACTGGAATACCTACCAGTAAATCTCGATTACCCTACCCAGGGATTTCGTGTAATGGCTCTCCTAAACACAGCGCGATCTCACCTCCAATACCGGGATAGACGAATCCCCGATGATCTGCTCACTGCCTCCATGTGGCTCGGGACTGTACCCAAAAAATACATGTTTGCACGACTCCTTTGACCCGTGGTAGGGTATAAATCAAAGCACAGTGGGAACTCACACGAGACAAATGACGACCTCGGGTCGATGAACTAACCTGTACACATGTCACCAGGGAACTGGTATCTGACGCTAGGTATAATACCAACTAGCAAGTTCCCGGCGAGTCCTGTCCGGTGTACTCATAACCCAATAAGCACCTGTATACATCTTAGGTGAACCAACTAACACTAATGGCTTATGAGACCGGCCACCGCCCCTTGTCGGGGTCTCGAATATATACACTAGTCTACTCTGGAGTATCGATGCCCTGTCTCGAAATTCCCACGACTAGGGACACTTTAAGGATGTGCTTATAGACCCCAGCTCCCACATATATGATCGCCATCATACTGCTGGCAGTCAAGAAAGAATCCTATGGGCTCTATCAAAGTGGAACAGGGATAAAGACAAACCAGATAGCACACTATCATCTCGAGTAAGACTGTTCTATCGGTATAGGTCCTCCCTCAATCATTGCAATCACGTACCTGCGATCCAATAATTGACTTAGAGGGCACTATATCCAACAATCTCCCACTTGCACTTAAGGCTATTATTGCGATGTCGCATACTCACAGCCCGTGTGATACCGAACATCCAACTCTTCTACTAATCAGTTTCACAAAGCCTGTTTGTAAAACTATTGTGTTTGAGAAATAGCCTCAGTGAGTGGATCTGCCCCGATGTTTCTTTCTATGTCTCTCTTAATCTCAAGTTCGCGGAGAAAGCCATCTCCCGAATCGAGTAATACCTATCTTAGAATATGTCTGGATATCTGATGGGACCTAGTTCATAAATGTACTCTAAATCCAAACTTCTTAGACTGTATTGATAACTGAACCTAATCAGTATCCAGCACCATGCCTCCCACAGTATCCTCTTGGACCTCCTGTCCATAATACTGTCCCTCGTCAGAGGAAAAACTATAACTCTGACAATCACTCTGTCATCTAGGTCACCTTGGAAGCCTGGAATGATAACCGTATCCTCAAGGAGGCTGCCGTCATCAAATCCGTAGAACATGTACTTATGTTCTATAACTGCTTCCGTATGTTTCTTCAGGTTTGGATTAATATAAACTTACCGCATCTAGTGCAAAAACGACATCTGGTGTGGTACTTGACATCTTACGATTGACTCAATTGCCTAAGCGAGTGATCTGCCAATCATGCACGTCCCTCTCCCCTTTAGTCTGTAAGACACCTTTAGAGAGGGTGACTCCATCACCTGCAGGTACACCACCATGCCAGGAGTCATCTATTCTAAAATACTATTAGAATACTGTCAAAGTACCCACATTTGGAAACTACCTAAATCTAGATCTAATACCATAGATCTAGTAACCAGAATGTCATATATTATATCCATATCCTTTGTGGAGAAACAACTGTGTGACGACCACAGTACAACCGATCGTAGTATAGGATTTTTACTTCCTACTCTGTGTATGTCATCCAAATACCAGGACATCACACCCTACTACATTCTCAACAGATCCATCCCCTATTCGGATGAAGTCAAACCCATGACTGTCACATCAAAAATTAGATGATCTATCTCCGCTATATCTGCTCAAGTCCATAAATAGACATTAGCTACTTGCCCACTATGCTTCTGCTGCTCCCACTGATTACGACAACCCTCTGGCAGAATAATATATACGTACACTTTTAAAGCTAGTTTAGAACTGTAGGGTTCCTAGGCACTCTAATGGAGTCTCACAAGTGATCAAACATGCACAAATCAAATTTTACGGGTGCCTACAAACCCTAATACGGATCGTTAACTAGATATATATAGGCGAAGCAAGCATGTAATCGAATTAAATGCTAAGGGAAAGTGACTACAACCTTTGTAGATCCGGTCCACCACTTCCTAAGCTCCGCGATGATCTCCCTCCGCTGTCAAAATCGAACCCTTGACTCTAGCATTGGCATCATCGAAGAATGGGCGGGCTTGATCGTCGGTTCGATGCCGAAGATGATCTACGTCGAGGCATCACAAGAACAAGATCCAACTTCACCAAGCCTTGAAAACTTGTGAAGGAAACACCCTATACAACTTGGCAAGAGGTAGAGGATGAAGAAATAGGAAGTGGGTAGAGTTTAGATTTGGATTTCTCACTCATTTTGGCTAGTTGCCATTGATGGTGCAAGCTTTCTTCAAGTTGAAGATGAAGAAGAAGATGATCAAGAATTATGATAAGTATATTATGTAAATGATAAATAAATCAATACTTATCATTTACTAACCCTTGATTAGTTGTAGAGAATGGACCATGGTTAACTTGAATGGTTAGGGTTAAGGATGAGACAAGAATGGTGACTTAGTCAAAGTTTCAAGAAACTTCAACTACAAACAAATCAAGCCACCATTCTATATTCTTTATCATTTCCTTTTTCCAAAATAAACAAAATGAATAAATAAATGAATAAGTAAATAAAAAGAAAACCCTAATCATAAACTTAACCATGGTCTAATTCTTTACACTAACCCTAGCTTGCATGTATCATCAAACATGATACAATCATGTGCACAAAATATATCACATATACAATGTGCACAAACCAAGTGAGTAAATCCATTTAAAGTGAACCAATACTAGTTAATGCAAAGTAATATATCAAATATATAATTATACATTAAATCATTAAATCAACACTTGATTCAATGATCCGGTCATATCGCATATAACCGGCTAGTATCCAATGTATCGGCTTATCGAATCAATCCTTGATTCGATAACTAGGTTATATCGCATACAACCATTCGACACATTCATCGCGAGAATGAAACACGGTATCACATACACGCATTATTCTCGGTCCCGCACATATCTCATATGCGCTCCTATTTCGTTTCGCTTGAGCCAGGAAACCTCTGTGTATGACTCTAAAGACTCGTCAATACGCCGGCAGCAGATGATGATCATATCAAACACCCACAAGCAGCAAGCGGTCTGCTAAACGTAACTGCCACCCGGGTATTGATCGATCAGAAGATCGACGAGCAAGCCCGCTCACACTCCTGTGAATCCAACCAGTAACACTTACCGTACAGTCCGGTCTGTTCGTCTGTTATGTCGCATATCTCGCCTAGGGGTGGTAAACGTCAGACCCCAGTAGCTCGATAAGTCATGCCGACTTGAGGTCCATAACATTCGTGAAACTACTGATAACTCTTACCAGCATATCACTGCAACCCTGGCCAGGGATTTCCTGTTATGGCCAGTCGAGCATAGCACAACATCAACCCCCAATACCGGGAGAGACGAATCCCCTCCTATCGCTCATTGCCTCCATGTGAATCGGGACTGTACCCAAAAACCACCTGTTTGCACGACTCAGTAGAGCCGTGGTAGGGTGGAAATCAAAACACAGTGGGAGACACACAAGACTCTAAGACAATCTCGGGTCAACAGACTAAGTTGTACCAGTGTCACCAGAGAACTGCTATCTGACGTGAGGTATAATACCATCTGGGAGTTCTCGGCGAGTCCGTTCAGTGTACCCAGTCTCCACTGAGCACCCGTATACCATCTCTGATGTCAAACACCAATGGATATGGGATCAACCATCGCCCATCACATGGGTCGAGAAGATACACGCTAGTCTACTCTGGAATATCGATGCCCCGTCTCGATATTCCCACGACTAGGAACAATGAAGGATGTACTCATTGACTACCCAGGCCCCACTAGTATGATCTGCATCATAGTCCTGGAAGTCGAGTACTCATCCTAAGGGCTTTATCAACATGTAATCAGAGAGACAGAAAGTATACATGTTAAGACAAAGAGCAACCAGATAGCGTACTATCATGTCGAGCAAGAAAGTCCTACCTATGTATGTCCCAGCATCCACTACAATATACATCCAATGTACAGTAATAGCCTCTAGGGCATACATATAACTAACAATCTCCCACTTGCACTAGGGCCATCTGTAGCAGTGGTTGTAATATCTAATACTCAACCATCCCCTAAAAGTCTCTCTTTGGGAAAAGGCCTTCGTGAGTGGATCCGCCGTGTTCTCCTCTGAGTCTACTCTCCTAACCTCGATCACCCTGGAGATAAACTATCTCCAAGATCAGGTGATGCTGCCTCAGAATATGTCTGGGTCACTGATGGGACCAGGGTTCCAGGGCCGAAGCCACACTTCCATTGTCATACAATGGCAGGAACCTAGTTCATCTTATGAACCAATATACACCCAAACTGCCTCTTTGGTAGTATCATTAATAGCGATGTTATCAGCCTTTATCGTCTAGTTTGCCACGGTATCTAGCTTGGAACTCTTCCAACATACCGTCCCTTTACTGAGGGTAAAGACAATGCCTGCGACTGACATTCAGTCGTCCTTATCACTCTGGAACCCTTCCAGTGATTCTCCCCATGATCGATTGATACCATCTCACTACAACTAGTGAGTATCCTAACATCCAATTAGATCTATCTCATAGATCCAAAGCTTAGGATTTATTAGGTATCACTTTGATCCTATATGGAAAATCATTGTGATAAGCGGAGATTGATCGAGCATAGCATAGGAAATTCCTTCCCTAACAAGAGTATGTCATCCACGTACTCTACGAGGATCGTCACCATACTCCCTACTACCTTTTTGTTTATACAAGGTTCATCTACCATTTTGATGATGTCAACTTCTTTAACTAATCCATCAAAACAGATGTTCCAACTCCGCGATGCCTGCTTTATCCTATAAAGCATCTTGACCACGTTTCCGCTGCTCCCACTGTCTACGAGGCCCTCTAGCTGTGTACTTATAGACGTTCTCTTCTAAATCAACATTTAGAAAAGTAGTCATGGCACCCAACTACCAGATATCGTAGGCATGGTATGTAGCAATGGCAAGTAGGATCTGGATGGACTTAAGCATAGTCCCCTGAAAAGATTTCATCATTATCCACACCTGGTTAATGACTAAAACCTTTAACAAGTCTAGCTTTGAAAGTCTCAACTTTTCCATCTACACCAAGTAATCTTCTCAAGATATACTTGCTCCTGATGGGGATTTAACCCTTCAGATATAGCAACCAAAGTCCATACTTTGTTGGTGTATATGGATTCCATCTCAGACCGCCAAGCATCCAGCCATTCTTACAGAGTCCCTACTCTTGATGGCCTGCTCGAATCTAGTTGGGTCATCATCTCATGATGCAATCCTTGCTCCCACTGTCATCGAGAAACCGAGGTATCTCTTAGGCAGGCGAGGAACCCTACCAGATCGGCGGAGAGGCTGAGGTTCGTCGGGGACTATAGAATCCTTTGGTTCTGTCAAATCTTCAGCTGTAGTTACGTATAGCTGGAACCTTTCCAGTTCTACAGAACTGACCTTGCCTCGATCTTGTCCGGATTTTGCTTTTGACATAGGCCGGACAATCCCAAATCTCAACTCACTTAAGAGATAGGATCTTCCCACACCATATCTTATATGGAGTGGTAGGCACTGATTTGATTCGAACCCTATTCAATAGATATGCAGCTTCTCAAGCGCATAACTCCCAAAAAGGAAACAGGTAACTCAGTAGCTCTCATCATAGAGCACACCTTATCATATAGGGTGTGATTGCTCCGTCCCGATACACCAATGTGCTATGGTTATTCGGAGGAGTAATGCTGAGAGAGAATTTCATTCTCCTTTAGAATAATCCAGGAATTCCATGCACAAGTATTCTCCTCCTTGATCTCATCAAAGGACATAATACTTATACCCTGTTATTGGTTCTCTACTTCTAACTTATATTCTGTGAATACCTCAAAAGGTTCGGACTTATGTTTCAACAGGAACATATGACTGAATCTTGAGAGATTATCAGAGAATATAATGAAGTATAAAGAACCAGTCCTGGCATGTGTAGACAGGAGACCTTACATACATCATCATGTATCAGTCCCAAGAGTTTACCAACTCTTCCTCTGTTTCCAATAAACAGAGCTATGGTCATCTTATCTTTGTGACATGACTGGTAAGTTTCACAAGATGTAAATTCAAACTTATTTAAATATACATCTAAATGTAACTTCAGCCAGTCTGGTCGCATTGATATGACCTAGTCTACAATGCCTCAAGAAGAATTCGTTCATTTCCGAACTCTTCCTCTTGTGTGTGTTCTGAATACAAAGAACTGTAGTTTGATTTAGAACGTTAATGCTTTTAGATAACGCGCCTAAACCGATCAACTATTGATATAGGAAATGTTCAAAACATTATCCATCAATACAAAATTATATCCTTTCTTTACTAATAAAGAGACTGATATGATTTTGTATATCAGGTTCGGTATCTAAATAGCATTTGTTCAGAATCAATGTATTCGTAATACAGGGTGACAGTGACCAACAGACTTGGCTGCAACACTTGCCCCGTTTTCTGTCTCATGAAACTTATCACTCGTTCTCAGTTTTTCTACCTTTTTGTAGCTCTATGTAACAGATTACATATCTGGGATCCTGATCCGGTATCATATACCCAGGATGCAGAGGATACTGAGAAACAGTTCTTTGTAATGAACACACCCGAAGGAGATGCATCATATGCACTGTCTTCGTTTGGGCGGCATAGGAATTCTGGTATTCCCTAATTTCCTGCTCTGTCTTATAACAATTATAAGTTGGAGCGGGACCAACGTTCCCCAGCTCAGTATAACAAGCGGGTTCGGTCAATACATCCATTTTATTATCTTAATTAAGGCGTAATATGGTCGCTACCAGGAGAGAGAGAAGAAAACACTCTGAGTGCGCTCTTGTAAGATCATATTGGTTATATATTTTATCTAATCAGGATGTCTCCCACTGTTTTTATCAAATCTTCCTTCAAACCTTAAAAGGAAAGACTAGCCGGGATTAATTACACTCTACAAGTTCGCCAATCTTTCAGCCAGGCCAGTGTCGGTACTTTGAGGGAGGTTTCCCGTGCTTTCGCACGGACCTAATTACAGTAAACCTCGTTTTCCCAGAGGCGTAACCCCGTTGACACCTTTCTAGACACCTACTTGATCGGCTAATTGTAAAGTGCAAAACTCTCCCAGGAGTAACAATTACTCGCAGTGGGTATCGGAATCCAACTATCATATAGAAGGTATGCAATCTCATTGCAAATTTCAACACTTGAAACTCCCGATAAAGGTTTTTACCCCTAGCACCTATGACCTTAACTATGGTCAACAAATCATAAGTATTAGTCAAGTTCTACCCGTCATTTCGTGATTAATTAGACCCACCCACATGACCCTTAACTAAGGTCAACAAAGTCACGTGACTGTCCTAACTAATCGCATCATATGCGGTGTAGGAAGACATCACTTAGCTACCGTACACTGTGCCTTGACTATGGTCAACAAACACAGCACGAATACTAAGTACTCTACTTCCTAAAATGATGGAGGGTTGCGAATGGTTTTTGTGAAAATCTTTAACGCTTTGAACTTGATCTCGTTGCGGAATCAAATGGTTTTTAAATGGAATGTTTTTTAGGATTTTCTAGTTTTGCTAAAGGGGTTACTCCCGGTGAAGGGATCGTCGGCCCTTTCCTCGTCGAATGAGGCGCGGGATATATCATATATATCACTGTGCAAAGCGGAAACTATAGAAGCGATCAAAGACAAACCGAGGGTTGTAGCATCTGCCAGTTATTGCTAAAGGAGTCACTCCCGGTGAAGGGATCTCGGTCCTTTCCCCATCGAATAAGGTTCAGGATGTTCTACAATGAACACCGTGATGCAAAGCAAGAACTGTAGCTACCTGTTTTTATTTTGAAATTTGATTCCACAACATCAATTAGGTTTATTTTCTTTCATTAATCTCATTAATGAATATCCCATCATTTAAGTCCACCTAATCATCACAGAAAAATATAACGTACGCTTATGCCATCCGCATTCGCCTCGATATCCCGTCTGCACCGTTATGTTAGGTAACTAACGGCAGAGCGAGGCAGGGCTAGCGCGGGTGTAAAACATAAGCAACGTCTAGATAATATATCATATATACTATATAAAATATCTGTCTGAACAGAGCACAGAACATCGCATGATCACAGATAAATCACAGCAGAAGATACATATGAAATATTGGATATACTAGGACGTCCGTGTTTTCAATACGAGCGGGTATAAAACACGGATTCCACGGTCGTGATGAATAGCCAATCCCACACCCCTAGACCCCTACGAGAGCGGCAAGCAACCCTACCAATTCTAGGGTTAGGAGACCCGGACTCGACTCCTCGAGATGGTCTCCCACTGGACCCTAGAACCCGGTTACTTGTGCTCCCCTCCTTGGGTCTATCCTAGTGCAGAAAAGTAAATAATATACATCAACGGTGACAACTTCCGCAACTTGGAAGTGCCCCAATAAAAGAATATTACATACAAGTTTTCACATGAATGAAAATGAAAAACACTCATCTCACATAAAAACCCCCGGCTATTCAAACACGACGATCCAATATAACATATCCAGCAACACATAACATCACATGTCATCAACGTAAGCAAACATGCGTATCCCAATTGTCGTTGACATATAGCAACAAAACCGGCGATATCACATATTACACTTACGGTCACAGAAAAGAAAGTGTAAAACTACAACAGTTGGAATCCGCAACCACCTCAGACATCGCATGCCTGATCAAATGAATTCTTTAGACATCGCATGCCTAACAATTATAAACCCCGCATTTTAGTCTCATTATCGAAAACACTTTTCAATATCAAGTCGGGCAATTCAACAAGATTCCCGACATCCTGATCGAATGCTCGTCGCAAACTTCAGTAGACGGCCGCTCCCCCGATGCCGTCGACGAAGTGCACCAAGGCGGAACACCGCTACCGCGAGCACCCGGATGGATGCTTTCGGCGACGGGGTTCTCCTACAGTCACTTGGTCGGGGCAATGGGGTGAGGCTGTCTATTAAGTTTACCCGGCGAGTATCCGCGTACACTACGTGATTGCGACGGACTTTTGATCACATCAAAATTCCGTGGCAACCGATCAAGTGAGACTAAAGTGCTATGTTTATAACATTCATTCAGTTATCACATAACTATTTGCGAATTCCAAGTATTGTATCACATTCCGGATAAACAGAAAATGTTAAACTTTCCGATTGAACATTCGAACACCCAAGTTTTCCCGAAACAGCTCAACACATGAAATAAGTCTAACAACATTCAGTTCGTGTCTCAGTACCAACGGTCCAGCAGTAGAAGGGTCAAGCCAACGCCTCACATGTGGCACGCCGTACTGCCCCAAACCCGAAGGTTCAAAGGGCAGTTCAAGACGGTTACATAATCGAGTTAAGGTTTGTTGTCTTCTAGAGGGTCCATCGCGTTACTTGCACTACTTAGAACGTCGTTAAACTACGGAAAAATCCAACAATTGGAAATTTCCCGGCAGGGGAAAAAGTGGGTATTTATATCCGATCGAACTTTTTAACATATTCTAAAATTTATCCGGAAAAGCACACAGACAGAATTAGACAATCCGATCGATATACCGAGTCCCCAATACGACCCAGAAAATGCAACTCTGGAAAAAAATATTAAAATCCCCAGGAAAGCCAGCACAGACAACTAAGAATTACTGTGCAAAATTGGATGCACAAAACGACAAAATGGCCGTGGAACCGCCGCATGAGCATCCTCATGCCGTGGATCCGCGGCGCCTTTATGGAATCAGGTCCTCGAATTTTACAGTAAGCCTTAGATCTTCCTGCTGATTTTTCTGAATATTTTTAATCTACAAAAATCCACATTTTACAGAATTGTCCAGAGAGCATTTTCAAGTCGGGGTTTTGGGTCGATCGGACTTCTAATTCCGTCGAGACTTCGCCTAAGGCTCTAGCTAGGCTCTGATACCACTGTAGGGTTCCTAGGCACTCTAATGGAGTCTCACAAGTGATCAAACATGAACTAGATATATATAGGCGAAGCAAGCATGTAATCGAATTAAATGCTAAGGGAAAGTGACTACAACCTTTGTAGATCCGGTCCACCACTTCCTAAGCTCCGCGATGATCTCCCTCCGCTGTCCAAATCGAACCCTTGACTCTAGCATTGGCATCATCGAAGAATGGGCGGGCTTGATCGTCAGTTCGATGCCGAAGATGATCTACGTCGAGGCATCACAAGAACAAGCTCCAACTTCACCAAGCCTTGAAAACTTATGAAGGAAACACCCTATACAACTTGGCAAGAGGTAGAGGATGAAGAAATAGGAAGTGGGTAGACTTTAGATTTGGATTTCTCACTCATTTTGGCTAGTTGCCATTGATGGTGCAAGCTTTCTTCAAGTTGAAGATGAAGAAGAAGATGATCAAGAATTATGATAAGTATATTATGTAAATGATAAATAAATCAATACTTATCATTTACTAACCCTTGGTTAGTTGTAGAGAATGGACCATGGTTAACTTGAATGGTTAGGGTTAAGGATGAGACCAGAATGGTGACTTTGTCAAAGTTTCAAGAAACTTCAACTACAAACAAATCAAGCCACCATTCTATATTCTTTATCATTTCCTTTTTCCAAAATAAACAAAAAGAATAAATAAATGAATAAGTAAATAAAAAGAAAACCCTAATCATAAACTTAAACATGGTCTAATTCTTTACACTAACCCTAGCTTGCATGTATCATCAAACATGATACAATCATGTGCACAAAATATATCACATATACAATGTGCACAAACCAAGTGAGTAAATCCATTTAAAGTGAACCAATACTAGTTAATGCAAAGTAATATATCAAATATATAATTATACATTAAATTATTAAATCAACACTTGATTCAATGATCCGGTCATATCGCATATAACCGGCTAGTATCCAATGTATCGGCTTATCGAATCAATCCTTGATTCGATAACTAGGTTATATCGCATACAACCATTCGACACATTCATCACGAGAATGAAATACGGTATCACATACACGCATTATTCTCGGTCCCGCATATATCTCATATGCGCTCCTATTTCGTTTCGCTTGAGCCAAGAAACCTCTGTGTAGGACTCTAAAGACTCGTCAATACGCCGGCAGCAGATGATGATCATATCAAACACCCACAAGCCGCAAGCGGTCTGCTAAACGTAACGGCCACCCAGGTATTGATCGATCAGAAGATCGACGAGAAAGCCCGCTCACACTCCTGTGAATCCAACCAGTAACACTTACCGTACAGTCCTGTTCATCTGATATGTCGCATATCTCGCCTAGGGGTGGTAAACGTCAGACCCCAGTAGCTCGATAAGTCATGCCGACTTGAGGTCCATAACATTCGTGAAACTACTGATAACTCTTACAAGTATATCACTGCAACCCTGGCCAGGGATTTCCTGTTATGGCCAGTCGAGCATAGCACAACATCAACCCCCAATACCGGGAGAGACGAATCCCCTCCTATCGCTCATTGCCTCCATGTGAATCGGGACAGTACCCAAAGACCACCTGTTTGCACGACTCAGTAGAGCCGTGATAGGGTGGAAATCAAAATACAGTGGGAGACACACAAGACTCTATGACGATCTCGGGTCAACAGACTAAGCTGTACCAGTGTCACCAGAGAACTGCCATCTGACGTGAGGTATAATACCATCTGGGAGTTCTCGGCGAGTCCGTTCAGTGTACCCAGTCTCCACTGAGCACCCGTATACCATATCTGATGTCAAACACCAATGGATATGGGATCATCCATCGCCCATCACATGGGTCGAGAAGATACACGCTAGTCTACTCTGGAATATCGATGCCCCGTCTCGATATTCCCACGACTAGGAACAATGAAGGATGTACTCATTGACTACCCAGGCCCCACTAGTATGATCTGCATCATAGTCCTGGAAGTCGAGTACTCATCCTAAGGGCTTTATCAGCATGTAATCAGAGAGACAGAAAGTATACATGTTAAGACAAAAAGCAACCAGATAACGTACTATCATGTCGAGCAAGAAAGTCCTACCTATGTATGTCCCAGCATCCACTACAATATACATCCAATGTACAGTAATGGCCTCTAGGGCATACATATAACTAACAAAAACGATGCTATACTTAACCTCCTGCCGGGTCTCATAGCTTGGAACAATAGTAGTGTCAAGTCCGGGTAAACAAGAACCTCCTTGTTACCGTACTTGAGGCTACCGGAGTACCTCTCGGGTTTCTGAGGCTACCCACCATATCTGCGGAGTGGCTAATTGAATGTCAAACCTGATTGAATATATAGGTCCTATTAAATTTTCCGTAATCGTTTGCGGTTCTGGAATCACTTCCAATTCAACCATACTCCCACTTCTGTTTTCTGAAAAAATCCATTTTATTAAAACTATGGCGAGTCAAGAACAATATCACTATTGATCTTCCAGATGGTAGAAAATCAAACCTCGTCAAAGCCAGGGTCAACCCACAAACTGCTATTACAGAAACGTGCCTTGAGTTATCCAGTGTCTAGTTTTAAGCATAAGCTGGACAACTCCTCGTATCTTAACATCGTTAAGATATGAACCATTCTATATACAATATAGAAATAGAGGCACTAATTTAACTGGAACCAGATTCAAACTATGCAACTGTCTCCAGTGCATATCAACTTAATGGAGAGAGACTAATCAGCATTACTCAAACTTAGGAATATATCCAATTATAAGTAACCTGAAAGAGAAACAAGTTTCTCAAAACCATTACTATCAACTGAATACCATTTACAAGTATCTATATCTTCGATCTCTTTGAAGAATCCTGATACTTGCGACACCTGGTTCTCTACTTTATTCTTATACCCACAACTTCTTGAAACTTAGACCTTGTATTTCTACGAAACACTTGTCTAAAATTAGAGAAGTAATAAGTAAACAGAACATAGTATGAGGACTATCCCCTTTGTCCTGATGGACACTGGACAACATACAATACTCTGTATAAGTCCTTTGAGTATAATAACCCAAAACATGTGCGTTGTAGGTTGAAAACTGTCCCCAGGCGATTTCCTCAAATATCACCAATTACAATGAATTCCGATATAATGAGGATGATCACCTAATTCCCAATAACTTACTCCCACTTATTATCTGTAAAACTATACAGATGTGAGAATGAAACCTGGTAAATACATACCCTGGAGTAAGTATGTAATCGGGAAATCAGTTTTCTAATTAACAATGCACAGTGTAACTGAAACATGAAAATGTTTCGAACGGGGTATCCTGGTATTCTTAGTAATGCCTCTTCCATAATCCAATTCATGACTTTAACCGTATATTTACCTGCCATCTCTCCAATTCCCTTTATTTGTCTTTAGTCGTTACCTACTGTACACCATCGTTAGGCTAAAATGGTTTTCTTCCTTCCCTACCGTTTGGCACCAGCCTATGGTTTGGAAGAAGCATAATAGGTGCACCCTCCTAAACTTAGGAGTACTCACAACTTGAGAGAAGGTGATGATAAAAGACAACTGAATAATACCTAATTCTATTAAAGGTGAAATAGGAGTGGCGATGAAGTACGCGGTTTGGTCGTGAAAGATAACAGTCGCAATTTACTTTGTCCTCTTACTAATCCCTTTATTTTGTCTTTAGTTATTACCTTATGTACACACTGCTTAGGCTAATTGGTTTTTGTTGCGCCCCGGCAGCGCCCCGGCCGTCTACTCGAGGCCAAAATGCGGAATCAAAAATTTTCTTAACTTTAAACTGGCGCTACCGCGGACAATAAACCCGGATCGTAACCATTAACCTAATCCTAGCAAACAAGAGATGGGAAGAGAGTTATACCAAACGATCCATGTCCTTCGGTCTTCGTCTCCACTCCGATCTCCCGCGGAATCTCCAGTCTTCATCTCCTTGCCGGAAAGGGCACCACGTAGCCGGATTCTTTTACGGGCTCCCACCTCTGGACCGAGGCAACTCGGGCGCGAAGTTGGCTAGCCGACGCGTCCAAGGGTACTGTAGGTTGTAGTGTAGAATCGTTGTCTCATTTGGGGGTAGTGAAGTTGCCATTTATGTGTAGGAGGAGAAAAAGACTTTTGAAGAAGAAGAATGGTGCTCTCATTTTTTACAAGGAATGAGATGATCAAAATCACACACCAAATGAACCTCTCATCCTCACTCAAATAGTGGCCGGCCCCTTTCATAGGAATAATGAGAAGAGATTAGCAAGGGAGGTGAGTGTAGGAAACTCAAAGAGGTGACCACATCAAAAGGAAATGATAACCATATCAAATCAAATTCTAATCACAATAAAACAAGAAATGATGATAGAAAAGAATGGTATCAAAAGATGCTTTCATAATCAACCCATATGCAAGAAACCCCCTCCACAAATGATATTTGCAAACTTGCAAATAACCCCCTCCATAGAAAAGTCCGGCCGAGAAGGAACAAAGGAAAACCGGCCGGAACGGAATGCAAACTGGCAACATCAGAAAACCGATCCCGTAATAAATTACAGGAAAACCCCGCTACCGTATATACATGCCCGCATTTGTATTCCTACTGAATACAAATGCAAAGAGACAAAATCTACACTGTCTAATACTAGGATCCGGCTTAAACCAAAGCCGGCTAGTAAAATCCGTCCGATCACGATCCGTGCAATACCGCACGTATCTGATCGAACCCTGCCATATCTCCATACGGCCTCTACAGCGTTTCGCCCGAAACTTGAGTAACTGAGTGTGGTGGACTCTAAAGACTCGTCAATACTATGGTTGTAGATTTAACCACTAGCACGTCAGATGTATTAGCCATACGTGACGGGCTACCAGCTATTGACCAAAAGGGACGTCAATGAGCGAACTCATCCTGACACCCTACTGAGCCTGTCAGTGACAATATCCGTACAGTCCGGTCTGTTCGTCTATGAGTATCGCATGGCGGGCCTAGGGGGTTGGTAAAAGTCAGACCCCCAAAAGCGGTACAAGTTGTGTCGGAGTGAAGCCCAGAACACCCTGAGATACTACTGGAATACCTACCAGTAAATCTCCTGCCTCGGCCGAGGGCTTTGTGTATTGGTTCTCCTAGACACAGCGCGACCTCACCCCCAATACCGAGAGAGACGAACCCCTGCAGATCCGCTCACTGCCTCCATGTGGCTCGGGACTGTACCCAACTAAAACCTGTTTGCACGACTCCTTTGAGCCATGGTAGGGTAGTAATCAAAGTACAGTGGGAACTCACACGAGACAAATGACGATCTCAGGTCGATGAACTAACCTGTACACATGTCACCAGGGAACTGCTATCTGACGTCTGGTATAATCCCAACTAGCAGGTTCCCGGCGAGTCCTGTCCGGTGTACTCATAACCCAATGAGCACCTGTATACATCTTAAGTGAACCAACTGACACCAATGGCTTGTGAGACCGGCCACCGCCCCTCGTCGGGGTCTCGACTGTATACACTAGTCTACTAATGGAGTATCGATGCCCCGTCACGAAACTCCCACGACTAGCGACCTTTTAAGGATGTGCTTATAGACTCCAGCTCTCATGTATATGATCGCCTTCATACTGCTGGTAATCAAGCAAGAATCCTAGGGGCTCTACCAACGTGTAATAGCGACTCGTAAGGTCACCTAAAGCAGTACACGATGATAAAGATAAACCAGATAGCATATTATCATCTTGAGTAAGACTGTCCTACTGGGACAGGTCCTCCCTTAATCATTGCAATCACGTGCCTGTGATCCAATAATTGACTCTGAGGGCACTATCTCTAACAATCTCCTACTTGCACTCAAGGCTATTTATTGCGATGTCGCATACTCACAGGCCGTGTGATACCGAACGCCCAACTCCTCTACTAGTCAGTCTCACAAAGCTCGTTCGCGAAACTATTGCGTTCGAGGAATAGCCTCAGTGAGTGGATCTGCTGTGATGTTTCTTTCTATGTCTCTCTATATCTCAAATTCGCGGAGAAAACCATCTCCCGAAATGAGCAATACCTGTCTTAGAATGTGTCTGGATATCTGATGGGACCTAGCTCATAAATGAACTCCAAATCCAAACTTCTTAGACTGTATCGTCAACTGAACTTAATCAGTATCCTGCGCCATGCCTTTCCCTCAGTATCCACCTGGACCACCTGTCCAAAATACTGCCCCGTGTCAGAGGGAAAACTATAACTCTAACAGCCACTCTGCTATCCAGGTCACCTTGGAAGCCTGGAATGATAACCGTCTCCTAAAGGACGCTGCCATTATCAAATCCCTAGAACATTCACTTATGTTCTAAAGCTGCTTCCGATTGTTTCTCCAGGATTAGATTAATATCAACTTATTGCATCTACTGCAAGAACAACATCTGGTGTGGTACTTGACATCTCATGATTGACTCAATTGCCTAAGCAAGTGATCTGCCAATCATGCACATCCCTCTCCCCTTTAGTCTATAAGACACCTTTAGAGAGGGTGACTCCATCACCTGCAGGTACACTACCGTGCCAGGAGTCGTCCATTCTAATTACTCATAGAATGCTGTCAAAGTACCCAGATTAGGAAACCACCCAAATCTAGATCTAAAACCATAGATCCAGTAGCCAGAATGTATAATATCCAAGTCCTATGTAGAGAAACCACTGTGTGACAACCAAAGAATAACCGATCGTAGTATAGGAATATCACTTCCTACTCTGTGTATGTCATCCGAATACCAGGACATCACACCCTACTACCTTCTTAACAGATCCATCCCCTATTCTGATGAAGTCAAAACTATGACTGTCACGTCAGAAATAGATGATCTATCTCCGCTATATCTGCTTTAGTCTATAAATAGACATAAGCCGCTTGTCCACCATGCTTCCGGTGCTCCTACTGACTACGACAACCCTCTGGCAGAGTCATATAGACGTACACTTCTAAAGCTAGTTCAGAACGACGCTATACTCATCCTCCTGTCGGGTCTCACAGCCTGGAACAACAGCAATGGCAAGTCTGGGTAAACAAGAACCTCCCTGCCACCGTCCTTGAGCATACCGAAGTACCTCTCGAGCGCCTGAGGTTACCCACCATATCTGCGGAGTGGCTAATGGAATGTCAAATCAGATTGAATCTTTAGGTTCTTATCAAATCTTCAGTAATCGTTTGCGGTTCTGGAATCACATCCAGTTCTACCATACTCCCACTACTGTTTTCTGAAAAAATCCATTTCTTTTAAAAATGTGGCGAGTCAAGAACAATATCACTATTGATCTTCTAGATGGTGGAAAGTCAACCCTCGTCATAGCCCGGGTCAACCCACAAACAGCCATTACAGAAACGTGCCTTGAGTTATCCAGAGTCTGGTTTTAAGCATAAGCCGGACAACTCCCCGTACCTTAACATCGTTAAGATATGAACTGTTCTATATCCAATACAAAAACAGAGTCACTGATTTAATTGAACCGGATTCAAATCATGCAGCTGTCTCCAGTGCATGTCAACTAAATGGAAGAGAGTCCGATCAGCGTTACTCAACTTAGGAGTACTTCCAATTTTGAGTAACCTGAAAGAGAAGCTAGTTCTCTTAATCATTACTATCATCTGAATACCATTCACAAGTATCTACATCTTCGATCACTTTGAAGAATCCCGATACTTGCAATACCTGGTTCTCTACTTTACTCTTATACCTATAACTTCTCAAAACTTGGACCCTGTGTTTCTACGAAACACTTGTCTAAAAACTAGAGAAGTCATAAGTAAACCGAATATAGTACGAGGACCAACCCCTCTGTCCTAATAGACACTGGACAATATACAATACTTTGTATAAGTCCCCTGAGTGTAGTGACTCAATCCCTGTGTGTCGTAGGTTGAAAACTGTATTTATGGTTAAGAAGAATTACACCGTTGTTCAATGCTCCTTACCTAACCATCCACTGATATAGGTAAATGTCATAGACATAATTTCAAAAAGGTATATCTCACTCTATGAAAATAGACGTACAGATATATCAATTTGAAATTGGTGCATAACAACGGATATTCAAAACCAAATATTTGCCGTCCGGCAAACAACCCAGGTGACTTCCTCAAATATCACCAATTACAACGAATCCCGATATAATGAGGATGATCACCTAATTCCCAATAACTTACTCCCACTCATCATCTGTAAAACCATACAGATGTGAGAATCAAACCTAGTAAATACATACCCTAGAGCAAGTGTCTAATTGGGAAATCAGTTTTCTTTTAACAGTACACAGTGAAACTGAAACATTGAAATGTTTCGATGGGGTATCCCGGTATTCCTAGTAATGCCTCTTCCATTATCCAGATTCACAACTGTAACCGTATAATTCTATGCCACTTCTCCAAATCCCTTTTTATGTCTTTAGTCATTACCTTCTGCACATCCTTTTAGGCCAAATGGTTTTCTTCCTTCCCTACCGTTCGGCACCAGCCTATGGTTTGGAAGAAGACTATCCAATAAGCGTAATGGGTGTACTGTCCTAGTCCTACGAAAACTCGCAATGCGAGAGAAGGTGAAGATAAAAGACAACCGAATAAACCTTATTCCTATTTCTCCTGAACCAGGTTCCATCCCCGAACTGGAACAAGTTCCTTTCGAGTTCGTATATAACCATACGATGGATTATCCAATAAACTTGGGATCTTCGTAGTGATACGGAGTGTCCTGGAGAAATACAAAGGTGATTTAGGATTGGCGAAGAAATACTTGGTTTGGTCGTGAATAGCAGTCGCAATTTACTTTGTCCTCTTACTAATCCCTCTCTTTGTCTCAACTTAATACCTTCTGTACACCATCATTATGCTAATTGGTTTCCTTCATTCCCCACTGTTCGGCACCAGCCTAAGGTTTGGAAGAAGACTATCCAATTTACGTAATGGGTGTACTATCTCCTAAACCAAGAAGTACTCGCAACCTGAGAGAAGGTAAAAGGAAAAGACAACTGAATAGTCCTATTCATTTTCTCCAGAACCAGAAACCATTCTCGAATAAATTCCTTCGAGTTCGTATACAACCATACGATGGTTTTGTCCAATGGAAGTGGACGTTCATAGTAATACGGGGTGTCCTGGAGAAAAGGGTAAAAGTAGGAGTGGCAAAGAGGTCTGCAACTCTGACAATCCAAAAGCCGGTCTTATAAGAAGGTTCGGTTAACTTGGTCACTGAGTCATAGTCCAGGGTCGGGTCAATGGTCGCTGCCAAAGAGAGAGAGAAAAGAAACACTCAGCGTGCACTCTAACCTAGATCAGAATGGTTATCACTTTATCTAATCTGGAAACCTCCCACTGTAACCTCAAATTCTTCTCCAAACCTAAAAAAAGAATTAGTCGGGATCACCCGAGGAGTAAACCAACTCATCAGTGGGAATCGGGATCCAACTATCATCGCATGATAACGTGACGGAATCCACTCACGTCACCACACTCCAGAAGGTATGCGCATGCCTGGCAAGTTTCAGTTTCTTAAGAAACTCCCGATGTGATTTTTACCCCAAGCGGCTTATGACCTTGACTAGGTCAACAAACCATAAACCGCCAGTCAAGTTCAACCCGTCATTATTCTGGATTGCATTAAACCCACCCGTACGTGCCCTTGACTAGGTCAACAAGGCCGCACGACTGTCCTAACCAATCCCACTTATGCAACAAACAAGTACCACTTAGCTACCGAACACTACGTCTTGACTAGGTCAACAAACGCAGCACGAATACTAAATAATACCCGTAGGAAATGACGGAGGGCTACGGCTAGTTTTTGGCGAAAAACCTTTAACGTAATGAACTTGATATCGTTGAAGGAACTGCATAGTTTTTTATAAAAATATAGTGGCGAAAACCCTTTGCTAAAGAGGTCACTCCCGGTGAAGGGATCTCGGCTCTTTCCCCGTAGAATGAGGTGCAGGATATTCCAACTGAATACCATGATGCGAAGAAAAAAGTAATCGGCTATAGTGAAGTTATTGCCCTGACGCAAACTTTTTTCCAAGGGGTCACTCCCGGTGAAGGGATCTCGGCCCTTGCCTCGTCGACTGAGGAGCAGGATATTCCAACTGAATACCACGATGCAAAACAAAAGAGAACGCCCTTGCAATAACAGCTTTTGAAAAATGTTCCAACAACATCGAAATAGGTTTGTTTATCTTGCATTGATCCGAATCAACGCAGTCCCATCAATTGATGACACCAATAAAGAACGAAAATAATGACGTACGTATATGCCATCGGCATTCGCCACTGGGTCCCGTCATCACCCGTTAGGTTACTTAACTAACGACAGAACGGGGACTGGACTAGCGCGGATGCAAAACATATACAACATCTACTAGTATATATATAATATATAATTTTCGCTCAAGGCGTGATAAAATGCAACATCACATAAATGTAACCAGCATCACAGAACAATACAGATATCTGGGATCCCCGGGTTTCATAGAGCCGCTACTGAAACCCGACGTTCCCCTGGTCGTGTAGATAGCCTGTGCAATGAAAATCCTAGACCCAAACGGGCGCGGCAAGTTACCCGCCAAAACCTAAAGCGAGGCAGCCCCCTTCAGTAAGGTGAATGGACCACCTAGCACTTCACGGAATCCGGTAACTTGGGCATCCCTCCTGGGTCAACCTATATCCCCTACGTGTGCGGCGAACAGCCCGCCAATTCTAGAGTAAAGCCCCCTCCGTCTCAATGCCATGAGATGCGGGCTCGTTGCCCTCTAGAACCCGGCTATCCGTGCACCCCTCTGCGGGGTAAACCTAGTACAGAAAGTAAAATATACATACAACGGGTACATCGACCGCAACCTGGTCGTGCCCCAAAAGAATAATACAAACAGGCAGTGACGGCAGTCCACATGTCGGACGCTCGCCCCGCAATATCAAATGTACATATAAAACAAAACTGTACTAATACTGCAACCAGGCTATCCCCCACGACCGATCCGCAACAACACAGCACAATCACAGAACATCAACGTGAATGTCACGTTCGCAAATCCGTCTAACCGGGCTATAGCAGTTAGACAGGATTTACCGATCAAGCGACATTCACGGTCGCAGATATAATGTAAATACCGAGAACTAATGTGTTTAAACTTTTCGATCGATCAAATATATCGAAGTGGGCCCCAAGCATTACTGTAGCACTTAAAGAGAGTCTAGGCCCAAAAAGAATATTCCAAAATCCCCATTTTCAACTCAGGAGCTCACTGCAAAAATTTGGTCCAATGAATAGTAAAAATGGACGCGGAACCGCGGCAAATACATGGGTTTGGCCGCGGTTCCGCGGTGGAATAGTGAGATCACACGACCAAATTTTCACAGAATGCTTAGAATTCCCTGCATATGTCACTGCAATGTACTGAAAAATTTTTGGAGCGAAAAAAATTTCGACAAAAAACTGTGCAAATGAAAATGGGTTTTCGGAAAATCCGTTCGATCGAACTTGTAAACACGTTAGAGCAAGCTAGACTAGGTTAATGGCGTGGCTCTGATACCATGTTGCGCTACGGCAGCGCCCCGGCCGTCTACTTGAGGCCAAAATGCGGAATCAAAAATTTTCTTAACTTTAAACTGGCGCTACCGCGGACAATAAACCCGGATCGTAACCATTAACCTAATCCTAGCAAACAAGAGATGGGAAGAGAGTTGTACCAAGCGATCCGTGTCCTTCGGTCTTCGTCTCCACTCCGATCTCCCGCGGAATCTCCGGTCTTCATCTCCTTGCCGGAAAGGGCACCACGTAGCCGGATTCTTTTACGGGCTCCCACCTCTGGACCGAGGCAACTCGGGTGCGAAGTTGGCTAGCCGACGCGTCCAAGGGTACTGTAGGTTGTAGTGTAGAATCGTTGTCTCATTTGGGGTAGTGAAGTTGCCATTTATGTGTAGGAGGAGAAAAAGACTTTTGAGGAAGAAGAATGGTGCTCTCATTTTTTACAAGGAATGAGATGATCAAAATCACACACCAAATGAACCTCTCATCCTCACTCAAATAGTGGCCAGCCCCTTTCATAGGAATAATGAGAAGAGATTAACAAGGGAGGTGAATGTAGGAAACTCAAAGAGGTGACCACATCAAAAGGAAATGATAACCATTTCAAATCAAATTCTAATCACAATAAAACAAGAAATGATGATAGAAAAGAATGGTATCAAAAGATGCTTTCATAATCAATCCATATGCAAGAAACCCCCTCCACAAATGTTATTTGCAAACTTGCAAATAACCCCCTCCATAGAAAAGTCCGGCCAAGAAGGAACAAAGGAAAACCGGCCGGAACGGAATGCAAACTGGCAACTTCAGAAAACTGATCCCGTAATAAATTACAGGAAAACCCCGCTACCGCATATACATGCCCGCATTTGTATTCCCACTGAATACAAATGCATAGAGACAAAATCTACACTGTCTAATACAAGGATCCGGCTTAAACCAAAGCTGTCTAGTAAAATCCGTCCGATCACGATCCGTGCAATACCGCACGTATCTGATCTAACCCTGCCATATCTCCATACGACCTCTACAGCATTTCGCCCGAAACTTGAGTAATTGAGTGTGGTGGACTCTAAAGACTCGTCAATACTATGGCTGTGGATTTAACCACTAGCACGTCAGAGGTATTAGCCATACGTGACGGGCTACCAGCTATTGACCAAAAGGGACGTCAATGAGCGAACTCATCCTGATACCCTACTGAGCCTGTCAGTGACAATATCCGTACATTCCGGTCCATTCGTCTATGAGTATCGCATGGCGGGCCTAGGGGGTTGGTAAAAGTCAGACCCCCAAAAGCGGTACAAGTCATGTCGGAGTGAAGCCCAGAACACTCTGAGATACTACTGGAATACCTACCAGTAAATCTCCTGCCTCGGTCGAGGGCTTTGTGTAATAGCTCTCCTAGACACAGCGCGGCCTCACCCCCATTACCGAGAGAGACGAACCCCTGCAGATCCGCTCACTGCCTCCATGTGGCTCGGGACTGTACCCAACTAAAACCTGTTTGCACGACTCCTTTGAGCCATGGTAGGGTAGTAATCAAAGTACAGTGGGAACTCACACGAGACAAATGACGATCTCAGGTCGATGAACTAACCTGTACACATGTCACCAGGGAACTGCTATCTGTCGTCTGGTATAATCCCAACTAGCAGGTTCCCGGGGAGTCCTGTCCGGTGTATACATAACCCAATGAGCACCTGTATACATCTTAGGTGAACCAACTGACACCAATGGCTTGTGAGACACGCCACCGCCCCTCGTCGGGGTCTCGACTGTATACACTAGTCTACTAATGGAGTATCGATGCCCAGTCTCGAAACTCCCACGACTAGGGACCTTTTAAGGATGTGCTTATAGACTCCAGCTCTCACGTATATGATCGCCCTCATACTGCTGGTAGTCAAGCAAGAATCCTAGGGGCTCTACCAACGTGTAATAGCGACTCGTAAGGTCACCTAAACCAGTACTCGATGATAAAGATAAACCAGATAGCATACTATCATCTTGAGTAAGACTGTCCTACTGGGACAGGTCCTCCCTCAATCATTACAATCACGTGCCTGTGATCCAATAATTGACTCTGAGGGCACTATCTCCGACGGTTTTCTTCATTCCCTACCATTCGGCACCTGCCTATGGTTTGGAAGAAGACTATTCAATAAGCGTAATAGGTGTACTTTCCTAAACTAAGGAGCCCTCGTAACCTGAGAGAAGGTGATAATAAAAGTCAATTGAATAAACCAATTCTATTTCTCCCGAACATGAATCCATCCTCGAAGAAATCCCTCCGAGTTCGTATATAACCATACGATGGATCTATCCAATGGAAGTGGATGTCCGTAGTAATACGGGGTGTTATGAGAAATACAAAGGGTAAAAGAAGGAGCGGCAATGACTTATGCAACTTTAGACAATCCAAAAGCTAATATTCTAATAAGGTTTGGTCAACTTGGTCACTGAGTTATAGTCTAGGGTCGGTCAAAGGTCGCTGCCAAAGAGAGAGAGAAAAGAAACACTCTGCGTGCACTCTAACCTAGATCAGAATGGTTATCGCTTTATCTAATCAGGAAACCTCCCACTGTAATCTCCAATTCTCCTCCAAACCTGAAAGAAGAATTAGTTGGGCTCACCCGAAGTGTAAACCAACTCATCAATGAGAATCAGGATCCAACTCTCATCGCATGATAACGTGACGGTATCCACTTACATTCTCACACTCCAGAAGGTATACTCAAGTTTTGCAAGTTTCCTATATGTTTCAAACTCCCGATTTAATTTTTATCCCATACTCTTATGACCTTGACGTAGACCAACAAATCATAAGCCACATGTCAAGTTCTACCCGTCGTTGTCCTAATTAATTTAGTTCATCGTACATGCCCTTGACGTAGGTCAACAAGGCTGTACGTCTGTCCTAAACTAATGCATCTATCCATGCAACAAATGTATATCCCAGCAGCTACCAAACACTATGCCTTGACATAGGCCAACAAACATAGCTTGAATACTACTGACCAACCATAAGAAATGACAGAGGATTACGGCTGGTTTTTGGCCAAAAACCTTTAACGTAATGAACTTGATCTTGTTGAAGGAACCTGATAGCTTTATATAAAAATATAGTGGCGAAACCTTTTGCTAAAGAGGTCACTCCCAGTGAAGGGATCTCGGCTCTTTCCTCTTAGAATGAGGTGCAGGATATTCTAACTGAATATCGCGATGCGAAGCAACTTGTAATCGACTATATTGAAGTTATTACCCTGACGCAAACTTCTGCCCAAGGGGTCACTCCCGGTGAAGGGATCTCGGCCCTTGCCTCGTCGAATGAGGTGCAGGATATTCTAACTAAATACCGCTATGCAAAACAAAAGGAAACGTCTTTGTAATAACTCCTTTTTAAAATTTGTTTCAACAACATCAAATATAGGTTTGTTTTATCCTTGCATTGATAAGAATCAATGCAGTCCCATCAATCAATCACACCAGAAAAGAACGAAAATAAAATGTACGTATATGCCATCCACATTCGTCACTGGGTCCCGTCATTACTCGTTAGGTTACTTAACTAACGACAGAGCGGGGACAGGGCTAGCGCGGGTGCAAAACATATACAACATCTACTAGTATATATATAAATATATAATAATCGCTCCAGGCATGATAAATGCAACATCACAGAAAAGTAATAAGCAACACAGAACAATACAGATAATCTGGGATCCCCGGGTTTCACAGAACCGCTACTAAAACCCGACGTTCCCCTGGTCGTGTGGATAGCCTGTGCAATGAAACCTAGACCCCTACGGGTGCGGCAAGTTACCCACCAAAACTTGAAGCGAGGCAGCCCCCTACAGCAAAATGAATGGACCACCTGGCACTTCACGGAATCCGGTAACTTGAGCACCCCTCCTTGAGTCAACCTGTACCCCCTATGAGTGCGGCGAATAGTCTGCCAATTCTAGAGTGGGGCCCCTCTGCCTCTCAAAGCCATGAGATACGGACCCGTTGCCCTCCAGAACCCGGCTATCTGTGCACTCCGTCGCGGGGTAAACCTAGTACATAAATGAAAAATATATACAACGGGTACATCGACCTCAGCCCGGTTGTGCCCCAAAAGAATATTATACAAACAGGCAGTGACGGCATTCCACAAGTCGGACGCTCTCCCCGCAATATCAAATGTACAAATAAATCCAAACAGCACTACCATTGCACACTGCTATCCACCACGACATATCCGCAACATCACAGCACAACACAGAACATCAACGCGAATGTCACGTTCGCAAATCCGTCTAAAAGGACTATAGCAATTAGACGCAATTTACCGCTCAAATGACATTCCCGGTCGGAGATATAATATAAGTATTGCATACTAACAAGTTTAAAATTTCGATCGACCAAAGTTCTCGAAGTGGGCCCCACTTACATCTGGTGTACAGTAACAAAATATGGGCCCAAAAGACATATACCAAAAACCACAATTTCCGATGGAAAACTCACTGGAAAAATTTGGCGCACTGTTCCCACAAAAGCGCGGCGGATCAGCGGCTAAACCCTGGTTTGGGCCGCGGATCCGCGGTCGTTCTGTAGGATCACGTGACCAAATTTCCCCAGTTTGCTTAAAATTTCCTTAGTTTTCTGTGATGTGTAAAATAAATTTTAGACCAGATTAAAAATCGACAGAAACTTTGAACAGAAAATTGAAGTTTCGCGAAATTCCGTTCGATCGATGTTTTAAATGCGTTAGCACAAGTTAGTATAGCTTAATGGTGAGGCTCTGATACCACTGTAAGTACACGGTAGCGCCCCGGCCATCTAACAGACGCCAAATGCGGAACAAAAAACTTTTTAGCTGGCTCTATCGCATACTATAACCCGGATCTGCCATTAAAGCTAAACTAACAAACTGTAAAGTGGGTAGAAATGTTATACCGAACGATCTGAGTCCTTCGGTCTTCAACTATCATCCCACGCTTTGTTACGGCTGCTCCGATCTCCTCGATCTCCGGTCTCGTCGTCCAGGTGGCACCACGTCGACGGATCTTTAAACGGGCTCCCGCCTCTGAACCGAGGCAACTCGATCATCAAGTTTGCTAAAAGAGATGACTAAGATTGATATAGATAATGAGTAGAACACTTTGTCTCGTTACGTCCAAAGCTATGGACGAACGGTTAATGAAGTTGCCATTTGGAATCCGGTAAATGGAAATTGAGCTATGAAATTTCCATATACTAAACTATCATAATCTTTTCAAAGGAAATCCATCATCATTCCCACAAGAGGGGCCGACCATATAAAGGAGAGGGGGGAGGTGAGTGTAGGAGGGAGAAACATGGTGACCATAAGATAAATCCTTATCTCATCACTTAATAAGAACTAATGAGTCATGAGTGACACCTTGCATTCATTTAATGCAAACCAATGAACATAAACCTAGTCACCTTAACAACTCATCACTCATTTAAAGCTAACAAATGACTCATGAATCTAGTCACTATTTCTAGAAACTTCTAGAACCATGACTCACCCAATGAAGAAAAGATAAATCCGTCTTTAACCGAATGTTAAAAACGGGTGATAGAAAACTGGAAACTGGCAACTTCCAAAAGTGATCCTGAAACGAATTTCAGGATAACCCCATAACAATATAAACATACCCGCATTTGTATTACGACCGAATACAAATGCAACTGAAACAAAGATATTATATCTACACAGTATAATACTTGGATCCGGCTTAAACAAAAGCCTACCAGTATTATCTGCCCGAAAAATGACACGTGCGAAAACGCACGTGCATTTTCCGAACACTGCCATAAAACCATACGACCTCTACAACGTTTCGCCCGAGCTTGGGAAACTGTCTGTTGGGGACTCTAATGACTCATCAATACACTGGCACTGGGTATAACCACTAGCACGTCAGAGGTACAAGCTGTACGTAACGATTGCCTATGTATTGAAGGAAGGGGAGCTGACGAGCGAACTCATCCAGAAACCCTACTGAGCCTGACAGTGACAATATCCGTACAGTCCGGTCCATTCGTCTATAAGTATCGCATATAGGGCCTAGGGGGCCGGTAAACGTCAGACCCCCAATAGCTGTATAAATCGTGTCAGAGAGCAGCCCAGAACACCTTGAGATACTACTGGAATACCTACCAGTAAATCTCGATTACCTTGGCCAGGGATTTCGTGTAATGGCTCTCCGAAACACAGCGTGATCTCACCCCCAATACCGGGAGAGACGAATCCCCGATGATTTGCTCACTGCCTCCATGTGGCTCGGGACTGTACCCAAAAAATACCTGTTTGCACGACTCCTTTGACCCGTGGTAGGGTATAAATCAAAGTACAGTGGGAACTCACACGAGACAAATGATGACCTCGGGTCGATGAACTAACCTGTACACATGCCACCAGGGAACTGCTATCTGACGCTAGGTATAATACCAACCAGCAAGTTCACGGCGAGTCGTATCCGGTGTACTCATAACCCAACGAGCACCTGTATTCATCTTAGGTGAACCAACTAACACCAATGGCTTGTGAGACCGGCCACCGCCCCTTGTCGGAGTGTCGAATGTATACACTAGTCTACTCTGGAGTATCGATGCCCTGTCTCGAAATTCCCACGACTAGGGACACTTTAAGGATGTGCTTATAGACCCCAGCTCCCACATATATGATCGCCATCATACTGCTGGCAGTCAAGCAAGAATCCTATGTGCTCTATCAAAGTGGAACAGTGATAAAGACAAACCAGATAGCACACTATCATCTCGAGTAAGACTGTTCTATCGGTATAGGTCCTCCCTCAATCATTGCAATCACGTACGTGCGATCCAATAATTGACTTAGAGGGCACTATATCCAACAGAAGAGCCATGGTAGAATAAGGACCTCTCTCTCACACACTTTCTCTCTCTAAACCATGCCAAGCCCATACCCTTTTGTCCCCAAGCATAAATATCTCACATTTCTTTTTCTAAAACAAATCCCTTTTGGAAAAGAAAAGCCTTTCTTGAAAAAAAAGAAAGAAGTCATGGTAAAATGAAATGTAACAATTGTATAACATGACATGGTGCATGTCATATACATAAACATGATAAATGCATAATTAGTAAATACTAATAAAGTTTAGTAAACAACCCATTTACAAATAATTGTATGACAATTCATAGAATGCTCAAATCGTATAAATACCTTCAAATCAATAATTCTTATTAATATTCCGAATATTTTCCGAATTATCGGTATATAATTATACCATATCATTTAAAACTAATTTCCATACTTAAAATATTCATAATAATTATTTAAATTCTGAAAATAATATTTTTCTTTTCCTGAAATGTTACAATCTTCCTCCCTTAAATGAATACGGTACCCGAATTTAAATTTAATCCCCCAAAATACTAAAACATTTCGGCAAAACAATCAAATCGTCGGGGCTCCGTGTATCAGGAATACATAATACATAACATAGCGCAAAGCATGCGCATGGAAACGAGTGTAAAACTCAAAATCAAACTCCGTTAAGCATCACACAATCATCGGAGTTATGGTAAAAATACAAATGTCAAAATCCAATACGAAAACCAACATGATATACTTAAAACGATAACATGTATATAGTACGCATCGTTGTAAATTCATCAAGACATCCAAATAGGAATGCATGCAAAACCTTTCTCAAATCGCCGTGCGATGCGCGTATCACGGCATAAATGGCGGACGTTCACCATAAGGAAAAATAGCTATATATATCCTTTGTTTAACATATACATTCCGCTTTTTTGAAAATGATTTAGAAGGGTTTCCTTCGTAAAGTTTCGTGTTATCATAGAAACGTAAGAAAATATTGAGACTATAGCTCCCTTTTTTTTGGAAACCCCTTCGGTAAATATCGATGCACGTAAAAATACTCAGGTACTGTCGTCGTACTAGTCCTGATCTGTTATTAAACCGTATAGTATATAAGTCACGAAAACATGATGCTCAAAAGAAAATAATCCCAAAAAATGTAAACAAAGAATACCACGTGCGTCTGGCGCGCACGGAAATCCAAACAAAATACAGGAGCCACAAACGTGCATAGAAATAAAACTGAGTGCAACGGTTGTGCACAAAACATCTGTCAAGTGCAACGGGTGTGCACGACAACCATATCAGGTGCATCTGATATGCAAAAAAAAATCTCGATTTAGTGCATCTGGTGTGCACAAAATCACATCATGTGCGCTAAGTGTTAGTTATATGTATGCCCTAGAGGCCATTACTGTACATAGGATGTATATTGTAGTGGATGCTGGGACATATATAGGTAGGACTTTCTTGCTCGACATGATAGTACGCTATCTGGTTGCTCTTTACCTTAACATGTATACTTGCTGTCTCTCTATTACGTGTTGATAAAGCCCTTAGGATATGTGCTCGACTTCCAGGACTGTGATGTAGATCATACTAGTGAGGCCTGGGTAGTCCATGAGTATATCCTTCAATGTTCCTAGTCACGGGAATATCGAGACGGGGCATCGATATTCCAGAGTATACTAGCGTATATCTTCTCGACCCATGTGATGGGCGATGGATGATCCCATATCCATTGGTGTTTGACATCAGAGATGGTATGCGGGTGCTCAGTGGAGACTGGGTACACCGAACGGACTCGCTGAGAACTCCCAGATGGTATTATACCTCACGTCAGATGGCAGTTCTCTGGTGACACTGGTGCAGCTTAGTCTGTTGACCCGAGATCGTCATAGAGTCTTGTGTGTCTCCCACTGTGCCTTAATTTCCACCCTACCACGGCTCTACTGAGTTGTGCAAACAGGTGGTTTTTGGGTACAGTCCCGATTCACATGGAGGCAATGAGCGATAGGAGGGGATTCGTCTCTCCCGGTATTGGTGGTTGATGTTGCGCTATGCTCGACTGGCCATAACTGGAAATCCCTGGCCAGGGTTGCAGTGATATACCGGTAAGAGTTATCAGTAGTTTCACGATTGTTATGGACCTTACATCGGCATGACTTATCAAGTTATTAGGGTCTAACGTTTACCACCCCTAGGCGAGATATGTGACATATCAGACGAACAGAACGGACTGTACGGTAAGTGTTACTGGTTGGATTCATAGGAGTGTGAGCGGGCTTGCTCGTTGATCTTCTGATCGCTCAATACCCGGGTGGCCGTTACGTTTAGCAGACCGCTTGCGGCTTGTGGGTGTTTGATATGATCATCACCTACTGCCGGCGTATTGACGAGTCTTTAGAGTCCTACACAGAGGTTTCCTGGCTCAAGCGAAACGAAATAGGAGCGCATATGAGATATGTACGGGACCGAGAATAATACCGGTATGTGATATTGAATTCTATTCTCACGATTTGTATCATCGGACGGTTATATAAAATATAGCCGGGCTACCGAATCAAATGTTGATTCGATATATTGATACACTTGATATTAGTCGGTTATATGCAGTATGACCGGATCATTAAATCAAGTGTTGATTTAATGATTTAATGTATAATTATATATTTGATATATTATTTTACATTTACTAGTATTGGTTCACTTAAGATTATTTTTCTCACTAGATTGTGCACATTGTATATATGATATATGTTTGTGCACTAGTTTGTACCATGTTTGATGATACATGCAAACTTGGGTGTGTGTACGCTTTAAACCATGTTTAGGTTAATGGTTAGGATTTTAACTTATTTATTTATTTATTTATTTTTGGCAAAAATAAAGTGGTGGTTTTCTTTGTTTTATGCTTGAAGCTTCATGAAGCTTTTTAAGCATCTTTGAAAAGTCTAACCATTTTGTTTTATGCTTTAACCTAACCATCAACCTAAACCCTAGTTTATTCTCTACATGAGTTTACTCACCCATGGTTGCAATTTGATTAACTTCACTTGAATTTCTTTTTGAATAAATTCATTTTTCATTTCCTTCTTCTTCTTCTTCTTGATGAAGTGAAGAAAGCTTTCTTGAAAATTTTCAAGTGATGAAATCAAGTGAGAAATCCAAATCCAAAGTGAACCCACTTCCTATTTCGTCATCCTCTACAACTTGCCATGTAGTAGAGTGTGTTATCTTCACAAGTTTCATGACCTAGTGAAGATGGAGCTTGAGTTTGAGTCGCCTCGACGTAGATCATCTTCGGCATCGAAGTCAACGACCTAGCCCGCTCATTTCTCCGATGAAACCAACGCTAGAGTCCAGGATCCCGATGATCGCAGCGGAGGGACGTCATCACAGAGCTAAAGAAGTGGAGGACCGGATCTACAAAGGTTGTAATCCCTTTCACCTATAGTTAAGTTGTTAACTTGTTTTGTTTCGCCTTACCTCTAGTTAACGATCTCGCATTAGGGTTTCTCGGCACATGAAAAAATTTGATTTTGGCATGGTTGATCAGTTGTAGAACCTCATGAGTGTGCCTAGGAACCCTACACCAATTGTGTGGAAGAATCTCAATCAAGTGCACATGGTGCACGAAAACGAATATCAAGTATAAAAATCGAAATCAACGGTTTATGACATACACCAATTCAAATCAAGTATACCGTGACATAAAAATTTATAAACCTGTGCATTTGCGTGCACACAAAACCAAGTCAAAGTGCTAAAAACTCGCGTAGACTGCCCGAATTCACAAGTCAAATCATGTGCATACGATATGCATGAAATCAAATCAATTAAATCAAGGTGTACGAAATCAAAATCAAATACCTCATAATATATAGGAGTAAAATCAGGTGCAATGGGGACGCACAAAAACGATCATCAGTACGACTGATAGATAAAAATACGAGTCAAGTGCAACTATGGTGCACATAAGAAATATCAATCATAAAACGAACCGTCACAATACCGAAATCCAAAAAAATGGGAACGTAACATTCGAATCACCAAATCGCAAATCATAATTACTATCGTCAAAGTGCCCCCCCTTCAAGGTCGAATGGTGCATGTGCATCCAAAGCTAGCAGAGCAAGTTATCTATTTGCCTCCTTTCCACGGTCTGGCGCCTTTACTCCTATGTCCTCGTCTCTCACTGCGTATTGCCAGTTACATGACTCCTCGGCTCAACGGCCCGATACTGAGTGATGACGGAAACATTTCCGCTCTGGCGCATCCACTGAAGGTCTCCTGACCAACTATCATGGTCACTCATAACATGTCTCGTCACTGATGGCAAACTTTGGTCCACTGAGTGTGCGTGATATGCCAAATCCTGGTTCCAAGTCTTCTCATGTAGTATTTCAGAAAGATTCTGTCGGGGTTTCTCTCGAATCTCGTCTCTACCGAACTGCCCGGAAGTCATCACCCTTTACTTAATCCATTTCTTGTTCTGGGACAGCTGCATTCTCTTCATGACCTTTCTCTGGAATTATAGCTGCATTCAACACGTCTGTATAGGCATCTAGTCTCTGATGTCAACGGGGTGAAACGTCCTCTCGTCAAGATCTCGTATGAACCTCGTACTCCTCTTTCCTTCAATTTGGATCAACTCGGAATTCTCTCTTCGTAGTTGTGTGAACTACGCTCCATACGGCTATACTCATCTAGAGTCTCCTTTCTAAAGCTACGTACTCGGCAGCTCAATATCTTGTAGTAGGTATCTGGCCAATTACGTCCTCGGGAACTCTTCCAAATCGTCGGAGGAATATACTCCATTTTTCCATTTTCGATTGACTCACAATGCATCTGGGTGAGGTCCTTCCATTCAAAGCCGACCAACTATCCGATCTTATATCGGAGTATCCAATGAACAAAAAGTCCTAGTCTTATCCAAAGGTGACTAGAGATCTTCTATCACATTCCCGAGTGTTACCGCATGCTGCAATAGCTTCAATGATCTGGGAACGATATCTTATCAACTCAGCAACAGCTGGCTTATCTGTCCGCACGGCAGACAACGTCTCAATCATCTGAAGTAGACGATACCCTAGTAGTCTTTACAATACGGCTGGCCTATGGCAATAGCCCAATCATCTGGGGCAGATCTCAAATGCTCGTGTCAACGAAAAAATCCAATTAACAATATACTGACATGTTTCGTATGCTACCGGAAAAACAACCTGGTCAGTCCTCGTCCCTGACGAGATCGTGTTGACTGCAACTCTAGCCGCAGCTCTCTCCACTTGTGTAACCGTGGTAACATAAAACCACAATCCGATATCGATGAGGATAGATCATAGGAATGAATACAAATACAGTGCCTAAGAAATGTACATCCTGAGGCTTCTTAAGCGGAGTAGCGTATCGTAAGTATGCCGCGGAACATACACACGGTACGTCACTCAACTTAAGTCGCCTACTCCATCAACCAAGGTCAACCTACACGATGAAAGTTCGGGTCTAATACCCCCCACGGCCAAGTCTAAGTTCCGTAAGCTCAAGCCTAGGTTCCGAATGTAAATATACGCCCTAGACTCCGCATAATCAAACCTAGACTCGAACCAAGGTTAAACCTAGCGCTCTGATACCAACTTTGTCACGACCCAGAAAAGGCACGTGACTGGCACTTGAATTAGGTGAAGTCTATAGGACCACACCAAATACAATCCAAAAGCTCAGAAATCTAAACCTTTTTAGGGAAAATAGTGTAGGTGCAGTTTTGAAATAAGGTTATTGAAATCAAATTCTTTATACAAACATAGATAATAGTATACGAAAAACCCAATGTTTATATTTAATTTGATAACATTTTCGTCATTGAAAATTTGGCAGCCATCCTTTATAATTTTTAACCCGAAAACGGGACAAGCAAATATGATATAAGGCATCCCCAAGCGGGAGCTAGCTCTTCGCCAATTGGCGGAATCAACCACGTAAATAATGCTAATATACAACGCCGAAGGGCGAGGATCAAATTTCAGAAAGAAGGTAATAAAAACTAAAACATCATCAAGAATACCAGATGCAACAATAAATCCATAAGCGCGACTCTAAGGCCGAAAGAATATACAACTGTGGTTTTCTAAGTCTACTAAATATACATAATCTGATTGATGGAGCTTTAATTAGATACAACAGGAATAAATATACAAAAGCAACGGGGGGTCACGATGCAAGTGAAACCACCTACCAAGTGATCATCCAAAAGGAAGCAGTGTGCGAGCAAGCCGCAACGGAACCTGTGCGGCCAAACCTGCAAGAAACTGTGGCACAACGGGGGGGTGAGTTGCCAACTCGTGAGTAGAAGACATCACCGAGCAGAAATCGAATGTATGATTATCTCCTAGGTCATACAGTAATATAATAACAAGGGTAATAGTAGAACATAAGTGTGATATCAAAGTACTCGTGTCCGTGTCATGAGTAATAACATATCATGTGTATCATGTATGAATGCATCATCCAACGTTTGCCCAGCAACGACACACAAAATCTTGATAAAACCTGAGTGTCCATCACCGACACTCGAAACATCATGAAACTCATGTCCAACATCGACACGTAAATCCTCATATCTCTGGCGCTGCATCCTAAGATCGGCCCTTATATCCAGCTCTCTCATAACTCTGAACGGCATCCTCTACATATCCGTCGAGTTTTCATACAATCACCGGAAGGTAGTGCTCCCCTACCAGGCTCATCATCTATAACTCGAGCTTATTGCCCCGGGGTACCTTACCGGGTCCACCATGTACCCGCAGACGGTGCATCCCCCTCCTCGAATTGGGTCTCGAAACTAGGCTCAGAACCGAGAAAACATCATGGTAGACACGAAATATCATATCAAGGAAAACCGCATCATTCTCTTTTTAAAATAATCATAAGTTTATAAAACTCCACATGCGGTTTCCCAAATCCAAAAGTCTCATGAAAGATCCGAAATATCAAATCACGAGTCAGTGAACAGTGAATATCGGCGTAAAGCCACACAATAGCACATAACAGAATGAATATATGAATGCATCGGGTAATTAAGTAAGGAATGCAGTATCTAGGCTAACATATGAGACCAAGCATACTAACAATATGTTTAAACTACCAGCTAGCATGTTATACCAATGAAGTAACGTTTTCTAAGGTGCACGTGACATGGAAATTACCGATAAGATGTGTGTGAGCCGGCAAGCAAGTGTAAGTGCAACATACGCATCATCGGTAATGGTGCTGGTGTCCTAACAGCCGAGATCATAAAAGCTAAAGAAAACACATGTATATATATGAATTGCGATGAGAGCAACATGAATATAACAGAAAATGAATAGTTAACGCAACAATAGGGGATATACATATTTGTATACGAGTCATACAGTTTTTGTGTTTTGAAATAGCACGAATCGTGGCTTTTAGAAAAGTAGGGAGTACGGTGTTTTGAGAAAAGGGACGGCTTTTGAAAATACTTACGATTCGTTAGTTTTGAAAATAGGTATGTCTCAAGCCAGGTCTAGCATTTATTTAACAACTAAAAGACTAAACTAAGGAACAAGTCGGGGGTTAAGAAAATCTACATATATTCGAGTCGATATACTTAGTAGTCGGCGATCCAACCTTATAGCGTTACGTACTATATAATACATAGTACGGTATCCTCGAGTCAAGAGCATGGATCAATCATCTTATACGTCTCGGTAATATCCATCAAATGGCATCCTCAAAATCGAGGGCACGGGTCAAAATCATATATAATATCATCAGTTGTGCAATATCACGATCACGGGTACGGTTCTAAAGTCTCGTACATTCAAATATCACCAATTTACATATTATCGCATATATGAATACATATCACCCATCGATCCATTATAATATCATATCGTATACAGTATCACGACTCGATCACATATCAGAAATCTCATGGCATCATGCCCGATCCTATCGGCTCATCTCCACAACATATACTTGTTAGTTATATGTATGCCCTAGAGGCCATTACTGTATATACGATGTATATTGTAGTGGATGCTTGGACATATATAGTGAGGACTTTCTTGCTCGACATGATAGTATGCTATCTGATTGCTCTTTATCTTAACATATACTCTGATTGTCTCTATGTTACATGTTGATAAAGCCCTTAGGATGAGTACTTGACTACCAGGACTATGATGCAGATCATACTAGTAGGGACAGTATAGTCGATAAGTATATCCTTCAAATGTTCCTAGTTGAGGGTGTATTGAGATAGGGTATCGATATACCAGAATAGACTAGCGTATAGCTTCTCGACCCATGTAGATGGGCGATGGATGATCCCATATCCATTGGTATTTGACATCAGAGACAGTATACGGGTGCTCAGTGGAGACTGGGTACACTGGACGGACTCGCCGAGAACTCCCAGATGGTATTATACCTCAGGTCAGATGGCAGTTCTATGGTGACAATGGTACAGGTTAGTCTGTAGACCCGAGATCGTCATAGAGTCTTGTGTGATTCCCACTGTGCTTTGATTTCCACCTTACCACGTTCAAGAGAACGTGCAAAATGGTGGCTTTTGGGTACAGTCTCGAATCACATGGAGGCAATGAGTGATAGGAGGGGTTTCGTCTCTCCCGGTATTGAGGGTTGATGTTGCGCTGTGCTCGATTGGCTATAACAGGAAGTCTTTGTTGGATATAGTGCCCTCAAAGTCAATTATTGGATCACAGGAACGTGATTGCAATGGTTGAGGGAGGACCTATGCCGGTAGGACAGTCTTACTCGAGATGATAGTATGCTATCTGGTTTATCTTTATCATCGTGTACTGCTTCAGGTGACCTTAGAGGTCAATATTGCCCGTTGATAGAGCCCTTGGGATTCTTGCTTGACGGCTAGTAGTATGATGGCGATCATATACGTGAGAGCTGGGGTCTGTAAGCACATCCTTAAAAGGTCCCTAGTCGTGGGAGTTTTCGAGACAGGGCATTGATATTCCAGAGTTGACTAGTGTATACAGTCGAGACCCCGACGAGGGGTAGTGGCCGGTCTCACAAGCCACTTGTGTCAGTTGGTTCACCTAAGATGTATACAGGTGCTCATTGGGTTATGAGTACACCGGACATGACTCGCCGGGAACATGCTAGTTGGTATTATACCTGACGTCAGATAGCAGTTACCTGGTGACATGTGTACTGGTTAGTTCATCCACTTGAGATCATCATTTGTCTTGTGTGAGTTCCTACTGTACTTTGATTACTACCGTACCACGGCTCAAGGGAGTCATGCAAACAGGTTTTAGTTGGGTACAGTCCCGAGCCACATGGAGGCAGTGAGCAGATCGGCAGGGGTTTCGTCTCTCCCGGTATTGGGGGTGAGATCGCGCTGTGTCTAGGAGAGCCATAACACAAAGTCCTTGGCCAAGGCAGGAGATTTACTGGTAGATATTCCGGTAGTGTCTCAGGGTGTTCTGGGCTACACTCCGACAGGACTTGTACCGCTTTTGGGGGTCTGACTTTTACCAACCCCCTAGGCCCGCCATGCGATGCTCATAGACGAATAGACTGGACTGTACGGATATTGTCACTGATAGGCTCAGTAGGGTGTCAGGATGAGTTCGCTCATCGACCTCCCTTGTGGTCAATACCTGGTAGCCCGTTACGTACGAATAATACCTCTGACGTGCTAGTGGTTAAATCCACAGCCAATGTATTGACGAGTCTTTAGATTCCCCCACAGACAGTTTCTCAAGTTTCGGGCGAAACGTTGTATAGGCCGTATGGATTTATGGCAGGGTTCGAACGTACGCGTGCACTTGTGCACGTGTCATGGTTCAGATGGATAATACTAGCGGGCTTTGGTTTAAGCCGGTTACTAGTATTGTACAGTGTAGATTTTGTCTCATTGTATTTGTATTCGGTCGGAACACAAATGCGGGCATGTATAAACATTCGCGGGGTTTTCCTATAATTTACTACGGGATCGCTTTTTTGAAGTTGCCAGTTTGCATTCCGTTTTCGGCCATTTTCCTTTCTTTCTTTCTTTGGCTGAAAATTAATGTGAGGGGTTTATTTGCAAGAGTTGCAATTTGTAAAGGAGGGTGTTTTTTGTGGTGGCTTGGTTCTAGAAAGCTTTCTTTCTCATGTTGCATTATTTGTGCCCATGGCTTGCATTTATTATGAAAGTATTTTGGAAAGACTTTGGTGTGACCAAATTTCCTCATTATCACCACCTTTTCTTAGGCTCACCCCATGCTTTTTCTTATGCTCACCTCCCTTCATTACCTCCCCCTCTCTATGCATGGCCGGCCACAAAAAGGAATGGGCAGTGGATTCATTTGGTGGTGGGAAAATGTTGATCTCATTTTTACTTGCAACAAAAATTCCTTAACACATCTCCATAGTTCATTCCTCCATCCAAAAATGGCAACTTCATTAATCCTCGAAACATAGCATTCTATACTCAGTCTACAGCAATCTTGGCCACGTCGGCTTGCCAACTTCGTGTCCGAGTTGACTCGGTTCAGAGGTGGGAGCCCGTAAAAAGACTTCACGATGTGGTGCCATTTCCGACGAAGAGAACACGACCGGAGATGCCGCGAGGAGCTTGGGATGGTGGCCGAAGACCGAAGGACACGGATCGCTCGGTATAGCCTTTCTACCCTTTCTCTAGTTAGCTAGTAGTAGGTTAATGGTTCGATCTGGGTTTGTAGTCGCGGTAGCGCCGGTTTCTAGTTAAAGAAAAGTTTTTGTTTCCGCATTTTGGCCTCGTATAGACGGCCGGGGCGCTACCGTAGACTTACATGGTATCAGAGCCATACCATTAACCTTTTCTAGCTTGCTCTAACGTGTTTGGATCTCGATCGAACGAAATTTCCAAAAACCACAATTTCAAAGATGCAGTTTCTGTCGATTTTCATTTGTGCTCAAAAAATTATTTTAAGTGTTGCAGAAATACGTGCAGGCGATTCTAAGAATTCTGTAAAAATTTGGTTGCATGCGGTTACTGTTCAGCCGCGGACCGCGGCCTTACCCATGCTTTGGCCGCGGTTCCGCCGCCAGTTTGTCTCTTCTGTGCACCATATTTTGTACAGTGTTCTCTGTGTTGAAAGTGGGTTTTTTGGTATATTCTGTTTGGGCCCAGATTTATTTTGAGTACTGGGTATTGTGCTTGAGGCCCACTTCGGGAATTTTTGTCTATCGAAAATTTTAAACATGTTAGTTCACAGTATTTACATTATATCTGCGACCGTGAATGTCATTTGATCGGTAAATCCTGTCTAATTGCGAACTTGACATTCACGTTGATGTTCTGTGTTGTGCTGTGATGTTGTGGATTTGTCGTGGTGGATAGCCTGGATGCAATGGTAGTACAATTTGGTTGTATTTGTACATTTGATATTACGGGGCAAGCGTCTGACATGTGGACAGCCGTCACTGCCTGTTTGTATATTATTCTTTTGGGGCACGACTGGGCTGAGGTCGATGTACCAGTTCTATATATTTTTTCTTTCTGTACTAGGATTACCCCGCGGTGGGGTGCACGGATATTCGGGTTCTAGAGGGCAACGGGCCCGCATCTCATGGCGTTGAGACGGAGGAGGCTTCACTCTAGAATTGGCAGGCTATTCGTCGCACTCGTAGGGGGTATAGGTTGACCCAAGGAGGGGTGCTCAAGTTACCGGATTCCATGAAGTGTGGGTGGTCCATTCACTTTGTTGAAGGGGTCTGCCTCGCTTCAGGTTTTGGCGGGTAAATTGTCGCGCCCGTAGGGGTCTAGGATTTCATTGCACAGGCTATCCACACGACCAGGGGAACGTCGGGTTTCAGTAGCGGCTCTATGAAACCCGGGGATCACAGATATCTGTATTGTTCTGTGATGCTTATTACATTTCTTTGATATTGCATTTTATCACGCCTTGAGCGATTATTATATATTGATATATATACTAGTAGATGTTGTATATGTTTTACACCCGCGCTAGTCCAGTCCCCGCTCTGTCGTTAGTTAAGTAACCTAACGGGTGATGACGGGATCCAGTGGCAAATGCGGATGGCATATACATAAATCGTATTTTCGTTCTTTTGTGGTGTGATCAATTGATGGGACTGCATTGATTCGGATCAATGCAAGCTAAACAAACATATTCTGATGTTGTTGGAATATTTTTCAAAATGCTGTTATTGCAAGGACGTTCTCTTTTATTTTGCACAGTGGTATTCGGTTATGAATATCCAGCACCTCAGTCGACGAGGCAAGGGCCGAGATCCCTTCACCGGGAGTGACCCCTTGGACAGAAGTTTGTGTCAGGGCAATAACTTCGCTATAGTCGATTACATTTGCTTTGCATCGTGGTATTCAGTTGGAATATCCTGCACCTCATTCTACGGGGAAAGAGCCAAGATCCCTTCACCGGGAGTGACCTCTTTAGCAAAGGTTTTCGCCACTATATTTTTATAAAAGCTATCCAGTTCCTTCAATGATATCAAGTTCATTACGTTAAAGGTTTTTCGCCAAAAACCATTCGTAGCCCTCCGTCATTTCAGACGGATAGCACTTAGTATTCATGCTATGTTTGTTGGCCTTCGTCAAGGCATAGTGTATGGTAGCTATTTGTTACCCTTCTACTGCATAGATAGATGCGTTGGTTTGGGACAGTCGTATAGCCTTGTTGGCCTTCGTCAAGGGCTTGTACGGGTGGGTTCAAATTAACCTGGATAATGACGGGTAGAACTTGACATGCGACTTATGATTTGTTGACCTTCGTCAAGGTCATAAGAGCATGGGGTAAAAATCACATCGGGAGTTTCTAAAGAAACTGAAACTTTCCAGATATGCGCATACCTTCTGGAGTGTGATAACGTGAGTGGATTCCATCACGTTATCATGCGATGATAGTTGGATCTCTATTCCCACTGATGTGTTGGTTTACTCCTCGGGCGATCCCGACTAATTCTTCTTTCAGGTTTGGAGGAGAATTTGAGGCTACAGTGGGAGTTTCCTGATTAGATAAAGTGATAACCATTCTGATCTAGGTTAGAGTGCACGCAGAGTGTTTCTTTTCTCTCTCTCTTTGGCAGCGACCATGGCCCGACCCTTGACTATGACTCAGTGACCAAGATTAAACGAACCTTCTTAAACACTGGCTTTTGGATTGTCTGAGTTGCATACCTCATTGCCACTCCTACTTTTACCCTTTTCTCCAGAACACCCCGTATTACTACGAACATCCACTTCCATTAGATAAAACCATCGTATGGTTATATACGGACTCGAAGGAACATTTTCGAGGATGGTTTCCGGTTCTGGAGAAAACGAATAGGACTATTCAGTTGTCTTTTCCTTTTTACCTTCTCTCAGATTGCGAGTGTTCCTTGGATTAGGACGGTACACCTGTTACGCTAATTGGACAGTCTTCATCCAAACCATTGGCAGGTGCCGAATGGTAGGGAATGAAGAAAACCAATTATCCTAACGAAGGTGTGCAGAAGGTATTAAGTAAAGACAAATAAAGGGATTAGTAAGAGGGCAAAGTAAATTGCGACAGCTACTCACGACCAAACCAAGTATTTCTTCTCCAATCCTACATCACCTTTGTATTTCTCCAGAACACTCCGTATCACTACGAAGATCCACAGTTTATTGGATACTCCATCGTATGGTTATATACGAACTCGAAAGGAACTTGTTACAATTCGGGGATGGATTCTGGTTCAGGAGAAATAGGAATAAGGTTTTATTGTAACGTTTTAAAAATAATTAAATAAATAATTAAATGAATAAAATTGTTTAAGTGAATTTTATGAATTTCGGTAAAGTAAAATGTATTTTTCGTAAAATTAAACCGTGATTGTTTTTCATTATAATTTCAAAAATACATATTTTAATTATGTAATTACTAGTAAATGGTGTTTATTTAGCCACTTATAAATTTTTATTTTAATTAAATATTTTTCCTAAATTAATTATTTTAAATATTAACATAAGCTTTATTTTTACACTAAATTAGTGTAAATTACAAATTTGAATGATTTTAATTTGTAAAAATGAACCATGGCATATTAGAATTTAGTGTGTATCATGCAAAATTTATTTGCAAATTTTTCCATTTTTCTAGAGCTTTCTTGAGTTGCTATAGTAAAGAAATAAAATAAAATAAAGAAATGCATGAAAAGACATAATGAAGTGATATTTTGGTGGAGACTTCTACACAACTTTTGTCACTCTCTTCCTTCTCTCCCTCTCCTCCAAAAATGGCCGGCCGCACCCCCCATGGTAGCCCCCATTTTCCTCATTTTATTTTGCTCCAAAATTCATCAAAAATCCTTTAAAAATTCAATTAAAAATCCACAAAATCCTATTTATTTCCTACCCGTTATTCCTTACTCATTTTTATGTAGAATTTGGAGATGGGAAGCATGGATTTTGGAGGCTCATTTTCTTGTTTGGATTTCATATTTTGGAGGTATAATTTTCCTTCTTTTGTTTATTTGTTATTAGATGTTTCTTTTAAGCATGTTTAGATTTAATGAATTAATTCTATGTTCAATTCTTTAAATTCAAGTTAGGGTTTGTAAATTCAAGTTATAATTTTTATTCAATAATTAGGGTTATAATAGTTAGTTTAAAACTTTAATAATTGGAAAATCTTGCATGGTTGTTGAATTGTAAATTTTTCATTTAAAATTGTTTAAATTAGGAATTTTGCTAACTAGGTTTCTATAAAACATAATTTTTGGTGAAATAAAATTTCAATTAATATTTGTAACACTAGATTGTGGTCTTAATAAGGGTATTAACTTGTTGGTGGAATGGAAACTTAAATTGATTGCTAGTTTCTATTGATAATTGATAAATTGTGATAAAAATTGCTATTTTGTAAACTAGATTTTAGAAATTTCTAAATAAATGAGATTAAAAATATAACTTATGGTTTCATTAAATCATTATCATCATGAATTGTGGTTTAATAGATTAATTCATGCAAAATCATGTTTTGTGGTGGAATTGTGGTATTTTGCTTCAAAAATGTTGAAAATTGTTAAAGGTTGCAAACTAGAAATTTCAAATTAATACAAATTTGTGTAATAAAAATATAGTAATGGTTTGTATAGTCTAGTTATGCTATTTAATGAGTTTTATAACCATTGGTTTCATTTAAATGTCAAGTTTTGATGAAAAATGGTAAATTGGCATTTTCGGGTTTTACGAAATTGGACGGTTTGATGGATTTTAGGGTTTCGATGGATTTAATCATGTTTTATAATATAAGTAATGTGTTTTAAAACTACGAGTTATTTGTTGATTTTTATCTCGATCCATCGGAGTTTGTACGCCGATATCGAGCGATATTTGGTTCTTTTGCGTGGACGGGACATAGGTTTTAACCTATGCCGGTTCATTGCGTCGTTTTGACTTTTGTATGTGATTCAGTTTATGATGCTATTTATATGTTTGCGTTTAGGTACCCCTCACGTGGACTGCGGGCGATGAAGAGGAGGATGGCGACACCGTCTTCGGCAGACATGGACCAGGTGAGTAGATGCATATCTACGGGGGGAAGTCGGGTGGATGGCGTTTAGCACCCCCGCAACGTAGAATAGGATTAGTACATTTGACATTAGGAAACCAGATGTGACCCTAGATTCGTAATGAGTAGGGCCCTAGTAATGACCCTAGGCTGGACTAGACTGATTTAGGAAGGCATATCAGAAGATGAATACCTTTGAAGAGGCTCGTAGGTTTCAGGTAGAAACACACACACGCACACACTGAAAAACGACATGGTGTATACGTGCATGTGTATATATATATAGGACGAGGTATAGGTATATATATATATATACAACACGTATATGGGATACATTGATGTGATATGATATCCGAGGTATGATGAAACAGTGTAACTGGGCTTGATGCCGTGATTCTTGGCTATACAGTCGTATTAAGTGTTAGCGGATCATTACAGAATGAGATAATAAACATGTATACTTAAATTATAATGGTTGGTGATGATATTGAGGTACATGGGACTCTAAAATAGTACCCGGACTGTAACTTGTGATTGATCACGATATGGGATATGTATGACTTGATTACGACATCATATAGGTGTGACCTGATGTCGATATCATAGAGGTGTGACTTGAGGACAATATGATACATATGATATGATAGTTCTGAGGATAAACTAACGATGCTTATTATGATGGCAATAATATATTATTGATGTATTCGATCACAGTTTAGCACCTTGATCATGAGATGTGTTGATGATGACATTATACTAATGATGAGACACCTTGGAGATACTTGACCCGTACCCTGATATTGGGACGCCGTACGATGGATTTTACCGTACGAGGCATAAATATGATGATTGATCCGCACTCTTGATTCGAGGAAACCGTACTACGTACGTGACGCTATTGAGGCCGGATCGCCGACTATTAGAGATATTGATTCAGACCTTAGGTAGACTCTTGTTTCTTGTTGACTAGTTTCTTAGGTTTTGTTCCTTAGGAGGTTAGATGGACACTAGATTAGGTTCGAGTCATATAGTGGTAGTGGTAATGGTATATCAAATGAGTGGATAACTTACATCCGTCTTACTTTCACACTGGAATCATAATGATGCATGTTCTTACATATGCTGCTATAATCAATATAAACCTTACCTGTTAGGACACCAGCACCATTACCGATGATGCGCATATTCCACGCACACTCATTTGCCGGCTCACACACATCATCATCGGTAATTGCTATGTCACGTACACTTTAGATCATATTATCTTTAATTGATAGAATCAGTTAACAACTACACCGATATAATATCGTGATTACTCTATGATGTTAGTATAGACATGATATCTATTACTTGACATTCATGCATTCATATTTTCATGTTATCCTGTAGTATCATGGGCATATGCCGACACTTATCATATACTTACTCATGATTTTAAGATTTGGATTTCTATGAGATTTCTGGATTTTTGGGGAAAACCCAAGAAATTATAAAACCTTCTCTCTCTCTCCTCCTCTCTTTTTAAAATAAGATGCGGTTTTCTCGTGATGTATGTGTCGTCCACCATGAGATTTCATGTTTTCTGTTGGATTTCGAGACCCGATTCGAGGAGTGGATGAACCGTCTCGGGTACATGGTGGGCCCGGTATGGTACCCCAGGGCAAGAAGATCGAGTTGTAGACGATGAGCCTGGCAGGGGAAGACTACCTACCGGTGATGTCTGGCGCGGCGGATATCCGGAGGATACCGACCATTGTCGTGAGATTTGATGATATGGGCCGATCCGGACTGACGGAGCCCGACATATTGAGACTTGAGATTACATGTGTTGAGTCGATGCTTGACACGGATTTCCATGGATTTCATTGTTGAGATTTCAGATGCTTATACACACTTTACTATGATAACAGCTAAAGAGTTCTTATACATATATATCTGGATTTCAGGATTTGTTACTTTACATTCATGGTGCATGCATTTCATTTCATATGACATAGTATTATATGAGGCACTGACACAAACACGGAGTATCTGCACTTACACGTAGTATTACCCTGCTATTACTAGATGTTTGGGATATAGTAGTGTATTATTATGACTTAGGATAGCGTCGTGCATTCGATTTCTTTTCGTAGATGTCTTCTACTCACGAGTTGGCAACTCACCCCCGTTGTGCCAAATTTTATTACAGGTTCGATGTACAGGTTTCCCTGGCAGCTTGCTGGCACATCTATTCTTTCAGGGTGATTTGCACGGTAGGTTGGTTCACTTGTATCCGAACCACCATTGTACTTTTATTTTTTCATTTGTATCTAGTAAGCTCCATCAACCATACTTGTATTACTTGATAAGTTTATTGGACCAGTTATTTATTTCGACCTTAGAGTCGCGCATGTATTATTCTGATCTGGTGGTTTTGTTTTCTTTTGAGTTTTGAGCCTCGCCTTTTGGCGTTGTATACTATTGTGTATTGTTGTGGTTGTTTCCGCCTGTTGGCGTTGAGCTAGCTCCCGTTTGGGGATGCTTTTTATTGTTTATGTATATTATACTTGTTGTACCCGTTTGGGGGCCAGTTTTTACAGAGGAGACTCTGCCGAAATTTTTGGGAAATTTGCTGATACTTTTAAACTTGTTTTTCTTCATGTTTTCTTTTCTTCTTCTTCTTCTTTTTATGGTTTAGATTTCTGGGCTTCGGCTTACTTAGGTTATGTTGCGCCTCTAGACGTTTCGTAATCTAAGTGCCGGTCACGTTCCGTACTTTCGGGTCGTGACAAAGTTGGTATCAGAGCGCTAGGTTTAACCTTGTATAAGTCTAGGTGACCCTTGGTTGATGGAGTAGGCGATTTAGGTAGAGTAACGTACCGTGGGTATGGTCCGCGGCATACTTACGATACGCTACTCTGCTTAAGGACCCTTAGGATGTACAATTGTTTGCACCGTATTCCATTCGTTCTTTTGATCTATCTTCGTCAATGTTGGAGGGTGGTTTCTGTTAACCACGGGCACACTGGCAGAAGGAGCTGCGGCTCGAATGCGATAACCATTAGAGTATTGGTTATTCTTCAGGATTGAAGCATTGCGTAGCGTGCGGATAAAGGGTATTCACATGCCGTCCGGATGAAGTTAAAGGGTTCGAACGATTATCAGAAAACCATTTTCCCAAGTTTAAGATATTCGGAAGAACATGCAGGTATTTCGATGGACCCTCTAGAAGAATGAAACCCTAACTCGACATAATGACCACGAGAACGCCCTTGAACCTTAGGGTTTACGGCAGTTCCGCGGTGCCATTAGTGAGGCTTGGGTTTGCCCTTCTACGGCTGGATCATCGATGCTGGGGTATGTACCGGATATTTTAAACTGTACTTGAGTGTTGAGCTCTCGGGGAATTATGGGATTTTGATGGATCGATCGAAAGGTTTAATGTAGTCCGGATATCAAGTGAAGGGATCGACTACGTGGGAGACTCTAGATATGAGTATTGCCGTCGGTAGCGCAGTCTGCACACTTATGAAGAGATAAGTTTGAAGCAATCGACATCAGAGGAAAGAGGCGCACATTGACGATAGTGATTACGATGTGACTTGGTGATTTGAATTTCATATTTCTGTTATTGGATTTTGGTATTTTGAGGATTTTGTTCTACGATTGGTATTTCTTATGTGTACCTTCATTGCATGCTATCCGTGTTTCACATATCAGCTGTATTGATGTTGCTTGGTATACACCCAGTACACTTGATTTGGTTTTATATATTTTGAGATTTTTTTATTTGATTTCGTGCATATGGGTTACACACGATTTTGATATATGCTTCGACCTAGTTTTTATCCATTTTCGTATTGTGATTTCGATTCTGATATTCGATGTATGTTTTCGTGCACCATGTGCACCTGATTAGGATTCTTGCGCATACTTGGCGCACTTGATGCGATTTTGTGCACACCAGAAGCACTAAATCGGGGTTTTGTGCAGATTAGATGCACCTGATAGTGAGTCGTGCACGCCTGTTGCACTTGACAGATGTTTTGGTGCACACCTGTTGCACTTATTTTGTTTTTGTGTGTATTCATGGTATCTGTATTTGGTTTCGATTTCAGTGCGCACCGGACGCACATGATATTTTATTGATGTGATTGGGATTGATTTCAGTTTGAGCAGTATGTTTCATAATCATTATTATTTGATTTAGTAACCAGGCGGGACGTGCATGTTAAATAAAAGGTATATATATATATAGTTATTTTTTTTAAAATAAACGTCCGCTACTTATGCCGTGACACGTGCATTGCACGGCGATTTTCAAGAGGGGTTTTCGTATGCTTCTTTATTATGATATTTAGGTGATTTCACTATGATGCACACTATATATAAGTTGTAGATTGATGTATATTATGTTGGTTTTCATATTGGGTTTTGATATTTTATTCTCGCCATAACTCCGATGATTGCGTTATGCTTGACGGAGTTGATTTTTGTTATGTATTGATGATTTCGGAGCCCCGACGATTTGAGTGTTTTGCTAAATGTTTTAGTATTTGGAGGGGGAGTTTTAATTTAAATTCGGGGACCGAATTTCTTAAAGGGGGGAAGATTGTAACGTTTTAAAAATAATTAAATAAATAATTAAATGAATAAAATTGTTTAAGTGAATTTTATGAATTTCGGTAAAGTAAAATGTATTTTTCGTAAAATTAAACCGTGATTGTTTTTCATTATAATTTCAAAAATACATATTTTAATTATGTAATTACTCGTAAATGGTGTTTATTTAGCCACTTATAAATTTTTAGTTTAATTAAATATTTTTCCTAAATTAATTATTTTAAATATTAACATAAGCTTTATTTTTACACTAAATTAGTGTAAATTACAAATTTGAATGATTTTAATTTGTAAAAATGAACCATGACATATTAGAATTTAGTGTGTATCATGCAAAATTTATTTGCAAATTTTTCCATTTTTCTAGAGCTTTCTTGAGTTGCTATAGTAAAGAAATAAAATAAAATAAAGAAATGCATGAAAAGACATAATGAAGTGATATTTTGGTGGAGACTTCTACACAACTTTTGTCACTCTCTTCCTTCTCTCCCTCTCCTCCAAAAATGGCCGGCCTCACCCCCCATGGTAGCCCCCATTTTCCTCATTTTATTTTGCTCCAAAATTCATCAAAAATCCTTTAAAAATTCAATTAAAAATCCACAAAATCCTATTTATTTCGTACCCTTTATTCCTTACTCATTTTTATATAAAATTTGGAGATGTGAAGCATGGATTTTGGAGGCTCATTTTCTTGTTTGGATTTCATATTTTGGAGGTATAATTTTCCTTCTTTTGTTTATTTGTTATTAGATGTTTCTTTTAAGCATGTTTAGATTTAATGAATTAATTCTATGTTCAATTCTTTAAATTCAAGTTAGGGTTTGTAAATTCAAGTTATGATTTTTATTAAATAATTAGGGTTATAATAGTTAGTTTAACACTTTAATAATTGGAAAATCTTGCATGGTTGTTGAATTGTAAATTTTTCATTTAAAATTGTTTAAATTAGGAATTTTGCTAACTAGGTTTCTATAAAACATAATTTTTGGTGAAATAAAATTTCAATTAATATTTGTAACACTAGATTGTGGTTTTAATAAGGGTATTAACTTGTTGGTGGAATGGAAACTTAAATTGATTGCTAGTTTCTATTGATAATTGATAAATTGTGATAAAAATTGCTATTTTGTAAACTAGATTTTAGAAATTCCTAAATAAATGAGATTAAAAATATAACTTATGGTTTCATTAAATCATTATCATCATGAATTGTGGTTTAATAGATTAATTCATGCAAAATCATGTTTTGTGGTGGAATTGTGGTATTTTGCTTCAAAAATGTTGAAAATTGTTAAAGGTTGCAAACTAGAAATTTCAAATTAATACAAATTTGTGTAATAAAAATATAGTAATGGTTTGTATAGTCTAGTTATGCTATTTAATGAGTTTTATAACCATTGGTTTCATTTAAATGTCATGTTTTGATGAAAAATGGTAAATTGGCATTTTCGGGTTTTACGAAATTGGACGGTTTGATGGATTTTAGGGTTTCGATGGATTTAATCATGTTTTATAATATAAGTAATGTGTTTTAAAACTAAGAGTTATTTGTTGATGTTTATCTTGATCCATCGGAGTTTGTACGCCGATATCGAGCGATATTTGGTTCCTTTGCGTGGACGGGACATAGGCTTTAACCTATGCCGGTTCATTGCATCGTTTTGACTTTTGTATGTGATTCAGTTTATGATGCTATTTATATGTTTGCGTTTAGGTACCCCTCACGTGGACTGCGGGCGATGAAGAGGAGGATGGCGACACCGTCTTCGGCAGACATGGACCAGGTGAGTAGATGCATATCTACGGGGGGAAGTCGGGTGGATGGCGTTTAGCACCCCCGCAACGTAGAATAGGAAAAGTACATTTGACATTAGGAAACCAGATGGGACCCTAGATTCGTAATGAGTAGGGCCCTAGTAATGACCCTAGGCTGGACTAGACTGATTTAGGAAGGCATATCAGAAGATGAATACCTTTGAAGAGGCTCGTAGGTTTCAGGTAGAAACACACACACGCACACACTGAAAAACGACATGGTGTATACGTGCATGTGTATATATATATAGGACGAGGTATAGTTATATATATATATATATACAACACGTATATGGGATACATTGATGTGATATGATATCCGAGGTATGATGAAACAGTGTAACTGGGCTTGATGCCGTGATTCTTGGCTATACAGTCGTATTAAGTGTTAGCGGATCATTACAGAATGAGATAATAAACATGTATACTTAAATTATAATGGGTGGTGATGATATTGAGGTACATGGGACTCTAAAATAGTACCCGGACTGTAACTTGTGATTGATCACGATATGGGATATGTATGACTTGATTACGACATCATATAGGTGTGACCTGATGTCGATATCATAGAGGTGTGACTTGAGGACGATATGATACATATGATATGATAGTTCTGAGGATAAACTAACGATGCTTATTATGATGGCAATAATATATTATTGATGTATGCGATCACAGTTTAGCACCTTGATCATGAGATGTGTTGATGATGACATTATACTAATGATGAGACACCTTGGAGATACTTGACCCGTACCCTGATATTGGGACGCCGTACGATGGATTTTACCGTACGAGGCATAAATATGATGATTGATCCGCACTCTTGATTCGAGAAAACCGAACTACGTACGTGACGCTATTGAGGCCGGATCGCCGACTATTAGAGATATTGATTCAGACCTTAGGTAGACTCTTGTTTCTTGTTGACTAGTTTCTTAGGTTTTGTTCCTTAGGAGGTTAGACGGACACTAGATTAGGTTCGAGTCATATAGTGGTAGTGGTAATGGTATATCAAATGAGTGGATAACTTACATCCATCTTACTTTCACACTGGAATCATAATGATGCATGTTCTTATATATGCTGCTATAATCAATATAAACCTTACCTGTTAGGACACCAGCACCATTACCGATGATGCGCATATTCCACGCACACTCATTTGCCGGCTCACACACATCATCATCGGTAATTGCTATGTCACGTACACTTTAGATCATATTATCTTTAATTGATAGAATCAGTTAACAACTAGACCGATATAATATCGTGATTACTCTCTGATGTTAGTATAGACATGATATCTATTACTTGACATTCATGCATTCATATTTTCATGTTATCCTGTAGTATCATGGGCATATGCCGACACTTATCATATACTTACTCATGATTTTAAGATTTGGATTTCTATGAGATTTCTGGATTTTTGGGGAAAACCGCAAGAAATTATAAAACCTTCTCTCTCTCTCCTCCTCTCTTTTTAAAATAAGATGCGGTTTTCTCGTGATGTATGTGTCGTCCACCATGAGATTTCATGTTTTCTGTTGGATTTCGAGACCCGATTCGAGGAGTGGATGAACCGTCTCGGGTACATGGTGGGCCCGGTATGGTACCCCGGGGCAAGAAGATCGAGTTGTAGAAGATGAGCCTGGCAGGGGAAGACTACCTACCGGTGATGTCTGGCGCGGCGGATATCCGGAGGATACCGACCATTGTCGTGAGATTTGATGATATGGGCCGATCCGGACTGACGGAGCCCGACATATTGAGACTTGAGATTACATGTGTTGAGTTGATGCTTGACACGGATTTCCATGGATTTCATTGTTGAGATTTCAGATGCTTATACACACTTTACTATGATAACAGCTAAAGAGTTCTTATACATATATATCTGGATTTCAGGATTTGTTACTTTACATTCATGGTGCATGCATTTCATTTCATATGACATAGTATTATATGAGGCACTGACACAAACACGGAGTATCTGCACTTACACGTAGTATTACCCTGCTATTACTAGATGTTTGGGATATAGTAGTGTATTATTATGACTTAGGATAGCGTCGTGCATTCGATTTCTTTTCGTAGATGTCTTCTACTCACGAGTTGGCAACTCACCCCCGTTGTGCCAAATTTTATTACAGGTTCGATGTACAGGTTTCCCTGGCAGCTTGCTGGCACATCTATTCTTTCAGGGTGATTTGCACGGTAGGTTGGTTCACTTGTATCCGAACCACCATTGTACTTTTATTCTTTCATTTGTATCTAGTAAGCTCCATCAACCATACTTGTATTACTTGATAAGTTTATTGGACCAGTTATTTATTTCGACCTTAGAGTCGCGCATGTATTATTCTGATCTGGTGGTTTTGTTTTCTTTTGAGTTTTGAGCCTCGCCTTTTGGCGTTGTATACTATTGTGTATTGTTGTGGTTGTTTCCGCCTGTTGGCGTTGAGCTAGCTCCCGTTTGGGGATGCTTTTTATTGTTTATGTATATTATACTTGTTGTACCCGTTTGGGGGCCAGTTTTTACAGAGGAGACTCTGCCGAAATTTTTGGGAAATTTGCTGATACTTTTAAACTTGTTTTTCTTCATGTTTTCTTTTCTTCTTCTTCTTCTTTTTATGGTTTAGATTTCTGGGCTTCGGCTTACTTAGGTTATGTTGCGCCTCTAGACGTTTCGTAATCTAAGTGCCGGTCACGTTCCGTACTTTCGGGTCGTGACATTTATTCAGTTATCTTTTATCTTTACCTTCTCTCGGGTTACAAGTGCTCCTTGGATTAGGACAGTACACCCATTATGCTTATTGGATAATCTTCTTCCAAACCATAGGCTGGTGCCGAATGGTAGAGAAGGAAGAAAACCATTCGGCCTAAAGCGGTGTACAGAAGGTAATGACTAAAGACATATGAAGGGATTTGGAGAGATGTCAGAGAAATATACGGTTACAGTAGTGAATCTGGATAATAGAAGAGGCATTACTAGGAATACCCGGATACCCCTACGAAACATTTTAATGCTTTAGTTTCACTGTGTACTGTTAAAAGAAAACTGATTTCCCAATTAGACACTTGCTCCAGGGTATGTATTTACCAGGTTTGATTCTCACATCTGTATGGTTTTACAGATGATGAGTGGGAGTAAGTTATTGGGAATTAGGTGATCATCCTCATTATATCGGAATTCGTTGTAATTGGTGATATTTGAGGAAATCGCCTGGGTTGTTTGCCGGACGACAAATATTTGGTTTTGAATATCCGTTGTAATGCACCAATTTCAAATTGATATATCTGTACATTTATTTATATAAAGTGAGATATAACTTTTTGAAATTATGTCTGTGACATTTACCTATATTAGTGGATGGTTAGGTAAGGAGCATTAAACAGCGGTGTAATTCTTCATAACCATAGTACAGTTTTCAACCTACGACACACAGGGATTGAGTTATTAGACTCAGGGGACTTATACAGAGTATTGTATATTGTCCAGTGTCCATTAGGACAGAGGGGTTGGTCCTCATACTATATTCTGTTTACTTGTGGCTTCTCTAGTTCTTAGACATGTGTTTCGTATAAACACAAGGTCTAAATTTTGAGAAGTTATAGGTATAAGAGTAAAGTAGAGAGCCAGGTGTAGCAAGTATCGGGATTTTTCAAGGTGATCGAAGATGTAGATACTTGTGTATGGTATTCAGTTGATAGTAATGGTTTTTGAGAAACTTGCTTCTCTTTCAGGTTACTCATAATTGGAAGTACTCCTAAGTTGAGTAATGCTGATCGGCCTCTCCATTTAGTTGACATGTACTGGAGACAGCTGCATGATTTGAATCTCGTTCCAATTAAATCAGTGCTTCTGTTTCTATATTGGATATAGAATAGTTCATATCTTAACAATGTTAAGGTACGGGGAGTTGTCCAGCTTATGCTTAAAACCAGACTCTGGATAACTCAAGGCACATTTCTGTAATGGCTGTTTGTGGGTTGACCCGGGCTATGACGAGGGTTGATTTTCTACCATCTGGAAGATCAATAGTGATATTGTTCTAGACTCGCCACAGTTTTGATAAAAATTGATTTTTTCAGAAAACAGTAGTGAGAGTATGGTAGAACTGGAGGTGATTCCAGAACCGCAAACGATTACTGAAAATTTGATAAGAACCTAAAGATTCAATCTGATTTGACATTCCATTAGCCACTCCGCAGATATGGTGGGTAACCTCAGGCACTCGAAAGGTACTTCGGTATGCTCAAAGACGGTGACAGGGAGGTTCTTGTTTACCTAGACTTGACACTACTGTTGTTCCAGACTATGAGACCCAGCGGGAGGATGAATATAGCGTCGTTCTGAACTGGCTTTAGAGGCGCACGTGTATATGATTGTGCCAGAAGGTTTTCGTAGTCAGTGGGAGCAGCGAAAGCATTGGTGGATAAGTGGCTTATGTCTATTTATAGACTAAAGCAAATATAGCGGAGATAGATCATCTATTTCTGATGTGACAGTCATAGGTTTGACTTCATCAGAATAGGGGATGGATCTGTTAAGAAGGTAGTACGGTGTGATGTCCTGGTATTTGGAAGACATACACAGAGTAGGAAGTGAAGTTCCTATACTACGATCGGTTACACTTTGGTTGTCACACAGTGGTTTCTCCACATAGGATATAGATATTATATCAGACATTCTTGTTACTGGATCTATGGTTTTAGATCTAGATTTGGGTAATTTCCCAATCTGGATACTTAGACAGCAATCTAAAGGTGTTTTAGAATGGACGACTCCTTGCACGGTAGTGTACCTGCAGGTGATGGAGTCACCCTCTCTAAAGGTGTATTACAGACTAAAGGGGAGAGGGATGCGCATGATTGGCAGATCACTTGCTTAGGCAATTGAGTTGATCATGAGATGTCAAGTACCACACCAGATGTTGTTTTTGAACGAGATGCAATATATTGATATTGATCCAATCCTGGAGAAATGATCGGAAGAAGTTTTAGAACATAAGTGGATGTTCTAGGGATATGATAACAACCGCCTCTTTTAGGAGACGGTTATCATTTCAGGCTTCCAAGGTGACCTGATTGACAGAGTGACTGTCAGAGTTGTAGTTTTCCCTCCGACGAGGGGCAGTGTTTTGGACAGGTGATCCAAGCAGACACTGAGGGAGGCATGATGCAGGATACTGATTAAGTTCAGTTGACGATACAGTCTAAGAAGTTTGGATTTGGAGATCATTTATGAACTAGGTCCCATCAGATATCCAGACATATTCTAAGACAGGTATTGCTCATTTTGGGAGATGGCTTTCTCCGCGAACTTGAAATAAAGAGAGTCATAGAAAGAAAAATTAGGGCGGATCCACTCACGGAGGCTATTCCTCGAACGCAATAGTTTCGCAAACGTGCTTTGTGAGACTGATTAGTAGAGGAGTTGGGTGTTCAGTATCACACGGGCTGTGAGTATGCGACATCAGAATAATTAGCCTTGAGTGCAAGTGGGAGATTGTTGGATATAGTGCCCTCAGAGTCAATTATTGGATCACAGGCATGTTATTATAATAATTGAGGGAGGACCTATGCCGGTAGGACAGTCTTACTCAAGATGATAGTATGCTATCTGGTTAATTTTTATCATCGTGTACTGCGTCAGGTGACCTTACAGGTCACTATTGCGCGTTGATAGAGCCCTTGGGAATCTTGCCTGACTGCCAGCAGTATGATAGCGATCATATACGTGAGAGCTGGGGTCTGTAAGCACATCCTTAAAAGGTCCCTAGTCGTGGGAGTTTTCGAGACAGGGCATCGATACTCCAGAGTAGACCAGTGTACACAGTCGAGACCCCAACGAGGGGCGGTGGCCGGTCTCACAAGCCACTGGTATCAGTTGGTTCACCTAAGATGTATACAGGTTCTCATTGGGTTATGAGTACACCGGACATGACTCGCCGGGAACATGCTAGTTGGTATTATACCTGACGTCAGATAGCAGTTCCCTAGTGACATGTGTACAGGTTAGTTCATCGACCCGAGGTCGTCATTTGTCTCGTGTGAGTTCCCACTGTGCTTTGATTTATACCCTACCATGGCTCAAAGGAGTCATGCAAACAGGTTTTAGTTGGGTACAATCCCGAGTCACATGGAGGCAGTGAGCGGATCGGCAGGGGTTTCGTCTCTCCCGATATTGAGGGTAAGATCGCCCTGTGTTTAGGAGAGCCATTACACAAAGTTCTTGGTCAAGGCAGGAGATTTACTAGTAGGTATTCCAGTAGTGTCTCAGGGTGTTCTGGGCTACACTCCGACACGACTTGTACCGCTTTTGGGGGTCTGACTTTTACCAACCCCCTAGGCCCGCCATGCGATGCTCATAGACGAACGGACCGGACTGTACGGATATTGTCACTGACAGGCTCAGTAGGGTGTCAGGATGAGTTCGCTCATCGACCTCCCTTTTGGTCAATACCTGGTAGCCCGTTACGTATGGCTAATACCTCTGTCGTGCTAGTGGTTAAATCCACAGCCAATGTATTGACGAGTCTTTAGAGTCCCCCACAGACAGTTTCTCATGTTTCGGGCGAAACGTTGTACATGCCGTATGGATTTATGGCAGGGTTCGAACCTACGCGTGCACTTGTGCACGTGTCATGGTTCGGATGGATAATACTAGCGGGCTTTGGTTTAAGCCGGATCCTAGTATTGTACAGTGTAGATTTTGTCTCATTGCATTTGTATTCGGCCGGAATACAAATGCGGGTATGTATATACAGTCGCGGGGTTTTCCTGTAATTTATTACGGGATCGCTTTTTTGAAGTTGCCAGTTTGCATTCCGTTTTCGGCCATTTTCCTTTCTTTCTTTCTTTGGCTGAAAATTGATGTGAGGGGTTTATTTGCAAGAGTTGCAATTTGTAAAGGAGGGTGTTTTTTGTGGTGGCTTGGTTCTAGAAAGCTTTCTTACTCATGTTGCATTATTTGTGCTCATGGCTTGCATTTATTATGAAAGGATTTTGGAAAGACTTTGGTGTGACCAAATTTCCTCATTATCACTACCTTTTCTTAGGCCCACCCCATGCTATTTCTTTTGCTCACCTCCCTTCATTACCTACCCCTCTCTATGCATGGCCGGCCACAAAAAGGAATGGGCAGTGGATTCATTTGGTGGTGGGAAAATGTTGATATCATTTTTGCTTGCAACAAAAATTCCTTAACTCATCTCCATAGTTCATTCTTCTATGCAAAAATGGCAACTTCATTAACCCTCGAGATATAGCATTCTACACTCAGTCTACAGCAATCTTGGATACGTCGGCTAGCCAAGTTCATGTCCGAGTTGCCTCGGATCAGAGGTGGGAGCCCGTAAAAAGACTTCTCGATGTGGTGCCCTTTCCGACGAGGAGAACAAGACCGGAGATGCCGCAAGGAGCTTGGGATGGTGGCCGAAGACCGAAGGACACGGATCGCTCGGTATAGCCTCTCTACCCTTTCTCTAGTTAGCTAGTAGTAGGTTAATGGTTCGATCCGGGTTTGTAGTCCACGGTAGCGCCGGTTTCTAGTTAAAGAAAAGTTTTTGTTTCCGCATTTTGGCCTCGTACAGACGGCCGGGGCGCTACCGTAGACTTACAGTCCTTGGCCAAGTCTGCTTCAGAGATATACTAGTAAGTGTTATCAGTAGTGTCTCGACCCCTTATGAGCCTCATATCGACACGACTTATCGAGTTACTGGGGTCTGACGTTTACCACCCCTCGACGAGATATGCGATATATCAGACAAAGAGACAGGACTGTACGGTAGTGTTACTGACTGGATTCGTCGGCTTTCTTGTTGATCTTCTGATCACTAAATACCCGGGTGGCCGTTACGTTTAGCAGACCGCTTGCGGCTTGTGGGTGTTTGATATGATCATCACCTACTGCCGGCGTATTGACGGGTCTTTAGAGTCCTACACAGGGGTTTCCTGGCTCAAGCGAAACGGAGTAGGAGAACATATGTGATATGTACGGGACCGAGATTAATACGATATGAGATATCGTATTCTATTCTCGCGATTTGTGACATTGGTCGGTTATATGAGATATAGCCGGGTTATCGGATCAAGTGTTGATTCGATAAGTTGTTACACATGATATTAGTCGGTTATATGTGATATAGCCCGATTATTAAATCAAGTGTTGATTTAATAATTTAATGTATAATTATATATTTGATATATTACATTACATTAAATAGTATTAGCTCACTTATGATTTCTTTTCTCACTTGATGTGCACATTGTATATATGTGATATGTATATTTGTGTACATGTATTGTGTCATGCTTGATGATACATGCAAGATGGGTGTATGGGACTTATACCTTTCTAGGGTTTCAGTTTGGGTTTTATTTATCATTAAGTAATTTACAAAACATTTGAATTATTCATGGATAAGCTTGTAGAAGCTTATGGTCTCATTGACATATTCAACTCTTTTGTCACTGCTTAAGATATTTGTTAACCCTACCCTTGGTTAATTCTCTACGTGAGTTAAGCATGAGGGCTTAACTCACCCATGGTTGCAATAATTCATTTGGATTAATTCATATGATGAGTTCTTCTTCTTCTTCCTAAAATGCTTTCTAGCTTCAATGGAGGTATGAGAAAAAATGTGAGAAAATGAAATCTAAAGTGAGCCCACTTCCTACTTCATCATCCTCTACTACTTGCCATTTAGTATACGGTGTTTGCTTCACTAATTCCATAATTAGTGAAGATATAGCTTGGGTTAGTGTCTCCTCGACGTAGATCAACTTCGGCCTTGAGGACATCGAATCAAGCATGTTCATGTAGGGTGTTTTTCGTCACCCCATTGAAATGGGAATACGCGCACGCTTGTCAGGCGTACTACAGATTCCCCCTGCCTAGGGTAGGCCGGGGTTTAATGATTGTAGGGATCCGAATCTCCGGCAGCCGCGGACTAAGCTGCCGTTAATTACCCCTCGCCTTTGGGGCGAGGGAACCTCCGATTAACGGGTTAAACTGGTCATGCGAACTCAATGTGCAGTGTACGTGTGTTCTGTTCTGAAAGGGGGGTTTTGGATATATCGGGAGCCACGCAGAGTTTTTACGGGGGTCCCGCTACCCGGATAGCGGGCTGGGGGTCAAGGGGGCTAGCAGCCCCCTTGCGGGGTTCGGGGCAGCGCCCCGGCCCGAAAATTTTTTTGAGGGGGAGAGTGTGGCGGAGTATGTGTATGTGTACATTTGTATACATATGTATATATATACATGTATATATAAATAAAGGGGAAAAGGGCATCCAAAGGATGCGTGGGGCAGCACCTTGGACGCTGTGCGCTTAGGTGCTGTGCGCTCAGGCGCAAGCACGCCACGTGTCGGCACGTGGGCGCTTTGCGCAGGTGCGCAAGCGCGCCACGTGTCGGCACGCGGGCGCTTTGCGCATGAGCGCTGCGCGCAGGTGCGCAAGCGCGCCACGTGTCGGCACGCGGGCGCTTTGCGCACTTGCGCAAGCGCGCAGGTGCGCAAGCGCGCGCGCCACGTGTCGGCACGCGGGCGCTTTGCGCACTTGCGCAAGCGCGCAGGTGCGCAAGCAAGCGCGCGCGCCACGTGTCGGCACGAGGGCGCTTTGCGCGCTTGCGCAAGCGCGCAGGTGCGCAAGCGCGCGCGCCACGTGTCGGCACGAGGGCGCTTTGCGCGCTTGCGCAAGCGCGCAGGTGCGCAAGCACGCGCGCGCCACGTGTCGGCACGCGGGCGCTTTGCGCACTTGCGCAAGCGCTGCTAAAACAAATTTCTCAGAAGAGAAATCAGAGAGGAGTTGGACTCCTGAGTGTGTGTGTTTTTTTTTTTGGGTTTAGTGAACGATGCTCTTCTTCCTCCTGTTGCTTGCTGGATCTTGAAGATCAAGAGATGTGAAATCTCAAAATCTCTTCTTTTTCAGATCTAATGATAGATCCAAGTTCCCCTTTGTGGGTTTTGTGGTGAAAAACTAATTTGTTTTGAAAAAGGAAGAGTAAAACTCTTGATTTAATTCAAGAGAAAGAAGAAGGTTTTGGAACCTTGAAGATGGAAGAAAGAGCTCAGCTCTGAGACTTTTTTTGTTTGGAGAGAGAGAAAGTTGTTGTTTCATCATCATTTTGCCTTATATAGGCTTACATATTTACATATAGCCCCTTGGGCTTTACAAAAATGGCATTTTAGCCATCCCATGGCACATGTGCCATTTCATTTTTGCACATAAGCCATGGGCTTACAAAATATTGGCTTTATGCTCACATTCATGCATAAACAATTACATAAAAATTATTTATTACATGATTTTGTTGTTGGCATGGGGAGGCTGGCTGCGGGCTCGATTTGGGCATGGGCCCGCTTGACCTGGGCTTGGGCTCACCTAGCTTGGGGGTTGACCTTGACTTTGACTCGGTCAACCGGGGTGTAAATTTTTACCCCAACAAATTGCCCCCCATCAATAAATGCACACAGCATATGTAGGTCGTGTGCATGAAATTGATGGATCTTCTTTCGCGTGGAGGCGACTTGCTTTGGTTCCCACTTTTTGGGGTGCACTGCCCTTTTTACGACATGGACGGTCGGTGCTCTGATCCGAAGCGATTTAGTAGACGTGTCCCCGATGCAGAGTGTCGCTGGTTGACGTTTCCCTGATGCGGAGTGTCTGTGCTGGACGTTTCCCCGATGCAGAGTGTCGCTGGTTGACGTATCCCCGACACGGAGTGTCTGTGGTAGGACGTTTCCCCGACACGGAGTGCCTGTTGTAGGACGTATCCCCGAGACGGAGTGCCTGTGGTAGGACGTTTCCCCGAGACGGAGTGCCTGTCGTAGGACGTATCCCCGAGACGGAGTGCCTGTCGTAGGACGTTTCCCCGAGACGGAGTGCCTGTGGTAGGACGTATCCCCGGGACGGAGTGCCTGTCGTAGGACGTATCCCCGGGACGGAGTGCCTGTTGTAGGACGTATCCCCGGGACGGAGTGCCTGTGGTAGGACGTATCCCCGGGACGGAGTGCCTGTCGTAGGACGTATCCCCGGGACGGAGTGCCTGTGGTAGGACGTATCCCCGGGACGGAGTGCCTGTGGTAGGACGTATCCCCGGGACGGAGTGCCTGTGGTAGGACGTATCCCCGGGACGGAGTGCCTGTGGTAGGACGTATCCCCGGGACGGAGTGCCTGTGGTAGGACGTATCCCCGGGACGGAGTGCCTGTGGTAGGACGTTTCCCCGAGACGGAGTGCCTGTGGTAGGACGTTTCCCCGAGACGGAGTGCCTGTTGTAGGACGTATCCCCGGGACGGAGTGCCTGTGGTAGGACGTTTCCCCGGGACGGAGTGCCTGTTGTAGGACGTATCCCCGGGACGGAGTGCCTGTGGTAGGACGTATCCCCGGGACGGAGTGCCTGTGGTAGGACGTATCCCCGGGACGGAGTGCCTGTGGTAGGACGTATCCCCGGGACGGAGTGCCTGTGGTAGGACGTATCCCCGGGACGGAGTGCCTGTGGTAGGACGTTTCCCCGAGACGGAGTGCCTGTGGTAGGACGTTTCCCCGAGACGGAGTGCCTGTTGTAGGACGTATCCCCGAGACGGAGTGCCTGTGGTAGGACGTTTTCCCGGGACGGAGTGCCTGTGGTAGGACGTTTCCCCGGGACGGAGTGCCTGTGGTAGGACGTTTCCCCGAGACGGAGTGCCTGTTGTAGGACGTATCCCCGACAAGGAGTGTCTGTGGTAGGACGTATCCCCGGGACGGAGTGCCTGTGGTAGGACGTATCCCCGGGACGGAGTGCCTGTGGTAGGACGTTTCCCCGAGACGGAGTGCCTGTGGTAGGACGTTTCCCCGAGACGGAGTGCCTGTTGTAGGACGTATCCCCGAGACGGAGTGCCTGTGGTAGGACGTTTCCCCGGGACGGAGTGCCTGTGGTAGGACGTTTCCCCGGGACGGAGTGCCTGTGGTAGGACGTTTCCCCGAGACGGAGTGCCTGTTGTAGGACGTATCCCCGACACGGAGTGCCTGTGGTAGGACGTTTCCCCGGGACGGAGTGCCTGTGGTAGGACGTTTCCCCGGGACGGAGTGCCTGTGGTAGGACGTTTCCCCGAGACGGAGTGCCTGTTGTAGGACGTATCCCCGACACGGAGTGTCTGTGGTAGGACGTTTCCCCGAGACGGAGTGCCTGTGGTAGGACGTATCCCCGGGACGGAGTGCCTGTTGTAGGACGTATCCCCGAGACGGAGTGTCTGTGGTAGGACGTATCCCCGAGACGGAGTGCCTGTGGTAGGACGTTTCCCCGAGACGGAGTGCCTGTGGTTTGACGCAGAGGTCGATGTTGGAATTGGTTGGTTTGATTTGTTTGATTTGAGTTGACATCAGCATCGCTATACTGGAATATGGTACCAGGAGCGAATCATCATCTGTCTTTGAGAGGATTTGGGAATCAGTTTTTTGTCGGCATCTGCATTACTGCACTGGAATAATGCCAGGAGCAACTCATCATGTGCCCCGGGAGGATTTGGATTTGTTTTTGTTTTGTTTTTTTTGTTTGGCATCTGCATTGCTGCACTGGAATAATGCCAGGAGCAACTCATCATGTGCCCCGAGAGGATTTGGATTTGGTTTGTTTGGCATCTGCATTGCTGCACTGGAATAATGCCAGGAGCAACTCATCATGTGCCCCGAGAGAATTTGGGAATTGGTGGCTTAGGAGACAGGTTTAGATCCCTGTCACCTAAGGCTTTTCAATTTTATGGGCCGCGAGGGTCCCATAAAAGCATTTTCTCCCTACGGGTCGTAAGGATCCCGCAGGTGTATTTTCTCCTTAGGAGTCGTGGGGACTCCTAAGTGTGTTGCTCCTTTGTGAGTCGTAGGGATCTCACGCGGGAATTTTCTCCTCACGAAGTCGAGAGGACTTTACGAGTGCATTTAATTTCTTTTTTTTTTTTTTTTTTTTTTTTACGAGTTTGCGCCCTTTCGGGTTTTCACAAACTCGCCGGCAGTCCTGCTGTTTTTACTCATGGAGCCCTTTCGGGTTTTCATCCGTGCCCCTTTTGCTTGTGGACATACCGTTTTTTTTTGTTTTTTTTTTTTTTGCAGGAATCGGGATTGTTTTGCGCCCGTGGATTGTATACGGTTTTGCAGGATGTATGATCCAGACCGTAGGGCCAGAAACATTTCAGGACTTTGTTGGCGTCTGCATCGCTGCACTGGAATATGGTACCAGGAGCGACTCATCATTCGCCGTTGGTATGAGATTTGGAATTTGGTTGGCGTCTGCATCGCTGCACTGGAATATGGTACCAGGAGCGACTCATCATTCGCCATTTTGGGGTATGGGAGTTGGAATTTGGTTGGCGTCTGCATCGCTGCACTGGAATATGGTACCAGGAGCGACTCATCATTCGCCTTTTTTTTGGGGTATGGGGAGCGATGGCTTAGGAGACAGGTTTGGATCCCTATCACCTAAGACTTTTCAATTTTATGGGCCGTGAGGGTCCCATAAAAGCATTTTCTCCCTACGAGTCGTAAGGATCCCGCAGGTGTATTTTCTCCTTAAGAGTCGTGAGGACTCCTAAGTGTGTTTTTCCTTGGTGAGTCGTAAGGATCTCACGAAGGCTTGTTCTCCTCATGCATCGTGAGGACACATGAGTGGGTCTTTCCAATGAAGCATAATTCCAAAGGCGGAGACCAGCCGCGTAACTGGTGATTACGGTGGGGCATGGGTATGATGAGAATTATTTGAGCCCGTGGATTGTATACGGTAGTCAATTTGGGGACTGGCCGTAGGGCTGAAAGAATTTTGGGAAATTGGATTTTTGTTTGGCGTCTGCATTGCTGCACTGGAATAATGCCAGGAGCAACTCATCATCCGCCCTTGTTTTTTTTTGTTGTTTTTTTTTGTTTTTTTTTTATTTTACCGCGATTGCTCTATCATTTCAGCTTTTCTTATCGCGAAGGTCGCGATTGCCCTATCATTTCGGCTATTTATTCGCGGTTGCCCCATCATTTCGGCTTTATTTTCATTTTTATTTTTACTCGCTGATTTTTATTGCGAGTTGCCCCATCATTTCGGCTTTTCTTTATTTTTCTTTTATTTACACATTTTTTTTTATTTACATTCCCAGTTTAATGACGTGGCGGTCGATTGTTCCCAGTTTAATGACGTGGCGGTCGATTGTTCCCAGTTTAATGACGTGGCGGTCGATCGTTCCCAGTTTAATGACGTGGCGGTCGATTGTTCCCAGTTTAATGACGTGGCGGTCGATCGTTTCCAGTTTAATGACGTGGCGGTCGATTGTTCCCAGTTTAATGACGTGGCGGTCGATTGTTCCCAGTTTAATGACGTGGTGGTCGATCGTTTCCAGTTTAATGACGTGGCGGTCGACGGTTCCCAGAGAAAGGTGGGTGTTTGAGAGAATCAGGTCCCTGATGGACTTCGGTCCCCGTATGTATGAAGTTGGCGGTTGCAGCTTGATTGTTTGTTAACACGCCAGGGGACAATGATATTTCTCCCGCCTTATATTGTTTCTCGACCCAATCCTTGAAGATGCAACAGTCTTCAATAGTGTGCCCCAGCACTCGGTGGTATGGGCAAAAGTTAGGATGATCAGTCTTGTTCGCTTCACTTAGCCTTCTCGGTTCTGGTAGCCGCAGGCCATTCTTCAGAGCGTCTTTAAAAATTTTGTGGACCTTGTCCCTTCGGAATGAGTAGACCTTATTTCTCCTTTCCTCCAAAGTTGGCCCTCGAGACTGGTCAGTTTTTGCTTCGCCCGTTCTCTGCTTATTTGGAGAATCGGTGATGTTAGAACTTCCGCCTTTTCGGTTGTCGTCCCTCCAAGGTTTCGGTCTGCTTGTGAACTGAAGATCCTGAGCAGACTCGGGCTTTGAGCGTTCCAACGTTTGGACCTTTTTGGTCAGCTCTTGGAATGTTTTGAGACCCGCGGTACATAGAAACGGGGTCATCCAGTTGTTGAGGTTTCCGACAAGGAGACTGACAGATTGGTCCTGCTCTATCGGCGGTTCGCATTTGACGGAGAGATTACGCCATCGGGTTATAAAATCCGTGCTGCTTTCGTCGCTCTTGGGCTTGGTCCTTACGAGCTCGGCAATGGTAATCTTATCGCTGACGCTCATGAACCTCTGCCGAAACAGAGACTCAATTTGGACAAAAGTTGTGACGGAGCCATCTGGTATGCTCGCATACCAGTCGAAAGCAACATCGGTCAGGCTATTAACGAACTGGCGGAGGAGGAGCACATCATTGCCCCCAGTATTCCCGCATGAGGCTTTGAAGTGGGCGATGTGCTGATTCGCATTTCCCGTCCCGTTGAATCTTCCCAATTTGGGGATGACATAGCCGCTAGGAAATTCTACCAGATCATACTGAGCAGGATATGGTCTCCCACTACTGCTGACATCTTTTTGCGCTTCGGCTTCGGCTACCAAGGTTTTGACTTTGTTGGTAACCAAATCCATGATATGATCTTGAGTTAGCGGGCTATTGTCATCGGTAGCCAAGACATTTGCCGAGATAGGATGCGACTGACTTTCGTGCGGTCCGCCCACCCTTGGATTTGAGGGAATAGGCACCGGCTGTCTCGGGTCAACGTTTCCCGGTTCATGAGCAGAGCCCTGTGCTTGATTGGGCGGCTGAGAGGCAAGTTGGGCCGTAAGCCGTAAGACGACATTTGTCAAGTCGTCGATCTTTGTGTAGAGCTTGGCCATCTCCTTGTCTTTGCTTCTGAGCTGCTTTCGGAGCTCTTGAAGCAGTTCTTGCTCCGCGGTCCTGGGGCGGAAAGTCGGCTCTTCTTCGCTTTCCGAGCCCGACTCCTCATGAATTGAGGGCTCTCTCTGCCTATCAGCCTCATCGAGAGGGTTTTCATCATCCAGCGGAGGCGGCTGTTCTTGGGAAGTGGCAACCACATTCAAGCCAGATTGGATTTGAGATGTGGTGGCCCCGTCCTTGCTCTTGCTGCGCGTGCCCACCACGTAGACAGTGTGGATAACACATTCAGCCATCCCCTCATCTTTGGCGGGGTAACCCTGTTCTTCGAACCTCATGAGGTTTAGCCTGGCAGTAGCCCTAGCCCTTTTGTTGGCTTTATATCTGAGCCTTTTCTCCCTCAGCTTCTCGATTTTGAAGGCTTGGCGGGCATCTGCTACCCGGGAAGCCATTGTGAGTTGATCAGAGGGGAGCTTAGAGAAGACACCCGATCGAGCAGTGGTCAAGGGCACCGCTGGAGCTTGCTCGGGATGCGTTATAGCTTTATTGGTGTTGATGGCCTTGCCCCCAGCTGGGGCCAAGGAAATTCGTTCAGACACCGACTTGCGTTTGGGTTGGGGCGCCCTTGAGATCACCACATTTGGTCTCCTGCCTTTCGAGACCGGTTTGTCTGCCACCGGGGCTTGAGGAGCTGGGATGGCGCCAACTGGCATGAACACAATAGAGCCGAATGGTAGCAGCGGCTCCTCCCATTGTCGCCCGAGACTGGCCGGAAGGACCGTCCTGGAGTCTATCTTCATCGTGTATGAGATGGGAGCCGTGTTGAGAGCTGAGTAGGTTTTTGGAGACATCATTGAGAAGTGATTGCTTGAGAACCTGCATGAAAGAGCATTATTTTAGTATAAATACAGACATGTATATTGATTGAGTTCGCATGAGCGTTTAACTCGAAATATGGGAGGAGAGATTGGTCCCACCGGGCGTGCCAGAATCTGTAGGGTGTTTTTCGTCACCCCATTGAAATGGGAATACGCGCACGCTTGTCAGGCGTACTACAGATTCCCCCTGCCTAGGGTAGGCCGGGGTTTAATGATTGTAGGGATCCGAATCTCCGGCAGCCGCTGACTAAGCTGCCGTTAATTACCCCTCGCTTTTGGGGCGAGGGAACCTCCGATTAACGGGTTAAACTGGTCATGCGAACTCAATGTGCAGTGTACGTGTGTTCTGTTCTGAAAGGGGGGTTTTGGATATATCGGGAGCCACGCAGAGTTTTTACGGTGGTCCCGCTACCCGGATAGCGGGCTGGGGGTCAAGGGGGCTAGCAGCCCCCTTGCGGGGTTCGGGGCAGCGCCCCGGCCCGAAAATTTTTTTGAGGGAGAGAGTGTGGCGGAGTATGTGTATGTGTACATTTGTATACATATGTATATATATACATGTATATATAAATAAAGGGGAAAAGGGCATCCAAAGGATGCGTGGGGCAGCACCTTGGACGCTGTGCGCTTAGGTGCTGTGCGCTCAGGCGCAAGCACGCCACGTGTCGGCACGTGGGCGCTTTGCGCATGAGCGCTGCGCGCAGGTGCGCAAGCGCGCCACGTGTCGGCACGCGGGCGCTTTGCGCACTTGCGCAAGCGCGCAGGTGCGCAAGCGCGCGCGCCACGTGTCGGCACGCGGGCGCTTTGCGCACTTGCGCAAGCGCGCAGGTGCGCAAGCAAGCGCGCGCGCCACGTGTCGGCACGAGGGCGCTTTGCGCGCTTGCGCAAGCGCGCAGGTGCGCAAGCGCGCGCGCCACGTGTCGGCACGAGGGCGCTTTGCGCGCTTGCGCAAGCGCGCAGGTGCGCAAGCGCGCGCGCGCCACGTGTCGGCACGCGGGCGCTTTGCGCACTTGCGCAAGCGCTGCTAAAACAAATTTCTCAGAAGAGAAATCAGAGAGGAGTTGGACTCCTGAGTGTGTGTTTTTTTTTTTTGGGTTTAGTGAACGATGCTCTTCTTCCTCCTGTTGCTTGCTGGATCTTGAAGATCAAGAGATGAGAAATCTCAAAATCTCTTCTTTTTCAGATCTAATGATAGATCCAAGTTCCCCTTTGTGGGTTTTGTGGTGAAAAACTAATTTGTTTTGAAAAAGGAAGAGTAAAACTCTTGATTTAATTCAAGAGAAAGAAGAAGGTTTTGGAACCTTGAAGATGGAAGAAAGAGCTCAGCTCTGAGACTTTTTTTGTTTGGAGAGAGAGAAAGTTGTTGTTTCATCATCATTTTGCCTTATATAGGCTTACATATTTACATATAGCCCCTTGGGCTTTACAAAAATGGCATTTTAGCCATCCCATGGCACATGTGCCATTTCATTTTTGCACATAAGCCATGGGCTTACAAAATATTGGCTTTATGCTCACATTCATGCATAAACAATTACATAAAAATTATTTATTACATGATTTTGTTGTTGGCATGGGGAGGCTGGCTGCGGGCTCGATTTGGGCATGGGCCCGCTTGACCTGGGCTTGGGCTCACCTAGCTTGGGGGTTGACCTTGACTTTGACTCGGTCAACCGGGGTGTAAATTTTTACCCCAACAGTTCATTTCTTCTTGGGAGCCTCTCTAGAGTCCGGAGTTCATGATCGCAGTGAAGGGACTACTACACGGAGCTATTGATGTGAAGGACCAGTCTATAAAGGTTGTATTCCTTGCTCACTTTTCTTATGCGAAGTTGTTTGCATAATATTCCGTCGATTTCTAGTTAACGATTCAAAGTTAGGGTTAGCTAGAACGACAAATTTTTGAATTTGGCATGGACGATGCCTCACGAAACCTTGCTGCCATCCTAGGTAACACTGCAGTGGTATCAGATCCATGCTAGAAATTTATGCGAATTTTGTTAAGATTACGAAACCGAAATACTCCGAAACTTGAAACGGAAAAATCATGTTTCTGTCGATTTTAAATATTTGTCAAAATTTTTTTTAAACAAGTGCAGAGTGTTGTATGAGATATGACATGAACACAGGTGAAATTCGAGGGCATTTTGGTAATTTTTAGCCGGCCACACCACTCCCCATCTCGGCCAAATCCGAGCCCCCCCCGAAATTTTTTCTGTGTTCCAGAAATTTGGTTTTTATGTTTCAGGTGTTGTTTGTTTTTGGTAATTTTGCATGTGATGTGAACTTACACTATAAGCAATTTAGAGTGTTTCGTATTCGTAGTTTTAACATTGTTTCAGGTTATTCACATATTGTCTAGGCGAAGTTAAAAAGTTCGATCAAATATCAAAAACCCATTTTTCCAAGTTTAACGTATTCGGAAAAATATGTAAGTGATTCTATGGACCCTGTAGAAGAACAAAACCTTAACTCGATTATGTGGCCGTCAGAACCACCACTAAACCCTAGGGTTTGCGGTATTTCAGCGTTGTCACATGTGAGGCGTTGGTTTGACCCTTCTACGGCTGGTTCATAGGTACTGTGACATCTTCTGGGAATTATTGAACGATGCTCAAGTGTTGAGCTGTCGGAAAATTATAGGACTTTGATGAATTGATCGAAGAGTTTAATGTTGTCCGGATATCATGTGATAGGATACAATATTTGGAATCCACAAGTAGTTATAAGATAACTAGTTTGAATGTTATAAATCTAGCAGTTTAGTCTTAGATGATCGGTTGCCACAGGATTTTGATGAGATCAAAAGTCCGTTGCAATCACGTAGCGTACGCAGATACTCGCCGGGTAAACTTAATAGATAGCCATGCCCCATAGCCCCGACCAAGTGACTGTAGAAGAACCCGTCACCTAAAGCATCCGTTCGGGTGCTCGCGGCAGCGGTGTTCCGCCTTAGTGCACTTCGTCGACGGCATCGGGGGGTGCGGCTGTCTACTAAAGTTTCCGACGAGCATTCGATCAGGATGTCGGGAATCTTGTTGAATTGCCCGACTAGATATTAAAAGGTGTTTTGAATATCGAGACTAAAATGCGGGGTTTATAATTGTTAGGCATGCGATGTCTAAGGAATTCATTTGGTTAGGCATGAAATCCAATATATGTGATATATTGGGTTTATGATGTCTAAGGTCGTTACGGATTCCAACTGTTGTAGTTTTTCACTTTCTTTTCTGCGACCGTAAGTGTAATATGTGGCGTATCGCCGGTTTCGGTGCTATATGTCAACGACAACTGGGATACGCGTATTTACTTACGTTGATGACATATGATGTTATGTGTTGCTGTGATATGTTATATTGGATCGTCGTGTTTGAATGGCCGGGGGTTTTATGTGAGATGAGAGTTTTTCATTTTCATTCATGTAAAATTCATTGTATGTAATATTCTTTTATTGGGGCACTTCCGGGTTGAGGTTGATGTCACCATTGTATATTATTTACTTTTCCGTATTAGGATAGACCCAAGACGGGAGCACAAGTAACCGGGTTCTAGGGTGCATTAGGAGACCATCTCGAGGAGTCGAGACTGGGTCTCCTAACTCTAGAATTGGTATGGTTGCTTGCCGCTCTTGTAGGGGTCTAGGGGTGTGGGATTGGCTATTCATCACGACCGTGGAATTCGTGTTTTATACAGGCTTAATTTAAAACCCGGAAATCCTAGTATATCCAATATTTCATATGTTTTATTCTGTTGTGATATTCTGTGATGTGATCATTGATTATATTCTGAGACGAATGCTTATATTATATATATATATATATGATATATATTATATATTGTTGCTTTCGTTTCATATGTGATGCTTGGGAAGCATAATAAATGGGACTTCATTAATGAGATTAATGAAATAAAAGAAACCTAAAAGATGTTGTAGAAACTTGTTTTAAAAACTGGTAGCTCTAGTTCTTGCTTTGCATAGCAGTATTCCTTGTAGAATATCCAGCACCTTATTCGATAAGGAAAGAGCCGAGATCCCTTCACCGGGAGTGGCCTCTTTAGTGAAACTAGCAGATGCTACAAACTCGGTTTGTCTTTTAATTGCTTCTATAGTTTTTGTTTTGCATAGTGGTATTTGTGAAATATCCTGCACCTTATTCGATAAGGAAAGAGCCGAGATCCCTTCACCGGGAGTGACTGTTCCCCATATAAAACTGCATTTTAATACCGCTCATTCGTTATCTCTTTTGTTATATATCAGTGCTATTAATCAGTGTCTGCTCAGTTATTACAGTTTACAAGTATTCGTGATACAACACTGAAAACATACTCAAAATCACGGATATGACGTTTGGAAGCTGACACTGCAAACAGAACAGGAAACCGACCGATATCCCAAGAGCTCTTTTTGAAATAATGCTTGTGTACACACTTTTTGTTAATAATGGTCCAACACCTACAAGTTGCACATAGCTTGGACCTAGGAGGGGGCTGCCATGATGCAGGACACAAGTGGGCTTGGGTGTGATAGGCAATAAATGCATAAAGTTGTGATTTGAAGTGTGATCATCACACACACCCACTTGATCTCCTCTCTGTACAGTACTCCAGATTACACTCTGGTGTGAATTAAAAGAAATTGCAATTACAGAGAGATGCTCAAAAGAGTAGAAGACTACTGAAGAAAGATGGGCCCCACTCTCCATTTCTTGGCCGCAGATTTAATCATCTTGGCCGCAATTTGCGGCCAAGTTGGGGCCAAATGGGCTCGTACTCTTTTGGTGGGTCCTTTGTTGTCATTCCAGTCTAGTGTCACATGCAACTTTTGATATTTTGTTTCTTTTAAATAGCAGATGAGTTTAAGCTTGAGGGTACCATGTATATACTCCATTCTTAGTTTTGTTTTAGTTAGTTTTTGTTTTAGCTTGAGGGTGAGTGATCTTCATTTGGTTTCTTCTTCTTCTTCTTCCCTCTTGAAGCTCTCTTTGGAGTGCTTCATTAAGGAGGTTGAACAAGCTACCATAATCTTGTATCTCAATTCTTTAAGTGCTTAAAATATTGTTGCTTTCTTTTACTTGCTTATTTTCCTTACTTGCTTTTCTTTACCATGCTTAACTAATCTTTTCTTTGGTTGTGGTGTAGGTGAGGATGTGAGATAAAAGGCTTTGCTTCCTCCACCTCTTGTTTATGTTTCATGTGCTTAACTTTTGATTCTAACTTAAATATTGCTAATGTATTGATATGATATGGTATTTTGACATATGGTTACTTGTAACCTCCTCATATACCATATTCATTCCCTTTCCCCATTTCAATGTTTAAGTTAAAATCTATTTAGTGTTAAGTTTGCTAAGTTTGGATATGTTATGTCGTGATCAAGTGCTTGACAATCCCTTGATTTAATATAGCATATACCATCACAAACCCTTAGCAAACTCCACACTAAAACCATTTGCTCTCACTAACTACTTTGTGTTTTGTTTTTGTGGTATGCTTGCTAACCCTCATGTTTAGTGTTGATACCCCAAGCGCGGACATACAAACGGTAAGTGACCAAAACGGAATCGTTTCGTGCTTTGCGGCGAATATCGGACATTGACGGTTTGTGCTCCGCAACCACGTTGACAAGTCGTGCTTCATGCCGGGATCAAGGTAAGGCCGTAAAACTCATGATCACGGGAAGGTAGAGGTAAACGTCGCGATTCAAGCTTCTGAACCGAAGCCACAACCATTCTTTCCTTAAACTTATTTTCCTTGTTTCTTGTTTTCGTATTCTTTTATATTTTTGTGACACAACCCCAATTCATTGATTTGTTAACCTTAAACAACGATACCTAATACACAATTCCTTGCGGATCGACCCGTGCTTGCCGGATCGCTACAACGCGCCGTGCACTTGCAGTTATAAATATTTAAAACGAGAACGATCTCGCGTGCGCATTCCGTTTCCTTCATTTCATATCCGTTTGCATAACATACGCGTTTGCGCGTGCGGGTGGTTTCCTAACAGTGACCTCTTTAGTAAAACTAGTAAAAGCCTAAAAAACACTCCTTTTTCAAAATCACTCGATTCTACGACGATATCAAGTTCATTACGCAAAAGGTTTTCTTAAAAACCAGTCGCAGCCCTCCGTCGTTTTAGGAAGTAGAGTACTTAGTATTCGTGCTACGTTTGTTGACCTTAGCTAAGGCGCAATGTGCGATAACTAAGTGATGTCTTCCTACACTGCATACGATGCGATTGGATTAGGGTATTCATACGGCGTAGTTTGGCCTCCGTCAAGGGTCATGCGGGTGGGTTTAATTCAATCATGAAATGTTCGGGTTGAACTTGACTAGTGGAATATAGTTTGTTGGCTTCGGTCAAGGTCGTAGGACACTAGGGGTAAAATATTATCGAGAATTTCAAGTATTGAAATTTGCAATGAGATTGCATACCTCCTATGAGATAGTTGGATCCCGATACCCACTGCGAGTAAGAGTTACTCCTGGGAGAGTTTTACACATCACAATTAGCCGATCAAGTATGTGTCTAGAAAGGTGTTAACGGGGTTACGCCCCTGGGAAAACGAGGTTTATTTTAATTAGGTCCGTGCGAAAGCACAGGGAACCTCCCTCAAAGTACCGACACTGGCCTGGCTAAAAGATTGGCGAACTTGTAAGATGTAATTAATCCCGGCTAGTCTTTTCTTTTAGGGTTTGAAGGAAGATTTGACTAAAATAGTGGGAACCATCATGATTAGATAAATTAATAACCAATCTTATCTTGCAAGAGCATAACGCTGAGTGTTTTCTTCTCTCTCTCTCCAGGTAGCGACCATGTCACGCCTTAAACAAGATAATAATATGGATGTATTGACCGAACCCGCTTGTTTTACTGAGCTGGGGAACGTTGGTCCTACTCCAACTTATAATTGTTATAAGACCGAGCAGGAAATAGGGGATTACTAGAATTCCCGTGCCGCCCAAACGAAGAAAGTGCATGATGATGCATCTTCTTTGGGTTTGTTCATTACCGAGAACTGTTTCTCAGTATCCTCTACGTCCTGGGTATGAGATACTGGATCAGGATCCCACATATGTAATATGTTACATGGGCTACAAATAGGTAGAGAACTGAGAATGGGTGATAAGTTTCAAGAGTTAGAAACGGTGCAAGAGTTGCAGCCAAGTATGTTGGCAGTTATCACCCTGTATTACCAAATACATTGATTCTAAACGAATGTTATTAGATACCGAACCTGATATACAACATCATATCAGTCTCTTTATTTAGTAAAGAAGGATATAATTTTGTATTGTTGGATAATGTTTTGAACATTTCCTATATCAAGTGTTGATCGGTTCAGGCACGTTATCTAAAAGCATATACGTTCTAAATCAAACTACAGTTCTTAACGTACAGAAAACACACAAGAGGAAGAGTTCAGAAATGAACGAATACTTCTTGAGGGATTATAGACTAAGTCATATCAATGCGACCCGACTACCTAAGTTACATATAGATGCATATTTAAATCAGTTTAAATTTACATCTTGTGAAACTTGTCAGTCATGTCACAAAGATAAGATGACCATAGCTCTGTTTATTGGAAACAGAGAAAGAGTTAGTGAACTCTTGGGATTGATACATGATGATGTATGAGGTCCCCTGTCTATACATGCCAGGACTGGTTCTTTGTACTTCATTACATTCACTGATCATCTCTCAAGATTCGCATACGTGTTCCTGTTGAAACACAAGTTTGAAGCTTTTCAGAAATTCAAAGAATATAAGTCAGAAGTAGAGAACCAAAACGGGTATAAGTATTATGTCCTTTGATGTGATCAAGGAGGAGAATACTTGAGCACGAAATTCCTGGACTATTCTAAAGAAGAATGAGATTCTCTCTTAGCATTACTCCTCCATATACACCACAACACGTTGGTGTATCGGGGCGGAGCAATCACATCCTATGTGATAAGGTGTGCTCTTTGATGAGTACTACCGAGAAGCCTATTTCCTTTTGGGGTTATGCACTTATGAAGCTGCATACCTATTGAATAGGGTTCCAATCAAATCAGGTGCCTACCACTCCATATACGATATGGTATGGGAAGAGCCATCTCTTAAGTAAGTTAAGATTTTAGGTAGTCCGGCCTATGTCAAAAGCAAAATCCGGACAAGCTCGAGGCAAGGTTAGTTCTGTGGAAGTTTGTTGGATATCCCAAGCATTCGCAAGGGAATATCTTCTACCATACTGGGGAGCAAAAAGTGTTTTGTTTTCTCAGCATGCAACCTTTGGAAAGGGAATTTCTTGTGAAGAAATTAGTGGTCATGAGGTAGAACTAGAAGCAGTTCCAGCTATACAAACTACAGCTGATGATTTGGTAGAACCGAAGGATTCAATAGCACCTAACGAAACTCAGCCTCTCCGCCGATCTAGTAGGGTTCCTCACCCACCTGAGAGATACTTCGGTTTTCTCTATGACAGTGGGAGCGAGGATTGCATCATGAGATGATGACACAACTAGTTTCGTGTAGGCAATCAAGAGTGGTGACTCTGTGAGAATGGCTGGATGCTAAGCGATCTGAGATGGAATCCATATACACCAATAAAGTATGGACTTTGGTTGCTATATCTGAAGGGTTAAATCCCCATCAGGAGCAAGTATATCTTGAGAAGATTACTTGGTGTACATGGAAATGTTGAGACTTTCAAAGCTAAGACTTGTTGCAAAAGGGTCTCGTCATCAACCATGTGTGGATAATGATGAGACATTTTGTAGTGCCTATGCTTAAGTCCATCCGGATCCTACTTGCCACTGCTACATACAATAACTACGATATCTGGCGGTTGGGTGTCATGACTGCTTTTCTAAATAGTGATTTAGAAGAGAGCGTCTATAAGTATACAGCCAGAGGGCTTCGTAGACAGTGGGAGCAGCGGAAACATGTGCAAGTTTCTTTGTGGGTTAAAGCAGGCATCGCGGGGTTAGAACATCTGTTTTGATATGGTAGTCAAAGAGTTTTACTTCATCAAAATGGTAGATGAACCTTGTATATACAAAAAGGTAGTAGGGAGTATGGTGGTGATCCTCGTATTGTACGTGGATGACATACTCTTGATAGGAAAGGATATCCTATGCTACACTCAGTCAATCTCCTCTTATCACATAGATTCTCCATATAGGATCAAGGTGATACCTCCTAAATCCTAGGATTTGGATCTATAAGATAGATCTAAGTGGATGTTAGGATTCTCACTAGGTGTAGTGAGATGGTATCAATAAGTCCTGTGGAGAATCATTGGATAGCTTCCAGAGTGATAAGGTCGACCGAGTGTCAGTCACAGGCATTGCATTTACCCTCAGTGGAGGGACGGTATGTTGGAAGAGTTCCAAGCTAGATACCGTGACAAACTAGACGATAAAGACTGGATACATTACTACTAAGGATAGTACTAAAGATGTAGTCTGGATGTATATTAGTTCATGAGATGAACTTAGTTCCTACCATTGTGTGACAATGGAGTTGTGGCTTAACCCTAGGAACTCCCATCCCATCAGAGATCCAGACATATTCTTAGGCAGTATCACCTGATCATGGAGATTGATGATCTCCAAGGTGATCGAGGTTAGGAGAGTAGACACAGAGGAGAACAGGGCGGATCCACTCACAAAGGCCTATTCCCAGAAGAGACTATTATGGGATGGTTGAGTATGAGATACTACAACCACTGCTGATTGTTGGATATGGGATACTACAACAGATGGCCCTAGTGCAAGTGGAAGATTTTTAGTTATATGTATGCCCTAGAGGCCATTACTGTACATACGATGTATATTGTAGTGGATGCTTGGACATATATAGTGAGGACTTTCTTTCTTGACATGGTAGTATACTATCTGGTTGCTCTTTATCTTAACATGTACTCTGATTGTCTCTATGTTACATGTTGATAAAACCCTTAGGATGAGTACTTGACTACCAGGACTATGATGCAGATCAGACTAGTGGGAACAGTGTAGTCACTAAGTACATCCTTCAAATGTTTCTAGTCGAGGGTGTATCGAGACAGGGCATCGATATACCAAAGTAGACTAGCATATAGCTTCTCGACCCATGTAGATGGGCGATGGATGATCCCATATCCATTGGTGTTTTACATCAGATACAGTATACGGGTGCTCAGTGGAGACTGGGTACATTGGACGGACTCGCCGAGAACTCCCAAATGGTATTATACCTCACGTCAGATGGCAGTTCTCTGGTGACATTGGTACAGGTTAGTCTGTAGACCCGAGATCGTCATAGAGTCTTGTGTGATTCCCACTGTGCTTTAATTTCCACCTTACCACGTTCAAGAGAACGTGCAAAATGGTAGCTTTTGGGTACAGTCCCGAATCACATGGAGGCAATGAGCGATAGGAGGGGTTTCATCTCTCCCGGTATTGGGGGTTGATGTTGTGCTGTGTTCGATTGGCTATAACAGGAAGTCCTTGGCCAAGGCTGCTTCAGAGATATACTGGTAAGTGTTATCAGTAGTTTCTCGACCCGTTATGAGCCTCATATCGACATGACTTATCGAGTTACTGGGGTCTGACGTTTACCACTCCTAGATGAGATATGCGACATATCAGACGAAGAGACCGGACTGTACGGTAGTGTTACTGACTGGATTCGCAGGAGTATGAGCAAGCTTGCTTGTTAATCTTCTGATCGCTCAATACCCGGGTGGCCGTTACGTTTAGAAGACCGCTTGCGGCTTGTGGGTGTTTGATATGATCATCACCTACTGTCGGCGTATTGACGAGTCTTTAGAGTCCTACACAGGGGTTTCCTGGCTCATGCGAAACGGAGTAGGAGCACATATGTGATATGTGTGGGACCGAGATTAATACGATATAAGATACCGTATTCTATTCTCGCGATTTGTGACATTGGTCGGTTATATGAGATATAGCCGGGTTATCGGATCAAGTGTTGATTCGATAAGTTGTTACACATGATATTAGTCGGTTATATGTGATATAGCCGGATTATTAAATCAAGTGTTGATTTAATAATTTAATGTATAATTATATATTTGATATATTACATTACATTAACTAGTATTAGCTCACTTATGATTTCTTTTCTCTCTTGATGTGCACATTATATATATGTGATATGTATATTTGTGTACATGTATTGTGTCATGCTTGATGATACATGCAAGTTGGGTGTATGAGACTTATACCTTACTAGGGTTTTAGTTTGGGTTTTATTTATCCTTAAGTAATTTACAAAACATTTGAATTAGTCATGGATAAGCTTGTAGAAGCTTATAGACTCATTGACTTATTCAACTCTTTTGTTATTGCTTAAGATATTTGTTAACCCTACCCTTAACCTTAGCCCTTGGTTAATTCTCTACATGAGTTAGGCATGAGGGCTTAACTCACCCATGGTTGCAATAATTCATTTTGATTAATTCATATGATGAGTTCTTCTTCTTCATCCAAAAAACCTTTCTAGCTTCAATGGAGGTATGAGAAAAAATGTGAGAAAATGAAATCTAAAGTGAGCCCACTTCCTACTTCATCATCCTCTACTACTTGCCATTTACTATAGGGTGTTTTCTTCACTAATTCCGTAATTAGTGAAGAGATAGCTTGAGTTAGTTTCTCCTCGACGTAGATCATCTTCGGCCTCGAGGACATCGAAGCAAGCATGCTCGTTTCTTCATGGGAGCCTCTCTAGAGTCCGGAGTTCACGATCATAGCGAAGGGACTACTACACGGAGCTATTGAAGTGAAGGACCAGTCTACAAAGGTTGTATTCCTTGCTCACTTTTCTTATGCGAAGTTGTTTGCATAATTTTCCGTCGATTTCTTGTTAATGATTCAAATTTAGGGTTAGCTAGAACGGCAAATTTTTGAATTTGGCATGGACGGTGCCTCCCGAAACCTTGCTGCCGTCCTAGGTAACCCTGCAATACTATCCTCATCTCACGTGTATACACACACACACACACAAACGTACACTCACTCACACACACACATACACACACACACACACACATACACAAACATAGATACCAAGTGTGTACGTGTGTGCGACTAAGTAAACTGATAACTCACGACTAAGAGTAAACTATCCTACAGATAGGCCAAATCTAATCTATAATCTCCTAGTAACCATATTTACTTGGTATCCAAGTCTCGCATAAACATAAATAATATATAACCTATTCTACGGTTGCGGGGGTGCTATACGCCATCCACCCGACTTCCCCCGTAGATATACATCTACTCATCTTGATCCTCGTTTGCCGAACTCGATGACGCTTGTTTTCCCTTGCCATCCTGAAGTCCACGCGAAGTACCTACATATTACAAAATACATCGTATCGCATCAAAATCCGATTCAAAAACCGACACGACACGCGAAGTGCTCATAGGTTAGAACCTATAGCCCACGAATGCAAAAACAATCAAAAAACCTTCGTCGTTGACGTACAAACGTCCGACGACCAAATCCACAATCAATTGCCAAAATCTATGTTCTAGAAATTGGAAAACCGTTGCTAAAATCAACTCAAACGCTCCCAGATTTTGCCTCAGGTAATATGGAACAAAACAAACAATACAGAGGCAAAGTTATGAGGAGTGTGAGCTACATGCCAAAGCCCAACATCAACAGAAAAAATCTGACCGGCCAATAGTGCTACAGTAACAACCTCCGCCGGCCCCACTTTTGAATTTTGGTCTCGTCTTTTCGTGGTGGTCTCCTATTGGTCTAACTAGGTTAATGTATATGTTTGATTTTTTTATAACGGTCCCGGGTTGCTCCAGATTCCCTGTAGACCTAAAAAATATCACAAAACTGACACGGAAAGTTTCTAAAGTCCAAGTCTTGGGTTTTCTACAACAAGTGTTTGTCCAGAATTTACACTAGAGAGGTTGTAGTGATGACTAAACCTTAATAACACCATCACAACTCATAGAATCCCCCAAACCTCATCTTGGAATTTTCAAAGCTCACTAATCCTCACTTAACCAATTCTAAACTAAATTAGAAGCTAAAGAAACTCAATTACTAAACTAATGGTGTAGGAAATACCTTATTTGGAAACTCAAGAACTTTCTTGAGTTGCTCAAAGTCCTCAAAAGCATCACTTGATCACACCAACATGTTTGTAGTGAGCTTTTGCAGTATTTTAGTGAAGGAAGTGTGGTGTTTAGGTGTCACGACCCAAAGTTCGGCCCATAACCGGCACTTATCCACGTAACGTCTATAGGCGTAACGCGACTAAGTAAGTCGAAACCCAGAAATCAAAAACAATTAAAAGTAGTGAGTGTTGAAAACATTGGTTTAAAACATTTAGAAAACTCGAGTAAAAATCATTAAAGTTTGAGTTATTTTCTTAAAAATTTCGGCAGCACCTCCTTTGTAAAAACTAGCCCCGAAATCGGGTACAAGATATGATATAAGTAAAATGACATACAATAAGAATAAAGCATCCCCAAACGGGAGCAATCACCCCCAACGGCGGAATTAACCTCCACAATAATAGTATACGACGCCGTAACGAATAATAAACAAAATAAGTGAAAAAAACAGCATAAAAGATAAAACTGCATAAATAAAGCCGGCTCACACGAGCTCGACATCCAGAATACAAAATAATATACATCGTCCTCACAACTGGTCCCTAAGTCAATACATGAAATGGTAGATTGAGAGTACTAGATACACTAGAGTGTACAAATGGAAAATAAATGGATACCGCAAAACCCACCTATAAGCAAAGGGCTCACACGCCAACTGCAGTGGTATCCGTAGCAAAAAGATATAAGGAAGTAGCCCTGCCGCAACTACTCTAAGGGTCGAACTGCAAACACTGTGGCACAACGGGGGTGAGTTGCCAACTCGTGAATAGTAAATAACATATAAAGGAAATCACGAGTATGCACGTACTGCGATACTCTAACATGCGCAATCAGATAACATCTATATGATGAGCTGGGTACGCAATAATCATGCATAAGAAGTGCAATCTAATAATATCTATATGATGAGATGGGTACGCAGTAATCATGCAAAGTACTCTATCAGGTACTACGACTACATGATGCAATGCATAACAATGAATGCTGAGCAAGGGATAAAATATCATCTACACGAATCATCATCGTGGAAAAATACCTGGTGTCCACCAAATACACCCTAAATCCTAATAACTCAGGCGCCGTCACTCTAATCGGCCCTCAAATCCTGTAAATCTCATGGAACCATGAGTGCCCAACATCGGCACTCGTAAATATAATGAAATAATCGTGTCCAGCATCGACACGCAAATCCTCAGGTATCGGGCTCCGTCAGTCAGATCGGCCCACGGGCTTCGTCAGCGGAATCGGTCCTCGGCCCCAGCTGTACGGGTCTGCCCGTATCAATCTCTCGACTCTGGTCATTATCCTCCGGATAACCGCCAGATCCAACCAATCACCGGTAGGTAGTAGTCCCTCTGCCAGGCTCACCGTCTGTATACAAAGCATCCCTTTCTTGACCCGGGGTACCATACCGGGTCCACCATGTACCCGCAATCGGCCTCATCCAGCTCCTAGAATCGGGTTCACATGTCGCACGTCTCAGAACCGAGAAAATGCATGGTGGACGCACTGAAATATCATATCAAGAGAAACCGGGTTTTTCAAAACAGTGCATACTTTCTTAAAATAATACCACGGTTCTCAAATCCAGAATTCACACTAATCCAAAACTCACTAACAATACATGCAATGTGTCGTATGCCGCATAAAATCATACTATGAGTAAAAGGGGAAAACCGCTCTTTTTAAAAGGATCCAGTTGAAACATTTCTTGCGGTCTCCAATTTTTCAAATCAAAGTCAGCACCATCTATGTATGTACGAGAGTATGTATGTATGTAGGCATGGATGCGCAATGATATAAATTTCCGCAAGTTTGGATGTACAGTATGTATGTGTGCCAATATGGATGTACAAGTGGTATATACGCAAACATGAAAGTACAGTATGTATGTGTGCCAATATGAATGTACAATTGGTATATACGCAAGCATGAATGTACAGTATGTATGTGTGCTAATATGGATGTACAAGTGGTATATACGCAATAATGAATGTACAGTATGTATGTGTGCCAATATAGATGTACAAGTGGTATATACGCAAGCATGAATGTACAGTATGTGTGTATGCCAATATGGATGTACAAGTGGTATATACGCAAGCATGAATGTACATTATTTATGTGTGCCAATATGGATGTACAAGTGGTATATACGCAAGCATGAATGTACAGTATGTATGTGTGCCAATATGGATGTACAAGTGGTATATACGAATGCCTGAATGTACAGTATGTATGGTTCATAGCAATCCTTTAGTGCAAGTGTTATGGAAATCACTAACGGTGTGGGTGTAACATATGATTAGTGCTCGTGCAGCTTGAACCGTTAGTGACAGTGCGGTATTACATAACTACTGTATCTATATGCAACAAGAGAGGGGTATGCTACAATAGTACATATACATAAACAATATATATATATATATATATATATATATATATACGTGACTACAATCTCCTATCAAGCCCTGACGCTTAACGCCATACGGGCGATTTCCCCATAGATGTTAAATCTACTTACCGTGATCTCGTGCTAAGTGTAGCCGACTACCTGCTTCCCCTTCCTTGCGGCGTCCGAAGTACACGTCTGCGAACCTAGAATTTACACAAAGAATACACATATGCTAAAATCCTGCAAAAACACGATATTAAAACAAAACGAGAAACTCTTGTCGCGAACTAAACGCGTGTGCATACGATACTCCAAATCGTGTGTATACGCGTCTGAAACTACCCTGACACGCCGCGACACACAGGAATCACCTAACCCACTCACAAAACGTACGTGTCGCGCAAGTTTAAAAGTATTGAAACAAGGTATTTAGTTCCAGATTTTGATACAAGCTGAACCAGAAAAAGTTGCACATACCAAACACCATAAATATGTAACAGACTCCACTAGAAAAAACCCAGGCACCCAACTCCCCCCTCTGGCCGCAATTAGCGTCAAACACCAATTTATTTGCGGCCAGGGTTGTGAATTAGGGTCTCGTGCTCCGTGTGTGTGGTCTAGGTCTAGTGAACATGCTCCAGTAAACTCAACTTTTCTCTGAAACATCCGGGTCAAAAGCAGATCTCAAAATGGCTCACAATTTACATTAAAACATTAAATAACACTAATTTGAAACAATATGGTATTTTTGTGAAATCTGGTGCAAAACTTGGTTTAAATGGCCTTAAAAATGCTTAGTCATGTTAAATTAGCCATAAAAATCCTCACTTGGCCAAATCTCCACCTAAATCACAAATCTAGCACTAATGACCACATTAATTACTAAATTAGCTTAAATAACCATATTCTTAGCAAAGAAAGAAGTTAAGTTTAAAAAATTATACCTCTAGTGGTCCTAGGGTGCAATAAGAAGGAGGAGAAGAGGTAGGGTTTTGCTGCAGCTGCTGCTTGCTGTTGCTGTTGCTGCTTGCTACTGCTGTTGCTGTTGTTGTGTTGTTGGTGTTGTTGTTGTTAGTGTTGCTGCTGCTGCTGATGCTGAAGCTGGTGCTGCTGCTGTTGCTTTAGCTGCTGCTGTTGTTGTAGTTGTGTGTGTGTGTGTGTGAAAGTGAGAGGGAGAGAGATGTGAGGATGAGTGTGTGAGTGTTTGAGTGTTTTCAAAAAAGAAATGAGAGATATGAGAGTCAACCCCCCTCTCTCTCCTCATTAATTAACAAGCATGGCTCATGCCCATCATTCTCTCTCTCTCTCTCTCTCTCCAACTCAAGTCAACCCCTAACACAAAGCTAATTATAAAAAAAAACGAATCCCTTAAATTAATTCATATTAACCTTATTAAATGGGTTATCCCACCATGGTCATCTAAACATGGTTTAACCCCAAACTTAGCCCTAGTTAACATGCACATGTGTGTGCAAGCCCAATTAAATTCTAATAAAATATTCATTAATTTTGATATAATATTTGAAAATCATTTTGGTAAACTTTTTACTAAAAACCATACATTAAAGCATAATTAGCCACTAATCACATTCTAAGGTGTTACAATCTTCCCCCTTAAAGAAATTCATCCCCGAATTAAAAAAAAAAGCTAGCCGTACCTTCAAAGAGATGGGAATATTCCGTCCTCATCTCGACCTCGGTCTCCCAGTTGATCTCCTCGCTGCTCGGGCCACGCCAAAGGACCTTCACTGACGGTATAACCTTCGATCTCAATTTCTTCACTTGCCGATCCAAGATGATCACCGGCTGCTCTGCAAAAGAAAGGTCGCGCTCCAGCTGGATCGTCGGGTGCTGAATCGTATGCGAAGGGTCATGAAGATATCTGCGAAACATGGAATACGGGGTGAACGTCCGGAAAGTTGGGTATAAGAGCCAAATGATAAGCAACTGCGCCCATACGCTCGAGGATCTCGAAGGGACCTATAAATCTGGGGCTAAGCTTCCCTTTCCGCCCAAATCTCATCACGCCCTTCATCGGAGAGACCCTCAGAAAAACGTGATCGCCAACTGCGAACTATAATTTGCGCCGACGTCTGTCAGCATACGATTTCTGCCTGCTCTAGGCCGCTCTCATCCGATCTCGAATCAGCTGTACCTTCTCGGTCGTCTCCTGCACGATCTGCGGCCCCAAAATACTGCTCTCACTGAGCTCTGTCCAACAAACGGGCGATCTGCATCTCCTCCCATACAAGGCCTCGAAAGGTGCTATCTGAATAGTATCCTGGAAACTATTGTTGTAGGAGAACTCCACCAAGGGTAAATGATGATCCCAGCTACCACTAAAGTCTAAAACGCACACTCAGAGCATGTCCTCGAGATTCTGAATAGTTCGCTCTGACTGGACATCGGTCTGCGGATGAAATGCTGTGCTGAAATTAAAACGGGTGCCCAAAGCCTCCTGAAGTCTCTGCCATAGTCGGCTGGTAAACTGGTTGCCTCGGTCTGACACGATACACGTCGGGACGCCATGCAATCGTACGATCTCATTGATATATATCTGGGCATACTGAGCAAATCCGAAAGTGGTCTTCACCGGCAGGAAGTGAGCCGCTTTCGTCAATCGATCTACGATCACCCAAATGGGGTCATACCCTCGACTAGTCCCGGATAGACCTACAATGAAGTCCATAGAAATCTGTTCCCATTTCCACTCTGGAATGGGCAACGACTGTAGCTTTCCCGCGGGCCTCTGGTGCTCGGCCTTGACTTGCCGACAAGTCAGGCATCTCGACACAAAGTCTGTGACGTCCCTCTTCATCCCTTCCCACCAGTAAACGCCTCTCAGATCATGGTACATCTTGGTGGAACCTGGATGAACACTGTACACCGATCGATGCGCCTCCTCGAGAATCTGACGCCTCGGTCCCTCAGAATCTGGTACGCATAGTCGAGTCCCAAATCGCAATATCCCCTGATCATCGATCACGAACTCGGATTCCCTGCCCTGTCTAATCTGCTCCTTGAACTCTGAAAGACGGTCGTCACTGGGCTGCGCCTCGCGGATACGGTCAAGCAATTGCGGACGTGCATGGGCAAGCGCAAGTTGTCCCCCGGTCGGAGTGAACTCGAACTGCACTCGGCTGTCGCAAAAAATCTGCCAATCTACTGACGACTGCCTCTGCACTGCGCTCAAACAAGATAGACTAGCTCTGGGCCTCCGACTCAAAGCATCCACCACAACGTTGGCCTTGCCCGGATGATAAAGGATCTCGCAATCGTAATCCTTCACTAGCTCCATCCAACGGCGCTGTCTCAGATTCAGGTCTCGCTGCTTATGTACTTCAAGCTCTTGTGATCCGTGAATATCTGGCACAACTCGCCGTATAGGTAATGTCGCCAGATCTTGAGTTCAAAGACGACTGCAGCCATCTCCAAATCGTGGGTGGGGTAGTTCTGTTCGTGTTTCTTCAGCTGCCGAGAAGCATACGTGATAACCCTGTCGTGCTGCATCAATACGCACCCTAGCCCCACTGGGGAAGCGTCACAATAGACCACAAATCCGCCCGATCCTAAAGGAAATGATAACACCGGTGCCGTAGTCAAACGGGTCTGTAACTGCTGAAAGCTATGCTCGCACGCCTCTTTCCAATCAAAAGGAACTCCCTTCCGGGTCAACCCGGTCAACGGTGTAGCGATACGGGAGAAGTCCTGAACAAATCGTCGATAGTAGCCAGCCAGGCCTAGGAAGCTACGAATCTCTATAACTGATGCTGGTCTGGGCCAATGCTGAACAGCCTTGATCTTCTTCGGGTCCACACATATACCATCTCGTATAATCACGTGACCTAAGAAATCTACGCTGTCAAGCCAAAACGCGCACTTGGAGAATTTCGCGAACAACTGGTGCTCCCTCAAGGTCTACAATGTGATCCGCAGGTGCTGCTCGTGCTCCTCTCTCTGGGAATACACCAAAATGTCGTCAATAAATACGATGATGAACAGATCAAGATACGACCTCAAAATACGGTTCATCAAGTCCATAAACGCTGCTAGGGCATTGGTGAGTTCGAACAACATCATCAAAAACTCATAGTGGCCGTAAAGCGTGCGAAAAGTCGTCCTCGGAATATCCTCCTGCCGGACTCGCAACTGATGGTAGCCTGATCTCAAGTCAATCCTCGAAAAGTATCCCGCACCCTGAAGCTGGTCGAACAAGTCATCGATACGTGGTAAAGGATATCAGTTCCGTACGGTAACCCTGTTCAGCTGACGGTAATAATTCACAAGCGCAAACTGCCGACCTTCTTGACGAACAGGACAGGAGCACCCCACAGAGACACACTAGGCCGAATAAGCCCTTTATCCAGCAAATCTTGCAACTGACCTTTCAACTCTCTAAGCTCCACCGGGGCCATCCGATAAGACGGTATAGAAATAGGCCCCGTGCCGAGAATCAAGTCAATACAGAAAACAATATCGCGCTCAGGCGGTAGCCCAGGAAGCTCGTCAGGGAAAACATCAGGGAACTCACTAACAATCGGAACCTGGTCCAACGGAACCTATGTAGCTCTAGTATCGCAAACATAGGCTAGAAATCCCTGACATTCCTTCCGCAAAAGCTGTCCAGTGCGAAAAGACGAAATCAAACTGTGGGGGCGGCACCACGGTCCCCTTGCACAACATAAGCCGACTCGCCGGGAAAATAAAACCTAACTGTCTTCCCGCGGCAGTCCACAGACGCATAGCACGTGGCTAACCAGTCCATGCCCAGGAGAACGTCGAAGTCCAACATCTCCAGAAGGATCAAGTCGACAGGCAACTCTCTCTCACCGATACGGACAACATACGACCGGAACACGTGTCTAGCAATAAACGACTCGCCTACAGGAGTGGTAACACCAAGCGGTTGATCAAGCAAGCCAGACTCTCTACCCAAACTCGGCACGAAGTGTGTGGAAACGTACGAGTGCTGTTAGCCATATGTATGCCCTAGAGGCCATTACTGTATATAGGATGTATATTGTAGTGGATGCTGGGACATATATAGGTAGGACTTTCTTGCTCGACATGATAGTACGCTATCTGGTTGCTCTTTATCTTAACATGTATACTTTCTGTCTCTCTGTTACATGTTGATAAAGCCCTTATCATATGTGCTCGACTTCCAGGACTGTGATGTAGATCATACTAGTGGGGCCTGGGTAGTCCATGAGTACATCCTTCAATGTTCCTAGTCGTGGGAATATCGAGACGGGGCATCGATATTCCAGAGTAGACTAGCGTATATCTTCTCGACCCATGTGATGGGCGATAGATGATCCCATATCCATTGGTGTTTGACATCAATGATGGTATGCGGGTGCTCAGTGGAGACTGGGTACACTGAACGGACTCGCCGAGAACTCCCAGATGGTATTATACATCACGTCAGATGGAAGTTCTCTAGTGACACTGGTACAGCTTAGTCTGTTGACCCGAGATCGTCATAGAGTCTTGTGTGTCTCCCACTGTGCTTTGATTTCCACCCTACAACAGCTCTACCGAGTCATGCAAACAGGTGGTTTTTGGGTACAGTCCCGATTCACATGGAGGCAATGAGCGATAGGAGGGGATTTGTCTCTCCCGGTATTGGGGGTTGATGTTGCGCTATGCTCGTCTGGCCATAACTGGAAATCCCTGGCCAGGGTTGCAGTGATTTACTGGTAAGAGTTATCAGTAGTTTCACGCTTGTTATGGACCTTACATCGGCATGACTTATCAAGCTACTAGGGTCTGACGTTTACCACCCCTAGGTGAGATATGCGACATATCAGACGAACAGACCGGACTGTACGGTAAGTGTTACTGGTTGGATTCACAGGAGTGTGAGCGGGCTTGCTCGTTGATCTTCTGATCGCTTAATACCCAGGTGGCCGTTACGTTTAGCAGACCGCTTGTGGCTTATGGGTGTTTGATATGATCACCACCTACTGCCAGCGTATTGACGTGTCTTTAGAGTCCTACACAGAGGTTTCCTGGCTCAAGCGAAACGAAATAGGAGCGCATAAGAGATATGTGCGGGACCGAGAATAATACTAATATGTGATACTGAAATCTATTCTCGTGATTTTTATCATCAGAAGGTTATATAAGATATAGCCGGGTTACCGAATCAAATGTTGATTCGATATATTGATACACTTGATATTAGTCGGTTATATGCAGTATGACCGGATCATTAAATCAAGCGTTGATTTAATGATTTAATGTATAATTATATATTGGATATATTACTTTACGTTGACTAGTATTGTTCACTTAAGATTGATTTTCTCACTTGATGTACACAAGTTGTATATGTGATATATTTTTGTGCACTAGTTTGTATCATGATTGATGATACATGCAAACTTGGGTGTGTGTATGATTTACACCATGTTTAGGTTAATGGTTAGGGTTTTATTGATCTTATTTATTTTGTTAAAAAAAAATGGTGCTTTTCTTTATCTTTGTTAGAAGCTTCATGATACTTCAAGCATCTTTGAAAAAGTCTAACCATTTTGTTTTGTTCTTTAACCCAACAATTACCTAAACCGTAGTTTACTCTCTACAAAAGAAAACTCACCCATGGTTGCAATAAGATAGACTTCACTTGATTTATTATTTTGATTAATTCTTTTTCACTTCCTTCTTCTTCTTCTTCTTCATGATGTGAAGAAAGCTTGCTAGAAAATTTCAAGTGAGAAATCCAAATCCAAAGTGAACCCACTTCCTATTTCTTCATCCTCTATGACTTGCCATGTAGTAGAGTGTGTTCTCTTCACAAAGTTCATAACCTAGTGAAGATGGAGCTTGAGTTTGAGTCGCCTCGACGTAGATCATCTTCGGCATCGAGGTCAACGACCTAGCCCGCTCATTTCTCCGAAGAAACCATTGCTAGAGTCCGGGATCCCGATGATCGCAGCGGAGGGACGTCGACACGGAGCTTTAGAAGTGGAGGACCGGATCTACAAAGGTTGTAATCCCTTTCACTTGTAGTTAAAGTTGTTAACTTGCATGTTTTTCGCCTTAACTCTAGTAAGCGATCTAGCATAGGGTTCTTCGGCACATGAAAAAATTTGATTTTGGCATTGTTGATACCTTGTGGAACCTCTTGAGTGTGCCTTGGAACCCTACAGTGGTATCAGAGACTAGCTAGAGCTTTAGGCGATGTGTAGACGAAGTTAGAAACCCGATTGAACCCCGAAACCCTAATCGATACCTCTCTCTGTACATTTTCTGAAATTGTGGATTTTTGTGAATTAAAAATGCTCAGATAATAGTGCAGGAAAATAAAAGGTAAACTGCAGAAAAAGACAACCTGAATTTACTGTAGCGCCGCGGAACCGTGGCCATACCCTGCTTTGGGCGGCGGTTCCGCGGCCGTATGTGATGATTGGGGACTCAATTTTCTACAGATATACCCGTAGCTGTTTCCTGTGTTTTCTGGGAAATTTTTAATTTATACTCAAAAGTTGAGTTTTTTGGGTTGTATTGGGGACTCGATGATTTGATCGGATTATTTAACTTTGTTTATTTTTTTCCGGGTAATTTTAGAACATGTTAAAAAGTTCGACCGGATATAAATACCCACTTTTCCCCCTGCCGGGAAATTTCCAAGTGTTGGATTTTTCCGTAGTTTAAGAACGTTCTAAATAGTGCATGTAACGCGATGGACCCTCTAGAAGACAACAAACCTTAACTCGATTATGTGACTGTCTTGAACTGCCCTTTGAACCTTAGGGTTTGAGGCAGTACGGCGGGCCACATATGAGGCGTTGGCTTGACCCTTCTACGGCTGGACCGTTGGTACTGTGGCATGAAGTGGATGTCTTTAACCTTATTTCTAGTGTTGAGCTTTTCGGGAAAACTTGGGTGTTTGATTGTTCGATCGGAAAGTTTAACATTGTCTATTTATCTTGAATGTGATACAATATTTGGAATCCACAAGTAGTTATGAGATAACAAATTTAAATGTTATAAATCTAGCGGTTTAGTCTCACTTGATCGGTTGCCACGGAATTTTGATGCGATCAAAAGTCCGTCGCAATCACGTAGTGTACGCAGATACTCGCCGGTAAACTTAATAGACAGCCACGCCCCATAGCCTCGACCAAGTGACTGTAGGAGAACCCCGTCGCCAAAAGCATCCGTTCGGGTGCTCGCGGCAGCGGTGTTCCGCCTTAGTGCACTTTGTCGACGGTATCGAGGGTGCGGCCGTCTAGTAAAGTTTGCGACGAGCATTCGTTGAGGATGTCGGGAATCTTGTTGAATTGCCCGACTTGATATTGAAAAGTGTTTTCGATAATGAGACTAAAATGCGGGGTTTATAATTGTTAGGTATGCGATGTCTAAGGAATTCATTTGGTTAGGCATGCGATGTCTAAGGATGTTGCGGATTCCAACTGTTGTAGTTTTACATTTTCTTTTCTGCGACCGTAAGTGTAATATGTGATATCGCCGGTTTCGTTGATATATGTCAACAACAATTGGGAATGGCATATTTACTTACGTTGATGACATGTGATGTTATGTGTTGTTGGATATGTTATATTGGATCGTCGTGTTTGAATAGCCGGGGTTTTTATGTGAGATGAGTGTTTTTCTTTTTCATTCTTGTAAAATTCATTGTATGTAATATTATTTTATTGGGGCACTTCCGGGTTGAGGATGATGTCACCATTGTATATTATTTACTTTTCCGCATTAGGATAGACCCAAGGAGGGGAGAACAAGTAACCTGGTTCGAGGGTCCAGTGGGAGACCATCTCGAGGAGTCGAGTCCGGGTCTCCTAACTCTAGAATTGGTAGGGTTGCTTGCCGCTCTCGTAGGGGTCTAGTGGTGTGGGTTTGGCTATTCATCACGACCGTGGAATCCGTGTTTTACACAGGCTCAAAATAAAACATGGACGTCCTAGTATATCCAATATTTCATATGATTTTTTCTGCTGCGTTATCTGTGATGTGATCATGTGATATGTTCAGATTGATACTGTATATAGTATATATGATATATTATATAAACGTTGCTTATGTTTTACACCCGCGCTAGCCCTGCCCCGCTCTGCCGTTAGTTACCTAACCTAACGGTGCAGACGGGACATCGAGGCGAATGCGGATGGCATAAGTGTACGTTGTATTTATCTGTGATGTTTAGGTGGACTTAAATGATGGGACATTCATTAATGAGATTAATGAAAGAAAATAAACCTTAAAAGATGTTGTGGAATCGAATTTCAAAACTCCAGGTAGCTCTAGTTGTTGCTTTGCATAGCGGTGTTCCTTGATGAACATCCAGCACCTTATTTGATAAGGAAAGAGCCGACGATCCCTTGACCAGGAGTGACCTCTTTAGCAATAATTAGAAGATGCTACAACCCTCGGTTTGTCTTTTGATTGCTTCTATAGTTTTTGCTTTGCACAACGGTATATATGATATATCCTGCACCTTATTCGATGAGGAAAGGGCCGACGATCCCTTCACCGGGAGTGACCCCTTTAGCAAAACTAGAAAAGCCTCAAAAACACTCTATTTAAAAACCATTTGATTCCGCAACGAGATCAAGTTCAAAGCGTTAAAGGTTTTCTTAAAAACCATCCGCAACCCTCCGTCATTTTAGGAAGTAGAGTACTTAGTATTCGTGCTGTGTTTGTTGACCATAGTCAAGGCACAGTGTACGGTAGCTAAGTGATATCTTCCTACACCGCATATGATGCGATTAGTTAGGACAGTCGCGTGACTTTGTTGACCTTAGTTAAGGGTCATGTGGGTGGGTCTAATTAATCATGAAATGACGGGTAGAACTTGACTAGTACTTATGATTTGTTGGCCATAGTTAAGGTCATAAGTGCTAGGGGTAAAAACCTTTATCGGGAGTTTCAAGTGTTGAAATTTGCAATAAGATTGCATACCTTCTATCAGATAGTTGGATCCCGATACCCACTGCGAGTAATTGTTACTCCTGGGAGAGTTTTGCACTTTACAATTAGCCGATCAAGTAGGTGTCAAGAAAGGTATCAACGGGGTTACGCCCCTGGGAAAACAAGGTTTATTTTAATTAGGTCTGTGCGAAAGCACGGGGAACCTCCCTCAAAGTACCGGCACTGGCCTGGCTGAAAGATTGGCGAACTTATAGAGTGTAATTAATCCCGGCTAGTCTTTCCTTTTAAGGTTTGAAGGAAGATTTGATAAAAACAGTGGGAGCCATCCTGATTAGATAAAATATAAAACCAATCTAATCTTGCAAGAGCGCACGCAGAGTGTTTTCTTCTCTCTCTCTCCAGGTAGCGACCATGTTACGCCTTAATCAAGATAATAATATGGATGTACCGACCGAACCCGCTTGTTATACTGAGCTGGCGAACGTTGGTCCCGCTCCAACTTATAATTGTTATAAGACAGAGCAGGAATTAGGGGAATACCAGATTTCCCGTGCCGCCCAAACGAAGAAAGTGCATGATGATGCATCTTCTTTGGGTGTGTTCATTACAAAGAACTGTTTCTCTGTATCCTCTACATCCTGGGTATTAGATACCGGATCAGGATCCCGCATATGTAATCTGTTACATGGGCTAAAGAAAGGTAGAGAACTGAGAACGGGTGATAAGTTTCATGAGACAGAAAACGGTACAAGTGTTGCAGCCAAGTCTGTTGGTCACTATCACCCTGTATTACCAGAATACATTGATTCTGAACGAATGTTATTAGATACCGAACCTGACATACAACATCATATCAGTCTCTTTAATTATTAAAGAAGGATATAATTTTGTATTTTTGGATAATGTTTTGCACATTTCCTATATCAATAGTTGATCGGATCAGGCACGTTATCTAAAAGCATATACATTCTAAATCAAACTACAGTTCCTTACGTACAGAACACACACAAAAGGAAGAGTTCAGAAATGAACGAATTCTTCTTGAGGCATTGTAGATTAGGTCATATCAATGCGACCCGACTAGCTAAGTTACATTTGGATGCATATTTAAATCAGTATAAATTTACATCTTATGAAACTTGCCAGTCATGTCACAAAGATAAGATGACCATAGCTCTGTTTACTCGAAACAGAGAAAGAGTTAGTGAACTCTTGGGACTAATACATAGTGATGTATGAGGGTCCCCAGTCTACATATGCCAGGACTGATTCTTTGTACTTCGTTACATTCACTGATGATCTCTCAAGATTCGGGCACATGTTTCTGTTGAAACACAAGTCCGAAACTTTTGAGATAATCACCGAATATAAGTTAGAAGTAGAGAACCAATAACGGGTATAAGTATTATATCTTTTGATGTGATCAGGGAGGAGAATACTTGAGCACGGGATTCCTGGACTATTCTAAAAGAGAATGAGATTCTCTCTCAGCATTACTCCTCCGTATACACCACAGCACGTCGGTGTATCGGGGCGGAGCAATCACACCCTATATGATATGGTGCGCTCTATGATGAGTACTGCTGAGTTACCTGTTTCTTTTTGGGTGTTATGCACTTCAGAAGCTGCATACCTATTGAATTAGGTTCGAATCAAATCAGTGCCTACCACTCCATATGAGATATGGTATGGGAAGAACCCATCTCTTAAGCAAGTTAAGATTTGGGATTGCCCGGCCTATGTCAAAAGAAAAATCCGGACAAGATCGATGCAAGGTCAGTTCTGTAGAACTGGAAGGAGTTCCAGCTATACAAACTACAGCAGATGATTTGGTAGAACCAAAGGATTCAATAGTCTCCGACGAACCTCAGCCTCTCCGCCGATCTAGTAGAGTTCCTCATCCACCTGAGAGATACTTCGGTTTCTCGATGACAATGGGAGCGAGGATTGCATCATGAGATGATGACCCAACTAGTTTCGAGCAGGCCATCAAGAGTGGGGACTCTGTAAGAATGGCTGGATGCTTAGCGATCTGAGATGGAATCTATGTACACCAACAAAGTATGGACTTTGGTTGCTATATCTGAAGGGTTAAATCCCCTTCAGGAGCAAGTATATCTTGAGAAGATTACTTGGTGTAGATGGAAAAGTTAAGACTTTCAAAGCTAGACTTGTTAAAGGTTTTCGTCATCGACCAGGCGTGGATAATGATGAAACCTTTTCCAGTGGCTGTGCTTAAGTCTATCCGGATCCTACTTGCCATTGCTATATACCATGATTACGATATCTGATGGTTGGGTGTCATGACTATTTTTCTAAATACTGATTTAGAAGAGAGCGTCTATAAGTACACAGCCAGAGGGCTTCGTAAACAGTGGGAGCAGCGGAAACGTGTGCAAGTTGCTTTACAGAATAAAGCAGGCATCGCGGAGTTGGAACATCTGTTTTGATGTGGTAGTCAAAGAGTTTGACTTCATCAAATGGTAGATGAACCTTGTATATATAAAAGGGTAGTAGGGAGTATGGTGGTCATCCTCGTATTGTACGTGGACAACATACTCTTGATAGGAAAAGAGTTTCCTATGCTATGCACGGTCAATCTCCGCTTATCATAAAGATTCTCCGTATAGGATAAAGGTGATACCTCCTAAATCCTGGGTTTTGGATCTATGAGATAGATCTAAATGGATATTAGGATTCTCACTAGATATAGTGAGATGGTATCAATCGATCCTGGGGAGAATCACTGGAAAGGTTGCAGGGTGATAAGGACGACTGAATGTCAGTCGCAGGCATTGTCTTTACCCTCAGTGGAGGGATGGTATGTTGAAAGAGTTCCAAGCTAGATACCGTGGCAGACTAGACGATAAAGGCTGGTGACATCGCTATCAAAGATACTACCAAAGAGGCAGTTTGGGTATATATTAGTTCATGAGATGAACTAGGTTCCTACCATTGTGTAACAATAGAAGTGTGGCTTTGGCCCAGGAACCCCGGTCCCATCAGTGACCCAGACATATTCTGAGGCAGCATCACCTGACCATGGAGATAGTTGATCTCTAGGGTGATCGAGGTTAGGAGAGTAGACTCAGAGGACAACACGGCGGATCCACTCACAAAGGCCTTTTCCCAGAGAGAGACTATTATGCGATAGTTGAGTATGAGATACTGGAACCACTGCTACAGATGGCCCTAGTGCAAGTGGGTGATTGTTAGTCATATGTATGCCCTAGAGGCCATTACTGTACATAGGATGTATATTGTAGTGGATGCTGGGACATATATAGGTAGGACTTTCTTGCTCGACATGATAGTACGCTATCTGGTTGCTCTTTATCTTAACATGTATACTTTCTGTCTCTCTGTTACATGTTGATAAAGCCTTTAGGACATGTGCTCGACTTGCAGGACTGTGATGTAGATCATACTAGTGGGGCCTGGGTAGTCCATGAGTACATCCTTCAATGTTCCTAGTCGTGGGAATATCGAGACGGGGCATCGATATTCCAGAGTAGACTAGCGTATATCTTCTCGACCCATGCGATGGGCGATGGATGATCCCATATCCATTGGTGTTTGACATCAGAGATGGTATGCGGATGCTCAATGGAGACTGGATACACTGAACGGACTCGTCGAGAACTCCCAGATGGTATTATACCTCACGTCAGATGGCAGTTCTCTGGTGACACTGGTACAGCTTAGTCTGTTGACCCGAGATCGTCATAGAGTCTTGCGTGTCTCCCACTGTTCTTTGATTTCCATCCTACCACGGCTCTACTGAGTCGTGCAAACAGGTGGTTTTTGGGTACAGTCCCGATTCACATAGAGGCAATGAGCGATAGGAGGGGATTCGTCTCTCCCAGTATTGGGGGTTGATGTTGCGCTATGCTCGATTGGCCATAACTGGAAATCCCTGGCCAGGGTTGCAGTGATTTACTGGTAAGAGTTATCAGTAGTTTCACGCTTGTTATAGACCTTACATCGGCATGACTTATCAAGCTACTGGGGTCTGACGTTTACCACCCCTCGGCGAGATATGCGACATATCAGACGAACAGACCAGACTGTACGGTAAGTGTTACTGGTTGGATTCACAGGAGTGTGAGCGGGCTTGCTCGTTGATCTTCTGATCGCTCAATACCCGGATGGCCGTTACGTTTAGCAGACCGCTTGCGGCTTGTAGGTGTTTGATATGATCACCACCTACTGCCGGCGTATTGACGAGTCTTTAGAGTCCTACACAGAGGTTTCCTGGCTCAAGCGAAACGAAATAGGAGCGCATATGAGATATGTGCGGGACCGAGAATAATACCAGTATGTGATACTGAATTCTATTCTCGCGATTTGTATCATCGGACGGTTATATAAGATATAGCCGGGTTACCGAATCAAATGTTGATTCGATATATTGATACACTTGATATTAGTCGGTTATATGCAGTATGACCGGATCATTAAATCAAGTGTTGATTTAATAATTTAATGTATAATTATATATTGGATATATTACTTTACATTGACTAGTATTGTTCACTTAAGATTGATTTTCTCACTTGATGTGCACAAGTTGTATATGTGATATATGTTTGTGCACTGGTTTGTATCATGATTGATGATACATGCAAACTGGGTGTGTGTATGATTTACACCATGTTTAGGTTAATGGTTAGGGTTTTATTTATCTTATTTATTTTGTTAAAACAAAATGGTGCTTTTCTTTATCTTTGCTAGAAGCTTCATGATACTTCAAGCATTTTCGAAAAAGTCTAACCATTTTGTTTTGTTCTTTAACCCAACCATTACCTAAACCCTAGTTTACTCTCTACAAAAGAAAACTCACCCATGGATGCAATAAGGTAGACTTCACTTGATTTATTATTTTGATTAATTCTTTTTCACTTCCTTCGTCTTCTTCTTCTTCATGAAGTGAAGAAAGCTTGCAAGAAAATTTCAAGTGAAGAAACCAAGTGAGAAATCCAAATCCAAAGTGAACCCACTTCCTATTTCTTCATCCTCTACCACTTGCCAAGTAGTAGAGTGTGTTCTCTTCACAAAGTTCATGACCTAGTGAAGATAGAGCTTGAGTTTGAGTCGCCTCGACGTAGATCATCTTCGGCATCGAAGTCAACGACCTAGCCCGCTCATTTCTCCGAAGAAACCATCGCTAGAATCCGGGATCCCGATGATCGCAGCAGAGGGACGTCAACACGGAGCTTTAGAAGTGGAGGACCGGATCTACAAAGGTTGTAATCCCTTTCACTTGTAGTTAAAGTTGTTAACCTGCATGTTTTTCACCTTACATCTAGTAAACGATCTAGCATAGGGTTCTTCGGCACATGAAAAAATTTGATTTTGGCATGGTTGATACCTTGTGGAACCTCTTGAGTGTGCCTAGGAACCCTACAAGTGCGTGGATCCCAGATCAAACAACACATGTGCGCCAACAGAACATACTGAAAGAGTACCTGAGACCACTGCATTGGACGCCTGCACGTCCTGATGCGTCAAATCGAATACCCGTGCCTGTCCTCTACCTGCGACTGGCGGTCCCCTACTAGAAAATGGCAGTCCCCTGCCGGCAGCTGGCTATCCTCTGCCTCGGCCACCTCGTCCTCTCTGAGCAAACCCTCCGCGACCATGACCTCTCTGTGCATGAGTCTAACGCGGAGCAACAGCAGGTACAATAGGCAACGCCCTCTGGGGTGAAGAAGGTGGAAATATGACATGTGGTACGGCTGTCTCGCCCTCACAAGGCTCCGGACAATCTCGCACACGATGATAAGTACTACCGCATCGGAAACATCTAGATGATGCCGGCTGATCCTCCTGGGGATAAGAGCAGAATAGCCGACCTCGTCCCAATCCTCTGATACCCCCCGTACCTGAACGAAACCTGTCGCGGCGCCTAAACGGCTGTCTCTGTGCTGACGTATCTGTACGAACTCTCTTCGGCCCTGGAACTACCGAAGTCTCAGCAAGGCGCTCCTCGACTAACAGGGCTGCGTCTACAGCTGCTGCATAAGTCTCGCAATGCTGTGCGCTGATCGCAAGAAACAGCGGGGTAAGCAAGCCTCGAAAAAACCTCTTGACTCGCATCTCCTCAGTAGCTACTAAATACGGGGCGTAAACAGATAGCTCGGTGAACTGAACATCATACTCTGCCACCGTCATATCTGGCGTCTGGCGTAATGACTCGAACCGGTGCACTCGAGAATCCCTTACACTCTGTGGAAAGAAACAGGCTAGAAATATTGTCACAAACTCAGCCCAGGTCATGGGAGGAAGACCTGCTGCTCTGCCCTTCTCTATCGAGTCGCACCACTTCTTCGCAAGACCTTCCAGGTGAAAGCTCATGAACTCTACCCATCTCGCATCTGAGCATCTGAGTGAACGACATATCCGGGCCATCCTATCGATAAATGACCGTGGATCCTCGGCTGCATCGGTGCCTATGAAGACCGGAGGCTTCATCCTCATAAACTCTGATAACGATACTGTGATAACTTCTATGGCTGCAGGTGCAACTGCCTGCACCGTAGGTACCATCACGGTCCCTGCAACGGGTGGAACTACCTCTGGTCGCTGCGCTCGAAGTGCCTCAACTAACGACCCCATCATCTGGCGCATCTCCTGCATACTGGCCCCTAGCATAGCGATCTGGTCTGTCGAAGGGGGAACAGTCTGCTCCGGTACAACGGGTGTACTGCCATGGTTAGTCCTCATCTTAGACGAGTCAACTCTAATCTCGGCTCTCGCGGCCGCTCTCTGCGCCCTCGTAGTCTTCGGCGGCATAATGGATGGAAATGAAACAAGATTCGATGAGAGTACGGAAATCGAATTGCAAGAATGTATATAATCATGGAGGAATTTCAACCAATATGTCCTAAGGTCACTTAGGCCGAGTACCGTGTCGTGAGTATGCCTCAGAACATACACACGCTATGCCACTCTGCTTCAGCTACCTACTCCATCATACCAGGGTCATCCTATACTCCGAAAGGTAAAACCTACGCTCTGATACCAACTTTGTCACGACCCAAAGTTCGGCCCGTGACCGGCACTTATCCACGTAACGTATACAGGCGTAACGCGACTAAGTAAGCCGAAACCCAGAAATCAAAAACCATTAAAAGTAGTGAGTGTTGAAAACATTGGTTTAAAACATTTAGAAAACTCGAGTAAAAATCATTAAAGTTTGATTTATTTTCTTAAAAATTTCGGCAACACCTCCTTTATAAAAACTAGCCCCGAAATCGGGTACAAGACATGATATAAGTAAAATGACATACAATAAGAATAAAACATCTCCAAACGGGAGCAATCATGGCCAACGGCGGAAACAATTACCACAATAATAGTATACGACGCCGTAGCGAAGAATGAACAAAATAAGTGAATAAAACAGCATAAAAGATAAAACTGCATAAATAAAGCCGGCTCACACGAGCTCGACATCCAGAATACAAAATAATATATATCGTCCTCATAACTGGTCTCTAAGTCAATACATGAAATGGTAGATGGAGAGTACTAGATACAATAGAGTGTACAAATGGAAAATAAACGGATACCGCAAAACCCACCTATAAGTAAAGGGCTCACACGCCAACTGCAGTGGTATCCGTAGCAAAAAGATACAAGGAAGTAGCCCTGCCGCAACTACTCTGAGGGTCGACCTGCAAACACTGTGGCACAACGGGAGTGAGTTACCAACTCATGAATAGTAAATAACATATAAAGGTAATCGCGAGTATGCACGTACTGTGATACTCTTACATGCGCAATCTGTTGCGCCACGGCAGCGCCCCGGCCGTCTTACTCGAGGCCAAATTGCGGAATCAAAAATTTTCCTTACTCGGAAACCGGCGCTACCGCGGACAAAGAAAACCCGGATCGTTAACCATTAACCTACGCTAGCTAACAAGAGAATGGAAGAGAAGTATACCAAGAGATCCGGTCCTCCGGTCTTCTCATCATCGCCCCGATCTCCCGCGGAAAGTGTAGTCTCCATATCGTCGCCTCCTCGCCGGAAAGGGCACCACATCGCCTTCGTCTTTTACGGGCTCCCGCCTCAATACCGAGGCAACTCGCGCATGAAGCCGGCAACTCGACATGCTCAAGATGTGCTGTAGAATGTGTAGTAGATTGTCTCACTTGGGTTTTGTTGCCATTTGAAGATGATGGAGGAAACAAGGATTAGAAAAATGGTGCTTGCATTTTTCTAGCATGAAAAAGAGATCAAGAAAGAAACTCTCAAGAATGAAGCTCTCTCTTCTTCTTCCTCTCTTTCTTTTTCTTCTTCTTCTTTTCTAATGAAAGACTTATCATCTTCATCAAGTTTTGAATAAGGTGGAGGAAAGAACTATATGAAAGCAAGAGGGAGGTGAGTGTAGGAGCACAAGAATGGTGACCACATCCAAGGACAAGAAAACATCAACCATGCTTGTTACTATTCAACCCATACCTCACTTCTAATCTCAAAAAGGCAAGCATGGAGGAAAGATATGAAAGCTATCATAATCAATATATATGCAAGAAACCCCCCCACAAAATGTAATTTGCAAAACTGCAAATTACCCCCTCCATCGGAAAAGTCCGGCCGGGAAAGAACAAAGGAAAACCGGCCGGAACGGAATGCAAACTGGCAACTCCAGAAAACTGGTCCCGTAATAAATTACAGGAAAACCCCAATACTGTGCATACACACCCGCATCTGTATTCCGTCCGGATACAAATGCAATGAGACAAAATTTACACTGTACTAAACTAGGACCGGCTTAAGCCAAAGCCGGCAAGTAAAATCCGTTCGATCCTGATCCGTGCAATACCGCACGTATCTGATCGAACCCTGCCATATAACTATACGGCCACTAGTACAAAACTGTCCGATCCTGATCCGCGCAATACCGCACGTATCTGATCGGACCCTGCCATATCTCCATACGGCCTCTACAGCGTTTCGCCCGAAAGCTGAGTAACTGAAAGTGTGGTGGACTCTAAAGACTCGTCAATACTATGGCTGTGGATTTAACCACTAGCACGTCAGAGGTATAAGCCAATACGTAACGGGCCACCAGCTATTGACCAAAAGGGACGTCGATGAGCGAACTCATCCTGACACCCTACTGAGCCTGTCAGTGACAATATCTGTACAGTCCGGTCCGTTCGTCTATGAGTATCGCATGGCGGGCCTAGGGGGTTGGTAAAAGTCAGACCCCCAAAAGCGGTACAATTCGTGTCGGAGTGTAGCCCAGAACGCCCTGAGATACTACTGGAATACCTACCAGCAAATCTCCTGCCTCGGCCGAGGGCTTTGCGTAATGGCTCTCCTAGACACAGCGCGACCTCACCCCCAATACCGGGAGAGACGAACCCCTGAAGATCCGCTCACTGCCTCCATGTGGCTCGGGACTGTACCCAACTAAAACCTGTTTGCACGACTCCTTTGAGCCGTGGTAGGGTAGTAATCAAAGCACAGTGGGAACTCACACGAGACAAATGACGATCCTCAGGTCGATGAACTAACCTGTACACATGTCACCTGGGAACTGCTATCTGACGTCAGGTATAAGCCCAACTAGCAGGTTCCCGGCGAGTCCTGTCCGGTGTACTCATAACCCAATGAGCACCTGTATACATCTTAGGTGAACCAACTTACACCAGTGGCTTGTGAGACCGGCCACCGCCCCTCGTCGGGGTCTCGACTGTATACACTAGTCTACTAATGGAGTATCGATGCCCAGTCTCGAAACTCCCACGACTAGGGACCTTTTAAGGATGTGCTTATAGACCCCAGCTCCCACGTATATGATCGCCATCATACTGCTGGTCGTCAAGCAAGAATCCTAGGGGCTCTATCAACGTGTAATAGCGACATGTCAGGTCACCTAAAGCAGTACACGATGATAAAGATAAACCAGATAACATACTATCATCTCGAGTAAGACTGTCCCACCGGGATAGGTCCTCCCTCAATCATTGCAATCACGTGCCTGTGATCCAATAATTGACTCTGAGGGCACTATCTCCAACAATCTCCCACTTGCACTCAAGGCTAATTATTGCGATGTCGCATACTCACAGCCCGTGTGATACCGAACACCCAACTCCTCTACTAGTCAGTCTCACAAAACTCGTTTACGAAACTATTGCGTTCGAGGAATAGCCTCAGTGAGTGGATCCGCTGTGATGTTTCTTTCTATGTCTCTCTATATCTCAAGTTCGAGGAGAAAGCCATCTCCCGAAATGAGCAATACCTGTCTTAGAATGCCTGGATGTCTGATGGGACCTAGCTCATAAATGAACTCCAAATCCAAACATCTTAGACTGTATCGTCAACTGAAACTAATCAGTATCCCGCGCCATGCCTCCCTCAGTATTGCCTTGGACTACCTGTCCAAAATACTGCCCCTCGTCAGAGGGAGAACTATAACTCTGACAACCTCCTTGTCATCCATGTCACCTTGGAAGCCTGGAGTGATAACCGTCTCCTAAAGGAGACAGCCGTTATCATATCCCTAGAACATTCACTTATGTTCTAAAACTGCTTCCGACTGTTCCTCCAGGATTGGATCAATATCAACTTATTGCATCTAGTGCAAGAACAACATCTGGTGTGGTACTTGACATCTCATGATTGACTCAATTGCCTAAGCAAGTGATCTGTCAATCATGCGTATCCCTCTCCCCTTTAGTCTATAAGACACCTTTAGAGAGGGTGACTCCATTACCTGTAGGTACACTACCATGCCAGGAGTCGTCCATTCTAAATACTCATAGAATGCTGTCAAGGTACCCTGATTGGGAAACCACCCAAATCTGGATCTAAAACCATAGATCTAGTAACCAGTATGTCTGATATAATATCCAAGTCCCATGTGGAGAAACTACTGTGTGACGACCAAAGTATAACCGATTGTAGTATAGGAATATCACTTCCTACTACCTTCTCAACAGATCCATCCCCTATTCTGATGACGTCAAACCCATGACTGTCACATCAGAAACAGATGATCTAACTCCGCTATATCTGCTTTAGTCTATAAATAGACATAAGCATGAAGTCCACCAATGCTTCCGTTGCTCCCACTGACTATGACAACCCTCTGCCAGAGTCATATAGACGTGCACTTCTAAAGCTAGTTTAGAACGACGCTATACTCATCCTCCTGCCGGGTCTCGCAGCCTAGAACAACAACAATGGCAAGTGTGGGTAAACAAGAACTTCCCTGTCACCGTCCTTGAGGCTACCGGAGTACCTCTCGGGTGCCTGAAGTTACCCACCGTATCTGCGGAGTGGCCAATGGAATGTCAAAAAAAACAGATTGAATCTTTAGGTTCCTTATCAAATCTTCAGTAATCGTTTGTGGTTCTGGAATTACTTCCAGTTCTACCATACTCCCACTACTGTTTTCGAAAAATCCATTTTTTAATAAAACTGTGGCGAGTCTAGAACAATATTGCTATTGTTCATCCAGATGGTAGAAAATCAACCCTCGTCATAGCCTGGGTCAACCCACAAACAGCCATTACAGAAACGTGCCTTGAGTTATCCGGAGTCTGGTTTTAAGCATAAGCCGGACAACTCCCCGTACTTTAACATCGTTAAGATATGAACTGTTCTATATCCAATATAGAACCAGAGGCACTGATTCAATTGAACCAGATTCAAATCATGCAGCTGTCTCCAGTGCATGTCAACTAAATGGAAGGAGGCCGATCAGCGTTACTCAACTTAGGAATGCTTCCAATTATGAGTAACCTGAAAGAGAAGCAATCTGTCTTCATCATTACTATCAACTGAATACCATACACAAGTATCTACATCTTCGATCTCTTTGAAGAATCCCGATACTTGCAATACCTGGTTCTCTACTTTATTCTTATACCAATAACTCCTCAAAACTCAGACCCTGTGTTTCCACGAAGCACATGTCTAAGAACTAGAGAAGTTAAAAGTAAACAGAATATAGTATGAGGACCAACCCCTCTGTCCTAATGGACACTGGACAACATACAATACTCTGTATAAGTCCGCTGAGTCTAACAACTCTTTCACTGTGTGTCGTAGGTTGAAAACTGTACTTATGGTTAAGAAGAGTTACACCGCTGTTTAATGCTCCTTACCTAACCATCCACTGATATAGGTAAATGTCATCGACATAATATCAAAAAGGTATATCTCACTCTATGAAAATAGACGTACAGATATATCAATTTGAAATTGGTGCATAACAGCGGATATTCAAAACCAAATATTTGCCGACCGGCAAACAACCCAGATGACTTCCTCAAATATCACCGATTACAACGAATCCCGATATAATGAGGATGATCACCCAATTCCCAATAACTTACTCCCACTCACCATCTGTAAAACCATACAGATGTGAGAATCATACCTGGTAAATACATACCCTGGAGTAAGTGTCTAATCGGGAAATCAGTTTTCTTTTAACAGTACACAGTGAAACTGAAACATTGTAATGTTTCGATGGGGTATCCTGGTATTCCTAGTAATGCCTCTTCCATTATCCAGATTCACAACTGTCACCGTATATCTCATTGCCATCTTTCTAAATCCCTTTCTGTGTCTTTAGTCATTACCTTCTGTACACCCATTTAGGCCAAATGGTTTTCTTCCTTCCCTACCGTTCGGCACCAGCCTATGGTTTGGAAGAAGACTATCCAAAAAGCATAAAGGGTGTACTGTCCTAATCCTAGGAGCACTCGCAATGCGAGAGAAGGTGAAGATAAAAGACACCTGAATGTATTTTATTCCTATTTCTCCTGAACCAGGATCCATCCCCGAACTGGAACAAGTTCCTTTCGAGTTCGTATATAACCATACGATGGAATATCCAATAAAATGGGATCTTCGTAGTGATACGGAGTGTCCTGGAGAAATACAAAGGTGATTTAGGATTGGCGAAGAAATACTTGGTTTGGTCGTGAATAGCAGTCGCAACTTACTTTGCCCTCTTACTAATCCCTTGCTTTGTCTAAACTTAATACCTTCTGTACACCGTTTTAGGCTAACTGGTTTTCTTCATTCCCTACCGGTCGGCACCAGCCTATGGTTTGGAAGAAGACTATCAAATTTGCGTAATAGGTGTACTACTCCTAAACTAAGGAGTACTCGCAACCTGAGAGAAGGTGAAAAGAAAAGACAACTGAATAATCCTATCCGTTTTCTCCAGAACCAGAAACCATCCTCGAAGTCCTTCGAGTTCGTATATAACCATACGATGGTTTTGTCCAATGGAAGTGGACGTTCGTAGTAATACGGGGTGTCCTGGAGAAAAGGGTAAAAGTAGGAGTGGCAATGAGGTCTGCAACTCTGACAATCCAAAAGCCAGTGTTAAGAAGGTTCGGTCAACTTGGTCACTGAGTCAAAGTCCAGGGTCGGGTCAATGGTCGCTGCCAAAGAGAGAGAGAAAAGAAACACTCAGCGTGCACTCTAACCTAGATCAGAATGGTTATCACTTTATCTAATCTGGAAACCTCCCACTGTATCTCAAATTCTCCTCCAAACCTGAAAGAAGAATTAGTCGGGGTCACCCGAGGAGTAAACCAACTCATCAGTGGGAATCGGGATCCAACTATCATCGCATGATAACTTGACGGAATCCACTCAAGTCACCACACTCCAGAAGGTATGCGCAGGCTTGGCAAGTTTCAGTTCTTTTGAAACTCCCGATGTTTGTTTTTACCCCTAGGACCCAAGTGACCTTGACAATGCCAACATATCAAAGAGTCCTAGTCAAGTTCAGCCCGTCATTATCTTGATTGCATTAAACCCACCCGTACGAGTCCTTGACAATGCCAACATAACTGTACGACTGTCCTAACCAATCCACTTATCCAAGCGACAGAAAAGTATTACACAGCTACCGAACACTACGCCTCGGCAATGCACGACATACGTAGCACGAATACTAAGTAATACTAATCTGAAATGACGGAGGGCTACGGATGGTTTTTGGCGAAAAACCTTTTACCGTAATGAACTTGATATCGTTGAAGGAACTGCATAGTTTTTATAAAAATATAGTGACGAAAGCCTTTGCTAAAGAGGTCACTCCCGGTGAAGGGATCTCGGCTCTTTCCCCGTAGAATGAGGTGCAGGATATTCCAACTGAATACCACGATGCAAAGCAAAAGTAATCGGCTATAGTGAAAGTTAATGCCCTGACGCAAACTTCTGTCCAAGGGGTCACTCCCGGTGAAGGGATCTCGGCCCTTGCCTCGTCGACTGAGGAGCAGGATATTCCAAATGAATACCACGATGCAAAACAAAAGCGAACGTCCTTACAATAACAGCTTTTTGAAAAGTGTTCCAACAACATCAGAATAGGTTTGTTTATCTTGCATTGATCCGAATCAATGCAGTCCCATCAATTGATCACACCACAAAGAACGAAAATATACTGACGTACGTATATGCCATCCGCATTCGCCACTGGGTCCCGTCATCACCCGTTAGGTTAGCTAACTAACGGCAGAGCGGGGACTGGACTAGCGCGGATGTAAAACATATACAACATCTACTAATATATATACCAATATATAGTATTTCGCTCAAGGCGTGAATAAAATGCAACATCACAGAAATGTACAGCATCACATAACAATACAGATATCTGGAAGCCCCGGGTTTCACAGAGCCGTTGCTGAAACCCGACGTTCCCCTGGTCGTGTGGATAGCCTGTGCAATGAAATCCTAGACCCCTACGGGCGCGGCAAGTCACCCGCCAAAACCTGAAGCGAGGCAGCCCCCTCCAGCACCGTGAATGGACCACCCAGCACTTCACGGAATCCGGTAACTTGGGCACCCCTCCTGGGTCAACCTGTACCCCCTACGAGTGCGTCGAACAGCCCGCCAATTCCAGACTAAAGCCCCCTCCGTCCCAATGCCATGAGATGCGGGCTTGTTGCCCTCCAGAACCCGGCTATCCATGCACCCCTACGCGGGGTAACCCTAGTACAGAAAGTAAAATATACATACACCGGGTACATCGACCGCAACCAGGTCGTGCCCCAAAAGAATAATACAATCAGGCAGTGACGGCAGTCCACATGTCGGACGCTCGCCCCGCAATATGAAATGTACATAATACAACAAAACTGCACTAGCATTGCATCCAGGCTATCCCCCACGACCGATCCGCAACAACACAGCATAAACATAGAACATCAACGTGAAAGTCACGTTCGCAAATCCGTCTAACCGGGCTATAGCAGTTAGACCGGATTTACCGATCGAGTGACATTCACGGTCGCAGATATAATGTAAATACTGTGAAATAATGTGTTTAAAATATCCGATCGATCAAAAAATTAACAAGCGGGCCCCAAAAGAAAACTGTAGCACTCACAGAAATAACTGGCCCAATTTTAATATCCCAAAAGACCTATTTTCAGCCCATAAGACAACTGAAGAAAAATGACCAAGTGGGCCCACCATAGTGCGGCGGAAGAGCGGCAGAAATGGGGTTATTGCCGCGCTTCCGCGCTCCAAGTAAGGGTTCACTTTGTCGTTTTTTTCCAGAGTTCTTAGAACACCCTGCACATCTTTCTGAGACCACCTGAAAAATTTTTAGACACCAAAAAATTTCAACAGAAACTGATGTGAACTAAAATACGGTTTTAGAGATTTTGGTCGATCGGATAAGTAAAACGCATTAGAACAAGCTAGGTAAGGTTAATGGCGTGGCTCTGATACCATGTTGCGCCACGGCAGCGCCCCGGCCGTCTTACTCGAGGCCAAATTGCGGAATCAAAAATTTTCCTTACTCGGAAACCGGCGCTACCGCGGACAAAGAAAACCCGGATCGTTAACCATTAACCTACGCTAGCTAACAAGAGAATGGAAGAGAAGTATACCAAGAGATCCGGTCCTCCGGTCTTCTCATCATCGCCCCGATCTCCCACGGAAAGTGTAGTCTCCATATCGTCGCCTCCTCGCCGGAAAGGGCACCACATCGCCTTCGTCTTTTACGGGCTCCCGCCTCAATACCGAGGCAACTCGCGCATGAAGCCGGCAACTCGACATGCTCAAGATGTGCTGTAGAATGTATAGTAGATTGTCTCACTTGGGTTTTGTTGCCATTTGAAGATGATGGAGGAAACAAGGATTAGAAAAATGGTGCTTGCATTTTTCTAGCATGAAAAAGAGATCAAGAAAGAAACTCTCAAGAATGAAGCTCTCTCTTCTTCTTCCTCTCTTTCTTTTTCTTCTTCTTCTTTTCTAATGAAAGACTTATCATCTTCATCAAGTTTTGAATAAGGTGGAGGAAAGAACTATATGAAAGCAAGAGGGAGGTGAGTGTAGGAGCACAAGAATGGTGACCACATCCAAGGACAAGAAAACATCAACCATGCTTGTTACTATTCAACCCATACCTCACTTCTAATCTCAAAAAGGCAAGCATGGAGGAAAGATATGAAAGCTATCATAATCAATATATATGCAAGAAACCCCCCCACAAAATGTAATTTGCAAAACTGCAAATTACCCCCTCCATCGGAAAAGTCCGGCCGGGAAAGAACAAAGGAAAACCGGCCGGAACGGAATGCAAACTGGCAACTCCAGAAAACTGGTCCCGTAATAAATTACAGGAAAACCCCAATACTGTGCATACACACCCGCATCTGTATTCCGTCCGGATACAAATGCAATGAGACAAAATCTACACTGTACTAAACTAGGACCGGCTTAAGCCAAAGCCGGCAAGTAAAATCCGTTCGATCCTGATCCGTGCAATACCGCACGTATCTGATCGAACCCTGCCATATAACTATACGGCCACTAGTACAAAACTGTCCGATCCTGATCCGCGCAATACCGCACGTATCTGATCGGACCCTGCCATATCTCCATACGGCCTCTACAGCGTTTCGCCCGAAAGCTGAGTAACTGAAAGTGTGGTGGACTCTAAAGACTCGTCAATACTATGGCTGTGGATTTAACCACTAGCACGTCAGAGGTATAAGCCAATACGTAACGGGCCACCAGCTATTGACCAAAAGGGACGTCGATGAGCGAACTCATCCTGACACCCTACTGAGCCTGTCAGTGACAATATCTGTACAGTCCGGTCCGTTCGTCTATGAGTATCGCATGGCGGGCCTAGGGGGTTGGTAAAAGTCAGACCCCCAAAAGCGGTACAAGTCGTGTCGGAGTGTAGCCCAGAACGCCCTGAGATACTACTGGAATACCTACCAGCAAATCTCCTGCCTCGGCCGAGGGCTTTGCGTAATGGCTCTCCTAGACACAGCGCGACCTCACCCCCAATACCGGGAGAGACGAACCCCTGAAGATCCGCTCACTGCCTCCATGTGGCTCGGGACTGTACCCAACTAAAACCTGTTTGCACGACTCCTTTGAGCCGTGGTAGGGTAGTAATCAAAGCACAGTGGGAACTCACACGAGACAAATGACGATCCTCAGGTCGATGAACTAACCTGTACACATGTCACCTGGGAACTGCTATCTGATGTCAGGTATAAGCCCAACTAGCAGGTTCCCGGCGAGTCCTGTCCGGTGTACTCATAACCCAATGAGCACCTGTATACATCTTAGGTGAACCAACTTACACCAGTGGCTTGTGAGACCGGCCACCGCCCCTCGTCGGGGTCTCGACTGTATACACTAGTCTACTAATGGAGTATCGATGCCCAGTCTCGAAACTCCCACGACTAGGGACCTTTTAAGGATGTGCTTATAGACCCCAGCTCCCACGTATATGATCGCCATCATACTGCTGGTCGTCAAGCAAGAATCCTAGGGGCTCTATCAACGTGTAATAGCGACATGTCAGGTCACCTAAAGCAGTACACGATGATAAAGATAAACCAGATAGCATACTATCATCTCGAGTAAGACTGTCCCACCGGGATAGGTCCTCCCTCAATCATTGCAATCACGTGCCTGTGATCCAATAATTGACTCTGAGGGCACTATCTCCAACACAATCAGATAACATCTATATGATGAGCTGGGTACGCAATAATCATGCATAACAAGTGCAATCTAATAGCATCTATATGATGAGCTGGGTACGCAGTAATCATGCAAAGTACTCTATCAGGTACTACGACTACATGATGCAATGCATAACAACGAATGCTGAGCATGAGATAAAATATCATCTACACGAATCATCATCATGGAAAAATACCCGATGTCCACCAAATACACCCTAAATCCCAATAACTCAGGCGCCGTCACTCTAATCGGCCCTCAAATCCTGTAAATCTCGTGGAACCATGGGTGCCCAACATCGGCACTCATAAATATCATGAAATAATCGTGTCCAGCATCGACACGCAAATCCTTAGGTATCGGGCTCCGTTAGTCCGGATCGGCCCATGGGCTACGTCTGCGGAATCGGCCCTCGGCCCCGGCAGTACGGGTCGGCCCGTATCCATCTCTCGACTCTGGTCAGTATCCTCCGGATAACCGCCAGATCAAACCAATCACCGGTAGGTAGTAGTCCCTCTGCCAGGCTCACCGTCTGTATACACATCATCCCTTTCTTACCCTGGGGTACCATACCGGGTCCACCATGTACCCGCAATCGGCCTCATCCAGCTCCTCTAATCGGGTTCACATGTCACACAACTCAGAACCGAGAAAATGCATGGTGGACGCACTGAAATATCATATCAAGAGAAACCGGGTTTTTCAAAACTGTGCATACTTTTTTAAAATAATACCACGGTTCTCAAATCCAGAATTCACACGAATCCAAAACTCACTAACAATCCATGCAATGTGTCGTATGCCGCATAAAATCGTACTATGAGTAAAAGGGGAAAACCGCTCTTTTTAAAAGGATCCAGTTGAAACATTTTATTCGGTCCCCAATTTTTCAAATCAAAGTCAGCACCTTCTATGTATGTACGAGAGTATGTATGTATGTAGGCATGGATGCGGAAAGATATATATATCCGCAAGTATGGATGTACAGTATGTATGTGTGCCAATATGGATGTACAAGTGGTATATACGCAAGCGTTAAATTACAGTATGTATGTGTGCCAATATGGATGTACAAATGGTATATACGCAAGCATGAATGTACAGTATGTATGTGTGCCAATATGGATGTACATGTGGTATATACGCAAGCATAAATGTACAGTATGCATGTATGCCAATATGGATGTACAAGTGGTATATACGCAAAGCATAAATGTACGGTATGTATCTGTGCCAATATGGATGTACAAGTGGTATATACGCAAGCAGTAATGTACAGTATTTATGTGTGCCAATATGGATGTACAAGTGGTATATACGCAAGCATGAATGTACAGTATGTATGTGTGCCAATATGGATCTACAAGTGGTATATACGCAAGCATGAATGTACAGTATGTATGTGTGCCAATATGGATGTACAAGTGGTATATACGCAAGCATGAATGTACAGTATGTATGTGTGCCAATATGGATGTACAAGTGGTATATACGCAAGCATGAATGTACAATATGTATGTGTGCCAACATGGATGTACAAGTGGTATTTACGCAAGCCTGAATGTACAGTATGTATGGTTCGTAGCAATCCTATAGTGCAAGTATCTTGTTAATCACTAACGGTGTGGGTGTAACATACGATTAGTGCTCGTGCAGCTTAAACCGTTAGTGACATTGCGGTGTTACATAACTATTGTATCTATATGCAACAAGGGAGGGGTACGCTACAATAGTACATATACACAAACAATATATATATATATAAATACGCGAATATAATATCCTATCAAGCCCTGACGCTTAACGCCATACGGGCGATTTCCCCGTAGATGTTAAATCTACTCACTGTGATCTCGTGCTAAGTGTAGCCGACTACCTGCTTCCCCTTCCTTATGGCATACGAAATACCCGCCTGTGAACCTAGAATTTACCTAAAGAATACATATAAGCTAAAATCCAGCAAAAACGCGATATTAAAACCAAACAAGAAACTCGCGTCGCGAACTAAACGCGTGTGCATCTGATACGCCATAACGTGTGTATACGCGTCTGAAACTACCCTGACACGCCGTGACACACAGGAATCACCGAACCCACTCACAAAACGTACGTGTCGCGCAAGTTTAAAAGTATTGAAACAAGGTATTTAGTTCCAGATTTTGATACAAGCTGAACTAGAAAAAGTTGCACACACCAAACACCATAAATATGTAGCAGACTCCCCCAGAACAAACCCAGGCACCCAACTCCCCCCTCTGGCCGCAATTTTCGTCCAGAACGAATTTATTTGCTGCCATGGTTGTGAATTAGGGTCTCGTGCTCCGTGTGTGTGGTCTAGGTCTAGTGAACATGCTCCAGTAACCTCAACTTTTCTCTGAAACATCTGGGTCAAAAGCAGATCTCAAAATGTCTTACCATTTACATTAAAATGTTAAAAAACACTAATTTGAAACAATATGGTATTTTTGTGAAATCTGGTGCAAAACTTGGTTTAAATGGCCTCAAAAACGCTTAGTCAAGTTAAATTAGCCATAAAAATCCTCACTTGGCCAAATCTCTTCCTAAATCACAAATCTAGCACTAATGATCACATTAATTACTGAATTAGCTTAAATAACCATATTCTTAGCAAAGAAAGAAGTTAAGTTTAAAAAATTATTCCTTTAGTGGTCCTAGGGTGCAAGAAGAACGAGAAGAAGAGGAGGGGGTTCTGCTGCAGCTGCTGCTTGCTGTTGCTGTTGCTGCTTGCTACTGCTGTTCCTATTGTTGTGTTGTTGTTGTTGCTGTTGCTAGTGTTGCTGCTGCTGCTGATGCGGAAGCCGGTGCTGCTGCTGTTGCTTCGGCTGCTGCTGTTGTTGTAGTTTTTTGTGTGTGTGAAAGTGAGAAGGAGAGAGATGTGAGAATGAGTGTGTGAGTGTTTGAGTGTTTTCAAAAAAGAAAAGAGAGATATGAGAGTCAACCCCCCTCTCTCTCCTCATTAATTACCAAGCATAGCTCAAGCCCATCATGCTCTCTCTCTCTCCAACTCAAGTCAACCCCTAACACAAAGCTAATTATAAAAAAAAACTAATACACTAAATTAATTCATATTAACCTAATTAAATGGGTTAGCCCATCATGGTCATCTATACATGGTTTAACCCCAAACTTAGCCCTAGTTAGCATGCACATGTGTGTGCAAGGCCAATTAAATTCTAATAAAATATTCATTAATTTTGATAAAAAATTTGAAAATCGTTTTGGTAAACTTTTTACTAAAAACCACACATTAAAGCATAATTTGCCACTAATCATATTCTAAGGTGTTACATTAGGGGTGGTAGTGGAGGTGGAGGGAGTTGAAAGAGGAAGAGAAGGAACGAAGAGGATGAAGAAGAAGAATAAGAGTCGTGGTAGTATAAGGACCTCTCTCTCACTCTCCCTCTCTCTAAACCATACCAAGCCCATACCCCTTTGTCCCCAAGCATAAATATCTCACATTTCTTTTTCTAAAACAAAACCATTTTGGAAAAGAAAAGCCATTCTTGAAAAAAAAGAAAGAAGTCATGGTAGAATGAAATGTAACAAGTGTATAACATGACATGGTCCATGTCCTATGCATAAACATGATAAATGCATAATTAGTAAACACTAATCAAGTTTAGTAAACAACCCATTTACAAATAATTGTATGAAAATTCATAGAATGCTCAAATCGTATAAATACCTTCAAATCAATAATTCTTATTAATATTTCGAATATTTTCCGAATTATCGGTATATAATTATACCATATCAATTAAAACTAATTTCCATACTTAAAATATTCATAATAATTATTAATCTAATTATTTAAATTCCGAAAATAATATTTTTATTTTCCTGAAATGTTACAATCTTCCCCCCTTAAATGAATTCGGTCCCCGAATTTAAATTTAATCACCCAAAATATTAAAACATTTCGGCAAAACAATCATATCGTCGGGGCTCCGAGTATCAGGAATACATAATACATAACATAGCGCAAAGCATGCGCATGGAAACGAGTGTAAAACACAAAATCAAACTCCGTTAAGCATCACGCAATCATCGGAGTTATGGTGAAAATACAAATGTCAAAATCCAATACGAAAACCAACATTATATACTTAAAACGATAACATGTATATAGCATGCATCGTTGTAAATTCGTCATGACATCCAAATAGGAATGCATGCAAAACCTTTCTCAAATCGCCCTGCGATGCGCGTATCACGGCATAAATGGCGGACGTTCATCATAAGGAAAAATAGCTATATATATACATCCTTTGTTTAACATATACGTTCCGCGTTTTTTAAAAAGATTTAGAAGGGTTTCCTTCGTAAAGTTTCGTGTTATCATAGAAATGTAAGAAAATATTGAGACTATAGCTCCCTTTTTTTTTGTAAACCACATCGGTAAATATCGATCCACGTAAAAATACTCAGGTATTGTCGTCGGACTAGTCCTGCTCTGTTATTAAACCGTATAGTATATACGTCACGAAAACATGATGCTCAAAAGAAAATCATCCCAAAAAAATGTAAACAAAGAATACCAACTGTGTCTGGCACGCACGGAAATCGAAACCAAATACAGGTGCCACAAATATGCACAGAAAAAAAACTTTGTGCAACGGTTGTGCACAAAACATCTGTCAAGTGCAACGGGTGTGCACGACAACCATATCAGGTGCATCTGATATCCAAAAAAAAATCTCGATTTAGTGCATCTGATGTGCACAAAATCACATCAAGTGCGCCAAGTGTGTGCAAGAATCTCAATCAAGTGCACATGGTGCGCGAAAACGAATATCAAGTATAAAAATCGAAATCAAAGGTATGCGAAATACAACAAATGAAATCAAGTATACCGTGACATAAACATTTATAAACCTGTGCATCTACGTACACCCAAAACCAAGTCAAAGTGCTAAAAACTCGCGTAAACTGCCCGAATGTATAAGTCAAATCATGTGCATACCATATGCATGAAATCAAATCAATTAAATCAAGGTGTACGAAATCAAAATCAAATACCTCATAATATATGAGTCAAATCAGGTGCAATGGGGACGCACAAAAACGATCATCAGTACGACTGATACATAAAAATACGAGTCAAGTGCCCAAAAGAAATTCAATCATAAAACGAACCGTCGAAATACCGAAATCCAAAACAACGGGAACGTAACATTCGAATCACCAAATCGCAAATCATAATTACTATCGTCAAAATGCCCCCCTTCAAGGTCGAAGGGTGCCTGTGCATCCGAAGCTAGCAGAGCAAGTTATCTATTTGCCTCCTTTCCACGGTCTGGCGCCTTTGCTCCTATGTTCTTGTCTTTCACTGCGGATTGCCAGATACATGACTTCTCGGCTCAATGGCCCGATACAGAGTGATGACGGAAACATTTCCGCTCTGGCACATCCTTTGAAAGTCTCCTGACCAACTATCATGGTCACTCATAACATGTCTCGTCACTGATGGCAAACTCTGGTCCATTGAGTGTGCGTGATACGCCTAAACCTGGTTCCAAGTCTTCTCATGTAGTATTTCAGAAAGATTATGTCGGGGTTTCTCTCGAATCTCGTCTCTACCGAACTGCCCGGAAGTCATCACCCTTTTCTTAATCCATTTCTTGTTTCGGGACAGCTGCATTCTCTTCATGACCTTTCTCTGGAATTATAGCTGCATTCAACACCTCTGTATTGGCATCCAGTCTCTGATATCAACGGGGTGAAACGTCCTCTCATCAAGATCTCGTACGAACCTTATACTCCTCTTTCCTTCAATATGGATCAACTCGGAATTCTCTCTTCGTAGTTGTGTGAACTACGCTTCATACGGCTATACTCATCTAGAGTCTCCATTCTAAAGCTACGTACTCGGCAGCTCAATATCTTGTAGTAGGTATCTGGCCAATTACGTCCTCGGGAATCTTCTAAATCGTCGGAGGAATATACTTCATTTTTCCATTTTTGATCGACTTACAATGCATCTGGGTAAGGTCCTTCAATTCAAAGCTGGCCAACTATCTCATCTTATATCGGAGTATCCAATGAATAAAAAGTCTTAGTCTTATCCAAAGGTAACTGGCGATCTTCTATCACATTCCTCAGTGTTACTGCATGCTGCAATAGCTTTAATGATCTGGGAACGATATCTTATCAACTCAGCAACAGCTGGCTTATCTGTCCGCACGGCAGACAACATCTCAATCATCCGAAGTAGACGGTACCCTAGTAGTCTTTTCAATACGGCTGGACTCTGGTAATAGCCCAATCATCTGGGGCAGATCTCAAATGCTCGTGTCAACAGAAAAATCCAATTAACAATATACCGACATGTTTCGTATGCTACCGGAAAAACAACCTGGTCAGTCCTCGTCCCTGACGAGATCGTGCTGAACGCAACTCTAGCCGCAGGTCTCTCCGCTCGTGTAACCGTGGTAACAGAAACCATAATTCGATATCGATAAGGATCGATCATAGGAATGAATACAAATACAGTGCCTAAGAAATGTACATCCTAAGGCTTCTTAAGCGGAGTAGCGTATCGTAAGTATGTCGCGGAACATACACACGGTACGTCACTCAACTTAAGTCGCATACCCAATCAACCAAGGTCAACCTACGCGATGAAAGTTCGGGTCTAATACCCCCCTCGGCCAAGTCTGAGTTCTTTAAGCTCAAGCCTAGGTGCCGAATGTAAATATACGCCCTATACTCCGCAAAATCAAACCTAGACTCGAACCAAGGTTAAACCTAGCGCTTTGATAACAACTTTTTCACGACCCAGAAAAGGTACGTGACTGGCACTTGAATTAGGCGAAGTCTATAAGACCACACCTAATACAAGTAAGCCAAAAGCCCAGAAATCTAAACCTTTTTGAGGAAAATAGTGGAGGTGCAGTTTTGAAATAAGGTTACTAAAATCAAATTCTTTATACAAACATAGACAATAGTATACGAAAAACCCAATGTTTATATTTAATTTGATAACATTTTCGTCATTGAAAATTTGGGCAGCCATCCTTTGTAATTTTTATCCCGAAAATGGTACAAGCAAATATAACATAAGGCATCCCCAAGCGGGAGCTAGGTCTTCGCCAATTGGCGGAATCAACCACGCAAATAATGCCAATATACAACGCCGAAGGGCGAGGATCAAAACTCAGAAAGAAGGTAATGAAAACAAACACATCATCAAGAATACCAGAAGCAACAATAAATTCATAAGCGCGACTCTAAGGCCGAAAGAATATACAACTGTGGTTTTCTAAATCTACTAAATATACATAATCTAGTTGATGGAGCCTTTATTAGATACAACAGGAATAAATATACAAATGCAACGGGTGGTCACGATGCAAGTGAAACTACCTACCAAGCGATCACCCAAAAGGATGCAGTGTGCCAGCAAGCCGCAACGGAACCTGTATGGCCAAACCTGTAAGAAACTGTGGCACAACGGGGTGTGAGTTGCCAACTCGTGAGTAGAAAGACATCACCGAGCAGAAATCGAATGTATGACTATCTCCTAGGTCATACAGTAATATAATTACAAGGGTAATAGTAGAAACATATGTGTGATATCAAAGTACTCATGTCCGTGCCATGAGTAATAACATATCATGTGTATCATGTATGAATGCATCATCCAACATTTTCCCAGTAACGACACACAAAATCTTGATAAAACCTGAGTGTCCATCACCGACACTCGAAACATCATGAAACTCATGTCCAACATCGACACGTAAATCCTCATATCTCAGGTGCCGCATCCTAAGATCGGCCCTTATATCCATCTCTCTCATAACTCCGAACGGCATCCTCTAGATATCCGTCGAGTTTCTATACAATCACCGGTAGGTAGTGCTCCCCTGCCAGGCTCATCGTCTACAACTCGAGCTTATTGCCCCGGGGTACCTTACCGGGTCCACCATGTACCCGCAGACGGAGCATCCCCATCCTCAAATCGGGTCTCGAAAACCAGGCACAGAACCGAGAAAACATCATGGTAGACACGAAATATCATATCAAGGAAAACCGCATCATTCACTTGTTAAAATAATAATATGTTTATAAAACTTCACTTGCGGTTTCCCAAATCCAAAAATCTCATGAAAGATCCGAAATATCAAATCACGAGTCAGTGAACAGTGAATATCGGCGTAAAGCCATACAATAGCACATAACAGAATGAATATATGAATGCATCGGGTAATTAAGTAAAGAATGCAATATCTAGGCTAACATATGAGACCAAGCATACTAATAATATGTTTAAAGTACTAGCTAGCAGGTTATACCAATGAAGTAAGATTTTCTAAGGTGTACGTGACATGGAAATTACCGATGATGATGTGTGTGAGTCGGCAAGCAGGTGTAAGTGCAACATACGCATCATCGGTAATGGTGCTGGTGTCCTAATAGCCGAGATCATAAATCCTAAAGAAAACACATGTATATATATGAAGTGCGATGAGAGCAACATGAATATAACAGAAAATGAATAGCTAACGCAACAATAGGGGATATACATATTTGTATACGAGTCATACAGTTTTTGTGTTTTGAAATAGCACGAATTGTGGCTTTTAGAAAAGTAGGGAGTACGGTACTTTGAGAAAAGGGACGGCTTTTGAAAATACTCACGATTCGTTAGTATTGAAAATAGCTATAACTCAAGCCAGGTCTAGCATTTATTTAACAACTAAGAGACTAAACTAAGGAACTAGTCGGGGGATAAGAAAATCAACATATATTCGAGTCGATATACTTAGTAGTCGGCGATCCGGCCTCATAGCGTTACGTACTATATAATACATAGTACGGAATCCTCGAGTCAAGAGCGTGGATCAATCATCTTATACGTCTCGTACGTTAATATGCATCGTACGACATCCTTAAAATCGAGGGCATGGGTCAAAATCGTGCATAATATCATCATTCGTGTAATATCACGATCACGGGTACGGTTCTAAAGTCTCGTACGTTCAAATATCACCAATACACATATTATCGCATGTATGAATACATATCACCCATCGATCCATTATAATATCATATCGTATACAGTATCACGACTCGATCACATATAAGAAATCTCATGGCATCATGCCCGAACATATCGGCTCATCTCTACAACATATACTATCCTCATCTCATGTGTATATGTATATATGTATATGTATATATATATATATATATATATATATATATATATATATATAAACGTACACTTACTCACACACACACATATATACACAAACATAGATACCAAGTGTGTACTTGTGTGCGACTAAGTAAACTGATAACTCACGACTAAGAGTAAACAATCCTACAAATAAGCCAAATCTAATCTATAGTCTCCTAGTAACCATATTTACTAAGTATCCAAGTCTCATATAAACGTAAATAATATATAACCTATTCTACGGTTGCGGGGGTGCTATACGCCATCCACCCTACTTCCCCCGTAGATATACATCTACACACATTGATCCTCGCTTGCCGAAGTCGACGACGCTTGTTTTCCCTTGTCATCCTGAAGTCCACCCGAAGTACCTACATATCACAAAATACATCGTATCGCATCAAAATCCGATTCAAAAATCGACACGACACGCGAAGTTCTCATAGGTTAGAACCTATAGCATACGAATGCAAAAACAATCATAAAACCTTCGTCGTTGACGTACAAACTTCCGACGACCAAATCCACAATCAATTGCCAAAATCTATGTTTTAGAAATCGGAAAACCATAGCAAAAATCAACTTAAATGCTCCCAGATTTTGCCTCAGGTAATATGGAACAAAACAAACAATACAGTGGGTAAGTTAAGAGGAGTGTGAGCAACAGGCCAAAACCCAACATCAACAGCCAACATCTGGCCGACCAATAGTGCTACAGTAACAGCCCCCGCCGGCCCTACTTTTGAATTTTGGTCTCGTCTTCTCGTGGTGGTTTCCTAGTGGTCTAACTAGGTTAAAGTATATGTTTGATTTTTTTATAACGGTCCCGGGTTACTCTAGATTCCCTGTAGAGCACAAAAATATCACAAAACCGACACGGAAAGTTTCTAAAGTCCAAGTCTTGGGTTTTCTACAATAAGTGTTTGTCCAGAATTTACACTAGAGAGGTTGTAGTGATGACTAAATCTTAATTGCACCATCACAACTCACAGAATCCCCCAAACCTTATCTTGGAATTTTCAAAGCTCACTAATCATCACTTAACCAATTCTAAACTAAATTAGAAGCTAAAGAAACTCAATTACTAAGCTAATGGTGTAGGAAATACTTTATTTGACAACTCAAGAACTTTCTTGAGTTGCTCAAAGTCCTCAAAAGCATCACTTGATTACACCAACATGTTTGTAGTGAGCTTGTGCACTATTTTAGTGTAGGAAGTGTGGTGTTTAGGGGTGGTTTTTGAGGTGTTTGAGGGGTGGTAGTGGAGGTCGAGGGAGTTGAAAGAGGAGGAGAAAGAATGAACAGGATGAAGAAGAAGAATAAGAGCCTTGGTAGAATAAGGACCTCTCTCTCTCACTCTTTCTCTTTAAACCATGCCAAGCCCATACCCCTTTGTCCCCAAGCATAAATATCACATTTTTTTTTCTAAAACAAAACTCTTTTGGCAAAGAAAAGCCATTCTTGAAAACAAAGAAAGAAGTCATGGTAGAATGAAATGTAACAGGTGTATAATATGACATGGTGCATGTCATATGCATAAACATGATAAATGCATAATTAGTAAATACTAATCAAGTTTTGTAAACAACCCATTTACAAATAATTGTATGACAATTCATAGAATGGTCAAATCGTATAAATACCTTCAAATAAATAATTCTTATAAATATTTCGAATATTTTCCGAATTATCGGTATATAATTATACCATATTATTTAAAACTAATTTCCAACCTTAAAATATTCATAATATTTATTAATCTAAATTTTTAAATTCCGAAAATAATATTTTTATTTTCCTGAAATGTTACAATCTTCCCCCGTTAAATTAATTCGGTCCCCGAATTTAAATTTAATCCCCCAAAATTGTAAAACATTTCGGCAAAACAATCAAATCGTCGGGGCTCCAATTATCAGGAATACATAATACATAACATAGCGCAAAGCATGCGCATGGAAACGAGTGTAAAACTAAAAATCAAACTCTGTTAAGCATCACGCAATCATCGGAGTTATGGTAAAAATACAAATGTCAAAATCCAATACGAAAACCAACATGATATACTTAAAACGATAACATGTATAAAGTACGCATCGTTGTAAATTTGTCAAGACATCCAAATAGGAATGCATGCAAAACCTATCTCAAATCGCCATGCGATGCACGTATCACGGTATAAATGGCGGACGTTCATCACAAGGAAAAATAGCTATATATATCCTTTGTTTAACATTTATGTTCCGCCTTTTTGAAAATGATTTAGAAGGGCATCCTTCGTAATGTTTCGTGTTATCATAGAAACGTAAGAAAATATTAAGACTATAGCTCCCTTTTTTTTGGAAACCCATTCGGTAAATATCGATGCACGTAAAAACACTCAGGTACTGTCGTCGGACTAGTCATGCTCTGTTATTAAACCATATAGTATATAAGTCATGAAAACATGATGCTCAAAAGAAAATCATCCCAAAAAATGTAAACAAAGAATACCACGTGCGTCTGGCGCACGGAAATCGAAACCTTATATAGGTGCCACAAATGTGCATAGAAACAAAACTGAGTGCAACGGTTGTGCACAAAACATTTGTCAAGGGCAACGGGTGTGCACGACAACCATATCAGGTGCATCTGATAAGCAAAAAAAATATCTCTATTTAGTGCATCTGGTCTGCACAAAATCACATCAAGTGCGCCAAGTGTGTGCAAGAATCTCAATCAAGTGCACATGGTGCACGAAAACGAATATCAAGTATAAAAATAGAAATCAATAGTATACGACATACACCAATTCAAATCAAGTATACCGTGACATAAACATTTATAAACCTGTGCATCTGCGTACACCCAAAACCAAGTCAAAGTGCAAAAAACTCACGTAGACTGCCTGAATGCATAAGTTAAATCATGTGCATACCATATGCTTGAAATCAAATCTATTAAGTCGAGGTGTACGAAATCAAAATCAAATACCTCATAATATATAAGAGTCAAATCAGGTGCAATGAGGATGCACAAAAACGATCATCAGTACGACTGATACATAAAAATACGAGCCAAGTGCAACTAAGGTGCACATAAGAAATATCAATCATAAAACGAACCGTCGAAATACCGAAATCCAAAACAATGGGAACGTAGCATTCGAATCACCAAATTGCAAATCATAGTTACTATCGTCAATGTGCCACCCCTTCATAGCAGAGCAAGTTATCTATTTGCCTCCTTTCCACGGTCTGGCGCCTCTGCTCCTATGTCCTCGTCTTTCACTACGGATTGCCAGTTACATGACTCCTCGGCTTAACGGCCCGATACAGAGTGATGACGGAAACATTTCCGCTCTGGCGCTTCCTCTTAAGGTCTCCTGACCAACTATCATGGTCACTCATAACATGTCTCGTCACTGATGGCAAACTCTGGTCCACTGAGTGTGCGTGATACGCCTAATCCTGGTTCTAAGTCTTCTCATGTAGTTTTTCAAAAAGATTCTATCGCGATTTCTCTCGAATCTCGTCTCTGCCGAACTGCCAGGAAGTCATCACCTTTTACATAATCCATTTCTTGTTCCGGGACAGCAGCATTTTCTTCATGACCTTTCTCTAGAATTATAGTTGCATTCAACACCTCTGTATAGGCATCCAGTCTCTGATGTCAACGGGGTGAAACGTCCTCTCGTCAAGATCTCGTACGAACCTCGTACTCCTCTTTCCTTCAATGTGGATCAACTCGAAATTCTCTCTTCATAGTTGTGTGAACTACGCTCCATACGGCTATACTCATCTAGAGTCTCCTTTCTAAAGCTACGTACTCGGCAGCTCAATATCTTGTAGTAGGTATCTGGCCATTACGTCCTCGGGAACTCTTCCAAATCGTCGGAGGAATATACTTCAATTTTCCATTTTCGATCGACTCACAATGCATCTGGGTGAGGTCCTTCCATTCAAAGCTGGCCAACTATCTGATCTTATATCGGAGTGTTCAACGAATAAAAAGTGCTATTCTTATCCAAAGGTTACTTGCGGTCTTCTATCACATTCCTGAGTGTTACTGCATGCTGCAATAGCTTCAATGATCTGGGAATAATATCTTATCAACTGAACAACAGCTGGCTTATCTGTCTGCAAGGCAGACAACGTCTCAATCATCTGAAGTAGACGGTACCCTAGTAGTCTTTACAATACGGCTGGCAACTGGCAAAAGCCCAATCATCTGGTGTAGATCTCAAATGCTCGTGTCAACGGAAAAATCCAATTAACAATATACCGACATGTTTCGTATGCTACCGGAAAAACAACCTGGTCAGTCCTCGTCCCTGACGAGATCGTGCTGCCCGCAACTCTAGCCGCAGCTCTCTCCGCTCGTGTAACCGTGGTAACGGAAACCACAATCCGACATCGATGAGGATAGATCATAGGAATGAATACAAATACAGTGCCTAAGAAATGTACATCCTAAGTCTACTTAAGCGGAGTAGCGTATCGTAAGTATGCCGCGGAACATACACACGGTATGTCACTCAACTTAAGTCGCCTACTCCATCAACCAAGGTCAACCTACGCAACGAAAGTTCGGGTCTAATACCCCCCTCGGCCAAGTCTAAGTTCCGTAAGATCAAGCCTAGGTTTGGAATGTAAATATACGCACTCGACTCCGCATAATCAAGCCTAGACTCGAACCAAGGTTAAACCTAGCGCTCTAATACTAACTTTGTCACGACCCAGAAAAGGCATGTTACTGGCACTTGAATTAGGTGAAGTCTATAGGACTACACCTAATACAAGTAAGGCAAAAGCCCAGAAATCTAAACCTTTTTAGGGAAAATAGTCGAGGCGCAGTTTTGAAATAAGGTTAATGAAATCAAATTCCTTATACAAACATTGATAATATTACACGAAAAACTCAATGTTTATAATTTGATAACATTTTCGTCATTGAAAATTTGGTCAGCCCTCATTTGTAATTTTTAACCCGAAAACGGTACAAGCAAATATAATATAAGGCATCCCCAAGCGGAAGCTAGCTCTTCACCAATTGGCGGAATCAACCATGCAAATAAGGCCAATATACAATGCCGAAGGGCGAGGATCAAAACTCAGAAAGAAGGTAATGAAAACTAAAACATCATCAAGAATACAAGAAGCAATAATAAATCCATAAGCGCGACCCTATGGCCGAAAGAATATACAACTGCGGTTTCTATGTTTACTAAATATACATAATCTGGTTGATGGAGCCTTTAATTAGATACAACAGGAATAAATATACAAATGCAACGGGTGGTCACGATGCAAGTGAAACCACCTACCAAGCGATCACCCAAAAGGAAGCAGTGTGCCAGCAAACCGCAACGGAACCTGTAAGGCCAAACCTGCAAGAAACTGTGGCACAACGGGGGTGAGTTTCCAACTCATGAGTAGAAGACATCACCGAGCAGAAACCGAATGTATGACTATCTCCAAGGTCATACAGTAATATAATAACAAGGGTAATAGTAGAACATAAGTGTGATATCAAAGTACTCGTGTCCGTGTCATGAGTAATAACATATCATGTGTATCATTTATGAATGCATCATCCAACGTGTGCCCAGCAACGACACAAAAAATCTTGAGAAAACCTGAGTGTCCATCACCCACACTCGAAACATCATGAAACTCATGTCCAACATTGACACGTAAATCCTCATATCTCAAGCGCCGCATCCTAAGATCGGCCCTTATATCCATCTCTCTCATAACTCCGAATGGCATCCTCTAGATAACCGTCGAGTTTCCATACAATCACCGGTAGGGAGTGCTCCCCTGCGAGGCTCATCGTCGACAACTCGAGCACATTGCCCCGGGATACCTTACCGGGTCTACCATGTAAACGAAAACGGTGCATCCACCTCCTCGAACCGGGTGTCGAAAACCAGGCTCAGAACCGAGAAAACATCATGGTAGACATGAAATATCATATCAAGGAAAACCACACCATTCTCTTTTTACAATAATCATAAGGTTATAAAACTTCACATGCGGTTTCCCAAATCCAAAAATCCCATGAAAGTTCCGAAATATCAAATCACGAGTCAGTGAACAGTGAATATCGGCGTAAAGCCACACAATAGCACATAACAGAATGAATATATGAATGCATCTGGTAATTAAGTAAGGAATGCAATATCTAGGCTAACATATGAGACCAAGCATACTGATAATATGTTTAAACTACGAGCTAGCAGGTTATACCAATGAAGTAATGTTTTCTAAGGTGTACATGACATTGTAATTACTGATGATGATGTGTGTGACCCGGCAAGCAAGTGTAATACAACATACGCATCATCGGTAATGGTGTTTGTGTCCTAACAACCGAGATCATAAAAGCTAAAGAAAACACATGTATATATATGAAGTGCGATGAGAGCAACATGAATACAACAGAAACTGAAAAGCAAACGCAACAATAGGGATATACATATTTGTATACGAGTCATACAGTTTTTGTGTTTTGAAATAGCACGTATCGTGGCTTTTAGAAAAGTTAGGAGTACGATGTTTTAAGAAAAGGGACGGCTTTTGAAAATACTCACAATTCTTTAGTTTTGAAAATAGGTATGACTCAAGCCAGGTCTAGCATCTATTTAACAACTAAGAGTCTAAACTAAGGAACTAGTCGGGGGATAAGAAAATCTACTTATATTCGAGTCGATATACCTAGTAGTTGGCGATCCAGCCTCATAGCGTTACGTACTATATAATACATAGTACGGCATCCTCGAGTCAAGAGCTTGGATCAATCATCTTGTACGTCTTGTACAGTAATATCCATCGTACGGCATCATCAAAATCGAGGGTACGGGTCAAAATCATACATAATATCATCATTCGTGCAATATCACGATCACGTGTACGGTTCTAAAGTCTCGTACGTTCAAATATCACTAATTCATATATTATCGCATGTATGAATACATATCACCCATCGATCTATTATAATATCATATCGTATACAGTATCACGACTCGATCACATATCAGAAATCTTACGGCATCATGCCCGATCATATCGGCTCATCTCCACAACATATACTATCCTCATCTCACGTGTGTATACACACACACACACACATACACACACACACACACAAACATACACTCACAAACACACACACACACACACAAACATAGATACCAAGTGTGTGTGTGTGTGCGCGCGAGACTAAGTAAACCGATAACTCACGACTAAGAGTAAATTATCCCACAAATAGGCCAAATCTAATCTATAGTCTCCTAGTAACCCTATTTAGTAGGTATCCAAGTCTCACATAAAGTTAAATAATATATAACCTATTCTACGGTTGCGGGGTGCTATACGTCATCCTCCCGACTTCCCCCGTAGATATACATCCACTCATTTTGATCCTCGCTTGCCGAAGTCGATGACGCTTGTTTTCCCTTGTCATCCTGAAGTCCACGTGAAGTACCTACATATCACAAAATACATCGTATCGCATCAAAATCCGATTCAAAAACCGACACGACACGCGAAGTGCTCATAGGTTAGAACCTATAGCCTACGAATGAAAAAAAAATCATAAAACCTTCGTCGTTGACGTACAAACGTTCGACGACCAAATCCACAATCAATTGCCAAAATCTATGTTTTAGAAATCGGAAAACCATTGCTAAAATCAACTCAAATGCTCCCAGATTTTGCCTCAGGTAATATGGAACAAAACAAACAATACAGTGGCTAAGTTATGAAGAGTGTGAGCTACAGGCCAAAACCCAACATCAACAGCCAAAATCTGGCCGGCCAATAGTGCTACAGTTACAGCCCCTGCCGGCCCCACTTTTGAATTTTGGTCTCGTCTTCTCATGGTGGTCTCCTATTGGTCTAACTAGGTTAATGTATGTGTTTGATTTTTTTATAACGGTCCCGGGTTGCTCTAGATTCCCTGTAGACCTCAAAAATATCACAAAACCGACACAGAAAGTTTCTAAAGTCCAAGTCTTGGGTTTTCTACAATAAGTGATGGTCCAGAATTTACACTAGAGAGGTTTTAGTGATGACTAAACCTTAATTACACCATCATAACTCATAGAATCTCCCAAATCTCATCTTGGAATTTTCAAAGCTCACCAATCATCACTTAACCAATTCTAAACTAAATTAGAAGCTAAAGAAACTCAATTACTAAACTAATAGTGTAGGAAATACCTTATTTGGAAACTCAAGAATTTTCTTGAGTTGCTCAAAGTCCTCAAAAGCATCACTTGATCACACCAACATGTTTGTAGTGAGCTTGTGCACTATTTTAGTGAAGGAAGTGTGGTGTTTAGGAGTGGTTTTGGTGGTGTTTGAGTGGTGTTAGTGGAGGTGGAGGGGGTTGAAAGAAGAGGAGAAAGAATGAAGAGGATGAAGAAGAAGAATAAGAGCCATGGTAGAATAAGGACCTCTGTCTCACTCTCTCTCTCTCTAAACCATGCCAAGCCCATACCCCTTTGTCCCCAAGCATAAATATCTCACATTTCTTTTTCTAAAACAAAACCCTTTTGAAAAAGAAAAGCCATTCTTGAAAAAAAAGAAAGAAGTCATGGTAGAATGAAATGTAACAAGTGTATAACATGACATGGTGCATGTCATATGAATAAACATGATAAATGCATAATTAGTAAACACTAATCAAGTTTAGTAAACAACCTATTTATAAATAATTGTATGACAATTCATTGAATTCTCAAATCGTATAAATACCTTCAAATCAATAATTCTTATTAATATTCCAAATATTTTCCGAATTATCGGTATATAATTAAACCATATCATTTAAAACTAATTTACATACTTAAAATATTCATAATAATTCTTAATCTAATTATTTAAATTCCGAAAATAATATTTTTATTTTCCTGAAATGTTACAATCTTCCGCCCTTAAATAAATTCGGTCCCCGAATTTAAATTTAATCCCCCAAAATACTAAAACATTTCGGTGAAACAATCAAATCGTCAGGGCTCCGAGTATCAGGAATACATAATACATAACATTGCGCAAAGCATGCGCATGGAAACGAGTGTAAAACTCAAAATCAAACTCCGTTAAGCATCACGCAATCATCGGAGTTATGGTAAAAATTCAAATGTCAAAATCCAATACGAAAACCAACATGATATATTTAAAACGATAACATGTATATAGTACGCATCGTTGTAAATTCGTCAAGACATCCAAATAGGAATGAATGCAAAACCTTTCTCAAATCACAGTGCGATGCGCGTATCACGGCATAAATGGTGGATGTTTATCATAAGGAAAAATAGCTATATATATCCTTTGTTTAACATATACGTTCCGCCTTTTTGAAAATGATTTAGAAGGGTTTCCTTCGTAAAGTTTCGTGTCATCATAGAAATGTAAGAAAATATTGAGAATATAGCTTCCTTTTTTTTGGAAACCCCTTCGGTAAATATCGATGCACGTAAAAATACTCAGGTACTGTCGTCAGACTAGTCCTGCTTTGTTATTAAACCGTATAGTATATATGTCACGAAAACATGATGCTCAAAAGAAAATCATCCCAAAAAATGTAAACAAAGAATACCACGTGCATCTGGCGCGCATGGAAATCGAAACCAAATACAGGTGCCATAAATGTGCACAAAATCAAAACTGAGTGCAATGGTTGTGCACAAAACATCTGTCAAGTTCAATGGGTGTGCACGATAACCATATCAGGTGCATCTGATATACAAAAAAAATCTCGATTTAGTGCATCTGGTGTGCAAAAAATTACATCAAGTACGCCAAGTGTGTGCAAGAATCTCAATCAAGTGCACATGGTGCACGAAAACGAATATCAAGTATAAAAATCGAAATCAACGGTATACGACATACACCAATTCAAATCAAGTATACCGTGACATAAACATTTATTAACCTGTGCATCTGCGTGCACCCAAAACCAAGTCAAAGTGCTAAAAACTCGCGTAGACTGCCCGAATGCATAAGTCAAATCATGTGCATACCATATGCACGAAATCAAATCAATTAAATCAAGGTGTACGAAATCAAAATCAAATACCTCATAATATATAAGAGTCAAATCAGGTGCAATGGGGACGCACAAAAACGATCATCAGTACGTCTGATACATAAAAATATGAGTCAAGTGCAACTAGGGTTGTAACATTCAGAAAATTTAGAAATAAATAAAATTTATTAATTAAATAATTAAATGTTAAATTAAAAAGTTCGTAAAACTAAATAAGACATTTTCATAAGTAGTTTGTAAAACAAATTAAATTAAGATTTTAATAGGTAACATAAATAAATTATAGGGGTTTTAATATAAAATTTAGCTTCATTTTAATTAAAGTAGTGTTATATAATAACATAGTTAGTGAGGGGTCTTTTTGTAAAAAGTTAGGAAAGTTGTGCAAACTATGAAATGTGGAGGGTGTAAGTGAAAGAGGGTGGTTAATGTTTTAGTTCAGATATTATCACAAAAATAAAACATATTGGTGTGATATTGTGTTGACACCATCTCCTTTCATGCACAACACACACACAACACCTCCTCCTTGCATGAAACAACCATACCTTGATCATTGATACCTCCTCCTACACCTCACCCTTCCCTTTTCTCATATATATCTTATGTTCATATCAGTAGCTCAGTTAGAAAATCTGAAAAATCTAAAAGAAAGAAAAACAAAAACAAAACAAAACAAAGAAGAACAAGAGAGGAGAAGAGAAGAGCTAAGTCTAGGATTTCCTCACCATCAAGTTAGGACTAGGAACTTGTGCATCTTGGGGAGAGTTATTCCAGCAATATTCTTGTAGGTAAAACCCTTACTCACTGTAGGAACTTATTCTGTAATCTGTTTAAATGGAAATCCAATGTCTATAATATCAAATTTTTAGCAAAACTGAACTCTGTAATAATCTGCTATAGTTTAGATAAAAATCAACTTAAAAAAACAGTGCCAAAATGTTGTATGTTGGATCTAGAACAAGCCATAGGAACACGAGCAGGGGAGCTCGGATTTTGGCCGGCGACCTTAAGTGGAATTCCGGCGTTGCCGGATTTGTAGGGGCCTTGGGTATTTTGGGTTGTTGGGTAGGTCTCTTTATCATTGTTAGGATAATTTGATATTGTTTAATTAAGTTAGTTTAACTGTATACAAAATCTGGGAGCTAATATCGGAAAAAGGTATCAAAAATCTAAAATACGACACGGTTAAAACATATCGCGATCTGTTTTCTGTTGCGATGCAGAGTTGGGTTAAATTTCAGTGAGGTTGAGTGTTAGATTGTTTGCAATAGTCGTACGTAGTGTAGTTAGCTTGTACAACTTGCGTTTTCTTGATTTTCCCGTATCGGAATGTAGCCGTTTTAATATACAAGTTAATTCAATATTAGATTTGAGTGCGGGAACTTCGGAGGCCGCAAGAAAAGGAAAATGATTGGCGATTCCTGAGTAGATACGACGTATTTCCGGTGAGTAGACTAAACATCTACCGGGGAATTTTGTAAAGATGGTGTATTACGCCCGTAGTCTTATTTAAATAAAAGTTTTACTTTTGTATGCTAAGTTAATAATACACATTCATATACATACCTATGCTTCACTATGGTATTAGATTTAGAACACTGCACAATTATCGACGAGTTATGCCACACATGCACACCTTTACATGTTACACTACACCTCGTCGATATTAACATGTCACTTTTACACTAAATATTCATCTTGTTAAATATGATTCCTATCATACCTCAATTATTAACAATAGTAGTAACTTGCATAAATGACATCATGTTTATCATCCGAGTATTCTAAGTTGATATAAGAAGCTTTTGTATTATTGAGAATTTATGGTTTGGGTTTTCCTGTACTATTATATAAATCCAGTGATTTCATGATTGGTGTGACATGTCCACCATGAGATATTTTATGATTTGGTTTTATTCCGGACCGAGTGGGGGAGCTATACGGTTGCTGATTTATACGTTATCCAGACTCAGTGGGGGAGATATACAGTTGGATACATGGTGGACCCGGTCGAGACCGAGGGGCAGGATAGCCGCATGATAGGCGGGGAGCCTAACGAGGATACTCGATACCGGAGATAGTATTGAAACACGGTGGATATCTAAATGATACCAACTGGTGTTATTAATTACAGGATCGTTCGAGGAATGATGCCTGAGAGAAACGGAAGATTTGTGTCGATGATGGACACAGAAGGATGAACTTTATTTGGAAACAAATGATGATGATTTTAGCTGTTGTTTTATGTGATTAGTATTAAAAATTCGTGTTTTTCACAAACTATCATACATCATAATTATCCTTATTGTAGTTAGTTGTAGTTCGTCATATTTACATTATCAGCCGTTATATGTTAGTTTTATTCACTGAGTTGGCAACTCACCCCCGTTGTGCCACAGTTTCTTGCAGGAGTAGAGTGAACGGTTAACCGCAGTGCAGATCCACCTACTATCTTTTATTGCATCTTTTGCTAGGTGGGTTACCTATGTAGTAACCTTCCCTTTTTGGTATTGTATAGTTTATCTAGAAAATCTTCATCAGACCCTGTATTTTGATTAGAACGAGAGATGGTTGTATATATATTATTTGGTAGATGAGATCGTTTAGTTATGTTAAATGTTATTTCTTTTACTTTTGTCTGAGATTCTTATTGATGTCACAAAGTTGTTTATTTATTTCCGCTGTTGATATTGTTGATCCCAACTAGGGATGCAGCCAAACTTAACACTTTATACTAGCTTTTATAATTATTTCACTAGGATGTTACGGTTAAAATCTTAAATACCTAACACTGCGATTTTTTCTTAAAAACTAAATTTTTCCTAAAGTTCCACAAAAAGGGTTGTTGATCTTGGTTTTTGGCTTACTCGGTTTGTGTAGATATCTTTAGATATTATACAATCTAAGTGCCGGTCACATCCAAACTTGGGTCGTGACAAGGGTGCACATAAGAAATATCAATCATAAAACGAACAGTCAAAATACCGAAATCCAAAACAACGGGAACGTAACATTCGAATCACCAAATCGCAAATCATAATTACTATCGTCAAAGTGTCCCCCTTCAAGGTCGAAGGGTGCCTGTGCATCCAAAGCTAGCAGAGCAAGTTATCTATTTGCCTCTTTTCCACGGTCAGGCGCCTCTGCTCCTATATCCTCGTCTCTCACTACGGATTTCCAGTTAAATGACTCCTCGGCTCAACGGCCCGATAAAGAATGATAACGGAAACATTTCCGCTCTGGCGCATCCTCTGAAGGTTTCCTGACCAACTATCATGGTCACTCATAACATGTCTCTTCACTGATGGCAAACTCTGGTCAACTGAGTGTGCATGATATGCCTAATCCTGGTTCCAAGTCTTCTCATGTAGTATTTCAGAAAGATTCTGTCGGGGTTTCTCTCGAATCTCGTCTCTGCTGAACTGCCCGGAAGTCATTACCCTTTACTCAATCCATTTCTTGTTCCGGGACAGCTGCATTCTCTTCATGACCTTTCTCTGGAATTATAGCTGCATTCAACACCTCTGTATAGGCATCCAGTCTCTAATGTCAACGGGGTGAAACGTCCTCTCGTCAAGATCTCGTACGAACCTCGTACTCCTCCTTCCTTCAATGTGGATCAACTCGGAATTCTCTCTTAGTAGTTGTGTGAACTACGCTCCATACGGCTATACTCATCTAGAGTCTCTTTTCTAAAGCTACGTACTCGGCAGCTCAATATCTTGTAGTAGGTATCTGGCCAATTACGTCCTCGGGAACTCTTCCAAATCGTCGGAGGAATATACTTCATTTTTTCATTTTCGATCGAATCACAATGCATCTGGGTGAGGTCCTTCCATTCAAAGCTGGCCAACTATCTGATCTTATATCGGAGTATCCAACGAATAAAAAGTCCTAGTCTTATCCAAAGGTGACTAGCGATCTTCTATCACATTCCTGAGTGTTACCGCAAGCTGCAATAGCTTCAATGATCTGGGAACAATATCTTATCAACTCAGCAACAGCTGGCTTATCTGTCTGCACGGCAGACAACGTCTCAATCATCTGAAGTAGATGGTACCCTAGTAGTCTTTACAATACGGATGGCCTCTGGCAATAGCCCAATCATCTGGGGCAGATCTCAAATGCTCGTGTCAACGGAAAAATCCAATTAACTATATACCGACATGTTTCATATGCTACCGGAAAAACAACCTGGTCAGTCCTCGTCCCTGAGGAGATCGTGCTGACCGCAACTTTAGCCGCAGCTCTCTCCGCTCGTGTAACCGTGGTAACAGAAACTACAATCCGACATCGATGAGGATAGATCATAGGAATGAATACAAATACAGTGCCTAAGAAATGTATATCCTAAGGCTTCTTAAACGGAGTAGAGTATCGTAAGTATGCCGCGGAACATACACACGGTACGCCACTCAACTTAAGTCGCCTACTCCATCAACCAAGGTCAACCTACTCGACGAAAGTTCGGGTCTAATACCCCCCTCGGCCAAGTCTAAGTTCCCTAAGCTCAAGCCTAGGTTCCGAATGTAAATATACGCCCTAGACTCCGCATAATCAAACCTAGATTCAAACCAAGGTTAAACCTAGCGCTCTGATACCAACTTTTTCATGACCTAGAAAAGGCACGTGATTGGCACTTGAATTAGGTGAATTCTAAAGGACCACACCTAATACAAGTAAGCCAAAAGCCCAGAAATCTAAACCTTTTTAGGGAAAATAGTGGAGGTGCAGTTTTGAAATAAGATTACTGAAATCAAATTCTTTATACAAGCATAGATAATAATATACGAAAACCCAATGTTTATATTTAATCTGATAACATTTTCGTCATTGAAAATTTGGGCAGCCCTCCTTTGTAATTTTTAACCTGAAAACGGTACAAGCAAATATAATATAAGGCATCCCCAATCGGGAGCTAGCTCTTCGCTAATTGGCGGAATCAACCATGCAAATAATGCCAATATACAAAGCCGAAGGGCGAGGATCAAAACTCAGAAAGAAGGTAATGAAAACTAAAACATCATTAAGAATACCAGAAGCAACAATAAATCCATAAGCACGACTCTATGGCTGAAAGAATATACAACTGTGGTCTTCTAAGAATATACAACTGTGGCCAAAAGCCCAGGAATAAATATAGAAATCCAACTGGTGGTCATGATGCAAGTGAAACCACCTACCAAGCGATCACCCAAAAGGAAGTAGTGTGCCAGCAAGCCGCAACGGAACCTGTACGGACAAAACTGCAAGAAACTGTGGCACAACGGGGGGTGAGTTGCCAACTCGTGAGTAGAAGACATCACCGAGCAGAAATCGAATGCATGACTAACTCCTAGGTCATACAGTAATATAATAACAAGGGTAACAGTAGAACATAAGTGTGATATCAAACTACTCATGTACGTATCATGAGTAATAACATATCATGTGTATTATGTATGAATGCATCATCCAACGTGTGCCCAGCAATGACACACAAAATCTTGATAAAACCTGAGTGTCCATCATCGACACTCGAAACATCATGAAACTCATGTCCAACATTGACACATAAATTCGCATATCTCAGGCGCAGCATCCTAAGATCGACCCTTATATCCATTCCTCTCAAAACTCCGAACGGCATCCTCCAGATATCCGTCGAGTTTCCATACAATCACCGGTAGGTAATGCTCCCCTGCCAGGATCATCGTCTACAACTCGTGCTTATTGCCACGGGGTACCTTACCGGGTCCACTATGTACCCGCAGACAGTGCATCCCCCTCCTCGAATCATGTGTCGAAAAGCAGGCTCAGAACCGAGAAAACATCATGGTGGACACGAAATATCATATCAAGGAAAACCACATCATTCTCTTTTTAAAATAATTATAAGTTTATAAAACTTCACATGCGATTTCCCAAATCCAAAAATCTCATGAAAGATCCGAAATATCAAATCACAAGTCAGTGAACAGTGAATATCGGCGTAAAGCCACACAATAGCATATAACAGAATGAATATATGAATGCATCGGGTATTAAGTAAGGAATGCAATATCTAGGCTAGCATATGAGACCAAGCATATTGATAATATGTTTAAACTGCAAGCTAGCAGGTTATACCAATGAAGTAACATTTTCTAAGGTGTACGTGACATGGCAATTACCGATGATGATGTGTGTGAGCCGGCAAGCAAGTGTAAGTGCAACATACGCATCATCGGTAATGGTGTTGGTGTCCTAACAGCCGAGAAAATAAAAGCTAAATAAAACACATGTATATATATGAAGTGCGATCAGAGCAACATGAATATAACAGAATATGAATAGCAAATGCAACAATAGGGGATATACATATTTGTATACGAGCCATACAGTTTTTGTGTTTTGAAATAGCACGAATCGTGGCTTTTATAAAAGTAGGGACTACGGTGTTCTGAGAAAAGGGATGGCTTTTGAAAATACTCACGATTCGTTAGTTTTGAAAATATGTATGACTCAAGCCAGGTCTAGCATCTATTTAACAACTAAGAGACTAAACTAAGGAACTAGTCGAGGGGATAAGAAAATCTACATATATTCGAGTCGATATACCTAGTTGTCGGCGATCCAGCCTCATAGCGTTACGTACTGAATAATACATAGTACGGCATCCTCGAGTCCAGAATGTGGATCAATCATCTTATACGTCTCGTACGGTAATATCCATCGTACGACATCCTCAAAATCGAGGGTACGGGTCAAAATCATACATAATATCATCATTCGTGCAATATCACGATCACGGGTACAGTTCTAAAGTCTCATACGTTCAAATATCACCAATTAACATATTATCGCATGTATGAATACATATCACCCATCGATCCATTATTATATCATATCATATATAGTATCACGACTCGATCACATATCAGAAATCTCACAGCATCATGCCCAATCATATCGGCTCATCTCCACAACATATACTATCCTCATCTCACGTGTGTGTGTGTTTGTGTGTGTGTGTGTATATATACACACACACAAAACATACACTCACACACACACACACACATACACAAACATATATACCAAGTGTGTGTGAATGTGCGACTAAGTAAACCGATAACACACGACTAAGAGTAAACTATCCTACAAATAGGCCAAATCTAATCTATAGTCTCCAAGTAACCCTATTTACTAGGTATCCAAGTCTCACATAAACGTAAATAATATATAACCTATTCTACGGTTGCGGGGGTGCTATACTCCATCCACCCGACTTCCTCCGTAGATATACATCTACTCACCTAGATCCTCGCTTGCCGAAATCGATGACGCTTGTTTTCCCTTGTCATCTTGATGTCCACGCGAAGTACCTACATATCACAAAATATATCGTATCGCATCAAAATCCGATTCAAAAACCGACACGACACATGAAGTGCTCATAGGTTAGAACCTATAGCCTACGAATGCAAAAACAATCATAAAACCTTCATAGTTGACGTACAAACGTCCGACGACCAAATCCACAATCAATTGCCAAAATCTATAGTTTAGAAATCGGAAAACCATTGCTAAAATCAACTCAAACGCTCCCAGATTTTGCCTCAGGTTATATGGAACAAAACAAACAATACAGTGGCTAACTTATGAGGAGCGTGAGGAACAGGACTGTCACGTCCCGAAAGTACGGAACATGACCGGCACTTAAACTACGAAACGTCTCGAGGCGTACGTAATCCAAGTAAGCCGAAAACCCAGAAATGCAAACCAAGAAAAGTAGTAGAGCGAAGGAAAACCAATTTAAACAAGTAGTTTTAATAGCATAAGCCGAATTATGCGGTTTTAAAAAAAACACCAATATTTCCCGAAAATTTCGGCAGAGTCTCCTTTGTAAATATTGGCTCCCAAACGGGATACAACATGAATAGTATACGAAATCAATAAAAGGCATCCCCAAGCGGGAGCTAGCTCTTCGTCAATCGACGGTCACAACCACACAAGCAATATAATATACAACGCCAACGGCGAGGATCAAAAACTCAAAACCACAAGAAAACCACAGAAATAAAACGCGCGACTCTAAGGTCGAAAGAATAACATCACTGGTCTCTATCTCTGAAATAAATACATGTTTGGTTGATGGAACTTCTAGATACAACAGAGTAATAATATACAGGTTATATAATGGGGGGTACGATACAAGTAAACCCACCTACTAGCAAATCACCCGAAAGAAACTATGCCCGCAAGCCGTAATGAAACCTGTACGGCAAACCTGCAAGAAACTGGGGCACAACGGGGGTGAGTTGCCAACTCGTGAATAGAAAAACATCTACGCACAGAAATCGCATAAATAACGCAACCTAGGTCAATGATCATGATATATCCTCAAATATATGAATAACATGCAGCCTATAACAATGGCTAGGATAATATCTAACCCGAGTGTGATCTCATGTGCCCGTGTCAGTGCCTCAGGTAGCCATATATCATATGAATGAGGTATGAATGCATGGAAACAGAATACATGTAAATGAAGAAACCGTTTTTATAAATTAGTGAGATTTCCTTTGTATTTTTAAAATAAGGTATCATAAATGAAATCAGCATCAACAGTGTCTAGCATCGACACAAAACATAAATCTCAATGTCTCAAAACCTCAGGCTCCGGCTATCCGGACTGGCCTGTATCATCAAATCTCAGTACCTCAATATCTTGAAATCTCAATGTCTCAATCTCAATATCTAGGGCGCCGTCAGTCCAGACCGGCCCCTACCATCCATCTCAAGACCACGACGGTATCCTCCGGATATCCGACGCGTCGGGTAAAATCACCGGTAGGTAGTCTCCCCCTGCCAGGCTCATCGTCATCACCACGAGCTTCTTGCCCCGGGGTACCTTACCGGGTCCACCATGCACCCGAAACGGTTCATCCAACTCCTCGAATCGGGTCTCGAAATCCATCAGCAAACTCATGGTGGACGACTCATACATCATGGGAAAACCGCGCTTTTCATTTAAAAAGAGAAAGAAGAAGTTTGTATATGTTTTGCGGTTTTCCCCAAATCCAGAAAATCTCATGGAAATCCGAATCTAAAACCTCAATAGCACGTAAAAAGTGAATATATGCATGAGAATCCATGAATACGGCATAACAATGAATAACAGTATGCATGAAGTAGCAGGTAATAACTACAATGTCTTAACTAACATATAAGGCAAGTACACTAATATCATGTCTAAACTATTAGCTAACAGGCTATGTCAAGCAATAATATTTTCTAAGGTGTACGTGACATGGCAATTACCGATGAAGATGTGTGTGAGCCGGCAAGTAAGTGTACGTGGTACATACGCATCATCGGTAGTGGTGCTGGTATCCTAACCACAAGATATCAACAGTAGAATATGAAGCATAATATAAGCATATGATGCGGAGCGAACAACAATAATGAGCGAGAGCTGAATACTAGACGCAACGATAACTAATCTGCATTAACCTAATATAAGTCCTACAATGGTGCCTTTTGAAATAACACGAATCATGGGGTTTTGAAAATAGGGGCTACGGTGTTTTTAAGAAAAGATACGTTTTTTGAAATATCCGTAGAATCCCTTGACTTGTCTTTTAAAATACGCACGATTCGTAAGCTTTGAAATAGGTAGGAACCGAATCTAATCTAACAACTAACTAAACTAAAGGGCTAAGCTACAAGCTAGACTACAGGTAAGGAAACCGCCTAACATCTGAGTCGATACATATACATACCTGTATATATATTGCCGGTGATCCCGCCTCAATAATATCATATCCGATACCATATTTATAATCAAACATCCCAAGTCAAGAGTGCGGATCAATCATCAAGATATAGCTCGTACGTAAACCCGTCGTACGGCATCGCCAAATCTGGGTACGGGTCAATATCACATTCATCATACTATTCATCTGGTATCCTCTTTATCAAATATCATGATCGGGGTACTGATCTACGTCTAGTACAATACTGATACCGCCTAAGTATACATGCACGTGTATGAAACACTACGTCAAGGAACCGCTACAACGTCATGTCGTATCTCAAATACGAACCCTGCCATATCACCGATCTCACGGCCTCAAATCAAATCTCATCGACTCATCTTAATTCCCAAGTACTATCCCCATCATCCATGCATGTGTATATGAATGTATATATGCATAGTCCCATACCCACGCGTATATACATATATACACATCCCAATCTACGCATAAGAAAGTAATGTATGCAAGTCTGTGTGTGTGCGTATGTGGGTATAACAACTACTCTAGGGTTTCGCAACTAACCCAAAGCTAATCCATGAACACATAACCATATCATGAATAAACGTTCCCGTATCATAAAACACCTATATAAACATATATATATGAACTATACTACGGACTGCGGGGGTGCTATACGCCATCCACCCGACTTCTCCCCGTAGATATAAATCTACTCATCTGGTCCTCGCTCGGCGGTGTCGACGTTGCCACGCGCTTGTTTGTCGTCTCGAAGTCCACATGGGGTACCTACATGTCATAACGCACCATATCGCATTAAAATCTGACTCATGACCCAAAACGACACACGAATCCCACATAGGTCAAAACCTATGGTTGCTTTCACAAATCAACCCAAAAACCCTCGACGTCGGCGTACAAACGCCAAACCATCGAGAAAAACTCAAACGTATCAATCGTGGTTTCACAACACCTTAAATATATATATAAAAAGTTAAAATCACCAAAACTTCAAATTCGCTTTAAAGCTATTTTTCCGAAAACCTAATAAGCAAAATTATCCGCTTTAATACAACATCTTGATGTTTAAACGAATCTAGCGGCCAGAATATTCACTAAATATCATAACAAAGTCATATAAACCATTCCTGAAATTTATTCTCATCAATTTGCATAAATTCCAAAATTCTAGTTTACAATATACCCAAATTTAACAATTTTATAGCAAAAATGCACAAACAACAATTTAGCTTGGATTTTCACGAACTAAAGTATTACACTATATTTTATAATGTTAATGAAGTCATGAAAAACCTAATCACATTTTTAAACCCAATATTTAAACAATTTTTTTAAAACCTAGTAGCTATTTAGCAAAATTATCACTATTTTAATTTAACGAATTAGCAAGTAGCAACCAACTTAGATTTTGCATTCAATTACAAGTTAATCTACCCATTAAAACCACGAATAATTGATAAAAACCATCACTAAAATATTATCTCACATATATAATTATATAATAGAAACCTAGTCTATGAAATTATCAAATCTTAACAACTTTGAAGTAACTCTTTACAATCTTAACAACAATTCAAGATGGTGCACATCTTAGGGCGTTAAATTCCACTTGATTAGCCTAGTTGTGATGGTTTAGCCCTAATTCATTTTCAAACCCTTCTCCTAAAACTTCCCAAATCTTGAAATTAAAACACAATAATGCCTAATTAGGCTAGATTTTGATAATTTAGCAACAATGAAAACATGGGTTGAGATTTATACCTCACAAATCATGATCAAACATACAACTAAGCCTCCAAGATGCTCTCTTTGCTCCAAGATCCACGCTAGCTTGGACAAGAAATAATGGGCAAGTGTTGGATTTGGATTTAGATTTGAATTTGTATGTATTTTGAAGTGATTTTGTGGATTTTTTTGATGCAAAATTGAGTGGGATTTGGGGGGGGGGACTGCTGCTGTTGGGAGAAGGGGGCTTGGCCTGAAGAGGGTGGGTAAGGGGAGAGAAAATTTGGTGAGGTTATGAAGTCAAGAATTGACCAAGATCAACCAAGCTCAAACCTATATATATATTCTATCATTTCCTTTCCTTTTCATATATTATTCTGTCAAACCAAACTAGAAGTGTGAGATGTGTGGGTGTGGGCTGCCATGGGCTCGGCCAATGAGGGCAAGTGGTGGTGTGTAAGTGTGGGGTGAAGGAAAAATGAGAAATGTTATACCCCAATATCTATTTACACTAATTTCACCAAAAAAGCCTTTTTTCTTCAATAATTTCTAAACCGTTTTGGCAAACGATTTCATTACAAAAACCACATGATAAAATTTTATTTAATGTGTTATGATGCACAAAATTTGTTTCAACTCATTCCAATTTGTAATTTTCCCTAATTAAATGTATTAGTGACGGCTTAAAATAATAATAAAATAATTTTTTTTCAGAAAATTTGAAATTTCACCATTGGATCAATAAACACAAAATACAAGCAATTACATAGCTAGAATATGTATATTTAATTTTTATAATAAGATATTTGCATTTTGACTTTTTACAGAAAACCCCCTTATTTTACCGATTTTCCGAAATTTCACCGAAACGATTTTCAAAACGTTACAAGGACAAAACCCAACATCAACAGCCAAAATCTGGCCGGCCAATAGTGCTACAGTAACAGCCCCGCCGGCCCCACTTTTGAATTTTGGTCTCGTCTTCTTGTGGTGGTCTCCTATTGGTCCAACTAGGTTAATGTATATGTTTGATTTTTTTTATAAAGGTCCCGGGTTGCTCCAGATTCTTTGTAAACCTCAAAATATCACAAAACCGACACGGAAAGTTTCTAAAGTCCAAGTCTTGGGTTTTCTACAATAAGTGTTTGTCCAGAATTTAGACTAGAGAGGTTGTAGTGATGACTAAACCTTAATTACACCATCACAACTCATAGAATTCCCCAAACCTCATCTTGGAATTTTCAAAGCTCACTAATCCTCACTTAACCTATTCTAAACTAAATTAGAAGCTAAAGAAACCCAATTACTAAACTAATGGTGTAGGAAATACCTTATTTGGCAACTCAAGAACTTTCTTGAGTTGCTCAAAGTTCTCAAAATCATCACTTGGTCACACCAATATGTTTGTAGTGAGCTTGTGCACTATTTTAGTGAAGGAAGTGTTGTGTTTAGGGGTGGTTTTGGAGGTGTTTGAGGGGTGGTAGTGGAGGTGGAGGGAGTTGAAAGAGGAGGAGAAAGAATGAAGAGGATGAAGAAGAAGAATAAGAGCCATGGTAGAATAAGGAGCTCTCTCTCACTCTCTCTCTCTAAACCATGCCAAGCCCATACCCCTTTGTCCCCAGGCATAAATATCTCACATTTCTTTTTCTAAATCAAAACCCTTTTGGAAAAGAAAAGCCATTCTTGGAAAAAAAGGAAGAAGTCATGGTAGAATGAAATGTAACAAGTGTATAACATGACATGGTGCATGTCATATGCATAGACATGATAAATGCATAATTAGTAAACACTGATCAAGTTTAGTAAACAACCCATTTACAAATAATTGTATGACAATTCATAGAATGCCCAAATCGTATAAATACCTACAAATCAGAAATTCTTATTAATATTCCGAATATTTTATGAATTATCGCTATATAATTATATCATATCATTTAAAACTAATTTCCATACTTAAAATATTCATAATAATTATTAATCTAATTATTTAAATTCCGAAAATAATATTTTTATTTTCCTGAAATGTTACATAAGGCTGTGCTTATAGATCTTCCAGCTCCCACGTATATGATTGCCATCATATTGCTGGTAGTCAAGCAAGAAACCTATGGGCTCTATCAACATATAATAGTGGTCTGTAATGCCACCTAATGCATGCACATGATGATAAGGACAAACCAGATATCATACTATCATCTCGAGTATGGCTGTTCTCCAGGTATAGGTCTTCCCTCAATCATCACAATCACGTACCTGCGATTCAATAATTGACTTGAGGGTACTATAGCCAACAATCTCCCACTTGCACTTAAGGCTAATTATTGCGGTGTCGCATACTCACTGCCTGTGTGATACCGAACAACCAACTTCTCTACTAATCAGTCTCACAAAGCCCGTTTGTGAAATTATTGCGTTCGAGAAATAGCCTTGGTGAGTGGATCCGCTCTAGTGTTTCCTTCTATATCTCTCTATATCTCAAATTCGCGGAGAAATACTATCTCCCGAAATGAGCGATACCTGTCTTAGAATTTTTCGGAATATCTGATGAGATCCAGTTCATAAATGAATTCCAAATCCAACAAACTTCTGAAACTGTATCTACCACTGAATTTAATCAGTATCTTGCGCCATGCCTCAGTATCCGCTTGGATCACCTGTTCAACATACTACCCCTCAAAAAGAGGGAAAACTATAACTTTGACAGACACTCTGTCATCCAGGTCACCTTGGAAGCCTCAAATGACAACCGCCTCTCGGAGGAGGCTGCCGTTACCATATACAAAGAACATCCACTTATGTTCATAACTGCTTCCTAATGTTTATCCGGGATTTGATTAATATATATGCTTAATGCATCCAGTGCAAAAGCAATATCTGGTGTGGTACTTGACATTTCTTGATTGACTCAATTGCCTGAGCAAGTGATATGTCAATCACGCAAATCCCTCTCCTTACCAGTCTAGAAGACATCTCTTTAGAGAAGGTGACTCCATCACTTGCGGGTACACCACCACGCCAGGAGTCATCTATTCTTGATATTTTATCCAGATCCAATGTGGCGAAACACCTTATGACAACCACAGTATAACCGATCGTAATATTGGATGATCACTTCCTACAAAGAGTATGTTATCCAAATACCAGGACATCACTCCTTACTACCTTCTTATCAGATCCATCTCTTATTCTGATGAAGTCAAACTCTATGACTGTCACATCAAAACTAGATGATCTATCACTGCTATACCTGCTTTAGTCTATAAATAGACATAAGCTACTTGTCCACTATGCTTCCGCTGCTCCCACTGACTATAACAACCCTCTGGCAGAGTCATATACACGTGCACTTCTAAAGCTTGTTTAGAACGACGTTATACTCATCCTCCTGCCAGATCTCGTAGTCTAGAACAGTAGTACAGTCAAGTTTGGGTCATCAAAAACCTCCCTGTCACCGTCTTTGAGGAGACCGAAGTACCTCTCGGGTGGCTTAGGTTACCCACCAAATCTGCGGAGTGGCTAATGGAATATCGAATCTAATTGAATTTTTAGGTTCTACTAAATTTTCAGTAATCGTTTGTGGTTCTGGAAGCACTTCCAGTTCTACCATACTCCCACTAATGTTTTCTGAAAAGAATTCATTTTACTAAAACTGTGGCGAGTCAAGAACAATGTAACTACTGATCTTCCAAAATGGTAGAATGTTAACCCTCATCAAATCCTCGGATAACCCACAAACTGCCCTTACTGAAACGTGCCTAGAGTTTATCCGGATTATCGTTTTAAGCGTAAGCCGGACAACTCCATATACCTTAACATCGTTAAGATATGAATCCATTCTATATCCATATAGAAACAAAACACTAATTTAATTGGAACCAGATTCAAAAACATACAGCTGTTTCGAGTGCATATCAACTAAATGGAAGGAGGCCAAGCAGCATTACTCATCAAGGAATGCACCCACGCATGGGTAACCTGAAAGAGAAGCAATTTCTCAAAACTATTACTTACAATGGAATACCTAACATAAGTATCTAAATCTTCGATCACCTTGAAGAATCCTGATACTTGCAACATATGGTTCTCTACTTGGACCTTATATTTCAACGAAATACTTGTCTAAAACTAGAGAAGTCATAATTAAATAGGATATAGTACGAGTACCAACCCCTTTGTCCTTACGGACACCGGACAACATACAATACTCTGTATAAGTCCACTGAGTTTAATAACTCGAACCCTATGCGCCGTAGGTTGAAAACTGTACTATGGTTAAGAAGAATTACAACGCTGCTAAATGCTCCTTACCTAACCATCAACTGGTATAGGTAAATGTCATAGGCATAATTTCAAAAAGTTATATCTCAGTTTATAAAATATGTTAGTTATATGTATGCCCTAGAGGCCATTATTGTACAAGTGATGTATATTATAGTGGATGCTTGGATATATATAGAAAGGACTTTCTTGCTCGACCTGATAGTATGCTATCTAGTTGCCCTTTGTCTTAACATGCTGAATTGTATAAGGGATGCTGTCTTGCTCTCTCATGTTGATAAAGCCCCTAGGATGTGTACTTGACTACCAGGACTATGATGGAGATCATACTAGTGGGGCCAATGTAGTCCACATGTACACCCTATAATTGTTCCTAGTCGAGGGTGTATCGAGACAGGGCAACGATATTCTAGAGTAGACTAGCGTATACGCATCATGACCCATATGATGGGCGATGGATGATCCCACATCCATTGGTGTTTGACATCAAAGATGGTATACAGGTGCTCAGTGGAGACTGGGTACACTGAACGGACTCGCCGAGAACTCCTAGCTGGTATTATACTTATTGTCAGATAGCAGTTCTCTGGTGACACCGGTACAGGTTAGTCTGTAGACCCGAGATCGTCATAGAGTTTTGTGTGATTCCCACCGTGCTTTGATTTCCACCTTACCACGTTCAAGGGAACGTGCAAAACGGTGGCTTTTGGGTACAGTCCCGAATTACATGGAGGCAATGAGCGATAGGAGGGGATTCGTCTCTCCCGGTATTGGGGGTTGATGTTGCGCTGTGCTCGATTGGCTATAACGATAAGTCCCTGGCAAAGGTGTAGGGTTAGCTTAGCACCATGTCAAAGTTTTGGCAAGCATCAAACATGCTATTTTAAAATTTTGGGGTGCTAAACAAACCAACCAAGTAATCGAACTAGAGAATTAGGGTTAAACATGATATATAAAAAACATTACATCAAAGTGAATGCGGAATACAACCTTTGTAGACCGGTCCTTCACTTCTAAAGCCCCGTGTAGTATTCCATTCGCCCCTAGTAGTGAACATCCGAACTCTAGTAAGGATCACATGAAGAAATGAACAAGCTTGCTCAATTCTTTCGAAGCCGAAGATGATCTACGTCGAGGAGACTCAAGCTCATGCTACCTCTTCACTAATGGTGAGATTAGTGAAGCAAACACCCTAAAGTAAATGTCTAATAGCAGAGGATGATGAAGTAGGAATATTGCTCACTTTAGATTTGGTTTTCTCATTTTATTTCATTACTTTGACAAAAGCTAGAAAGCTTCAAGAGGAAGAAAAAGATGTAGTGATCAAGTGATGAAAGAATCAATCCTTAGGTTAGAATTGCAACCATGGGTGAGTATATCACATATACTAACCCATGCAGAGAGTTAACCAAGGTGTATGGTTAAGGGTAGGTCAAAAAATATCTTAAGTAAAAACAAAGAAGTGGAATTTAGTCAAAGCTTATCTACAAGCTTCTCCAAACTTCCAATCATGAATCATGTCTACTAATTTGTAATTACTTAATGATAAATAAAACCATAACATTAACCTAGCATGGTATGAGTCTCATACATACATGTTGCATGTGTAACCTAGCATGGCACACTAAAATATATCACATATATTTATGTGTGCAAAAACAATACAATTAACATATATCACATATATATTAATGTATCATAAAAGAATAAATGAATACTAAAGTGAGCCAATATTAGTTAATGTAATTTAATATATCAAATATATAATCATACATCAAATCATTAAATCAACACTTTAATTAATAATCCGGTCATATTTCATATAACCGACTAATATCCATTGTATCAATTTATCGAATCAACAACTTGATCTGATAACTCGGCTATATCACATACAACCGATCGATACATAAATCGCGAGAATAGAATGCGGTATAACATAAACACATTAATCTCGATCCCGCAAATATCATATATGTGCTCCTACTCCATTTCGCATGAACCAGAAAATCTCTGTGTAGGACTCAAAAGACTCGTCAATACGCCGACAATAGGTGATGATTATATCAAACACCCACAAGCCGCAAGCGGTTTGCTAAACGTAACGGCCATCCGGGTATTGAGCGATCAGAAGATCAACAAGCAAGGCTGCTATAACTCCTGCGAATCCAATTAGTAACACTACCGTACAGTCCAGTCTCTTCGTCAGATATGTCGCATATCATAGCATGGGGGTGGTATAACGTCAGACCTTAATAGCCTGATAAGTCAGGCCGATGCAAGGTCCATAACTGTTCGAGAAACTACTGATAACACTTACCAGTAAATCTCAGCAACCCTGGCCAGGGATTTCATGTTATGGCCAATCGAGCATAGCGCAACATCAACTTCCAGTACCGGGAGAGACGGAACACCTCCTATTGCTCATTGCCTCCATGTGGCTCGGGACTGTACCCAAAAACTACCTTTTTGCACGATCTCTTGACCGTGGTATGGTGGAAATCAAAGCACAGTGGGAATCCCACCAGACTCTATGACGATCTCGGGTCTACAGACTAACCTGTACCAGTGTCACCAGAGAACTGCTATCCGATAATAGGTACAATACCATCTAGGAGTTCTCGACGAGTCCGTTCAGTGTACCCAGTCTCTACTGAGCACCCGTATACCTTCTCTGATGTCAAACACCAATGGATATGGGATCATCCATCGCCCATCACATGGGTCGAGAAGAGTATACGCTAGTCTACTCTGGAGTATCGATGCCCTGTCTCGATACTCCCATGACCAGGTACAATTATAGGGTGTACTTGTAGACTACCTTTGGCCCCACTAGTATGATCTCCATCATATTCCTGGTAGTCAAGTACACATCCTAAGGGCTTTGTCAACATGTGAGAGCAAGACAGCATCATATATACAAGCCAACATGTTAAGACAAAGAGCAACCAGATAGGATACTATCATATCGAGCAAGAAAGTCCTCCCAATATATGTCCAACCATCCACTACAATATACATCCTATGTACAGTAATGGCCTCTATGGCATATATATAACTAACAAACTCCCATTTCCACTAAGGCCATCTGTTGTAGTATCCAATACCCAACAATATAGCAGTGGTTGTAGTATCCCATACTCAACCATCCTAAAAATCTCTCAAATAGTATTTGGGGAAGCAGTCCTTGGTGAGTGGATCCGTCGTGTTAACCTCAAAATCTACTCTCCTTACCTCGATCCCTTGGAGATCAACCATCTCCCTGATCAGGTGATACTTTCCTTAGAATATGTCTGGAACGCTGATGGGACCTTCGTTCCTAAGCCAAAGCCACAACTCCATTGTTGTCACAATAACAGTTATTGGATGCTCAATGGTAGGAACCATGTTCATCTCATGAACAAGAATTGCCCAGACAGCCACTTTGGCAGCATCGTTGGTAGCAATGCATTAAGCCTTTATCGCCTACTATGTCTTGGTATCTAGCTTGGAACTCTTCCAACATACCGTCCCTCCACTGAGGGCAAAGAAAATGCCTGAGACTGACTCTTAGTCGACCTCATCACTCTGGAAGCTCGAACCAAGAACTTTCTTTTAGTGCTTCTCAAGTACTTAAGAATGTCCTCCTCAGCTGTCTAGTGATTCTCCCAAGATCCAATTGATTCCTGATCACTACACCTAGTGAGTCATCTACATCTGGTCTTGTACATAAAATCGCATACATGATAGAGCCTACTGTCGAAGCATAGGGTGTCCCTTGCATGCGAGTGATCCATGAGTAAGTGGGCGAACCACCACGTTTAGAATCCTCCATAGACTACTAAAATAGGGGTTGCCCCTACGGATATTGAAATCCGTAGGGGCAGATTTATGTTGGCCCTACGGATTAATCCGTAGGGCTAAAAGGTTGCCCCTACGGGCCAAGACGTTCAAGAATAAAAATATTAATTCTTAATTTGGTGTTTGCCCCTACGGAGCCGCAAACCAAGGACCTACGGACAAATCCGTAGGGGCAACTAAATAGCGATTTAATAAAGGCACAGATCGATCGCCTACGCCCGTTATCTCTTTCTTCCTCTCTCGATCGCGCGCAAAACAAAATCCCCAAATCGCCACCGCCGTTCTCGTCATCGCCACCGCCGTTCTCGTCGCCACCGCCGTTCTCCTCATCGCCACCGCCGTTCTCGTCGCCACCGCCGTTCTCGTCGTCGCCACCGCCGTTCAGGTTAGTAAATCTTCAACTAAATTAAAGAAATTTTTGATTATTTAGGGCTAGGGTTCATGGCTGGGTCTGGGGTTGCGGTTGGAGTTGGGGTTCGGCAGGGGTTGCGGTCGGGGTTGGGGTTGGGGTTGGCGTTAGGGTTAGGGTTGGGGTTCGGCTGCGGCTGGGGCTGGGGTTAGGGTTTGGCTTAGGGTTGGGGTTGGGGTTTAGCTGGGGCTGGGGTTAGGGTTAGGTTAGGGCAGGGCTGGGCTGGGGCTGGGGCTAGGGTTAGGTTGGGGTTGGGGTTTAGCTGGGGCTGGGGTTAGGGTTAGGTTGGGGTGGGGCTGGGCTGGGGCTGGGCTGGGGCTGGGGCTAGGGTTAGGTTGGGGTTAGGGTTTAGCTGGGGCTGGGGTTAGGGTTAGGTTGGGGTGGGGCTGGGCTCGGGCTTGGGCTAGGGTTAGGTTGGGGTTGGGTATCGATGTATATACATGTATCATATCATGAATGATTCATTTTCATTAAATGTGGTAAAATTAAGTGTATAAAATCATACCATATAAATAGATTGTGTTCGTGAATGGCGATCTAGTTAGGCGAACCAAAGTGTTGCATTGATGAAAGTTTACCGTAGAGGAAATTACGGCTAGCTCTATGCATTTAACCTGAATGTATCCAGTAATTACTAGCATGCATAGAAAAGTTGGTTTAATTTATGAAAAAATGGGGAGACAACATGCATGTATGCGTATAGGTAACATCTGCCAATATGCCATATCCAGACGGCAATCTATTTTTGCCTATTGGCTAATATGAAAATATCGGCCCACGTATATGAAATAATCAAAGTTGTTAAATCTTGATACGGTTTGTGTTTCGTTTTTTTATTTATCATATCGTGTATCGTAACTGTTTCATATCGAAAGAAACAAAATTTTCTGTTACAATAACGAAATAATTATGTGTAGAACCAATTACAATTTTAAAATTGATCAAATTAACAACATAAAGCAACGTACAAGTTAAAGAAAATTTCGGAATTGCAGCACTCAAATACATACATATAAATCATACAAACCCATGCATTTGATAATCAAATAGGGTTTTTTTCTGCCCCCCTACTTCAATATTTTGATGCATGTTTCAGTCATGTGAATTCATATGTTGCGTATAACGCTTTATGATATAAGTATCCTACATTTGTAGTTTTAATTGTTGATTGTTATAGATGAATGCCATTGCAATAATAGTTTTTGGTTGATGAATGCTATTGCAATGTAGGATGATCAGTTCTATCAATCTTGATCTCAATGGTTTAAAATCATGTTACACATACAACACGAATGCACAACAAATGCATAATTAGAGAGCGATTCGAGATATTCAGGTTAAAACCAATATATGATACTCGATGATAATATGAAACCTTCATATTCTCATACGTATGGTAACCCATAGATTTGTCTCCGTCTATCGGTTAACATACGTGCGATGCTCGTCGTGACCTAGAATTATACGAAGGTTGTTAAATATCGGACAGTATAGCTCGATACTAACAACCGTCGTATAGTCTACGCGATGAGAAAATTCAATCGTATGGTAACCCATAGATTTGTCCCGTGTGGACAAGTTAAGAATGTATAAAGCAAACGCCTTCATTCACATGTGTTTTCATCCGTTTCGAGATATTTCGTCGGTACCTTTCCGCTGGTTCTCCGTGTACAAAGATAGATTAGATGTTCATTTCAATGTTGTTTCACATCTTTGAAATGATTATCTATTCTATTACAGTGTACTCGAAGAACAGCGGGGAGGTGCTGCCGAAATTTACTCGAAACGGTTGAAAGCACAAGTGATGGGCGTTCGCTCTATACATTTTTAATGGGATAGAAGCCTACCCCTGACAGCCGGAACACACACATACAACAAGAATACACAACAAACGCATAATTTGAGAGCGATTCGAGATGTTCGGGTTAAAACCAATATATGATAATATGAAACCTTCATATTCTCATCGATACTCATATATGAAACTAAAAGCGTCACTTAGTCCCCGTCTATCGGTTAACATACGTGCGATGCTCGTCGTGACCTAGAACTATACGAAGGTTGTTAAATATCGGACAGTATAGCTCGATACTAACAACCGTCGTATAGTCTACGCGACGAGAAAATTCAATCGTATGGTAACCCATAGATTTGTCCCGTGTGGACAAGTTAAGAATGTATAAAGCAAACGCCTTCATTAACTTGTGTTTTCATCCGTTTCGAGATATTTCGTCGGTACCTTTCCGCTGGTTCTCCGTGTACAAAGATAGATTAGATGTTCATTTCAACGTTGTTTCACAGCTTTGAAATGATTATCTATTCTATTACAGTGTACTCGGAGAACAGCGGGGAGGTGCTGCCGAAATTTACTCGAAACGGTTGAAAGCACAAGTGATGGGCGTTCGCTCTATACATTCTTAATGGGATAGAAGCCTACCCCCGACAGCCGGAACACACACATACAACAAGAATACACAACAAACGCATAATTAGAGAGCGATTCGAGATGTTCGGGTTAAAACCAATATATGATAATATGAAATCTTCATATTCTCATCGATACTCATATATGAAACTAAAAGCGCCACTTAGTCCCCATCTATCGGTTAACATACGTGCGATAATTTATTCTTTTCAACGACAAACGCACACACAAAGCATATACACGGATTTTCTCCTTTGTCAGTAACTGTCCCGTTCTTATATTTCTCAATATAGTCAGCATAACCTACAATTTATATGTTATACAGTCTAACATGGCCTATGAGTACGTCAGAGTTAAGGACTGGATGCATGTGGATTGGAAACAACGTATGCAACCTAAGTTTGTCGCAGAAGTTGCTGCTTTCCTTGAATTTGCACGCGTACATAATAAGATCATAATAGAGAAGATTCTCTGTCCGTGCGATAGATGTGGCAATAAGTACTGGCTGAAGGTAGAATTGGCAGAGCTTCATGTTGTAAAACATGGGTTTACTAGACTTTATACAACTTGGAAATATCACGGGGAAGGAGAAGAATGCAGTACTGCGGCAGAAGAAGAAGGAGAACACGATAATGCGGTAGGAGAAGAAGAAGAATTCGGTAATGCGGCAGGAGACGGAAATTTATTTCCATCAGAAGAAATGGAGGATATGGTAGAGGCTGCCCTAGGTGAATCTATTCGTACCGAAGATGACATTCCTTCCGGTCAAGGACCGCGTGCGGATAAATATGAAAATTTCATGAATGATGGTAGGAAACCAATTTATGAGAATGCGAAGTATTCCACCCTCTCATGGTTCGTCCAACTTTTCCAGATTAAGTGCCTAAATGGATGGAGCAAAAAGTCATTCACAATGCTTCCTTCGTTCTTGAAAGATTCTATGCCTCCGGGAAATAATGTGCCCGACAGCTGGTACGAAGCCCAGAAGATGATGTCTGATTTGGGTCTAAAGCGCGAGAAGATTCAAGCATGTCCTAAAAATTGCGTGTTGTACCGGAAAGAGAATTCAGATTTGAAAGAGTGTCCAACATGCGGAGAAGCCAGGTATAAGCCGAAAGATTCTGATAAGAAGCCTGATATACCTGTGAAGATAGCATGATACTTTCCCATAACACAGAGGCTACAGAGGCTATTCAGGTGCAAGAAAACAGCCGAGGCAATGATTTGGCATCACCGTGCTCTTCCAAGCGAAAATGGAAAAATGAGCCATCCAAGAGATTCACCGGCATGGAAGGATTTCGATAGGAGGCATGCAATATTCAGTAGCGATCCTCGCAATGTCCGGCTCGGACTGGATACTGATGGCTTCTGCCCATTCAACTATATGGCTGGAAGTCACAGCACATGGTCCATTGTAATGATAATTTATAATCTGTCGGCTTGGTTGGCTATGGATCAATCATACTTTATGACGCCTCTTCTTATTGACGGACCAAACTCACAGGGGAACAATATCGACGTCTATCTCCGACCTCTGATCGAGGAGTTGAAATCTTTTTTCATTGATGGTGTAGAGACATATGATTCAAACACAAATACAACCTTCATACTGCGTGCGGCTTTAATGTGGACAATTAATGACTTTCCTGCGTATGGAATGCTATCAGGTTTGTCCGTACATGGTCACAAAGCATGTCCTCATTGCCATGAACACACAACATCAAAATTCTTGAATTTTAGTAGGAAGGTTTGTTATTGCGGCCATCGACGTTTCCTGCCTCCAGGCCACCCCTATAGGTTAGACACGGTTCACTTTGATGGTCATCAGGAGCTTCTTGGACCTCCATCCCCATTGTCCGGAGAGGACGTGACTGCTAAATGGGATGGTTACAATAACGTGACCTTCGGGATGGATCCGACGAAACAGGTCAAACCCCAATATTGGAACAAGTTAAGCATTTTCTTCGAGCTTCCGTACTGGTCTACAAATTCAGTGCGTCATTGTCTGGATGTCATGCATATAGAGAAGGGAGTATCAGAGCACATACTTAACTTGCTTCTTTGTAAAGACGGGAAATCGAAAGACAACATGAATGCTCGGATGGATCTAAAAGAGTGGGGAATAAGAAGTGAATTGCACCCTAGACCGGTAGCGGGTAAACCGGGCAAGTTTGTACTTCCCAATGCCGCTTATCATATGTCACAACCGGAGAAGAAAAGATTCCTGCAGGTGTTGCATGATTTGAAAGTCCCCACAGGTTTCTCATGATCATTTAGCAAGAAAATAAAATTTGTGAAAGGCAAGATCGATGGGCTAAAAAGTCATGATCACCATGTTATCGTGGAGCACCTTCTTCCATTAGACCTCAGGACTTCTCTCCCCGACTCGGTTGGTCTAGTAATCAACGACCTATATTGTTTTTTTAGGGAGTTGTGTGCTAAAACACTGGAGGTTGCGACGCTGGATAGACTAGAAAATTCTATTGCGTTGATACTTTGCAAGTTTGAGTGTATTTTCCCACCGTCATTCTTCGATATCATAATACACTTGGAGGTTCATCTTGCAACTGAGGCGAAGTTAGCCGGACGGGTACAATATCGATGGATGTATCTCGTCGAGAGGCACGCGTAATTTTTCGTTTCGCGCAATTTATAAATTTATTGTTGTCCTGTATGCTCGTATTTATTTATTCAACATATTCTCATTAGGTACCTCTACACTCTTAAGAAGTATATACGCAATAAAAATCGACCAGAGGGTTCTATCATGCAAGGTTATCTTCTTGATGAAGCAACCATATTTTGTTCCTGCTATCTGGATGAGAACATTGAGACAAGGCTTAACCGACCACGAAGAATTCAAGACGGGCCATATGGTAAAGCCGAGTAGAAGAGGGTAGACACTATGTTTATCAACAAGATATACCGGTTTATCTTGCTTAATTGCGCATGTCTTGAACAAGTTAGAGAGTAAGTTCTTTTGGATTAATTGTTATATCTGTGTTTGTGTGTGTATGAAATGATATAATATTAATGCCACAATTATTTGTCGAAAACAGAATTCATTTTAACGAGGTACGTGAGGGGCATCCTGATTGGAACGAAGAACGTTTGGAAAAATACCATCAGGATAATTTTTGTGATTGGGTCACAGATCATGTAAGTTATTCGAATAACATTTTATTGCTATCAGTTTTAATCTAAACTTGTATCGTTATGTATTTGTCATAAAATTTGTTTTGTTAGATCCACGATCCGAACTTGTCTGCATCATTTGAGAGTGATTAAAGATGTTTAGCTCAATTTCCTAGTATGGAGGTTGCATATTACAAAGGATTTGGTGTCCTTGGATATAAATTCGATGTTAAGGACAGAAACATCTAGAACTACTCAGAATAGTGGGATTGCGACGGTAGGATCGGACAGTGTGATTTACTATGGGTACTTAAATTGTATACTCGGCATCCACTATCCTGGACGATCAGAACCCTTTTATATATTCCAGTGTACTTGGTACGATCCGCGAACCGATACAGACAGGTGGAGAATCAATCTTGGGACTTGGAAAGATGAATATGGATTGACCAGTGTGAACACATTTCGATTTTACGGTCATGACGATCCGTTTATCTTTCCGAACCAAGCGTTCCAAGTATACTACTCACAGTGTTTGAAGCATCCGGGATGGAGTGTTGTATGCCGATAGAAACCCAGAGATGTCTACGATGTCCCAGAATTCGAGGACAGCGATGAAGACGAAGAAGAAAGAAGGCTTAAAGTGCTCCGACCGTCTGTTTCGAAGGACGGGTTGTCTTCGACCGATCATGAAGTTACGTGGGTTAGAAATGACATCGACGATGAAATCCATGTAGATATGTATAATGCGCCCATGAAACGAAAAAGGTTATCAGTAATGTTATATTATTACTTCACATTTTACGCTCTATACATATATAGTCAATACTTTTAATGATTGTCTAATGCGTCCTCGAACCGTTTATCTAGATTTGATGACGATGTCGGGAGCAGCGAGGGGCGGCAGGAGCTCCAGCCGCGGCAGAGGCAGAGGCAGAGGCAGAGGCAGAGCGGTTCTGCCGCCCGGAGAGCTCCGCAGGGAGCTTCAGAGGGCCTGTCTTGCACCTAGATCGGAGACCCCTTCAGATGCCTCCTTCCATGTGGATTTTGTCATATCTCCAGGTATACTGCACGCATATCCATTTTGAATGTAATATTACAGATATTCATGCTTATTTATGTCAAAATTACTTATATTGTTAATGTTTGATTGTCTAGTTGTTGGTGATGCGTCCACATCTGGGTCAGAGGCCACTCCCGCTCCTCCAGGTATGTTTATATATCATATAGTGCATGTATATTGATTTAGAATGCTATATCATAAATACACACATTCCTTTTGCTCATACTTAGCAATTTTTATTATTGTCTAGCTGTAGGTGGTGACACCACCGCACCTGCGGGTATGTTTATATATCCTATAGTGCATGCATAATTATTTAGAACGTTATATTATTGATCTACACATTCTTTTTGCAATTACTTATATAATCTATTTTTAATTGTCTAATTATAGGTGGTGCGTCCACATCTTCCACAGGGGCCACTCCTGCCGCTTCCATACCCTCCGCATCGTCTGCAGGTTAGTATGAATAAATTTAAAATATTTATTCATTTTACATATGCTCTATAGAATAAATATGAACTTCATAGAAATTTAGCGTCGATGTTTATTTTCTAGTTGGAGAGGATGCGTCCGCATCCGGGACCGCGGTTGTTCCTCACCGGAGGAACTATCGTCCCGCTCGTGCTGCTGCCCGGGCCCAGGCTCGTGCGATAGTCACCGGAGGTATATATCACACTTGAATTTTCGTTTAACCTTGATTTCTTAATACAACTTTGTCTTAATATTTATTGTCTTGATATTTCGTGCAGACGCAGGGCCTCCCCATCCCTAGAGGGGGACTCGAGGCCCGAATCAGTCCCAGTGGCTGAGGCCTGACAGAGCTAGGGGGGAGGCAGCATTCCCCCTTTTTTTTACCCTTGACTATCGCTATATCGGTCCTCATGGCGAGAGGTTCGGCCGGTATATGGGGGACGAGAGCCGGCTCATGAAGAACTATCCACTTCACGTTGAGTGGGGCGAGCAGCACCAGCGCTCATTCGCCCTCTTCTTTGATCAGGCTCGGGTACGTATTAACGGCCTATTTTCATTTGATTTATCCAATATATTTATTATTAACACTTGCAATCTAATAACAATGTTTTTTTTGTATTTTTAGTTGGATTACGATTTTCAGCCTGTAGCCGACCCTGATCACCCTGGGAGGGTGCTCGACCTTCATGCTCTGTACAATGGCCTGATGAAGAACATGCAAACCAAGGTCCGATACAACAGGAATGAGCTGAAGGCCGATTACTACTCCCTGTGGATGGCGACCCCCGAGGCAGAGAGAGCGGCCCTCCTATCTACTCCGGCGTTTGCGAGAGTCGACGTAGAGACATGGCCTCTATTGTGCGATTATTTCGACTCCCAACGCAAACAGGTATGTATTTTAAATGTAATTCATTATTTATGATATGATTTATTTCTTTGTGTTCCTTAATTAGAAAACTAAATGTTAATGCGTTGTGCAGAAACAGGCCGCTCAGAATACAGAGAACAGGAAGTCGGCGAAGAGGGGTCGCCCCACTTACACAGGTGGCTCGAGGAACATTACTTGAGCCATGGAGTTATCGGTAAATTACAATAGACCGACCTTTGTGATATTTTGCAATATTAAGAGTTATTTTCTAATAATTCTAATATTAAGAGTTACATTCCAATATTGCAGACATCTCGGACCGTGGCGTCAGGTGTTACACCGAGCGTGCTGTCCGCATATCTTGCCGTCCACGGCACCTCGACAGATCCCGCCATGGGCGAGCTTCGATATCCCGACGTCGCTACCCCGGAGTATTGCATAAGTGTTAATATTTTTTCTACCCAAATTTGAAATTTTAGTTTTGGAAGGTTCAAGTTTAAATTTTATACTTATACTTTACTGCTTAATGTGGGTGTAGGAGCGGGTGGTTGAGCAGGCCCAGGCCTCGGGGATCGATTTTACTGGACAGAGCGATCCGAGGCTGCTGACCCCAGTTCTGGACGCCGCACATGGAGGGCACCGCGGAGGTTGGGAGAAAGGCCGGGGACTGGGCCCTAGCAGGGCCCATATGAGGTTGGACTCCACCCCGGCGGTTACTTCAGCAGTAACTGATATTTCCCCCCTGATCTCAGTACCAGGGGGTTGGGAGTGCCCCTACGGACATATCCGTAGGGGCCATTGCTTCGCACCTACGGAGTTATCCGTAGGGGCAAAATATCAGGATTTCTGATATTTTTCCCCTACGGATAGGTATCTACGCATATATCCGTAGGGGGTAGTATGTGGCCCTACGGCTATGTCCTTAGGTACATTTAATATATTAAAAAAAACCGTAAATAATATAACTTTTTTACCCTACAGCCTACTCTGTAGGTGCAACAGGACCTACACAGAAATCCGTAGGGGCAAGATTTTGCCCGTAGGGGCAAGTTCAGGGCTTCAACTTGCACCTGCGGCCTTTGCACCTACGGGGTCTTTTTTCGCCCCTACGCATATCTCCGTAGGGGCAGTGGGTTGCCCCTACGGATAAATCTGTAGGGGCAACCCCTATTTGTAGTAGTGATACTAAACCCCTTTAGTATGGTGTTAATGTACCTGGATTTGGGACACACACAACATCCACTTAGAACTATCACCATAGATCATAATCCACAAGATGTAGTTGGTATCATCCAGATCTTCTAGTGAGAATCGTTGTGATAAGAAGAGCTTGACCGAGTGTAGCATAGGAAACCATTTCTTATGAAGAGTATGTCATCTACATACAATACGTGGAAGACTAGCTTACTCTCTACAACCTTCTTGTATATACAAGGTTCATCTACCATTTTGATGAAGTCAAAATCTTTGACTCTCACATTAAAATAGATGTTCCAACTCCGCGATGGTTGTATTGATCCTGATGGACTTAAGCATAGCTTTGAAAGTCTCAACTTTTCCATTTACACCAAGAATCTTCTGAAGATCCAATTTGCTCCCAATGGGTTTTACCCCTTCAGGTGTCAAATTTAAAGTCATACTTTGTTGGTGTAAATGGATTCCATCTTTGATCGCATAGCATCCAGCCATTTCACAGAGTCCCCACTCGTGATGGCCTGCCTGAACCTAGTTGGGCCATCATCTACCATGATGCAATCCTCGCTCCCACTGTCACAGAGAAGATCGTAGTATCTCTCAAGTAGATGAGGGACCCTACCAGATTCGCGGAGAGGCTGAGGTTCGTTGGAGACTAATGAATCTTTCTGTTTCACCAAATCATCAGCTGTTTGTTTGTCTAGTTGGAACACCTTCCAGTTCTACCTCATGACCAGAAATTTCTTCATAAGAAATACCTTTTCTAAAAAGGTGGCATGTTGAGAAACAAAACACCTTTTGCCCCTCAATTAGGTAGAAGATGTTCCCTCACAAATGTTTGGGATATCCTAACAAACTTATAGAACTGACCTTGCCTCGAGCTTGTCCGGATTCTGCCTTTCGACATAGGCCGGACAACCCCATATCTTAACTCGTTTAAGACATGGTCTTTTTCCATTCCATATCTTATATGTAGTGGTAGGCTCTGATTTGGATGGAACCCCATTCAATAGGTATGCACCTTCTCAAGTGCATAACACCCAAAAGGAAACAGGTAACTCAGTAGTACTCATCATAGAGCGCGCCATATCTCATAGGGTGCGATACCTCCACCCCGATACACCATTGTACTGTGGTGTACTCGAAGGAGTAAGCTGAGAGAGAATCCTATTCACTGTTTAGAAAATCCAGGAACTCCATGCCCAAGTATTCTCCTTTCCGATCACATCGAAGGACTTAATACTTCTACCCATCTGGTTCTTCAACTTCAAGCTTATATTCCTTGAATTTCTCAAAAGTTTCAGACTCGTGTTTCAACAGGAACACATGTCCGAATCTTGAGAGATCGTCAGTGAATATAATGAAGTGCAAAGAACCAACCTTGGCATTTGTAGACATAGGACCATATACATCATCATGTATCAGTCCTAAGAGTTTATTAACTCTTTCTCTATTTCCAGTAAATGGAGTATTGGTCATATAACCTTTGAGACAAGACTGGCAAGTAGCATAAGATGAAAATTCGAACAGATTCTCATATTCATCCTTATGTAACTTAGCTAGTCGTGTCGCAATGATATGACCTAGTTTACAATGCCACAAGAAGGATTCGTTCATTTCTGAACTATTCCTCTTGTGTGTGTTCTATATACTTTGAACCGTGGTTTGATTTAGAACGTATATACTATTATATAACGTGCCTGATCGAATCAACTCTTGATTCAGGAAAATGTTCACAACATTATCCTCCAATACAGAATTACATCCTTCTTTAACTTAATAAAGAAACTGATGTAATGTTGTATATCAGGTTCGGTATCTAATAACATTTGTTCAGAATCAATGTATTAATACAAGGTGATATTTGCCAACTGACTTGGCTGCAACACTTGCAACATTCTATACACTTAGAGACATATCACCCATTCCCAGTTCTCTACCTTTCATTAGCCCATGTAACATATTACATATACGGGATCCTGATCCGGTATCACATACCCAGGACGCAGAGGACACTGAGAAACTGTTCTTGGTAATGAACACACCCGAAGAATATGCATCAATATGCACTTTCTTCGATTGGGTGGCATGGAAATCCGGATATTCCCCTATTTCCTGCTCGGGGTTATAATTGTTATAAGATAGAGCGGAACCAACATTCTCCAGCTTAGTATAATAAGCAGGTTCGGTCAATGCATCCATATTATTATTTTGATTAAGGTGTGATATGGTCGCTACCAGGAGAGAGAGAGAAGAAAACACTCTGCGTGCGCTTTTGCAAGATTAGATTGGTTGTTTTTTTTATCTAATCAGGATAGCTCGTACTGTTTTAGTCAAATCTTCCTTCAAACCCTAAAAGGTAAGACTAGCCGGGATTAATTACACCCTACAAGTTCGCCAATCTTTCGGCCAGGCCAGTGTCGGTACTTTGAGGGAGGTTCCCCGTACTTTCGCACGGACCTAATTAAGATAAACCTCATTTTTCCAGGGGCGTAACCCCGTGAACACCTTTCGAGACACCTACTTGATCGGCTAATTGTAATGTGTAAAACTCTCCCAGGAGTAACTCTTACTCGCAGTGGATATCGGGATCCAACTATCTCATAGAAAGTATGCAATCTCATTGCAAATTTCACCACTTGAAATTCCCGATAATATTTTTCCCCTAGCAACTTATGACCTTGGCTACGGTCAACAAATCATAAGCGCTAACCAAGTTCAACCCGTCATTTCTTGATTGAATTAAACCCACCCGTACGACCCTTGGCTAAGGTCAACAAAGCCGTATGACTACCCTAACTCAATCGCATCATATGCGTACAGATAAGCACTAATTAGCTACCACACACTACGCCTTGGCTAAGGTCAACAAACGCTGGACGAATACTAAAAATTATTTATCTGAAATGACGGAAGGCTACGACAGGTTTTTAAGAAAACCTTTTGAGTAATGAACTTGATCTCGTTGTAGAATCGAGTGAATTTAAAAAGGAGTGTTTTTGAGGCTTTTACTAGTTTTGCTAAAGAGGTCACTCCCGGTGAAGGGATCTCGGCTCTTTCCTTATCGAATAAGGTGCAGGATATTTCATAAATACCACTATGCAAAGCAAAAACTATAGAAGCAATTAAAAGACAAACCGAGTGGGTTGTAGCATCTGCTAGTTTCGCTAAAGAGGTCACTCCCGGTGAAGGGATCTCGGCACTTTCCTTATCGAATAAGGTGCTGGATATTCATCAAGGAATACCGCTATGCAAACAAAAACTAGAGCTACCATTTTTTAAACAAGTTTCTACAACATCTTTAGGTTTCTTTTATTTCATTAATCTCATTAATGAAGTCCCATCAATTATGCTTCCTAAGCATCACTTAAGAAACGAAAGCAGCGATATTTATTATATTTCATATATATAATATAAGCATTCGTCTCAGAACATATCAAGTGATTACATTACAGAATATCAGCAGCAAAAGAACATATATGAAATATTTGATATACTAGGAATTCCGTGTTTTAAATTAAGCCAGTATAAAACACGGATACCATGGTCGCAATGAATAGCCAAACCCACATTCCTAGACCCCTACGAGAGCGGCAAGCAACCCTACCAATTCTAGACTTAGGAGACCCGGTCTCGACTCCTCGAGATGGTCTCCCTCTGAACCCTAGAACCCGGTTACTTATGCTCCCCGCCTTGTGTCTATCCTAATGCGAAAAAGTAAATAATATACAACAATGGTGACATCATCCTCAACCCGGAAGTGCCCCAATAAAAGAATATTATATACAAGCTTTTACATGAATGAAGATGAAAAACTCTCATCTCACATAAAACCCCACGGCTATTCAAAACACGACGATCCAATATAACATATCACAGCAACACATAACATCACATGTCACCAAAGTAAGTAAATATGCGTATCCCAATTGTCGTTGACAAATAGCACCGAAACCGACGATACACCACATATTACACTTACGGTCGCAGAAAAGAAAATGTCAAACTACAATATTTGGAATCCACAATCACCTTAGACATCATAAACCTGAAATATCACATAGTTCAGATTTCATGCCTAACAATATGAATTCCAAATATTGTATCACAATCACAGAAAGTTAGGCGAAGTTTAAACAATTCGATAGAATCAACGAATTCCCAAATTTCCCAGAAAGCTCAACACTTGAGCACAGTTAAAATTAACCAGAGACATACCACAATACCTATGGACCTACAGCTGAAGGCCCAACCCAAGCCTCTTAAGTGGCGCCGCGGATCCGCCGCCAAAACCATGTTTTGGCAGCGGATTCACGGTCACTAGGACGAGTTAGGGTATCATTCTTTAGGTGTTTCCATAGAATTTCCTGCATGTTTTTCTGAATATTTTTAACATGGAAAAATCCAACTTTTGGAAAATTTCCAGAGAGGGGGTTATTTCGGGCTTTCGGGGTTCGATCGGAATTCTAACTTCGTCAAGACAACACCTAATGCTCTAGCTTGGCTCTGATACCTCTGTAGGGTTAGCTTAGCACCATGTCAAGGTTTTGGCAAGCATCAAACATGCTATTTAAAAATTTTGGGGTGCTAAACAAACAACCAAGTAATCGAACTAAAGAATTTGGGTTAAACATGATATGTAAACAACTTTACATCTAAGTGAATGCGGAATATAACCTTTGTAGACCGGTCCTTCACTTCTAAAGTTCCGTGTAGTGGTCTCTTCGCCCCTAGTAGTGAACATCCGAACTCTAGTAAGGATCACAAGAAGAAATGACGAAGTTTGCTCATTGCCTTCGAAGCCAAAGATGATCTACGTCGAGGAGACTCAAGCTCATGCTATCTCTTCACTAATAGTGAGATTAATGAAGCAAACACCCTAAACTAAAAGGATAATAGTAGAGGATGATGAAGTAGGAATATTGCTCAGTTTAGATTTGGTTTTCTCATTTTATTTCATCACTTTGCGAAAAGCTAGAAAGCTTCAAGAGGAAGAAGAAGATGTAGTGATAAAGTGATGAAAGAATCAATCCTTAGGTTAGAAATGCAACCATGGGTGAGTATATCACATATACTAACCCATGTAGAGAGTTAACCAAGGTGTATGGTTAAGGTTAGGTCAACAAATATCTTAAGTAAAAACAAAGAAGTGGTCTTTAGTCAAAGCTTATCAACAAGCTTCTCCAAACTTCCAACCATGACTCATGTCTACTAATTTGTAATTACTTAATGATAAATAAAACCATAACATTAACCTAGAATGGTGTGAGTCTTATACATAAATGTTGCATGTGTAACCTAGCATGACAAACTTGTAGGGTTCCTAGGCACACTAAGAAGGTCTCACAAGGCATCAACCATGCCAATTTAAAATTTTACGAGTGCCGAGAAACCCTAATACGGATCGTTAACTAGATATTTAGGCGAAACAACGAGCTAGTAAACTACTTTACTAATAGTACGGAAATACAACCTTTGTAGATCCGGTCCTCTAACTCCACGGCTCCGTGATGAAGTCCTCTCCGCTGTCCAAATGAAATCCCGGGCTCTAGCGTCGGCATCATCGGAGAAATGGGCGGGCAAGGTCGTCGGCTTCGTGCCAAAGATGATCTACGTCGAGGCATCACAAGATCAAGCTCCACCTTCACCAAGCCATGAAAACTTGTGAAGAAAACACACTCTACTACTTGGCAAGAGGTAGAGGATGAAGAAATAGGAAGTGGGTTCACTTTAGAATTGGATTTCTCACTCATTTGCTCAAGTTGCCATTGTTGAAGCAAGCTTTCTTCATGTGATGAAGAAGAAGAAGAAGCAAGAATGAATATGATAAGTTATTTAGAATTGAAAAGAAAAATGAATCCTTATCATAATTCCAACCATAGTTAGGTGTAGAGAATAGACTAGGGTTATTGAATGGTTAGGTTAAGGAGATGAAGACAAAATGGTCAAAGTTGCATGAAGCTTCAAGAAACTTCATGAATCAAAGCAACCATTTTGTTTTCTTCTCTCTTTATTAATCCAAAATAAATAGATAAATGAATGGATAAATAAATAAAAACCTAACCATATACTTAACCAAGGTTTAATTCTTTACACTTAACCAAATAAGCATGTATCATCAAACATGATACAATCATGTGCACAAAAGTATATCACATATACAACTTGCACAAATCAAGTGAGAAAATCCATTTAAAGTGAACAAATACTAGTTAATGCAAAGTAATATATCAAATATATAATTATACATTAAATCATTAAATCAACACTTGATTTAACGATCCGGTCATATCGCATATAACCGACTAGTATCCTATGTATCGGCTTACCGAATCAATCCTTGATTCGATAACTAGGTTATATCGCATACAACCTTTCGATACATTCATCGCGAGAATAGAATACGGTATCACATACACGCATTATTCTCGGTCCCGCACATATCTCATATGCGCTCCTATTTCGTTTCGCTTGAGCCAGAAAACCTCTGTGTAGGACTCTAAAGACTCGTCAATACGCCGGCAGCAGGCGATGATCATATCAAACACCCACAAGCCGCAAGCGGTCTGCTAAACGTAACGGCCACCCGGGTATTGAGCGATCAGAAGAACGACGAGCAAGCCCGCTCACACTCCTGTGAATCCAATCAGTAACACTTACCGTACAGTCCGGTTTCGTCGTCTGATATGTCGCATATCTCGCCTAGGGGTGGTAAACGTCAGACCCCAATAGCTCGATAAGTCGTGTCGATCTGAGGTCTATAACAATTCGAGAAACTACTGGTAACACTTACGAGTAAATCTCAGCAACCCTGGCCAGGGATTTCCGGTCATAGCCAATCGAACACAGCGCAACATCAACTCCCTATACCGGGAGAGACGAATCCCCTCCTATCGCTCATTGCCTCCATGTGACTCGGGACTGTACCCAAAAACCACCGTTTTGCACGCCCTCTTGGACGTGGTAAGATGGAAATCAAAGCACAGTAGGAACCACACAAGACTCTATGACGATCTCGGGTCAACAGACTACTCTGTACCAGTGTCACCAGAGAACTGCCATCTGACGTAAGGTATAATACCATCTGAGAGTTCTCGGCGAGTCCGTCCAGTGTACCCAGTCTCCACTGAGCACTCGTATATCATCTCTGATGTCAAACACCAATGGATATGGGATCATCCATCGCCCATCTGTATGGGTCGAGAAGGTATACGCTAGTCTACTCTGGTGTATCGATGCCCCGTCTCGATACACCCACGACTAGGGACTTTGAAGGATGTACTTATGGACTACCTTGTCCCCACTAGTATGATCCGCATCATAGTCCAGGTAGTCAAGTACACATCCTAAGGTCTTTACCAACATGTAACAGAGAGACAATCAGTATACACGTTAAGGTAATGAGCAACCAGATAGCATACTATCTGTTAGTTATATGTATGCCCTAGAGGCCATTACTGTACATAGGATGTATATTGTAGTGGATGCTGGAACATATATAGGGAGGACTTTCTTGCTCGACATGATATTATGCTATCTGGTTGATCTTTACCTTAACGTGTACACTGATTGTCTCTCTGTTACATGTTGGTAAAGCCCTTAGGATCTGTACTTGACTACCTGGACTATGATGCGGATCATACTAGTGGGGACATGGTAGTCCATAAGTACATCCTTCAAAATCCCTAGTCGAGGGTGTATCGAGACGGGGCATCGATATACCAGAGTAGACTAGCGTGTACCTTCTCGACCCATACAGATGGGCGATGGATGATCCCATATCCATTGGTGTTTGACATCAGAGATGATATACGGGTGCTCAGTAGAGACTGGGTACACTGGACGGACTCGCCGAGAACTCCCAGATGGTATTATACCTCACGTCAGATGGCAGTTCTCTGGTGACACTGGTACAGAGTAGTCTATTAACCCGAGATTGTCATAGAGTCCTGTGTGGTTCCCACTGTACTTCGATTTCCATCTTACCACGTCTAAGAGGGCGTGCAAAACGGTGGTTTTTGGGTACAGTCCCGAGTCACATGTAGGCAATGAGCGATAGGAGGGGATTCGTCTTTCCCGGTATAGGGAGTTGATGTTGCGCTGTGTTCGATTGGCTATAACCGGAAATCCCTGGCTAGGGTTGCTGAGATTTACTGGTAAGTGTTACCAGTAGTTTCTCGAATTGTTATAGACCTCATAACGACACGACTTATCGAGCTATTGGGGTCTGACGTTTACCACCCCTAGGCGAGGTATGCGACATATCAGACGATCAGACCGGACTGTACGGTAGTGTTACTGGTTGGATTCACTGGAGTGTGAGCGGGCTTGCTCGTCGATCTTCAGATCGCTCAATACCGGGGTGGCCGTTACGTTTAGCAGACCGCTTGCGGCTTGTGGGTGTTTGATATGATCATCATCTGCTGCCGGCGTATTGACGAGTCTTTAGAGTCCTACACAGAGCTTTCCTGGTTCAAGCGAAACGAAATAGGAGCGCATATGAGATATGTGCGGGACCGAGAATAATGTGTGTATGTGATACCGTATTCCATTCTCGCGATGAATGTATTGATTAGGTTATATGCGATATACCCTAGTTATCGAATCAAGGATTGATTCGATAAACCGATACATTGAATACTAGTCGGTTGTGTGCGACATGACCGGATCATTGAATCAAGTGTTGATTTAATTATTTAATGCATAATTATATATTTGATATATTACTTTGCATTAACTAGTATCGGTTCACTTTAAATGGATTTTCTCGCTCGGATGTGCACATTGTATATTCGATATAGTTTTTGGGCACAAGATTGTATCATGTTTGATGATACATGCCTTTTGGTTAAGTGTAAAGAATTAAACTATAGTTAAGTGGATGATTAGGGTTTTTGATTTCCTTATTCATTTAGTAATCTTTTTCTTTTTTGGAAAAATAAAATGGCATGAGAAAAATGGTGGCATTCTTTTGTTCTTTCATGAAGCTTCATGAATACTTCGACTTTGTGACCATTTTGTCTCATGCTTAAACCTAACCATTCCACTTAACCCTAATTAATTCTCTACACCTAACTATGGTTAGCTTATGATAAGAATTCATTTTCTTTTCTTTTTGAATAATTCTTATCATAACATTATTCTTCTTCTTCTTCATTTCTTCAAGTGAAGAAAGCTTGCCTCCATCAATGGCAAGTGATGAAAAAGAGTGAGAAATCCAAATCTAAAGTGAACCCACCTCCTATTTCTTCATCCTCTACCTCTTGCCAAGTTGTAGAGTGTGTTTCCTTCACAAGTTTTCATGGCTTGGTGAAGGTGGAGCTTGATCTAGCGATGCCTCGACGTAGATCATCTTCGGCATGGACATCGACGACCTAGCTCGCCATTTCTCCGACGAAGCCGACGCTAGAGCCCGGTAATTCGTTTGGACAGCGAGGGTACTTCGTTGCGGAGCTATGGAGGTGGAGCACCGGATCTACAAAGGTTGTATTTCCATTTAAACTTTAGTTAAGTTGTTAACTAGTTTACTTTTCGCCTAGATTTCTAGCCAACGATCCGTAGTCGGGTTTCTCGGCACCTAGATTTCTTTGAAACGGGCATGGTTGATGCCTAGGAACCCTACAGTGGTATCAGAGCCAAGCTAGAGCCTTAGGCGAAGTCTAGACGGAGTTTGAAGTCCGAACGAACCCGAAAACCCATTTCAAAATTGCTCTCTGTCCTTTTTTCAAAAACTGGGATTTTTCCAAATTAAAAATTGCTAAAAAATTCAGCAGGGAAATATAAGAATTACGGCGCAAAAATTTTCTCATGAACAGTCCAAACTGCGGCGGAACCGCGGCAGAAGCCTAGCTTCTGCGGCGGTTCCGCGGCCCATTGATGACGTCAGCTTCTTTTGTTTGCACAGTAATTCCTAGTTTCTGGAGTTGGATTTTCTGGGAATTTTTAATATTTATTCAAGAGTTGAATTTTCTGCAGTTGTTTTGGGGATTCGGTGTTTCGATCGGGTTATCAAATTTTGTCTATGTGGCTTTCCGGATAAATTTTGAATATGTTAAAAAGTTCGACCGGATATAAATACCCAACTTTTTCCCTGTCGGGAAATTTCCAAGTGTTGGATTTTTCCGTAGTTTAACGACGTTCTAAGTAGTGCAAGTAACGCGATGGTCCCTCTAGAAGACAACAAAGCTTAACTCGATTATGTGACCGTCTTGAACTGCCCTTTGAACCTTCGGGTTTGGGGCAGTACGGCGTGCCACATGTGAGGCGTTGGCTTGACCCTTCTACGGCTGGACCGTTGGTACTGAGGCACGAACTGAATGTTGTTAGACTTATTTCATGTGTTGAGCTGTATCGGGAAAACTTGGGTGTTTGAATGTTCGATCGGAAAGTTTAACATTTTCTATTTATCTGGAATGGGATACAATAATTGGAATTCACAGCTAGTTATGAGATAACTGAATGAATGTTATAAACATAGCACTTTAGTCTCACTTGATCGGTTGCCACGGAATTTTGATGTGATCAAAAGTCCGTCGCAATCACGTAGCGTACGCGGATACTCGCCGGGTAAACTTAATAGACAGCCTCGCTCCATAGCCCCGACCAAGTGACTGTAGGAGAACCCCGTCGCCGAAAGCATCCGTTCGGGTGCTCGCGGCAGCGGTGTTCCTCCTTAGTGCACTTCGTCGACGGCGTCAGGGGGTGCGGCCGTCTACTGAAGTTTGCGACGAGCATTCGATCAGGATGTCGGGAATCTTGTTGAATTGCCCGACTTGATATTGAAAAGAGTTTTCGATAATGAGACTGAAATGCAGGGTTTATAATTGTTAGGCATGTGATGTCTAAGGTATTCATTTGATTAGGCATGCGATGTCTATGCAGATTGCGGATTCCAACTGTTGTAGTTTTACACTTTCTTTTCTGTGACCGTAAGTGTAATATGTGATATCGCCGGTTTCGTTGCTATTTGTCAACGACAATTGGGATGCGCATATTTACTTACGTTGATGACATGTGATGTTATGTGTTGCTGGATATGTTATATTGGATAGTCGTGTTTGAATAGCCGGGGGTTTTTATGTGAGATGAGTGTTTTTCTTTTTCATTCATGTAAAAACTTGTATGTAATATTCTTTTATTGGGGCACTTCCAGGTTGCGGAAGATGTCACCCTTTGTATATTATTTACTTTTCCGCACTAGGATAGACCCAAGGAGGGGAGCACAAGTAACCGAGTTCTGGAGTCCAGTGGGAGACCAACTCGAGGAGTCGAGTCCGGGTCTCCTAACTCCAGAATTGGTAGGGTTGCTTGCCGCTCTCGTAAGGGTCTAGGGGTGTGGGTTTGGCTATTCATCGCGACCGTGGAATCCGTGTTTTATACTGGCTCGTATTGAAAACACGAACGTCCTAGTATATCCAATATTTCATATGTTTCTTCTGCTGCGATATCTGTGATGTGATCATGTGATGTTCTGTGATAGATACAGTATATAGTATATATGATATATTATATAGACGTTACTTATGTTTTACACCCGCGCTAGCCCTGCCCCGCTCTGCCGTTAGTTACGTAACCTAACGTTGCACGAGGGGACATCGAGGCGAATGCGGATGGCATAAGTGTACGTCGTATTTATCTGTGATGTTTAGGTATTTAAATGATGGGAATTCATTAATGAGATTAATGAAATTAAAAGAAACCTAAGATGTTGTAGAATCGAATTTCAAAATAAAACAGGTAGCTACAGTTCTTGCTTTGCACAGCGGTATATATGATATATCCTGCACCTTATTCGATGAGGAAAGGACCGAGATCCCTTCACCGGGAGTGACTCCTTTAGCAATAACTGGCAGATGCTACACATTCGGTTTGTCTTTTGAATGCTTTTAAGAGTTTTTGCTTTGCACAGTGATATATATGATATATCCCGCATCTCATTCGACGAGGAAAGGACCGACGATCCCTTCACCGGGAGTGACTCCTTTAGCAAAACAAAAAAAGCCTCAAAAACACTCCATTTCAAAATCATTTGATTCTACAACGATATCAAGTTCATTACGCAATAGGTTTTCAGAAAAACCTGTCGTAGCCCCCCGTCATTTCAGATAAGTTGTATATAGTATTCGTGCTGCATTTGTTGGCTTTCGTCAAGGTGCAGTGTGCGGTAGCTATATGCTGCTTATCTGCCAGCATACGATGCGATTGGATTAGGGTAGTCGTGCGGCTTTGTTGGCTTTCGTCAAGGGTCGTGCGGGTGGGTTTAATTCATTCAAGAAATGTACGGGTTGAACTTGACTAGCGGGCTATGGTTTGTTGGCTTTCGTCAAGGTCATAGCACGTTAAGGGCAAAATATTATCGGGAATTTCAAGTGTTGAAATTTTGCAACGAGATTGCATACCTTCTATGAGATAGTTGGATCCCGATACCCGCTGCTAGTAATTGTTACTCCTGGGAGAGTTTTATACATTACAATTAGCCGATCAAGTAGGTGTCTAGAAAGGTGTTAACGAGGTTACGCCTCTGGGAAAACGAGGTTTACATTAATTAGGTCCGTGCGAAAGCACGGGGCACCTCCCTCAAAGTACCGACACTGGCCTGGCTGAAAGATTGGCGAACTTGTAGTGTACATGTAATTAATCCCGGATAGTCTTTCCTTTTAGGGTTTGAAGGAAGATTTGATAAAAAGCAGTGGGAGCTATCCTGATTAGATAAAATAAAAACCAATCTATTCTTGCAAGAGCGCACGCTGAGTGTTTTCTTCTCTCTCTCTCCTGGTAGCGACCATATCACGCCTTAATCAAGATAATAATACGGATATTTGACCGAACCCGCTTGTTATACTGAGCTGGGGAACGTTGGTCCCGCTCCAACTTATAATTGTTATAAGACAGAGCAGGAAATTGGGGATTACCAGAATTCCCGTGCCGCCCAAACGAAGAGAGTGCATGTTGATGCATCATCTTCGGGTGTGTTCATTACAAAGAACTGTTTCTCTGTATCCTCTACGTCCTGGGTATGTGATACCAGATCAGGATCCCAGATATGTAATCTGTTATATAGGGCTACAGATAGGTAGAGAACTGAGAACGGGTGATAAGTTTCATGAGGCAGAAAACGGGGCAAGAGTTGCAGCCAAGTCTGTTGGTCACTGTCACCCTGTATTACAATACATTGATTCTGAACGAATGTTATTAGATACCGAACCTGATATACAAAATCATATCAGTCTCTTTATTAGTAAAGAAATGATAAAATTTTGTATTGTTGGATAATGTTTTGAACATTTCCTATATCAAAAGTTGATCGGTTCAGGCACGTTATCTAAAAGCATTAATGTTCTAAATCAAACCACAGTTCTTAGTATACGGAACACACACAAGAGGAAGAGTTCAGAAATGAACGAATCCTTCTTGAGGCATTGTAGACTAGGTCATATCAATGCGACCCGACTGGCTGAAGTTACATTTAGATGCATATTTAAATCAGTTTGAATTTACATCTTGTGAAACTCGCCAGTCATGTCACAAAGATATAATGACACCGGCTCTGTTTATTGGAAACAGAGAAAGAGTTAGTGAACTCTTGGGATGATACATGTTGATGTATGTAGGTCCCCTGTCTACACTTGCCAAGACCGGTTCTTTATACTTCATTACATTCTTTGATGATCTTTCGAGATTCAGACCTATGTTCCTGTTGAAACACAAGTCCGAACCTTTTGAGATATTCACAGAATATAAATTAGAAGTAGAGAACCAAAATACGGGTATAAGTATTATGTCCTTTGATGTGATCAGGGAGGAGAATACTTGAGCACGGAATTCCTGGACTATTCTAAAGGAGAATGAGATTCTCTCTCAGCATTACTCCTCCGTATACACCATAGCACGATGGTATATCGGGGTGGAGCGATCACACCCTATATGATAAGGTGTGCTCTATGATGAGTACTACTGAGTTACCTATTTCCTTTTTGGGAGTTATGCACTTGAGAAGCTGCATACCTATTGAAAAGGGTTCAAATCAAATCAGTTGCCTACCGCTCCATATGAGATGTGGTATGGGAAGAGCCCATGTCTTAAGCTAGTTAAAATTTGGGGTTGTCCGGCCTATGTCTGAAAAACAAAATCCGGACAAGCTCGAGGCAAGGTCTGTTATGTAGAACTGGAAATGTTCCAGCTATACAAACTACAGCTGATGATTTGAAAGAACCAAAGGATTCAGTAGATTCCAACGAACCTCAGCCTCTCCGCCGATCTAGTAGGGTTCCTCACCCACCTGAGAGATACTTCGGTTTCTCTATGACAGAGGGAGCGAGAATTGCATCATGAGATGATGACCCAACTAGTTTCGAGCTGGCCATCAGGAGTAAGACTCTATAAGAATGGCTGGATGCTTAGCGATCTGAGATGGAATCCTTATACACCAACAAAGTATGGACTTTGGTTGCTATATCTGAAGGGTTAAATCCCCATCAGGAGCAAGTATGTCTTGAGAAGATTACTTGGTGTAGATGGAAAAGTTGAGACTTTCAAAGCTAGACTTGTTAAAGGTTTTCGTCATCGACCAGGCGTGGATAATGATGAAACCTTTTTCCAGTACCTATGCTTAAGTCCATCCAGATACTACTTGCCACGGCTACATACCATGACTACGATATCTGGCGGTTAGGTGTCATGACTGCTTTTCTAAATGATGTTTTAGAAGAGTGCGTCTATAAGTACACAGCCAGAGGGCCTCGTAGACAGTGGGAGCAGCGGAAACGTGTGCAAGATGCTTTATAGGATAAAGCAGGCATCGCGGATTTGGAACATCTGTTTTGATGGATTAGTCAAAGAAGTTGACATCATAAAAATGGTAGATGAACCTTGTATAAACAAAAAGGTAGTAGGGAGTATAGTGACGATCCTCGTAGAGTACGTGGATGACATACTCTTGATAGCGAAGAAGTTTCCTATGCTACGCTCGGCCAATCTCCGTTTATCACAATGATTCTCTATAGGATCAAAGTGATACCTCCTAAATCCTGGATTTTGGATCTATGAGATAGATCTAATTGGATGTTAGGATACTCACTAGCTGTAGTGAGATGGTATCAATCGATCCTGGGGAGAATCACTGGAAAGATTCCAGGGTGATAAAGACGACTGAATGTCAGTCGCAGGCATTGTCTTTACCCTCAGTAAAGGGACGGTATGTTGGAAGAGTTCCAAGCTAGATACCGTGACATACTAGACGATAAAGACAGGATACATCGCTACTTAAGATGCTACCAAAGAGGCAGTCTGGATGTATATTGGTTCATGAGATGAACTTTGTTCCTCCCATTGTGTGACAATGGAGTTGTGGCTTATGCCAAGGAACGCTCGTCCCATCAGTGATCCAGACTTATTCTAAGGCAGTATCGCCAGATCATGGAGATAGTTGATCTCCAGGGTGATCGAGGTTAGGAGAGTAGATTCAGAGGACAACACAGCGGATCCACTCACAAAGGCATGTTCCCAGAGAGTGATTTTTATGGGATGGTTGAGTATGAGATACTACAACCACTGCTACAGAAGGCCCTAGTGCAAGTGGGAGATTGTTAGCTATATGTATGCCCTAGAGGCCATTACTGTACATAGGATGTATATTGTAGTGGATGCTGGGACATATATAGGGAGGAGTTTCTTGCTCGACATGATAGTATGCTATCTGGTTGATCTTTACCTTAACGTGTACACTGATTGTCTCTCTGTTACATGTTGGTAAAGCCCTTAGGATCTGTACTTGACTACCTGGACTATGATGCGGATCATACTAGTGGGGACATGGTAGTCCATAAGTACATCCTTCAAAGTCCCTAGTCGAGGGTGTATCGAGACGGGGCATCGATATACCAGAGTAGACTAGCGTGTACCTTCTCGACCCATACAGATGGGCGATGGATGATCCCATATCCATTGGTGTTTGACATCAGAGATGATATACGGGTTCTCAGTAGAGACTGGGTACACTGGACGGACTCGCCGAGACTCCCAGATGGTATTATACCTCACGTCAGATGGCAGTTCTCTGGTGACACTGGTACAGAGTAGTCTGTTGACCCGAGATCGTCATAGAGTCTTGTGTGGTTCCCACTGTACTTTGATTTCCATCTTACCACGTCCAAGAGGGCATGCAAAACGGTGGTTTTTGGGTACAGTCCCGAGTCACATGGAGGCAATGAGCGATAGTAGGGGATTCGTCTCTCCCGGTATAGGGAGTTGATGTTGCGCTGTGTTCGATTGGCTATAACCGGAAATCCCTGGCCAGGGTTGCTGAGATTTACTGGTAAGTGTTACCAGTAGTTTCTCGAATTGTTATAGACCTCATATCGACACGACTTATCAAGCTATTGGGGTCTGACGTTTACCACCCCTAGGCGAGGTATGCGACATATCAGACGATCAGACCGGACTGTACGGTAGTGTTACTGGTTGGATTCACTGGAGTGTGAGCGGGCTTGCTCATCGATCTTCAGATCGCTCAATACCTGGGTGGCCGTTACGTTTAGCAGACCGCTTGCGGCTTGTGGGTGTTTGATATGATCATCATCTGCTGCCGGCGTATTGACGAGTCTTTAGAGTCCTACACAGAGGTTTCCTGGTTCAAGCGAAACGAAATAGGAGCGCATATGAGATATGTGCGGGACCGAGAATAATGCGTGTATGTGATACCGTATTTAATTCTCGCGATGAATGTATCGATTAGGTTATATGCGATATACCCTAGTTATCGAATCAAGGATTGATTCGATAAACCGATACATTGAATACTAGTCGGTTGTGTGCGACATGACCGGATCATTGAATCAAGTGTTGATTTAATTATTTAATGCAGAATTATATATTTGATATATTACTTTGCGTTAACTTGTATCGGTTCACTTTAAATGGATTTTCTCGCTCGGATGTGCACATTGTATATTCGATATAGTTTTTGTGCACATGATTGTATCATGTTTGATGATACATGCCTTTTGGTTAAGTGTAAAGAATTAAACTATAGTTAAGTGGATGATTAGGGTTTTTGATTTCCTTATTCATTTAGTAATCTTTTTCTTTTTTGGAAAAATAAAATGGCATGAGAAAAATGGTGGCATTCTTTTGTTCTTTCATGAAGCTTCATGAATACTTTGACTTTGTGACCATTTTGTCTCATGCTTAAACCTAACCATTCCACTTAACCCTAATTAATTCTCTACACCTAACTATGGTTAGCTTATGATAAGAATTCATTTTCTTTTCTTTTTGAATAATTCTTATCATAACATTATTCTTCTTCTTCTTCATTTCTTCAAGTGAAGAAAGCTTGCCTCCATCAATGGCAAGTGATGAAAAAGAGTGAGAAATCCAAATCTAAAGTGAACCCACCTCCTATTTCTTCATCCTCTACCTCTTTCCAAGTAGTAGAGTGTGTTTCCTTCACAAGTTTTCATGGCTTGGTGAAGGTGGAGCTTAATCTAGCGATGCCTCGACGTAGATCATCTTCGGCATGGACATCGATGACCTAGCTCGCCATTTCTCCGACGAAGCCGACGCTAGAGCCCGGGAATTCGTTTGGACAGCGAGGGGACTTCGTTGCGGAGCTATGGAGGTGGAGCACCGGATCTACAAAGGTTGTATTTCCGTTTAAACTTTAGTTAAGTTGTTAACTAGTTTACTTTTCGCCTAGATTTCTAGCCAACGATCCGTAGTCGGGTTTCTCGGCACCTAGATTTCTTTGAAACGAGCATGGTTGATGCCTTGTGAGACCCCTTGGGAGTGCCTAGGAACCCTACACTATCATGTCGAGCAAGAAAGTCCTCTCTATATATGTCCAAGCATCCACTACAATATACATCCTATGTACAGTAATGGCCTCTAGGGCATATATATAACTAACAAAACTAAAATATATCACATATATTTATGTGTGCAAAAACAATACAATTAACATATATCACATATATATTAATGTATCATAAATGAGAAAAATGAATACTTAACTGAGCCAATATTAGTTAATGTAATTTAATATATTAAATATATAATTATACATTAAATCATTAAATCAACACTTGATTTAATAATCCGGTCTGATTTCATATAACCGACTAATATCCAATGTATCAATTTATCGAATCAACAACTTGATCCGATAACTCGGCTATATCACATACAACCGATCGATACACAAATCGCGAGAATAGAATGTGGTATTACATACACGCATTAATCTCGGTCCCGCACATATCACATATGTGCTCCTACTCCGTTTCGCATGAACCAGGAAACTTCTGTGTAGGACTCTGAAGACTCGTCAATACGCCGGCAGAAGGTGATGATCATATCAAACACCCACAAGCCGCAAGCGGTCTGCTAAACGTAACGGCCACCCGGGTATTGAGCGATAAGAAGATCAACAAGAAAGCCTGATATAACTCCTGCGAATCCAATCAGTAACATTACCGTACAGTCCGGTCTCTTCATCAGATATGTCGCATATCATAGCCTGGGGTGGTATAATGTCAGACCCCAATAGCCTGATATGTCGTGCCGATGCAAGGTCCATAACGGTTTGAGAAACTACTGATAACACTTACCAGTAAATCTCAGCAACCCTGTCCAGGGATTTTATGTTATGGCCAATCGAGCATAGTGCAACATCAACTCCCAATACCGGGAGAGAAGAAACCCCTCATATCGCTCATTGCCTCCATATGACTCGGAACTGTACCTAAAAACCACCTTTTTGCATGATCTCTTGACCGTTGTATGGTGGAAATCAAAGCACAGTAGGAATCACACAAGACTCTATGACGATCTCGGGTCTACAGACTAACCTGTACCAGTGTCACAAGAGAACTGCTATCCGATGATAGGTATAATACCATCTAGGAGTTCTCGGCGAGTCCGTTCAGTGTACCCAGTCTCTACTGAGCACCCGTATACTTTCTCTGATGTCAAACACCAATGGATATGGGATCATCCATCATCCATCACATGGGTCGAGAAGCGTATATGCTAGTCTACTCTAGAGTATCGATGCCCTGTCTCGATACTCCCACGACTAGGAACAATTATAGGGTGTACTTGTATACTACCCTTGGCCCCACTAGTATGATCTCCATCATAGTCCTGGTAGTCAAGTACACATCCTAAGGGCTTTGTCAACATGTGAGAGCAAGACAGCATCACATATACAAGTCAACATGTTAAGACAAAGAGCAACCAGATAGCATACTATCATATCGAGCAAGAAAGTACTCCCTAAATATGTCCAAGCATCCACTACAATATACATCCTATGTACAGTAATGGCTTCTAGGGCATACATATAACTAACACAGGGCTGCTACGGAGATTTACTGATAAGTGTTATCAGTAGTTTCTCGACCCATTATGAGCCTTACATCGACATGACTTAACGGTTACTGGGGTCTGACGTTTACCACCCCTAGACTAGATATGCGACATATCAGATGAAAAGACCGGACTGTACGGTAGTGTTACTGACAGGCTTTTCAGGAGTAGGAGCAGGCTTGCTTGTTGATCTTCTGATCGCTCAATACCCGTGTAGCCGTTACGTCCAGCTAGTACCCCTGACGGCTTGTGGGTGCTTGATGTAATCATTACCTACTGCCGGAGTATTGACGTGTCTTTAGAGTCCTACACAGAAGTTTCAATGGCTCAGGCAGAATGAAGTAGGAGAACACATGTGATATGTGCGGGACCGAGATTAATACGGGTATGTGATACCGTATTCTATTCTCGCGATATAATGTATCGATCGGTTATATAAGATATAACTGGGTTATCGAATCAAATGTTGATTCGATAAGACGATACTGTATCGGTCGGTTATATAAGATATATAACCGGGTTATCGAATCAAGTGTTGATTCGGTAAGTTGATACAAATAATATTAGTCGGTCATATGAGATATAACCAGATTATTAAATCAAGTGTTGATTTAATGATTTAATGTACAATTATATATTTGATATATTAATTTACATTAACTAATATTAGCTCACTTAAGCATTTCTTTTTCTCACATGTGCACACTTAATATATATGTGATATATGTTAATTGTGTTTTCTTTTTGTGTCATGCTTGATGCCACATGCAACATGGGTATATGAGACTTACACCATGGTTATCATAATTATGAGGATTATTTATTTTAAGTAAATCCAAATTAGATGGAAATTAGTCACATGCATGAAGCTTGTGGAAGCTTGTAGATGCTTTGACTTAGTCCACTAATTTTGTTTTATCTAAGATATTTATTAACCAACCATTATCACTTAGCTATGGTTGTGTCTCTACATGAGCTAGTATTTGATACAAACTCACCCATGGTTGCCATTCACTCTCTTATCTATTATTTGCTTCATCTTCCTCAGGCTCAAGAGAGAGCTCTCTAGGTTTTTGAGAGGAGCTTAAAATTAGTGAGAAAATTAATTCTAAAGTGAGCAAAAATCCTACTTCATCATCCTCTACTAGATTACCAGTTTAAGTTATGGTGTTAGCTTCACTAATCCCATATTTGTGAAGAGGTAGCTTGGGTTAGTGTCTCCTCGATGTAGATCATCTTCGACTTTGAAGACTTCAAGCAAGTATGTATCATTCACCTTGTGGAGTCTCTCAAGAGTCCGGGAGTTCATTGATCGCAGCGAAGGGACCACTACAAGGAGCTAAAGAAGTGAAGGACTGGACTACAAAGGTTGTAATCCCTACTCACATAGATGTAAAGTAGTTTACACATTTTTTCGTCTAAATCACTAGTTTAGAATCTAGGGTTAGGATTGTTTGTTACGGAATTTTTTTGAAAATGGCATGGACGATACCTCCTGAAACCTCGCTGTCATGCCAAGAAACCTTACAGTGGTATCAGAGCCAAGCTAGAGCTTTAGGCGTTGTCTAGACGAAGTCAGAAGTCCAATCGAACCCCGAAAACCCAATTTTGCACCCCTCTTTGGAAATTTTTCCATGTTAAAAATACTCTAAAAATCAGGCAGGTAATTCCATGGACCTACCTGAAGAACGAGTCCCTAACTCGTCTAAGTGACCGCGGAACCGCGGCCAAAATATGGTTTTAGCGGCGGTTCCGCGGCGCCACTTGAAAGGCTTGGGACGGACCTTTAGCTGCTGGTCCATGGGCTCTGTGGTATGGTTCTAGGTACTTTTAACAGTGCTCAAGTGTTAAGCTTTCTAGGAATTTTGGGAATTCGTTGATTCGATCGAATTGTTTAAACTTTGCCTAGCTTTCTGTGAATGTGAGACAATATGTGGAATTCATATAGTTAGTCATGAAATCCGAAGTATGTGATATTTCGGGTTTATGATGTCTAAGATGATTATGGATTCCAAATGTTGTAGTTTGACATTTTCTTTTCTGTGACCGTAAGTGTAATATGTTGTGTATCGCCTATTTCGTTGCTATATGTCAACGACAATTGTGATACGCATATTTACTTACGTTGATGACATGTGATGTTATGTGTTGCAGTGATATGTTATATTGGATCGTCGTGTTTTGAATAGCCAGGGGTTTTATGTGAGATGAGAGTTTTTATTTTCATTCATGTAAAATTCATTGTATGTAATATTATTTTATTGGAGCACTTCCGGGTTGAGGATGATATCACCATTGTTGTATATTATCTACTTTTCCGCATTAGGATAGACCCAAGGAGGGGAGCACAAGTAACCGGGTTCTAAAGTCCAGTGGGAGACCATCTCGAGGAGTCGAGTCCGGGTCTCTTAACTCTAGAATTGATAGGGTCGCTTGCCGCTCTCGTAGAGGTCTAGGGATGCGGGTTTGGCTATTCATCGCGACCGTGGAATCTGTGTTTTATACTGGCATAATTTAAAACACGGAATTCCTATTATATCCAATATTTCATATGTTATCTTCTGCCGCTGATATTCTGTGATGTGATCACTTTATATGGGTGAGACGAATGCTTTATTATTGTATATATGATATATAATAAACGTTGCTTATATTTTACACCTGCGCTAGTCCCGCCCCGCTATGCCGTTACTTAAGTAACCTAACGGTGCATAACGGGACACTGCGGCGAATGCGGATGGCATAAGCGTACGTTGTATTTTCGTTTCTTCTGAGATACTTAGGAAGCATAAATGATGGGACTTCATTAATGAGATTAATGAAAAAGGAAAAGAAACCTAAAAAGATGTTCTAGAATCATATTTTCAAAAAGGGTAGCTCTAGTTTTTTCTTTGCATAGCGGTATTCCTTGTAGAATATCCAGCACCTCATTCGATGAGGAAAAAGCCGAGATCCCTTGACCGGAAGTGACCTCTTTAGCGAAACTAGCAGATGCTACAACCCACTCGATTTTGTCTTTTGATTGCTTCTTTTAGCCTTTGCTTTGCATTGCGGTATTCCTTGTAGAATATCCAACACCTCATTCGATGAGGAAAGAGCCGAGATCCCTTCACCGGGAGTGACCTCTTTAGCAAAACTAGTAAAAAGTCTCAAAAAAAACATTCCTTTTCAATAATCACTTATTTCTACAATGATATCAAGTTCATTACGCTCATGGTTTTCCTAAAAAAACCTGCGTAGCCCTCCATCATTTCAGATAAGTGTTATTTTAGTATTCGTGCTATGGTAGTTTGGCCTCCGTCAAGGCGTAGTGTACGGTAGCTGATTAGTACTTATCTGCAGCATGAGATGCGATTGGATTAGGGTATCCGTAAGGCATATATAGTTTGGCCTCCGTCAAGGGTCGTGTGGGTGGGTCTAATTCAATCAAGAAATGAACGGGTTGAACTTGACTAACGCCCTATGGGTAGTTTGGCCTCCGTCAAGGTCATAGGACGCTAGGGGTAAAAACTATTATCGGGAATTTCAAGTGTTGAAATTTGCAATGAGATTGCATACCTTCTATGAGATAGTCGGATCCCGATACCCACTCCGAGTAAGAGTTACTCCAGGGAGAGTTTTACACATCATAATTAGCTAATCAAGTAGGTGTCTAGAAAGGTGTTAACGGGGTTACATCCCTGGGAAAATGAGGTTTATTTTAATTAGGTCCGTGCGAAAGCACGGGGAATCTCCCTCAAAATTTCAACACTGGCCTAGCCGAAAGATTGGCAAACTTGTAAGGTGTAATTAATCCTGATCAGTCTTACCTTTTAGGGTTTGAAGTAAGATTTGATAAAAACAGTGGGAGCCATTCTGATTAGATAAGATAATACACCAATCTAATCTTGCAAAAGCATACGCTAAAGTGTTTTCTTCTCTCTCTCTCCAGGTAGCGACCATGTCAGACCTTAATCAAGATAATAATATGGATGTATTGACTGAACCCACTTGTTATGCTGAGCAGGAGAACGTTGATTCCGCTCCAACTTATAAGTCCGAGCAAGAAATAGGAAAATATCCGGATTTTCACGCCACCCAAACGATGAATGAGCATGACGATGCATCTTCTTCGGATGTGTTAGTCACCCAGAACTGTTTCTCAGTACACCCTACGTCCTGGGTATTAGATACTGGATCGGGATCCCGTATATGTAATATGTTACATGTGTAAGCCCGCGGGGGCGCCCCGGCCGTCGACCCGACGCCGGAGACGCGGAAAACAAAAACTTTGCGAACTTTGCAAAACGGCACCGCCGCGGACTTTTCACCCGGATCGGGCCATTAACCTAGCTAGCTAGCAAACAAGAAAAGAGTAGAGAAGTATACCAAGCGATCCGTGTCCTTCGGTCTTCGTCTCCACTCCGATCTCCCGCGGAATCTCCGTCACCTCCTCGCTCGTCGGAAAGGGCACCACGTAGCCGAAATCTTTTACGGGCTCCCACCTCATGACCGAGGCAACTCGGGCGCGAAGTTGGCTAGCCGACGCGTCCAAGACTTGCTATAGAATAGTGCAGAATAGTTGTCTCTTTGGGGTTTAAGAGGTTGCCATTTTGGAGGAATTTTTCACAAGAATATCATGGATCAAAGCTTGATGGAAAAATGAGCATGCAATCAAAGAAATGAGCATCTCCTTAAAAAGGAGGTCGGCCAAGAATGCTCACTGGAATTTTTTGATGTGTGAAGTGTATGTATATATTTAAAACCATGCCAAAAAGGAATTAATCCCTTCACAGCATACACAAAAGAAAATGGGGGGCCCACTAATAAAGCTTGAAGGAATTTTCCCACACAAATTAAAACTCATCCTCTCACTGCAGGAACAGTGGCCGGCCCCAATAAACCAAGTGGGGAAAAAGATAATGGAATTAAAGAAGGAATAATTCAAGATGCACGAACAAAAATAATCTCACATCAATTTCTTTTCTCACCTAATCAAATCACCATCTCATAAATGCAAGAGAATGACCAAAATGGAATATCATGATGAAGAGGATAATCATGAAGCCACATATGCAAGAAAACCCCTCACAACTAAGTTAATTGCAAACTTGCAATTAACCCCCTCCAACGAAAAGTCCGGCCGTGAAGGAAAAAGGAAAACCGGCCGGAACGGAATGCAAACTGGCAACCCCAGAAAACCGATCCCGTAATAAATTACAGGAAAACCCCACTACTGCAAATACATGCCCGCATTTGTATTCGCACTGAACACAAATGCAAAGAGACAAAACTACACTATCTAATACTAGTATCCAGCTTAAGCCAAAGCCGGCTAGTAAAAACCGTCCGATCATGATCCGTGCAATACCGCACGTATCCGATCGAACCCTGCCATATCTCCATACGGCCTCTACAGCGTTTCGCCCGAAACTTGAGTAACTGTCTGTGTGGTGGACTCTAAAGACTCGTCAATACTGTGGCTGTGGATTTAACCACTAGCACGTCAGAGGTATAAGCCAATACGTGACGGGCCACCAGGTATTGACCAAAAAGGGACGTCGATGAGCGAACTCATCCTGACACCCTACTGAGCCTGTCAGTGACAATATCCGTACAGTCCGGTCCGTTCGTCTATGAGCATCGCATGGCGGGCCTAGGGGGTTGGTAAAAGTCAGACCCCCAAAAGCGGTACAAGTCGTGTCGGAGTGTAGCCCAGAACACCCTGAGATACTACTGGAATACCTACCAGCAAATCTCCTGCCTTGGCCAAGGACTTTTCATGTTCTGGCTCTCCTAGACACAGCACGACCTCACCCCCAATACCGGGAGAGACGAACCCCTGCAGATCCGCTCACTGCCTCCATGTGGCTCGGGACTGTACCCAACTAAAACCTGTTTGCACGACTCCTTTGAGCCGTGGTAGGGTAGTAATCAAAGTACAGTGGGAACTCACACGAGACAAATGACGATCCCAGGTCGATGAACTAACCTGTACACATGTCACCTGGGAACTGCTATCTGACGTCTGGTATATGCCCAACTAGCAGGTTCCCGGCGAGTCCTGTCCGGTGTACTCATAACCCAATGAGCACCTGTATACATCTTAGGTGAACCAACTGACACCAGTGGCTTGTGAGACCGGCCACCGCCCCTCGTCGGGGTCTCGACTGTATACACTAGTCTACTCTGGAGAAACGATGCCCTGTCTCGAATCTCCCACGACTAGGGACCTTTTAAGGATATGCTTGTAGACCCCCAGCTCCCACTTATATGATCGCCCTCATACTGCTGGTGGTCAAGCAAGAATCCAAGGGGCTTTATCAACGTGTAATAGCGACTCGTAAGGTCACCTAAAGCAGTACACGATGATAAAGATAAACCAGATAGCATACTATCATCTCGAGTAAGACTGTCCTACTGGGACAGGTCCTCCCCTCAATCATTGTAATCACGTGCCTGTGATCCAATAATTGACTCTGAGGGCACTATCTCCAACAATCTCCCACTTGCACTCGAGGCTAATTATTGCGATGTCGCATACTCACAGCCCGTGTGATACCGAACACCCAACTCCTCTACTAGTCAGTCTCACAAAGCTCGTTTGCGAAACTATTGCGTTCGAGGAATAGCCTCAGTGAGTGGATCCGCCTTGATGTTTCTTTCTATGTCTCTCTATATCTCATGTTCGCAGAGAAAACTATCTCCCGAAATGAGCAATACCTGTCCTAGAATGTCTAGATGTCTGATGGGACCTAGCTTATAAATGAACTCCAAATCCAAACTTCTTAGACTGTATCGTCAACTGAACTTAATCAGTATCCCTGCGCCATGCCTTCCCTCAGTATCCACCTGGACCAACTGTCCAAGATACGGCCCCTCGTCAGAGGGAAAACTATAACTCTGACAGCCACTCTGCCATCCAGGTCACCTTGGAAGCCTGGAATGATAACCGTCTCCTAAAGGAGGCTGCCGTTATCATATCCCTAGAACATCCACTTATGTTCTAAAACTGCTTCCGACTGTTTCTCCAGGATTGGATTAATATCAACTTATTGCACCTACTGCAAGAACAACATCTGGTGTGGTACTTGACATCTCATGATTGACTCAGTTGCCTAAGCAAGTGATCTGTCAATCATGCGTGTCCCTCTCCCCTTTAGTCTGTAAGACACCTTTAGAGAGGGTGACTCCATTACCTGCAGGTACACTACCGTGCCAGGAGTCGTCCATTCTAAATACTCATAGAATGCGGTCAAAGTACCCAGATTGGGAAACCACCCAAATCTAGATCTAAAACCATAGATCTAGTAACCAGAATGTCTGATATAATATCCAAGTCCTATGTGGAGAAACTACTGTGTGACGACCAAAGTATAACCGATCGTAGTATAGGAATATCACTTCCTACTCTGTGTATGTCATCAAATACCAGGACATCACACTCTACAACCTTCTTAACAGATCCATCCCCTATTCTGATGAAGTCAAACCTATGACTGTCACATCAGAAATAGATGATCTATCTCCGCAATATCTGTTATAGTCTATAAATAGACATAAGCCTGATGTCCACCAATACTTCCGCTGCTCCCACTGACTACGACAACCCTCTGGCAGAGTCATATACACGTACGCTTCTAAAGCTAGTTTAGAATGACGCTATACTCATCCTCCGGCCAGGTCTCGCAGCCTGGAACAACAGCAATGGCAAGTGTGGGTAAACAAGAACCTCCCTGCCACCGTCCTTGAGCATACCGAAGTACCTCTCGAGTGCCTGAGGTTACCCACCATATCTGCGGAGTGGCCAATAGAATGTCAAACCAGATTGAATCTTTAGGTTCTTATCAAATCTTCAATAATCGTTTGCGGTTCTGGAATCACTTCCAGTTCTACCATACTCCCACTACTGTTTTTCTGAAAAAATCCATTTTTATTAAAACTGTGGCGAGTCAAGAACAATATCACTATTGATCTTCCAGATGGTAGAAAGTCAACCCTCGTCATAGCCTGGGTCAACCCACAAACAGCCACTACTGAAACGTGCCTTGAGTTGTCCAGTGTCTTGTTTTAAGCATAAGCCGGACAACTCCCCGTATCTTAACAATGTCAAGATATGAACTGTTCTATATCCAAGAACCAGAGGCACTGATTTAATTGAACCAGATTCAAATCATGCAGCTGTCTCCAGTGCATGTCAAGTAAATGGAGGAGAGGCCGATCAGCGTTACTCAACTTAGGAGTACTTCCAATTATGAGTAACCTGAAAGAGAAGCTAGTTCTCTTAATCATTACTATCAACTGAATACTATTCACAAGTATCTACATCTTCGATCTCCTTGAAGAATCCCGATACTTGCAACACTTGGTTCTCTACTTTACTCTTATACCTATAACTCCTCAAAACTTAGACCCTGTGTTTCTACGAAACACATGTCTAAGAACTAGAGAAGTTAAAAGTAAACAGAATATAGTACGAGGACCAACCCCTCTGTCCTAATGGACACTGGACAATATACAATACTCTGTATAAGTCCCCTGAGTCTAGTGACTCATTCACTGTGTGTCGTAGGTTGAAAACTGTACTTTTGGTTAAGAAGTACACCGTTGTTCAATGCTCCTTACCTAACCATCCACAGATATAGGTAAATGTCATAGACATAATTTCAAAAAGTATATCTCACTCTATAAAAATAGACGTACAGATATATCAATTTGAAATTGGTGCACAGCAACGGATATTCAAAACCAAATATTTGCCGACCGGCAAACAACCCAGGTGACTTCCTCAAATATCACCGATTACAACGAATCCCGATATAATGAGGATGGTCACCTAATTCCCAATAACTTACTCCCACTCATCGTCTGTAAAACCATACAGATGTGAGAATCCAACCGGTAAATACATACCCTGGAGTAAGTGTCTAATCGGGAAATCAGTTTTCTTTTAACAGTACACAGTGAAACTGAAACATTAAGATGTTTCGACGGGATATCCTGGTATTCTTAGTAATGCCTCTTCCATTATCCAGATTCACAACTATAACCGTATAATTCTTTGCCACCTTTCCAAATCCCTTTATATGTCTTTAGTCATTACCTTCTGTACACCCCTTTAGGCCAAATGGCTTTCTTCCTTCCCTACCGTTCGGCACCAGCCTATGGTTTGGAAGAAGACTATCCAAAAGGCATAAAGGGTGTACTGTCCTAGTCCTAGGAGCACTCGCAATGCCAGAGAAGGTGAGGATAAAAGACAACCGAATGAACTTAATTCATAGGTGATTTAGGATTGACAAAGAAGTACATGGTTTGGTCGTGAATAGCAGTCGCAATTTACTTTGCCCTCTTACTAATCCCTTGCTTTGTCTGAACTTAATACCTTCTGTACACCGTTTAGGCTAATTGGCTTTCTTCATTCCCCACCGTTTGGCACCAGCCTAAGGTTTGGAAGAAGACTATCCAATTTGCGTAATATGTGTACTATCTCCTAAACCAAGGAGTACTCGCAACCTGAGAGAAGGTAAAAGGTAAAGACAACTGAATAGTCCTATTCGTTTTCTCCAGAACCGGAAACCATCCTCGAAGTCCTTCGAGTTCGTATATAACCATACGATGGTTTTGTCCAATGGAAGTGGACGTTCGTAGTAATACGAGGTGTCCCGGAGAAAAGGGTAAAAGTAGGAGTGGCAAAGAGGTCTGCAACTCTGACAATCCAAAAGCCAGTGTTAAGAAGGTTCGGTCAACTTGGTCACTGAGTCATAGTCTAGGGTCGGGTCAATGGTCGCTGCCAGAGAGAGAGAAAAGAAACACTCAGCGTGCACTCTAACCTAGATCAGAATGGTTATCACTTTATCTAATCTGGAAACCTCCCACTGTAACGTCAAATTCTTCTCCAAACCTGAAAGAAGAATTAGCCGGGATCACCCGAGGAGTAAACCAACTCATCAGTGGGAATCGGGATCCAACTCTCATCGCATGATAACGTGACGGAATCCGCTCACGTTATCACACTCCAGAAGGTATGCGCATATCTGGCAAGTTTCAGTACTTTTGAAACTCCCGATGTGGATTTTTGCCCCATGCTCTTATGACCTTGACTAAGGCCAACAAATCATAAGTCACATGTCAAGTTCTACCCGTCATTGTCCAGGTTGATTTGAACCCACCCGTACAAGCCCTTGACTAAGGCCAACAAGGCTATACGACTGTCCCAAAACAACGCATCTATCTATGCAGCATATGAATACCCAATAGCTACCAAACACTGTGCCTTGACTAAGGCCAACAAACACAGCTTGAATACTATTGACTACCCATATGAAACGACGGAGGGCTACGAATGGTTTCTGGCGAAAACCTTTAACGTAGTGAACTTGATATCGTTGAAGGAACGGATAGCTTTTTAGAAAATATAGTGATGAGAACCTTTACTAAAGAGGTCACTCCCGGTGAAGGGATCTCGGCTCTTTCCCCGTCGAATGGGGTGCAGGATATTCCAACTGAATACCACGGTGCAAAGCAAAAAGTAATCGGCTATAGTGAAGTTAATGCCCTGACGCAAACTTCTGTCCAAGGGGTCACTCCCGGTGAAGGGATCTCGGCCCTTGCCTCGTCGACTGAGGAGCAGGATATTCCAATGAATACCACGATGCAAAACAAAAGTAAACGTCCTTGCAATAACAGCTTTTTGAAAAGTGTTCCAACAACATCAGATTAGGTTTGTTTTTAACTTGCATTGATCCGAATCAATGCAGTCCCATCAATTGATCACACCAAAAAGAACGAAAATATACTGATGTACGTATATGCCATCCGCATTCGCCACTGGGTCCCGTCATCATCCGTTAGGTTAGCTAACTAACGACAGAGCGGGGACTGGACTAGCGCGGATGAAAAACATATACAACATCTACTAATATATATATAATATATAATTTTCGCTCATGGCGTGATAAAAAGCAACACAGAAATGTACAGCATCACAGAACAATACAGATATCTGGGATCCCCGGGTTTCACAGAGCCGCTGAAAACCCGACGTTCCCCTGGTCGTGTGGATAGCCTGTGCAATGAAAATCCTAGACCCCTACGGGCGCGGCAAGTCACCCGCCAAAACCTGAAGCGAGGCAGCCCCCTTCAGCGCCGTGAATGGACCACCCAGCACTTCACGGAATCCGGTAACTTGGGCACCCCACCTGGGTCAACCTGTACCCCCTACGAGTGCGGCGAATAGCCCGCCGATCCCAGAGTGAAGCCCCCTCCGTCTCAATGCCATGAGATGCGGGCTTGTTGCCCTCCAGAACCCGGCTATCCGTGCACCCCTCCGCGGGGTAATCCTAGTACAGAAAATAAAATATACATACAACGGGTACATCGACCGCAACCTGGTCGTGCCCCAAAAGAATAATACAAATAGGCAGTGACGGCAGTCCACATGTCGGACGCTCGCCCCGCAATATCAAATGTACATATAAAACAAAACTGTACTTCCACTGCAACCAGGCTATCCCCCACGACCAATCCGCAACAACATAGTACAATCACAGAACATCAACGTGAAAGTCACGTTCGCAAATCCGTCTAACCGGGCTATAGCAGTTAGACGCGACTTACCGATCAAGTGACATTCACGGTCGCAGATATAATGTAAAAACAGTGAACTAGCATGTTTAAAATATCCGATCGAACAAATATTATCAAGTGGGCCCCATACACTACTGTAGCACTTACAGAAAAACTGGGCCCAAGAAGAATATCCCAAAACCCCTATTTCCAAGCCAAAAGCCCACTGGAAAAATTTCGCACAGCAAGGACTTCTTTCCACCGCGGAACCGCGGCCAAACCAGGGGTTTGGCCGCCCTTCCGCGGTCGTCCTGAAGCATCACAAAACCAAATTTTTCCAGAGTCCTTAGAATTTCATTCTCATGTTTCTGCAATGTACTGAAAAATTTTCTGAGACAAAATAAAATCGACAGAAACCTGAAGCATGGGAAAATACGGTTTTTGGGGATTTTCGTTCGATCGAGCACTAAACATACTAGAGCAAGCTAGGGAAGGTTAATGGCGTGGCTCTGATACCATTGTAAGCCCGCGGGGGCGCCCCGGCCGTCGACCCGACGCCGGAGACGCGGAAAACAAAAACTTTGCGAACTTTGCAAAACGGCACCGCCGCGGACTTTTCACCCGGATCGGGCCATTAACCTAGCTAGCTAGCAAACAAGAAAAGAGTAGAGAAGTATACCAAGCGATCCGTGTCCTTCGGTCTTCGTCTCCACTCCGATCTCCCGCGGAATCTCCGTCACCTCCTCGCTCGTCGGAAAGGGCACCACGTAGCCGAAATCTTTTACGGGCTCCCACCTCATGACCGAGGCAACTCGGGCGCGAAGTTGGCTAGCCGACGCGTCCAAGACTTGCTATAGAATAGTGCAGAATAGTTGTCTCTTTGGGGTTTAAGAGGTTGCCATTTTGGAGGAATTTTTCACAAGAATATCATGGATCAAAGCTTGATGGAAAAATGAGCATGCAATCAAAGAAATGAGCATCTCCTTAAAAAGGAGGTCGGCCAAGAATGCTCACTGGAATTTTTTGATGTGTGAAGTGTATGTATATATTTAAAACCATGCCAAAAAGGAATTAATCCCTTCACAGCATACACAAAAGAAAATGGGGGGCCCACTAATAAAGCTTGAAGGAATTTTCCCACACAAATTAAAACTCATCCTCTCACTGCAGGAACAGTGGCCGGCCCCAATAAACCAAGTGGGGAAAAAGATAATGGAATTAAAGAAGGAATAATTCAAGATGCACGAACAAAAATAATCTCACATCAATTTCTTTTCTCACCTAATCAAATCACCATCTCATAAATGCAAGAGAATGACCAAAATGGAATATCATGATGAAGAGGATAATCATGAAGCCACATATGCAAGAAAACCCCTCACAACTAAGTTAATTGCAAACTTGCAATTAACCCCCTCCAACGAAAAGTCCGGCCGTGAAGGAAAAAGGAAAACCGGCCGGAACGGAATGCAAACTGGCAACCCCAGAAAACCGATCCCGTAATAAATTACAGGAAAAACCCACTACTGCAAATACATGCCCGCATTTGTATTCGCACTGAACACAAATGCAAAGAGACAAAACTACACTATCTAATACTAGTATCCAGCTTAAGCCAAAGCCGGCTAGTAAAAACCGTCCGATCATGATCCGTGCAATACCGCACGTATCCGATCGAACCCTGCCATATCTCCATACGGCCTCTACAGCGTTTCGCCCGAAACTTGAGTAACTGTCTGTGTGGTGGACTCTAAAGACTCGTCAATACTGTGGCTGTGGATTTAACCACTAGCACGTCAGAGGTATAAGCCAATACGTGACGGGCCACCAGGTATTGACCAAAAAGGGACGTCGATGAGCGAACTCATCCTGACACCCTACTGAGCCTGTCAGTGACAATATCCGTACAGTCCGGTCCGTTCGTCTATGAGCATCGCATGGCGGGCCTAGGGGGTTGGTAAAAGTCAGACCCCCAAAAGCGGTACAAGTCGTGTCGGAGTGTAGCCCAGAACACCCTGAGATACTACTGGAATACCTACCAGCAAATCTCCTGCCTTGGCCAAGGACTTTTCATGTTCTGGCTCTCCTAGACACAGCACGACCTCACCCCCAATACCGGGAGAGACGAACCCCTGCAGATCCGCTCACTGCCTCCATGTGGCTCGGGACTGTACCCAACTAAAACCTGTTTGCACGACTCCTTTGAGCCGTGGTAGGGTAGTAATCAAAGTACAGTGGGAACTCACACGAGACAAATGACGATCCCAGGTCGATGAACTAACCTGTACACATGTCACCTGGGAACTGCTATCTGACGTCTGGTATATGCCCAACTAGCAGGTTCCCGGCGAGTCCTGTCCGGTGTACTCATAACCCAATGAGCACCTGTATACATCTTAGGTGAACCAACTGACACCAGTGGCTTGTGAGACCGGCCACCGCCCCTCGTCGGGGTCTCGACTGTATACACTAGTCTACTCTGGAGAAACGATGCCCTGTCTCGAATCTCCCACGACTAGGGACCTTTTAAGGATATGCTTGTAGACCCCCAGCTCCCACTTATATGATCGCCCTCATACTGCTGGTGGTCAAGCAAGAATCCAAGGGGCTTTATCAACGTGTAATAGCGACTCGTAAGGTCACCTAAAGCAGTACACGATGATAAAGATAAACCAGATAGCATACTATCATCTCGAGTAAGACTGTCCTACTGGGACAGGTCCTCCCCTCAATCATTGTAATCACGTGCCTGTGATCCAATAATTGACTCTGAGGGCACTATCTCCAACAACATGGGCTAAGGAAGGGTAGAGAACTGGGAACATGTGATCATTCCGTACTAGTAGGGAATGGTGCAAATGTTGCAGCCAAAGCAGTTGGCGAATATCACCTTGTATTACCAAATGGTAATACATTGATTTTGAACGAATGCTATTACATACCGACCCTGATATGCAATCTTATATCAGTTTCTTTATTAAGTAAAGAAGGATATAATTTTGTAGTACAGGATAATGTTATGAACATCTTCCTGAATCAAAAGTTGATTGAATCAGGATCGTTAAATAATGTCATATACATTCTAAATAAAACCATAGTTCTTAACGTACAAAACACACACAAGAGGAAGAGTTCAGAACTGAACGAATCCTTCTTGTGGCATTGTAAACTAGGTTATATCAATGCGACACGACTAGCTAAGTTACATAAAAATGGATATTTGAAACCGTTCGAATTTTCATCTTATGACACTTGCCAGTCATGTCTCAAAGATAAAATGACCAAAACTCCGTTTACTGGACACGGAGAAAGAGTTACGGAACTCTTGGGACTTATACATAGTGATGTATGCGGTCCCATGTCTACACATGCCCGGAATCGTTCTTCATACTTCATTACATTCACTGACGATCTCTCAAGATACGGACATATGTTCTTGTTGAAACACAAGTCTGAAGCTTTCGAGAAATTCAAAGAATAGCATGAAGTTGAGAACCAAACGGGTAAAAGTACTAAAATCCTTCGATCTGATCGGGGAGGAGAATACTTGAGCAATGAGTTCCTGGACTATTTAACAGAAAATGGGATTCTCTCTCAGCTTACTCCTCCATATACACCACAGCACAACGGTGTATCGGAACGGAGAAATCGCACCCTATTAGATATGGTGCGCTCTATGATGAGCACCGCTGAGTTACCTATTTTCTTTTGGGGTTATCCGCTTGAGACAACAGCATACCTATTTAATAGAGTTCCATCCAAACCAGTGTTTACCACTCCATATGAGATATGGAATGGGAAGAGGCCATATCTTAATTTTATTCAGATATGGGGTTGTCCGGCCTATGTAAAGACACAAAATCCGGACAAGCTCGATGCAAGGTCAGTTCTGTGCAAGTTTATAGGATATCCCAAACAATCGCGAGGGTATATCTTCTACCACTCCGAGGAACAAAAGGGTTTTCTTATGAAAGAAATTAGTGGCAAAGAGGTAGAACTGGAAGAAGTTCCAGCTATATAAACTACGACAGGAGATTTGGTAGAACCAGAGGATTCGATAGTTTCCAATGAACCCCAGCCTCTCCACCGATCTAGTAGGGTTCCTTATTCACTTGAGAGATACTACGGTTTTCTCGTTGACGGTGGAAGCGAGGATTGTATCATGGAAGATGATGACCCAACTAGCTTCGAGCAGGCCATCACGAGTGGGGACTCTGAGAAATGGCTGGATGCAATGCGATTTGAGATGGAATCCATGTACACCAACAAATTATGGACTTTGGAAGTTGCTCCTGAAGGGGTAAAACCCATCGGGAGCAAATGGATCTTTAAGAAGAAACTTGGTGTAGATGAAAAAGTTGAGACTTTCAAAGCTTGACTTGTTGCAAAAGGTTTTCTTCAACGACTAGGTGTGGACTATGATGAAACCTTTTCTCCAGTGGCTATGCTTAAGTCCATCCAGATCCTACTTTCTATTGCTACATACTATGACTACGAAATTAGGCAAATGGATGTTAAAACCGCCTTTCTAAATGGTGATTTAGAAGAGTGCGTGTACATGACTCAGCCAGAGGGCTTCATGGACAGTGGGAGCAGCGGGAAGGTGTGCAAGCTGCTTAAATCCATCTATGGGTTGAAGCAGGCATCGCGGAGTTGGAACATCTGTTTTGATGTGGTAGTCAAAAAGTTTGACTTCATCAAAAATGTAGATGAGCCTTGTATATACAAGAAGGTGGCAGAGAGTAAGGTTGTCTTCCTCGTATTGTACGTAGATGACATACTCTTGGTAGGAAATGATGTTCCTATGCCGCACTCGGTCACGCTTTTCTTATCACAAAGATTCTTAATGAAAGATCTAGGTGATGCCTCCTACATCTTGGGAATTAGGATCTATAGAAATAGATCTAAACGGATATTGGGATAGTCCCAATCCAGGTACATTGACACCATACTAAAGAGATTTAGTATGGAAGAATCCAAGCGTGGGAATTTAGATGTCTCGCAAGACTGATTTGGAGAGAGCTCGCATGCAAGGGATACCCTATGCTTCGGCAGTAGGCTCTATCATGTATGTGATGTTATGTACCAGACCCGATGTAGCATACTCACTAAGTGTAGTGAGTAGGTACCAAGCAGATCTAGGAGAGAGTCACTGGACAGCTGTGAAGAACATTCTCAAGTACTTGAGAAGAACAAAAGAGATGTTCTTGGTGTATGGTAACGGAGAACTCCAAGTGGAGTCATTTACCGATTCGAGCTTCCAGAGTGATAAGGACGGCTCTAAGTCGGTCTCGGGATTTGTCTTTACCATTAATGGAGGGGAGGTTTGTAGGAAGAGTTCCAAGCAGGAAACCGTGGCAGACTCGACGATGGAGGCTGAATACATCGCTAGCAACGATGCTGCCAAAGAGGCGGTCTGGATGAAGAAGTTCATAACTGAACTTGGTGTGGTTCCGTCCATTGAGCGTCCAATACCTTTGTATTGCGATAACAATGGAGCAGTGGCGTTGGCCAAGGAACCCAGGTCCCATCAGCGATCCAGGCATAACTGAGACGGTATCACCTGATCCGGGAGATAGTTGTTCACCGGGAGATCGAGGTCAGGAGAGTTGACACGCAGGACAACACAGCAGATCCACTCACAGAGGCCATACCCCTTATACAATTCGAGAGACTCTTCGGGATGTTGGGTATGAGATACTACAACAACTGGCCTTAGTGCAAGTGGGAGATTGTTAGTTATATGTATGTCCTAGAGGCCATTATTGTACATGTGATGTATATTATAGTGGACGCTTGGATATATATAGAGAGGACTTTCTTGCTCGACATGATAGTATACTATCTGGTTGCTTTTTGTCTTAACATGTTGACTTGTATAAGGGATGCTGTCTTGCTTTCTCATGTTGATAAAGCCCTTAGGATGTGTACTTCACTACCAGGACTATGATGAAGATCATACTCGTGGCGTAAATGGTATTCCACAAGTACACCCTATAATTGTTCCTAGTAGAGGGTGTATCGAGACAGGGCATCGATATTCCAGAGTAGACTAGCGTATACGCATCTTGACCCATATGATGGGCGATGGATGAACCCACATCCATTGGTGTTTGACATCAAAGATGGTATACGGGTGCTCAGTGGAGACTGGGTACACTGAACGGACTCGCCGAGAACTCCTAGCTGGTATTATACCTATCGTCAGATAGCAGTTCTTTGGTGACACTGGTACAGGTTAGTCTGTAGACCCGAGATCGTCATAGAGTCTTGTATGATTCCTACTGTGCTTTGATTTCTACCTTACCACGTTCAAGAGAACATGCAAAACGGTGGCTTTTGGGTACAATCCCGAATAACATGGAGGCAATGAGAGATAGGAGGGGATTCGTCTCTCCCGGTATTGGGGGTTGATGTTGCGCTGTGCTCGATTGGCCATAACGATAAGTCCCTGGCCAGGGTTGCTACGGAGATTTACTGATAAGTGTTATCAGTGGTTTCTTGGCCCGTTATGAGCCTTACATCGGCACGACTTATCGGTTACTGGGGTTTGACGTTTACCAACCCTAGACTAGATATGCGACATATCAGACGAAAAGACCGGACTGTACGGTAGTGTTACTGATAGTCTTTTCAGGAGTAGGAGCAGGCTTGCTTGTTGATCTTCTGATCGCTCAATACCGCGGTAGCCGTTACGTCCAGCTAGTACCGCTGAAGGCTTGCGGGTGCTTGATGTGATCATCACCTACTGCCGGAGTATTGACGGGTCATTAGAGTCCTATACAGAGGTTGCACTGGCTCAGGAAAAACGATGTAGGAGCACATATATGATATGTGCGGAACCGAGATTAATACAAGTATGTGATACCGTATTCTATTCTCGTGATATAAAGTATCGATCGGTTATATGAGATATAATCGGGTTATCGAATCAAATGTTGATTCGATAAGACGATATTGTATCGGTCGGTTATAAGAGATATATAACCGGGTTATCGAATCAAGTGTTGATTCGATAAGTTGATACAAATAATATTAGTCGGTCATATGAGATATAACCGGATTATTAAATCAAGTGTTGATTTAATGATTTAATGTATAATTATATATTTGATATATTCATTTACATTAACTAATATTAGCTCACTTAAGCATTTCTTTTTCTCATATGTGCACACTTAACATATATGTGATATATGTTAATTGTGTTTTCTTTTTGTGTCATGCTTGATGCCACATGCAACATGGGTGTATGAGACTTACACCATGCTTATGATAATTGTGAGGATTATTTATTTTAAGTAAGTCCAAATTAGATGGAAATTAGTTACATGCATGAACCTTGTGGAAGCTTGTAGATGCTTTGACTTAAACCACAAATTTTTTTTTATCTAAGATATTTATTAACCTAACCATTATCACTTAGCTATGGTTGTGTCTCTACATGAGTTAGTATATGATACAAACTCACCCATGGTTGCCATTCACTCTCTCATCTATTATTTGCTTCATCTTCCTCAAGCTCAAGAGAGAGCTCTCTAGGTTTTTGAGAGGAGCTTAAAATTAGTGAGAAAATTAATTCTAAAGTGAGCAAAAATCCTACTTCATCATCCACTACTAGATTAGCAATTTAGTTTAGGGTGTTAGCTTCACTAATCCTACATTAGTGAAGAGCTAGCTTGGGTTAGTGTCTTCTCGACGTAGATCATCTTCGACTTTGAAGACTTCAAGAAAGTATGCATCATTCACCTTGTGGAGCCTCTCAAGAGTCCGGGAGTTCATTGATCGCAGCGAACGGACCACTACAAGGAGCTAAAGAAGTAAAGGACCGGACAACAAAGGTTGTGATCCCTACTCACTTAGATGTAAAGTAGTTTACACATTGTTTTGTCTAAATCACTAGTTTAGATTCTAGGGTTAGGATTGTTTTGTACGGCAAATTTTTGAAAATGGCATGGACGATGCCTCCTGAAACCTCGCTGTCGTGCCAAGCAATGCTACAAAATAAACGTACAGATATATCAGTTTGAAATTGGTGCATAACGACGGATATTAAAAACCAAATATATTTGCCGTCAGGAAAAACCCGGGTGATTTCCTCAAATATCACCAATTACAAAGAATTCCGATATATAGAGGATCTAATCACACAATTCCTAATATCTTACTCCCACTCAGCATCTGTAACGCCATACAGATATGAGAATCAAATCTGGTAAATACATACTCTGGAGTTAGAAATTAATTGGAAAAACAGTTTTCAATTAACACCGCACAGTGAAACTGAAGCATGAAAATGTTTCGAAGGGGTGGCCGGGTATTCCTAGTAATGCCTCTTCCACTATCCAGATTCATGACAGTAACCTTATATTTCCTTTCCCTAACTCCAATCCCTTTATATGTCTTTACTTTTTACCTTCTGTACACCGCACTTTGGCAAATTGGTTTTCTACCTTCTACCCTTCGGCACCAGCCTAAGGTTTGGAAGAAGACTATCCAATAAGCGCAATAGGTGTACTCTCCTAATACCTGGAGCCCTCGTAACCTGAGAGAAGGTAAAGAGAAAAGATAACTGAATAATCCTTATTCTATTTCTCCTGAACCGGAAACCATCCTCGAACTGGAACAAGTTCCTTCGAGTTCGTATGTAACTATACGATGAATTATCCAAGAAATGTGGATCTTCAGTGATACGGAGTGTTCTGGAGAAATGCAAAGGTGATATAGGAGTGGCAGGGGTATACGCGGTTTTGTCGTGAATGATAGCAGTCGCAATTTCCTTTGCCCTTAATCTAATCCCTTTATATGTCTTTACTTATTACTTTCTGTACACCACACTCAGTCTAATTGGTTTCCATCCTTCCCTACCCTGTGGCACCATCCTAAGGTTTGGAAGAAGACTATCCAATAAGCATAATAGGTGTACTCTCCTAATACTAGGAGCACTCGCAACCTGAGAGAAGGTAAAGAGAAAAGATAACTGAATAATCTTTATTCATTTCTCTAGAACCAGAAACCATCCTCGAACTGAAACAAGTTTCTTCGAGTTCGTATGTAACTATACGAGGGCATATCCAATAAATATGGACCTTCGTAGTGATACGGAGTGTTCCGGAGAAATGCAAAGGGAAAGTAGGAGCGGCAGGGATATATGCGACTGTTGGAGATAGTGCCCTCAGAGTCAATTATTAGGTCACAGGTACGTGATTGTAATGATTGAGGGAGTACCTATCCCGGTAGGACATTCTTACTCGAGATGATAGTATGCTATCTGGTTTACCTTTATCATCGTGTACTGTTTTAGGTGACCTGACACGTCGCTATTACACGTTGATAGAGCCCCTAGGATTCTTGCTTGACCACCAGCAGTATGAGGGCGATCATATAAGTGGGAGCTGGGGGTCTATAAGCTTATCCTTAAAAGGTCCCTAGTCGTGGGAGTTTCGAGACTAGGCATCGATACTCCATTAGTAGACTAGTGTATACAGTCGAGACCCCGACGAGGGGCGGTGGCCGGTCTCACAAGCCACTGGTGTCAGTTGGATCACCTAAGATGTATACAGGTGCTCATTAGGTTATGAGTACACCGGACAGGACTCGCCGGGAACATGCTAGTTGGTCATATACCAGACGTCAGATGGCAGTTCCCTGGTGACATGTGTGCAGGTTAGTTCATCGACCTGGGGATCGTCATTTGTCTCGTGTGAGTTCCCACTGTACTTTGATTACTACCCTACCACGGCTCAAAGGAGTCGTGCAAACAGGTTTTAGTTGGGTACAGTCCCGAGCCACATGGAGGCAGTGAGCGTATCTTCAGGGGTTCGTCTCTCCCGGTATTGGGGGTGAGGTCGTGCTGTGTCTAGGAGAGCCATTACACGAAGTCCTTGGCCAAGGCAAGGAGATTTACTGGTAGGTATTCCAGTAGTATCTCAGGGTGTTCTGGGCTACACTCCGACACGACTTGTACCGCTTTTGGGGGTCTGACTTTTACCAACCCCCTAGGCCCGCCATGCGATACTCATAGACGAACGGACCGGACTGTACGGATATTGTCACTGACAGGCTCAGTAGGGTTGTCAGGCTGAGTTCACTCACAGACGTCCCTTTTAGTCAACACCTGGTAGCCCATTACGTATTGGCTTATACCTCTGACGTCCTAGTGGTTAAATCCACAACCAAGGCGTTGACGAGTCTTTAGAGTCCCCCATATTCAGTTACTCAGCTTTCGGGCGAAAGGTTGTAGAGGCCGTATGGAGATATGGCAAGGTCCGATCAGATACGTGCGGTATTGCACGGATCAGGATCGGACAGTTTGTACTATAGGCCGTATGGTTATATGGCTGGGTTCGATCAGATACGTGCGGTATTGCACGGATCAGGATCAAACAGATATTACTAGCCGGTTTTGGTATAAGCCGGATCCTAGTATAGTACAGTGTAGATTTTGTCTCATTGCATTTGTATTTCGGTCGAAATACAGATGCGGGTGTGTATGCACAGTATCGGGGTTTTCCTGTAATTAATTACGGGACCAGTTTTTGGAGTTGCCAGTTTGCTTTCCGTTTCGGCCAATTTCCTTTGTTCCGTTCATTGGCCGAAGATTGGTGGAGGAGGGTTTATTTGCATTGTTGCAAATAGGCTTTTGTGGAAGGGGGTCTTTGCTTATTGTAGCATCATGATGGTTTTCATGATGTGCACCATCTTTGACTTTTGGCTCATCATGGTTGTTGATGATGAGGTTGGTGGTTGGTGGTGGAGTATGGGTTTTGTTTTGGTATCATTGTTTTTCATGATAACCATTCCTCTCTCTCTCTCTTGCATGATTCATATGGTTACCTCCCCCTTGTTTTTTCACTCTCTCCTTTTTTCCTTTAAGGGCCGGCCATTCTTTATGGTGGGGGTGATTGATTTTGGTGTGGCAATTTTTGGTTCTCTTCATGCTCCAAAAATCACACAAGAAGACTCTCCAAAATTCCTAGCTCTTTTTTCTTCCACCAAAATGGCAAAGCTCCAAAACCCCAAATGAGACTTCTTCACTACACATTCTACATCGAATCTTGGGCACGTCGAGTAGCCGGCTTCGTGCCCGAGTTGCCTCGGCATTGAGGTGGGAGCCCGTAAACAAAGTAGGCGATGTGGTGCACTTCCGGCGACGAGGAGGAGACGGGACTTTTCCGCAGGAGATCGGGACCATGACGAGAAGACCGGAGGACTTGGATCGTCGGTATATCTCTAACCCATCTTCTAGTTAGCTTAGACTTGTTAATGGTTACGATCCGGGTGTTTAGTGCGCGGTGGTGCCGGTTTGCTAAGTCCGCAAAAAAAAAAAATTTAAGTTATTCACCGCTTCCGTATTTGGCCGTCGGATTGACGGCCGGGGCGCCGCCGTGCACTTACAGTGGTATCAGAGCCTCGCCATTAACTTAGTCTAGCTTGGTGTAGTGTGTTTTTCTGTTTCGATCGATCGAATGTTCCAAAACTACATTTTTGTTAGCATCAGTTTTCTGTTGGAAATTTTTGGTGTCGAAAAATTTTTCAGGTTGTAAAATATTGATGTACTGGAAAATCTAAGAGCTCTGTAAAAATTCGACGAAGTAACTCCACAGTGGGAGCGCGGAACCGCCGCGAAAACCACCTTCCCGCCGCCCTTCCGCCGCGCACTGTGGAGATCACTTCACCAATTTTTTACAGAGGCTTTCTGGGCTTAAAATATGGGTTTTGGAATATTAAAATTGGGCCCAGGATTTCTGTGAGTGCTACAGTTTTGTTTGGGGGCCCACTTGTTAATTTTTGATCGATCGGATATTTTAAACACATTTTTCACGGTATTTACATTATATCTGCGACCGTGAATGTCACTCGATCGGTAAACCCTGTCTAACTGCTATAGCCCGGTTAGACGGATTTGCGAACGTGACTTTCATGTTGATGTTTTGTTTTTGCTGTGATGTTGCGGATCGGTCGTGGGGGATAGCCTGGATGCAATGCTAGTACAGTTTTGTTGTATTATGTACATTTGATATTGCGGGGCGAGCGTCCGACATGTGGACTGCCGTCACTGCCTGTTTGTATTATTGTTTTGGGGCACGACCTGGTTGCGGTCGATGTACCCGTTGTATGTATATTTTACTTTCTGTACTAGGATTGCCCCGCGGAGGGGTGCACGGATAGCCGGGTTCTGGAGGGCAACAAGCCCGCATCTCATGGCATTGAGACGGAGGGGGCTTCACTCTAGGATTGGCGGGCTATTCGCCGCACTCGTAGGGGGTACAGGTTGACCCAGGAGGGGTGCCCAAGTTACCGGATTCCGTGAAGTGCTGGGTGGTCCATTCACGTTGCTGAAGGGGGCTACCTCGCTTCAGGTTTTGGCGGGTAACTTGCCGCGCCCGTAGGGGTCTAGGTTTTCATTGCACAGGCTATCCACACGACCAGGGGAACGTCGGGTTTCAGCAGTGGCTCTGTGAAACCCGGGGATCCCAGATATCTGTATTGTTTCTGTGATGCTGTACATTTCTGTGATGTTGCATTTTATTCACGCCTTGAGCGAATATAATATATTGGTATATATATTAGTAGATGTTGTATATGTTTTGCATCCACGCTAGTCCAGTCCCCGCTCTGTCGTTAGTTAGCTAACCTAACGGGTAATGACGGGACCCAGTGGCGAATGCGGATGGCATATACGTACATCAGTATATTTTCGTTCTTTTTGGTGTGATCAATTGATGGGACTGCATTGATTCGGATCAATGCAAGTTTAAAACAAACCTAATTCTGATGTTGTTGGAACACTTTTCAAAAAGCTGTTATTGCAAGGACGTTCACTTTTGTTTTGCATCGTGGTATTCATTTGGAATATCCTGCTCCTCAGTCGACGAGGCAAGGGCCGAGATCCCTTCACCGGGAGTGACCCCTTGGACAAAAGTTTGCGTCAGTGCATTAACTTCACTATAGCCGATTGCTTTTGCTTTGCACCGTGGTATTCAGTTGGAATATCCTGCACCCCATTCTACGGGGAAAGAGCCGAGATCCCTTCACCGGGAGTGACCTCTTTAGCAAAGGTTTTCGTCACTATATTTTTAAAAAAAAGCTATCCGTTCCTTCAACGATATCAAGTTCATTACGTTAAAGGTTTTCGCCAGAAACCATTCGTAGCCCTCCGTCGTTTCATATGGATAGTCAATAGTATTCAAGCTGTGTATGTTGGCCAAAGTCAAGGCACAGTGTTTGGTAGCTGTTGGTTATTCATATGCAGCATAGATAGATGCGTTGGTTTGGAACAGTCGTACTGCCATGTTGGCCAAAGTCAAGGGTATGTACGGGTGGATTCAAATTAACCTGGAGAATGACGGGTAGAACTTGACATGTGACTTATGATATGTTGGCCAAAGTCAAGGTCATAAGAGCATGGGGCAGAAATCACATCGGGAGTTTCAAAAGAACTGAAACTTGCCAGATATGTGCATACCTTCTGGAGTGTGATAGCGTGAGCGGATTCCGTCACGTTATCATGCAATGATAGTTGGATCCCGATTCCAACTGATGAGTTAGTTTACTCCTCGGGTAACCCCGACTAATTCTTCTTTCAGGTTTGGAGGAGAATTTGAGGTACAGTGAGAGGTTTCCAGATTAGATAAATTGGTGACCATTCGGATCTAGGTTAGAGTGCACGCTGAGTGTTTCTTTTCTCTCTCTCTTTGGCAGCGACCATTGACCCGACCCTAAGACTTTGACTCAGTGACCAAGTTGACCGAACCTTCTTAAACACCGGCTTTTGGATTGTCAGAGTTGCAAACCTCATTGCCACTCCTACTTTTACCCTTTTCTCCAGGACACCCCGTTTTACTACGAACGTCCACTTCCATTGGACAAAACCATCGTATGGTTAGATACGAACTCGAAAGAATTTATTCGAGGATGGTTTCCGGTACTGGAGAAAACGGATAGGATTATTCAGTTGTCTTTTCCTTTTACCCTCTCTCAGGTTACGAGTACTCCTTGGTTTAGGGGTAGTACACCTATTACGCAAATTGGATTGTCTTCTTCCAAACCTTAGGCTGGTGCCGACCGGTAGGGAATGAAGAAAACCAATTAGCATAACGATGGTGTGCAGAAGGTATTAAGTTCAGACAAAGCAAGGGATTAGTAAGAGGGCAAAGTAAATTGCAACAGATATTCACGACCAAACCAAATATTTCGTTACCACTCCCACATCACCTTTGTATTTCTCCAGGACACTCCGTATCACTACGAAGATCCACAGTTTATTTGGATACTCCATCGTATGGTTATATACGAACTCGAATGGAACTTGTTCCAGTTCGGGGATGGATTCTGGTTCAGGAGAAATAGGAATTAAGTTCATTCGGTTGTCTTTTATCCTCACCTTCTCTCGCATTGCGAATGTTCCTAGGATTAGGACAGTACACCCATTATGCTTATTGGATAGTCTTCTTCCAAACCATAGGCTGGTGCCGAACGGTAGGGAAGGAAGAAAACCATTTGGCCTAAAGGGGTGTGCAGAAGGTAAAGACTAAAGACATATTAAGGGATTTGGAGAGGTGGCAAAGAATTATACGGTTACAGTCGTGAATCTGGAAGAGGCATTACTAGGAATACCGGGATACCCCATCGAAACATTTCAATGTTTCAGTTTCACTGTGTAATGTTAAAGGAAAACTGATTTCCCGATTAGATACTTACTCCAGGGTATGTATTTACCAGGTACGATTCTCACATCTGTATGGTTTTACAGATGATGAGTGGGAGTAAGTTATTGGGAATTGGGTGATTATCCTCATTATATCGGGATTCGTTGTAATCGGTGATATTTGAGGAAATCACCTGGGCTGTTTGCCGGTCGGCAAATATTTGGTTTTGAATATCCGCTGTTATTTACCAATTTCAAATTGATATATCTGTACGTCTATTTTCATAGAGTGAGATATACCTTTCTGAAATTATGTCTATGACATTTACCTATATCAGTGGATGGTTAGGTAAGGAGCATTAAACAGCGGTGTAATTCTTCTTAACCATAAGTACAGTTTTCAACCTACGACACACAGTGAATGAGTTATCAGACTCAAGGGACTTATACAAAGGATTGTATGTTGTCCAGGGTCCATCAGGACAGAGGGGTTGGTCCTCGTACTATATTCGGTTTACTTATGACTTCTCTAGTTTTTAGACAGGTGTTTCGCGGAAACACAGGGTCCAAATTTTGAGAAGTTATAGGTATTTGAATAGAGTAGAGAACCAGGTATAGCAAGTATCGGGATTCTTCAAAGAGATCGAAGATGTAGGTACTTGTGTATGGTATCCAGTTGATAGTAATGATAAAGAGATCTTGCTTCTCTTTCAGGTTACTCATAATTGGAAGTATTCCTAAGTTGAGTAACGCTGATCGGCCTCCTTCCATTTAGTTGACATGCGCTGGGGACAGCTGCATGATTTGAATCTGGTTCAATTAAATCAGTGCCTCTGTTTCTATATTGGATATAGAACAGTTCATATCTTAACGATGTTAAGGTACGGGGAGTTGTCCGGTTTATGATTAAAACCAGACACTGGACAACTCAAGGCACGTTTCTGTAATGGCTGTTTGTGGGTTGACCCAGGCTATGACGAGGGTTGACTTTCTACCATCTGGATGAACAATAGCGATATTGTTCTAGACTCGCCACAGTTTTATTAAAAATGGATTTTTTCAGAAAACAGTAGTGGGAGTATGGTAGAACTGGAAGTGATTCCAGAACCACAAACGATTACTGAAGATTTGATAAGGAACCTAAAGATTCAATCTGGATTGACATTCCATTGGCCACTCCGCAGATAAGGTGGGTAACTTCAGGCACCCGAGTGGCACTACGGTAGCCTCAAGGACGGTGACAGGGAAGTTCTTGTTTACCCACAATTGCCATTGCTGTTGTTCCAGGTTCCGAGACCCGGCGGGAGGATGAGTATAGCGTCGTTCTAAACCAGTTTTAGAAGTGTACGTCTATATGACTCTGCCAGAGGGTTGTCGTAGTCAGTGGGAGCAGCAGAAGCATTGGTGGACAGGTTGCTTATGTCTATTTATAGACTAGAGCAGATGTAGCGGAGATAGATCATCTATTTCTGACGTGACAGTCATGGGTTTGACTTCATCAGAATAGGGGATGGATCTGTTGAGAAGGTAGTAGGGTGTGATATCCTGGTATTTGGATGATATACACAGAGTAGGAAAAGAAACTCCTACACTACGATCGGTTATACTTTGGTCGTCACACAGTTGTTTCTCCACAAAGGAAATGGATTTTATATCAGACATACTAGTTACTAGATCTATGGTCTTAGATCTAGATTTGGGTGGTTTCCCAATCAGGGTACTTGACAGCATTCTAAGAGTATTTAGGATGGACGACTCCTGGCACGGTAGGTACCTGCAGGTAATGGAGTCACCCTCTCTAAAGGTGTCTTATAGACTAAAGTAGAGAGGGACGGACATGATTGGCAGATCACTTGCTCAGGCAATTGAGTCAATCGTGAGATGTCAAGTACCACACCAGATGTTGTTCTTGCACTAGATGCAATAAGTTGACATTAATCCAATCCTGGAGAAACAGTCGGAAGCAGTTTTAGAACATAAGTGGATGTTCTAGGGATATGATAACGACAGCCTCATGCAGGAGACAGTTATCATTCCAGGCTTCCAAGGTGACATGGACGAAAAGGAGGTTGTCAGAGTTATAGTTTTCCTTCTGATGAGGGGCAGTATTTTGGACAGGTGGTCCAAGGCAATACTGAGGGAGGCATGGCGCGCAGGATACTGATTAAGTTCAGTTGACGATACAGTCTAAGAAGTTTGGATTTGGAGTTCATTTATGAGCTAGGTCCCATCAGACATCCAGACACGTTCTAAGACATGTATTGCTCATTTCGGGAGATGGCTTTCTCCGCGAACTTGAGATATAGAGAGACATAGAAAGAAACAACCAAGCGGATCCACTCACTGAGGCTATTCCTCGAACGCAATAGTTCCGCAAACGAGCTTTGTGAGACTGACTAGTAGAGGAGTTGGATGTTCGGTATCACACGGGCTGTGAGTATGCGACATCGCAATAATTAGCCTTGAGTGCAAGTGGGAGATTGTGGGAGATAGTGCCCTCAGAGTCAATTATTAGGTCACAGGTACGTGATTTTAATGATTGAGGGAGGACCTATCCCGGTAGGACAGTCTTACTCGAGATGATAGTATGCTATCTGGTTTACCTTTATCATCGTGTACTGTTTTAGGTGACCTGACACGTCGCTATTACACGTTGATAGAGCCCCTAGGATTCTTGCTTGACCACCAGCAGTATGAGGGCGATCATATAAGTGGGAGCTGGGGGTCTATAAGCTTATCCTTAAAAGGTCCCTAGTCGTGGGAGTTTCGAGACTGGGCATCGATACTCCATTAGTAGACTAGTGTATACAGTCGAGACCCCGACGAGGGGCGGTGGCCGGTCTCACAAGCCACTGGTGTCAGTTGGATCACCTAAGATGTATACAGGTGCTCATTAGGTTATGAGTACACCGGACAGGACTCGCCGGGAACATGCTAGTTGGTCATATACCAGACGTCAGATGGCAGTTCCCTGGTGACATGTGTGCAGGTTAGTTCATCGACCTGGGGATCGTCATTTGTCTCGTGTGAGTTCCCACTGTACTTTGATTACTACCCTACCACGGCTCAAAGGAGTCGTGCAAACAGGTTTTAGTTGGGTACAGTCCCGAGCCACATGGAGGCAGTGAGCGTATCTTCAGGGGTTCGTCTATCCCGGTATTGGGGGTGAGGTCGTGCTGTGTCTAGGAGAGCCATTACACGAAGTCCTTGGCCAAGGCAAGGAGATTTACTGGTAGGTATTCCAGTAGTATCTCAGGGTGTTCTGGGCTACACTCCGACACGACTTGTACCGCTTTTGGGGGTCTGACTTTTACCAACCCCCTAGGCCCGCCATGTGATACTCATAGACGAACGGACCGGACTGTACGGATATTGTCACTGACAGGCTCAGTAGGGTTGTCAGGCTGAGTTCACTCACAGACGTCCCTTTTAGTCAACACCTGGTAGCCCGTTACGTATTGGCTTATACCTCTGACGTCCTAGTGGTTAAATCCACAACCAAGGCGTTGACAAGTCTTTAGAGTCCCCCACATTCAGTTACTCAGCTTTCGGGCGAAAGGTTGTAGAGGCCGTATGGAGATACGGCAAGGTCCGATCAGATACGTGCGGTATTGCACGGATCAGGATCGGACAGTTTGTACTATAGGCCGTATGGTTATATGGCTGGGTTCGATCAGATACGTGCGGTATTGCACGGATCAGGATCAAACAGATATTACTAGCCGGTTTTGGTATAAGCCGGATCCTAGTATAGTACAGTGTAGATTTTGTCTCATTGCATTTGTATTTCGGTCGAAATACAGATGCGGGTGTGTATGCACAGTATCGGGGTTTTCCTGTAATTAATTACGGGACCAGTTTTTGGAGTTGCCAGTTTGCTTTCCGTTTCGGCCAATTTCCTTTGTTCCGTTCATTGGCCGAAGATTGGTGGAGGAGGGTTTATTTGCATTGTTGCAAATAGGCTTTTGTGGAAGGGGGTCTTTGCTTATTGTAGCATCATGATGGTTTTCATGATGTGCACCATCTTTGACTTTTGGCTCATCATGGTTGTTGATGATGAGGTTGGTGGTTGGTGGTGGAGTATGGGTTTTGTTTTGGTATCATTGTTTTTCATGATAACCATTCCTCTCTCTCTCTCTTGCATGATTCATATGGTTACCTCCCCCTTGTTTTTCCACTCTCTCCTTTTTTCCTTTAAGGGCCGGCCATTCTTTATGGTGGGGGTGATTGATTTTGGTGTGGCAATTTTTGGTTCTCTTCATGCTCCAAAAATCACACAAGAAGACTCTCCAAAATTCCTAGCTCTTTTTTCTTCCACCAAAATGGCAAAGCTCCAAAACCCCAAATGATACTTCTTCACTACACATTCTACATCGAATCTTGGGCACGTCGAGTAGCCGGCTTCGTGCCCGAGTTGCCTCGGCATTGAGGTGGGAGCCCGTAAACAAAGTAGGCGATGTGGTGCACTTCCGGCGACGAGGAGGAGACGGGACTTTTCCGCAGGAGATCGGGACCATGACGAGAAGACCGGAGGACTTGGATCGTCGGTATATCTCTAACCCATCTTCTTGTTAGCTTAGACTTGTTAATGGTTACGATCCGGGTGTTTAGTGAGCAGTGGTGCCGGTTTGCTAAGTCCGCAAAAAAAAAAAATTTAAGTTATTCACCGCTTCCGCATTTGGCCGTCGGATTGACGGCCGGGGCGCCGCCGTGCACTTACAGCGACTAGGACAATTCAAAATCCAAATTATTTTATGAAGGTTCGGTTAACTTGGTTCTTGAGTTTTAGTCTAGGGCCAGGCCTTGGTCGCTGCCAAAGAGAGAGAGAGAGAGAAAAGAAACACTCAGCATGCACTCTAAACTAGATCAGATTGGTTAATCACTTTATCTAATCAGGATGGCTTCTACCGTTTTCTCGAATTCTCCTTCAGACCCTAAAAGGAGAATTAGTCGAGATCATAAAAAATCACCCAAGGAGTAACACCTACTCATCAGTGGGAATCGGGATCCAACTATCATCGTATGATAACTTGATGGAAGCCACTCAAGTCACCACACTCCAAAAGGTATGCGCATGCCTAGCAAGTTTCCTGTTTGTTTGAAACTCCCGATGCGATTTTACCCCAAGCGGCTTATGACCTTGACAGAGGTCAACATATCATAAGTCGCAAGTCAAGTTCAACCCGTCATTATCCTGGATTAAGTTAGACCCACCCGCACGAGCCCTTGATGGATGTCAACATGACCGTGCGACTGTCCTAAATAATCGCATATTTATGCTACAAACAAGCATTACCCAGCTACCATTCACTGTGACTTGACAGAGGTCAACATACACAGCATGAATACTAAGTATTACCTGTAAGAAATGACAGAGGACTACGACTGGTTTTTGTTGAAAAACCTTTAACGCAATGAACTTGATATCGTTGAAGGAACCGAGTGGTTTTACAAATATATAGTGTCGCAAACTTTTGCTAAAGAGGTCACTCCATGTGAAGGGATCTCGGCTCTTTCCTCATCGAATGAGGTGCAGGATATTCCTAACTGAATACCATGATGCAAATTAAAAGAATCGACTATAGTGAAGTTATTATACTGACGCAAACTTTTGCCCAAGAGGTCACTCCCTATGAAGGGATCTCGGCTCTTGCCTCGTCGAATGAGGTACTAGATATTCATAACCGAATACCACTGTGCAAAGCAAAAGCAAACGTCCTGAATTAACAGTTTTTAAAAACATGGTTTCAACAAAATCATATAGGTTTGTTTTATCCTTGCATTGATCAGAATCAACGCAGTCCCATCAATTAAACATATCACACCAGATAAAGGAAGGGAAATATAATGTACCTATATGCCATCTGCATCCGTCACTGGGCCCCGTCATGCACCGTTAGGTTACTTAACTAACGGCAGAACGGGGGCTGGACTAGCGCGGGTACAAAAAATATACAACATATACTAGTATATATAAATATATATAACATTCGTCTCAGGCATGATATAAGCAACATCACAGAATCTCAGCAAGCAAGAAAGAATGGTGGATAGTCTTGGAGCCTCGGGTTTCATTTGAGCCGCAAATGAGACCCGACGTTCCCGATCGTGTAGATAGCCCATGCAATGAAAACCTAGACCCCTAAGAGCGCAGCAAGTTACCCGCCAATCCCAGAAGTGAGGCAATCCCAATCAACAAAGTGAATGGGCCACCCAGCACTTCACGGAATCCGGTAACTTGGGCACCCCTCCGTGGGTCATCCTATACCCCCTACGACTACGGCGAATAGCTCACCAATTCTAGAGTAAGGCCCCCTCCGTCTCAATGCCATGATATGCGGGTTCGTTGCCCTCTAGAACCCGGCTATTCATGCACTCCACCACGGGGTAATCCTAGTACAAAAAAGAAAAATATATATACAATGGCGACATCGACCTCAACCCGGTCGTGCCCCAATAAAAGAATATACAATGTGGTGAGATGGCAGTCCACATGTCGGACGCTCGCCCCACAATACTGAATATACAAATGAATCTGAATTGTACTACTACCATTGCACCACTGGCAATCCACCATGACAATCTGACCACAACATCAGTACAATACAGAACATCAACGTGAATATTATGTTCGCAAACCTATCCAGTTGAATATATAGCAACTAGTCGGGTTGTACCGCTCAATAATATTCACGGTCGTAGATATCATCAAATGTACTGATAAACACACAGTTAATATTTCGATCGACTAAAATTTTTCTTATAGGCCCCAAATGCAAACCAGCACTCAAACGAATCTGGGCCAAAACCAAATATCACAAAAATCAAATTTCCATGAATTATAGTGCAAGAAAAGAATTGGCGGGTTTTCGCCACAAAAGCGCCGCGGAACCACTGCAAATTGGCAACTTTAGCAGCGGTTCCACGGCCAAATTATTGGCTTAGGCGCTCAAATTTCTTCTGGAGCACTATAAATGCCTGCATGTACTTTTAAGATACCCAGAAAGATTTTTTGAACACTTTTCAAAATAGACAGCAAGCATGTGAAAATGGAATTTTGATTCGGAAAAATTGGTCGATCGGTATTCTAACCTTGTGCAAACTAGCCGGTAATGGTTTATGGGTGGCTTTGATACCATGCTGGGTTCTGCCGGCGCCCTGGCCATCTATCGTGCTCGATGCGGAACAAAAACCGGCATTTAAAAAATTTGGCGCAAACAAAACCATCTAAGATCGAAACTATAAACCTATACTAGCAAAACAAAAGAGAGTTAAACGACAAGGTTAGAATGTTATACCGAATGAACCAAGTCCTTCGGTCTTCTATCAATTTCCTTAGTTCCTTGAGGCGTGCTCGAATAGACATGGCCGCCGGTCTTCCTCCGTCGAAGATGATCCACCCGAGAGATGTAGCTCATGGTTCTATCTCCACATCGAAAGCAAGTGAAGCAACTAGGGATTCCAGGTTGCTAATCTAGAAAACCTAGGATGTAGTGAGTTTTCTAAGTGTTTGTCTATCTCAGCTTACCGCCTCTCATGATTCCTAACACATGAGTGGGTTGAGAGGAGGTGGAAGATGAAGGTGGAGAAACTCAAGAAACTCAATGGGAGAGTGAAGCTAAATGGTAGGAGATGAGAGGCACCAAGGAAAAAGGAACCATGTCTCTTCATTTTCCAACAAGTCTCCAAGTGACCAAGTGAAGAAAAACCAAGTGAAGAATGGCTTTATCAAACACAATATTTCAATAAAATATGCAACCCATACTTGAATAGTATGCACAAATGAATTAATAATTCATTTATGCACACTATGCAAGCATGGTCCTCACCATACTCCCATCAAGTCTATGCCACCTCATTACCTATTTAGAATAAATAGTCAAACCCAAAATGAGGTGTCCACCTTCTAGAATGTTATCTGTAAAAAATACGGATTACATTCTACTGTATATACATACCTGTATTCGTACCGAAATACGAATACCCGAAGAGATAGAATAACACAAAGAACACAATACTAGAATATACATATCGAAATATATATACGTAAATTATTAAATCAATACCTGATTTAATAATCCAGATCAAACCCGAATCGGCCAGTATTATCAACTGTTCGATCGAAAGTCCGGGTACATAGTACAATCAATCGATCGGAACCCTATACATATCCAATACGGCTACTACATCGTTTCGCCTGAACCAGGAAAACCCTCTGTGTGGGACTCTAAAGACTCGTCAATACGCCGGCAGCGGGTTTAACCACAAGCACGTCAGCGGCACTAGCTGTACATAACGGCTACCCAGGTACCGAGCGAAAGGAAGGCCGACGAGAAAACTCATCCGAACCCCTACTGAGCCTGTCCGTGAAAATTTCCATACAGTCCGATCTGTTCGTCTAAGATTATCGTATATCGAGTCTAGGGGGTGGATAAAGTCTGACCCCTAATAATGCGATATTTCGTATCGGTATGAAGCCCATCACCCAATGAGAAACTAATGATCTAAATCAGTAATTCTCGTCCACCTTGGCCAAAGATTGTTAGTTATATATATGCCCTAAAGGCCATTACTGTACATATGATGTATATTGTAATGGATGCTTGGACATATATAGGGAGGACTTTCTTGCTCGACATGATAGTATGCTATCTGGTTGTACTTTATCTTAACATGTACCTTGATTGTCTCTATGTTACTGTTGGAGATAGTGCCCTCAGAGTCAATTATTAGGTCACAGGTACGTGATTGTAATGATTGAGGGAGGACCTATCCCGGTAGGACAGTCTTACTCGAGATGATAGTATGCTATCTGGTTTACCTTTATCATCGTGTACTGCTTTAGGTGACATGACACGTCGCTATTACACGTTGATAGAGCCCATAGGATTCTTGCTTGACCACCAGCAGTATGAGGGCGATCATATAAGTGGGAGCTGGGGGTCTACAAGCATATCCTTAAAAGGTCCCTAGTCGTGGGAGTTTCGAGACCGGGCATCGATACTCCATTAGTAGACTAGTGTATACAGTCGAGACCCCGACGAGGGGCGGTGGCCGGTCTCACAAGCCACTGGTGTCAGTTGGATCACCTAAGATGTATACAGGTGCTCATTGGGTTATGAGTACACCGGACAGGACTCGCCGGGAACATGCTAGTTGGTCATATACCAGACGTCAGATGGCAGTTCCCTGGTGACATGTGTGCAGGTTAGTTCATCGACCTGGGGATCGTCATTTGTCTCGTGTGAGTTCCCACTGTACTTTGATTACCACCCTACCACGGCTCAAAGGAGTCGTGCAAACAGGTTTTAGTTGGGTACAGTCCCGAGCCACATGGAGGCAGTGAGCGTATCTTCAGGGGTTCGTCTCTCCCGGTATTGGGGGTGAGGTCGCGCTGTGTCTAGGAGAGCCATTACGCAAAGCCCTCGGCCGAGGCAGGAGATTTACTGGTAGGTATTCCAGTAGTATCTCAGGGCGTTCTGGGCTACGCTCCGACACGACTTGTACCGCTTTTGGGGGTCTGACTTTTACCAACCCCCTAGGCCCGCCATGCGATACTCATAGACGAACGGACCGGACTGTACGGATATTGTCACTGACAGGCTCAGTGGGGTGTCGGGGTGAGCTTCCTCATCGACGTCCCTTTTGGTCAATAGCTGGTGGCCCGTCACGTATTGGCTTATACCTCTGACGTGCTAGTGGTTAAATCCACAGCCATAGTATTGACGAGTTTTTAGAGTCCACCACACTTTCAGTTACTCAGCTTTCGGGCGAAACGCTGTAGAGGCCGTATGGAGATATGGCAGGGTCCGATCAGATACGTGCGGTATTGCACGTGTCAGGATCGGACAGTTTTGTACTAGTGGCCGTATAGTTATATGGCAGGGTTTGATCTGATACGTGCGGTATTGCACGGATCAGGATCGAACGGTTTTTACTAGCCGGCTTTGGCTTAAGCCGGTCCTAGTCTAGTACAGTGTAGATTTTGTCTCATTGCATTTGTATCCGGACGGAATACAGATGCGGGTGTGTATGCACAGTATTGGGGTTTTCCTGTAGTTTATTACAGGACCAGTTTTCTGGAGTTGCCAGTTTGCATTCCGTTCCGGCCGGTTTTCCTTTGTTCTTTCCCGGCCGGACTTTTCCGATGGAGGGGGTAATTTGCAGTTTTGCAAATTACACTTTGTGGAGGGGTTTTATGCAATTGTGTTGATTATGACACCTTTCTTATCTTGCACATTGACTTGATTTAATGGTGATTTGAAATAGGTATGGGTTTGATTTGATATGAGTATGGTTGATGTTTTGTTGACCTTGGATGTGGTCACCTCCTTCTTGATCCTACACTCACCTCCCTTGTATAGTTTTTTCCTCCACCATTCTCATGATATATACTTGGCCGGCCACCTTTTTGATGAGTGGGGATCATTTTCATTTTGGTGAGGGTGTGGGAAAAATTATTGTTTCATATCATTTTTAATTGCCTCAAAAAAATCCCCAAGTTCATATCATCTTGATTCCTCCATCATGGCAACAAAAACCCCATTGAGACAAAGCGTATTCTACACTACACATTCTACAGCTAATCTTGGGCATGTCGAGTTGCCGGCTTCATGCTCGAGTTGCCTCGGTATTGAGGCGGGAGCCCGTAAAAGACAAAGGCGATGTGGTGCCCCTTTCCGACGAGGAGGAGACGGACGGAGATCCCGCTAGGAGATCGGAGTGGAGATGAAGACCGGAGGACTCGGATCAGTCGGTACAACATTTCTACACTCTTTACTGTTTGTTAGTTTAGCAATAATGGTAGATCCGGGTTAAAGTATACGATAGCGCCAAGACAAAAAGTTTTATTCCGCAATTGGCGTCTGTAGACTGCCGGGGCGCTAACGTAGACTTACAGTGGTATCAGAGCCTCACCATTTTGCTATGCTAACTTGTGCTAACGCGTTTAAAACTTCGATCCGACCGGAAATCGAAAACTACAAAAATCCAAGCCGACAGTTTCTGTTGTTTTTAAACGGTCTCAAAATTTATTTCTGGATGTCTTAAAAATCTGAGCAGGAACTTCTAAGAATGACGACAAAATTTGGGGTCGTGATCCCTAGAATCCGCCGCGGAAGCGCGGCCAAACCCTTGTTTAGGCCGCGCAACCGCGGCCAAGTGGGGAGCACGTGCTCCCAAATTTTGTCAGATTGTTCTATGTGGGATTTTGGGGTTTTTGATATATATCATTTTTGCCCAGATTTTGTTACTGTTCACCAGTAAGTCGTGGGGCCCACTTCTTGATATTTTGTCGATCGAAATTTAAACACGTTAGTTTTTCACAGTATTTACATTATATCTGCGACCGTGAATGTCACTCGATCGGTAAATCCGGTCTAACTGCTATAGCCCGGTTAGACGGATTTGCGAACGTGACTTTCACGTTGATGTTTTATGTATTTGCTGTGTTGTTGCGGATCGGTCGTGGGGGATAGCCTGGATGCAATGCTAGTACAGTGTTGTTGTATTATGTACATTTGATATTGCGGGGCGAGCGTCCGACATGTGGACTGCCGTCACTGCCTGTTTGTATTATTCTTTTGGGGCACGACCTGGTTGCGGTCGATGTACCCGGTGTATGTATATTTTACTTTCTGTACTAGGATTACCCCGCGGAGGGGTGCACGGATAGCCGGGTTCTGGAGGGCAACAAGCCCGCATCTCATGGCATTGAGACGGAGAGGGCTTCAGTCTGGAATTGGCGGGCTATTCGCCGCACTCGTAGGGGGTACAGGTTTGACCCAGGAGGGGTGCCCAAGTTGCCGGATTCCGTGAAGTGCTTGGTGGTCCATTCACGGCGCTGAAGGGGGCTGCCTCGCTTCAGGTTTTGGCGGGTGACTTGCCGCGCTCGTAGGGGTCTAGGATTTCATTGCACAGGCTATCCACACGACCAGGGGAACGTCGGGTTTCAGTAGTGGCTCTGTGAAACCCGGGGATCCCAGATATCTGTATTGTTCTGTGATGCTGTACATTTCTGTGATGTTGCATTTTATTCACGCATTGAGCGAAATACTATATATTGGTATATATATTAGTAGATGTTGTATATGTTTTTCATCCGCGCTAGTCCAGTCCCCGCTCTGCCGTTAGTTAGCTAACCTAACGGGTGATGACGGGACCCAGTGGCGAATGCGAATGGCATATACATACGTCAGTATATTTTCGTTCTTTGTGGTGTGATCAATTGATGGGACTGCATTGATTCGGATCAATGCAAGTTAAACAAACCTATTGTGATGTTGTTGGAACACTTTTCAAAAAGCTGTTATTGCAAGGACGTTCACTTTTGTTTTGCATCGTGGTATTCATTTGGAATATCCTGCTCCTCAGTCGACGAGGCAAGGGCCGAGATCCCTTCACCGGGAGTGACCCCTTGGACAGAAGTTTGCGTCAGGGCATTAACTTCACTATAGCCGATTACTTTTGCTTTGCACCGTGGTATTCATTTGGAATATCCTGCACCCCATTCTACGGGGAAAGAGCCGAGATCCCTTCACCGGGAGTGACCTCTTTAGCAACGGTTTTCGTCACTATATTTTCAAAAAGCTATCCGTTCCTTCAACGATATCAAGTTCATTACGTTAAAGGTTTTCGCCAGAAACCATTCGTAGCCCTCCGTCGTTTCAGACGGGTAGCACGTAGTATTCATGCTATGTTTGTTGACCTTCGTCAAGGCATAGTGTATGGTAGCTGCTTGTTACCTTTCTGCTGCATAGATAGATGCGTTGGTTTGGGACAGTCGTATAGCCTTGTTGACCTTCGTCAAGGGCTTGTACGGGTGGATTCAAATTAACCTGGAGAATGACGGGTAGAACTTGACATGTGACTTATGATTTGTTGACCTTCGTCAAGGTCATAAGAGCATGGGGCAGAAATCACATCGGGAGTTTCAAAAGTACTGAAACTTGCCAGATATGCGCATACCTTCTGGAGTGTGACACCGTGAGCGGATTCCGTCACGTTGTCATGCGATGAGAGTTGGATCCCGATTCCCACTGATGAGTTAGTTTACTCCTCGGGTGACACCGACTAATTCTTCTTTCAGGTTTGGAGGAGAATTTGAGGTACAGTGGGAGGATTCCAGATTAGATAAATTGGTGACCATTCTGATCTAGGTTAGAGTGCACGCTGAGTGTTTCTTTTCTCTCTCTCTTTGGCAGCGACCATTGACCCGACCCTAAGACTTTGACTCAGTGACCAAGTTGACCGAACCTTCTAAACATTGGTTTTTGGATTGTCAGAGTTGCAGACCTCATTGCCACTCCTACTTTTACCCTTTTCTCCGGGACACCCCGTATTGCTACGAACGTTCACTTCCATTGGACAAAACCATCGTATGGTTATATACGAACTCGAAAGAATTTATTCGAGGATGGTTTCAGGTTCTGGAGAAAACGGATAGGATTATTCAGTTGTCTTTTCCTTTTACCCTCTCTCAGGTTACGAGTACTCCTTGGTTTAGGGGTAGTACACCTATTACGCAAATTGGATTGTCTTCTTCCAAACCTTAGGCTGGTGCCGACCGGTAGGGAATGAAGAAAACCAATTAGCATAACGATGGTGTGCAGAAGGTATTAAGTTCAGACAAAGCAAGGGATTAGTAAGAGGGCAAAGTAAATTGCAACAGATATTCACGACCAAACCAAATATTTCGTTACCACTCCCACGTCACCTTTGTATTTCTCCAGGACACTCCGTATCACTACGAAGATCCACAGTTTATTGGATATTCCATCGTATGGTTATATACGAACTCGAAAGGAACTTGTTCCAGTTCGGGGATGGATCCTGGTTCAGGAGAAATAGGAATAAAGTACATTCAGGTATCTTTTATCTTCACCTTCTCTCGTGTTGCGAGTGATCCTAGGATTGGGACAGTACACCCATTATGCTCATTGGATAGTCTTCTTCCAAACCATAGGCTGGTGCCGAACGGTAGGGAAGGAAGAAAACCATTTGGCCTAAAGGGGTGTGCAGAAGGTAAAGACTAAAGACATATGAAGGGATTTGGAGAGGTGGCAAAGAACTATACGGTTACAGTCGTGAATCTGGAAGAGGCATTACTAGGAATACCAGAATACCCCATCGGAACATTTCAATGTTTCAGGTTCAACTGTGTACTGTTAAAAGAAAACTGATTTCCCGATTGGACACTTGCTCCAGGGTATGTATTTACCAAGTTTGATTCTCACATCTGTATAGTTTTACAGATGATGAGTGGGAGTAAGTTATTGGGAATTGGGTGATCATCCTCATTATATCGGGATTCGTTGTAATCGGTGATATTTGAGGAAATCACCTGGGCTGTTTGCCGGTCGGCAAATATTTGGTTTTGAATATCCGCAGTTATGCACCAATTTCAAATTGATATATCTGTACGTCTATTTTCATAGAGTGAGATATACCTTTCTGAAATTATGTCTACGACATTTACCTATATCAGTGGATGGTTAGGTAAGGAGCATTAAACAGCGGTGTAATTCTTCTTAACCATAAGTACAGTTTTCAACCTACGACACACAGGGAATGAGTTATCAGACTCAAGGGACTTATACAGAGTATTGTATGTTGTCCAGGGTCCATCAGGACAGAGGGGTTGGTCCTCGTACTACATTCAGTTTACTTATGACTTCTCTAGTTTTTAGACAGGTGTTTCGTGGAAACGCAGGGTCCGAATTTGGAGAAGTTATAGGTATTTGAATAGAGTAGAGAACCAGGTATAGCAAGTATCGGGATTCTTCAAAGAGATCGAAGATGTAGATACTTGTGTATGGTATTCAGTTGATAGTAATGATAAAGAGATCTTGCTTCTCTTTCAGGTTACTCATAATTGGAAGTATTCCTAAGTTGAGTAACGCTGATCGGCCTCCTTCCATTTAGTAAACATGCGCTGGGGTCAGCTGCATGATTTGAATCTGGTTCAATTAAATCAGTGCCTCTGTTTCTATATTGGATATAGAACAGTTCATATCTTAACGATGTTAAGGTACGGGGAGTTGTCCGGTTTATGATTAAAACCAGACACTGGACAACTCAAGGCACGTTTCTGTAATGGCTGTTTGTGGGTTGACCCAAGCTATGACGAGGGTTGACTTTCTACCATCTGGATGAACAATAGCGATATTGTTCTAGACTCGCCACAGTTTTATTAAAAATGGATTTTTTTTCAGAAAACAGTAGTGGGAGTATGGTAGAACTGGAAGTGATTCCAGAACCACAAACGATTACTGAAGATTTGATAAGGAACCTAAAGATTCAATCTGGATTGACATTCCATTGGCCACTCCGCAGATATGGTGGGTAACTTCAGGCACCCGAGAGGTACTACGGTAGCCTCAAGGACGGTGACGGGAAAGTTCTTGTTTACCCACAGTTACCATTGCTGTTGTTCCAGGCTGCGAGACCCGGCGGGAGGATGAGTATAGCGTCGTTCTGAACTCGCTTCAGAAGTGTACGTGTATATGACTCTGCCCGAGGGTTGTCGTAGTCAGTGGGAGCAGCGGAAGCATTGGTGGACAGGTTGCTTATGTCTATTTATAGACTAGAGCAGATGTAGCGGAGATAGATCATCTATTTCTGACGTGACAGTCATGGGTTTGACTTCATCAGAATAGGGGATGGATCTGTTGAGAAGGTAGTAGGGTGTGATGTCATGGTATTTGGATGACATACACAAAGTAGGAAAAGAAACTCCTATACTACGATCGGTTATACTTTGGTCGTCACACAGTTGTTTCTCCACAAAGGAAATGGATTTTATATCAGACATACTGGTTAACTAGATCTATGGTTTTAGTTCTAGATTTGGGTGGTTTCCCAATCAGGGTACTTGACAGCATCCTAAGAGTATTTAGGATGGACGACTCCTGGCACGGTAGTGTACCTGCAGGTAATGGAGTCACCCTCTCCAAAGGTGTCTTACAGACTAAAGGGGAGAGGGACGTGCATGATTGGCAGATCACTTGCTTAGGCAATTGAGTCAATCATGAGATGTCAAGCACCACACCAGATGTTGTTCTTGCACTAGATGCAATAAGTTGACATTAATCCAATCCTGGAGAAACAGTCGGAAGCAGTTTTAGAACATAAGCAAATGTTCTAGGGAGATGATAACGACAGCCTCATTTAAGAGACAGTTATCATTCCAGGCTTCCAAGGTGACATGGACGGCAAGGAGGTTGTCAGAGTTTTAGTTCTCCCTCTGACGAGGGACAGTATTTTGGACAGATGGTCCAAGGCAATACTGAGGGTGGCATGGCGCAGGAGACTGATTAAGTTCAGTTGATGATACAGTCTAAGAAGTTTGGATTTGGTGTTCATTTATGAACTAGGTCCCATCAGACATCCAGACATTCTAAGACAGGTATTGCTCATTTCGGGAGATGGTTTTCTCCGCGAACTTGAGATATAGAGAGACATAGAAAGAAACTTCATAGCGGATCCACTCACTGAGGCTATTCCTCGAACGCAATAGTTTCGCAAACGGGTTTTGTGAGACTGACTAGTAGAGGAGTTGGGTGTTCGGTATCACACGGGCTGTGAGTATGCGACATCGCAATAATTAGCCTTGAGTGCAAGTGGGAGATTGTTGGAGATAGTGCCCTCAGAGTCAATTATTAGGTCACAGGTACGTGATTGTAATGATTGAGGGAGGACCTATCCCGGTAGGACAGTCTTACTCGAGATGATAGTATGCTATCTGGTTTACCTTTATCATCGTGTACTGCTTTAGGTGACATGACACGTCGCTATTACACGTTGATAGAGCCCATAGGATTCTTGCTTGACCACCAGCAGTATGAGGGCGATCATATAAGTGGGAGCTGGGGGTCTACAAGCATATCCTTAAAAGGTCCCTAGTCGTGGGAGTTTCGAGACCGGGCATCGATACTCCATTAGTAGACTAGTGTATACAGTCGAGACCCCGACGAGGGGCGGTGGCCGGTCTCACAAGCCACTGGTGTCAGTTGGATCACCTAAGATGTATACAGGTGCTCATTGGGTTATGAGTACACCGGACAGGACTCGCCGGGAACATGCTAGTTGGTCATATACCAGACGTCAGATGGCAGTTCCCTGGTGACATGTGTGCAGGTTAGTTCATCGACCTGGGGATCGTCATTTGTCTCGTGTGAGTTCCCACTGTACTTTGATTACCACCCTACCACGGCTCAAAGGAGTCGTGCAAACAGGTTTTAGTTGGGTACAGTCCCGAGCCACATGGAGGCAGTGAGCGTATCTTCAGGGGTTCGTCTCTCCCGGTATTGGGGGTGAGGTCGCGCTGTGTCTAGGAGAGCCATTACGCAAAGCCCTCGGCCGAGGCAGGAGATTTACTGGTAGGTATTCCAGTAGTATCTCAGGGCGTTCTGGGCTACGCTCCGACACGACTTGTACCGCTTTTGGGGGTCTGACTTTTACCAACCCCCTAGGCCCGCCATGCGATACTCATAGACGAACGGACCGGACTGTACGGATATTGTCACTGACAGGCTCAGTGGGGTGTCGGGGTGAGCTTCCTCATCGACGTCCCTTTTGGTCAATAGCTGGTGGCCCGTCACGTATTGGCTTATACCTCTGACGTGCTAGTGGTTAAATCCACAGCCATAGTATTGACGAGTTTTTAGAGTCCACCACACTTTCAGTTACTCAGCTTTCGGGCGAAACGCTGTAGAGGCCGTATGGAGATATGGCAGGGTCCGATCAGATACGTGCGGTATTGCACGTGTCAGGATCGGACAGTTTTGTACTAGTGGCCGTATAGTTATATGGCAGGGTTTGATCTGATACGTGCGGTATTGCACGGATCAGGATCGAACGGTTTTTACTAGCCGGCTTTGGCTTAAGCCGGTCCTAGTCTAGTACAGTGTAGATTTTGTCTCATTGCATTTGTATCCGGACGGAATACAGATGCGGGTGTGTATGCACAGTATTGGGGTTTTCCTGTAGTTTATTACAGGACCAGTTTTCTGGAGTTGCCAGTTTGCATTCCGTTCCGGCCGGTTTTCCTTTGTTCTTTCCCGGCCGGACTTTTCCGATGGAGGGGGTAATTTGCAGTTTTGCAAATTACACTTTGTGGAGGGGTTTTATGCAATTGTGTTGATTATGACACCTTTCTTATCTTGCACATTGACTTGATTTAATGGTGATTTGAAATAGGTATGGGTTTGATTTGATATGAGTATGGTTGATGTTTTGTTGACCTTGGATGTGGTCACCTCCTTCTTGATCCTACACTCACCTCCCTTGTATAGTTTTTTCCTCCACCATTCTCATGATATATACTTGGCCGGCCACCTTTTTGATGAGTGGGGATCATTTTCATTTTGGTGAGGGTGTGGGAAAAATTATTGTTTCATATCATTTTTAATTGCCTCAAAAAAATCCCCAAGTTCATATCATCTTGATTCCTCCATCATGGCAACAAAAACCCCATTGAGACAAAGCGTATTCTACACTACACATTCTACAGCTAATCTTGGGCATGTCGAGTTGCCGGCTTCATGCTCGAGTTGCCTCGGTATTGAGGCGGGAGCCCGTAAAAGACAAAGGCGATGTGGTGCCCCTTTCCGACGAGGAGGAGACGGACGGAGATCCCGCTAGGAGATCGGAGTGGAGATGAAGACCGGAGGACTCGGATCAGTCGGTACAACATTTCTACACTCTTTACTGTTTGTTAGTTTAGCAATAATGGTAGATCCGGGTTAAAGTATACGATAGCGCCAAGACAAAAAGTTTTATTCCGCAATTGGCGTCTGTAGACTGCCGGGGCGCTAACGTAGACTTACAGTTACAAGTTGATAAAGCCCTTAGGATATGTACTCGACTACTGGGACTATGATGAGATCATACTAGTGGGGCCACGGTAGTCGGCGAGTACATCCTATAACTGTTCCTAGTCGAGGGTGTATCGAGACAGGGCATCGATATACCAGAGTAGACTAGCGTATACGCATCTTGACCCATATGATAGGCGATGGATGATCCCATATCCATCGGTGTTTGACATCAAGGATGGTGTACGGGTGCTCAATAGAGACTGGGTACACTGGACGGACTCACCGAGAACACCCAGATGGTATTATACCTCACGTCAGATGGCAGTTCTCCGGTGACACTGGTACAGAGTAGTCTGTTGACCCGAGATCGTCATAGAGTCTTGTGTGATTCCCACTGTGCTTTGATTTCCATCATACCACGTCTAAGTGGGCGTGCAAAAAGGTGGCTTTTGGGTACGGTCCCGAATAACATGGAGGCATTGAGCGATAGGAGGGGATTCTTCTCTCCCGGTATAGGGAGTTGATGTTGCGCTGTGTACGATTGGCTATAACTGGAAATTCCTGGCCAGGGTTGTTGAGATTTACTGGTAAGTGTCATTAGTAGTTTCTCGAACTGTTATAGACCTCATATCGACACGACTTATTGAGCTACTGGGGTCTGACGTTTACCACCCCTAGGCGAGATATGCGACATATCAGACGACGAGACCGGACTGTACGGGAGTGTTACTAATAGGATTCACAGGAGAATGTACAGGCTTGCTTGTTGATCTTCTGAGCGCTCAATACCTGGGTGGCTATTATGTTTAGCTGACCGCTCGCCGCTTGTGGGTGTTTGATATGATCATCACCTACTGCCGGCGTATTGACGATTCTTTAGAGTTCTACACAGAGGTTTCTTGGTTCAGGCAAAACGGAGTAGGGGCATATATGTGATATGTACAGGACCAAGGATAATGCGATATATGATACCGTATTCTATTCTCGGGATATTTGATATCAGCCGGGTCATCGGATCAAGTGTTGATTCGATGAATCGGTAAATGAGATATTAGTCGGTTATATGCGATATAGCCGGATTGTCGGATCAAGTATTGATTCGATAATTTAATGTATAATAATATATATGATATATTAAATTACATTAACTAATATTAGCTAACTAAAAGATTCTTTTTCTCACTCAGGTAATACATTGATATATATGCGATATATGTTAATTGTATTATTTTATTTTATTACAATAAATATTATATATGTGATATATAATATTTGAACATGATGTGGTTATTAATGCAACATGTTTAGTGGAGATTAAACATGGTTAGGGTTTGATTAGGGTTAAGCTTTTCTAGAAGTTTCTAGAAGCTTTCATTTTTGTTTTGGAAAATATATTTTGTGAAGATATTTCCTTAACCCAACCCAACCCTTTAACCTTGGTTAATTCTCTACAATGGTTACGTGAACCATGGTTGCATTTCTAACCTTATGATTGCTTTCATTATTCATCACAAAAGGATTATGATTTATTCTTCTTTTTCTTCCTTCTTCTTTTCATGGAAAAGCTTTCTAGGTTTTTCCTAAGTGATGAAAATGAGTGAGAATAAGAAATCAAATGAGAGCAAAAATCCTACTTCATCATCCTCATCTACCCTTGCCATTTAGATGAGGGTGTTCACTTCATTTTTTGAGTGAGAGCTTGTGTTAATGAAACTTCAAGGTAGATCATCTTTGTTATCGAAGATCGGAAGCAAGCTTGCACCTTTCTCTTCGTGGAGCCTCTCTAGAGTCCGGATGCACGATGATCGCAGCGAAGGGACCTCAACACGGAGCTTAAGAAGTGAAGGACTGGATCTACAAAGGTTGTAATCCCACTCACTTAGTGTTAAAGTGTTTAACATGCTTGTTTTCGCCTAAACTCTAGTTTTAAGATCCGGCTTTAGGTTGTTCGGCACGGCTAAATTTTAAATCGGGCATGGTTGATGCCTCGTAGACCCTTGTGGCAGTGCTTAGCATCCCTACAGTGGTATCAGAGCCAAGCTAGAGCTTTAGGCGAAATCTAGGCGAAGTTTAAAGTCCGATCGAACCCCGAAACCCCAAAACTTACCCTTCTCTGGAAATTTTGTAAAAATGTTGATTTTTTCATATTAAAAATACTTTAAAAAATCAGCAGGGAATTCTATGGAGACATGTGAAAAACGACACCCTAACTCCACTGTAGCGCCGCGGAACCGCGGCAAAACTGGGGTTTTGGCGGCGGTTCCGCGGCAAGAATTAAGAGTTAGAGTTTCAATTTTTTACAGTAACGTCCGTATGTGTTTCCTGATGCTTCTGGGTATTTTTAATCATACCCAAGTGTTGAGTTTTCTAGGTTGTATTGGGGACTCGTGGATTCGATCGGATAATTTAACTTCGTTTAGTTTGTCCGGGTAATTTTTAGAACGTGTTAAAAAGTTCGAACGGATATCAATAACTCACTTTTTCCCCTGCCGGAAAATTTCCAAGCGTTGGATTTTTCCGTAGTTTAAGAACGTTCTAAGTCGTGCACGGAACACGGTGGACCCTCTAGAAGACAACAAACCTTTACTCGATTATGTTACCTTCTTGAACTGCCTCTGAACCTTAGGGTTTGGGGCAGTACGGCGTTGCCACATATGAGGCGTTGGCTTGACCCTTCTACGGCTGGACCATTGGTACTGTGGCATGTGATGAATATTTTTTGAACTCCGCTCAAGTGTTGAGCTATTTGGGAAAACTTGGGTGTTTGCTTATTCGATCGGAAAGTTTAACATTGTCTATTTATCTGGAATGTGATACAATATTTGGAATCCACAAGTAGTTATGAGATAACTAATTTGAATGTTATAAATCTAGCAGTTTAGTCTCAGATGATCGGTTGCCACGGGATTTTGATGCGATCAAAAGTCCGTTGCAATCACGTAGTGTACGCGGATACTCGCCGGGTAAACTTAATAGATAGCCATGCCCCATAGCCCCGACCAAGTGACTGTAGGAGAACCCCGTCGCCAAAAGCATCCGTTCGGGTGCTCGCGGCAGCGTTGTTCCGCCTTAGTGCACTTCGTCGACGGCATCCGGGGGTGCGGCCGTCTACTAAAGTTTGCGACGAGCATTCGATCAGGTTGTCGGGAATCTTGTTGAATTGCCCGACTTGATATTGAAAAGAGTTTTCGATAATGAGACTAAAATGCGGAGTTCATAATTGTTAGGCATGCGATGTCTAAGGAATTCATTTGGTTAGGCATGCGATGTCTATAGAGGTTGAGGATTCCAACTGTTGTAGTTTTACACATTCTTTTCTGTGACCGTAAGTGTAGTATGTAGTTGTATCGCCGGTTTTCGTTGCTATACATCGACGACAATCGGTGTATTCATACTTACTTACATTGAAGATATGAGATATTATGTGGTGCTGTGATATGTTATATTGGATTGTCGTGTTCGGAATAGCCGGGCGTTTTATGTGAGATGAGGGTTTTTATTTTCATTCATGTAAAATTCATTTGTATGTAATATTCTTTTATTGGGGCACTTCCGGGCTGAGGATGATGTCACCATTATATATTATTTACTTTTCCGCATTAGGTAGACCCAAGGCGGGGAGCACAAGTAACCGGATTCTAGGTTCCAGTGGGAGACATCTCGAGGAGTCGAGACCGGGTCTACTAACCCTGCAATTGGTAGAGTTACTTGCCGCTCTCATAGGTCTCTAGGGATGTTGGTTTGGCTATTCATCGCGACCGTGGAATCCGTGTTTTATACAGGCTCGTATTAAAACATGGACGTCCTAGTATATCCAATTTTTCATATATGTTCTTCTGCTGCAATATTCTGTAATGAGATCATATTACTGCGTGAGACGAATGTTTATATTATATATATAAGATATATGTTATATTGCAGATTTCGTTTCAAATGTGATGCTTATGAAGCATAATAAAATGGGACTTCATTAATGAGATTAATGAAATAAAAGAAACCTAAGATGTTGTAGAAACTTGTTTAAAAACTGGTAGCTCTAGTTCTTGCTTTGTATAGCGATGTTCCTTGTAGAACATTCAGCACCTTATTCGATAAGGAAAGAGCCGAGATCCCTTCACCGGGAATGACCTCTTTAGTGAAACTAGCAGATGCTACAAACTCGGTTTGTCTATTTTATTGCTTCTATAGTTCTTGCTTTGCACAGCGGTATTTGCGAGATATTCTACACCTTATTCGATGAGGAAAAAGCCGACGATCCTTTCACCGGGAGTGACCTCTTTAGCAAAACTAGAAAAGGCCTCAGAAACATTCCATTTAAAATCACTCGATTCTATAACGATATCAAGTTCATTACGCAAAAGGTTTTCTTAAAAACCTTTCGTAGCCCTCCATCATTTCAGATAAGTACTAGTTAGTATTCGTGCTGCGTTTGTTGACTATGTTAAGGCGTAGTGTGGGGTAGCTGATTAGTGCTTATCTGTATAAGCATATGATGCGATTGGATTAGGGTAGTCGTGCGACTTTGTTGACTATGTTAAGGGTCGTGCTGGTGGGTTTAATTCAATCGGGAAATGACGCGTTGAACTTGAATAGCACTTATGATTTGTTGACTATGTTAAGGTCATATAGATGCTAGGGGTAAAATATTATTGGAAATTTCAAGTGTTGAAATTTGCAATAAGATTGCATACCTTCTATGAGATAGTTGGATCCTGATACCCGCTGCGAGTAAGAGTTACTCCTGGGAGAGTTTTACACATTACAATTAGCCGATCAAGTAGGTGTCTAGAAAGGTGTTAATGGGGTTACGCCCCTGGGAAAATGAGGTTTACTTTAATTAGGTTCCTGCGAAAGCACGGGGAACCTCCCTCAAAGTACCGACACTGGCCTGGCTGAAAGATTGGCAAACTTGTAGGGTGTAATTAATCCCGGCTAGTCTATCCTTTTAGTGTTTGAAGAAAGATTTGACTAAAACAGTGGGAGGCATCCTGATTAGATAAATTGATAACCAATCTAATCTTGTAAAAGCGCACGCTGAGTGTTTTCTTCTCTCTCTCTCCTGGTTACGACTATGTCACGCCTTAATCAAGATAATAATACGGATGTAATTGACCGAACCCGCTTGTTATACTGCCCTAAGGAACGTTGGTCCCGCTCCAACTTATAATTGTTATAAGACAGAGCGGGAAATTGGGGATTACCAGAATTCCTGTGCCGCCCAAACGAAGAAAGTGCATGCTGATTCATCTTCTTCGGGTGTGTCATTACACAGAACTGTTGATCAGTATCCTTTACGTCCTGGGTATTTGATACCGGATCAGGATCCCACATCTGTAATTTGTTACATAGGCTACAAATAGGTAGATAACTGAGAACGGGTGATAAGTTTCATAAGATAAAAACGGTGCAAGTGTTGCAGCCAAGTCTGTTGGTCACTATCACCCTGTATTGCCAGAATACATTGATTCTGAACGAATGTCATTAGATACCGAACCTGATGTACAAAAATCATATCAGTCTCTTTATTAGTAAAGAACGATATAATTTTGTATTGTTGGATAATATTTTGAACATTTCCTATATCAAGAGTTGATTGGTTCAGGCACGCTATCTAAAAGCATAGACGTTCTAAATCAAACTACAGTTCTTAGTATAAAGAACACACACAAGAGGAAGAGTTCATAAATGAACGAATTCTCCTTGTGGTATTGTAGACTAGGTCATATCAATACGACCCGATTAGCTGAAGTTACATTTAGATGCATATTTAAATCTGTTTGAATTTACATCTTGTGAAACTTGCCGGTCATGTCACAAAGATATGATGACCACAGCTCCGTTTATTGGAAACAGAGAAAGAGTTAGTGAACACTTGGGATTGATACATGATGATGTATGTAAGGTCCCCTGTGTACATATGCCAAGACCGGTTCTTTGTACTTCATTACATTCTCTGATTATCTCTCAAGATTCAGACATATGTTCCTGTTGAAACAGAAGTCTGAACCTTTTAAGATATTCACAGAATATAAGTTAGAAGTAGAGAACCAAAAACGGGTATAAGTATTATGTCCTTTGATGAGATCAAGGAGGAGAATACTTGAGCACGGGATTCCTGGACTATTTTAAAGGAGAATGAGATTCTCTCTCAGCATTACTCCTCCGTATACACCATAGCACAATGGTATATCTGGGCGGAGCAATCACACCTATATGATATGGTGTACTCTATGATGAGTACTACTGAGTTTCCTATGTCCTTTTGGGAGTTATGCACTTGAGAAGCTGCATACCTATTGAATAGTGTTCAAATCAAATCAGTTGTCTACCACTTCATATGTGATATGGAAAAGGAAGAGCCCATATCTTAAGTTTGTTAAGATTTGGGGTTGTCCGGCCTATGTCTGAAAAGCAAATCCGGACAAGCTCGAGGCAAAGTCAAATCTGTGGAAGTTTGTTGGATATCCCAAGCATATGCAAGGGAATATCTTCTACCTAACAGAGGAACAAAATATGTTTTGTTTCTCAACATGCCACCTTTGTGAAAGCGAATTTCTTATGAAGAAATTAGTGGTCATGAGGTAGAACTGGAAGGAGTTCCAGCTATACAAACTACAGCAGATGATTTAGTAGAACCAAAGGATTCAATAATTTCCAACGAACCTCAGCCTCTCCGTCGATCTGGTAGGGTTCCTCATCCACCTGACAGATACTTCGGTTTCTCTATGACAGTGGGAGCGAGGATTGCATCATGAGATGATGACCTAACTAGTTTCGAGCTGGCCATCAGGAGTGGGACTCTGTAAGAATGGCTGGATGCTTAGCGATCTGAGATGGAATCCTTATACACCAACAAAGTATGGACTTTGGTTGCTTTATCTGAAGGGTTAAATCCCCATCAGGAGAAAATATATCTTGAGAAGATTACTTGGTGTACATGGAAAAGTTGAGACTTTCAATGCTATGCTAAGTCCATCCAGATCCTACTTGCCATGGCTACATACCATGACTGCGATATCTTGTAGTTGGGTGTCATGACTGCGTTTCTAAATGATGTTTTGGAAGAGAGCGTCTATAAGTATACAGCCAGAGGGCTTCGTAGATAGTGGGAGCAGCGGAAACGTGTGCAAGATGTTTTATGTGGATAAAGCAGGTATCGCTGAGTTGGAACATCTATTTTGATATGGTAGTCAAAGAGTTTGACTTCATCAAAATGGTAGATGAACCTTGAATATACAAAAAGGTAATAGAGAGTATGGTGGTGATCCTCGTAGAGTACGTGGATGACATACTCTTGATAGGGAAGGAGTTTCCTATACTACGATCGGTCAATCTCCGCTTATCACAAGGATTCTCCATATAGGATCAAAGTGATACCTCCTAAATCTGGGGTTTTGGATCTATGAGATAGATCTAATTGGATGTTAGGAAACTCGATAGTTGTAGTGAGATGGTATCAATCGTTCCTAGGGAGAATCACTGGAAAGGTTCCAGGGTGATAAGGACGACTGAATGTCAGTCGCAGGCATTGTCTTTACCTTCAGTGGAGGGAAGGTGTGTTGGAAGAGTTCCAAGCTAGATGCCGTGACATACTAGATGATTAAAGGCAAGATACATCGTTACCAAGGATGCTACCAAAGAGGCAGTCTGGATATATAAGTTCATGAGATGAACTTCGTTCCTACCATTGTGTGACAATGGGGTTATGGCTTTAGACAAGGAACTACCGTCCCATCAGAAATCCAGATATAATTCTTAGGTAGTATCACCTGATCATTGAGATAGTTGATCTCCAGGGAGTTCGAGGTTAGGAGAGTAGACACAGAGGACAACAGCGCGGATCCACTCACAAAGGCCTTTTTCCCAGTAGAGACTTTTATGGGATGGTTGAGTATGAGATACTTCAAGCGCAGCTAGTTGTTGGGTATGTGATACCACAACAGATTGCCCTAGTGCAAGTGGGAGATTGTTAGTTATATGTATGCCCTAGAGCCCATTACTGTACATATGATGTATATTGTAATGGATGCTTGGACATATATAGGAAGGACTTTCATGCTCGACATGATAGTATGCTATCTGGTTGTACTTTATCTTAACATGTACTCTGATTGTGTCTATGCTACATATTGATAAAGCCCTTAGGATATGTACTCGACTACTGGGACTATGATGAGATCATACTAGTGGGGCCGCGGTAGTCGGCGAGTACATCCTATAACTGTTCCTAGTCGAGGGTGTATCGAGACAGGGCATCGATACACCAAAGTAGACAAGCGTATACGCATCTTGACCCTTATGATGGGCGATTGATGATCCCATATCCATCGGTGTTTGACATCAAGGATGGTGTACGGGTGCTCAGTAGAGACTGGGTACACTGGACGGACTCGCCGAGAACTCCCAGATGGTATTATACCTCACGTCAGATGGCAGTTCTCCGGTGACAATGGTACAGAGTAGTCTGTTGACCCGAGATCGTCATAAATTCTTGTGTGATTCCTGCTGTGCTTTGATTTCCATCATACTACGTCCAAGAGGGCGTGCAAAAAGGTGGCTTTTGGGTACAGACCCGAATCACATGGACGCAATGAGCGATAGGAGGGGATTCGTCTCTCCCGATATAGGGAGTTGATGTTGCGCTGCGTACGATTGGCTATAACTGGAAATCCCTGGCCAAGGTTGCTGAGATTTACTGGTAAGTGTTATTAGTAGTTTCTCGAACTGTTATAGATCTCATATCGACATGACTTATCGAGCTACTGGGGTCTGTTGTTTACCACCCCTAGGCGAGATATGCGACATATCAGACGACGAGACCGGACTGTACGGGAGTGTTACTAATTGGATTCACAGGAGAATGTACAGGCTTGCTTGTTGATCTTCTGAGCGCTCAATACCTGGGTGGCTGTTACGTTTAGCTGACCACTTGCAGCTTGTGGGTGTTTGATATGATCATCACCTACTGCCGGTGTATTGACGATTCTTTAGAGTCCTACACAGAGGTTTCTTGGTTCAGGCAAAACGGAGTAGAGGCACATATGTGATATGTGCAGGACCGAGGATAATGTGATATGTGATACCGTATTCTATTCTCGCGATATTTGATATCAGCCGGGTCATCGGATCAAGTGTTGATTTGATGAATCGGTAAATGAGATATTAGTCGGTTATATGCGATATAGCCGGATTGTCGGATCAAGTGTTGATTCGATAATTTAATGCATAATAATATATATGATATATTAAATTACATTAATTAATATTATCTCACTAAAAGATTCTTTTTCTCACTCGGGTAATACATTGATATATATGCGATATATGTTAATTGTATTATTTTATTTTGTTACAATAAATATTATATATGTGATATATAATATTGTAACATGATATGGTTACTAATGCAACATGTTTAGTGGAGATTAAACATGGTTAGGGTTTGATTAGGGTTAAGCTTTTCTAGAAGTTTCTAGAAGCTTTCATTTTTGTTTTGGAAAAGATATTTTGTGATATTTTCTTAACCCAACCCAACCCTTTAACCTTGGTTAATTCTCTACAATGGTTACTTGAACCATGGTTGCATTAATAACCTTATGATTACTTTCATTATTCATCACAAAAGGATTATGATTTATTCTTCTTCTTCTTCCTTCTTCTTTTCATGGAAAAGCTTTCTAGGTTTTTCCTACGTGATGAAAATGAGTGAGAATAAGAAAACAAATGAGAGCAAAAATCCTACTTCATCATCCTCATCTACCCTTGCCATTTAGCTGAGGGTGTTCACTTCATTTTGTGAGTGAGAGCTTGTATTAATGAAATTTCAAGGTAGTTCATCTTTTTTATCGAAGATCGGAAGCAAGCTTGCACCTTTCTCTTCATGGAGCCTCTCTAGAGTCCGGATGCACGATAATCGCAGCGAAGGGACCTCAACACTGAGCTTAAGAAGTGAAGGACTGGATCTACAAAGGTTGTAATCCCTCTCACTTAGTGTTAAAGTGTTTAACATGCTTGTTTTCGCCTAAACTCTAATTTAAAGATCCGGCTTTTGGTTGTTCGGCACGACTAAATTTTAAATCGGGCATGGTTGATACCTCGTAGACCCTTGTGGCAGTGCCTAGCATCCCTACAAGGATTTCTGGTGATGGCCACCCATGCACAACGTAACATCAACCCCCAATACCGGGAAAGACGAATCCCCTACGATCCACTCACTGCCTCCATATGGCTCGGGACTGTACCCAACTAAAACCTATTTGCATGACTCCTTTGAGCCGTGGTACGGTATGTTCCCGGCGATTCTGTCCAGTGTACTCATAACCCAATGAGCACATGTATAATATCTTAGGTGACTAACTAACACCAATGGCTTGTGAGCCGGCTACCGCCCTTCGTCCGGGGTCTCGATAAGTATACACTAGTCTACTCCGGAGTATCGATGCCCAGACTCGATACTCCCATGACCAGGGACATTTAAGGATGTGCTTATAGAACATCCAGCTCCCATGTATATGATCGCCATCATAATGCTGGTAGTCAAGCAAGAATCCTATGGGCTCTATCAATATATAATAGGGATCTGTAATGCCACCTAATGCATGTACATGATGATAAAGAAAAACCAAATAGCATATTATCATCTCGAGTAAGACTGTTCTCCCGGTATAGGTCATCTCTCAATCATCACAATCGCGTGCCTGCGATTCAATAATTGACTTGACGACACTATAGCCAACAGGCACTAGCTGTACGTAACGGCTACCGAGGTATTGAGCGAAAGGAAGGACGACGAGCAAACTCATCTGAACCCATACTGAGTCTGTCAGTGACAATATCCGTACAGTCCGGTCTGTTCATCTAAGAGTATTGCATATCGAGCCTAGCGAGGTGGAAAAACTCAGATCCCTAATAACGCGATATTTTGTGTCGGTATGAATCCCATCAGCTACTGAGAAACTACTGGTCAAAATAAGTAATTCTCGACTATCTTGGCCAAGAATTTCTGGTGATGGTCACCCGTGCACCGTGCGACATCAATCCCCAATACCAGGAGAGACGAATCCCCGACGATCCGCTCACTGCCTCCATGTGGCTCGGGACTGTACCCAACTAAAACCTGTTTGCATGACTCCTTTGAGCCGTGGTAGGGTAGTAATCAAAGCACTGTGGGAACTCACATGAGACAAATGACGATCTCAGGTTGACAGACTAACCTGTACACATGTCACCTAGGAAATGCTATCTGACAATAAGTATAATACCAACTAGCATGTTCCCGACGAGTCCATCCAGTGTACTCATAACCCAATGTGCACCTGTATACTATCTTAGATGATTGAATGACACCAATGGCTTGTGAGACCGGCCACCGCCCCTCATCGGGGTCTCGATAAGTATACACTAGTCTACTCCGGAGTATCGATGCCCAGTCTCGATACTCCCTCGATTAGGGACATTTAAGAATGTGCTTATAGACCACCCAGCTCCCACGTATATGATCGCCATCATAATGCCGGTAGTCAACCAAGAATCCTATGTGCTCTATCAACATGTAATAATGGTCTATAATACCACATAATGCATGTACATGATGAAAGTGTACGCTAGCACCGCGACGTGGTTTAAATGGGAATCACACATGCAATTTTCAAATTTTCATGGTGCTAATCAACACTATCCAAAGATTGAGTTTAGGGTTTAACTATGATGATATCATAAACTATGCTAAAGGAAAGAGTAGACGACCTTAGCAGACCAAGTCCTTCTCTTCAAATGCTCTGGGCAGTAGTCCACGCGACTCTACTATGCTCCACTTGAAGAAGGTGCAAGCTTCCTCCGATGACCTTCATGCCGAAAATGATCCACCCGAAGTCCGTCAGTCCAAGCTACATCTTCACTAAACTCTTAAGTGAAGGAAACACACTACAGTAGAGTGCTAATGAAGTGTATGTAACGTTTCTGAAATCGTTATGCAAAATTTTCCGTATTAGGGTAAAATAGTCGCTATTTTCCGTTTTAACCATATTGTGATCAAACTTCTGTATAAACTTGTTTGCAACTAGTTTTACTAGAATGAAGCTAGTTTGCGGGTTTTATGGGTCACTTGGAAGTTTTGGTTCACTTTGAAATTTTCCCTAATTAAAGTATTATTTAAATTGTTAATTAAGGAATTAATTAGTGGTAATCACAATTTTGGTTTGGGTTAATTACTTTTAATGTGAATCTATGCCAATCTAATCACAAGATTTTTGTTAATCCAACCATCCATCAATATCTAGATATTTGTGGGTAATTTCGTTTTTTTTTTAAAAAAGGAAAAGAAATGAAAAGGTGTTATTTTGCATTTATTAGGATTTATTGCAAATTGTAGCTAGAATTTTCCACATTTTCACAAAATCCCCCCCACCTTTGCACCTTGGCCGAACCTTACCTAAGTCTGCCCTCTTTCTTCCCTTGCCCATTTCCATCTTCTTCAAGCCCACAAAAATCATTAAAAATCAAGAAATATTCACACAAACTCACAAACAAATCATTACCCATTTTTCCTTAAGCCTAAACTAGCATAGATCTTCACTAAAGACATCATTTTGGAGGCTAAAGTTTGGGTTTTTCCTAGATGCAAGTTTGTGTTCTTGAGGAGGTATAATCCTAACCCTAATCCTTATTTGTAGTTTAAATCTTAAAGCATGCTTATTTAAGTGTTTAATATAGCTTTAAAGTTCACGTTTTTCTAATTCATGTTAATTATTATGAAATCAAGTTAGGATTTGATTTGTTAAAGTGGTTAACCTTGATGTGTAGACTTGGAAAAGTTAAGCAAATGGTGAGAATGATATTTGTTATTTTTCCTAATTGTCTTTTAAGCTTAATCGCAAAATAGGTTTTTCTAAATCATTTTTGGGTAAGATTAAAATTATGGAATTGATTTGGATCACAAAATTAAGCTACTTTGTGTTGTTGGAAATGGCTAGAATTGTTAAATTTCTAGACTTGTGCTACATTTTCGATAAGGTTGCTTACTAGGTTTTCGGCAAAATTTAACGTGAGTTTTAATGGAAGTGGAGATAACAAGAATATTATTTTATATGATAATTATTGTGTTGTGAATGAGTATTGGTACTATGGGGTTTTTGGCATGGCAGTTTTCTTGTATAGCAACCCTAGTCAGGGTTTTGGCTATGTTTTTCCGGTATTTGGATTCTTGGTTTTGAGTTTTGATATTGTATTTGGTCGTTGGATGTTTGTACGTCAACGACAAGGGTAGTTGATTGTTTTGCATGTGTAGGCAATATGTTCTAACCAATGAGCGCACCGTGTGCCGATTTGGATTACGAAACTTGATGTTAATAGCATTGCGATTTCATATTAATTGTAGGTACCTTCGCGTGAATTCCGAGACGACGAAGCGCATCGACTACGGCTATGTAAGGAGTTTAGCAGGTGAGTAGATTTATATCTACGGGGGGAGTCGGGTGGATGGCGTATAGCACTCCCGCAACCAGTGATATGGAATACCGTTTGATTATGTTATCCAGATAATGATATGCGACAGACATGATTGTAGGATTTACAAACGATAATATGATTGAAGTTGATGCTAATGAACATTTGACTTAGGAGAATATGAAATGATATGTGAATCATGATGACTACAGATTTAAAGAGAACAAGTGTGACGTTTTTATTGTAAGTCCACGTTGCTCACCCCGGTACTTGCGGGGAGGCGGAAAACGGAATAAAAATTGAATTTTTATGAGCTTAGGCAACATGGACTTGACTATGAAGGATCTTTGCTAAACAAAAACAAGCTAAAGCTAACTAGAAACTAGCTAAGTGCTAGAAAGGTTATACCTTGGGCTTTATGTCCTTCTCTCCTTGCTCCTTGGAGTGGTGAAGGAGGTCACCTTAGTCGTCTTCTCACGTCGAAGAAAGATCCACCCGAAAGCCTCGACCTTTGGCTTCAACTCCAAGCTAGAAGTAACTAGGGTGCAAGAAGTGCTAATCCTTGAACCCTAGATGAGAGTAGAGATTATCAAGAGAGGGTTTTTCTCAAGCTCAAGTGTTTCTCAACACATGAGAGGGGAGAGCTTGAGGGAGAGGAAGAACAAGAGAGAGAATGTGAATAATAGAATGAGAGAATAATATGAAGCATTCTCTCATATATGTGAATTATTGTAATAGATAATTATGTTAGTTATATGTATGCCCTAGAGGCCATTACTATACATAGGATGTATATTGTAGTGGATGCTTGGACATATATAGGGAGGACTTTCTTGCTCGACATGATAATATGCTATCTGGTTGATCTTTACCTTAACGTGTATACTGATTGTCTCTCTGTTACATGTTGGTAAAGCCCTTAGGATGTGTACTTGACTACCTGGACTATGATGCGGATCATACTAGTGGGGACATGGTAGTCCATAAGTACATCCTTCAAAGTCCCTAGTCGTGGGTGTATCGAGACGGGGCATCGATATACCAGTGTAGACTAGCGTATACCTTCTCGACCCATACAGATGGGCGATGGATGATCCCATATCCATTGGTGTTTGACATCAGAGATGATATACGGGTGCTCAGTGGAGACTGGGTACACTCGACGGACTCGCCGAGAACTCCCAGATGGTATTATACCTTACGTCAGATGGCAGTTCTCTGGTGACACAGGTACAGAGTAGTCTGTTGACCCGAGATCGTCATAGAGTCTTGTGTGGTTCCCACTGTGCTTTGATTTCCATCTTACCACGTCCAAAAGGGCGTGCAAAACGGTGGTTTTTGGGTACAGTCCCGAGTCACATGGAGGCAATGAGCGATAGGAGGGGATTCGTCTCTCCCGGTATAGGGAGTTGATGTTGCGCTGTGTTCGATTGGCTATAACCGGAAATCCCTGGCCAGGGTTGCAGAGATTTACTGGTAAGTGTTACCAGTAGTTTCTCGAAATGTTATAGACCTCATATCGACACGACTTATCGAGCTATTGGGGTCTGACGTTTACCACCCCTAGGCGAGATATGCGACATATCAGACGATCAGACCGGACTGTACGGTAGTGTTACTGGTTGGATTCACTGGAGTGTGAGCGGGCTTGCTCGTCGATCTTCTGATCGCTCAATACCCGGGTGGCCGTTACGTTTAGCAGACCGCTTGCGGCTTGTGGGTGTTTGATATGATCATCACCTGCTGCCGGCGTATTGACGAGTCTTTAGAGTCCTACACAGAGGTTTCCTGGCTCAAGCGAAACGAAATAGGAGCGCATATGAGATATGTGCGGGACCGAGAATGATACCAGTATGTGATACTGTATTCGATTCTCGCGATATGTAACATTGATCGGTTTTATGCGTTATAGCCGGGTTATTGGATCAAGTGTTGATTCGATAAGTTGTTACTATTGATATTAGTCGGTTATATGCGATATGACCGGGTCGTTAAATCAAGTGTTGATTTAATGATTTAATGTATAATTATATATTTGATATATCACTTTACATTAACTAATATAGGTTCACTTAAATGGATTTTCTCACTTGAAGTTCACAAGTTGTATATGTGATATACTTTTGTGCACAAGATTGTATCATGTTTGATGATACATGCTAGTTTGGGTTTGTGTAAAGAATTAAACCATGGTTACTTAAGTGGTTAGGGTTTCATTTCCTTTTCTCATTTATTTATCTATTTATTCTTTTTGGAAAAATATTTAGCATAATGCAAAATGGTGGCTTTCTTTGGATGCATGTTGAAGCTTCATGAAGCTTTGACCAAGTGACCATTTTGTCTCCATGCTTAACCCTAACCATTCCCACTAACCATGATTTATTCTCTACACTTAACCATGGTTGAGACATGATAAGTATTCTTATTATTTTCTTTTTAGAGAACAACTTATCATATGCTTCATCTTCTTCTTCTTCTTTTTCAAGATGAAGAACCTTGATTCCATCAATGGTGATTGATGAAAATGAGTGAGAAATCCAATTCTAAAGTGAACCCACTTCCTATTTCTTCATCCTCTACCTCTTGCCAAGTAGTATAGGGTGTTTCCTTCACAAGTTTTCATGGCTTGGTGAAGGTGGAGCTTGATCTAGTGATGCCTCGACGTAGATCATCTTCGGCATCGTCGTCGATGACCTAGCCCGCTTTTTCTCCGTTGAAGCCGATGCTAGAGTCATGGTTCGATTTGGACAGCGGAGAGGACTTCATCATGGAGCTATAGAGGTGGAGAAACGGATCTACAAAGGTTGTATTTCCATTCTCTTAGTAAAGTAGTTAACTAGTTGCTTTGTCGCCTAAAATTCTAGCCAACGATCCGTATCTAGGGTTTCTCGGCACCGTAAAATTTGAAATTGGCATGGTTGATGCCTTGTGAGACCTCTTGAGAGTGCCTAGGAACCCTATAAATTAGTGAGATAATTGTCATGGCTAAATCAAGACATGACCATTATCATTTCATTTTTAATGCAAATTGCAAGGATCAAAGAGAATCTTCCAAATGAAATGATGGTGGTCAAAGTGTCAACCAAGGTCAACAAGTCAAGAAGGTCAAATGGTCAACAACCATAACCATGCACAATTATTAAACTAATATCAATTAACAATAATGCACACATAAGTATTAGGGTTAATAAAATGTCAATAGTCATTAACCCTAATCAAAGTCCTCTCCCTCTGTCTCAAGCAACTGTGCATACGCACCCGTATTCGTGATCCGAGGAACACGAATACAGTGAGAAAAACTAATCCTAAATCATATACTAGGATCCGGCATAAACCAAAGCCCGCTAGTATAAGCTGTCCGGACAGCAAACGTGCACACACGGATGTGAACGAACCCTGTCGCAAAACCATGCGACCTCTACTCATTTTGCCTAAAGGCGAATAGCTCTCTGTGTGGGACTCTAAAGACTCGACACTACGCTGGCAGTGGGTTTAACCACAGACCGCAAGCGGCACTAGCTGTATGTAACGGTCCCCAGGTAGATGTCGATACGAAGACTGACGAGGTGAACCCCATCTGAACTCCTACTGAGCCTGTATGTGATAATCTCCGTATAGTCCGGTCTGTTCATCTGATACATTGCATGGCGGGCTTAGGGGGGCGGTGAACGTCAGTCCCCTAATAGCGGTACAAGTCGTGTCGGAGTGTAGCCCAGAACACCCTGAGATAACACTAGAAACCTACCAGTATATCTCGCTTGCCCTGGCCAGGGACTACTCGTGTAATGGCTTTCCTGGACACAGCGCGATGTCAACCCCCAATACCGGGAGAGACGAATCCTGTCTAACCGTCATTGCCTCCAAGTGCTTCGGGACTGCACCCAAAACTACCTGTTTGCACGACTCCTTTGAGCCGTGGTAGGGTAGCAATCAAAGTGCAGTGGGAACACACTCGAGGCGAAGTGACAGTGTCAAGTCAGCGGACTAAGCTGTACTCATGTCACCTGGGAACTGATAACTGACGATAGGTATAATACCAACCAACAGTTCCCGATGAGTCCTGTCCAGTGTACTCGTAACCTAACGACCACCCGCATACTATCTCAAGTACGACGTACTGACGGCTGTGGGACAGACCGTCTCCCACGCTGGGATGAGAAGCGCATACGCTAGTCTACTCCGGAGTATCGATGCCCTGTCTCGATAGTCCAACGACTAGGGACCTGTATAAGGATGTGCTTATAGATCACCCAGCTCCCATGAGTGTGAGCGCCATCACAACGCTGGTAATCAAGCAAAGATCCTAAGGGCTCTACTAATATGTATATCAGCGATATGCTAAAAGAAACACATGCACATATTAAAGCAGAGACAAACCAAGTAGCATACTACCATTTCGAGCAAGATTGTATATACAACTGTGAATATCCCAAGCTTCCATCAAGTAATATACAAACTAGTATGATGCAGTAATGGCCTCTAGGGCATATACACTAACAATCTCCCTCTTGCACTAAGGCCATGTACTGGCGTATCGAAGACCTATCATCTCGATCAGCCGCTCGAACTGAGTCTGGAGCAAGGCCTTGTTGAATGGATCTGCTGTGTTATCTTCTGAAGCAACCCTCCGAACCTCGATCTCCTGGCGATCCACGATCTCCCTGATCAGGTGATACCGCCTTAAGATGTGTCTGGATTTCTGATGGGACCTGGGTTCCTTCGCTAAAGCTATAGCCCCGTTGTTGTCGCAATACAGAGGTATTGGGTCAACAATGGACGGAACCACCTGAAGTTCTCTCAAGAACTTCCGCATCCAGACAGCTTCTTTTGCGGCATCAGATGCAGCGATGTATTCCGCTTCCATAGTCGAGTCAGCAACGGTTTCCTGTTTGGAGCTCTTCCAACACACCGCCCCTCCATTGAGGGTAAAGACAAAACCCGACATGGACTTGGAATCATCCTTGTCACTCTGGAAGCTGGAGTCAGCAAAGGCCTCAATTTGGAGGTCTTTTCCGCCATACACTAAGAACATCTCCTTAGTCCTTCTCAGGTACTTGAGAATGTTCTTTACAGCTATCCAATGTTTCTCCCTAGGGTTTGATTGATACCTGCTTAACACACTCAGTGCATAAGCTACATCCGGTCTGGTACACAACATCGCATACATTATAGAGCCTACCGCAGAAGCGTAGGGTATAATAGACATGCGATCCCTCTCCAAATCAGTCTTGGGAGACATCTCTTTGGAGAGGGTGATCCCGTGACAAGCCGGTAGATTACCGCGCTTGGAATCTTCCATACTGAATCTCTTCAATATGGTGTCGATGTACCTGGACTGCGAAAGTCCTAATATCCTCTTGGATCTGTCACGGTAGATCCGGATACCCAGAATGTATGAGGCATCACCCAGGTCTTTCATGGAGAACCTGTGTGACAAGAACCCCTTGACAGATTGTAGCATAGGAATGTCATTTCCTATTAAGAGAATGTCATCCACGTATAAAACGAGGAATACTACAGTTCTCGCTACAAATCTACAATAGATGCATGGTTCATCTGGATTTTTGATAAAGCCAAATTCCTTGACCGTCTCATCAAAACAGATGTTCCAACTCCGCGATGCCTGCTTTAGTCGATAAATGGACTTAAGCAACTTGTACACCTTTCCGCTGCTTCCACTCTGAATGAAACCCTCTGGCTGGTCCATATAGACACACTCCTCTAAATGTCCATTTAGAAAAGCTGTCTTTACGTCCATCTGCCAAATCTCATAATCGTGGAAGGCAGCAATGGCAAGAAGGATCCGAATGGATTTCAGCATAGCTACTGGAGAAAAGGTTTCGTCATAGTCCAAACCAGGTCGCTGACGAAAACCCTTTGCTACCAGTCTAGCTTTATAGGACTCAACCTGTCCATCTACACCAATCTTCCTTTTGAAGATCCACTTGCATCCTACGGGTTTTACCCCATCTGGAGCAATGTCCAACGTCCATACTTTGTTGGTGTACATGGACTCCATTTCGGTCCGCATTGCATCCAGCCATTTTACCGAGTCGACGCTCTGAATGGCTTGCTGGAAGCTAGTAGGCTCATCAAAGTCTATGATGCAATCCTCTCTATCCCCGTCAATGAGAAAACCGTAGTATCTCTCGGGCGGATGAGACTGCCTACTACTCCTGCGGAGTGGCGTGGGAATGTCCTGATCTTTCGAACCCTCTGGTTCTACTAAGCTTTCAGTAATAGCTCGTGGTTCTGGAATTTCTTCCAGTTCTATTGCGCTCCCACTTAATTCTTTTTCTATGAACTGGTGTTCTAGAAAGTGGGCATGGCGAGAAACAAACACCTTTTGTTCCTCTTCGCAATAGAAGAAATATCCCTTGGAGTTCTTTGGATATCCCACAAACTTGCACTGTACTGAGCGTGCCTCGAGCTTGTCCGCATGCTGCTTTTTTACAAAAGCTGGACATCCCCATGTCTTAATGTGATTAAGATAGGGTCTCTTCCCACACCACATCTGATATGGTGTAGTAGGTACAGTCTTAGTTGGAACTCGGTTCAAAAGGTATGCAGCTGATTCTAGCGCATATCCCCAGAACGATCGCGGTAACTCAGCGTTACTCATCATGGACCGTACCATATCCAATAGGGTTCGGTTCCGTCTCTCCGATACACCGTTATGTTGCGGAGTGTATGGAGGAGTAAGCTGAGAGAGAATTCCATTCTCTTTTAAGTAACCCAGGAACTCGGCACTCAAGTATTCACCACCTTGATCAGATCTCAGTGCCTTGATACTTTTGCCTGTTTGTTTTTCTACTTCATTCTTATATTCCTGGAATTTTTCAAAAGCTTCGGATTTATGTTTCATTAAGAAGACATAACCGTACCTTGAAAAGACATCCGTAAAAGTAATGAAGTAAGAATAACCGCTTCGTGCATGTGTAGACATTGGACCGCACACGTCGCTGTGTACGAGTCCCAAGAGCTCGCTCGCTCTTACTCCGTGTCCAGTAAACGGAGTCTTTGTCATCTTTCCTTTGAGACAGGATTGACAAGTTGCATACGATTGATATTCGAACGGATCCAAATATCCTTCTGCATGTAACTTAGTCAACCTTCTCTCATTGATGTGACCCAGTCTACAATGCCATAAGAAAGTTTTATCGATTTCTGGAGACTTTCTTTTGTGTGTATTCTGGACATTGAAAATCTGTGGCTGGTTTAATACGTATATACCGTTGTTCAATGTACCTGACCCAATCAAAACTTGATTAAGGTGAACGTTCACTACATTACTTAAAAATGCAAATTCATAACCTTCTTTAGATAATAAAGATACAGAAATGATATTACAGGTTGCATTTGGTACATAATAACAACTACGTAAAACCAAAAAGTGTCCATCCGACAATCCCAGGTGATAGTCCCCCACGGCCTCAGCATCCATGCTAGCACCGTTTGCAACTCTGAGGGTCATGTCACCTGCCTTCAAAACTCTACGCTTTCTCAACGCCTGCAAAGAATTACAGATATGAGATCCTGATCCGGTATCCAATACCCAGGATGTAGAGTTTATTGATAGACAGTTTTCAATAACATACACACCTGAAGCTGAAGCCGCAACTCGCTTCAAATCCTGTGTTCTGGCCTTCCAAGCCTTGCAATCCTGTTTCCAGTGACCACTTTTGAGACAATAGAAGCATTCTTCCTTCCCTACCAGCTTTCCCGCTACCTTTGTTGCTTTTCCTTTTCCCTTCATATCCACTTTACTGACACCGCCTCTTGGTTTAGCGGGGGCTTTCTTCTTCTTGCCCTTGGCTTTCGCCCTGGACCTAGAAGAGAAAGATCCTCCTACAAACAAAGTGGATGTCTCCCTACCCTTCTGTAGGGTGCCCTCAGCACTCCTCAACATGTTCAGAAGTTCGGAAAGTTCAACCTCCTTTCCTTGCATGTTGAAGTTAAGAATAAACTGGGCGTAAGTGGAAGGAAGGGACTGGAGAATCAAATCAGTATAGAGTTCATTCTCCAACGTGGTCCCAAGGTCCGCGAGCTCCTCAATGTAGCCAATCATCTTAAGCACGTGTTCCGCTACCGATGATCCGACGGCCAACCTTGCCGAAAATAACTTTTTCGACACTTCGTATCTTGCGATACGAGACTGCTCTCCATACAGTTCTTTTGTATGAAGAAATATGGACTCTAGGTCCATATTCTCGTGCCTCCTCTGATGTTCGTTGTCCATCGAGGCTAGTACGAGGCATCTGGCCTTCGCGCAATCTATTTCCTAGGTCTTGTAGATTTCCCTATCTATGACACTGGTTTTGGGACCTGGGACAGGGGGAGCTTTGGTGGTAAGGACATACCCCAACCTGTCATAAGTGATTGCCATCTTGACATTCCTGAGCCAATCTTTGTAGTTTGGCCCTGTCAATATGTTTTTATCTAGTAATAACTTAAGTCCGGTCATGTTGAATGGTCGCTGCAATTAGGAGAGAGAAAAGAAACACTTTAGCATGATGCTCTTGCAAGTTTAGAGTGGTTTTTAGTTTGTCTAAACTGGATGGCTCCCACTGTCTTTCGAATCCCTTCTCAAACCGTAAAGAAAGGATTAGTTAGGATCAATCTCACCGTACAATACATGCTTAACCGTTCAGCCAGGCCAGTGTCGGTACTTCGAGGGAGGTTTTCCAACACTTTTGCGAAGTTCCTTAATTAAGTAACCTCTTTTCCCTGTGGGCGTAGCCCCGCTAACACCTTTCTAGACACCTACTAAGTTTGTAGCATTGATCGTTAAGTGAGAGTTTTCCCGAGGAGTAGCATATACTCACAGTAGGATCGGGATCCAAATATCATTGTGTGATAAAACCGAAGGAATCCTACCAGAATTATCACACTCCAAATGGTATGCAGCGCTAGCAAGTTTCAGTACGTATGAAACTCCCGATGTGGATTTTTGCCCCATGCTCTTATGACCTTGACTTTGGCCAAAATATCATAAGTCACATGTCAAGTTCTACCCGTCATTCTCCTGGTTAATTTGGACCCACCCGTACCTACCCTTGACTTTGGCCAAAATGGCAGCACGACTGTCCCAAACCAACGCATCTATCTATGCTGCACATGAATACCCAATAGCTACCAATCACTATGCCTTGACTTTGGCCAAAATACATAGCTTGAATACTTTTTGACCATTCATGTGGAATGACGGAGGGCTACGAATGGTTTTGGCGAAACCGTGAACATAGTGAACTTGATATAATCGATGGAATGAGATAGCTTTTAAAAGGAGTGGATCAAGCTCCGCGTTTAAAAGTTTAGTTTTGAAAAGAACCGAGTGGTTTTCAAAGTGTTCCAATCGACTTTTACTTGGTTTATTTTCTTGCATTAGTTCTTTTAATGCGTCCCATCAATTAATCCTACCATTGCAGAAAACAACCAAAATATGACGTACGCTTATGCCATTCGCATTCGCCACGGTGCCCCGTCATCACCCGTTAGGTTACTTAACTAACGACAGAGCGGGAGCTGGGCTAGCGTGGCTGTAAAACATAAGCAACATCTAAATAGTTATCATATATAAATATATAGCAATGATAGACATTACAGATCACAGATGAATACATTGGATATACTAGGAATCCGCAACCCGTTCGAGCCTGCAACGAAAAGCGGATTACACGGTCGCGGTGAATAGCCAATACCCCACCCAAGACCCCTACGGGTGCGGCAAACTACCCGCCAAGTACCCGAAGCGAAGTAACCTCCCTCACCACCGTGAGTAGGCCACTCGGCACTTTGAGATACCCGGTAGTTTGTGCACCCCCTCCATGGGTCTATCCTAGGAGCAAAAACAGTAAAAAGAATTATACAATGACGGCTACAACCCCGACCCGGTTGTGCGGCCAAACAAATAATAATATTACATCAATTTACTTATTACAATGAATGAAAGAAAAAGCAACACTCATCTCACATCCACCCCGGCTATTCATCCGCGACAATCCAACCCATTCATATACACATACCATCATCAATCACAGATCACAGATATGTATAACCCCGACTAATCGACATATAGCGATTAGCCGACGTTCAATACATATAAACATCACAGATATAACCTTTTAGTCAAAGCGTATTGAAGTTCGGAAAAAATACGGATTTATAGGCCCCCAAAAACAAATTTCTATTCTGGAAAATCTGGGCACATATAAACCATCTTAAAAATCCTAAAACCAAGCCAGAAATACACTGCACCAAACTCGACCCAGAGAAGAGCCAAGATGGTTGCGGTTGCGCGGCAATAGCTTGCTATTGCCGCGGAACCGCGGCTCTTTGGATCGTTTTTGGTGGCTTTCTTCACAAAACCCTGAGATGATTTTTGGAGTACAATTTATTTTGTTTTGAACAGAAAAAAATTTAACAGAAACTTAGGGTTTTGAAAACTCGGTTTTTCGATTTTTCCGATTCGAACTTCGATACACTTTACTACCTAGCTAGTTTATGTTTAGTTAGTCTCTGATACCACTGTAAGTCCACGTTGCCTACCCCGGTACTTGCGGGGAGGCGAAAAACGGAATAAAAATCGAATTTTTATGAGCTTAGGCAACATGGACTTGACTATGAAGGATCTTTGCTAAACAAAAACAAGCTAAAGCTAACTAGAAACTAGCTAAATGCTAGAAAGGTTATACCTTGGGCTTTATGTCCTTCTCTCCTTGCTCCTTGGAGTGGTGAAGGAGGTCACCTTAGTCGTCTTCTCACGTCGAAGAAAGATCCACCCGAATGCCTCGACCTTTGGCTTCAACTCCAAGCTAGAAGTAACTAGGGTGCAAGAAGTGCTAATCCTTGAACCCTAGATGAGAGTAGAGATTATCATGAGAGGGTTTTTCTCAAGCTCAAGTCTTTCTCAACACATGAGAGGGGTGAGCTTGAGGGAGAGGAAGAACAAGAGAGAGAATGTGAATAATAGAATGAGAGAATAATATGAAGCATTCTCTCATATATGTGAATTATTGTAATTAGATAATTAGTGAGATAATTGTCATGGCTAAATCAAGACATGACCATTATCATTTCATTTTTAATGCAAATTGCAAGGATCAAAGAGCATCTTCTAAATGAAATGATGATGGTCAAAGTGTCAACCAAGGTCAACAAGTCAAGATGGTCAAATGGTCAACAACCATAACCATGCATAATTATTAAACTAATATCAATTAACAATAATACACACATAAGTATTACGGTTAATAAAATGACAATAGTCATTAACCCTAATCAAAGTCCTCTCCCTCTGTCTCAAGCAACTGTGCATACGCACCCGTATTCGTGATCCGAGGAACACGAATACAATGAGAAAAACCAATCCCAAATCATATACTAGGATCCGGCTTAAACCAAAGCCCGCTAGTATAAACTGTCCGGACATCAAACGTGCACAGGTGCGCGGATGTGAACGAACCCTGTCGCAAAACCATACGACCTCTACTCATTTTGCCTAAAGGCGAATAGCTCTCTGTGTGGGACTCTAAAGACTCTACACTGCGCTGGCAGTGGGTTTAACCACAGACCGCAAGCGGCACTAGCTGTACGTAACGATCCCCAGGTAGATGTCGATAAGAAGACTGACGAGGTGAACCTCACTGAACTCCGACTGAGCCTGTATGTGACAATCTCCGTACAGTCCAGTCTGTTCGTCTGATACATCGCATGGCGGGCCTAGGGGGGCGGTGAACGTCAGTTCTCTAATAGAGGTACAAGTCGTGTCGGAGTGTAGCCCAGAACACCCTGAGATAACACTGGAAACCTACCAGTATATCTCGCTTGCCCTGGCCAGGGACTACTCGTGTAATGGCTCTCCTGGACACAGCGCGATGTCAACCCCCAATACCGGGAGAGAAGAATCCTGTCTAACCGTCACTGCCTCCAAGTGCTTCGGGACTGCACCCAAAAACTACCTGTTTGCACGACTCCTTTGAGCCGTGGTAGGGTGGCAATCAAAGTGCAGTGGGAACACACTCGAGGAGAAGTGACAGTGTCAAGTCAGCGGACTAAGCTGTACTCATGTCACCTGGGAACTGATAACTGACGATAGGTATAATACCAACCAACAGTTCCCGACGAGTCCTATCCAGTGTACTCGTAACCTAACGAGCACCCGCATACTATCTCAAGTACGACGTACTGACGGCTGTGGGACAGACCGTCTCCCACGCTGGGATGAGAAGCGCATACGCTAGTCTACTCCGGAGTATCGATGCCCTGTCTCGATAGTCCAACGACTAGGGACCTGTATAAGGATGTGCTTATAGATCACCCAGCTCCCACGAGTGTGAGCGCCATCACAACGCTGGTAATCAAGCAAAGATCCTAAGGGCTCTACTAATATGTATATCAGCGATATGCTAAAAGAAACACATGCACATATTAAAGCAGAGACAAACCAAGTAGCATACTACCATTTCGAGCAAGATTGTATATACAACTGTGAATATCCCAAACTTCCATCAAGTAATATACAAACTAGTATGATACAGTAATGGCCTCTAGGGCATATACACTAACATATATAATGTGATGCGAGATATTAATGTGATGAACGAGTATACGATGTGATATGATGACTTAGTGTGATATGTCATTTTATGGATTCGATTCGATATGAGATTGTTGATACCTTTGTAGGTCCCCTGATTCGAGTTTGACATGGATGTGACCTGAGAGATAAGTATATTTATATGGATAATGTTTTGCATTTTGAGTGATATGCCGTACGAGACTTAGATCCGTACCCCGATGTTGCATAGGTTGATAGAATCCTAATTTGTTTAATGCCGCCATACGTGAATTACCATACACGATGAGTTTTACCTGTTGATTTATCCATACCCTTGTTTAGAGGATGCCATACGATGGATTGTATCGTACGTAATGTTGTGAGGCTGGATGCCGATTGAGAGATTCACTGGCTCGGTCATGTTAGATACGTATACCTTATAGCATTTAGTTCACGATGTACATTATGCTGCATTCATGTTATTCTCATTGCCTTTCATATACCTGTGCTAGTACACCTACACCATTATCGATGATGCGTATGTTGCACATACATAGATTGCCGGCTCACCCACATTCATCATCGATAATTGCTATGTCACTCACACAGTAGAATTGCTACATCAAGCTATGATATACTTGCTATGTTCACATCACTGTTCCCCGTTGCATGAGATATACGGACATGCTTAAATCCTGTTATATGTTGCATACCTTGCTACAGCTACATGCACATCATGCATACATACTGACTTATACACCCACATATCTTGCTATAGCTGCATATACCCCTAAGTGGTTTTGTTTTGACATGTGATATTGAGACGTTGCTTATTATGCTATTGTGCTTATGAGATGCATCATACATACCTACTTACATGTAGATACACTTATCTTGCTATAGTTACATGTACACTTCATATGATGCTGCACTTGATTTTGGAGGATTTGGGAACCGCATGATATATTTTAAAATGGATTCATTTAAAAGAGCGGTTTTCCCTTAATATGCTCATATTGCTGTTTTATGTTGCATATATCGGTTTTCATGGATTTTCGCATTGAGATATGGATTTCATATGAATTATGGATTTGAGAACCGTGGAGGAGTTTTTCAAGAAATTTATGTATTGTTTGAAAACCCGGTTTCTCTTGATATGATATTTCAGTGCGTCCACCATGTGATTTCTCGGTTCTGAGATTAGCATGTGACACCCGATTCGAGGAGGAGGAGGAACCGTCTGTGGGTATATGGTGAAGCCCGGTATGGTACCCCAGGGTGAGAGATGATTTCATGGTGCAGATGATGAGCCTGGCAGAGGGACCACTACCTACCGGTGACAGTATATGGACTCGGCGAATATCTTGGGGATACCGACCGGAGTCATGTTCAGACATGCTACGTGGATTGCGGGTGTCGATGTGGACAATCAGGTTCCATGATTTTGTTGTGTCGCGAGGGACACACGTTGCTTTATATCCTCATATTTACCTGCATATGCTTTTATGATATTTACATGCAGGAGTTGTTGTGTCAGTGGTTGACACGTGGACGGGATCCACATGCATACATGCTTTGATTATATTGTTAGACGGAATCCACTTGCATACATGCATTGATTATATTGTTGGATGATATCCACTTGCTGTTAGGCAGTATTTATGTGTTGGTACATATGCAGATACGGTAACCCTCGATATCATAGTAATACCTTTGTGATATAGTTGACCTAGGAATCGTTGTTTATTTCGATTTCTACGTCATGATGTTTTTCTATTCACGAGTTGGAAACTCACCCCCGTTGTGCCACAGTTCTTGCAGGTTGTCCGCATGGATCAGTTGCGGCATCGTTGGCACAGAGTTGTTTTCGGGTGACTTGCTTGTGGTAGGTGGTACATGTTGGATCGTGCCCCTCTTATATTCATTATTCGTAATGTATCTAGTCACTCCATCAATTCAGAAACTAGTAATAGTATATGTTGCAGACTTAGAAGACATGTAGTTGCGAGACTTGAGCGATGGGTTTTATGTTCGCTTTTGGGGTTGATGTCTTTCTTTACTTTATTTCCTTATGTGGATCTTCGCCGTTGGACGTCGTATACTTGTTATTTATACTTGTGGTGGTTGTTTCCGCCGTTGGGCGTGATTTGCTCCCATTTGGGGATGCTTTATATTATTCTGTGTTGTACCCGTTTTCGGAGTTAGTTTTTACAAAGGAGGTGCTGCCCAATTTTTTCAAAAGACAAAACATGATTTACTGTATCTTTATTTCATAAAAAGGTTTAGATTTCTGGGTTTCAGATTACTTGAATTACGTTACGCCTGTAGACGTCGCGTGATTTAAGTGCTAGTCATGAGCTAATATTTTAGGTCGTGACAAAGTTGGTATCAGAGTGCTAGGTTTAACCCTGGTTCGAGTCTAGGTTTGACTATGTGGAGTCTAGGGCGTTTATATTTTTGGAACCTAGGCTTGACCTTACGGTACTTAGACATGAACAAAGGGGTGTTAAACCCTAAATTTTGTTACATAGGCTGACCCTGATTGATGGAGTGGGTAGCTTGAGTACAGTGACGTACCGTACGTATGTTCCACGGCATATTTACGATACGATACTCCACTTAAGCGACTTTAGGATGTACATATCTTGAGACTGGTGATTCTCTTCGTTTCTTTGATTATACATCCATTTGGGATCCTTGATTTTATTCACTTCCATGATCATACTCTCAGTGATTTGACTCCTCTTTATGATCATGTATCCATTTTAGGATTTGTTGACTCTTTCATCCCTTTGATCTTTTTAGTCGATACTTGATTGGGGTTCCTGTCACCATGGTTTGAGCACAGATTGAGCTGCTGCTAGTGATGCGGTCAGGGCGGGCTCGTCGTGGACGAGGAATGGCCATCGTGTTTTCTGGTGACATGGGAACGTATCGATATAGTGTGGTGTTGTGACTTCTCGTTTGAGACGAGTGTACGGGTTTGTACCGGGTGATCGGGCCATTATTAGAGGCTGCCTGTTGGGAGAGGACTGTTGATGTACAGCATACCTCAGAGATTATGATGTCATCGACCGTGCAGACAGATGACCCAGCTGTTGCTGAGATTGATGTGATGCCGCTTCTAGAGCTTACAAGCTGAGATCGCTGGAGCTTTCAGACAGAGAGGCGATAGGTGATAGCTAGTCTATCTTGAGTTGAGAGATGAAGGTGATTCGTCTGATTGATGCACCGACGCAGGCCAAGTTGAGTTGAAGATTTCCAGTGTGGAGAGTCTTACTCAGGTCTAGAGTAGGCCGACCCAGAGATGACCATTGATATATCGTCTATCCTTGAAGATTGAGGCATTGTCTAGCATGCAGACGAAGGGTGTTCATATGTCGTCTAGGCGGAGTTGAAAGGTTCGAACGAATGTCAGGAATCCCATTTTTTTTCAAAAGTTTAAAGTATTCAGAAGAACATGCAAGTGATTCTATGGACCCTCTAGAGGAATGAAACCCTAACTCGAAGTGATGACCATGGAACCGCTTTTGAACCTTAGGGTTTGCGGCAGTTTAGCGGTGCCATCAGTGAGGCTTGGGTTTGCCCTTCTACGGTCGGTCCATAGGTACTGTGGCACATACTGAATATTATTATACCGTGCTCAGGTGTTGAGCTCTCGAAAAATTTTAGGACTTTTGATGACTCGATCAAAAATTTTAACGCCGTCCGGATATCTTGTGATAGGAGATCAGCAACAAGACCAGCTTCGGATAGAGGACCTCACCCAGATGCGTTGTGAGTTGATCGAGAACGGACGAGTATTGAGTATTCCTCCGGATGTTGGGACGGGTTCCCGAGGACGTGTTCGGCTATATATATTCGACAGAGTGATGAAGATACCGTGTTCGTAGTTCAAGTCCGTGTGAGAGATTCTGGATTGACTGTAGCCGAGAACTTTTGCGGTACGTAGATAGCATGATGCGACGTCAGGTGGATGATAATAATGGTGAGTGGAACAAGAGGTTCGTGCGAGATGCTGACGAGATGTTGTCACTTCCCGTCGAGAGTAGAGATCGGATATGTTTACAGAGGCGTTGGGATACGGACAGTTTCCCAAGAAAATGTTGTGCTGAGAATGCAGATGCCCAAAGAACGAGAAAAGATTTTGTAAGAGTACCAGCCTCCGAATAGTCCGGCGTAGGCGAGATCGGAAAAGACCCTGAGCAGGCTCCTTCCAGGACACAGCTACCACGAGATTGCACCGAGGATCAGATGTGTCACGTGTATTCTGATGACCCAGAGACTGAGGATGCCAGACTGTGGGAAGGAAGCGAGCGGATGTTCTTGCTCTGCCAGTTTTGGGCGCACCGACTTTTTTTTCGACATTGTAGGAGGTGTACCTCAATGTCATTTGTTGCGATTTGCGTTTGTGATCCGAGTATCACACTTATATTGCTTGGATTTGAGTTTGGATAATTGAGTTTCAGGATATTGTTTTCGTGCACTGTGGCTACACCAACTATGTATTTACATTTTTGTGCAAAGTTATTGCACTTGATATATTTTATACACCGTGGTGTTGACGTCGATTTTGTGCCTTAGCTGCACATGTTTATGATTTCCTGGATTTCCTACAGTGGTTGTGATATTCGTGCACTAGATGCATAAGATTTGATATTTCGTTCACTAGATGCACATGATTTGATATTTCGTGCAGTGGATGCACCAGATTTGATCTTTCGTGCAGTAGATGCACATGATTTGATATTTCGTGCACTAGATGCCCATGATTTGATATTTCATGCAGTGGATGCACAGGATTTGATATTTCATGCAGAGGATGCACAGGATTTGATATTTTGTGGAATGGATGCACCGGATTCGTATTTCGTGCATTGGTTGCACTAAGTTTATACTCCGTTTATTTGTTGCACCCGAATTATGTCTTTAAGCATTCGTTTACCAGGTTTGTGTTTTCGTACGCTTGTGTACTTGATGTTCGTTTTCGTGGATGTGGGATGCACTTGATTTCGATTTCATTCGTGCAAGACGGATGCACTTGATTTGGACTTTCGCGCACGTTGGGCGCGTGATATGATTTTTTTTGTGGACACCTGATGCACTCGATTGGGATTTTCGTTCGTGCATGTTAGTTGCACTGGTTTGAGATTTTCGGGCACTTTTGATGCACTAGTTGTTATTGTCGTGCACGCCAGTTGCATTAGACAGATGCTTTTGTGCACACCCGTTGCACTTAGTCTTACTTTTGTGCATACTGTGGCACCTGTACTTGGATTTGATTTCCGTGCGCACCAGACGCACGTGATTGTTGGATTCATCTTTTGAGGCTGATATTGCTTTTGAGCACTTTGTTTTCATGATGAGGCCCTATACTTTGTAATACCCTAGCAGGACTGATCCGAGGACAGTACCTGTGTACATTGCATGCATAAAAAGTTACCAAGAGGTTTTTCGAAAAGGAGCTATAGTCTCGCTATTTCTTACGTGTCTGCGAGTGACACGAGCATTTACAAAAGAAAACCTTTTGGGATATTTTAAAAAGGGCGGAACGTATATTTTGAGCAAAACTTATATGAGAGTATATTATTACTTTACAAATGAGCGTCCGTCACTTGTGCCATAAGCTGCACATCACACGGCGATTCAGAAAAAAATTCTGCATATGTTATTTCAGTTTTTGGAGATTTTTCAGAAAGGATGTGCACTATATACATATTATAGCATTTGCTTAGTGTATATTGGATTTCAGTAGTGGATTTCGAGATCTGTATCCCCATTGTAACTCCGATGATATGCGTGCGAGTCCGATGATTTGCGTGACGCTTGACTGAGTTCGGTTTTGAGTTTTCATTCACGGCTTCAGGCGCATGCAACACGCTATGTTATTTCTGTTGCTTCCATGATTTTGGATCCATGTTGATTGAGTTGGATTTTGAAATGTTTTAGTATTGGGGTTTAAATTTAAATTCGGGGACCGAATTTCTTTAAGGGGGAAGATTGTAACGTTTCTGAAACCGTTATGCAAAATTTTCCGTTTTAGGGTAAAATAGTCGGAATTTTTCGTTTAAACCCGATTGTGATCAAACTTCTGTATAGACTTGTTTGCAACTAGTTTTACTAGAATGAAACTAGTTTGCGGGTTTTGTGGGTCACTTGGAAATTTTGGTTCACATTGAAATTTTCCCAAATTAAAGAATTATTTTAAATTGTTAATTAAGCACTCAATTATTGGTAATCACAATTTTGGTTTGGGTGAATTACTTTTAATGTGAATCTATGCTAATCTAATCATTAGAATTTTGTTAATCCAACAATCCATCAATATCTAGATATTTTTGGGTAATTTAGTTGTTTTTCTTAAAAAGGAAAAGTAATGAAATGGTGGCAATTTGCATTTATTAGCATTTATTGCTAATTGTAGCTAGAATTTTCCACACTTTCACAAACCCTCCCTCACCTTTGCAACTTGGCCGAACCTTACCCAAGTCTGCCCGCTATCTTCCCTTGCCCATTTCCATCTTCTTCAAGCTCACAAAAATCATTAAAAATCAAGAAATATTCACACAAACTCACAAACAAATCATTACCCATTTTTCCTTAAGCCTAAACTTGCATAGATCTTCACTAAAGACATCATTTTGGAGGCTTAAGTTTGGGGTCTTCCTAGTTGCAAGTTTGTGTTCTTGAGGAGTTATATACTAACCCTAATCCTTATTTGTTGTTTAAATCTTAAAGCTTGCTTATTTAAGTGTTTAATATAACTTTAAAGTTCATGTTATGCTAATTCAAGTTAACTATTATGAAATCAAGTTAGGGTTTGATTTGTTAAAATGGTTAATCTTGATGTGTAGACTTGGAAAAGTTAGGCAAATGGTGAGAATGATATTTGTTATATTTCCTAATTGTCTTTTAAGATTAATCGCAAATTAGGTTTTTCTAAATCATTTTTCGGTAAGATTAAAATAATGGAATTGATTTGGATCACTAAATTAAACTACTTTGTGTTGTTGGAAACGGCTAGAATTGTTAAATTTCTAGACTTGTGCTAAAATTTCGATAAGGTTGCTTACTAGGTTTTCGGCAAAATTTAATGTGAGTTTTAATGGAAGTGGAGATGACGTGAATATTATTTTATATGATAATTATTGTGTTGTAAATGAGTATTGGTACTATGGGGTTTTTGGCGTGGCAGTTTTCATGTATAGCGACCCTAGTTAGGGTATTGGCTATGTTTTTCCGGTATTTGGATTCTTGGTTTTGAGTTTTGATATTGTATTTGGTCGTTGGATATTTGTACGTCAACGACAAGGGTAGTTGATTGTTTTGCATGTATAGGCTATAGGTTCTAACCTATGAGCGCACCGCCTACCGTTTTGGATTTCAGAACTTGATGTTAATAGCGTTGCGATTTCATATTGATTGTAGCTACCTTCGCGTGGATTCCGAGACGACGAAGCGCATCGACTACGGCTAAGCGAGGAGTTTAGAAGGTGAGTAGATTTATATCTACGGGGGAAGTCGGGTGGATGGCGTATAGCACCCCCGCAACCGTTGATATGGAATATCGTTTCATTATGATATCCTAATAATAATATGCGACAGACATGATTGTAGGATTTACAAATGATAATATGATTGAAGTTGATGCTAAAGAACATTTGACTTGGGAGAATATGAATTGATAAGTGAATCATGATGGCTAAAAATTTAAGGAGAACAAGTGTGGCATTTATATAATGTCATGCGAGATATTAATGTGATGAACGAGTATACGATGCGATATGATGACATAGTGTGATATGTCATTTTATGGATTCGAGTCGATATGAGATTTTTGATACCTTTGTAGGTCCCCTGATACGAGTTTGACATGGATGTGACCTGAGAGATAGGTATATTTATATGGATAATGTTTTGCATTTTGAGTGATATGCCGTACGAGACTTAGATCCGTACCCCGATGTTGCATAGGTTGATAGAATCCCAATTTGTTTAATGCCGCCATACGTGGATTACCATACGCGATGAATTTTACTTGTTGATTTATCCATACCTTTGTTTAGAGGATACCGTACGATGGATTGTACCGTACGTGATGTTGTGAAGCTGGATGCCGATTGAGAGAGTCACCGACTCGGTCATGTTAGATACGTATATCTTATAGCATTTAGTTCACGATGTACATTATGCTGCATTCATGTTATTCTCATTTCCTTTCATATACCTGTGCTAGTACACCTACACTATTATCGATGATGCGTATGTTACACATACAATGATTGCCGGCTCACACCCTTTCATCATCGATAATTGCTATGTCACTCACACAGTAGAATTGCTACATCATGCTATGATATACTTGCTATGTTCGCATCACTGCTCCACGTTTCATGAGATATACGGACATGCTTACATCCTATTATATGTTGCATACCTTGCTACAGCTACATGCACATCATGCATACATACAGACTTGTACACCCACATATCTTGCTAAAGCTGCATATACCCCTAAGTGGTTTTGTTTTGACAAGTGATATTGAGACGTTGCTTATTGTGCTATTGTGCTTACGAGATGCATCATACATACCTGCTTACATGTAGATACACTTATCTTGCTATAGTTACATGTACACTTCATATGATGCTGCACTTGATTTCGGAGGATTTGGGAACCGCATGATATATTTTAAACTGGATTCGTTTAAAAGAGAGGTTTTCCCTTAATATGCTCATATTGCTGTTTTATGTTGCATATATTGGTTTTCGTGGATTTTCGCATTGAGATATGGATTTCATATGATTTATGGATTTGAGAACCGTGGGGGAGTTTTTTAAGAAATTTATATATTGTTTGAAAACCCGGTTTCTCTTGATATTATATTTCACAGCGTCCACCATGTGATTTCTCGGTTCTAAGATTGGCATGTGACACCCGATTCGAGGAGGAGGAGGAACCGTCTGTGGGTACATGGTGGAGCCCGGTATAGTACCCCGGTGCGAGAGATGATTTCGTGGTGTAGACGATGAGCCTGGCAGAGGGACCACTACCTACCGGTGACAGTATTTAGACTCGGCAGATTTCTTGGGGATACCGACGGGAGACATGTTCAGACATGCTACGTGGATTGCGGGTGTCAATGTAAACACTCAGGTTCTATGATTTTGTTGTGTCGCGAGGGACACACGTTGCTTTATAGCCTCATATTTACCTACATTTTCTTTTATGATATTTAGATGCAGGAGTTGTTGTGTCAGTGGTTGACACGTGGACGAGATCCACTTGCATACATGCATTGATTGTATTGTTGGACGGAATCCACTTGCTGTTGGGTTGCTATTCACTGCCACAAGGGTCTACGAGGCATCAACCAAGCCTGATTAAAATTTTAGCCGTGCCAAACAACCCAAAGCCGGATCTTTAAACTAGAGTTTATGCGAAAACAAGCATGTTAAACACTTTAACACAAAGTGAAAGGGATTACAACCTTGGTAGATCCGGTCCTTCACTTCATGAGCTCCGTGTTGTGGTCCCTTCGCTGTGATCATCGTGTTCCGGAGTCTCGAGAGGCTCCACGAAGAGAAAGATGCAGTCTTGCTTCCGATCTTCGATAACATAGATGATCTACCTTGAAGTTTCATTAACACAAGCTAACACTCACTAAATGAAGTGAACACCCTCATCTAAATGGCAGGGATAGATGAGGATGATGAAGTAGGATTTTTAGCTCTCATTTATAATCTTTTTCTCACACATAATCATCACTTAGAAAAAGCTAGAAAGCTTTTTCCATGAAAGAAAAAAAAAGGAAGAAGACGAATGAATGATGAATCCTTTTGTGATGAATAAGCAAAGAAGATAATGATGAATAATGCAACCATGGTTGCTAAACCATTGTAGAGAATTAACCAAGGGTGATGGGTTTGAGTTAGGTTAAAGTTGAGTCACATGTAAATATCTTTGCAAAAACAAAAAGAAACCTTCTAGAAGGTTCATGAATGCACTAACCCAAATCAAACCCTAATCTTATTTAATCTCCACTAAGAATGTAGCATTAATAATCATATCATGTTACAATATTATATATCACATATATAATATTTATTGTAACAAAATAAAATAATACATTTAACATATATCGCATATATATCAATGTATTACCCGAGTGAGAAAAAGAATCTTTTAGTGAGCTAATATTAGTTAATGTAATTTAATATATCATATATATTATTATACATTAAATTATCGAATCAACACTTGATCCGACAATCCGGCTATATCGAATATTACCGACTAATATGATGACCCGGCTATATCACATATACCCGGCCGATATCTCATATCGCGAGAATCCAATACGGTATCACATACCGCATTATCCTCGGTCCTGCACATATCACATATGTGCTCCTACTCCATTTTGCCTGAGCCAAGAAACCTCTGTGTAGGACTCTAAAGAATCGTCAATACGCCGACAGTATGTGATGATCATATCAAACACCCACAAGCTGCATGCGGTCAGCTAAACGTAACAGCCACCCAGGTATTGAGCGCTCAGAAGATCAACAAGCAAGCCTGTATATTCTCCTGTGAATCCAATCAGTAACACTCCTGTACAGTCCGGTCTCGTCGTCTGATATGTCGCATATCTCGCCTAGTGGTGGTAAACGTCAGACCCCAGTAGCTTGTTAAGTCGTGTCGATATGAGGTCTATAACAGTTCGAGAAACTACTGATAACACTTACCAGTAAATCTTAGCAACCCTGGCCAGGGATTTCCAGTTATAGCTAATCGAACACAGCGCAACATCAACTCCTTATACCGGGAGAGACGAATCCCCTCCTATCGCTCATTGCCTCCATGTGATTCGGGACTGTACCTAAAAGCCACCTTTTTGCACACCCTCTTGGACGTGGTATGATGGAAATCAAAGCACAGTGGGAATCACACAAGACTCTATGACGATCTCGGGTCAACAGACTACTCTGTACCAGTGTCACCAGAGAACTGCCATCTGACGTGAGGTATAATACCATCTGGGAGTTCTCGGCGAGTCCGTCCAGTGTACCCAGTCTCTACTAAGCACCCGTACACCATCCTTGATGTCAAACACCGATGGATATAGGATCATCCATCGCCCATCATATGGGTCAAAATGCGTATACGCTAGTCTACTCTGGTGTATCGATGCCCTGTCTCGATACACCCTCGACTAGGAACAGTTATAGGATGTACTCACCGACTACCGTGGCCCCGCTAGTATGATCTCATCATAGTCCCAGTTGTCGAGTACATATCCTAAGGGCTTTATCAACATGTAATATAGAGACAATCAGAGTACATGTTAAGATAAAGTATAACCAGATAGCATACTATCATGTCGAGCAAGAAAGTCCTCCCTATATATGTCCTAGCATCCACTACAATATACATCGTATGTACAGTAATGGCCTCTAGGGCATACATATAACTAAAAATCTCCCACTTACACTAGGGCCACCTGTTGTGGTATCTCATACCCAATAATTAGCTACGGTTGTAGTTTCTCTTACTCAACCATCCCATAAAAAGTCTCTACTGGGAAAAAGGCCTTCGTGAGTGGATCCGCGCTGTTGTCCTCTGTGTCTACTCTCCTAACCTCGATCTTCCTGGAGATCAACTATCTCTATGATCAGGTGATACTGCCAAATAATTATATCTGTATTTCAGATGGGATGGGGGGTTCCTTGGCAAAAGCCATAACTCCATTGTCACACAATGGTAGGAACGAAGTTCATCTCATGAACTTATATATATCCATACTGCCTCTTTGGTAGCATCCTTGGTAACGATGTATCTTGCCTTTAATCGTCTAGTATGTCACGGTATCTTTCTTGGAACTCTTCCAACATACCGTCCCTCCACTGAGGGTAAAGACAATGCTTGCGACTGACATTCAGTCGTCCTTATCACCCTGGAACCTTTCCAGTGATTCACCTCAGGATCGATTGATACCATCTCACTACAACTAGTGAGAATCCTAACATCCAATTAGATCTATCTCATAGATCCAAAACCCAGGATTTAGGAGGTATCACTTTGATCCTATATGGAGAATCCTTGTGATAAGCGGAGATTGACCGAGAGTAGCATAGGAAACTCCTTCCCTATCAAGAGTATGTCATCCACGTACTCTACGAGGATCACCACCATACTCTCTACTACCTTTTCGTATATACAAGGTTCATCTACCATTTTGATGAAGTCAAACTCTTTGACTACTACATCAAAACATACGTTCCAACTCCGCGATGCCTGCTTCATCACATAAAACATCTTGCACACGTTTCCGCTGTTCCCACTGTCTACGAAGCCCTCTGGCTGTGTACTTATAGACGCTATCTTCTAAAACATCGTTTAGAAAAGCAGTCATGACACCCAACCACCAGATATCGTAGTCATGGTATGTAGCCGTGGCAAGTAAGATCTGGATGGACTTAAACATAGCTTTGAAAGTCTCAACCTTTTCATGTACACCAAGTAATCTTCTCAAGATATACTTGCTCTTGATGGGGCTTTAACCTTTCAAATAAAGCAACCAAAGTCCATACTTTGTTGGTGTATAAGGATTCCATCTCAGATCACTAAGCATCCAACCATTCTTACAGAGTCCCACTCCTGATGGCCAGCTCGAAACTAGTTGGGTCATCATCTCATGATGCAATCCTCGCTCCCACTGTCATAAAGAAACCGAAGTATCTCTCAGGTGGGTGAGGAACCCTACTAGATCGGCGGAGAGGCTGAGGCTCGTTGGAAACTATTCAATCCGTTGGTTCTAGCAAATCATCTGCTGTAGTTTGTATAGCTGGAACTCCTTCCAGTTCTACCTCATGACCACTAATTTCTTCACAAGAAATTCCCTTTCACAAAGTTGGCATGTTGAGAAACAAGAACATCTTTTGTTCCTCGGTTAGGTAGAAGATATTCCCTTACGAATGCTTGGGATATCCAACAAACATCCACAGATCTGACTTTGCCTCAAGCTTGTCCGGATTTTTCTTTTTAGACATAGGACAGACAACCCTAAATCTTAACAAGCTTAAAATATGGGCTCTTCCCTTTCCATATCACATATGAAGTGGTAGGCAACTGATTTGATTTGAACCCTATTCAATAGGTATGCAGCTTCTCAAGTGCATAACTCCCAAAAGGAAATAGGAAACCCAGTAGTACTCATCATAGAGCACACCATATCACATAGGGTGCCATTGCTCCGTCCCGATATACCATCGTGCTATGGTGTATACGGAGGAGTAATGCCGAGAGAGAATCTCATTCTCCTTTAGAATAGTCCAAGAATTCCGTGCTCAAGTATTCTCCACCCTGATCTCATCAAAGGACATAATACTTATACCCGTTGTTGGTTCTCTACTTCTAAATTATATTCTAGGAATATCTCAAAAGCTTCAGACTTGTGTTTCAACAGGAACATATGTCTGAATCTTTAGAGATCATCAGAGAATGTAATGAAGTACAAAGAACCGGTCTTGGCATATGTAGACAGGGGACCTTCATACATCAGCATGTATCAATCCCAAGAGTTCACCAACTCTTTCTCTGTTTCCAATAAACAGAGCTATGGTCATCTTATCTTTGTGACATGACCGGCAAGTTTCACAAGATGTAAATTCAAACTAATTTAAATATGCATCTTAATGTAACTTCAGCTAGTCGGGTCGCATTGATATGACCTAGTCTACAATGCCTCAAGAAGGTTTCGTTCATTTCTGAACTCTTCCTCTTGTGTGTGTTCTGTAAACTAAGAACTGTAGTTTGATTTAGAACGTCAATGCTTTTAGATAACGTGCCTGAACCGATCAACTCTTGATATAGTAAATGTTCAAAACATTATCCAACAATACAAAATTATATCTATCTTTACTAATAAAAAGACTTATATGATGTTGTATATCAGGTTCGGTATCTAATAACATTTGTTCAGAATCAATGTATTCTGGTAATACAAGGTGATAGTGACCAACAGACTTGGATGCAACACTTGCACCATTTCTATCTCATGAAACTTATCACCCGTTCTCAGTTTTCTACCTATGAGTAGCCCATGTAACAGATTACATATGCGGGATCCTGATCCGGTATCACATACCCAGGACGTAAAGGATACTGAGAAACAGTCCTTGGTAATGAACACACCCGAAGATGATGCATCAGCATACACTTTCTTCGTTTGGGTGGCACGGGAAATCTGGTATTCCCCAATTTCCTGCTCTGTCTAATAACAATTATAAGTTGGAGCGGGACCAATGTTCCCCAGCTCAGTATAACAAGCGGGTTCGGTCAATACTTTCGTATTATTATCTTGATTAAGGCGTGACATGGTCGCTACCTGGAGAGAGAGAGAGAAGAAAACACTCAGCGTGCGGTTTTACAAGATTAAATTGGTTATCAATTTATCTAATCAGGATGTCTCCCACTGTTTTAGTCAAATCTTCCTTCAAACCCTAAAAGGAAAGAATAGCCGGGATTAATTACACGCTACAAGTTCGCCAATCTTTCAGCCAGGCCAGTGCCTGTATTTTGAGAGAGGTTCCCCGTGCTTTCGCACGAACCCAATTATAGTAAACCTCGTTTTTCCCAGGGGCATAACCCCGTTGACACCTTTCTAGACACCTACTTGATCGGCTAATTGTAATGTGTAAAACTCTCCCAGGAGTAACTCTTACTCACAGCGGGTATCGGGATCCAACTGTCTCATAGAATGTATGCAATCTCATTGCAAATTTCAACACTTGAAATTGCCAATAATATTTTACCCCTAGTGACTTATGACCTTAACTATGGTCAACAAATCATAAGCACTAATCAAGTTCTACCCGTCATTTCTTGATTAATTAGACCCACCCACATGACCCTTAACTAAGATCAATAAAGTCATATGACTGTCCTAACTAATCGCATCATATGCTATATAGAAAGACATCACTTAGCTTCCATAAACTGTGCCTTAACTAAGGTCAACAAACACAGCACGAATACTAAGTACTCTACTTCCTAAAATGACAGAGGGTTACGACATGTTTTTAAGAAAACCATTTGCGTAATGAACTTGATATCGTCGTAGAATCGAGTGATTTTAAATGGAATGTTTTTTAGGCCTTTTCTAGTTTCGCTAAAGAGGCCACTCCCGGTGAAGGGATCGTCGGCTCTTTCCTCATCGAATAAGGTGCAGGATATTTCACAAATATCACTATGCAAAGCAAGAACTATAGAAGTAATCAAAAGACAGACCGAGTTTGTAGCATCTGCTAGTTTCGCTAAAGAGGTCACTCCCGGTGAAGGGATCTCGGCTCTTTCCTTATCGAATAAGGTGCTGGATGTTCTACAAGGAACACCGCTATGCAAAGCAAGAACTAGAGCTACCAGTTTTTAAACAAGTTTCTACAACATCTTTAGGTTTCTTTTATTTCATTAATCTTATTAATGAAGTCCTATTTTAATTATGCTTCACAAGCATCAGATTTGAAACGAAATCTGCAATATAACATATATCTCATATATATAATATAAACATTCGTCTCAGGCAGTAATATGATCTCATCACAGAACATAGCAGCAGAAGAACATATATAAAATATTGGATATACTAGGACTTCTGTGTTTTTAATACGAGCCTGTATAAAACACGGATTCCACTGTCGTGATGAATAGCCAAACCAACATCCCTAGACCCCTACGAGAGCGGCAAGTAACACTGCCAATTCTAGGGTTAGGAGACCCGGTCTCGACTCCTCGAGATAGTCTTCCACTGGACCGTAGAACCCGGTTACTTGTGCTCCCCTCCTTTGGTCAACCTAATGCGGAAAAGTAAATAATATACAATGGTGACATCATCCTCAGCCCGGAAGTTCCCCAATAAAAGAATATTACATACAAATGAATTATACATGAATGAAAATGAAAAACTCTCATCTCACATAAAACCCCCGGCTATTCAAAACACGACGATCCAATATAACATATCACAACAACACATAATATCTCATATCATCAACGTAAGTAAGTATGCATACGCCGATTGTCGTCGATGTATAGCAACGAAAACCGGCGATACAACTACATACCACACTTACGGTCGCAGAAAAGAAAGTGTAAAACTACAACAGTTGGAATCCGCAACCTCTATAGACATCGCATGCCTAACCAAATGAATTCCTTAGACATCGCATGCCTAACAATTATAAACCCCGCATTTTAGTCTCATTATCGAAAACTCTTTTCAATATCAAGTCGGGCAATTCAACAAGATTCCTGATATCCTGATCGAATGCTCGTCGTAAACTTTAGTAGACGGCCGCACCCCTGGATGCCGTCGACGAAGTGCACTAAGGCGGAACACCGCTACCGCGAGCACCCGAACGGATGCTTTTGGCGACGGTGTTCTCCTACAGTCACTTAGTCGGGGCTATGGGGCGTGGCTGTCTATTAAGTTTACCCGGCGAGTATCCGCGTACGCTACGTGATTGCGACGGACTTTTGATCACATCAAAATTCCGTGGCAACCGATCATCTGAGACTGAACTGCTAAATTTATAACATTCAAATTAGTTATCTCATAACTATATGTGGATTCCAAATATTGTATCACATTCCAGATAAATAGACAATGTTAAACTTTCCGATCGAATAATCAAACACCCAAGTTTTCCTAAATAGTTCTCAACACTTGAAATTAGTTTAAAAACATCCATCACATGCATCAGTACCAATGGTCCAGCCGTAGAAGGGTCAAGCCAACGCCTCACATGTGGCACGCCGTACTGCCACAAACCCTAAGGTTTAGGCGGCGGTTGCGCGGCCAAATGAGCGAATTAGTGGGCCGTACTTCACAGTAATTCTTAGTTTTTCCTGCTTGTTTTTATGAGCATTTTTAATTCATAAAAAATCACATTTTTTGAAAATTGTCCAGAGAAGGGTTCGTATCGGGGTATCCGGGTTCGATCGGACTTTAAATTTCGCTTAGACTTCGCCTAAAACTCTAGCTTGGCTCTGATACCACTGTTGGGTTGGTATACACTGCCACAATGGTCTACGTGGTATCAACCATGCCCGATTAAAATTTTAGCCGTGCCGAACAACCCAAAGCCGGATCTTTAAACTAGTGTTTATATGAAAATAAGCCTGTTAAACACTTTAACACTAAGTGAAAGGGATTACAACCTTTGTAGATCCGGTCCTTCACTTCATGAGCTTCGTGTTGTGGTCCTTTCGTTGCGATCATCGTGTTCCGGACTCTCGAGAGGCTCCACGAAGAAAAAGATGCAGTCTTGCTTCCGATCTTCGATAACATAGATGATCTACCTTGAAGTTTCATTAACACAAGCTAACACTCACTAAATGAAGCGAGCACCCTCATCTAAATGGCAAGGATAGATGAGGATGATGAAGTAGGATTTTTAGCTCTCATTTATATTCTTTTTCTCACACATAATCATCACTTAGAAAAAGCTAGAAAGCTTTTTCCATGAAAGAAAAAAAAAAGGAAGAAGATGAATGAATAATCAATCCTTTTGTGATGAATAATGCAAAGAAGATAATGATGAATAATGCAACCATGGTTGCTAAACCTTTGTAGAGAATTAACCAAGGGTGAAGGGTTTGAGTTAGGTTAAAGTTGATTCACTTGTAAATATCTTTGCAAAAACAAAAAGAAACCTTCTAGAAGGTTCATGAATGCATTAACCCAAATCAAACCCTAATCTTGTTTAATCTCCACTAAACATGTTGCATTAATAATCATATCATGTTACAATATTATATATCACATATATAATATTTATTGTAACAAAATAAAATAATACATTTAACATATATCGCATATATATCAATGTATTACCCGAGTGATAAAAAGATTCTTTTAGTAAGCTAATATAAGTTAATGTAATTTAATATATCATATATATTATTATACATTAAATTATCAAATCAACACTTGATCCGACAATCCGGCTATATCGCATATAACCGACTAATACGATGACCCGGCTATATCACATATACCCGGCCGATATCTCATATCGCAAGAATCCAATACGGTATCACATACCGCATTATCCTCGGTCCCGCACATATCATATATGTGCTCCTACTCCGTTTTGCCTGAGGCAAGAAACCTCTGTGTATGACTCTAAAGAATCATCAATACGCCGGCAGTAGGTGATGATCATATCAAACACCCACAAGCTGCAAGCGGTCAGCTAAACCTAACAGACACCCAGGTATTGAGCGCTCAGAAGATCAACAAGCAAGCCTGTACATTCTCCTGTAAATCCAATCAGTAACACTTCCGTACAGTCCGGTCTCGTCGTCTGATATGTCGCATATCTCGCCTAGGGGTGGTAAACGTCAGACACCAGTAGCTTGATAAGTCGTGTTGATATGAGGTCTATAACAGTTCGAGAAACTACTGATAACACTTACCAGTAAATCTCAGCAACCCTGGCTAGGGATTTCCAGTTATAGCTAATCGAACACAGCACAACATCAACTCCCTATACCGGGAGAGACGAATCCCCTCTCATCGCTCATTGCCTCCATGTGATTCGGGACTGTACCCAAAAGCCACTTTTTTGCACACCCTCTTGGACGTGGTATGATAGAAATCAAAGCACAGTGGGAATCACACAAGACTCTATGACGATCTCGGGTCAACAGACTACTCTGTACCAGTGTCACCAGAGAACTGCCATCTGACGTGAGGTATAATACCATCTAGGAGTTCTCGGCGAGTCCGTCCAGTGTACCCAGTCTCTACTAAGCACCCGTACACCATCCTTGATGTCAACCACCGATGGATATGGGATCATCCAACGCCCATCATATGTGTCAAGATGCGTATACGTTAGTCTACTCTGGTGTATCGATGCCCTGTCTCGATACACCCTCGACTAGGAACAGTTATAGGATGTACTCACCGACTACCGAGGCCCTACTAGTATGATCTCGTCATAGTCCCTGTAGTCGAGTGCATATCCTAAGGGATTTATCAACATGTAATATAGAGACAATCAGAGTACATGTTAAGATAAAGTACAACCAGATAGCATACTACCATGTCGAGCAAGAAAGTCCTCCCTATATATATCCTAGCATCCACTACAATATACATCGTATGTATAGTAATGGCCTCTAGGGCATATATATAACTAACACTTGCATACATGCATTGATTATATTATTGGATGATATCCACTTGCTGTTCGGCAGTTATTTATGTGTTGGAACATATGCAGATACGGTCACCCTCGATATCATAGTATTACCTTTGTGATATAGTTGACCTAGGAATCATTGTTTATTTCGATTTCTACCTGGTAATGTTTTTCTATTCACGAGTTGGTAACTCACCCCCGTTGTGCCACAGTTCTTGCAGGTTGTCCGCATGGATCAGTTGCGGCATCATTGGCACATAGTTGTTTTCCGGTGACTTGTTTGTGGTAGTTGGTACATGTTGGATCGTGCCTCTCTTGTATTCATTATTCATATTGTATCTAGTCACTCCATCATTTCAGAAACTAGTAATTGTATATGTTGCAGACTTAGAAGACTTGTAGTTGCGAGACTTGAGCGATGGGTTTTATGTTCGCTTTGGGGGTTGATTTCTTGCTTTACTTTATTTCCTTGTGTGGATCTTGGCCGTTGGGCGTCGTGTACTTGTTATTTATACTTGTGGTGGTTGTTTCCGCCGTTGGGCGTGATTTGCTACTGTTTGGGGATGCTTTATATTATTTTGTGTTGTACCCGTTTTCGGGGTTAGTTTTTACAAAGGAGGTGCTGCCCAATTTTTTCAAAAGACAGAACATGATTTATTGTATCTTTATTTCATAAAAAGGTTTAGATTTCTGTGTTTCAGCTTACTTGAATTACGTTATGCCTGTAGACGTCCCGTGATTTAAGTGCTGGTCGCGAGCTAATATTTTGGGTCGTGACAGTGTAGGATGGTGAAGAAGGTGTTTTGTTTGCTCACTTGGGTTTGTCCAAAGCCATATGGTTCACATCACATGTGAGGGTTTATGTCTTCGAAGCGGAGGAAGAAAAAGATGAGAGCAAGAGGAAGAACAAGAGCTCAAGTGAAGAAGAATGATCTAGCTCTCAAAAATATCTCAAGTGTGGAATGGTTCATACAAAAATGAACTCACTTATTGAAACATGTAATTTTCTCACAATAAAAATGCTCCCATACTTCAGTAGTAAATCAAAACTAATATTATAATCCATGAACCATGCTACACATCCATACTTCAATTTCCACCTCAATTTTCCATTTTCTAAAAATAGAAAATCAAACCATGCTTCTTTATATATATATATATATATATATATATTTATATATATCACATTTATATATTAATAATATATATATATTTATATATATCACACATATATATATTAATTATATATATATATATATAAAGTTAAGCAAATAATTAGTGAGCAATAATATTAGTTAAGATATAATTATATCAAATATAATTATATATTATATTTTTAAATCAACACTTGATTTAATAATCCGGTTATATCACATATAACCGACTAATATCATTTATTTGTATATCACATTATCAAATCAACACTTAATTCGATAATCCGGTTATATCACATATAACCTAACTAATAATAAATAGCCGCCATATTACAATACGGTATCTCATACTCGTATTTAATCAGGCCCTCGCACATATCAGCATATGTGCCCTATTTCGTTTCGCTTGAACCAGAAAACTTCTGTGTGGGACTCTAAAGACTCGTCAATACGCCAGCAGTAGGTGATGATCATATCAGCCACCCACAAGCCGTCAGCAGTACTAGCTGGACGTAACGGCTACCCAGGTATTGAGCGATTAGAAGATCAACAAGCATGCTTGTCCAAACTCCCAAGAAGCCTATAAGTAATACTTACCGTACAGTCTGGTCTCTTCGTCTGATATGTCGCATATCGAGTCTAGGGGTGGTATCGTCAGACCCCAATAACTTGATAAGTCATGCTGATGTAAGGTCTATAACGGTATGAGAAATTACTGATAACACATACCAGTAAATCTTATCAATGGCCCTGGCTAGGGACTTACTGTTATAGCTAATCGAGTATAGCTCAACAACAACTCCCAATACCGGGAGAGACGAAACCCCTCCTATCGCTCATTGCCTCCATGTGACTCTGGACTGTACCCAAAATCCACCTGTTTGCACGACTCTTTTGAGCCGTGGTAGAAAGGAAATAAAAGCACAGTGGGAGATACATAAGAATCTATTATCATCTCGGGTCTACAGACTAACCTGTACCAGTATCACCAGAGAACTGCTATCTGACGATAGGTATAATACCAACTAGGAGTTCTCGGCGAGTCCTTTTCGGTGTACCCATTCTCTAATGAGCACCTGTGTATCATCTTTGATGTCAAACACCAATGGATATGGGATCAACCATCGCCCCATACAGGGTCAAGAAACGTACACACTAGTCTACTCTGGTGTATCGATGACTTATCTCGATATACCCTCAACTAGAAACAATTGAAGGATGTGCCTGTGGACTACCCATGTCCCAGTAGTATGATCCGCATCATAGTCCTGGTAGTCAAGTCAACATCTAAGGGCTTTATCATCAAGTATATGACAGACGGTATGATAATACCAGTGAACATGTTAAGATAAAGGAAACCAGATAGCACACTATCATGTCGAGCAAGAAAATCCTCCATATATATGTCCAAGCATCCACTATATTACAATAATGGCCTCTAGGGCATTCATATCACTAACACATGATTATAGAGACAAAACAGATAGCATACTAACATCTCGAATAAGACTGTTATACCCATATAGTTTATCCCTCAATCATCACAATCGCGTGCCTGCGATTACGATAATTGACTTGAAGGAACTATAGCCAACAATCTCCCACTTGAACTTAAGGCTAATTATTGCAGTGTCGTATACTCACAACCCGTGTGATACCGAACACCCAACATCTCTACTAATCAGTCTCGCAAAGCTCATTTGCGAAACTATTGTGTTAGAGAAATAGCCTCAGAGAGTGGATCCGCTCCAATATTTCTATCTTTATCTCTCTATATCTCAACTTCACGGAAAATGACTATCTCCCGAAATGAGCAATACATGTCTTAGAATTTGTCTGGATATCTGATGGGACCCAGTTCACAAAAGAACTCCAAATCCAACAAACTTCTTAGACTGTATCATCCACTGAATTTAATCACTATCATGCGCCATGCCTTCCTTAGTATCCGTTTGGAACACCTGTCCAATATATTTTCCCACAAAAGAGGGAAAACTATAACTCTGACAGCCACTCTGTCATCCAGGTCACCTTGGAAGCCTAAAATGATAACCGCCTCCCAAAGGAGGCTGCCATTACCATATACCAAGAACATCCATTTATGTTCATAACTGCTTCCCAACGTTTCTCCAGGATTGGATTAATAAATATGCTTTTTGCAGCTAGTGCAAAAGCAATATCTGGTGTGGTGCTTGACATTTCATGATTAACTCAATTGCCTAAGCAAGAGATATGCCAATCATGCCAATCCTTTCCTCATCAGTCTAGAAGACATCTCTTTAGAGAGGGTGACTCCATCACCTGTTGGTACACCACCACGCCAGGAGTCGGCCATTCTAAAACACTTTAGAATAGTGTCAAGTACCCTAATTGGTACACTTCCCAAATCTAGATCTAAAAACCATAGATCTAGTAACCAGAATCCCTGGTTTTTTATCCAGATCCTATGTGGAGAAACACCTTGTGACAACCACAGTATAACCGATCGTAGTATAGGAATATCATTTCCTATGAAGAGCATGTCATCCAAAAACAAGGACATTACTCCGTACCACCTTCTTATCAGGTCCATCTGTTGTTCTGATGAAGTCAAACTCTGTGAATGTCACATCAAAACTAGACGATTTATCTCCGGTATACTTGCTTTAGTCTACAAATAGACATAAGCTACTTGCCCACTATGCTTCCGCTGCTCCCACCGACTACAACAATCCTCTGGTAGAGTCATATACACGTGCACTTCTAAAGATAATTTAGAACGACGTTATATTCATCCTCCTGCCAGATCTCATAGTCTAGAACAGCAGTAGTGTCAAGTTTGGGTAATCAAAAACCACCCTGTCACCGTCTTTGAGCAGACCGAAATACCTCTCGGGTGCCTGAGGTTACCCACCAAATCTGCGGAGTGGCTAATAGATTGTTTAATCTAATTGAATCTTTAGGTTCTACAAAATTTTCAGTAATCGTTTGTGGTTCTGGAATCACTTCCAGTTCTACCATACTCCCATTAATGTTTTTTTGAAAAGAATCCATTTTCATAAAACTGTGGCGAGTCAAGAACAATATAACTATTGATCTTCCAAATGGTAGAATGTTAACCCTCGTCAAAGCCCAGGACAACCCACAAGCTGTCATTACTGAAACGTGCCTAGAGTTTATCCGGATTCTTGTTTTAAGCATAAGCCAGAACACTCCATATACCTTAACATAGTTAAGATACGAATCCATTCTATATATCCAATATAGAAACAAATGCACTAATTTAATTGGAACCAGATTCAAAAATCATGCAGCCGTTTCCAGTGCATATCAACCAAATGGAAGGAGGACAAGCAGCATTATCCATTAAGGAATGCATCTACGTATGAGTAACCTGAAAGAGAAGCAAGTTCTCAAAACTTATTACTTACAACAGAATACCTAACACAAGTATCTACATCTTCAATCACCTTGAAGAATCATGATACTTGCAACATATGGTTCTCTACTTTATTCTTATACCTATATCTTCTCAAAATCTGGACCTGGTATTTCAACGAAATACTTGTCTAAAACTAGAGAAGTCATGAGTAAATAGAATATAGTACGAAGACCAACCCCTTTGTCCTAACGGATACCGGACAACATACAATACTCTGTATAAGTCCACCGGGTTTAATAACTCAAACCCTAAGTATTGTAGGTTGAAAACTGTGCTATGGTTAAGAGGAATTACACCGCTGTTGAATGCACCTTACCTAACCATCAACTGATATAGGCAAATGTCATAGACATAATTTCAAAAAGTTATATCTCACTTTATAAATTAAACCTACAGATATATCAGTTTCAAATTGGTGCATAACAACGGATATTCAAAACCAAATAGTTGCTGTCAGGAAAAACCCAGGTGATTTTCTCAAATATCACCAATTATAAAGAATTCCGAAATATAGAGGATCTAATCACCCAATTCTCAATATCTTACTCCCACTCAGCATCTGTAATGCCATATAGATGTGAGAATCAAATCTGGTAAATACATGCCTTGGAGTTAGAATCTAATTGGGAAAATAGTTTTCAATTAACATCGCACAGTAAAACTGAAATATAAAAATGTTTCGAAGGGGTGACCGGGTATTCCTAGTAATGCCACTTCCACTATCCAAATTCATGACAGTAACCATATATTTTCTTTCCTTCACTCCATTCCCTTTATTTTTCTTTACTTCTTACCTTCTGTACACCATACTTAGGCTAAATGGTTTTCTTCCTTCCCTACCTTTCGACACTTGCCTAAGATTTGGAAGAAGACTATGCAATAAACATAATAGGTGTACTCTCCTAATACTAGGAGCCCTCGCAACCTGAGAGAAGGTAAAGAGAAAAGACAACAGAATAAACTTATTCAATTTCTCTATAACCGGAAACCATCCTCGAACAGGAACAAGTTCCTTCGAGTTCGTATGTAACTATACGATGGCATACCCAATAAATATGGATCTTCATAGTGATACGGATTGTTCCGGAGAAATGCAAAGGGGAAGTATGAGTGGAAGGTGTATACGCGGCTTCGTCGTGAATGATAGTAGTCGCAATTTCCTTTGCCCTTACCCTAATCCCTATCTATGCCATTACTTATTACCTTCTGTACACCACACTCAGGCTAATTATTTTTCTTCCTTCCCTACCCTTCGGCACCTGCCTAAGGTTTAGAAGAAGACTATCCAATAAGCGCAATAGGTGTACTCTCCTAATACTATAAGCCCTCGCAACCAGAGAGAAGGAAAAGAGAAAAGACAACCGAATAATCTTATTCAATTTCTCCAGAACCAGAATCCATCCTCAAACTGGAACAAGTTCCTTCGAGTTCGTATGTAACTATACAATGGAATATCCAAAATATATAGATCTTCGTAGTGATACGGAGTGTTATGGAGAAATGCAAAGGGGATGTAGGATTGGTAATGATATATGCGACTAAATGACAATCCAAAAGCCAAAGTGTTTTTAAGAAGGTTCGGTTAACTTGGTTCATGAGTTTTAGTCTAGGGTCAGGCCATGGTCACTACCAAAGAGAGAGAGAAAAGAAACACTCAGCGTGCACTCTAACCTAGATTAGATTAGTTAATCACTTTATCTAATCAGGATGGCTCCCACAGTTTCCTCAAATTCTCCTTCAAACCCTAAAAGAAGAATTAGTCGGGATCATCTAAAATCACCCGAGGAGTAACACCTACTCATCAGTGAGAATCGGGGTCCAACTATCATCGCATGATAACTTGATGGAAGCCACTCAAGTCACTACACTCCAGAAGGTATGCGCATGCCTGACATGTTTCCTTTATATTTGAAACTCCCGATGTGGTTTTTGCCCCAAGCTTCTTATGACCTTGACGGATGCTAACAAATCATAAGTTGCAAGTCAAGTTCTACCCGTCATTGTCCTGATTAATTTAGACCCACCCGTACTCTCCATTGACGGATGCCAACAAGGCTGTACGACTGTTCTAGATTAATGCATATCCATGCTATAGAAAAGTAACATATAGCTACTGCACACTATGCCTTGACGGAAGCCAACAAACATAGCACGAATACTAAGAGCTACTTTTCTGAAATGGCGGAGGGTTACGACTGGTTTTTGGCGAAAAACCTTTAACGTAATGAACTTGATATCGTTGAAGGAAACCGAGAATTTTTATAAATATATAGTAGCGTACACTTTTGCTAAAGATGTCACTCCCTGTGAAGGGATCTCAGCTCTTTCCTCATCGAATGAGGTGGAAGATATTCCTAACTGAATACCATGATGCAAAGCAAAAGAATTGAATATAGTGAAGTTATTACACTGATGCAAACTTTAGCCCAAGAGGTCACTCCCAATGAAGGGATCTCGGCTCTTGCCTCGTCGAATGAGGTACTGGATATTCGTAACCAAATACCGCTGTGCAAAGCAAAAGGAAATGTTCTGTAATAACGGTTTTTGAAAATTTGGTTCCAACAACATCATTTGGGTTTATTTTTCCTTGCATTAATCAAAATTAACGCAGTCCCATCAATTAATCCATATCACACCAGAAGAAGGAACAAAAATACAATGTACGTATATGCCATCCGCATTCGCCACGGGGCCCCGTCATGCACCGTTTGGTTACTTAACTAACGGTAAAGCGGGGGCTGGACTAGCGCGGATGCAAAATATATACAACATTTACTAGTATATATAAATATATATGACATTCGTCCCAGGCATGATATACGCAATATCACAGAATCTCAGCAAGCAACACAGAATGGTGGATAGTCTTGGAGCCTCGGGTTTCATTTGAGCCACAAGTGAGACCCGACATTCCCGGTCATGTGGATAGTCCGCGCAATGGATAATACTGGCGTGCTTAGGATTAAGCCGGTTCATTAAATCAGATATTGATTTAATGCTAGTATTATTTTAGTGGTATTATTGTATCTCTTGGGTGCTTGTATTTTGATATGAATACGGGTATGTATATACAGTAGAATGTATTATGTATTTATACGGAAGGATATTCTAGAAGGAGGACACCTTATCATTTATTTTCCATTTTATTTGCAAAATGGAAATGAGGTGTAAAATAGGAAAGGATGTGTAAAGGAGAGAATGGTATGAACTGTTGGGTTACGTCAGTACCCTAGCCATCCACCGTGGTCGATGCGGAACAAAAACTGGTTTTTAAAAAAATTGACGCTAACGAAACCCGCCCAAGATCGAACCATAAACCCTTATTAGCTAACTACAAAGTGCTAAACTACAAGGTTAGGAGTGTTATACCGAATGAACCAAGTCCTTCGGTCTTCTACCATCTTCCCAAGCTCCTGGAGGTCTCCTCGACTGAACTTGGTCGCCGGTCTTCTTTCGTCGATGATGATCCACTCGAGGGATGTAACTCTTGGCTCTAGCTGTAACACCTTAGAATGCGATTAGTGTTAACTAAAAGATATAATGCGGGTTTTAAAAAAAAATTACCAATAATTGTTTTCACAAATTTTATTTAATTATTTTTGTGCTTGCACACACATGTGCATGTTAATCCTAGGGTTAATGAGGTGTAACTATGCTTTACTAGCCTAGGCACGCTTAACCATTTTCATGCCATGCTAACCATTTTCATATCTAATTTTATTATTAAAGCGTTTTTTTCTTTTGAAAATAAAATAAAAGATGAGAAGAGTTGAATATTGAAGGAATGATGAGGCATGGGGATCAATTAATGAAGAGAGAGAGAGAGAAAGAGAGGGCATGGCTCATTCTCACCTCGCACTCTCACTCTATCATTTCTTCACCTCACTCTCTCTCTTTTCCTCACAGACCCTAACCCTCTCATTTCCCCTTCTCCTCCACTAAAAATCTTCTCTTGATCACCTTTTCTTCTCAAACCCTAAGCCTAAACCTTTATCAAACCTCACTAAAACTTCACTAAGCTTGCTTAAACCCTCTTGTGATGACTTGGAGCTTGGAAAGCTAGGGTTTTTCTCAAGTTTTGGTGAGGTAATGATCTAAAACTGTTACTTAGGCTCTAGGGAAGTTTTTTTGCTATATAGTTTCAGTTTAATACCTTAATGTTTTAAGTTTAGTGTTTATCTCGTGTTTTGTTAAGTTTAGGGTTCTCTGTTGAATCTGCTATCGAACCAGGTATTTTTTTAGAAAGTAGCAATCACTGAAAGATGCAATTGAGGCTAGAACCCACAACAAAAACCTGAGACCATTCCCTTCAAACTTGGCCGTAGATTTATTGCTTCTGGCAGCAATTTGCGGCCAGATTGGGGAGCTGAGAGTTGTGTCTTTGTCATAGGGTCTTTCGGGTTATTTGTAGGTTTGCGGAACTTGCAACTTTTAGTAATTCTTTTTGTAGCAAAATTTGGGACCGTTAAGCTAGAATTCAAGCGTTTCAGCAACGTGTGATACGGATTTATCCGACTTTGGTTTAAGTGTTTCATGCGTTTAACAGCCATAGGTTTGGTCTACAGAGTCGCGACACGCGTTTAGCCCGCTAAGCAAACTCTTGGTAGCTTGTGGGAACCGATTCGTTGGTTTGGCGTTGTTTTCGTATTTTATTGGATAGTTTACTAATTTCATGTGTTATTGTGTTATGTGATAATAGGATCACAGGCGGGGACATCGGACCCAGCCAGGAAGTGGAAAAGGGTGATCGGATTCACCTAGTTCGAGATCGTCCGGTGAGTAGATTTAACATTTACACAGGAATCGCCTGTAAGGTACTAAGCGTCGATGGATAGATTCAATGATATAACCCTATGCTTATACGTATATATATTGATTGTGCATGAGCACCATTTTGCACATCCCATTACCTGTTGTATGTTGACATAGTATTAATTGGACACTGTACTATTACTAACGGTTAATGTTGCACGAGCACTGAATTGTTTGCCACACACACCGTTAGCAATTGCCATGATATGCACACTATATAAATTACTATGGATAATATATTGTACCGCTTCCATTACCGGGGCAAGAAAGGATTCTTGTGCAGTAGACGATGAGCCTAGCAGAGGGAGTACTACCTACCAGTGATTTTATGGAAACTCGATGGATATTCGGAGGATACCGTTTTGGAGTTATGAGATGAGATAGATATGAAGGCCGATCTGAGTATGCGGTGCCTGAGATATTAGGAATTGCGGGGTCGTTGATTTACACCGGTTTTCCATGATGATGATTCATTGTTGAGGTTTTATGTTTTATCCCATACTCAGGATTTATTTGACATGGACTGTTTCATGTAGTTGTTTTACCCTGGTGGTGTACCTTGATCATGATTTTGCTGCATATTCGTATTGTTATACTTATGCCATCAGATTGCATATTTCAGATTATCGTTTTTCGTGCATACTTGCGGTTATCTGTACGATATTATTTACTATTCATGAGATGTAACCCACCGCCGTTGTGCTACAGTGTTTTGCCGGCTTGACCCTCAGTGTAGTTGTGGCAAGGCTCTTTATTGCATCATTTTTGGCGGATATCGCTACTGTTGGGTGTGAGACCTTTTGAGTAGGTGGGTTTTTGCGAGTATCCATATGATTCCATTGTATATCTTATTTTGTATCTAGTACTCTCCATCTACCACTTACATGTATTTGACTTAGAGACGAGATTATGAAGATCGATATTGTATTATTTGTGACTCTGGGTATTATGCTCGTGTGAGCCGGCTTTTTATTTATGTTGCGATATTGTTTTACCTTTTATTATGCCATTTTCACTTCTTATTTGCTTATTCCTTCTCTACGGCGTCGTATATACCTGTTGTGATTGTGTTCCGCCTTTAAGCGTGACTTGCTCCCGTTTGGGGATGCTTTATATATATTCTATGTTTGTACCCGTTTAGGGCTAGTTTTTACAAGGAGGTGCTGCCGAAATTTTTAGGAAAATAAATTTATGTTTTGAGATTTTTAAATGTTTTCAACTACTGTTTTATCACTTTACTTCTTTTCTTGGTTTAGATTTCTAGGTTTTTTGTCTTACTTGAATTGCGTTAAACCTTTTGACGTCACGTGATTTAAGTGCCGGTCGCGTTCCTAAATTGGGTCGTGACAAAGTTGGTATCAGAGCGCTAGGTTTTATCTTTCGGAGTGTAGGATGGCCCTTGGTATGATAGAGTAGGTAACTTAAGTAGAGTGACGTAGCGTATATATGTTCCGCGGCATACTTACGACACGGTACTCTGCCTAAGTGACCTTAGGACATATTTACTTGTAATTCCTTCCTTTATTATATATATCCTTATGATTCGATTTCTATGTTCTTATCGAATCCTGTTTCCTTATTCCAGCCATTTTGCCGCAAAAAACTACGAGGGCACAGAGAGCTGCCGCTAGAGCCGAGGTTAGGGTAGGCTCGTCTGAGACGAGGACTGATCAGGGCGGTACGCCTATCCTTCAGGAGCAGATTGATCTACCTTATCTAGGATGTATTGCTAGGCTAGAGGTCAGTATTCAGGATTTGCGTCAGATGGTGTGATCGTTGGTTGAGACCAGTCGAGCGCATAGATCGGAGGTTGTTCCACATATTACGAGGACCGTGATGGTACGTACTGCTAAGACAATCGTACCTACTGCTACGGAGATTATCGCCGTATCTTTATCAGAGTTCATGAGGCTGAAGCCTCCGGTTTTCACCGGCACCAAAGCAGCTGAGGATTCATAGTCGATCCTCGACCGGATGGCCAGGATCTATCGTTCGTTGAGTTGCTCGGACGCGAGATCGGTAGAGTTTGCTAGTTTTCGTATGGAGGGTCTTACCCAGACTTGGTGCGAGCCTTTAGAAAGAGGTCGAGCCGCAGGTCTTCCTCCTATGACCTGGCATGAGTTCACGATGGTGTTTCTTGCTCGTTTTCTTCTATATAGCGTCAGAGATGCTCGAGCTCGCAGCTTTGAGTCATTGCATGAGACTCCGGATATGACGGTGGCGGAGTATGATATTCAGTTCACCCAGCTATCTGTTTATGCTCCTTATTTGGTAGATTCTGAAGAGAAGCGGGTCAAGAGATTTGTATGAGGCCTTGTTACCCAGTTGTTCCTCTCTATTAGCGCCCAGCATTTTGATACGTATGCAGCCACGGTGGACGCAACCCTATGGGTAGAGCAGCAAATTTTCGAGACTTCGGTTGTTCTGGGACCGGAGAGGATTCATACTGATGTATCGGCCCGGAGGCAGATAGGTAGACATCGCGACTGATTCCTTTCAGGATGTGGTAGCAGCAGATGGTTGAGACGAGGTCAGTTATATAGCTCTTACCCACAGGGTCAGTAGCCGTCGTCTGGATGTTACCAGTGTGGGAGTCAGTATCATCGCATCAGAGATTGTACTGAGGTACGCCAGGGCAAGGCAGCAGTTCCACATGTTACCTTACCACCTTCTCCACTTCAGAGAGCGTTGCTTCTTACGCCTATTGTTGCTTCGCACCAGACCTATGCTCAGAGAGGTCGTGGTCACGGCGGTTTTGTTCAGAGGGACGTAGTGGCAGAGGTAGAGGACAGCCGGATGCCGGTAGAGGACAGGACCGAGTTTTTGCGTTGACTCCTCAGGATGCGCAGGCGTCGAATGCAGTAGTGACAGGTACTCTTCCAGTGTTTTCTTTCGATGCACGCATATTCTTTAACCCAGGATCTACGCACTCGTATATTTCCACACACTTCGTACCGAGGTTATGCCGAGAGTCATCTTTGTTAGATCAGCCGTTTGTCGTGATTACTCCTGTTTGTGAGTCTTTTGTTGCGCGACATGTGATTTGGTCGTGTGCTGTTCATATTAGAGATAGAGATTCGTCCGTCAATTTGATCTTTCTTGATATGTTGGACTTTGACGTTCCCCTTGGCATGGACTGGTTAGGTACTTGCTATGAGTCTGTGGACCGCCGTGAGAAAGCAGTCAGGTTTTGTTTTCCGGGGGAGTCAGTTCTTGTTGTGTAGGGGGACCGTAGTGCCGCCCCTCACAGTTTGATTTCTGCCCTTTGCGCTAGTCGGCTCTTGAGAAAAGGATGCCAGGGATTCATAGCCTTTATTTGTTATACTGGAGCCACAACAGATTCATTGGACCAGGTTCCTATTCCGAGAGTGTTTCCCGACGTATTTCCCGATGAGTTTCCTGGAATGACGCCGGAGACTAATATCGAGTTTTGCATCAATTTGATTCCCGACATGGGGCCTATTTCTATACCACCTTATCGGATGGCCCCGGCGGAGCTTAAAAAGCTTAAAGATCAGTTGCAAGAGTTTCTTGACATGGGAGTTGTTCGTCCAAGTGTTTCGCCATGGGGAGCTCCTGTTCCGTTCGTTAAGAAGAAGGACGGCAGTATGAGGTTGTGCATTGATTATCGTCAATTGAACCGAGTTACGGTGCTTAATAGGTATCTTTTACCTCGCATTGATTATTTGTTTGATCAGTTCCAGGGTGCGGGACATTTTTCCAAGATTGATTTGAGGTCGGGTTATCATCAGTTGCGGGTTCGGAATGATGACAATCTGAAGACAGCTTTTCGTACGCGCTACGGGCATTATGAGATTTTGCTGATGTCGTTCGGACTCACCAATGCCCCAGCAGCGTTCATGGATTTGATGAACCGGATTTTCAGGCCGTTCCTCGACCAGTTCATTATTGTATTTATTGATGACATTCTGGTCCATTCTAGAAGTCGATAGGATCATGAGCAACACTTGAAGATTACCTTGCAGACATTGAGAGAACACTAGCAGTTTGCTAAATTCTCGAAGTGTGCATTCTGTCTTAATAGTGTTGACTTCTTAGATCATATGGTTATGGGAGACGGCATACAAGTAGACCCGAAGAAGATCGAGGCTGTAGAGCTTTGGCCCAGACCTGTATCAGTGACAGAGGTCCGCAGCTTCTTAGGCTTAGCCGGTTATTACCTCCGTTTCATGCTGGATTTCTCGAGTACCGCTGCACCGCGGACCGGACTGACCCGAAAGGAAGTTCTTTTTCTTTGGACTGAGGCATGTGAGCAGAGTTTCCAGCAGTTGAAGACTCGTTTGACGACTGCACCAGTTCTATCTTTGCCTTCAGGATCAGGCGGCTATGTCGTTTATTGTGATGCTTCTTAAGTGGGGCTGGGTTGTGTGTTGATGCAGCATGACAGAGTTATCGCTTATGCTTCCCGGCAGTTGAAGAAGCACGAGTAGAACTATCCTACTCATGATCTTGAGATGTTCGCGGTGGTCTTTGCGCTTATGATTTGGAGACACTACTTGTACGAAGAGTCGTGTTAGATTTTCATGGATCGCAAGAGCTTGAAGTACATTTTCCAGCAGCATGATCTGAATTTGAGGCAGCACTGTTTGATGGAGCTTGTGAAGGATTATGATTGTGAAATCCTTTATCACTCGGGCAAGGCGAATATGGTAGCTGATGCTCTGAGTCGTAGGCCTGGAGGTAGCTTGTTCCATTTGAGCGCAGTTCAGAGACAGTCTTCTACAGATTGGAAGATCTTGTAAGATAGTAGAGTATAGTTCGAGTTCACTTCTGCTGGAGGGCAGCTTGCTCATGTCCATGCCCATCCACTTCTACTTGATCGTATCCGTGAGGTGCAGCCCGACGACACTCGTTTGTCTGAGATTTTAGAGCATATTCGACAGGGTAGAGATTCGGTGTTTGTGATTGGTGACCAGGGTGTGCTATGTTTTGGGACTTATTTATGTGTACCAAATTCCGAGGGGCTGAGACGCGAGATCCTAGAGCAGGCACATCAGTCAGCATACAGTGTTCATCCAGGTTCCACCAAGATGTATTGTGATTTGAGAGATGTCTACTGGTGGGAAGGGATGAAAAGAGATGTTTCGGATTTCGTTTCGAGGTGCCTGACTTGTCAGCAGGTCAAAGCTGAGCATCAGAGACCGGCAGGAGAGTTGCAGCCATTGCTCGTTTCGTAGTGGAAATGGAAGCAGATCTCTATGGATTTCGTTGTGGGTCTACCCAGGTCCAGTCGAGGGTATGACTCTATTTGGGTGATTGTTGACCGGTTGATGAAAGCGGCTCACTTCTTTCCAGTGAAGACCACTTTCGGTTATGCTCGGTATGCTCAGTTGTACATTGATGAGATTGCCCGTTTGCACGGCGTTCCTATATGCATTGTATTCGACAGGGGCACCTAATTTACTAGCCGTCTTTGGCAGAAACTTGAGGAAGCTTTGGTTACCCGGTTGAGTTTTAGCACCACTTTCTATCCGCAGACCGATGGTCAGTAAGAGCGGACTATACAGACTCTTAAGGATATACTTCGTGCGTACGTGCTTGATTTTGATGGCAGTTGGGATCGTCACTTTCCTTTGATAGAGTTCTCCTACAATGATAACATTCAGGAGACGAATCAGATGGCACCTTTTGAGGCTTTGTATGGGAGAAAGTTTTGATCGCCAGTCTGTTGGACCGAACTCAGCGAGAGCAGGGTTTTAAGACCACAACTAGTCCAGGAGACTACAGAGAAGATCCAATTGATTCAGGACAGGATGAGAGCAGCCCAGTGCAGGTAGATGTATTTGCCGACCGTCGTCGTCACAGATTTGAGTTTGCAGTGGGTGATCATGTATTCCTACAGATTTCTCCAATGAAAGGCATGATGAGATTTGGGGAGAAAGGGAAGCTTAGTCCCAAATTTGTGGTTCCTTTTGAGATCCTTGAGCGAGTTGGTACCGTTGCCTATCGTTTGGCACTTCCGCCCTGTTTTCCAGATATTCACCTCATATTTCATGTATCGATGCTCCGCAAGTACCTTCACGACCCTCCTCACTTTATTCAGCACCAGACCGTCCAACTGGAGCACGGTATTTTTTTCACCGAGCAGCCGGTAGTTATATTGGATCGGCAGGTGAAGAAACTTCGGTGAAAGGTCTTGCCGTCAGTGAAAGTTCTGTGGCATGGCCCGAACAGCGAAGATGTCACATGGGAAACCGAGACCGAGATGCGGAAGAAATTCCTTCATCTCTTCGAAGGTACGCATGGTAAGATTTTTAAATTCGGGGACCGAATTTCTTTAAGGGGGAAGATTGTGACACCTTAGAATGCGATTAGTGTTAATTAAGAGATATGATGCGGGTTTTAAATAAAATTTTACCAATAATTGTTTTCACATATTGTACATAATTAATTAATATTTTACTTAATTATTTTTGTGCTTGCACACACATGTGCATGTTAATCCTAGGGTTAAGGAGGTGTAACCATGCTTTACTAGCTATGGCACACTTAACCATTTTCATGCCATGCTAACCATTTTCATATCCACTTTTATTATTAAAGGGTTTTTTTGATTTTAAAGTTAAAATAAAAGATGAGAAGAGATGAATATTGAAGGAATGATGAGGCATGATGAGGCATGGGAAGCATTTAATGAATAGAGAGAGAGAGAGAATGGATCATTCTTACCTCACACTCTTACTCTCTCATTTCTTCACCTCACTCTCTCTCTTTTCCTCACAAACCCTCACCCTTTCATTTCTCCTTCTCCTCCACTAAAATTCTTCTCTTGATCACTTTTTCTCTTCAAACCCTAAGCCTAAACCTTCATCAACCCTCACTAAAACTTCACTAAGCTTACTTAAACCCTCTTGTGATGACTTGGAGTTTAGAAAGCTTTCTCAAGTTTTGGTGAGGTAATGATCTCAAACTATAATTTAGGCTCTAAAGAAGTTTGTTTTGCTATATAGTTTCAGTTCAGTTTAATACCTTAATGTTTTAAGTTTAGTGTTTATCTTGTGTTTTGTTAAGTTTAGGGTTTTCGGTTGAATCTGCTATCGAACCAGGTATTTGTTTAGAAAGTTACCATCACTGAGAGATGTAATTGAGGCCTAGAACCCACCACGAAAACCTGAGACCATTCCCTTCAAACTTGGCCGCAGATTTATTGCTTCTGGCCGCAATTTGCGGCCAGATTGGGGAACTGGGAGTTGTGTCTTTGCCGTAGGGTCTCTGGGGTTATTTGTAAGCTTATGGAACTTGCAACTTTCACTAATTCTTTGTGTAGCAAAATCTGGGACAGTTAAGCTAGAATTCAAACGTTTCGGCAATGTGCGATACGAATTTATCCGACTTTGGTTTAAGTGTTTCGTGCGTTTAACAGCCGTAGGTTTAGTCTAGGGAGTCGCTGCATGCGTTTAGCCCGCTAAGCTAACTCTTGATAGCTTGTGGGAACCGATTCGTTGGTTTGGCGTTGTTTCCGTATTTTATTTGATAGTTTACTAATTTCATGCGTTATTGTGTTGTGTGATAATAGGATGACAGGCGGGGTCTTCGGATGCAGCTAGGAAGGGGAAATGGGTGATCGGATTCACCTAGCTCGAGATCATCCGGTGAGTAGATTTAACATCTACGGGAGAATTGCTTGTATGACGCTAAGCGTGGAGGGCTAAATTCTGTGATATAACCCTAGTCTTATACGTGTATATATATTGATTATGCATGAGCACTATTTTGCACATCCCATTACCTGTTGTACGTTGACATAGTATTAATTGGACACTGCACTATTACTAACGATTCATGTTGCACGAGCACTGAATTGTATGCCCACACACTGTTAATAATTGCCATGACATGCACACTATAGAAATTACCATGGATAATATATTATACCGCTTCCATTATTGTTAACAGTTAAATATTGGTAATTGTTCTTTTGCGCATATGAATTGCATCATACGTACATAATGCATGCATACATTCATACATTGCTATAGTCACATATTCACTCTCATATGATGTTTTATTTCGATTTCATGAATTTGGGAAACCGCAAGATACTTTTGAAACTTGATATATTTAAAAAGAGCTAGTTTCCCTTGATATGCTCACATTACTGTTCTATATTGCATATATCGTACTTCATGGATATATGCATTGAGATACAGTTTCCATGAGATTTCTTGATTTGAGAACCACGAATATATTTTTCAACGGAAATTATAAACAATTTTAAAAATGCGGTTTCTCGTGATGTGATTTCGAGGCGTCCACCATGAGTTTTTTTGGTTCTGAGCTTGTTTTCGAGACCCGATTCGAGGAGTTGGACGATCCGTCTGCGGGTACATGGTGGACCGGATATGGTACCCCGGGGCAAGAAAGGATTGTTGTGCAGTTGATGATGAGCCTGGCAGAGGGAGTACTACCTACCGGTGATTGTATGGAAACTCGATGGATATCCGGAGGATGCCGCTTTGGAGTTATGAGATGAGATAGATATGAGGGCTGATCTGAGTATGCGGCGCCTGAGATATTGGGAATTCCGGTGTCGTTGATTGATTCCGGGTTTCCATGATGATGATTCATTGATGAGGTTTTATGTTTTATCCCATACTCAGGATTCATTTGACACGCACTGTTTCATGTAGTTGTTTTACCCTGGTGGTGTACCTTGATCATGATTTTGTTGCATATTTGTACTGTTATACTTATGCCATCAGATTGCATATTTCAGATTATCGCTTTTTGTGCACAAATACCGCTACTGTTGGGTGTGACACCTTTACAGATATGGCAACTCACCCTCGTTGTGCTACAATGTTTTGCAGGCTTGTCCCTCAGTGTAGTCGCGGCAGGGCTCCTTATTGCAACATTTTCGGCGGATACTGCTACTGTTGGGTGTGAGACCTTTTGAGTAGGTGGGTTTTTGTGAGTATCCGTATGATTCCATTGTATATCTTATTTTGTATCTACTACTCTCCATCTGCCGCTTACATGTATTTGACTTAGAGACGAGATTGTGAGGATTGGTATTGTATTATTTGTGACTCTAGGTGTCGTGCTCGTGTGAGCCGGCTTTTTATTTTTGTTGCAATATTGTTTTACCTTTTATTATGCAGTTTTCACTTCTTATTTGCTTATTCCTTCACTACAGTATCGTATATACCTATTGTGGTTGTGTTCCGCCTTTAGACGTGAGTTGCTCCCATTTGGGGATGCTTTATATATATTCTATGTTTGTACCCGTTTGGGGCTAGTTTTTATAAGGAGGTGCTGCCGAAATTTTTAAGAAAATAAATTTAAGTGTTGAGATTTTATTACTTGAGATTTTAAATGTTTTCAACTACTGTTTTGTCACTTTAATTCTTTTCATTGTTTAGATTTCTGGGGTTTTCGGCTTACTTGAATTGCGTTACGCCTTTTGACATCGCATGATTTAAGTACTGGTCGCATTCCTAAATTAGGTCGTGACACTTGCTCCACAACATAAGCAAGTGAAGCAACTAGGGACTCAAGATGGCTAGTCTAGAGTGCTTAGGATGTAGTGAATGGATCCATGTGTTTATCTATCTCACCTCCTCTTTTGATTCTCAACTCATGAGATTGTAGAGAGGAGGTTGAGGTTGAAGATGGAGGAGCTCAAGAAAATATAAGAGAGGGAGTGAAGCTAATGGTGAGAGAGAGCACAAGTGAGAAAATGAATCATCCATGAGAGAGAAAAATCAGCATGCTTGGTTTTGTAAAAACATTTCTTTCCATTTAAAAATACCCACCATACTTGAATAGTTTGTACAAATGAATTAATAATTCATTTGTGCACACTATGCAAGCATGGTTCTCACCATACTCCCCATCATTTCTTTTCCACCTCATTATCCATTTAAGATAAATGGTTAAACCCAAAATGTGGTGTCCACCTTCTAGAATGTTATCTGTAAAAAATACGGATTACATTCTATTGTATATACATACCTGTATTCGTACCGAAATATAAATACCCGAAGAGATAGAATAACACAAAGAACATAATACTAGAATATACATATCGAAATACATATACATAAATTATTAAATCAATACCTAATTTAATAATCCGGCCCAAACCCGAGCCGGCTAGTATTATCAACCGTCCGATCGAAAGTCCGTATAACTAGCACACTCATTCGATCGGAACCGTGCACATATCCAATATGGCTACTACATCATTTTACAAGAACCAGGGAAACCCACTGTGTGGGACTCTAAAGACTCGTCAATACGCTGGCAGTGGGTTTAACCATAAGCATGTCAGCGGCACTAGCTGTACGTAATGGCTACCCAGGTATTGAGCGAAAGGAAGGCTGACGAGCAAACTCATCCAAATCCCTACTGAGCCTATTAGTGACAATATCCGTACAGTCTGGTTTGTTTTTCTAAGAGTATCGCATAACGAGTCTAGGGGGTGGAAAAAGTCAGACCCCTAACAACGCGATATTTCGTATCGGTATGAAGCCCATCACCCACTGAGAAACTACTGATCCAAATCAGTAATTCTTGACTATCTTGGCCAAGGATTTCTTGTGATGGCCACCTGTGCACCGCGCGACATCAACCCCCAATACCGGAAGAGACGAATCCCCGACAATCCGCTCACCGCTTCCATGTGGCTCGGGACTGTACCCAACTAAAACCTGTTTGTACGACTCCTTTGAGCCGTGGTAGGGTAGTAATCAAAGCACAGTAGGAACTCACACGAGACAAATGACGATCTCAGGTCGACAGACTAACTTGTAAACATGTCACCTAGGAACTGCTTGTTAGTGTATATGCCCTAGAGGCCATTACTGTATCATACTAGTATGTATATTACTTGATGGAAGCTTGGGATATTCACAGTTGTATAGACAATCTTGCTCGGAATGGTAGTATGCTACTTGGTTTGTCTCTGCTTTAATGTGTACATGTGTTTCTTTTATTATATCACCTATACGCATTAGTGGAGCCCTTAGGATTTTTGCTTGATTACCAGCGTTGTGATGGCAGTCACACTCATGGGGGCTGGGTAATCTACAAGCACATCCTTATTTACACGTCCCTGGTCGTAGGATTATCGAGACAGGGCATCGATACTCCGGACTAGACTAGCGTATGCGCTTCTCATCCCAGCACGGGTGACGGCCTGTCCCACAGCCGTCAGTACGTCGTACTTGAGATAGTATGCGGGTGCTCGTTGGGTTACGAGTACACTGGACAGGACTCGTCAGGAACTGCTGGTTGGTATTATACCTATCGTCCGTTATCTGTTCCCAGGTGACATGAGTATAGCTTAGTCCGCTGACTTGACACTGTCACTTCGCCTCAAGTGTGTTCCCACTGTACTTTGATTACTACCCTACCATGGCTCAAAGGAGTCGTGCAAACAGGTAGTAATTGGGTGCAGTCCCGAAGCACTTGGAGGCAGTGACGGTTAGACAGGATTCGTCTCTCCTGGTATTGGGGGTTGGCATCGCGCTGTGTCTAGGAGAGCCATTACACAAGTAATCCCTGGCCAAAGCAAGCGAGATATACTAGTAGGTTTCCAGTGTTATCTCAGGGTGTTCTGGGCTACACTCCGACACGACTTGTACCGCTATTAAGGGGACTGACGTTTTACCGCCCCCCTAGGCCCGCCATGCGATGTTATCAGACGAACAGACCGGACTGTACGGAGACTGTCACATTCAGGCTCAGTAGGAGTTCAGATGGGTTTACCTCGTCAGTCTTCTTATCGGCATCTACCTGGGGACCGTTACCTACAGCTAGTGCCGATTGCGGTCTGTGGTTAAACCCACTGCCAGCGTAGTGTCGAGTCTTTAGAGTCCCACACAGAGGGTTATTCGCCTTTAGGCAAAATGAGTAGAGGTCGCTTGGTTTTGCGACGGGGTTCGTTCACATTCGTGCACTTGTGCACGTTTTGTATCCGGACAGCTTATACTAGCGGGCTTTGGTTTAAGCCGGATCCTAGTATATGATTTGGGATTGGTTTTATCTTATTGTATTTGTGTTTCTCAGAACACGGATACGGGTGTGTATGCACAGTTGACTGAGGGAGAGGCAGAGGACTTTCATTAGGGTTGATTACCATTGTCATTTTCTTAGCCCTAATGGTTATGTGTGAAATATGATTTATTGATATTAGTTAATTATAATTGTGCATGGTAATGGTTGTTGACCATTTGACTTTATTTGACTTGTTGACCTAGGTTGAAAACTTGACCATAATCATTCCATAAGAAAGATGCTCTTTGATTCTAGCAAAAAGCATTTAATATGAAATGATAATGGTCATTTCTTGATTAAACCATGACAATTATATTTAGCTAATTATCTATTTACATAATTCACACATATATGTGAGAAGAATGGTTTATTTCTTCTCATTCTATCATTTTGATTCTCTCTCCTCCTCTTCCTCTCTCTCTAGCTCTCCCCTCTCATGAGTTGAGAATCTCTTGAGCTTGAGATAAATCCTTCTAAAATACTCTCTACTCTTTCTAAGGTTCTAGGATTAGCACTCCAAGCATCTTAGTTACTTCTAATTTGAAGTTGAAGCCAAAGGTTGAGGCCCTCGGGTGGATCTTTCTTCGACAAGGAGATCCCTTTCTTTCACTCCAAGGAGCAAGAAGAGAAGGACTTGAAGACCTAGGTATAACCCCTTAACCGAGTAGCTAACTCCTTTAGCTTTGTTAATTAGTTTTGATTAGTAAAGATCCCTCCTTTAGCAAGTCCATGTTGTCTAGTGTTGTAAAAATCAAATTTTTCATAACGTTTCCGCCTCCCCGCAAGCACCGGGATAGGCAACGTGGACTTATAGTGGTATCAGAGACTAACTAAACATAAACTAGCTAGTTAGTAAAGTATATAGAACTTCGATCGGTAAAAATCCCAAAACCCCAAGTTTATGCCGATTTTTAAACCTGCTTTAAAAATAATAAATCACACCTTAAAAATCGGCTCAGGGTTTTTACAGTACACCCAAGAAAAACGAACCAGCGAGCCGACCAACTCACCGCGGTTCCACAGTAGAAGCTTGCTTCTGCCGCGGATACGCGGCCGAGTTGACTCCGCCGGGCTCGTTTCTCTTGCAGTGTTCTTATTTTATGGTTTTAGGATTTTTAGGATGGTTTGTTTCTACCCAGTTTTTCCAGAGAGCAAATTTGTTTTCCTGGTAGTTACAAATCCGTATTTTGATCGATCTTCCCTATACTTTGACTAATGGGTTATATCTGTGATGTTTTATCTGTATTAGACGTCTGCTAATCGCTATACGTCGATTAGTGGGGGTTATACATATCTGTGATCTGTAATGCTTGTTGGTTTGTGTATATGAATTAGTTGGATTGTCGCGGATGAATAGCCGGGAGGGTTGTGAGATGAGAGTTTTCTTATTCTTTCAATTCTTGTAATATGTAAATTGATGTAATTTTATTTGTTTGCCCGCACATCCGGGTTGAGGTTGTAGCCGCCATTGTATAATTTATTTTTACTGTTTTTGCTCATAGGATAGACCCAAAGTGGGGTGCACAAACTACCGGGTATCTCGAACTGCCGAGTGGCCTACTCGCGAGTTGAGGGAGGTTGCTTCGCTTCGGGTACTTGGCGGGTAGTTTGCCGCACCCGTAGGGGTCTAGGGTGGGGTATTGGCTATTCATCGCGACCGTGTAATCCGCTTTTCGTTACAGGCTCGAACGGAATGCGGATTCCTAGTATATCCAATGTATTCATCTGTGATCTGGATTGGCTATCATTGGTATATATATATATATATATATATATATATATATATATATATATATACACGATATCTATTTAGGCGTTGCTTATGTTTTGCATCCGCGCTAGCACAGCGCCCGCTCTGTCGTTAGTTAAGTAACCTAACGGGTGATGACGGGGCCCCCTGGCGAATGTGAATGGCATAAGCGTACGTCATATTTTGGTTGTTTTCTGCAATGGTAGGATTAAATGATGGGACACATTGGAATTAATGCAAGAAAATAAACCAAGTAAAAGTCGTTGGAACACTTTCAAAACCACTCGGTTCTTTTCAAAAACCAACTTTTAAATGCGGAGCTTGAACCACTCCTTTTAAAAGCTATCTCGTTCCATCGATTATATCAAGTTCACTACGTTCACGGTTTCGCCAAAGCCATTCGTAGCCCTCCATCATTTCAGTTAAATATTCGGTAGTATTCAAGCTATGTATTTTGACCTCACGCCAAGGCATAGTGATTGGTAGCTGCCGGATATTTATCTGTTGCATAGATAGAATGCGTTGATTTGAGACAGTCGTACTGCCATTTTGGCCTACGTCAAGGGTAGGTACGGGTGGGTTCAAATTAACCTGGATAATGATGGGTAGAACTTGACATGCGACTTATGACATTTTGACCTCACGCCAAGGTCATAAGAGCATGGGGCAAAAATCCACATCGGGAGTTTCATAAGTACTGAAACTTGCTAGCGCTGCATACCATTTGGAGTGTGATAATTCTGGTAGGATTCCTTCAGTTTTGTCACGCGATGATATTTGGATCCCGATCCTACTGTGAGTATATGCTACTCCTCGGGAAATTTCTCACTTAACGATCGATGCTATAAACCTAGTAGGTGTCTAGAACGGTGTTAGCGGGGCTACGCCCCCAGGGAAAAGAGGTTACTTAATTAAGGAACTTCGCGAAAGCGTTGGAAAACCTCCCTTGAAGTACCGACACTGGCCTGGCTGAACGGTTAAGCAAATATTGTATGGTGAGATTGATCCCGACTAATTCTTCCTTTATGTTTTGAGGAGGGATTCGAGAGACAGTGGGAGCCATCCTGTTTAGACAAACTAAAAACCACTCTAAACTTACAAGAGCATCATGCTAAAGTGTTTCTTTTCTCTCTCCTAATTGCAGCGACCAATCAAGATGACCGGACTTAAGTTATTACTAGATAAAAACATACAGACAGGGCCAAACTACAAAGATTGGCTCAGGAATGTCAAAATGGTAATCACTTATGACAAGTTGGGGTATCTTCTTACCACCAAAGCTCCCCCTGTCCTAGGTCCCAAAACCAGTGTCGTAGATAGGGAAATCTATATGACCTGGGAAATCGACTGCGCGAAGGCCAAGTGCCTCGTGCTTGCCTCTATGGACAATGAACATCAGAGGAGACACGAGAATATGGACCTCGAATCCATATTTCTCCATACAAAAGAACTGTATGGAGAGCAATCTCGTATCGCCAGATACGAAGTGTCGAAGAAGTTGTTTTCGGCAAGATTGGCCGTCGGATCATCGGTAGCGGAACACGTGCTTAAGATGATTAGCTACATAGAGGAGCTCACGGAACTTGGGACCACGTTGGAGAATGAGCTCTATATGGACTTGATTCTCCAGTCCCTTCCTTCCACTTACGCCCAGTTCATCCTGAACTTCAACTTACAGGAAAAGGAAGTTGAACTTTCAGAGCTCCTCAACATGCTAAGGAGTGCAGAGGGCACCCTACAGAAAGGTAGGGAAACATCCACTTTGTTTGTAGGAGGATCTTCCTCTTCTAAGTCCAGGGCAAAAGCCAAGGGAAAGAAGAAGAAAGCCCCCGCCATACCAAGGGGCGGTGTTCGTAAAGTGGATACGAAGGGAAAGGCAAAAGCAACAAAGGTAGCAGGAAAGCTTTGTAAGTCCACGTTGCCCACCCCGGTGCCTGCGGGGAGGCGGAAAACGGAATAAAAATTGGATTTTTACTACTCTAGGCAACATGGACTAGACAAAGTCGGATCTTTGCTAAACAAAAACTTGCTAAAGCTAACTAGAAACTAGTTAAAAAGTAGAATGGTTATACCTAGGGCTTTATGTCCTTCTCTCCTTGCTCCTTGGAGTAGTAGAAAGGGATCACCTTTGTCGTCTTCTTGAGTCGAAGAAGGATCCACCCGAAAGCCTCAACCTTTGGCTTCAACTTCAAGCTAGAAGTAACTAGGGTGCTAGAAGTGCTAGTCCTAGAACCCTAGATGAGAGTAAAGATTATCAAGAAGAGGTTTTTCTCAAGCTCAAGTGTTTCTCAACACATGAGAGGGGAGAGCTTGAGGGAGAGGAAGAACAAGAGAGAGAAAGTGAATGATAGAATGAGAGAATAATAAGCCATTCTCACATATATGTGTGTATTATTGTAAATAGAAAATTAGTGAGATAATTGTCATGGCTTAATCAAGACATGACCATTATCATTTCATTTTTAATGCAAATTGCAAGGATCAAAGAGCATCTTCCAAATGAAATGATGATGGTCAAAGTGTCAACCTAGGTCAACAAGTCAAGAATGTCAAATGGTCAACAACCATAACCATGCACAATTATATTAAACTAATATCAATTAACCATAATACACACATAAGCATTATGGTTAATAAAATGACAATGGTCATTAACCCTAATCAAAGTCCTCTCCCTCTGTCTCATGCAACTGTGCATACGCACCTGTATTCGTGATTCGAGGAACACGAATACAATGTGATAAAAACAATCCCAAATCATATACTAGGATCCGGCTTAAACCAAAGCCCGCTAGTATAAGCTATCCGGACAGCAACGTGCACAAGTGCGCGGATGTGAACGAACCCTGTCGCAAAACCATGCGACCTCTACTCATTTCGCCTGAAGGCGAATAGCTCTCTGTGTGGAACTCTAAAGACTCGACACTACGCTGGCAGTAGGTTTAACCATAGACCGCAAGCGGCACTAGCTGTACGTAACGGTCCCCAGGTAGATGCCGATAAGAAGACTGACGAGGTAACACCATCTGAACTCCTACTGAGCCTGTATGTGACAGTCTCCGTACAGTCCGGTCTGTTCGTCTGATACATCGCATGGTGGGCCTAGGGGGGCGGTGAACGTCAGTCCCCTAATAGCGGTACAAGTCGTGTCGGAGTGTAGCCCAGAACACCCTGAGACAACACTGGAAACCTACCAGTATATCTCGCTTGCCCTGGCCAGGGACTACTTGTTTAATGGCTCTCCTGGACACAGCGCGATGTCAACCCCCAATACCGGGAGAGACGAATCCTGTCTAACCGTCACTGCCTCCAAGTGCTTCAGGACTGCACCCAAAAACTACCTGTTTGCACGACTCCTTTGAGCCGTGGTAGGGTAGTAATCAAAGTGCAGTGGGAACACACTCGAGGCGAAGTGACAGTGTCAAGTCAGCGGACTAAGCTGTACTCATGTCGCCTAGGAACTGATAACTGACGATAGGTATAATACCAACCAACAGTTCCCGACGAGTCCTGTCCAGTGTACTCGTAACCTAACGAGCACCCGCATACTATCTCAAGTACGACGTACTGACGGCTGTGGGACAGACCGTCTCCCACGCTGGGATGATAAGCGCATACGCTAGTCTACTCCGGAGTATCGATGCCCTGTCTCGATAGTCCATCGACTAGGGACCTGTATAAGGATGTGCTTATGGATTACCCAGCCCCCACGAGTGTGAGCGCCATCACAACGTTGGTAATCAAGCAAAGATCCTAAGGGCTCTACTAATATGTATATCAGCGATATGCTAAAAGAAACACATGCACATATTAAAGCATAGACAAACCAAGTAGCATACTACCATTTCGAGCAAGATTGTATATACAACTGTGAATATCCCAAGCTTCCATCAAGTAATATACAAACTAGTATGATACAGTAATGGCCTCTAGGGCATATACACTAACAATCTCCCACTTGCACTAAGGCCATGTACTGGCGTATCGAAGACCTATCATCTCGGTCAGCCGCTCGAACTGAGTCTCGGGAAAGGCCTTGGTGAATGGATCTGCAGTGTTATCTTCTGAAGCAACCCTCCGAACCTCGATCTCCTAGCGATCCACGATCTCCCTGATCAGGTGATACCGCCTCAAGATCTTTCTGGATTTCTGATGGGACCTGGGTTCCTTCGCTAAAGCTATAGCCCCGTTGTTGTCGCAATACAGAGGTATTGGGTCAACAATGGACGGAACCACCTGAAGTTCTTTCAAGAACTTCCTCATCCAGACAGCTTCTTTTGCGGCATCAGATGCAGCGATGTATTCCGCTTCCATAGTCGAGTCAGCAACGGTTTCCTGTTTGGAGCTCTTCCAACACACCGCCTCTCTATTGAGGGTAAAGACAAAACCCGACATGGACTTGGAATCATCCTTGTCACTCTGGAAGCTGGAGTCAGCAAAGGCCTCAATCTGGAAGTCTTTTCCGCTATACACCAAGAACATCCCCTTAGTCCTTCTCAGGTACTTGGGAATGTTCTTTACTGCTATCCAATGTTTCTCCCCAGGGTTTGACTGATACCTGCTTACCACACTCAGTGCATAAGCCACATCCGGTCTGGTACACAACATCGCATAAATTATAGAGCCTACCGCAGAAGCGTAGGGTATAATGGACATACGATCCCTCTCCAAATCAGTCTTGGGAGACATCTCTTTGGATAGGGTGATCCCGTGACAAGCCGGTAGATTACCGCGCTTGGAATCTTCCATACTGAATCTCTTCAGTATGGTGTCGATGTACCTGGACTGTGAAAGTCCTAATATCCTCTTGGATCTGTCACGGTAAATCCGGATACCCAGAATGTATGAGGCATCACCCAGGTCTTTTATGGAGAACTTGTGTGACAAGAACCCCTTGACAGATTGTAGCATAGGAATATCATTTCCTATTAAGAGAATGTCATCCTCGTATAAAACGAGGAATACTACAGTTCTCGCTACAAATCTACAATAGATGCATGGTTCATCTGGATTTTTTATAAAGCCAAATTCCTTGACCGTCTCATCAAAACAGATGTTCCAACACCGCGATGCCTGCTTTAGTCCATAAATGGACTTAAGCAACTTGCACACCTTTCCGCTGCTCCCACTCTGAATGAAACCCTCTGGCTGTTCCATATAGACACACTCCTCTAAATGTCCATTTAGAAAAGCGGTCTTTACGTCCATCTGCCAAATTTCATAATCGTGGAAGGCAGCAATGGCAAGAAGGATCCGAATGGATTTCAGCATAGCTACTGGAGAAAAGGTTTCGTCATAGTCCAAACCAGGTCGCTGACGAAAACCCTTTGCAACCAGTCTAGCTTTATAGGTCTCAACCTGTCTATCTACACCAATCTTCCTTTCGAAGATCCACTTGCATCCTACGGGTTTTACCCCATCTGGAGCAATGTGCAACGTCCATACTTTGTTGGTGTACATGGACTCCATTTCGGTCCGCATTGCGTCCAGCCATTTTACCGAGTCGACGCTCTGAATGGCTTGCTGGAAGCTAGTAGGTTCATCACAATCTATGATGCAATCCTCTCTATCCCCGTCAATGAGAAAACCGTAGTATCTCTCGGGCGGATGAGACTGCCTACTACTCCTGCGGAGTGGCGTGGGAATGTCCTGATCTTTCGAACCCTCTGGTTCTACTAAGCTTTCAGTAATAGCTCGTGGTTCTGGAATTTCTTCCAGTTCTATTGCGTTCCCACTTATTTCTTTTTCTATGAACTGGTGTTCTAGAAAGTGGGCATGGCGAGAAACAAAAACCTTTTGTTCCTCTTCGCAATAGAAGAAATATCCCTTGGAGTTCTTTGGATATCCCACAAACTTGCACTGTACCGAGCGTGCCTCGAGCTTGTCTGCATGCTGCTTTTTTACAAAAGCTGGACATCCCCATGTCTTAATGTGATTAAGATAGGGTCTCTTCCCACACCACATCTGATATGGTGTAGTAGGCACAGTCTTAGTTGGAACTCGGTTCAAAAGGTATGCAGCTGATTCTAGCGCATATCCCCAGAACGATCGCGGCAACTCAGCGTTACTCATCATGGACCGTACCATATCCAATAGGGTTCGGTTCCGTCTCTCCGATACACCGTTATGTTGCGGAGTGTATGGAGGATTAAGCTGAGAGAGAATTCCATTCTCTTTTAAGCAACCCAGGAACTCGGCACTCAAGTATTCACCACCTCGATTAGATCTCAGTGCCATGATACCTTTGCCTATTTGATTTTCTACTTCATTCTTATATTCCTGGAATTTTTCAAAAGCCTCGGATTTATGTTTCGTTAAGAAGACATAACCGTACCTTGAAAAGTCATCCGTAAAAGTAATGAAGTAAGAATAACTGCTTCGTGCATGTGTAGACATTGGACCGCACACGTCGCTGTGTACGAGTCCCAAGATCTCGCTCGCTCTTACTCCGTGTCCAGTGAACGGAGTTTTTGTCATCTTTCCTTTGAGACAGGATTGACAAGTTGCATACGATAGATATTCGAACGGATCCAAATATCCTTCTGTATGCAACTTAGTCAACCTTCTCTCATTGATGTGACCCAGTCTACAATGCAATAAGAAAATTTTATTGATTTTTGGAGACTTTCTTTTGTGTGTATTCTGGAAATTGAAAATCTGTAGTTGGTTTAATACATATATACCGTTGTTCAATGTACCTGACCCAATCAAAACTTGATTAAGGTGAATGTTCACTACATTACTTATAAATGCAAATTCATAACCTTCTTTAGATAATAAAGATACAGAAATGATATTACAGGTTGCATTTGGTACATAATGACAACTACGCAAAACCAAAAAGTGTCCATTTGACAGTCCCGGGTGATAGTCCCCCACGGACTCAGCATCCACGCTAGCTCCGTTTGCAACTCTGAGGGTCATGTCACCTGCCTTCAAAACTCTACGCTTTCTCAATGCCTGCAAAGAATTACAGATATGAGATCCTATCCGGTATCCAATACCCAGGATGTAGAGTTTATTGATAGACAGTTTTCAATAACATACACACCTGAAGCTGAAGCCGCAACTCGCTTCAAATCCTGTGTTCTGTCCTTCCAAGCCTTGCAATCCTATTTTCAGTGACCACTTTTGTGACAGTAGAAGCATTCTTCCATCCCCACCAGCTTTCCCGCTACCTTTGTTGCCTTTCCTTTTCCCTTCGTATCCACTTTACTGACACAGCCTCTTGGTTTGGCGGGGGCTTTCTTCCTCTTACCCTTGGCTTTCGCCCTGGATCTTGAAGAGGAAGATCCTCCTACAAACAAAGTGGATGTCTCCCTACCTTTCTGTAGGGTGCCCTCAGCACTCCTCAACATGTTCAGAAGTTCGGAAAGTTCAACCTCCTTTCCTTGCATGTTGAAGTTAAGGATAAACTGGGCGTAAGTGGAAGGAAGGGACTGGAGAATCAAACCAGTATAGAGTTCATTCTCCAACGTGGTCCCATGGTCCGCGAGCTCCTCTATGTAGCCAATCATCTTAAGCACGTGTTCCACTACCGATGATCCGACGGCCAATCTTGCCGAAAATAGCTTCTTCGACACTTCGTATCTTGCGATACGAGACTGCTCTCCATACAGTTCTTTTGTATGGAGAAATATGGACTCCAGGTCCATATTCTCATGCCTCCTCTGATGTTCGTTGTCCATCGAGGCAAGCACGAGGCATTTGGCCTTCGCGCAATCGATCTCCCATGTCTTACGGATTTCCTTATCCGCGACGCTGGAGGTGGGACCTGGGACAGGGGGAGCTTTGGTGGTAAGTACATACCCCAACTTGTCGTAAGTGATTGCCATCTTGACATTCCTGAGCCAATCTTTGTAGTTTGGCCCTGTCAGTATGTTTTTATCTAGTAATAACTTAAGTCCGGTCATGTTGAATGGTCGCTGCAATTAGGAGAGAGAAAAGAAACACTTTAGCATGATGCTCTTGCAAGTTTAGAGTGGTTTTTAGTTTGTCTAAACAGGATGGCTCCCACTGTCTCTCGAATCCCTTCTCAAACCGTAAAGAAAGGATTAGTCGGGATCAATCTCACCGTACAATACTTGCTTAACCGTTCAGCCAGCCCAGTGTCGGTACTTCGAGGGAGGTTTTCCAACGCTTTCGCAAAGTTCCTTAATTAAGTAACCTCTTTTCCCTATGGGCGTAGCCCCGCTAACACCTTTCTAGACACCTACTAGGTTTATAGCATTGATCGTTGAGAGTTTTCCCGAGGAGTAGCATATACTCACAGTAGGATCGGGATCCAAATATCATCGTGTGATAAAACCGAAGGAATCCTACCAGAATCATCACACTCCAAATGGTATGCAGTGCTAGCAAGTTTCAGTACTTATGAAACTCCCGATGTGGATTTTTGCCCCATGCTCTTATGACCTTGACTTTGGCCAAAATATCATAAGTCACATGTCAAGTTCTACGCGTCATTCTCCTGGTTAATTTGGACCCACCCGTACCTACCTTTGACTTTGGCCAAAATGGCAGCACGACTGTCCCAAACCAACGCATCTATCTATGCTGCACATGAATACCCAATAGCTACCAATCACTATGCCTTGACTTTGGCCAAAATACATAGCTTGAATACTTTTTGACTATTCTTGTGGAATGACGGAGGGCTACGAATGGTTTTGGCGAAACCGTGAACGTAGTGAACTTGATATAATCGATGGAACGGGATAGCTTTTAAAAGGAGTGGTTCAAGCTCCGCGTTTAAAAGTTTAGTTTTGAAAAAAACCGAGTGGTTTTCAAAATGTTCCAATCGAGTTTTACTTGGTTTATTTTCTTGCATTAGTTCTTTTAATGCGTCCCATCATTTAATCCTACCATTGCAGAAAACAACCAAAATATGACGTACGCTTATGCCATTCGCATTCGCCACGGGGCCCCGTCATCACCCGTTAGGTTAGTTAACTAACGACAGAGCGGGGGCTGTGCTAGCGCGGCTGTAAAATATAAGCAACGCCTAAATAGTTATAATATATAAATATATAGCAATGATAGACATTACAGATCACAGATGAATACATTGGATATACTAGGAATCCGTGATCCGTTCGAGCCTGCAACGAAAAGCGGATTACACGGTCGCGGTGAATAGCCAAAACCCCACCCAAGACCCCTACGGGTGCGGCAAACTACCCGCCAAGTACCCGAAGCGAAGCAACCTCCCTCACCACCGTGAGTAGGCCACTCGACACTTCGAGATACCCGGTAGTTTGTGCACGCCCTCCATGGGTCTATCCTAGGAGCAAAAGCAGTAAAAAGAATTATACAATGACGGCTACAACCCCGACCTGGTTGTGCGGCCATACAAATAATAATACATCAATTTACATATTACATGAATGAAAGAAAAAAAATAATCTCAAATCCACCCCGGCTATTTACCCGCGACAATCCAACGCATTCATATACACATACCATCATCAAACACAGATCACAGATATGTATACCCCCAACTAATCGACTTATAGCGATTAGCCGACGTTCAATACATATATACATCACAGATATAACCCTTTAGTCAAAGTGTAGTGAAGTTCGATCAAGAAATACGGATTTATAGGCCCCCAAAAACTAATTTCTTTTCTGGAAAATCTGGGCACAAATAAACCATCTTAAAAATCCCAAAACCATGCCAGAAGAACACTGCACCAAACTCGACCCAGAACCGAGCCAAAACGGCCGTGGTTGCGCGGCAATAGCTTTCTATTGCCGCGGAACCGCGGCGCTTTGAAAGAATCTCTGGATCGTTTTTGGTAGCCTTATTCACAAAACCCTGAGATGATTTTTGACGTACGATTTATTTTATTTTGAACAGAAAAAATTTTAACAGAAACTTGGGTTTTTGTAAACTCGGTTTTGCGATTTTTTCCGATTGAACTTCCATACACTTTACTACCTAGCTAGTTTATATTTAGTTAGGCTCTGATACCACTCTAAGTCCACGTTGCCCACCCCGGTGCTTGCGGGGAGGCGGAAAACGGAATAAATATCGGATTTTTTCTACTCTAGGCAACATGGACTAGACAAAGTCGGATCTTTGCTAAACAAAAACTTGCTAAAGCTAACTAGAAACTAGTTAAAGAGTAGAATGGTTATACCTAGGGCTTTATGTCCTTCTCTCCTTGCTCCTTGGAGTAGTAGAAAGGGATCACCTTTGTCGTCTTCTTGAGTCGAAGAAGGATCCACCCGAAAGCCTCAACCTTTGGCTTCAACTTCAAGCAAGAAGTAACTAGGGTGCTAGAAGTGCTAGTCTTAGAACCCTAGATGAGAGTAAAGATTATCAAGAAGAGGTTTTTCTCAAGCTCAAGTGTTTCTCAACACATGAGAGGGGAGAGCTTGAGGGAGAGGAAGAACAAGAGAGAGAAAGTGAATGATAGAATGAGAGAATAATAAGCCATTCTCACATATATGTGTGTATTATTGTAAATAGAAAATTAGTGAGATAATTGTCATGGCTTAATTAAGACATGACCATTATCATTTCATTTTTAATGCAAGTTGCAAGGATCAAAGAGCATCTTCCAAATGAAATGATGATGGTCAAAGTGTCAACCTAGGTCAACAAGTCAAGAATGTCAAATGGTCAACAACCATAACCATGCACAATTATATTAAACTAATATCAATTAACCATAATACACACATAAGCATTACACAAGTTGTCCCTGGTCAGGGCAAGCGAGATATACTGGTAGGTTTCCAGTGTTATCTCAGGGTGTTCTAGGCTACACTCCGACACGACTTGTACCGCTATTAAGGGGACTGACGTTTTACCGCCCCCTAGGCCCGCCATGCGATGTTATCAGACGAACAGACCGGACTGTACAGAGACTGTCACATTCAGGCTCAGTAGGAGTTCAGATGGGTTTACCTCGTCAGTGTTCTTATCGGCATCTACCTGGGGACCGTTACGTACAGCTAGTGCCTCTTGCGGTCTGTGGTTATGTAGCGCCTTGAAAAGTCGTTTTGGTGTTTTCCCGAAAATCGGTGAAAATTTGGTATTTTTCCGTAAATCGTCTTTTTTGTTATTTTGCAGTTTAGGCCTAATTATACCTAATTTGGATAGGTAATTGCTATTTTTTAGTAGCTAATGAGTTACTTATAAATTTATGGGCATTTAAAATTTTTCCCTAATTTTTCAATTTTTAATATTATTTTAAGCCGGTAAAAAAAAATACATTAAATTAGCGATAAATAAAATTTAAATGGGATAATTTTAATCTTTAAAATCATTTTAATTAAAATCTAGTTGTAATATAAATTTTTGGTATTTTATTTCAAGTTTTAATGGGTTTTTATGATGGAAAACAAAAATATATTTATTTTGAGCTAAAACTTGCAATTTTGGACTTGTCGGGGGTCTTTTTGCATAGAATTTTTTTATACACTCTCTCACCAATCCTCATCCTCCTTTGGCTGGCCCACCACAGCAGGAAACTTCTCTCTTTCTTTTTTTTGGGTATTCAACTCTTGTGAACATTATGACATGAAAGGATTTAAATATGTTAATTTAGGTATGTGTTTTGAGTGACATGAAAGAGCTTTGACTTTGGTTTTTCCAACTCCAATTCCTCAGTTTCCCCCATCCTTTACCCCTGGCCGAGCCTCAAACTGTTGCAGGTCCCCATTTTCCACCATCTCCTTTTGCTCCAATTTCATCAAAAAATCAACCGAAATCCCTAATTTTCTTCACAAATTCAACACAAAACCTTATTCTATCTCTTTTCAAGCCCAAATTGGTTTAAATCTTGGAGAAAGGAGGTGTCTTGGGAGGCTTGAGCAAGCTTAGGATTGAACTTTTGAGGTATAACTTCTAATCAAATGGTTAAATTGTTGCTTAAGTGTGCTAATTAGAACTTGAAAATTGTTTTAGTGTTAAAATTATAGCTAATTTCTAATCTAGTTTTTTTTAGTGTATGGTTTGAATTTTAACTAGGGTTTTAGAAACCATTAATTATTTAATTAAGTTATTTTGTTATCTAGTTTTATGCAAACTTAATTTAGGAGATTACTTTGCTTAAGTGGGCTTCGATATGTGTTAATTTTGGTTTTTCAAGTGTGAAATTGGATTTAAATTGTTGGTTATAAAAATCAAGAAAGGGGTTTTTGTATGGAAATAGGTTTGAAGCTTGGTTATTGTGTTGTAATTATAGTGTTGTGGTTAACTAGTTATGCAGTTGGATGTTATGCTAGGTTGTTGTCCTTTTTGTCGCAAATCGGCGATGTTTGCACCGATTTTTGGAATGTTTATGCTTGCTAGTTTTATTAAATTATTGTGGTGATGTATTTGCGATATCTTGGTGATATTTTTGGCATATCCTATGACATTTAGGATGTGTGAGTGCGGATTTTTGAGTGATCGGGTTTTAGCTTTGCTGGGTGACCAAATCGATGATTTTAGTTAGTTTTTGCGGCTTTCGTGTGTGTTCCGCGCACCTTGTGCACGTTGTGCCTAGCTTGTGAACATAGATATTCTCGTTCGGGATTTGCGTCTTTTCATGATATGTAACCTTATGTTTTGTATTGATGTAAATTCCGGGTTCGGTCACGGAGACGTCGGACGTGGCACGAAAAGGGAAAGCGGTGATTGGACGTAGCCAGCTGGGGATTCCGGTGAGTAGATGTAACATCTACGGGGGACTATCGTTCGGATGGCGCAAGTCGCCCGATAGTTTAAGTAGTTTAAAGATTTCTAGTGATATTAGTAATTAGGAGTAAATGCTTGCGTAACATCTTGCTACATCCATGCTTTATATTGTCAGACATATGCGAACCCATTCTATAGGACACCTGCACCATTGCCAGGGTTTTTATATGCAGCACGAGCACTATTCATGCGTACACACACGCCCTGATAATTGTCATGCCACGACACTAGATAACTTATAATCTAGAATGTTTTCACCATATTTGATACTTAAACCTGTACTATTGCAATAAATCCTTAAAATAACATTGTAGAATTGTTATTCATGTGCATGTATACCATTACATCAATTGTTCATGCCTGGTTTATTAATCATACAATGCAACTTAGTTATTGATACCATATGCATTCATTATCATTGACATATGCACTTATGATGATTTATTGAGATTTATGACATTTCTGGATTTCGGGGGAAAGCCGCAAAATTTACAACTTATGATCTTTTAAAATATAAAAAGTTGCAGTTTTCTAGTGATGTAAAGTGTCGTCCACCATGAGTTTGCTGTGGTTTTCGAGATCCGTGTCGAGGAGTGGAGGAACCGTCACGGGTACATGGTGGGTCCGGTAAGGTACCCCGGGGCAAGAGGATCGTGTTGTTGACGTTGAGCCTGGCAGGGGATGAATTAACTACCGGTGACTGTTTTGGCACGGCGGATATCCAGAGGATACCGACCGTGGCCGCGAGATGATGAGATATTGATATTTGAGATGGGTCAGCCGGACGGCTGAGGCCAGAGATACTACGATATGGATATATGAGATTTGAGACAGTTTTGAGGTGTCGTTGCTGGACACGGATTCTTGTTGATTCTATTGGTATTGTGCTGATATTTCAAAAGAGATGCCTAAAGGAAAAAGATGATTTCTTATATTTACACATGCAGATCACGAATATATTCATATTGCATACATACCTGCAAGTATATTCATATTGCATACATACCTGCTAGTATATTCATATTGCATACATACCTGCTATTATATCCTGCCATACCTGTATTATAGATGCTAGGATGCTTGTGTGCATACTTGCGATAGCCTCTATAGATGTTATTTATTACTCACGAGTTGGCAACTCACCCCCGTTGTGCCACAGTCTCTTGCAGGTCCGTTCCGTCAGCACAGTAGCGGCGGGCGCACTGCTTCTTTGCCTCTTTTGCCAGGACTCGAGGCTTTTGCTCATAGGTGGGTTGTATTATTATTTTTGTACCACCTTGTATATTTTTTGTATCTAGAGTACTCCATCTACTGTATCTACCAGTATTGTTGTACATTGACCTAGAGACAAGACTGTGAGATTTGTGGACTTTTCATGCTGTATTTTGGGGTCTAGCTCACTTGAGTCGACATGATATTTTACTTGTGTTTTTTATGTTTATTACGCACATTGCTGATTTACATTGCGTGGGATTTGTGACCGCCTTGTGGCGAAGAGCTAGCTCCCGCTTGGGGATGCCTTATTTGTTGTATTTATATATATTCTTGTTGTACTCATTTTGGGGGCCAATATTTACAAAGGAGACTCTGCCGAAATTTTCGGAAAAAATAATATTGCTTTTAAAAATCCTTGATATGACTTATTTGATAAACTCGCTTTCAATTGATTGGTTTTCCTTCACTCTTTTGCTTATTTGGTTTTGGTTTCTGTGCTTTGGCTTACTTATTTTACGGACGCCTTGAGACGTTTCGTAACTTAAGTGCCAGTCACATTCCATACCCTGCGGGTCGTGACCAAGTTGGTATCACAGCGATAGGTTTTACCTTTTTTAGTGTAGGTTGACCCTTAGTAGATGGAGTAAGTGACTTAAGCAGGGTAACGTAGCGTATGTATGTCCGCGGCATACTTGCGATACAGTACTCCGCCAAAGTGACTTTAGGATATACTTGCTTGAAATTCATTCTTCAATTCCGTGTATCCTATGATTCTATTGCACTGTTCTTATTATCCTTTTTCCTGTACCAGCCACTATGCCGCCGAAGGCTACGAGAGCGCAGAGGGCTGCCGCCCGAGATGAGATCCGAGCAGGCTCGTCCGAGACGAGCTGCAGGGACAGACAGATCCGCCTTCCCCAGGCCGTATGGACAGGCTAGAGTCTAGTATGGAGGAGTTACGACAGATGATGGGAGGCGTGCAGGAGTTGCGACAGATGGTGGGGTCCTTAGTAGCGGCCATTCGTGCACCGAGGCCGGAGGACGTACTTACCACATCCCAGATGACTATGATACCTGCTCCTACTACTACCACCGTGACCATTCCAGTTTCGCTACAGGATTTCATGAGGCTGAGACCTCCAGTATTCACCGGCACCGAGGTAGCGGAGGACCCACAGACGTTCCTTGACAGTTTATCCAGGATCTGTCGTTCGCTGAGATGTTCGGACGATCGATGGGTAGAGCTTGCGAGTTTCCGACTAGAGGGCCTCGCGCAGACATGGTGGGAGTCAGTCTTGAGAGGTCGAGCTGCAGGTCTACCGCCTATGACTTAGGCCGAGTTTACAGCAGTCTTTCTAGCTCGTTTCCTCCCAGAGAGCGTTCGTGACGCCAGAGCTCGTAGTTTTGAGGCCTTGATCAAGACCCCAGGGATGACGGTGTCTGAGTATGACGTCCAGTTCACACAGTTATCCCGATATGCTCCGTATTTGGTGGATACCGAAGAGAAGATAGTGAAGAGGTTCGTGCAGGGACTTGACACCCAGCTATTTCTTGCTATTGGCGCCCAGCACTTCGACACTTATTTAGCTGCTATGGATACAGCATTACGGATGGAGGCACGCATATCACAGACTTCAGCCGTTTCTGGGCCGAAGAGGATTCACACCGATGTGCCGTCGCAGAGGTAGCGTGCCAGATTCTTTCCGAGAGATGGGCCTGGCAGAGGATTTGGACAGGGTCAGTTATCTGGTTCATATCCATAGGGACAACAGCCGTCGCCAGGATGTTATGGATGCGGGAGTCTGCACCATCGTATCAAGGATTGTCAAGCGAGACGACAGGGAGTGGCGACAGTGCCACATGTTAACCTACCACCATCACCACCCCCTCCTCAGGGAGCCCTACTTCCTATCACTGGCGATGCTCCACGACAGTTCGATGCACCTAGAGGCCGTGGACGTGGTGGTCCGATCCAGAGAGGATAAGGAGGCCGAGGCCGAGGACAGCCAGTTATTGGTAGGGGTCAGGCACGAGTTTTTGCTTTGACGCTACAGGTTGCGCAGGCATCCAACGCCGTTGTGACAGGTACCTTGCCAGTTTGCTCTTTCGATGCACGGGTATTATTCGACCCAGGTTCCACACATTCGTATGTATCTACACACTTTGCACCGATGTTGGGCCGTGAGTCATCGTTAGATTAGCCGCTTGTTGTTATTACCCCGGTAGGCGAGTCATTTGTCGCTCGTTTTGTATTTCGATTGTGTTCCGTTCGTATCGGGGAGAGGGACTCGTCGGTTGATTTGATTCTCCTCGATATGTTAGACTTTGATGTGCTTCTGGGCATGGATTGGCTAGCCACTTGTTATGCTTCTGTGCACTACCGTGAGAAAGCTGTCAGATTTAGCTTTCCGGGAGAGCCAATCCTTGTTATTCAGGGAGACCGCAGCGTCACCTTTCCCAGCTTGATTTCGTCTCTTCGCGCTGGTCAGCTCTTGCGGAAGGGATGTCAGGGATTCTTAGCATATATTTATGATACTCGAGCTGCAGAGGTTCCGTTGGACCGGGTCCCGGTTGTTTGTGAGTTCCTTGATGTTTTCCTTGATGAGCTACCTGGGCTACCACCTGAGCGCGACGTTGAGTTCTGCATTGACTTCATTCCCAGCTCGGGGCCTATTTCTATAACGCCTTATCGGATGGCCCAGCAGAGCTTAGAGAGCTGAAGGATCAGTTGCAGGATTTGTTAGATAAAGGGCTTATTCGACCGAGTGTTTCTCCGTGGGGTGCTCCGGTCCTGTTTGTCAAGAAGAAGGACTGAAGTTTGCACTTATGTATCGACTACCGCCAGCTGAACAAGGTTACCATGTGGAACAGATATCCGTTGCCACGCATTGATGATTTGTTCGACCAGCTTCAGGGTGCGGGGTATTTTTCGAGGATCGACTTGCGATTAGGGTACTATCAGCTGCGAGTTCGACAAGAGGATATACCGAAGACAGCTTTCCTTACGCGTTATGGCCACTATGAGTTTCTGGTGATGTCGTTCGGACTCACCAACGCCCCAGCTGCATTCATGGATTTGATGAACCATACATTCAGGCCGTATCTTGACTTGTTCATCATCGTGTTTATCGATGATATTTTGGTGTATTCCCGGAGTCGAGAGGAGCACGAGCAGCACCTGCGGATTACGTTACAGACTCTGAGGGAGCACCAGCTGTTCGCGAAGTTCTCCAAGTGTGGATTTTGGCTGGGCAGCATCGGATTCTTGGGTCACGTGATTACGAGAGACGACATATGTGTGGACCCGAAGAAGATTGAGGCTGTTCAGCAGTGGCCCCGACCTGCATCGGTTACTGAGATCCGTAGTTTTGTAGGCCTGGCAGGCTACTACAGGCGTTTTGTTCAGGATTTCTCCCGTATAGCTGCACCTTTCACCGGATTGACCCGGAAGGGAGTTCCTTTCGTTTGGACGGAGGAGTGCGAGCACAGTTTTCATCAGCTACGGACTTATTTGCCTACGGCGCCGGTATTATCTTTGCCTTCAGGATCAGGCGGATTCGTGGTTTATTGTGACGCTTCACGAGTGGGGTTAGGGTGCGTATTGATGCAGCATGACAGGGTGATCGCATATGCTTCACGGCAGTTGAAGAGTCATGAACAGAACTACCCCACTCACGATTTAGAGATGGCTGCAGTGCTCTTTGCACTTAAGATCTGGCGACATTACCTATATGGCGAGTCGTGTCAGATATTCACTGATCATAAGAGCTTAAAGTATATATTTCAGCAGCGAGACCTGAATCTCAGACAGCGCCGTTGGATGGAACTAGTAGGGACTATGATTGCGAGATTTTGTATCACCCGGGCAAGGCTAATGTAGTGGCGGATGCTTTGAGCAGGAGGCCCGGGGGTAGTCTATCTTGTTTGCCCACAGTACAGAGGCAGTCGTCGGCAGATTGGCAGACTTTATGCGACAGCCGGGTTGAGTTCGAGTTCACTCCGACAGGGGGACAGCTTGCGCATGTTCGTGCACGTCCGCAGTTACTTGACCGTATTCGAGAGGCACAGCCCAGCGATGACCGTCTTTCAGAGATCATGGAGCAGATTAGGCAGGGCAGAGATTCCGAGTTCATGATCGATGATCAGGGAGTACTGCGATTTGGGACTTGATTGTTCGTACCAGATTACGAGGGGCTGCGGCATGAGATTCTTGAGGAGGCGCATAGATCGACATACAGCGTACATCCGGGTTCCACCATGATGTACCACGATTTGCGAGATGCTTACTAGTGGGACGGAATGAAGAGGGACGTCACTGATTTCGTGTCGAGATGCCTGACTTGTCAGCAGGTCAAGGCCGAGCACCAGAGGCCCGCGGGAGAGTTACAGCCTTTGCCCATTCCAGAGTGGAAATGGGAGCAGATTTCTATGGACTTCATTGTGGGTTTACCCAGGACCAGTCGAGGGTATGACTCCATTTTGGTGATCGTGGATCGATTGACGAAAGCGGCTCACTTCCTGTCAGTGAAGACAACTTTCGGTTTTGCTCAGTATGCCCAGGTATACATCGACGAGATCGTACGACTGCATGGAGTCCCGACGTGTATCGTGTCAGACAGAGGCACCCAGTTTACCAGCCGACTATGGCAGAGACTTCAGGAGGCATTGGGCACCCGTTTGAGTTTCAGCACAGCATTTCATCCGCAGACTGACGGCCAGTCAGAGCGGACTTTTCAGACTCTCGAGGACATGCTCCGAGCGTGCGTTTTGGACTTTGGTGGTAGCTGGGATCATCATTTACCGTTAGTGGAGTTCTCCTACAACAACAGCTTCCAGGATACTATTCAGATGGCACCTTTCGAGGCATTGTACGGGAGGAGATGCAGATCGCCCGTCTGTTGGACCGAGCTCAGCGAGAGCAGCATATTGGGGCCGCAGCTTGTTGAGGAGACGACAGCGAAGATACAGTTGATTCGAGACCGGATGAGAGCAGCTCAGAGCAGGCAGAAATCATATGCAGACAGGCGCCGTCGCAGACTAGAGTTCGCAGTTGGCGATCATGTTTTTCTGAGGGTCTCTCCGATGAAGGGCGTGATGCGTTTTGGGCGAAAGGGAAAGCTTAGTCCCAGATTTGTGGGCCCCTTCGAGATTCTCGAGCGTGTCGGCGCAGTTGCATACCGTTTGGCTCTTCCACCCAGCTTTCCCGATGTTCACCCCGTCTTTCATGTTTCGATGCTCCGTAAGTACCTTCACGACCCTTCACAAGCGATTCAGCACCCGACAATCCAGCTAGAGCGCGACCTTTCTTTTGCAGAGCAGCTGGTGGTCATCCTGGATCGGCAGGTGAAGAAGTTGAGATCGAAAGTTATACCAACCGTCAAGGTCCTTTGGCGTAGCCCGAGCAGCGCGGAGGTTACCTGGGAGACCGAGGACGAGATGAAGAAGAAATATCCCCATCTCTTTGAAGGTACGCGTAGTTATATTTTTAAATTCGGGGACCGAATTTCTTTAGGGGGGAAGATTGTAGCGCCTTGAAAAGTCGTTTTGGTGTTTTCCCGAAAATCGGTGAAAATTTGGTATTTTTCCGTAAATCATCTTTTTTGTTATTTTGCAGTTTAGGCCTAATTATACCTAATTTGGATAGGTAATTGCTATTTTTTAGTAGCTAATAAGTTACTTATAAATTTCTGGTCATTTAAAATTTTTCCTAATTTTTCAATTTTTAATATTATTTTAAGCCGGTAAAAAAAAATACATTAAATTAGGGATAAATAAAATTTAAATGAGCTAATTTTAATCTTTAAAATCATGTTAATTAAAATCTAGTTGTAATATAAATTTTTGGTATTTTATTTCAAGTTTTAATGGGTTTTTATGATGGAAAACAAAAATATATTTATTTTGAGCTAAAACTTACAATTTTGGACTTGTCGGGGGTCTTTTTACATAGAATTTTTTTATACACTCTCTCACCAATCCTCATCCTCCTTTGGCTGGCCCACCACAGCAGGAAACTTCTCTCTTTCTTTTTTTTTGGGTCTTCAACTCTTGTGAACATTATGACATGAAAGGATTTAAATATGTTAATTTAGGTATGGGTTTTGAGTGACATGAGAGAGCTTTGACTTTGGTTTTTCCAACTCCAATTCCTCACTTTCCCCCATCCTTTACCCCTGGCCGAGCCTCAAACTGTTGCAGGTCCCCATTTTCCCCCATCTCCTTTTGCTTCAATTTTATCGAAAAATCCACCGAAATCCCTAATTTTCTTCACAAATTCAACACAAAACCTTATTCTATCTCTTTTCAAGCCCAAATTGGTTTAAATCTTGGAGAAAGGAGGTGTCTTGGGAGGCTTGAGCAAGCTTAGGATTGAACTTTTGAGGGATAACTTCTAATCAAATGGTTAAATTGTTGCTTAAGTGTGCTAATTAGAACTTGAAAATTGTTTTAGTGTTAAAATTATAGCTAATTTCTAATCTAGTTTTTTTTAGTCTATGGTTTGAATTTTAACTTGGGTTTTAGAAACCATTAATTAGTTAATTAAGTTATTTTGTTATCTAGTTTTTTGCAAACTTAATTTAGGAGATTACATTGCTTAAGTGGGCTTCGATATGTGTTAATTTTGGTTTTTCAAGTGTGAAATTGGATTTAAATTATTGGTTATAAAAATCAAGAAAGGGGTTTGTGTATGGAAATAGGTTTGAAGCTTGGTTATTGTGTTGTAATTATAGTGTTGTGGTTAACTAGTTATGCGGTTGGATGTTATGCTAGGTTGTAGTCCTTTTTGTCGCAAATCGGCGATGTTTGCACCGATTTTTGGAATGTTTATGCTTGCTAGTTTTATTAAATTATTGTGGGGATGTATTTGCGATATCTTGGTGATATTTTTGGCATATCCTATGACATTTAGGATGTGTGAGTGCGGATTTTTGAGTGATCGGGTTTTAGCTTTATCGGGCGACCAAATCGACGATTTTAGTTAGTTTTTGCGGCTTTCGTGTGTGATCCGCGCACCTTGTGCACGTTATGCCTAGCTTGTGAACGTAGATATTCTCGTTCGAGATTTTCTTCTTTCCATGATATGTAACCTTATGTTTTGTATTGATGTAAATTCCAGGTTCGGTCGCGGAGACGTCGGACGCGGCACGAAAAGGGAAAGCGGTGATTGGACGTAGCTAGCTGGGGATTCCGGTGAGTAGATGTAACATCTACGGGGGACTATCGTTCGGATGGCGCAAGTCACCCGATAGTTTAAGTAGTTTAAAGATTTCTAGTGATATTAGTAATTAGGAGTAAATGCTTGCGTAACATCTTGCTACATCCATGCTTTATATTGTCAGACATATGCGAACCCATTCTATAGGACACATGCACCATTGCCAGGGTTTTTATATACAGCACGAGCACTATTCATGCGTACACACACGCCCTGGTAATTGCCATGCCACGACACTAGATAACTTATAATCTAGAATGTTATCACCATATTTGATACTTAAACCTGTACTATTGCAATAAATCCTTAAAATAACATTGTAGAATTGCTATTCATGTGCTTGTATACCATTACATCAATTGTTCATGCCTAGTTTATTAATCATACATTGCAACTTGGTTATTGATACCATATGCATTCATTATCATTGACATATGCACTTATGATGATTTATTGAGATTTATGATATTTCTGGATTTCGGGGGAAAGCCGCAAAATTTACAACTTATGATCTTTGAAAATATAAAAAGTTGCGGTTTTCTAGTGATGTAAAGTGTCGTCCACCATGAGTTTGCTGTGGTTATCGAGATCCGTGTCGAGGAGTGGAGGAACCGTCATGGGTACATGGTGGGCCCGGTAAGGTACCACGGGGTAAGAGGATCGTGTTGTTGACGTTGAGCCTGGCAGGGGATGGATTACATACCGGTGACTGTTTTGGCACGGCGGATATCCAGAGGATACCGACCGTGGCCGCGAGATGATGAGATATTGATATTTGAGATGGGTCAGCCGGACGGCTGAGGCCAGAGATACTACGATATGGATATATGAGATTTGAGACAGTTTTGAGGTGTCGTTGCTGGACACGGATTCTTGTTGATTCTATTGGTATTGTGCTGATATTTCAAAAGAGACGCCTAAAGGAAAAGGATGATTTCTTATATTTACACATGCAGATCATGAGTATATTGATATTGCATACATACCTGCTATTATATTCATATTGCATACATACCTGCTAGTATATTCATATTGCATACATACCTGCTAGTATATTCATATTGCATACATACCTGCTATTATATCCTGCCATACCTGTATTATAGATGCTAGGATGCTTGTGTGCATACTTGCGATAGCCTCTATAGATGTTATTTATTACTCACGAGTTGGCAACTCACCCCCGTTGTGCCACAGTCTCTTGCAGGTCCGTTCCGTCAGCACAGTAGCGGCAGGCGCACCGCTTCTTTGCCTCTTTTGCCAGGACTCGAGGCTTTTGCTCGCAGGTGGGTTGTATTATTATTTTTGTACAACCTTGTAAATATTCTTTGTATCTAGAGTACTCCATCAACTGTATCTACCAGTATTGTTGTATATTGACCTAGAGACGAGACTGTGAGATTTGTGGACTTTTCATGCTGTATTTTGGGGTCGAGCTCACTTGAGTCGACATGATATTTTACTTGTGCTTTTTATGTTTATTACGCTCATTGCTGATTTACATTGCGTGGGATTTGTGACCGCCTTGTGGCGATGAGCTAGCTCCCGCTTGGGGATGCCTTATTTGTTGTATTTATATATATTCTTGTTGTACCCATTTTGGGGGCCAGTATTTACAAAGGAGACTTTGCCGAAATTTTCGGAAAAATTAATATTGCTTATAAAAATCCTTGATATGACTTATTTGATAAACTCGCTTTCAATTGATTGGTTTTCCTTCACTCTTTTGCTTATTTGGTTTTGGTTTCTAGGCTTTGGCTTACTTATTTTACGGACGCCTTGAGACGTTTCGTAACTTAAGTGCCAGTCGCGTTCCGTACCCTGCCGGTCGTGACAGGTTAAACCCACTGCCAGCGTAGTGTCGAGTCTTTAGAGTCCCACACAGAGGGTTATTCGCCTTTTGGCAAAATGAGTAGAGGTCGCATGGTTTTGCGACGGGGTTCGTTCACATTCGCGCAATTGTGCACGTTTTGTGTCCGGACAACTTATACTAGCGGGCTTTGGTTTAAGCCGGATCCTAGTATATGATTTGGGATTGGCTTTATCTCATTATATCCGTGTTCCTCGGAACACGGATACGGGTGTGTATGCACAGTTGACTGAGGGAGAGGCAGAGGACTTTCATTAGGGTTGATTACCATTGTCATTTTCTTAACCCTAATGGTTATGTGTGAAATATGATTTATTGATATTAGTTAATTATAATTGTGCATGGTTAGGGTTGTTGACCATTTGACTTTATTTGACTTGTTAACCTAGGTTGACAACTTGACCATAATCATTCCATAAGAAAGATGCTTTTTGATTCTAGCAAAAAGCATTTAATATGAAATGGTAATGGTCATTTCTTGATTAAACTATGACAATTATATTTAGCTAATTAACTATTTACATAATTCACACATATATGTGAGAAGAATGGCTTATTTCTTCTCATTCTATCATTTTGATTCTCTCTCCTCCTCTTCCTCTCTCTCTAGCTCTCCCCTCTCATGAGTTGAGAATCCCTTGATCTTGAGATAAATCCTTCTAAAATACTCTCTACTCTTTCTAAGGTTCTAGGATTAGCACTCCAAGCATCTTAGTTACTTCTAGTTTGAAGTTGAAGCCAAAGGTTGAGGCCCTCGGGTGGATCTTTCTTCGACAAGAGAAGGCGACAAGGAGGTCCCTTTCTTTCACTCCAAGGAGCAATAAGAGAAGGACTTGAAGACCTAGGTATAACCCCTTACTCGAGTTGCTAACTCCTTTAGCTTTGTTAGTTAGTTTTGTTTAGTAAAGATCCCTCCTTTAGCAGGTCCATGTTGTCTAGTGTTGTAAAAATCAAATTTTTCATAACGTTTCCGCCTCACCGCAAGCACCGGGGTAGGCAACATAGACTTACACTGCTATCTGACAATAGGTATAATACCAACTAGTATGTTGCCGGCAAGTCCGTCTAGTGTACTCATAACCCAATTAGCACCTGTATACTATCTTAGGTGACTGACTGACACCAATGGCTTATGAGACCGGCCACCGCCCCTCATCGGGGTCTCGATAAGTATACACTATTCTACTCCGGAGTATCGATGCCCCATCTCGATACTCCCTCGACTAGGGACATTTAAGGATGTGCTTATAGTCCACCCAGCTCCCACGTATATGATCACCATCAAAATGCTGGTAGTCAAGCAAGAATCCTATAGGCTCTATCAACATGTAATCGTGATCTGTAATACAACATAATGCATGTACATGATGATAGTGTTAGTTGTATATATGCCCTAGAGGCCATTGTTGTACATATGATGTATATTATAGTGGATGCTTGGATATATATGTAAGTCAACGTTGTACACCCCACGAGTTGCGGGGAGGCGGAATAGGTAAAACAATCATTTTTTTTGAAACAACATCGACTAAACGAAAGGATCTTTGCTAAACTATAACTAACACTACCATAGGAGTAATTAGCTACTATGAAAGAAGATTATACCTAATGAACCAAGTCCTTCTTCTTCTCGTTAACCACCTCCTCGTCGGCCTCCTCTATGTAATAGACGATCCACCCGAGAGCTTCTACTCTAAGCTTTGCCTCTAATCTTGAGGTAACTAGGTTACTCTAATTGCTAATCAAAGTCACCAAGGGAATATAGAGTAGGATTATGGATTAATGAGTCTTGCTAATCCTTGATCTCAACACATGATGCTGTAATCGTGATCTGTAATACAACATAATGCATGTACATGATGATAGTGTTCGTTGTATATATGCCCTAGAGGCCATTGTTGTACATATGATGTATATTATAGTGGATGCTTGGATATATATGTAAGTCGACGTTGTACACCCCACGAGTTGCGGGGAGGCGGAATAGGTAAAACAATCATTTTTTTTGAAACAACATCGACTAACCGAAAGGATCTTTGCTAAACTATAACTAACACTATTATAGGAGTAATTAGCTACTATGAAAGAAGATTATACCTAATGAACCAAGTCCTTCTTCTTCTCGTTAACCACCTCCTCGTCGGCCTGCTCTATGTAATAGACGATCCACCCGAGAGCTTATACTCCAAGCTTTGCCTCTAATCTTGAGGTAACTAGGTTACTCTAATTGCTAATCAAAGTCACCTAGGGAATATAGAGTATGATTATAGATTAATGATTCTTGCTAATCCTTGATCTCAACACATGAGAGGGTAGGATTAGGGTTTGAAGAGAGAGAGCTTGAGGAGAGAGAAGGTGAGGATGAGAATGAATTGAAATAATAACTTATCTTGAATATATGAAGCATAATGATTTATCAAATAAATAAATCAAATGATTTATCATCATGCTTCATTTATTCATTATGTGTGATTCATCTCATGGGTCATTAGCTATTTAATGCACCATTAACTACTTGAATGAATCACACAAATGAGTCACTAAATAAATAAATGCAAATGCCACCTTAACCCTCAAGTCATCATCCTTCTAGAAGCTTCTCGCCAAATTACGGGAACGCCCCTCCTATCCGTGAAAACACGGAAAAACTTTAGACTGTAAAAATCCAATAATCCGATACTAGAATCTGGCTTAAACTAAAGCCGGCTAGTAAAAACTGTCCGAACATCGTACGTGCGTAAAAACACGTATGCGTCCGAACCTTTGTCGTAAAACCATACGACCTCTATATCGTTTCGCCCGGAGCAGGGAAACTCTCTGTGTGGGACTCTAAAGACTTGACTACTACGCTGGCAGTGGGTTTAACCACAGACCGCAAGCGGCACTAGCTGTACGTAACGGTCCCCAGGTAGATGTTGATAAGAAAGCCGATGAGGAAACCCATCCGAACTCCTACTGAGCCTGATGTGACAATCTCCGTACAGTCCGGTCTGTTCGTCTAGGACTATCGCATATCGGGCCTAGGGGGCGGCAAGCGTCAGTCCCCTAAAAGCGGTATAAGTCGTGTCAGAGCGAAGCCCATTACACTTTGAGAAACTACTGGAAACGCTACCAGTAAATCTCGCTTGCCCTTGCTAGGGACTTTGCGTAACGGCTCTCCAGACACAGCGTGATATCAACTCCCAATACCGGGAGAGACGAATCCTGTCTAACTGCCACTGCCTCCAAGTGCTCGGGACTGCACCTAACTGCTACCTGTTTGCACGACCCCCTTTGAGCCGTTGTAGGGTAGCAATCTAAAAAAGCCGGGACACACTCGAGGCGAAGTAGCAGTGTCAAGTCTGCGGACTATGCTGTACTCATGTCACCTGGGAACTGTTAACTGACGACGGGTATAATACCAACCAACAGTTCCCGGCGAGTCCTGTCCGGTGTACCCGTAACCCAACGAGCACCTGTATACTATCTCCAGTACGACGTACTGATGGCTGTGGGACAGACCATCTCCCCAACTGGGATGAGAAGCGTACACACTAGTCTACTCTGGAGTATCGATGCCCTGTCTCGATAATCCTACGACTAGGGTCCTGAAAAAGTATGTGCTTGTAGACTACCCAGCCCCCACTAGTGTGACTGCCATCACAACGCTGGTAGTCAAGCAAGATCCTAAGGGCTCTATCAATACGTACATACATATTAAGATAGATATAACCAAGTAGCATACTACCATGTTTAGCAAGACTGTTAATATAACTGTGAATAGCCCAAGCTTCCATTAAGTAATATACAAGCCAGTATGATACAATAATGGCCCCTAGGGCATTACACTGCACTAGGGCCATGTACTGGCATATCGAAGACCGATCATCTCGAGTAGCCTCTCGAACTGAATCTGAGGTAAGACTTTTGTGAATGGATCAGCAGTGTTCTCCTCTGTAGCAACTCTCCGGACCTCGATCTCCCGGTGATCTATGATCTCCCTGATCAGGTGATACCGCCTTAAGATGTGTCTGGACTTCTGATGGGACCTGGGTTCCTTTGCTAAAGCTATAGCTCCATTGTTGTCACAATACAGCGGTATTGGATCAATAATGGTAGGAACCACCTAAAGTTCTGTTTGGAACCTCTTCATCCAGACCGCTTCTTTTGCGGCATCGCAAACAGCAATATACTCCGCTTCCATCGTCGAGTCTGTAACAGTGTCCTTCTTAGAGCTATTCCAGCACACCGCCCCTGCATTGAGGGTAAAGACATAACCTGATAAGGACTTGGAGTCATCCTTATCACTCTGGAAGCCAGAATCAGCAAAGGCCTCGATCTTGAGGTCTTTTCCGCCGTAAACCAAGAACATCTCCTTAGTCCTTCTCAGGTACTTGAGAATGTTCTTTACTACAATCCAGTGCTTCTCCCCTGGGTCTGACTGATACCGGCTTACCACGCTAAGTGCGTAAGCTACATCTGGTCTGGTGCACAACATCGCATACATTATAGAGCCTACCGCAGAAGCGTGGGGTATAATTGACATGCGATCCCTTTCCAAATCAGTCTTGGGAGACATCTCTTTGGAGAGGGTGATTCCGTGACAAGCCGGTAAATTACCGCGCTTAGAATCTTACATACTGAATCTTTTCAGTATAGTGTTGATATACCTGGACTGCGAAAGTCCCAACATCCTCTTGGATCTATCACGATAGATCCGAATCCCCCAAATGTAAGAGGCATCACCCCGGTCTTTCATGGAGAACCTGTGTGACAAGAATCCTTTGACAGATTGTAGCATAGGAATGTCATTTCCTATCAATAGAATGTCATCCACATACAAGACGAGGAATACGACAGTTCGTGCTACAATTTTACTATATATACATGGTTCATCTAGATTTTTGATAAAGTCATATTCTTTGACCGTTTCATCAAAACAGATGTTCCAACTCCGCGATGCCTGCTTCAGTCCATAAATGGACTTAAGTAACTTGCATACTTTCCCGTTGCTCCCACTCTGATTGAAGCCTTCTGGCTGATCCATATAGACGCACACTTCTAAATTACCATTTAGAAATGCCTTCTTTACGTCCATCTGCCAGATCTCATAATCATGGAAGGCAGCAATAGCAAGAAGGACCCGAATGGATTTGAGCATAGCCACTGGAGAAAAAGTCTCTTCATAGTCCAAACCAGGTCTTTGACGAAAACCCTTTGCAACAAGTCTAGCCTTATCGGTTTCTACCTGTCCATCTACACCAATCTTTTTCTTGAAGATCCATTTCCATCCTATGGGTTTTACCCCATCTGGAGCAAAGTCCAAAGTCCATACTTTGTTGGTGTACATGGACTCCATTTCGGTCCGCATTGCATCTAGCCATCGTAGCGAGTCACCGCTCTGGATGGCCTGCTGGAAGCTAGTAGGTTCATCATCATCAATGATGCAATCCTCTCTATCCCCATCAATGAGAAAACCGTAGTATCTCTCAGGTGGATGAGACGGCCAACTACTCCTGCGGATGGATGCGGGAATGTCCTGTTCTTCTTGAACTACTGGTTCTACCAAACTTTCAGTAGTAGTTTGTGGTTCTGGATTTTCTTCCAGTTCTATTTCGCTCCCACTTGTTTCCTTTTCTAAAAACTGATGTTCTAGAAAATGTGCATTATGAGAAACAAAAACCTTTTGTTCCTCTGCGTAATAGAAATAATACCCCCTGGAGTTCTTTGGATATCCCACAAACTTACACTGTACTGATCATGCCTCGAGCTTGTCTGCATACTGCTTTTTAACAAAAGCTGGACATCCTCATATCTTTAGATACTGAAAATAGGGTTTCTTCCCACTCCACATCTGATATGGTGTGGTAGGCACAGTCTTGGTAGGAACTATGTTCAAAAGATATGCTGCTGATTCTAGCGCATAACCCCAGAAAGATCGCGGTAACTCAGCATTACTCATCATGGAACGTACCATATCCAATAGGGTTCGATTCCTTCTCTCCGATACACAGTTATGCTGTGAAGTGTATGGAGGAGTAAGCTGAGAGAGAATTCCTTTCTCTTTTAGGTAACCTAGGAACTCGGCACTTAAGTATTCACCACCTCGATCAGATCTTAGTGTCTTGATACTTTGCCGGTTTGGTTTTCTACTTCATTCTTATACTCTTGAAATTTCTCAAAAGCCTCGGATTTATGTTTCATCAAGAAAATGAATCCGTACCTAGTGTAATCATCCGTAAAAGTAATGAAATAGGAAAAACCACCTCTTGCATGTGTAGACATTGGACCACATACATCGCTGTGTATGAGTCCTAAGAGCTCGCTCGCTCTTACCCCATGTCTAGTGAATGGAGTCTTTGTAATCATTCTTTGAGACATGATTGGCAAGTGGCATAAGATTGATATTCGAACGAATCTAAATATCCTTCTCTATGTAACTTAGTTAACCTTGTCTCATTGATGTGACCTAGTCTACAATGCCATAAGAAAGCCCTATTTAAATCTGGAGACTTTCTTTTTAGTGTGTTCTGGACATTGAAAATCTGTAATTGGTTTAAGACATATATACCGTTATCCAGTGTACCGGACCCAATCAAACCATGATTAAGGTGGATGTTAACAATATCCCTTACAAACGTGAAATCATAACCTTCTTTCGATAACAAGGAAACTGATATGATATTACACATTAAACTAGGTACACAAAAATAGTTATGTAAAACCAAAATATGTCTACTCGTCAATCCTAGGTGATAATCTCCTACGGACACAGCTCCCACGCTAGCTCCGTTAGCAACCTTCAGGGTCATATCACCAACCTTCAGCACTCTACAGTTTCTCAATGCCTGCAATGAATTGCATATATGAGATCCTGATCCGGTATGCAATACCCAGGAAGTAGAGTTGATTGACAGATAATTTTCAATTACAAACACACCTGAAGTCGAAGCCACGGCTTGCTTTGGTTCCTGGTTCTTAGCGTTCCACGCCTTACAATCTTTCTTCCAGTGCCCTTTCCTATGACAATGGAAGCACTCATCCTTGGCTACTACTGGCACCGCAATCTTTTTCTTTCCCTTCGCTCCCACCTTACTAACACCTCCTCTATGTTTGGTGGCGGCCTAATTCTTCCTTCCTTTGGCCCTAGCCTTGGACCCGGAAGAAGAAGCACCGCGAACAAACATAGCGGGTGTATCCCTTGCCGTCTGCAAGGTGCCCTCTGCACTCCTCGATATGTTAAGGAGTTCTGGAAGTTCAACTTCTTTTCTTTGAATGTTGAAATTCAGAATAAACTGGGCGTAGGTGGAAGGAACGGACTGGAGAATCGAGTCTGTATAGAGCTCGTTCTCCAAAGTAGTCCTAAGGTCTGCGAGCTCTTCTATATAGCCAATCAACTTTAGGACATGTTCTCCTACCGATGATCCGACGGCCAACCTCGCCTGAAACAGGTTCTTCAAGGTCTCGTATCTTGCTATACGACATTGCTTCCCATACAGATCCTTTGTATAGAGAAATATGGATTCAAGATCCATATCCTCGTGCCTCCTCTGATGTTCATTATTCATCGAGGCAAGCACGATGCACTTGGCCTTCGCACAATCTAACTCCTAGGTTTTGTGGATTTCCTTATCCGCATTACTGGATTTAGGACCAGGGACAGCAGGTGCCTTAGTGGTAAGTACATACCCCAATTTGTCATAAGTGAAATCCATCTTGACATTCCGCAGCCAATCTTTATAGTTTGGCCCTGTCAATATATTTTTTTTCTAGTAGTAACTTAAGTCATGTCATGTTTTGGGTCGCTGCAATGAGAGAGAGGGAACACTTTAGCATGATGCTCTTGCAAGTTTAGAGTGGTTTTTAATTTATCTAAACTGGATGGCTCCCACTGTTTCTCGAATCCCTCCTCAAACCAAAAAGGAAGAACTAGCCAGGACTATTCTCACCGTACAATACTTGCTTAACCGTTCAGCCAGGCCGGTGTCGGTACTTCGAGGGAAGTTTTCCAACGCTTTCGCGAAGTTCCTTAATTAAATAACCTCTTTTCTCTGGGGGTGTAGCCCCGCTGACACCTTTCTCGGCACCTACTTGGTTTATAGCATTGATCGTTAAGTGACGAATCTCCTGATGAGTAGCATATACTCACAGTAGGATCGGGATCCAAATATCATCGTGTGATAATGTTGAAGGAATCCTACAAACATTCATCAAACTCCAAATGGTATGCATCTCTTTGCAAATTTCAGTTTCTTTAGAAATTCCCGATATAAATTTTTGCCCCATGCTCTTATGACCTTGGCGTTAGGTCAAATGTCATAAGTCACATGTCAAGTTCTACCCATCATTATCTTGTTAATTTGAACCCATCCGTATATACCCCTGACATTGGCCAAATGATAATATGACTGTCCCAAACTAACTCATCTATCTATGCAACAAATGAATACCCAGCAGCTACCAAACACTATGCCTTGGCATTAGGTCAACATACATAGCTTGAATACTACTGAATACCCAAATGAAATGACGGAGGGCTACGAATGGTTTTGGCGAAACCGTGAACGTAGTGAACTTGATATGACCGAATGAACCTGATAGCTTTTAAAAGGAGTGGTTAAAGCTCCGCAATTTAAAAAAAATATCCTCTGTTTTAAAATAACCTTGTAGTTTCTTTTAAACTGTTCCAACGATTCAACTTTGGTTTATTTTCTTTGCATTAATATAATGCGTCCAATCATTAACCTATCATTGCAGAAAACAACTAAAATACAACGTCCTCTTATGCCATCCGCATTCGCCACTGGGTCCCGTCATCACCCGTTAGGTTACTTAACTGACGACAGAGCGGGGGCTGGGCTAGCGCGGGTGTAAAACATAAGTGACGTCTAAATAGCTATTATATATAGATTTTGTACATTCGTCAGACGCAATAATAGGCATTCCAGATCACAGATGAACATTATTGGATATGCAAGCAATCCGCGTTTCTTTTGAGCCTGCAACGAAAGACGGATTACACAGTTGTGATGAATAACCATTACCCCACCATAGACCCCTATGGGTACGGCAAACTACCCGCCAAGTACTTGAAGTGAAGCGGTCTCCCACAACAACGTGAGTAGGCCACTAAACACTTCGAAATACCCGGTAGTTTATGCACCCCGTCTTGTGTCTATCCTAGGAGCAAAAAAACAGTAAAATGAAATAATACAACGGTGGCTACAACTGCAACCTGGATGTGCCCCGCAAAAGAATATTACAACATATTATAATTACATCGAATGAATGAATATTAAAACCCATCTCAAACCCCGGCTAATCATCACAACGATCCAATCAAGTTCATAAACACAAACAGTAAAATCATTACAGAAATGTGCAACCCCCTGCCAACCGACATACTAGCAGTTAGAGGAGGTTTACGAACACATTAAACAAATCACAAATATAATCTAATTAGCCAAACATCGTAGAATTTCGATCGAGCAAACACAATTGATTCAACTCCAAAAACTTCTCTATGCAACTGAGACTTGAGCAGAAACAAAACATTCCAGAAAGAACAAAATTAACACAGAAGAGTTACTGGGGAATTTTGGGGTGAATCGGTTTCAACTCAGCCGCGGATCCGCGGCGGATCGCATGGATCGGCCGCAGTTCTGCGGTTGTTTGGCCGATTCATGAACCCAAATTTCTCCAATATTCTTATATTTCCCTGCTTGTAATTTTAAGGGTCCCTGAAAAATTTTTAGACCCTGTTTTAAAAACGGCAGAAACTTGGTTAATTCGATCTTTTTTCCGGTTCGTTTTGCGATCGAATTTCTAACGACTTTGCTAACAAGTTAGTTATAGTTTAGCGAGGCTCTGATACCACTGTAAGTCGATGTTGTACACCCCACGAGTTGCGGGGAGGCGGGATAGGTAAAACAATCATTTTGTTTGAAACAACATTGACTAACCAAAAGGATCTTTGCTAAACTATAACTAACACTATCATAGGAGTAATTAGCTACTATGAAAGAAGATTATACCTAATAAACCAAGTCCTTCTTCTTCTCGTTAACCACCTCCTCATCGGCCTCCTCTATGTAATAGACGATCCACCCGAGAGCTTCTACTCCAAGCTTTGCCTCTAATTTTGAAGTAACTAGGTTACTCTAATTGATAATCAAAGTCACCTAGAGAATATAGAGTATGATTATGGATTAATGAGTCTTGCTAATCCTTGATCTCAACACATGAGAGGGTAGGATTAGGGTTTGAAGAGAGAGAGCTTGAGGAGAGAGAAGGTGAGGATGAGAATGAATTGAAATAATAACTTATCTTGAATATATGAAGCACAATGATTTATCAAATAAATAAATCAAATGATTTATCATCATGCTTCATTTTTTCATTATGTGTGATTCATCTCATGAGTCAATAGCTATTTAATGCACCATTAACTACATGAATGAATCACACAAATGAGTCACTAAATCAATAAATGCAAATGCCACCTTAACCCTCAAGTCATCATCCTTCTAGAAGCTTCTCGCCAAATTACGAGAACGCCCCTCCTATCCGTGAAAACACGGAAAAACTTTAGACTGTATAAATTTAATAATCCGATACTAGAATCTGGCTTAAACCAAAGACGGCTAGTAAAAACTGTCCGAACATCGTACGTGCATAAAAACACGTATGCGTCCGAACCCTTGTCGTAAAACCATACGACCTCTATATCGTTTCGCCCGGAGCAGGGAAACTCTCTGGGTGGGACTCTAAAGACTCGACTACTACGCTGGTAGTGGGTTTAACCATAGACCGTAAGCGGCACTAGCTGTACGTAACGGTCCCTAGGTAGATGTCTATAAGAAGGCCGATGAGGAAACCCATCCGAACTCCTACTGAGCCTGATGTGACAAACTCCGTACAGTCCTGTCTGTTCGTCTAGGACTATCGCATATCGGGCCTAGGGCGGCGGCAAGCGTCAGTCCCCTAAAAGCGGTATAAGTCGTGTCAGAGCGAAGCCTATTACACCTTGAGAAACTACTGGAAAACCTACCAGTAAATCTCACTTGCCCTGTACAGGGACTTTGCGTAACGGCTCTCCAGACACAGCGCAATATCAACTCCCAATACCGGGAGAGACGAATCCTGTCTAACTGCCACTTCCCCTAAGTGCTCGGGACTGCACCCAACTGCTACCTGTTTGCACGACTCCTTTGAGCCGTGGTAGGGTAGCAATCTAAGAACAGCGGGACACACTCGAGGTGAAGTAGTAGTGTCAAGTCTGCGGACTATGCTGTACTCATGTCACCTGCGAACTGTTAACTGACGACGGGTAAAATACCAACCAACAGTTCCCGATGAGTCTTGTCCGGTGTACCCGTAACCCAACGAGCACCTGTATACTATCTCCAGTATGACGTACTGATGGCTGTGGGACAGACCATCTCTCCAACTGGGATGAGAAGCGTACACAATAGTCTACTCCGGAGTATCGATGCCCTGTCTCGATAATCCTACGACTAGGGACTTGAAAAAGGATGTGCTTGTGGACTACCCAGCCCCCACTAGTGTGACTGCCATCACAACGCTGGTAGTCAAGCAAGATCCTAAGGGCTCTATCAATACGTACACACATATTAAGATAGATATAACCAAGTAGCATACTACCATGTTTAGCAAGACTGTTAATATAACTGTGAATATCGCAAGCTTCCATTAAGTTATATACAAGCCAGTATGATACAATAATGGCCCCTAGGGCATATACACTAACAATATATAGTGAGGACTTTCTTGCTCGACAAGATAGTATGCTATTTGGTTTCACTTTGTCTTAACATGTTGACTTGTATTAGTTTACTGTATTACTCTCACAGGTTGATAAAGCCCTTGGGATATGTACTTGACTACTGGGACTATGATGAGATCATACTAGTAGGGCCATAGTAGTCAATGAGTACATCCTAACCGTTCCTAGTCAAGGGTGTATCGAGACAGGGCATCGATACACCAGAGTAGACTAGCGTATACGCATCTTGACCCATATGATGGGTGATGGATGAACCCATATCCATTGGTGTTTGAAATCAAAGATGGTGTACGGGTGCTCCGTGGAGACTGGGTACACTGAAGGGACTCGCCGAGAACTTCTAGATGGTATTATACCAATCGTCATATAGCAGTTCTCCGGTGACATTGGTATAGTCTATAGATCCGAGATCGTTATAGAGTCTTGTGTGATTCCCACTGTGCTTTGATTTCCACCTTACCACGTCCAAGTGGGCATGCAAAATGGTGGCTTGTGGGTACAGTCCCGAATCACATGGAGGCAAGGAGCGATAGGAGGGGTTTCGTCTCTCCCGGTATAGGGAGTTGATGTTGTGATGTGTTCGATTGGCTATAACTGGAAGTCCATGGCCAGGGCTGATATGGAGTGCTACTGGTAAGAGTAATCAGTAGTTTCTCGACCTGTTATGAGCCTCACATCGACACGACTTATCGGTTACTGGGGTCTGACGTTTACCACCCCTATACTAGATATGCGACATATCAGACGAAGAGACCGGACTGTACGGTAGTGTTACTGATTGGATTCACAGGAGAATGTACAGGCTTGCTTGTTGATCTTCTGATCGCTCAATACTTGGGTGGTTGTTACATTTAGCTGACCGCTTGCAGCTTGTAGGTGTTTGATATGATCATCACCTACTACCGGCGTATTAACGATTCTTTAGAGTCATACACAGAGGTTTCCTGGCTCAGGAAAAACGGAGTAGGATCACATATGTGATATGTGCGGGACCGAGAATAATACGATATGAGATACCGTATTCTATTCTCGCAATATGAGATATCGGCCGGGTATATGTGATATAGCCGGGTCATCGGATCAAGTGTTCATTCGATGAAATAGTACATGTTATATTAGTCGGTTATATGCAATATAGCCGGATTGTCGGATCAAGAGTTGATTCGATGATTTAATATATAATTATATATGTGATATATTACATTACGCTAACTAATACAAGCTCGCTTTATTGATTCATTTTCTCACCAGCTAATACATTGATGTATATGCGATATATGTTAATTGTATTATTTTCTTTTGTTACATTATATATTGTATACGTGATATATAATATTGTAACATGTTAGGGTTACAAATGCAACATGCTTTGTTGAGTTTAAACCAAGTTAGGGTTTGGATTAGGGTTAGCTTTTGGATTAGCTTTTGGATGAAGCTTTCATGAAGCTTCATGAAGCTTTCTCTTTTGTTTTTTGCTTTGATATTTAGTGTTGATATTTGTTAACCCAACCAAAACCCTTAACCTTAGTTTATTCTCTACATGTGTTAAAGCTCTTATGCTTAACTCATGGTTGCAATTGTAACCACAAGAAATAATTCATTATTCATCACAAAAGCTTTCTTCTTCTCTTCCTCCTTGAAAAGCTTGCTAGCATTTTGTATGTGATGAATTAGTGCGAGAAATTGAAAACAAAAGAGAGCTAAATTCCTACTTCATCATCCTCATCTATTTTAGCCACATAGATTAGGGTGTTCACCTCTCTAATAAGTTGATTAGTGAAGTGTTAGCTTGGGTTTGAGATTCTTCAAGGTAGATCATCTTAGATCATGAAGACTACAAGCAAGGTGTCTCATTTATCTCATGGAGCCACTCGAGAGTCGGTGTTCATGTTGATCGCAGCGAAGGGACCTCAACACGGAGCTTATGAAGCGAAGGAACGGACTACAAAGGTTGTAATCCCTATCTCTTTACTTCTTTGTATGTGATACATTTTTGTTACCCTAGAAATTCTAGCAAGATTCATGGTAAGTTAGCTTTGCATCTCTCTAATTTTTAAAATGGCATGTGTGATGCTACCAAACCCTAGACTATGTGCAAGGGTAACCCAACAGTGGTATCAGAGCCTAACTAGAATTCTAGATATGGTGTTATAACAATTACGAAAACGAAAATCACTTTGAAATACTATATTAGGAAACACCATTCTTGCTCTCTGGAAATTTTACAAAAAGTCCATTAAAATTTTTTCGAACGACTTCAGAATGATATTTGGGACATTTTAAGAACTTGGGTGAAATAAGGGGGGGTGCTCAGAATTTGGACGAGCACCATGTCTTGAATTCCGGCCTGGTCGGCCCTGGTGCCTCCTCTGCCCCCCGTGTTCCTCCTGTGCTCTGGTGTCTCCATTTTTGGTTTCCTAGTATTGTTTTTTTAGCCCAATTTTCGTGTGATGATCTGTTTCACCTAGGGGTAATTCGTAGTACTTCGTAGTCGTATAATTTAACACTGTATTGGTAACCTTGACTAATTTTAGCAGTTCGATCGAATTTCGCACACCACATTTTGTACCCAGCTGAAATTTCCAAGTGTTGTAATTTTCCGAAGTTGATTGTACTCGAAAAATCGTGTAAGTACCCCTATGGACCCCCTAGAAGACTATAATAACCTTAACTCGATTCTATGCCCATGGAACCGCGTTCGAACCTTCGGGTTTGCCGTAGTTCCGCGGTGTCATAGGTGAGGCGTTGGTTAACTACTTCTAAGGCTGGACCATAGACACTGTGGCACGGTTTTTTAGTGTTTTGACTTTGCTCAAGTGTTGAGCTCCCGGGGGTAATTTGTGAGTGTATGTTGATTCGATCGAAACATTAATCATCGTCTTGTTATTCTGTGATTGTGATACAATATGTGGAATTCATATAGTTAGGCATGAAATCCGTAATATGTGATATTTCGGGATTACGATGTCTAAGGTGATGGATTCGAAATATTATAGTTTTTCACTTTCTTTTCTGTGACCGTAAGCATAGTATGTGGGGTATTTCCAGCTTCGTTGCTATATATCAACGACAATCGGGATGCGCATACTTGCTTACGTTGATGATATGAGATATTATGTGTTGCTGTGATATGTTATATTGGATTGTCTTGTTCTGAATAGACGGGGGTTTTATATGAGATGAGGGTTTTTATTTTCATTCATGTAAAATTCATTTGTATGTAATATTCTTTTATTGGGGCACTTCCGGGTTGAGAATGATGTCACCATTGTATATTATTTACTTTTTTGTATTAGGATAGACCCAAGGCGGAAAGCACAAGTAGCCGGGTTCTAGGGTCCAGTGGGAGGCCATCTCGAGGAGTCGAGATCGGGTCTTGTCACGACCCGAAAGTACGGAACATGACCGGCACTTAAACTACGAACGTCTCGAGGCGTACGTAATCTAAGTAAACCGAAAACCCAGAAATCCAAACCAAGAAAAGTAGTAGAGTGCAGGAAAAAACCAACTTAAAGTAAGTAGTTTCAATAGAATAAGCCGTATTATGCGGTTTTTTAAAAACATCAAAAAATTTACTGAAAATTTCGGCAGAGTCTCCTTTGTAAATACTGGCCCCCAAACGGAATACAACATGAATAGTATATGAAATCAAGAAAAAGGCATCCCCAAGCGGGAGCTAGCTCTTCGTCAATCGACGGTCACAACCACACAAGCAATATAATATACAACGCCAACGGCGAGGATCAAAACTCAAAACCACCAGAAATCCATAGAAATATAACGCGCGACTCTAAGGGCGAAAGAATAACATCACTGGTCTCTATCTCAAAAATAAATACATGTTTGGTTGATGGAACTTCTAGATACAACTGAATAATAATATACAAGATATAATGATGGGTAAGATACAAATAACCCACCTACTAGCAAGCCACCCGGAAATGGAAATAGTGCCAGCAAAGCCGTAATGAAACCTGTACGGCAAAACCTGCAAGAACTGTGGCACAACGGGGGTGAGTTGCCAACTCGTGAGTAGAAAAACATCTACGCACAGAAATCGCATAAATAACGCAATCCTAGGTCAATGATCATAATATATCCTCAAAAATGTATAAAACATGCAGCCTATAACAATGGCTAGGGTAAATATCTAACCCGAGTGTAAACTCCTGTGCCCGTGTCAGTGCCTCAGGTAGCAATATATCATATGAATGAGGTATGAATGCATGAAAACAGAATACATGTAAATGAAGAACTATTTTCATAAATTAGTGAGATTTCCTTCGTATTTTTAAACTGAGGTATCATAATTGAAATCAGTATCAACAGTGTCTAGCATCGACACAATACATAAATCTCAATGTCTCGAAATATCAATGTCTCAATCTCAATATCTAGGGCGCCGTCAGTCCAGACCGGCCCCTACCATCCATCTCAAGACGACGACGGTATCCTCCGGACATCCGACGCGTCGGGTAATATCACCGGTAGGTAGTGCTCCCCAGCCAGGCTCAACGTCAACAACACATTCCTCTTGCCCCGGGGTACCATACCGGGCCCACCATGTACCCGTGACGGTTCCTCCACTCCTCGACACGGATCTCGAAAACAACAGCAAACTCATGGTGGACGACACTTTACATCACTAGAAAACCGCAACGTTTTATATTTTAAAAGATCATAAGTTGTAAATTTTGCGGCTTTCCCCGAAATCCAGAAATATCCTAAATCTCAAGAAATCATCACAAGTGCATATGTCAATGATAATGAATGCATATGGTATCAATAACCAAGTTGCAATGTATGATTAATAAACTAGGCATGAACAATTGAATAACAGTATGCATGATGTGACAAGTAATAACTACAATATCTAAACTGGCATATAAGGCAGGTACACTAATATTATATCAAACTACTAACTAACAAGCTAAGTCAAGCAATAGTATTTTTTAAGTGTACGTGACATGGGAATTACCGATGAAGATGTGTGTGAGCCGGCAAGTAAGTGTATGTGGTACATACGCATCATCGGTAATGGTGCTGGTGTCCTAACAGCATGATATCAATAATGGAATATGCAGCAAAATAAGTATGCGAGGTAGAGCGAACAACAATAATGTGCGGGAGCTGAATACTAGACACAACGATAACTAATCAGTATTAATCTAATATAAGTCCTACAAATGGTGCCTTTTGAAATAACACGAATCATGGGGTTTTGAAAATAGGGGCTATGGTGTTTTTATGAAAAGATACGTCTTTTGAAATATCCGTAAGATCTCTTGGGCTGTCTTTTAAAATACCCACGATTCTTTAGGTTTGAAATAGGTAAGAATCGAATCTAATCTAACAACCAAACTAAACTAAAGGGCTAAGCCAACAAGCTGGACTACAGGTAAGGAAACCGCCTAACATCTGAGTCGATACATATACCTACCTGTATATGTATAGTCGGTGATTGATTGAATGGAATTCTTGTTTGTGTAATTGGGAAATTGTAAAGAAATCACAACCAAAAATTATTTGACCGCAATCAACTACGGTGTCGGATGTAGATTGTAAGTGAGTGCGGATCGTCCACAGGGACAGTGTAATCGTTCGTCTTTTGAATTATATGAGTTGAAACTTTAATGAAAAGAAAGCAAGACAATTCATGATTTGAAATTAAAGTTCAAGAATTAGAAAATACTAGATCTAAGAAAGCATTAAAAGATAGAATCAAGAATTGATCGTTTGATGATTTTTCCAAACCAAATCTCAAGAATTGAAATGAGGCTCGTAGGAATCGATCGGATCTATAGATGTGATGTAATCTTACAATGACGTATTCTTATCCTTCGATGAATTGATACTAGATCGATGATAATCGATCAAGAATTAGGGATTTCTTATGAAACTAGGGTTTCATCTTATCCCTTGTTCTTTCGTCGATATCATTCATATTCTAGCCTCTAGTAAATTCAAGAAACGATCGTAGATCCCTAATTTCGAGCGATCACAATCAAGAAAGCATCGCAACGAAACTAGGTCATCGATTCTTAAATTTGCTAGGGTTTACAAAACTCGTAGGACTCAAGAATCGTTTAAAGATTTGTTACATCATCATTCTATTGATCGTCTCGACTCCTTAACGAGCGGAGTTTTACTCAAACATCACAACAAGAACAACAATTACAAATTGAGATCTAATCATGATGCAAGAATTAAAAGAAAGCAAGATTAAAGAATTTCACCTTTTATTTATATCAACAATTTCATTACATTCGCTCAAGAACTACAAGAGGAAGAATTCGATCGTCGACTTGGCTTCGCTCGTCTCCGTGGATCGCGGATCGGCTTGGATCACTTGCCCGATTGAAGATCGGCTCGGCTCCTAAAAGGTTGAAGGCTTCTCGCTTGATTTGGTACTCAAGATCTTGGATTTGGAGTGGAATTAGGGTTAGGGTTTCGCACAAGCCTTGTCACGAGACTTGTGGAAGAAGATGATGAAAGAGGGAAAGATTAACTAAAATTGATTACCTAAAAATTGATTCCCTTTTAACCAAAGGTCTAGGTTCCTATTTATAGATAACTAACCCTAGATCTAAGATTTCAAATTCTAAGTTTCCCTCCTAAAGTTTGTTGAGGAAATTCAAATTTCCCTCTAAAAGTTAGTTAGGGGAGAAGCTTCTAGATGTGATTAGTTAGGAGGAGCTTCTAGAAGAGGATTTATTAGGAGCTTAATTAGGATTAGCCTTACTTAATCTTCTATTCTGATCTGGCAGTAGCTTTGAGAGAGTTTTGGAATTCGAAGTATCAGAGAGGACTGTGGGACCAGAGCTGAGAATTGTGCCCTAAAAATTCCTTGATGACGTGTCAAAGGAGCGGCGGATCCGCGGCTCAAGCAAGTTCCTGCCGCGGATCCGCGGCTACTTGTGGGCCTTGGGCTGCCAACTTTTCTGGTAATTCTTGGGATGATTGTTGGGCCTTGTTTTCATGTGTTGAATTTAATATCTCCATCTGAATTGCTACCAGATCTGAAATGATTTGGTTGGCGTATTTTTGATCAGCTCTTTTGGTTTTCTTCCGTATTTCCTGCATAGACTCAAGACAAGTGTTGCGCAAATACAGAAATGATGCGATGCCTTGAAATGCGGTTAATTTTCCTTAAAGTGTCGGTTTAAAAGTCTAATACATGCAATCTCATATTTTGTGACAGATTTGCTAATATGTAGAATATGAATGCCGAACACTTCTAAATGTATGCAAATGTTAGGGAAGTTGCCGGCTAAAATATACAATATTTTCGACTGATCAAATACCTCCAAACTTAATTTCGATCGTCTAGAGCGAATGTTTTATTAAAAAGAGAAGGAGAAAATAAAGAAAGAGAAAAACTATCTAGCACACTTTCGTAGGCAACACGATTGCACTGAGCACGTGCAACAAGCCTTTAAACCTCTAGGTGTCCCTAGTAGGAGGAGTGTTGTCTCCTGAGGGTTTTCAGCGGATTGCACCCACAAAATCAAATAATAAAAGAAAGATCATGAATATTACATTTAAAGAAAATAATTGTAGAAGAAAAACTTTGAAAATTAGGGTTTCCAACTAAGCTAGCTTTTCGGTTGTCATGAGCCCTATCTTAATGGTCATGAAAAGATGTCAGAAATCACGTCCTCCCTCAATAAAACATCGTCTTATTCTTCATTCCTATCTTTCTTCCAAACATCGATCATATAACCCTGCGTGTGTGTAAAGGACATCCCTACACCCGGAGAATTCAATTCAAGCTATCATACTCTTGCCCATCAGCCTCAGTACTTTTTTTAATTAATGAATATTTAGATGAGATTGCTCACACACATTCATGCGACCGTTAATACTTTGTGAGATACTAACCGACCGATTACTCCTGTGCTTGCTTACTTGGTGTGTTTTCCTCGTCTTGCACCACCTCAGGCATAGCAGTGACTCCCAGACCAGTTGGCCTTAGGGCACTAGGTGAAGAAGCACCCTCGCTATACATTTTTTTATTGCCTTTGGTGATAACAAAACCAGTGTTCATTTTTCTCACCACTTTATATTTTCTTCATTTTTTTTAATTTTTTTTTTATTTCCTTCATACTTTTGGCTTTAAGACAAGAGCATTTCAAGGTATCCTCTACTATCCCGGGCTTTAAGACGTGTGTAAGTGCGAATAGCAGGGTATCAACGCTCAAAATGTTTGGCTTCCAGAATAGAAACTATTTTTCAGACTTATTTTTATCCTCAGATTAGTGACTTGCTTCATCTTACTAACCCTTGGGACAACGGCTCATAACTACTTATTACTAGTTCGTATAAGAAAACTTCTAATTTTCGTGGTTTTCTTAAATTTTTCTAATCTCATGGATGTAATTTTCCACTATCTAAACTTTTATTATCTTATTTATATACAAAAATATTTTTATAGTTTTGAATTTTTTTTAAATTTTTATAGTTTTTCGAAAAAAAATGTTTTGTGCTTATGCAAATGATATGCAAATGATGCGCAAATAAGCACAAACCTCCCCCAAACTTGTTTTCAACAGTGTCCTCACTGTTGCCATCTGCTAAATCTCGAAAAACCTGTAAGCTTGGGAGGAATTTATTAGTGGGGGCAAAATATTTAAGTGAAGAACCTCCCCCAAACTTATTTTTGGCTCAAAAGTTTGTAAAAATTTTATTTTGAGGAGCCCGATTATTCCCCCCCCCAAACTTAAGCAATGTTAATCTTTGAAAATCATATGAGGGGGTCAAAAATCAGTGGTCGATGCCAAGCTTTGCAAAGACCGAATGTCAACACCAACTATTCAAAATTTTTATCAATGCAGTGCTCTGGTTGGTGGAAGAAGAAGTGGGGAAAGGTTAAGTGGTGGAAGAGATTGTGTGAGCGTCTCGTATTGGAGAGACGATGCAGTGAATGTGATGGATTACTCGCATTCTTATTACAGTTCAGAAGAAGGGGGGGAGGTTCAATTTCATTGATTTGGACATAATTCATCTCAACACCCGTGTCATTTAAAAATGCGAGTTCATCAACGAAGATTTCCTCAAAAGTTCCATCCATACCGCGAGAAATAAGGTCATCACAAAGTACGGGGTGATCTTCAGACTCTAAAAATTCATAATCAGTGTTAGTTGTTGACCCGGACATCTCGGTGGAAGAGTCCGTATGTGTATGATACATAGTTGGGTCAAACAACAACGTATGAAAAAAGTCAAGATCAGTATAAAGAGGATCATCAAATTCGCTGCTGTCGACATCCATTAAGTCGACAGAACAGACCTGAGCAGTAGGTTCGGAGGGTACACTTCCCAACTTGTAAATGTTTAGTTCTATTGACCTATTCCCGAAAGATAGGGTCATAGAACCATTACGACAGTTGATAATAGCATTGGAAGTGGCCAAAAAGGGGCGACCTAAAATCACCGGAATTTGATTCCGTGGGTTCGCTACAGGCTGTGTATCAATTACAATAAAATCTACCGGGAATATAAATTCTCCGATTTTTATTAACACATCCTCCAGTTCACCCCTAGGTTTGGTGATTGATCGGTCAGCCATCTGGAGAGTGCAATTGGTTGGCTTCAACTCTCCGATACCTAGTTGCTCATAAACTGAGAAAGGAAGCAAGTTAACACTAGCGCCAAGGTCTAATAGAGCACGGTTAATGTGTTTTTCCCTAATAGAAACGGAAATTGTAGGATATCTTAGATCTTTACGTTTCCTCGGTAATTGTTGGGGGAAAGCCGTGTCTATTGTTTTTTCCATGAAAATCTTCTTGGGCACTGGATTCTTCCTCTTCCTAGTGCACAAGTTCTTAAGAGTTTTCGCATAGGAAGGAACTTGTTGGATGGCATCTAGGAGAGGGATGTTGGTGTTTACTTGCTTAAAAATGTTCATAATCTTCTCCATATGTGGACTCGGTGTTTTAGCCCTTAACTGATTAGGATAAGGTGCTTTAGCAATAAGCGCTGGGTCCATCATAGGAGAAGGAAGTGTGTGTGGAACCGATCCCAGAATAGAAGTGGGGATCGTCCGTGGAGGGGTAAAAGAGGTGGGCTGTAGTGGCGAGCCTTTTGGGAAACGAAGAATAGGCTCGGAAGAAGGTGGGGTAGAAGAACTGGGGTAAGAAGTGTGTGTGTGAAGAAAGGTCTCAGCCGGGGTGTTATTGATTGATTTATCAGTATCATCAAACTCTTCCCCAACATGAGTGTCAAGCACTCTTCCAGATCTCAACGTGATCTCATCCACATGATGTGAATAGCCAGGATTAGGTAAAGGTTGAGCTGGAAGTTTCCCTTTCTCTCGTGCACTCATTTCGGCTTTTAGTTGTGCAATTTCTTCTTCCATCGATTTAATACTCTCGCTTTGGGACACAAAGTTTTTCTTTATATAATCGACAGAAGACTTCATTTCAGCCGAAACTTGCATGATATTTGTTAAGACCAAATTCATGCATTGTGCAAATGAATAGGTTTCATCAGTCCCGGTCAACTGCAAAGGACTAGATGGTGTAGGTGTGTTGACCGGATTTTGAAAATTTTGTGCTTGAAAGGGGTGCTGACTCAATTGTGGTGGCAGCTGTTGTGGTGGAGGGACCCTTTGGAATTGATTCGGGTTTGGAACCGTGTTTTGAGATTGTGATTGGTTCCAAGCAAAATTATGGTGATTCCTCCAACCCTGATCATATGTGGAGGAAAATGGATCGTTTCTAGGTCTTTGAAATGCGGCATTGGTATGCTCATGACCTTGAAACGGACATTCTTCCGTCAAGTGAGATGGATCAGAACAACAACCACATACAGTTTTGGAGAGTGATATTTGACTTAGGGCGGCGGCTAAAAATTTATTTTCCATAGCGTCTAATTTCTTGTGTAAAGCTGAAATTTCAGCTCTAATTCCTATGGAAATATCATTGCCCTCCCTAGACGATTGACTCACACCCTCCCACTGTAAAGATTTTTCAGCGAAATCTTTTAGGAATTCCCAGGCTTGCCTATCATCTTTGGTCATAAAATTGCCTTGACACATGGATTCAAGGGTCTGTCTTGTGTAAGGAGTAATGCCCTCATAAATGATTCGGCACAATTCCCATCTCGGGATGCCGTGATGTGGACATTGGACTAACAGATCCTTGAAACGTTCAAGACATTTTGAAAATGTTTCATTTAGAAGCTGGGTGAATTGATAGATTTCGCTACGGACTCGAGCTGTCTTTTGATGTGGGTAGAATTTCTTAAGGAATGCTTTGACGAATTCGTCCCAATTTGAAATGGAATGTGCGGTAGTGTTATATAGCCACTTCTCGGCTAAATCGTACAAAGTGAATGGGAGAAGACGTAGACGGAAAGCATCCACAGAAAGCTGTGAAGTACCCATCATTGTGCATACATTTTCAAATTTCGTGATAAACACGTATGCGTCTTCAGACTCGAGACCGTGAAATTTTGGTAGAAGGTTGATGTATTGGGGTTTTATTTGAAAATTTTCCCCGTTGGCTGGTGGAATGGAAAGACAGGTGGAAAGTGGACCTCGTGTAGGATAGCATCTCTCTTGGAGAGAGATGCGAGGTGGATTCTGCGCACCAACGGACGGCGGCAGGGTAGTGGAAAAGAAGTTCGATGGAGGTGGATCCATCGATGTGGGTGTGGTGGTGGGTAAAGAAAAGGTAAACGTAGAAATACCGACTTTTGGGTCGATCGGGGGACGCGGACAAACAGGCACTAGAATCCTGTTGTCCAGCCTATCTTGTACTAAAAAGGGTTAGTACAAGTGGCAGCGTGAATTTATAATTAGGGGAAAGATGAATGCGGTGTTTGTTTTGAAAAATGATATGGATTTTGAAAAGATGATGCGACACAACAAATGCAACAAGAAAAAACCCTAGAATCTAGTGGTCACCTAGGTCCGGCTCTAGACCGCTCCTAACTGCCAAAAGACAAGTCGCAGGATAAATCCTCCACTGCCTCTTTGTTCCCCTGTGGCCGGATAAGTGCCAGGTAAGTGGGAAGGTACTCCACTACGTAAGTAGTGGGCCTAATTAAAAACCACTAGCCTTAGACACACTCGCCTTAGACACCACAAGAAAACGCGGATAAGCAATGAATTACCCACGGCCTTCTCTTGTCCTAATTGAGCGCGACGGTACTTAGAGTCATCTCTAGATTTCTTTTAATTAATGAGGGTAAATGCGGATGCAAGTTTGTGATTTTCGGGGCCTAGGAAGGGTAATGAAATCCCCACCTAATTTGGATTTGGCCGTGCCCCTTAATTTCCGTATTAATATGCAAACAACCAAGAATCAAAACACGCACAAATTTTAATTTGCTTTTTGCGGCGCAGCGATTATTTGCAAAGAATCCTGCACAAAATGTTAGTTGGAGTTAAAAAGAAGAGAGAGGACAAGGTAAGAAGCTTACAGAGGAAGTTTGGCACAGAGATCCCTTCAATCAAGCGCGGAACCGCTGCGGATGAGGCTCTAATGCCGCGGAAGGGCGGTGGTAAGTTGGGATCAGTGCACTCAAATTTGTGCACAAGATCCTGTTCACCTACACAGCTCTCTGGAATGCTCAGAAAAATTTTATCCAAGCTCCAATGATTCCAGAATTCCTCGCAATCAAATCACAACACACGTATTAGTGTTTGCACGAATTTTGATCATAAAATTTAGATGGAATAAAATTTTCAACTCAAATTTCAAAATACGAACTATTAGCGCACTATCCCCGGCAACGGCGCCATTTGATTGAAACGAATTCTTTCGTTGTGTATATAGAAAATAGAATAGAAATCACAACCAAAAATTATTTGACCGCAATCAACTACGGTGTCGGATGTAGATTGTAAGTGAGTGCGGATCGTCCACAGGGACAGTGTAATCGTTCGTCTTTTGAATTATATGAGTTGAAACTTTAATGAAAAGAAAGCAAGACAATTCATGATTTGAAATTAAAGTTCAAGAATTAGAAAATACTAGATCTAAGAAAGCATTAAAAGATAGAATCAAGAATTGATCGTTTGATGATTTTTCCAAACCAAATCTCAAGAATTGAAATGAGGCTCGTAGGAATCGATCGGATCTATAGATGTGATGTAATCTTACAATGACGTATTCTTATCCTTCAATGAATTGATACTAGATCGATGATAATCGATCAAGAATTAGGGATTTCTTATGAAACTAGGGTTTCATCTTATCCCTTGTTCTTTCGTCGATATCATTCATATTCTAGCCTCTAGTAAATTCAAGAAACGATCGTAGATCCCTAATTTCGAGCGATCACAATCAAGAAAGCATCGCAACGAAACTAGGTCATCGATTCTTAAATTTGCTAGGGTTTACAAAACTCGTAGGACTCAAGAATCGTTTAAAGATTTGTTACATCATCATTCTATTGATCGTCTCGACTCCTTAACAAGCGGAGTTTTACTCAAACATCACAACAAGAACAACAATTCCAAATTGAGATCTAATCATGATGCAAGAATTAAAAGAAAGCAAGATTAAAGAATTTCACCTTTTATTTATATCAACAATTTCATTACATTCGCTCAAGAACTACAAGAGGAAGAATTCGATCGTCGACTTGGCTTCGCTCGTCTCCGTGGATCGCGGATCGGCTTGGATCACTTGCCCGATTGAAGATCGGCTCGGCTCCTAAAAGGTTGAAGGCTTCTCGCTTGATTTGGTACTCAAGATCTTGAATTTGGAGTGGAATTAGGGTTACGGTTTCGCACAAGCTTTGTCACGAGACTTGTGGAAGAAGATGATGAAAGAGGGAAAGATTAACTAAAATTGATTACCTAAAGATTGATTCCCTTTTAACCCTAGGTCTAGGTTCCTATTTATAGATAACTAACCCTAGATCTAGGATTTCAAATTCTAAGTTTCCCTCCTAAAGTTTGTTGAGGAAATTCAAATTTCCCTCCAAAAGTTAGTTAGGGGAGAAGCTTCTAGATGTGATTAGTTAGGAGGAGCTTCTAGAAGAGGATTAATTAGGAGCTTAATTAGGATTAGCCTTCCTTAATCTTCTATTCTGATCTGGCAGTAGCTTTGAGAGAGTTCTGGAATTCGAAGAATCAGAGAGGACTGTGGGACCAGAGCTGAGAATTGTGCCCTAAAAATTCCTTGATGACGTGTCAAAGGAGCGGCGGATCCGCGGCTCAAGCAAGTTCCTGCCGCGGATCCGCGGCTACTTGTGGGCCTTGGGCTGCCAACTTTTCTGGTAATTCTTGGGATGATTGTTGGGCCTTGTTTTCATGTGTTGAATTTAATATCTCCATCTGAATTGCTACCAGATCTGAAATGATTTGGTTGGCGTATTTTTGATCAGCTCTTTTGCTTTTCTTCCGTATTTCCTGCATAGACTCAAGACAAGTGTTGCGCAAATACAGAAATGATGCGATGCCATGAAATGCGGTTAATTTTCCTTAAAGTGTCGGTTTAAAAGTCTAATACATGCAATCTCATATTTTGTGACAGATTTGCTAATATGTAGAATATGAATGCCGAACACTTCTAAATGTATGCAAATGTTAGGGAAATTGCCGGCTAAAATATACAATATTTTCGACTGATCAGTGATCCCGCCTCAATAATATCATAGCCGATACCATATCTATAATCAGGCATCCCAAGTCAAGAGTGCGGATCAATCATCAATATAGCTCGTACGTAAATCCGTCGTACGGCATCCCAAATCTGGGTATGGGTCAATATCACATTCATCATACTATTCACCTGGTATCCTCTTTATCAATTATCATGATCGGGGTACTGATCTACGTCTAGTACCATACTGATGCCGCCTACGTATGCATGGACGTGTGTGAAACACTACGTCAAGGACCCGCTACAACGTCATGTCGTATCTAAGATACGAACCCTGCTATATCACCGATCTCACGGACTCAAATCAAATCTCATCGACTCAGCTCAATCCCAAGTATCATCCTCAATCCGTATGTGAACACATAGTCCCATACCCATGTGAACACATAACTATAAAGAATCCCATGAGCACATATCAATAGGAAAGTATGCAAGTATGTATGTGTGTATGTGTAGTGCAACACTACCCTAGGGTTCGCAACGCTAAAATAATCCAACACACCAATATCCATCCTAAGCATCGTTATTAATCCCAAATAACATATAATAATTGTTGGTGTGTATACGCATCCGTATACACCACCACGGACTGCGGGCGTACTATACGCCATCCACCCGACTTCTCCCCGTAGATATAAATTTACTCACCTGGTCCTCGCTAGCCGGTGCCGACGTCGCCACGCGCTTGCTTGTCGTCTCGAAGTCCACATGGGGTACCTACATATCATAACGCACCGTATCGCATTAAAACTAAATTCGAAATCGAAACGGCATACGAAAATCAAATCGGCACGCGTATCACGCATAGGTCCAAACCTATCGCCTACGCATGCAAGAATAGTCAAACCAACCCTCGATGTCGATGTACAAACGTCAAACCATCGAGAAAAATCCAATCACACTCATTTGCACATTCACGAACACTAATTTTAATATAAACTAGGTTAAAACTCACAAAAACCCCAATTTCACTTAAAAAGTCATTTTTCCGAAAATCTAGCAAGCACAATTCGCCGTTTTTGTACAAAACACGATGTTTAAATGAATGTAGCGGCCAATATACTTATTAAATATCTTAAATAAGTCATAGAAACAATTTCCGGAATTTAATCTCATTAAATTCCAAAAACCCCTAATATTCTAGTTTACAAAATACCCTTTTTAACAATTTCATAGCAAAAATGCACAAACAACAATTTAGGTTGGATTTCCATGAACTAAAGTGTTAAACTACACTTAATAAAGTTAATAATATGATAAAAACCCTAACCATATTTTTAATCTCATATTTCGAATTAAATCAAAAAAACTAGTTTGCAACAAAAAGCTTAATTTGGACATTTTTCAAGTAACAGCTTGTAATTAACAACTAGATTAGTTTTCTACAAAACTAAATATGTTAATCCACATCACTAAACCATGCACAATCAAACACAACTCATTTCCACAACAAACCCTAACTTGAAATCTTTAATCATGCAATTAAACTCACATAACCCAAATTAACACTTAATTAAATTAGCTTTAAGAAATTAAGTAACAAACTAAGCAAAAAAGTTTAGAATTATACCCAAAAACATTTGAAAATCCACAAGCATCCATGGCCCTCCAAAATGCTCTCTTTCCACAAGGATCCATGCTATACGGGCTAAGCTAAAATGGGTAGGAGTCGGATTTGGGTTTTGGGATTTTTTTGATGGATTTTGGGGCAATTTTTGATGAAGTTTTGAAGAGAAAAGAGAAGGGAAATGGGGGGGGGCTGCTGCTGCTGTAGGAGAGGGGGGTCGGCTAGAATGGGAGGGGGAGAGGAGAGAGAGGGAGGTAGAGAAAGTGGGGGGAGAAAGTCAAGGTCAAACCAAAGTCAAAAGTCCACCTCATTTATCCATTTTCTTTTCTTTTCTTTCATTTCTTTCCTTTGAAATTCAAGTGGGGAAAAAGATGGGGGCTGATGAATTCAGCCAAGGGGAGAAGTGAATGGGGGTGTGTGGGTGTGGGTACGGGTGTGGGGTGATGAAAAATGATAAATACAATACCCCAAACATCCATTTACGCCAAAAAAAAGCCTTTTTTCTTCAATAATTTCTAAACCGTTTTGGCAAATGATTTCGTTCCAAAAACCACATGATAAAATTTTATTTAATGTTTTATGATGCACAAAATTTGTTTCAACTCATTCCAATTTGTAATTTTCCCTAATTAAATGTATTAGTGACGGCTTAAAATAATAATAAAATAATATTTTTTTTAGAAAATTTGAAATTTCACCAGCGGCTCAATAAACACCAAACAATAGCAATTACATAGCTAGAATATATATATTTAATTTTTATAATAAGATATTTGTATTTTGAATTTTTACAGAAAACCCCCTTATTTTACCGATTTTTTTCGAAATTTCACCGAAACGATTTTCAAAACGTTACAATCTCCCCCCTTAAAGAAATTCGGTCCCCGAATTTAAATTCAAACTCCCCCAAATACTAAAACATCTAAGAAAACCCATCAAGTCGTCGGGGCTTTGAAATTGTAAATACATAAAACAAATCGTAGCGCAGCGCATGCGCTTGAAAAATGAGCATATAACTCAAATCAAAACTCCGTCAAGTATCCCGCAATCATCGGAGTCATGGAGAAGACATCAATGCCAAATCCAAATCAAACCAATATGATATAACTCAAAACTATACATGTAAACATCGAATCTATATCTGTAAGTATCTGAAGGAAATGCATGCCAATCTCTTTAAGTCGCTGTGCAACGCGTATAACACTGCACAGTGGCGGACGTCTATCATAAGAAAATAACTATATACATATATACCTTTGTTTGAAATGTACGTTCCGCCGTTTTGAAAACAATTTAGAAGGGTCTCCTTATTTTAAACATTTCGTGTCATATCAGACACGTAGGTAAATACTGAGGCTATAGCTCGCTTTTTGGAAATCCCTTCAATAACTATCAATGCATGCAAAATATATTCAGGTACTGTCCTCTGACTAGTCCTGCTCAGTACGAAAACACATAGCAATATCATAAAAACGTACTGCTCTATACGAAATCAACCCCCAAAATATGCACATGAATGCTACGTGCGTCTGGTGCGCACGGAAATCAAAATCCATGAATGTGCCATACATGCGCACAGAAACAACATCTAAGTGCATCGGGTGTGTACGAAACATCTGTCGTAGGCAACATGTATGCCTGACAGCAAAATCAGGTGCACCTGACATGCACGAAAAATTCTCAATTTAGTGCCTCTGGTGTGCACCAAAATCACCCTGCAAAACATGCGCCCAACATGCGCGAAACGAATGCTTTATTATTGTGATGTGATCATATTATATGCGTGAGACGAATGCTTTATTATTGTATATATGATATATAATAAATTTTGCTTATGTTTTACACCCGCGCTAGTCCCGTCCCGGTATGCCATTAGTTAAGTAACCTAACGGTGCATAACGGAATATTGTGGCGAATGCGAATGGCATAAGCGTACGTTGTATTTTCATTTCTTCTGTGATGCTTAGGAAGAATAAATGATGGCATTTATTAATGAGATTAATAAAAGAAAAGAAACCTAAAAGATGTTGTAGAATCAAATTTTCTAAAAAGGGTAGCTACAGTTTTTGCTTTGCATAGTGGTATATGCGATATACCCTGCACCTTATTCGATGAGGAAAGAGCCGAGATCCCTTCACCGGGAGTGACCTCTTTAGCAAAAATGGAAGGTACTACAAACTCACGATTTAGTTTTAGATTGCTCCTATAGTTCTTTCTTTGCACCGCGGTATTTGTGAAATATCCTGCACCTTATTCGGTAAGGAAAGAGCCGAGATCACTTCACCGGGAGTGACCTCTTTAGCGAAACTAGAAAAGCCTAAAAAACACTCGTTTTCAAAATCACTTTTTTTACAACGATATCAAGTTCATTACGCTCATGGTTTTTAGAAAAACCTGCGTAGCCCTCCGTCATTTCAGATAAGTATTACTTAGTATTCGAGCTACGTTTGTTGACTATGTTAAGGCGTAGTGTGCGGTAGCTAATTAGTGCTTATCTGTTAAAACATGAGATGTGATTGGATTATGGTAGTTGTACGACTTTGTTGACTGTGTTAAGGGTCGTGCAGGTGGGTTTAATTCAATCGGGAAATGACGGGTTGAACTTGGCTAGCAATTATGATTTGTTGACTATGTTAATGTCAAAAGTTGCTGGGGGAAAAAGCATTATCGGGAATTTCAAACGTTGAAATTTGCAATGAGATTGCATACCTCCTATGAGATAGTTGGATCCCGATACCCACTGTGAGTAAGAGTTACTCCTGGGAGAGTTTTACACAGGACAATTAGCCGATCAAGTAGGTGACTAGAAAGGTGTTAACGGGGTTATGCCTCTGGGAAAACGAGGTTTATTTTAATTATGTCCGTGCGAAAGCACGGGGAACCTCCCTCAAAGTACCAACACTATCCTTGGCGAAAGATTAGCGAACTTGTAAAGTGTAATTAATCCCAGCTAGTCTTACCTTTTAGGGTTTTTAAGGAAGATTTGATAAAAAGCAGTGGGAGCCATCCTGATTAGATAAGATAATAACCAATCTAATCTTGCAAGAGCATACGCTAAAGTGTTTTATTCTCTCTCTCTCTCCAGGTAGCGACCCTGTCAGGCCTTAATCAAGATAATAACATGGAGTATTGACTGAACCTGCTTTTTATACTGAGCAGGGGAACGTTGGTCCCGCTCCCACTTATAATAGTTATAAGTTTGAGCAGGAATTAGGAGAATATCTAGATTCCCATGCCACCCAAACGAAGAATAAGCATATTGATCCATCTTCTTCGGGTGCGTTTGTTATAGAGAACTGTTTCTCAGTTCACTCTACGTCCTGGGTATTAGATACCAGATCTGGATCCCATATATGTAATATGTTACATTGGTTACGTAAAGTTAGGGAACTGGGAGAGGGTGATCATTCCGTAAGAGTAGGGAATGGTGCAAATGTTGCGGCCAAAGCAGTTGGCGAATATCACCTTGTGTTACCAAATGGTAATACATTGGTTCTGAACGAATGCTATTACATTTCGACCGTGATATGCAATCTTAGATTAGTTTCTTTATTGAGCAAAAAAGGATATAATTTTTTAGTACAGGATAATTTTATGAACATATTCCTGAATCAAAAATTGATTGGATCAGGATCGTTAAATAATGGTATATACCTTCTCAATCAAACTATAAAACTTAATGTGCAAAACACACACAAGAGGAAGAGTTCAGAAATGAACGAATCATTCTTGTGGCATTGTAGACTAGGTCATATCAATGCGACACGGCTAGCTAAGTTACTTAAAGATGGATATTTGAATCCATTCGAATTTTCATCTTATGATACTTGCCAGTCATGTCTCAAAGGCAATATGACCAAAACTCCGTTTAGTGGACACGGAGAAAGAGTTACAGAACTCTTAGGACTGATACATAGTGATGTATATGGTCCAATGTCTACACATGCCAGGAACGGTTCTTCCTACTTCATTACATTCACTGACGATCTCTCAAGATACGGACATGTGTTCCTATTGAAACACAAGTCTGAAGCTTTTGAGAAATTCAGAGAATATAAGAACGAAGTAGGGAACCAAACGGGCAAAAGTATTAAGATCCTACGATCCGATCGAGGAGGAGAATACTTGAGCAATGAGTTTTTGGACTATCTAAAAGGGAATGGGATTCTCTATCAGTTACTCCTCCCTATACACCACAACACAACGGTTTATCGGAGCGGAGGAATCGCACCCTATTAGATATGGTGCGCTCTATGATGAGCACTGCTGAGTTGCCTATTTCCTTCTGGGGTTATGCGCTTGAGATAGCAGCATACCTATTGAATCAAGTTCCAACTAAATCTGTACCTACCACACCATATGAGATATGGAGTGGGAAGAGACCTTATCTTAAACGAGTAAAGATATGGGGTTGTCCGGCCTATGTCAAAAGGCAAAATCCGGACAAACTCGAGGCATGATCAGTTCTTTGCAAGTTTGTGGGATATCCTAAGAATTCCCAAGGATATATTTTCTACCACACTGAGGAACAAAAAGTGTTTGTTTCTCAATACGCCACCTTTTTAGGAAAGGAATTTCTTGTAAAAGAAATTGGTGGCAAAGAGGTAGAGCTGGAAGAAGTTCCAGCAGCACAAACTGCAACTGAAGATTTAGTGGAACAAGAGGATTCAGTAGTTCTCGACGAACCTTAGCCGCTACGCCGATCTAGTAGGGTTCCACATCCACCTGAGAGATACTACGGTTTTCTCATTGATGGTGGAAGTGAGGATTGCATCATGGAAGATGATGACCCCACTATCTTTGAGCAGGCCATCACGAGTGGTGACTCTGTGAAATGGCTGGATGTAATGCGATCTGAGATGGAATCCATGTACACCAACAAAGTATGGACTCTAGAAGTTGCTCCTGAAGGGGTAAAACCCATTGGGAGCAAGTGGATCTTTAAGAAGAAACTTGGTGTAGATGGAAAAGTGGAGACTTTTAAAGCTAGACTTGTTGCAAAGGGTTTTCGTCAACGACCAGGTGTGAATTATTACGAAACCTTTTCTCCAGTGGCTATGCTTAAATTCATCCGGATCTTACTTGCCATTGCTGCATACCATGACTACGAAATCTGGGAAATGGATGTTAAGATCGCCTTTCTAAATGGTGATTTAGAGGAGTGCGTGTACAAGACTCAGCCAGAGGGCTTCGTAGATAGTGGGAGCAACGGAAAGGTGTGCAAGCTGCTTAAATCCATCTATGGGTTAAAGCAAGCATCGCGGAGTTGGAACATCTGCTTTGATGTGGTAGTCAAAGAGTTTGACTTCATCAAGAACGTACATGAACCTTGTATATATAAGAAGGTTCCAGAGAGTAAGGTTGTCTTCCTCGTATTGTATGTGGATGACATACTCTTGATAGGAAATAATGTTCCTATGCTGCACTCGGTCAAGCTCTTCTTATCACATAGATTCTTAATGAAAGATCTAGGTGATGCCTCCTGCATTTTAGGAATTAAGATCTATAGAGATAGATCTAAACGGATACTGGGATTATCTCAATCCAGGTACATTGACATCATACTAAAGAGGTTTAGTATGGAAGAATCCAAGCGTGGGAACCAACCCACGATCTCTGGACTCACTCTCTCCAAAGAGATGTCTCCCAAGACTGATTTGGACAGAGCTCGCTTGCAAGGGATACCCTATGCTTCGGCAGTAGGCTCTATCATGTATGCGATGCTATATACCAGACCCGATGTAGCATACTCACTAAGTGTAGTGAGTAGGTATCAAGCAGATCCAGGAGAGAATCACTGGACAGCTGTGAAGAACATTCTTAAGTACTTGAGAAGGACTAAAGAGATGTTCTTGGTGTATGGTAATGGAGAAATCCAGGTGGAGTCCTTTACTGATTCAAGCTTCCAAAGTGATAAGGACGACTCCAAGTCGCACTCGGGATTTGTCTTTACCCTGAATGGACGGCCGGTTTGTTGGAAGAGTTCCAAGCAAGAAACTGTGGCAGACTTGACGATGGAGGCTGAATACATCGCTGCCAACGATGCTTCCAAAGAGGCTGTCTGGATGAAGAAGTTCATCACTGAACTTGGTGTGGTTCCATCTATTGGGCATCCAATACCTTTGTATTGCGATAACAAAGGAGCTGTGGCTTTGGCCAAGGAACCCGGTCCCATCAGAAATCCAGATATATTCTGAGGCGGTATCACCTGATCCAGGAGTTAGGTTATCGCCGCGAGATCAAGGTCAGGGGAGTTGACACGAAGGACAACACTGCGGATCCACTCACGAAGGCCATTCCCCAGATACAATTTGAGAGACTCTTCGGGATGTTGGGTATGAGATACTACAACACCTGACCTTAGTGCAAGTGGGAGATTGTTAGTTGTATATATATGCCCTAGAGGCCATTGTTGTACATATGATGTATATTATAGCGGATGCTTGGATATATATAGTGAGGACTTTCTTGCTCGACATGATAGTATGCTATTTGGTTTCACTTTGTCTTAACATGTTGACTTGTATTAGTTTACTGTCTTACTCTCACATGTTGATAAAGCCTTTGGAATATGTACTTGACTAATGGGACTATGATGAGATCATACTAGTGGGACCATAGTAGTCAACGAGTACATCCTATAACTGTTCCTAGTCGATGGTGTATCGAGACAGGGCATCGATACACCAGAGTAGACTAGTGTATACGCATCTTGACCCATATGATGGGCGATGGATGATCCCATATCCATTGGTGTTTGACATCAAAGATGGTGTACGGATGCTCAGTGGAGACTGGGTGCACTGAACGGACTCATCGAGAACTCCTAGATGGTATTATACCAATCGTCAGATAGCAGTTCTCCGGTGACACTGATACAGGTTAGTCTGTAGACCCGAGATCGTCATAGAGTCTTGTATGATTCCCACTGTGCTTCGATTTCCACCTTACCACGTCCAAGTAGGCGTGCAAAACGGTGGCTTTTGGGTACTGTCCCGAATAACATGGAGGCAATGAGCGATAGGAGGGGTTTTGTCTCTCCCGGTATAGGGAGTTGATGTTGTGCTGTGTTCGATTGGCTATAACTGGAAGTCCCTGGCCAGGGATGATATGGAGTGCTACTGGTAAGAGTTATCAGTAGTTTCTCCACCCATTATGATCCTCACATCGAAACGACTTATCGGTTACTGGGGTCTGACGTTTACCACCCCTAAACTCGATATGTGATATATTAGATGAAGAGAACGGACTGTACGGTAGTGTTACTGATTGGATTCACAGGAGAATGTATAGGCTTGCTTGTTGATCTTCTGATCGCTCAATAACTGGGTGGCTGTTACGTTTAGCTGACTGCTTGCAGCTTGTGGGTGTTTGATATGATCATCACCTACTGCCGGCGTATTGACGATTCTTTAGAGTCCTACACAGAGGTATCCTGGCTCAGGAATAACGGAGTAGGAGCATATATGTGGTATGTGCGGGACCGAGAATAATACGATATGAGATACCGTATTCTATTCTTGCGATATGAGATATCGGCCGGGTATATGTGATATAGCCGGGTCATCAGATCAAGTGTTGATTCGATGAAATAGTACATGTTATATTAGTCGGTTATATGCAATATAGCCGGATTGTCGGATCAAGAGTTGATTCGATGATTTAATGTATATTTATATATGTGATATAGTACATTACGTTAACTAATATATGCTCGCTTTATTGATTCATTTTCTCACCAGATAATACATTGATGTATATGCGATATATGTTAATTGTATTATTTTCTTTTGTTATATTATATATTGTATATGTGATATATAATATTGTAACATGTTAGGGTTACAAATGCAAAATGCTTTGTTGAGTTTAAACCAAGTTAGGGTTTGGATTAGGGCTAGCTTTTGGGTTAGCTTTTGGATGAAGCTTTCATGAAGCTTTATGAAGCTTTCTCTTTTGTCTTTTGCTTTGATATTTTGTGTTAATGTTTGTTAACCCAACCCAAATCCTTAACCTTAGTTTATTCTGTACATGAGTTAAAGCTCTCATGCTTAACTCATGGTTGCAATTGTAACCACAAGAAATATTCATTATTCATCACAAAAGCTTTCTTCTTCTTCTTCTTCTTCCTTGAAAAGCTTGCTAGCTTTTTGTGTTTGATGAATTAGTGTGAGAAATTGAAAACAAAAGAGAGCTAAATTCCTACTTCATCATCCTCATCCATTCTAGCCACTTAGATTAGGGTGTTCACTTCTCTAATAAGTTGATTAGTGAAGTGTTAGCTTGGGTTTGAGATTCTTCAAGGTAGATCATCTTAGATCATGAAGACTACAAGCAAGGTGTCTCATTTACCTCATGGAGCCACTCGAGGGTCGGGGTTCATGTTGATCGCAGCGAAGGAACCTCAACACGGAGCTTATGAAGCGAAGGAACGGACTACAAAGGTTGTAATCCCTATCTCTTTACTTCTTTGTATGTGATACATTTTTGTTACCCTAGAAATTCTAGCAAAATTCATGGTTAGTTAGCTTTGCACCTCTCTAATTTTTAAAATGGCATGTGTGATGCTACCAAACCTTAGACTAGGTGTAAGGGTAACCCAATAGATAGAGACAAACCGGATAGCATACTATCATTTTGAGTAAGACAGTTCTAACCGTATAGGTCCTCCCTCAATCATCACAATCGCGTGCCTGCGATTACAATAATTGACTTGAGGGCACTGTAGCCAACATGAACCATGCTTGAATAATGTTGACAAATGAGTTGAAAATTCATTTGTGCAAACTATTTAAGTATGGTTGTATTATCTTTATTGAAAAATCGTTTTTTAACAAAACCATGCTTCATGATTTTCTACACACAAGTTTTTTATTCTCATAGCAAGGTTCTCTCTCATCACTTGCTTAGCTCTCTTATGTTCCTTTTCCTTCTTCATCTTCATCTTCCTCCCTACCATCTCATGAGTTGAGAATAAAGAGAGGAAGAGAGATAGTAACACACTAGATAAATCACCACATCTTCTTAGTAACCTAGACTAGCAAACTAGGTCACTAATGTGCTTCATTTGTGAAGCCAAGCTTGAATTAAGAACTCTCGGGTGGATCATCTAGGATCAAGAAGGTGATCTAGTAAGGTCGATCAATATCACCAAAGAAGCTTAAGAAGAGGAGTGAAGACCCGAAGGACACGAGTCACTAGGTATCACTACTTATCACAGTAAATAGATCCCAGTAGAAATCTAGTTTCGGTTTATGGTTAGATTTTAGGACCAGTTTTCTAGCGGTGGATTTTTAAAAGTTAAAGTTTTTGTTCTGTAACGGCCGCTGTAGGCGGCCACGGCGCTAGGAAGCCCAACAACATGTACCTAGGATAGATCCAAGGTGGGGTGTTCAATTAGCCGAGTTCTAGAATCTAACGGGTGGCCATCTCGGGGAGCCGAGACCGGGTGACCTACTTCTAGAATTGGTAGGGCCGCGCTCATAGGGGTTTAGGGGTATGGGTTCTTGGCTATTTATCACGACCATGGAATCCGTATTTTCGTAAATGGTTTAAACGAAAATACGGATTTCTAGTATATCCTCTATCTCTTTTATTTGCTTCCTCTTGTTTTGTGATTGGATATTATTGCGTATGACGAATGTGATATATACTATATATATAAATAAATGTTGATTTTGTTTTGCAACCACGCTAATCCTGTCCCTGCCCTGCCATAACTGATGTAACCTTATGGTGATGACCCGGGACCCTGTGGCGAATGCGGATGGCATAAGCGTATGCTCTATTTTCGTTTCTTCTGAATGATAAGGTTAATTGATCGGACAACATTAATCTTAATTAATGCAAAGAAACAAACCTAATATTTGACTTCATTAGAAAAATTATAAAACAACTCGATTTTCTTTAAAAATAACTTTTAAATGTGGAGCCTAAACCACCCCTTTTGAAAGCTATTGCTTCCTTCGATGATATCAAGTTCATTACGTTCACGGTTTTCGCCTAAACCATACGTAGCCAGTCATGATCCAAATGCGGAACATGACCGGCACTTAAATCACGCAACGTCTAAAAGCGTAACGTAATTTAAGTTAGCCGAAAACCCAGAATCTAAACGGTAATTTAAGTAAAGAGGTGAAATTCCTTTTGAAAAAGAGATGCTAATTAAAGCGTAAAGAGTTATTGCAAAACATTTTTGAAAACAAGTTATCGTTAAAATTTTCGGCAGCAACTCCTTTATAAAATTTGTTCCAAACCGATACATAAGCAATAATATAAAAGCATCCCAACTTCGGAGTAACTCAACGCTTACTTGGCAGAACACAACCACACAGTTAAGATATATGATGCCCTAAGCGAAGAAATAAGCAATAAAGCAAACAAAACAACAACAAGAACATAATCACAAAAGTCGGCTCACAGGAGCATGACACCCAGAGTCAAATATAATACAATCTCTCCGTCTCGTCTTTAAGTCAAATATACATGTGGTAGATAGAGTATACTAGATGCAATGGACAAGTACACAAGATAGCGGACAAAAGAATACTCGCAACCCACCTAATAAAAGATCACGCCCAAAAAGTAGTAGTAGTAGTAGTAGTAGTAGTATGCCCCCGCCGCGGCTACACTGGAGGATTGGCCCTGCAAGAAACTGTGGCACAGCGGGGGTGAGTTGCCAACTCATGAGTAGTAAATAATATCGTAAGTGGCAATCGCATACATGAACGAAATAGCGACAATTCTAAGTATGAGGTTATAAAAGTGTACATTGGAATGGATGCAACATAGATGAATGAGCGAAGTATAGTATCAGGGATGTAGCAGCTATATGAAAATGAACATGTCATAACTGTTCTAATAAGGTAAAAACAGAAGTTCCATCAATGAATCATTATAAATCCTGTGTCAAACATCGACACTCGAAATCCTAATATCTCAGGTGCCGTCACTCGGATTAGACCTCATATCCATCTGATCATATAACTCCGGTCAGTATCCTCCGGATATCCGCCGAGTTTCCATACTATAACCAGTAGATAAGTGTTCCGCTGCCAGGCTCAACGCCTTTCTATACGATCTTCTTATCCCAGTGTACCGTACCGGGTCAACCATGTATCCACAATCGGTTCATCCTCCTGCCTTGATTCGGATAATCATTATAGCTCAGCACCGAGAAATCTCATGGTGGACGTCGAAATATCATATCAAGAGAAAATCGTGTTTTAAAATGAATCCAAGTTTTAGAAAACGTGTTGTGTAGTTTCTCAAATCACATGAAAACAGAAATCCTATTAAACAACATCATATAAGATGGTGATAATGGCAAATGTACATGATATTGGCATGTTGCATGCTAGTATGAAATAAGCGAAGATCTAACTACCAATAAGGATATAGTATAATGCAAGATACCGTGGCAAGTTCTACAGTGTATGTGGCATGGCAATTACCAAGGGTGTGTGTCTACATATGAGTTTGTGCACATGAGGCATAAAACCCATTCGTAATAGTGCATGTGTCCTAACGAAGATGTATCAATGCGTAGCAAGAAAGAAAATGCGTATGGTAATGAGTATGTAACATATGAATGTATGTATATATAAGATTGTATAACTTGAATATAGACATTCGGGCGCTTAACGCCATCCAAAAGACTCCCCCGTAGATGTTAAACCTACTCACCATAATGGCCTCGAGCTACTCGAATCCAATCATCTCCTTCCATTTCCTTACCACATCCGAAGTCCCCGCAACCAATCCTAACATCGAACAAAACCTTAACACGTGAGGGCTAGAATTTTGATACGACACATATATACAATATGTTGGATATAAGTGCCCTCAAAGCAATTATCGTAATTGCAGGAATGCAATTACTGAATTCAAGGAGGGCCTATACCAAGAACAGTCTTACTAGAGATAATAGTGTGCTATCTCGTTAGTCTTTATCTGTCATGTGAATACGTGTTACTAGTTATCGCGTATCGCTAATACATAAGATAAAGCCCATAGGATCTTTGCTTGACTACCAGGATTATGATAAGGGTCATACTAGTTGGGCCTGGTAGTTTATTAGCACATCCTTAAATGTCGCTAGTCGTAGGAGTATCGAGACTGGGTATCGGGACTCCAGTTTAGACTAGTGTATACAGTTCATGAGCCTATACGGGGCGATGGCTGATCCCAGAGCCATTGGTGTTTGACACTGATGATTGTATACAGGTGCTCATTGGATGAGTTACACTGGACGGACTCACCGAGAACTCCTAGAAGGTATTATACCAATGTCAGATAGCAGTTCTCTGGTGACATGAGTACAGGGTAGTCCGTAGACCTGAAATCGCCATAGTGTCTTGTGTGTGTTCCTACTGTACTTAGATTACTACCCTACCATGGCTCTACTGAGTCGTGCAAACAAGTTTTAGTTGGGTATAGTCCCGAAGCACATGTAGGCAGTGAGCGTCGAAGGAATTCGTCACTCCCGGTATTGGGTATCGATATCGCACTGTGCAGGAAACGACTATAGCCAGAAGTCCATGGCCACAACAATAGAGATAACTGGTAAGTGTTACTAGTTGTATCTCCTTGGTTATGAGTCCTCTGTCAGCATGACTTATCGGGTTATTAGGGGTCTGATAGATTCTACTCCCTAGAACCGGTATACGATACTCCTTGACGAAGAGACCGGACTGTATGGTGACTGTCACTTATAGACTTTGTCGAGTCCGTATGAGTTCACTCGTTGACCTGCATTTATCTTTCTCTTACCTGTATAGCCGTTACGTAGAACTAGTGCCACTGACGAGCTTGTGGTTTAACCCGAAAGGGTGTTGAATCTGAAAATGTTTCATATTCAATTGGATACGATCATGTTGTAAAGTTTTGGAATTTTATTATGATTATTTATATTTTATAATGTTATTTTAAATTTTAAATTATTATAAAAGTCTTTTATAAAAGAGTTTGGTATTTAACTGTTATTGTAATTAGTTTTAGGTGGCTCTTAGTTTGTAAGAAAGTTTTATAGTGAAAAGTTTTATTTGCAAAGAGGGGTTTTAGGTTGTATGACGGTTTAAGTGTAAAGATGAGTGCAAGTAGGTGTTAAGGTTAATATAAACCTCACACACAACACACTTTGAGGTGCACCGTGAGCCTACACCTCATCCTTATGTTGGATATATGTATGCCCTAGAGGCCATTATATGTATAGTGGATGCTTGGACATGTATATATGTATATGATGACTTTTTTGCTCGACATGATAGTATGGTATCTGGTTTACTTTATCATGACATGTTCATTTGATCATGCATCTTACTCATTTGGTACATGTTGATAATGCCCATGGATATTTGCTTGACTACTAGGACTATGATGCGGATCATACTAGTGGGATACCTGTAGTTTATAAGCATATCCTTTAACTTTTCCTAGTCGTGGGTGTATCGCGACGAGGCATCGATATTCCAGAGTAAACAACCGTATACCATTCTTGTCCTATATGTTGGGCGATGGATGATCTCATATCCATCTGGTGTGGTGACACCAAAGATTGTATGCGGGTGCTCAGTGGAGACTGGGTACACTGAACGGACTCTCCTAGAACTCCTATGTGATATTATATCTATCGTCAGATAGCAGTTCTCAGGTGACACTGGTACAGGTTAGTCTGTAGACCCAAGATCGTCATAGAGTCTTGTGTGTCCTCCCACTGTACTTTGATCTCCACCCTACCACGGCTCTACTGATTCGTACATACAGGGGGACTTTAGGTACAGTCCCGAGGTACATGGAGGAAATGAGCGATAGGAGGGGTTTCGTCTCTCCCGGTATTAGGGGTTGATGTTGTGCTATGCTCGATTGCCTATAACAGGAAGTCCCTGGCCAGGGCTGCTGAGATTTACTGATAAGTGATATCAGTAGTTTCTTGATAAGTTATGAGCCATACACCGGCATGACTTATTGAGTTATTAGGATCGACGATTCCATCCTTAGACTCGATATGCAGCATATTTGATGAAGAGACCGGACTGTAGGTTAAGTGTTGCCAGTTAGCTCTACGGGAGTTTTGACAGCTTCGCTTGTTTTCTTCTAATCGCTCAATACCCGGGTGGGTGCAACGTTTAGCTGACCGCTTGTGGCTTGTGGGTGTTTTATATGATCGTCACCTACTGCCGGCGTATTGACGAGTCTCAGAGTCCCACACAGGAGTTTCCTAGATCGGGCGAAAAGATGTGGTGTGCATATGAGATATGCACGGGGACCTGATTAAATGCGTGCATGTGATACTGTATATTAATCGGGCATTGTTCATACCATAATATTGCATTATTATATTCCCCAGTCCTAGTTATTTTACAAATAAACTGGTGCTTTTGACCCTTGTCTGCTACATAGTTGCAGGTTACAGGTTCTCGGAAAAAACCCAGTGAAAAAGACAAAAGACGATGCAAAAGTGAGACTACGACCAACAAATAGAAGGATCTTGATCAAGCCTACACGAAGATCAGTTCACAAAGTACAAGGCAGCGCAAGGTTCAAGACTTCGTAATGAAGCAACGGTAAACGTCCACTACAATGTTCACTGGAAAGATCTGGAAGAGAACTAGACGATATTCTGAAGAAAAACCTGAAGAAACAAGTACCCAAATACAGCAGAAGAAAACCCCATAAAAATGAAGCGTCAAGCTCCTACTTTGGCCGCGGAACCGCGGCCAAAGCATGCTATTGGCCGCAGAACCGCGGCCGGGTTGTGCCCGTGTCGGCGCAAAATTTCGTGGCGCTGCGCAGATCGTTGACTTGGTCTTTTTCTTTGGGGGTATTTTTGTAAATGCAGATGTCACACGATTGTAACCCAGGGTTTCTATGAATCTATAAATAGGAACCCTAAATCATGTATTAGGTCATGCCTCCTTTCATTAATAAAATTCAGATTTCTTTTGGAGAGCATCGATGCCTCTTTTCATTTCGTCTATTCAGATCTGACAAGTCTTGTGTAAATGTTTAGAGAGAGCCATCAATAAAGTAAGTAGTTTTATTTAATTGCCTTAGTATAGATCTTTAATTCCTTGCCCTAGTTAGATAGTAAGATATGTTCTTCAATTCCCTAATGAGCGAGTAGTCTCCTCGCTTGTTAGGGTTAGCTTCGGGGAAGGCTTGAGAGATGCATATCTCTCACCCCTTTCCTGCCCATCACACTGTTTTATAGGACTCCATGCAAAACATGCACACACCGCTCCCTACGGCACCCTATCCCATGAGGTAGCGGTGATACCGTGGTATAAAGGCCCGGTTGAGCGTGTTTTCCATGGAGGTTAGGGTAAGGATCGAGAAAGGAAGGACAAGAACCTAGAGGAAGAAACACCGTTTCATCCCGATGGTACTAATCCCCTTTATTAATAATTACCATAACACCTCATAGATCTTAATTTGGGTATAGAAAGCGGTGAGATTTATTTACATTTCCAAACTTACCCTAAACCTAACCCTAGCAAGATTTAGATCTAGATAAATTTAGTTTTTAGATTTAATCAATCCGACACATATCGGAATTAACTCGTTAGACCAATTAGGAAATTCACAAAATCCCTGTGGACCGACCCGTATTCACCGGCTAGCTACTAAGCGACGTCGTTCTTTATTGCGGTTATATAAATTCTTTGATTCATCTTTTAAAAGCGCATAAGCTAAACAAAATCATTCAATCAAATAGCGCCATTGCCGGGGATGGCGTGTTATTTTCTTTTTGCAATTTCGGGTTAATATAAAATTAAAAAAATCATAAAAACTGAAAAATAAAAAATATAAAAATTTATCTTGTGAAGGGTATTTTTCGTGTGAATTTTGCAGAACCGCAGAACAAATTCAGATCTGGAAAAATCCAGAGATCGAAACAGAAAACCGAAGATCTGAACAAGAGGGGAAAATCAAAACAGAGGAATTAAAAAAATCTCGGGAACCGAACCGACCACGTGACGGCGGAAACGCCGCAATTGACCCCCTCCGACCACGGAAACGCGGCTTGATGATGACGTCATCACGTGGAATCTTCACTGTAAGCTCCTCTGTTCTTCCACTTCAATCCCTGATATCTCCTCTGTAAATTTGCCTGCAGGATTCTTTGCGCTTAAAAATCTCTCCCCTTCTAATAATTGATCTTGTACTGGATTCTTTGCGCCGCGCTTAAAAAAAATTGATTGCAAGTGATTATTACTGCTTTGCATATTTTTAATCGGACTTTAAGGGGTTTGAAACCAATCCAGATTGGGTGGGGATTTCATCACCCTTCCCAGGACCCTAGGAATCATATAAGGCATATGTATTGACCATTATTTAATTAAAAAAAAAATTAGACTCAGCCCTAAGGACGTCGCGCTCAATAGGACAGAGGACTAGTTGTAGGCATCGGCTGTTGATCCTAACCTGACTTTACGGTGACTAGGCAAGTGTGTCTAAGGCGAGTGGTTACTTAATTAGGGCCACTACTTGTACTGGAGAGCCTCCCACTCACCTGGCACTTACCTGGCCGCAATTGGCGGTGAAGAGGCAGTTTGAGGTCCTATTTCTAGCCTTTTGGAACAGTTAGGAGCTGTCTAGCTGACCAAGGTGACCCTAGATCTAGGCCTGATTGTGCATTTGTGGTTGATTGAAAGTGTGTTTATGCCCTTTATCGAAAATCTTTTTTGCAAAAAGTTCCAAATAAAAAAAAAGAGGAATTTTTTTTAAAAAGACTTGCAAATTTTGTCGCTAAGAACTCCTTGCACCACCCACCTTCTTTCTCGTCTCCTTCTTACATCATGGGTACCCCACCTCACAAATCTCTTGCCGAACTTTGGTATCCTGAACCAAACTTTGCTGGGTACGCGAATTGTTTCGGTCGATTTAAGGACGACCCCTCCATGCCCAAAATTTCTTTGAAAGATCGAATAGAAGCATCTAGGAGAAACAGTTCGACTTTGCAATCCACTTTGTATCAACCGTGTCAACCTTCACCACCTTTTTATGTTGATACCACTTTTTCGAGTTCTATTGTAACTCCTAAACCCATGTCTACTGCTGAACACATTGAATAATCTCGTAACCGCTCTTTCACTCCACTCCACACATCCAGTTCTAGGGATCAACAAGTCCATTCATCTTTTTATCCAAATGTTGATCCTACTCCTGTCCAACCATCCAATTCCTATCAGTCCTACCCGACTTTCCCACCTTCACTAGACATTGCTTCTACACAGCCATTTGGGAGTTTCACGTATCCAAACAATTTTGAATCTTTTACCGAAACCCCTTCACAACCCATGTCTAGTTTGGAACAGTTGTTGGAAGCTTATATTTTAGCAACAAACAAAATGATAAGGAATGTGGATGCGTCCATTGCCGCCCTATGCAACCTAATGAACCGGTAGCTAGTTTCCCACTAGCTCCAAATTTTTCAATGTATGAGGAGGCGGTTGGACAGAGTGACAATTTGAGAGGAGAGAGTAAGTTCTACACCTTTCCAAATCAAACCTACCCATACCCAATTGAATCCAACAAGTCCAGTTTTCAAACATGTGTCCAAAATGATGAGTTGTGCGACTTTGTAGTGCTTGACTTGCCAGATTGTGCAGAATCCCTTTCGAGTGAAACCACACCTAATCCTTTTGAACCTTACACCTCCACTCTAGAACCTGAATTGATAAATATCCATGCTTTTGATGAGGTGTCAGAAAAAATTGATTTTCACTTAATTGAGGATATAGACTCCGGGAATATTTTGGATGATGAACCCGTAAATTTGACTGAAATTTTATCTCCAATTCATCATCCCGATTCATTAAATGTTTCTTCCGAACCTCATATGCGTCTTGATTTTGACGATAATGGCATGGATAGGCTAAATTTTGAGGAGAATTATGAGGATAGTATTAAGGAGAGTATTGAGGATAATATTGAGGTTGAACCATTTTTGTTTGATGTGTCGGATTTTCCAATTCATCCTCCTGAACCTTTAACTGTTATACTTCCTAAATCGCCCTCCCTCCTTTCCATCGTTCCAACCACGCAAAAGATCACGCTTGAAGACTGTGAGCATGAAAAATTTCTTTTTGAATCTGATTCAGTTCTCACAGACAATAATGATTACGAGTGTTTCACTTTTTCGGACGATGTTGAATACTCACCGCCCGAGCTTGAGTCCTTTGAATTTTCAGATGAGTTAGTTGAACCATCAGACTCGGTTACTTACAGTCATTTCGAACCATTGATGAAATCTTTCGAGTTCGAGACAGATTACTTAGGTGAGATTAAGACTATCCCTAAATCATTCCCTTTCGTCCTTCCTATCGTTTCGACCACGCAAGACTCCGCCGCGTCTCCATTTTCAATGGAGGGTTTACCAAGTTCGACATACCCATGTTTTCTTGCGAATCTTGAGGGATTTGACCCCATTTCTCGACGGGTTGATAGATTAGCACAATCGCTTTTAACACATCGGTCATCACAAATTGCACTAATTTATTCACTCGATTTACACCCTCAAGATCGTACTACACTTCTTTCTCTTTTTCGCCATTCATCTCCTCCACCGAGACCATATTCCACTCTTCTTCCCATTCTGTCTCGTGTGGGTCTCATTTCTTTTCTTTACACTCCATTCTTTCACCAACCCCACCATTATCACGATAGAATTTTTGAATGGTTGGTGCTAACCTTTGGTTTGTGTAAGGCCTTGTTTGGTTTGGGGGGAACCTTGTTGTATATTATTTTGTTTTTTCTTTTAACAATAAAAAAATAAAAAAAAATTATAAATAAATAAACAGGGGAATGCCGACATTCTCGACCCTCTTGGTGTAGCATGACAGTGAGGACACCGTCATGTTTAAGTTTGGGGGTATGCTCGGTAAGCCTTCTTCCTTCGCATTCATATGTATATTTTTGCATTTGCATACTTATTTTAAAAACCCATAAAAAATTGAAAATTTCAAAAATTATAAATATTAAAGTATTCAATTTTGGCCATAATTGACTTGAGTTTGACAAATAGGTTAACTGGCTAGGAACAACAAGATCTAGACTTAGTAAATTAAAAAACCCTAAAAATAATCTTTCTTAAAATTTAACGGTAGAACGTATATGTCTTTGTAGTTTATTTAGAAATAGGCAAATTTTGAGTTCTCTTCTTGGGCTAAGTTGAAACAAGGGAAGGGTATTGATATTTTTATTAAAGTATAAATTTAAAAAATAATTCCTAGCTTAAGTCTAAATTCTGAAAATGTATACCATACAAATTGCACAAACACGAAACTTGAAACTTGGAATAGTAGAAGAGACCTTGAAATGCTCTTGTCTAAAGTCCTTAGTACGAAGAAAATGAAATAAAAATTCAAGTGTGAATAAAAAGATAATAAAAAAATGAACACTGGTTTTTGTGATTACTTAAGGCTGCAAAAATAGAAAAAATATTTAGCGAGGGTGCTTCATCACCTACTGCCTTAGACCAACTGGTTTGGGAGTCACTGCTAAAGCCTTAGGTGTTACAAGACTAAGAATTACGCTTTAATGTGCAAACACATTTTGTAATCGGTCGTTAGTACCTCAAGAAGTATTAACGGTCGCATGAAGGATGTGTGAGCAAACTTCATCAAAAAATTCACCAAAGAAGAAGTGCTTTGGACTACGGACAAGAGTATGATTGCTTGATTTGAATTTCCAAGTGTAGGGGTTATATACACACACACATATGGGTATGTGATTGGGATTTAGATAAGAGATAGGAATGAAGAATAGGACTTGTATCTTTAGTAGAGATGATAAAAATTCCTAAGTTGAGATAGAACCCTAGAAGGAAAGTTTAAAAGATGCCAAAAGCTAAGTAAATTTACAAAAACATATATAATCCTAAGTTAAATTATAAGGAAGCGTGAAGAATACGGGTGGATGATTTACGAGTCGAAGATAATAGAATTCCTTGTTAGAAAACCTAATTGGAAAATAAGAGTTAATAGGCCGAATTGATAGGATTTTGTGGGTAGTATCCGCTGAAAACCCTCAGGAGACAACACTCCTCCTACTAGGGACACCTAGAGGTTTAACGGCTTGTTGCACGAGCTCAGTGCAATCGCGTTTCCCTGCGAAAGTGAGGTTAGGATTTTGTTGAGAATAAAACTAGGTTTGCTCGAGGACGAGCAAAAGATAAGTTTGGGAGTATTTGTTCATACCATAATATTGCATTATTATATTCCCCAGTCCTAGTTATTTTACAAATAAATAGGTGCTTTTGACCCATGTCTGCTACATAGTTGCAGGTTACAGGTTCTCGGAAAAAAAAACAGTGAAAAAGAAAAAAGACGATGCAAAAGTGGGACTACGACCAACAAATAGAAGGATCTTGATCAAGCCTACACGAAGATCAGTTCACAAAGTACAAGGCAGCGCAAGGTTCAAGACTTCGTCACGAAGCAACGGTAAAAGTCCACTACAATGTTCACTGGAAAGATCTGGAAGAGAACTAGACGATATTCACCCAAATACAGCAGAAAAAACCCCCAGAAAAATGAAGCGTCAAGCTCCTACTTTGGCCGCGGAATCGCGGCCAAAGCATACTATTGGCCGCGGAACCGCGGCCGGGTTGTGCCTGTGTCGGCGCAAAATTTCATGGCACTGCGCGGATCGTTGACTAGGTCTTTTTCTTATGGTTTTTTTTGTAAAAGCAGATGTGACGCGATTGTAACCTAGGGTTTCTATGAATCTATAAATAGGAACCCTAAATCTTGTATTAGGTCATGCCTCCTTTCATTAATAAAATTCAGATTTCTTTTGGAGAGCATCGATGCCTCTTTTCATTTCATCTATTCAGATCTGACAAGTCTTGTGTAAATGTTTGGAGAGAGCCATCAATAAAGTAAGTAGTTTTATTTAATTTCCTTAGTATAGATCTTTAGTTTCTTGCCCTAGTTAGATAGTTAGATATGTTCTTCAATTCCCTAATGAGCGAGTAGTCTCCTCGCTTGTTAGGGTTAGCTTCGGGGAAGGCTTGAGAGATGCATATCTCTCACCCCTTTCTAGCCCATCACACTTTTTTATAGGACTCCATGCAAAACATGCACACACCGCTCCTTACGACACCCTATCTCACGAGGTAGCGATGATACCGTAGTATAAAGGCCCGGTTGAGCGTGTTTTCCATGGAGGTTAGGGTAAGGATCGAGAAAGGAAGGACAAGATCCTAGAGGAAGAAACACCGTTTCTTCCCGATGGTACTAATCCCCTTTATTAATAATTACCATAACACCTCATAGATCTTAATTTGGGTATAGAAAGCGGTGGGATTTATTTACATTTCCAAACTTATCCTAAACCTAACCCTAGCAAGATTTAGATCTAGATAAATTTAGATTTTAGATTTAATCAATCTGACACCCATCGGAATTAACTCGTTAGACCAATTAGGAAATTCACAAAATCCCTGTGGACCGACCCGTACTCACCGGCTAGCTACCAAGCGACGCCATTCTTGATTGCGGTTATATAAATTCTTTGATTCATCTTTTAAAAGCGCATAAGCTAAACAAAATCATTCAATTAGGCGTTTTTCTATTGGTCGGGTCGTATGTGATATGACCGGTTTGTTAAATCAAGTGTTGATTTAACATTGACTTTTAGCATAATTCTTTATTAAACCCCTTTCTATTTGTATGCATGCATGTATGCATATGTTTATGTTGATGCACATGATGATGTGCATGCACACATACATGAATATATTGTATCATGGTTGATGATACACAAATGGTGGCAATGCAAGACTCACATGGTTGTAAATATATATATGTTTATTTATTTTGAGTTAAAGATAAGATAATTCACTCATGGTTGATATTTATCTACTTTGACTACACTTGACCTAAGAATTAACCATGAGTTAATTTTCTATGGTTCTTATTACTCAATAATAAATATCTAGATATTTTCTAACACATGGTTTGATGTGAGAATGATTTAATATTGATTATTCATTCTCATCTTCATTATTCATCACATATTATTATCTCTTGAGCTCAAGCTTTGCCATTATCATCTTCTTCCTCATTCTCTTGCTCTCTTGAGTTTTCCATAGAATGAGCCAGTAAAAAAGAAAGGGTTTTGAATAGAGAATACAAACTACATCATCATTCTACACATCTCTAGCCCATTTGTGTAGGGTGTTTGCTACACTTCTTTCAAAGATCAAGTAAAGCAAGGGGCTTTGGGCAAAGGAACTTCGGGTGGATCATCGTGGACTAGGAAGACCTCTATCGATATGTTTCAAACTCTCAAAGTGCCAAGGAGTCACCAAGCGAAGTCTAGAAAGATTGTATTCTCTTCACATAGTGTTAAATTGCATCTTGCATGTGATGCTTATTGATTGTTACCCAAAAATTCTAGTTAAGATCCTAGGTTAGTTTACTTAGCACCTCATAAAATTTAATTATAACATGTGTGATACTTCCAAACCCTAGATGAGGTGGTGAGCAAACCCAACAATGGTATCAGAGCCAAGCTAGAGCTTTAGTGTAACCTAGACATCGTTAAAAACCTCGAACGAACGAAATACAACGCCCCAAAAATGCTCTCTGGAAATTTTTCAAAAAGGTGGATTTTTTCACATTAAAAATACTCAGAAAATAGTGCAGGGTATTGGTATGGGCCCACAGGAAGAATGAAGCCCTAACTCGACTTAACGACCGTGGAACCGCGGCCGAAAGGCTCTTTTTGCGGCGGTTCCGCAGCGCCGTTGGTGAGGCGTGGACCGTGCCTTCTTGTGCTGGCCCGTATGTGCTTATAGCAGTCTCTGGTGTATTTTAAAATTGCTTAAGTGTTGAGCTTTCTTAGAATTCTTTGGGTGATTGATAGTTCAATCGAATGTTTTAACTGCGCCTAGTATATGTGATGTGATATAATAATTGGAATCTACAAATTTTTTTTGTTGCGTGTAAATCTAACATTTCGGTCTCGGGTATGATCGGAAATCTTGTTGAATTATCTGACTTTTTTTTGAAAAGGTGTTTTCCTAAATGAGACCTAAATGCGAGCTTTACATTGTTGAGCATGAAATCTTGGATATGTGATATCCCGGGTTTGTGTTATCTAAGGGCAGTTACGATTCTAATTGTTGTAGTTTTTCATTTCTTTTCTGCGGCCGTAAGTGTAGTATGTAGTGTATTGCCGGTTTCGTTGCTATTCATCAACGACAATCGTGGTACGCATACTTTCTTACGTTGATGATAGGTGATATTATGTGTTGCTAAGATATCATGTGCCGGATTGTCGTGATTGAATAGCCGGGGGTTTTATGTGAGTTGAGAGTTTTATTTTCATTCATGTAAAAATCAAATGTATGTAATATTCTTTTATTTGGGGCACTTCTGAGTTGAGGATGATGTCGCCATCATTGTATATTATTTACTTTTCCGCATTAGGATAGACCCAAGGAGGGGAGCACAAGTGACCGGGTTCTAGGGTTCAGTAGGAGGCCATCTCGAGGAGTCGAGACCGAGTCTCATAAACTCTAGAATTGGTAGGGTCACTTGTTGCTCTCGTAGGGGTCTAGGGGTATGGGCTTGGCTATTCATCGCGACCGTGGAATCCGTATTTTCTATTGTTGGCTAAATACAAAATACGGACATCCAAGATATCCTTTTATTTTCATATGTGATTCTGCTGTTGATATTCTGTGATGTGATTACTTAGTATCTGAGATGAATGGATTATTATTATATATATGATATATAATAAACGTTGCTTATGTTTTACACCCGCGCTAGTCCCGCCCTGCTATGCCGTTAGTTAAGTAACCTAATTGTGCATTACGGGACACTGTGGGGAATGCGGATGGCATAAGTGTACGTTCTAATTTCGTTTCTTTTCTGTGATGGCTTAGGAACTTAAATGATGGGACTAAATTAATAAGATTAATGTAAAGAAAAAGAAACCTAAAGATGTTGTAGAATTGGATTTGAAACACACTCGGCCTTTTTATGAAAAATGCAAGTTTCAAAAGATGCGGTGCTTAAGCCACTCCTTTTCTAAATTGTTTTGATTCTACAACGAGATCAAGTTCAAAGCGTTAAAGGTTTTCATAAAAACCATCCTTAACCCTCCGTCATTTTAGGAAGCAGAGTACTTAGTATTCGTGCTACGTATGTTGATTATAGTCAAGGCGTAGTGTACGGTAGCTAAGTGATGTCTTCCTACAAAGCATATGATGCGATCAGTTAGGACATTCATGTGATTATGTTGATCATAGTCAAGGGTCATATGGGTGGGTCTAGTTAATCTCGAAATGACAGGTAGAACTTGACTAGTGCTTATGATATGTTGACCATAGCCAAGGTCATAAGCAGCTAGGGGTAAAAACCATATCGGGAGTTTCAAGAGTTGAAATTTGCAATGAGATTGCATACCATCTATATGATAGTTGGATCCCGATCCCACTGTGAGTAAGAGTTACTCCTAGGAGAATTTTGCACTTTACAATTAGCCAATCTAGTAGGTGTCTAGAAAGGTGTCAACGGGGTTTGACCTCTGGGAAAACGAGGTTTATTTTAATTAGGTCCGTGCGAAAGCACGGGTAACCTCCCTCAAAATACCGACACTGGCCTGGCTGACCGGTTAGAGAAACTGTAGAATGTAATTAATCCTGGCTAGTTTTCTTTTAAGGTTTTGAAAGAAAATTTGATAAAAGTAATGGGAGACATCGATTAGATAAGATAATAACCAATCTAATTCTTTGCAAGAGCATTTCGCTGAGTGTATTCTTTTCTCTCTCCTAATTGCAGATACCTGATGGCTGGACTTAAGCTTCTTTTAGAGAAAAACAAACTGACAGGACCGAATTATAAAGAATGGTTGAGGAACTTGAACTTTGCACTCACATATGATAAAGTATCATATGTCCTCACTACCAAAGCCCCACCCGTCCCAGGTCCTGAATCATCTGTTTCGGATAGAGAGATCCGAAAAACATGGGCTATTGATTGCAACACGGCCAAGTGCCTCGTGCTTGCTTCTATGGACAGTATCCATCAGAAGCAGCACGAGAAGATGGATGTTCAATCCATCTTTCTTCATACAAAGGAGTTGTATGAAGAGCAATCTCGGACTTTACGATACAAGGCATCTCGAAAGTTGTTTCAGATGCGGATGGCCCCTGGCACATCTGTAGGAGAACATGTGTAATATTTCAAAAAAATAAAATATTATTTTTGAGGAATTTTTATAATTTAATATTAATTTTAATGAATATTTTAATATTTCGGTATAATTAAATACCGATAAATGGGGAAAAATTTGGAAAATTATAGAATTTAGTAGAAAGAGGGTGTTTTATGCGAATTATGCAAATTTTAAGTTTTTATGATTAGTTTGACACTAATTTAGTGCTAATCGCGATTAAAAATCGCTAATCGCGCTTTAAGCGTATTTTGTGCAAACATGCACCATAACTTTTTTTTACACTTGTGCATTTTCTACCATGGTTTGTTTTTGGTTTACTATTGAGGAGAGAAGAAATTAGAGAGGAAAAGAAAACTAAAAGAAAAGGAAAGAATAAAGAAATAGGTATGGGTGAGAGAAAGAAAGGTGAGGGTTTATGTTGACTTGGACTTGGCCATTCCCTCATCATCTCCTACACTCATTTCCTCTCCCTCTCCCCTTGTGCTGCTGCTGCTACTGCCCCTCCTCCTCCCCCTCTTCAAGCCACAAACACTCCATGAAAAACACTCCGAAACCTCATTTCTATTTCACGAAAAAGATGCACAAGCTCAAGGGAAATACATTGGACCAAGAAAGCTAGGATTTTGACCACTTGGGGCAACTCAAGAATTTTCTTGAGTTGCCAAATAAGGTAATTTCTGAACCTATAGCTTAGTATTTGCATTACTTTTACCTCCATGTTAACTTTAAACCGATATAGTGATGTTTAGTGAGGGTATGAAAATTCTAGTTAGGGTTGTTGGAAATAGAGAGTTTTGGTGGGTAATTAAGCTCAGTAGAGGCCATACAAACCCCCTAGTGCTAGAATTCAGGCCTAAAGCAGAGACTAGAAACCCGGAATACGGATTTAGAAAAGCCGATATCGGGAAATTATGGAATCTGTGAGGGTTATATGAAATCTGCTATCACCCCGAGACTCTGAAAATTATTTTGCAAACACAGAGAGATGTGCAGGCACCTAGGAAGCTAACCCCAAAACCCCAGACCCTATCTCCCAATGCAGGCCGTAGATTTAATCTTTTTGGCCGCAAATTGCGGCCTGGGTCCCACCAAATTGGTTCGTGTTGGTTCTTTAGCTTTATTTCATGTAAATTAGACCCCTGGCATATGCAAAATTGTCTGATTTGACCTAGTATGAAATCTGGGACCCTTTACTGTAGTTGCTGTTTTGGACTCGTGTTTCGTTTCTCGTATTTTGAATTCTGGATTTGCGTATTTTTGTTTTACCTCGATCGCTTGACGTTTGCACGACGGCATCGAGGGTTGCTTGATGGTTTAGAAAGCGTAGTCTATAGGTTCTAACCTATAGGCTTTTAAGCGTATCGTTTTGGTTTTCGTGTGTCGTTTTAGTTTTGGTTTAGTTTTAATGCGATGCGATACATGTGACATGCAGGTACCCCCACGGTAATCCGAGACGATGAAAAAGATGGTGGCAACATCGACATCGGCAAGCAAGATCAAGGTGAGTAGATTATATCTACGGGGGAAGTCGGATGGATGGCGTATAGCACCCCCGCAGTACGATATTTAGTATACTGTGTATATACTATATATATAGGTATATGATAGCTTATTGTGTGTCGTGGATATTGAGATGAGACTAGGTGTACTATGATTAGGTTAGGGTTTAGAAGTAAACTAGTATAGTTTCCTAGTTGCGAACCCTAGAATAGGTTTACACCCACACACACACGCATGCATATTTGTTATACATATACCTAGATGACGAGGATAGTGGATGATATTTGGAGATGAGTCGATGAGTTTGGGCATAGTGCCATGAGATCAGTGATATATTGTGATTCGTATTTGGGATACGACATGTGATTTTAGCGGGCCTTCGGACGTGTGTTTCACATACGCATTTTTATTTATATATATGGTATCGGCTTGTACTAGACTTAGATCAGTACCCCATATCATGATCTATGATGACAAGGATACCAGATAACTGATGAGATGAATGTGATATTGACCCGTACCCAGGTTTTGGGATGCCGTACGATGATTTACCGTACGAGCTTTATATTGATGATAGATCCGCACTCATGATTCGAGGATGTCATATGATATTGTATCGTACGCGGTACCTTTGAGGCGGGATCACCGACTATTATATTTACACATATATATTATATCGACTCAGATTTTGGTGGTTTCCATACACCTCCTGATTGACTTGCTAGTTATAGCTGTAGATTTGCTAGTGGATGTTAGGCTAGGCCGATGTCATACCTATTTCAAAAACTAATGAATCGGGAGTAGTTAAATACAGGCAAGGGATTCTACGGATATTTTCAAAAGACACATCTTTTCTTAAAAACACCGTAGCCCTTATTTTACTAAAAACCCCGATTCGTCTTCTTTCAAATGGCAAAACAGTATGGCATAGATGCATTGATGTAGCTTCTACACTGTTGTGGTTATTATTCATTTGCTGCATATGCTTACTGTTCGCATCGCATTGCATGTTTAAATATGTTATTGTTATATCAAGACCATGCTGATAGGACACCAGCACCATTATCGATGATGCATATGTTCGACGTATACCTGCTTGCCGGCTCACACACTTCATCATCGATAATTGCCAAGTCACTACACTGTATTACTGTTGCATTCAGGATATGACCCTTGCATGGCATACTCGTGTACTTACATATTGTACACTCATACTTGTGCACACATCTATTGTACACTCATACTTGTGCACACATCTATTGTACACTTATACTTGTGCACACATCTATTGTACACTCATACTCGTGCACCTACCTGTTGTACACTCATACTTGTACATATACATATGTGCACAAACATAGATGATTCTTGTTTGACTTGGAGATCTGGGAACCGCAAGATACTTTCTAAAACTGATTCATTTTAAGGAAACGGTATTCCCTAAATATGTGCATATTACTATTCCATGTTGCATGATATACTGGTATGCTTACATTTCTTTTATATGTCGCATACATCATGCTTTCTGATTATACACATTGAGATATGTTGTTTCCATGATATTTCTGGATTTGGGAACCGTGGGTATTTTAAAAGAAAGTATGTATTGTTTGAAAAACCCGGTTACCCTTGATATGATATTTCAGTGCGTCCACCACGTGTTTTCTCGGTTCTGAGAGTGGCATGTGAAACCCGATTCGAGGAGCGGTAGGCACCGTCTGTGGGTATATGGTGGACCCGGTGAGGTACCCCAAGGCAAGAAGACTCGTATATGCTAGACGGTGAGCCCGGCAGGGGAGTACTACCTACCGGTGATATTATTTGAGCTTGGCGGATATCTGGGGGATACCGACCGGAGTTGAGAGATGATATAGGCTGATCCGGACAGACGGGGCTCTATATATATGAGGATTTACGTGGCGATGCCAGGCACAGGTTTCATGATGTTTTCGAGTGTCGATGCTTGGCACTCAGGTTCCATGATTTGATATGTCACGAGCGACACATGTTGATTTATATCCTCATATTTCCATGCATATGCTTTATGATATTTACATGCATGACGTTTATTGTCATTAGGTGACACGTGGATGATTTCCACATACATATATTGACATTGATGACATTGATCACATAGTTGGATGATATCCACATACTCATAAACTTCCTGATATAGTTGACATTGATTACATTGATCATACCTCATATTTATGATATGTTACCTGAGGCACTGGCACGAGCACTTGGCACTACACACATGTATAGATGTTATATTGCTACCTTATCATCCTTCAGACTTATTCATTTAAGGTTTATATATATATCTGATCGTATTGACCTAGAATTATGTCATGCATACGATTTCTACTCTGCGATGTTTTCTATTCATGAGTTGGCAACTCACCCCCGTTGTGCCACAGTTCTTGCAGGTTTTGCCGTACAGGTTTCATTGCGGTTTTTCTGGCACACTGCTCTCTTTTTGGGTGATTGCATTGGTAGGTAGGTTCACTCACATCGTGACCACCCTTGTATTATTTTATTCAGTTGTATCTAGTAATTCCATCAACCAAAACTTGTATATTGTTTGAGACTTAGAAACTAGTTATGTATTATTTTGACCTTAGAGTCGCGCGTTATAGTATTATGGTTTTCATGCTGATTTTGAGATTCTTTTTGAGTTTTGATCCTCGCCCTTCGGCATTGTATATCATATTGCTTGTGTGGTTATGACCGTCGATTGACGAAGAGCTAGCTCCCGCTTGGGGATGCCTTTTCATTGTGCATATATATATTACTCATGTTGTACCCCGTTCGGGACCAGTATTTACAAAGGAAACTCTGCCGAAATTTTTAGAAAAGACATTGAGGATTTTACAAATGCATATTCGGCTAAGTATTTAAAAACTTTGTTTTTAAACATGTTTTCTTACTTCTTAAAAACTAGTTTTCCTTGTTTACTCCTTAAAATGGTTTTAGATTTCTGGGCTTTTGGCTTACTTGGATTAGATAGGGTCCTATAGACTTCATATGATTCAAGTGCCAGTCACGTGCCATTTCGGGTCGTGACAACATGTTTTGAAGATGATTGGTCTTATAGAAGAACTTGAGGAACTGGGATGGAACATGGACAATGAGCAATATACAGATATTGTTCTGCAGTCTCTCCCCCTTCCCCCGCCTTAGCTCCGTTCATTGTGAATTTCAATATGAATGATTTGGAGAAATCATTGCCTGAACCTCTCAATATGTTGAGAAGTGCAGAGAGCACGCTTAAGACAGCGAAAACTCCGGCTCTACTTGCCGGGCCATCTTCCTCTTCTGTCCCAAAAGCCAAGGCTAAGGGAAAGAAGAAGAAGAAACCCATCAAACCGAAAGGTGGAGTTCAAAAGGCGAAGGGAAAAGACAAATCTGGGACGCGGGAAGTGGAAAAGGAGAATGTCTTTACTGCCACAAGTCGGGACATTGGAAATGCAACTGTGCTGTGTATCTTGCTGATCTCAAGAAGAAGAAGCATGCTGATGCTTCCGCTTTAGGTGTGTTTGTAACTGAAAACTGTTTTTCTATAAACTCTGCATCTTGGGTATTAGATACCGGTTCTGGTTCTCACATCTGCAATTGTATACAGGTATTGAAAAACAGTAGAGTTTTGAAGGCTGGTGACCATACTCTGCGGGTTGGAAATGGTTCCAATATACATGTTGTATCCGTAAGAGAGTATCATCTAGGGTTGCCTTCGGGTTGTATTTTGGTTTTGAACCCTTGTTATTATGTACCTAGTATGCTATGTAATATAATATCCGTTTTTTTGTTAGAAAATGAAGGATATCATTTTGTGTTGCAGAATAATGTTATAAACATTAATTTGAATCAACAGTTGATTGGGTATGGTACACTAAATAACGGTATTTACGTCCTCAACCAACACACAGTTTTCAATATACAACATACTAATAAAAGAAAATTTTCCGATAATAATGAAGCTTTTCTTTGGCATTATAGACTTCGCCATATTAATGAAACCAGACTAAGCAAGCTACAAAAAGATGGATACTTGAATCCTTTTGAATATAAATTTTATGCGACTTCTCAGTCCTGTATCAAAGGTAAAATGACCAAAACTCCGTTTACTGGACACGGAGAAAGAGCTATGGAACTCTTAATCCTCATACATAGTGATGTATGCGGACCAATGTCTACTCATGCTAGAGGCGGTTTTCTTACTTCATTACTTTTACTGATGATTTCTTAAGATTCGGACACTTGTTTTTGTTAAAGCATAAATCCGAAGCTTTCGAGAAATTCAAGGAGTATAAACTTGAAGTAGAAAAACAAACAGGCTTGCGTATCAAGAAACTTCGATCAGATCGAGGTAGAGAGTATTTGAGTACAGAGTTTTCAGACTTCTTAAAAGAGAATGGGATTCTCTCTCAGCTCACTCCCCCTTACACACCACAGCCCAACGGTGTGTCAGAACGGAGGAATCGTACCCTATTAGATATGGTACGGTCCATGATGTGCGATGCTGAGTTACCGCTTTCCTTTTGGGGACATGCATTGGAGACAGCAATGTATCTGTTAAACAGGGTTCCAACCAAGACCGTGTCTACCACTCGATATGAGATATGGAGTGGAAAGAGACCATTTCTTAAAAGAGTTAGGATATGGGGTTGTCCGAATTTTGTCAAAAAGCAGAATCCAGACAAACTCGAGACACGATCGGTCATGTGTAAATTTGTGGGATATCCAAACCATTCATATGGATATCTATTCTACCATAAGAAGGAACAAAAGGTGTTTGTTTCTCAACATGCCGCATCTTTAGAAAATGAAATTTTTACTAATAGTAATGATGGCAATGCGGTAGAACTAGAAGAGCTTCTAGAGACACAAATTAGTCATGACGAATTGGTAGAAATTGACGTTGGAGTAGAACTTCAAGAACCTCAGCCGCTCCGGAGATCTAGTAGAACTTCTCGCCCACTGGATATATACTATGGGTTTCTCATTGATGGTGATAGAGAAGATTGCATCATGGATGATGATGATCATACTAGTTTTCAGCAAGCTATCACGAGTGGTGACTCGGTGAAGTGGCTGGATGCCATGAGATTCGAAATGGAGTCCATGTACACCAACAAAGTATGGACTTTGGACGTTGCACCCCCTGGGATAAAACCCGTAGGTTGCAAATCGATCTTTAAGAGAAAGATTGGTGTAGATGGACAGGTAGAGACCTATAAAGCAATGCTTGTAGCGATAAGTTTTCGTCAAAGACCAGGATTGGATTATGATGAAACTTTCTCTCCAGTAGCAATGCTTAAATCCATTCGGATCCTACTTGCTATTGCTGCTTACTACGACTATGAAATCTGGCAGATGGACGTTAAAACTGCATTTTTAAATGGTGATTTAGAAGAATGCGTTTATATGGATCAACCAGAGGGCTTCATTGACAGTGGGAGCAGCGAGAAGGCATGTAGGTTGCTTATGTAAGTCCACGTTGCTCACCCCGGTTCTTACGGGGAGGCGGAAACGGCGAAAAACAATTTTTTGGCGCAAGGCAACATGGACACAAAAGCAAGGATCTTTGCTAAACTAGAAACTAGTAAACTACTAGAGCTTTTAACTACTATGCTGTAGAAAGTATACCTCACGAAACCGGTCCTTCGGGTCTTCATTCCGCTGTCCCGCTCGTCCATCCAAGCTCCAAGCGTCAATCCGGACTTTGGGCACCTCCGCGGCCTTCTTGAGTCGAAGACGATGCACCCGAGAGATGTATACCGAGCTCCACCTCGAGCCGAGGCAACTAGGGCAAAGAGATTGCTTGTCAAGAAGCCCTAGGATGTATAGATGAGATGTATGGATGTGTTTATCTTTGTGGGATCTTTTTCTCTCAACACTTGAGATCAAAAGATGAGATCAAGAGGAGGAAGATGAAGGAGAAAACCTAGCAACCATGGAGCTTTTCTTTTTCTTCTCACTTTAAGAGAGAGAATAAGAAGAGAATAATGAAAAGATTAACCCAAATGAAATGAACCATGGTTGCAATAATACACCCAAAACCATCATTACTAATCCTATCATGATAAAGTTGATGCTACATTGAATTGACCATTATCATAACTCAAGAATTAAAAAGAAAAGAAAAGAAGAGTGTAGATCTCTCTTGAAGGTCAACGGTCAACTCGGTCAACGGGTCAACAAAGTCAAGAGAGGTCTAAGTGGTCAAATGGTCAATGCAATTAGCCATCACTAATCTATCACTAAAAGGATTAGTAAACAATGTTTCCGGCTCATAATGGTTTCGACCAAACGAATTGTCAAAACCTTAATGAGTGTGCCACATTACGGTTTTGGCCGAACCAACTGCCAAAACCCTAATAGGGCACATCCTCTTTTATCACTCCTCAAAACTGTGCATACACACCCGCATCCGCATTCCGTAGAACGCGAATGCACAGAAGACAAATCAAATCCATCTGTGCAATACCAGGATCTGGCTTAAACCAAAGCCCACTAGTATTGCCTGCCCGAACAGTATACGCACACAAGTGCACGTAAGTGATCGTAGCCCTGCCGTAAAACCATACGGCCTCTATACGTTTCGCTCAGTGCAGGGAAACTCTCTGTGTGGGACTCTAAAGACTCGACACTACGCTGGCAGTGGGTTTAACCACAGACCGCAAGCGGCACTAGCTGTACGTAACGGTCCCCAGGTAGATGTCGATAAGAAGGCCGATGAGGTAAACCCATCCGAACTCCTACTGAGCCTGTAAGTGACAATCTCCGTACAGTCCGGTCTGTTCGTCTGATACATCGCATGGCGGGCCTAGGGGGCGGTAAACGTCAGTCCCCTAATAGCGGTACTAGTCATGTCGGAGTGAAGCCCAGAACACCCTGAGATAACACTGGAAACCTACCAGTATATCTCGCTTGCCCTGGCCAGGAACTACTCGTGTAGTGGCTCTCCTAGACACAGCGCGATGTCAACCCCCAATACCGGGAGAGACGAATCCTGTCTAACCGTCACTGCCTCCAAGTGCTTCGGGACTGCACCCAACTACTACATGTTTGCACGACTCTTTTGAGCCGTGGTAGGGTAGTAATCTAAGTACAGTGGGAACACACTCGATGCGAAGTGACAGTGTCAAGTCGGCGGACTAAGCTGTACTTATGTCACCTGGAAACTGATAACTAACGATAGGTATAATACCAACCAACAGTTCCTGACGAGTCCTATCCAGTGTACTCGTAACCTAACGAGCACCCGCATATTATCTCAAGTACGACGTACTGACGGCTGTGGGACAGACCGTCTCCCCCGCTGGGATAAGAAGCGCATACGCTAGTCTACTCCGGAGAATCGATGCCCCGTCTCGATAGTCCTACGACTAGGGACCTGTATAAGGATGTGCTTATGGATTACCCAGCCCCCACGAGTATGACTGCCATCACAACGCTGGTAATCAAGCAAAGATCCTAAGGGCTCTACTAATATGTATATAAGCGATATGCTAAAAGAAACACATGCACATATTGAAGTGGAGACAAACCAAGTAGCATACTACCATTTTGAGCAAGACTGTCAATACAACTGTGAATATCCCAAGCTTCCATTAAGTAATATATAAGCTAGTATGATACAGTAATGGCCTCTAGGGCATATACACTAACAGCTTAAATCCATTTATGGATTAAAGCAGGCCTCACGGAGCTGGAACATTTGCTTTGATGATAAAATCAAAGAGTTTGATTTTGTCAAAAATGTAGATGAGCCATGCATTTATAAGAAGATTGTATAGAGTATTGTCACATTCCTCGTATTATACGTGGATGACATTCTCTTGATAGGAAATGATATTCCTATGCTGCAATCGGTCAAACTATTCTTATCACATAAGGTTCTCCTTGAAGGACCTAGGTGATGCCTCTTGCATTTTGGGCATTAGGATCTATAGAGATAGATCTAAGAGGTTATTGGGATTGTCCCAATCAAAGTACATTGACACCATCCTAAAAAGGTTTAGTATGGAAGATTCTAAGTCTGATGTCTTGCCCACTTGTCATGGAATCACTCTCTCCAAGGACTTCTGTCCGAAGACTGATGAAGAGTGAGCTCGCATGAGCATTATACCCTACGCTTCAGCCGTAGGATCTATAATGTATGCGATGTTATGTACTCGCCCTGATGTAACTTATGCACTAGCTGTGGTAAGCAGGTATCAATCTAACCCAGGGGAGTAACATTGGATAGCAGTGAAGAACATTCTTAAGTACTTACGAAGGACTAAAGAACTGTTCTTGGCGTATGGTAATGGGGATCTTCAAATGGAGGCCTTTACCGATTCCAGCTTCCAAAGTGATAAGGATGACATCAAATCTATCTCAGGGTTTGTATTTACCCTCAATGGAGGGGCGGTTATTTGGAAAAGTTCCAAACAGGATACCGTTGCAGACTCCACGATGGAAGCTGAGTATATTGCTACAAATGATGCTGCCAAGGAAGTCGTCTGGATGTGGAAGTTCATCGAGGAACTAGGAGTAGTTACATCCATTGTTGATCCAATACCATTGTATTGTGATAATAAAGGAGCTATGGCGTTAGCCAAAGAACCGAGATCCTATCAGAAGTCCAGACACATCCTGAGGCGATATCATTTGATCTGGGAGATAGTAGATCGCTATGAGATCGAGATTCGGAGAGTAGATACAAAGAATAACACCGCAGATCCACTCACCAAGGCCCTTCCACAGCCGTAGCATGAGAGACTTTTTGAGATGTTGGGTATGAGATACGCCTATAATTGGCATTAGTGCAAGTGGGAGATTGTTGGATATATGTATGCCCTAGAGGCCAATATATGTATAGTGGATGCTTGGACATGTATATATGTATATTATGACTTTCTTGCTCGACGTGATAGTATGCTATCTGGTTTACTTTATCATGACAAGTTCATTTGATCATGCATCTTACTCATTTGGTACATGTTGATAAAGCCCATAGGATATTTTCTTGACTACTGGGACTATGATGCGGATCATACTAATGGGACACCTGTAGTTTATAAGCATATCCTTTAACTGTTCCTAGTCATGGGTGTATCGAGATGAGGCATCGATATTCCAGAGTAGACTAGCGTATACCATTCTTGTCCCATATTATGGGCTATGGATGATCCCATATCCATCTGGTGTGGTGACACCAAAGATTGTATGCGGGTGCTCAGTGGAGTCTGGGTACACTGAACGGACTCGCCGAGAACTCCTATGTGGTATTATATCTATCGTCGGATAGCAGTTCTCAGGTGACACTGGTACAGGTTAGTCTGTAGACCCAAGATCGTCATAGAGTCTTGTGTGTCCTCCCACTGTACTTTGATCACCACCCTACCACGGCTCTACTGAGTCGTGCAAACAGGTGGACTTTGGGTAAAGTCCCGAGGCACATGGAGGCAATGAGCGATAGGAGGGGTTTCGTCCCTCCCGGTATTGGGGGTTGATGTTGTGCTATGCTCGATTGGCTATAACAGAAAGTCCCTGGCCAGGGCTGTTGAGATTTACTGATAAGTGTTATCAGTTTTTTCTTGATCTGTTATGAGCCATACACCGGCATGACTTATTGAGTTATTGGGGTCGACGATTCCATCCCTAAATTCGATATGCATCATATTTGACGAAGAGACCGGACTGTACGGTATGTGTTGCCAGTTGGCTCGACGGGAGTTTTGACAGCTTCGCTGGTTTTCTTTTGATCGCTCAATACCCGGGTGGCCGTTACGTTTAGCTGACCGCTTGCGGCTTGTGGGTGTTTGATATGATCGTCACCTACTGCTGGCGTATTGACGAGTCTCAGAGTCCCACACAGGAGTTTCCTAGCTCAGGAGAAAAGATGTGGCGTGCATATAAGATATGCATGTGGACCTGATTAAATGCGTGTATGTGATACCGTATATTAATCGGGCGTTTTTCTATTGGTCGGGTCGTATGTGATATGACCGGTTTATTAAATCAAGTGTTGATTTAACATAGACTTTTAGCTTAATTCTTTATTAAACCCATTTCTATTTGTAAGCATGCATGTATGCATATATTTATATTGATGCACATGATGATGTTCATGCACACATACATGCATACATTGTATCATGGTTGATGATACACAAATGGTGGCAATGCAAGACTCACATGGTTGTAAATATATATATGTTTATTTATTTTGAGTTAAAGATAAGATAATTCACTCATGGTTGATATTTATCTATTTTGACTACACTTGACCTAACAATTAACCATGAGTTAATTTTCTATGGTTATTATTACTCAATAATAAATATCTAGATATTTACTAAACCATGGTTTGAAGTGAGAATGATTTAACATTGATTATTCATTCTCATCTTTATTATTATCTCTTGAGCTCAAGCTTTGCCATTATCATCTTCTTCCTCATTCTCTTGCTCCTTTGAGTTTTCCATAGAGTGAGCTAGTAAAAAAGATAGGGTTTTGAATAGAGAATACAAAACACATCATCATTCTACACATCTCTAGCCAATTTGTGTTGGGTGTTTGCTACACTTCTTTCAAAGATCAAGTAAACAAGGAGGTTTGGGCAAAGGGACTTCAGGTGGATCATCGTGGACTACGAAGACCTCTATCGATCCGTTTCAAACTCTCAAAGTACCAAGGAGTCACCAAGGGAAGTCTAAAAATGTTGTAATCTCTTCACTTAGTGTTAAATTGCATCTTGCATGTGATGCTTATGGATTGTTACCCTAAAATTCTAGTTAAGATCCTAGGTTAGTTTACATAGCACCTCATAAAATTTAATTATAATATATGTGATGCTTCCAAACCCTAGATGAGGTGGTGAGCAAACCCAACACCTTACACACATACACATCACCCTTCTCTTATGACACCTCACCCTTCCAACAAAACACCGCACTCATGTTTATTCCTACATTTTTAAACTGAACAAACCATTCTCACATAAGTCATCACTATATTTTTCTATGTTTTTCACTAGTTCAAGAGAAACTAGAGTTTTCATGGATATTGGTTCAAAGCATTCAAGCTAGGCCTTCTCAACTTCTTGTATGCACATCATGGTGCCTAAAGTTCTGTGGAATTCTTCAAAATAGGTAAAAATCCAACTTTTCTGGTTTTCTTAAGAGTTCATATACCAAAGAGTGTTTAAGATATCGGAAAATTTGGTTTAGTTTAGAGTTTTAGCCTCAGATTGAATCTGTTGTAATTATATTACGTAAAAAATAACTCTAAAAATACAGTAGGATGGTGTGTTAGTGATATGTATGCCCTAGAGGCCATTACTGTACATACGATGTGTATTGTAGTAGATGCTTGGACATGTATAGGGAGGACTTTCTTGCTCGACATGATAGTATGCTATCTGGTTGCTCTTTATCTTCACATGTACTCTGATTGTCTCTATGTTACATGTTGATAAAGCCCTTAGGATGAGTACTTGACCACCAGGACTAAGATGCAGATCATACTAGTGGGGACAGTCTAGTCGCTAAGTACATCCTTTAAAAGTTCCTAGTTGTAGGTGTATCGAGACATGGCATCGATATACCAGAGTAGACTAGCGTATGCGCTTCTTGACCCATATGATGGGCGATGGATGATCCCATATCCATTGGTGTTTGACATCAGAGAAGGTATACGGGTGCTCAGTGGAGACTAGGTACACTGGACGAACTCGCTGAGAACTCCCAGATGGTATTATACCTCACGTCAGATGGCAGTTCTCTGGTGACACTGGTACAGGTTAGTCTGTAGACCCGAGATCGTCATAGAGTCTTGTGTGATTCCCACTGTGCTTTGATTTCCATCATACCATGTCCAAGAGGGCGTGCAAAACGGTGGCTTTTGGGTACAGTCCCGAATCACATGGAGGCAATGAGCGATAAGAGGGGTTTCGTCTCTCCCGGTATAGGGAGTTGATGTTGCGCTGTGCTCGATTGGCCATAACTGGAAATCCCTGGCCAGGGTTGCTGAGATTTACTGGTAAGTGTTATCATTAGTTTCTCGAACTGTTATGGACCTCACATCGACACGACTTATCAAGCTACTGGGGTCTGACGTTTACCACCCCTATGCGAGATATGCGACATATCAGACGAAGAGACCGGACTGTACGGGAGTGTTACTGATTGGATTCGCAGGAGAATGTACAGGCTTGCTTGTTGATCTTCTGATCGCTCAATACCTGGGTGGTTGTTATGTTTAGCTGACCGCTTGCAGCTTGTGGGTGTTTGATATGATCATCACCTACTGCCAGCGTATAGACGATTCTTTAGAGTCCTACACAGAGGTTTCCTGGCTCAGGCAAAACGGAGTAGGATCACATATATGATATATGCGGGACCGAGAATAATACGAGTATATGATACCGTATTAGATTCTTGCGATATGTGATATCGGCCGGGTATATGTGATATAGCCGGGTCATCGGATCAAGTGTTGATTCGATGAACTGCTACTTGTTATATTTGTCGGTTATTTGTGAAATAGCCGGATTATCGGATCAAGTGTTGATTCGATAATTTAATGTATATTATATATGAGATATATTACATTAAATTAACTGATATAAGCTCACTTTATTGATTCATTTTCTCACGGGATAATACATTGATGTATATGTGATATATGTTAATAGTATTATTTTCTTTTGTTACAAAATATATTGTATATGTGATATATAATATTGTAACAAGTTAGGGTTACAAATGCAACATGGTTGTTGAGTTTAAACCAAGATTAGGGTTAGCATTTGGGTTAGCTTTTTCATGAGCTTTCATGAAGCTTCATGAACATTTGACTTTGTCTCTTTTTCTTTGTTGTTTTGTGAAGTCACTAGTTAACCCAAACCCTAACCATAGCCTCTAGTTTATTCTCTACAAGGGTTAACTCTTTCATTCTTAACTCATGGTTGATTTGTAACCACAACAATTAATTTCATTATTCATCACAAAAGATTTCTTCTTCTTCTTCCTCTTGAAAAAGCTTTCAAGCTTTTTGACATGTGATGATAATGAGTGAGAAAATGAAAACAAAAGAGAGCTAAATTCTTACTTCATCATCCTCATCTATTCTTGCTACTTAGATTAGGGTGTTTGCTTTGCTAATACCAGATTAGCAAAGCAAGAGCTTTGGTTTGAGTTTCTTCAAGGTAGATCATCTTAGTTATTGAAGATCGGAAAGAAGCTTGCATCTCTCTCTTCATGGAGCATCTCTAAAGTTCAGGTACATGATGATCGCGGCGAAGGGACCTCAACACGGAGCTTATGAAGTGAAGGAACAGACTACAAAGGTTGTAATCCCGATCTCTTAGAAGTAAAGTTGTTTACTTGCTTTGTTTACCCTAAGTCCCTAGCAAAGATCCTTACTTTAGGTTGTTCGGCACATGAAAAATTTGATTTTGGCATGGCTGATGCCTTGTAGAGCCTTCTTCTAGTGCCTAGTAATGCTACAGTGGTATCAGAGCCTAGCTAGAGCATTAGGCGATGTGTAGACGAAGTTAAAAGTCTGATCGAACCCCGGAACGTCGTATTTGACCCCCTTTCTGGAATTTTTTTAAAAAGATGGCTTTTTCCGTATTAAAAATACTCAGAAAATTAAGCAGGTGATTGTATGGATATCTGTGAAGTACGATTCCCTAAGTCTATCAAGCCACCGCGGAACCGCGGCCAAACCTTGCTATTGGCTGCTGTTCCGCGGCCGAACCTGAGGATTCAGGGATCGTACTTCAACAGGTGATCCATAGGTATTACGTTATGCTTCTGGGAATTTTCAATATTACTCAAGTGTTGAGTTTTCTGAAAATCTTACGTATTCGTTGATTCGATTGGAAAGTTTAATATCGTTTAGTTTTTTGGGTATTTAGAACATGTTAAAATGTTCGAACAGATATCAATAACTCATTTTTCTCATGACGGAAAACTTTCAAGTGTTGGATTTTTCCTCTGTTTAAAACTTTCGGGAAATCATGCAAGCGTATCTGTGGACCCTCTAGAAGAACGTAACCTTAACTCGATTATGTGACCGTCAAAACTGCCACTGAACCCTAGGGTTTGTGGTAGTTTAGCGTTGCTACATGTGAGGCGTTGGTTTGACCCTTCTACGGCTGGTTCATTGGGGCTGTGACATGTTCTGAGATTTTTGAACTCCACTCAAGTGTTGAGCTACTTGGGAAATCTTGGGTGTTTGATCATTCGATCGGAAAGTTTAACATTGTCTATTTATCTGGAATGTGATACAATATTTGGAATCCATAAGTAGTTATGAGATAACTAATTTGAATGTTATAAATCTAGTAGTTTAGTCTCAGATAATCGGTTGCCACGGGATTTTGATGCGATCAAAACTCCGTTGCAATCACGTAGCGTACGCGGATACTCGCCGGGTAAACATAATAGATAGCCATGCCCCATAGCCCCGACCAAGTGACTGTAAGAGAACCCCGTCGCTAAAAGCATCCGTTCGGGTGCTCGCGGCAGTGGTGTTCCGCCTTAGTGCACTTCGTCGACGGCATCGGGTGGTGCGACCGTCTACTAAAGTTTCCGACGAGCATTCGACCAGGATATCGGGGATCTTGTTGAATTGCCCGACTAGATATTGAAAAGTGTTTTCGAGATCGAGACTAAAATGCGGGGTTTATAATTATTAGGCATGCGATGTCTAAGGAATTCATTTGTTAGGCATGTGATGTCTAAGGTGGTTGCAGATTCCAACTGTTGTAGTTTTTCACTTTCTTTTCTGCGACCGTAAGTGTAATATGTGGTGTATCGCCGGTTTTGTTGCTATACATCAACGACAATTGGGATATGCATATTTACTTACGTTGATGACATGCGATATTATGTATTGCTTGGATATGTTATATTCGATCGTCGTGTTTTGAATAGCCGGATGTTTTATGTGAGATGAGAGTTTTTATTTTCATTCATGTAAAAGCTTGTATGTAATATCCTTTAATTGGGGCACTTCCGGGTTGAGATTGATGTCACCATTGTATATTATTTACTTTTCCGCATTAGGATGACCCAAGGCGGGGAGCACATGTAACCGGGTTCTAGGTTCCAGTGGGAGACCATCTCGATGAGTCGAGACCGGGTCTCCTAACTCTAGAATTGGTAGGGTTGCTTGCTGCTCTCGTTGGGGTCTAGGGGTGTGGGATTGGCTATTCATCGCTACCGTGGAATCCTTGTTTTATACAGGCTCGTATTAAAAACATGGACCTCCCAGTATATCCAATATTTCATATATGTTCTTCTGCTGCAATGTTCTGTGATGAGATCATATTACCACCTGAGACGAATGTTTATATTATATATATGAGATATATGTTATATTACTGATTTCGTTTCAAATGTGATGCTTTTGAAGCATAATAAAATGGGACTTCATTAATGAGTTTAATGAAATAAAAGAAACCTAAAGATGTTGTGGAATCGAATTTTCAAAAATAGGTAGCTCTAGTTGTTGCTTTGCATAGCCGTGTTCCTTGTAGAACATCCAGCACCTTATTCGATAAGGAAAGAGCCGAGATCCCTTCACCGGGAGTGACCTCTTTAGCAATAACTGGAAGATGCTACAACCCTCGGCTTTGTCTTTTAATTGATTTTCTAGTTCTTGCCTTGTGTAGTGGTATTGTGAATATCCTGCAACTCATTCGACGAGGAAAGAGCCGAGATCCCTTCACCGGGAGTGACCTCTTTAGCAAAACTAGTAAAGACCTCAAAAACACTCCATTTAAATCATTTGATTCTACAACGATATCAAGTTCATTACGCAAAGGGTTTTCTTAAAAACCTGTCGTAGCCCTCTGTCATTTCAGATAAGCAGTATTTAGTATTCGTGCTGTGTTTGTTGGCCTTTGTCAAGGCGTAGTGTACGGTAGCCGATTACAGCTTATCTGTATAAGCATATGGTGCGATTGAGTTAGGGTAGTCATGCGACCTTGTTGGCCTTTGTCAAGGGTTATGCGGATGGGTTTAATTCAATCAGGAAATGACGGGTTGAACTTGACTAGCATCCTATGGTTTGTTGGCCTTTGTCAAGGCCATAGGAGGTTAGGGGTAAAATATTATCGGGAATTTCAAATGCTGAAATTTGCAATGAGATTGCATACCTCCAATGAGATAGTTGGATCCCGATACCCGTTGCGAGTAAGAGTTACTCCTGGGAGGGTTTTACACATTACAATTAGCCGATCAAGTAGGTGTCTAGAAACGTGTTAACGGGATTACGCCACTGGGAAAATGAGGTTTATTTTAATTAGATCCGTGCGAAAGCATGGGGAACCTCCCTCAAAGTATCGGCACTAGCCTGGCTGAAAGATTGGCAAACTTGTAGGGTGTAATTAATCCCGGCTAGTCTTTCCTTTTAGGGTTTGAAGGAAGATTTGACTAAAACAATGGGAGACATCCTGATTAAATATATTAATAACCAATCTAATCTTGCAAGAGCATACGCTGAATGTTTTCTTCTCTCTCTCTCCGGGTAGAGACCATGTCACGCCTTAATCAAGATAATAATACGGATGTATTGACCGAACCCGCTTGTTATACTGCGCTGGGGAACGTTGGTCCCGCTCCAACTTATAATTGTTATAAGACAGAGCAGGAAATATGGGATTACCAGAATTCCCGTGCCGCCCAAACGAAGAAAGTGCATGCTGATGGATCTTCTTTAGGTGTGTTCATTACCGAGAACTGTTTCTCAGTATCCTTTACGTCCTGGATATGAGATACCAGATCAGGATCCCACATATGAAATATGTTACATGGGCTACAGAAAAGTAGAGAACCGAGAACGGGTGATAAGTTTCAAGAGTTGGAAATGGTGCAAGTGTTGCAGCCAAGTTTGTTGGCAGTTATCACCCTGTATTACCAAATACATTGATTCTGAATGAATGTTATTATATACCAAACCTGATATACAACATCATATCAGTCTCCTTATTAGTAAAGAAGGATATAATTTTGTATTTTTGGATAATGTTTTGAACATTTCCTACATTAAGAGTTGATCGGTTCAGGCACGTTATCTATAATCATAGACGTTCTAAATCAAACTACAGTTCTTAATGTATAGAATACACACAAGAGAAGAGTTCAGAAATGAACGAATCCTTCTTGAGGTATTTGTAGACTAGGTCATATCAACTGTGACCCGACTAGCTAAGTTACATTTAGATGCATATTTAAATCTGTTTGAATTTACATCTTGTGAAACTTGCTAGTCATGTCACAAAGATAAGATGACTACAGCTCCGTTTATTTGAAACAGATAAAGAGTTAGTGAACTCTTGGGATTGATACATGATGATGTATGTAAGGTCCCCTGTCTATACATGCCAGGACCGGTTCTTTGTACTTCATTACATTCACTGATTATCTCTCAAGATTCAGACATATGTTCCTGTTGAAACACAAGTCTGAAGCTTTTGAGAAATTCAATGAATATAAGTTAGAAGTAGAGAACGAAAACGGGTATAAGTATTATGTCCATTGATATGATCAGGGAGGAGAATACTTGAGCACGGAGATCCTGGACTATTCTAAAGGAGAATGAGATTCTCTCTCAGCATTACTCCTCCGTATACACCACAGCACGTCAGTGTATCGGGGCGGAGCAAATCGAACCCTATGTGATATGGTACGCTCTATGATGAGTACTACTGAGTTTCCTATTTCCTTTTGGGAGTTATGTACTTAAGAAGCTGCATACCTATTGAATAGGGTTCCAATCAAATCAAATGTCTACCACTCCATATGTGATATGGTATGGGAAAAGCCCATCTCTTAAGGATTAAGATTTGGGGTTGTCCGGCCTATGTCTAAAAGCAAAATCCGGACAAGCTCGAGGCAAAGTAAGTTCTGTGGAAGTTTGTTGGATATCCCAAGCATTCGCAAGGTTATATCTTCTACCGAACTGAGGAACAAAAGGTGTTTTATTTCTCACCATGCCACTTTTGAGAAAGGGTATTTCTTGTGAAGAAATTAGTGGTCATGAGGTAGAACTGGAAGGAGTTCCAGCTATACAAATTGCAGCAGATGATTTGGTAGAACCGAATGATTCAATAGTAACCAACGAACCTCAGCCTCTCCGCCGATCTAGTAGGGTTCTTCATCCACCTGAGAGATACTTCGGTTTCTCTATGACAGTGGGAGCAAGGATTGCATCATGAGATGATGACCCAACTTGTTTCGAGCAGGCCATCAAGAGTGAGGACTCTGTGAGTATGGCTGGATGCTTAGCGATCTGAAATGGAATCCATATACACCAACAAAGTATGGACTTTGGTTGCTTTATCTAAAGGGTTAAATCCCCATCAGAAGCAAGTATATCTTGAGAATATTACTTGGTGTAAATGGAAAAGTTGAGACTTTGAAAGCTATACTTAAGTCCATCCAGACCCTACTTGCCATTGCTACATACCATATCTGGTGGTTGGGTGTCAGGAAAGCTTTTCTAAATAGTGATTTGTAAGTCTACGGTAGCGCCCCGGCCGTCATTCTGACGCCAAACGCGGAACAAAAACTTTTATAACTGGTGCTATCGCATACTATATCCCGGATCTTGCCATTAACACTAAACTAACAAACTGTAAAGAGGTAGAAAGGCTATACCGATCGATCCGAGTCCTTCGGTCTTTAACCATCATCCCACGCTCCTTGCGACAACTACGATCTCTTTGCTCCTCGTCGAGGTGGCACCACATCTACGGATCTTTAAACGGGCTCCCGCCCCTATACCGAGGCAACTCGGTCATCAAGTCTGCTAAAAGAGATGACCAAGATGAAGTAGAGAACGAGTAGAATACTTTGTCTCAAACACCCTAGGGTTCTCATCACATGAGAGGGTTAGGGTGGAGGTTGAAGAATATGCTAGGGTTTGGAAATGGTGAACTCAAGAAAATCAAGAGAGCAAAAGAAAACCAAGCATAATGAACCTCTCTCTTATATTCTTCTCATGTGAATAGATATACGAGGTTCTCATCTTTTATCAAAACCCCCAAAAAATATCTAATAAAAATATCTTCTCAAATATCTCTTCACAAAACAAAACGCATTAATTCTTAATGACTCCCTAGATGACTCATTACATGAGTCATTAGTGATCATTCTAGAAGTAATGAGTCATAAACATGAGTCACCCTTTCGAAAATCCTATTAACCATTTAAACCAAAATGATTAACCAAAAGAAATGCATATTCTAGAATATTCTCGTAACGGATTACGAAAATACCCCTCACCTGTATATACATACCTGTATCCGTATTCCGACCGAATACGAATACGAGAGACTAAAATATTTCGACTCAAAATAATACATGGATCCGGCTTAAACCAAAGCCCACCAGTATTATCTGTCCGAAATATGACACGTGCACAAGTGCACGTGCATTTTCCGAACCCTGCCATAAAACCGTACGGCCTCTACAACGTTTCGCCGGAACTTGGGAAACTATCTGTGGGGGACTCTAAAGACTCGTCAGTACCCTGGCAGTGGGTTTAACCATAAGCACGTCAGCGGCACTAGCTGTTCGTAACGGCTGCCTATGTACTAACCTCAAGGGAAGCCGATGAGCGAACTCATCCTGGAACCCTACTGAGCCTATCAGTGACAACATACATACAGTCCGGTCCGTTCGTCTATGAGTATCGCATATCGGGCCTAGGGGGCTGGTAACGTCAGACCCCCAATAGCGGTATAAGTCGTGTCAGAGTGTAGCCCAGAACACCTTGAGATACTACTGGAGTACCTACCAGTAAATCTCCTGCCTCGGCCGAGGGCTTTGTGTAATGGCTCTCCTAGACACAGCGCGATCTCACCCCCAATACCGAGAGAGACGAATCCCCTGCCGATCCGCTCACTTGCCTCCATGTGGCTCGGGACTGTACCAAAAAAAAACCTGTTTGCACGACTCCTTTGAGCCATGGTAGGGTAGAAATCAAAGCACAGTGGGAACTCACACGAGACAAATGACGATCTCAGGTAGATGTACTAACCTGTACAAATGTCACCAGGGAACTGCTATCTGACGATAGGTATAAATACCAACTAGCAGGTTCCCGGCGAGTCCTGTCCGGTGTACTCATAATCCAATGAGCACCTGTATACATGTTAGGTGATTCTACTAACACCAATGGCTTGTGAGACCGGCCATCGCCCTTCGTCGGGGTCTCGACAGTATACACTAGTCTACTCCGGAGTATCGATGCCCTGTCTCGAAACTCCCACGACTTGGGACCACTATTAAGGATCTGCTTATAGACTACCCAACTCTCACGTACATGATTGCCATCATACTGTTGTTAGTCTAGCAAGATCCTAAGGGCTCTATCAACGTGTAATAGTTATCAGTCACCTGAACCTGTACACGACTGATAAAGGCAAACCAGATAGCATACTATCATCTCGAGTAAGACTGTCCTACCGGTATAGGTCCTCCCTCAATCATTGCAATCACGTACCTGTGATCCAATAATTGACTTTGAGGGCACTACATCCAACAATCTCCCACTTTCACTTAAGACTAATTATTGCGATGTCGCATACTCACAACCCGTGTGATACCGAACACCCAACTCCTCTACTAATCAGTTTCACAAAGCTCGTTTGTAAAACTCTTGTGTTCGAGAAATAGCCTCAGTGAGTGGATCCGCCCTGATGTTTCTTTCTATGTCTCTCTTAATCTCAAGTTTGCGGAGAAAGCTATCTCCCGAATTGAGTAATACCTGTCATAGAATATGTCTGGATATCTGATGGGTCCTAGTTCATAAATGAACTCCAAATCCAAACTTCTTAGATTGTATCGACAACTGAAACTAATCAGTGTCCAGCACCATGCCTCCCACAGTATCCTCTTGGACCACCTGTCCATAATACTGCCCCCTTCGTCAGAGGGAAAACTATAACTCTGACAATCACTCTGTTATCCATGTCACCTTTGAAGCCTGGAATGATAACCGTTTCCCCGAAAGAGGCTGCCGTCATCAAATCTGTAGAACATTCACTTATGTTCTAAAACTGCTTCCTTATGTTTCTTCAGGATTGGATTAATATAAACTTATCGCATCTAGTGCAATAACAACATCTGGTGTGGTACTTGACATCTCATGATTGACTCAATTGCCTAAGCAAGTGATATGCCAATCATGCATATCCCTCATCCCTTTAGTCTGTAAGACACCTTTAGAGAGGTTGACTCCATCACCTGCAGGTATACCACCATGCCAGGAGTCATCTATTCTAAAATACTATTAGAATACTGTCAAAGTACCCAGATTGGGAAACTACCCAAATCTAGATCTAAAACCATAGATCTAATAACCAGAATGTCTGATATTATATCCATATCCTTTGTGGTGAAACAACTGTGTGACAACCACAATATAACCGATCGTAGTAAAGGAATTTTACTTCCTACTCTGTGTATGTCATCCAAATACCAGGACATCATACCCTACTACCTTCTTAACTGATCCATCCCCTATTCTGATGAAGTCAAATTCATGACTGTCACATCAAAATTAGATGATCTATCTCCGCTTTATCTGCTCTAGTCTATAAATAGACATAAGCTTCTTGCCCACTATGCTTCCGCTGCTCCAACTGACCACAACAACCCTCTGGCAGAATAATATATACGTGCACTTCTAAAGCTAGTTTAGAACGATGCTATACTTAACCTCCTGCCGGGTCTCATAGGCTGGAACAACAGTAGTGTCAAGTCTGGGTAAACAAGAACCTCCCTGTCACCGTCCTTGAGGCTACCGGAGTACCTCTCGGGTGTCTGAGGTTACCTACCATATCTGCGGAGTTGCTAATGGAATGTCAAACCAGATTGAATCTTTAGGTTCTATTAAATTTTGAATAATCGTTTGCGGTTCTGGAATCACTTCCAGTTCTACCATACTCCGACTACTTTTTTCTGAAAAAATCCATTTTACTAAAACTGTGGCGAGTCAAGAACAATATCACCATTGATCTTCCAGATGGTAGAAAGTCAACCCTCATCATAGCCTGGGCCAACCCACAAACTGCCATTACAGAAACGTGCCTTGAGTTATCCAAAGTCTGGTTTTAAGCATAAACCGGACAACTCCCCGTACCTTAGCATCGTTAAGATATGAACCATTCTATATCCAATATAGAAATTTTGGCACTTATTTAATTGGAACCAGATTCAAATCATGCAGCTGTCTCCAGTGCATATAAACTTAATGGAGAGAGGCTAATCAGCATTACTCAACTTAGGAATACATCCAATTATGAGTAATCTGAACAAGTTTCTCAAAACTATTACTATCAACTGAATACCCATCATAAGTATCTACATCTTCGATCTCTTTGAAGAATCCCGATACTTGCGATACCTGGTTCTCTACTTTATTCTTATACCCACAACTTCTCAAAACATAGACCTTGTATTTTTACGAAACACTTTCCTAAAAACTAGAGAAGTCATAAGTAAACAGAACATAGTACGAGGACCAACCCCTTTATCCTGATGGACACTGGACAACATACAATACTCTGTATAAGTCTGCTGAGTTGAATAACTCAAAACTGTGCATCGTAGGTTAAAAACTGTACTTATGGTTAAGAACTACTCCGATGTTCAATGCTCCTTACCCAATCGTTAACTGATATAGGTAAATGTCACGGACATAATTTCAAAAAGTTATATCTCACTTTATAAAAATAAACATACAGATATATCATTTTGAAATTGGTGCACAACAACGGATACTCAAAACCAAATACATGCCGTCTGGCAAAAACCCAGGCGATTTCCTCAAATATCACCAATTACAACGAATTCCGATATAATGAGGATGATCACCTAATTCCCAATAACTTACTCCCACTCATCATCTGTAAAACCATACAAATGTGAAAATCATACCTGGTAAATACATATCCTGGAGTAAGTGTCTAATCGGGAAATCAGTTTTCCTTTAACAATGCACAGTGAAACTGAAACATGAAAATGTTTCCTAGGGGTATCCTGGTATTCCTAGTAATGCCTCTTCCAAAATCCAATTCCTGACTATAACCGTATATTTCTTTGCCATCTCTCCAAATCCCTTTATTTGTCTTTAGTCGTTACCTTCGGTACACCATCGTTAGGCTAAATGGTTTTCTTTCTTCCCTAGCGTTCGGCACCATCCTATGCTTTGGAAGAAGACTATCCAGTAAGCATAATAAGTGTGCTCTTCTAAACCAAGGAGTACTCGCAACCTCAGAGAAGGTGATGATAAAAGACAACTGAATAATACCTTATTCTATTTCTCCCGAACTGGGGAAAAAAGCAAAGGTGTAATAGGAGTGGCGATGAAGTATGCGGTTTGGTCGTGAATGATAGCAGTCGCAATTTACTTTGCCCTCTTTCTAATCCCTTTATTTTGTCTTTACTTATTACCTTATGTACACCCTACTTAGGCTAATTGGTTTTCTTCATTCCCTACTTTTCGACACCTGCTTATGGTTTGGAAGAAGACTATCCAATAAGCGTAATAGGTGTACTCTCCTAAACTAAGGAGCCCTCGCAACCTGAGAGAAGGTGATGATAAAAGAAAACTGAATAATACCTTATTCTATTTCTCCCGAACTGGGGAAAAAAGCAAAGGTGAAATAGGAGTGGCGATGAAGTACGCGGTTTGGTCTTGAATGATAGCAGTCGTAATTTACTTTGCCCTCTCTTTAATCCCTTTATTTTGTCTTTACTTATTACCTTCTGTACACCCTACTTAGGCTAATTGGTTTTCTTCATTCCCTACCTTTTGGTACCTGCCTATTGTTCGGAAAAAGACTATCCAAAAAACGTAATATGTGTACTCTCCAAAACTAAGGAGCCGTCGCAACATGAGAGAAGGTGATGATAAAAGACAACCGAATAAACCAATTCAATTTCTCCTGAACCTGGATCCATCCTCGAAGAAGTCCCTTCGAGTTCGTATATAACCATACGATGGATCGATCCAATGGAAGTGGATGTTCGTAGTGATACGAGGTGTTCTGAGAAATGCAAAGGGTAAAAGAACGAGTGGCAATAACTTATGCAACTTAGACAATACAAAAACCAGTATTTTAAGAAGGTTCGGTCAACTTTGTGACTGAGTCATAGTCAAGGGTCGGTCAAAGGTCGCTGCCAAAGAGAGAGAAAAGAAACACTCTGCGTGCACTCTAACCTAGATCAGAATGGTTATCACTTTATCTAATCAGGAAACCTCCCACTGTACTGTCAAATTCTCCTCCAAACCTGAAAGAAGAATCAATCGGGATCACCCGAAGAGTAAACCAACTGATCAGTGGGAATCGGGATCCAACTCTCATCGCATGATAACGTGAAGGTATCCACTCATGTTATCACACTCCAGAAGGTATGCGCATGCCTGGCAAGTTTCAGTTTCTTTAGAAACACCCGATATGATTTTTGCCCTAAGTTCTTATGACCTTGACGAAGGCCAACAAATCATAAGTCACATGTCAAGTTCTACCCGTCATTATCTTGTCAATTTGAACCCACCCGTACATACCCTTGACGAAGGCCAACAAGGTAATAAGACTGTCCCAAACCAACTCATCTATCTATGCAACAGAAAGGTAACAAGCAGCTACCATCCACTATGCCTTGACGATGGCCAACAAACATAGCATGAATACTACGTGCTACCGATCTGAAACGATGGAGGGCTACGGCTGATTTTTGGCGAAAATACCTTTAACGTAATGAACTTGATCTCGTTGAAGGAACCTGATAGCTTTTTATAAAAATATAGTGGCGAAAACCTTTGCTAAAGAGGTCACTCCCGGTGAAGGGATCTCGGCTCTTTCCTCATGGAATGAGGTGCAGGATATTCCAACTGAATACCACGATGCAAAGCAACATGTAATCGACTATAGCGAAGTTATTACCCTGAAACAAACTTCTGCCTAAGGGGTCACTCCTGGTGAAGGGATCTCGGCCCTTGCCTCGTCGAATGAGGTGCAGGATATTCCAACTAAATACAACTATGCAAAACAAAAGATCACGTCTTTGTAATAACACTTTTTAAAACTATTCCAACAACATCCAAACAGGTTTGTTTTCCTTTGCATTGATCAGAATCAACGCAGTCCCATCAATTAATCACACCAGAAAAGAACGAAAATAAAATGTACGTATATGCCATCCGCATTCGCCACTGGGTCCCGTCATCACCCGTTAGGTTACTTAACTAACGACCGAGCGGGGACTGGACTAGCACGGGTGTAAAACATATACAACATCTACTAGTATATATACCAATATACAATAATCGCTCCAGGCGTGATATATATGCAACATTACATAAAAGTAATAAGCATCACAGAACAATACAGATAATCTGGGATCCCCGGGTTTCACAGAGCCGCAACTGAAACCCGACATTCCCCTGGTTGTGTGGATAGCCTGTGCAATGAAACCTAGACCCCTACGGGTGCGGCAAGTTACCCGCCAAAACCTGAAGCGAGGCAGCTCCCTACAGCAAAGTGAATGGACCATCCAGCACTTCACGGAATCCGGTAACTTGGGCACCCCTCCTTGGGTCAACCTGTACCCCCTACGAGTGCGGAGAATAGTCTGCCAATTCTACAGTGAGGCCCCTCCGCCTCTCAAAGCCATGAGATGCGGACCCGTTGCCCCCAGAACCCAGCTATCCGTGCACTCCGTCGCGGGGTAAACCTAATATAAAAATGAAAAATATGTACAACGGGTACATCGACCTCAGCCCGGTCGTGCCCCAAAAGAATATTATACAAACGGGCAGTGACGGCAGTCCACATGTTGGACGCTCGTCCCGCAATATCAAATGTACAAATAAATCCAAACTGTAATACCATTGCACGCAGCTATCCACCATGACAAATCCGCAACATCACAGCACAACACAGAACATCAACGTGAATGTCACGTTCGCAAACCCGTCTAAAAGAACTATAGCAATTAGACGCAATTTACCGCTCGAATGACATTCACGGTCGGAGATATAATGACAGTACTGTAAACAAACAAGTTTAAAATTACGATCGACAAAACTTTCCAAAGTGGGCCCTACGTACATCTGCAGTACACAAACAAAATCTGGGCCAAAAGGAAATATTCCAGAAACCACAATTCCCTATGCAGAAGCCCCAGAAGAAATTTGGCACACTGATGCACTAAGACTGCAGCGGAACCGCGGCCAAACCTTGGCATGTGCGGCGATTCCACGACCGTACGGTCGAATCAGTGGCCCAATTTTCTACTGTGTTCTTAAAAAAGCCGGCACAATTTTCTGAGATGCTCAAAATGATTTTTAGACCAGTTTTAAAAATCGACGGAAACTTTACACAAGAAAATGCGGTTTCGGAAATTTCGTTCGATCGATATTTTAAACGCGTTAGAACAAGTTAGTAAAGGTTAATGGCGTGGCTCTCATACAATGTAAGTCTATGGTAGCGCCCCGGCTGTCATTCTGAAGCCAAACGCGGAACAAAAACATTTATAACTGGCTCTATCGCATACTATATCCCGGATCTTGCCATTAAGACTAAACTAACAAACTGTAAAGAAGTAGAAAGGCTATACCGATCGATCCGAGTCTTTCGGTCTTTAGCCATCATCCCACGCTCCTCGCGGCAACTCCGATCTCTTTGCTCCTCGTCGAGGTGGCACCACATCTACGGATCTTTAAACGGGCTCCCTCCTCTATACCGAGGCAACTCGGTCATCAAGTCTGCTAAAAGAGATGACCAAGATGAAGTAAAGAACGAGTAGAATACTTTGTCTTAAACACCCTAGGGTTCTCATCACATGAGAGGGTTAGGGTGGAGGTTGAAGAAGATGCTAGGGTTTGGAAATAGTGAACTCAAGAAAATCAAGAGAGCGAAAGAAAATCAAGCATAATGAACCTCTCTCTTATTTTCTTCTCATGTGAATAGATATATGAGGTTCTCATCTTTTATCAAAAACCCAAAAACATATCTAATGAAAATATCTCTTCAAATATCTCTTCACAAAACAAAACAAATTAATTCTTAATGATTCACTAGATGACTCATTACATGAGTCATTAGTGATCATTCTAGAAGTAATGAGTCATAAACATGAGTCACCCTTCCAAAATCATATTAACCATTTAAACCAAAATGATTAACCAAAAAAAATGCATCTTCTAAAATATTCTCGTAACGGATTACGAAAATACCCCTCACCTGTACATACATATCTGTACTCGTATTCCGACCGAATACGAATACGAGAGACTAAAATATTCCGACTCAATATAATACATGGATCCGGCTTAAACCAAAGCCCAACAGTATTATCTGTCCGAAATATGACACGTGCACAAGTGCACGTGCATTTTCCGAACCCTGCCATAAAACCGTACGGCCTCTACAACGTTCCGCCCGAACTTGGGAAACTATCTGTGGGGGACTCTAAAGACTCGTCAGTACCCTTGCAGTGAGTTTAACCACAAGCACGTCAGCGGCACTAGCTGTGCGTAACGGCTGCCCATGTACTGACCTCAAGGGAAGCCGATGAGCGAACTCATCCTGGAACCCTATTGAGCCTATCAGTGACAATATACATACAGTCCGGTCCATTCGTCTATGAGTATCGCATATCGGGCCTAGGGGGTTTGTAATGTCAGACCCCTAATAGCGGTATAAGTCATGTTAGAGTGTAGCCCAGAACACCTTGAGATACTACTGGAGTACCTACCAGTAAATCTCCTGCCCCGGCCGAGGGCTTTGTGTAATGGCTCTCCTAGACACAGTGCGATCTCACCCCCAATACCGGGAGAGACGAATCCCCTGCCGATCCGCTTACTTGCCTTCATGTGGCTCGGGACTGTACCCAAAAAAAACCCTATTTGCACGACTCTTTTGAGCTGTGGAAGGGTAGAAATCAAAGCACAGTGGGAACTCACACGAGTCAAATGACGACCTCAGGTCGATGAACTAACCCGTACACATGTCACCAGGGAACTGCTATCTGACGATAGGTATAAATACCAACTAGCAGGTTCCCGGCGAGTCCTGTCCGGTGTACTCATAACCCAATGAGCACCTGTATACATCTTAGGTGATCCTACTGACACCAACGGCTTGTGAGACCGGCCATCGCCCCTGGTCGGGGTCTCGACTGTATACACTAGCCTACTCCAGAGTATCGATGCCCTGTCTCGAAACTCCCACGACTAGGGACCACTATTAAGGATGTGCTTATAGACTACCCAACTCTCACGTATATGATCGCCATCATACTGTTGGTAGTCAAGCAAGATCCTTAGGGCTCTATCAACGTGTAATAGTGATCAGTCACCTGAACCTGTACACGACTGATAAAGGAAAACCAGATAGCATACTATCATCTCGAGTAAGACTGTCCTACCGGTATAGGTCCTCCCTCAATCATTTCAATCACGTACCTGCGATCCAATAATTGACTTTGAGGGCACTACATCCAACATGATTTGGAAGAGAGCGTCTATAAGTGCATAGCCAGAGGGCTTTGTAGATAGTGGGAGCAGCCGAAACGTGTGCAAGATGTTTTATGAGATAAATCAGGCATCGCGGAGTAGGAACGTCTGTTTTGATGTAATAGTCAAAGAGTTTGACTTCATCAAAATGGCAGATGAACCTTGTATATACGAAAAGGTAGGAGGTAGTATGGTGGTGATCCTCGTATAGTACGTGGATGGCATACTCTAGATAGGGAAGGAGTTTCCTCTGCTACGCTCGGTCAATCTCCTCTTATCACAAGGATTCTCCATAAAGGATCAAGAAGATACCCCCTAAATCCTGGGTTTTGGATCTATGAGATAGATTTAATTGGATGTTAGGATTCTCACTAGGAGTAGTGAGATGTTATCAATCGATCCTGGGGAGAATCACTGGAAAGCTTCCAGGATGGTAAGGTCGACTGAATGTCAGTCACGGGCATTGTCTTTACCCTCAGTGGAGGGACGGTATGTTGGAAGAGTTCCAAGCTAGATACCGTGACACACTAGACGATTGAAGGTAAGATACATCGTTACCAAGGATGCTACCAAAGAGACAGTCTGGATATATATATATATATATATATATATATTCATGAGATGAACTTCGTTCCTACCATTGTGTGGCAATGGAGTTGTGGCTTATGCCAAGGAACCCCCGTCCCATCAGAGTTCCAGACATATTCTTAGGCAGTATCACCTGATCATGGAGATGGTTGATCTCCAGGGAGATCGAGGTTAGGAGAGTAGACATAGAGGAGAGCAGTGCGGATCCACTCACAAAGGCCTATTTCCCAGTAGAGACTTTTATGGGATGGTTGAGTATGAGATACTTCAACCACAGCTGATTGTTGGGTATGCGATACCACAACAAATGGCCCTAGTGCAAGTGGGAGATTGTTAGTAATATGTATGCCCTAGAGGCCATTACTGTACATACGATGTATATTGTAGTGGATGTTTGGACATGTATAGGGAGGAATTTCTTGCTTGACATGATAGTATGCTATCTGGTTGCTCTTTATGTTAACTTGTACTCCGATTGTCTCTATGTTATATGTTGATAAAGCCCTTCGGATGAGTACTTGACTACCAGGACTATGATGCAGATCATACTAGTGGGGACAGTCTAGTCTCTAAGTACATCCTTTAAAAGTTCCTAGTCGTAGGTGTATCGAGACAGGGCATCGATATACCAGAGTAGACTAGCGTATGCGCTTCTTGACCCATATGATGGGCGATGGATGATACCATATCCATTGATGTTTGACATCAGAGAAGGTATACGGGTGCTCAGTGAAGACTGGGTACACTGGACGGACTCGCCGAGAACTCCCAGATGGTATTATACCTCACGTCAGAGGCAGTTCTCTGATGACACTGGTACAGGTTAGTCTGTAAACCCGAGATCGTCATAGAGTCTTGTGTAATTCCCACTGTGCTTTGATTTCCATCATACCATGTCCAAGAGGGCATGAAAACGGTGGCTTTTAGGTACAGTCCTGAATCACATGGAGGCAATGAGCGATAGGAGGGGTTTCGTCTCTCCCAGTATAGGGAGTTGATGTTGCGATGTGCTCGATTGGCCATAACTGGAAATCCCTGGCCAGGGTTGCTGAGATTTACTTGTAAGTGTTATCAGTAGTTTCTTGAACTGTTATGGACCTCATATCGACACGACTTATCAAGCTACTGCGGTCTGAAGTTTACCACCCCTAGGCGAGATATGCGACATATCAGACGAAGAGACCGGACTGTACGGAAGTGTTACTGATTGGACTCGCAGGAGAATGTACAGGCTTGCTTGTTGATCTTCTGATCGCTCAATACCTGGGTGGCTGTTACGTTTAGCTGACCACTTGCAGCTAGTGGGTGTTTGATATGATCATCACCTACTGCCGGCGTATTGACGATTCTTTAGAGTCCTATACAGAGGTTTCATGGCTCAGGCAAAACGGAGTAGGAGCATATATGTGATAAGTACGGGACCGAGAATAATACGAGTATGTGATACCTTATTAGATTCTCCCGATATGTGATATCGGCCGGGTATATGTGATATAGCCGGGTCATCGGATCAAGTGTTGATTCGATAAACTAATACTTATTATATTAGTCGGTTATTTGTGAAATAGCCGGATTATCGGATCAAGTGTTGATTCGATAATTTAATGTATATTATATATGTGATATATTACATTACATTAACTAATATAAGCTTGCTTTATCGATTCATTTTCTCACAGGATAATACATTGATGTATATGTGATATATGTTAATAGTATTATTTTCTTTCGTTACAAAATTTATTGTATATGTGATATATAATATTGTAACAAGTTAGGGTTACAAATGCAACATGGTTGTTGAGTTTAAACCAAGATTAGGGTTAACATTTGGGTTAGCTTTTTCATGAACTTTCATGAAGCTTCATGAACATTTGACTTTGACTCTTTTTCTTTGTTGTTTTGTGAAGTCACTAGTTAACCCAAACCCTAACCTTAGCCTCTAATTTATTCTCTACAAGGGTTAACTCTTTCATTTTTAACCCATGGTTGATTTGTAACTACAGAAATTAATTTCATTATTCATCACAAAAGATTTCTTCTTCTTCTTCCTCTTGAAAAAGCTTTCTAGCTTTTTGACATGTGATGATAATGAATGAGAAAATGAAAACAAAAGAGTGCTAAATTCCTACTTCATCATCCTCATCTATTCTTGCCATTTAGATTAGGGTGTTTGCTTTGCTAATACCAGATTAGCAAAGCAAGAGCCGGGGTTTGAGTTTCTTCAAGGTAGATCATCTAAGTTATTGAAAATCGGAAGCAAGCTTGCATCTTTCTCTTCATGGAGCCTCTCTAGAGTTCGGGTACATGATGATCGCGGCGAAGGGACCTCAACACGGAGCTTTTGATGTGAAGGAACGGACTACAAAGGTTGTAATCCCGAACTCTTAGAAGTAAAGTTGTTTACTTGCTTTGTTTACCCTAAGTCTCTAGCAAAGATCCTTACTTTAGGTTGTTCGGCACTTGAAAATTTTGATTTTGGCATAGTTGATGCCTTGTAGAGCTTTATTCTAGTGCCTAGTAACCCTACAGTTAGAACCTAGAATGCACACTTGAAACCCGTACCCATTTGCCCGTGTTTCGACCGCCGGAATCAGGGATTTTTCCACTACCGCCGGTTTTTAAGTGGATTTAGGTGTTGAATTTTTGTGGGTAACTCTCTATGTGTTATCTAAGGTCTTTAGTATACTTTGTTTTCTCAAAGATAGTTTGTATAAAAATCTGGAAGCTTTTTACTATACTTTTTATGATATTTTAATGTAGGATACAGGTGTTGCGTATCACGTTTTAGTGTTTTCTCGAAATATGACGATTCGAGGTAGCTTTAGTTAGCTTTAATTCTGTATAGCACACAATAATCACACGTTTTACGTTACATAAGTTAGTTCACTTAGAAATTGCATATTCGTCGTATCGATAATTAGACGCTTATATACGAAAGTTTTATTTCGATGTTAGGATTGACCGCGGGGACATCGGAAGCAGCGAGAAAGGGAAAGGGGGTGATTGGATCCGAGTAGATCATGACTTGTTCTGGTGAGTAGACTAAACATCTACCGGGGACATTGTACGGATGGCGTATAGCGTCCGATACCAAAAGCTTGCTATATTTGTTTTCTATTCTGTAAGGTTACTAGGCACTGTAACAAGGGTCTATAAGGCATCAACCATGCCGTATTTCAAATTTTCAAGTGCCGAACAACCTAAAGCGAGGATCTTTGCTAGATAATTAGGGTTAACAAAGCATGTAAAGATCTTTACATCTAAGAGAAAGGGATTACAACCTTTGTAGTCCGTTCCTTCGCTTCATAAGCTACGAGTAATAGTCCCTTCGCCGTGATCCATGAACTTCCAGACTCTAGAGAGGCTCCACAAGCCGAATGATCCATGCTTGCTTGAAGTCTTCCTTGTCGAAGATGATCTACCTTGAAGAATCTTTAACCCAATCTTACACTTCACTAAACAACTTATTAGAGAAGTGAACACCCTAATCTAAGTGGCTAGAATAGATGAGGATGATGAATTAGAAATTTAGCTCTCTTTTATTTTCAATTTCTCACACTAAATCTTCACAAACACAAAAGCTAGTAAGCTTTTCAAGGAGGAAGAAGAAGATGAAACCTTTTGTGATGAATAATGAATTATTGTTATGGTTACAATTGCAACCCTTGGTTAAGAAAGAAAGGCTTAACGATTGTAGAGAATAAACCACGGTAAAGGGTTTGGGTTGGGTTAAGAAATATCTTCACAAAATATCAACACAAAAAATCATAGCATAAAACAAAAGAAAGCTTCTTGAAGCTTCTTGAAAAAGCTAACCCAAATGCTAACCCAAATCAAACCCTAACTTGTTTAATCTCCACAAATCATATTACATTTGTAATCATAACTTGTTACAATATTATATATGACATATATATTATATTTTTGTAAGAAAAGAAAATAATACAATTAACATATATCGCATATATATCAATGTATTATCCGGTGAGACAATGAATAAATAAAGCGAGCTTATATTAGTTAACGTAATGTAATATATCACATATATAATTATATTTTAAATCATCGAATCAACACTTGATCCGACAATCCGGCTATATCGCATATAACTGACTAATATAACATGTACCGATTCATCGAATCAACACTTGATCCGATGACCCGGATATATCATATATACCAGGCCGATATCATATACGGCGAGAATAGAATACGGTATCTCATATCATATTATTCTCGGTCCCGTACATATCAGATATGTGCTCCTACTCCGTTTTGCCTGAGGTAGGAAACCTCTGTGTAGGACTCTAAAGAATCGTCAATACGCCGGCAGTAGGTGATGATCATATCAAACACCCACAAGCTGCAAGCGGTCAGCTAAACGTAACAGCCACCCTGGTATTGAGCGATCAGAAGATCAACAAGCAAGCTTGTACATTCTCCTGTGAATCCAATCAGTAACACTACCGTACAGTCCGGTCTCTTCGTCTGATATGTTGCATATCTAGTCTAGGGGTGGTAAACGTCAGACCCCAGTAACCGATAAGTCGTGTCGATGTGAGGCTCATAACAGGTCGAGAACTTACTGATAACACTTACCATTAGTACTCTATATCAGCCCTGGCCAGGGACTTCCAGTTATAGCCAATCGAACACAGCACAACATTAACTGCCTATACCGGGAGAGACGAATCCCCTCCTATCTGTAACATTTTGAAAATCGTTTCGGTGAAATTTCGGAAAATCGGTAAAATAAGGGGAGTTTTCTGTAAAAAGTCAAAATGCAAATATCTTATTATAAAAATTAAATATACATATTCTAGATATGTAATTGCTAGTATTTGGTGTTTATTGAGCCACTGGTGAAATTTCAAATTTTTGAAAAAAAGTTATTTTATTATTATTTCAAGCCGTCACTAATACATTTAATTAGGGAAAATTACAAATTGGAATGAGTTGAAACAAATTTTGTGCATCATGACACATTAAATAAAATTTTATCATGTGCTTTTTGAAATGAAATCGTTTGCCAAAACGGTTTAGAAAATATCGAAGAAAAAGGCTTTTTCCGGTGAATTTAGGGTTAATGGAAATTGGGGTATATCATTTATTATTTTTCTCTCACCCACACAAACCCAATTTCCCCTCCTTGGCTGAGCCCATGGCAGCCCATTACCCAAGTTCCCAAAAAAAATGAGAGAAGCAAAACAAATGAAAAGAAAAGGGAAATGAAAAGAAATAGATAAATGAGTATGGACTTTTGACTTTTGTGTTGACTTGAACCTTCCCCACTTGACTTTTCCCCACCTCACACACCCCCCACACTTCCCCCACCTGCACTTGACCAAGCCCCCCCTCTTCTTCAGCCCCACCTCATTTCTTCTTCTCTTTTCCCTTCAAAATTCCATCAAAAATCATCAAAAATGCTTGGAAAATTCACAAAAAATCAAGCAAAAATCAAAATCAAAATCCACCTCCTACCCATTTTCCCTTGGCTACCATAGCATGGATCTAGGGATTTAGATTTCAATTTGGGAGGCTAAGTGTGCTTGTGGGATCTTCAAATTTATTTGGGTATAATTCTAACCTTTTTGTTAAATTGTTGTTAATTGCTTTAAGTTAGCTTAATTTGATGTTTAATTGGGTTTTACTGCAACTTTAGGAAATTCAAGACTAGGGTTTGAATTTAATTAGGGTTTTTATCATTAGTTTATGGTTGTAATGAGGAGATTAACATGTAATTGTATGCAAAATCTAAGTTGGTTGCTACTTGCTAATTTGTTAAATTAAAATGGTGATAACTTTGCTAAATTGCTAACTAGGTTTTAAAAAAATAGTTTAAATATTGGGATTAAAAATGTTATTAGGTTTTTCATGACTTCATTAACATTATGAAATATAGTTTAATACTTTAGTTCATGAAAATCCAAGCTAGATTGTAGTTTGTGCATTTTTGCTATAAAATTGTTAAAATTGGTTAATATTGCAAACTAGGTTTTTGAAATCGAATTAAATTGTGGGTTTAAAATTTACGTAATGGTTCTATGGTATAATTAAGATATTAAGTTATCATCTTGGTCACTAGAATTGTTAAAACATCATGTTTTGTACAAAAACGGCGAATTGTGCTTGCTAGATTTTCGGAAAAATGACTTTTTAAGTGAAATTGGGGTTTTTGTGAGTTTTAACCTATTTTATATTAAAAATTTGTGTTCTTGAATGTGCAAATGAGTGTATTTGGGTTTTTCTCGATGGTTTGGCGTTTGTACGCCGACGTCGAGGGTTTTTGGGTTGATTTGTGAAAGCAACCATAGGTTTTGACCTATGTGGGATTCGTGTGTCGTTTTGGTCATGAGTCGGATTTTAATGTGATACGATGCGTTGTGATATGTAGGTACCCCCATGTGGACTTCGAGACGACAAGAAAGCGCATGGCGACGTCGGCACCGGCGAGCGAGGACCAGGTGAGTAGATTTATATCTATGGGGAGAAGTCGGGTGGATGGCGTATATCACCCCCGCAGTCCGTGGTGGTGTATACGGATGCGTATACACACCAACAATTATTATATATTATTTGGGATTAATAACGATGTTTAGGATGGATATTGGTGTGTTGGATTATTTTAGTGTTGCGAACCCTAGGGTAGTGTTGCACTACACATACACACATACATACTTGCATACATTCCTATTTATATGTGCTCATGGGATTCTTTATAGTTATGTGTTCACATGGGTATGGGACTATGTGTTCACATACAGATTTGAAGATGATACTTGGGTTTGAGATGAGTCGATAAGATTTGTATTGAGGTTGTGCATTCGGTGATATGGCAGGATTCGTATTTGAGATACGACATGACGTTGTAGCGGGTCCTTGACGTAGTGTTTCACACACGTCCATGCATACTTAGGCGGTATCAGTATTGTACTAGACGTAGATCAGTACCCCGATCATGATATTTGATAAAGAGGATACCAGGTGAATAGTATGATGAATGTGATATTTACCCGTACCCAGATTTGGGATGCCGTACGACGGATTTACGTACGAGCTATATTGATGATTGATCCGCACTTTTGACTTAGGAGGTCTGATTATAGATATGGTATCGGATATGATATTATTGAGGCGGGATCACCGACTAATATATATAAAGTTATATATATATATCGACTCAGATGTTAGGCTGTTTCCTTACCTGTAGTCCAGCTTGTTAGCTTAGCTCTTTAGTTTAGTTTAGTTGTTAGATTAGATTCGATTCTTACCTATTTCAAAAAAAAATAGCGAATCGTGGGCATTTTAAAAGACAGCCCAAGGGATCCTACGGATATTTCAAAAGACGTATATTTTCATAAAAACACCGTAGCCCCTATTTTCAAAACCCCACGATTTGTGTTATTTTCAAAAGGCACCATTGTAGGACTTATATTAGGATAATGCAGATTAGTTATAGTTGCGTCTAGTATTCAACTCCCGCTCATTATTGTGGTTCGTTTCGCATCACATGCTTATATTATGTTTCATACTTCATTATTGATATCATGCTGTTAGGACACCAGCACCATTACCGATGATGCGTATGTACCACGTACATTTACTTGCCGGCTCACACACATCTTCATCGGTAATTGCCATGTCACGTACACCTTAGAAAATATTATTGCTTGACATAGCCTGTTAGCTAATAGTTTAGACATTGTAGTTATTACCTGCTACTTCATGCATACTGTTATTCATTATTATGCCGCATTCATGGATTCTCATGCATATATTCACTATTTTACGTGTTATTGAGGTTTTGGATTCGGATTTCCATGAGATTTTCTGGATTTGGAGGAAAACCGCAAAAACATAAATAAACCTTTTCTCTCTTTTAAAATAAAAAGTGCGGTTTTCCCATGATGTATGAGTCGTCCACCATGAGTTTGCTGATGGATTTCGAGACCCGATTCGAGGAGTGGAGGAACCGTTTCGGGTACATGGTGGGCCCGGTGCGGTACCCCGGGGCAAGAGGAATGTGTTGTTGACGTTGAGCCCGGCAGGGGAGCACTACCGACCGGTGATATTACCCGACGCGTCGGATATCCGGAGGATACCGTCGTGGTCTTGAGATGGATGGTAGGGGCCGGTCTGGATTGACGGTGCCCTAGATATTATGATTTAGATATTGAGATTTTGAGATATTTAGATACAGAGATTGTGATACAGAGATATCGAGATATTTGGACACTTGTTTTGTATCGATGCCGGGCACTGTTTTATGCTGATTTCATTTATGGTACCTCACTTTTAAAATACAGAAATCTCACTGAATTATGAAAGCGGTTTTCTTCAGTACATGCATTCTATTCCATGCATTCATATATCATCCATATGATACATTGCTACCTGAGGCACTGACACGGGTACATGGAACTACACTTGGGTTAGATATTTGCCCTAACCATTGTATTGGGTTGCTGGTTATATATTTGAGGATATATTATGATCATTGACCTAGGATTGCGTTATTTATACGATTTCAGTGCGTAGATGTTTTCTATTCACGAGTTGGCAACTCATCCCCGTTGTGCCCCAGTTTCTTGCAGGTTTGCCGTACAGGTTTTCATTACGGCTTTGCGGGCATAGTTTCCTTCGGGTGATTTGCTAGTAGGTGGATTTACTTGTATCGTACCCCCATTATATATCTTGTATATCATTATTCTGTTGTATCTAGAAGTTCCATCAACCAAACATGTAATTAGTGAGATAGAGACCAGAGATGTTATTCTTTCGACCTTAGAGTCGCGCGTTATTTTTCTGTGGAATTCTTGTTGTTTGAGTTTCCTTTTGAGTATTGATCCTCGCCCTTGGCGTTGTATATTATTTTGCTTCTGTGGTTGTGACCGTCGATTGACAAAGAGCTAGCTCCCGCTTGGGGATGCCTTTTTATTGATTTCGTATACTATTCATGTTGTATCCCGTTTGGGGCCAGTTTTTACAAAGGAGACTCTGCCGAAATTTTCAGGAAATATTTGATTTTTTTTATGAAAAAACAAACGCATAATTCGGCTTATGCAATTAGAACTACTTGATTTAAATTGGTTTTCCTTCACTCTACTACTTTTCTTGGTTTGGGTTTCTGGGTTTTCGGCTTACTTAGATTACGTACGCCTCGAGACGTTCGTAGTTTAAGTGCCGGTCATATTCCGTACTTTCGGGACGTGACAAAGTTGGTATCAGAGCGTTAGGTTTTACCTTCGGAGCGTAGGATGACCCTTGGTTGATGGAATAGGTGACTAAAGTAGTGTGACGTACCGTAGGTATGTTCCGCGGCATATTTACGATACGCTACTCCACTTAAGAAGCCTTAGGATGTACATTTCTTCGCTCAGTATTATATTCATTCCGATCTAGCCTCATCAGTACCAGTTATGGTTTTGCTGCCACGATTACGGGCAGGGAGAGCTACAGCTAGAGTTGCGGTCAGCACGAGCTCCTCACGAACGAGGACTGACCAGGGCAAAATTCCGGCGACACACGATTACGGAGATGTGTCTTTTTACTGTGTTTCCGCGCCACGAGCGTTTGGCGGATCGCCTTTATGAGGTTACTCGGATGTACTGATCGACACTAGAGGATTGAGCCAATGATAGAGGCCAGCCAGATTTTGATGACCGTTGGTGTGTTGCTTATTCATGATGGTCGAGGCACTGTTCAGCGTGCAGACGAGCGAGCCAGTTATTGCTGCGAACGACGAGATATTGCCCCAGATGCTGGAGTTTATGCAGAACGAGTTGTACTAAGAGATGATAGAAGTTCGCTAGTCATCGTGGATGAATGACTAGGACATGTGGATCGTTCGCCTACCCCGATGCGAGGTCATCAGATAGATTGATTCCAGCTAGAGACGACTTCACGCGGAGACGTTGGGAGTCGACAGAGACGATCGAATGTCAGAAACCTATTATTCCAAGTTTAAAGTAGTCGGAAAGACATGCAGGCAATTCTATTGTCCTTCTAGAAGAATGAAACCCTAACTCGACTTAATGACCATGTGAAAGCCTTTGAACCTTCGGGTTTGCGGCAGTTCTACGGCGCCATTAGTGAGGCTTGGGTTTGCCCTTCTACGGCTGGACCACCGATGCTGTGGTATGTACTCGATACTATTAAACTAAGCCCAAGATGTTGAACTCTTGGGGGATTATGAGGTTTTGACGACTCGATCGGATGGCTCGACTTAATTCGGATGCTAGGTGGTGAGATGCATTTCTTGGGAGACTCCCGATACGAGGATAGCCGTTGGAGCTCAGTCCATGCAGCCGCGACGAGACGAGTCCAAAGCAGACGACATTAGAGAAAAGTGAAGTAAGAGGTTCGTACCAGATCTAGATGAGATGACGTTCCATTCCGCCGACATCAGAGATGCGATGCGCATGCGGAGGCATGGTACTTGGATTTACCTTCCAGAAGGAGTCACGATGAGTATGCAGTCGTTCCAGAGCAAGATGCAGATATATTAAAGGACGATGAATTCCGGACAGTTGGCAGAGACGAGACATGGAAGAGACCGTGAGCAGGACTCCTTCCAGGACACTGCTGCAATGATCCTTGCACCCAGGATCAGATGTGTCACGTACATTCAGAGAGCCAGAGGTCGACGCCAGTGATATGCTCTTACGAGTGGTCGCGATGATGGACCGAGAGATTGGTAATTCACAGTGAAGACCTTGACCTAGGAGTGGTCATTGTTATGCACACCAGCAGGCCAGAGTTCATGATCATCGACGAGACGTCCCACTAGTGACCGCGACAGTTGGCCGAGATTCTTAGAGGATGCGCTTGAGCGGTACTATTCCGCCATTATTGATTTCGATGTTTTGGATGATTTATTCGCAGGATTTGATTTTGATGATTGACCATTTACGATCTTTGCACAGTGTTGCACTTGATATCGTTTTCGTGCTTTGGTTTCACATGTTTGTGATTTTACGGTTTTAGACATTTGAGTTGATTTTGTGCGTATGCACGCATATGATTTGGTTCCTTCACTCTGTATAGTTTATTTATGCTTGCAGTGCAGTGATACGCCTTTTGTGCACTTAGATGCACTGGATTTCGATTTCGATTGTGATACTCAATATTTGTTTTGTGCACCTTGTGTACCTGATTTGATTTTGCACATGTTCGACGCTTGATATTGGATTTCATGATTTCGTGCATGATGGATGCCCCTGGTGTTGGGTTTTTGCGCATGTTGAGCGCATGTCTTGAGATGTGATTTTGGTGCACACCAGATGCACTAAATCGAGATTTTTTTCGTGCATGTCAGATGCACCTGATTTTGCTGTCAGGCACACATGTTGCCTACGACAGATGTTTCGTGCACACCCGATGCACTTAGATGATGTTTCTGTGCATATGTATGGCACATATTTGGATTTTGATTTCCGTGCGAATCAGACACACGTAGTATTCATACGTGTATTTAGGGATTGATTTTTCTTATAGAGCAGTACGTTTTTATGATATTGCTATGTGTTTTCGTACTGAGCAGGACTAGTCAGAGGACAGTACCTGAATATATTTTGCATGCATTGATAGTTATTGAAGGGATTTCCAAAAGCGAGCTATAGCCTCAGCATTTACCTACGTGTCTGATATGACACAAAATGTTTAAAACAAGGAGACCTTTCTAAATTGTTTTCCAAAATGGCGGAACGTACATTTTAAACAAAAGGTATATATGTATATGGTTATTTTCTTACGATAGACGTCCGCCGCTGTGCAGTGCTGCGAGCATCGCACAGCGATTTGAAGAAGATTTGGCATGCATTGCTTCCACATGTTTTAATGATGTATATCATATTGATTTTCATTTTGGGATTTAGACATTGTGTCTTCACCAAGACTCCGATGATTGTGGGATGCTTGACGGAGTTTTGATTTTGAGTTATATGCTCATTTTTCATGCGCATGCGCTGCGCTACGACTTGTTTTACGTATTTATGTATTTGGAGCCCCGACGACTTGATGGTTTTGCTTAGATGTTTTAGTATTTGGGGGAGTTTTTTTTTTAAATTCGGGGACCGAATTTCTTTAAGGGGGAAGATTGCAACGTTTTGAAAATCGTTTCGGTGAAATTTCGGAAAATCGGTAAAATAAGTGGGGTTTTCTGTAAAAAGTCAAAATGCAAATATCTTATTATAAAAATTAAATATACATATTCTAGCTATGTAATTGCTAGTATTTGGTGTTTATTGATCCATTGGTGAAATTTCAAATTTTCTGAAAAAAAAAATATTTTATTATTATTTTAAGCCGTCACTAATACATTTAATTAGGGAAAATTACAAATTGGAATCAGTTGAAACAAATTTTGTGCATCATGACACATTAAATAAAATTTTATCATCTGGTTTTTGAAATGAAATCGTTTGCCAAAACGGTTTAGAAAATATCGAAGAAAAAGGCTTTTTCCGGTGAATTTAGGGTTAATGGAAATTGGGGTATATCATTTATTATTTTTCCCTCGCCCACACAAACCCAATTTCCCCTCCTTGGCTGAGCCCATGGCAGCCCATTACCCAAGTTCCCAAAAAAAATGAGAGAAGCAAAACAAATGAAAAGAAAAGGGAAATGAAAAGAAATAGATAAATGAGTATGGACTTTTGACTTTTGTGTTGACTTGAACCTTCCCCACTTGACTTTTCCCCACCTCACACACCCCCCACACTTCCCCCACCTGCACTTGACCAAGCCCCCCTCTTCTTCAGCCCCACCTCATTTCTTCTTCTCTTTTCCCTTCAAAATTCCATCAAAAATCATCAAAAATGCTTGGAAAATTCACAAAAAATCCAAATCAAAATCCACCTCCTACCCATTTTCCTTTGGCTACCATTGCTTGGATCTAGTGATTTAGATTTCAATTTGGGAGGCTAAGTGTGCTTGTGGGATCTTCAAATTTATTTGGGTATAATTCTAACCTTTTTGTTAAATTGTTGTTAATTGCTTTAAGTTAGCTTAATTTGATGTTTAATTGGGTTTTATTGCAACTTTAGGAAATTCAAGACGAGGGTTTGAATTTAATTAGGGTTTTTATCACTAGTTTATGGTTGTAATGAGGAGATTAACATGTAATTGTATGCAAAATCTAAGTTGGTTGCTACTTGCTAATTTGTTAAATTAAAATGGTGATAACTTTGCTAAATTGCTAACTAGGTTTTAAAAAAATAGTTTAAATATTGGGATTAAAAATGTGATTAGGTTTTTCATGACTTCATTAACATTATGAAATATAGTTTAATACTTTAGTTCATGAAAATCCAAGCTAGATTGTAGTTTGTGGATTTTTGCCAGGTGAGTAGATTTATATCTACGGGGAGAAGTCGGGTGGATGACGTATAGCACCCCCACAGTCCGTGGTGGTGTATACGGATACGTATACACACCAACAATTATTATATATTATTTGGGATTAATAACGATGTTTAGGATGGATATTGGTGTGTTGGATTATTTTTGTGTTGCGAACCCTAGGGTAGTATTGCACTACACATACACACATACATACTTACATACATTCCTATTTATATGTGCTCATAAGATTCTTTATAGTTATGTGTTCACATAGGTATGGGACTATGTGTTCACATACGGATTTGAGGATGATACTTGGGTTTGAGATGAGTCGATAAGATTTGTATTGAGGTTGTGCATTCGGTGATATGGCAGGATTCGTATTTGAGATACGACATGACGTTGTAGCGGGTCCTTGACATAGTGTTTCACACACGTCCATGCATACTTAGGCGGTATCAGTATTGTACTAAACGTAGATCAGTACCCCGATCATGATATTTGATAAAGAGGATACCAGGTGAATAGTATGATGAATGTGATATTGACCCGTACCCAGATTTGGGATGCCGTACGACGGATTTACGTACGAGCTATATTGATGATTGATCCGCACTTTTGACTTGGGATGTCTGATTATAGATATGGTATCAGATATGATATTATTGAGGCGGGATCACCGACTAATATATATACAGGTATATATATATATCGACTCAGATGTTAGGCGGTTTCCTTACCTGTAGTCAAGCTTGTTAGCTTAGCTCTTTAGTTTAGTTTAGTTGTTAGATTAGATTCGATTCTTACCTATTTCAAAAATAACTAGCGAATCGTGGGCATTTTAAAAGACAGCCCAAGGGATCCTACGGATATTTCAAAAGACGTATATTTTCATAAAAACATCGTAGCCCCTATTTTCAAAACCCCACGGTTTGTGTTATTTTCAAAAGGCACCATTGTAGGACTTATATTAGGATAATGCAGATTAGTTATAGTTGCGTCTAGTATTCAACTCCCGCTCATTATTGTGGTTCGCTTCGCATCGCATGCTTATATTATGTTTCATACTTCATTATTGATATCATGCTGTTAGGACACCAGCACCATTACCGATGATGCGTATGTACCACGTACACTTACTTGCCGGCTCACACACATCTTCATCGGTAATTGCCATGTCACGTACACCTTAGAAAATATTAGTGCTTGACATAGCCTGTTAGCTAATAGTTTAGACATTGTAGTTATTACCTGCTACTTCATGCATACTGTTATTCATTGTTATGCCGCATTCATGGATTCTCATGCATATATTCACTATTTTACGTGTTATTGAGGTTTTGGATTCGAATTTCCATGAGATTTTATGGATTTGGAGGAAAACCGCAAAAACATAAATAAACATTTTCTCTCTTTTAAAATAAAAAGTGCGGTTTTCTCATGATGTATGAGTCGTCCACCATGAGTTTGCTGATGGATTTCGAGACCTGATTCGAGGAGTGGAGGAACCGTTTCGGGTACATGGTGGGCCCGGTGCGGTACCCCGGGGCAAGAGGAATGTGTTGTTGACCTTGAGCCCGGCAGGGGAGCACTACCGACCGGTGATATTACCCGACGCGTCGGATATCCGGAGGATACCGTCGTGGTCTTGAGATGGATGGTAGGGGCCGGTCTGGATTGACGGCGCCCTAGATATTATGATTTAGATATTGAGATTTTGAGATATTGAGGTACAGAGATTGTGATACAGAGATATCGAGATATTTGGACACTTGTTTTGTGTCGATGCCGGGCACTGTTTTATGCTGATTTCATTTATGGTACCTCACTTTTAAAATACAGAAATCTCACTGAATTATGAATGCAGTTTTCTTCAGTACATGCATTCTTTTCCCTGCATTCATACATCATCCATATGATACATTGCTACCTGAGGCACTGACACGGGTACATGGAACTACACTTGGGTTAGATATTTGCCCTAACCATTGTATTGGGTTGCTGGTTATATATTTGAGGATATATTATGATCACTGACCTAGGATTGCGTTATTTATACGATTTCAGTGCGTAGATGTTTTTCTATTCACGAGTTGGCAACTCATCCCCGTTGTGCCCCAGTTTCTTGCAGGTTTGCCGTACAGGTTTTCATTACGGCTTTGCGGGCATAGTTTCCTTCGGGTGATTTGCTAGTAAGTGGGTTTATTTGTATCGTACCCCCATTATATATCTTGTATATCATTATTCTGTTGTATCTAGAAGTTCCATCAACCAAACATGTAATTATTGAGATAGAGACCAGAGATGTTATTCTTTCGACCTTAGAGTCGCGCGCTATTTTTCTGTGGAATTCTTGTTGTTTGAGTTTCCTTTTGAGTATTGATCCTCGCCCTTGGCGTTGTATATTATTTTGCTTGTGTGGTTATGACCGTCGATTGATGAAGAGCTAGCTCCCGCTTGGGGATGCCTTTTTATTGATTTCGTATACTATTCATGTTATATCCCGTTTAGGGCCAGTTTTTATAAAGGTGACTCTGCCGAAATTTTCAGGAAATATTTGATTTTTTTTATAAAAAAACAAACGCATAATTCGGCTTATGCAATTAGAACTACTGAATTTAAATTGGTTTTCCTTCACTCTACTACTTTTCTTGGTTTGGGTTTCTGGGTTTTCGGCTTACTTAGATTACGTACGGCTCGAGACGTTCATAGTTTAAGTGCCGGTCATATTCCGCACTTTCGGGACGTGACACTATCACTCATTGCCTCCATGTGATTCGGGATTGTACCTAAAAGCCACCATTTTGCACGCCGTCTTCGACGTGGTAAGGTGGAAATCAAAGCACAGTAGGAATCACACAAGACTCTATAACGATCTCGGGTCTACAGACTAACCAGTACCAGTGTCACCGGAGAACTGCCATCTGACGTGAGGTATAATACTATCTGGGAGTTCTCGGCGAGTCCGTTCAGTGTACCCAGTCTCCACTGAGCACCCATACACCATCTTTGATGTCAAAACACCTATGGATATGGGATCATCCATCGCCCATCATATGGGTCAAGATGCGTAAACACTAGTCTACTCTGGTGTATCGATGCCCTGTCTCGATACACCCTCGACTAGGAACAGTTATAGGATGTACTCGTTGACTACCCTGGCCCCACTAGTATGATCTCAACATAGTCCCAATTGTCGAGTACATATCCTAAGGTCTTTATTAACATGTGAGAGCAAGACAGTAAACTAATACAAGTCAACATGTTAAGACAAAGTGAAACCAAATAGCATACTATCATGTCGAGCAAGAAAGTCCTCTCTATATATATCCAAGCATCCACTATAATATACATCATATGTACAATAATGGCCTCTAGGGCATATATATAACTAACAATCTCTCACTTGCACTAAGGCCAGCTGTTGTAGTATCTCATACCCAACATCCCGAAGAGTCTCTCAAACTGTGTCTGGGGAATAGCCTTCGTGAGTGGATCTGCTGTATTGTCCTTCGTATCAACTCTCCTGACCTCGATCTCCCGGCGATCAACTATCTCCCGGATCAGGTGATACCGCCTTAGAATATGTCTGGACTTCTGATGGGACCTTGGTTCCTTGGCCAAAGCCACAGCACCATTATTATCACAATACAATGGTATTGGATGCTCAATGGACGGAACCACACCAAGTTCAGTGATGAACTTCTTCATCCGGACAGCCTGTTTGGCAGCATCATTGGCAGTGATGTATTCAGCCTCCATAATCGAGTCTGCAACGGTTTCCTGTTTGGAACTCTTCCAACACACCGCCCCTCCATTGAGGGTAAAGGCAAATCCCGAGTGTGACTTAGAGTCGTCCTTATCACTTTAGAAGCTCGAATCGGCAAAGGACTCCACCTGGAGTTCTCCGTTACCATACACTAAGAACAGCTCCTTAGTTCTTCTCAAGTACTTGAGAATATTCTTCACAGCTATCCAGTGACTCTCTCCAGGATCTGGTTGATACCTACTCACTACACTTAGTGAGTATGCTATATCGGGTCTGGTACATAGCATCGCGTACATGATAGAACCTACTGCCAAAGCATAGGGTATCCCCTGCATGCGAGCTCTCTCCAAATCAGTCTTGGGAGACATCTCTTTGGAGAGAGTGAGTCCAGAGATCGTGGGTTGGTTCCCACGCTTGGATTCTTCCGTACTAAACCTCTTTAGTATGGTGTCAATGTACTTGGATTGGGACAATCCCAGTATACATTTAGATCTATCTCTATAGATCATAATTCCCAGTATGCCGGAGGCATCACCTAGATCTTTCATTGAGAATCTTTGTGATAAGAAAAGCTTGACCGATTGCAGCATAGGAACATCATTTCCTATCAAGAGTATGTCATCGACGTACAATACGAGGAAGACAACCTTACTCTCTGCAACCTTCTTATATATACAAGGTACATCTACGTTTTTGATGAAGTCAAACTCTTTGAATACAACATCAAAGCAGATGTTCCAACTCCGTGATGCCTGCTTTAACCCGTAGATGGATTTAAGCTCTTGCACACCTTTCCGCTGCTCCCACTGTCTACGAAGCCCTCTGGCTGAGTCATGTACACTCTCTCTTCTAAATCACCATTTAGAAAGGCGGTCTTAACATCCATCTGCAAGATTTCGTAGTCATGGTGTTGGATATAGTGCCCTCAGAGTCAATTATTATATCACAGGCACGCGATTGAAATGATTGAGGGAGGACCTATGCCGGTAGGACAATCTTACTTAGGATGATTGTATACTATCTGGTTTGTCGTTATCATCGTGTACATGTTTTAGGTGACATTGTGGTTCACTATTACACGTTGATAGAGAATAGTATGCTACCATGGTTTGTCTTTATCATCGTGTACTGCTTTAGGTGATCTTATAGGTCGCTATTACACATTGATAGAGCCCTTAGGATTCTTGCTTGAATACCAGCAGTATGATGGTGATCATGTACGTGGGAGCTGGAGTCTATAAGCACATCCTTAAAAGGTCCCTAGTCGTGGGAGTTTTGAGACTGGGCATCGATACTACATTAGTAGACTAGTGTATACAGTCGAGACCCCGACGAGGGGCGGTGGCCGGTCTCACAAGCCACTGGAGTTAGTTTGTTCACCTAAGATGTATACAGGTGCTCATTGGGTTGTGAGTACATCGGACAGGACTCGCCGGGAACCTACTAGTTGGTATTATACCTGACGTCAGATAGCAGTTCCTTGGTGACATGTGTACAGGTTAGTTCATCGACCTGAGATCGTCATTTGTCTCGTGTGAGTTCCCATTGTACTTTGATTACTACCCTACCACGGCTCAAAGGAGTCGTGCAAACAGGTTTTAGTTGGGTACAGTCCCAAGCCATATGGAGGCAGTGAGCGGATCGGCAGGGGTTTCGTCTCTCCCGATATTGGGGGTGAGATCGCGCTGTGTCTAGGAGAGCCATTACACAAAGCCTTCGGCCGAGGCAGAAGATTTACTGGTAGGTATTCCAGTAGTATCTCAGGGTGTTCAGGGCTACACTCTGACACGACTTGTACCGCTTTTGGGGGTCTGACTTTTACCAACCCCCTAGGCCCGACATGCAATGCTCATAGACGAATGGACCGGACTGTACGGATTTTGTCACTGACAGGCTCGTAGGGTGTCAGGATGAGTTCGCTCATCGACCTCCCTTTTGGTCAATACCTGGTAGCCCGTTACGTACGACTAATAACTCTGACGTGCTAGTGGTTAAATCCACAACCAGTGTATTGACGAGTCTTAAGAGTCCCCCACAAACAGTTTCTCAAGTTTTGGGCGAAACGTTGTAGAGGCCGTATGATATATGGCGGGGTTCGATCTTATACGTGCGGTATTGCACGGATCTTGATCGGACGGATCATACTAGTGGGCTTTGGTTTAAGCCAAATCCTAGTATTAGATTTGTTGGATTACTTTAGTCTCATCGCATTCGCATTCAGTCGGAATGCGGGTGCAGGTATGTATATACAGGTGAAGGGTATCCTTGCGATCCGTCACGAGTTTACTTTAGATGTTGCCGTATCTTTTTGTTGTGGCAAACATTTGGATTAATGTTTGCATTTGGAAATAATGAGCTAGAATTTCATCATAAGATGCATTAAATGTGACATGGACATATATTATGACTCATGGTCTCTTTTTTGTGAAAAATGTAACATTAGTGAATTAATTTGAGTCTTGATTTGATGAAGAGAGAGAGAGGGGCTGCCATGACATATAGTTTGGTTTTGTATTTTTTAAACCCACTCTCTCATTTTTCATCACAAGAACAACAAAAGAAATGAGAAACTTCTTTTTCTTCCTCTTTCTTCCCTAGCTCTTAACTTCCATCAATGGCTTCATCTCTAACCTCCATCCATCTCATAGATACAAGAGACAAAGTGATCACAAACATTCTCTACAACACCTTGGACACGTCGACTAGCACACTTCGTGCCCGAGTTGCTTCGGATGAAGCGGGAGCCCATAAAAAGACTCGTAGATGTGGTGCCCTTTCCGACGAGGAGATCATGACCGGAAATGCCGCGAGGAACTGGGGATGGTGCCTGAAGACCGAAGGACACGGATCAATCGGTATAGCTTTCCAACCCTCTCTCTAGATAGCTAGTTGTAGGTTAATGGTTCGATCCGGGATTTAAGCATACGATAGCGTCGGTTTCTAGTTTGAAAAAGTTTTCGTTTCCGCATTTTGGCCTCGGAAAGACGGCCGGGGCGCTACCGTAGTCTTACATGGTATCAGAGCCACGCCATTAACCTTTACTAACTTGCTCTAACGTATTTAGAACATCGATTGAACAAAAATTCCGAAACCGCGATTTCAAAATGTGCAGTTTCTGTCGAAATTTTTTTGCTGTCAAAAAATTATTTGGCATATTGCAGAAATATGTGCAGGCTTTTCTAAGAGTTCTGAGAAAATTTGGTGCATTGATTGCACTGTAGCGCCGCGGAACCGCGGCCGTACCCACGTTTTGGCCGCGGTTCCGCCGCCGTAATGTAGCATTAGGGCACCAAAATTTCTACAGTTCTCACTGTGTTGGAATTGGGGTTTCTGGTATATTTGTTTTGGGCCCAGATTTTTTTGAGTACTGGGTATTGTGCTTGGGGCCCACTTCGGCAAATTTTGTCGATCGAAAATTTAAATTTATTAGTTCACAGTATTTACATTATATCTGCGACCGTGAATGTCATTTGATCGATAAATCCTGTCTAATTCCTATAGTTCTTTTAGACGGATTTACGAACATGACATTCACGTTGATGTTCTGTGTTGTGCTGTGTTGTTGCGGATTTGTCATGGTGGATTTCCTGGATGCAATAGTAGTACAGTTTGATTGTATATGTACATTTGATATTGCGGGGCGAGCGTCCAACATGTGGACTGCCGTCACTGCTTGTTTGTATATTATTCTTTTGGGGCACGACCGGGCTGAGGTCGATATACCCGTTGTATATTTTAATTTCTGTACTTGGCGCGGAGGGTTGCACTGGTAGCTGGGTTCTAGAGGGCAACGGGACCGCATCTCATGGCTTTGAGACGGAGGGGGCTTCACTCTAGAATTGGCGGGCTATTCGCCGCACTCGCAGGGGGTACAGGTTGACCCAAAGAGGGGAGCTCAAGTTACCGGATTCCATGAAATGCTGGGTGGTCCATTCACGTTGTTGAAGGGGGCTGCCTCGCTTCAGGTTTTGGCGGGTAACTTGCCGCGCCCGTAGGGGTCTAGGATTTCATTGCAAAGGATATCCACACGACCAGGGGAACGTCGGGTTTCAGTAGCGGCTCTATGAAACCCGGGGATCCCAGACTATCTGTATTGTTCTGTGATGCTTATTACATTTCTGTGATGTTGCATTTTATCACGCCATGAGTGATTATTATATATTGATATATATACTAGTAGATATTTTATATGTTTTACACCCGCGCTAGTCCAGTCCCCGCTCTGTCGTTAGTTAAGTAACCTAACGGGTGATGACGGGACCCAGTGGCGAATGCGGATGGCATATACGTACATCATATTTTCGTTCTTTTGTGGTGTGATTAATTGATGGGACTACATTGATTCGGATCAATGCAAGCTAAACAAACCTATTCTAATGTTGTTGGAACATTTTTCAAAAAAAAGCTATTATTGCAAGGACGTTCTCTTTTGTTTTGCACAGTGGTATTCAGTTGCAATATCCTGCAGCTCAGACGACGAGGCAAGGGCCGAGATCCCTTCACCGGGAGTGACCCCTTGGACAGAAGTTTGCGTCAGGGCAATAACTTCACTATAGCTGATTGCCTCTTCGCTTTGCATCGAGGTATTCAGTTGGAATATCCTGCACCTCATTCTACAGGGAAAGAGCCGAGATCCCTTCACCGGGAGTGACCTCTTTCGCAAAGGTTTTGGCCACTATATTTTTATAAAAAGTTATCCGGTTCCTTCAACGATATCAAGTTCATTACGGTAAAAGGTTTTTCGCCAAAAACCAACCGTAGCGCTCCGTCATTTCAGATTAGTATTGCTTAGTATTCGTGCTACGTATGTCGTGCTCAGCCGAGGCGTAGTGTGCGGTAGCTCTGTAATGCTTTTCTGTCTTATGGATATGTGATTGGTTTGGACAGTCGTACGGTCATTTTGACTCAGTCAAGGACTCGTTCGGGTGGGTCTAATGCAATCAAGATAATGACGGGTTGAACATGACTAGGATCCTTTGATATGTTGGCTCACTCAAGGTCACTTGGGTCCTAGGGGTAAAAGCACACATCGGGAGTTTCTAAAGAAACTGAAACTTGCCAGATATGCGCATACCTTCTGGAGTGTGATAACGTGAGTGGATTCCATCATGTTATCATGCGATGATAGTTGGATCCCGATTCCCACTGATGAGTTGGTTTACTCCTCGGTTGATTCCGACTAATTCTTCTTTCAGATTTGGAGGAGAATTTGAGGTTACAGTGGGAGGTTTCCTGATTGGATAAAGTGATAACCATTCTGATCTAGGTTAGAGTGCACGCTGAGTGTTTCTTTTATCTCTCTCTTTGGCAGCGACCACGGCCTGACCCTTGACTATGACTCAGTGACCAAGATTAACCGAACCTTCTTAAAACACTGGCTTTTGGATTGTCTGAGTTGCATACCTCATTGCCACTCCTACTTTTACCCTTTTTCACCAGAACACCCCGTATTACTACGAACGTCCACTTCCATTGGATAAAACCATCGTATGGTTATATACGAACTCGAAGGAACTTATTCGAGGACGGTTTCTGGTTCTGGAGAAAACGAATAGGACTATTCAGTTGTCTTTTCCTTTTACCTTCTCTCAGGTTGCGAGTGCTCCTTGGATTAGGACAGTACACCTATTACGCTAATTGGATAGTCTTCTTCCAAACCATAGGCAGGTGCCGAACGGTGGGGAATGAAGAAAACTAATTATCCTAGCGAAGGTATGCAAAAGGTATTACGTAAAGACAAATAAAGGGATTAGTAAGGGGGCAAAGTAAACTGCGACTGCTATTCACAACCAAAGAAAGTATTTCATCGCCACTCCTACATCACCTTTGTATTTCTCCAGAACACTCCGTATCACTACGAAAATCCACAGTTTTTTTGGATACTCCATCGTATGGTTATATACGAACTCGAAGGAACTTGTTCCAGTTCGGGAATGGATTCTAGTTCAGGAGAAATAGGAATAAGGTTTATTCAGTTGTTTTTTTATCTTTCCCTTCTCTCGGGTTGCTAGTGATCCTAGGATCAGGAGAGTACACCCATTATGCTTAATGGATAGTCTTCTTCCAAACCATAGGCTTGTGCCGAACAGTAGGGAAGGAAGAAAACCATTTGGCCAAAAGGGGTGTACAGAAGCTAATGACTAAAGAGATATAAATGGATTTGAAGAGATGGCAAAGAAATATACGGTTACAACTGTGATCTGATAATGGAAGAGGCATTACTAGGAATACCCGGATACCCCTTCGAAACATTTACATGTTTCAGTTTCACTGTGTATTGTTAAAAGAAAACTGATTTCCCAATTAGACACTTGCTCCAGGGTATGTATTTACCAGGTATGATTCTCACATCTATATGGTTTTACAGATGATGAGTGGGAGTAAGTTGTTGGGAATTGGGTGATCATCCTCATTATATCGAGATTCGTTGTAATTGGTGATATTTGAGGAAATCGCCTAGGTTGTTTGCCGGACGGCAAATATTTGGTTCTGAATATCCGTTGTAATGCACCAATTTCAAATTGATATATCTGTACGTTTATTTTTATAAAGTGAGATATAACTTTTTGAAATTATGTCTATGACATTTACCTATATCAGTAGATAGCTAGGTAAGGAGCATTAAACAGCGATGTAATTCTTCTTAACAATAAGTACAGTTTTCAACCTACGACGCAAAGGGTTTGAGTTATCCAATTCAGGGGACTTATACAGAGTATTGTATGTTGTCCAGTGTCCATTAGGACAGAGGGGATGGCACTCGTACTATATTCTGTTTGCTTGTGACTTCTCTAATTCTTAGACATGTGTTTCGTAGAAATGCAAGGTCCAAGTTTTAAGGAGTTATAGGTATATGAATAAAGTAGAGAACCAGGTGTTGCAAGTATCGGGATTCTTCAAGGTAATCGAAGATGTAGATGCTTGTGTATGGTATTCAGTTAATAGTAATGGTTTTTGAGAAACTTCTTTCTCTATCAGGTTCTCATTTTTGGATGCACTCCTAAGTTGAGTAATGCTGATCGGCCTCTCTCCATTTTGTTGACATGCACTGGAGACAGCTGCATGATTTGAATCTGGTTCCAATTAAATCAGTGCCTCTGTTTCTATATTGGATATAGAATAGTTCATATCTTAACATTGTTAAAGTACGGGGAGTTGTCCGGCTTATGCTTAAAACCAGACTCTGGATAACTCAAAGCACCTTTCTGTAATGGCTGTTTGTGGGTTGATCCGGGCTATGACGAGGGTTGACTTTCTACCATCTGGGAGATCAATAGTGATATTGTTCTTGACTCGCCACAGTTTTATTAAAATGGATTTTTTCAGAAAACAGTAGTGGAAGTATGGTAGAACTGGAAGTGATTCAAGAACCGCAAACGATTACTGAAAATTTGATAAGAACCTAAAGATTCAATCTGGTTTGACATTCCATTGGCCACTCCGCAGATATGGTGGGTAACCTCAGTCACCCGAGAGGTACTCCGATAGCTTCAAGGACGGTCATAGGGAGGTTCTTGTTTACCCAGACTTGCCATTGCTGTTGTTCCAGACTGTGAGACCCGGCAGGAGGATGAGTATAGCGTCGTTCTAAACTAGCTTTAGAAGTGTACGTGTATATGACTCTGCCAGAGGGTTGTCGTCGTCAGTGGGAGTAGCGGAAGCATAGTGGACAAGTAGCTTATGTCTATTTATGGACTAAAACAAAATAGAGAAGATAGATCATCTATTTCTGATATGACAGTCATAGGTTTGACTTCATCAGAATAGGGGATGGATCTGTTAAGAAGGTAGTAGGGTGTGATGTCCTGGTAATTGGATGACATACACATAGTAGGAAGTGATATTCCTGCACTACAATCGGTTATACTTTGGTTGTCACACAGTGGTTTCTCCTCATAGGATATGGATATTATATCAGACATTCTAGTTACTAGATCTATGGTTTTAGATCTAGATTTGGGTAGTTTCCCAATCTGGGTACTTAGACAGCATTCTAAAGGTGTTTTAGAATGGACGACACCTGGCACGGTAGTGTACCTGCAGGTGGTGGAGTCACCCTCTCTAAAGGTGTCTTACAGACTAAAGGGGAGGGGGATGTGCATGATTGGCACATCAGTTGCTTAGGCAATTGAGTCAATCATGAGATGTCAAGTACCACACCAGATGTTGTTTTTGCACTAGATGTAATAAGTGGATATTAATCTTATCTTGGAGGAACGTTCGGAAGCAGTTTTAGAACATAGGTAGATGTTTTAGGGATATGATAACGGCAGCCTCCTTCGGGAGACAGTTATCATTCCAGGCTTCCAAGGTGACTTGGATGGCAGAGTGACTGTCAGAGTTATAGTTTTCCCTCTGACGAGGGGCAGTATTTTGGACAGGTGGTCCAAGCGGATACTGAGGGAGGTGTGGCTTGGGATACTGATTAATTTCAGTTGATGATACAGTCTAAGAAGTTTGGATTTGGAGTTCATTTATGATCTAGGTCCCATCAGATATCCAGACATATTCTAAGACAGGTATTGCTCATGGCTTTCTCCTCGAATGATAAAGAGAGACATAGAAAGAAACATCAGAGCGGATCTACTAACCGAGGCTATTGTTAGTTATATGTATGCCCTAGAGGCCATTGCTATACATAGGATGTATATTGTAGTGGATGCTTGGACATATATAGGGAGGACTTTCTTGCTCGACATGATAGTATGCTATCTGGTTGCTCTTTACCTTAACGTGTACAATGATTGTCTCTCTGTTACATGTTGGTAAAGCACTTAGGATGTGTACTTGACTACCTGGACTATGATGCGGATCATACTACTGGGAACATGGTAGTCCATAAGTACATCCTTCAAGGTCCCTAGTCGTGGGTGTATCGAGACGGGGCATCGATATACCAGAGTAGACTAGCGTATACCTTCTCGACCCATACAGATGGGCGATAGATGATCCCATATCCATTGGTGTTTGACATCAAAGATGATATACGGGTGCTCAGTAGAGACTGGGTACACTGGACGGACTCGCCGAGAACTCCCAGATGGTATTATACCTTACGTCAGATGGCAGTTCTCTGGTGACACTGGTACAGAGTAGTCTGTTGACCCGAGATCGTCATGGAGTGTTGTGTGATTCCCACTGTGCTTTGATTTCCACCTTACCACGTCCAAAAGAGCGTGCAAAACGGTGGTTTTTGGGTACAGTCCCGAATCACATGGAGGCAATGAGTGATAGGAGGGGATTCGTCTCTCCCGGTATAGGGAGTTGATGTTGCGCTGTGTTCGATTGGTTATAACCGGAAATCCCTGGCCAGGGTTGCAGAGATTTACTGGTAAGTGTTACCAGTAATTTCTCGAACTGTTATAGACCTCATATCGACACGACTTATCGAGCTATTGGGGTCTGACGTTTACCACCCCTAGGCAAGATATGCGACATATCAGACGACGAGACCGGACTGTACGGTAAGTGTTACTGGTTGGATTCACAGGAGTGTGAGTGGGCTTGCTCGTCGATCTTCTGATTGCTCAATACCCGGGTGGCCTTTACGTTTAGCAGACTGCTTGCGGCTTGTGGGTGTTTGATATGATCATCACCTGCTGCCAGCGTATTGACGAGTCTTTAGAGTCCTACACAGAGGTTTCCTGGCTCAAGCGAAACGAATAGGAGCACATATGAGATATGTGCAGGACCGAGAATAATGCGTGTATGTGATACCGTATTCTATTCTCACGATGAATGTATCGATTAGTTGTATGCGATATAACCTAGTTATCGAATCGAGGATTGATTCGATAAGTCGATACATTGGATATTAGTCGGTCATATGCGATATGACCGGATCGTTAAATCAAGTGTTGATTTAATGATTTAATGTATAATTATATATTTGATATATTACTTTACATTAACTAGTATTTGTTCACTTAAAGATGGATTTTCTCACTTGATGTGCTCATTGTATATATGATATAGTTTTGTGCACTAGTTTGTATCATGTTTGATGATACATGCAAACTTGGGTGTGTGTATGCTTTTAACTATGATTAGGTTAATGGTTAGGGTTTGTTTTGTTTACTTATTCATTTATTTATTTATTCATTTTTGGCAAAATGAAATGGTGGCTAATTTTGTTTCATTGCTTTAGCTTCATGAAGCTTCTTTAGATTATCTACTATTTTGTCTTTTGCCTAAACCTAACAATTCACCTAACCCTAGTTTATTCTCTACACTTAACCATGGTTGCATTATGATAACCATCACTTGTTTTTCTATTATTGATAATTCTTTTTCATTCTTCTTCTTCATCTTCTTCGTGACCTTTGCTTGAAATTTCTAAGTGATGATTCCAAGTGAGAAATCCAAATCCGAATTGAACCCACATCCTATTTCTTCATCCTCTACCACTTGCCATGTAGTATAGGGTGTTTTCTTCACAAGTTTCATGACTTGGTGAAGTTGGAGCTTGATCTTGAGTTGCCTCGACGTAGATCATCTTCGGCATCGAAGTCGACGACCTAGCCCGATCATTTCTTCGACGAAACCATCGCTAGAGTCCGGGATCCGATGATCGCAGCGGAGGGACATCATCATGGAGCTAAGGGAGTGGAGGACCGGATCTACAAAGGTTGTATTTCCATTCACTTAGTAGTTAAGTTGTTAACTAGCTTGTTGTTTCGCCTAATTTCTAGTTAACGATCCGTATTAGGGTTTCTCAGCACCGGAAGATTTTGAATTTGGCATGGTTGATGCCTTGTAAGACCTTATTGGCGTGCCTAGGAACCCTACAACTATTCCTCGAACGTAATAGTTTCATAAACGGGCTTTGCGAGACTATTAGTAGAGAAGTTGGGTGTTCGGTATCACACGTGCTGTGAGTATGCGACATCGCAATAATTAGCCTTGAGTGCAAGTGGGAGATTGTTGGATATAGTGCCTTAAAAGTCAATTATTTGATCGCAAGCACGTGATTGCAATGATTGAGGGAGGACCTATGCCGGTAGGACAATCTTACTCAGGATGATTGTATACTATCTGGTTTTTCGTTATCATCGTGTACATGTTTTAGGTGACATTGTGGTTCACTATTACACGTTGATAGAGAATAGTATGCTACCATGGTTTGTCTTTATCATCGTGTACTGCTTTAGGTGACCTTATAGGTCGCTATTACACGTTGATAGAGCCTTTAGGATTCTTGCTTGACTACCAACAGTATGATGGCGATCATATACGTGGGAGCTTGAGTCTATACGCACATCCTTAAAAGGTCCTTAGTCATGGGAGTTTCGAGACTGGGCATCGATACTCCATTAGTAGACTAGTGTATACAGTCGAGACCCCGACGAGGGGCGGTGGCCGGTCTCACAAGACACTGCTGTCAGTTGGTTCACCTAAGATGTATACAGGTGCTCATTGGGTTATGAGTACACCGGACAGGACTCACCGAGAACCTGCTAGTTGGTATTATACCTGACGTCAGATAGCAGTTCCCTGGTGACATGTGTACAGGTTAGTTCATCGACCTGAGATCGTCATTTGTCTCGTGTGAGTTCCCACTGTACTTTGATTACTACCCTACCACGGCTCAAAGGAGTCGTGCAAACAGGTTTTAGTTGGGTACAGTCCCGAGCCACATGGAGGCAGTGAGCGGATCGGCAGGGGTTTCGTCTCTCCCGGTATTGGGGGTGAGATCGCGCTGTGTCTAGGAGAGCCATTACACAAAGACCTCGGCCGAGGCAGGAGATTTACCGGTAGGTATTCCAGTAGTATCTCAGGGTTTTCAGGGCTACACTCTGACACGACTAGTACTTCTTTTGGGGGTCTGACTTTTACCAACCCCCTAGGCCCGACATGCGATGCTCATAGACGAACGGACTGGACTGTACGGATATTGTCACTGACAGGCACAGTAGGGTGTTAGGATGAGTTCGCTCATCGACCTCCCTTTTTTGTCAATACCTCGTAGCCCGTTATGTACGGCTAATACCTCTGACGTGCTAGTGGTTAAATCCACAGCCAGTGTATTGACGAGTGTTTAGAATCCCCCACAGACAGTTTCTCAAGTTTCGGGCGAAACGTTGTAGAGGCCGTATGATATATGGCGGGGTTTGATCTTATACGTGCGGTATTGCACGAATCTTGATCGGGCGGATCATACTAAGGGGCTTTGGTTTAAGCCGGATTCTAGTATTAGATTTGTTGTATTACTTTAGTCTCATCGTATTCGCATTCAGTCGGAATGCGGGTGTGTAGGGTGTTTTTCGTCACCCGATTGAGATGGCAATACGTGCGTGCTTGTCAGGCGTACTACGGATTCCCCCTGCCTAGGGTAGGCCGGGGTTTATTGATTGTGGGGATCCGAATCTCCGGCAGCCGTGGACTAAGCTGCCGTTAATTAACCCTCGCCTTTGGAGCGGGGGAACCTCCGATTGACGGGTTAAACTGGCCATGCGGACTCAATGTACGTGTGTTGTGTTTTGAAAGGGGGTTTTGGATATATCGGGAGCCACGCAGAGTTTTTACGGGGGTCCCGCTACCCGGATAGCGGGCTGGGGGTCAAGGGGGCTAGCAGCCCCCTTGCGGGGTGTGGAGCAGCGCCCCGTTAGAAATTTTTTTCTAACAGGGATAGTGTCGTGGAGTATGTGTGTGTGTACATATGTATGCATGTGTATATATATATATGTATATATATAAAAAAAAGAGGGGGAAACGGCATCGAAAGGATGCGTGGGGCCAGCGCCATAAGCGCTGTGCGCTTAGGTGCTGTGCGCTTTGGCGCAAGCGCGCCACGTGTCGGCACGTGGGCGCTTTGCGCTCGAGCGCTTGAGCACAAGCGCGCTACGTGTCGGCACGTGGGCACTTTGCGCTCGAGCGCTGTGCACTGGAGCGCAAGCACGCCACGTGTCGGCATGTGGGCGCTTTGCACTCGAGCGTTGGGCGCTGGTGAGAAAAAGGGGCTTTTAGTCCCAGAAATAGGGTTTAGAGTGGAGTTAAACTCCTAAAAATGTTTTGGTTGAGAAAATGGGTTCTTCTTCTTCCTCCTCTGTTGGCTGGATCAAGAGATGTGAGATCTGAAAATCTTTTCTTTTTGAGATCTAATGACAGATCCAAGTTTCCCTTTGAAGGTTTTGTGGTGAAAAACTATTTAGTTTTGGAAAAGGGTGAGTAAAACTCTTGATTTAATTCACAAATAAGAAGAAGGTTTGAAACCTTCAGAAAGGGGAAAGAGGCACAAACCCTAGGTTTTTGAGAGAATGAAAAGTATTTATTTTTATTCATCATCATGTTGCCTTATATAGGCTTACATATTTACATATAGCCCCTTGGGCTTTGCAAAATGGCATTTTGCCCATCCCATAGTTCATGTGCCATTTCTTTTGCACATAAGCCATGGGCTTACAAAAAATTGGCTTTATGCCCATTTTGCATACATTCATGTATAAAAAAATTACATAAAATTATCTATTACATGATCTATATTTTGGCATAGAGGAGGCTGGCCGCGGGCTCGACTTCGGCATGGGCCCGCTTGACCTGGGCTTGGGCCCACCTGACTTGGGGTTGACCTTGACTTTGACTCGGTCAACCGGGGTTGCAAATTTTGACCCCAACAAAGTGCCCGCCATCAATGAATGCACACCGCATGCATGAGCTGTGTGCACGAAATTGATGGATCTTGAAGCTGAACTTCGAGGTGGAACATCATTCCGGGGGCGGAGCATCATCCCGGGGAGCATGATTCCCACGGATTGGAGCATCATTCTGATTTGCAGAGCATAATTCCAGGGTCGGAGTATCCCTCGAGGAGCGTGATTCCAGGGATAGGAGCATCATTCCGAAGAGTGGAGCATCATTCGAGGGTTCGGAGCATCATTCCTGGGTTCGGAGCATCATTCCGAAGAGCGGAGCATCATTCCAGGGTTCGAAGCATCATTCCGAAGAGCGGAGCATCATTCCGAAGGGTGGAGCATGATTCCAGGGTTCGGAGCATGATTCCGAAGAGCGGAGCATCATTCCAGGGTTCGGAGCATCATTCCGAAGAGCGGAGCATCATTCCAGGGTTCCAAGCATCATTTCGAAGGGTGGAGCATGATTCCAGGGATCGGAGCATCATTCCGATGAGCGGAGCTTGATTCCAGGGATCGGAGCATCATTCCGATGAGCGGAGCATGATTCCAGAGGATCGGATCATCATTCCGAAGAGCGGCAGACATCCTGACCGAAGCATAATTTCGATGCAGAGGTTGATTCCCAAGCGAAGCATAATTCCGACAGGGAAAGCAGGTACTTCGAGGCGAAGCATGATTTCGACACGGGGTACATTCTGAGACGGAGTATGATTCCGGCGCAGAGATTGTTGACCGACTGAATTCCGAGATGAAGCATAATTTCGACAGGGAAGGCAGGTACACCGAGGCGAAACATGATTTCGACACGGGGTGCACATTCTAAGACGAAGCATGATTCCGACGCAGAGCTTGTTGGCCGACTTGATTCCGAGACGAAACATAATTTAAACAGGGAAGGCAGATACACCGAGGCGAAGCATGATTTCGATATGGGGTGCACATTCTGAGACGAAGTATGATTCCGACGCAGAGCTTGCTGGTTGACTAGATTCCGAGTCGGAACATAATTCGGACGAGGAGGTCGTTGGTTGATTCTGAGCCGAAGCATGATTCCGAGATGAAGCATAATTCCGACAGGGAAGGCAGATACACCGAGGCGAAGCTTCATTTCGACGCGGGAGACACTCTGAGACGAAGTATGGTTCCGACGCAGAGCTGGTTGGTTGATTTGATTTCGAAGCGGAGCATAATTCCGGCAAGGAAGGTAGATATCCCGAGGCAAAGCATGATTTCGACACGGGGTAAATTCTGGGACGGAGCATGATTCCGTCGCAGAGGTTGTTGGTTTGATTTGATTTAGGTTGACATCAGCATCGCTATACTGGAATATGGTATCAGGAGCGAATCATCTGCCATGAGAGGATTTGAGGATTTCAGTTTTAGTTTTGCATCTGCATTGCTACACTGGAATAATGCCAGGAGCAACTCATCATTTGCCCCGGGAGTGCTTGGGAACTGGTTTTTTTTGTTTGGCATCAGCATCGCTACACTGGAATATGGTACCATGAGCAGATCAGCATTTACGTTTGCTTATTAGGAAACGATGGCTTAGGAGACAGGTTTTAGGTCCCTATCACCTAAGACTTTTCAATTTTGTGAGCCGTAAGGGTCTCGCAAAGCATTTTCTCCCTACGGGTCGTAAGGATCCCGTAAGTGTATTTTCTCCTTAGGAGCGTAGGGACTCGCAAGTGTATTGCTCCTTTGTGAGTCGTAAGTATCTCATGCGGGAATTTTCTCCTCACAAAGTCGAGAGGACTTTGCGAGTGCATTTCATCTCTTTTTCACGAGTTTGCACCCTTTCGGGTTTTCACAAACTCGCCAGCAGTCCTGCTGTTTTTACTCACGGAGCCCTTTCGGGTTTTCATCCGTGCCCATTTTGCTTGTGGACATACCTTCTTTTTAACTTCTCTTCTTTTTCTTTTTTGAATCTTCCCCGCCGGTGGGACTTTGAATGTGGTCTCACCTGTAGGACTTGGGAGAGATTGGGATCGTTTTACGCCCGTGGATTGTATACGGTTTTGCACGATGTATGATCCAAACCGTAGGGCCGGAAAAATTTTGGGACTTTGTCGACATCTGCATCGCTGCACTGGAATATGGTACCAGGAGCGACTCATCATTCGCCGTTGGGGTATGGAATTTGGAATTTGGTTAGCGTCTGCATCGCTGCACTGGAATATGGTACCAGGAGCGACTCATCATTCGCCATTTAAGGATTGGGATTTGGAATTTGGTTGGCGTCTGCATCGCTCCACTGGAATATGGTACCAGGAGCGACTCATCATTCGCCATTTAGGGAATGGGATTTAGAATTCGGTTGGCATCTGCATCGCTATACTGGAATATGGTACCAGGAGCGACTCATCATTCGCCACTTGGGGATTGGGGAGCGATAGCTTAGAAGACAGGATTAGATCCCTATCACCTAAGGCTTTTCAATTTTATGGGCCGTAAGGGTCCCGTAAAAGCATTTTCTTCCTACGAGTCATAAGGATCCCGTAGGTGCATTTTCTCCTTAGGAGTCGTGAGGACTCCCAAGTGTGTTTTTCCTTTGTAAGTCGTAAAGATCCCACAAAGGTTTGTTCTCCTCATGTATCGTGAGGACACATGAGTTGGTCTCCTCAATGGAGCATAATTCCAAAGGCGGAGACCAGCCGCGTAACTGGTGATTGCGGTGGGGCATGGGTATGATGAGAATTATTTGAGCCCGTGGATTGTATACGGTAGTCAATTTGGGGACTAACCGTAGGGCCGGGGGAATTTTGGAAAATCGGATTTTGGTTGGCGTCTGCATCGCTGCACCGGAATATGGTACCAGAAGTGACTCATCATTCGCCGTTTTTTTTTTCTTTTTTTCTACATTTTTTTTGTTTTACCGTGATTGCTCTATCATTTCAGCTTTTCTTATCGCGAAGATCGCGATTGCCCTATCATTTCGGCTTTTATTCGCGGTTGCCCCATCATTTCGGCTTTATTTTTCATCTTTATTTTACTCGCTGATTTTTATTGCGAGTTGCCCCATCATTTCGGCTTTTCTTTTATTTACATATTTTTTTGTTTATTTACATATATTTTTTTTACATTCCCAGTTTAACGACTTAGAGGACGACTGTTCCCAGTTTAATGACGTGGTGGTCGACTGTTTTCAGAGAAAGGCAGATGTCTGAGAGAATCAGTTTCATGAAGAACTTCAGTCTCCGTTTTTATGAGATTGGCGGTCGCAACTGGATTGTTTGTTAACACGCCTTTAGACAGTTCTATCTCTCCTGCCGTGTATTGCTTTTGAACCCAATCATTGAAGACGAAGCAGTCTTCAATGGCATGACCTATCACTATGTGATAGGGGTAGTATTTGGGGTCGTCGGTCCTATTCGCTTCCTGCGGTCTTTTTGACTCTGGCAGTTGTAGACCGTTCCTCAGGGCGACTTTGAATATTTTATGGATTTTGTCCCTTCTGAAGAAATAGACCTTGTCCAGCTTCTCTTTCAATGAAGATTCTCCTCCCTTTCCGAACATTGGCTTCCGAAGCTGGTTGGCCTTAGGCCCGCTCAACCCTTGCTTATTTCGGTTAGCCAAGGCATTGAAAGATTCAGTATCGTCAGAATTTCCGACTTTGCGATTTTCGTTCTTTTGGTTTCTCCAGGACCTATTGTTATTTTTGGAGTCATAGGAGGACTCCTGCTTTGAGTGTTCCAACATCTGGACTTTCCTGGTCAGCTCTTGGAATGTTTTGAGACAGGTGGTGCATAGAAACGGGGCCATCCAATTGTTGAGATTTCCGACAAGGAGACTGACAGATTGGTCCTGCTCTATCGGCGGTTCACATTTGACGGAGAGATTGCACCATCGGGTTATAAAATCCGTGCTGCTTTCGTTGTTCTTGGGCTTAGTCCTTACGAGCTCGGCAATGGTGATCTTATCGCCGACGCTCATGAACCTTTGTCGAAACAAAGATTCCATTTGGACGAAAGTAGTAACGGAGCCATCCGGTATGCTTGCCTACCAGTCGAAAGCAACATCGGTCAAGCTATTAACGAACTGGCGGAGGAGAAGCGCATCGTTGCCCCCAGTATTCCCGCATGAGGCTTTGAAGTGGGCGATGTGCTGATTCGCATTTCCCGTCCCATCGAATCTTCCGAATTTGTGGATGACATAGCCGCTAGGAAAATCTTCCAGATCATACTGAGCAGGATATGGTCTTCTACTACTACTGATATCTTTTTGCTCTTCGGCTTCGGCCACCAATGTTTTGACTTTGCTGGCAACCAAATCCATGATTTGATCTTGAGTTAGCGGGCTACTGTCATCGGTAGCCAAGACATTTGCCGAGATAGGATGCGACTGATTTTCATGTGGTCCGCCCACTTTTGGATTTGAGGGAACGGGCGTCGGCTGTTTCGGGACACCGTTTCCCGGTTCATAAGCCCTGTGCCTGATTGGGCGGCTAAGAGGCAAGTCGGGCCGTGAGCTGTAAGACGACGTTTGTCAAGTCGTCGATCTTTTAGTAGAGCTTGGCCATCTCCTTATCTTTGCTTCTGAGCTGCTTTCGGAGCTCTTGGAGAAGTTGCTGCTCTGCTGTCTTAGGACGGAAAGTTGGCTCATCTTCGCTTTCCGAGCCTGACTCCTCATGAATTGAGGGCTCTCTCTGCCTATCAGCCTCATCGAGATGGTTTTCATCATCCAGCGGAGGCGGCTGTTCTTGGGAAGTGGCAACCACATTAAAGCCAGATTGGATTTGAGATATGGTGGCCCCGTCCTTGCTCTTGCTGCGTGTGCCCACCACGTAGACAGTGTGGATAACACATTCAGCCATCCCCTCATCATTGGCGGGGTAACCCTGTTTCTCGAACCTCATGAGGTTCAGCCTAGAAGGAGCCCAAGCCCTTTTGTTGGCTCTATACCTGAGCCTTTTTTGCCTTAGCTTCTCTATTTTAAAGGCTTGGCGGGCATCTGCTTCCTGGGAAGCCACTGTGAGTCGATTAGCGGGGAGCTTAGAGAAGACACACGATCGAGCAGTTGTTAAAGGCAACGCCGAGCTTGCTCGAGACCCCTTGTTGCTTTGTTGGTGTTGATGTCCTTGCCCCCAGCTGGGGCCAAGGAGAGTCGTTCAAACACCGACTCGCGTTTTAGTTGGGGCGCCTTCGATACCACCACATTTAGCCTCTTGCCTTTCGAGACCGGTTTGTCTGCTACTGGAGCTTGAGGAGCTGGGACAGCGTTAGCAGACATGAACATAATAGAGCCAAATGGTAGCGGCGGCTCCTCCCATTGTCGCCCGAGACTATCCGGGAGGACCGTCCGGGAGTCCATCTTCATCGTATAGGAGATGGGAGCCGTGCTGAGAGCTGAGATCGTCCTTGGAGACATTGTTGAAAAGTGATTGCTTGAATACCTTGAAGAAAGAGCATTAATTTACTATAAATATAGATACGTATATTGATTGAGTTTGTATGAACGTTTAACCCGAAATATGGAAGGAGAGATTCGTCCCACCGGGTGTGCCAGAATCTGTAGGGTGTTTTTCGTCACCCCATTGAGATGGGAATACGCGCGCGCTTGTCAGGCGTACTACAGATTCCCCCTGCCAAGGGTAGGCCGGGGTTTATTGATTTTGGGGATCCGAATCTCCGGCAGCCGCGGACTAAGCTGCCGTTAATTACCCCTTGCCTTTGGAGCGGAGGAACCTCCGATTGACGGGTTAAACTGGCCGTGCGGACTCAATGTGCAGTGTACGTGTGCTGTGTTTTGAAAGGGGGTTTTGGATTTATCGGGAGCCACGCAGAGTTTTTACGGGGGTCCCGCTACCCGGATAGCGGGCTGGGGGTCAAGGGGGCTAGCAGCCCCCTTACGGGGTGTGGGGCAGCGCCCCGTTAGAAATTTTTTTCTAACAGGAACATTGTCGTGGAGTATGTGTGTGTGTACATATGTACATGTGTATATATATATATATGTATATATATAAAAAAAAAAGAGGAGGAAAAGGCATCCAAGGGATGCGTGGGGCCAGCGCTGTGCGCTTAGGTGCTGTGCGCTTAGGCGCAAGCACGCCACGTGTCGGCACGTGGGCGCTTTGTGCTCGAGCGCAGGGCGCTGGCGAGAAAAAGGGACTTTTAGTCCCAGAAATAGGGTTTAGAGTGGAGTTAAACTCCTAAAAATGTTTTGGTTGAGGAAATGGGTTCTTCTTCTTCCTCCTCTGTTGGCTGGATCAAGAGATGTGAGATCTAAAAATCTCCTCTTTTTGATATCTAATGACAGATCCAAGTTCCCTGTTGTGGGTTTTGTGGTGAAAAACTATTTAGTTTTGGAAAAGGGAGAGTAAAACTCTTGATTTAATTCACAAAAAAGAAGAAGGTTTGAAACCTTCAGAAAGGGAAAAGAGGCACAAACCCTAGGTTTTTGAGAGAATGAAAAGTATTTATTTTTATTCATCATCATGTTGCCATATATAGGCTTACATATTTACATATAACCCCTTGGGCTTTGCAAAATGGCATTTTGCCCATCCCATGGTTCATGTGCCATTTCTTTTTGCACATAAGCCATGGGCTTACAAAAAATTGGCTTTATGCCCATTTTGCATACATTCATGTATAAAAACATTACATAAAAATTATTTATTACATGATCTATATTTCGGCATGGAGGAGGCTGGCCGCGGGCACGACTTCGGCATGGGCCCGCTTGACCTGGGCTTGTGCCCACCTGACTTGGGGTTGACCTTGACTTTGACTCGGTCAACCGGGGGTGCAAATTTTGACCCCAACATGGTGCAAGTATGTATATACAGGTGAGGGGTATACTTGTGATCCGTCACGAGTTTACTTTAGATGTTGCCGTATCTTTTTGTTGTGGCAAACATTTGGATTAATGTTTGCATTTGGAAATAATGAGCTAGAATTTCATCATGAGATGCATTAAATGTGACATGGACATATATTATGACTCATGGTCTCTTTTTTGTGAAAAATGTCACATTAGTGGATTGATGTGTGTCTTGATTTGATGAAGAGAGAGAGAGGGGCTGCCATGACATATAGTTTGGGTTTGTATTTTTGAAACTCACTCTCTCATTTTTCATCACAAGAACAACAAAAGAAAAAAGAAACTTCTTCCTCTTCCTCTTTCTTCTCTAGCTCCTAACTTCCATCAATGGCTTCATCTCTAACCTCCATCCATCTCATGGATGCAAGAGACAAAGTGATCACAAACATTCTCTACAACACCTTGGACACGTCGGCTAGCACACTTCGTGCCCGAGTTGCTTCAGATGAAGCGGGAGCCCGTAAAAAGACTCGTAGATGTGGTGCCCTTTCCGACGAGGAGATCAAGACCGGAGATGCCGCGAGGAGCTTGGGATGGTGGTTGAAGACCGAAAGACACGGATCGATCGGTATAGCTTCCCAACCCTCTCTCTAGATAGCTAGTTATAGGTTAATGGTTCGATCCGGGATTTAAGCATACGACAGCGCCGGTTTCTAGTTTGAAAAAGTTTTCGTTTCCGCATTTTGTCCTTAGAAAGACGGCCGGGGCGCTACCGTAGTCTTTAACATGGTATGCAGCAATGGCAAGTAGGATCCGGATGGACTTAAGCATAGCCACTGGAGAAAAGGTTTCATCATAATCCACACCTGGTCGTTGACGAAAACCCTTTGCAACAAGTCTAGCTTTGAAAGTCTCAACTTTTCCATCTACACTAAGTTTCTTCTTAAAGATCCACTTGCTCCCAATGGTTTTTACCCCTTCAGGAGCAACATCCAAAGTCCATACTTTGTTGGTGTACATGGATTCCATCTCAGATCGCATTGCATTCAGCTAGTTCACAGAGTCCCCACTCTTGATGGCCTGCTCAAAGCTAGTCGGGTCATCATCTTCCATGATGCAATCCTCGCTCCCACCATCAACGAGAAAACCGTAGTATCTCTCAGGTGGATGAGAAACCATAGTAGATCGGCGGAGAGGCTGGGTTTCGTTGGAAACTACTGAATCCTCTGGTTCCAATAAATCTTCAGTTGCAGTTTGTGTCACTGGAACTTCTTCCAGTTCTACCTCATTGCCACTATCTTGTTTCATAAGAAAACCATTTTCTAAGAAGGTGGCATGTCGAGAAACAAACACTTTTTGTTCCTCAAAGTGGTAGAAGATATACCCTTGCGAATGCTTTGGTTATCCAATAAACTTGCACAGAACTGACCTTGCCTCGAGTTTGTCCGGATTTTGTGTTTTCACATATGCCGGACAACCCCATATCTTAATGTAATTAAGATGTGGTCTGTTTCCTTTCCATATCTCATATGGAGTGGTTGGCACAGATTTGGTGGGAACCCTATTCAATAGGTCTATGGCTGTCTCAAGCGCATACCCCAGAAGGAAACAGGCAACTCAGCATTGCTCATCATAGAGCGCACCATATCTCATAGGGTGCGATTCCTCCACTCCGATACACCGTTGTGCTGTGGTGTATAAGGAGGAGTAAGCTGAGAGAGAATCCCACTCTCTTTTAGATAGTCCAAGAACTCATTGCTCAAGTATTCTCCTCCTCAATCAGATCGAAGGATCTTAATACTTTTTCCCGTTTGGTTCTCTACTTCGTGCTTATATTCCCTGAATTTCTCAAAAGCTTCAGACTTGTGTTTAATCAGGAACACATGTCCGTATCTTGAGAGATCGTCAGTGAATGTAATAAAGTAGGATGAACCGTTCCTGGCATGTGTAGACATGAGACTACATACATCACTATGTATCAGCCCTAAAAGTTCTGTAACTCTTACTCCGTGTCCACTAAACGGAGTTTTGGTCATTTTTCCTTTGAGACATGACTGGCAAGTGTCATAAGATGAAAATTCGAACGGATTCAAATGTCCATCCTTATGCAATTTAGCTAGCCGTTTCGCATTGATATGACCTAGTCTACAATGCCACAAGAAAGATTCGTTCATTTCTGAACTCTTCCTTTTGTGTGTGTTTTGTACATTAAGTACTGTAGTTTGGTTGAGAACGTACATGCCATTATTTAACGATCCTGATCCTATCAACTTTTTATTTAGGAATATGTTCATAACGTTATCCTGTACTACAAAATTATATCCTTCTTTATTCAATAAAGAAACTAATATAATATTGCATATCAGGGTCGGAATGTAATATCACTCATTCAGAACCAATGTATTACCATTTGGTAACACAAGGTGATATTCGCCAACTGGTTTGGCTGCAAGATCTGCACCATTCCCTACGCTTACGGAATGATCATCCATTCCCAGTTCTCTATCTTTACGTAGCCACGTAACAAATTACATATGTAGGATCCCGATCCGGTATCTAATTCCCAGGACGTAGGGTGAACTGAGAAACAGTTCTCAATAACTAACACACCCGAAGAAGATGCATTAGCATGCTTGTTCTTCGTTTGGGCGGTGTGAGACTCTAGATATTCTCCTATTTCCTGCTCAGTCTTATAACACTTATAAGAAAGAACGGGACCAACGTTCACCTACTCAGTATAATAAGTGGGTTCAGTCAATACATCCATATTATTATCTTGATTAAGGCCTGACATGGTCGTTACCTGGAGAGAGAGAGAATAAAAACACTTTAGCGTATGCTCTTGCAAGATTAGATTGGTTATTATCTTATCTAATCAGGATGGCTCCCACTGTTTTAATCAAATCTTCCTTCAAACCCAAAAATGTAAGATTAGCCGGGATTAATTACACTCTACAAGTTCGCCAATCTTTTAGCCAGATTAGTGTGGTACTTTGAGGGCGGTTCTCCGTGCTTTCGCACGGACCTAATTAAAATAAACCTCGTTTTCCCATATGCATAACCCCGTTAACACCTTTCTAGACACCTACTTGATCGGCTAATTGTCCTGTGTAAAATTCTCCCAGGAGTAACTCTTACTCGCAGTGGGTATCGAGATCCATCAATGTAACGTTTCTGAAATCGTTATACGAATTTTTCCGTTTTAGGGTAAAATAGTCGGTATTTTCCGTTTTAACCGATTTTGATCAAACTTCCGTACAAACTTGCCGGCACCTAGTTCAGCTAAAATAAAGCTAGTGCGCGAGCTTTGGGGGTCAATGGGAAGCTTTGGTTCACATAGATTTTTCCCTAATTAAAATATTATTTTAATGTGTTTTTTTTCAAGCACTTAATTATTGGTTATTGTTGATAAATAATTTTTTGGCCATAATTTCCTTTCCTCATTAATGGCCAAACCTTGTAGGATTGGGTGAGTCATGATGGTTCATTCTTGAATGGCATGGTTTCATTAGTGACTCATTCTTTGATCATTAATGCTTCTTGTCAAGCTTAAGGTCTTTGTGTTGGATATTTCCTTATTCTTATCACTTGATTGCATATAGTCACCACTTGCTTTTGTTCAACCCCCCTTCACTGTGGACATGAGGTGGCCGGCCCTACTTGCTTGTTTTTAAAGAGGAGTTTGGATTAATTTCATGGATGATTGATTCATATATTCATTTGGAGCTCACCCCATCATATTACCAGCGAGCAATTCTCATCATAGTGTGGCCCAGTTGTGCTGCAATAATGGCCGAGCCCTTTTAATGGGGGAGAGCTCATTTTGGTTCCAAATTTCATGGCTCACTTCATTTCATTCCATGACAACTTCATTTACCTTCACCCAATGGCTTAGGTTCCTTGAGACAAAATATTCTACACTCTCTCTACTCCAATCTTGGACATGTCGGTTAGCAAATTTCATGTCCGAGTTGTTTTAATTTGAAACGGGAGCCCGTATAAAGATTCGTTGATGTGGTACTAGTTCGACGAGGAGATCGGAGAGGCCGCGAGGAGCGTGGAATGACAGCTAAAGACCGAAGGACACGGATCGATCGGTATAATTTCTTATACCACTTTACAGATTACATGTTAAGGTTTGATGTATTTAAGTGGTTAAGCAAGATGTGTAGATTTGGAAAAGTTAAGTATATTGTGAATATGATAATTGTTATTTTTCCTAATCTCCATATTAAGCTTAATCGTAAACTAGGTTTTTCAAACTCATTTTTGGGAAAGATTAAAATTATGGATATGGTTTGGATAACTTAGTTATGCTTATTAGTGATGTTTGCGATCGCTAGAATTGTTAAATTTCTAGACTTGTGCTAAATTGAGAGAAAATGATATAAGCTGCTTTCTAGCTTTTCGGTAAAATTTGGCTTGGGTTTTAAATGAAATTGGAGATGACGTAAATATTATTACCTACGATATTTATTATGTTTGTAAATGCGTATTGGTATTATTGGGTTTTTAATGTGGTAGTTTTCATGTATAGCGACCATATTTAGGGTTTCGGCTACGTTTTCCGATATTTGGATTATTGGTTTTGAGTTTGGATGTTGTATTTGGTCGTTGAATGTTTGTACGTCAACGACAAGGGTAGTTGATTGTTTTGCATGTGTAGGCTATAGGTTCTAACCTATGAGCGCACCGCGTGCCGTGTTTTGGATTTCGGAATTTGATGTTAATAGCGTTGCGAATTCGTATTGATTGTAGGTAACTTCGCATGGATTCTGAGACAACGAAGCACATCGACTATGGCTAAGCGAGGAGTTTAGCAGGTGAGTAGATTTATATCTACCGGGAAAGTTGGGTAGATGGCGTATAGCACCCCCGCAAATATTGGATTGAAAGAACATTGATTATTATATCCTGATGATATGCGATGGACATGATTGTAGGAATTGCAAGATAATATGATAGAAGTGGACACTAGTGAACATATTGGTTTAGGAGAATATGAAATAATAAGTAAATCATGATAGGTATGAATTAAAAGAGAACAAGTGTGATATTCATTTAATGTGATGCGGGATATTAATGTTATGGATGAGTATACGATGTGATATGATGACCTAGTGTGATGTGTCATTATATGGATTCGAGTCGACATGTGATTGTTGATAACTTTGTAGGTCCTCTGATACGAGATTGACATGGATGTGACATGAGAGATAGGTATATATTTTTATGGATAATGATTGCATAAAGAGTGATATGCCGTACGAGGCTTAGATCCGTACCCCGATGTTGTATAGGTTGATAGAATCCCTATTTGTTAATACCGCTGTACGCTAGATTACCGTACATGATGACTTTTACCAGTTGATTTATCCATGCCCTTGATTAGAGGATGCCGTACGATGGATTGTACCGTACGTGATGTTGTGAGGCTGGATGCCGATTGATAGATTCACCGACTCGGTCTTGTTGATATGTATACCACATAGCATTTGATTCATTATATGCATTATGCTGCATTCATTCTTTTCTCATTGCATTTCTTATACCTGTGCTAGTACACTACACCATTATCGATGATGCGTATGTTACACTTACACTGATTGTCGTCGCAAACACTTCTTCATCGATAATCGCTATGTCACTTACACAGTAGAATTGCTACATCATGCTATGATATACTGCCATGTTCACATCACTATGCTATGTTGCATGATATATTGACATGTACACCCACATACTTTACTACAGCTACATGTACATCATGCATATATACTGACATATACACCCACATATCTTGCTATAGTTGCATATACCCCTAAGTGGTATTGCATTGACATGTGATATTGAGAAGTTGATTATTTCGCCATTGCACTTATGAAATGCATCATACATACTTGATTACATGTAGATACTTATACCTTGCTACAGTTGCATGTACACCTCATATGATGATGCACTTGTTTTTCGGAGGATTTGGGAACCGCATGATATATTTTAAAGCTGGATTCATTTAAAAGAGCGGCTTTCCCTTAATATGCTCATATTGTTGTTTTATGTTGCATATATTAGTTTTCATGGATTTACGCATTGAGATATGGATTTCAAGTGGGTTATGGATGTAAGTTTACGGTAGCGCCCCGGCCGTCAATCTGACGCCAAACGCGGAACAAAAACTTTTATAACTGGCGCTATCGCATACTATAACCCGGATCTTGCCATTAACGCTAAACTAACAAACTGTAAAGAGGTAGAAAGTCTATACCGATCGATCCGAGTCCTTCGGTCTTTAGCCATCATCCCACGCTCCTCGCGGCAACTCCGATCTCCTGTCTCCTCGTCGAGTTGGCACCACGTCAACGGATCTTTAAACGGGCTCCCGCCTCTATACCGAGGCAACTCGGATATGAAGTATGCTAACTGACATGTCCAAGATGAAGTAGAGAATGAGTAGAATACTTTTTCTCAAACACCCTAGGGTTCTCATCACATGAGAGGGATAAGGTGGAGGTTGAAGAAGATGCTAAGAGATGGAAATTGTGAGCTCAAGAAAACTATCAAGAGAGCAAGAACTCAAGCATAATCACTTGTGGTGATTTATTTTGTGAGTAGATATATATGGTTTGTGTAAAGAAAATATCTCAAAAAATATCTACCAAAAATATCTACACAAACCCTAAAATATCTATACACAAAACAAAACACAATTAATTCTATCATGACTCACTTAGTGACTCATTAGCATGAGTCACTAATGAACATGCTAGAAGAAATGTGTCACCAAGAATGAGTCACACTTTCCAAAAACAATAATCATTTAAACCAAAATGATTAATCCAAAAAGAAATGCATCTTCTAAAATATTTTCGTAACGGATTACGAAAATACCCTTCACCTGTATATATACATACCAGTATCCGTATTCCGACTGAATACGAATACGAGAGACTAAAATATTCCGACTCCATATAATATTTGGATCCGACTTAAACCAAATCCCACCAGTATTATCTGCCCGAAATATGACACGTGCACAAATGCACGTGCAATTTCGAACCCTGCGATAAAACCATACGGCCTCTACAACGTTTCGCTCGAACTTCAGAAACTATCTGTGGGATCCATCAATGTAACGTTTCTGAAATCGTTATACGAATTTTTCCGTTTTAGGGTAAAATAGTTGGTATTTTCCGTTTTAACCGATTTTGATCAAACTTCCGTATAAACTTGCCAGCACCTAGTTCAGGTAAAATAAAGCTAGTGCGCGAGCTTTGGGGGTCAATGGGAAGTTTTGGTTCACATAGATTTTTCCCTAATTAAAATATTATTTTAATGTGTTTTTTTTCAAGCACTTAATTATTGGTTATTGTTGATAAATAATTTTTTGGCCATAATTTCCTTTCCTCATTAATGGCCGAACCTTGTAGGATTGGGTGAGTCATGATGGTTCATTCTTGAATGGCATGGTTTCATTAGTGACTCATTCTTTGATCATTAATGCTTCTTGTCAAGCTTAACATCTTTGTGCTGGATATTTCCTTATTCTTATCACTTGATTGCATATAGTCACCACTTGCTTTTGTTCAACCCCCCTTCACTGTGGACATGACGTGGCCGGCCCTACTTGCTTGTTCTTAAAGAGGAGTTTGGATTAATTTCATGGATGATTGATTCATATATTCATTTAGAGCTCACCCCATCATATTTCCAGCGAGCAATTCCCTTCATAGTGTGGCCGAGCACAATATGTGCTGCAATAATAGCCGAGCCCTTTTAATGGGGGAGAGCTCATTTTGGTTCCAAATTTCATAGCTCACTTCATTTCATTCCATGACAACTTCATTTACCTTCACCCAATGGCTTGGGTTCCTTGAGACAAAATATTCTACACACTCTCTACTTCAATCTTGGACATGTCGGTTAGCAAATTTCATGTCCGAGTTGTTTTAATTTGAAGCGGGAGCCCGTATAAAGATTCGTTGATGTGGTGCTACATCGACGAGGAGATCGGGGAGGCCGCGAGGAGCGTGGAATGATAGCTAAAGACCGAAGGACACGGATCGATCGGTATAATTTCTTATACCACTTTACAGATTACAAGTTAAGGTTTGATGTATTTAAGTGGTTAAGCAAGATGTGTAGATTTGGAAAAGTTAAGTATATTGTGAATATGATAATTGTTATTTTTCCTAATCTCCATATTAAGCTTAATCGCAAACTAGGTTTTTCAAACTCATTTTTGGGAAAGATTAAAATTATGGATATGGTTTGGATAACTTAGTTATGGTTATTGGCGATGTTTGAGATCGCTAGAATTGTTAAATTTCTAGACTTGTGCTAAATTGAGAGAAAATGATATAAGCTGCTTACTAGCTTTTCGGTAAAATTTGGCTTGGGTTTTAAATGAAATTTGTGATGATGTAAATATTATTACCTACGATATTTATTATGTTTGTAAATGCGTATTGGTATTATTGGGTTTTTAATGTGGTAGTTTTCATGTATAGCGACCATATTTAGGGTTTCGGCTACGTTTTCCGATATTTGGATTATTGGTTTTGAGTTTGGATGTTGTATTTGGTCGTTGGATGTTTGTACGTCAACGACAAGGGTAGTTGATTGTTTTGCATGTGTAGGCTATAGGTTCTAACCTATGAGCGCACCGCGTGCCGTGTTTTGGATTTCGGAATTTGATGTTAATAGCGTTGTGAATTCGTATTGATTGTAGGTAACTTCGCGTGGATTCCGAGACAACGAAGCACATCGACTATGGCTAAGCGAGGAGTTTAGCAGGTGAATAGATTTATATCTACCGGGAAAGTTGGGTAGATGGCGTATAGCACCCCCGCAAATATTGGATTGAAAGAACATTGATTATTATATCCTGATGATATGCGATGGACATGATTGTAGGAATTGCAAGATAATATGATAGAAGTGGACATTAGTGAACATATTGGTTTAGGAGAATATGAAATAATAAGTAAATCATGATAGGTATGAATTAAAAGAGAAAAAGTGTGATATTCATTTAATGTGATGCGGGATATTAATGTTATGGATGAGTATACGATGTGATATGAGGACCTAGTATGATGTGTCATTATATGGATTCGAGTCGACATGTGATTGTTGATAACTTTGTAGGTCCTCTGATACGAGATTGACATGGATGTGACATGAGAGATAGGTATATATTTTTATGGATAATGATTGCATAAAGAGTGATATGCCGTATGAGGCTTAGATCCGTACCCCGATGTTGTATAGGTTGATAGAATCCCTATTTATTAATGCCGCTGTACGTTAGATTACCGTACATGGTGACTTTTACCTGTTGATTTATCCATGCCCTTAATTAGAGGATGTCGTACGATGGATTGTACCGTACGTGATGTTGTGAGGCTGGATGCCGATTGATAGATTCACCGACTCGGTCTTGTTGATACGTATACCCCATAGCATTTGATTCATTATATGCATTATGCTGCATTCATTCTTTTCTCATTGCATTTCTTATACTTGTGCTAGTACACTACACCATTATCGATGATGCGTATGTTACACTTACACTGATTGCCGTCGCAAACACTTCTTCATCGATAATTGCTATGTCACTTACACAGTAGAATTGCTACATCATGCTATGATATACTGCCATGTTCACATCACTATGCTAGGTTGCATGATATATTGACATGTACACCCACATACTTTACTACAGCTACATGTACATCATGCATATATACTGACATATACACCCACATATCTTGCTATAGTTGCATATACCCCTAAGTGGTATTGCATTGACATGTGATATTGAGAAGTTGATTATTTCGCCATTGCACTTATGAAATGCATCATACATACTTGATTACATGTAGATACTTATACCTTGCTACAGTTATATGTACACCTCATATGATGATGCACTTGTTTTTCGGAGGATTTGGGAACCGCATGATATATTTTAAAGCTGGATTCATTTAAAAGAGCGGCTTTCCCTTAATATGCTCATATTGTTGTTTTATGTTGCATATATTAGTTTTCATGGATTTACGCATTGAGATATGGATTTCAAGTGGTTATGGATGTAAGTTTACGGTAGCGCCCCGGCCGTCAATCTGACGCCAAACGCGGAACAAAAACTTTTATAACTGGCGCTATCGCATACTATAACCCGGATCTTGCCATCAACGCTAAACTAACAAACTGTAAAGAGGTAGAAAGGCTATACCGATCGATCCGAGTCCTTCGGTCTTTATCCATCATCCCACGCTCCTCGCGGCAACTCTGATCTCCTGTCTCCTCGTCGAGGTGGCACCACGTCAACGGATCTTTAAACGGGCTCCCGCCTCTATACCGAGGCAACTCGGATATGAAGTATGCTAACTGACATGTCCAAGATGAAGTAGAGAATGAGTAGAATACTTTTTCTCAAACACCCTAGGGTTCTCATCACATGAGAGGGATAAGGTGGGGGTTGAAGAAGATGCTAAGAGATGGAAATTGTGAGCTTAAGAAAACTATCAAGAGAGCAAGAACTCAAGCATAATCACTTGTGGTGATTTATTTTGTGAGTAGATATATATGGTTTGTGTAAAGAAAATATCTCAAAAAATATCTACCAAAAATATCTACCACAAACCCTAAAATATCTATACACAAAACAAAACACAATTAATTCTATCATGACTCACTTAGTGACTCATTAGCATGAATCACTAATGAACATGCTAGAAGAAATGTGTCACCAATAATGAGTCACACTTTCCAAAAACAATAATCATTTAAACCAAAATGATTAATCCAAAAATAAATGCATCTTCTAAAATATTCTCGTAACGGATTACGAAAATACCCCTCACCTGTATATATACATACCAGTATCCGTATTCCGACTGAATACGAATACGAGAGACTAAAATATTCCGATTCCATATAATATTTGGATCCGACTTAAACCAAATCCGACCAGTATTATCTGCCCGAAATTTGACACGTGCACAAATGCACGTGCAATTTCGAACCCTGCGATAAAACCATACGGCCTCTACAACGTTTCGCTCGAACTTCGGAAACTATCTGTGGGGGACTCTAAAGACTCGTCAGTACCCTGGCAGTGGGTTTAACCACAAGCACGTCAGCGGCACTAGCAGTGCGTAACGGCTGCCCATGTACTGACCGAAAGGGAAGCTAATGAGCGAACTCATCCTGAAACCCTACCGAGCCTATCAGTGACAATATATATACACTCAGTTCCGTTCGTCTATAAGCATCGCATATCGGGCCTAAGGGGCTGGTAACGTCAGACCCCCAAAAGCGGTATAAGTCGTGTCGGAGAGCAGCCCTGAACACCCTGAGAAACTACTAGAATACTTACCAGTAATTCTCCCGTGCCTTGGTCAAGGACTTGGTGTAATGGCTCTCCTAGACACAGTGCGATCTCACCCCCAATACCGGGAGACACGAATCCCCTGCCGATCCGCTCACTTGCCTCCATGTGGCTCGGGACTGTACCCAACTAAAACCTGTTTGCACGACTCCTTTGAGCCGTGGTAGGGTAGTAACCAAAGCATAGTGGGAACTCACACGAGGCAAATGACGACCTCAGGACGATGAACTAACCTGTACACATGTCACCAGGGAACTGCTATGTGACGCTAGGTATAATACCTACCAGCAGGATCCCGGCGAGTCCTGTCCGGTGTACTCATAACCCAATGAGCACCTGTATATATCTTAGTTGATCCAACTGACACCAGTGGCTTATGAGACCGGCCACCGCCCCTCATCGGGGTCTCGACTGTATACACTAGTCTACTCTGGAGTATCGATGCCCTGTCTCGAAACTCCCACGACTAGGGACCACTTTTAAGGATGTGCTTATGGACTACCCAACTCTCACGTATATGATCGCCATCATACTGTTGGTAGTCAAGCAGGATCATAAGGGCTCTATCAACGTGTAATAGTGATCATGTCACCTAAAACTGTACACGACTGATAAAGGCAAACCAGATAGCATACTATCATCTTGAGTAAGATTGTCCTACCGGTATAGGTCCTCCCTTAATCATTGCAATCACGTACCTGCGATCCAATAATTGACTTTGAGGGCACTATATCCAACAATCTCCCACTTGCACTTAAGGCTAATTATTGCGATATCGCATACTCACAGCCCGTGTGATACCGAACCCCCAACTCCTCTACTAATCAGTTTCACAAAACTCGTTTGTAAAACTCTTGTGTTCGAGAAATAGCCTTAGTGAGTGGATCCGCCCTAATGTTCCTTTCTATGTCTCTCTTAATCTCAAGTTCGCGGAGAAAACCAACTCCCGAATTGAGTAATACCTGTCTTAGAATATGTTTGGATATCTGATGGGACCTAGTTCATAAATGAACTGAAATCCAAACTTCTTAGACTGTATCGACAACTGAAACTAATCAGTTTCAAGCACCATGCCTCCCACAGTATCCTCTTGGACCACCTGTCCATAATACTGTCCCTTTTGTCAAAGGGAAAACTATAACTCTGACAATCACTCTGTCATCCATGTCACCTTTGGAAGCCTGGAATGATAACCGTCTTCCGAAGGAGGCTGCCGTCATCAAATCCCTAGAACATGCACTTATGTTCTAAAACTGCTTCCGTATGTTTCTTCAGGATTGGATTAATATAAACTTATTACATGCAAAAACAACATCTGGTGTGGTACTTGACATCTCATGATTGTCTCAATTGCCTAAGCAAGTGATATGCCAATCATGCACATCCCTCTCCCCTTTATTCTGTAAGATACCTTTAGAAAGGGTGACTCTATCACCTGCAGGTACACCACCATGCCAGGAGTCATCTATTCCAAATACCTTTAGAATACTGTCAAACTACCCACATTGGGAAATTATCCAAATCTAGATCTAAAACCATAGATCTAGTAACCAGAATGCTAGATATTATATCCATATCCTTTGTGGAGATACAACTGTATGACAACCACAGTATAAACGATCGTAGTATAGGAATTTTACTTCCTACTATGTGTATGTCATCCAAATACCAGGACATCACAACCTACTACCTTCTTAACAGATCCATCCCCTATTCTGATGAAATCAAAGACATGACTGTCACATCAAAATTAGATGATCTATCTCCACTATATCTGCTCGAGTCTATAAGTAGACATAAGCTACTTGTCCACTATGCTTCCGCTGCTCCCACTGACCACAACAACCCTCTGGCAGAATAATATATACGTGCACTTCTAAAGCTATTTTAGAACGACGCTATACTTAACCTCTTGCCGGGTCACATAGCCTGGAACAACAGTCGTGTTAAGTCTGGGTAAACAAGAACCTCCCTGTCACCGTCCTTGAGGCAGCCGGAGTACCTCTCGGGTGCCTGAGGTTACCCACCATATCTGCCGAGTGGCTAATGGAATGTCAAACCTGATTGAATCTATAGGTCTTATTAAATTTTCCGTAATCGTTTGCGGTTCTGGAATCACATCCAGTTCTACCATACTCCCACTGCTGTTTTCTGAAAAAATCCATTTTACTAAAACTTTGGCGAGTCAAGAACAATATCACTATTGATCTTCCAGATGGTAGAAAGTCAACCCTCGACATAGCCCGGGTCATCACACAAACTGCCATTACAGAAACGTGCCTTGAGTTATCCAGAGTCTGTTGTTAAGCATAAGCCGGACAACTCCCCGTTCCTTAACATCGTTAAGATATGAACCATTCTATATTCAATATAGAAACTTTGGCACTTATTTAATTGGAACCAGATTCAAATCATGCAGCTGTCTCTAGTGCATATCAACTTAATGGAGAGAGGCTAATCAGCATTACTCAACTTAGGAATACATCCAATTATGAGCAACCTGAAAGAGAAACAAGTTTCTCAAAACCATTACTATCAACTGAATACCAATCACAAGTATCTACATCATCGAGCACCTTGAAGAATCCCGATACTTGCGACACCTGGTTCTCTACTTTATTCCTATAACTATAATTTCTCAAAATTTAGACATTGTATTTCTACGAAACACTTGTCTAAAAATTAGAGAAGTCATAAGTAAACAGAACAAAGTACGAGGACCAACCCTTTTGTCCTGATGGACACTAGACAGCATACAATACTCTGTTTGAGTCCCATAAGTCGAATAACTCAAAACCTGTGCATCGTAGGTTGAAAACTATACTTATGGTTAAGAACTACTCTGCTGTTCAATGCTCCTTACCCAATCGTCAACTGATATAGGTAAATGTCACGGATATAATTTCAAAAAGTTATATCTCACTCTATAAAAATAAACGTACAGATATATCAGTTTGAAATTGGTGCACAACAACGGATACTCAAAACCAAATACTTACCGTCCGGCAAAAACCCAGGCGAGTTCCTCAAATATCACCAATTACAACGAATTCCGATATAATGAGGATGATCACCTTATTCCCAATAACTTACTCCTACTCATCATCTGTAAAACCATTCAGATGTGAGAATCATACCTGGTAAATACATATCCTGGAGTAAGTATCTAATCAGGAAATCAGTTTTCCTTTAACAATGCACAGTGAAACTGAAACATGAAATTGTTTCGTAGGGGTATCCTGGTATTCCTAGTAATGCCTCTTCCATAATCCAATTCATGACTATAACCGTATATTTCTTTGCCATCTCTCCAAATCCCTTTATTTGTCTTTATTCATTACCTTCTGTACACCCCTTTAGGCTAAGTGGTTTTCTTCCTTCCCTACCGTTCGTCACCAGCCTATGGTTTGGAAGAAGATTATCCAATAAGCGTAATAGGTGTACCCTCCTAAACCAAGGAGTACTCGCAACCTGAGAGTTGGTGATGATAAAAGACAACTGAATAATACCTTATTCTATTTCTCCCGAACTGGGGAAAAAAGCAAAGGTGAAGTAGGAGTGGCGATGAAGTACGCGGTTTGGTTGTGAATGATAGCTGTCGCAATTTACTTTGCCTTCATTCTAATCCCTTTATTTTTTCTTTACTTATTACCTTCTGTACACCCTACTTAGGCTTATTGGTTTTCTTCATTCCCTACCTTTCGGCACCTGCCTATGGTTCGGAAGAAGACTATCCAATAAGCGTAATAGGTGTACTCTCCAAAACTAAGGAGCCCACGCAACCTGAGAGAAGGTGATGATAAAAGACAACCGAATAAACCAATTCAATTTCTCCTGAACCTGGATCCATCTTCGAAGAAGTCCCTTCGATTTCGTATCTAACCATACAATGGATTTATCCAATGGAAGTAGATGTTCGTAGTAATACGAGCTGTTCTGGAGAAATGCAAAGGGTAAAAGAAGGAGCGGTAATGACTTATGCAACTCAGACAATCCAAAAGCCAGTATTTTAAGAAAGTTCGGTCAACTTGGTCACTGAGTTATAGTCTAGGGTCGGTCAAAGGTCGCTGCCAAAGAGAGAGAGAGAGAGAAAAGAAACACTCTGCGTGCACTCTAACCTAGATCAGAATGGTTATTACTTTATCTAATCTGGAAACCTCCCACTGTACCGTCAAATTCTCCTCCAAACCTGAAAGAAGAATTAGTCGGGATCACCCGAAGAGTAAACCAACTCATCAGTGGGAATCGGGATCCAACTATCATCGCATGATAACGTGAATGTATCCACTCACGTTATCACACTCCAGAAGGTATGCGCATACTTGGAAAGTTTTAGTTTCTTTAGAAACTCCCGATGTGAATTTTTGCCCCATGCTCTTATGACCTTGACGTTGGCCAAATGCCATAAGTCACATGCCAAGTTCAACCCATCATTATCTTGTCAATTTGAACTCACCCGTACATGCCCCTGACGTTGGCCCAATGGCAGAACGGCTGTCCCAAACTAACTCATCTATCTATGCAGCAGATGAATACCCAGCAGCTACCAAACATTATGCCTTGGCGTTGGTCAAAATACATAGCTTGAATACTACTGAAAACCCAACTGAAATGACGGAGGGCTACGGCTGGTTTTTAGTAAAAAACCTTTAACGTAACGAACTTGATATCGCTGAAGGAACCTGATAGCTTTTTACAAATATATAGTAGCGAAAACCTTTGCTAAAGAGGTCACTCCCGGTGAAGGGATCTCGGCTCTTTCCTCGTGGAATGAGGTGCAGGATATTCCAACCGAATACCGTGATGCAAAGCTACAAGTAATCAACTATAGTGAAGTTATTACCCTGATGTAAATTTCAGCCCAAGGGGTCACTCTCGTTGAAGGGATCTCGGCCCTTGCCTCGTCGAATGAGGTGCAGGATATTCCAACTAAATACCACTGTGCAAAAAAAAACAAAACGTCCTTGTAATAACACTTTTTAAAACAGTCCCAACAACGTCAAACAGGTTTGTATTCCTTTGCATTGATCAGAATCAACGCAGTCCCATCAATTAATCACACCAGAAAAGAACGAAAATAAAATGCACGTATATGCCATCCGCATTCATCACTGGGTCCCGTCATCACCCGTTAGGTTACTTAACTAACGACAGAGCGGGGACTGGACTAGCGCAGGTGTAAAACATATACAACATCTACTAGTATATATACCAATATACAATAATCACTTCAGGCGTGATAAATGCAACATTACAGACAAGTAATAAGCATCATAGAACAATACAGATAATCTGGGATCCCGGGTTTCACAGAGCCGCTGCTGAAACCCGACGTTCTCCTGGTCGTGTGGATAGCCTGTGTAATGAAATCTAGACCCCTACGGGTGCGGCAAGTTACCCGCCAAAACCTAAAGCGAGGCAGCCCCCTTCAGCAAAGTGAATGGACCACCCTGCACTTCACGGAATCCGGTAACTTGAGCAGCCCTCCATTGGTCAACCTGTACCCCCTACGAGTGCGGCGAATAGTCTACAAATTCTAGAGTGAGGCCCTCTGCCTCTTAAAGCCATGATATGCGGACCCGTTGCCCTCCAGAACCCGGTTATCTGTGCACCCCGTCGCGGGGTAAACCTAGTACAGAAATGAAAAATATGTACAACGGGTACATCGACCTCAGCCCGGTCGTGCCCCAAAAGAATATTATACAAATAGGCAGTGACGACAGTCCACATATTGGACGCTCGCCCCGCAATATCAAATGTACAAATAAATCCAAACTGCACTACTATTGCATACAGCTATCCACCACGACAAATCCGCAACATCACAGCATAACACAGAACATCAACACGAATGTCACGTTCGCAAATCCGTCTAAAAAGACAATAGCAATTAGACACGATTTACCGCTCGAATGACATTCACCGTCGGAGATATAATGTAAGTACTGTAAACTATCAAGTTTAAAATTCCGATCGACAAAACTTCCCGAAGTGGGCCCCACGTACAACTGCAGTACTCAAACAAAATCTGGGCCCAAACAAAATATTCCAGAAACCACAATTCCCCATGAAAGACACTACTGTAGAAAAACGGTACTCTGTTGCTCCAAAACGGTGGCGGTTCCGAGGCAGTACTGTGGAGACAGTGAACCAAATTTCTATAGTATCCTTAAAAAAGCCTGCTCGATTTTCTGAGATGCTCAAAACAATATTTAGACGACAAAACAAAATCGACAGAAACTTTAACATTGAAATCGTGGTTTTTGAAATTTCGTTCGATCGATATTTTAAACACGTTAGAACAAGTTAGTAAAGATTAATGGCCTGGCTCTGATACCATGTAAGTCTACGGTAGCGCCCCGGCCGTCAATCTGATGCCAAACGCGGAACAAAAACTTTTATAACTGGCGCTATTGCATACTATAACCCGGATCTTGCCATTAACGCTAAACTAACAAACTGTAAAGAGGTAGAAAGGCTATACCGGTCGATCCGAGTCCTTCAGTCTTTAGCCATCTTTCCAGAGAGATGGTCAAATTTGACGTTACGGGGTTCGATCGGACTTTTAACTTCGTATACACGTCGCCTAATGCTCTAGCTAGGCTCTGATACCACTATAAGGTTACTAGGCACTATCACAAGGGTCTATAAGGCATCAACCATGCTATATTTCAAATTTTCATGTGCCGAACAACCTAAAGCGATGATCTTTGCTAGATAATTAGGGTTAACAAAGCATGTAAACATCTTTACATCTAAGAGAAAGGGATTACAACCTTTGTAGTCCGTTCCTTTGCTTCATAAGCTCCGAGTAGTAGTCCCTTCGCCGCGATCCATGAACTTCCGGACTCTAGAGAGGCTCCACAAGCCGAATGATCCATGCTTGCTTGAAGTCTTCCTTTTCGAAGAAGATCTACCTTGAAGAATCTTTAACCCAAGCTTACACTTCACTAAACAACTTATTAGAGAAGTGAACACCCTAATCTAAGTGGCTAGAATAGATGAGGATGATGAAGTAGGAATTTAGCCCTCTTTTATTTTCAATTTCTCACACTAAATCATCACAAACAAAAAAGCTAGTAAGCTTTTCAAGGAGGAAGAAGAAGATGAAACCTTTTGTGATGAATAATGAATTATTGTTATGGTTACAATTGCAACCCTTGGTTAAGAAAGAAAGGCTTAACCATTGTAGAGAATAAACCATGGTAAAGGGTCTGGGTTGGGTTAAGAAATATCTTCACAAAATATCAACACAAAAAATCTTAGCATAAAACAAAAGAATGCTTCTTGAAGCTTCTTGAAAAAGCTAACCCAAATGCTAACCCAAATCAAACCCTAACTTGTTTAATCTCCACAAATCATGTTGCATATGTAATCATAACTTGTTACAATATTATATATCACATATATAATATATTTTTGTAACAAAAGAAAATAATACAATTAACATATATAGCATATATATCAATGTATTATCCGGTGAGAAAATGAATCAATAAACGAGCTTATATTAGTTAACGTAATGTAATGTATCACATATATAATTATACATTAAATCATCGAATCAACACTTGATCCGACAATCCGGCTATATCGCATAGAACCGACTAATATAACGTGTACCGATTCATCGAATCAACACTTGATCCGATGACCCGGATATATCACATATACCCGGCCGATATCATATATCGCGAGAATAGAATATGGTATCTCATATCGTATTATTCTCGGTCCCGCACATATCAGATATGTGCTCCTACTCCGTTTTGCCTGAGCTAGGAAACCTCTGTGTAGGACTCTAAAGAATCGTCAATACACCAGCAGTAGGTGATTATCATATCAAACACCCACAAGCTGCAAGCGGTCAGCTAAACATAACAGCCACCCAGGTATTGAGCGATCCGAAGATCAACAATCAAGCCTGTACATTCTCCTGTGAATCCAATCAGTAACACTACCGTGCAGTCTCTTCGTCTGATATGTTGCATATCTAGTCTAGGGGTGGTAAACGTCAGACCCAAGTAACCGATAAGTCGTATCGATGTGAGGCTCATAACAGGTCGAGAACCTACTGATAACACTTACCAGTTGTACTCTATATCAGCCTTGGCCAGGGACTTCCAGTTATAGCCAATCGAACACAGCACAACATTAACTCCCTATATCGGGAGAGACGAATCCCCTCCTATCGCTCATTGCCTCAATGTGATTCGGGACTGTACCCAAAAGCCACCGTTTTGCATGCCCTCTTGGACGTGGTAAGGTGGAAATAAAAGCACAGTGGGAATCACACAAGTCTCTATGACGATCTCGGGTTTACAGACTAACCTGTACCAGTGTCACCGGAGAACTGCCATCTGACGTGAGGTATAATACCATCTAGGAGTTCTCGGCGAGTCCGTTCAGTGTACCCAGTCTCCACTGAGCACCCGTACACCATCTTTGATGTCAAAGCATTGATGGATATGGGATCATCCATCGCCCATCATATGGGTCAAGATCGTATACACTGGTCTACTCTGGTGTATTGATGCCCTGTCTCGATACACCCTCGACTAGGAACAGTTATAGGATGTACTCGTTGACTACCCTGGCCCCACTAGTATGATCTCATCATAATCCCAGTAGTCGAGTACATATCCTAAGGGCTTTATCAAAATATGAGAGCAAGACAGTAAACTAATACAAGTCAACATGTTAAGACAAAGTGAAACCAAATAGCATACTATCATGTCGAGCAAGAAAGTCCTCTCTATATATATCCAAGCATCCACTATAATATACATCATATGTACAACAATGGCCTCTAGGGCATATATATAACTAACATATTCATGTTGTTTGCATAATTAAACCTAGAATTGCATTGTATACATTCCTACATATTAAACACTATTGCGTAACACTACTAGGACACTTGCACTATTACCGATGAGTTTATGTTGCGCTTGCACATACCTACATGCTACACCACACCTCGTCGGTAATTAACATGCCATGTACACACATAGAACTTGCAATGTCATCTATATCCTATTGCACACAACTAGTACCCTTAATGACGGCTGTCACTCATCATTTTCTACTGTTTGGTATATATCTTATCTTATTGTTATTATTATTTCTTTTATTCATGAAATCTGGATTTATGAGATTTCTGTTGTTTTGAGTTTTAATTCACAGCGTGATATAGTTGATATGATATAAATTGTTATAACTGTACGGTTTCTTGTTATATATATGATATATACCACATGAGTTGACGTTTTCTGATTTAGTTCTATTCCGAACCGAGTGAGGGAGCTATACGGTTGTGGATTTTTACGTTATCCGGATTGTGTGGGGGAGTATACAGTTGGATACATGGTGGACCCGGTCGAGACCGAGGGGAAGAAAAGCCGCATTTGAGGCGGGGAGCCTAGCGAGGACATTCGATACCGGAGATAGTTTGAGAAACAAGACGGATATGTAGAGGATACTGACCGATGTTGTTGGATGTCAGGATCGTTCGGGGAACGATGCCTGCAAGAAGTGAAGATTTGTGTCGATATTTGACACCGGATTTGATGATAGATGTTGGGTATGATCATGATTTTTGGGATACTTGATGAGATTTCTGTTTTCTTCTATACATACACTATTATGTCCATATTTGTGTTTTACATCTAATATACTCATGCTATTTCATATCATTACTACCATGTGCATAGGTTTAGTTGCTATTTCGGTTATGCATACGACTTCCACTGTTTGATGTTTGTTTTATACACTGAGTTAGCAACTCACCCCCGTTGTGCCTGTTGGGTTACACTAGCGCCTTGGCCATCTACCGTGGCCGTTTGCGTAACAAAAAATTTTAGGGCTTCGAAAACGGCGCTAGAAAACCCGACCAAGATTCTACCATAAACCTTAAACTAGCATGCAAAGAGGATATCTATTTACTATGATAGATGTGCCTCACCTAAAGATCCGTGTCCTTTGGTCTTCTTTCCTCTTCGTTCGCTCCAAGTGATCTCCTTGATCGAGCTTGTTTGTCTTTGCTTGCTCCTTCGGTTCTTCTGGATCGCGCTTGATCGTCGGTCTCCTCCGTCGAAGATGATCCACCCGAGGGATGTAGTTGTAACATTTCAAAAAAATTAAAAAATTATTTTTGGGAATTTTCATAATTTAATATTAATTTTTAATGAATATTTTAGTAGTCGGTATAATTAAATACCGATAAATAGGGAAAATTCCGGAGAAAATTTTGAAAATTCTAAAATAGGGTATTTTGAAGAAATATGTCATTTTAAAGTTTTTATGGTTAAGTATATGCTATTTTAGTGTTAATCGCGATTATAAATCGCTAATTGGATTTTTGGCTTTTGTGCAAAAATGTGCACATAACATTTTCCACACTTGTTTCATGTTTTGGTCATGGTAGCCTAGGGTTAACCATGTCTAATTGGGCTGGATGGTTTAAATCTTTTGGTTATGTTGTTTTGGTTTGACTAAGGGTTTTGGCCTTGTCTAAGGGTGATTAGGGTTAGTTGACCTTGTGATGAGAAGAGAGAGCCATGATGGCTTTGTGTCTTGTGAGCATTGAGTTGGAGAGAGATAAAGGTGGCTATGGTAGTGTCATGTTAGCATTTGATGTTGAGTAAGGGTGATGGGAGTTAACTCGTCTCATTTCAAACTTTTTTGTTTGCCTCTCAAACACTCACATCTCTCTCACCCTCACACATCACAACCCTTAAGGAAAACCAGCAGCAGCAGCCGCAGAATCATTACTTCAGCCAACACTTCAGCCACCTAATTGACATCAGCACACACAGCAGCCCCAATATCAACACTTCAGCCCCCATGTCAACACATCCGCAGCTACATCAGCCCACCATCAACACATTTCAGCCCCCAATTGTTCAACTTCAGCCACCAAAACGGCTGCAACAGCAGCTGATGTAACACATCAGCCACCATCAGCAGCAGCAAATGCATCAGCAGACTTCAGCAGCACCAGCTGTTGCTCAACAGTAACATCAGCACAACCCCATCAACAAACTCATAACCCCACACAACACCACACCCTCCCATTTCCTCAAAAACTCCTGCTGCTGCAACTTCAGCAACAAAACAAATTCCAAGCAGCAGCAGCAGCCAAGGCAACAACAACAACACACTCAAAAATATTCATCAGCAGCAACAACTTCACCAGAAACAGCCCATCTGAGCTGCAACAGCAGCAAGAAACTGCCCCAGCACCATAGCACAACCACACTATACCACAACTTCACCACAAAACAACCTCACCAACAAATTTCAAACACCAGCCCAACCAAAGCATCAGCCACATCAACAAAACTACTGCTGAAAACAGCACCCGCAACTGCTGCACCAGCAACCTCAGTAGCAACAGAAGCAGTCCAGCAGCAGCACAACACCCCTCCTTCCTTCATCTTCCCTTCTCCTTCATCCTAGGACCCTCTCGAGGTATAATCTCACAACCCAACTCTGTTCTTGCTCAGTTCTGGTTATAAGGCTGAATTTAGTGTTATATTTGTGATCTAGTACTAGTTTCAGTGATTTTGAGTGAGATTTGGCCTAGCGATGGTTTTGAATGTTAGTGTAACCTTATTAGGTGCTGTTAAGACCAGTTTAACCAAGATACCTCCGATTCCCAGTTGGTTACTTGAATGTTTCGACTTGGCGTATTTTAGCGATTTTGTCGATTTTGTGACCTTTCTGGTATCTGCTACAACCCGAGACGTCCTAAATTAATATTGACTTGGCAGTGAGGTATGCAGGCAGATAGAAACCAACACCCAAAACCCTAGCCCCAACCTTCATTTTCTGGCCTCAGATATATTCCATCTGGCCGCAATTTGCGGCCAGAGCTGTAGGAAACCCCCTCGTTTTGCGTGCATGTCTCTTTTACCTGTAAACTTGACCCTGGGTATGTCTAGTTTTGTCTGGTTCCAACCAGGGTAGAATCTGGGTTGATTTTCTTGGGTTGGTGCATGATTTACGACTTGTTTTCGTAGGATTTTGGTATTCGAGGATTCGTTTCTGTCAGGTGGCATTTGGACGCCAACGGCAGAGGATTATTGGTCGCGTTTGCACGCAAGGCTATAGGTTTTTACTTATAGACGTAGCGTGCACCATTTTGGTTTCCGACATGGTTTTTATGTGTTTTAGCGTGTGAGATCCTTGTAGGTACCCCACGTGGCGTCGAGGCGTTGGAGATGCAAATGGCGACATCGGCACCGGCACGCACAAAACTAGGTGAGTAGATTTATATCTACGGGGAGAAGTCGGGTGGATGGCGTATAGCACCCCCGCAGTTCATAGTGATGTACACGGATGCGTATACACACTAACAAATAATATATGTTGTTGGGATTAATTAGTGATGTTAAGATGGATATTGTTATGTTGGATTGGTGAAAGGTTACGAAACCCTAGGGTAGTGGGTGCAGTACACATACATATACACACATAAATACTTGCAAACATCCTTATTTCATATGTGGTTATGGGATTCTATATTGTTATGTGGTCACATGGGTTTGGGACTATGTGTTCACATACGGATTGAGGATGATAGATGGGATTGAGATGAGTCGATGAGTCTGATCTGAGATTATGATATCGGTAATATGGTAAAATCCGTATTTGAGATACGTCTTGATGCTTTAGCAGATTTTGGATGATGATGACATAAGAATAGTGATTTATATGTAGGGTTCCTAGGCACTCTTGTGAAGGTTCTAAAGGCATCAAACATGCCCGGATAAAATTTTAGACGTGCCGAACAACCCAAAGCCGGGATCTTTGCTAGATTATTAGGGTTTAACATGCAATAAGATAACTTTTATCTAAGTGTGAGGGATTACAACCTTTGTAGTCCGCTCCTTCACTTCACAAGCTCCGAGTAGAAGTCCCTTTGCCGCGATCCACGATCTCCCGGACTCATGAGAGGCTCCACGACTCGAACGATCCATTCTAACTTGTCGTATTCCAAATCTCCGATGATCTACCTTGAAGTTGCTTCGACTCAAGCTTTCTCACTCAAAAGAGAAGAACACCCTAATCACATGGGCTAGATGAGATGAGGATGAGAGAGTAGTAATTTAGCTTTCTTTTTATATCATTTTCTCATAATCTTTCATCACATAAGAATTTTCAAGAGAGAAGAAGAAGATGATAATGGAAAAAGAATAATGATCATATCATAATCCTTTTGTGATGAATAGAATTATAAATCATATGATTGATATATAACCATGGTCAAGGATGAATGGATGAGAATGTGTAGAGAAACAACTAGGGTTAGGGTTTGGTTAAGTTAAAAGAATGTGTCATCCATAAAGATCTTAAGAATGACAAAAGAAAAAGCTTCTAGAAGGAACTTGAAGCTACTAACCCTAATCAAACCCTAACCTCAATTAATCATCCTTAAACATGTTTAACAATTAATCATATCATGTCACAATAATATATATCACATATATATTATATATTTGCAACAAAAGAAAATAATACAATTAACATATATCGCATATATATCAATGTATCATCCACTGAGAAAATGAAATAATAAAGCAAGCCAATATTAGTTAATATAATAATATATCATATATATATTATTATATATTAAATCATCGAATCAACACTTGATCCGACGATCCGGCTATATCGAATATAACCGACTAATATATCATGTACCGATTCATCGAATCAACACTTGATCCGATGTCCCGGTTCATATCTAAATATCGCGAGAATATAATACGGTATCCCATATCGCATTATTCTCGCTCCTGCGCATATCACATATGTGCCATTACTCCATTTCGCCTGAGCCAAGAAACTTATGTGTAGGACTCTAAAGAATCGTCAATACGCCGGTAGCAGGTGATGATCATATCAAACACCCACAAGCTGCAAGCGGTCAGCTAAACGTAACAGCCACCCAGGTATTGAGCGATCAGAAGATCAACAAGCTAGCCTGTGCGTTCTCCTGTGAATCCAACCAGTAACACTCCCGTACAGTCCGGTCTGTTTGTCTGATATGTCGCATATCTAGTCTAGGGGTGGTATACGTCAGACCCCAGTAACCGATAAGTCGTGTCGATGTGTGGCTCATAACGGGTCGAGAAACTACTAGTAACACTTACCAGTAAATCTCCATATCAGCCCTGGCCAGGGACTTCCAGTTATAGCCAATCGAACACAGCACAACATCAACTCCCTATACCGGGAGAGACGAATCCCCTCCTATCGCTCATTGCCTCCATGTGATTCGGGACTGTACCCAAAAGACACCGTTTTGCACGCCCTCTTGGACGTGGTAAGGTGGAAATCAAAGCACAGTGGGAATCACACAAGACTCTATGACGATCTCGGGTCTACAGACTACCCTGTACCAGTGTCACCGGAGAACTGCCATCTGACGTGTGGTATATCACCATCTGGGAGTTCTCGGCGAGTCCGTCCAGTGTACCCAGTCTCCACTGAGCACCCGTACACCATCCTTGATGTCTAACACCGATGGATATGGGATCATCCATCGCCCATCATATGGGTCAAGATGCGTATACGCTAGTCTACTCTGATGTATCGATGCCCTGTCTCGATACACCCTCGACTAGGAACAGTTATAGGATGTACTCATCGACTACCGCGGCCCCACTAGTATGATCTCATCATAGTCCCAGTAGTCGAGTACAGATCCTAAGGGCTTTATCAACATGTGAGAGTAAAACAGTAAACCAATACAAGTCAACATGTTAAGATAAAGTGAAACCTAATAGCATACTATCATGACGAGCAAGAAAGTCATCTCTATATATAACCAAGCATCCATTATAATATACATCATATGTACAACAATGGCCTCTAGGGCATATACATAACTAACAATCTTCCACTTGCACTAAGGCCAGCTGCTGTAGTATCGCATGCCTAGCATCCCGAATAATCTCTCAAACTGTATCTGGGGAATAGCCTTCGTGAATGGATCCGCAGTGTTATCCTTCGTATCTACTCTCCTGACCTCGATCTACCGGCGATCAACTATCTCCCTGATCAGGTGATACCGCCTCAGAATATGTCTGGACTTCTGATGGGACCTGGGTTCCTTGGCTAAAGCCACAGCTCCATTGTTATCGCAATACAGAGGTATTGGATGCTCAATGGATGGAACCACACCAAGTTCACTAATGAAATTCTTGATCCAGACAGCCTCTTTGGCAGCATCGTTGGCAGCGATGTATTCAGCCTCCATCGTTGAGTCTGCAACGGTATCCTGTTTGGAACTCTTCCAACATACCGCCCCTCCATTGAGGGTAAAGACAAAACCCGAATGCGACTTAGAGTCGTCCTTATCACTTTGGAAGCTGGAATCGGTAAAGGACTCCACCTGGAGTTCTCCGTTACCATACACCAAGAACATCTCCTTAGTCCTTCGCAAGTACTTGAGAATGTTCTTCACAGCTGTCCAGTGACTCTCTCCAGGATCTGCTTGATACCGACTCGCTACACTTAGTGAGTATGCTACATCGGGTCTGGTACATAGCATCGCATACATGATAGAGCCTACTGCCGAAGCATAGGGTATCCCTTGCATGCGAGCTCTCTCCAAATCAGTCTTGGGAGACATCTCTTTGGAGAGAGTGAGTCCAGAGATCGTGGGCTGATTCCCACGTTTGGATTCTTCCATACTAAACCTCTTTTAGTATGGTGTCAATGTACCTGGATTGGGACAATCCCAATATCCGTTTAGATCTATCTCTATAGATCATAATTCCCAATATGCAGGAGGCATCACCTAGATCTTTCATTGAGAATCTCTGTGATAAGAAGAGCTTGACTGATTGCAGCATAGGAATATCATTTCCTATCAAGAGTATGTCATCCACATACAATACGAGGAAGACAACCTTACCCTCTGCTACCTTCTTATAGATACAAGGTTCATCTATATTTTTGATGAAGTCAAACTCTTTGACTACAACATCAAAACAGAGGTTCCAACTCCGCGATGCTTGCTTTAACCCATAAATGGATTTAAGCAGCTTGCACACCTTTCCGCTGCTCCCACTATCTACGAAGCCCTCTGGCTGAGTCATGTACACGCACTCTTCTAAATCACCATTTAGAAAGGCGGTCTTAACATCCATTTGCCAGATTTCGTAGTCATGGTATGCAGCAATGGCAAGTAAGATCCGGATGGACTTAAGCATAGCCACTGGAGAAAAGGTTTCGTCATAGTCCACACCTGGTCGTTGACGAAAACCCTTTGCTACAAGTCTAGCTTTGAAAGTCTCAACTTTTCCATCTACACCAAATTTCTTTTTAAAGATCCACTTGCTCCCAATGGGTTTTACCCCTTCAGGAGCATTTTCCAAAGTCCATACTTTGTTGGTGTACATGGATTTCATCTCTGATCGCATTGCATCCAGCCATTTCACAGAGTCACCACTCGTGATGGCCTGTTCGAAACTAGTCGGGTCATCATCATCCATGATGCAATCCTCGCTTCCACCATCAATGAGAAAACCGTAGTATCTTTCAGGTGGACGAGAAACCCTACTAGATCTGCGGAGAGGCTGGGGTTCGTCGGGTACTACTGAATCCTCTGGTTCCACTAAATCATCTGTTGTAGTTTGTGTCGCTGGAAACTCTTCCAGTTCTACCTCATTGCCATCAATTTCTTTCATAAGAAAACCTTTTTCTTAGAAAGTAGCATGTCGAGAAACAAACACCTTTTGTTCCTCGGGGTGGTAGAAGATATACCCTTGTGAATTTCTGGGATATCCTACAAACTTACATAAGACTGATCTTGCCTCGAGTTTGTCCGGATTTTGTCTTTTGACATAGGCTGGACAACCCCATATCTTAACATACTTAAGAGATGGTCTCTTCCCTTTCCATATCTCATATGGAGTGGTAGGCACTGATTTGGTAGGAACCATATTCAATAGATGTATCGCTGTCTCAAGCGCATACCCCCAGAAGGAAATAGGTAACTCAGCCTCGCTCATCATAGATCGTACCATATCTAATAGGGTCCGATTCCTTCGTTCCGATACACCGTTGTGCTGTGGTGTATAAGGAGGAGTAAGCTGAGAGAGAATCCCATTCTCTTTTAGATAATCTAGGAACTCACCGCTCAAGTATTCACCTCCTCGATCAGATCGAAGAATCTTAATACTTTTGCCCGTTTGGTTCTCTACTTCGTGCTTATATTCTCTGAATTTCTCAAAAGCTTCAGACTTGTGTTTCAACAGGAATATATGTCCGTATCTAGAGAGATCGTCAGTGAATGTAATGAAGTAGGAAAAACCGTTCCTGGCATGCGTAGACATGGGACCGCATACATCACTATGTACCAGTCCTAAGAGTTCGGTAACTCTTTCTCCGTGTCCACTAAACAGAGCTTTGGTCATTTTTCCTTTGAGACATGAATGGCAAGTATCATAAGATGATAATTCGAACGGATTCAAATAACCATCTTTATGTAACTTAGCCAGTCGTGTCGCATTGATATGACCAAGTCTACAATGCCACAAGAAGGATTCGTTCATATTTGAACTTTTCCTCTTGTGTGTGTTTTGTATATTCAGGACTGTATTCTGATTTAGAATGAATATGCCATTATGTAACGAGCCTGATGCAATCAACTTTTGATCTAGGAATATGTTCATAACATTATCCTGTACTACAAAATTATATCCCTCTTTACTCAATAAAGAAACTGATATAATGTTGCACATCATGTTCGGTATATAATAGCACTCATTTAGAATCAGTGTATTACTACTTGGTAATACAAGGTGATATTCGCCAACTGCTTTGGCTACAATACTTGCACCGTTCCCTACTTGAACGGAATGATCACCTTTTCCCAGTTCTCTACCTTTACGTAGCCCATGTAACTATTTACATATGTGGGATCCTGATCCGGTATCCAATACCCAGGACGTAGGGTGAACTGAGAAACAGTTCTCAATAAATAACACACCCGAAGAAGATGCATCAACATGTATGTTCTTATGGGCAGCGTGAGAATCCAGATATTCTCCTGTTTCCTGTTCAGTCTTATAACTCTTATAAGAAAGAACGGGTCTAACGTTCCCTTGCTCAGTACAATAATTAGGTTTAGTCAATACATCCATATTATTATCTTGATTATGGCCTGAAATGGTCGCTACCTGGAGAGAGAGAGAAGAAAACACTTTAGCGTATGATCTTGCAAGATTAGATTGGTTATTATCTTATCTAATCAGGATGTCTCCCACTGTTTTTATCAAATCAACCTTAAAACCCTAAAAGGTAAGATTAGCCGGGATTAATTACACCTTACAATTTCGTCAATCTTTCAGCCAGATCAGCGTCGGTACTTTGAGGGAGGTTCCCCGTGCTCTCGCACGGACCTAATTAATGTAAACCTCGTTTTCCCAGAGGCGTAACCTCGTTAACACTTTTCTAGACACCTACTTGAATGACTAATTGTCCTGTGTAAAACTCTCCCAGGAGTAACACTTACTCGCAGTGGGTATCGGGATCTAACTATCTCATAGGAGGTATGCAATCTCATTGCAAATTTCAACACTTGAAATTCCCGATAATGCTTTTACCCCTAGTGTTCTATGACCTTGACGAATGCCAAACAACTCATAGAGCGCTAGTCAAGTTCAACCCGTTCATTTCTTGATTGAATTAAACCCACCCGTACGACCCTTGACGAATGCCAAACAACGCCGTACGAATACCCTAATCCAATCTACATCATATGCATAAACAGATAAATACCAGTTAGCTACCGTACATTACGCCTTGACGAATGCCAAACTACCGTAGCACGAATACTAAGTAGCACTTATCTGAAATGACGGAGGGCTACGCAGGTTTTTTAGAAAACCCTGAGCGTAATGAACTTGATATCGTCGTAGAATCGAGTAAAGTTTTGAAAAGGAGTGTTTTTGAGGCTTTTCTTAGTTTCGCTAAAGGGGTCACTCCCGGTGAAGGGATCGTCGGCCCTTTCCTCATCGAATAAGGTGCAGGATATATCATATATACCGCTGTGCAAAGCAAAACACTAAAAGCAATCAAAAGACAAACCGCGTTTTGTAGCATCTGCCAGTTTTGCTAAAGGAGTCACTCCCGGTGAAGGGATCTCGGTCCTTTCCTCATCGAATAAGGTGCAGGATATATCGTATATATCACTGTGCAAAGCAAAACTGTAGCTACCCTTTTTGTAAAGTTTTGATTCTACAACATCTTTAGGTTTCTTTTCTTTTATTAATCACATTAATAAAAATCCCATCAAGCTTATGCTTCCTAAGCATTACAGAAGAAACGAAAGCAGTAATATTTATATATCAGCATATATATATAGTATAAGCATTCGTCTCAGGCAGTAATATGATCTCATCACAGAACATTGCAGCAGAAGAACATATATGAAATATTGGATATACTAGGACGTCCGTGTTTTCAATACGAGCCTGTATAAAACACGGATTCCACGGTCGCGATGAATAGCCAAACCCACATCCCAAGACCCCTACGAGAGCGGCAAGTAACACTGCCAATTCTAGGGTTAGGAGACCCGGTCTCGACTCCTCGAGATGGCCTCCCACTGGACCCTAGAACCCGGTTACTTGTGCTCTCCTCCTTGGGTCTACCTAATGCGGAAAATTAAATAATATACACTGGTGACAGCAACCGCAACCAGGAAGTGCCCCAAATAAAAGAATATTACATTACAAATGAATTTTACATGAATGAAAATAAAAACCCTCATCTCACATAAAACCCCCGGCTATTCAGAACGCGACGATCCAATATAACATATCACAGCAACACATAATATCTCATATCATCAACGTAAGTAAATATGCGCATCCCAATTGTCGTTGAATCATATAGCAACGAAACCGGCGATATCACATATTACACTTACGGTCACAGAAAAGAAAGTGTAAAACTACAATATTTGGAATCCACAATCACTTTAGACATCGTAAATCCGAAATATCACATACTCCGCATTTCATGCCTAACTCTATGAATTCCACATATTGTATCACATTCCAGATAAATATACAGTATTAAACTTTTCGAACAGATAATCAAACACCCAAAATTTCCTAAACTGCTCAACACTTGAGCGGGGTTCAAATAATCCCAGAATATGTCACAGTACCGGTGATCCAGCCGTAGAAGGGTCAAGCCAACGCCTCACATGTGGCACGCCGTACTGCCCCAAACCCGAAGGTTCAAAAGGCAGTTCAAGACGGTCACATAATCGAGTTAAGGTTTGTGTCTTCTAGAGGGTCCACCGCTTAACTTATACAATTGTTCCGAACGATTTAAACCCAAAAAAATTTCAACACTTGAAAATTTGCCGTACCGGGAAACAGTAAGTTAATGATATCCGTTCAAATAGTTTAACAGTTTCTAAATATCCGGAAAGAAATACGAATTTAAAATTTCCGATCGAGTCTACTATTACAAAACAAACCCCAGAATTTTAAACACCTGGAACAGATTAAAAATATCCAGAATGGTCAGCAAGTACCTACGGCTAAAACCATGAAGCCACGTGTCCCAATCCTACAGTGCCGCCGCGGAAGCGCCGCGAGAACTAGGTTAATGCCGCGGATCCGTGCTCTGTTGGTGGAATTGTGGGAACGTGTTTCATGGTAATTCTTAGAATTCCCTGCTGATTTTTTTACATATTTTTAATTCTGAAAAATCCCAAAATTTAAAAAATTTCCAGAGAGGGGTCCATTTTGTTCGTTTCGGGTTCGATCGGAGTTTTAACTTCGTAAACACATCGCCTAATGCTCTAGCTAGGCTCTGATACCACTGTAGGGTTCCTAGGCACTCTTGTGAAGGTTCTAAAGGCATCAAACATGCCCGGATAAAATTTTAGACGTGCCGAACAACCCAAAGCCGGGATCTTTGCTAGATTATTAGGGTTTAACATGCAATAAGATAACTTTTATCTAAGTGTGAGGGATTACAACCTTTGTAGTCCGCTCCTTCACTTCACAAGCTCCGAGTAGAAGTCCCTTTGCCGCGATCCACGATCTCCCGGACTCATGAGAGGCTCCACGACTCGAACGATCCATTCTAGCTTGTCGTATTCCAAATCTCCGACGATCTACCTTGAAGTTGCTTCGACTCAAGCTTTCTCACTCAAAAGAGAAGAACACCCTAATCACATGGGCTAGATGAGATGAGGATGAGAGAGTAGTAATTTAGCTTTCTTTTTATATCATTTTCTCATAATCTTTCATCACATAAGAATTTTCAAGAGAGCTTCTTCAAGAGAGAAGAAGAAGATGATAATGGAAAAAGAATAATGATCATATCATAATCCTTTTGTGATGAATAGAATTATAAATCATATGATTGATATATAACCATGGTCAAGGATGAATGGATGAGAATGTGTAGAGAAACAACTAGGGTTAGGGTTTGGTTAAGTTAAAAGAATGTGTCATCCATAAAGATCTTAAGAATGACAAAAGAAAAAGCTTCTAGAAGGAACTTGAAGCTACTAACCCTAATCAAACCCTAACCTCAATTAATCATCCTTAAACATGTTTAACAATTAATCATATCATGTCACAATAATATATATCACATATATATTATATATTTGCAACAAAAGAAAATAATACAATTAACATATATCGCATATATATCAATGTATCATCCACTGAGAAAATGAAATAATAAAGCAAGCCAATATTAGTTAATATAATAATATATCATATATATATTATTATATATTAAATCATCGAATCAACACTTGATCCGACGATCCGGCTATATCGAATATAACCGACTAATATATCATGTACCGATTCATCGAATCAACACTTGATCCGATGTCCCGGTTCATATCTAAATATCGCGAGAATATAATACGGTATCCCATATCGCATTATTCTCGCTCCTGCGCATATCACATATGTGCCACTACTCCGTTTCACCTGAGCCAAGAAACTTCTGTGTAGGACTCTAAAGAATCGTCAATACGCCGGTAGCAGGTGATGATCATATCAAACACCCACAAGCTGCAAGCGGTCAGCTAAACGTAACAGCCACCCAGGTATTGAGCGATCAAAAGATCAACAAGCTAGCCTGTGCGTTCTCCTGTGAATCCAACCAGTAACACTCCCGTACAGTCCGGTCTGTTCGTCTGATATGTCGCATATCTAGTCTAGGGGTGGTATACGTCAGACCCCAGTAACCGATAAGTCGTGTCGATGTGTGGCTCATAACGGGTCGAGAAACTACTAGTAACACTTACCAGTAAATCTCCATATCAGCCCTGGCCAGGGACTTCCAGTTATAGCCAATCGAACACAGCACAACATCAACTCCCTATACCGGGAGAGACGAATCCCCTCCTATCGCTCATTGCCTCCATGTGATTCGGGACTGTACCCAAAAGCCACCGTTTTGCACGCCCTCTTGGACGTGGTAAGGTGGAAATCAAAGCTCAGTGGGAATCACACAAGACTCTATGACGATCTCGGGTCTACAGACTACCCTGTACCAGTGTCACCGGAGAACTGCCATCTGACGTGTGGTATATCACCATCTGGGAGTTCTCGGCGAGTCCGTCCAGTGTACCCAGTCTCCACTGAGCACCCGTACACCATCCTTGATGTCTAACACCGATGGATATGGGATCATCCATCGCCCATCATATGGGTCAAGATGCGTATACGCTAGTCTACTCTGATGTATCGATGCCCTGTCTCGATACACCCTCGACTAGGAACAGTTATAGGATGTACTCATCGACTACCGCGGCCCCACTAGTATGATCTCATCATAGTCCCAGTAGTCGAGTACAGATCCTAAGGGCTTTATCAACATGTGAGAGTAAAACAGTAAACCAATACAAGTCAACATGTTAAGATAAAGTGAAACCAAATAGCATACTATCATGACGAGCAAGAAAGTCATCTCTATATATAACCAAGCATCCATTATAATATACATCATATGTACAACAATGGCCTCTAGGGCATATACATAACTAACATTATATATATAAAATGATCGACATGTGATTACGTTACGAGATATGACATGACATGATATGACAAGATTGGTATGATAGGCCGCATTCGGCGATGTAAACTCCTTGAGTTGATATGTGATAATGATATCGATTTATACGAGGCTGTCGATCAGTAGTCTGATCATAATTATAGTGATGATATTAGCTTTGTACTAGACATAGGCCAGTACCCAGATTATGATATCTAATAAAGAGAGTCCCGGATGAATGATATAATGTGATATTGACCCGTACCCAGATTTGGGGATGCCGTACGACGGATTTACGTACGAGCTATAATTTGATGTTTGATCCGCACTCTTGATTTGGGAATAACTGATTATAGAGATATGGTATCGGATGTGATATTATCGATGCGGGATCACTGACTATATATGTGTATATATATATATATACATATGTATGTATCTACGCAGAGGTTAGGCGGTTTCCCTTACCTACTGCCAGCTTTAGCTCAGCCTTATAGTGATGTAGCTGTATGACTCTTATGACATTATATGCAGTTTAGCTATCACTGTGCTTTGTATTCAGCTACCTTACATTATTGTTGTTGCTCTGCATCGCATACTGTTGTGATTCATATTTCATTATTGATATCCTGTTGTTAGGACACCAGCACCATTACTGATGATGCGTATGTACCACGTACAATTATTTGCCGGCGCACACACATCTTCATCGGTAATTGCTATGTCACGTATACTTAGAGAATATTATTGTTTGATTTATCTTGTTAGCTAGTAGTGACATGATATTAGTATGCTTGCTTTATATGCCACCTTGACATTGTAGTTATTACTTGTCACATCATGCATGCTGTTATTCATTATATGCTGCATTCATGGATTCTCATGCTTATATTCATGATTTCACATGCTATTGATGATTTGGATTCGGGTTTCCATGAGATTTTCTGGATTTGGAGGAAAACCGCAAAACATATATATAAACTGCTTTCTCTTTTTAATAAAAATGCGGTTTTCCTATGATGTATGAGTCGTCCACCATGAGTTATGCTGATGGATTTTCGAGACCCGATTCGAGGAGGCGGATGGACCGTTTCGGGTACATGGTGGGCCCGGTGCGGTACCCCGGGGCAAGAAGATCGCAGGAGATGGCGTTGAGCCTGTGCAGGGGAGCACGACCGATCGGTGATATTACTAGACGCGTCGGATATCCGGAGGATACCGTCGTGGTCATGAGATGGATGGTAGGGGCCGGTCTGGATTGACGGCGCCCTAGATATTGTGATTGAGACATTAAGATTCTGAGATATTGAGGTACAGAGATTGTGATACAGAGATATCGAGATTTATGTTTTGTGCCGATGCTAGGCACTGTTTTATGATGATTTCATTATGATACCTCATTTTAAAAATACAGAAATCTCACAAATTTATGAAAGCAGTTTTTTTCATTACATGTATTCTGTTTCATGCAATCATAGATCATCCATATGTTATATTGCTACCTGATGCACTGACACGGGCACATGGGATTATACTTGGGTTAAATGTTTACCCTAACCATTGTTATAGGTTGCTGGTTATATATTTGAGGATTATATATTATGATCGTATGACCTAGGATTGCGTCATACATGCGATTTTCTGTTCGTAGATCTTTTTCTACTCACGAGTTGGCAACTCACCCCCGTTGTGCCCCAGTTTCTTGCAGGTGTTGCCGTACAGGTTTCATTACGGCTTTGCGGGCACTGTTCCTTTCGGGTGACTTGCTAGTAGGTGGGTTTATTGTAACGTACCCATCACTGTACATTGTATATTATTTTTCAGTTGTATCTAGAAGTTCCATCAACCAAACATGTATTTATTTGAGATAGAGACCAGTGATGTTTATTCTCTCGACCTTAGAGTCGCACGTTATATTTCCCTGGGTTTCATGCTGTTGAGTTCCCTTTTCTGTTATGATCCTCGCCTTTAGGCGTTGTATATTATGTTGCAAACTGGTTGATTTACATATGGTTCTTCCTTCACTCCACTACTTTTCTTTGTTTGGATTTCTGGGCTCGGCTTATTTGGAGCACGTACGCCTTGAGGCGTTCGTAGCCTAAGTGCCGGTCATGTTCCGTACTTTCGGGTCGTGACAAAGTTGGTATCAGAGCGATAGGTTTTACCTTCGGAGTATAGGATGACCCTTGGTTGATGGAATAGGTGACTAAAGTAGAGTGACGTACCGTTGGTATGTTCCACGGCAAATTTACGACACGCCACTCCACTTAAGAAGCCTTAGGATGTACATTTCTTTGTTCAGTATCATATTCCTTCCTGATCTAGCTTCATCGGTACCCGTTATGTTTTACTGCTACGATTACGGGCAGGGAGAGCTACGGCTAGAGTTACGGTCAGCATGAGCTCGTTGCGAACGAGGACTGACCGGGGCGTGATTCCGGCGACACACGATTGCTGAGATGTGTCATTTTACTATATTTTCGCACCATTAGCGTTGGATGGATCGCTGTATGAGATTACTCGGACGTGCAGATTAGCACCAGAGGATTGAGCCACTCATAGAGGCCGGCTAGATTTTGATGACCGTTGGTGTATTGCTTACTCATGATGATTGAGGCACGGTTCGGCGTGCAGATGAGTGAGCCAGTTGTGCTGCGAACGATGAGATATTGCCCCAGATATTGGAGCTATTGCCGTACGAGATTGTAGTAAGAAATGATAGAAGGTCGCTAGTCACCAAGGATGAAAGACTAGGACATGTGGATAGTTCGCTACCCCGATGCAAGGTCATCAGATAGATTGATTCCAGCTAGAAATGACTTCACGTGGAGGCGTTGAGAGTCGACAGAGACGATCGAATGTCAGTAACCTACTATTCCAAGATTAAAGTATTCGGAAAGACATGCAAGCAATTCTATGGTCCCTCTAGAAGAATGATACCCTAACTCAACTTAATGACCGTGTGAAAGCCTTTAAACCTTAGGGTTTGCGGCAGTTCTGCGGCGCCATTAGTGAGGCTTGGGTTTTCCCTTCTACGGCTGGACCACCGATGCTGTGGTATGTACTCGATACTATTATACTGTACCCAAGATGTTGAGCTCTTGGGGGATTATGAGGTTTTGATGAATCGATCGGATGGATCGACTTAATTCGGATGCTAGGTGGTGAGATGCATTTCTTAGGAGACTCCAGATACGAGGATAGCCGTTGGAGCTCAGTCCATGCAGCCACGACGAGACGAGTCCGAAGCAGTCGACATTAGAAAAAGTGGAGTAAGAGGTTCGTACAAGATCTGGATATGATGATGTTCCACTTCCGCCGACATCAGAGATGCGATGCACATGCCGAGGCATAGTACTTGGATATACCTTCCAGAAGGAGTCGCGATGAGTATGCAGCCGCTCCGGAGCAAGAAACAGATATAGAAAAGGACGATGATTTCCGGACAGTTCGGCAGAGATGAGACTTGGAAGAAACCTTGAGCAGGATTCCTTCCAGGACACTGCTGCAATGATACTTACACCCAGGATCAGATGTGTCACGTACATTCAGAGAGCCAGAGGCCGACATCGGTGACATGCTGCATTACGAGTGGTCGCGATGGTTGACCGAGAGATGACCAGAGAAGTGCCAGAACGGAATCGTCCCCGTTAGCACACCTGACAGGGCCGATGAGCCGATGGATCGTGAGATTGGTAATCCACAGAGAAGACTTGGACTCAGGAGTGCTCATATTACGCACACCAGCAGGCCAGAGTTCAGGATCGTCGACGAGACATGTTATGAGTAACCACGACAGTTGGCCAGAGATTCTTGGAGGATGCGCTTGAGCGGGACTATTCCGCCATACTTGTTTTCAGTGTTGTTGGGCAATTTATTCGCGTGATTCGATTTGATGATTGAGTATTTACGATTTTTGCACAGTTATTGCACTTGATATTGTTTTCACGCCTTGGTTTCACATGTTTGTGATTTATGGGGTTTAGACAGTTGAGTTGATTTTTGTGCGTATGTACGCACACGATTTGATTTTTGCACTATGTATAGTTTACATATGCTTGCAGTGCAGTGACATGTATTTTTGTGAACTTTATGCACCTGATTGGATTTTGCGCGAGTTCGGCGCTTGATATTGGATTTCATGATTTCGTGCATGATGGATGCACCGGATTTGGATTCTTAGCGCATGTTGGGCGCATGTTGGGAGATGAGATTTGGTGCACACCAGATGCACTAAATCGAGATTTTTCGTGCATGTCAGAAGCACCTGATTTGCTGTCATGCACACACGTTGCCTATGACCGATGTTGTGTGCACACCCGTTGCACCTTGATGTCGTTTTGTGCACCTGCATGGCACATGTATGGATTTTGAATTCCGTGCGCACCGGACGCACAGGGTTTTCACATGCACTTTTGAATTGGTGTCTATGGAGCAGTACGTTTTATGATATTTGCTATATGTTTTCGTACTGAGCAGGACTAGTCAGAGGATAGTGCCTAAATTTATTTTGCATGCATTGATAGTTATTGAAGGGAATTCCAAAAGCGAGCTATAGTCTCATTATTTACATACGTGTCCGATATGACACGAAACGATTAAAACAGAGAACCCTTCTAAATTGTTTAAAAAAACGGTGGGTCGTGAATGTTAAACAAAAGATATATAAGTATATGGCTATTTTCTTATAGAGACGTCCGCCACTGTGCAGTGTTATGCATTGCACATTGACTTTAAAGAATTTGGCATGCATTTCCTTCAAGATATTTACATGTACATATTTGATATTTACATGTATAGTCCCGATTTCTAGCATATCGGTTTTGCTGTGGATTTGGCATTCATGTTTTCGCCTTGACTCCGATGATTGCGGGATGATTGACGGTGTTTTGTTTTCAAGTTATCTGCTCGTTACGCATGCGCATGTATTGCGCTACGAAGCGTTCCACGGATTGATGATTTCGGAGCCCCGTTGACTTGAACATTTTATTGAAATGTTTTAGAAATTGGGGGTTTTAAATTTAAATTCGGGGACCGAATTTCTTTAAGGGGGTAAGACTGTAACATTTAAAAAAAATAAAATATTATTTTTGTGAATTTTCATAATTTAATAATAATTTTTAATGAATATTTTAATAGTCGGTATAATTAAATAATGATAAATGGGGAAAATTCCGGAGAAAATTTTGGAAATTCTAAAATAGGGTATTTTGAGGAAGTATGTCATTTTTAAGTTTTTATGGTTAAGTATATGCTATTTTAGTGTTACTCGCGATTAAAAATCGCTAATTGGATTTTTGGCTTTTGTGCAAAAATGTGCACATAACATTTTCCACACTTGTTTCATCTTTTGGTCATGGTAGCCTAGGGTTAACCATGTCTAATTGGGCTTGATGGTTTAAACCTTTTGGTTATGTTGTTTTGGTTAGACTAAGGGTTTTGGCCTTGTCTAATGGTGATTAGGGGTAGTTGACCTTGTGATGAGAAGAGAGAGCCATGACGGCTTTGTGTCTTGTGAGCATTGAGTTGAAGAGAGATAAAGGTGGCTATGGTAGTGTCATGTTAGCATTTGATGTTGAGTAAGGGTGATGGGAGTTAACTCATCTCATTTCAAACTTTTTTGTTTGCCTCTCAAACACTCACATCTCTCTCACCCTCACACATCACAACCCTTAAGGAAAACCAGCAGCAGCAGCTGCTGAATCATTACTTCAGCCAATACTTCAGCCACCCAATTGACATCAGCACACACAACAGCCCCAATATCAACACTTCAGCCCCCATGTCAACACATCAGCAGCTACATCAGCCCACCATCAACACATTTCAGCCCCCAATTGTTCAACTTCAGCCACCAAAACTGCTGCAACCGCAGCTGATGTAACACATCAGCCACCATCAGCAGCAGCAAATGCATCAGCAGACTTCAGCAGCATCAGCTGTTGCTCAACAGTAACATCAGCACAACCCTATCAACAAACTCATAACCCCACACAACACCACACCCTCCCACAGCCTCAAAAATTCCTGCTGCTGCAACTTCAGCAACAAAACAAATTCCAAGCAGCAGCAGCAGCCAAGGCAACAACAACAACACACTCAAAAATATTCATCAGCAGCAACAACTTCACCAGAAACAGCCCATCTGAGCTGCAACAGCAGCAGGAAGCTGCCCCAGCACCATAGCACAACCACACTATACCACAACTTCACCACAAAACAACCTCACCAACAAATTTCAAACACCAGCCCAACCAAAGCATCAGCCACATCAACAAAACTACTGCTGAAAACAGCACCCGCAACTGCTGCACCAGCAACCTCAGTAGCAACAGAAGCAGTCCAGCAGCGGCACAACACCCCTCCTTCCTTCATCTTCCCTTCTCCTTCATCCTAAGACCCTCTCGAGGTATAATCTCACAACCCAACTCTGTTCTTGCTCAGTTCTGGTTATAAAGCTGAATTTAGTGTTATATTTGTGATCTCGTGCTAGTTTTAGTGATTTTGAGTAGATTTAGCCTAGCGATGGTTTTGAATGTTAGTGTAACCTTATTAGGTGCTGTTAAGACCAGTTTAACCAAGATACCCCAGATTCCCAGTTGGTTACCTGAAAGTTTAGACTTGGCGTATTTTAGCGATTTTGTCGATTTTGTGACCTTTCTGGTATCTGCTACAACCCGAGACCTCCTAAAATAATATTGACTTGGCAGTGAGTTATGCAGGCAGATAGAAACCAACACCCAAAACCCTAGCCCCAACCTCCTTTTTCTGGCCGCAGATATGTTCCATCTGGCCGCAATTTGCGGCCAGAGTAGGAAACCCCCTCGTTTTGCGTGCATGGCTCTTTTACCTGTAAACTTGACACTATGTATTCTAGTTTTGTCTGGTTCCAACCAGGGTAGAATCTGGGTTGATTTTCTTGAGTTGGTGCATGATTTACGACTTGTTTTCGTATGGATTTTGGTATTCGAGGATTCATTTCTGTCAGGTGGCATTTTGACGCCAACGGCAGAGGATTATTGGCCGCGTTTGCACGCAAGGCTATAGGTTTTTACTTATAGATGTAGCGTGCACCATTTTGTTTTCCGACATGGTTTTTATGTGTTTTAGCGTGTGATATCCTTGTAGGTACCCCACGTGGCGTCGAGGCGTTGGAGATGCAAATGGCGACATCGGCACCAGCACGCACAAAACTAGGTGAGTAGATTTATATCTACGGGGAGAAGTCGGGTGGATGGCGTATAGCACCCCCGCAGTTCGTAGTGATGTATACGGATGCGTATACACACTAACAAATAATATATGTTGTTGGGATTAATTAGTGATGTTAAGATGGATATTGGTATGTCGGATTGGTGAAAGGTTACGAAACCCTAGGGTAGTGGGTGCACTACACGTACATATACACACATAAATACTTGCATACATCCTTATTTCATATGTGGTTATAGGATTCTATATTGTTATATGGTCACATGGGTATGGGACTATGTGTTCACATACGGATTGAGGATGATACATTGGATTGAGATGAGTCGATAAGTCTGATCTGAGATTATGATATCGGTAATATGGTAAAATCCGTATTTGAGATACGTCTTGATGCTTTAGCGGATTTTGGATGATGATGACATATGAATAGTGATTTATATATATAAAATGATCGACATGTGATTACGTTACGAGATATGACATGATATAATATGACAAGATTAGTATGATAGGCCGCATTCGGCCATGTATACTCCTTGAGTTGATATGTGATAATGATATCGATTTATACGAGACTGTCGATCAGTAGTCAGATCATAATTATAGTGATGTTATTAGCTTTGTACTAAACATAGGTCAGTACCCAGATTATGATATCTGATAAAGAGAGTACCAGATGAATGATATAATGTGATATTGACCCGTACCCAGATTTGGGGATGCCGTACGACGGATTTACGTACGAGCTATAATTTGATGTTTGATCCGCACTCTTGATTTGGGAATAACTGATTATAGAGATATGGTATCGGATGTGATATTATCGAGGCGGGATCACCGACTATATATGAATATATATATATATATATATATATATGTATCGACTCAGAGGTTAGGCGGTTTCCCTTACCTACTGTCAGCTTTAGCTCAGCCTTATAGTGATGTAGCTGTATGACTCTTATGACATTAGATGCAGTTTAGCTATCACTGTGCTTTGTATTCAGCTACCTTACATTATTGTTGTTGCTCTGCATCGCATACTGTTGTGATTCATATTTCATTATTGATATCCTGCTGTTAGGACACCAGCACCATTACTGATGATGCGTATGTACCACGTACAATTATTTGCCGGCGCACACACATCTTCATCGGTAATTGCTATGTCACGTATACTTAGAGAATATTATTGTTTGATTTAGCTTGTTAGCTAGTAGTGACATGATATTAGTATGCTTGCTTTATATGCCACCTTGACATTGTAGTTATTACTTGTCACATCATGCATGCTGTTATTCATTATATGCAGCATTCATGGATTCTCATACTTATATTCATGATTTCACATGCTATTGATGATTTGGATTCGGGTTTCCATGAGATTTTCTGGATTTGGAGGAAAAACGCAAAACATATATATAAACTGCTTTCTCTTTTTAATAAAAATGCGGTTTTCTTATGATGTATGAGTCGTCCACCATGAGTTTTGCTGATGGATTTTCGAGACCCGATTCGAGGAGGCGGATGAACCGTTTCGGGTACATGGTAGACCCGGTGCGGTACCCCGGGGCAAGAAGATCGCAGGAGATGGCGTTGAGCCTGTGCAGGGGAGCACGACCGACCGGTGATATTACTAGACACATCAGAAATCCGGAGGATACCATCGTTGTCATGAGATGGATGGTAGGGGCCGGTCTGGACGGACGGCGCCCTAGATATTGTGATTGAGACATTGAGATTCCGAGATATTGAGGTACAGAGATTGTGATACAAAGATATCGAGATGTCGAGATTTATGTTTTGTGCCGATGCTAGGCACTGTTTTATGCTGATTTCATTATGATACCTCATTTTAAAAATACAGAAATCTCACAAATTTACGAAAGCAGTTCTCTTCTGTACATGTATTCTGTTTCATGCATTCATACATCATCCATATGTTATATTGCAACCTGATGCACTGACACGGGCACATGGGATTATACTTGGGTTAGATGTTTACCGGATCCATTGTTATAGGTTGCTGGTTATATATTTGAGGATTATATATTATGATCGTATGACCTAGGATTGCGTCATACATGCGATTTTCTGTTCGTAGATCTTTTTCTACTCACGAGTTGGCAACTCACCCCCGTTGTGCCCCAGTTTCTTGCAGGTGTTGCCGTACAGGTTTCATTACGGCTTTGCGGGCACTGTTCCTTTCGGGTGACTTGTTAGTAGGAGGGTTTATTGTATCGTACCCATCACTGTACATTGTATATTATATTTCAGTTATATCTAGAAGTTCCTGTAGGGTTGCTAGGCACGCGCACAAGGGTCTACGAGGCATCAACCATGCCCGACTAAAAATTTAGCCGTGCCGAACAACCCGAATACGGAACTTTAAACTAGAGATCAGGCGAAAACAAGCATGCTAAACACTTTAACACTAAGTGAGAGGGATTACAAACTTTGTAGATCCGGTCCTTCACTTCATATGCTCCGTGTTGTGGTCCCTTCACTGCGATCATCGGGATCCGGACTCTCGAGAGGTTCCACGAAGAGAAAGACGCAACCTTTGCTTCCGATCTTCGATACTAAGATGATCTACCTTGAAGTTTCTTTAACACAAGCTAACACTCATGAAATGATGTGAACACCCTCATCTAAATGGCAAGGGAAGATGAGGATGATGAAGTAGGATTTTTGCTCTCTTTATTTATCTTTTTCTCATATTTATTCATCACTTTGGAAAAATCTAGCAAGCTTTTTCATGAAAGAATGAAGGAAGAAGAAGAATAGTGATCCATTTCCTTTTGTGATGAATAAGAAAGGATTAATATGAAGAATAATGCAACCATGGTTGACTTAACCATTGTTGAGAATTGACTAGGGTTAGGGTTTGGGTTGGGTTAAAGCATGAGTCACTTGTAAATATCTTTATCATGACAAAAAGAAAACCTTCTAGAAACATCTAGAAAGCTTAACCCTAATCCAAACCCTAATCATGTTTAAACTCCACTAAACAAGTTGCATTAGTTATCATATCATGTTATAATATTATATATCACATATATAATATTTATCGTAACCAAATAAAATAATACAATTAACATATATCGCATATATATCAATGTATTACCCGAGTGAGAAAAAGAATCTTTTAGTGAGCAAATATTAGTTAATGTAATATAATATATCATATATATTATTATACATTAAATTATCGAATCAACACTTGATCCGACAATCCGGCTATATCGCATATAACCGACTAATATTTATCCGTACCGATTCATCGAATCAACACTTGATCCGATGACCCGGCTGATATCAAATATCGCGAGAATAGAATACGGTATCATATATCGCATTATCCTCGGTCCCGCACATATCACATATGTGCTCCTACTCCGTTTTGCCTGAGTCAAGAAACCTCTGTGTAGGACTCTAAAGAATCGTCAATACGCCGGCAGTAGGTGATGATCATATCAAACACCCACAAGCTGCAAGCGGTCAGCTAAACGTAACAGCTACCCAGGTATTGAGCGCTCAAAAGATCAACAAGAAAGCCTGTACATTCTCCTGTGAATCCAAACAGTAACACTCCCGTACAGTCCGGTCTCGTCGTCTGATATGTCGCATATCTCGCCTAGGGGTGGTAAACGTCAGACCCCAGTAGCTCGATAAGTCGTGTCGATATGAGGTCTATAACAGTTCGAGAAACTACTGATAACACTTACCAGTAAATCTCAGCAACCCTGGCCAGGGATTTCCGGTTATAGCCAATCGAACACAGCACAACATCAACTCCCTATACCGGGAGAGACGAATCCCCTCCTATCGCTCATTGCCTCCATGTGATTCGGGACTGTACCCAAAAGCCACCTTTTTGCACGCCCTCTTGGACGTGGTATGATGGAAATCAAAGCACAGTGGGAATCACACAAGACTCTATGACGATCTCGGGTCAACAGACTACTCTGTACCAGTGTCACCGGAGAACTACCATCTGACGTGAGGTATAATACCATCTGGGAGTTCTCGGCGAGTCCGTCCAGTGTACCCAGTCTCCACTGAGCACCCGTACACCATCCTTGATATCAAACACCGATGGATATGGGATCATCCATCGCCCATCATATGGGTCAAGATGCGTATACGCTAGTCTACTCTGGTGCATCGATGCCCTGTCTCGATACACCCTCGACTAGGAACAGTTATAGGATGTACTCGTCGACTACCGTGGCCCCACTAGTATGATCTCATCATAGTCCCAGTAGTCGAGTACATATCCTAAGGGCTTTATCAACATGTAATATAGAGACAATCAGAGTACATGTTAAGATAAAGTACAACCAGATAGCATACTATCATGTCGAGCAAGAAAGTCCTCCCTATATATGTCCTAGCATCCACTACAATATACATCGTATGTACAGTAATGGTCTCTAGGGCATACATATAACTAACAATCTCCCACTTGCACTAGGGCTATCTGTTGTGGTATCGCATACCCAACAATTAGCTGCGGTTGAAGTATCTCATACTCAACCATCCCATAAAAGGCTCTACTGGGAAAAAGGACTTTGTGAGTGGATCCGCGCTGTTGTCCTCTGTGTCTACTCTCCTAACCTCGATCTCCCTGGAGATCAACCATCTCCATGATCAGGTGATACTGCCTAAGAATTATATCTGGATTTCTGATGGGACGGTAGTTCCTTGGCATAAGCCACAACTCCATTGTCACACAATGGTAGGAACGAAGTTCATCGCATGAACTTGTATATATCCAGACTGCCTCTTTGGTAGTATCCTTGGTAACGATGTATCTTGCCTTTAATCGTCTAGTATGTCACGGTATCTAGCTTGGAACTCTTCCAACATACCGTCCCTCCACTGAGGGTAAAGACAATGCCTGCGACTGACATTCAGTCGTACTTATCAGCCTGGAACCTTTCCAGTGATTCTCCCCAGGATCGATTGACACCATCTCACTACAACTAGTGAGTATCCTAACATCCAATTAGATCTATCTCATAGATCCTAAACCCAGGATTTAGGAGGTATCACTTTGATCCTATATGGAGAATCCTTGTGATAAGCGGAGATTGACCGAGCGTAGCATAGGAAACTTCTTCCCTATCAAGAGTATGTCATCCACGTACTCTACGAGGATCACCACCATACTCCATACTACCCTTTTGTATATACAAGGTTCATCTACCATTTTGATGAAGTCAAACTCTTTGACTACCACATCAAAACAGATGTTCCAACTCCGCGATGCCTGTTTTATCATATAAAACATCTTGCACACGTTTCCGCTGCTCCCACTGTCTACGAAGCCCTCTGGCTGTGTACTTATAGACGCTCTTTTCTAAAACATCATTTAGAAAAGCAGTCATTACACCCAACCACCAGATATCGTACTCATGGTATGTAGCCGTGGCAAGTAGGATCTGGATGGACTTAAGCATAGATCCTTAGAAAAGGTTTCAACATAATCCATACCTGGTCTATGATGCAAACCTTTAACAAGTCTAGCTTTGAAAGTCTCAACTTTTCCATGTACACCAAGTAATCTTCTCAAGATATACTTGCTTCTGATGGGGATTTAACCCTTCAGATAAGGCAACCAAAGTCCATACTTTGTTGGTGTATAAGGATTCCATCTCAGATCGATAAGCATCCAGCCATTCTTACAGAGTCCCACTCCTGATGGCCAGCTCGAAACTAGTTGGGTCATCATCTCATGATGCAATCCTTTCTCCCACTGCCATAGAGAAACCGAAGTATCTCTCAGGTGGGTGAGGAACCCTACTAGATCGGCGGAGAGGCTGAGGTTCGTTGGAAACTATTGAATCCTTTGGTTCTACCAAATCATCAGCTGCAGTTTGTATAGCTGGAACCTTTCCAGTTGTATATAACAGTCCTTGCCTCGAGCTTGTCCGGATTTTGCTTTTAGACAAAGGCCGGACAACCCCAAATATTAACAAGCTTAAGATATGAGCTCTTCCCTTTCCATATCACATATGAAGTGGTAGGCAACTGATTTGATTTGAACCCTATTCAATAGGTATGCAGCTTCACAAGTGCATAACTCCCTAAAGGAAATAGGAAACTCAGTAGTACTCATCATAGAGCACACCATATCACATAGGGTGCTATTGCTCCGCCCCGATACACCGACGTGCTGTGGTGTGTTCGAAGGAGTAATGCTGAGAGAGAATCTCATTCTCCTTTAGAATAGTCCAGGAATTCCGTGCTCAAGTTTTCTTCTCCTTGATCTTATCAAAGGACATAATACTTTTACCCGTATTTTGGTTCTCTACTTCTAACTTATATTTTGTGAATATCTCAAAAGGTTCGGACTTGTGTTTCAGCAGGAACATATGTCTGAATCTTGAGAGATCATCAGAGAATGTAAAGAAGTACAAATAACCAGTCTTGGCATGTGTAGACAGGAGACTTTCATACATCAGCATGTATCAATCCCAAAAGTTCACTAACTCTTTCTCTGTTTCCAACAAACAGAGCTGTGGTCATCTTATCTTTGTGACATGACCGGCAAGTTTCACAAGATGTAAATTCAAACTAATTTAAATATGCATCTATATGTAACTTCAGCGAGTCGGGTCGCATTGATATGACCTAGTCTACAATTCCTCAAGAAGGATTCATTCATATCTGAACTCTTCCTCTTGTGTGTGTTCCGTATACTAAGAACTGTAATTTGATTTAGAACGTCAATGCTTTTAGATAACGTGCCTGAACCGATCAACTCTTGATATAGGAAATGTTCAAAACATTATCCAACAATACAAAATTATATCCTTTCTTTACTAATAAAGAGACTGATATGATTTTGTACATCGGGTTCGGTATCTAATAACATTTGTTCAGAATCAATGCATTCTGGTAATACAGGGTGAGAGTGACCAACAGACTTGGCTGCAACACTTGCACCGTTTTCTATCTCATGAAACTTATCACCCGTTCTCAGTTCTCTACCTATCTGTAGCCCATGTAACAGATTACATATACGGGATCCTGATCCGGTATCACATACCCAGGACGTAAAGGATACTAGAAACAGTTCTCTGTAATGAACACACCCGAAGATGATGCATCAGCATGCACTTTCTTCGTTTGGGCGGCATGGGAAATCTCGTATTCCCCAATTTCCTGCTCTGTCTTATAACAATTATAAGTTGGAGCGGGACCAACGTTTCCCAGCTCAGTATAACAAGTGGGTTCGGTCAATATATCCGTTTTATTATCTTGATTAAGGCGTGATATGGTCGTTACCTGGAGAGAGAGAGAAGAAAACACTCAGCGTATACTCTTGCAAGATTAGATTGGTTATCTAATATATCTAATCAGGATGTATCCCACTGTTTTAGTCAAATCTTCCTTCAAACCCTAAATGGAAAGACTAGCCGGGATTAATTACACGCTACAAGTTCGCCAATCTTTCAGCCAGGCCAGTGTCGGTACTTTGAGGGAGGTCTCCCGTGCTTTCGCACGAACCTAATTAAAGTAAACCTCGTTTTCCCAGGGGCGTAACCCCGTTAACACCTTTCTAGACACCTACTTGATCGGCTAATTGTAATGTATAAAACTCTCCCAGGAGTAACAATTACTCACAGCGGGTATCGGGATCCAACTATCTCATAGAAGGTATGCAATCTCATTGAAAATTTCAATACTTGAAATTCCCGATAATATTTTACCCCTAACGTCCTATGACCTTGACGGAGGCCAAACAACCCATAGTCCGCTAGTCAAGTTCAACCCGTCATTTCCTGATTGAATTAAACCCACCCGCACGACCCTTGACGGAGGCCAAACAACGCCGTACGAATACCCTAATCCAATCGCATCATATGCAAGCAGATAAGCACTAGTCAGCTACCGTACACTACGCCTTGACGGAGGCCAAACTACCGCAGCACGAATACTAACAACTACTTATCTGAAATGACGGAAGGCTACGACAGGTTTTTAAGAAAACCCTTTGCGTAATGAACTTGATATCATTGTAGAATCGAGTGATTTTAAATGGAGTGTTTTTGAGGCTTTTCTAGTTTTGCTAAAGGGGTCACTCCCGGTGAAGGGATCGTCGGCCCTTTCCTCATCGAATAAGGTGCAAGATATTTCACAAATATCACTATGCAAAGCAAGAACTATAGAAGCAATCAAAAGACAAACCGAGTTTGTAGCATCTGCCAGTTATTGCTAAAGGAGTCACTCCCGGTGAAGGGATCTCGGTCCTTTCCTTATCGAATAAGGTGCTGGATGTTCGACAAGGAACACCGCTATGCAAAGCAAGAACTGTAGCTACCAGTTTTTATAAACAAGTTTCTACAACATCTTAGGTTTCTTTTATTTCATTAATCTCATTAATGAAGTCCCATTTTAATATGCTTCGCAAGCATCTCTTTTGAAACGAAATCTGCAATATAACATATATCTCATATATATAATATAAACATTCGTCACAGGCAGTAATATGATCTCATCACAGAACATTGCAGCAGAAGAACATATATGAAATATTGGATATACTAGGACGTCCGTGTTTTCAATACGAGCCTGTATAAAACACGGATTCCACGGTCGCGATGAATAGCCAAACCCACATCCCTAGACCCCTACGAGAGCGGCAAGTAACACTGCCAATTCTAGGGTTAGGAGACCCGGTCTCGACTCCTCGAGATGGTCTCCCACTGGACCCTAGAACCCGGTTACTTGTGCTCCCCGCCTTGGGTCTACCTAATGCGGAAAATTAAATAATATACAACGGTGACATCTTCCGCTACCTGGAAGTGCCCCAATAAAAGAATATTACATACAAATGAATTTTACATGAATGAAAAAGAAAAACTCTCATCTCACATAAAACCCCCGGCTATTCAAAACGCGACGATCCAGTATAACATATCACAGCAACACATAATATCTCATATCATCAACGTAAGCAAGTATGCGTATCCCGATTGTCGTTGATGTATAGCAACGAAGCCGGCGATACACTACATACTACGCTTACGGTCACAGAAAAGAAAGTGTAAAACTACAACAGTTGGAATCCGTAACTTCCTTAGACATCACATGCCTAACCAAATGAATTCCTTAGACATCGCATGCCTTACAATTATAAACCCCGCATTTTAGTCTCATTTATCGAAAACTCTTTTCAATATCAAGTCGGGCAATTCAACAAAATTCCCGACATTATGATCGAATGCTCATCGCAAACTTTAGTAGACGGCCGCACCCCCGGATGTCGTCGACAAAGTGTACTAAGGCGGAACACCGCTGCTGCAAGCACCCGAACGGATGCTTTTGGCGACGGGGTTCTCCTACAGTCACTTGGTCGGGGCTATGGGGCGTAGCTGTCTATTAAGTTTACCCGGCGAGTATCCGCGTACGCTACATGATTGCGACGGACTTTTGATCACATCAAAATTCCGTGGCAACCGATCATCTGAGACTAAACTGCTACGTCTATAATATTCAAATCAGTTATCTCATAACTACCTGTGGATTCCAAATATTGTATCACATTCCAGATAAATAGAAAAAGTTAAACTTTCCGATCGAATCATCAAACACCCAAGATTTCCCCAATATATCTCAACACTTGAAATCAGCTTAAAAACATCCATCACATGCCACAGAACCAATGGTCCAGCCGTAGAAGGGTCAAGCCAACGCCTCACATGTGGCACGCCGTACTGCCCCAAACCCTAAGGTTCAAAGGGCAGTTCAAGACGGTCACATAATCGAGTTAAGGTTTGTTGTCTTCTAGAGGGTCCACTGCGTTACTTGCACGACTTAGAACGTTCTTAAACACGAGGAAAAAATCCAACTTTTGAAAAATTTTCCGACAGGGGAAAAAGTGAGTTATTGATATCCGTTCGAACTTTTTAACAGTTTCTAAAAATTATCAGGACAAAACTAAACAAAGTTAAAATATCCGATCGAATCTTTATGTCCCCAATACAACCCAGATAATTCAACAGTTGAATAAAAAAAAATAAAAATTTCCAGAAGACTCAGCACTTGAAGACAAGAATTACTGTGCAAGCCACGTGGTGTAACTCACCAAAGTGGCCGTGGAACCGCCGCGAAACCCAGGGTTGGGCCGCGGTTCCACGCCTCCTTTGTCGAGTTAGCACCACGTGCTTCACAGTATCTCATACAATTCCCTGCTGAATTTTTTGGCAATTTTTAATTCGAAAAAATCCAAACTTTCAGAAAATTTCCAGAGAAGGGGTTTGTTCGGGTTTTCCGGGTTCGATCGGACTTCAAACTTCGTCTAGACTTCGCCTAAAGCTCTAGCTTGGCTATGATACCACTTTAGGGTTGCTAGGCACGGGCACAAGGGTCTACGAGGCATCAACCATGCCCGATTAAAAATTTAGTCGTGCCGAACAACCCGAAAACGGAACTTTAAACTAGAGATTAGGCGAAAACAAGCATGCTAAACACTTTAACACTAAGTGAGAGGGATTACAACCTTTGTAGATCCGGTCCTTCACTTCATATGCTCCGTGTTGTGGTCCCTTCGCTGTGATCATCGGGATCCGGACTCTCGAGAGGTTCCACGAAGAGAAAGACGCAACCTTTGCTTCCGATCTTCGATACTAAGATGATCTACCTTGAAGTTTCTTTAACACAAGCTAACACTCATGAAATGATGTGAACACCCTCATCTAAATGGCAAGGGAAGATGAGGATGATGAAGTAGGATTTTTGCTCTCTTTATTTATCTTTTTCTCATATTTATTCATCACTTTGGAAAAATCTAGCAAGCTTTTTCATGAAAGAATGAAGGAAGAAGAAGAATAGTGATCCATTTCCTTTTGTGATGAATAAGAAAGGATTAATATGAAGAATAGTGCAACCATGGTTGACTTAACCATTGTAGAGAATTGACTAGGGTTAGGGTTTGGGTTGGGTTAAAGCATGAGTCACTTGTAAATATCTTTATCATGACAAAAAGAAAACCTTCTAGAAACATCTAGAAAGCTTAACCCTAATCCAAACCCTAATCATGTTTAAACTCCACTAAACAAGTTGCATTAGTTATCATATCATGTTACAATATTATATATCACATATATAATATTTATCGTAACCAAATAAAATAATACAATTAACATATATCGCATATATATCAATGTATTACCCGAGTGAGAAAAAGAATCTTTTAGTGAGCAAATATTAGTTAATGTAGTTTAATATATCATATATATTATTATACATTAAATTATCGAATCAACACTTGATCCGACAATCCGGCTATATCGCATATAACCGACTAATATTTATCCGTACCGATTCATCGAATCAACACTTGATCCGATGACTCGGCTGATATCAAATATCGCGAGAATAGAATACGGTATCACATATCGCATTATCCTCGGTCCCGCACATATCACATATGTGCTCCTACTCCGTTTTGCCTGAGTCAAGAAACCTCTGTGTAGGACTCTAAAGAATCGTCAATACGCCGGCAGTAGGTGATGATCATATCAAACACCCACAAGCTGCAAGCGGTCAGCTAAACGTAACAGCTACCCAGGTATTGAGCGCTCAGAAGATCAACAAGCAAGCCTGTACATTCTCCTATGAATCCAAACAGTAACACTCCCGTACAGTCCGGTCTCGTCGTCTGATATGTCGCATATCTCGCCTAGGGGTGGTAAACGTCAGACCCCAGTAGCTCGATAAGTCGTGTCGATATGAGGTCTATAACAGTTCGAGAAACTACTGATAACACTTACCAGTAAATCTCAGCAACCCTGGCCAGGGATTTCCGGTTATAGCCAATCGAACACAGCACAACATCAACTCCCTATACCGGGAGAGACGAATCCCCTCCTATCGCTCATTGCCTCCATGTGATTCGGGACTGTACCCAAAAGCCACCTTTTTGCACGCCCTCTTGGACGTGGTATGATGGAAATCAAAGCACAGTGGGAATCACACAAGACTCTATGACGATCTCGGGTCAACAGACTACTCTGTACCAGTGTCACCGGAGAACTGCCATCTGACGTGAGGTATAATACCATCTGGGAGTTCTCGGCGAGTCCGTCCAGTGTACCCAGTCTCCACTGAGCACCCGTACACCATCCTTGATGTCAAACACCGATGGATATGGGATCATCCATCGCCCATCATATGGGTCAAGATGCGTATACGCTAGTCTACTCTGGTGCATCGATGCCCTGTCTCGATACACCCTCGACTAGGAACAGTTATAGGATGTACTCATCGACTACCGTGGCCCCACTAGTGTTATCTCATCATAGTCCCAGTAGTCGAGTACATATCCTAAGGGCTTTATCAACATGTAATATAGAGACAATCAGAGTACATGTTAAGATAAAGTACAACCAGATAGCATACTATCATGTCGAGCAAGAAAGTCCTCCCTATATATGTCCTAGCATCCACTACAATATACATCGTATGTACAGTAATGGCCTCTAGGGCATACATATAACTAACAGTTCCATCAACCAAACATGTATTTATCTGAGATAGAGACCAGTGATGTTTATTCTCTCGATCTTAGAGTCGCACGTTATATTTCCCTGGGTTTCATGCTGTTGAGTTCCCTTTTCTGTTATGATCCTTGCCTTTAGGCGTTGTATATTATGTTGCAAACTGGTTGATTTACATATGGTTCTTCCTTCACTCCACTACTTTTCTTGGTTTGGATTTCTGGGCTCGGCTTATTTAGAGAACGTACGCCTTGAGACGTTCGTAGCCTAAGTGCCGGTCATGTTCCGTACTTTCGGGTCATGACAGTAGTCCATGGCTCTAGCTCCACACTAAGTGTCAAGTGGAGCAACTAGTGGGCTTAGATTGCTAGTCTATGGAATCTGGGATGTAGTGTATGGTCCAATGTGTGTTTCTATCTCACCACTGCTGGGTTCGCTTAGCACCCCGACACGGTTTCACCAAGTATCAAGTATGTATTTTAAAATTTTAGGATGACGAGTGAGCCCGAACCAAGAATCTAACTAGAGAATTTGGTTTTAACTAAGCATGTAAACAACTTTAATCTAAGTGAACAAGGAATACAACCTTTGTAAACAAGTCCTTCACTTCTAAAGCTCCGTGTAGTAATCCCTTAGATCCAAGTAGTGGTCTCCCGTACACTCGTTTGGCTCCACTAGGTGTAAGGAACAAGCTTTGTCAAGGATCTTCGAGGCCGAAGATGATCTACGTCGAAGAATCTCTAACTTAAGCTACCTCTTCACTAATTGATGAACTAGTGATGAAACAACCTATACTAAATGGCCAGTTCGGTATAGATTGATGAAGTAGGAATTTTTCTTACTTTAGAATTAATTTTCTCCTTTTCTTTTTCTTCTCACTCAAAGCTAGAGAGCAAGGAAGGAGATAAAGAAAGAAAACTCTTGTGATCAAGTGGGAACCATGGGTGAGAAAAGATCTCATATAAACTCATGTAGAGACTAAACCATGGCTAAAGATAATGGTTAGGTTAATAAATATCTAGAGTAAAACAAAATTAGTGGACTAAAATCAATGCTTCTCCATATGGCCACAAGCATCTTAGCCATACTATTTTCCATCTAATTTTGATTTTCCCCTTAATATTTAAATGCCCAAATTATCTTAAGTTAAGTATGAGTCTCATACACCCAAGTCCAATGTATCATCTAGCATGACACATAAATAAATACATATCACATATATATTTGTATGTATTTAGAGAAAACAATTTCTTAAGTAAGCTAATATTAGTTAATGTATATTAATATATCAAATATATAATTATACATTAAATTATTAAATCAACACTTGATTTAATAACCCGGCTGTATCGCATACAACCGACTAATATCATATAATAAATTATTGAATCAACACTTGATTCAATAATCCGGTAATATCTCATATAACCTATATCGTGAGATTAGAATACGGTATCACATACACGTATTAATCTCGGTCCCACACATATCACATATGTGACCTACTTCATTTCGCATGAGCTAGGAATCCTCTGTGTAGGACTCTAAAGACTCGTCAATACGCCGGCAGTAGGTAATGATCATATTAGTCACCCATAAGCCGTTAGCGGTACTAGCTGGATGTAACGGCTACCCAGGTATTGAGCGATAAGAAGATCAACAAGCAAGCTTGGCCATACTCCCGTGAATCCAATAAGTAACACTAACGTACAGTCCAGTCTCTTCGTCTGATATGTCACATATCTAGTCTGGGGGTGGTAAACGTCAGACCCTAATAATTTGATAAGTCATGCCGATGTGAGGCTCATAACGGGTCAAGAAACTACTGATAACACTTACCTTTAAATCTCAATATCAACCTTGGCCAGGGACTTCCTGTTATAGCCAATCGAGCACAGCGCAACATCAACCCCCAATACCGGGAGAGACGAAACCCCTCCTATCGCTCATTGCCTCCATGTGACTCAGGACTATACCCAAAAACCACCATTTTGCACGCTCTTTTGAATGTGGTAAGGTGGAAATCAAAGCACAGTGGGAATCACACAAGACACTATGACGATCTTGGGTCTACAGACTAACTTGTACCGGTGTCACCAGAGAACTGCTATCTGACGATAGGTATAATACCATCTAGGAGTTCTCGGCGAGTCCTATTCAGTGTACCCAGTCTCCACTGAGCACCCATATACCATCGTTGATATCAAACACCAATGGATATGGGATCATCCATCGCCCATCAAATGGGTCAAGAAGCTGTAAGTCGATGCCATGCACCCCACGAGATCGCGGGGAGGCGTAAAGTGTAAAAAACAATAATTTTAGCATCGTAACATCGACTATTAGCCACGATCGTATTCTATACCATATCTAGCATCTAACCTATGAAGTATAAACTAAATTACAGAAGTTATACCTCACGAATCTGATCCTTCTTTGCTTCTCCCGCTGTCCTCTTCTCCTGCACGAACCCTTCGGAGTGATACGGTTGTCGCCTCCTCGTCGGCTTCCTCGAATCCAAGATGATCCACCCGAGTGTTTGTGTACCGAGCTTTCTCTTCTATGCCAAAGAAACTAGATCAACTAGTGTGCTAAACTAAAAGACCTAGAGTGTGTAGATGATGCAGATGGATTGAGGAGTCTTCTATTGCCTTATCTTACTCAACACATGAGTGTTCTAGGGCTTGAGGGAATTGGAGATGGCTATTGAAATTTCTATTGAGCTAAAAGGTTGAAGAAGGAAAAAGGTTTTCTTGTCATCTATTCTAAACTGAACTCTCTTGATAATTGCATAGATAAATCTATTATCAATTATCAAAAGGGGTTCAATTTACAAAAGAATGACTCATGGGTCAAATGAGCACCATGTGTCCTAAGCACCCAAGTCCTTATTCATGCAATATCCACATAATTTCCAATTACATAAAATGTATTAATAATTTAAACTAAAACGATTAATACAATTATGTCATGCCATCTACAAAATCATTTTTGTACAAATTACAAAAACGCCCCTCGTCCATATATACATACCCGCATTCGTATTCCGAAAAATACGAATACAGAAGATGAAGACAATCCATCAGTACAATACTAGGATTCGGCTTAAACCAAAGCCCACTAGTATTTTCCGTCCGAATCATCATGCCTGCACAAGTATACGCACGTGATCGAACCCTGTCGTAAAACCATACGACGTCTACACGTTTTGCAACATACAGGAAAATGCTCTGTGTGGGACTCTAAAGACTCAACTCTACGCTGGAAGTGGGTTTAACCACAAGCCGCAAGCGGTACTAGCTGCACGTAACGGCCCCCAGGTATTGTCGATAAGAAAGCCGATCAGAATAACTCATCCGAACTCCTAATAAGTCTATCAATGACAATCTCCGTACAGTCCGGTCTGTTCGTCGAAGAGTGTCCCATATCGGTCCTAGGGGGCGGCAACCGTCAAACCCCTAATAGTGCAATAAGTCATTTCGGAGTGCGGCCAAAAACACCCCGAGAAACTACTGGACTACCAACCAGTAAATCTCGCTTGCCCTGGCCAGGGACTTTGTGTAATGCCTTTCCGAACACAGCGCGACATTAACCCTCAATATCGGGAGAGACGAATCCTATCTAACCGTCACTGCCTCCAAGTGTTTCGGGACTGCACCCAACTACTACCTGTTTGCACGACTCAATAGAGTCGTGGTAGGGTAGCAATCTAAGAACAGTAGGAACACACTTGAGGCGAAGCAGCAGTGTCAAGTCAACGGACTAAGCTTTACTCATGTCACCTGGGAACTTCGACCTGATGATAGGTATAGTACCAACCAATAGTACCCTACGAGTCCATCCAGTGTAACTCATAATCCAATGAGCACCTGCATACTATCTCCAGTACGACGTACTAATGGCTGTGGGACATACCATCTCCCCTGCTGGGATGAGAAATGTATACACTAGTCTACTCTGGAGTATTAATGCCCTGTCTTGATAATCCTACGACTAGGGACCAGTATAAGGATGTTCTTGTTGGATATAGTGCCCTCAGAGTCAATTATTGGTTCGCAGGCACGTGATTGCAATAATTGAGGGAAGACCTATACCGGTAGGACAGTCTTACTCGAGAGGTTTGTATACTATCTGGTTTGTCTTTATCATTGTGTACATGCATTAGGTGACATTGTAGTTCACTATTACACGTTGATAGAAAATAGTATGCTACCATGGTTTATCTTTATCATCGTGTACTGCTTTAGGTGACCTTACAGGTCACTATTGCACGTTGATAGAGCCCATAGGATTCTTGCTTGACTACCAGCAATATGATGGCAATCATATACGTGAGAGTTTGGTAGTTTATAAGCACATCCTTAAAGTGGTCCCTAGTCGTGGGAGTTTCGAGACTGGGCATCGATACTCCATTAGTAGACTAGTGTATATAGTCGAGACCCCGACGAGGAGTGGTGGCTAGTCTCACAAGCCATTGGTGTCAGTTGGTTCACTTAAGATGTATACAGGTGCTCATTGGGTTATGAGTACACCGGATAGGACTCGCCGGGAGCATGCTAGTTGGTATTATACCTGACGTCAGATAGCAGTTCCCTGGTGACATGTGTACAGGTAAGTTCATCGACCTGAGATCGTCATTTGTCTCGTGTGAGTTCCCATTGTGCTTTGATTACTACCCTACCATGGCTCAAAGGAGTCGTGCAAACAGGTTTTAGTTGGGTACGGTCCCGAGCCACATGGAGGTAGTGAGCGGATCGGCAGGGGTTCGTCTCTCCTGGTATTGGGGGTGAGATCGCGCTGTGTCTAGGAGAGCCATTACACGAAGTCCTTGGCCAAGGCAGGAGATTTACTGGTAGATATTCCAGTAGTATCTCAGGGTATACTGGGCTACACTCCGATACAACTTGTACCGCTTTTGGGGGTCTGACTTTTACCAACCCCCTAGGCCCGACATGCGATATTCATAGACGAACGGACCGGACTGTATGGATATTGTCACTGACAGGCTCAGTAGTGTGTCAGGATGAGTTTGCTTATCGACCTTCCTTTTGGTCAATACCTGGTAGCCCGTTACGTACGGCTAATACCTCTGACGTGCTGGTGGTTAAATCCACAGCCAAAGTATTGACGAGTCTTTAGAGTCCCACACAGACAGTTTCTCAAGTTTCGGGCGAAACGTTGTAGAGGCCGTATGGGTTTATGGCAGGGTTCGAACATACGCGTGCACTTGTGCACGTGTCGTGTTTCGGACAGATAATACTAGCGGGCTTTAGTTTAAGCCGGGTGCTAGTATTATACTGTGTAGATTTTGTCTCATTGCATTTGTATTCGGTCGAAATAAAAATGCGGGTATGTATATACAGTCGCGGGGTTATCCTGTAATTTGTTACCGGATCGCTTTTTGATGTTGCCAGCTTGCTTTCTCTTTTTGGCCAAATTCCTCCTGTTTTGTTCTTTGGCTGAATTTTCCATTGAAGGGCGTTTTTGCAAAGAGGGGTTTTACAAAATGCAGGGGGTTTATTGTGGTGCTGGGGCCGCACATTCTCGATGAAGCATCTTGTATTTTCTAGATGAGTTTGACTCATTTCTTTGCTTTAAATGTGATGGGATTTGATAAGGAAATGGGTGTGACATTTTTTCCTCTTTATCACCTAATTTTCTTTTGCTTTTTGACCTCACCTCCATCCTCTAAAATTTTGGCCGGACACAACATTTGAGAGCCTCATTCCTTTAGTGTGTGAGGGAATTTCATTTCTCATTTTGCACTAAAATTCTTTAGTTCATCTCCAAAGCTTATTTCTCCACCTCCATCCAAAAGGCAACTTCGATTAACCCTTGAGGCAATGCGTTCTACACTTAGTCTACAACAATCTTGGACACGTCGACTAGCACACTTCGTGCCCGAGTTTCTTCGAATGAAGCGGGAGCCCGTAAAAAGAATCGATGATGTGGTGCCCTTTTCGACGAGGAAATCGAGACGGGAGATGCCGTGAGGACTTTGGGATTGTTGCCAAAGACCGAAGGACACGGATCGATCGGTATAGCTTTCCAACCCTCTCTCTAGATAGCTAGTTGTAGGTTAATGGTTCGATCCGGGAAAAAGTATACGATAGCGCCAGTTTCAAGTTAAGAAAAAGTTTTTGTTTCCGTATTTTGGCCTCGAACAGACGGCCGGGGCGCTACCGTAGACTTACATGGTATCAGAGCCACGCCATTAACCTTTGCTAGCTTGTTCTAACGTATTTAAAACATCGATCGGTCGAATTTTCCAAAACCGCAATTTCAAAGTCACAGTTTCTGTCAAATTTTTCCTGTGGTCAAAAATTATTTAGTGTGCTGCAGAAAAACAGGCAGGAGTTTTTTAAGATATCTGAGAAATTTTGGAAGCACGAAGCTACAGTGAAGCCGCGGAACCGCGGACATACCCTTGCTTTGGCCGCGGTTCCCCCGCTGTTTTGTGCCTTCTCTGCACCAAAATTTCTACAGTTCTCTATGACTTGGAATTGGGGTTTCTGGAATATTTTGTTTGGGCCCAGATTATTTTGAGTGCTGGTTTTGTGCTTGGGGCCCACTTCAAAAAATTGTGTCGATCGAAATTTTTTAAATATGTTGGTTCACAGTATTTACATTTTATCTACGACCGTGAATTGTAAGTCTACGTTGCCCACCCCGGTGCTTACGGGGAGGCGGAATAGGTAAAAAAAACGATTTTTTCTCAAGGCAACATGGACTCGAAACAAAGAATCTTTGCTAAACAAAAACCTAGCAAACTAACTACAAGTTTAGCTACTCGGTTAGAAGGTTATACCTAGGTCTTGAACTCCTTCTCTTCTTGCTCCTTGGATTGGTTTGAACGGCTCCTCCTCGTCGTCTTCTCTTTGCCGAAGAAGGATCCACCCGAAGGCCTCTACCTTGAGCTCCTACCTCAACCTAGAGGTAACTAAAGTGCTTGGCTTGCTAAACCTAGAACCCTAGAATGAGCAGATAGGAGTTATGGTTGGTTTACCTCAAAAGCTCATGGTTCTCAACACATGAGAGATGAGAGCTTTGAGAGAGAGGAAGAGGATGAGAGAGAGTGAGCAAGTGAGAATGAATTAGCTTTTTTTACAACCATGCTCTCAAAATAAGAATAATGATAATAACAATAATAATAATTAAGAAATTGTGATGGTTAGTTTATGAATGACCATTATCATTTCATCATTTAATGCATTTGCAAGAAACAAGAAGCATCTTTGAAATGAAATGATGATGGTCAACAAATCAACAATAGTCAACCGGTCAACAAAGTCAACAAGTCAACAAAAGTCAAATGTTCAACTCAACCATAGCATAATTATCTTTAATTAATATTATTAATCATATTTCTCATTCTCATTAGGGCTTGGAAAAAGTCAACGGTCAACAACACTAATGAGAATCCTTTGCCTCTGCCTCTGTCAGCTGTGCATACACACCCGCATCCGTGTTCCGAGGAACACGAATACAATGAGATAAAACCAATCCCAAAACATATACTAGGATCTGGCTTAAGCCAAAGCCCGCTAGTAATAACTGCCCGGACACCAAACGTGCATAAGTGCGCGGATATGAACGAACCCCGTCGCAAAACCATGCGACCTCTACTCCGTTTTGCCCAAAGACGAATAACCCTCTGTGTGGGACTCTAAAGACTCGACACTACGCTGGCAATGGGTTTAACCACAGGCCGCAAGCGGTACTAGCTGTACATAACGGTCCCCAGGAAGATGCCGATAAGAAGACTGATGAGGTGAACCCATCCGAACTCCTACTGAGCCTGAATGTGACAATCTCCGTACAGTCCGGTCTGTTCGTCTGAGAGTATCGCATGTCTGGCCTAGGGGGCGGTAAACGTCAGTCCCCTAATAGCGGTATAAGTCGTGTCGGAGTGTAGCACAGAACACCCTGAGATAACACTGGAAACACTACCGGTATATCTCGCTTGCCCTGGCCAGGGACTTTGTGTAATGGCTCTCCTAGACACAGCGCGATATCAACCCCTAATACCGGGAGAGACGAATCCTGTCTAACCGTCACTGCCTCCAAGTGCTTCGGGACTGCACCCAACTACTACCTGTTTGCACGACTCATTTGAACCATGGTAGGGTAGTAATCTAAGAACAGTGGGAACACACTCGAGGTGAAGTGGCAGTGTCAAGTCAACGGACTATGCTGTACTCATGTCACCTGGGAACTAATAACCGACGATAGGTATAATACCAAACCAACAGTTCCCAGCGAGTCCTGTCCAGTGTACTCGTAACCTAACGAGCACCTGCAAACTATCTCCAGTACGACGTACTGATGGCTGTGGGACAGACCATCTCCCCTCCTGGGAGGAGAAGCGTATACATTAGTCTACTTTGGAGTATCGATGCCCTGTCTCGATAATCCTACGACTACGGACCTGTATGAGGATGTGCTTGTAGATTACCCAGCCCCCACTAGTGTGACTGCCATCACAACGCAGGTAATCAAGCAAAGATCCTAAGGGCTCCACTAATGTGTATAGGCGATATGCTAAAAGAAACACATGCACATATTAAAGTAGAAACAAACCAGGTAGCATACTACTATTTCGAGCAAGATTGTCTATATAACTGTGAATATCCCAAACTTCCATTAAGTAATATACAAACTAGTATGATACAGTAATGGCCTCTAGGGCATATACACTAACAATCTCCCACTTGCACTAAGTCCATGTACTGGCGTATCGAAGACCTATCATCTCGATCAGCCGCTCGAACTGAGTCTGGGGTATGTCCTTCGTGAATGGATCTGCAGTGTTATCTTCTGTAGCAACCCTCCGAACCTCGATCTCCCGGCGATCCACGATCTCCCTGATCAGGTGATACTGCTTCAAGATGTGTATGGACTTCTGATGGATCCTGGGTTCCTTTGCTAAAGCTATAACCCCGTTGTTGTTACAATACAGAGGTATTGGTTCAACAATGGACGGAACCACCAGAAGTTCTGTCAAGAACTTCCTCATCCAGACGGCTTCTTTTGCGGCATCAGATGCAGTGATATATTCCGCTTCCATCGTCGAGTCAGCAACGGTTTCCTGTTTGGAACTCTTCCAACACACCGCCCCTCTATTGAGGGTAAAGACATATCCCGACATGGATTTGGAGTCATCCTTGTCATTCTGGAAGCTGGAGTCAGCCATGGCCTCCATCTGGAGGTCTTTTCCTCCGTAAACCAAAAACATATCCTTAGTCCTTCTCAGGTACTTCAGAATGTTCTTCACCGCTATCCAGTGCTTCTCCCCAGGGTTTGACTGATACCGACTTACCACACTCAGCGCATAAGCTACATCTGGTTTGGTACACAACATCGCATACATTATAGAGCCTACCGCAGATGCTTAGGGTATAATAGACATGTGATCCCTTTCCAAATCAGTCTTGGGAGACATCTCTTTGGAGAGGGTGATCCCGTGACAAGCCGGTAAATTACCGCGCTTGGAATCTTCCATTCTGAATCTTTTCAGTATGGTGTCGATGTACCTGGACTGTGAAAGTCTTAATATTCTTTTGGACCTATTACGATGGATCCGGATCCCCAGAATGTAAGAGGAATCACCCAGGTCTTTCATGGAGAACCTGTGTGACAAGAACCCTTTGACAGATTGTAGCATAGGAATGTCATTTCCTATCAAGAGAATGTCATCCACGTAAAACACGAGGAATACGACAGTTCGTGCTACAATTTTACTATAGATGCATGGTTCATCTGGATTTTTGATAAAGCCAAATTCTTTGACTGTCTCATCAAAACAGATGTTCCAACTCCGTGATGCCTGCTTCAGTCCATAAATGGACTTAAGCAACTTGCACACTTTCCCGCTGCTCCCACTCTGAATGAAACCCTCTGGCTGGTCCATATAGACACACTCCTCCAAATTTCAATTTTGAAAAGCGGTCTTTTCGTCCATCTGCCAAATCTCATAATCGTGGAAGGCAGCAATGGCAAGAAGGATCCGAATGGATTTGAACATAGCCACTGGAGAAAAGGTTTCGTCATAGTCCAAACCAGGTCTTTGACGAAAACCCTTTGCAACAAGTCTAGCCGTATAGGTCTCAACCTGTCCATTTACACCAATCTTCCTTTTGAAGATCCATTTGCAGCCTATGGGTTTTACCCCTTCTGGAGCAACGTCCAAAGTCCATACTTTGTTGGTGTACATGGACTCTATCTCGGTCCGCTTTGTATCCAGCCATTTTACCGAGTCAGTTTTCTGAATGGCCTGCTGGAAGCTAGTCGGCTCATCATTATCAATGATGCAATCATTTCTATCCCCGTCTATGAGAAAACCGTTGTATCTCTCGGGCGGATGAGACTGCCTATTACTCCTGTTGAGCGGCGCATGAATGTCCTGTTCTTTCGAACCTTCTGGTTCTTCTAAGCTTTCAGTAATACCTTGTGGTTCTGGAATTTCTTCCAGTTCTATTACGGTCCCACTTATTTCTTTTTCTAAGAATTGATGTTCCAGAAAGTGGGCATGATGAGAGACAAAAACCTTTCGTTCTTCTGCGTAATAGAAAAAATACCCCCTGGAGTTCTTTGGGTATCCCACAAACTTGCATTGTACTGAGCCTGCCTCGAGTTTGTCCGCATGCTGCTTTTTGATAAAAGCTGGACATCCCTAAATCTTCAGATATTGAAGATAGGGTTTCTTCCTACTCCACATCTGATACGGTGTGGTAGGCACAGTCTTAGTGGGAACTCGGTTCAAAAGATATGCAGCTGATTCTAATGCATATCCCCAGAAAGATCGCAGTAACTCAGCGTTACTCATCATGGAGCGTACCATATCCAATAGGGTTCGGTTCCATCTCTCCGATACACCGTTATGTTGTGGAGTGTATGGAGGAGTAAGCTGAGTGGGAATTCCATTCTCTTTTAGGTAATCCAGGAACTCGTCACTCAAGTATTCACCACCTCGATCAGATCTCAGTGTCTTGATACTTTTGCCTGTTTTTTTTCTACTTCATTTTTGTATTCCTGGAATTTTTCTAAGGCTTCAGATTTAGCTTCATTTAGAAGACATGCCCGAACCTTGAAAAATCATCCGTAAAAGTAATGAAGTAAGAATAACCACTTCGCGCATGTATAGACATTGGACCGCATACATCGCTGTGTATGAGTCCCAAGAGCTCGCTCGCTCTTACTCCATGTCCAATGAACGGAGTCTTTGTCATCTTTCCTTTGAGACATGATTGACAAGTTGCATATGATTGATATTCGAAAGGATCCAAATATCCTTCTTTATGCAACTTAGTTAACCTTGTCTCATTGATGTGACCCAGTCTACAATGGCATAAGAAAGCATGATTTATTTCTGGAGACTTTCTTTTGTGTGTATTCCGAACATTGAAAATCTATGGTTGGTTCAAAACGTATATACCGTTGCTTAATGTACCCGACCCAATCAGAACATGATTAAGGTGAATGTTTACAACATTGCTTACAAATGCAAAATCATAACCTACTTTAGACATTAAAGATACAGAGATGATATTACAAGTCGCACTGGGTACAAAATAACAATCACGCAAAACCAAAACATGTCCATCTGACAATCCCAAGTGATAATCCCCCACGGACTCAGCATCCATGCCAGCTCCGTTTGCAACTCTGAGGGTCATATCACCTGCCTTCAAAACCCTACGCTTTCTCAATGCCTGCAAAGAATTACAGATATGAGATCCTGATCCGGTATCCAATACCCAGGAAGTAGAGTTTACTGATAGATAGTTTTTAATAACATACACACCTGAAATCGAAGCTACAACTTGCTTCGGGTCCGGGTTCTTGGCCTTCCAAGCCCTGCAATCTTTCTTCCAGTGTGATTTCCTATGACAATAAAAGCACTCTTCTTTCCCCACAAGCTGTCCTGCTACCTTTGCCATTTTTGCCTTTCCCTTGGCTTCCACTTTACTAACACCGCTCCTTGGTTTGGTGGGGGCTTTCTTCTTCTTTCCTTTAGCTTTCGCCTTGGACCTAGAAGAAGAAGGTCCTCCAACAGACAAAGCGGGTGTTTTCCTTACTTTCTTCAGGGTGCCCTCTGCACTCCTCAACATGTTAAGGAGTTCCGGAAGTTCAACTTCCTTTCCTTACATGTTGAAGTTCAGGATAAACTGGGCGTAAGTGGAAGGAAGGGACTGGAGAATCAAGTCAGTGTAGAGCTCGTTCTCTAACGTGGTCCCGAGGTCCGCGAGCTCTTCAATATAGCCAATTATTTGAAGCACGTGTTCCGCTACAGATGATCTGACGGCCAATCTCGCCGAAAACGACTTTTTCGAGACTTCATATCTGGCGATGCATGATTGCTCTCCATACAGATCTTTTGTATGGAGAAATATGGATTCTAGGTCCATATCCTCGTGCCTCCTCTGATGTTCATTGTCCATAGAGGCAAGCACGATGCACTTGGCCCTCGCACAATCAATCTCCCAGGTCTTAAAGATTACCTTATCCGCGATGCTGGATTGAGGACCTGGGACAGGGGGAGCTTTGGTGGTAAGAAGATACCCCAACTTGTCATAAGTGATTGCCTTTTTGACATTCCTGAGCCAATCTTTGTAGTTTGGCCCTGTCAGTATATTTTTTTCTAGTAGTAACTTAAGTCCGGTCATGATGTTTGGTCGCTGCAATTAGGAGAGAGAGAAGAAACACTTTAGCATGATGCTCTTGCATGTTTAGAGTGGTTTTTAGTTTTTCTAAACAGGATGGCTCCAACTGTTTCTCGAATCCTTCCTCAAACCAAAAAAGAAGAATTAGTCGGGATCAATCTCACCGTACAATAATTGCTTAACCGTTCAGCCAGGCCAGTGTTGGTACTTCGAGGGAGGTTTTACGACGCTTTCACGAAGTTCCATAATTAAATAACGTCTTTTCCCTATGGGCGTAGCCCCGCTAACACCTTTCTAGACACCTACTTGGTTTATAGCATTGATAGTTAAGTGAGAAAGTTTCTCGAGGAGTAGCATATACTCACAGTAGGATCGGGATCCAAATATCATCGTGTGATAAAGCTGAAGGAATCCTACCAGAATCATCACACTCCAAATGGTATGCAGCACTAGCAGGTTTCAGTTTCTTTAGAAACTCTCGATGTGGATTTTTGCCCCATCCACTTATGACTTTGACGTAGGCCAAAATATCATAAGTCACATGTCAAGTTCTACCCATCATTTACCTGGTTAATTTGAACCCACCCGTACATACCCTTGACGTAGGCCAAAATGGCAGTACGACTATCTCAAACCAACCCATCTATCTATGCAACAGATAAATATCCGGCAGCTACCAATCACTATGCCTTGGCATAGGTCAAAATACATAGCTTGAATACTACCGAATATTTAACTGAAATGATGGAGGGATACAAATGGTTTTGGCGAAACCGTGAACGTAGTGAACTTGATATAATCGAAGGAACCTGATAGCTTTTAAAAGGAGTGGTTTAAGCTCCGAGTTTAAAAGTTGTTTTGAAAAGAAACCGAGTGGTTTTGAAATTGTTCCAACGATTTTAACTTTGGTTTATTTTCTTGCATTAATTTAATGCGTCCCATCAATTAGTCCTACCATTACAGAAAATAACGAAAATATGACGTACGCTTATGCCATCCGCATTCGCCACGGGGCCCCATCATCACCCGTTAGGTTACTTAACTAACGACAGAGTGGGGGCTGGACTAGCGCGGATGCAAAACATAAGCAACGCCTACTAGATATCATATATAGATATATACATTCGTCAGATGCAATGATAGCCATTCCAGATCACAGATGAACACATTGAATATGCTAGGAATCCGTGTTTCGTTCGAGCCTGCAATGAAAGACGGATTACACGGTCGCGATGAATAGCCAAACCCCACCCTAGACCCCTACGAGTGCGGCAAACTACCCGCCAAGTACCCGAAGTGAAGCAACCTACCTCAACAACGTGAGTATGCCACTCGGCACTTCAAAGTACCCGGTAGTTTGTGCACCCCACCTTGGGTCTATCCTAGGAGCAAAAACAGTAAAAGAAATAATATACAACCTCATCCCTGATGTGCGGCCATAAAATAATATTACATCAATTTACATATTACATCAAATGAAAGATAAAGAATACTCTCATCTCACAACCCCCGGCTATTCATCCGCGACAATCCAACAAGTTCATATACTCAATCCAACAATATTACAGATCATAGATATGCACAACCCCCACTAATCGACGTATAGCGATTAGTCGACGCTCAGTGCATATAACACATCACAGATATAACCATTTAGCAAAAGTTTGTAGAACTTCGATCAAAACACCAATTTGTAACTACCCAAAACACAACTTTCTTCTCTGGAAATTCTGGGCAGAAACAAAATACTTTAAAAATCACAAAACGTCAAAATAAGAACACTGCAACAAATCCGAGTTGCGACCGAGTTGACTCGACGGCGGATCCGCGGCGAAACGCATGGTTTCGCCGCGCTTACGCGGCGGTCTGGTCGAATCGTGGGCTCATTTTTCTTTTCTGTTCCCAGAAAACCCTGCATGGATTTTTAAGACGTGTGGAAATATTTTTAGGGCTGTTTTAAAAATCGGCAAAAACTTGAGGATTTTGACGTGTTTTGCAATTTTTTCTCGGATTGAAATTCTAAATACTTTGCTAACATGCTAGTTGCTGTTTAGCTAGGCTCTGATACCACTGTAAGTCCATGTTGGCCACCCCGGCGCTTACGGGGAGGCGGAAAAGGTAAAAAAAAAAACGATTTTTTCTCAAGGCAACATGGACTAGAAACAATGGATCTTTGCTAAACAAAAACCTAGCAAACTAACTACAAGTTTAGCTACTCGGTTAGAAGGTTGTACCTTGGTCTTGATCTCCTTCTCTTCTTACTCCTTGGAGTGGTTTGAACGGCTCCTCCTCGTCGTCTTCTCTTTGCCGAAGAAGGATCCAACCAAAGGCCTCTACCTTGACCTCCTACCTCAACCGAGAGGTAACTAAAGTGCTTGGCTTGCTAAACCTAGAACCCTAAAATGATTAGATAGGAGTTATGGTGGTTTTTCCTCAAAAGCTCATAGTTCTCAACACATGAGAGATGAGAGCTTTGAGAGAGAGGAAGAGGATGAGAGAGAGTGAGCAAGTGAAAATAATTAGCTTTTTTAACAACCATGCTCTCAAAATAAGAATAATGATAATAATAATAATAATAATAATCAAGAAATTGTGATGGTTAGTTTATGAATGACCATTATCATTTCATTATTTAATGCATTTGAAAGAAACAAGAAGCATCTTTGAAATGAAATGATGATGGTCAACAAGTCAACAATAGTCAACCGGTCAACAAAGTCAACAAGTCAACAAAAGTGAAATGTTCAACTCAACCATGGCACAATTATCTTTAATTAATATTATTAATCATATTTCTCATTCTCATTAGGATTTGGAAAAAGTCAACGGTCAACAACCCTAATGAGAATCCTCTGCCTCTGCCTCTGTCAGCTGTGCATACACACCCGCATCCGTGTTCCGAGGAACACGAATACAATGAGATAAAACCAATCCCAAAACATATACTAGGATCTGGCTTAAACCAAAGCCCGCTAGTAATAACTGCCCGGACACCAAACGTTCACAAGTGCGCGGATGTGAACGAACCTTGTCGCAAAACCATGCGACCTATACTCTGTTTTGCTCAAAGGCGAATAGCCCTCTGTATGGGACTCTAAAGACTCGACACTATGCTGGCAGTGGGTTTAACCACAGGCCGCAAGCTGTACTAGCTGTACGTAACGGTCCCCAGGTAGATGCCGATAAGAAGACTGAGGAGGTGAACCAATCCAAACTGCTACTGAGCCTGAATGTGACAATCTCCGTACAGTCTGGTCTGTTCGTCTGAGAGTATCGCATGTCGGGCCTAGGGGGGAGGTAAACGTTAGTCCCCTAATAGCGGTACAAGTCATGTCAGAGTGTAGCCCAGAACATCCTGAGATAACATTGGAAACGCTACCAGTATATCTCGCTTGCCCTGGCCAGGGACTTTGTGTAATGGCTCTCCTAGACACAGCGCGATATCAACCCCCAATATCGGGAAAGACGAATCCTGTCTAACCGTCACTGCCTCCAAGTGCTTCGGGACTGCACCCAACTACTACCTGTTTGCACGACTCATTTGAGCCGTGGTAGGGTAGTAATCTAAGAACAGTGGGAACACACTCGAGGCGAAGTGACAGTGTCAAGTCAACGGACTATGCTGTACTCATGTCATCTTGAAACTGATAACCGACGATAGGTATAATACCAAACCAACAGTTCCCTGCGAGTCCTGTCCAGTATACTCGTAACCTAACGAGCACCTGCATACTATCTCCAGTACGACGTATTGATAGTTGTGGGACAGACCACCTCCCCTCCTGGGAGGAGAAGCATATACACTAGTCTACTTTGGAGTATCGATGCCTTGTCTCGATAATCCTACGACTAGGAACCTGTATGAGGATTTGCTTGTAGATTACCCAGCCCCCACTAGTGTGACTGCCATCACAATGCTGGTAATCAAGCAAAGATCCTAAGGGCTCCACTAATGTGTATAGGCGATATGCTAAAAGAAACACATGCGCACATTAAAGTAGAAACAAACCAAGTAGCATACTACTATTTCGAGCAAGATTGTCTATACAACTGTGAATATCCCAAGGTTCCATTAAGTAATATACAAACTAGTATGATACAGTAATGGCCTCTAGGGCATATACACTGACATGAATGTCATACGATCGGTAAATCCTGTCTAATTGCTATAGCTCTTTTAGACGGATTTGCGAACGTGACATTCACGTTGATGTTCTGTGTTGTGCTGTGTTATTGCGGATTTGTCGTGGTGGATAGCCTGGATACAAAGGTAGTACAGTTTGGTTGTATTTGTACATTTGATATTGCGGGGCGAGCGTCCGACATGTGGATTTCCTTCACTGCCTGTTTGTATATTATTCTTTTGGGGCACGACCGGGCTGAGGTCGATGTACCCATTGTATATTTTACTTTCTGTACTAGGATTACCCCGCGGTGGGGTGCACGGATAGCCGGGTTCTAGAGTGCAACTGGCCCGCATCTTATGGTTTTGAGACAGAGGGGGCTTTACTCTAGAATTTGCATGGTGGTATTCAGTTAGAATATCTTTCACCTCATTCTACGGGGAAAGAGCCGAGATCCCTTCACCGGGAGTGACCTCTTTAGCAAAGGTTTCTGTCACTATATTTGTATAAAAAGCTATCCGGTTCCTTCAACGATATCAAGTTCATTATGTTAAAGGTTTTTCGCCAAAAACCATTCGTAGCCCTCCGTCATTTCAGAAAGGTAGCACTTAGTATTCATACTATGTATGTTGGCCTACATCAAGGCATAGTGTATGGTAGCTATTTGTTACTTTTCTGTTGCATAGATAGATGCGTTAGTTTGAGACAGTCGTACTACTATTTTGGCCTTCGTCAATGGTATGTACGGGTGGGTTCAAATTAACCTGGATAATGATGGGTAGAACTTGACATGTGACTTATTATATGTTGGCCTACGTCAAGGTCATAAGAGCATGGGGTAAAAATCACATCGGGAGTTTCTAAAGAAACTGAAACTTGTCAGATATGCGCATACCTTCTGGAGTGTGATAACGTGAGTGGATTCCATCACGTTATCATGCGATGATAGTTGGATCCCGATTCCCACTGATGAGTTGGTTTACTCCTCGGGTGATCCCGAATAATTCTTCTTTTAGGTTTGCAGGAGAATTTGAGGTTACATTGGGAGGTTTCCTGATTAGATAAATTGATAACCATTCTGATCTAGGTTGGAGTGCACGCTGAGTGTTTATTTTCTCTCTCTCTTTGGCAGCGACCATGACCCTACCCTATACTATGACTCAGTGACCAAGTTAACCGAACCTTCTTAAACACTGGCTTTTGGATTGTTGGATTTGCATACCTCATTGCCACTCCTGCTTTTACCATTTTTTTCTCCAGAACACCCCGTATTACTACGAACATCCACTTCCATTGGATAAAAACATCGTATGGTTATATACGAACTCGAAAGAACTTGTTCCAGATTCGAGGATAGTTTCCGGTTCTGGAGAAAATGAATATGACTATTTAGTTGTCTTTTCCTTTTACCTTCTCTCAGGTTGCGAGTGCTCCTTGGATTAGGACGGTACACCTATTACGCTAATTGGATAGTCTTCTTCCAAACCATAGGCAGGTGCCGAACGGTGGGGAATGAAGGAAACCAATTAGCCTAATGATGGTGTGCAGAAGATAATAAGTTAACACAAATAAAGGGATTAGAAAGAAGGCAAAGTAAATTGCGACTGCTATTCACGATCAAACCAAGTATTTCATTACCACTCCTACTTCACCTTTGTATTTCTCCAGAACACTCCGTATCACTACGAATATCCACAGTTATTTAGATACTCCATCGTATGGTTATATACGAACTCAAAGGAACTTGTTCCAGTTCGGGGATGGATTCTGGTTCAGAAGAAATAGGAATAAGATTTATTCAGTTGTCTGTTATCTTCACCTTCTCTCAGGTTACGAGTACTCCTAGGATTAAGAGAGTACACCCATTATGCTTATTGGATAGTCTTCTTCCAAAACATAGGCTGGTGCCGAACGGTAGGGAAGGAAGAAAACCATTTAGCCTAAAGGGGTGTACATAAGGTAATGACTAAAGACATATAAAGGGATTTGGGGAGATGGCAAAGAAATATACGGTTACAGTTGTGAATCTGATAATGGAAGTGGCATTACTAAGAATACCCAGATACCCTTTTCAAAACATTTACATGTTTCAGTTTCACTGTGTATTGTTAAAAGAAAACTGATTTCCCAATTAGCCCTTGCTCCAGGGTATGTATTTACCAGGTATGATTCTCACATCTGTATGGTTTTACAGATGATGAGTAGGAGTAAGTTATTGGGATTTGGGTGATCATCCTCAACATATCGGGATTCGTTGTAATTGGTGATATTTGAGGAAATCACCTGGGTTGTTTGCCGGACGGCAAATATTTGGTTTTTAATATCCGTTGTAATGCACCAATTTCAAATTGATATATCTGTACGTTTATTTTTATAAAGTGAGATATAACCTTTTGAAATTGTGTCCATGACATTTACCTATATCAGTGGATGGTTAGGTAAGTAGCATTAAACAGCGGTGTAATTCTTCTTAACCATAAGTACAGTTTTCAACCTACGACACATAGGGAATGAGTTATTCAACTCAAGGGGGCTTATACAGAGTATTGTATGTCGTCCAGTGTTCATTAGGATAGAGGGGTTGGTCCTCGTACTATATTCTGTTTACTTATGACTTCTCTAGTTCTTAGACAAGTGTTTTGTAGAAACATAAGGTCCAAGTTTTGAGAAGTTATAGGTATAAGAAAAAGTAGAGAACTAGGTATTGCAAGTATCAGGATTCTTCAAGGTGATCGAAGATGTGGATACTTGTGTATGGTATTCAGTTGATAGTAATGATTGTGAGAAACTTGTTTCTCTTTCAGGTTACTCATATCTGGATGCATTCCTAAGTTGAGTAACGCCGATCGGCCTCCTTCAATTTAGTTGACATGCACCGGAGACAGCTGCATGATTTGAATCTGGTTCTAATTAAATCAGTGCCTCTGTTTCTATATTGGATATAGAATAGTTCATATCTTACAAATGTTAAGGTACGGGGAGTTGTCCGGCTTATGCTTAAAACCAGACTCTGGATAACTCAAAGCACGTTTCTGTAATGGCTGTTTGTGGGTTGATCCGGGCTATGACGAGGGTTGACTTTCTACCATCTGGAAGATCAATAATGATATTGTTCTTGACTCGCCACAGTTTTTGTAAAATGGATTTTTTGAGAAAACAGTAATGGGAGTATGGTAGAACTGGAAATGATTCCAGAACCGCAAACGATTACTGAAAATTTAATAGGACCTAAAGATTCAATCTGGATTGACATTCCATTGGCCACTCCGCAGATATGGTTGGTAATCTCAGGCACTCGAGAGGTACTTCGGTATGCTCAAAGACGGTGAAGGGAGGTTCTTGTTTACCCAGACCTGACACTACTATTGTTCCAGGCTATGAGACCCAGCAGGAGGATGAGTATAGCGTCATTCTAAACTAGATTTAGAAGTGCACGTGTATATGACTCTGTCAGAGGGTTATCGTAGTCAGTGGGAGCAGCAGAAGCATAGTGGACAAGTGGCTTATGTCTATTTATAGACTAAAGCAAATATAGCGGATATAGATCATCCATTCCTGATGTGACAGCCATAGGTTTGACTTCATCAGAATAGGGGATGGATCTGTTAAGAAGGTAGTAGGGTGTGATGTCCTGGTATTTAGATGACATACACAGAGTAGGAAGTGAAATTCCTATACTACGATCGGTTATACTTTGGTTGTCACACAGTGGTTTCTCTACATAGGATATGATTTTATATCAGATTTTCTGGTTACTAGATCTATGGTTTTAGATCTAGACTTGGGAAGTGTCCAATCAGGGTACCTAGACAACATCTAAAGGTATTTAGAATGGATGACTACTGGCATGGTGGTGTACCTGCGGGTGATGGAGTCACCCTCTCTAAAGGTGTCTTACAGGCTAAAAGGGAGAGGGATGTGCATGATTGGCAGATCACTTGCTTAGGAAATTGAGTTGATCATGAGATGTCAAGTACCCCACCAGATGTTGTTTTTGCATTAGATGCAATAAGTTGATATTAATCTAATCCTGGAGAAACGTTCGGAAGCAGATTTAGAACATAAGTTGATGTTCTGGGGAAATGATAACGACAGCCTCTTTCGGAAGACGGTTATCATTCCAGGCTTCCAAGGTGACCTGGATGACAGAGTGACTGTCAGAGTTATAGTTTTCCCTCTGACGAGGGGCAGTAGTTTGGACAGGTGGTCCAAGCGGATACTGAGGGAGGCATGGCACAAGTTACTGATAAGGTTCAGTTGACGATACAGTCTAAGATGTTTGGATTTGGAGTTAATTTATGACCTAGGTCCCATCAGATATCCAGACATATTCTAAAACAGGTATTGCTCATTATGGGAGATGGCTTTCTCTGCGAACTTGAGATAAAGAGAGACATAGAAAGAAACATCAGGCGGATCCACTCACTGAGGCTATTCCTCAAATGCAATAGTTTCGCAAACGGGCTTTGTGAGACTGATTAGTAGAGGAGTTGGGTGTTCGGTATCACACGGGCTGTGAGTATGCGACATCGCAATAATTAGCCTTGAGTGCAAGTGGGAGATTGTTGGATATAGTGCCCTCAGAGTCAATTATTGGATCGCAGGCACGCTATTGCAATGATTGAGGGAGGACCTATACCTGTAGGACAGTCTTGCTCGAGAGGTTTGTATACTATCTGGTTTGTCTTTATCATCGTGTACATACTTTAGGTGACATTGTAGTTCACTATTACACGTTGATAGAGAAAAGTATGCTACCATGGTTTATCTTTATCATTGTGTACTTCTTTAGGTGACCTTACAGGTCACTATTGCACGTTGATAGAGCCCATAGGATTCTTGCTTGACTACCAGCAGTATGATGGCGATCATATACGTGAAAGTTGGGTAGTCTATAAGAACATCCTTAAAGTTGTCCCTAGTCGTGGGAGTTTCGAGACTGGGCATCGATACTCCATTAGTAGACTAGTGTATACAGTCGAGACCCCGACGAGGGGCGGTGGCCGGTCTCACAAGCCATTGGTGTCAGTTGGTTCACCTAAGATGTATACAGGTGCTCATTGGGTTATGAGTACACCGGACAGGACTCACCGGGAGCATGCTAGTTGGTATTATACCTGACGTCAGATGGCAGTTCCCTGGTGATATGTATACAGGTTAGTTCATCGACCTGAGATCGTCATTTGTGTCGTGTGAGTTCCCACTGTGCTTTGATTACTACCCTACCATGGCTCAAAGAAGTCATGCAAACAGGTTTTAGTTGTGTACGGTCCCGAGCCACATGGAGGCAGTGAGCGGATCGGCAGGGGTTCATTTCTCCCGGTATTGGGGGTAAGATCGCGCTTGGTCTAGGAGAGCCATTACACGAAGTCCTTGGCCAAGGCAGGAAATTTACTGGTAGGTATTCCAGTAGTATCTCAGGGTGTTCTGGGCTACACTCCGAAACGACTTGTACCGCTTTTGGGGGTCTGACTTTTACCAACCCCCTAGGCCCGACATGCGATACTCATAGACGAATGGACCGGACTATACGGATATTGTCACTGACAGGCTCAGTAGGGTGTCAGGATGAGTTCTCTCATCGACCTCACTTTTGGTCAATACCTGGTAGCCCGTTACGTACGTCTAATACCTCTGACGTGCTAGTGGTTAAATCCACAGCCAAAGTATTGACGAGTCTTTAGAGTCTCCCACAGACAGTTTCTCAAGTTTCGGACGAAACATTGTAGAGGTCGTATGGGTTTATGGAAGGGTTCGAACATACGCATGCACTTGTGCAAGTGTCGTGTTTCGGATGGATAATACTAGCAGGCTTTAGTTTAAGTCGGGTCCTAGTATTATACTGTGTAGATTTTGTCTCATTGCATTTGTATTCGGTCGAAATACAAATGCGGGTATGTATATACAGTCGCGGGGTTAACCTGTAATTTGTTATCGGGTCGCTTTTTGAAGTTGCCAGCTTGCTTTCTCTTTTTGGCCAAATTCCTCCTTTTTTTTCTTTGGCTGAATTTTCCATTGAAGGAGGTTTTTGCAAAGAGGGGTTTTATAAAATGCAGGGGGTTTACTTTGGTGCCCGGGCTGCAGATTCTTGATGAAGCATCTTGTGTTTTCTAGATGAGTTTGACTCATTTCATTGCTTTTAATGTGATGGGATTTGATAAGTAAATGGGTGTGAAATTTTTTCCTCTTTATCAACCATTTTTCTTTTGCTTTTTGACCTCACCTCCCTCTTTTAAATTTTTGGCCGGCCACTACATTTGAGAGCCTCATTATTTTGGTGTGTGAGGGATTTTCATTTCTCAATTTGCACTAAAATTCTTTAGTTCATCTCCAAAGCTTATTTCTCCACCTCCATCCCAAAGGAAACTTCGATTAACCCTTGAGGCAATGCGTTCTACACTTAGTCTACAGCAATCTTGGACACGTCGACTAGCACACTTCATGCCCGAGTTGCTTCGAATGAAGCGGGAGCCCGTAAAAAGAATCGATGATGTGGTGCTCTTTCCGACGAGGAGATCGAGACCGGAGATGCCGTGAGGAGCTTGGGATGGTGGCCAAAGACCGAAGGACACGGATCGATCGGTATAGCTTTCTAACCCTCTCTCTAGATAGCTAGTTGTAGGTTAATGGTTCGATCCGGGAAAAAGTATACGATAGCGCCAGTTTCAAGTTAAGAAAAAGTTTATGTTTCCGCATTTTGGTCTCGGACAGACGGCCAGGGCGCTACCGTATACTTACAGTTCTTGTAGACTACCCAGCCCCCACTAGTGTGACTGCTATCACAACGCTGGTAGTCAAGCAAAGATCCTAAGGGCTCTATCAATATGTATTAGCGATATGTTAAAAGAAACCTATATACATATTAAGATAGATATAAACCAAGTAGCATACTGCTATCGAGAAAGACTGTCATAAATCCGTGTATATATCCCAAGCTTCCAAAATGTAATATACAAACTAGTACTATACAATAATGGCCTCTAGGGCCTATCACACTAACAATCTCCCACATGTACTAAGGTCATATGCTGGCATATCGCAGACCTATCATCTCGAATAGCCTCTCGAACTGTGTCTGAGGGATGGCCTTTGTGAAGGGATCTGCAGTGTTTTCCTCAGTGGCAACTCTCCGAACCTCGATCTCCCGGTGATCCACGATCTCCCTGATCAGGTGATACCGCATCAAAATGTGTCTGGACTTCTGATGGGACCTGGGTTCCTTTGCTAAAGCATAGCCCCGTTGTTGTCACAATACAGAGGTATTGGGTTAACAATGGACGGAAACACCTAAAGATCACTTAAGAACTTCCTTATCCAGACTGCTTCTTTTGTGGCGTCAAAAGTAGCGATATACTCCGCTTCCATTGTCGAGTCAGCAACGGTGTCCTTCTTAGAACTCTTCCAACAAACCGCCCTTCCATTGAGGGTAAAGACATAACCTGACATGAACTTGGAGTCATCCTTGTCATTCGGGAAGCTGGATTCAGCAAAGGCCTCGATCTGGAGGTCTTTTTCGCCGTAAACCAAGAACATTTCCTTAGTCCTTCTCAGGTACTTGAGAATGTTCTTTACTGCTATCCAGTGCTTCTCCCCAGTGTTTGACTGATACCTGCTTAGCACACTGTGTGAAAAAGCAACATCTGGTCTGGTACACAACATTACATAGATTATAGAGCCTACCGTAGAAGCGTAAGGTATAATTCCCATGCGATCCCTTTCCAAATCAGTCTTGGGAGACATCTCTTTGGATAGGGTTATTCTGTGACAAGCCGATAGATTACCATGCTTAAAATATTCAATACTGAATCTTTTCAGTATGGTGTCGATATACCTGGACTGTGAAAGTCCCAACATCCTCTTGGATCTATCACAATAGATCCGGATCCCCAGAATGTAAGAGGCATCACCCAGGTCTTTCATGGAGAACCTGTGTGACAAGAACCCTTTGACAGATTGCAGCATAAGAATGTCATTTCCTATCAAGAGAATGTCATCCACTTACAAGACGAGGAATACAACAGTTCGTGCTACAATCTTACTATAAATGCATGGCTTATCTGGATTTTTGATAAAGTCAAATTCTATGACCGTTTCATCAAAACAGATGTTCCAACTCCGCGATGCCTACTTTAGTCTATAGATGGACTTAAGCAACTTGCATACTTTCCCGCTGCTCCAACTCTCAATGAAACCCTCTGGCTGGTCAATATAGACACACTCTTCTAAATTTCCATTTAAAAAAGCAGTTTTTACGTCCATCTGCCAAATCTCATAATAGTGGAAAGCAGCAATGGCAAGAAGGATCCGAATGGATTTGAGCATAGCCACTAGAGAAAAGGTCTCGTCATAGTCCAAACCAGGTTTTTGACGAAATCCTTTTGCAACAAGTCTAGCCTTATAGGATTCAACCTGTCCATCTACACCAATCTTCTTTTTGAAGATCCATTTGCAGCCTATGGGTTTTACCCTTCTGGAGCAATGTCAATAGTCCATACTTTGTTGGTGTACATGGACTCCATCTTGGTCCGCATTGCATCCGGCCATTTTATCGAGTCAGTGCTCTGAATGGCATGCTGGAAGCTAGTCAGCTCATCATTATCAATGATGCAATCCTCTCTATTCCCGTCTATGAGAAAACTGCAGTATCTCTCAGGCGGATGAGACAGCCTACTACTCCTGCGGAGTGGTGCGGGAATGCCATGTTCTTTTGAAACTTCTGGTTCTACCAAGCTTTCAGTAATAGCTTGTGGTTCTGGAATTTCTTCCAGTTCTATTGGGCTCCCACTTGTTTCATTTTCTAAAAACAGATGTTCCAGAATGTGTGCATGACGAGAAACAAAAACCTTTTGTTCCTCCGCGAAATAGAAAAGATACCCCCTAGAGTTCTTTGGGTATCCCACAAACTTACACAGTACTGATCGTGCCTCGAGTTTGTCCGCATGCTGCTTTTTAACAAAAGCTGGACATCCCCATATCTTCAGATATTGAAGATATGCTTTCTTCCCACTCCACATATGATATGGTGTGGTAGGCCCAGTCTTGGTAGGAAGCTTGTTCAATAGATATGTAGCTGATTCTATTGCATAACCCCAGAATGATCGTGGTAACTCAGCGTTACTCATCATGGAACGTACCATATCCAATATGGTTCGGTTCCGTCTCTCCGATACACCATTTTGTTGTGGTGTGTATGAAGGAGTAAGCTGAGAGAGGATTCCATTCTCTTTTAGGTAATCCAGGAACTCGTCACTCAGGTATTCACCACCTCGATGAGATCTCAGTGTCTTGATTCTTTTGCCGGTTTGTTTTCCACTTCATTCTTATATTCTCGGAATTTCTCAAAGGCCTCGGATTTTTGTTTCATCAAGGAAATATGTCCAAACCTAGAGAAATCATCCGTAAAAGTAATGAAATAGAGTAACCACTTCTTGCATATGTAGACATTGGACCACACACATCGCTGTGTATTAGTTCCAAGAGCTCGCTCGCTTTTACTCCGCGTCCAGTGAACGGAGTTTTTGTCATCTTTCCTTTGAGACATGATTGACAAGTTGCATAAGATTGATAATCGAACGGATCGAAATATCCTTCTTTATGTAACTTGGTCAACCTTGTTTCGTTGATATGACATAGTCTACAATGCCATAAGAAAGCATGATTTATTTCTGGAGTCTTTCTTTTATGTATGTTCTGGACATTGAAATTTTGTAGTTGGTTTAATACGTATATCCGTTGTTTAGAGTACCCCAATCAGACCATGATTAAGGTGGATGTTTACGACATCACTTACAAATGTAAGATCATAACCTTCTTTAGATAACAAAGATACAAAAATGATATTACAAGTTAAACTAGGTATACAAAAACAGTTGCGCAAAACCAAAATATGTCCACTCTTCAATCCAAGGTGATATTCCCCTACGGACACAGCATCCACGCTCTCTCCGTTAGCAACCCTGGGGGTCATATCACCGGTCTTCAGAACCCTACGGCTTCTCAGTGCATGCAAGTAATTGCACATATGAGTTCCTGATCCGGTATCCAATACCCAGGAAGTAGAGTTGATTGACAGACAGTTTTCAATTACATACACACCTGAAGCCGAAGACACAATTTGCTTCGGGTCCTGGTTCTTGGCCTTCCAAGCCCTGCAATCTTTCTTCCAATTGTAGGGTTAGCATAGCACCTTAGCAAGGTTTAGGAAGGCATCACACATGCCATATTAAAATTTTTAGGGTGCTGATTAGTTGAAAATATTGTATTTTTAACACGGCAATTTCCCTATCATTTGCATTCATTTAGAAGTGTACGGTATTCATATTTCACATATTAGCAAAACTATCGCAAAATATCAGATTACATGTGTTAGACTCTAAAACCGACACTATAAAGAAAATTGACCGCATTTCATGGCATCGCATCATCCCTATATTGCGCAACACTTGTTCTGAGATCTGTGCAGGAAAATCCAGAAGAAAGGCCAAAATTTATACGGTACCGGTCAAATATTACGCCAACTCAATGATTTCAATTCTGGTATCAATCCAAAGGGACAAATACAAATCAACACATCAGATGAAGCCCAATATGTTAGCACAAGACCACTGCAAAAAGCCCAAGGCCCAAGCCCCACAAAGTGCCGCGGATCCGCGGCAGGAGCCTACTTGCGCCACGGATCCGCGGTGGGTCCAAGGAGTTACCTCCTCAAATTCAGTGCATTATCTCTCTCTCAGGGTCAACACTACATCAAGACATGACAAATTCCAGAATGTTCCAGAAGCTTCTGCCAGATCAGAAAACTAGGGTTTTCTAAGCTTAATTAATCCTAGCTTAAAACCTAAGCTAGCTCCTAACAAACTCTTTCTAGAAACTCCTTAACAAACTTTTGGAGGGAATTGTAATTTCAAACCTAGACCTAGGGTTTGAGTGATCTATAAATAAGACCCTAGGCCCACTTGTAAAAGGATTATGCATTGAATGATCTTTTGCCAATTTTAGTATCAATCTAGATCCATTCACTCTCTTCATCTTCTTCCACAAGTCTAGTGAGAGGACTTGTGTGAAACCCTAACCCTAATTCCAATCAAAAGCCAAGATCCCAAGTACCCATCAAGCAAGAAGCCTTGCAATCTTTTATGAGCCGAGCCGAGCCGATCTTCAACAGAGCAAGTGGTCCAAGCCGATCCGTGACTCATGGAGCCGAGCGACGCCAATTCAACAATTTAGTTCTTCCTCTTGTAGTTCTTGAGCGACTGTAATCAAATTGTTGATATAAATAAAAGGTGATATTCTTTTATCTTGTTTTCTTTAAATTCTCGCATCATGATATCTTTTCAATTCTTGAATACTTTCTGTGTGATGATGTTTGAGTAATACTCCGCTCGTCGAGGAGTCGAGACGATCAATAGAATGATGATGTAATATATCTTAAATCGATTCTTGAATTCTACGAGTTTTGTAAACCCTAGCAAGTTCAAGAATCGACGACCCAATTCGTTGCGATGCTTTCTTGATTGATATCGCTCGAGATTGGGGAGCTACGATCGTTTCTTGAAATTGTTAGAGGCTAGAATGTGAATGATATCGATGAAAGAACAAGGGTTAAACGATGAAACCTTAGTTTCATCAAGAAAGCCCTAACTCTCATCGATCATCATCAATCTAGTATCAATCCTTCGAAGGACAAGAACACGAAATCTTGAAATTACATCACGTCTATAGTTCCGATCGATTCCTACGAGCCTCATTTAGATTCTTGACATTTTGGTTGGAAATATCATCGAAACACCGATTCTTGATTTGTTTATCAGTTTCTTGATTCTTGACTAAACATCGTGACACCTGAATCAATCGATAAATTCTTGAATCATGTTTTCTTTTCTTTTCGATTAACTTTTCGATTCAAACAAATCAAATATAAAAAACGAATCGTACAATCCATGTGGACGATCCGCACTCGCTTACGATCTACAACTGACACCGTAGTTGATTGCGGTCAAATATAATTTTTTGATTGTGAACTTTATTCAATTTTCTAATTACCGACACAAAGAGACTCTTATCAATTTGTTTTACTTACTCAGTCTCGCATTCTATGATCAATCAAATAGTGCCGAAATCGGGGACTATTTGAATCGATACTTTTACATCCAATCAAGAAAACGTTTCAATCAAAATGGCGCCGTTGCCGGGGATCGAGCGCTAATTCGTTTTATATCAAAGTTTGAATTGAAAGATTTATTTCATTGTGATTTTTGAGATCAAAATTCGTGCAAACCCTAAACAATTTGTTGTGTTTCATTGCAAGGAGATCTGGAGCTTGCTGGGAATTTGGAAAAATTTTTGGAAAATACCAGAGAGCAGAGGGAGTCTACAGAAGCTCCCTGAAAACTTTTGGTTCAGTGATCTCATCAAAAGACCGTGGAAGCGCGGTATAAGGAGGGATTCGCGGCGGAACCGCGGCATCTTAGGGGGACCTCTGCAAAATTTTTGTCTCAGGTATTTTCTTACCTTCTCCTCGCTCCTCTTTTAGCTCCAACTAACAATTTTCTGCAGGTTTCTTTGCAAATAATCGCAGCGCCGCAAAAGCAAAATTAAATTTGTGCGTGATTTTGATTTCTTGGTTGTTTGCATCCTAAATACGGAAATTAAGGGGCACGGCCAAATCCAAATTAGGTGGGGATTTCATTACCCTTCCTAGGCCCCGAAAACCACAAAACTTGCATCCGCATTGACCCACATTAACTAAAAGAAATCTAGAGAAGACTCTAAGGACTGTCGCGCTCAATTAGGACAAGAGAAGGCCGTGGGTAATTCATTGCTTATCCGCGTTTTCTTGTGGTGCCTAAGGCGAGTGTGTCTAAGGCTAGTGGTTTTTAATTAGGCCCACTACTTACGTAGTGGAGTACCTTCCCACTTACATGGCACTTATCCGGCGACATGGGGACAAAGAGGCAGTGGAGGATTCTATCCTGCGACTTGTCTTTTGGCAGTTAGGAGCGGTCTAAAGCCGGACCTAGGTGACCACTAGATTCTAGGGTTTGTGTGCTGCATTTGTTTTGTCACATCATTTTTTCAAAAATCCGTCCCTTTTTCAAAGCAAACACCGCATTCATTCATACCCCTAATTATAAGCCAACGCTGCCACTTGTACTAACCCTTTTTAGTGCAAGATAGGCTGGACACGGGATTCTAGTGCCCGTTTAGTCCGCGTACCCTTTATCGACTCCGAAGTTGATATTTCTCCATTTACCTTTTCTTTACCCACTACCACACACACACCGATGGATCCGAATCCATCAAATTTCTTTAACCCTAATCTGCCGCTGTCCGTTGGTGCGCAGAATCCACCCCACATCTCTCTCCAGGAGGGGTGCTACCCTATTCGAGGTCCTCTTTTGACCTGCTTATCCACACCACCAGCTAATGGGGATAACTTTGAGATTAAGCCCCAGTACATCAATCTTTTACCCAAATTCCACGGACTCGAGACTGAGGACGCTTACGTTTTCATTACCAAATTTGAAAACGTATGCGCAATGATGGGTATGTCACAACTTTCAGTGGATGCTATGCGTCTACGACTTCTTCCATTTACATTGTGCGATATAGCCGAGAAGTGGCTATATAACACTACCGCACACTCTATTATGAATTGGGAAGAATTCGTCGCTGCATTCCTTAAGAAATTTTACCCAATACAAAAGACAGCTCGAATCCGTAGCGAACTGAATCAATTTGCCCAGCTCCCGCTGAACCATTCTCTAAATGCTTTGAACGTTTCAAGGATCTATTGGTTCAGTGTCTTCATCACGGCATCCCGAGATGGGAGCTTTGCCGAATCATTTATGAGGGCATTAACCCAAACACTAAACAGAGCCTTGAAAACATGTGTCAAGGTACTTTTATGACCAAGTATGATGGGGAAGCTTGGAAGTATTTAGATGAGTTCGCTGAAAAATCACTACAGTGGGAGAGTGGAACCCAACCATTGAATAGGGGTGGCGCACACCAAATAGATGTGTCCATAGGTGTTCGAGCTGAGATGGCAGCAATGCAAAAGAAGCTCGACGCTATGGAATACAAATTTGCAGCAGCCTCCCTAAACCCAATGTCGCTCCCCAAAACTGTTTGTGGGTGCTGTTCTGATCCGTCTCATTTAACGGAAGAATGTCCATTAAACTCTGCGTTTCAAGGTCACGAGCATTCTAATGCCGCATTTCAAAGACCTCGAAACGATCCATATTCTTCCACGTACAATCAGGGTTGGAGGAATCACCCGAATTTCGCTTGGAACCAAAACCAATCTCAAAACACGGTTCCAAACACGAATAATTTTCAAAGGGTTCTTCTTCCACCACAACAGCAACCCCTTCAACTCACTCAGCACCCTACCTGTCGCAAAATTTCCAAAATCCGGTCAACACTCCTGCACAGTCTAATCCTATGACTTGTTCTGACGAGTTCTCTCAATTCACTCAAACCATGAAATCACTTTTATCAAATTTCATAGAGGTTTCAACTGAGGTTAGATCTTCCATCAGTGAGATAAAGAAAAACTTAGCGTCACAAGCTGAGAGTATCAAAACGATGGAAGCTGAAATCGCACGCCTTAAAGCCGAAATGAGTGCGAGAGAAAAAGGGAAACTTCCCTCTCAACCCTTACAGAATCCTGGGCATTACAATGTAAATGCCGTCACAACGTTGAGATCGGGAAGAGTACTGAACAATCATGTCGGGGAAGGTATTGATGATACTGAAAATCATATCAACACCCCGGCTGAGACCTTTCCATACGCACACACTTCTCCTTCTGATCCTTCTTCTTCTACCATACCATCTTCTCGAGAGCCTATTCTCCACTTCCCACTGTTAGTTGTATGTATGCCCTAGAGGCCAGTATTGTACAGATGATGTATATTATATTGGATGCTTGGACATATATAGAGATGACTTTCTTGCTCGACATGATAGTATGCTATCTGGTTGCTCTTTATCTTAACATGTACACTAGTCTCTTTATACTGTCTTATAGTTACATGTTGGTAAAGCCCTTAGGATTTGTACTTGACTACCTGGACTATGATGCAGATCATACTAGTGGGGACATGGTAGTCCATAAGTACATCCTTCAAGGTCCCTAATCGTGGGTGTATCGAGACGGGGCATCGATATACCAGAGTAGACTAGTGTATACGCTTCTCGACCCATATGATGGGCGATGGATGATCCCATATCCATTGGTGTTTGACATCAGAGATGGTATACGGGTGCTCAGTGGAGACTGAGTACACTGGACGGACTCGCCGAGAACTCCCAGATGGTATTATACCTCACGTCAGATGGCAGTTCTCAGGTGACACTTATGCAGGTTAGTCTGTAGACCCGAGATCGTCATAGAGTCTTGTATGATTCCCACTGTGCTTTGATCTCCACCTTACCACGTCCATGAGGGCGTGCAAAACGGTGGTCTTTGGGTACAGTCCCGAGTCACATGGAGGCAATGAGCGATAGGAGGGGTTTCGTCTCTCCCGGTATTGGGGGTTGATGTTGCGCAGTGCTCGATTGGCCGTAGAAGGGAAGTCCCTGGCCAGGGCTGATCAGAGATTTGCTGGTAAGTGTTACCAGTAGTTTCTCGACCCGTTATGAGCCTCACATCGGCACGACTTATCGGGTTATTGGGGTCTAACGTTTACCACCCCTAGACTTGATATGCGACGTATCAGACGAAGAGACCAGACTGTATGGTAAGTGTTACTGGTTGGATTCGCAGGAGTGTGAGCGGGCTAGCTCGTCGATCTTCTGATCGCTCAATACCCGGGTGGCCGTTACGTTTAGCAGACCGCTTGCGGCTTGTGGGTTCTTGATATGATCATCATCTGCTACCGGCGTATTGACGAGTCTTTAGAGTCCTACACAGAGGTTTCCTGGCTCAAGCGAAACGAAATAGGAGCGCATACGAGATATGTGCGGGACCGAGAATAATGCGTGTATGTGATACCGCATTTCATTCTCGCGATATATGTTTCGAATGGTTATATTCGATATGACCTAGTTATCGAATCATTAATTCGATAAATCGATACATTACATTCTAGTCGGTCATGTGCGACATGACCGGATCATTGAATCAAATGTTGATTTAATGATTTAATGCATAATTATATATTTGATATATTGCATTGCATTAACTAGTATTGGTTCACTTTAAACGGATTTTTCTCACTTGATGCACATTGTATATGTGATATGCTTTAGTGCACTACTTTGTATCATGTTTGATGATACTTGATAATGTGATTAAGTGTAAAGGGTTAAACCATGGTTAAGTGATGATTAGGGTTTTGGTTTTTCATTTATTTATTTGTTTATTTATTTGAAAGGATTAAGTTAAGAATGGTGGCTTATTTTGGAGCTATGTTGAAGCTTCATGAAGCTTTGACAAAGTCCACCATCCTTATCTCATCCTTAACCCTAACCACACTTACTAACCTTGGTTTAATCTCTACACTTGACCATGGTCAAGATATGATAAGTATTCATATTAGTTTTATTTTTTAAATGGTGAAGACTTATCATTCTTGCTTCATCTTCATCTTCTTCTTCTTCTTCTTCAAGCTTGCTACAACAATGGCAACTTGAGATCTAGTGAGATAAATCCAATTCTAAAGTGAACCCACCTCCTATTTCTTCACCCTCTACCTCTTGCCAAGTTGTTTTGGGTGTTTACTTCACAAGTTTCACAAGTTTGTGAAGTCGGAGCTTGAGTTTGTGCAACCTCGACGTAGATCGTCTTTGACACGAAGCCGACGACCTATTCCGCACGTTTCTCCGATGAAGCCATCACGAGAGTCCAAGCTTCAAGATGGACAGCGAGAAGACTTCGTTGCGGAGCCGTGGAGGTGGATATCCGGATCTACAAAGGTTGTAATTTCCGTATCCTAGTAGTTAAGTGTTAACTAGCTTTTAGTTTCGCCTAGAATTCTAGCGACGATCCGTAGTCTAGGGTTTCTCGGCACCAAAATATTTTAAAATGGCATGTTCGATGCCTTGTGAGACCACTCTAGGGTGCCTAGGAACTTTTCACCCACTAGGCTCGACACCTTCTCCCAACCCTTATAGTTCTCCACAGATGGTCCCCACACCTCTTTTGGGACCTCGTCTACCCCCTCTTTCTTCTCCTGTGATGGACCCTGCGCTTATTGCGAAAGCTCCTTACCCAAACCGGTAAGGGCTAATAGAACGAGTCCTCATATGGAGAAAATTATGGAAATGTTCAAACAGGTTGACATCAATATCCCTCTCCTAGATGCGATTCAACAAGTCCCCGCTTATGCGAAAATTCTTAAGGACTTGTGCACTAGGAAGAGGAAGACTCAAGTGCCGAAGAAGGTCTTATGTCTAATAATATCAGCACTGATTTTATCCCACAGCTACCAAAGAAACGTAAGGACCCAGGATGTCCTACGATATCGATTTCTATTGGGGGTAAAAACATAAATCTTTTAGACCTTGGCGTAAGTGTTAACCTCCTTCCATATTCTGTCTATGAGCAATTAGGGATTGGAGAGCTGAAACCTGCTCACTGCATTCTCCAGATGGCAGACCGATCTATCACCAAACCAAGGGGTGAATTAGAGGATGTGTTGATAAAGGTCAGGGAATTTGTTTTCCCTGTAGACTTCATTGTACTCGACACACGGCCTGTAGCAAACCCCCGGAGCCAAATTCCGGTGATTCTGGGTCGTCCTTTCCTTGCCACTTCCAACGCTGTTATAAACTGTAGAAATGGTTCAATGAATATATCATTTGGAAATATGACCATTGAACTAAATATCTACAAAGTTGGAAGTCAGCCATCAGAACCCTCTGCTCATATTTTAGATGTGTGCTCTGTCCATGAGATCGCTCCCGATAGCTGTGGAGCTGAGGATCTTTGCTTTACTGATCTCGATGACATTACCACATCTCTGTTTGACTTTACACAAGATCTTAATGAGGATACTTTCTCTATACTTGAGTCCTGCACTCCTGACTTTTCTCCACCCGAGTCTGTATCTTTCACAGGCTCTGAGCTTCTTTGTAAATCCAAAAATTACTCAATGATCCCTCCTTCTATCATGTCTCCGCCTGAGTTAGATCTCAAAATTTTATCTTCTCACCTGAAATATGCATATCTAGGTGAGAATGAGTCTTTACCGGTTATCATATCCGCTTCTCTTGCATCAGAGCAAGAGAATGCCCTTTTATCGGTATTGAGATCTAACAAAGAGGCGTTTGGTTGGAGTATGGTAGACATCAAAGCGATTAGTCCCTTGATTGTTGAACATCATATACATGTGATGGATGATCCCAGACCGACCCGAGAACCACAGAGACGGTTGAATCCCGTCATGAAGGAAGCTGTCATGAAAGAGATCGTCAAATGCTTAGATAATGGTATTATATACCCCATCTCCAATAGCAAATGGGTGAGTCCTATACATGTCGTTCCTAAGAAATCCGGCATCACTGTTATAACCAATGAGGCAAATGAGTTGATTCAGACACGCGCCCAAACTGGGTGGCTTGTATGTATTGATTATAGAAAACTCAATGCTGCCATGAGGAAAGACCACTTTCCTCTACCATTCATTGATCAGATGCTGGAACGCTTAGCGGGATGAGAGTATTATTGTTTTATGGACTGTTACTCAGGCTATAATAAGGTCTCCATCGCCAAAAGGATCAAGATAAAATCACTTTTACTTGTCCTTTTGGTACCTTTGCTTACAGTCGCATGCCCTTTGGGTTATGCAATGCCCCCGCTACCTTTCAGCGGTGTATGATGGGGATATTCTCTGATATGGTAGAGAATTTTCTGGAGATCTTTATGGACGATTTCTCGATTTTTGGAGACTCTTTTTCTGATTGCCTGGCGAATCTTGACGCTGTTCTTACTCGTTGCAAAGAGAAGAACTTGACTTTGAACCAGGAAAAATGCCATTTTATGGTCCAAGAAGGAATAGTACTTGGACATGTCATTTCACAGAAAGGCATTGAGGTTGACAGAGCTAAGATAGATGTCATTCAAAACCTCACTCATCCCAAAAGTGTCAAAGATATTCGATCTTTCCTTGGCCATGCGGGCTTTTATAGGAGATTCATTAAGGACTTTAGCAAAATTGCTAGACCTTTAACTCTTCTCCTGGCCAAGAATACGACCTTCCATTTTGACCCGGACTGCGAGACAGCTTTCGACTCACTTAAACACTCACTCACTTCAGCCCCCGTTTTATCATCACCAAACTGGGACTACCCCTTTGAGCTGATGTGTGACGCATCTGATTTTGCAGTAGGTGCAGTCTTAGGACAGCACATCGAAAAGATGCCACACGTGATATACTATGCAAGTAAGACCCTGAATGATGCGCAAATCAATTAGACAACCATAGAAAAAGAACTCTTAGCGGTTGTATTTGCATTAGAAAAATTCAGGCCTTACTTAATTGGCTCACCTATAGTTGTGTATACTGACCATTCCGCTTTAAAACATCTTCTGGCGAAGCAAGATGCAAAAGGTCGACTAATACGTTGGATCCTACTGTTACAAGAATTCGATCTTGTTATCAAAGATAAGAAAGGATGTGAAAACGTAGTAGCTGACCATCTTTCACGCATCATTTCTTCCCCTGTGACCCTACCGATCAATGATTCATTCCCCGACGAACAACTCTTGAGCATATCCGCTGAACCATGGTTCAGGGATATTGTGAACTATCATGCCACGGGACTTATACCGAGCGATTGGTCAAAACAGGACAAATATCGTTTTCTTTCCCAAGTAAAACACTTTTACTGGGACGGGCCTTATTTGTTTAAATATTGTCCTGATCAGATCATTCGCCGGTGTGTCCCGAATGAAGAGTTCAAGAGTGTTCTTTCATTTTTTCATGATCAGGCCTGTGGGGGTCACTTTGGTCCTAGAAAGTCAGCGGAAAAAGTTTTGCAATGTGGATTTTATTGGCCGACCTTATTCAAGGACGCATTTGAGTATTGCAAAACCTGTACACAATGTCAGTATACGGGTAGAATATCCCAGAGGAATGAAATGCCTCAGCAACCCATCTTGGTTGTTGAAATATTCGATGTTTTGGGCATTGATTTTATGGTTCCCTTTCCCAACTCCTTTAGGAATCTGTACATATTGCTGGCGGTTGATTATGTCTCAAAGTGGGTAGAAGCCATTCCATGTCGCACTAATGACAAGAAAGTTGTCATTAAGTTCTTAAAGGAGAATATCTTCTCACGATTTGGACACCCACGCCCTATCATTAGCGATAATGGAACACATTTCTGCAACAGGTCTTTCGAGACTCTGATGCAAAAATACTCAATCAACCACCGACTTTCTACACCCTATCATCCCCAAACAAGCGGGCAGGCTGAAATCTCAAACAGACAAATCAAACTTATCCTGGAGAAAACTGTTGCTAAAAATAGAAAAGACTGGTCGACCAAACTGACGGATGCTCTTTGGGCATTCAGAACTGCATTTAAAACCGACCTAGGAATGTCTCCATATAGGATAGTGTTTGGGAAAGCATGTCATTTACCCATCGAGATAGTGCATAAAGCATTGTGGGCTATAAAAGAAATAAATTTTGATCTAAACCTTGCTTGCAACTTTCGGAAGCTGCAAATAAATGAGCTAAGCGAACTCCGCGATGAAGCTTATGATAATGCTGTAATCACAAAGAATAGGACTAAGGTTTTTCACGATAAAAACATTTTGAGGAAAACATTTTCACCTGGTCAACAAGTCCTTCTTTATGATTCACGATTACACCTTCACGTGGGTAAGCTCCGATCTCGATGGAAGGGACCTTTTGTTGTACGGTCTGTATACCCGCACGGGGCAGTAGAAGTAGAAAATGTTAAAAACGGCACCTTTTTCAAAGTAAATGGACATAGACGTAAGCCGTATTTTTCCACTGACCCCACGGAGGAGCTCTTGTTCTTACAAGAGCCAGTTTATTTGGATTAAAATTCCTCCATCTCACCTTCATATCCAGTATATCATTGCATCATCTTTTGAATGGAGGTGAGTGAAAAGAGTAAGTTTGAGGGAAGTTCTTCACTTATATATTTTGCCCCCACTAATAATTCCCCCAGGCTTACAGTTTTTGTAGGTATAGCATTTGGCAACAGTGAGGACACTGTTGAAAACAAGTTTGGGGGAGGTTTGTGCTTATTTTTGCATCATTTGCATATCATTTGCATAAGCACAAAACATTTCTTTAAAAATCTATAAAAAAAAATTAAAAATTTTCAAAACCCATAAAAATTTAAAAATTTTCAGGTATAAAAATAATTTTAATATTTACACTTTTTTATATATAAATAAGATAATGAAAGTTTAGATAGTGAACAATTATATCCATGAGATTAGAAAAATTTAAGAAACTAAGAAAATTAGAAGTTTTCTTATACGAACTAGTAATAAGTAGTTATGAGCCGTTGTCCCAAGGGTTAGTAAGATGAAGGAAGTCACTAATCTGAGGATAAAAATAATTCTGAAAAATAGTTTCTATTCTAGAAGCCAAATATTTTGAACGTTGCTACCCTGCTATTCGCACTTACACACGTCTTGAAGCCTGGGATAGTAGAGGATACCTTGAAATGCTCTTGTCTTAAAGCCGATGTATGAAGGAAAAAAAAAGTGAATAAAAATATAAAGTGGTGAGAAAAATGAACACTGGTTTTGTTATCACCAAGGGCAATAAAAATGTATAGCGAGGGTGTTTCTTCACCTAGTGCCCTAAGGCCATCCGGTCTGGGAGTCACTGCTATGCCTGAGGTGGTGCAAGACGAGGAAAATACACCAAGTAAGCAAGCACAGGAGTAATCGGTCGGTTAGTACCTCAAGAAGTATTAACGGTCGCATGAAAGTGTGTGAGCAATTCTAAATATTCATTAATTAAAAAGTACTCAGGCTGATGGGCAAGAGTATGATAGCTTGAATTGAATTCTCCGGGTGTAGGGATGTATTTACACACACGCAGGGTTATATGATCGATGTTTGGAATAAAGATAGGAATGAACAATAAGACGATGTTTTATTGAGGGAGGACGTGATTTCTAACATCTTTTCATGACCATTAAGATAGGGCTCATGACAACCGAAAAGCTAGCTTAGTTGGAAACCTTAATTTTCAAGGCTTTTCTTTTACAATTCTTGTCTTTAAATGTAATATTCATGATCTTTCTTTTATTATTGGATTTTGTGGGTGCAATCCGCTGAAAACCCTCAGGAGACAACACTCCTGCTACTAGGGACACCTAGAGGTTTAAAGGCTTGTTGCACATGCTCAGTGCAATCGTGTTGCCTACGAAAGTGTGCTAGATAGTTTTTTCTTTTCCTTTATTTTCTCCTTCTCTTTTTAATAAAACAGTTCGCTCGAGACGATCGAAATTAAGTTTGGGGGAATTTGATTAGTCGAAAATATTGTATTTTTAACACGGCAATTTCCCTATCAATTGCATTCATTTAGAAGTGTACGGTATTCATATTTCACATATTAGCAAAACTGTCGCAAAATATCAGATTACATGTGTTAGACTCTAAAACCGACACTATAAAGGAAATTGACCGCATTTCATGGCATCGCATCATCCCTATATTGCGCAACACTTGTTCTGAGATCTGTGCAGGAAAATCCAGAAGAAAGGCCAAAATTTATACGGTACCGATCAAATATTACGCCAACTCAATGATTTCAATTCTGGTATCAATCCAAAGGGACAAATACAAATCAACACATCAGATGAAGCCCAATATGTTAGCACAAGACCACTGCAAAAAGCCCAAGGCCCAAGCCCCACAAAGTGCCGCGGATCCGCGGCAGGAGCCTACTTGCGCCGCGGATCCGCGGTGGGTCCAAGGAGTTACCTCCTCAAATTCAGTGCATTATCTCTCTCTCAGGGTCAACACTACATCAAGACATGACAAATTCCAGAATGTTCCAGAAGCTTCTGCCAGATCAGCAAACTAGGGTTTTCTAAGCTTAATTAATCCTAGCTTAAAACCTAAGCTAGCTCCTAACAAACTCTTTCTAGAAACTCCTCAACAAACTTTTGGAGGGAATTGTAATTTCAAACCTAGACCTAGGGTTTGAGTGATCTATAAATAAGACCCTAGGCTCACTTGTAAAAGGATTATGCATTGAATGATCTTTAGCTAATTTTAGTATCAATCTAGATCCATTCACTCTCTTCATCTTCTTCCACAAGTCTAGTGAGAGGACTTGTGTGAAACCCTAACCCTAATTCCAATCAAAAGCCAAGATCCCGAGTACCCATCAAGCAAGAAGCCTTGCAACCTTTTATGAGCCGAGCCGATCTTCAACAGAGCAAGTGGTCCAAGCCGATCCGCGACTCATGGAGCCGAGCGACGCCAATTCAACAATTTAGTTCTTCCTCTTGTAGTTCTTGAGCGACTGTAATCAAATTGTTGATATAAATAAAAGGTGATATTCTTTTATCTTGTTTTCTTTAAATTCTCGCATCATGATATCTTTTCAATTCTTGAATACTTTCTGTGTGATGATGTTTGAGTAATACTCCGCTCGTCGAGGAGTCGAGACGATCAATAGAATGATGATGTAATATATCTTAAATCGATTCTTGAATCCTACGAGTTTTGTAAACCCTAGCAAGTTCAAGAATCGACGACCCAATTCGTTGCGATGCTTTCTTGATTGATATCGCTCGAGATTGGGAAGCTACGATCGTTTCTTGAAATTGTTGGAGGCTAGAATGTGAATGATATCGATGAAAGAACAAGGGTTAAACGATGAAACCTTAGTTTCATCAAGAAAGCCCTAACTCTCATCGATCATCATCGATCTAGTATCAATCCTTCGAAGGACAAGAACACGAAATCTTGAAATTACATCATGTCTATAGAACCGATCGATTCCTATGAGCCTCATTTAGATTCTTGACATTTTGGTTGGAAATATCATCGAAACACCGATTCTTGATTTTTTTATCAGTTTCTTGATTCTTGACTAAACATCATGACACCTGAATCAATCGATAAATTCTTGAATCATGTTTTCTTTTCTTTTTGATTAAATTTTCGATTCAAACAAATCAAATATAAAAAACGAATCGCACAATCCCTGTGGACGATCCGCACTCGCTTACGCTCTACAACTGACACCGTAATTGATTGCGGTCAAATATAATTTTTTGATTGTGAACTTTATTCAATTTTCTAATTACCGACACAAAGAGACTCTTATCAATTTGTTTTACTTACCCAGTCTCGCATTCTATGATCAATCAAATAGTGCCGAAATCGGGGACTATTTGAATCGATACTTTTACATCCAATCAAGAAAACGTTTCAATCAGGTGCTAAACAAACCCTAACCAAGATCTTAACTAGAGACTTAGGGAAAACATGCATGTAAACAACTTTACATCTAAGAGGGAGGGATTACAACCTTTGTAATCCGTTCCTTCGCTTCATAAGCTCAGAGTAGTAGTCCCTTTGCCGCGATCCATGATCTCCCAGACTCAAGAGAGGCTCCACAAGTCGAATGATCCATTCTTGCTTGAAGTCTTCCTTTTCGAAGATGATCTACCTTGAAGAATCTTAAGATCAAGCTTTTACTTCTCTAATCAACTATTAGTGAAGTGAGCACCCTAATCTATGTGGCTAGAATAGATGAGGATGATGAAGTAGGAATTTTGCTCTCTTTTGTTTTCATTTTCTCACTTTAAAACATCACAAGTCAAAAAGCTAGAAAGCTTTTCAAGGAGGAAGAAGAAGAAGAAATCTATTTGTGATGAATAATGAATTCTTTTTTATGGTTACAAATCAACCATGGGTTAAGAATGAAGGGCTTAACCCATGTAGAGAATAAACCTAAGGTAAAGGGTTTAGGTTGGGTTAAGAAATATCTTTACAAAATATCTTAGCAAAAAACAAAAGAAAGATTCATGAACCTTCATGAAAAAGCTAACCCAAATCAAACCCTAACTTGTTTTAATCTCCACAAAACAAGTTGTATTTGCAACCCTAACTTGTAACAATATTATATATCATATATATAATATATTTTGCAACAAAAGAAAATAATACAATTAACATATATCGCATATATATCAATGTATTATCCGGTGAGAAAAGTTAGTTATATGTATGCCCTAGGGCCATTACTGTACATAGGATGTATATTGTAGTGGATGCTGGGACATATATAGGGAGGACTTTCTTGCTCGACATGATAGTATGCTATCTGGTTGAACTTTACCTTAACGTGTATACTGATTGTCTCTCTGTTACATGTTGGTAAAGCTCTTAGGATCTGTACTTGACTACCTGGACTATGATGCGGATCATACTAGTGGGGACATGGTAGTCTATAAGTACATCCTTCAAAGTCCCTAGTCGTGGGTGTATCGAGACGGGGCATCGATATACCAGAGTAGACTAGCGTATACCTTCTCGACCCATACAGATGGGCGATGGATGATCCCATATCCATTGGTGTTTGACATCGGAGATGATATACGGGTGCTCAGTAGAGACTGGGTACACTGGACGGACTCGCCGAGAACTCCCAGATGGTATTATACCTCACGTCAGATGGCAGTTCTCTGGTGACACTGGTACAGAGTAGTCTGTTGACCGGAGATCGTCATAGAGTCTTGTGTGGTTCCCACTGTGCTTTGATTTCCATCTTACCATGTCCAAGAGGGCGTGTAAAACGGTGGTTTTTGGGTACAGTCCCGAGTCACATGGAGGCAATGAGCGATAGGAGGGGATTCGTCTCTCCCGGTATAGGGGGTCGATGTTGCGCTGTGTTCGATTGGCTATAACAGAAAATCCCTGGCCAGGGTTGCTGAGATTTACTGGTAAGTGTTACCAGTAGTTTCTCGAATTGTTATAGACCTCATATCGACACGACTTATTGAGCTATTGGGGTCTGACGTTTACCACCCCTAGGTGAGATATGCGACATATCAGACGATCAGACCTGACTGTACGGTAGTGTTACTGGTTGGATTCACTGGAGTGTGAGCGGGCTTGCTCGTCGATCTTCAGATCGTTCAATACCCGGGTGGCCGTTACGTTTAGCAGAACGCTTGCGGCTTGTGGATATTTGATATGATCATCATCTGCTGCCGGCGTATTGACGAGTCTTTAGAGTCCTACACAGAGGCTTCCTGGCTCAAGCGAAACGAACTAGGAGCACATATGAGATATGTGCGGGACCGAGAATAATACGAGTATGTGATACTGTATTCGATTCTCGCGATGTGACATTGATCGGTTATATGCGATATAGCCGGGTTATCGGATCAAGTGTTGATTCGATAAGATGTTACTGATGATACCAGTTGGTTATGTGCGTCATGACCGGATCGTTAAATCAAGCGTTGATTTAATGATTTAATGCATAATTATATATTTGATATATTACTTTGCATTAACTAGTATCGGTTCACTTTAAATGGATTTTCTCGCTCGGTTGTGCGCATTGCATATGCGATATGATTTTGTGCACTTGTTTGTATCATATTTGATGATACATGCAAATTAGGGTTTGTGTAAAGAATTAAACCTTGGTTAAAGAAATGGTTAGGGTTTTTATTTGATTATTCATTTATTCATTTGTTTTTATTTTTTTTTGGAAAATAAATTGCATAAAATAGAATGGTGGCTTCTTTTGTTTTCTTTCATGAAGCTTCATGAACTTTTGACTTAGTCACCATTTTGTCTCAAGCTTAACCCTAACCAATTCAATTAACTCAAGTTAATTCTCTACGCCTAACCATAGTGAGAATTATGATAAGAATGGATTTTTATTTATTCTTTTATTCTTATCATAATCATATCTTTTTCTTGCTCTTCTTCTTCTTCATTCTTCTTTGAAGAAAACCAAGCTCCATCAATGGTGATTGTTGGAAAAGAGTGAGAAATCCAAAACTAAAGTCTACCCACTTCCTATTTCTTCATCCTCTACCTCTTGCCAAGTAGTAGAGTGTGTTTCCTTCATAAGTTTTCAAGACTTGATGAAGGTGGAGCCTGATTTAGCGATGCCTCGACGTAGATCATCTTCGGCATGAACATCGACGACCTAGCTCGCTTTTTCTCCGACGAAGCCGACTCTAGAGCCCGGATTCCTTTTAGACAGCGGAGACGACTTCGTTACGGAGCTATGGAGGTGGAGCACCGGATCTACAAACGTTGTATTTCTGATATCCCATTAGTTAAGTGTTAACTAGTTTACTTTTCGCCTAGACATCTAGCTAACGATCCGTAGTCGGGTCTCTCGGCACCTAGATTTTTTGAAATTGGCATGTTCGATGCCTTGTGTGACCTCACTAGGGTGCCTAGGAACCCTACAGTGGTATCAGAGCCTAGCAAGAGCCTTAGGCGAAGCGTAGACGGAATTTGAAGTCCGAACGAATCAAAACCCGAAGCCAAAATAGCTCTCTGGACTTTTTCCAAATTCTGGGATTTTTCCAAATTAAAAATTGCTAAAAAATTCAGCAGGGAAATATAAGAATTACGGCGCAAAAATTTTCCCATGAACAGTAAAACCCGCGGCAGAAGCGTGCATTCTGCGGCTGTTCCGCCGCGACTTGATGACGTCATCATCCACTTTTTGTACAGTAATTCAATTTTTATGATGCTGAGTTTTCTGGGAATTTTTAAAATTTATTCAAGAGTTGAATTTTCTGGAGTTGTTTTGGGAATTCGGCTTTCGATCGGGGTATCAAATTTTGTCTGTGTGGCTTTCCGGATAAATTTTAGAATATGTTAAAAAGTTCGACCGGATATAAATACCTGATTTTTCCCCTGTCGGGAAATTTCCAAGTGTTGGATTTTTCCGTAGTTTAACGACGTTCTAAGTAGTGCAAGTAACGCGATGGACCCTCTAGAAGACAACAAACCTTAACTCGATTATGTGACCGTCTTGAACTGCCCTTTGAACCTTAGGGTTTGGGGCAGTACGGCGTGCCACATGTGAGGCGTTGGCTTGACCCTTCTACGGCTGGACCGTTGGTACTGAGGCACGAACGGAATGTTGTTAGACTTATTTCATGTGTTGATCTGTATCGGGAAAACTTGGGTGTTCGAATGTTCAATCGGAAAGTTTAACATTTTCTATTTATCTGGAATGGGATACAATAATTGGAATTCACAAGTAGTTATGTGATAACTGAATGAATGTTATAAACATAGCACTTTAGTCTCACTTGATCGGTTGCCACGGAATTTTGATGTGATCAAAAGTCCGTCGCAATCACGTAGCGTATGCGGATACTCGCCGATAAACTTAATAGACAGCCTCACTCCATAGCCCCGACCAAGTGACTGTAGGAGAACCCCGTCGCCGAAAGGATCCGTTCGGGTGCTCCCGGTAACGGTGTTCCGCCTTGGTGCACTTCGTCGACGGTATCGGGGGTGCGGCCGCCTACTGAAGTTTGCGTCGAGCATTCGATCAGGATGTCGGGAATCTTGTTGAATTACCCGACTTGATATTGAAAAGTGTTTTCGATAATGAGACTAAAATGCGGGGTTTATAATTGTTAGGCATGCGATGTCTAAGTAATTCATTTGGTCAGGCATGCGATGTCTGAGGTGGTTGCGGATTCCAACTGTTGTAGTTTTACACATTCTTTTCTGTGACCGTAAGTGTAATATGTGATATCGCCGGTTTCGTTGCTATATGTCAACGACAATTGGGATACGCATGTTTACTTACGTTGATGACATGTGATGTTATGTGTTGCTAGATATGTTATATTGGATCGTCGTGTTTGAATAGCCGGGGTTTTTTATGTGAGATGAGTGTTTTTCATTTTCATTCATGTAAAAAACTTGTATGTAATATTCTTTTATTGGGGCACTTCCAGGTTGCGGAAGATGTCACCGTTTGTATATTATTTACTTTTCCGCACTAGGATAGACCCAAGGATGGGAGCACAAGTAACCGGGTTCTGGAGTCTAGTGGGAGACCAACTCGAGGAGTCGAGTCCGGGTCTCCTAACTCCAAAATTGGTAGGGATGCTTGCCGCTCTCGTAGGGGTCTAGGGGTGTGGGTTTGGCTATTCATCACGACCGTGGAATCCGTGTTTTTTACTGGCTCGTATTGAAAACACGGACGTCCTAGTATATCCAATATTTCATATGTTTCTTCTGCTGCGATATCTGTGATGTGATCATGTGATGTTCTGTGATAGATAAAGTATATAGTATATATGATATATTATATAGGCGTTACTTATGTTTTACACCCGCGCTAGCCCTGCCCCGCTCTGTCGTTAGTTACCTAACCTAACGGTGCACGAGGGGACATCGAGGTGAATGCGGATGGCATAAGTGTACGTCGTATTTATCTGTGATGTTTAGGTAATTTTAATGATGGGACTTCATTAATGTGATTAATGAAATAAAATAAACCTAAGATGTTGTAGAATCGAATTTCAAAATAAAACAGGTAGCTACAGTTCTTGCTTTGCACAGCGGTATATGTGATATATCCTGCACCTTATTCGATAAGGAAAGGACCGAGATCCCTTCACCGGGAGTGACTCCTTTAGCAATAACTGGCAGATGCTACACACTCGGTTTGTCTTTTGATTGCTTTTAAGAGTTTTTGCTTTGCACAGCGATATATATGATATATCCCGCACCTCATTCGACGAGGAAAGGACCGACGATCCCTTCACCGGGAGTGACTCCTTTAGCAAAACTAGAAAAGCCTCAAAAGCACTCCATTTTAAAATCATTTGATTCTACAACGATATCAAGTTCATTACGCAATAGGTTTTCATAAAAACCTGTCGTAGCCCTCCGTCATTTCAGATATGTACTGGTTAGTATTCGTGCTGCGTTTGTTGACCTCTGTCAAGGCGTAGTGTGCGGTAGCTGATTAGTGCTTATCTGCATAAGCATATGATGTGATTGATTTAGGGTAGTCGTGCGACCTTGTTGACCTCTGTCAAGGGTCGTGCAGGTGGGTTTACTTCAATCAGGAAATGACGGGTTGAACTTGACTAGCAGCCTATGATTTGTTGACCTTTGTCAAGGTCATAGGACGCTAGGGGCAAAATATTATCAGAAATTTCAAGTGTTGAAATTTGCAATGAGATTGCATACCTTCTATGAGATACTTGGATCCCGATACCCGCTGCGAGTAAGAGTTACTCCTGGGAGAGTTTTATACATTACAATTAGCCGATCAAGTAGGTGTCTAGAAAGGTGTTAACGAGGTTACGCCTCTGGGAAAACGAGGTTTACATTAATTAGGTTCGTGCGAAAGCACGGGGGACCTCCCTCAAAGTACCGACACTGGCCTGGCTGAAAGATTGGCGAACTTGTAGTGTGTAATTAATCCCGGCTAGTCTTTCCTTTTAGGGTTTGAAGGAAGATTTGATAAAAAGCAGTGGGAGCCATCCTGATTAGATAAAATTATAACCAATCTATTCTTGCAAGAGCGCACGCTGAGTGTTTTCTTCTCTCTCTCTCCTGGTAGCGACCATATCATGCCTTAATCAAGATAATAATACGGAATATTGACCGAACCCGCTTGTTATACTGAGCTGGGGAACGTTGGTCCCGCTCCAACTTATAATTGTTATAAGACAGAGCAGGAAATAGGGGATTACCAGAATTCCCGTGCCGCCCAAACGAAGAAAGTGCATGATGATGCATCATCTTCGGGTGTGTTCATTATACAGAACTGTTTCTCCGTATCCTCTACGTCCTGGGTATGTGATACCAGATCAGGATCCCATATATGTAATATGTTACATAGGGCTACAGATAGGTAGAGAACTGAGAACGGGTGATAAGTTTCATGAGGCAGAAAACGGGGCAAGTGTTGCAGCCAAGTCTGTTGGTCACTGTCACCCTGTATTCCAAATACATTGATTCTGAACGAATGTTATTAGATACCGAACCTGATATACAAAATCATATCAGTCTCTTTATTAGTAAAGATATGATAAAATTTTGTATTGTTGGATAATGTTTTGAACATTTCCTATATCAAAAGTTGATCGGTTCAGGCACGTTATCTAAAAGCGTTGATGTTCTAAATCAAACTACAGTTCTTAGTATACAGAACACACACAAAAGGAAGAGTTCAGAACTGAACGAATCTTTCTTGAGGTATTGTAGACTAGGTCAGATCAATGCGACCCGACTAGCTAGAGTTACATGCAGATGCATATTTAAATTAGTTTGAATTTATATCTTGTGAAACTCGCCAGTCATGTCACAAAGATAAGATGACCACAGCTCTGTTTATTGGAAACAGAGAAAGAGTTAGCAAACTCTTGGGATGATACATGTTGATGTATGTAGGTCCCCCGTCTACACATGCCAGGACTGGTTCTTTATACTTCATTACGTTCTCTGATAATCTCTCAAGATTCAGTCATATGTTCCTGCTAAAACATGAGTCCGAACCTTTTGAGATATTCACAGAATATAAGCTAGAAGTAGAGAACCAAAATACGGGTATAAGTATTATGTCCTTTGATGAGATCAAGGAGGAGAATACTTGAGCACGGAATTCCTGGATTATTCTAATGGAGAATGAGATTCTCTTTCAGCATTACTCCTCCGTATACACCATTGCACGATGGTATGTCGGGGCGGAGCAGATACACCCTATCTGATATGGTGTGCTCTATGATGAGTACTACTGAGTTACCTATTTCCTTTTTGGGAGTGATGCACTTAAGAAGCTGCATACCTATTGAATTAGGTTCCACTCAAATCAGTTGCCTACCATTTCATATGTGATATGGAAAGGGAAGAGCCCATGTCTTAAGTTAGTTAAGATTTGGGGTTGTCCGGCCTATGTCTAAAAGCAAAATCCGGACAAGCGCGAGGCAAGGTCTGTAATGTAGAACTGGAAATGTTCCAGCCATACAAAATGCAGCAGATGATTTGGTACAACCAGAGGATTCAGTAGAAACCAACGAACCTCAGCCTCTCCGCCGATCTAGTAGGGTTCCTCACCCACCTGAGAGATACTTCGGTTTCTCTATGACAGTGGGAGCGAGGATTGCATCATGAGATGATGACCCAACTATTTTCGAGCTGGCCATCAGGAGTAAGACTCTGTAAGAATGGCTGGATGCTTAGTGATCTGAGATGGAATCCTTGTACACCAGCAAAGTATGGACTTTGGTTGCTATATCTGAAGGGTTAAATCCCCATCAGGAGCAAGTATATCTTGAGAAGATTACTTGGTGTACATGGAAGAGTTGAGACTTTCAAAGCTAGACATGTTAAAGGTCTACATCATTGACCAGGTATGGATGATGATGAAACCTTTTCTAAGTAGCTATGCTTAAGTCCATCCAGATCCTACTTGCCACGGCTACATACCATGACTACGATATCTGGTGGTTGGGTGTCATGACAGCTTTTCTAAATGATGATTTGGAAGAAAGCGTCTATAAGTACACAGCCAGAGGGCTTCGTAGACAGTGGGAGCAGCGGAAACGTGTGCAAGATGTTTTATAGGATAAAGAAGGCATCGCGGAGTTGTAACGTCTGTTTTGATGTAATAGTCAAACAGTTTGACATCATCAAAATGGTAGATGAACCTTGTATATACAAAAAGGTAGTAGGGAGTATGGTGATGATCCTCGTAGAGTACGTGGATGCCATACTCTTGATAGGAAATGAGTTTCCTATGCTACGCTCGATCAATGTCCGCTTATCACAATGATTCTCCATATAGGATCAAAGTGATACCTACTAAATCCTGGGTTTTGGACCTATGAGATAGATCCAAATGGATGTTAGAATACTTACTAGCTGTAGTGAGATGGTATCAATCGATCCTGGGGAGAATCACTGGAAGGGTTCCAGGGTGATAAAGACGACTGAATGTCAGTCACAGGCATTGTCTTTACCCTCAGTAAAGGGACGGTATGTTGGAAGAGTTCCAAGCTAGATACCGTGACATACTAGAAGATAAAGGCAGGATGCATCGCTACTTAAGATGCTACCAAAGAGGCTGTTTGGGTGTATATTGGTTCATGAGATGAACTATGTTCCTCCCATTGTGTGACAATGGAGTTGTGGCTTATGCCAAGGAACGCCGGTCCCATCAGTGATCCAGACATATTCTATGGCAGTATCACTTGATCATGGAGATGGTTGATCTCCAGGGAGATTGAGGTAAGGAGAGTAGGCTCAGAGGACAACACAGCGGATCCACTCACAAAGGCCTGTTCCCAGAGAGAGATTTTTATGGGATGGTTGAGTATGAGATACTACAACCACTGCTACAGATGGCCCTAGTGCAAGTGGGAGATTGTTAGTTATATGTATGCCCTAGAGGCCATTACTGTACATAGGATGTATATTGTAGTGGATGCTAGGACATATATAGGGAGGACTTTCTTGCTCGACATGATAGTATGCTATCTGGTTGAACTTTACCTTAACGTGTATACTGATTGTCTCTCTGTTACATATTGGTAAAGCCCTTAGGATCTGTACTTGACTACCTGGACTATGATGCGGATCATACTAGTGGGGACATGGTAGTCTATAAGTACATCCTTCAAAGTACCTAGTCGTGGGTGTATCGAGACGGGGCATCGATATACCAGAGTAGACTAGCGTATACCTTCTCGACCCATACAGATGGGCGATGGATGATCCCATATCCATTGGTGTTTGACATCGGAGATGATATACGGGTGCTCAGTAGAGACTGGGTACACTGGACGGACTTGCCGAGAACTCCCAGATGGTATTATACCTCACGTCAGATGGCAGTTCTCTGGTGACACTGGTACAGAGTAGTCTGTTGACCCGAGAACGTCATAGAGTCTTGTGTGGTTCCCACTATGCTTTGATTTCCATCTTACCACGTCCAAGAGAGCGTGCAAAACGGTGGTTTTTGGGTACAGTCCCGAGTCACATGGAGGCAATGAGCGATAGGAGGGGATTCGTCTCTCCCGGTATAGGGGGTCGATGTTGCGCTGTGTTCGATTGGCTATAATAGGAAATCCCTGGCCAGGGTTGCTGAGATTTACTGGTAAGTGTTACCAGTAGTTTCTCGAATTGTTATAGACCTCATATCGACACGACTTATTGAGCTATTGGGGTCTGACGTTTACCACCCCTAGGTGAGATATGCGACATATCAGACGATCAGACCGGACTGTACGGTAGTGTTACTGGTTGGATTCACTGGAGTGTGAGCGGGCTTGCTCGTCGATCTTCAGATCGCTCAATACCCGGGTGGCCGTTACGTTTAGCAGTCCGCTTGCGGCTTGTGGATGTTTGATATGATCATCATCTGCTGCCGGCGTATTGACGAGTCTTTAGAGTCCTACACAGAGGCTTCCTGGCTCAAGCGAAACGAAATAGGAGCGCATATGAGATATGTGCGGGACCGAGAATAATACGAGTATGTGATACTGTATTCGATTCTCGCGATGTGACATTGATCGGTTATATGCAATATAGCCGGGTTATCGGATCAAGTGTTGATTCGATAAGATGTTACTGATGATACCAGTCGGTTATGTGCGTCATGACCGGATCGTTAAATCAAGCGTTGATTTAATGATTTAATGCATAATTATATATTTGATATATTACTTTGCATTAACTAGTATCGGTTCACTTTAAATGGATTTTCTCGCTCGGTTGTGCGCATTGCATATGCGATATGATTTTGTGCACTTGTTTGTATCATATTTGATGATACATGCAAATTAGGGTTTGTATAAAGAATTAAACCTTGGTTAAAGAAATGGTTAGGGTTTTTATTTGATTATTCATTTATTCATTTGTTTTTATTTTTTTTTGGAAAATAAATTGCATAAAATAGAATGGTGGCTTCTTTTGTTTTCTTTCATGAAGCTTCATGAACTTTTGACTTAGTCACCATTTTGTCTCATGCTTAACCCTAACCAATTCAATTAACTCAAGTTAATTCTCTACACCTAACCATGGTGAGAATTATGATAAGAATGGATTTTTATTTATTTTTTTATTCTTATCATAATCATATCTTCTTCTTGCTCTTCTTCTTCTTCATTCTTCTTTGAAGAAAACTAAGCTCCATCAATGGTGATTGTTGGAAAAGAGTGAGAAATCCAAAACTAAAGTCTACCCACTTCCTATTTCTTCATCCTCTACCTCTTGCCAAGTAGTAGAGTGTGTTTCCTTCACAAGTTATCAAGACTTGATGAAGGTGGAGCCTGATTTAGCGATGCCTCGACGTAGATCATCTTCGGCATGGACATCGACGACCTAGCTCGCTTTTTCTCCGACGAAGCCGACTCTAGAGCCCGGATTCCTTTTGGACAGCGGAGACGACTTCGTTACGGAGCTATGGAGGTGGAGCACCGGATCTACAAAGGTTGTATTTCTGATATCCCATTAGTTAAGTGTTAACTAGTTTACTTTTCGCCTAGACATCTAGCTAACGATCCGTAGTCGGGTCTCTCGGCACCTAGATTTTTTGAAATTGGCATGTTCGATGCCTTGTTTGACCTTACTAGGGTGCCTAGGAACCCTACAAAAATGAATCAATAAAGCGAGCTTATATTAGTTAACGTAATGTAATATATCACATATATAATTATACATTAAATTATCGAATCAACACTTGATCCGACAATCCAGCTATATTGCATATAACCGACTAATATAACATGTGCCGATTCATCGAATCAACACTTGATCCGATGACCCGGCTATATCACATATACCCGGCCGATATCATATATCGCGAGAATAAAATACGGTATCTCATATCGTATTATTCTCGGTACCGCACATATTACATATGTGCTCCTACTCCGTTTTGCCTGAGCCAGGAAACCTCTGTATAGGACTCTAAAGAATCATCAATACGCCGGCAGTAGGTAATGATCATATCAAACACCCACAAGCTGCAAGCGGTCAGCTAAACGTAATAGCCACCCAGGTATTGAGCAATCAGAAGATCAACAAGCAAGCCTGTACATTCTCCTGTGAATCCAATCAGTAACACTCCCGTACTGTCCGGTCTTTTCGTCTGATATGTCGCATATCTAGTCTAAGAGTGGTAAACGTTAGACACCAGTAACCGATAAGTCGTGTCGATATGAGGTCCATAATAGTTTGAGAAACTACTGATAACACTTACCAGTAAATCTCAGCAACCCTGGCCAGGGATTTCCAGTTATAGCCAATCGAACACAGCGCAACATCAACTCCCTATACCAGGACAGACGAAACCCCTCCTATCGCTCATTGCCTCCATGTGATTCGGGACTGTACCCAAAAGCCACCGTTTTGCACGCCCTCTTGGACGTGGTATGATAGAAATCAAAGCACAGTGGGAATCACACAAGACTCTATGACGATCTCAGGTCTACAGACTAACCTGTACCAGTGTCATCAGAGAACTGCCATCTGACGTGAGGTATAATACCATCTGGGAGTTCTCGGTGAGTCCGTCCAGAGTACCCAGTCTCCACTGAGCACCCGTATACTATCTCTGATGTCAAACATCAATGGATATGGGATCATCCATCGCTCATCTACATGGGTCAAGAAGCATACGCTAGTCTACTCTGGTATATCGATGCCCTGCCTTGATATACCTGCGACTAGGAACATTTGAAGGATGTACTTAGCGACTACTCTGTCCCTACTAGTATGATCTGCATCATAGTCCTGGTAGTCAAGTACTCATCCTAAGGGCTTTATCAACATGTATCGTAAAGACAATCAGAGTACATGTTAAGATAAAGAGCAATCAGATAGCATACTATCATGTCGAGTAAGAAAGTCCTCCATATATATGTCCAAGCATCCACTACAATATACATCGCATGTACAGTAATGGACTCTAGGGCATACATATCACTAACAATCTCCCACTTGCACTAGAGCCATCTGTTGTAGTATCTCATACCTAACAATCAGCTGTGGTTGAAGTATCTCATACTCAACCATCCCATAAAAGTCTCTACTGGGAAGTAGGCCTTTGTGAGTGGATCTGCGATGTTGTCCTCTGTGTCTACGCTCCTAACCTCGATCTCCTTGGAGATCAACATCTCCATGATCAGGTGATATTTCTTAAGAACGTGTCTGGATCTTTGATGGGACGGGGGTTCCTAGGTATAAGCCACAACTCCATTGTCACACAATGGCAGGAATGAAGTTCATCTTATGAACTAAAATATATCCAGACTGCCTCTTTGGTAGTATCCTTGGTAACGATGTATCTTGCCTTTAATCGTCTAGTAAGTCACAGTATCTAGCTTGGAACTCTTCCAACATACCATCCCTCCACTGAGGGTAAAGACAATGCCTGCGACTGACATTCAGTCGTTCATATCACCCTGGAACCTTTTCAGTGATTCTCCCAAGGATCGATTGATACCATCTCACTACATACTAGTGAGAATCCTAACATCCAATTAGATCTATCTCATAGATCCATAACCCAGGATTTAGGAGGTATTACCTTGATCCTGTATAGAGAATCCTTGTGATAAGAGGAGATTGACCGAGTGTAGCATAGGAAACTCCTTTCCTATCAAGAGTATGTCATCGACGAATAATACGAGGATCGCCACCATACTCTCTACTACCCTTTTGTGTATACAAGGTTCATCTACCATTTTGATGAAGTCAAACTCTTTGACTACCACATCAAAACAGACGTTCCAACTCCACGATGCCTGCTTTATCCCAGAAAGCAACTTGCTCACGTTTCCGCTGCTCCCACTGTCTATGAAGCCCTCTGGCTGTGCACTTATAGATGCTCTCTTCTTAATCAATATTTAGAAAAGCAGTCCTGACACCCAACCGCCAGATATCGTAGATATGGTATGTAGTAATGGTAAGTAGGATCTGGATGGACTTAAGCATAGCTTTGAAAGTCTTAACTTTTCCATATACACCAAGTAATCTTCTCAAGATATACTTGCTTCTAATGGGGATTTAACCCTTCAGTTAAAGCATCCAAAGTCCATACTTTGTTGGTGTATATGGATTCTATCTCAGATCGCTAAGCATCAAGCCATTCTTACAGAGTCCCCACCCGAAACAAGTTGGGTCATCATCTCATGATGCAATCCTCGCTCCCACTGTCATAGAGAAACCGAAGTATCTCTCAGGTGGATGAGGAACCCTACTAGATCGGAGGAGAGGCTGAGGTTCGTTAGAAACTATTGAATCCTTCGGGTTTACCAAATCATCAGCTGCAGTTTGTATAGATGAAACCCTTTCCAGTTCTACCTCATGACCACTAATTTCTTCACAAGAAATTCCCTTTACAAAAGGCGGCATGCTGAGAAACAAAACACCTTTTGCTCTCTAGTTTGGCAGAAGATATTCCCTTGCGAATGCTTAGGATATCCAGCAAACTTCCACAGAACCGACCTTGCCTCCAGTTTGTCCGAATTTTCCTTTGGACAACCCCAAATCTTAACATCCTTAAGAGATGGGCTCTTTCCATACCATATCACATATGGAGTGGTAGGAACCTGATTTGGTTGGAACCCTATTCAATAGGTTTACAGCTTCTCAAGTGCATAACCGCTAAAAGGAAATAGGTAACTCAGTAGCACTCATCATAGAGCACACCTTATCACATAGGGTGCGATTGCTCCACCCCGATATACCATCGTATTGTGGTGTATACGGAGGAGTAATGCTGAGAGAGAATCTCATTCTCTTTTAGAATAGTCCAGGAATCTCGTGCTCAAGTATTCTCCTCCCTGATCACATCAAAGGACATAATACTTATGCCTGTTTTGATTCTCTACTTCTGAAGTAGAAAGAACCATTCCAGGCATGTGCAGAAAGGGGACCTCATATATCATCATGTATCAATCCTAAGAGTTCACTAACTCTTTCTCTGTTTCCAATAAACAGAGCTATGGTCATCTTATCTTTGAGACATGACTGGCAAGTTTCACAAGATGTAAATTCAAACTAATTTAAATATGCATCTAAATGTAACTTAGCTAGTTGGGTCACATTGATATGACCTAATCTATAAAACCTCAATAAGGATTCGTTCATTTCTGAACTCTTTCTCTTGTGTGTGTTCTGTACATTAAGAATTGTGCTTTGATTTAGAACGTCTATGCTTTTAGATAACGTGCCTGAACTGATCAACTTTTGATATAGGAAATATTCAAAACATTATCCAACAATACAAAATTATATCCTTCTTTAATAAATAAAGAGACTGATATGATGGTGTATATCAGGTTCGGTATCTAATAACATTCGTTCAGAATCAATGTATTTTATAATACAGGGTGATAACTGCCAACATACTTGGCTGCAACACTTGCACCATTTGTTGGATATAGTGCCCTCAGAGTCAATTATTGGATCACAGGCACGTGATTGCAATGATTGAGGGATGACCTATGCCGGTAGGACAGTCTTACTCAAGATGATAGTATGCTATCTGGTTTTTCTTTATCATCGTGTACTGCTTTAGGCGACCTTACAAGTCACTATTGCACGTTGATAGAGCCACTAGGATTCTTGCTTGACTGCCAGCAGTATGAGGGCGATCATATACGTGGGAGCTGGGGTCTATAAGCACATCCTTAAAAGGTCCCTAGTCGTCGGAGTTTCGCGACAGGGCATCGATTCTCCAGAGTAGACTAGTGTATACAGTCGAGACCCGGACGAGGGGCGGTGGCCGGTCTCACAAGCCGCTGGTGTCAGTTGGTTCACCTAAGATGTATACAGGTGCTCATTGGGTTATGAGTACACAGGACAGGACTCGCCGGGAACCTGCTTGTTGGTATTATGCCTGACGTCAGATAGCAGTTCCCTGGTGACATGTGTACAGGTTAGTTCATCGACCTGAGATCGTCATTTGTCTCGTGTGAGTTCCCACTGTGCTTTGATTACTACCCTACCACGCTCAAAGGAGACGTGCAAACAGGTTTTAGTTGGGTACAGTCCCGAGCCATATGGAGGCAGTGAGCGGATCATCACGGGTTCGTCTCTCCTGGTATTGGGGGTGAGGTCGCGCTGTGTCTAGGAGAGCCATTACACGAAGTCCTTGGCCAAGGCAGAAGATTTACTGGTAGGTATTCCAATGGTATCTCAGGGTGTTCTGGGATACACTCCGACACGACTTGTACCGCTATTGGGGGTCTGACTTTTACCAACCCCCTAGGCCCGCCATGCGATGCTTATAGACGAACGGACCGGACTATACGGATATTGTCACTGACATGCTCAGTAGGGTGTCAGGATGAGTTCGCTCATCGACGTCCCTTTTGGTCAATACCTGGTAGCCCGTCACGTATGGCTAATACCTCTGACGTGCTGGTGGTTAAATCCACAGCCAAAGTATTGACGAGTCTTTAGAGTCCCCCACAGACTGTTTTCTCCAGTTTCGGGCGAAACGCTGTAGAGGCCGTATGGAGATATGGCAGGGTTTGATCAGATACGTGCGGTATTGCACTGATCATAATCGGACGGATAATACTTGCGGGCTTTGGCTTAAGCCGGATCCTAGTATTGTACAGTGTAGATTTTGTCTCTTTGATTTGTATTCAGTGGGAATACAAATGCGGGTATGTATATACAGTCGCGGGATTTTCCTGTAATTTATTACGGGATCAGTTTTCTGAAATTGCCAGTTTGCATTCCGTTTCGGTCAGTTTTCCTTTGTTCCTTCACGGCCGGATTTTTCTGATGGAGGGGCTAATTTGCAAGTTTGCAAATTAGCAATTGTGGAGGGGTTATTTGTGTTTTGAAAGATTATGAAAGCATCTTTGCTTTTTCTTTCATCATGGTTTCTTGCATTAATGAGATAAGATAAGATTAGAAATGGAAGTGACCTTTATTTCTCTTTTTCTTCACTTGGCTTATGGTTACCTTCCACTTGATTGTGCTCACCCACCTTTGCTTTTCCTCCTCTCATATTTGGTCGGCCACTTCTTTAAGGGGAGAGAGAGAATTCATTTTGTGGTGTGGGAAAAATGTTCATCTCATTTTTGTATCAAAGTTCAAAAGGCTCCATTTCAAAGTTCCTTTTCCACCTCTTATATGGCAACTTCACAACCCCATGAGACAAACCTCTCTACACTAGCCTACAGCATCCTTGGGCACGTCGACTCGCCAACTTCGTGCCCGAGTTGCCTCGGTCCAGAGGTGGGAGCCCGTAAAAGAACTCGGCGATGTGGTGCCCGTTCCGATGAGGAGATGAAGACCGGAGATTCCGCGAGAAGATCGGAGTGGAGGCTGAAGACCGAAGGACACGGATCGCTCGGTATAGCTTCCTTCCCTTCTCTAGTTAGCGAGCATTAGGTTAATGGCCCGATCCGGGTTTTGAAGTGCGCGGTGGTGCCGGTTTACAAGTTTAAAGAAAAGTTTCGTTTCCGCATTTTGGCCTCGGATTGACGGCCGGGGCGCCGCCGTGCACTTACACCATTTTTAACTCTTAAAACTTATCACCCTTTCTCAGTTCTTTACCTATCTGTAGCCCATGTAACAGATTACATATATGGGATCCTGATCTGGTATCTCATACCCAGGACGTAAAGGATACTGAGAATCATTTCTCTGTAAAGAACACACCCGAAGAAGATGCATCTGCATGCAGTTTCTTCGTTTGGGCGGCACGGGAATTCTGGTAATCCCCTATTTCCTGCTCGATCTTATAACAATTATAAGTTGGAGCGGGACCAACGTTCCCTAGCGCAGTATAGCAAGCGGGTTCGGTCAATTCATCCGTATTATTTATCTTGATTAAGGCGTGACATGGTCGCTACCTGGAGAGAGGGAGAGAGAAGAAAACACTCAGCGTATGCTTTTGCAAGAATAGATTGGTTATTAATATATCTAATCAGGATGGCTCCCACTGTTTTAGTCAAATCTTCCTTCAAACCCTAAAAGGAAAGACTAGCCGGGATTAATTACACCCTATAAGTTCGCTAATCTTTCAGCCAGGCTAGTGCCGGTACTTTGAGGGAGGTTCCCCGTGCTTTCGCACGGACCTAATTAAAGTAAACCCCCTTTTCCCAGAGGCTTAACCCCGTTGACACCTTTCTAGAAACCTACTTGATTGGCTAATTTTAATGTGTAAAACTCTCCCAGAAGTAACTCTAACTTGCGGCGGGTATCGGGATCCAACTATCTCATAGGAGGTATGCAATCTCATTGCAAATTTCAATACTTGAAATTTCCGATAATATCTTTTACCCCTAGCGTGCTATGACCTTGAGGCATGCCAAACAACCCAAAGTACGCTAGTCATGTTCAACCCGTGTATTTCCTGATTGAATTAAATCCACCCGTACGACCCTTGACGCATGCCAAACAACGCCATACGAATACCTTAAATCAATCACATCTTATGTTGCAGATAAGTACTAATCAGCTACCGTACACTACGCCTTGACGCATGCCAAACTACCGAAGCACGAATACTTAATAATACTTATCTGAAATAACGGAGGGCTACGCAGGTTTTTCTGAAAACTATGAGCATAATGAACTTGGTATCGTTGTAGAAACCAGTGATTTTGAAAAGGAGTGTTTTTTAGGCTTTTCTAGTTTCGCTAAAGAGGTCACTCCCGGTGAAAGGATCTCGGCTCTTTCCTCATCGAATAAGGTGCAGGATATTTCATACATTCCGCTATGCAAAGCAAGAACTATAGAAGCATTCAAAAACTAAACCATGTGTTTGTAGCATCTACCAGTTTTGCTAAAGAGGTCACTCCCGGTGAAGGGATCTCGGCTCTTTCCTTATCGAATAAGGTGCTGGATATTCTACAAGGAATACCGCAATACAAAGCAAGAACTAGAGCTACCAGTTTTTAAACAAGTTTCTACAACATCTTTAGGTTTCTTTTATTTCATTAATCTCATTAATGAAGTCCCATTTTATTATGCTTCACAAGTATCACATATGAAACGAAATCAACAATATAACATACATCTCATATATATAATATAAAATATTCGTCTCAGGCTGTAATATGATCTCATCACAGAACATTGCAGCAGAAGAACATATATGAAATATTGGATATACTAGGTTGTCCGTGTTTTATTGCGATCCTGTAAAAAACACGGATTCCACGGTTGCGATGAATAGCCAAACCCATATCCCTAGACCCCTACGAGAGCGGCAAGCAACACTGCCAATTCTAGGGTTAGGTGACCCGGTCTCGACTCCTCGAGATGGCCTTCCACTGGACCCTAGAACCCGGTTACTTGTGCTCCCCGCCTTTATTCTATCCTAATGCAGAAAAGTAAATAATATACAATGGTGACATCATCCTCAACCCGGAAGTGCCTCATTAAAAGAATATTACATACAATTGAATTTTACATGAATGAAAATAAAAACCCTCATCTTACATAAAAACCCCGGCTATTCAAAACACGACGATCCAATATAACATATCACAGCAACACATAATATCATATTTTATCAACGTAAGTAAATATGCGTATCTCAGTTGTCATTGATTATAGCACCGAAACCGGCGATACACCACATATTACACTTACGGTCGCAGAAAAGAAAGTGAAAAACTACAACATTTGGGATCCACGATCACTTTGGACATCTTAAATCCGAAATATCACATACTTCGCATTTCATGCCTAACTATTTGAATTCTACATATTGTATCACATTCCTGATAAATAGACAATGTTAAACTTTCCGATCGAATAAACAAACACCCAAGATTTCCCAAATAACTCAACACTTGAGCGGAGTTCAAAAAGTCCCAGAACATGTCACAGCAGCTATGAACCAGCCGTAGAAGGGTCAAACCAAAACCTCACATGTGGCAACGCTAAACTACCACAAACCATATGGTTCAGTGGCGGTTTTGACGGTCACATAATCGAGTTATGGTTACGTTCTTCTAGCGGGTCCATAAATTCGCTTGCATGATTTTCTGAAAGTTTTAAACTCAGGAAAAATCCAACACTTGAAAGTTTTCCGACAGACGAAAAAGTGAGTTATTGATATCCGTTCGAACTTTTTAACACGTTCTAAATTACCCGGAAAAACTTAAACGAAGTTAAACTTTCCGATCGAATCAACGAGTTCCCAATATTTCCCAGAAAGCACAACACATGAGTAGAATTAAAAATTCCCAGAAGCATGAAAAAGTACCCAAGAATAAAACCCTGAAGTATTAGCCCCTAACTCCTAAAGTTGGCCACGGAACCGCCACCAAACGCATGGTTTGGCCACGGTTCCGCGGTACCTTGAGGGAGTTATGGCTTCGTACTTCATAGTAATTCTTAGAATTCCTTCACTTTTTTTCTGAGTATTTTTAATATGAAAAATTTCAACGTTTGAAAAAATTTCCAGAGAAGGGGTTGTATCCGGGGTTTCGGAGTTTGATCGGATTTTAATCTTCATCCAGACAACGCCTAAAGCTCTAGCTCGGCTCTGATACCACTGTAGGGTTAGTATAGCACCTTAGCAAGGTTTAGGTAGGCATCACACATGCCATATTGAAATTTTTGGGCTGTTAAACAAACCCTAACCAAGATCTTAACTAGAGACTTAGGAAAAACATGCATGTAAACAACTTTATATCTAAGAGAGAGGGATTACAACCTTTGTAGTCCGTTCCTTCGCTTCATAAGATCCGAGTAGTAGTCCCTTTGCCGCGATCCATGATCTCCCGGACTCAAGAGAGGCTCCACAAGTCGAATGATCCATTCTTGCTTGAAGTCTTCCTTTTCGAAGATGATCTACCTTGAAGAATCTCAAGATCAAGCTTTTACTTCTCTAATCAAGTATCAGTGAAGTGAACTCCCTAATCTAAGTGGCTAGAATAGATGAGGATGATGATGTAGGAATTTTGCTCTCTTTTGTTTTCATTTTCTCACTTTAAAACATCACAAGTCAAAAAGCTAGAAAGCTTTTCAAGGAGGAAGAAGAAGAAATCTATTTGTGATGAATAATGAATTCTTTTTTATGGTTACAAATGAACTATGGGTTAAGAATGAAGGGCTTAACCCATGTAGAGAATAAACCTAAGGTAAAGGGTTTGGGTTGGGTTAAGAAATATCTTTACAAAATATCTTAGCAAAAAACAAAAGAAAGCTTCATGAAAAAGCTAACCCAAAAGATAACCCAAATCAAACCCTAACTTGTTTTAATGTCCACAAAAAATGTTGTATTTGTAACCCTAACTTGTTACAATATTATATATCACATATATAATATATTTTGCAATAAAATAAAATAATACAATTAACATATATCGCATATATATCAATGTATTATCCGGTGAGAAAATGAATCAATAAAGCGAGCTTATATTAGTTAACGTAATGTAATATATCACATATATAATTATACATTAAATAATCGAATCAACACTTGATCCGACAATCCGGCTATATTGCATATAACCGACTAATATAACATGTACCGATTCATCGAATCAACACTTGATCCGACTAATATAACATGTCGATGATAGACACTCAGATTGCAAGAGACATACAGGATGTTAGGGCCGATCTGAGGATGCGGTGCCTGAGGATTTGGGATTTGATATGTCAGTGAGGGACACTGGTGTTTTCCCATGCTGATGATTTGCATGAGATTTTATATTATATCATCCCATACTCAGGATTATGTTAATATGCATTGCTTCATGAGTTGTACTATCCTGATGATGTACCTTTACACGAATGTTGCATATTCACTTATCATACTTATGCTATCGGATTACATGTGATAGATAGATCGCTGTTCGTGCATACTTGCGATTATAGTATGATGTTATTTACTATTCACGAGTTGGCAACTCACCCCCGTTGTGCCATAGTGTTTTGCAGGGCTTACCCTCAGAGTAGTCACGGCAGGGCGTCTTATCATCTCTACTTTTGCGGATACCGCTACGTTTGGCCGTGAGGCCTGTATTTTAGGTGGGTTTGCGGTTATCTGTTTGTACATTGTATATCCTTTTTGTTGGATCTAGTATTCTCTATCTACCACTGTTTGTATATGACTTAGAGACGACTTGTGAGGATTCTGTGTTGTATTATTGGTGACTTTGAGTGCCGTGCTCGTGGAAGCCTCCTGTGCTGAAAAGTTTTACCTTTTTATGCAGTTTCCTTTATATTCTTCGCTTCGGCGTCGTATTTATATCTTGCGGTGGTTGTCTCCGCCGTTGGGCGTTATTTACTCCCGTTTGGGATGTTTTTATACATTATCTTTGTTATACCCGTTCTCGGGGCTAGTTTTTACAAAGGAGGTGCTGCCGAAATTTTTAAGAAAGAAAACTAGAGTTAGAGATTTTACTTATGATTTTCCAAATGTTAAAAACTATGTTTTTCTCCGTTGATCCAGATTTGGGTGGTTTCGATTTCTGGGTTTCGGCTTACTTGAGTTGCGTACGCCTGTAGACGTTACGTAGTTTAAGTGCTGGTTATGGGCCAAATTTTGGGTCGTGACAGTGGCTCGGGACTGTACCCAACCAAAACCTGTTTGCACGACTCAATAGAGCCGTGGTAGGGTATTGATCAAAGTACAGTGGGAACTCACACGAGACAAATGACGATCTCAGGTCTGAAGACTAACCTGTACTCATGACACCTGAGAACTGCTATCTTACGATAGGTATGGTACCATCTAAAAGTTCTCGGCGAGTCCGTCCAGTGTACTCATACCCAGTGAGCACCTGTATACGATCTTAGGTGCAAAAGACCAATGGCTGCGAAACCAACCATCGTCCCTTGTCGGGGTCTAGAAATGTATACACTAGTCTACTCCGGAATATCGATGCCCAGACTCGATACTTCCATGACTAGGGACCTTTTAAGGATGTGCTTATCGACTACCCAGCTCCCAAAATTATGATCGCTATCACAACGCAGGTAGTCAAGCAATGATCTTACGGGCTTTATCAACATGTATAAACAATACGTAATAACAAGTAAAACATACGCACATGTTAAGATAAAGATAAACCAAATAGCATACGATCATATCGAGCAAGATTGTCCTATGCATACATATATCCAAGCATCCGCAAGTATACATATACAATAATGGCCTGTATGGCATACATATCCAACAATCTCCCACTTGCACTAAGGCCATATATTGGCGTATCGAGTACCCAACGTCTGCACTAGGGCCAGTTATTAGCATATCGCATACCCAACATCTCAAATAGTCTCTCGAACTGTGCTTGAGGAAGGGCCTTGGTGAATTGATCCGCCGTGTTGTCTTTTGTGTCTACTCTCCGCATCTCGATCTCCCGGCGATCAACGATCTTCTTGATCAGGTGATACCGCCTCAAGATGTGTCTGGATTTATGATGGGACCGTGGTTCTTTCGCTAAAGCCATAGCTCCATTGTTGTCGCAATACAGAGGTATTGGATTAATAATGGATGGAACCACCTGAAGTTCAGTATTGAACTTCTTAATCCAGACGGCTTCTTTTGCGGCATCGTTGGCAGCAATGTATTCAGCCTCCATCGTCGAGTCTGTGATGGTGTCCTGTTTGGAGCTCTTCCAACAAACCGCTCCTCCGTTGAGGGTAAACACAAAACCCGAGACAGACTTGCTGTCATCTTTGTCACTCTGGAAGCTCGAGTCAGTAAAGGACTCCACCTGGAGGTCCCCATTACAAAATACCAGGAACAGTTCTTTAGTCCTTCTCGGGTACTTAAGAATGTTCTTCACTGCTGTTCAGTAGTTCTCTCCTGGGTTTGACTGATACCGGCTCACCACACTAAGTGCGTAAGCTACATCTGGTCTAGTACATAGCATCGCATACATTATAGATTCTACCACCGAAGCGTAGGGTATAGTGCTCATGCGAACCCTCTCCTCATCAGTCTTGGGAGACATCTTTTTGGAGGGAGTGATTTCGTACAATGCTGGTATATTACCGCGCTTGGAATCTTCCATATTAAATCTCTTTACTACGGTCTCTATATACATGGACTGCGAAAGTCCCAATAATCTCCTGGATCTATCTCTGTAGATCTTAATCCCCAGAATATACGAGGCATCACCCAGGTCTTTCATAGAGAACCTTTGTGACAAAAACATCTTGACCGATTTTAGCATAGGAATATCATTTCATATCAAAAGAATGTCGACCACGTACAAGACTAGGAATACGACAGTTCATCCTACAATCTTCTTATATATACAAGGCTCATCCTCGTTCTTGATGAAGTCAAATTCCTTGACGGTTTTGTCAAAACAGATGTTCCAGCTCCACGATGCCTGCTTTAATCCATAAATGGATTTAAGCAACATGCATACCTTCCCGCTGCTCCCACTGTCTACAAAACCTTCCGGCTGATCCATATAAACGCACTCTTCCAAACTTCCGTTTAGAAAAGCCGTTTTTACGTCCACCTGCAAGATTTCATAGTCATGGAAGACAGCAATAGCAAATAGGATTCGAATGGATTTGAGCATAGCTACTGGAGAAAAGGTTTCGTCATAGTCTACACCTAGTTTTTGATGAAAAGCTTTTGCAACAAGTATAGCCATATAGGTTTCCACCTATCCATCTACACCAAATTTCATTTTGTAGATCCATTTGCATCCTACGGGTTTTACCCCGGGTGGAGAAATATCAAAGGTCCATACTTTATTGGTGTACATGGACTCCATTTCGGATCGCATAGCATCCAGCCATTTATCAGAGTCCCTACTAATGATGGCCTTCCTGAAACTAGTAGGATCATCTTCTTCCAAGATGCAATCCTCGTCCATGAGAAAACCGTAGTATCTCTCGGACGGATGAGAAATCCTACTATATCTGCGGAGTGGCTGATGTTCGTCGGGTATTACCGAATCTACGGGTTCCGCCAAATCTTCAATTTGAGTTGGTGGTTCAGAAATTTCTTCCAGTTCTACTGTACTCCCACTAATTTCTTTTGCAAGAAATTGGTAGTCTAAAAAGGTGGCGTGCTGAGCAACAAACACCTTTTGTTCTTCAGTGTAGTAGAATAGATATATATTTTAATGCTTTGGATATCCCACAAACTTACATAAAACTGATTGTGCCTGATGTTTGTCCAGATTCTAGTTTTTAACATAGGCCGGACAACCCCATATCTTAACCCGTTTAAGACATGGTTTTTTACCACTCCACATTTCATATGGAGTCTTAGGCACTGATTTAAACGGAACCTGATTCACTTGGTACGCTGTTGTTTCGAGCACAAGTCCCTAGAATGAAAGAGGCAACTCGGCATTACTCATCATGGAGCGAACCATGTCCAATAGGGTACGGTTCCTCCGCTCCGATACACCGTTGTGTTGTGGTGTATACGGAGGAGTAAGCTGAGAGAGAATACCATTCTCTTTTAGAAAGTCCCGGAATTCCGTACTTAAGTACTCCCCTCCTCGATCTGATCGAAGGATCATGATACTTTTTCCTGTATGTTTCTCTACTTCTCTCGGATATTCCTTGAATTTCTCAAAAGTTTCGGATTTCTGTTTTATCAAAAATACATGTCCGAATCTAGAGAGATCGCCAGTGAATGTGATGAAGTATGAGAACCCACCCCTTGCATGTATAGAAATTGGACCACATACATCACTGTGTATGACTTCTAAGAGCTCTGCTGCTCTTTCTTCGTGTCCGGTGAACGGTGATTTGGTCATCTTTCCTTTAAGACAAGACTGACAAGTTTCATAAGATGAAAATTCGAACGTATTCAAATATCCATCTTCATGAAACTTACTTAGTTTTTTCTCCCCGATATGACCAAGTCTATAATGCCACAAGTAGGATTTGTTCACTTCTGAACTCTTCCTATTGTGTGTGTTTTGTATATTGAAAACTGCGTTTTGATTTAAAACATAAATACCGTTATACAGTGTTCCTTTTGAAACCAATACCTTATCAAGGTAAATGTTCAATCAAGAACAAAACTATATCCATCTTTATCAAGTAAAGAAACCGATATAATGTTGCAAACCATTGAAGGTACATAGTAGCAATTGTTCAAAATCATAGTATTGCTATTTGGCAATGCTATGTGATATTCACCGACGGCATCAACTTGTGCTTCGTTCCCTACTCTGAGGGACATATCACTAGGTCCAACCATCCTACTTTTTCTCAGTCCCTGCAATAAATTACAGATTTGAGATCCTGATCCGTTATCTAGTACCCAGGAGGTAGGACTGACCGAAAAGCAGTTCTCAATAATAAAAACACCTGAAGGAGATGCAATAGTATGCTTCTTCTTCGTTGGGGTCATCAAGAAATTCATGCAATCCTCTTTCCTCTGCTCATACTCATGACCGCTGTCATAAGTTAGAGCCAAATCGACGTTTCCCAGCCTCGAATAATAATTCGGATCGGTCAAACGATACATTTTATTATCTTGATTAAGGTATGAAATGGTTGCTACCTGGAGAGAGAGAAAAGAAACACTCAGCGTGCGCTCTTGCAAAATTAGATTGGTTATTAGTTTATCTAATCAGGATGGCTCCCACTGTTTTCTCGAATTCTCCTTCAAACCTTAAAAAGAGAATTATATGGGATCATTAATATCTTACAAGTTCACTAACCGTTCAGCCAGGTGAGTGTTGGTACTCCGAGGGAGGTTCCGCTTGGTCTCGCACGAACTTAATTAAAATAAACCTCGTTTCCGCAGAGGCGTAGCCCCTGTAATATTTCAGAAAAATAAAATATTATTTTTTGGAATTTAAATAATTTAAATAATAAACATTATGAATATTTGAATGTGTGGATATTAGTTTTAATGATATGGTATAATTATATACCGATACATGGGGAAATATTGGATAATTACACTTGAATGTTGATTTTTGAAAGAATATTATATGATTTAGACACTTTATAAAAATTTATAAAGTTAATTGTATATTGGTTATTACTATACTCGATTAGTGTTACCAATTTTTCATTAAGTATGATATGTGCATGACATGCAACATGATATGTTGCATAATACTTGTTACATTTCTTTCATTGTTTGAAAACCATGCACCATTTCATTTGTTATTTGTTTTTTGTTTTGTTGGTGTTTAAAAAAAACAAAAAAAGTAAAAGAAAAGAATAAAGAAAGAAGTATGTTCATGAGAGAGAAGAGAGAGAGGTGAGGGGCCATTTGACCAATGCTCCCATTTGTTTTTCCCTCATTTTCTTCATCATTTTCCACTCCTTCTCCTCACTTTGCTGCCCTCCCCCTCCACCTCCTCACAACTCCATCAAAAATACATCAAAACACCTCAAACCATACATTAAAAATGTGCACAAGCTCACTACAAGCATGGGAGACCAAGAAAGTTGGGATTTTGAACACTTAGGGCAACTCAAGAAAATTCTTGAGTTGCCAAATGAGTTAATTCTTTCACCATTAGAGTAGTAATCCATTTCCTTTAGCATCCATATTAGTTTAGAATTGTTTAAGTGAGGTTTACTGAACTTGGAAAATTTCAAGAGGAGGTTAGGGTTTTGTGTGTATTGGAAAAGTGAAATTGAGGTGTCTTAAGTGACTAAAACTCCTTTATTAATAAAACTTAGACGAAACATGAGACTGAAACCCCTCATCTTGAACTTAGAAACCCCGATGTCAGATTTTGTTGATTTTGGTGATGTGTTTTGGAGATCTTCTATAACCCGGAGAGCTTAAAAATTATTTAGCGATTACTGTGAGTCGTGCAGGCAACCTGGAAGCTTCCATAAAGACCCGAGCCCTAACTCCTTCACATAGGCCGCAGATTTAACCCATTTGGCCACAATTTGCGGCCTGGGTATGACCAAATTGATTCGTATTGGGTCATTGGCTTTATCTCCAGTAAATTAGACCCTCCACATGTGCAGAATTGGCTAATTTCACCTGAAACAAAATATAGAAGTGTTTTCTTGTGTTGCTGTTTCGATTTGAGACTTCGTTTTAACTTTGGTTTAGGTATTTGGGTTTTAACTTGATGGTTTGACGTTTGTACATCGACATCAAGGATTTGTTTAGCCTTTCTTGCATGCGTAGTCCATAGGTTTTAACTTATGTACCCTTCGTATGCTGTACCGGATTTCTCGTATTTGATTATCAATTATGATAAGATATATGTGATATGTAGGTACCCTCATATGGACTACGTACGATGAAGAGGATGGCGACATCAACTTCGGAAAGAAAGGATCAAGGTGAGTAGATATATATCTACGGGGGAAGTCGGGTGGATGGAGTATAACACCCCCGCAGTTCGTAGTGTAGCATATGATATGATATATATATATTTAGATATGCGTTTTTGTGATACGTGGATGATTATCAAGATAGGCTTTAGGTGTTCACCGGTTAATTTTAGTGTAATTTGGAATAACGCATATTGTATAGTTTCTTAGTCGCGAACCCTAGAGTATAGGTATACACACAGACATGCACACACGGGATATGTTTGGGTGTATATGTTTATATGTATATATATGTGTGTGTATGTGGATTGTGTTGGTGCGTGTACACACACACACACACACATATACGTATACACGGATGATGAGGAAAGTATATGATACTTGGAGATGAGTCGATATGACTGGCATGATGCCGTGAGATCGGTGATGTGTTTTGGGTCGTGTTATGAGATACAACATGTTATTATAGCGGATCGAATGGGTGATGTGATTTTATTCACACACGGATATATGTTGGATGGTATCGGCATGTACTAGACTTTAGACCAGTACCCTAGTTTATGATATGATGATAATGATACTACATGAATAATATGTTATATGTGATATTGACCCGTACCCTGATTTGGGATGCCGTACGATGGATTTTTCTGTATGATGTATAAATATGATGATTGATCCGCACTCTCGACTCGAGGATGTCTTATTATATATTTTATCGTACGTGACGCCATTGAGGCGGGATCACTGACTACTAGATATATGTATCGACTCGGAATTAGGTGGATTTCCTTACCCCTTTGGTTTGTCTCTTAGATTGTCCTGTGATTTACTTAGTAGATGTTAGATTTGGGCTCGAGTCATACTTTTTTCCAAATCAAAGAATCGTGAGTATTTTAAAGACAGGCCAAGGGATACTGCGGATATTTCAAAGGACGTACCTTTTCTTAAAAACACCGTAGCCCCTACTTTCTAAATACCACGATTCGTGCTATTTCAAATGCCAAAACTGTATGACTCGTATATATATATATATATATATATTGTATATTCTTATATGTTGCATTTACGATTCATTTTCCGTATATTCTTGCCGTTCATATCGCATTGCATGCTTATACCTGTGATTCCTTTGTTTATTATGAACCCATGTTGTCAGGACACCAACACCATTACCGATGATGTGTATGTCTACGAACACTTGCTTTTCGGCTCACACACATCATCATCGGTAACTTCCATGACACGTACACTTTAGAATTATTACTTCATTGATATGACTTGCTAGCTGGTAGTTTCAACATATTAATGGTAAGCGTGCTTTCATGTGCTACATTTGACATTTGCATTCTTTACTTAGATATCCATGCATGCGTATTTATCCATTTGTCATGCAATATTATGGGGCTTTATGCTGGTAATGCACTGTTACTCTCGAGTATTGGGATTTCGGATTACCATGAGATTTCTGGATTTGGAGAAACTGCAAAGATTTTATAAACTTATTATCATTTTAAAGGTAGAAAATTGCGGTTCTCTCATGATATGATTTGAGAGGTGTCCACCATGAGTTTTCTCGGCTCTTGAGCGATATCATACACCCGATTCGAGAAGGAGGAGCAACCGTCTGCGGGTGCATGGTGGACCCAGTGCGGTACCATGGGGAAAGATGGTCGCAGATGATGGCGTTGAGCCTGGCAAAGGAGAACTACCGACCGGTTATTTGTGACGCGGCGAATATCCGGAGGATACCGACGTAGTCGTGGGATTTGATGATTTGGGCCAGTCCGGATTGCCGGAGCCCGGGGCCAGTCCTGATTGCCGGAGCTCGAGATATTGAGACACAGAGATATTGATATTTTATGATAGGGGCCAGTCCGGATTGCCGGAGCCCGAGATATTGAGATATTGGGATTAACACATTTTGTGTCGATGCTTGACACGGATTCTCTGTTGATTTCATTAATGATACTTCGATTTTTATACAGAAATCTCACTGAGATATGAAAACAGTTTTCTCATTCAGTTGCATTCTGTTTTCATGCATTCATATATCATATATGTATTATGTTGCTACCCGAGGTACTGACAGGAGCACTTGGTATTACACTTCTGTTAGATGTTTACCCTTTCCATTATTCAGATGTTTCAGGTTATTAATTATATGGATATTATTATATGGCCTAAGATAGAGTCATACATGCGATTTCTTCTTGGTGATGTTTTCTACTCACGAGTTGGCAACTCACCCCCGTTGTGCCATAATTTCTTGTAGATTTTTTCGTACAGGTTTCCTTGGCGGCATTGCTGGCACACTGCTTTCTTCCGTGTGATTGCTTTGGTAGGTGGGTTCACTTGTATCGTGACCATCGTTGTATTTATATTTATTTCAGTTGTATCTATTAACTCCATCAACCAGACTAGTATTTTTGTTAGACTTAGAAGACCAGTGTATATTCTTTTGACCTTAGAGTCGCGCTCCTGTATTATTATAGTTTTTCTTGAGGATATTGAATTTCATTCTGAGTTTTGATCCTCGCCTTTCGGCGTTGTATATTATATTGTATTGTATTGCGTGGTTGTGTCCGCCAATTGGAAAAGAGCTAGCTCTGGGGATGCCTTTATTCATTATGTATATTATGCATGTTGTACCCGTTTGGGGCCAGTATTTACAAAGGAGAATCTGCCGAAATTTTTGTAAAAGACTTGGTGTTTTAAAAATGTTTACTATGACTTTCAAAGTGATTTATATGCAAACTTTTAAATAAGTTTTCCTTCACTTCCAAATTTTAATGGTTTAGATTTCTGGGATTTTGGCTTACTTGAATTAGATGGGGTCCTATAGACTTCATATGATTCAAGTGCCAGTCACGTGCCATTTCGGGTCATGACAAAGTTGGTATCAGAGAGCTAGGTTTAACCTTGGTTCGAGTCTATGTTTGACTATGCGGAGTCTAGGGAGTTTATATATATTCGGAACCTAGGCTTGACCTTACGGAACTTAGACTTGGTCAAGGGGGTATTAGAACCGAACTTTCGTCTTATAGGTTGACCGTGGTTGATGGAGTAGGTGACTTAAGTAGAGTGACGTACCGTGTGTATGTTCCGCGGCATACTTACGATATGCTACTCTGCTTAAGAAGCCTTAGGATGTACATTTCCTTGCACCGTATTATATTCATTTCTATGATCTATCCACATCTATATCGGTTTGTGGTTTTGTTACCACGGTTGCATAGGCAGAGAGAGCTGCGGCTAGAGTTGCGGTCAGCATGAGCTCGTCTTGGACGAGGACTGACCTGGGCGCAATTCCGGTGACACACGATAGCTTAGATGTATCGTTTTATGGTGTTTTCACGCCATGAGCGTTTGATGGATTTCTTTTACTAAAATTTCTCGAACGTGCATATCAGCACCAGAGGATTGGGCCACGGCTAGAGGCCAGCTAGAATGTGATGACCGTCAATGCACCGTTATTCTTGATGATTGAGTCACTTCTTTGCGTACAGACGAATGAGCCAAATGTCGCTGCGACTGACAAGATACCGCCTAAGATGTTTGAAGCTATTGCAGCACGAGTTTATACTTAGAGATCTGATAGAAGATCGCTAGTCACCCAAGGATGAATGACTAGGACATGTGGTTCGTTGCATACCCTGATGCGAGGTCATCAGATTGATTGATTCCAGCTTGAGAAGACTTCACGCAGGTACATTGAGAGTTGATAGAAAACGATCGAATGTCAGAAACCCATTTTTCCAAATTTAAGGTATTCGGAAAAACATGCAAGTAATTCTGTGGACCCTTTAGAAGAATGAAACCCTAACTCGACATAATGACCATGGAAATGATTTTGAACCTTAGGGTTTGCAGCAGTTCCGCGGTGCCATTAATGAGGCTTGGGTTTGCCCTTCTACGGCTGGTCCATAGGTACTGTGGCATGTACTGTATATTATTAAACTGTGCACGAGTGTTGAGCTCTCGGGAAATTATAGGACTTTGATGAATCAATCGAAAAGTTCGTCGTCGTTCGGATATCATGTGATGGGATACATTACTTAGGAGACTTAAGATATGAGTATAGCCGTTGTAGCGTAGTCCATAAAGCTACGAAGAGACGAGTCTGAATCATTCGATATTAGAGAAAAGTGGACTAAGTGGTTCGTACGAGATTTTGACGAGATGGCGTTCCACTCCGTTGACATTAGAGGTGTGATACGCATGCAGAGGCGTTGAATATGGATATATCTTCCAGAAGGAGTCATGATGAGTATGCAGCCATTTCGGAACAAGAAATGGATTTAGTAAAGGATGATAACTTTCGGGCATTTCGGCCGAAACCAGATTGGGAGAGACCCCGACAAGATCTTTCTGGAATACTACACTAGAAGATTTAGACCCAGGATCGCTCGTATTACGCACACCCAGTAGGCCAGAGTTCGGCAGCATCGACGAGACATGTTACGAGTGACCATGATAATTGGCCAGAGATCTTTAGAGGATTTGCCAAAGCGAAACTATTTCCATTATCGTTCCATCTTTGGCCGTTGAGCCGAGGAGCTATGTAACTAGCAATTTGCAGTGAGAGATGAGAGCCTAAGGGCACCAGGCGCCAGGCCGTGAACAGGAGGCAAGTAGATATCTTACTCTGCTAGCTTTGGATGCACCGACACCTTCTCGACTTTGAAGGAAGGACATATCGACGACAGTGTTTACGATTTGCGATTTGGTGATTCGAATATCATCGTGCCCGTCATTTTGGATTTCGGTATTTTGGGCGATTTATTCGCATGATTGAGATTTTGTGCTCCACAGTTGCACTCGACTTCGATTTGATGTCGTTCGAGATGTTTGATTTTGATTTCTTGCCTATGGTATGTAAGTGATTTGACTTGTGCCTTCGGTGTAGTTTTCATATACTTTAGTACTTTGATTCGATTTTGTGCACGCTGATGCACGTGGTTGTTAGATTATATACCACGGTATACCTGATTTGGATTGAGATTTGTTGTATACCGTCGATTGCGAATATGATACTCGCTATTTGTTTTCGTGCATCTTTTGCACTTGATTTGGATTCTTACGCATACTTGGCGCGCTTGATGTGATTTTGGTGCACACCAGATGCACTAAATCGGGATTCTTCGTACATATCAGATGCACCTGATGTTGTTATCAGGCACACTCCTTGCCCATGACCGGTGTTTTCTTGCACACTCGTTGCACTTAGTTTTGGTTTCTGTGCACATGTATGGCACATTTAGTGATTTCGATTTCTGTGCGCACCAGACGCACGTGGCATTCTTGTACACGTTTTGGGACTGATTTCTTTTGGAGCAGTATGTTTTTTGATATTTACTATTTGGTATAGTAGCTGAGTAGGACTAGTCCGAGGACAGTACCTGGATATATTTTTGCATGCATCGAGAGTTACCGAAGGGATTTCCAAAAAGGAGCTATAGTCTCAGTATTTTCCTGTGTGTCCGAGATGACATGAACATTTTATAAAGGAAACCCTTCTAAAATTATTTTCAAAAACGGCAGGACGTGTATGTTAAACAAAGCATATATATATAAACATATATAGTTATTTTCTTACAACAAAACGTCCGCCACTTGTGCCGTGATACAGGTATCGCACAATGACTTGAAAAAGGTTTGGCATGCATTTCTTTCAGATGTTTTGACGAGTTTACACCGATGCGTACTATATACATGTCATAGTTTTGATGTATATCATGTTGGTTTTCGTATTGGACTTTGATATTGGTGTCTTCACCATAACTCCGATGATTGCATGATGCTTGACGGAGTTTTGATTTTAAGTTATATACTCGTTTTCATGCGCATGTATTGCGCTACGATATGTTTTATGTATGTATGATTTCGGAGGCCCGACGACTTGATCTTTTTACTGAAATGTTTTAGTATTTGAGGGGTTTAAATTAAAATTCGGGGACCGAATTTATTTAATGGGGGAAGACTGCAACATTTCAGAAAAATAAAATATTATTTTTAGGAATTTAAATAATTTAAATAATAAACATTATAAATATTTTAATGTGTGGAGATTAGTTTTAATGATATGATATAATTATATACCGGTACATGCGAAAATATTGGAAAATTACATTCGAATGTTGATTTTTGAAAGAATATTATATGATTTAGACACTTTATAAAAATTTATAAACTTCATTGTATATGGGTTATTACTAAACGCGATTAGTGTTACTAATTTTTCATTAAGTATGATATGTGCAATATGCAACATGATATGTTGCATAATACTTGTTACATTTCATTTATTGTTTGAAAACCATGCACCATTTCATTTGTTATTTGGTTTTTTTTTTGTTGGAGTTTTAAAAAAATAAAAAAAGGAAAAGAAAAGAATAAAGAAAGAAGTATGGGCATGAGAGAGAAGAGAGAGAGGTGAGGGGGCATTTGACAAAGGCTCCCATTTGTTTATCCCTCATTTTCTTCATCATTTTCCCCTCCTTCTCCTCACTTGGCTGCCCTCCTCCCTCCACCACCTCAACCTCCTCACAACTCCATCAAAAATACATCAAAACACCTCAATCCTTTCATTAAAAATGTGCACAAGCTCACTACAAGCATGGGAAACCAAGAAAGTTGGGATTTTGAACACTTTAGGCAACTCAAGAAATTTCTTGAGTTGCCAAATGAGGTAATTCTTTCACCATTAGAGTAGTAATCCATTTCCTTTAGCATCCATATTAGTTTAGAATTGTTTAAGTGAGGTTTAGTGAACTTGGAAAATTTCAAGAGGTGGTTAGGGTTTTGTGTGTATTGGAAAAGTGAAATTGAGGTGTCTTAAGTGACTACAACTACGTTATTGATAAAACTTGGACCTAACATGATACTGAAACCCCACATCTTGAACTTAGAAACCCCGATGTCGGATTTTATTGAATTTGGTGATGTGTTTTGGAGATCTTCTATAACCCGGAGACCTTAAAAATTATTTAGCGATTGCTGTGAGTCGTGCAGGCAACCTGGAAGCTACCATTGAGACCCGAGCCCTAACTCCTTCACATAGGCCGCAGATTTAACCCATTTGGCCGCAATTTGCGGCCTGGGTATGACCAAATTGATTCGTATTGGGTTCTTGGCTTTATATTTAGTAAATTAGACCCTCCACATGTGCAGAATTGGCTAATTTCACTTCAAACAAAATCTGGAAGTGTTTTCTTTTGTTGCTATTTCGTTTTGCAACTACGTTTTAGCTTTGGTTTTGGTATTTGGGTTTTAACTCGATGGTTTGACGTTTGTACATCGACAGCGAGGATTTGTTTAGCCTTTCTTGCATGCGTAGTCCATAGGTTCTAACCTATGTACCCTTCGTATGCTGTACTGAATTTCTCGTATTTGATTCTCGTTTACGATACGATATATATGATATGTAGGTACCCTCACGTGGACTTCGGACGATGAAGAAGAGGATGGCGAAATCGACTTCGGCAAGCAAAGATCAAGGTGACTAAATATATATCTACGGGTGGATGCCGTATAGCACCCCCGCAGTTCATAGTGCAGCATATGATATGAGATATATTTAAATATAGGTTTTTGTGATATGTAGATGATTATCAAGATAGGTTTTAGGTGTTCACGGGTTAATTTTAGTGTAATTTGGAATAGCGCTTATTGTATAGTTTCTTAGTCGCGAACCCTAAAGTATAGGTGTACACACACATATGCACACACGGGATATGTTTGGGGTATATATGTTTATATGTATAATGGATTGCGTTGGTACGTATATATATATATATATATATATATATACGTATACACGGATGATGAGGATAGTATATGATACTTGGAGATGAGTCGATGTGATTGGCATGATGCCGTGAGATCGGTGATGTGTTTTGGGTCGTGTTATGACATGTTATTATAGCGGATCGAATGGGCGATGTGATTTTATTCACAGACGGATATATGTTGGATGGTATCGGTATGTACTAGACTTTAGACCAGTAACCTAGTTTATGATATGATGATAATGATACCATATGAATAATGTGTTATATGTGATATTGACCCCTACCCCGATTTGGGATGCCGTACGATGGATTTTTCCGTACGATGTATAAATATGATGATTGATCCGCACTCTCGACTCAGGGATGTCGTATTATATATTTTATCATACGTGACGCTATTGAGGCGGGATCACCGACTACTAGATATATGTATCGACTCGGACATAGGTGAATTTCTTTACCCCTTTGGTTAGTCTCTTAGCTTGTCCTGTAGTAGATGTTAGATTTGGGCTCGAGTCATACTTATTTTCAAAACTAATGAATCGTGAGTATTTAAAGACAGGCCAAGGGATACTACAGATATTTCAAAAGACATACCTTTTCATAAAAACACCGTAGCCCCTATTTTCTAAACACCACGATTCGTGCTATTTCAAATGCCAAAACTGTTTAACTCGTGTATATATATTGTATATTCTTATATGTTGCTTTACGATTCATTTTCCGTATATTCTTGCTGTTCATATCGCATTGCATGCTTATACTTGTGATTCCTTTGTTTATTATGAACCCATGCTGTCAGGACACCAGCACCATTACCGATGATGCATATATCTACGAACACTTGCTTTCCGGCTCACACACATCATCATCGGTAACTACCATGACACGTACACTTTAGAATTATTACTTCATTGATATGACTTGCTAGCTGGTAGTTTCAACATATTAATGGTTTGGGTGCTTTCATGTGCTAAATTAGACATTTGCATTCTTTACTTAGATATCCATGCAAGTGTACTTATCCATTTGTCATGCAATATTATGGGGCTTTATGCCGGTAATGCACTGTTTATTTACTCTCGAGAATTGGGTTTTCGGATTTCCATGAGATTTCTGGATTTGGAGAAACCGCAAAGATTTTATAAACTTATTATCATTTTAAAGGTTGAAAATTGCGGTTTTCTCATGATATGATTTGAGAGGTGTCCACCATGAGTTTTCGCGGCTCTTGAGCAATATCATACACCCGATTCGAGGAGGAGGAGGAACCGTCTGCGGGTGCATGGTGGAACCGGTGCGGTACCCCAGGGCAAGATGGTCACAGATGATGGCGTTTAGCCTGGCAAGGGTGCACTACCGACCGGTTATTTGTGACGCGGACAATATCCGAAGGATACCGACGTAGTCGTGAGATTTGATGATTTGAGCCAGTCCGGATTGCCGTAGCATGAGATATTGAGACACAGAGATATTGATATTTTATGCTAAGGGCCAATCCGGATTGCCGGAGGCCGAGTTATTGGGATTTACACATTTTGTGTCGATGCTTGACACGGATTCTCTGTTGATTATATTGATGATACTTTGATTTTTATACAGAAATCTCACTGAGATACGAAAACAGTTTTCTCATTCAGTTGCATTCTGTTTTCATGCATTCATACATCATATATGTATTATGTTGCTACCTGAGACACTGACATGAGCACTTGGTATTACACTTCTGTTAGATGTTTACTCTTTCCATTATTCAGATGTTTCAGGTTATTTATTATATGGGTATTATTGTATGACCTAGGATAGAGTCATACATGCGATTTCTTCTCGGTGATATTTTCTTCTCACGAGTTGGCAACTCTCCCCCGTTGTGCCACAGTTTCTTGCAGATTTTGCCTTACAGAATTCCTTGGCGGCTTTGCTGGCATACTGCTTCCTTCCGGGTGATTGCTTTGGTAGGTGGGTTCACTTGTATCATGACCACCGTTGTATTTATATTTATTTCAGTTGTATCTAGTAACTTGTTCATTTCAGAATTTTGCATTATTATATTCCACATTCTTAATCATATTGCGAATAAATAGGTGCTTTTGATCCATGTCTGCTAAATAGTTGCAGGTTACAGGTTCTCAGAACAATACAGTGAAAATGGTGAAAAGACGCTACAAATGTGAGACTAAAACCAATAAATAGATGAATCTGCAAGATGCCACCTACCAGTTTTTGGAACAAACGGAGATCGGCAAACAGTTCAATACACAAAGTACGAGTGCAGCACAAGATTCAAGGCTTCAACGCGAAGCTTACGGTAAAAGTCCACAAATTATGCACTGTTGCAAATCTGGAAGAAAGAAGAAAAGATTCTAAAGAACCAAATGAAGAAAACAGATTAAAAAAAGCAACTTGAAGCATCACAGAAAAACTGAGCCCAAGAGCCCATCAAACGGCCGCTAAACCGCGGCCAAACAAGGCTTCTAGCCGCTGTTCCGCGGCCGTGCAGAGCACGTGTCGGTGCAAAGTGTCGTTGGTGTCGGTGCTTTGACCCGGCTTTCTCAGGGTAGTCTTGTAATTTCAGATGTGCATCAGATGTAAACCCTAGGGTTTCTCCAATTTATAAATAGGAAAGCCTACAGCCTCTTTAAGGGCGTGCCTCTTTAAGGGCGTGCCTCTTTTGGGTGCCTCTTTTGAGATGCCTCTTTTTAAATTTCTAGATTAAATTTCAATTCCTTTGTAATCGTCAAGAGTGCATCAATAAAGGTATTTTTATTTTTTATCTTGTGTTCTTCATAATTGCTATTTTATTTCTCTGCATCTTTTACCTATCTTAATTTATCTGCAAGTTCATTAGATAATTAAAAAGAAAATTTATAAAAAAATGAATCTTATCATAACTTCCCTAATGAGTGAGTAATTCCTCACTTGTTAAGGTTAGGATCGGGAAGGTTAGAGAGAAGTAAATCTCTCTCTCCTTTTTTTGCCCCAATAATTTTAATTAATTAGGACTCTATGTAAATTAACCACACACCGCTAACTACGGCATCCTATCCTACGAAATAGAGGTGATTCCCTAGTTCGACCGGTTGTGCTTGATTTACATAGAGGTTAGGGTTAAGAGTTAAGAAAGGACGGACAAGGACCAAATGGAAGAAACTAAGTTTCTTCCCAGTCATGCTAATCCCCTTTGTTAACTATTACCCTAACACATATATTCTTAACTAGGGCTGTTAGGTCCACGTTACCGATCCCGGATCTTTCGGGGAGGCGGAATAGGTAAAAATCAAAATTTTCTAATTTGGTAACATGGACCATCCATGAAGGATCTTTGCTAAACAAAAACTAACTAATAAACTACAAGTTCTAGCTACTATGTAGAATGGTTATACCTAGGTCTTGAACTCCTTCTCTTCTTTTGGTTGTTCTCCTCCTTGCTAGCTCCTTGTAGTGGCTTGAACGGCTCCTCCTCGTCGTCTCCTCTTTACCGTAGATGGATCCATCCGAGGGCCTCGAACTTGAGCTCCTATCTCAACCTAGAGATAACTAAGGTGCTTGGTTTGCTAAACCTAAAACCTTAGAATGAGAAGAGAAGAGTTATGGTGGTTTTGTCTCAAAGGTTCATGACTTCCAACTCATGGAACACTTGAACTTGGGAGAGGAAGAGGGAGAGCTTTCTTTCTAAGAGAGAGAAAGAAAATGATAGAATGAGCTCTCATAATCCAACGATGCTCACAAAAGCAAGAGAAAATGATGATAATAATAATAATTAAGAATTGTGATGGTTAGTTTCAATGACCATTATCATTTCATGCATTTAATGCATTTTGTAAAGAACAACAAGTAAACAAAAGTCATAGCAATGAAATGATGATGGTCAACAAGTCCACAATGGTCAACCGGTCAACCAAGTCAACATGTCAGCAAAAGTCAAATTTTCAACTCAACCATGACACAATAATCCTTAATTAATATTATTAATCATACTTCTTATTCTCATTAGGGTTTAGAAAAAGTCAACGGTCAACAAGTCAACCAAAGTCAAATGGTCAACAACCCTAATGAGAATCCTCTGCCTCTGCCTCTGTCAACTGTGCATACACACCCGCATCCGTGTTCCGAGAAACACGAATACACTGAGACAAAACCAATCCCAAAACAAATACTAGAATCTGGCTTAAACCAAAGCCCGTAAGTGATAATTGTCTAGGCACCAAACGTGCACAAGTGCGCGGATGTGAACGAACCCCGTCGCAAAACCATGCGACCTCTACTCTGTTTTGCCCAAAGGCGAGTAACCCTCTGTGTGGGACTCTAAAGGCTCGACACTATGCTGGCAGTGGGTTTAACCATAGGCCGCAAGCCGTACTAGCTGTACGTAACGGTCCCTAGGTAGATGCCGACAAGAACACTGAAGAGGTGAACCCATCCGAACTCCAACTGAGCCTGAATATGACAATCTCCGTACAGTCCGGTCTGTTCATATGAGAATATCGCATGGCGGGCCGAGGGGGCAGTAAACGTCGGTCCCCTAATAGCGGTACAAGTGGTGTCGGAGTGTAGCCCAAAACACCATGAGAATCTACTGGAAAACCTACCGGCAATTCTCGCTTGCCCTGGCCAGGGACGACAATGTGTAATGGCTCTCCTAGACATAGTGCGATATCAACTCCCAATACCGGGAGAGACGAATCCTGTCTAACCGTCACTGCCTCCAAGTGATTCGGGACTACACCCAACCACTACCTGTTTGCACGACTCAGTAGAGTCGTGGTAGGGTAGTAATCTAAGAACAGTGGGAACACACTCGAGGCGAAGTGACCGTGTCAAGTCAGCGGACTAAGCTGTACTCATGTCACCTGGGAACTGTTAACTGACGATAGGTATAATACCAACCAACAGTTCCCGACAAGTCCTGTCCAATGTACTCGTAACCTAACGAGCACCTTCATACTATCTCCAGTACGACGTACTGATGGCTGTGGGACAGACCATCTCCCCTGCTGGGACGAGAAGCATGTGCACCAGTCTACTCTGGAGTATCGATGCCCTGTCTCGATAATCCTACGACCAGGGACCAAAATAAGGATGTGCTTATAGACTACCCAGCCCCCACTAGTGTGATCGCCATCACAACGCCGGTAGTCAAGCAAAGATCCTAAGGGCTCCATCAATATGTATTAGCGATATGTTAAAAGAAACATATACACATATTAAGATAGAAACAAACCAAGTAGCATACTACTATATCGAGAAAAACAGTCATAAACCTGTATATATATCCCAAGACTCCAAAATGTATTATACAAACTAGTACTATACAATAATGGCCGCTAGGGCATACATATCTAACAATCTCCCACTTGCACTAAAGGCCAGTAATTGGTGTACCGCATACCCAACGTCTGCACTAAGGCCAGCTGCTGGCGTACCGCATACCCAATAGCTCAAAAAGTCGCTCGAACTGTGTTTGAGGGAGGGCCTTTGTGAATGGATCCGCCGTGTTGTCTTTTGTGTCCACTCTCCGTACCTCGATCTCCTGGCGATCAATGATCTCCCTGATCAGGTAATACCGCCTTAAGATGTGTCTGGATTTCTGATGGTGTTAGTTATACGTATGCCCTAGAGGCCATTACTGTACATAGGATGTATATTGTAGTGGATGCTTGGACATATATAGGGAAGACTTTCTTGCTCGACATGATAGTATGCTATCTGGTTGCTCTTTACCTTAACGTGTACACTGATTGTCTCTCTGTTACATGTTGGTAAAGCCCTTAGGATGTGTACTTGACTACCTAGACTATGATGCGGATCATACTAGTGGGGACATGGTAGTCCATAAGTACATCCTTCAAGGTCCCTAGTCGTGGGTGTATTGAGACGGGGCATTGATATACCAGAGTAGACTAGCATATACATTCTCGACCCATACAGATGGGCGATGGATGATCCCATATCCATTGGTGTTTGACATCAGAGATGATATACGGGTGCTCAGTGGAGACTGGGTACACTGGACGGACTCGCCGAGAACTCCCAGATGGTATTATACCTTACGTCAGATGGCAGTTCTCTGGTGACACTGGTACAGGTTAGTCTGTAGACCCGAGATCGTCATAGAGTCTTGTGTGATTCCCACTGTGCTTTGATTTCCACCTTACCACGTCCAAGAGGGCGTGCAAAACGGTGGTTTTTGGGTACAGTCCCGATTCACATAGAGGCAATGAGCGATAGGAGGGGATTCGTCTCTCCCGGTATAGGTAGTTGATGTTGTGCTGTGTTCGATTGGCTATAACCGGAAATCCCTGGCCAGGGTTCCAGAGATTTACTGGTAAGTGTTACCAGTAGTTTCTCGAACTGTTATAGACCTCATATCGACACGACTTATCAAGCTACTGGGGTCTGACGTTTACCACCCCTAGGCGAGATATGCGACATATCAGACGACGAGACCGGACTGTACGGTAAGTGTTACTGGTTGGATTCACAGGAGTGTGAACGGGCTTGCTCGTTGATCTTCTGATCGCTCAATAATCGGGAGGCTGTTACGTTTAGCAGACCGCTTGCGGCTTATGGGTGTTTGATATGATCATCACCTGCTGCCGGCGTATTGACGAGTCTTTAGAGTCCTACACAGAGCTTTCCTGGCTCAAGCGAAACGAAATAGGAGCGCATATGAGATATGTGCGGGACCGGGAATAATACCAGTACGTGATACTGAATTCTATTTTCACGATTTGTATCATCGGACGGTTATATGAGATATAGCCGGGTTACCGAATCAAGTATTGATTCGATAAATTGATACACTAGATATTAGTCGGTTATATGCAATATGACCGGATCGTTAAATCAAGTGTTGATTTAATGATTTAATGTATAATTATATATTTGATATATTACTTTACATTAACTAGTATTTGTTCACTTAAGATTGATTTTCTCACTTGATGTGCACAAGTTGTATATGTGATATATGTTTGTGCACTAGTTTGTATCATGTTTGATGATACTTGCAAACTTGGGTGTGTATGCTTTAAACCATAGTTTAGGTTAATGGTTAAGGTTTTATTTATTTATTTATTTATTTAATTTGGCAAAAACCAAAATGGTGGCTTTATTTGTTACTTGCTTGAAGCTTCATGAAGTTTCTTTTAAGCATCTTTGAAAAATCAAACCATTTTGTTTTATGCCTTAACCTAACCATCAACCTAAACCCTAGTTTATTCTCTACACAAGTTAACTCACCCATGGTTGCTAAATGATAGACTTCACTTGATTTTTAATTCCATTATTGATTCTTTTCTTTCTTCTTCTTCTTCATCATGAAGAGAAGAAACCATTGCTAGAAAATTCCAAGTGATGAATCCAAGTGAGAAATCCAAATCCAAAGTGAACCCACTTCCTATTTCTTCATCCTCTACCACTTGCCATGTAGTAGAGTGTGTTTTCTTCACAAGGTTCATGACCAAGTGAAGATGGAGCTTGAGTTTGAGTCGCCTCGACATAGATCATCTTCGGCATCGAAGTCAACGACCTAGCCTTCTCATTTCACCGATGAAACCAACTCTAGAGTCCGGGATTCCGATGATCGCACCGAAGGGACGTCTACACGGAGCTTTGGAAGTGGAGGACCGGATCTACAAAGGTTGTAATCCCTTTCATTTATTAGTAAAGTTGTTTGCTGGCTTCTAGTTTCGCCTATCCTCTAGTTAACGATCTTGCATTAGGGTTTCTCGGCACATAAATTTTTGAATTTGGCATGGTTGATGACTTGTGGAACCTCATGGGTGTGCCTAGGAACCCTACAGTGGTATCAGAGCATAGCTAGAGCCTTAGGCGAAGTGTAGACGATGTTAGAAGTCCGATCGAGCCCGAAACCCTAATCCAAAACCCTTCTCTGTACATTTTTTGAAATCGTGGATTTTTCCAAATTAAAAATATCCAAAAAATACAGCAGGGAGTTATAGGAGTTACTGTGGAGCACGTGCTCCTAAGTCGGCTAATGAGCCGCAGAACCGCGGCGCCACCCTGGCTTTCGCAGCGATTCCGCGGCCATAAAGGTGACTCTTGTCACGTGCTCTGAACAGTAATGCCCAACCCAATTTCCTGTGTTTTCTCGAAATTTTTAAATTACACTCAAGAGTTGAGTTATCTGAGGTGTTCTGGGGATTCGATTATTCGATCGGAAACTTTAACTGCGTCTATGTGTTTTTCCGGGTAATTTAGAATATGTTAAAAAGTTCGACCTGATATAAATACCCAATTTTTCCCCTGCCGGGAAATTTCCAATTGTTGGATTTTTCCGTAGTTTAATAACGTTCTAAGTAGTGCAAGTAACGCGATGGACCCTCTAGAAGACAACAAACCTTAACTCGATTATGTGACCGTCTTGAACTGCCCTTTGAACCTTAGGGTTTGGGGCAGTACGGCGTGCCACATGTGAGGCGTTGGCTTGACCCTTCTACAGCTGGACCGTTGGTACTGTGGCATGAAATGGATATTTTTTAAACATATTCCAAGTGTTGAGCTGTTTCGGGAAAACTTGGGTGTTTGATTGTTCGATCGGAAAGTTTAACATTTTCTGTTTTTCTGGAATGTGATACAATTTTTGGAATCCACAAGTAGTTATGAGATAACTGATTTGAATATTATAAATCTAGCAGTCTAGTTTCACTTGATCGATTGCCACGGAATTTTGATGTGATCAAAAGTCCGTCGCAATCACGTAGCGTACGCGGATACTCGCCGGGTAAACTTAATAGACAGCTACACCCCATAGCCCCGACAAAGTGACCGTAGGAGAACCCCGTCGCCGAAAGCATCCGTTCGGGTGCTCGCAGTAGCGGTGTTCCTCCTTAGTGCACTTCGTCTACGGTATTGGAGGTGCGGCCGTCTGCTAAAGTTTGCAACAAGCATTCGATCAGAATGTCGGAAATCCTGTTGAATTGCCCGACTTGATATTGAAAAGAGTTTTCGATAATGAGACTAAAATGCGGGATTTATAATTGTTAGGCATGCGATGTCTAAGGAATTCATTTGGTTAGGCATGCGATATCTAAAGAGTTTGCGGATTCCAACTGTTGTAGTTTTACACTTTCTTTTCTGTGACCGTAAGTGTAATATGTGATATCGCCGGTTTCGTTGCTATATGTCAACGACAATTGGGATGGGCATTTTTACTTACGTTGATGACATGTGTTGTTATGTGTTGCTGGATATGTTATATTGGATCGTCGTGTTTGAATAGCCGGGGGATTTTATGTGAGATGAGTGTTTTTCATTTTCATTCATGTAAAAACTTGTATGTAATATTCTTTTATTTGGGCACTTCCAGGTTCCGGAAGATGTCACCATTGATGTATATTATTTACTTTTCCGCACTAGGATAGACCCAAGGAGGGGAGCATAAGTAACCGGGTTCTAGGGTCCAGTGGGAGACCAACTCGAGGAGTCGAGTCCGGGTCTCCTAGCCCTAGAATTGGAAGAGTTGCATGCCGCTCTCGTAGGGGTCTAGGGGTGTGGGTTTGGCTATTCATCGCGACCGTGGAATCCGTGTTTTATAGTGGCTCAAAATAAAACACGGACGTCCTAGTATATCCAATGTTTCATATGTTTCTTCTGCTGCGATATCTGTGATGTGATCATTTGATGTGTTGTGATAAATGCTGTATATAGTATATATGATATATTATATAGACGTTACTTATGTTTTACACCCGCGCTAGCCCTGCCCCGCTCTGCCGTTAGTTACCTAACCTAACGGTGCACGAGGAGACATTGAGGCGAATGCGGATGGCATAAGTGTACGTCGTATTTATCTGTGATGTTTAGGTACTTAAATGATGGGACTTCATTAATATGATTAATGAAAGAAAAAGAAACCTAAAAGATGTTGTGGAATCGAATTTTCAAAAAATAGGTAGCTACAGTTCTTGCTCTGCATCGTGGTGTTCCTTGTAGAACATCCTGCACCTTATTCGATAAGGAAAGGGCCGAGATCCCTTCACCAGGAGTGACCCCTTTAGCAATAACTGGCAGATGCAACAACACTCGGTTTGTCTTTTGATTGCTTCTATAGTTTCTGCTTTGCACAGTGATATATATGATATATCCCGCACCTCATTCGACGAGGAAAGGGCCGACGATCCCTTTACCGGGAGTGACCCCTTTAGCAAAACTAGAAAAGCCTAAAAAACACTCCATTTTAAAATCATTTGATTCTACAATGATATCAAGTTCATTACGCAATAGGTTTTCAGAAAAACCTGTCGTAGCCCTCCGTCATTTCAGATAAGTTGTATATAGTATTCGTGCTACATTTGTTGGCTTTCGTCAAGGTGTAGTGTGCGGTAGTTATATGCTGCTTATCTGCTGCATACGATGCGATTGGATTAGGCTAGTCGTACGGCTTTGTTGGCTTTCGTCAAGGGTCGTGCGGGTGGGTTTAATTCAGTCAAGAAATGTACGGGTTGAACTTGACTAGCAGGCTATGGTTTGTTGGCTTTCGTCAAGGTCATAGCACGTTAGGGGCAAAATTATCGGGAATTTCAAGTGTTGAAATTTGCAGTGAGATTTCATACCTTCTATGAGATAGCTGGATCCTGATACCCGCTGCGAGTAAGAGTAACTCCTGGGAGAGTTTTACACATTACAATTAGCCGATCAAGTAGGTTTCTAGAAAGGTGTTAACGAGATTACGCCTCTGGAAAAACGATGTTTACATTAATTAGGTTCGTGCGAAAGCACGGGGGACCTCTCTCAAAGTACCGACACTGGCCTGGCTGAAAGATTGGCGAACTTGTAGCGTGTAATTAATCCCGGCTAGTCTTTCCTTTTAGGGTTTGAAGAAAGATTTGATAAAAACAGTAGGAGCCATCCTGATTAGATAAAATAATAACCAATCTGATCTTGCAAGAGCGCACGCAGAGTGTTTTCTTCTCTCTCTCTCCAGGTAGCGACCATGTCACGCCTTAATCAAGATAATAATATGGATGTATTGATCGAACCCGCTTGTCATACTGAGCTGGGGAACGTTGGTCCCGCTCCAACTTATAATTGTTATAAGACCGAGCAGGAAATAGGGGAATACCAGGATTCCCATGTCGCCCAAACGAAAAAAGTGCATGAGATGCATCTCCTTCGGGTGTGTTCATTATAAAGAACTGTTTCTCAGTATCCTCTACGTTCTGGGTATAAGATACCGGATTAGGATTCCAGATATATGTAATCCGTTACATGGGCTACAGAAAGGTAGAGAACTGAGAACGCGTGATAAGTTTCATGAGACAGAAAACAGTGCAAGTGTTGCAGCCAAGTCTGTTAATCACTGTCACCCTGTATTATCAGAATACATTGATTCTGAACAAATGTTATTAGATACCGAACCTGATGTACAAAATCATATCGGTCTCTTTATTAGTAAAGAAAGGATATAATTTTGTGTTGTTGGATAATGTTTTGAACATTTCCTATATCAAAAGTTGATCGGTTCAGGCACTTTATCTAAAAGCATTGACGTTCTAAATCAAACTACAGTTCCTAGTATACAGAACACACACAAGAAGAAGAGTTAAGAAATGAACGATTTCTTCTTGAGGTATTGTAGACTAGGTCATATCAATGTGACCCGACTAGCTCAAGTTACATTTTAGATGCATATTTAAATCAGTTTGAATTTACATCTTGTGAAACTTGCCAGTCATGTCACAAAGATAAGATGACCATAGCTCTGTTTACTCGAAACAGAGAAAGAGTTAGTGAACTTTTGGGATTGATACATGCTGATGTATGAAAGTCCCCTGTCTACACATGCCAAGACCGGTTCTTTGTACTTCATTACATTCTCTAATGATCTCTCAAGATTCAGACATATGTTCCTGTTGAAATACAAGTCCGAACCTTTTGAGATATTCACAGAATATAAGTTTGAAGTAGAGAACCAAAATACGAATATAAGTATTATGCCCTATGATGAGATCAAGGAGGAGAATACTTGAGCTTGGAAATCCTGGAACATTCTAAAGGAGAATGAGATTCTCTCTCAGCATTACTCCTCCGTATACACCATAGCATGATGGTATATTGGGGTGGAGCAATAGCACCCTATGTGATTTGGTGTGCTCTATGATGAGTACTACTGAGTTTCCTATTTCCTTTTGGGAGTTATGCACTTGAGAAGCTGCATACCTATTGAATAGGGTTCAAATCAAATCAGTTGCCTACCACTCCATATAAGATATGGTATGGAAAGAGCCTATCTTTTAAGTAAGTCAAGATTTGGGATTGTCCGGGCTATGTCTAAAAGCAAAATCCGGACAAGCTCGAGGCAAGGTCTGTTATGTAGAACTGGAAAGGTTCCAGCTATACAAACTACAGCAGATGATTTGGTACAACCAAAGGATTCAGTAGATTCCAACGAACCTCAGCCTCTCCGCCGATCTAGTAGGGTTCCTCACCCACCTGAGAGATACTTCGGTTTCTCTATGACAGTAGGAGCGAGGATTGCATCATAAGATGATGACCCAACCAGTTTCGAGCTGGCCATCAGGAGTAGGACTCTGTAAGAATGGCTGGATGCTTGGTGATCTGAGATGGAATCCTTATACACCAACAAAGTATGGACTTTGGTTGCTTTAACTGAAGGGTTAAATCCCCATCAGGAGCAAGTATATCTTGAGAAGATTACTTGGTGTACATGGAAAAGTTGAGACTTTCAAAGCTAGACTTGTTAAAGGTTAGCATCATTGACCAGGTATGGATTTTGGTGAAACCTTTCCTATGAGGCTATGCTTAAGTCCATCCAGATCCTACTTGCCATGGCTACATACCATGACTACGATATCTGGTGGTTGGGTGTCATGACAGCTTTTCTAAAATGATGTTTTAGAAGAGAGCGTCTATAAGTACACAGCCAGAGGGCTTCATAGACAGTGGGAGCAGCGGAAACGTGTGCAAGATGTTTTATGTGATAAAGCAGGCATCGCGGAGATGGAACGTCTGTTTTGATATGTTAGTCAAAGAGTTTGACATCATCAAAATGGTAGATGAACCTTGTATATACAAAATGGTAGTAGGGAGTATGGTGGTGATCCTCGTAGAGTACGTGGATGACATACTCTTGATAGGGAAGGAGTTTCCTATGCTACGCTCAGTCAATCTCCTTTTATCATAAAGATTCTCCATACAGGATCAAAATGATACCTACTAAAACCTGGGTTTTGGATCTATGAGAATAGATCTAATTGGATGTTAGGATTCTCACTAGTTATAGTAAGATGGTATCCATCGATCCTAGGGAGAATCACTGGAAGGGTTCCAGGGTGATAAGGACGACTGAATGTCAGTCACAGGCATTGTCTTTACCTTCAGAAGAGGAATGGTATGTTGGAAGTGTTCCAAACTAGATACCATGGCAAACTAGACGATAAAGGCTAATAATATCGCTATCAAAGATACCACCAAAGAGGAAGTTTGAGTGTATATTGGTTCATGAGATGAACTAGGTTCCTACCATTGTGTGACAATGGAAGTGTGGCTTTGGCCCAGGAACCCTGGTCCCATCAGTGACCAAGACATATTCTGAGTCAGCATCACCTGATTATGGAGATGGTTGATCTCCAGGGTGATCGAGGTTAGGAGAGTAGACTCAAAGGACAACACGGCGGATCCACTCACAAAGGCCTTTTCCCAAAGAGAGACTTTTATGGGATGGTTGAGTATTTGATACTGCAATCACTGCTACAGATGGCCCTAGTGCAAGTGTGAGATTGTTAGTTATATGTATGCCCTAGAGGCCATTACTATACATAGGATGTATATTGTAGTGGATGCTTGGACATATATAGGGAGGACTTTCTTGCTCGACATGATAGTATACTATCTGGTTGCTCTTTACCTTAACGTGTACACCGATTGTCTCTCTGTTACATGTTGGTAAAGCCCTTAGGATGTGTACTTGACTACCTGGACTATGATGCGGATCATACTAGTGGGGACATGGTAGCCCATAAGTACATCCTTCAAGGTCCCTAGTCATGGGTGTATCGAGACGGGGCATCGATATACCAGAGTAGACTAGCATATACCTTCTCGACCCGTACAGATAGGCGATGGATGATCCCATATCCATTGGTGTTTGACATCAGAGATGGTATACGGGTGCTCAGTGGAGACTGGGTACACTGGACGGACTCGCCGAGAACTCCCAGATGGTATTATACCTTACGTCAGATGGCAGTTCTCTGGTGACACTGGTACAGGTTAGTCTATAGACCCGAGATCGTCATAGAGTCTTGTGTAATTCCCACTGTGCTTTGATTTCCACCTTACCACGTCCAAGAGGGCATGCAAAACGGTGGTTTTTGGGTACAGTCCCGATTCACATGGAGGCAATGAGCGATAGGAGGGGATTCGTCTCTCCCGGTATAGGGAGTTGATGTTGTGCTGTGTTCGATTGGCTATAACCGGAAATCCCTGGCCAGGGTTGCAGAGATTTACTGGTAAGTGTTACCGGTAGTTTCTCGAACTGTTATAGACCTCATATCGACACGACTTATCAAGTTACTGGGGTCTGACGTTTACCACCCCTAGGCGAGATATACGACATATCAGACGACGAGACCGGACTGTATGGTAAGTGTTACTGGTTGGATTCACAGGAGTATGAGCGGGCTTGCTCATTGATCTTTTGATCGCTCAATACCCGGGTAGCCGTTACGTTTAGCAGACCGCTTGCGCCTTGTGGGTGTTTGATATAATCATCACCTTCTGCCGGCGTATTGATGAGTCTTTAGAGTCCTACACAGAGGTTTCCTGGCTCAAGCGAAACGAAATAGGAGCGCATATGAGATATGTGCGGGACCAGGAATAATACCAGTATGTGATACTGAATTCTATTCTCACGATTTGTATCATCGGACGGTTATATGAGATATAGACGGGTTACCGAATCAAGTGTTGATTAGATACATTGATACACTAGATATTAGTCGGTTATATGCAATATGACCGGATCGTTAAATCGAGTGTTGATTTAATGATTTAATGTATAATTATATATTTGATATATTACTTTACATTAACTAGTATTTGTTCACTTAAGATGGATTTTCTCACTTGATGTGCACAAGTTGTATATGTGATATATGTTTGTGCACTAGTTTGTATCATGTTTGATGATACATGCAAACTTGGGTGTGTATGCTTTAAACCATAGTTTAGGTTAATGGTTATGGTTTTATTTATTTATTTATTTAATTTGGCAAAAACCAAAATGGCGGCTTTATTTGTTTTCTTGCTTGAAGCTTCATGAAGTTTCTTTTAAGCATCTTTGAAAAATCAAACCATTTTGTTTTATGCCTTAACCTAACCATCAACCTAAACCCTAGTTTATTCTCTACAAAAGTTAACTCACCCATGGTTGCTAAATGATAGACTTCACTTGATTTTTAATTCCATTATTGATTCTTTATTTCTTCTTCTTCATCATCATGAAGAGAAGAAACCATTGCTAGAAAATTCCAAGTGATGAATCCAAGTGAGAAATCCAAATCCAAAGTGAACCCACTTCCTATTTCTTCATCCTCTACCACTTGCCATGTAGTATATTGTATTTTCTTTACAAGGTTCATGACCAAGTGAAGATGGAGCTTGAGTTTGAGTCGCCTCGACATAGATCTTCTTCGGCATCGAAGTCAACGACCTAACCCGCTCATTTCTCCGATGAAACCAAGGCTAGAGTCCGGGATTCCGATGATCACAGCGGAGGGACGTCTACACGGAGCTTTGGAAGTGGAGGACCGGATCTCCAAAGGTTGTAATCCCTTTCACTTATTAGTAAAGTTGTTTGCTAGATTCTAGTTTCGCCTATCCTCTTGTTAACGATCTTGCATTAGGGTTTCTTGGTACATAAATTTTTGAATTTGGCATAGTTAATGCCTTGTGGAACCTCATGGGTGTGCCTAGGAACCCTACAGATGGGACCTTAGTTCCTTCGCTAAAGCTATAGCCCTATTGTTATCGCAATACAAAGGTATTGGGTCAACAATGGACGGAACCACAAGAAGTTCACTAATGAACTTCTTCATCCAGACCGCCTCTTTTGCAGCATCGCTTGCAGCAATGTATTCAGCCTCCATCGTCAAGTCTGCGACGGTATCCAGTTTGGAACTCCTCCAACATACCGCCCCTTCGTTGAGGGTAAACACAAAACCCGAGACAAACTTGTTGTCATCTTTGTCACTCTAGAAGCTTGAATCGGTAAAGGACTCAACCCTGAGGTCTCCATTACCGTAAACTAGGAACATCTCCTTAGTCCTTCTCAGGTACTTGAGAATGTTCTTCACTGCGTCCAGTGGCTCTCACCTAGGTCTGACTGATACCGGCTCACCATGCTCAGTGCGTAAGCTACATCTGGTCTTGTACATAGCATCGCATACATTATAGATCTTACCGCTGAAGCGTAGGGTACAGTGCTCATGCGAACCACTCCTCGTCAGTCTTAGGAGACATCTTCTTGGAGAGGGTGATTCCGTGCAATGCGGGTACATTACCGCGCTTGGAATCTTCTATACTAAATCTCTTTAGTACGGTCTCTATGTACCGGGACTGCGAAAGTCCCAGTAGTCTCTTGGATCTATCTCTGTAGATCTTGATCCCCAGAATGTACGAGGCATCTCCCAGGTCCTTCATGGAGAACCGTTGTGACAAGAATAGCTTGACCGATTGCAGCATAGGAATGTCATTTCCTATCAAAAGAATGTCTTCCACGTACAAGACTAGGAACACGATAGTTCGTCCTACAATCTTCTTATAGACACAAGGTTCATCTTCGTTCTTGATGAAATCAAATTCCTTGATTGCCTCATCAAAACAGATGTTCCAGCTCCGCGATGCCTGATTTAATCCATAAATGGATTTAAGCAACTTTCACACCTTCCCGCTGCTCCCACTGTCTACGAAACCTTCTGGCTGATCCATGTAAACGCACTCTTCCAAACAGCCGTTTAGAAAAGCGGTTTTTACGTCCATCTGCCAGATTTCATAGTCATGGAAGGCAGCAATGGCAAGTAGGATCCGAATGGATTTGAGCATAGCCACTGGAGAAAAAGTTTCGTCGTAGTCCACACCAGGTCTTTGACGAAAACCTTTTGCAACGAGTCTAGCCTTATAGGTTTCCACCTGCCTATCTACACCAAGTTTCCTTTTGAAGACCCATTTGCATTCAACGGGTTTTACCCCAGGAGGAGCAATATCCAAGGTCCACACTTTATTGGTGTACATGGACTCCATTTCAGATTTCATAGCTTCCAGCCACTTATCAGAGTCCTTACTGATAATGGCCTGCCTGAAACTGGTAAGGTCATCTTCTTCAAAGATGCAATCCTCTCGATCCCCGTCTATGAGAAAACCGTAGTATCTCTCAGGCGGATGAGAAATCCTACCAGATCTGCGGTGTGGCTGAGGTTCGTTCGGGGTTATTGAATCCTGAGGTTCTGTCAAATCTTCAGTTTCATTTTGTGGTCGCTGAATTTCTTCCAGTTCTACCGTGCTCCCACTAATTTCTTTTGCAAGAAACTCCGTTTCTAAGAAAACGGCATGCTGAGAAACAAACACCTTCTGTTCCTCGGTGTGGTAGAACAGATATCCATAACCATTCTTTAGATATCCCACAAACTAACATAAAACTGATTGTGCCTCTAGTTTATCTGGTTTATGCGTTTTAACATAAGTCGGACAACCCCATATCTTAAATCTTTTAAGATATTGCCTTTTTCCATTCCATATCTCGAATAGAGTCTTATGCACTGATTTAGACGGAACATTATTCAATAGATATGCCGCTGTCAAAAGCGCATGTCCCTAAAATGAAAGAGGCAACTCAGCACTACTCATCATAGAGCGAACCATATCCAATAGGGTATGATTCCTCCACTCCGATACACCGTTGTGCTGTGGTGTATAAGGAGGAGTAAGCTGAGAGAGAATACCATTCTCATTTAAGTAATCTAGGAATTCCGTGCTTAAGTACTCCCTTCCCCTATCCGATCGGAGGATCTTGATACTTTTGCCAGTCTGGTTCTCTACTTCGTTTCTGAATTCCTTGAATTTCTCAAAAGCTTCGGATTTATGTTTCATCAGATACACGTATCCGAACCTAGAGAGATCGTCAGTGAATGTGACGAAGTACGAGAACCCACCCCTTGCATGTATAGATATCGGACCACATACATCACTGTGTATGAGTCCCAAGAGCTCTGCTGCCCTTTCTCCATGTCCGGTGAACGGAGATTTGGTCATCTTTCTTTTGAGCCAAGACTGACAAGTTTCATAGGATGAAAACTCGAACGTATTCAACAGTCCATCTTTATGCAACTTACTTAGTCATTTCTCTCCGATATGACCAAGTCTACAATGCCACAAGTAGGATTCATTCGTATCTGAACTCTTCTTCTTGCGTGTGTTTTGTACATTAAGAACTGTATTCTGATTTAGAACGTATATACCATTACACAGTGTACCTTCTGCAACCAGTACCTTATGAAGGTAGATGTTCATGATATTTCTATCAAGAACAAAGTTATATCCATCTTTATCGAGTAAAGAAACTGATATGATGTTGCAAACCATGGAAGGTACATAGTAGCAATCGTTCAAAATCATAGTATTTCTATTTGGCAACACTAGGTGATATTCACCGACGGCTGCAGCATTAACTTGTGCTCCGTTCGCTATCCTGAGCGACATATCACCAGGTGCAACTCTCCTACTTTTTCTCAGTCCCTGCAATATATTACAGATATGAGATCCTGATCCGGTATCAAGTACCCAGGAGGTAGGGCTGACCATAAAGCAGTTCTCAATTACAAGAACACCTGAAGTAGATGCAAAACTATGCTTCTTCTTCAACTGGGTATCCTTGGAATCCATACAATCCTTTTTCCCTTGCTCATACTTATGACTTTTGTCGTAAGTCAGAGCCGAACCAACGTTCCCCAGCCCCGAATAAGAATTCGGATCGGTCAAGCGATACATTTTATTATCTTGATTAGGGCGTGAAATGGTTACTACCTGGAGAGAGAGAAAAGAAACACTCAGCGTGCGCTCTTGCAAGATTAGATTGGTTTATTGATTTATCTAATCAAGATGGCTCCCACCGTTTCCTCAAATTCTTCTTCAAACCTTTAAAAGAAGAACTAGTCGGGATTAATTGCACGTCACAATACTTGCTTAACCTTTCAGCCAGGCTAGTGTTGGTACTTCGAGGGAGATTTTCCAATGCTTTCGTGAAGTTCCTTAATTAATTAAGTTCTTTTCCCTGGAGGCTTAGCCCCGCTAACACCGTTCTAGACACCTACTTGGTTTATAGCATTGATTGTTAAGTGAAATAATCTCCCGAGAGTAATCAAACTCATCATTAGGATCGGGATCCAACTATCATTGTGTAATGACCTAGATGGAATCCACTCTAATCACTACACTCCAGAAGGTATGCTAAATCTGCAAGTTTCAGTTTCTTTAGAAACTCCCGATGTGGTTTTTACCCCTAGCGTTTATGACCTTGACTAGGTCAACAAACCATAAACCGCCAGTCAAGTTCTACCCGTCATAATCTTGATTGCATTAAACCCACCCGTACGTGCCCTTGACTAGGTCAACAAGGCCGCACGACTGTCCTAACCAATCACATTTGGCAATGCACAGAAAAATATCACTTAGCTACCGTTCACTACGCCTTGACTAGGTCAACAAACGCAGCACGAATACTAAATAATACCAATCCGAAATGACGGAGGGCTACGACTGGGTTTTCTAGCGAAAAACCCGTTAACGTAATGAACTTGATATAGTTGAAGGAACATGATTACCTTTTTGAAAATATAGTGGCGAAAACTTTTGCTAAAGAAGTCACTCCCTCTGAAGTGATCTCGGCTCTTTCCTCGTCGAATGAGGTGCAGGATATTCCAAACTGAATACCACGATGCAAAGCAAGAATAATCGACTATAGTGAAGTTATTACCCTGACGCAACTTTTTGTCCAAGGGGTCACTCCCGATGAAGGGATCTCGGCCCTTGCCTCGTCGAATGAGGTGCTGGGCATTCATAACCGAATACCTCTATGCAAAACAAAAAAGAACGTCCTTACAATAACAGCTTTTTGAAAATTGTTCCAACAACGTCTTTTTAGTTTATTTTCTTTACATTAATATAATGTGTCCCATCAATTAATCCTACCATTGCAGAAAACAACGAAAATATGACGTACGCTTATGCCATCCGCATTCGCCACGGGGCCCCGTCATTACCCGTTAGGTTACTTAACTAACGACAGAGCGGGGGCTGGACTAGCGCAGATGCAAAACATAAGCAACGCCTACTAGATATCATATATAGATATATACATTCGTCAGACGCAATGATAGCCATTCCAGATCACAGATGAACACATTGGATATGCTAGGAACCCGCGTTTCGTTCGAGCCTGCAACGAAAGACGTATTACACGGTCGCGATGAATAGCCAAACCCCACCCTAGACCCCTACGGGTGCGGCAAACTACCCTCCAAATACCCGAAGTGAAGCAGCCTCCCTCAACACCGTGAGTAGGCCACTCAGCACTTCAACATACCCGGTAGTTTGTGCACCCCACCTTGGGTCTATCCTAGGAGCAAAAACAGTAAAAGAAATAATATACAATGGCGGCTACAACCTCATCCCGGATGTGCGGCCATAAAAATAATATTACATCAATTTACATTTTACATCAAATGAAAGATAAAGAAACCCTCATCTCACAAAAACCCCGGCTATTCATCCGCAACAATCCAACAAGTTCATATACACAATCCAACAACATTACAGATCACAGATATGCACAATCCCTACTAATCGACGTATAGCGATTAGCCGATGTTCAGTGCATATATCACATTACAGATATAACCATTTAGCCAAAGTTTATAAAACTCCGATCAAAATACAAATTTGTAACTACCCCAAAAAATAACATTTTTCTCTGGATAATCTGGGCGGAAACAAAATATCTCAAAAATCACAAAACACTAAACTATGAAATCTGCAACAAATAAGAGTCGCAGCCGAATCAACTCGGCCGCGGATCCGCGGCGGAACGCATGGTTCCGCCGCGCTTCCGCAGCAAGTTGGCCGAGTCGTGGGCTCAAATTTCTTGACTTTACCTAGAAAACCTGCCTGTATTTTTCATGTCATACAAAATATTTTTAGGCCTGTTTTGAAAATCGACAGAAAATACAATTTTTCGGTTTGTTTTCGGGATTTTTTCCGGATCGAAGTTCTAAACACTTTGCTAACAGTTAGTTGTTGTTTAGCTAGGCTCTGATACCACTGTTAGGTCCACGTTACCCACCCGGTTCTTTCGGGGAGGCGGAATAGGTAAAAATCAAAATTTTCTAACTAGGTAACATGGACCATCCATGAAGGATCTTTGCTAAACAAAAACTAACTAATAATCTACAAGTTCTAGCTACTATGTAGAATGGTTATACTTAGGTCTTGAACTCCTTCGCTTCTTTTGGTGGTTCTCCTCCTTGCTAGCTCCTTGTAGTGGCTTGAACGGCTCCTCGTCGTCGTCTCCTCTTTGCCGTAGATGGATCCACCTAAGGGCCTCGAACTTGAGCTCCTATCTCAACCTAGAGATAACTAAGGTTCTTGGTTTGCTAAACCTAAAACCTTAGAATGAGTAGAGAAGAGTTATGGTGGTTTTGTCTCAAAGGTTCATGACTTCCAACTCATGGAACACTTGAACTTGAGAGAGGAAGAGGGAGAGCTTTCTTTCTAAGAGAGAGAAAGAAAATGATAGAATGATCTCTCATAATCCAACCATGCTCACAAAAGCAAGAGAAAATGATGATGATAATAATAATTAAGAATTGTGATGATTAGTTTCAATGACCATTATCATTTCATGCATTTAATGCATTTTGTAAAGAACAACAAGTAAACAAAAGTCAAAGCAATGAAATGATGATGGTCAACAAGTCCACAATGGTCAACCGGTCAACAAAGTCAACAAATCAACAAAAGTCAAATGTTCAACTCAACCATGACACAATAATCCTTAATTAATATTATTAATCATATTTCTTATTCTCATTAGGGTTTAGAAAAAGTCAACGGTCAACCAAAGTCAAATGGTCAACAACCCTAATGAGAATCCTCTGCCTCTGCCTCTGTCAACTGTGCATACACATGCATCCGTGTTCCGAGGAACACGAATACACTAAGACAAAACCAATCCCAAAACAAATACTAGGATCTGGCTTAAACCAAAGCCCGCTAGTGATAACTGTCCGGGCACCAAACGTGCACAAGTGCGCGGATGTGAATGAACCCCGTTGCAAAACCATGCGACCTCAACTCTGTTTTGCCCAAAGGCGAGTAACCCTCTGTGTGGGACTCTGAAGGCTCGACGCTACGCTGGCAGTGGGTTTAACCACAGGCCGCAAGCGGTAATAGCTGTACGTAATGGTCCCCAGGTAGATGCCGACACGAAGACTGATGAGGTGAACCCATCTGAACTCCTACTGAGCCTGAATGTGACAATCTCCGTACAGTCTGGTCTGTTCTTCTGAGAACATCGCATGGCGGGCCTAGGGGGGCGGTAAATGTCAGTCACCTAATAGCGGTACAACTCGTGTCGGAGTGTAGCCCAAAACACCCTGAGAATCTACTGGAAAACCTACCAGCAATTCTCGCTTGCCCTAGCCAGGGACGACAATGTGTAATGGCTCTCTTAGACACAGCGCGATATCAACTCCCAATACCGGGAGAAACGAATCCTGTCTAACCGTCACTGCCTCCAAGTGCTTCGGGACTACACCCAACTACTACCTGTTTGCACGACTCAGTAGAGTCGTGGTAGGGTAGTAATCTAAGAACAGTGGGAACACACTCGAGGCAAAGTGACAGTGTCAAGTCAGCGGACTAAGCTGTACTCATGTCTGCTGGGATCTGTTAACTGACGATATGTATAATACCAACCAACAGTTCCCGATGAGTCCTGTCCAGTGTACTCGTAACCTAACGAGCACCTGCATACTATCTCTAGTACGACGTACTGATGGCTGTGGGACAGACCATCTCCCCTGCTGGGACGAGAAGCGTGTGCACCAGTCTACTCTGGAGTATCGATGCCCTGTCTCGATAATCCTATGACCAGGGACCAAAATAAGGATGTGCTTATAGACTACCCAGCCACCACTAGTATGATCGCCATCACAACGCCGGTAGTCAAGCAAAGATCCTAAGGGCTCCATCAATATGTATTAGCGATATGTTAAAAGAAACATATACACATATTAAGATAGAAACAAACCAAGTAGCATACTACTATATCGAGCAAGACTGTCGTAAACACGTATATATATCCCAAGCTTCCAAAATATATTATACAAACTAGTACTATACAATAATGGCCTCTAGGGCATACATATCTAACAAGGGCAAAAAAAGCATTGAGTAGAATTCTTTTTCCAAACTAACCTAATCCTAACCCTAACAAGACTTTTAATCAATTTTAATCTCATTCTTAGATCATAAATCAAAACCCAAAATAATTGGACTCAACTTCTTAGAACATAAAGAATAGGAATCCATCTCCCTGTGGACCGACCCGTACTCAACCAGCTAGCTACCAAGCGACACCGTTATTGACTACGTTAATTCTTAAATTTTGATTCAAAACGCACACGCGTAAAATATCTTACTAATCAAATGGCACCGTTGCCGGGGAGACGGCAGTCTCTTTCTTTATGCAATTTCGGGTTAATAAAAAAAAATTTTAAAAAAAAATTATAAAAATTGGAAAATTTTAAAAACAGAAAAAAAATTAAAATTAAAAATCATCTTGTTATTTTTGAAGGGTTTTTGTTCAAGTGTGCAGGAAAAGAGACGAACAGATTCAGATCTGGAAAAAAACCCAGTGAACAAATTAATAAACAGAAGTTCTGAACAGACAGAGGATAATCATAACAACAAACAGAAAATTTTTGGAGATCCAAACTAACAGAACCACCACGGAATCGCGGAGGATATATGCAGTTGACCGCGGAACCGAGGTCAACCAATGACGTCATCATCCCAAATTTCGCTGTAGGTATTTTTGTCCTCTCTTCTAGCCTATAAACTCCACTAAAAAATTTTCCTGCAGGCTTCTTTGCGCAAAATTCTTCTCCCTCTCCAATAAATTGTTTTTGTCCAGGATTCTTTGCTCTACCAAATAAAATAAAATTTTGCAAGTGTTTTATATTTTGGTGTGATAACTGCTTTGCATTTTTAAAACGGACTTTTAAGGGGTTATAACACCAATCCCCAGATTGGGTGGGGATTTCATTACCTTTCCTAGGACCCCAAAAATCACAAAAAGCAAATGCATCAACCCTCGAGTTAATTAAAAAATATTTAGACTCAGCCGATAAGGACTGTCGCGCTCATTAGGACAAAGGAAGGTTGTGGGCAATCGGTCGTTTATCTAAACCTGACTTTGTGGTGCTTAGGCTAGACAAGTGGGAAGGATAATTTTAAAAGGCCCGTCTCACGGTGATTCGTGAGCGGATCCCTCCTTTCTTTGCTCGTGCTTACCTGGCCACAATTGACGGTGAAGAGGCGATTTGAGGGATATCTCACAACTTGTCCTTTGGATTGGTTAGGAGCAGTCTAGTTGACTTTAGAGACCCTAGCTCTAGGTTTGATTGTGCATATTTAAACTGTGGTTGTTTGAAATTGTGTCGTAGTTCCGTACAAATTTTGCAAAAACTCATTATAAAAAAAACACTCTCAAAAATTTCAAAACTCCAAAAACAAACAATATAAAAAAATAAAAAAAAATAAAAATTCACATTCTTTTCCTTTCTTTCCTCACACCATGGGTACCCCACCTCACAAAACTCTTGCCGAACTTTGGTACCCTTAACCAGACATTACTTCCTACGCTCATTGTTTTGGTCGAGTTTCAGACGACCCCTCCATGCCTAAGATTTCTTTGAAAGATCGAATAGACGCGTCTAGGGCATCCAGTTGGAATCCGCAATTCACCTTATATCAACCATTTCAACCTTCACCTCCTTCTTATGTTGATACTCCTTTTTCAAGTCCTGTTGTAACTCCGAAACCCATGTCTATTGCTGAACATATTGAATAATCTCGCAACCGATCTTTCACTCCTTTCACCACTGCGATTTCTTTGGATCAACAATTCCATTCACCCTCTTATCCAAATATTGGTCTGATTCCTGTCCAACCATTCAATTCCTACCAGTCCTACTAGCCTTTTTCACTTTCCCTAGACATTGCTTCTATACAGCCACTTAGGAGTTTCACATATCCAAACAACTTTGAATCTTATACTGAAACCCCGTCACAACCCATGTCTAGTCTGGAACAGTCGTTGGAAGCTTATATGGTAGCGACAAACCAACATATGAGGGATTTGAATGCGTCCATAGCCGCCCTTATACAACCTAGTGACCTGGTAGTTGTTTCTAACTAGCTCCAAATTTTTCAATGTATGATGAGGCGGTTGGACAGATCGAGAATTTGAGTGGAGAGAATGAGCTATACACCCTTCCAAATCAAACCTACCCATCCCCAATTGAATCCCACAACTCCGGTTTTCAATGTATATCAAGTGTGCCAAATGATTCACCAATTGAAGATAAAACGTGTAATGAGTAGTGCGACATTGTAGTGTTTGATTTACCTGATTGTGAAGAGCCCTTTTTGAGTGAAACCATCACCAATCCTTTTGACCTCTACACCTCTACTCTAGAACCTGAATTAATTGATATCCATGCTTTTGATGAGGTGTCTGCAAAAATTGATTTTCACTTGATTGAGGATAATATTTCGGATGACAAACCCGCAGATTTGACTGAATTTTTCTCTCCAATTCATCACCCCGAGTCATTAACTGTTTTTCCCGAATTTCATATGCGTCATGATTTTGACGAAAATTGCATGGATGAGATAACTTTTGAGGAGAATTATGAGGATAGTATTGAGGATGAACCAGTTTTGTTTGATAAGTCGAATTTTCCAGTTCATCCTATCCCTTCCACTGACTATGTACACCCTCCTGAACCTTTAACTGTTACCCTTCCTCACTCACTTCCCTCCATCCTCGTTCCGACCTTGCAAGAAACCGTTACACTTTCATTTTCAATGTCTGGTTTACAAAGTTCAACGTACCCATGTTTTCTCATGAATCTTGAGGGATTTGACCTCTTTTCTCAGTGGGTAGATAGATTAGCACAATCGCTTTTTACACATCGGTCATTACAAATTGTGCTAATTTATACACTCTATTTCCACCCTCAAGTTCGTATTCTACTTCTTTCTCCTACTTTCTCTGGTACTTCTTCTAATCTTTCTTTAATGATAGCGAGTGTTAATGAATCACAATCCGATCTTTTGAGTTCGATAATTCTAGAAAAACAACTTGTTTTAGACTCTTTTGAAGATAAGGTAAATGAGCCTTACGACTATCCTACCTTCATAATTTTTTAAAAATCAAGTGTGTTGAATTCTGGCACGACACTTATTGACATTGAAACGTTCAATCGGACCTTCGATGAAAGTTTCGAAGATATTTTTGCCGACGAAATCACATTCCTAAACGACACGGATTTTGTGATTAATCAACCTCCACCTGAAGAAGTCGAACCACCACCACCATTTCTTTTTCCCTTCCGCCATTCTTCTCCTCCACCGAGACCGTATACTGCTTCTATCTCCACACGGTCTCGTGTGTTTCCCATTTCTTTTCTCTACACTCCATTCTTTCTCCAGCCACACCATTATAACGATAAAAAAATTTGAATGGTTGGTGCTAATCTTTGGCCTGTGTAAGGCCTTGTAGAGCTTGATACTGTGTTTTTCTCCCCCTAACTCTAAACTTTAACGCTTATACAGTGGAAACAGTGTTTCACTTAAGTTTGGGGGGTACCTTTTTTTGTATATATATTTTGTTTTCTACTTCTAATAAAAAAAACAAACAGGGGAGTGCCGGCAATTTTGACCCTCTTGGTGTAGCCTGACAGTGAGGGCACTATCAAGTTTAAGTTTGGGGGTGTGTTCGGTAAGCTTTCTTCCTTCGCATTCATGTGTATATTTCTGCATTTGCATACTTATTTTAAAACCATTAAAAATTGAAAAATTTTAAAATTATAAAAATTGAAAAGTTCAATTTTGGCCATATTTGATTTAAGTTCAACACAACGGTTGAATAATAGGGAAAAACTAGATACTAAACTCAGTAAATTAAAAACCCTAAAAATAACCTTTCTTAAAGTTTAACCGTAGAAATATATGTTCTTGTAGATTATTTAGAAATAGGCAATTTTTTAGTTCAGTTCTTAGGCTATGTCAAAATAAGGGAAGAGCATTGAAATTTTTATTTGAAGTGTAAATTTGAAAAATAATTCTGAACATTAAATCTAAATTCTGAAATTATATATCCTACAACTGGCACAAACATGCACCTTGAAACTTGGAATAGTAGAGGATACCTTGAAATGCTCTCGTCTAAAATCCTTAGTATGAAAGAAAATAAAATAAAAGTACAAGTGTTAATAAAGAGATATAAAAAAAAATGAACACTGGTTTTGTAATTACTTAAAACTGAATAAATAAAAAATATATATAGCAAGGGTGCTTTATCACCTAGTGCCTTAGACCAACTGGTTTGGGAGTCACTGCTAAAGCCTTAGGTATTACAGGACGAGGAATTATGCCTTAATGCGCAAACACGTTTTGTGATCGGTCGTTAGTACCTCAAGAAGTATTAACGATCGCATGAAGGATGTGTGAGCAATTTCATCTAAAATTCACCAACTAAATGTATTTTGGAAGATGGACAAGAGTATGATAGCTTGAATTGAATTTTCAAGTATTGGGGTGATACATACACACACGTAGGGGTATATGATTGGGGTTTAGATGAGAGATAGGAATGAAAAATAGGACTTATATTTTCAGTAGAGATGATAAAAATTCCTAAGTTGAGATAGAACTTTAGAAGGAAAATTCAAATGATGCTGAAAGCTTAATAAATTTGCAGAACATATACGATCTTAAGTTAAATAATAAGTGAGTGTGAAAAATATGGGCTGATGATTTCTAAGTTGAAGATAATAGAATTTCTTGCTAGAATACTGAATTGAAAAATTAAAGTTAACGGGCCAAATTGATCGGATTTTATGGGTAGTATCCGCTGAAAACCCTCAGGAGACAACACTCCTCATACTAGGGACACCTAGAGCTTTAACGGCTTGTTGCACGAGCTCAATGGAATCGCGATTCCCTGCGAAAGTGAGGTTAGGATTTTGTTGAGAATAAAAAAATATTGGTTTTGCTCGGGATGAGCAAAAGATAAGTTTGGGGGTATTTTTTTCATATCAGAATTTTGCATTATTATATTCCCCATTCTTAATCATATGGCGAATAAAAATGTGCTTTTGATCCATGTCTGCTAAATAGTTGCAGGTTACAGATTCTCAGAACAATACAGTGAAAATGGTGAAAAGACACTACAAATGTGAGACTACGACCAACAAATAGATGAATCTGCAAGATGCCACCTACCAGTTTTAGGAACAAATGGAGATCAGCAAACAGTTCAATACACAAAGTACGAGTGCAGCACAAGATTCAAGACTTCAACGCGAAACTTATAGTAAAAGTCCACAAATTCTGCACTGTTGGAAATCTGGAAGCAAGAAGAAAAGATTCTGAAGAACCAAATGAAGAAAACAGATTAAAAAAAGATACAAGAAGCATCACAGAAAAACTGAGCCCAAGAGCCCATCAAACGGCCGCTGAACCGCGGCCAAACAAGGCTTCTGGCCGCGGTTCCGCGGCCGTGCAGAGCACGTGTCGGTGCAAAGTGTCGGTGGTGTCGGTGCTTTGACCCGGCTTTCTCAGGGTAGGCTTGTAATTTCAGATGTGCATCAGATGTAAACCCTAGGGTTTCTCCAATTTATAAATAGGAAAGCCTACAGCCTCTTTAAGGGCGTGCCTCTTTTGAGATGCCTCTTTTTAAATTTCTAGATTAAATTTCAATTCCTTTGTAATCGTCAAGAGTGCATCAATAAAGGTATTTTTATTTTTTATCTTGTGTTCTTCATAAGTGCAATTTTATTTCTCTGCATCTTTTACCTGTCTTTATTTATCTGCAAGTTCATTAGTTAATTAAAAAGAAAATTTATAAAAAAAAATTAATCTTATCATAACTTCCCTAATGAGTGAGTAATTCCTTACTTGTTAGGGTTAGGATCGGGAAGGTTAGAGAGTTGTAAATCTCTCTCTCCTTTCTTTGCCTCTATAATTTTAATTAATTAGGACTCTATGTAAATTAACCGCACACCGCTCACTACGGCACCCTATCTTACGAGATAGCGGTGATTCCCTAGTTCGACCGGTTGTAGTTGATTTACATTGAGGTTAGGGATAAGAGTTAAGAAAGGACGGACAAGGACCAAAAGGAAGAATCTAAGTTTCTTCCCAGTCGTGCTAATCCATTTTGTTAACTATTACCCTAACACCTATATTCTTAACTAGGGCAAAGAAAGCATTGAGTAGAATTCTTTTTCCAAACTAACCTAATCCTAACCTTAACAAAAGTTTTAGTCAATTTTAATCTCATTCTTAGATCATAAATCAAAACCCAAAATAATTGGACTTAACTCGTTAGAACATAAAGAATAGGAATCCATCTCCCTGTGGACCGACCCGTACTCAACCGGCTAGTTACCAAGCGACACCATTATTGATTGCGGTAATTCTTAAATTTTGATTCAAAACGCACACGCGTAAAATATCTTACCAATCATAACTCCATCAACCAGACTTGTGTTTTTGTTAGACTTAGAAGACTAGTGTATATTCTTTGGACCTTAGAGTCGCGCGCCTATATTATTATGGTTTTTCTCTGGTTTTCTTGAGGATATTGGATTTCATTCTGAGTTTTATCCTCACCTTTCGGTGTTGTTTATTATATTGCATTACTTGGTTGTGTCCACCAATTGGCGAAGAGCTAGCTCCCGCTTGGGGAATCCTTTATTCATTATGTATATTATGCATGTTGGACCCGTTTGGGGCCAGTATTAACAAAAGAGACTCTGCCGAAATTTTTGGAAAAGACTTGATGTTTTAAAAATGTTTACTACTACTTTCAAAGTGATTTATATGCAAACTTTTAAATAAGTTTTCCTTCACTTCTAAATTTAAATGGTTTAGATTTCTGAGATTTTGGCTTATTTGAATTAGACGGGGTACTATAGATTTCATATGATTCAAGTACCAGTTACGTGCCATTTCGGGTCGTGACAGCCCCGTTAACACTTTTCTAGACACCTAATAGGTTACCTAATAGGTTAGCTAATTGTGAAGTCAAAAATATCTCCCAAAAGTAATCCTATCCATCAGTGGGATCGGGATCCAACTATCATTGCGTGGTAAAATAGATGGAAGCCACTCTAGTCACCACACTCCAGAAGGTATGCAGCACTAGAAAGTTTCCTGTATATTTGAAACACTCGATGTGGTTTTTGCCCCAAGCATCTTATGACCTTGACAGAGGTCAACATGTCATAAGTTGCAAGTCAAGTTCAACCCGTCATTGTCCTAGATTAATTTAGACCCACCCGCACAAGTCCTTGACAAAGGTCAACATAACCGTGTGACTGTCCTAAATAATAGCATATCTATGCAACAAACAAGCATTACCCAGCTACCATTCACTATGCCTCGACAGTGGTCAACATGCACAGCATGAATACTAAGTAATACTTGTAAGAAATGACGAAGGGCTACGGCTGGGTTTTTGGCGAAAAACCCTTTAACGTATTGAACTTGATATCGTTAAAAGAACCGAGTAGTTTTGAAGAGGAGTGGTTTAGGCTCCGCTTTTGAAAACTTGTGGTTTTGAAGAAAACCGAGTAATCTACAGCAAAAACTTTTGCTCAAGTGCTCACTCCCCGCGAAGGGATCTAGGCTCTTGCCTCCTAGAATGAGGTGTTGGATATTCATGAATGAATACCACTATGCAAAGCGAAAGAATATCACTATAGTTTTTCGAAATTTGTTCCAACAACATCTTTTAGGTTTATTTTCTTGCATTAATCAAAATTAATGTGGTTCCATCAATTAACCAATCACACCAGAAAAGAACGAAAATACAATATACGTATATGCCATCCGCATTCACCATGGGGCCCCGTCATGCACCGTTAGGTTACTTAACTAACGGCAAAGCAGGATCTAGACTAGCGCGGGTGAAAAACATATACAACATCTACTAGTATATTTATAAATATATATATAAAATTCGTCCCAGGAATGATATAAGCAACATCATAGATCAACAACAAGCAACACAGAATGGTGGATAATCTTAGAGCCTCAGGTTTCGATTGAGCCGCAAATAAAACCCGACGTTCCCAGTCATGTGGATAGCTCGTGCAATGAAAACCTTGTTAGTTATATGTATGCCCTAGAGGCCATTACTGTAAATAGGATGTATATTGTAGTGGATGCTTGGATATATATAGGGAGGACTTTCTTGCTTGATATGATAGTATGCTATCTGGTTGCTCTTTGTCTTAACATGTTGACTTGTATATGTGATGTTGTCTTGCTCTCACATGTTGACAAAGCCCTCAGGATGTGTACTTGACTACCAGGACTATGATGGAGATCATACTAGTGGGGCTAAGGGTAGTCTACAAGTACACCCTATAATTGTTCCTAGACATGGGAGTATCGAGACATGGCACCGATACTCCAGAGTAGACTAGCGTATACGCTTCTCGACCCATAAGATGGGCGATGGATGATCCCATATCCATTGGTGTTTGACTTCAGAGAAGGTATACGGGTGCTCAGTAGAGAATGGGTACACTGAACGGACTCGCCGAGAACTCATAGATGGTATTATACCAATCGTCGGATAGCAGTTCTCTGGTGACACTAGTACATGTTAGTCTGTAGACATGAGATCGTCATAGAGTCTTGTGTGATTCCCACTGTGTTTTGATTTCCACCATACCGCGGTCAAGAGATCGTGCAAAAAGATGGTTTTTGGGTACTGTCCCGAGTCACATGGAGGCAATGAGCGATAGGAAGGGCTTCGTCTCTCCCGCTATTGGGAGTTGATGTTGCACTATACTCGATTGTCCATAACATGAAATCCCTGGCCAAGCTTGCTGAGATTTACAGGTAAGTGTTATCAGTAGTTTCTCGAACCATTATGGACCTTGCATCGGCATGACTTATCAGGCTATTAGGGTCTGACGTTATACCACCCCTAGGCTATGATATGCGACATATCTGACGAAGAGACCGGACTGTACGGTAGTGTTACTGATTGGATTCGCAGGAGTTATAGTAGGCTTGCTTGTTGATCTTCTGATCGCTCAATACCCGGGTGACCGTTACGTTTAGCAGACCGCTTACGGCTTGTGGGTGTTTGATATGATCATCACCTACTGCCGGCATATTGACGAGTCTTTAGAGTCCTACACAGAGGTTTCCCGGTTCATACGAAATGGAGTAGGAGCACATATGTGATATGTGCCAGACCAAGATTAATGTGTGTATGTGATACCGCATTCTATTCTCGTGATTTTTGTATCGATCGGTTGTATGTGATATAGCCGATTTATCGTATCAAGTTGTTGATTCGATAAATTGATACATTGGATATTAGTCGGTTATATGAAATATGACCGGATTATTAAATCAAGTGTTGATTTAATGATTTAATGTATAATTATATATTTGATATATTAAATTACATTAACTAATATTGGCTCACTTAAGTATTCATTTTTCTCATTTATGATACATTAATATATATGTGATATATGTAGTTGTATTGTTTTTGCACACATAAATATATGTGATATATTTTAGTGTGTCATGCTAGGTTACACATGCAACATATATGTATGAGACTCACACCATGCTAGGTTAATGTTATGGTTTTATTTATCGTTAAGTATTTACAAATTAGTAGACATGAGTCATGGTTGGAAGCTTGGAGAAGCTTGTAGATAAGCTTTGACTAAAGTCCATTTCTTTGTTTTTACTTAAGATATTTGTTGACCTAACCTTAACCATACACCTTGGTTAACTCTCTACATGGGTTAGTATATGTGATATACTCACCCATGGTTGCATTTCTAACCTAAGGATTCATTCTTTCATCACTTGATCACTACATCTTCTTCTTCCTCTTGAAGCTTTCTAGCCTTTGGCAAAGTGATGAAATAAAATGAGAAAACCAAATCTAAAGTGAGCAATATTTCTACTTCATCATCCTCTACTATTAGCCATTCAGTTTAGGGTGTTTGCATCACTAATCTCACCATTAGTGAAGAGGTAGCATGAGCTTGAGTCGCCTCGACGTAGATCATCTTCGCCTTCGAAGGCATTGAGCAAGCTTGTTCATTTCTTCATGTGATCCTTACTAGAGTTCGGATTTTCACTACTAGGGGTGAATGAACTACCACACGGAGTTTTAGAAGTGAAGGACCGGTCTACAAAGGTTGTATTCCGTATTCAATTAGATGTAAAGTTGTTTACATATCATGTTCAATCCTAATTCTCTACTTCGATTACTTGGTTGGTTTGTTTAGCACCCCAAAAATTTTAAATTGCATGTTTGATGCTTACCAAAACCTTGCTAAGGTGCTAATCTAACTCTACAAACCTGGACCCCTACGAGCGCGGCAAGTTACCGGCCAATCCCAGAAGTGAGGCAGCCCCAATCAACAAAGTGAATGGGCCACCCAGCACTTCATGGGATCCGGTAACTTGAGCGCCACTCCGTGGGTCATCCTATACCCCCTACGAGTGCAGCGAATAGCCTGCCAATTCTATAGTGAGGCATCTCCGTCGCAATGCCATGAGATGCGGGCTCGTTGCCCTCTATAACCCGGCTATTTGAGCACTCCACCGTGAGTTAAACCTATTACAGAAAAGAAGAAAAATATATGTACAATGGTGACATCGACCTCAACCCGGTCGTGCCCCAATCAAATAATATACAATCCGGCAGAGACGACTATCCACATGTCGGACGCTCGCCCCGCAATAACAAATATACAAATAAACCTTAACTGTATCATTACCATTGCACTATCGGCTATCCACCACGACAATCCAACCATAATATCAGCCAATTATAGAACATCAACGTGAATATCATATTTGCAAACCTGTCTAATAGAACATATAACAATTAGTTGGGTTGTACCGCTCAATGATATTCACGGTAGCAAATACTGACTGAAACATGTAAACGATGTTAAAACTGCGACTTCGAAATACTCCAAATTTCCCCAACACAAAGATAACATAATATGCAATCTGGGAAAAAATAAACAACACCTGAAACCGTAAATCCAAGTGTACAGAATACCAAAAAAAATCGGCTACGCCGGGAAATTTGCCAATGTGGCCGGCCAATTTTTGGGATTTGGTCCTTGAATTTCTCTGGTGTTCTAGTGGCTATATAATGAGCACTGTGCAATTGTTTAAATAATTTTTAGAGCCTCGTAAAAATCGACAGAAACTTGGATTTCGGTTTCGTAGTTATTTCGGTTTCGTAATTCTAAACTTCGTCTAAACTGTTAGTTAAGGGTTTATGGGCTGGCTCTGATACCATGTTCGGTTACACTAGCGCCATGCCCATCTACCGTGGCCCTTGGCGGAATAAAAAATTTTAGGGCTTCGAAAATGGCGCTAGAAAACCCGACCAAGATTCTACTATAAACCCTAAACAAGCATGCAAAGAGGATATCTATCTACTATGATCGATGTGTCTCACCTAAGGTTCTGTGTCCTTCGGTCTTCTTTCTTCTTCGTTCGCTCGAAGTTATCTCCTTGAGCTTGTTTGTCTTTGCTTGCTCTTTCAGTTCTCCTGGATCGCGCTTGATCGTCGGTCTCCCTCCGTCGAATATGATCCTCCCGAGGGATGTAGTCCATGGCTCTAGCTCCACACTAAGTGTCAAGTGGAGCAACTAGAGGCCTTAGATTACTAGTCTAAAGAATCTAGGATGTAGTGTAAGGTTCAATGTGTGTTTCTATCTCACCTCCTCTCTTGATTCTCAACACATGAGAGTGTAGAGAGGAGGTAGAAGATGATGGTGGAGGAGCTCAAGAAACAAGAGAGGAGAGTGAAGCAAATGGTGAGCTTGGAAAAAATCAATCAAGCATGTGAGAGAAAATCCTCACCATGGTTTCGTAAAACAATTTTTACAATATAATATACCAACCATCATTCAATAGTGAGCACAAAAGAATTTAAAATTCATTTGTCAATACTATTGAGGCATGGTTCTTATGATTCTCCCCTTACCTTATTTACACCTCATTATTCCATTAAATATAAATGGAAAAGTCTAATAATGAGGTGTCCACATTGTAAATTTTTTCCATATAAATACGGATTACACTATACTGTATATACATACATGTATTCGTATTGAAATACAAATACCCAAAGAGATAGAATAACAAAAAGAACATAATACTAGAATATACATATCGAAGTACATATTTGTAAACTATTAAATCAATACCTGATTTAATAATCCGGCTCAATCCCGATTCGGCTAATATTATCAACTGTCCGATCGAAAGTCCGGGTACATAGTACAATCAATCGATCGGAACCCTGCACGTATCCAATACGGCTACTACATCATTTATCCTGAACCAGGTAAACCCTCTGTGTTGCACTCTAAAGACTAGACAGTACGCCGGCAGTGTGTTACTGGATAAATCCATAAACACAAGCACGTCAGCGGCACTAGCTGTACGTAATGGCTACTGGGGTCCCTGTCGAAAAGGAAGGACGACGAACAAACTTATACGGATCCCTACCGAGCCTATCTGTGACAATCACCGTACAGTCTGGTCTCTTCGTCTGTGAGTATCGCATACCGGGTCTAGGGGATGGTAAATGTCAGACCCTAATAACCCGATATTTCGTGTTGATGTGGCTCAGGACCAATCCAGGAAACTATTGATCAACCTATCAGTAAATCCCAACTGCCTTGGCTAAGGTCTTATGGTCCTGGCCAATCGAACACAGTGCAATATCGACTCCCTATACCGAGAGAGATGAATCCCTAACAATCCCTCACTGCCTCCATGTGGCTCGGGACTGTACCCAACCAAAACCTGTTTGCACGACTCAGTAGAGCCATGATAGGGTGGTGATCAAAGTACAGTGGGAACTCATACGAGACAAATGACGATCTCAGGTCTGAAGACTAACTTGTACTCATGCAACCTGAGAACTGCTATCTGCTGATAGGTATAGTACCATCTATAAGTTCTCGGCGAGTCCGTCCAGTGTACTCATACCCAGTGAGCACCTGTATACGATCTTAGGTGCGAAAGACCAATGGCTGCGGGACCAACCATCACCCCTCATCGGGGTCTAGAAATGTATACACTAGTTTACACCGGAATATCGATGCCCAGTCTTGATACACCCACGACTAGGGACCTTTTAAGGATGTGCTTATCGACTACCCAGCTCCCACAAGTATGATCGCCATCACAACACTGGTAGTCAAGCAATGATCCTACGGGCTTTATCAACATGTATAAACGATACTTAATAACAAGTAAAACATACGCACATGTTAAGATAAAGACAAACCAAATAGCATACTATCATATCAAGCAAGATTGTCCTGTACATACATATGTCTAAGCATCCACATGTATACATATACAATAATGGCCTTGAGGGCATACAGATCCAATAGTTCCTTAGTTCCTTGCAGGAGAGATCGCATGGACGCATAGCAGTGTTGCGGACACATATCTCAGATATCGTCGCTTATCTTGCTAGGTAGGTTACATGTTTAGTAACCACCTCTTTTGTGTATTTTGTACATTGCATCTAGTGTCACTCTATCAGACCGTGTATATTATTTGACTTAGAACGAGTGAAGACTTATGTATATTTTATGTCGATTTGAGTAGCATCGACTAGTTATGTTGTTTATTTATTCTTTCACTTAGTATGCTGGTGATTCTTCGCTCTTGAGTGTCGTATATACATTGCGTGGGTTGTTTCCGCCGATTGGCGTTGATATTGCACCCAAGTAGGGGATGCCGCTATAATATTTATTATGTACTTTTTCCCCAAGATTTACAAAAGAGGTGCTGTCAAAAATTTTAAGTACAAAAATAAATTTTACTCCTTTTCAAAACCACTCGGAATGTGCCTCAATTTAAACTATCGTTGTAAACAAAAAAATTTAGATTTCATATCAATTACTTCTTTAAAACTTTAACTCCTTAATTCTTTATAAGGGTTTAGATCTTGGTTTCTGTCTTACTTGGATTGCGTCGACATCTTTAGACGTCACTCAATCTAAGTGTCGGTCACGTGCCAAATTTGGGTCATGACAAAATTGGTATCAGAGCGTTAGGTTTAACCTTTGTTGACTTTTAGGTTTGACTATGCGGAGTCTAGGGTATATATTTCAGGAACCTAGGCTTAACCTTATGGAATCTAGATTTGACTTTGGGGGTATTAGGCCAGAACTTTCGTTATTTAGATTGACCTTGGTTTGATGGAGTAGGTATCTCTGGTAGAGTAACGTATTGTACATATGTTCCACGGCATATTTACTATATGATACCCCGCCTAAGTGACCTTAGGATGTATGTCTTAATTAATTCTTCCTTTGACTCTCTATATCCGTTTGCTCCTGTTGTTACACCTTACCAACTCTCGTTTTTGTTTGTTCCGGTTGCCATGGCTCGATCTAGGCGAGCCACATCTCGGGATGCAGCTAGGACAGATCCTCCAGTGACGGGAACTGACCCGAAGGACATCCCGACGGCACAGGGATAGGTCAATCCTCCTTTTCCCGACCGGATGACTAGACTGGAGGAGGGTATGTTGGGCTTGCAGCTGATGGTGGGGCAGTTGGCTAAGGCAACCTGTATTCAGAGGCCAGATCAGGCATCTTCTATTGTAGAGCCCGTGATACAGCCCATTCAGACAGTCACACCAGTGGTCACGGGGTTTTTGGAGGTATCAGTCCGAGAATTCATAAGGTTGAAACCTCCAGTGTTCACAGTGACAGACACAACAGAAGATCCCCAGTCGTTTCTCGATAGGATGGCTAAGATCGGGAGGTCTTTGAGATGCTTAGATACGGGGTCGGTGGAGCTGACCAGTTTTCGATTGGAAGGACTTGCCCAGACATGGTGCTAGTCGATGGAGAGAGGTCGAGCAGCAGATCTTCCTCCGATGACATGGGCAGAGTTTTCTGAGGTCTTCCTTTCTAGATTCCTTCGGCAGAGTGTGAGAGACGTCAGGGCTAGTAGTTTTGAGGCATTGTGGAATCCTGCCGATATGTCGATGGCAGATTATGACTTGCAGTTTACCCAATTTTCGCGTTATGCTCCATATTTAGTTCCCACGGAGGAGCTCAGGGTGAAGAGGTTTGTGATGAGCCTTGATACGCAGTTGTTCCTTGCCATGGGGTCCCAGCATTTTGATACGTATGCACAGGCCATAGACGCGACAATTTAAGTAGAGGAGCATCTGAATGAGACGACGGTTGTTCCAGAATCAAAGTGAGCCATACCTATTGGACCAGTTTCTTGGCAATTTTGCAGAGGCCGAGGTAGATTCGTTCCAGGACGCACTAGTGGTCGAGGTTGGACTTAGGGCCGGATGTATGGCTCGTACCCCAAGGAGAAGAGGCTGCCGTCGACATGTTTCATTTGCGGGCATCCAGGACATTTCGCTAGAGATTGTAGACGCCAGGGAGGGAATATAGTTCCGCAGGATGCTTTACTCCCTCCACCTTCTTCTACGATGGCATTGCTTCCTCCACCAGCTGCTACTCTACGCCAGGCAGTTGCACCAAGAGGCCGTGGTTTTGCTAGATGTGCTTGGAGTGGACGATGAAACCGAGGGAGGGGATATCAAGACGCAGGTAGGGGCCAGGGTAGGGTATTCGCTTTAAAACCCCAGGATGCCCAGGCATCAAATGCAGTAGTTACAGGTACTCTCCCCATATGTTCCCTAGATGCGCATATTTTGTTCGATCCCTGTTCTACGCACTCATATGTGTCTGCACACTTTGCACCTTCCTTGGGGAGAGATTCGTCGTTGTTAGATTTACCGCTAGTTGTGGTTACTCCGGTGGGAGATTCTTTCATAGCCCGACTCGTATTCAGATCATGCTCCATACGTATTGGTGATAGAGATTCGTTGGTTGATTTGATTCTTCTAGATATGTTAGATTTCGACGTACTTCTCGGTATGGATTGGCTAGCCGCTTGTTATGCATATGTTGATTGTCGTGGGAAGGCGGTCAGATTTTGTTTTCCTGGTGAGCCGATTTTTGTTGTGCAGGGTTATTGCGGTGCCGCTCTTACCAATCTAATTTCTGCACTTAGTGCTAGTCGGCTTTTGAGGAAGGGGTGTCGTGGGTTCTTGGCATTTATTCAGGATGTGGGAGCCGTAGAGGTCCCGTTGGACCAGGTTCCGATTGTATGAGAGTTTTCTGAAGTGTTTCCTGCTGAGCTGGCAGGGTTACCGCCAGAGCGCGATATTGAGTGCTATATTGACTTGATGCCCGGCGTGGGGCCTATTTCTATACCGCCCTATCGGATGGCCCCGACGGAGCTCAAGGAGCTCAAGAGTCAGTTGCAAGAGTTGCTTGATAGAGGACTTGTTCATCCGAGTGTTTCACAATGGGGAGCTCCGGTCGTGTTTGTTAAGAAGAAGAATGGCAACATGAGATTGTATATCGACTATCGTCAGCTGAATCGAGTTACTGTGCGGAATAGGTATCCATTATCTCGTATTGATGACTTGTTCGATCAGCTGCAGGGAGCAGGTTATTTCTCGAAGATTGATCTATGTTTTCTTATGAGTTTCTCCGATGTAGGGCATGTTGAGATTCGGAAAAAAGGGAAGCTTAGTCCCAGATGTGTAGGTTCTTTCGAGATTCTCGAGCGTATCAGCATGGTTGCTTATCGTTTGTCTCTTCCACCCAGTTTCCCAGATATTCACCCCGTGTTTCATATATTGATGCTCCGCAAGTAACTTCATGACCCCTCTCGCGTGATACAGCATCAGACGATCCTTTGGCGTGATGCAGCATCAGGCTGGAGCGCGATTTTTCTTTCACAGAGCTCTCGATAGTAATTCTAGATTGGCAGGTGAAGAAAATAAGGTTTAAGGTCATACCGTCCGTAAAGGTTCTTTGGCGTGGCCCGAGCGGCGAAGAGGTCACGTGGGAAGACGAGGACGAGATGCGGAAGAAATATTCCCATCTCTTCGAGGGTACACGTAGTTAGATTTAAATTCGGGGACCGAATTTCTTTAAGGAGGAAGATTGTAACATTCTAAAAATTCGATTAGGTTAATTGTGTATTAATTATTGATAATACTTGTTTTTCCGCAAAACGATGATATAATTATTTTTCAACGTAGCCTTAAATATACCTATTCTAGCTATGTAATTGCTAGTATTTGGTATTTATTTGGTCACTTGTAAATTTCTAGTTTACTTAAATATTTTCTTAATTAATTATTTTAAATATTATTTCGAGCTTTCACTTATACATTTAATTAGTGATAATTACAATTGGAATGGGTTAATCATACAAGTTTAGTGCACCATGACAACTTAACACTCACTTTGTATCAAGTTCTTTCTTTTAAAATTTTCTTATGTTTCTAGACAATTCTAGTTGGATGTTTAATTAGAAAAGAAAATTAAATGAAAATAATTAATTAACAAATGAAGCATGGTGCATTGTTTTTTAGGTATGGTGTATGCATTGACTTCTATCCATTCACCTTCATCCCCCCCCAATTTCTTGCTCTCGGCCATGAGGCAGCAACCCCCCTTCATTTCTCCAACCTCATTCTTTGCAAAAACATCTCATTTCCTCATCTAAAATCCACAAAATTAAACCCTAAAATCCGAGCTAAAATCATCACAAATTCTTTGTTCAATCTAAGCTTGGATCTTGAAGCAAGTGGCATTTTGGGTAGCAAAGTTTGCATGCTAGATCTCAAAATTTGTGAGGTATAAATCTTAACCCAATGGTTAAATTGTTAGTTGTTACTTCAATCTAATTTAATTAGGTGTTTAAATATGGTTTTTATTTCAAGATTTAGTTTTTAAGAGAATGGTTTGGGTTCAAGATAGGATTTTTTATCACTTGATTATCTTTGCAATGTGTGGTTTAACAATTTAAGACATGAAAAAAATCTAATCTAGCTGTTAAGTTTCTAATTGTTATTTTTTAAATTGTCTTAATGATATAATTTTGCAAACTAAGTTTTTAATTAGTGTGTAATTAGATGAAATTAAAATTTAGTTATGGTTTGTGAGGCTTAATTAAGTTATTAAAGGAATATTGTGGCCACTAGTTTTCTTAAACATCTAGATTTGAACTAAAATGGTAAATTGATGCTTACTAGGTTTTTGGGATAAATCGATTTTAATCAAGTTTGAGGTTTTGATGATTTTTCTACCTATTTCCTAAGATATTTAGTGTGTTGTGAGTGCGTGATTGGGTTCTAGGCTTGGTTGTGGCCACGTATAGCGACCCAAGTTGTGATTTGTGGCGTTGTCGTGAGCGCGTTTTGTGCACCAATTGCGTGCGCGTCTAGTTAGTGCGCGTGGTTGATTGGTATCGTTTGTGTCCGTGACTATTTATATATCTATTCTCTTATTTACTTGTGTGCATTTCTAGGATTGGGTGCAGAGGCGTCGGATGAGGCGCGGAAAAGGCAAGGCTGAGATCGGATCATTTTAGCCGAGGCGTCCCGGTGAGTAGATGTACACATCTATGGGGGGATCGTCTGGATGGCGCGAAGCGCCCGATGGTTTAGGATTACTTGTACTACTTGCATTTTATATGCGTAGTTTCCTAGTTATCAATCTCATTGCATCCCACCATCTTATATATATATATATATATATATATATATGATATCATCTCATAGGACACTTGCACCATTAACATTGGTTCATGTTGCACGGGCACTATTCATGCGAACACACACGCCTTGGTAATTGCTATACCACGAACACTATAGAACTTGCTTAAATCAGAATATAAAACAATTGCACCATATATGATTTGTAAACATGTACTTGTATATTCAATTCATCAGGATGGATAAGTAGGATTGCTAGTCATATGTATATATCTCATTGCATCATTATTCATGCATCATTTTCTAGTCACACATTGTATATCATATTAGTGATACCATGGACATTCATCTTTACCGACTTGTTTACATAATGTGATTCTTCTTGAGGATTTCAGTACTTATGAGATTTCAGGATTTTAGGGGAAAATCGCAAGAATTTTATAAGCTTATTATCCTTTTAAAAATGCAAGTTGCGGTTTCCTCATGATTTGATGTATATGTCGTCCACCATGAGTTTTCCAGATTTCTGTTAGTTGTCGAGATCCGATTCGAGGAGAAGGATGAACTGTCTCGGGTACATGGTGGACCCGGTACGGTACCCCGGGGAGAGTGTGTTTTTGTGTGTATGACGATGAGCCTGGCTGGGCGGACTACCTACCAGTGATGTCTGACGCGGCGGATATCCGGAGGATACCGACGTGGTCGTGAGATTTGATGATATGGGTCAATCCGGACTGACGGAGCCCGAGATATTGAGATATTGAGATATTGAAACATTGAGATATTTAAATGTTGAGTCATTGAGATATTGGGATATCTATATATGGTGTCGATGCTTAACACGGATTTTCTGTTGATTTCATTGATGATACTTCATTTTATTGCACGGAGGTTTTTCTAAGATAAAAATAAAGATTTTCTTATACCAGATGTATTCTGGTTTCGTGTTTGATTATGCATTCATGTTGCATTCATACTAGTACATCGTATCATATTAATATATGTAGGTTGTGACGCATTTCCGTGCATGCTTATGATAGCCTTATTAGATGTTACTTACTACTCATGAGTTGGCAACTCACCCCCATTGTGCCACAGTATCTTGCAGGTCCGACCCGTCAGCACAGTAGCGGCGGGCGCACTTCCTCATTTCGTTCCTTTTGCTTAGACTTGCGGCATTACTTGTAGGTGGGTTGCGAGGATATTTTATTCCATCATGTATATTATTTTGTATCTAGTATGCTCCATCTACCCTTGTATGTTGGACTAAACGGTGAGACTCGTGAGATTTGTATTTGTGGTGTTTGGTGTCGATGCTCACGTGAGCCGACGTGGTATTTTCTTATTTCTTGCTTTCAGATATTTATAGTGCACTTTTGATATATATATTCCATGTGGTTGTGATTCCGCCGTTGGCGAAGAACTAGTTCCCACTTGGGGACGCCTTATTCATTATTTATATGTATTTTCATGTGTTGTACCCATTTGGGGGCCAGTATTTACAATGGAGACTCTGCCGAAATTTTCGGGAAATTTTGATGTCTTTTTTAAAAAATGTTTAATGCGACTTATTTGGTTAAAATCGCTTTCTTTAAATAAGTTTTTCTTCACTCTATTTCTTTACAAGGTTCTGATTTCTGGGCTTTGGCTTACTTAGATTACGTATGCCTTGTGACGTTTCATAATTTAAGTGCCAGTCACGTTCCGTACCTTCGGGTCGTGACACAAATTCTCGAAGTGTGCTTTCTGGCTTGGCAGTGTGGAATTCTTGGGTCATATTGTTACGAGAGATGGGATGCAGGTTGATTCGAAGAAGATTGAAGTGTTACAGCATTGGACCAGACCCGTTTTAGTGACTGAGATTCGTAGCTTTTTGGGCTTAGCGGGTTATTACCGTCGCTTTGTACAGGAATTATCTCGTATTGCGGAACCAATAACCAGTTTGACCAGAAAGGGAGTTACGTTTCTATGGACTGAGGAATGTGAGCAGAGTTTCCAGCAGTTGAAGACTCGTCTAAAGACTGCGCCATTTCTATTTTTACCTTCAGGCTCGGAGGATTTGTGGTATATTGTGATACGTCTCGTGTGGGTTTAGGTTGCTTATTGATGCAGCATGACAAAGTTGTTGCTTATGCTTCTCGGCAGCTGAAGAAACATGAGTTGAACAACCCTGCCCATGATTTAGAGATTGTCGCGGTGGTCTTTGTGTTAGGAATATGTATGCCCTAGAGACCATTATTGTATGATATAGTCGATGCTTGGACATATATATAGAGGACTTTCTTTTTCGACATAATAGTATGCTATCTGGTTGCTCTTTATCTTAACATGTACACTTGTTTTATTATAGTGTCTCTATGACACATCTCGATTAAGCCTTTAGGATGTAGGCTTGACTATCAGGACTATGATGCAAATCATTCTAGTGGGGCTTATGTAGTCCGTAAGCATATCCTTTAACAGTTCCTAGTCGCGGGAGTATCGAGACAGGGCATCGATATTTCAGAGTAGACTAGTGTGTACGTTTCTTGTCTCTGTAAGGGGCGATGGTTGATTCCACAACCATTGGTGTTTGACATCAAAGATTGTACACAGGTGCTTATTAGAGAATGGGTACACCGAACAGGACTCGCCGAGAACTCCTAGCTGGTTCCATACCTATTGTCAGATAGCAGTTCTCTGGTGACACTTGTACATGTTAGTCTGTACACTCGAGATCGTCATAGTGTCTTGTGTGGTTCCCACCGTGCTTTGATTTCCTCCCTACCACGGCTCAAAGGAGTCGTGCAAATAGGTGGATTTTGGGTACAGTCCTAAGTCACATGGAGGCAGTGAGCGGTAGGAGGGGTTTCGTCTCTCCCAGTATTGGGAATTGACGTTGCGCTATACTCAATTGGCTACAATAGCAAGTCCCTGGCTAGGGCTTATGAGATTTACTGGTAAGTGTTATCAGTAGTTTCTCGAAAGGTTATAGACCACACATCTGCATGACTTATCAAGTTATTGGGGTCTGACGATTCCACCCCCAGACTCGATATGCGACATATCAGACGAAGAGACCGCACTGTATGGTTAGTGTTTCCTATAGGCTCTACGGGAGTTTGGATAAGTTTTCTTGTTAACCTTCTATTCATTCAATACCCGGATAGCCGTTACGTCCAGCTAGTACCGCTGACGGCTTGTGGGTATCTGATGTCATCATTACCCCTTGCTGGCATATTGACGAGTCTTTAGAGTCCCACACAGAGGTTTCCTAGCTCAAGCGAAACAAAGTAGGGCACATATGGCGATATGTACGGGAGCATAATTGAATACGAGTGTGTGATGCCGTATTCTTGTCTAGCGATATTTGATATCAGTTAGGTAATATATGATATAACTGGATAGTTGAATCAAGTGTTGATTCAATGATTTGATAAATGTATATGTTGTTTATTTATATTTGATATTAGCCAAATTATATTTAATATAGCCGTATTATTAAATCAAGTGTTGATTTAATAATTTGATATATATATATATATATATATATATATGTTATATATATTAACTAATATTGAATATTAGACGGTTATATGTGATATGACTGGATTATTGAATCAAGTGTTGATTTAATAATTTGATATACATATATATGATATTAGTTGGTTATATATGATATAACCAGATTATTGAATCAAGAGTTGATTTAATAATTTGATATATATTTATATATTTGATATATATATATATATTTATAAACTAATTTTTATCTCACTAATGACTTTCTTCTCTTTATATATGTTTATATATATAAGTGATATATATATATATCTATATATATATATATATATATATATATATATTGTATCATGGTTGATGATACATAGAACTAGGATGTATAAGAATCACACATGAGATTAGTGATGAGTAGATATTGGTTTGATTTATGAATTAAAGAAAATGGAAATGAGTCGTATTTCTACGATGCTTGTGGAAGCCTTAAGAAACCATGACTCGCCCCATTTTCTTTGTTTTTATTCATAGATATTTTCCACTCACCTCATGGTTCACTCTCTCATTCCAAGTTCATCTCCTTTTTCTTCCTCTCTAGGATTTTCTTGAGGTAGAAAAAAAAAGAAAAAGAAGAAAAATTAGTGAGAAAAATTCTACTTCATCTACCTACACTTTTCTAGCCCATTAGTTTAGGTTGTTTGCTTTACTAATACTTTGATTAGTGAAGAGTGAGCTTGAGTGAGAGAGACTTCAAGGTGGATCATCTTCGGCCTCGAAGACTACAAGCAAGCTCGTTCCTTTCTTAAGAAGAGTTCTACGGACTACTACTTGGAGCTTTAGAAGTGAAGGACCAGTCTACAAAAGTTGTAACCCTCTTCACTTAGTTTAGATGTTATTTGCTTGCTACTAAACCCTAATTTTATAGTTCGATTCTAGGTTAGTAAACTTAGACCTCTAGATTTTTTAAAATTGCATACTTGATGCTTGTTGAAACCTAGTAGAGGTGCTAGTGCCACTGACGGACTTGTGGTTAGCCGTTACGTACAGCTAGTGCCACTAACGGACTTATGGTTAAACCCACTACCAGCGTACTGTCGAGTCTTTAGATTCCCACACAAAGGGTTTCCCTGCTTCAGGCGAAACGATGTAGATGTCATATGGTTTTACGGCAGGGTTCCGATCATGTACGTATACTGGCTGCACGGATGTTGTTCGGACGGATAATACTAGTGGGCTTTGGTTTAAACCGGATTCTAGTATTATATTATTGGATTATTATTATCCCATTGTATTCGTATTTTTTGGAATATGAATACGGGTATGTGTTAGTTATATGTATGCCCTAGAGGCCATTACTGTACATACGATGTGTATTGTAGTGGATGCTTGGACATATATATAGAGGACTTTCTTGCTCGACATGATAGTATGCTATCTGGTTGCTCTTTATCTTAACATGTACACTGATGGTCTCTATGTTACATGTTGATAAAGCCCTTAGGATGAGTACTTGACTACCAGGATTATGATGCAGATCATACTAGTAGGGACAGTGTAGTCGCTAAGTACATCCTTCAAATGTTCTTAATCGTGGGTGTATCGAGACAGGGCATCGATATACCAGATTAGACTAGCGTATAGCTTCTCGACCCATGTAGATGGGCGATGGATGATCCCATATCCATTGGTGTTTGACATCAAAGACAGTATACGAGTGCTCAGTGGAGATTGGGTACACTAGACGGACTCGTCGAGAACTCCCAGATGGTATTATACCTCACGTCTGATGGCAGTTCTCTGGTGACACTGGTACAGGTTAGTCTGTAGACCCGAGATCGTCAGATAGTCTTGTGTGATTCCCACCGTGCTTTGATTTCCATCTTACCACGTTCAAGAGAACATGCAAAATGGTGGCTTTTGGGTACAGTCCCGAATCACATGGTGGCAATGAGCGATAGGAGGGGTTTCGTCTCTCCCAGTATTGGGAGTTGATGTTGCGCTGTGCTCGATTGGCTATAACAAGAAGTCCCTGGCCAGGGCTGCTTCAGAGATCTACTGGTAAGTGTTATCAGTAGTTTCTCGACCCGTTATAAGCCTCATATCGACACGACTTATCGAGTTACTGGGGTCTGACGTTTACCACCCCTAGACGAGATATGCGACATATCAGACAAAGAGACCGGACTGTACGGTAGTGTTACTGATTGGATTCACAGGAGTATGAGCAGGCTTGCTTGTTGATCTTCTGATCGCTTAATACCCGGGTGGCCGTTACGTTTAGGAGACCGCTTGCGGCTTGTGGGTGTTTGATATGATCATCACCTACTGCCGTCGTATTGACGAGTCTTTAGAGTCCAACACAGGGGTTTCCTGGCTCAAGCGAAACGAAGTAGGAGCACATATGTGATATGTGTAGGACCGAGATTGATACGATATAAGATACCGTATTTATTCCCGCGATTTGTGACATTGGTCGGTTATATGCGATATAGCCGGGTTATCGGATCAAGTGTTGATTCGATAAGTTGTTACACATGATATTAGTCGGTTATATATTGATATAGCCGGATTATTAAATCAAGAGTTGATTTGATAATTTAATGTACAATTATATATTTGATATATTACATTACATTAACTAATATTTTCTTACTTATGATTTCTTTTTCTCACTTGTGTGCATGTGTATATATGTGATATATATTAATGTACAAAGATTTGTATTATGCTTGATGATACATGATACATGGGTGTATGAGACTTATACCATGCTTGATATAATCTGGGGCTTATAATTAACTAAGTAATTCAAAAATTGGATGCATATTTGGCAAGGCTACAAGCTTGTAGAAGCTTATGGATGCATTGACCAAAGTCTTCTCTTTTTATTTCACTTGTAGATATTTATCAACCCAACCATTATACTAGCCCTAGTTAAGTCTCTACATGAGTTAGTGTATGACACTAACTCACCCATGGTTCATATTCTCACCTCATGAGTTCATTCTCTTCTTCATCTTCTTCATGAGAGAAAAGCTTACTAGCTTTTTCTAAAGTGAGAAAATATGTGAGAAAATCATTTCTAATGTGAGAAAAATTCCTACTTCATCATCCTCTACTCCTTGCCATTTAGTATAGGGTGTTTGCTTCAGTAATTCCATAATTAGTGAAGAGGTAGCTTGGGTTACTGTCTCTTCGACGTAGATCATCTTCGGTCTCGACGACATCGAAGCAAGCGTGTTCGTTTCTTCATGGGAGCCACTCTAGAGTCCAGGAGTTCGTGATCGCAGCGAAGGGATGATACACGGAGCTAATGATGTGAAGGACCGGTCTACGAAGGTTGTATTCCTTGTTCACTTGCTTGCAAAGTTGTTTGCATTTTATTCCGTCGGCTTTTCTAGTATACGATTCTAGGGTTAGTGTTAGTTAGAACGGCAAATTTTTGAATTTGCCGTGGATGATGCCTCCCGAAACCTTGCTGCCATGGTAGACAACCCTGCAGTGGTATCAGAGCCATGCTAGAAAATTAGAGAGATTTTGTTATGATTACGAAACCGAAATACACCGAAATTTGCAACGCCAAAACTTGCTTGCTGTCGATTCTAAAAAGTCTTCAAAATTTTTCTAAAACAAGTACAGAATGTTATATGGGATATATCATGAACACCAAGAAAATTTCAGGGGGTATGCTCGGATTTTGGCCGAGATCAATGTGTAAGTCGATGTACAACATCCCAATACTTGTGGGGAGGCGGAATTTTCAAAAAACGAACTTGTTTAGTGAACAAACATCGACTAACCGCTTGAATCGAAGCTAAACGATAACTAACTTAAAACATAGAGTTTCTATGCTACTATGTTTAGGGATTATACCTAACGATTCGTGTCCTTCGTCTTTGCGAACTCCACCTCCTCCTCGGCCTTCTCGAAGTAGTAGACGATCCACCCGAGAGCTTTACTCCAAGCTTAGCCTCTAAACTTGAGGCAACTAAACTTCTCTAAGTGCTAATCAAAGAAGCTAGGTGAAATATAGAGAGGGTTATGGATTAAGTAGTCTAACTAATCCTTGTACTCAACACATGAGAGGGGAGGATTAGGGTTTGAAGAGGGAGAGCTTGAGGAGAGAGAAGGTGAGGATAATCGTGAAGTGAGAAGAATGAGTTATCATAATATATATCAAGCATTTCTTTTTATCAAGAAAAGAAAAGAAATCATTTTACAACCATGCTTGATAAATATCTTGTGGTGATTCATCTCCATGAGTCATTAAGCAATTATGAAGCATTAATGACATGGATGAATCATCCATATGACTCACTAATCTCATTCAATGTATATGCCACCTAAACCTCCTTAGTCACCATCTTCTAGAAGCTTCTCGCGCAATTACGAGAACGCCCCTCCTTTCCGCAAAAATACGGAAAAACTTTAAACTGTAAAAATCCAATAACCGGATACCAGTAACTGGCTTAAACCAAAGCCGACTGGTAAAAACTGTCCGAAAGTCGTACGTGCGTAAACACACGTATGCGTCCGAACCCTTGTCGTAAAACCATACGACCTCTATATCGTTTCGCCTGGAGTAGGGAAACTCTCTGTGTGGGACTCTAGAGACTCGACTACTACGCTGGCAGTGGGTTTAACCACAGACCGTAAGCGGCACTAGCTGTACGTAACGGTCCCCAGGTAGATGTCGATAAGAAGGCCGATGAGGAAACCCATCCGAACTCCTACTGAGTCTGATGTGACAATCTCCATACAGTCCGGTCCGTTCGTCTAAGACTATCGCATATCGGGCCTAGGGGGCGGCAAGCGTCAGTCCCCTAATAGCGGTATAAGTCGTGTCGGAGCGAAGCCCATTACACCCTGAGAAACTACTGGAACCTACCAGCAAATCTCGCTTGCCCTGTTCAGGGACTTTGCGTAATGGCTCTCTGACACAGCGCGATATCAACCCCCAATACCGGGAGAGACGAATCCTGTCTAACCGCCACTGCCTCCAAGTGCTCGGGACTACACCCAACTGCTACCTGTTTGCACGACTCCTTTGAGTAGTGGTAAGGTAGCAATCTAAGAACAGTGGGACACACTCGAGGCGAAGTAGCAGTGTCAAGTCTGCGGACTATGCTGTACTCATGTCACCTGGGAACTGTTCACCGACGACTGGTATAAAACCAACCAACAGTCCCCTATGAGTCCTGTCCGGTGTACCCGTAACCCAACGAGCACCTGCATACTATCTCCAGTACGACGTACTGACGGCTGTGGGACAGACCATCTCCCCAACTGGGATGAGAAGCGTACACACTAGTCTACTCCGGAGTATCGATGCTCTGTCTCGATAATCCAACGACCAGGGACCTGAATAAGGATGTGCTTGTAGACTACCCAGCCCCCACTAGTGTGACTGCCATCACAACGCTGGTAGACAAGCAAGATCCTAAGAGCTCTATCAATACGTATACTCACATATTAAGATAGAAAAACCAAGTAGCATACTACCATGTTTAGCAAGACTGTTATATACATGTGAATATCCCAAGCTTCCATTAAGTAATATACAAACTAGTATGATACAGTAATGGCCTTCTAGGGCATAAACACTAACAATCTCCCACTTGCACTAGGGCCATGTACTGGCGTATCGAAGACCGATGATTTCGAGTAGCCTCTCGAACTGAATCTGAGGTAAGGCCTTCGTGAATGGATCAGCAATGTTCTCTTCAGAAGCAACTCTCCGAACCTCGATCTCCTGACGATCTGATCTCCCTGATCAGGTGATACCGCCTTAAGATGTGTGTGTACTTCTGATGGGACCTTGGTTCCTTCGCTAAAGCTATAGCTCCGTTGTTGTCGCAATACAGAGTATTGGATCAACTATGGTAGGAACCACCTGAAGTTCTGTTAGGAACTTCTTCATCCAGACTGCTTCTTTTGCGGCATCGCAAGCAGCTATATACTCCGCTTCCATCATCGAGTCAGCAACGGTGTCCTGCTTAGAGCTCTTCCAGCACACCGCCCCTCCATTGAGGGTAAAGACATAACCCGACATGGACTTGGAATCGTCCTTATCACTCTGGAAGCCGGAATCAGCAAAGGCCTCCAACCTGAGGTCTTTTCCGCCGTAAACCAAAAACATCTCCTTAGTCCTTCTCAGGTACTTGAGAATGTTCTTTACTGCTATCCAGTGCTTCTCCCCTGGGTCTGACTGATACCGGCTTACCACGCTTAGTGCGTAAGCTACATCTGGTCTGGTGCACAACATCGCATACATTATAGAGCCTACCGCAGAAGCGTAGGGTATAATAGACATGCGTTCCCTTTCCAAATCAGTCTTGGGAGACATCTCTTTGGAGAGGGTGATTCCGTGACAAGACGGTAGATTACCGCGCTTAGAATCTTCCATACTGAATCTTTTCAGTACAGTGTCGATATACCTGGACTGCGAAAGTCCCAACATCCTCTTGGATCTATCACGATAGATCCGGATCCCCAGAATGTAAGAGGCATCACCCAGGTCTTTCATGGAGAACCTGTGTGACAAGAATCCTTTGACAGATTGTAGCATAGGAATGTCATTTCCTATCAATAGAATGTCATCCACGTACATGACGAGGAATACGACACTTCTGGCTACAACTTTACTATATATGCACGGTTCATCTGGATTTTTGATAAAGTCATATTCTTTGACTGTCTCATCAAAACAGATGTTCCAACTCCGCGATGCCTGCTTTAGTCCATAAATGGACTTAAGCAGCTTGCATACTTTCCCGCTGCTCCCACTCAGATTGAAACCCTCTGGCTGATCCATATAGACGCTCTCTTCTAAATTTCCATTCAGAAAAGCCGTCTTTACGTCCATCTGCCAGATTTCATAATCATGGAAGGCAGCAATAGCAAGAAGGACCCGAATGGATTTGAGCATAGCCACTGGAGAAAAAGTTTCGTCATAGTCCAAACCAGGTCTTTGACGAAAACCCTTTGCAACAAGTTTAGCCTTATAGGTTTCCACCTGTCCATCTACACCAATCTTTTTCTTGAAGATCCATTTGCATCCTATGAGTTTTACCCCATCTGGAGCAAAGTCCAAAGTCCATACTTTGTTGGTGTACATGGACTCCATTTCGGTCCGCATTGCATCTAGCCATCGTACCGAGTCGCCGCTCTGGATGGCCTGCTGGAAGTCAGTAGGTTCATCATCATCTATGATGCAATCCTCTCTATCCCCATCTATAAGAAAACCGTAGTATCTCTCAGGCGGATGAGACGGCCTACTACTCCTGCGGAGGGGTGCGGGAATGTCCTGTTCTTCTTGAACTCCTGGTTCTACCAAACTTTCAGTAGCAGTTTGTGGTTCTGGAATTTCTTCCAGTTCTACTACGCTCCCACTCTTCTGATTTTCTAAAAATTCAGTTTCTAAGAAGCGGGCATGACGAGAAACAAAAACCTTTTGTTCCTCTGCGTAATAGAAAAAATATCCCATAGAGTTCTTTGGATATCCCACAAACTTACACTCTACTGAGCGTGCCTCGAGTTTGTCCGGATGCTGCTTTTTTACAAAAGCTGGACATCCCCATGTCTTCAGGTACTGAAGATAGGGTTTCTTCCCACTCCATATCTGATATGGTGTGGTAGGCACAGTTTTGGTTGGAACTCTGTTCAAAAGATATGTCGCTGATTCTTGCGCATAACCCCAGAAAGATCGCGGTAACTTAGCATTACTCATCATGGATCGTACCATATCCAATAGGGTTCGATTCCGTCTCTCCGATACACCGTTGTGCTGTGGAGTGTATGGAGGAGTAAGCTGAGAGAGAATTCCTTTCTCTTTTAGGTAACCTAGGAACTCGGCACTTAAGTATTCTCCACCTCGATCAGATCTCAGTGTCTTAATACTTTTGCCTGTTTGGTTTTCCGCTTCACTCTTGTATTCCAGGAATTTCTCAAAGGCTTCGGATTTATGCTTCATTAAGAAGACATGTCCAAACCTAGAGAAATCATCTGTAAAAGTAATGAAGTAGGAATAACCACCTCTCGCATGTGTAGACATTGGACCACATACATCGCTGTGTATGAGTCCTAAGAGCTCGCTCACTCTTACTCCTTGTCCAGTAAATGGAGTCTTTGTCATCTTTCCTTTGAGACAAGATTGACAAGTGTCATAAGTTTGATATTCGAACGAGTCCAAATATCCTTCTCTATGCAACTTAGTCAACCTTCTCTCATTGATGTGACCCAGTCTACAATGCCATAAGAAAGCTTTATTTAAATCTGGAGACTTTCTTTTTAGTGTGTTCTGGACATTGAAAATTTGGAGTTGGTTTAAAACATATATACCGTTATTTAGGGTACCGGACCCAATCAAACCATGATTAAGATGGATGTTGACAACATCTCTTACAAACGTGAAATCATAACCTTTATTTGATAACAAGGAAACTGATATGATATTACACGTTAAGCTAGGTACAAAATAACAGTTATGTAAAACCAAAATGTGTCCACTCGTCAATCCTAGATGATAATCCCCGACGGACGCAGCTCCTACGCTAGCTCCGTTAGCAACCTTTAGGGTCATATCACCTTCCTTCAGCACTCTACGGTTTCTCAGTGCCTGCAATGAATTGCAAATATGAGATCCTGATCCGGTATCCAATACCCAGGAAGTAGAGTTGATCGACAGACAATTCTCAATTACAAACACACCTGAAGTCGAAGCCACAGCTTGCTTCGGTTCCTGGTTCTTAGCGTTCCACGCCTTGCAATCCTTCTTCCAGTGCCCTTTCCTGTGACAATGGAAGCACTCATCCTGGCCCACTACCGGTACCGCAAACTTTTTCTTTCCCTTCCCTCCCACCTTACTAACACCTCCTCTAGGTCTGGGGACGGCCTTCTTCATCCTTCCTTTGGCTCTAGCCTTGGACCCGGAAGAAGATGCACCGCCAACAAACATAGCGGGTGTTTCCCTTGCCTTCTGCAAGGTGCCATCTGCACTCCTTAACATGTTCAGGAGTTCCGGAAGTTCAACTTCTTTTATTTGAAGGTTGAAGTCAGGATAAACTGGGCGTAGGTGGGAGGAAGGGACTGGAGAATAAGGTCTGTATAGAGCTCATTATCCAAAGTCGTCCCAAGGTCTGCGAGCTCTTCAATATAGCCGATCATCTTTAGGACATGTTCTCCTACCGATGACCCGACAGCCAACCTCGCTCGAAACAAGTTCTTAGAGGTCTCGTATCTTGCTATACGAGATTGCTCTCCATAAAGTTCCTTTGTATGGAGAAATATGCCATCAAGGCCCATATCCTCGTGCCTCCTCTGATGTTCATTGTTCATTGAGGCAAGCACGATGCACTTGGCTTTCGCGCAATCTAAATCCCAGGTTTTGCGGATTTCCTTATCCGCATTACTGGATTTGGGACCAGGGACAGCAGGTGCCGTAGCGGTGAGGACGTACCCCAATTTGTCATAGGTCAAAGCCATTTTGACATTCCGCAGCCAATCTTTATAGTTTGGCCCTGTCAGTATATTTTTCTCTAAAAGTAACTTAAGTCCAGTCATTTTCAGGGTCGCTGCAATTAGGAGAGAGAGAAGAAAACTCTTTAGCATGATGCTCTTGCAAGTTTAGAGTGGTTTTTAGTTTATCTAAACTGGATGGCTCCCACTGTTTCTCGAATCCTTCCTCAAACCATAAAAGAAGAATTAGCCAGGACTATTCTTACCGTACAATACTTGCTTAACCGTTCAGCCAGGCCAGTGTCGATACTTCGAGGGAGGTTTTCCAACGCTTTCGCGAAGTTCCTTAATTAAATAACCTCTTTTCTCTGGGGGCGTAACCCCGCTGACACTTTTCTGGACACCTACTTGGTTTATAGCATTGATCGTTAAGTGACGAATATCCTGATAAGTAGCATATACTCACAGTAGGATCGGGATCCAAATATCATCGTATGATAATGTTGAAGGAATCCTACCAACATTCATCAAACTCCAAATGGTATGCATCTCTTTGCAAATTTCAGTTTCTTTAGAAATTCCCGATATAAGTTTTTGCCCCATGCTCTTATGACCTTGACGTATGCCAACAAATCATAAGTCACATGTCAAGTTCTGCCCATCATTATCTTGTTAATTTGAACCCACCCGTATATACCCTTGACGTAAGCCAACAAGGTAATGCGACTGTCCCAAACCGACACATCTATCTATGCAACAAATGAATACCCCAGCAGCTACCAAACACTATGCCTTGACGTAAGCCAACAAGCATAGCTTGAATACTACTGACCATCCATAAGAAATGACGGAGGGCTACGACTGGTTTTGGCGAAACCGTCAACGTAGTGAACTTGATATAACCGAAGGAACCTGATAGCTTTTAAAAGGAGTGGTTAAAACTCCGCATTTAAAAATATCTGTTTTTAAAATTAACCGAGTGGTTTCTTTTAAATTGTTCCAACGATTTAAACTTTGGTTTGTTTTTCTTTGCATTATAGATAATGCGTCCCATCATTAACCTATCATTGCAGAAAACAACGAAAATACAACGTCCTCTTATGCCATCCGCATTCGCCACGGGGTCCCGTCATCACTCGTTAGGTTACTTAACTAACGACAGAGCGGGGGCTGGGCTAGCGCGGGTGTAAAACATAAGTGACGTCTAAATAGCTATCATATATAGATATTGTACATTCGTCAGACGCAATAATAGGCATTCCAGATCACAGATGAACTTTATTGGATTTGCAAGTAATCCGTGTTTGTTTTGAGCCTGCAACAAAAGACGGATTACATAGTTGTGATGAATAGCCATTACCCCACCCAAGACCCCAACGGGTACGGCAAACTACCCGCCCGGCAGTTTGTGCACCCCACCTTGGGTCTGTCCTAGGAGCAAAAACAGTAAAAAGAAATAATACAACGGTGGCTACAACCGCAACCTGGATGTGCCCCGCAAAATAATATTACAACAAATTACATTTACATCAAATGAATTAAATAATAACCCATCACATAACCCCGGCTATACATCACAACAGTCCAACACAGTTCATATCCACAAACAGTAAAAACCATTACAGAAATATGCAACCCCCTGACAACCGACATACTAGCAGTTAGGGGAGGTTTACGAATACATTACACAAACACAGATATAATCCAATAAGCAAATACTGTATAATTTCGATCGATTAAACACATTCAATATTGCTCCAATACTTCTCTGTAAACTTGAAACCTGAGCAAAATTAAAAAATACCAGAAAATCCCAAATATCACAGAGAACCATTACAAGAAAAATGGGTCCCTGAATCGTCAACTCGGCGGCGGAAGCACGGCGGGATCTGTGCTATCCGCCGCGGTTCTGCGGCGCCGTAGGCGATTCAGGGGACCAAATTTTTTGTGTGTTCTACTACTGTCATTTTAAGCTTTCTGAACATCCCTGAAAAATTTTTGGACTTCATTTATAAATCGACAGAAACTTGATATTTTAGGGTTTTCCGGTTTCGTTTTTTCCGTTCGAAATTCATACAAATTTGCAAAAAAGTTATTTATTGTTTAGCGAGGCTCTGATACCACTGTAAGTCGATGTACAACACCCCAATACTTGTGGGGAGGCGGAATTTTCAAAAAACGAACTTGTTTAGTGAACAAACATCGACTAACCGCTTGAATCGAAGCTAAACGATAACTAACTTAAAACATAGAGTTTCTGTGCTACTATGTTTAGGGATTATACCTAACGAATCGTGTCCTTCGTCTTTGCGAACTCCACCTCCTCCTCGGCCTTCTCGAAGTAGTAGACGATCCACCCGAGAGCTTTACTCCAAGCTTAGCCTCTAAACTTGAGGCAACTAAACTTCTCTAACTGCTAATCAAAGAAGCTAGGTGAAATATAGAGAGGGTTATGGATTAAGTAGTCTAACTAATCCTTGTACTCAACACATGAGAGGGGAGGATTAGGGTTTGAAGAGGGAGAGCTTGAGGAGAGAGAAGGTGAGGATAATCGTGAAGTGAGAAGAATGAGTTATCATAATATATATCAAGCATTTCTTTTTATCAAGAAAAGAAAAGAAATCATTTTACAACCATGCTTGATAAATATCTTGTGGTGATTCATCTCCATGAGTCATTAAACAATTATGAAGCATTAATGACATGGATGAATCATCCATATGACTCACTAATCTCATTCAATGTATATGCCACCTAAACCTCCTTAGTCACCATCTTCTAGAAGCTTCTCGCGCAATTACGAGAACGCCCCTCCTTTCCGCAAAAATACGGAAAAACTTTAGACTGTATAAATCCAATAACCGGATACCAGTAACTGGCTTAAACCAAAGCCGACTGGTAAAAACTGTCCGAATGTCGTACGTGCGTAAATACACGTATGCGTCCGAACCCTTGTCGTAAAACCATACGACCTCTATATCGTTTCACCTGGAGTAGGGAAACTCTCCGTGTGGGACTCTAGAGACTCGACTACTACGCTGGCAGTGGGTTTAACCACAGACCGTAAGCGGCACTAGCTGTACGTAACGGTCCCCAGGTAGATGTCGATAAGAAGGCCGATGAGGAAACCCATCCGAACTCCTACTGAGTTTGATGTGACAATCTCCATACAGTCCGGTCCGTTCGTCTAAGACTATCGCATATCGGGCCTAGGGGGCGGCAAGCGTCAGTCCCCTAATAGCGGTATAAGTCCTGTCGGAGCGAAGCCCATTACACCCTGAGAAACTACTGGAACCTACCAGCAAATCTCGCTTGCCCTGGCCAGGGACTTTGCGTAATGGCTCTCTGACACAGCGCGATATCAACCCCCAATACCGGGAGAGACGAATCCTGTCTAACCGCCACTGCCTCCAAGTGCTCGGGACTACACCCAACTGCTACCTGTTTGCACGACTCCTTTGAGTCATGGTAGGGTAGCAATCTAAGAACAGTGGGACACACTCGAGGCGAAGTAGCAGTGTCAAGTCTGCGGACTATGCTGTACTCATGTCACCTGGGAACTGTTCACTGACGACTGGTATAAAACCAACCAACAGTTCCCTGTGAGTCCTGTCCGGTGTACCTGTTACCCAACGAGCACCTGCATACTATGTCCAGTACGACGTACTGACGGCTGTGGGACAGGCCATCTCCCCAACTGGGATGAGAAGCGTACACACTAGTCTACTCCGGAGTATCGATGCTCTGTCTCGATAATCCAACGACCAGGGACCTGAATAAGGATGTGCTTGTAGACTACCCAGCCCCCACTAGTGTGACTGCCATCACAACGCTGGTAGACAAGCAAGATCCTAAGAGCTCTATCAATACGTATACTCACATATTAAGATAGAAAAACCAAGTAGCATACTACCATGTTTAGCAAGACTGTTATATACATGTGAATATCCCAAGCTTCCATTAAGTAATATACAAACTAATATGATACAGTAATGGTCTTCTAGGGCATAAACACTAACACAATGTAGTTGGGGTCGGCCATTTTGTCTTGATTTTGCCTCAAATTTTCACTGTGTTCCAGTGACTGGGTTTTGGTGTTTCAGGTGTTGTTTGTTTTTGCTAATTTTGCATGTGATGTAATCTTACACTATAAGCAATTCGGTGTGTTTCGTATTCATAGTTTTAACAATGTTTCGGGTTATTCGCATGTATTCTAAGAGAAGTTAAAAAGTTCGAACGATTATCAAAAACCCATTTTTTCCAAGTTTAACGTATTCGGCAAAACATGAAAGTAATTCTGTGAACCCTCTAGAAGAGTGAAACCCTAACTCGACTTTTTGGATCGCGGAACCGCGTTTATACCCTAGGGTTTGCCGTAGTTCCGCGTGAGACTCACTTCACTGGCAAAACGAAACTCGCCTCTTTGTTGGACCGCCGGCGCGAACACAGTGCGACATGAGTGAGGCTTAGGTTTGCCCTTCTATGGCTGGTGCATAGGTACTGTGGCATATTCTGGGTATTATTAAAACTGTGCTCAAGTGTTGAGTCGTCGGGAAATTGTGGGACTTTGATGAATAGATCGAAAAGTTTAACGTCATCCGGGTATCATGAGATGGGATACAATTCTTGGAATCAAAACTAATTTGAATTTTATAAATCTAGCAGTTTAGTCTCATTTGATCGGTTGCCACGGGCTTTTGATGTGATCAAAAGTCCGTCGCAATCACGTAGCGTACGTGGATACTCGACGGGTAATCTTATTAGATAGCCACGCCCCATAGCCTCGACCAAGTGTGTAACATTTCAGAAAATATAAAATATTATTTTTGGAATTTAATATTAAAACAATATATTTCCCGAAAACTGCCCGATTTACGAAATTGGGGTTTTCGAAAAAAGGTATAAATATATACCGATAATTGTGAAATAAATGGAAATTAAAATGATTTATTCATTTAATAATATATTTAAAGGATTTGGCATTTTTAAAATTTATTATATGCAATTTGGATAAAAACCCGATTAGTGCACTGCTAATCGCGATTAAGCCAAATCCGTGTTTCTACAGTTTTTCATGGTTAGTACGCCATGACATGTTACATGTTATTTATTTATGTTGTTTTATTTGGGTGTATGTGTTTTTGGTGAGAAAAGAAAGGGAAAAAGGTGTAATAATGATTTGGAGAGAGAGGGGGGACACAATGATGAGAATAAGCATGCTTGGAGAGAGAGAGAGTGAGAATAATTGAGAGGGGGGCTACCTCATTATTCTTTCCCCCACCATTTTCATCTCCTTCTTCCTCTTCTTCAAGCTCCCTTCCCTCCACCTACAAACCCAAAAATCACCTCCAAAACCTTGTCAAAACCCTATATCCCTTTCACAAAAAATGATCACCTCCTCACCCTTATCGTAATCGACCAAGAAAAGTGGGATTTTGACAAAGTTGGGAATTCTAGGGTTTCCTTAAGTGACATCCATGAGGTATACTCATTTCCATTTAGTTAGCTTTAGTTTTCTTATGTTTTAGATAGTTTAGAAGTTGAATTGGGTTGGTGGTTGTGAAGATAGAAATCACTAGAGAAGGGTTTAGGTTATTGTGGGCAATTAGTGAACTCTAGTGGCAGTTGAAAGACCTGGAATTTAGTATAGAAACCAAAATACGGATTTAAGATTTTGTTCATGTCGGTTTTGTGAGTATATAGGGTGTGCAGGGAAATCTGGAGCAACCCGGGGAATTTTTGAGGAAAGTAAACAATACCAGGGACCAAATTTGACCAATAGGAGACCACCCTAACCATACGAACCCAAATGGAGACCTATTAGCCGAGGAGACCGGAATTTTAGGCCTTGTGGACGGCCACATGGAGAAAATTGGTGTGAGGATTGTCCAGTAGGCCATATATTTCAGGTATAACATCCTAGACTTGTTTGTGCAACTCCTTATGTCCTGAGTCAAAATCTAGGAGCACATTAGTGTGATTTTTGGATATGTTTTCCGTATTTTGAATGATGAGTTTTGATATTTGGATTTGTATTTGGTTGTTGGATGTTTATACATCAATAACAAGGGTTGTTTGATTGTTTTTACATGCGTAGGCCATAGGTTCTAACCTATAGGCGATCCGTGTGTCGTTTTGGTTTTCCGGATTCGATTTTAATAGCGATTGCGATTGTGTTGATATTGTAGGTACCATCGCGTGGATTCCGAGGCGACGGAGCGGGGCGCCATCGACTTCGGCAAGCGAAGACCACGGTGAGTAGATCTATATCTACGGGGGAAATCGGGTGGATGGCGTATAGCACCCCCACAAAGTTTTGGTGGAAACCGATTTGTAGCATATGATTAAGAAAACCTAGAGTAGCAAACTAGGGTTAGAATTATAAGATAACTATATAAACCATATTAGAAACTAAGGTTAGTTAGAAGTGTTTTGATACGACTAATATGTGATGACAGAATTTGAGGACGACGTTTGACGATATTGTCGTTTAGGGTACTATAGGACTAGATAGCCGACGTAATTGTGTCATCCGAACTATACCTATTGCCAAACCGAAGAATCGTATGCATCTTTTAAACAGATACCTTGACGGACGTTATGGATTTTCAAACGATATCTTTTCCTTATAAACACTGTAACCCCTACTTTCAAAACTACGATTCGCACCTTTTTAAAAACTGATTGTATGGTTCCGGTGTGTATGTTAGATTAGATACGTATGCTTATAGTAAGATACAAGGTTTATGTAGAATTGACCTTATGGGAGATATAAATGCAATGAAAAGAGAATAGGATTTGACATGCAATATGATGACTTGGTCATATATTCGTATACGGATGAGAGCCGACTGAGATGTTTGATACCTTGCCGGTCCCCTGATACGAGATTGTTATGGATGTGACATGGGACATAGGTATATAGGTATATATAGGATGTTGTGAATCGTGAATGATAAGCCATACGTAACATTAGGCTGTACCCTCATTGTCTTATAGGTTGATAGGATCTCTTTTTGGTTTCATGCCGCCGTCCGATGATTTTCCGTACGTGATGAGTTTGACTTGATGTTTGATCCATACCCATGGCTAGAGGATGTCGTACGATGGATTATACCGTACGCGATGTTGTGAGGCTTGATGCCGATTGATAGATTCACCGACTCGATCATGTTAGATATGTGTACCTTATAGCTTTTAGCTGACGATTTACCTTATGATGCATTCATGTTATTCGCATTGCATTACTTATACCTGTGCTAGTACACTTACACCATTACCGATGATGCGTATGTTACACGTACACAGATTCGCCGGCTCACACACTTCATCATCGATAATTGCCATATCACTACACAGTAGAGTTACTGCATCATGATATGCATATTGTGCACTTTACATGCGCACATACATATTGTACACCATACTTGCGTACATACATATTGTACACCATACATGCGCAAATACATATTGTACACCATACTTGCGTACATACATATTGTACACCATACTTGCGTACATACAAATTGTACATCCATAGTTGCGGACATACACATTTGTACGTCCATACTTGCGTATATACACATATGCACCTTTATACGGTATTGCATTCGATTTTGGAGATTTGGGAACCGCATGATATATTTTAAAATTGGATTCATTTAAAAGAGCGGTTTTCCCTCGATATGTGCATATTACTGTTCCATGTTGCCTGATATACGGATATGCTTACATTTCTGTTATATGTCGCATACATCATACTTTACGTTTTTATGCATTGAGATATGTTGTTTTCATCAGATTTCTGGATTTGAGAACCGTGGTGATTTCAAAGGAAAGCATGTACTGTTTTAAAAACCCTGTTTCTCTTGATATGATATTTCAATGCGTCCACTATGTATTTTCTCGGTTCTGAGAGTGGCGTGTGAAACCATATTCGAGGAGCGGTAAGCACCGTCTGCGGGTACATGGTGGACCCGGTGAGGTACCCCGGGGCAAGAAGACTCGTATATGTTAGACGGTGAGCCTGGCAGGGGAGCACTACCTACCGGTTATTGTATTTGGGCTCGGCGGATATCCGGAGGATACCAACCGGAGTCGAGAGATGATATGGGCCGATCCGGACTGACGGAGCCCGAGATATGAGGATTTACGTGTCGATGCTAGACACGGGTTTCATGATGTTTTCGAGTGTCGATGTTAGACACCCAGGTTCCATGATTTTTATGTGTCGCGAGGGACACCCATTGATTTATATCCTTATACTTTCATGCACATTTTTTTATGATATTTATATGCATGATATTGTTGTGTCATGGGTTGACACGTGGACGAGATCCACATGCATACATACATTGATTATATGGTTGGACGAGATCCACATGCATACATACATTGACTATATGGTTGGTTTATATCCGCATACATATAGTTATTGATTACATTGTTGGCACATATACAGATACGGTCACCCTAGAGATCATAGTATTACCTTTATGATATAGTTGACCTAAGAGTCGTTGTTTATTTGATTTCTGCTTGCAGATGTTTTCTACTCACGAGTTGGCAACTCACCCCCGTTGTGCCACAGTTCTTGCAGGTAGACCGCATGGATCAGTAGCGGCTTCGCTGGCACACAGTTGCATTCGGGTGTTTTGCATTGGTAGGTGGGACATTTGTATCGTACCCACTCTTGTATCTATATTTCACATTGTATCTAGTTAACTCCATCAAATCAAAACTAATAATTGTAAGTAATGAGACTTAGTGAGACCTGTAGTTGCGAGATTGGAGCGATGGGTTTTATGTTCGCTTTTGGGTTTATGTCTTGCCTATCTCTGTATCTTATGTGGTGATCTTGGTCGTTGGGCGTCGTATACTTATATATACTCTCTTGCGTGGTTTTGATCCGCCGTTTGGCGATGAGCTAGCTCCCGCTTGGGGATGCCATTATTCTTGTTATGTATTTATGGTTTTGGATCAAAATATACAAAGGAGGTGCTGCCCAAATTCTTAAAAGATGAAACACATTTTCAAACTAGTAAATTTCACTTGCATTTTTATGTTCCTTTTCTATACAGTAAGAGAACTTGATTTCATTATACCTTTATTTCAAAACTTCACCTCCTTTATTTTCTTTAAAAGGTTTAGATTTCTGGGTTTCAGCTTACTTGAGTTACGTTATGTCTCTAGACGTTGCGTGATTTAAGTGCTGATCACGAGCTAATATTTCGGGTCGTGACAAAGTTCGTATCAGAGTGCTAGGTTTAACCTTGGTTCGAGTCTATGTTTGACTATGCTGAGTCTAGGGCGGGTATGCATTTCGGAACCTAGGCTTGACCTTACAAAACTTAGACTTGAACGGGGGGGGAGGTATTAGACCCGAACTTTCGTTTCATAGGTTGACCCTGATTGATGGAGTAGGTAGCTTGAGTAGAGTGACGTACCGTACGTATGTTCCGCGGCATATTTACGATACGATACTCCACTTAAGAAACCTTAGGAAGTACATATTTTTGAGACTTATGATTCTCTTCATACCCATGATTATACATCCGTTTGAGATCCTTGATTCTATTCGTTTCCATGATCATACTATCATTGATGCTGTTCCTTCTTATAATGATGTATCCATTCTGGATAAGTCGTTTCCTTTCATGCCCTTGATCTGTTTTCATCGATACACGATTGAGGTTCCTGTCCCCATGGTTTGAGTGCAGATTGAGCTACTGCTAGTGATGCGGTCAGGGCGAGCTCGTCTGGTACGAGGGTTGACCATTGTGTTTTCTAGTGACATGGGAACGTCTCGATGTAGTGTTATGTTGTGACTCTTGTGGAGGCGAGTGTTTTGTTGTACACCGGATGATCGGGGCCATTGTTAGAGGCTTCCAGTTGTGAGAGGACTATTGACATACAGCAAACCTCAGATATTATGATGTCACCAACCGTGCAGACTGATGACCCAGTTGTTGCTGAGATTGATAGGATGTCGCTTCCAGATCTTACGAGCTAAGATCGCTGGAGCTTCCAGGCAGAAATGTGACAGGTGATAGCTAGTCTACCCCGATTTGAGAGACGAAGGTGATTAGTCAGATTGATGCGCCTGTTGGAGATAGTGCCCTCAAAGTCAATTATTGGATCGCAGGTACGTGATTGCAATGATTGAGGCAGGACCTATACCAATATGACAGTCTTGCTCAAGATGATAGTTTGCTATCTGGTTTGTCTTTATCATCGTATACATGCTTTAGTTCACTATTGCATGATGATAGAGCCCATAGGATTCTTGCTTGACTACCAGCAGTATGATGGCGATCATATACGTGGGAGCTGGGGTCTGTAAGCACATCCTTAAAGTGTCCCTAGTCGTGGGAGTTTCGAAACAGGGCATCGATACTCCAGAGTAGACTAGTGTATACAGTCGAGACCCCGATGAAGGGCGATGGCCGGTCTCACAAGCCATTGGTGTTAGTTTGTTCACCTAAGATGTATACAGGTGCTCATTAGGTTAGGAGTACACCGAACAGGACTCGCCGGGAACATGCTAGTTGGTATTATACATATCGTCAGATAGCAGTTCCCTGGTGATATGTGTACATGTTAGTTCATCGACCTGAGATCGTCATTTGTCTCGTGTGAGTTCCCACTGTGCTTAGATTACTATCCTACCACGCTCAAAGGAGTTGTGCAAACAGGTTTTAGTTGGGTACAGTCCGGAGCCACATTGGAGGCAAGTGAGCGGATCGTCGGGGATTCATCTCTCCCGGTATTGGGGGTTGATGTCGCGCAGTGCACGGGTGGCCATCACTAGGAATCCTCGGCCGAGGTAGTGGAGAATTACTGATTTGGATCAGTAGTTTCTCAGGTGGTGATGGGCTTCATGCCGACACGATTTATCGCGTTATTAGGGGTCTGACTTTATCCACCCCCTATACTCGATATGCGATACTCTTTAGACGAACGGACCGGACTGTATATACATTGTCACTGTCAGGCTCAGTAGGGTTTATGGATGAGTTCGCTCGTCAGATTCCCTTCCAATCAATACATAGGCAAACCGTTACGTACAGCTTGTACCTCTGAGTACTAGAGGTTATACCCAGTGCCAATGTGTTGATGAGTCATTAGAGTCCCCCACAGACACTTTCCCAAGTTCGGGCGAAACGTTGTAGAGGCCGTATGGTTTTATGGCAGGGTTCGGAAATTGCACGTGCGTTTTCGTACGTGTCATTTTTCGAGCAGATAATACTGGTCGACTTTAGTTTAAGCCGGATCCGAGTATTATACTGTGTAGATATAATATCTTTGTCTCAGATGCATTTGTATTCGGTCGTAATATAAATGCGGGTATGTTTATACTGATACAGGGTTATCCTGAAATTCGTTTCAGGATCACTTTTGGAAGTTGCCAGTTTCCAGTTTTCTATCAGCCGTATTTTGACATTCGGTTAAATGCGGATTTATCTTTTCTTGATGAGGTCAGTCAGTGCTCTAGAAGGTTCTAGAGAGGTTGACAAGGCTAGTGAGTCATTTGGTCATTAATGGTGCATTTAATGACAAGGTGACTAGGTTAATTGTGATTGGTTTGCATTAATGAGGTTTTGAATTGCTTAGGATATTTTGTGAGAAGCTTTCCTTTATGGTCACCCTCTCATCTCTCCTACACTCACCTCCCTCCTACAAATAAGTGGCCGGACCCTCTTTGATTGAGGATGGTTGATTCATTTGGAAAAAGAATATAGTTTAGGTGTATGGAAATTTCATAGCTCATTTTATTCCATCACCCGATCCAAAAGGCAACTTCATTAACCATTCGTCCATAGCCTTGGACGTAACGAGAAAAAGTGTTCTACTCATTCTCTACTTCATCTTGGTCGTCTCTTTTAGCAAACTTGACGACCGAGTTGCCTCGGTTCAGAGGCGGGAGCCGTCTAAAGATCCGTCGACGTGGTGCCACCTGGACGAGAAGACTGGAGATTCAAGGAGATCGGAGCAGCCGCAAAAAAGCGTGGGATGATGGTTGAAGACTGAAGGACTCGGATCGTTAGGTATAACTCTTCTACCCATTTTATAGTTTGTTAGTTTAGCTTTAATGGCAGATCCGGGTTATAGTACGTGATAGCGCCAGTTGTAAAAAGTTTTTGTTCCGCATTTGGCGTCTGTAAGACGGCCGGGGCGCTACCGTGGACTTACAGTGGTATCAGAGCCTTACCATTAAGCTATACTAACTTGTGCTAACGCGTTTAAAATATCGATCGAACCGTATTTCGAAAATCACATTTTTAGCATACTGACTTTCTGTCGATTTTTCAAAGGGCCTAAAAATAATTGTGCATATCACAGAAAAGCGTGCAGGGTTTTCTATGAATTATGGGAAAATTTGAGCACGTGATCCCACTTTACCACCGCGGAAGCGCGGCGCTACTGTGGAAACAGTGCTTCAATTTTTTCCAGAGAGCTTCTTTGCGGAAATTGTGGGTTTTGGAATAGTTCTTTTGGGCCCAGATTTTGTTACTGTACAGCAGATGTATGTAGGGCCCACTTCGGGAAATTTAGTCGATCAAAATTTTAAACTTGTTAGTATGCAGTACTTACTTTATATCTCCGACTGGGAATGTCATTTGATCGGTAAACCGCGTCTGATTGCTATAGTTCTTTTAGACGTGTTTGTGAACGTGACATTCACGTTGATGTTCTGTGTTGTACTGTGATGTTGCGGATTTGTCGTGGTGGATAGCAGGGTGCAATGATAGTGCAGTTTGGATTTATTTGTACATTTGATAATGCGGGGCGAGCGTCCAACATGTGGACTGCCGTTACTGCCTGTTTGTATAATATTCTTTTGGGGCACGACCGGGTCGAGGTCGATGTACCCGTTGTACATATTTTATTTTCTGTACTAGGTTTATCCCGCGAAGGAGTGCACGGATAGCCGGGTTCTGGAGGGCAACGGGTCCGTATCTCATGGCTTTAAGAGGCAGAGGGACATCACTCTAGAATTGGCAGACTATTCGCCGCACTCGTAAGGGGTACAGGTTGACCCAAGGAGGGGTGCTCAATTTACCGGATTCCGTGAAGTACCGGGTTTTCCATTCACTATGCTGTGGGGACTACCTCGCTTCAGGTTTTGGCGGGTAACTTGCTGCACCCGTAGGGGTCTAGGTTTCATTACACAGGCTATCCACACGACCAGGGGGAACGTCGGGTTTCAGTAGCGGCTCTATGAAACCCGGGGATCCCAAATTATCTGTATTGTTCTGTGATGCTTATTACTTTACTGTAATATTGCATATTATCACGCCTGGAGCGATTACTATATATTGGTATATATACTATTAGATGTTGTATATGTTTTACATCCGCGCTAGTCCAGCCCCGGCTCTGTCGTTAGTTAAGTAACCTAACGGGTGATGATGGGACCCAGTGGCGAATGCAGATGGCATATACATACATTTTATTTTCGTTCTTTTTTGGTGTGATTGATTGATGGGACTGTATTGATTCTGATCAATGCAAGGATAAAACAAACCTATATTTGATGTTGTTGGAACAAATTTTAAAAGTTGTTATTACAAAGACGTTTCTTTTTGTTTTGCATAGTGATATTCAATTGGAATATCCTGCACCTCATTCCACGAGGCAAGGGCCGAGATCCCTTCACCGGGAGTGACCCCTTGGGCAGAAGTTTACGTCAGGGTAATAACTTCACTATAGTCGATTACAAGTTGCCTTGCCTAGCGGTATTCAGTTAGAATATCCTGCACCTCATTCCACGAGGAAAGAGCCGATATCCCTTCACCGGGAGTGACCTCTTTAGCAAAAGGTTTTCGTCACTATATTTTTATAAAAAGCTATCTAGTTCCTTCAACGAGATCAAGTTCATTACGTTAAAGGTTTTTCGCCAAAAACAAGTCGTAGCCCTCCGTCATTTCTTATAGATATTCAGTAGTATTCAATCTATGTATTTTGGCCCTTAGTCAAGGCATAGTGTTTGGTAGCTGCAGTGTATTCATTTGTTGCATAGATAGATGAGTTGGTTTGGGACAGTCGTTCTGCCATTTTGGCCCTTAGTCAAGGGCATGTGCGAGTGGGTTCAAATCAACCTGGATAACGACGGGAAGAACTTGACATGTGACTTAAGATATTTTGGCCCTTAGTCAAGGTCATAAGAGCATGGGGTAAAAATAATATCGGGAGTTTCAAACATACAGGAAACTTGCCAGGCATACGCATACCTTCTGGAGTGTGATAACTTAAGTGGCTTCCATCAAGTTATCATGCGATGATAGTTGGATCCCGATTCTCACTGATGAGTTAGTTTACCTTTCGGGTGATCCCGACTAGTTCTTCTTTCAGGTTTGGAAGAGAATTTGTGATTACAGTGGGAGGTTTCCTGATTAGATAAATTGATAACCATTCTGATCTAGATTAGAGTGCACGCAGAGTGTTTCTTTTCTCTCTCTCTTTGGCAGCGACCTTTGACCGACCCTGGACTATGACTCAGTGACCAAGTTGACCGAACCTTCTTAAAATACTGGCTTTGGGATTGTCTGAGTTGCATAAGTCATTGCCGCACCTTCTTTTACCCTTTGTATTTCTCATAACACCCCGTATTACTACGGACATCCACTTCCATTGGATAGATCCATCGTATGGTTATATACGAACTCGAAGGTACTACTTCGAGGATGGATCCAGGTTCAGGAGAAATAGAATTGGTTTATTCAGTTGTCTTTTATTATCACCTTCTCTCAGGTTGCGAGGGCTCCTTAGTTTAGGAGAGTACACCTATTACGCTTATTGGATAGTCTTATTCCAAACCATAGGCTGGTGCCGAAAGGTAGGGATTGAAGAAAATCAATTAGCCTAAGTAGGGTGTGCAGAAGGTAATATGTAAAAACAAGAATAAAAGGATTAGAAAGAGGGCAAAGTAAATTGCGATTGCTATCATTCACGACCAAACCGCGTACTTCATCGCCACTCCTATTTCACCTTTGTTTTTTCCCCAGTTCGGGAGAAATAGAATAAGGTATTATTCAGTTGTCTTTTATCATCACCTTCTCTCAAGTTACGAGTACTCCTAGGATTAGGAGAGTACACCTATTATGCTTACTAGATAGTCTTCTTCCAAATCATAGGCTGGTGCCGAACGGTATGGAAGGAAGAAAACCATTTAGCCTAACGAAGGTGTACAGAAGGTAACGACTAGAGACAAATAAAGGGATTTGGAGAGATGGCAAAGAAATATACGGTTATAGTCATGAATTGGATTATGGAAGAGGCATTACTAAAAATACCAGGATACCCCTACGAAACATTTTAATGTTTCAGTGCATTGTTAATGGAAAACTGTTTTCCCGATTAGATACTTACTCCAGGGTATGTATTTACCAGGTATGATTCTCACATCTGTATGGTTTTACAGATGATGAGTCGGAGTAAGTTATTGGAAATTAAGGTGATCATCCTCATTATATCGGAATTCGTTGTAATTGGTGATATTTGAGGAAATCGCCTGGGTACAGTTTTCAACCTACGATGCACAGGTTTTGAGTTATTCAAACTCAGGGGACTTATACAGAGTATTGTATGTTGTCCAGTGTCCGTCAGGACAAAGGGGTAGGTCCTCGTACTATGTTCTGTTTACTTTTGACTTCTCTAGTTTTGAGACATGTTTTTTGTAGAAATACAATGTCTAAGTTTTGAGAAGTTGTGGGTATAAGAATAAAGTAGAGAAACGGGTATCGCAAGTATTGGGATTCTTCAAAGAGATCGAAGATGTAGATTCTTATGATTTGTATTCAGATAATAGTAATGGTTTTGAGAAACTTGTTTCTATTTCAGGTTACTCATAATTGGATGGATTCCTAAGTTGAGTGATGCTGATTAACCTCTCCCCATTAAGTTAATATGCACTGGAGACAGCTGCATATTTTTTGAATCGGGTTACAATTAAATTAGTGCCTTTACTTCTATACTGTATATAGAATGGTTCATATCTTAACGATGTTAAGATACGGGGAGTTTTCCAGCTTATGCTTAAAACCAAACACTGGATAACTCAAGGCACGTTTCTGTAATGACAGTTTGTGGGTTGACCCTGGCTTTGACGAAGGTTGACATTTCTGCCATCTGATAGATTAATAGTGATATTGTTCATGACTCGCCACAGTTTTAATAAAATGGATTTTTTCAGAAAACAGTAGTGGGAGTATGGTAGAACTGGAAGTGATTCCAGAACCGCAAACGATTACGGAAAATTTAATAGGACCTATATATTCAATCAGGTTAGACATTCCATTAGCCACTCCGCTGACATGGTGGGTAATCTCAGACACCCGAGAGGTACTCAGGTAGCCTCAAGGACGGTGACAAGGAGGTTCTTGTTTACCCAAACTTGACACTACAGTTGTTCTAGGCTATGAGACCCGGCAGGAGGATAAGTATAGCGTCGTTCTAAACTAGCTTTAGAAGCGTACGTAGATATTATTCTGCCAGGGGGTTGTCGTAGTCAGTGGGAGCAGCGGAAGAATAGTGGGCAAGTAGCTTATGTCTATTTATAGGCTTGAGCGGATATAGCGGAGATAAGATCATCTAAATTTGATGTGACAGTCATAGGTTTGACTTCATCAGAATAGGGGATGGATCTGTTAAGAATGTAGTAGGGTGTGATGTCCTGGTATTTGGATAACATAAACAGAGTAGGAAGTAAAATTCCTATACTACGATCAGTTGTACTGTGGTTGTCACACAGTTGTTTCTTCACGAAAGATATGGATATAATATCAGACATTCTGGTTACTAGATCTATGGTATTAGATCTAGATTTGGGTAGTTTCCCAATGTGGGAACTTTGACAGTATTCTAATAGTATTTTAGAATAGATGACTCCTGGCATGGTGGTGTACCTGCAGGTGATGGAGTCGCCCTCTCTAAAGGTGTCTTAGAGAGTAAAGGAGAGAGAGATGTGCATGATTGGCAGATCACTTGCTTAGGCAATTGAGTCAATCATGAGATGTCAAGTACCACACCAGATGTTGTTTTTGCACTAGATGCGATAAGTTTATATTAATCCAATCCTGAAGAAACAAAAGGAAGCAGTTATAGAACAAAAATGCATGTTCTACGGATTTGATGACGGCAGCCTCCTTCGGGAGATGGTTATCATTCCAGGCTTCCAAGGTGACATGGATGACAGAGTGATTGTCAGAGTTATAGTTTTCCCTCTGACGAGGGACAGTACTATGGACAGGTGGTCCAAGAGGATACAGTGGGAGGCATGGTGCTGAATACTGATTAGGTTCAGCTATCGATACAGTCTAAGAAGTTTGGATTTGCAGTTCATTTATGAACTAGGTCCCATCAGATATCCAGACATATTCTAAGACAGGTATTACTCGATTCGGGAGATGTCTTTCTCCGCGAATTTGATATTTAAGAGAGATATAGAAAGAAATATCAGGGAGGATCCACTCACTAAGGCTATTTCTAGAACACAAGAGTTTTACAAACTAGCTTTGTGAAACTTATTAGTAGAGGAGTTGGATGTTCGGTATCATACGGGCTGTGAATATGCGACATCGCAATAATTAGCCTTAAGTTCAAGTGGGAGATTGTTGGAGATAGTGCCCTCAAAGTCAATTATTGGATCGCAGGTACGTGATTGCAATGATTGAGGCAGGACCTATACCGATATGACAGTCTTGCTCAAGATGATAGTTTGCTATCTGGTTTGTCTTTATCATCGTATACATGCTTTAGTTCACTATTGCATGATGATAGAGCCCATAGGATTTTTGCTTGACTACCAGCAGTATGATGGCGATCATATACGTGGGAGCTGGGGTCTGTAAGAACATCCTTAAAGTGTCCCTAGTCGTGGGAGTTTCGAGACAGGGCATCGACACTCCAGAGTAGACTAGTGTATACAGTCGAAACCCTGACGAGGGGCGATGGCCGGTCTCACAAGCTATTGGTGTTAGTTGGTTCACCTAAGATGTATACAGTTGCTCATTAGGTTATGAGTACACCGGACAGGACTCGCCGGGAACATGCTAGTTGGTATTATACATATCGTCAGATAGCAGTTCCCTGGTGACATGTGTACAGGTTAGTTCATCGACCTGAGATCGTTATTTGTCTCGTGTGAGTTCCCACTGTGCTTAGATTACTACCCTACCACGCTCAAAGGATTTGTGCAAACAGGTTTTAGTTGGGTACAGTCCCGAGCTACAATGGAGGCAAGTGAGCGGATCGTCGGGGATTCGTTGTTAGTTATATGTATGCCCTAGAGGCCATTACTGTACATACGATGTATATTGTAGTGGATGCTAGGACATATATAGGGAGGACTTTCTTGCTCGACATGATAGTATGCTATCTGGTTGTACTTTATCTTAACACGTACTCTGATTGTCTCTATGTTACATGTTGATAAAGCCCTTAGGATATGTACTCGACTACTGGGACTATGATGAGATCATACTAGTGGGGCCACGGTAGTCGATGAGTACATCCTATAACTGTTCCTAGTCGAGGGTGTATCGAGATAGGGCATCGATACACCAGAGTAGACTAGCGTATACGCATCTTGACCCATATGATGGGCGATGGATGATCCCATATCCATCGGTGTTTGACATCAAGGATGGTGTACGGGTGCTCAGTGGAGACTGGGTACACTGGACGGACTCGCCGAGAACTCCCAGATGGTATTATACCATACGTCAGATGGCAGTTCTCCGGTGACACTGGTACAGAGTAGTCTGTTGACCCGAGATCGTCATAGAGTCTTGTGTGATTCCCACTGTGCTTTGATTTCCATCATATCACGTCCAAGAGGGCATGCAAAAAGGTGGCTTTTGGGTACAGTCCCGAATCACATGGAGGCAATGAGCGATAGGAGGGGATTCGTCTCTCCCGGTGTAGGGAGTTGATGTTGTGCTGTGTTCGATTGGCTATAACCGGAAATCCCTGGCCAGGGTTGCTGAGATTTACTGGTAAGTGTTATCAGTAGTTTCTCAAACTGTTATAGACCTCAAATCGACACGACTTATCAAGCTACTGGGGTCTGACGTTTACCACCCCTAGGCGAGATATGCAACATATCAGACGACGAGACCGGACTGTACGGGAGTGTTACTGTTTGGATTCGCAGGAGAATGTACAGGCTTGCTTGTTGATCTTCTGAGCGCTCAATACCTGGGTAGCTGTTACGTTTAGCTGACCGCTTGCAGCTTGTGGGTGTTTGATATGATCATCACCTACTGCCGGCGTATTGACGATTCTTTAGAGTCCTACACAGAGGTTTCTTGACTCAGGCAAAACGGAGTAGGAGCATATATGTGATATGTGCGGGACCGAGGATAATGCGATATGTGATACCGTATTCTATTCTCGCGATATTTGATATCAGCCGGGTCATCGGATCAAGTGTTGATTCGATGAATCGGTACGGATAAATATTAGTCGGTTATATGCGATATAGCCGGATTGTCGGATCAAGTGTTGATTCGATAATTTAATGTATAATAATATATATGATATATTAAATTACATTAACTAATATTAGCTCACTAAAAGATTCTTTTTCTCACTCGGGTAATACATTGATATATATGCGATATATGTTAATTGTATTATTTTATTTGGTTACAATAAATATTATATATGTGATATATAATATTGTAACATGATATGATAAATAATGCAACATGTTTAGTAGAGATTAAACAAGATTAGGGTTTGATTTGGGTTAATGATTTCTAGATGATTCTAGAAGGTTTTTGTTTTGTCATGGAAAAGATATTTACTTATGACTCATTCTTAACTCAACCCAAAACCCTAACCCTTGGTTAATTCTCTACAATGGTTAAGTGAACCATGGTTGCATAATTGATCATTATCTCCTTTTCCTATTCATCACAAAAGGATTATTATGTTCATCATCTTCTTCCTTCTTCTTCTTTGCTTGAAATGGTTTCTTGCTTTGATTTTTGTGATGGATAAATATGAGAAAAAGATAAATAAAGAGAGCAAAAATCCTACTTCATCATCCTCATCTTCCCTTGCCATTTAGATGAGGGTGTTCACATCATTTCATGAGTGTTAGCTTGTGTTAAAGAAACTTCAAGGTAGATCATCTTAGTATCGAAGATCGGAAGCAAAGGTTGCGTCTTTCTCTTCGTGGAACCTCTCGAGAGTCCGGATCCCGATGATCGCAGCGAAGGGACCACAACACGGAGCATATGAAGTGAAGGACCGGATCTACAAAGGTTGTAATCCCTCTCACTTAGTGTTAAAGTTGTTAACATGCTAGTTTTCGCCTAATCTCTAGTTTAAAGATCCGTATTCGGGTTGTTCGGCACGGCTAAATTTTTAATCGGGCATGTTTGATGCCTCGTAGACCATTGTGCGCATGCCTAGCAACCCTACAGTGGTATCAGAGCCAAGCTAGAGCTTTAGGCGAAGTCTAGACGAAGTTTAAAGTCCGATCGAACCCGGAAAACCCGATAAAACCCACTCTCTGGAAATTTTCTGAAAATTTGGATTTTTGTGAATTAAAAATATCCAAAAATTACAGCAGGTAATTATAAGAATTACTGTGAAGCACGTGAGCGCAATTCGACTAAAGAGCCGCGGAACCGCGGCCCCACCCCAGCATGTGCGGCGGTTCCGCGGCCACATAGTCGATTCTTGGCACGTGCTTTTCACAGTAACTCCTATTTTTTAATGTTGTATTTTCTTGGAATTTTTAATATTTATTCAACTGTTGAATTATCTGGGTTGTATTGGGGACTTAAGGATTCGATCGGATATTTTAACTTTGTTTAGTTTTGTCCGGATAATTTTTAGAAACTGTTAAAAAGTTCGAACGGATATCAATAACTCACTTTTTCCCCTGACGGAAATTTTTTCAAAAGTTGGATTTTTCCTCGTGTTTAAGAACGTTCTAAGTCGTGCAAGTAACGCGGTGGACCCTCTAGAAGGCAACAAACCTTAACTCGATTATGTGACCGTCTTGAACTGCCTTTTGAACCTTAGGGTTTGGGGCAGTACGACGTGCCACATGTGAGGCGTTGGCTTGACCCTTCTACGGCTGGACCATTGGTACTGTGGCATGTGATGGATGTTTTTAAACTGTTTTCAAGTGTTGAGATATACTGGGGAAATCTTGGGTGTTTGATGATTCGATCGGAAAGTTTAACTTTTTTTTTCTATTTATCTGGAATGTGATACAATATTTGGAATCCACAGGTAGTTATGAGATAACTAATTTGAATATTATAAACATAGCAGTTTAATCTCAGATGATCGGTTGCCACGGAATTTTGATGTGATCAAAAGTCCGTCGCAATCACGTAGTGTACGCGGATACTTGCCGGGTAAACTTAATAGACAGCTACGCCCCATAGCCCCGACCAAGTGACTGTAGGAGAACCCCGTCGCCGAAAGCATCCGTTCGGGTGCTCCCGGTAGCGGTGTTCCGCCTTGGTGCACTTCGTCGACGGTATCGGGGGTGCGGCCGTCTACTAAAGTTTGCGAGGAGCATTCGATCAGGACAATCGGGAATCTTGTTGAATTGCCCGACTTGATATTGAAAAGAGTTTTCGATAATGAGACTAAAATGCGGGGTTTATAATTGTTAGGCATGCGATGTCTAAAGAATTCATTTGGTTAGGCATGCGATGTCTAAGGTGGTTGCGGATTCCAACTGTTGTAGTTTTACACTTTCTTTTCTGTGACCGTAAGCGTAGTATGTGGTGTATCGCCGGCTTCGTTGCTATACATCAACGACAATCGGGATACGCATACTTGCTTACGTTGATGATATGAGATATTATGTGTTGCTGTGATATGTTATATTGGATCGTCGCTTTTGAATAGCCGGGGGTTTTATGTGAGATGAGAGTTTTTTCTTTTTCATTCATGTAAAATTCATTTGTATGTAATATTCTTTTATTGGGGCACTTCCAGGTAGCGGAAGATGTCACCGTTGTATATTATTTACTTTTCCGCATTAGGTAGACCCAAGGCGGGGAGCACAAGTAACCGGGTTCTAGGGTCCAGTGGGAGACCATCTCGAGGAGTCGAGACCGGGTCTCCTAACCCTAGAATTGGCAGTGTTGCTTGCCGCTCTCGTAGGGGTCTAGGGATGTGGGTTTGGCTATTCGTCGCGACCGTGGAATCCGTGTTTTATACAGGCTCGTATTGAAAACACGGACGTCCTAGTATATCCAATATTTCATATATGTTCTTCTGCTGCAATGTTCTGTGATGAGATCATATTACTGCCTGTGACGAATGTTTATATTATATATATGAGATATATGTTATATTGCAGATTTCGTTTCAAAAGGAGATGCTTGTGAAGCATAATAAATTGGGACTTCATTAATGAGATTAATGAAATAAAAGAAACCTAAGATGTTGTAGAAACTTGTTTAAAAACTGGTAGCTCTAGTTCTTGCTTTGCATAGCGGTGTTCCTTGTAGAACATCCTGCACCTTATTCGATAAGGAAAGGACCGAGATCCCTTCACCGGGAGTGACTCCTTTAGCGATAACTGGCAGATACTACAAACTCGGCTTGTCTTTTGATTGCTTCTATAGTTTCTGCTTTGCATAGTGATATTTGTGAAATATCCTGCACCTTATTCAATGAGGAAAGGGCCGACGATCCCTTCTCCGGGAGTGACCCCTTTAGCAAGACTAGAAAAGCCTCAAAAACACTCCATTTAAAATCACTCGATTCTACAACGATATCAAGTTCATTACGCAAAGGGTTTTCTGAAAAACCCGTCGTAGCCCTCCGTCATTTCAGATAAGTACTAGTTAGTATTCGTGCTACGTTTGTTGACCATGTTAAGGCGTAGTGTGCGGTAGCTGATTAGTGCTTATCTGTATATGCATATGATGCGATTGGATTAGGGTAGTCATGTGACTTTGTTGACCATGTTAAGGGTCGTGCGGGTGGGTTTAATTCAATCGGGAAATGACGGGTTGAACTTGACTAGCACTTATGATTTGTTGACCATGTTAAGGTCATATAGCTGCTAGGGGCAAAATATTATTGGGAATTTCAAGTGTTGAAATTTGCAATGAGATTGCATACCTTCTATAAGATAGTTGGATCCCGATACCCGCTGCGAGTAAGAGTTACTCCTGGGAGAGTTTTACACATTACAATTAGCCGATCAAGTAGGTGTCTAGAAAGGTGTTAACGGGGTTACGCCTCTGGGAAAACGAGGTTTACTTTAATTAGGTTCGTACGATAGCTCGGGGGACCTCCCTCAAAGTACCGACACTGGCCTGGCTGAAAGATTGGCGAACTTGTAGTGCGTAATTAATCCCGGCTAGTCTTTCCTTTTAGGGTTTGAAGGATGATTTGACTAAAACAGTGGGAGACATCCTGATTAGATATATTAGATAACCAATCTAATCTTGCAAGAGCATACGCTGAGTGTTTTCTTCTCTCTCTCTCCAGGTAGCGACCATATCACGCCTTAATTAAGATAATAATACGGATATATTGACCGAACCCGCTTGTTATACTGAGCTGGGGAACGTTGGTCCCGCTCCAACTTATAATTGTTATAAGACAGAGTAGGAAATTGGGGAATACCAGATTTCCTGTGCCGCCCAAACGAAGAAAGTGCATGTTGATGCATCATCTTCGGGTGTGTTCATTACACAGAACTGTTTCTCAGTATCCTTTACGTCCTGGGTATGTGATACCGGATCAGGATCCCGTATATGTAATCTGTTACATGGGCTACAGATAGGTAGAGAACTGAGAACGGGTGATAAGTTTCATGAGACAGAAAACGGTGCAAGTGTTGCAGCCAAGTCTGTTGGTCACTATCACCCTGTATTACCAGAATACATTGATTCTGAACGAATGTTATTAGATACCGAACCTGATATACAACATCATATCAATCTCTTTATTAGTAAAGAAATGATATAATTTTGTATTGTTGGATAATGTTTTGAACATTTCCTATATCAAGAGTTGATCGGTCCAGGCACGTTATCTAAAAGCATTGACGTTCTAAATCAAACTACAGTTCTTAGTATAAAGAACACACACAAGAGGAAGAGTTCAGATATGAACGAATCCTTCTTGAGGTATTGTAGACTAGGTCATATCAATGCGACCCGACTAGCTAAGTTACATATAGATGCATATTTAAATTAGTTTGAATTTACATCTTGTGAAACTTGCCGGTCATGTCACAATGATAAGATGACCACAGCTCTGTTTATTGGAAACAGAGAAAGAGTTAGTGAACTCTTGGGATTGATACATGCTGATGTATGAAGGCCCCCTGTCTACACATGCCAAGACCGGTTCTTTGTACTTCATTACGTTCTCTGATGTTCTCTCAAGATTCAGACATATGTTCCTGTTGAAACACAAGTCCGAACCTTTTGAGATATTCACAGAATATAAGTTAGAAGTAAAGAACCAAAATACGGGTATAAGTATTATGTCCTTTGATGAGATCAAGGAGGAGAATACTTGAGCACGGAACTACCTGGACTATTCTAAAGGAGAATGAGGTTCTCTCTCAGCATTACTCCTCCGTATACACCATAGAACGATGGTATATCGGGGTGGAGCAATAGCACCCTATGTGATATGGTGTGCTCTATGATGAGTACTACTGAGTTTCCTATTTCTTTTTGGGAGTTATGCACTTGTGAAGCTGCATACCTATTGAATAGGGTTCAAATCAAATCAGCTGCCTACCACTTCATATGTGATATGGAATAGGAAGAGCCCATATCTTAAGTTTGTTATGATTTGGGGTTGTCCGGCCTATGTCTAAAAACAAAATCCGGACAAGCTCGAGGCAAAGACTGTTATGTAGAACTGGAAATGTTCCATCTATATAAATTGCAGCTGATGATTTGATAGAACCAAAGGATTCAATAGTTTCCAACGAACCTCAGCCTCTCCGCTGACCTAGTAGGGTTCCTCACCCACCTGAGAGATACTTCAGTTTCTCTATGACAGTGGGAGCGAGGATTGCATCATGAGATGATGACCCAACTAGTTTCGAGCTGGCCATCAAGAGTGAGACTCTGTAAGAATGGCTGGATGCTTATCGATCTGAGATGGAATCCTTATACACCAACAAAGTATGGACTTTGGTTGCTTTATCTGAAGGGTTAAATCCCCATCAGGAGCAAGTATATCTTGAGAAGATTACTAGGTGTACATGGAAAAGTTGAGACTTTCAAAACTAGACTTGTTAAAGGTTTGCATCATAGACCAGGTATGGATTATGTTGAAACCTTTTCTAAGGATCTATGCTTAAGTCCATCCAGATCCTACTTGCCACGGCTACATACCATGACTACGATATCTGGTGGTTGGGTGTCATGACTGCTTTTCTAAGTGATGTTTTAGAAGAGAACGTCTATAAGTATACAGCCAGAGGGCTTCGTAGACAGTAGGAGCAGCGGAAACGTGTGCAAGATGTTTTATATAATAAAACAGGCATCGCGGAGTTGGAACATCTGTTTTGATGTGGTAGTCAAAGAGTTTGACTTCATCAAAATGGTAGATGAACCTTGTATATACAAAAAGGTAGTAGAGAGTATGGTGGAGATCCTCGTAGAGTACGTGGATGACATACTCTTGATAGGGAAGAAGTTTCCTATGCTACGCACGGTCAATCTCCGCTTATCACAAGGATTCTCCATATAGGATCAAGGTGATACCTCCTAAATCCTAGGTTTTGGATCTATGAGATAGATCTAATTGGATGTTAGGATACTCACTAGTTGTAGTGAGATGGTATAAATCAATCCTGAGGAGAATCACTGGAAAGGTTCCAGACTGATAAGGACGACTGAATGTCAGTCGAAGGCATTGTCTTCACCCTCAGTGGAGGGACGGTATGTTGGAAGAGTTCCAAGCTAGATACCGTGACATACTAGACGATTAAAGGCAAGATACATCGTTACCAAGGATACTACCAAAGAGGCAGTCTCGATATATATAAGTTCATAAGATGAAGTTCGTTCCTACCATTGTGTGACAATGGAGTTGTGGCTTATGCCAAGGAACCCCCGTCCCATCAGAAATCCAGATATAATTCTTAGACAGTATCACCTGATCATGGAGATGGTTGATCTCCAGGGAGATCGAGGTTAGGAGAGTAGACACAGAGGATAACAGCGCGGATCCACTCACGAAGGCCTTTATCCCAGTAGAGACTTTTATGGGAGGGTTGAGTATGAGATACTTCAACCGCAGCTAATTGTTGGGTATGCGATACCATAACAGATGGCCCTAGTGCAAGTGGGAGATTGTTAGTTATATGTATGCCCTAGAGGCCATTACTGTACATACGATGTATATTGTAGTGGATGCTAGGACATATATAGGGAGGACTTTCTTGCTCGACATGATAGTATGCTATCTGGTTGTACTTTATCTTAACACGTACTCTGATTGTCTCTATGTTACATGTTGATAAAGCCCTTAGGATATGTACTCGACTACTGGGACTATGATGAGATCATACTAGTGGGGCCACGGTAGTCGATGAGTACATCCTATAACTGTTCCTAGTCGAGGGTGTATCGAGATAGGGCATCGATACACCAGAGTAGACTAGCGTATACGCATCTTGACCCATATGATGGGCGATGGATGATCCCATATCCATCGGTGTTTGACATCAAGGATGGTGTACGGGTGCTCAGTGGAGACTGGGTACACTGGACGGACTCGCCGAGAACTCCCAGATGGTATTATACCATACGTCAGATGGCAGTTCTCCGGTGACACTGGTACAGAGTAGTCTGTTGACCCGAGATCGTCATAGAGTCTTGTGTGATTCCCACTGTGCTTTGATTTCCATCATACCACGTCCAAGAGGGCGTGCAAAAAGGTGGCTTTTGGGTACAGTCCCGAATCACATGGAGGCAATGAGCGATAGGAGGGGATTCGTCTCTCCCGGTATAGGGAGTTGGTGTTGTGCTGTGTTCGATTGGCTATAACCGGAAATCCCTGGCCAGGGTTGCTGAGATTTACTGGTAAGTGTTATCAGTAGTTTCTCAAACTGTTATAGACCTCAAATCGACACGACTTATCAAGCTACTGGGGTCTGACGTTTACCACCCCTAGGCGAGATATGCAACATATCAGACGACGAGACCGGACTGTACGGGAGTGTTACTGTTTGGATTCGCAGGAGAATGTACAGGCTTGCTTGTTGATCTTCTGAGCGCTCAATACCTGGGTAGCTGTTACGTTTAGCTGACCGCTTGCTGCTTGTGGGTGTTTGATATGATCATCACCTACTGCCGGCGTATTGACGATTCTTTAGAGTCCTACACAGAGGTTTCTTGACTCAGGCAAAACGGAGTAGGAGCATATATGTGATATGTGCGGGACCGAGGATAATGCGATATGTGATACCGTATTCTATTCTCGCGATATTTGATATCAGCCGGGTCATCGGATCAAGTGTTGATTCGATGAATCGGTACGGATAAATATTAGTCGGTTATATGCGATATAGCCGGATTGTCGGATCAAGTGTTGATTCGATAATTTAATGTATAATAATATATATGATATATTAAATTACATTAACTAATATTAGCTCACTAAAAGATTCTTTTTCTCACTCGGGTAATACATTGATATATATGCGATATATGTTAATTGTATTATTTTATTTGGTTACAATAAATATTATATATGTGATATATAATATTGTAACATGATATGATAAATAATGCAACATGTTTAGTAGAGATTAAACAAGATTAGGGTTTGATTTGGGTTAATGATTTCTAGATGATTCTAGAAGGTTTTTGTTTTGTCATGGAAAAGATATTTACTTATGACTCATTCTTAACTCAACCCAAAACCCTAACCCTTGGTTAATTCTCTACAATGGTTAAGTGAACCATGGTTGCATAATTGATCATTATCTCCTTTTCCTATTCATCACAAAAGGATTATTATGTTCATCATCTTCTTCCTTCTTCTTCTTTGCTTGAAATGGTTTCTTGCTTTGATTTTTGTGATGGATAAATATGAGAAAAAGATAAATAAAGAGAGCAAAAATCCTACTTCATCATCCTCATCTTCCCTTGCCATTTAGATGAGGGTGTTCACATCATTTCATGAGTGTTAGCTTGTGTTAAAGAAACTTCAAGGTAGATCATCTTAGTATCGAAGATCGGAAGCAAAGGTTGCGTCTTTCTCTTCGTGGAACCTCTCGAGAGTCCGGATCCCGATGATCGCAGCGAAGGGACCACAACACGGAGCATATGAAGTGAAGGACCGGATCTACAAAGGTTGTAATCCTTCTCACTTAGTGTTAAAGTTGTTAACATGCTAGTTTTCGCCTAATCTCTAGTTTAAAGATCCGTATTCGGGTTGTTCGGCACGGCTAAATTTTTAATCGGGCATGTTTGATGCCTCGTAGACCCTTGTGCGCATGCCTAGCAACCCTACATTCGTCTCTCCCCGTATTGGGGGTTGATGTCGCGCAGTGCACGGGTGGCCATCACTAGGAATCCTCGGCCGAGGTAGTGGAGAATTACTAATTTGGATCAGTAGTTTCTCAGGTGGTGATAGGCTTCATGCCTACACGATTTATCGCGTTATTAGGGGTCTGACTTTATCCACCCCCCTAGACTCGATATGCGATACTCTTTAGACGAACGGACCGGACTGCATATACATTGTCACTGTCAGGCTCAGTAGGGTTTATGGATGAGTTCGCTCGTCAGATTCCCTTCCAATCAATACATAGGCAAACCGTTACGTACAGCTTGTACCTCTGACGTGCTAGAGGTTATACCCAGTGCCAATGTGTTGATGAGTCATTAGAGTCCCCCACAGACACTTTCCCAAGTTCGAGCGAAACGTTGTAGAGGCCGTATGGTTTTATGGCAGGGTTCGGAAATTGCACGTGCGTTTTCGCACGTGTCATTTTTCGGGCAGATAATACTGGTCGGCTTTGGTTTAAGCCGGATCCAAGTATTATACAGTGTAGATATAATATCTTTGTCTCAGATGCATTTGTATTCGGTCGTAATACAAATGCTGGTATGTTTATACTGATACGGGGTTATCCTGAAATTCGTTTCAGGATCACTTTTGGATGTTGCCAGTTTCCAGTTTTCTATTAGCCGTATTTTGACATTCGGTTAAATGCGGATTTATTTTTTCTTGATGAGGTGAGTCAGTGCTCTAGAAGGTTCTAGAGAGGGTGACAAGGCTAGTGAGTCATTTGGTCATTAATGGTGCATTTAATGACAAGGTGACTAGGTTAATTGTGATTGGTTTACATTAATGAGGTTTTGTATTGCTTAGGATATTTTGTGAGAAGCTTTCCTTTTTGGTCACCCTCTCATCTCTCCTACACTCACCTCCCTCCTACAAATAAGTGGTCGGCCCCTCTTTGAATGAGGATGGTTGATTCATTTGGAAAAAGAATATAGTTTAGGTGTATGGAAATTTCATAGCTCATTTTATTCCATCACCCGATCTAAAAGGCAACTTCATTAACCGTTCGTCCATAGCCTTGGACGTAACGAGAAAAAGTGTTCTACTCATTCTCTACTTCATCTTGGTGGTCTCTTTTAGCAAACTTGACGACCGAGTTGCCTCGGTTCAGAGGCGGGAGCCCGTTTAAAGATCTGTCGACGTGGTGCCACCTGGACGAGAAGACTGGAGATTCAAGGAGATCAGAGTAGCCGCAACAAAGCGTGGGATGATGGTTGAAGACCGAAAGACTCGGATCGTTCAGTATAACTCTTCTACCAACTTTATAGTTTGTTAGTTTAGCTTTAATGGCAGATGCGGGTTATAGTACGCGATAGGGCCAGTTGTAAAAAGTTTTTGTTCCGCTTTTGGCGTCTGTTAGACGGCCGGGGCGCTACCGTGGACTTACAGTGCCGATGCAGGCACAATTGAGTTGAAGATTTTCAATCTAGAGAGTTTTACTCAGATCTAGAGCAGGTCGATCCAGAGATGACCGTTGACGTATCGTTCTTCCTGGAGTATTGAAGCATTGCTTAGCATGCGGGCGAAGGGTATTCACATATTGTATAAGCGGACTTAAAAAGTTCGAACGAGTGTCAGAAACCCATTTTTCTAAGTTTAAAGTATTCGGAGGAACATGCAAGTGATTCTGTAGACCCTCTAGAAGAATGAAACCCTAACTCAACAGTTCGGTATAGGCGTTGGGATACGGCCAGTTCCCGAGGAAATGTTGTGCTGAGAATGCAGATGTCCAGAAAGCGAGAAAAGATTTGTGAGAGTACCAGCCTCCGTACAGTTCGGCATAGGCGAGATTGGAAGAAACCCTGAGCAGGTTCCTTCTAGGAAACTGCTGCGGTGAGATTTGCACCAATGATCAGTTGTGTCACGAGTATTCAGAGGACCAGAGGCCGACGCCAGTAACGTGCTGCTTTTTGAGTGGTCGTGATAATTGGCAGAGAGATGACCAGAGAAGTGTTAGAGCGGAATCGTTTCCGGTAGCATACCTGATTGGGCCGATGAGCCGATGGATTGCGAGATTGGTAAATCCATAGAGAAATGAGGACCCAGAGACAGAGGAAGCCAGACCGTGAGCAGGAGGCAAGCGGATGTTCTTGCTCTGCCAGTTTGGCCACACCGATATTTTTTCGACATTGTAGAAGATGTACCTTGATGTCATATACTGCGATTTGCGTTTGTGATCCGAGTATCTTGCTTATATCGCTTGGATTTGAGTTTTGATGATTGAATTTCATGATATCGTTTTCGTGCACCATGGCTGCACCTACTGGGTATTTACGTTTTTGCGCATAGTTATCGCACCTGATATATATTTTATACACCGTTGTGTTGATTTGCGATTTGTGCATATCCATTGCAATTGATGTCGATTTTGTACCTTCGTAGCATGTGTTTATGATTTCGTGGATTTCATACGGATGATGTGATTTTTGCACTCGGTATAGCTTATATGTGCTTGCAGTGCATTGATATGTGTTTTGTGCACGCAGTTGTACACGTTTATGATTTTATACACCTTGGTGTACTCGGTGTTGCTTTTTATGCGTTTGAGTTATTGATTGTATTTCGTGCATTTGATGTAAGTCTACGGTAGCGCCCCGACCGTCTTTCAGACGGCAAATGCGGAACAAAAAGTTTTTTAACTTGCGCTATCGTATACTATAACCCGGATCTTCCATTATCGCTAAACTAACAAACTACAAAGTGGGTAGAAATGTTATACCGAACGATCCGAGTCCTTCGGTCTTTAACCATCATCCCACGCTTTGTTGCGGCTGCTCCGATCTCCTCGATCTCCAGTCTTCTCGTCCAGGTGGCACCATGTCAATGGATCTTTAAACGGGCTCCCGCCTCTAAACCGAGGCAACTCGATCATCATGTTTGCTAAAAAAGATGACCAAGATTGATGCAGAGAATGAGTAGAACACTTTGTCTCGTTACATCCAAAGCTATGGATGAACGGTTAATGAAGTTGCCTTTTGGATCGGGTGAAATGAGAAATCTAGCTATCTAATTTCCATGAATCCATAACTTTCACCATCTTTTTCAAGCAACCATCATCATTTAACAAGAGGGGCCGGCCACTTATGAAGGTGGGGAGGTGAGTGTAGGAAGGGGGGAGAGTGACCATAAGAATAAATGAGTGAGAATGAGTCATTATCCACCTTGCATTATCATTAATGCACTAATGAATCATCTAACCTAGTCATTCTATCATTAAATGAACAATTAATGCAACCAATGAATCAAGAACACCTCACTAACCTAGCCACCACTTCTAGAATCTTCTATAACCTTCCACACACATCAAGAAAAGATAAATCTGCATTTAACCGAATGTTAAAGCGGGTGATAGAAAACTGGCAACTTCTAAAAGCGATCCCGAAATGAATTTCAGGATAACCCCGTAACAGTATAAACATACCCGCATTTGTATTACGACCGAATATAAATGCAACTGAGACAAAAATATTTTATCTATACAGTATAATACTCGGATCCGGCTTAAACCAAAGCCCACCAGTATTATCTGCCCGAAATATGACACGTGCGTAAACGCACGTGCATTTTCCGAACCCTGCCATAAAAACCATACGGCCTCTACAACGTTTCGCCCGAACTTGGGAAACTGTCTGTGGGGGACTCTAATGACTCATCAACACACTGGCATTGGGTATAACAACTAGCACGTCAGAGGTACTAGCTGTACGTAACGGTTGCCTATGTATTGATCGGAAGGGAAGCTGACGAGCGAACTCATCCAGAAACCCTACTGAGCCTGACTGTGACAATATCCGTACTGTCCGGTCCGTTCGTCTAAGAGTATCGCATATCGAGTCTAGGGGGGTGGATAAAGTCAGACAGCTAATAACGCGATAATTCGTGTCGGTATGGAACCCATCACCTCCTGAGAAACCACTGATCTAAATCAGTAATTCTCCATTACCCCGGCCAAGGATTTCTAGTGATGGCTATCCCTGCACTGTGCGACATCAACCCCCAATACCGGGAGAGACGAATCCCCAACGATCCGCTCACTGCCTCCATGTGGCTCAGGACTGTACCCAACTAAAACCTGTTTGCACGACTCCTTTGAGCCGTGGTAGGGTAGTAATCAAAGCACAGCGGGAACTCATACGAGACAAATGACGATCTCAGGTCGACAAACTAACCTGTACACATGCCACCAGGGAACTGCTATCTGACAATAGGTATAATACCAACTGGCATGTTCCCGACGAGTCCGTCCAGTGTAATCATAACCCAATGAGCACCTGTATACTATCTTAGGTGAACAACTGACACCAATGGCTTGTGAGACCGGCCACCACCCCTCGTCAGGGTCTAGATAAGTATACACCAGTCTACACTGGAGTATTGATGCCCAGTCTCGATACTCCTACGACTAGGGACATTTAACGATGTGCTTATAGACCCCCAGCTCCCACGTATATGATCACCATCATAATGCTGGTAGTCAAGCATGAATCTTATGGGCTCTATCAACATATTCATGATGATAAAGACAAACCAGATAGCACACTATCATCTCGAGTAAGACTGTTCTATCGGTATAGGTCCTCTCTCAATCATCATAATCACCTGCCTGCGACTACGATAATTGCCTTGAGGGCACTATAGCCTACATTTGATGCACCAGATGTTGTTTTCATGCACAATAGATGTGCCAGATGTGTTGTCGTGCACACCCGTTTCACTGGACAGATATTTTCGTGCACACCTGTTGCACTTAGTTTTGGATTTTATGCATATTGTGGCACATGTATTTGGATTTGATTTCCATGCACACCAGACGCACGTGATTGTTGGGTACGCCTTTTGAGGCTGACTTTGCGTTTTGAGCACTATGTTTTCATGATAGCTACTATATATTATATAGTAGCCGAACAGGACTGATCATAGGACAGTACCTGAGTACTTGCATGCTTTAAAAGCTTACCAAGAGGTTTTCAAAGGAGCTATAGTCTCGCTATTTCCTATGTGTCCGTGAGCGACGCGAACGTTTTTAAAGGAAACCTTTTGGGATATTTTGAAACGACGGAACATATATTTAGCAAAACATATATGGACATATATTACTATTTTACAAATGAGCGTCCGTCACTAGAGCCGTGAGTTACGCATCACACGGCGATTCAGACAAGATTTTGCATGTATTTTATTTAGTTTTTGGAGGTATTTTTCAAGTATGCGTACAATATACATGTTATAGTATTTGACTAGTGTATATTAGATTTTAGTAGTGGATTTCGAGATCTGTATCTCTATTGTAACTCCGAGGATATGCATGAAAATCAGATGATTTGCATGACGCTTGACGGAGTTCGATTTGAGTTTCGTATTCGTTTTGAGGCGCAGGCGACGCGCTGTGTTATTTCTGCGTTTTCCATGATTTCGAAGCCCCGTTGATTTAAGCTGATTATTGAAATGTTTTAGATTTTGGGGGTTTAAATTTAAATTCGGGGACCGAATTTATTTAAGGGAGGAAGATTGTAACATTTCAGAAAATATAAAATATTATTTTTGGAATTTAATATTAAAATAATATATTTCCCGAAAATTTCCCGATTTGCGAAATTGGTGTTTTCGAAAAAGAGTATAAATATATACCGATAATTGTGAAATAAATGGAAATTAAAATGATTTATTCATTTAATAATATATTTAAAGGATTTGGCATTTTTAAAATTTATTATATGCAATTTGGATAAAAACCCGATTAGCGCACTGCTAATCGCGATTAAGCCAAATCCGTGATTCTACAGTTTTTCATGGTTAGTGCACCATGACATGTTACATGTTATTTATTTGTGTTGTTTTATTTTGGTGTATGTGTTTTTGGTGAGAAAAGAAAGGGAAAAAGGTTTAAGGATGATTTGGAGAGAGAGAGGGGACTCAATGATGAGAATAAGCATGCTTGGAGAGAGAGAGTGAGAATAATTGAGAGAGGGGGGGGCTGCCTGATTATTCTTTCCCCCACCATTTTCATCTCCTTCTTCCTCTTCCTCAAGCTCCCTTCCCTCCACCTACAACCCCAAAAATCACCTCCAAAACCTTGTCAAAACCCCATACCCCTTTCACAAAAAATGATCACCTCCTCACCCTCATCGCAATGGACCAAGCAAAGTGGGATTTTGACAACGTTGGGACTTCTAGGGTTTGCTTAAGTGACATCCATGAGGTATAATCATTTCCATTTAGTTAGCTTTAGTTTTCTTATGTTTTTGATAGTTTAGAAGTTGAATTGGGTTGGTGGTTGTGAAGATAGAAATCACTAGAGAAGGGTTTAGGTGATTCTGGGAAATTAGTGAACTCAAGTGGCTGTTGAAAGACCTGGAATTTAGTATAGAAACTAAAATACGGATTTAGGATTTTGTTCAAGTCGGTTTTGTGAGTATATAGGGTGTGCAGGGAAATCAGGAGCAACCCGAGGAATTTTTGAGGAAAGCAAACAATACCAGGGACCAAATTTGACCAATAGGTGACCACCCTAACCATACGAACCCAAATGGATACCTATTGGCCGAGGAGACCGGAATTTTAGTCCTTGTGGCCGCCACATGGAGAAAATTGGTGTGAGGTTGGTCCAGTGGGTCATATACTTCATGTACAGCACCCTAAACTTGTTTGTGCAACTCCTTATGTTCTGAGTCAAAATCTAGGAGCATATTAGTGTGGTTTTTGGATATGTTTTCCGTATTTTGAATGATGATTTTTAATATTGGATTTTTATTTGGTTGTTGGATGTTTGTACATCAACAACAAGGGTTGTTTGATTGTTTTTGCACGCGTAGGCCATAGGTTCTAACCTATAGGCGATCCGTGTGCCGTTTTGGTTTTCTTGATTCGATTTTAATAGCGATTGCAATTGTGTTGATATTGTAGGTACTTTCGCGTGGATTCCGAGACGACGGAGTGGGGCGTCATCGACTTTGGCAAGCGAAGACCACTGTGAGTAGATCTATATCTACGGGGGAAGGCGGGTGGATGGCGTGTAGCACCCCCGCAAAGTTTTGGTGGAAACCGATTTGTAGCATATGGTTAAAAAAACCTAAAGTAGCAAACTAGGGTTAGAATTATAAGATAGCTATAGAAACCATATTAGAAACTAAGGATAGTTAGAAGTGATTTGATACAACTAATATGTGATGACGGAATTTGAGGATGATATTTGACGATATTGCCGTTTAGGGTACTATAGAACTAGATAGCCGACGCAATTGTGTCATCCGAAATATACCTATTTCCAAACCGAAGAATCATATGCATCTTTTAAACAGATACCTTGAGGGACGTTACGGATTTTCAAACGATATCTTTTCCTTAAAAACACCGTAACCCCTACATTCAAAACTACGATTCGCACCTTTGTAAAAGCTGACTGTATGGTTCGGGTGTGTATGTTAAATTAGATACGTATGCTTATAGTAAGATAGAAGGTTTATGTAGAATTGACCTTATGGGAGATATAAATGCGATGAAACGAGAATACAATTTGACATGTGATATGATGACTTGGTGATATATTCGTATACGGATGAGAGCCGATTGAGATGTTTGATACCTTGCCGGTCCCCTGACACGAGATTGTTATGGATGTGACATGGGACATTGGTATATAAGTATATATAGGATGCTGTGAATCATGAATGATAAGCCGTACGTGACATTAAGCCGTACCTTCATTGTATTATAGGTTGATAGGATCCCTTTTTGGTTTCATGCCGCCGTACGATGATTTTCCGTACGTGATGAGCTTGACTTGATGTTTGATCCTTACCCTTGACTAAAGGATGTCGTACGATGGATTATACCGTACGCGATATTGTGAGGCTGGATGCCGATTGATAGATTCATCGACTCGATCATGTTAGATATGTGTACTTTATAGCTTTTAGCTGACGATTTACCTTATGATGCATTCATGTTATTCGCATTGCATTACTTATACCTATCAAGTATACTTACACCATTATCGATGATGCGTATGTTACACGTACACAGATTCGCCGGCTAACACACTTCATCATCGATAATTTCCATGTCACTACATGTCACGACCCGAAAGTACGGAACGTGACTGGCACTTAGATTACGAGACGTCTCAATGCGTAACGTAACCTAAGTCAGCCAAAGCCCAGAAAATCTAAACCAAAATCAACAAAAGTGAAGGATAACCTTTTATGAAAACGATTTTTAAACCTATTTATTTGTATTAATCCCTTTTTAAAAACATCAAAATTTTCCGAAAATTTCGGCAGAGTCGCCTTTGTAAATACTGACCCCAAACGGGTACAACAAGAATAAATAAACCTATAATGATATAATGGTATCCCCAAGCGGGAGCTAGCTCTTCGACCATGGCGGATCTCAACCACACGCAATATATATGTAATATCAAGCAAATAAGCATAAAGAAATCCAAAAATAAGAAAAACACAATGTCGGCTCATGTGAGCTCGACCCCAGAGGAACCACATATACACAAATCTCTCAGTCTCATCACTAGGTCGCATATACAAAATAAGAAGTGATAGATGGAGAATACTAGATACAATGACAGTACAAAAAGAGACAAAGTGTCCTCGCAACCCACTTACGAGCAATGTCGCGAGTCCGAACAAAAGAAGCCAATGAAAAGATACTCCCGCCGCTACATGGCTGACGGGTCCGACCTGCAAGATACTGTGGCATAAGGGGGGTGTTGCCAGCTCGTGAGTAGCAAGTAACATCTAATAAGGCTATCGTAAGAATGCACGCAATGCGTCACAACCTGCATATCTAAGTATGATGCGATGCTACTAATATGTATGCACATGGATACAAAATCAATACGAAATCTTTAAGTGTTTAAATACGAGATCTCTGCATTCTTAACTTTGAAAAATATCTGTACAATAGCTAAGGTACCAACAATGAAATCATCCGAAAAACGTGTCAAGCATCGACACCAAATATGGAAGTATATCTGTCACAATGTCTTACTATGTCAATATCTCAATACCTCGATCTCCGTCAGTCCGGATCGGCCCATATCATCAAATCTCATGACAACGGTCGGTATCCTCCAGATATCCGCCGTGCCAGACATCACCGGTAGGTAGTCTTCCCCTGCCAGGCTCATCGTCTACAACTCGATCTTCTTGCCCCGGGGTACCATACCGGGCCCACCATGTACCCGAGACGGTTCATCCACTCCTCGAATCGGGTCTCGAAATCAAACAGAAAACATGAAAACTCATGGTGGACGACACATACATCACGAGAAAACTGCAACTTTATCTTTTTTAAATGATGATAATAAACTTTTGTTAAATTCTTGCGGTTTTCCCTAAAATCCAGAAATCTCATCAATACTGAAATCCTCAAGAAAATCATAATACCCAACATGTTGTAGATGACAAATACTTATGATATCAAAGGTATGCAATGTGACTTGTGGCTAGGAATCTATATAAGCATGATGATGAAGTCAGGTATATATATGCTATGCAATTCAATATATCATGTATGATGCAAGTGTTTGATACTGAACTAAGCAGGTTCTACAGTGCTCGTGGCTTGGCAATTACTAAAGGCGTGTGTGTCACATGAATAGTGTGCATGCAACATTAGCCAATGGTAATGGTGTAAGTGTCCTAAGAGGTGATATCACACATAGGTATATGATAACCATGCAATGCCAGCAGACGAATAACTAGAATGATATGCATATGAATGAGATGGTTAACTAACTAACTAAGCATATAGTTTGCAAGTAATAAAGTGATCCTAACTATGGGGCGCCTCGCTCCATCCAGATGATTTCCCCATAGATGTATATATCTACTCACCCGGACGTCTCGCTAATCTCATCCAACCACTGCTTTACCCTTGCACGCCCCGTCCGATGTTTCCGCAACCGATCCTGAAATTGCACAACAAAAAACATAAGATTACATATTCCTGAAACGACCAAAGTCACAAAATAAAAGAATAAACGCTCACAAGTTAGGCACAATGTGCACTAGATGCGCGGAACACACACGACAACCACTATAACCTTAACTAAAATCGTCGTTCGGAACAACCGTCAAAACTAAACCCGATCAGACCAAATTTCACATTCACACACCCTAAATTTCGTAGGAGATGCTATTAATATCGTCAAGATATCACAATTAACTCACCACATAATTATATAAAAAACCTAGTAAGCTCCCAAAATTGCGAATAGGCGTAACCATCATAGATTAGCGATAAAGTTATCACAATCTAACACAAACATCCAAACTAACCCACTAGATAACCAGTACACCTAATTTAACCTATTACAAATGCTTCAAACCCTAATTATAATTTCAAACCCCTTTCTTGAATTTACTTAAACAAGCAATAACAACCAAATTAACACTTTAAAATTCTATTTTAGCATTTTTAAACTACCAATTAACCATTTGATTAAAATTATACCTCACAAGTAGTGAACCCTAGCTTGCACTAGCCTCCAAAGATACCTCCTTTCTCCATGTTTTAAACTAATTTGGGCTTGAGAAGGGATAGCATAAGGATTTGTTTGAGTTTTGTGAAGAAATTTGTGGGTTTCGATGGATATTTGAGGGGATCTGAAGCAAAAAGAGATGGGGAAAATAGGGTGCTGCTGGGAGAAGCTCTCTACCAAGGGAGAGTGGGGGAGGTGTGAGAGAAGTGTGTGGAAAATTCTATGAGGAAAGTATCTCTTAAGTTCATTAAATGCATATCACATTATTTTCTTATTTAAATTTCATTTTAAATTTCACTTTAAACCATAGAACAACAAATCTTGGAATGTCTTGATAAAATTTTTGTTACTAATAGATTTTAGTTTGTAATGGATCCTAAGTATGTAATTTACCCATTCAAATTTGTATTTATCACTAATTTAATGTATATTTAAAAACTTAAAATAATATTAAAAATAATTAATTAAGGAAATTTTTTTAAATGACTAGAAATTTTTAAGTGACATTTCATTAACCAATTCCTAGCAATTTCTTATCTAAATTTTGTATAATTAGGCCTATATTGAAAAATAATTATTTTTACATTTTACGGAAAATACTGATTATTTTACCGATTATCGAAAAACTTCCTAAACGATTTTCAAAGTGTTACACTACACAGTAGGGTTGCTGCATCATGATATGCAAATTGTACACTTTACTTGCGTACATACATATTGTACACCATACTTGCGTGCATATATGTTGTACACCATACTTGCGTACATATATATTGTACCCCATACTTGCGTACAAACATATTGTACATCCATACTTGCGGACATACACATTTGTAAGTCCATACTTGCGTATATACACATATGCACCTTTATACGGTATAGAATTCGATTTTGGAGATTTAGGAACCGCATGATATATTTTAAAACTGGATTCATTTAAAACAGCGGTTTTCCCTTGATATGGGCATATTACTGTTCCATGTTGCATGATATACAGATATGCTTACATTTCTTTTATATGTCGCATACATCATACTTTACGTTTTTACGCATTGAGATATGTTGTTTTCATGAGATTTCTAGATTTGAGAACCGTGGCGATTTCAAAGGAAACCATGTTCTGTTTTAAAACCCGGTTTCTCCTGATATGATATTTCAGTGCGTCCACCATGTGTTTTCTCGGTTCTGAGAGTGGCATGTGAAACCCGATTCGAGGAGCGGTAGGCACCGTCTGCGAGTATATGGTGGACCCGGTGAGGTACCCCGGGGTAAGAAGACTAGAATATGTTAGACGGTGATCCTGGAAGGGGAAAACTACCTACCGGTGATTGTATTTGGGCTCGGCGGATATCCGGAGGATACCGACCGGAGTCGAGAGATGATATGGGCCGATCCGGACAGACGGAGCCCGAGGTATGAGGATTTACGTGTCGATGTTAGATATAGGTTTAATGACGTTTTCGAGTGTCGATGTTAGACACCCAGGTTCCATGATTTTTATGTGTCGCGAGGGACACCCGTTGATTCATATCCTCATACTTTCATGCACACTTTTTTATGATATTTACATGCATGATATTGTTGTGTCATTGGTTGACACGTGGATAAGATCCACATGAATACATACATGATTATATGGTTGGACGAGATCCACATGCATACATACATTGATTATATGGTTGGACGAGATCCACATGAATACATACCTTGATTATATGGTTGGACGAGATCCACATGTATACATACATTGATTATATGGTTGGTTTATATCCGCATACATATAGGTATTAATTACATTATTGGCACATATACAGATACAGTCATGTTCATATTGGATTTTTGCATTTTTATACCGCCCAATTTTTATCACATTGCTTATCGGTAGGTACTTTTGAGCCGTGTTTGCAAGTTAATTGCAGGATACAGGTTCTCAGCTCTAAACAGTGAAATTCATGGAAAAACACGAGAAAATCCAGATTACTGCCAACCACAGATAAAACACGGGTCTCCGCTCTCTATCCGTTAGTTACCGCATACCAGTTTAAGGGACAAAATGGCAAATCGATGTCATTTTCATGCACAAAGCTCAATGTCAACACAAGATCCAACATATCTACGCGGAGCTCAAGGAAATCATGGCAAAACATCCACATCACATCACCTTTTGTTCTGATGAAATTCTGGAAATATTGTGAAGATATTATGAGAAACAACATAGACCACAATGAAGAGTACTAAAAACCAGGGAAAACCACATAATTTCATGACCTAAGTCTCCTAAAGGGCCACGGTTCCATGGCATAAGCTTGCTTAGGCCGCGGAACCGCGGCTGTACGGGCTCCGCAGTGGATGAGGTTTCAGGGGTATTTTGGTCATTCTATATGGATGCAGGTTGTTACCCTAGGTTTCCAGTTCCCTGCCTATAAATAGTCCAGAACTTGCCAAAGCCAAGAGTGCTTATTCTTGTATTTAGATTTTATGATGTATGTTGTTGTTCTTCTTCCTCTTCTCATCTCTTCTCCATTAAAACCTTGTAGTGAGCTTTTGTGAGTGAAGTGATGAAGAAAAGAGTTCCTTTCTTTATCATGCTTGTCTTGTTCTTTTGTTAACTATAATTGCTTGTAATTTTCATTTGCTAATCTAGTTGTTGTTATTTGTTGTTTGTTTTTTTCTTGTTCTCTTTTCCTTTATCCTTAACAACAATGATGCTTAAGCTTGATCCTTGCCAAGGTGAGGTCGCAAATAGCTAGTTGTAATCTTCTAACCTCTTTCTTTCTATCTTCCTCCTTTGTTTTATTTTCCTTTTTCTTGTAATGGGTGAGTAGTTTTCTTACTTGTTAGGGTAGGATAAGGGAAGTTTGAGAGAAGGAAATCTCTCTCACTCTTTCCTTGCCCAACATCTTAATTCGGACTCCCGTTAATTGAACCACAATCCGCTCCCTACGGCACCCTATCCTACATGATAGCGGTGATTCCTTAGTGAGACCGGTTGTGGTTGAATTAACCGGAGGTTAAGGCTAAGAGCCAAGAACGGACGGACAATTACCAAAAGGAAGAACTTAAGCGTTGGAAAGCCTAGTTTATACTCGCAAGTTCCTTCCTAGTCGTGCTAATCCCCGTTGTTGCCGATTACCGTAACACCGATATTAAGAGTGGCAACGAAAGAAGTGAGCGACTCCTAACTCAAACTAACCTAATCCTAATCCTAACAAGCTCTCTTTATATAACATTTTAGCACATAGTTAATCACAAACAAATCTGGACATTTGGACTTAACTCGTTAAAGCACATAGAAAAAGATTCCCATCTCTCTGCGGACGACCCATACTCAACCGGCTAGCTACAAGCGAAACCGTCTTGATTACGGTAATAAACTTGAACACGCAAAAACTGTACCAATCAAATGGCGCCGTTGCCGGGGAGATGGTAGTTTATTTTTTTGTGTAATTTCGGGTTAATTTGTGAATATAAATCTAACCGGAAAAAAATATACATTGTAAAAAACCATCTTTTTATTTTTGATTAGTTTTTGTGCAAGTGTGCAGGATAAAAAGACAATTGAGTTCCGTGTCAAAGACGTGGGAAGTTAGACCCATATCTCGCGGCTACACCGTGACGGATCAAGACAGAGCCTACGGTCTACTGTAAAAATCTGGAGCAGATACAGTGAGCAAATAAAGATTCAGGAAATCCAGACAAGAAGAGGACAGCCAAGGAAGGACCCACAAAATTTTTGAAGCCCCACATCACCCTTACTGCCGCGGAACCGCGGCATAAGCAGGCTTAGGCCGCGGAACCGCGGCCACTTGGTGCCTTCTGCATCTCAACACTTCTGTGAGTATATCTCTCCTCTTCCCCACTCCTCTGAACTCCACTGAACCGTGTTTTCTGTAGCATTCTTTGCGCAAATTCTCTTCCCCTTCCAATAAATTGTTTTTGTGCAGGATTCTTTGCGCCGCGCTAAAAAATAAAAATTGATTGCAGTTGATTGTTACTGCTTTGCATATATTAATACGGACTTTAAGGGGCTTGAAACCAATCCAGATTGGGTGGGGATTTCATCACCCTTCCCAGGACCCCAGAAATCACAAAAAGCATATGCATTGAACATTGTTTAATTAAAAAATACTAGACTCAGCCCTAAGGACTTCGCGCTCAATAGGACAGAGGACTAGTTACAGGCATCGGCCGTTTATCCTATCCCGACTTTGCGGTGTCTAGGCAAGTGTGTCCAAGGCAAGTGGTTACTTAATTAGGACCACTACTTACGTAGTGGGGAGCCTCCCACTTACCTGGCACTTACCTGGCCGCAATTGGTGGAGAAGAGGCGGTTTGAGGTCCTATTTCTAGCCCTTTGAAACAGTTAGGAGCTGTCTAGCTGACCTAGGTGACCCTAGATCTAGGAGTGATCGTGCATATCTTGTCTGTGATTGTTTGAAGCCGTAAGTCCGTATATATTTCTGTAAAGCTCTTTCTAAAAAGAAAAAAAAAACAAATATAAAAACTTGCCCTTTGTCGCCAAAATCCCATTTTTTTCACCCACCACCCATCGTATTTCTCCATTGACGTTTTCTTACCCTCACCTTCTCCGCTTTGACTACACTAAACTAGTTTAGTGTATGTCCGCTTGGACTCGGGACACTAGCGCCCGCCTAGTCCGCGTTACGTTAGTCGCTACCGACTACGCGATCGACTCAGACCTCGAAACTCCGTCCACGCCTCTTTCACCCTTACCTTTGCCGGCCAACTCCGACGTTGACCGGAATTCTGTTCATACATCCTCACCTTCACCATCACCAACCTCTTCTTCCGTGATGTCAGGATTTAATCCAAACATCCCTACAACTCCCCCGGGATTGATTCCACCTCCTATGGATGCGAATAACCCACCACCACCGCCTGTTGTAGCGCCACAGCGAATCGCGCTCCAGGATCGTTTCTATCCCACCCATTCTGCACTTCCCACCTGTCTTTCCCTTCCACCGGCCAATGGGGATAATTTTGAAATTAAGCCCCACTTCATTAACATGCTTCCGAAATTTCATGGGCTTGAATCTGAAGATGCCTATATCTTCATCAACAAGTTCCAAAATGTTTGTGCCATGATGAAAACCACCCAGCAGTCGGACGATGCTATACGGCTACGGGTCATTCCGTTCACTTTGTGTGATCTTCCTGAAAAGTGGCTGTATAGCACTGCTTCCCATTCCATAACCAGTTGGGACGAGTTTGTGAAAGCGTTTCTTAAGAAATTCTATCCGAATCATAAAACCGCAAGGATCCGTAACGAAATCAACAAATTCTCCCAGCTTCCTACTGAACCCTTCTGGAAGTGCTTTGACCGGTATAAAGACCGTCTTGTTCAGTGCCCTCACCATGGTATCGAGAAATGGCAACTTTGCCAAACCTTATACGAGGGCCTGAACCCAGCAACCAAGCAGTTGTTGGAAACCATTTGTCAGGGCCACTTCCTATCGAAATCGGACGAGGAAGCGTGGCAATTCTTCGACGACCGTGCGGAACAAACGCTTCAATGGGAGAGCACCAGACCAACTTCTTCTTCTTCTTTCTCCAGTTCTAGTTGTCAGTCTAGGGTAGGAATTCACCAACTTGATGTCTCTATTGCGATGAAAGCTGAAACGGCTGCAATAACGAGAAAACTTGAAGCGATAAAGAGCAAATTTTCATCTCCTGCTCCTGCCCCTGTTCTTCCCCTTCGTACCATTTGTGCTTCTTGTTCCGATCCTTCTCACTTAACCGAAGAGTGTCCTTACAATCCATCATCTCAAGGAAAGGATCAGGTTAATGCTGCATTTCAGAAAAGACCGAGAAATGATCCATACTCTTCCACCTACAATCCCGGTTGGAGGAACCACCCCAATTTCGCCTGGAATCAGAATCAGCATCAATTCCTAGGCAACAATTTCCAGAGGCCCCCTCCACCGCAACAACAAGCGCAACAACAAACTCAACATCAGTTTCAGCAGCCCTTCCAACCCCAACCTTTTCAAAATCAGACGAACAACTTTGCACCCAACAATTCTTTTCCGCAAAACAACTTTGTTCCGTCAAACAACGATAAGGTTTCCTCGCTAGAACGAAGTCTGGAGGCGTTCGTTAAACAATCGACACAATCCACCGCAAACATCTAGTCGTCTATTCAGTCTTTGGTGCAACACACTGCTGCACACGGGCAAAGCATCAAGACCATCGAAGCCCAGATTGCACAGCTGAATGCGGCGTTAAGCGAGCGAGAAAAGGGGAAGCTTCCATCTCAACCACTCCCAAATCCCGGTCACCCACATAATGTACATATTGCTCTTAAACAACAGAACCATAATGTGAGTGCCGTGACTACATTGAGATTGGGAAGGATGCTGCAAAACAATATTGGCACACGGATCGACGATGACACCCCGGCCGCTTCTTCTTTTTCTTCTTCTTCTTCTGAGCCTATTCTCCATTCGTCAAAAGGCTCGTCTTCGTCTTCTTCTGCTCTCAACGGACCCACTTCTCACTCCACGAAAACACCAGCTCTGGGATCCGTTCCAACTCCACAATCTCCTCCACAAGCATTGGACTCAACCAATTTTAAAAACGTTCCATTTCCAAACCGGTTGAGGTCCAATAAACAAAATCCACAAATGGAAAAGATTCTGGAGTTGTTTAAGCAGGTTAACATCAACATCCCCCTTTTAGATACTGTCTAACAAGTCCCGTCTTACGCGAAAATCTTAAAGGACTTGTGCACGAAAAAGAGAAAATCTCAGGTACCCAAGAAAGTTTTCTTGGATAGTGCTGTGAGTGATGCTCTTACCCAATCTTTACCTCAAAAACGGAAGGACCCTGGCTGTCCTACGATTTCTATTACCATTGGGGATAAGAACATCAACCGCGCACTTTTAGATCTTGGTGCCAGTGTTAACCTGCTTCCGTACTCAGTATATGAGCAACTAGATGTAGGAGAGCTGAAACCCACACATTGCACTCTCCAAATGGCCGACCGATCAATCATCCATCCTAGGGTTGAGCTAGAGGATGTGTTAATCAAGGTTAGGAACTTCATATTCCCCGTTGACTTCATTGTATTAGACACACAGCCTGTAGCTAACCCCCGAAATCAAATTCCAGTGATACTCGTTCGCCCATTCCTTGCAACCTCAAATGCTGTGATCAATTATCGAAATGGTTCGATGAACCTATCTTTTTAAAATATGACATTTGAACTCAACACTTTTAGGTTGGGGAATCAGCCCTCCGAACCTAATGCTCAAATAATAGACATTTGCTCAATCCAGGAGATCACCCCGGAAGAGTGTGAATTCGAGGAGTTTTTGTTCGATTACGACAACCTTAACGCCAATTGTGCATTCCTCTTCGAACCTGCTGCTGTTTTTGCGTCCGACAATGACTACGAGTGTTTCACTTTCTCGAACGATCTTAGCCACTCACCACCCGAGTTTGAATCCTTCGAATTTCCGGATGAGTTACCTGAACCATCCAACTCGGTCGCTTACACTCGTTTTGAACCTTTGCTAGAATCCTTTGAGTTCGAGACCTTTTCACCAATCTTGCCTTCAATCGTTTCACCTCCAACGTTCGAACTCAAGCCTTTGCCGTCTTACCCTAAGTGCGCTTACTTGGGTGAGAACGAGACCCTCCCTGTTATCATCTTGGCTTCTCTAGCTCCAGAGCAAGAGAAAGCCCTTCTTGCGGTCTTGCACAGCAATAGGCAAGCTTTTGGCTGGTCAATGGCGGACATCAAGGGGATTAGTCCCCTGATCGTTGAACATCACATCCATCTGATGGATGATGCCAAACCAGCCAGGGATCCAAAAAGAGGACACAACCCAGTCATGAAGGAGGCTGTAAAAAAGGAAATCATAAAATGTCTGGATAGTGGTATCATTTACCCTATCTCTGATAGCTAGTGGGTTGGCCCCATTCACGTTGTCCCTAAGAAATCAGGTCTAACGGTCATAACCAACGAGGCGAACGAGTTAATCCCTACTCGCACCCTGACTGGGTGGCGAGTATGCATCGATTACAGAAAACTCAATGCCGCAACACGGATGGACCACTTTCCGCTACCTTTCATTGACCAGATGCTTGAACGATTGGCCGGACACGAGTACTACTGCTTTCTTGATGGTTACTCCGGCTATAATCAGATTCCCATCGCCAAAAAAGACCAGGACAAGACCACATTCACTTGTTCTTTCGGCACGTTTGCATATCGTCGCATGCCCTTTGGGTTATGCAATGCGCCCGCTACCTTCCAGCGGTGTATGATGGGAATCTTCTCAGACATGGCAGAAAAATTCCTGGAGATCTTCATGGACGATTTCTCCATCTTCAGCGATTCCTTTAATGAGTGTTTGCTGCATCTCGACGCTTTCCTTACTCGATGTAAGGACAAGAACCTCACTTTGAATTAGGAGAAGTGCCACTTCATGGTGCGCAAAGGTATTGTCTTAGGACATATCATTTCGCAAAATGGTATAGAGGTTGACAAAGCGAAGATTGAGGTCATTTCCAATCTCCCTCCTCCCAGATGCGTCAGAGACATCCGAGCCTTCCTTGGCCTTGCCGGTTTCTATAGACGGTTCATCAAGGACTTTAGCAAGATTGCTAGGCCCTTGACTCTTTTGCTGGCCATGGACATGCCATTCAACTTCAACTCGAGCTGCGTGACTGCGTTCGAGTCATTAAAAAGCTCACTCACTTCTGCTCCCGTTCTTTCTTCACCTGACTGGACGAACCCATTTGAGATTATGTGCGATGCATCCGACTTTGTCATTGGTGGTGTCCTTGGACAACACATCAACAAGATGCCGCACGTAATCTATTATGCTAGCCGAACCCTGAACGACGCCCAACTTAATTATACAACAACTGAGAAGGAATTCTTGGCTGTTGTATTTGCTTTAGAAAAGTTCAGGCCCTACCTCATCGGCTCTCCAGTCATTGTCTACACAGACTATTCTGCTCTGCGCCATCTTTTTGCGAAGAAAGATGCAAAATCTCGGCTGATACGTTGGATCCTCTTGCTTCAAGAGTTTGACCTTGTCATCAAGGACAAAAGAGGATGTGAAAACGTAGTCGCCAACCATCTCTCTTCCTTCTTCGCCTTCGCTTCAAATTCTAATCAACGATGTTTTCCCCGATGAACAGCTCTTGACAGTATCTTGCGAACCCTGGTTCGCAGATATTGTGAACTATTTGGCCACAGGATTACTACCGACTGAATGGTCAAGTCAGGACAGACTTCGATTCTTATCCCAAGTAAAACACTTTTACTGGGACGAACCCTATCTGTTCAAGTACTGTCCCGACCAGATTATTCGTCGGTGTGTCCCTAACGATGAATTCAAGAGTGTGCTGTCATTTTGCCACGATCAAGCATGTGGCGGGCATTTTGGCCCCAGAAAGACAGCTGGGAAGATCTTGCAGTGTGGTTTCTACTGGCCACAACTCTTCAAACACGCTCATGACTACTGCAAGACTTGCTCCTGGTGCCAACACTTGGGCTGGATATCCAGGAGGAACGAGATGCTGCTCCAACCAATCTTGGTTGTGGAGATTTTCGACGTTTGGGGATAGATTTCATGGGGCCGTTTCCCAGCTCTTTTAGGAACTTGTACATCTTTCTCGCTGTTGATTACGTCTCTAAGTGGGTCAAGGCTGTGCCCAGCTGGACTAACGATAACAAGGTTGTCGTTAGGTTTCTTAAAGAAAAAATTTTCTCCCGGTTTTGGCACCCCCGTGCGATCATTAGCGACAATGGAACTCATTTCTGCGATAAGACTTTCGAGGCCTTGATGCGGAAATATTCCATTAATCATAAGCTATCTACGCCTTACCACCCCCAAACCTGTGGGTAAGCCGAAGTTTCAAATCGGCAAATCAAGCAGATACTGGAGAAGACGGTTTCCATGAACCGTAAAGATTGGTCGCTGAAACTCACTGATGCCCTTTGGGCATTTCGAATCGCTTATAAGACCGATCTTGGCATGTCTCCCTATCGGCTTGTGTACGGAAAGGCTTGCCACCTCCCTGTGGAAATAGAGCATCACGCTTTTTGGGCGATAAAAGAGCTGAATCTGTCTCTCGAAGATGCAGGCAGCCATCAGAAGCTGCAGTTGAACAAATTGAGCGAGCTTAGGGATGAGGCTTACGAAAACACGGTTGTCGTTAAGAACCGAACGAAGGTGTTTCACGATAAACACCTTTTGCGCAAAACTTTCGTACCTGGTCAACAGGTACTACTTTACGACACCCGGCTGCATTTCCATCCAGGTAAGCTCAGATCTCGCTGGAAAGCGCCATACTTTATGCGGAATGTGTATCCGCATGGCGCTGTGGATTTGGAGAATCCAAAGGACGGTTCATTTTTCAAAGTAAACGGACACCGACTTAAACCGTACCTTAGCGCCGAACCAACAAAGGAGCTCCTGGACTTACAGGAGCTGGGTTACCCTGCATAACCTTCCTCTGCCTACCACCAGACTTCGGTTATCCAGCGAAGAACAGTGGACACTGTTCCAAATAAGTTAGGGGGTATGTATATACCTTTTTGAATATATTTTTGAATATTCTTTTCCATTTTTACTATTTTTCTTTTCTCTAAAAACAAAAACAAAAAAAATTGTGTATATCTAACCGACAATTTTGACCCTTTAATGATCTCTTCATGCAATACCAGTGAGGACACTGTCCAGTTTAAGTTTGGGGGTACGCTCGGTACGCATTTCTAACCTTCTCATTCATATGTGTATTTTGCATCTGCATACTAAAATCCATAAAATCCATAAAAATCAGAAAATTTTCTAAAAACATAAAAAAAATTCTGTCAAGTTAGCTAGTGGGAGAACTCTGATTCAACATTTCAACGGTTTTGTTTGATAAGATAAGAATTACTAAATCTTATTTTTAGAATTTGAAAACCTGAAAGTTAACTCTCCTTTGAAGTTAATTATAGCTGATATACGTCTTTACATCACATTACACGATTCGTGAGTTTTGGAAATTAGATGACAAGTATTTTATATCTAAAATTTTTAAATGGATAAATGATTTTCTGAGGATCAAATAGTTTGTTCTGAAATAAGTAATATCAAGAATAGTTTATAAAGTGAAGCAAATATGAAGGAATATTATTGATGCCTTAATTGGAACTAATTCTGAAAAATAACCCATCTGGAACTTGATTGGAATGATTACACACCTAACCCATTAAACACTTCTTTTATCCAAAAAAATAACTGAACTGCCGGTTATATCTCCGTTCGCATTGAATCATCATGATTTTCACGCTAAATTGTCTTTTGTTTTTGGGCCTAGGTAACTTGAGTAATTAAGTCCGCTGGGATGTCTCTACACCTAATACCCTAAAGCCAACTGGTTTGGGTGCATTGGCCCAAAGCTCGTTAAGAAGCCTAGAAAGTCCAGATTAAAATAAAGTCAAGCAAGTGTTCTCTCCGAGTTAAAATTCCTAACGGTTCTTTGTGTGATAATAATCTTGACAAAAGACAGGTTTTTAAAAAAAATATTTCTAGCGGAGATATGAAGGTTTTATTCTATGATAAAGACTATTGCACGTTCACAGAGGTCTGTATGAAATGAAAACAAGAAAAAAGGTGGAGTGAAAAATAAGACCTAGTTTCCTGTTAGGGAAGAGAGAAATTCTGAAGTTGAAACTTTACTGGAAAACGAAACTTGAAAAATTCTTAACTCTTTATAAAACTTATGTGATCCTTTTAAAAAAATTTATCTGGGCTTTATTGTGTGACATGATGACTTTAATCGATCCTTGTGGAACTTAACGACACTATTTGCACTGCACGTAAAGACATATAAAATCTTAAGTTAAATATGAAGCGAGGTGTGAAAAATAAAGGTTCAATAGTCTAGACTCAGGATAATAGAATTGTTATTTTCTGAAACAAAACTTTAGGGTTTGAATCATAGTTATTTTGCAAAACTGGCTTGACCGGATTTTGTGGGTAGTATCCGCTGAAAACCCTTAGGAGACAACACTCCTCCTACTTGGGACACCTAGAGGTTTAACGGCTTGTTGCACATGCTCAGTGCAATCGCGTTCCCTGCGAAAGTGAGGCTAGGAATTTTTTGTGAATAAATTGGCTTTGCTCGGGACGAGCAAATGATAAGTTTGGGAGTATTTGTTCATATCAGATTTTTGCATTTTTATACAGCCCAATTTTTATCACATTGCTTATCGGTAGGTACTCTTAAGCCGTGTTTGCTAGTTAATTGCAGGATACAGGTTCTTAGCTCTAAACAGTGAAATTCATGGAAAAGTACGACAAAATCCGGATTACTGCCAACCACAGATAAAACATGGGTCTCCGCTCTCTATCCGTATGTTGCCGCACACCAGTTTAAGGGACAAAATGGCAAATCGATGTCATTTTCATGCACAAAACTCAATGTCAACACAAGATCCAACATATCTACGTGGAGCTCAAGGAAATCATGGCAAAACATCCACATCACATCACCTTTTGTTCTGATGAAATTCTGGAAATATTGTGAAGATATTCTGAGAAACAACATAGACCACACTGAAGAGTACTAAAAACCAGGGAAAACCACAGAATTTCATGACCTAAGTTTCCTAATGGGCCGCGGTTCCGCGGCATAAGCATGCTTAGGCCGTGGAACCGCGGCCATACGGGCTCCGCAGTGGATGAGGTTTCAGGGGTATTTTGGTCATTCTATATGAAGGCAGGTTGTTGCCCTAGGTTTCCAGTTCCCTGCCTATAAATTGTCCAGAACTTGCCAAAGCCAAGAGTGCTTATTCTTGTATTTAGATTTTAGGATATATGTTGTTGTTCTTCTTCCTCTTCTCATCTCTTCTCCATTAAAAACCTTGTATTGAGCTTTTGTGAGTGAAGTGATGAATAAAAGAGTTCTTTTCTTTATCATGCTTGTCTTGTTCTTTTGTTGACTATAATTGCTTGTAATTTTCATTTGCTAATCTAGTTGTTGTTATTTTTTGTTTGTTTCTTTCTTGTTCTCTTTTTCTTTATCCTTAACAACAATGATGCTTAAGCTTGATCCTTGCCAAGGTGAGGTCGCAAATAGCTAGTTGTAATCTTCTAACCTCTTTCTTTCTATCTTCCTCCTTTGTTTTATTTTCCTTTTTCTTTTAATGGGTGAGTAGTTTTCATACTTGTTAGGGTAGGATAAGGGACGTTTCAGAGAAGGAAATCTCTCTCACTCTTTCCTTACCCATCATCTTAATTCGGACTTCCGTTAATTGAACCACAATCCGCTCCCCACGGCACCCTATCCTACATGATAGCAGTGATTCCTTACTGAGACCGGTTGTGGTTGAATTAACCAGAGGTTAAGGCTAAGAGCCAAGAACGGACGGAAAAGCACCAAAAGGAAGAACTTAAGCGTTGGAAAGCCTTGCTTATACTCGCAAGTTCCTTCCTAGTCGTGCTAATCCCCGTTGTTGCCGATTACCGTAACACCGATATTAAGAGTGGCAATGAAAGAAGTGAGTGTAGGGTTACTAGGCGCACTCAAGAGGTTCCACAAGGCATCAACCATGCCAAACAAAAATTTTCTGGTGCCGAGAAACCCTAAACTAGATCGTTAACTAGAAGTAAAGGCGAAACTTCAAGCAAGCAAACGACTTTGCTAATAAGTGAAAGGGATTACAACCTTTGTAGATCCAGTCCACCACTTCTTTAACTCCGTGTTGACGTCCCTCCGCTGCGATCATCGGATCCCGGACTCTAGAAATGGTTTCGTCGGAGAAATGATCGGGCTAGGTCATTGATTTCGAGGCCGAAGATGATCTACGTCGGGGAGACTCATACTCAAGCTATTCCTTGACTTGGTCAAAAACTTTGTGAAGAGAACACCCTATACTACATGGCAAGTAGTAAAGAATGAAGAAATAGGAAGTGGGTTCACTTTAGAATTGGATTTCTCACTCTTTTTACCATGGCACCATTGGAGCTCTCAAGCTTTTGTGCGCTTGATGAAGATGAAGTAGAAGAAAGAATCATTTTCCATTAAAAGAATAATATGAACACTTATCCTTTTAATCATGGCACCATGGTTGAGTTAAGCCCTCATGCTTAACTCATGTAGAGAATTAACCATAGTATAAGGTTAAGGGTTGGGTTAGCTAATATCTTGAACAAATGACAAAGAGAGTTGACTTTATCAATGTTTATCAAGCTTCATGAAGCTTGATAACTTTGACCATAGTCACACTCTTTTGTTATTTGTTTAGGAAAATAGTAAACCCTAATCTAACCTTGATATGGTTCAAGTCTCATACACACAGCTTGTTTGTATCATCAAGCATGATACAAACATGTACACTTGCATATATCACATATAAACAATGTGGACATTCAAGTGAGAAAATCAATCATAAGTGAACCAATACAAGTTAATGTAAAGTAATATATCAAATATATAATTATACATTAAATCATTAAATCAACAGTTAATTTAACGATCCGGTCATATCGCATATAACCGACTAATATCAAGTGTATCAATGTATCGAATCAACACTTGATTCGGTAACCCGGCTATATCTCATATAACCGGTCGATGATACAAATCAAGAGAATATAATACAGTATCGCATACTGGTATTATTCTCGGTCCCGCACATATCTCATATGCGCTCCTATTTCGTTTCGCTTGAGCCAGGAAACCCCTGTGTAGGACTCTAAAGACTCGTCAATACGCCGGCAGCAGGTGATGATCATATCAAACACCCACAAGCCGCAAGCGGTCTGCTAAACGTAACGGCCACCCGGGTATTGAGCGATCAGAAGATCAACAAGAAAGCCCGCTCATACTCCTGTGAATCCAACCAGTAACACAGCCGTACAGTCCGGTCTGTTCGTCTGATATGTTGCATATCTCGTCTAGGGGTGGTAAACGTCAGACCCCAATAACTCGATAAGTCGTGTCGATATGAGGCTCATAACGGGTCGAGAAACTACTGGTAACACTTACCAGTAAATCCCTAAAGCAGCCTTGGCCAAGGACTTCCTGTTATAGCCAATCGAGCACTGCGCAACATCAACTCCCTATACCGGGAGAGACGAAACCCCTCCTATCGCTCATTGCCTCCATGTGATTCGGGACTGTACCCAAAAGCCACCTTTTTGCACGCCCTCTTGGACGTGGTATGATGGAAATCAAAGCACAGCGGGAATCACACAAGACTCTATGACGATCTCGGGTCTACAGACTAACCTGTACCAGTGTCACCAGAGAACTGCCATCTGACGTAAGGTATAATACTATCTGGGAGTTCTTGGCGAGTCCATCCAGTGTACCCAGTCTCTACTGAGCACCCGTATATCATCTCTGATATCAAACACCAGTGGATATGGGATCATCCATCGCCCATCTGTATGGGTCGAAAGGGTATACGCTAGTCTACTCTGGTATATCGATGCCCTGTCTCGATACACCCACGACTAGGGACTTTAAAGGATGTACTTATGGACTACCATGTCCCCACTAGTATGATCCTTATCATAGTCCAGGTAGTCAAGTACACATCCTAAGGGCTTTACCAACATGTAACAGAGAGACAATCAGTGTACACGTTAAGGTAAAGAGTAACCAGATAGCATACTATCATATCGAGCAAGAAATTCATCCCTATATATGTCCAAGCATCCACTACAATATACATCCTAAGTATAGTAATGGCCTCTAGGGCATACATATAACTAACAATCTCCCACTTGTACTAGGGCCATCTGATAGCAGTGGTTGTAGTATCTCATACTCAACCATCCCATAAAAGTCTCTCTCTGGGAAAAGGCCTTTCGTGAGTGGATCCGCCGTGTTGTCCTCTAAGTTTACTCTCCTAACCTCGATCCCCTGGAGATCAACCATCTCCACGATCAGGTGATACTGCCTAAGAATATGTCTGGATCACTGATTGGACGGGCGTTCCTAGGCATAAGCCACAACTCCATTATCACACAATGGGAGGAACGAAGTTCATCTCATGAACTAATATACACCCAGACTGCCTCTTTGGTAGCATCTTAAGTAGCGATGTATTCAGCCTTTATAGTCTACTATGCCACGGTATGTAGCTTGGAACTCTTCCAACATACCGTCCTTTTACTGAGGGTAAAGACAATGCCTGTGACTGACATTCAGTCGTCCATATCACCCTGGAACCTTTCCAGTGATTCTCCCCAGGATCAATTGATACCATCTCACTACAACTAGTGAGTATCCTAACTTCCAATTAGATCTATCTCATAGATCCAAAACCCGTGATTTAGGAGGTATCACTTTGATCCTATATGGATAATCCTTGTGATAAGCGGAAATTGACCGAGCGTAGCATAGGAAACTCCTTCCCTATCAAGAGTATGTCATCCACGTACTCTACGAGGATCACCAGCATACTCCCTAGTACCTTTTTGTATATACAAGGTTCATCTACCATTTTGATGATGTCAAACTCTTTGACTAACTCATCAAAACAGATGTTCCAACTCCGCGATACCTGCTTTATCACATAAAACATCTTGCACACGTTTCCGCTGCTCCCACTGTCTACGAAGTCCTCTGGCTGTGTACTTATAGACGCTTTCTTCCAAATCATCATTTAGAAAAACAGTCAAAACACCCAACCGATAGATATCGTAGTCATGATATGTAGCCGTGGCAAGTAGGATCTGGATGGACTTAAGCATAGCTACTTAGAAAAGGTTTCATTATAATCCATACCTGGTCAATGATGCAAACCATTAACAAGTGTAGCTTTGAAAGTCTCAACTTTTCAATGTACACCAAGTAATCTTCTCAAGATTTACTTGCTCCTGATGGGGTTTTAACCCTTCAGATAAAGCAACCAAAGTCCATACATTGTTGGTGTATAAGGATTCCATCTCAGATCGATAAGCATCCAGCCATTCTTACAGAGTCTCACTCCTGATGGCCAGCTCGAAACTAGTTGGGTCATCATCTCATGATGCAATCTTCGCTCCCACTGTCATAGAGAAACCGAAGTATCTCTCAGGTGGGTGAGGAACCCTACTAGATCGGCGGAGAGGCTGTGGTTCGTTGGTTGCTATTGAATCCTTTGGTTCTACCAAATCATCAGCTGCAGTTTGTATAGCTGGAACTGTTTCCAGTTCTACCTCATAACCAATAATTTCTTCACAAGAAATTCCCTTTCACAAAGGTGGCATGCTGAGAAACAAAACATTTTTGTTCCTCGGTTAGGTAGAAGATATTCCCTTGCGTATGCTTGGGATATCCAACAAACTTCCACAAATCTGACTTTGCCTCGAGCTTGTCCGGATTTTGCTTTTAGACATAGGCCGGACAACCCAAATCTTAACTGACTTAAGAGATGGGCTCTTCCTTTTCCATATCTCATATGAAATGGTAGGCAACTGATTTGATCGGAACCCTATTCAATAGGTATGCAACTTCATAAGTGTATAACTCCCTAAAAGGAAATAGGAAACTCAGTAGTACTCATCATAGAGCACACCATATCACATAGGATGTTATTGCTCCGCCCCGATATACCATCGTGCTATGGTATATACGGAGGAGTAATGCTGAGAGAGAATCTCATTCTGCTTTAGAATAATCCAGGAGTTCCGTGCTCAAGTATTCTCCTCCTTGATCACATCAAAGGACATAATACTTTTACCCGTATTTTGGTTCTCTACTTCTAACTTATATTCTGTGAATATCTCAAAAGGTTCGGACTTGTGTTTCAACAGGAACATATGTCTGAATCTTGAGAGATTATCAGAGAATGTAATGAAGTACAAAGAACCGGTCTTGGTACGTGTAGACAGGGGACCTTCATACATCAGCATGTATCAATCCCAAGAGTTCACTAACTCTTTCTCTGTTTCCAATAAACAAAGCAATGGTCATCTTATCTCTGTGACATGACTGGCAAGTTTCACAAGATGTAAATTCAAACTAATTTAAATATGCATCTTAAAGTAACTTCAGCTAGTCGGGTCGCATTGATATGACCTAGTCTACAATACCTCAAGAAGGATTCGTTCATATCTGATCTCTTCCTCTTGTGTGTGTTCTTTATATTAGGAACTGTAGTTTGATTTAGAACGTTAATGCTTTTAGATAACGTGCCTGAACCGATCAACTCTTGATTTAAGAAATGTTCAAAATATTATCCAACAATACAAAATTATATCCTTCTTTATCTAAATAAAGAGGCTGATATGATTTTGTATATCAGGTTCGGTATCTAATAACATTTATTCAGAATCAATGTATTCTGGTAATACAGGGTGACAGTGACCAACAGACTTGGCTGCAACACTTGCACTGTTTTCTGCCTCATGAAACTTATCACCCGTTCTCAGTTCTCTACCTTTCTGTAGCCCATGTAACAAATTACATATGCGGGATCCTGACCTGGTATCACATACCCAGGACGTAAAGGATACTGAGAAACAGTTCTGTGTAATGAACACACCCGAAGATGATGCATCATATGCACTTTCTTCGTTTGGGCGGCACAGGAATTCTGGTAATCCCCAATTTCCTGCTCTGTCTTACAACAATTATAAGTTGGAGCGGGACCAACGTTCCCCAGCTCAGTATAACAAGCGGGTTCGGTCAATATATCCGTTTTATTATCTTGATTAAGGCGTGACATGGTCGCTACCAGGAGAGAGAGAGAAGAAAACACTCTGCATGCGCTCTTGCAAGATCAGATTGGTTATTATTTTATCTAATCAGGATGGCTCCCACTGTTTTTTTATCAAATCTTCCTTCAAACCCTAAAAGGAAAGACTAGCAGGGATTAATTACACGCTACAAGTTAGCCAATCTTTCAGCCAGGCCAGTGTCGGTACTTTGAGAGAGGTCCCCCGTGCTTTCGCACGAACCTAATCAATGTAAACCTCGTTTTCCCAGAGGCGTAACCCCGTTGACACCTTTCTAGACACCTACTTGATCGGCTAATTGTAATGTGTAAAACTTTTCCAGGAGTAACAATTACTCGCAGTGGGTATCAGGATCCAACTATCTCATAGAAGGTATGCAATCTCATTGCAAATTTCAACACTTGAAATTCCCGATAATATTTTGCCCCTAGCATCCTATGACCTTGACAGAGGTCAACAAACTATAGGCTGCTAGTCAAGTTCAACCCGTCATTTCCTGATTGATGTAAACCCACCCGCACGACCCTTGACAGAGGTCAACAAGGTCGCACGACTACCCTAAATCAATCACATCATATGCTTATACAGATAAGCACTAATCAGCTACTGCACACTACGCCTTGACAGAGGTCAACAAACGCAGCACGAATACTAACCAGTTCATATCTGAAATGACGGAGGGCTACGACAGGTTTTCTGAAAACCTATTGCGTAATGAACTTGATATCGTTGTAGAATCAAATAATTTTAAAATGGAGTGTTTTTTAGGCTTTTCTAGTTTTGCTAAAGGGGTCACTCCCGGTGAAGGGATCGTCGGCCCTTTCCTCATCGGATAAGGTGGAGGATATATCATATATACCGCTGTGCAAAGCAAGAACTATAGGAGCAATCAAAAGACAAACCGAGGGTTGTAGCATCTGCCAGTTATTTCTAAAGGAGTCACTCCCGGTGAAGGGATCTCGGTCCTTTCCTTATCGAATAAGGTGCATGATGTTCTACAAGGAACACCGCGATGCAAAGCAAGAATTGTAGCTACCTGTTTTTGAAAATTCGATTCCACAACATCTTGGGTTTATTTTCTTTCATTAATCACATTAATGAAGTCCCATCATTTAAATCACCTAAACATCACAGATAAATACGACGTACACTTATGCCATCCGCATTCGCCTCGATGTCCCCTCATGCACCGTTTGGTTAGGTAACTAACGACAGAGCGGGGCAGGGCTAGCGCGAGTGCAAAACATAAGTAACGTCTATATAATATATCATATATACTATATACAGTATTTATCATCACATATCAAATGATCATATCACAGATATAGCAGCAGAAGAATCATATGAAATATTGGATATACTAGGACGTCCGTGTTTTCAATACGAGCCAGTATAAAACACGGATTCCACGGTCGCGATGAATAGCCAAACCCACACCCCTAGACCCCTACGAGTGCGGCAAGCAACCCTACCAATTCTAAAGTTAGGAGACCTGGACTCGACTCCTCGAGTTGGTCTCCCATTGGACTCCAGAACCCGGTTACTTATGCCCTCCTCCTTGGGTCTATCCTAGTGCGGAAAAGTAAATAATATACAATGGGTGACATCTTCCGCAACCTGGAAGTGCCGCAATAAAAGAATATTATATACAATAAATTTTACATGAATGAAAATAAAAAACTCTCATCTCACATAAACCCCCCGGCTATTCAAAACGCGACGATCCAATATAACATATCCAGCAACACATAACATCACATGTCATCAACGTAAGTAAATGTGCACATCCCAATTGTCGTTGACATATAGCAACGAAACCGGCGTATCACATATTACACTTACGGTCACAGAAAACAAAGTGTAAAACTACAACAGTTGGAATCCGCAATCTCCTCAGACATCGCATGCCTGACCAAATGAATTTCTTAGACATCACATGCCTAACAATTATAAACCCCGCATTTTAGTCTCTATATCGAAAACACTTTTCAATATCTAGTCGGGCAATTCAACAAGATTCCCGATAAACTGATTGAATGCTTGTCGCAAAATTAAGTAGACGGCCGCACCCCAGATGCCGTCGACGAAGCGAACTAAGACGGAACACCGCTACCGCGAGCACCCGAACGGATGGTTTCAGCGACGGGGTTCTCCTACAGTCACTTGGTCGGGGCTATGGGGTGTAGCTGTCTATTAAGTTTATGGGCGAGTATCCGGGTACGCTACGTGATTGTGAAGGACTTTTGATCACATCAAAATTCCGTGGCAACCGATCAAGTGAGACTAAAGTGCTATGTTTATAACATCCAAATCAGTTATCTCATAACTAATTGTGGATTCCAAATATTGTATCACATTCCAGATAAATAGAAAATGTTAAACTTTCCGATCGAACAATCAAACACCCATGTTTTCCCGATATAGCTCAACACTTGAAATAAGTTTAAAAACATTCACTTCGTGCCACAGTACCAACGGTCCAGCCGTAGAAGGGTCACGCCAACGCCTCATATGTGGCACGCTGTACTGCCCCAAACCCGAAGGTTCAAAGGGCAGTTCTAGACGGTCGCATAATCAAGTTAAGGTTTGTTGTCTTCTAGAAGGACCATCGCGTTACTTGCACTACTTAGAACGTTCTCAAACTACGGAAAGATCCAACACTTGGAAATTTCCCGACAGGGAAAAAATTGGGTATTTATATCCGGTCGAACTTTTTAACATATTCTAGAATTACCCGGAAAAACACAGACGAAGTTAAACTTCCCGATCGAAACACCGAGTCCCCAATACAACCCAGAAAACTCAACTCTTGAGTAGAATTTAAAAATTCCCAGAAAATACAGCATTGAAATATAGGAATTACTGTGCAAATTTCAAAACGTAATGTGACAATATGGCCGCGGAACCGCCGCACAAGCCAAGCTCGTGCCGCGATTCCGCTGCGCTTTAGTCGATTTAGCCACTCGAATTTCACAGTAACTCCTAAAAACGCCTGCTGATTTTTCTGCATATTTTTAATTAGGAAAAATGCACAGTTTTGAAATATGTACAGAGAATAGGTCGGATTAGGGTTTCGTGTTTCGTTCGGATTTCTAACATCGTCAACACTTCGCCTAAGGCTCCAGCTAGGCTCTGATACCGCTGTAGGGTTACTAGGCACACTCAAGAGGTTCCACAAGGCATCAACCATGCCAAACAAAAATTTTCCGGTCCCGAGAAACCCTAAACTAGATCGTTAACTAGAAGTAAAGGCGAAACTACAAGCAAGCAAACGACTTTGCTAATAAGTGAAAGGGATTACAACCTTTGTAGATCCGGTCCACCACTTCTTTAGCTCCGTGTTGACGTACCTCCGCTGCGATCATCGGATCCCGGACTCTAGAAATGGTTTCGTCGGAGTAACGATCGGGCTAGGTCATTGACTTCGAGGCCGAAGATGATCTACGTCGGGGAGACTCAAACTCATGCTATTCCTTCACTTGGTCAAAAACGTTGTGAAAAGAACACCCTATACTACATGGCAAGTAGTAGAGAATGAAGAAATAGGCAGTGGGTTCACTTTAGAATTGGATTTCTCACTCTTTTTACCATGGCACCATTGGAGCTCTCAAGCTTTTGTGAGCTTGATGAAAATGAAGAAGAAGAAAAAATCATTTTCCATTAAAAGAATAATATGAACACTTATCCTTTTAATCATGGCACCATGGTTGAGTTAAGCCCTCATGCTTAACTCATGTAGAGAATTAATCATAGCATAAGGTTAAGGGTTGGGTTAGCTAATATCTTGAACAAATGACAAAGAGAGTTGACTTTGTCAATGTTTATCAAGCTTCATGAAGCTTGATAACTTTGACCAAAGTCACACTCTTTTGTTATTTGTTTAGGAAAATAGTAAACCCTAATCTAACCTTGATATGGTTCAAGTCTCATACACACAACTTGTTTGTATCATCAAGCATGATACAAACATGTACACTTGCATATATCACATATAAACAATGTGGACATTCAAGTGAGAAAATCAATCTTAAGTGAACCAATACAAGTTAATGTAAAGTAAATATCAAATATATAATTATACATTAAATCATTAAATCAACACTTGATTTAACGATCCGGTCATATCGCATATAACCGACTAATATAAAGTGTATCAATGTATCGAATCAACACTTGATTCGGTAACCCGGCTATATCTCATATAACCGATCGATGATACAAATCGCGAGAATATAATACAGTATCACATACTGGTATTATTCTCGGTCCCGCACATATCTCATATGCGCTCCTATTTCGTTTCGCTTGAGCCAGGAAATCCCTGGGTAGGACTCTAAAGACTCGTCAATACGCCGGCAGCAGGTGATGATCATATCAAGCACCCACAAGCCGCAAGCGGTCTGCTAAACATAACGGCCACCCGGGTATTGAGCGATCAGAAGATCAACAAGCAAGCCAGCTCACACTCCTGTGAATCCAACCAGTAACACTACCGTACAGTCCGGTCTGTTCGTCTGATATGTCGCATATCTCGTCTAGGGGTAGTAAACGTCAGACCCTAATAACTCGATAAGTCGTGTCGATATGAGGCTCATAACGGGTCGAGAAACTACTGGTAACACTTACCAGTAAATCCCTAAAGCAGCCTTGGCCAAGGACTTTCTGTTATAGCCAATCAAGCACTGCGCAACACCAACTCCCTATACCGCGAGAGACGAAACCCCTCCTATCGCTCATTGCCTCCATGTGATTCGCGACTGTACCCAAAACCAACCATTTTGCACGCCCTCTTAGACGTGGTATGATAGAAATCAAAGCACGGTGGGAATCACACAAGACTCTATGACGATCTCGGGTCTACAGACTAACCTGTACCAGTGTCACCAGAGAACTGCCATCCGACGTAAGGTATAATACCATCTTGGAGTTCTCGGCTGTCACGACCCGCATGGTACGGAACGTGACTGGCACTTAAGTTTACGAAACGTTTCCAGACGTCCGTAAAATAAGTAAGCCAAAGCCCAGAAAACCAAAACCAAATAAGCAAAAGAGTGAAGAGAACCCAATCAATTGAAAACGAGTTTATCAAATAAGTCATATAAAAACCTTTAAAAAAAACAATATCAATTTTTTCAAAAATTTCGGCAGAGTCTCCTTTGTAAATACTGGCCCCCAAAATGGGTACAACAAGAATATATATGAATCCAACAAATAAGGCATCCCCAAGCGGGAGCTATCTCTTCGCCACAAGGCGGTCACAAATCCCACGCAATATAAAGCAACAACATGCGAAATAATCATAAGGAAGCATGAGAAAAACAGCATGTCGACTCAAGTGAGCTCGACCCCAAAATACAGCATAAAAAGTCCATAAATCTCACAGTCTCATCTCTAGGTCAACATACAACAATACTGGTAGATACAGTAGATGGAGTGCACTAGATACAAAGAATATACAAGGTGGTACAAAAATAATAATATAACCCACCTAAGAGTAAAACCTCGAGTCCAGGCAGAGGAGGCAAAAGAAGCAAGTGCATCCGCCGCTACTGTACCGACAGAGCGGACCTGCAAAAGGCTGTGGCACAACGGGGGTGAGTTGCCAACTCGTGAGTAATAAATAACATCTACACAGGCTATCGAATGCATGCACACAAGCATCCTAGCATCTAAAATACAGGTAAGGCAGGACATAATAGCAAGTATGTATGCAATATGAATATACTTGCAGGTATGAATGCAATGCGAATCAACTCATGATCTGAATATGTAAGTATAAGAATCATGTTTTTCCTTTAGGAATCTCTTTTGAAATACCAGCACAATACCAATAGAATCAACAAGAACCTGTGTCCAGCAAGGACACCTCAAAACTATCACAAATCTCATATATCCATGTCATAGTATCTCTGGCCTCAGCCATCCGGCTGACCCATTTCAATATCAATATCTCATCATCTCGCGGCCACGGTCGGTATCCTCTGGATATCCGCCGTCCCAAACAGTCACCGGTAGGTAATCCGTCCCCTGCCAGGCTCAACGTCAACAACACATTCCTCTTGCCTCGGGATACCTTACCAGGCCCACCATGTACCCGTGACGGTTCCTCCACTCCTCGACACGGATCTCGAAAACCACAGCAAACTCATGGTGGACGACACTTACATCACTAGAAAACCGCAATTTACATATTTAAAAAATATAATTAGTTTAGAAATTTTGCGGCTTTCCCCCGAAATCCAGAAATATCATAAAATCTCAAGAAATCCTCATAAGTGCATATGTCAATGATAATGAATGCATATGGTATCAATAATCAAGTTGCGATGTGTGATTAATAGATTAGGCATGAACAAATAATATGATGAAGCACATGCACATGAATAGCAATCCTACGATTTCATTTTAAGGAATTAAAGCAATAGCGCGGGTTTAAGTATCAATTATAGTAAAAGGTTTCAATTTAAAGGTTATCTAGTATGGTGGCATGGCAATTACCAGGGTGTGTGTGTAAGCATGAATAGTGCTCGTGCTGCATATAAAACCCCTGGCAATGGTGCAGGTGTCCTATAAAATGGTTTCGCATATGTATGTCAATATAAGGCATGAATGTTGCAAATAATCATACAAGTATTACACCCCTAATTACTAACATTACTAAGAATCTTTTAAGCTACTAAAACTATCGGGCGACTTGCGCCATCCAACGATAGTCCCCCGTAGATGTTACATCTACTCACCGGAATCCCTAGCTAGTCACGTCCAATCACCGCTTTCTCCTTTCGTGCCGCGTCTGACGTCTCCGCGACCGAACCTGGAATTACATCAATACCAAACATAAGGTTACATATCAAGAACGACGCAATTCCCTAACGAAGATACCAACGTTCACAAGCTAGGTACAACGTGCACAGGTGCGCGGAACGCACGCGAAAATCGCAAAACTAACTGGAATCGTCGATTTGGTCGCCCGGAAAAACTAAAACCCGAACACTCAAAAATCCGCACTCACACATCCTAGAAGTCATAGGATACGCTAAAAATGTCATCAAGACATCGCAAATAATTCATCACAATATCTTATAACACAACTAGTATGCTAGAATTTGCAATTTGGTGCAAACATCGACAATTAGCGACAAAGTTAACACAATCCAACACAACAATCCAAACTAACCCACTAGATAGCCACTACACTAATTTTAAACCATTAACTATGCTTCAAAACATATTTTCCACAACCAACCCTTCTCTTGATTTTTGGTAATTAGCAAAACAAGGAAAATATCACACAAGATTAACTTGGATTAGCATAACATCAAGCCACTTAAGCAAAGTAACCTTATAGATTGGTTAAGTAAACAACTAGATAGCTAATTAGCTTTAATTAACTAAATAATGGTTTCTAAAAACCCTTGTTTAACTCTAACCATAAACCTTTAGAAACTAGATTAGAAACTAACATTAAATTAACACTAGATTTTTGGCCCAATTAGCAAGTTAACCACTTAGATTAAGCTAACAAAATAACTAAGTAACTAAATAGCTTAATTAATCTCTTAATGGTGTTCTAAACCCTAAATTAATTTCAAACCACAAACCTTAAAAAAACTAGTATGCAAATAGCACTAAAATTAACACTAAAACAATTTTCAAAGTTCTAATTAGCACACTTTAAACTACAATTTAACCAAAGATTGAAATTATACCTCACAAGCCCAAACCCTATGTTGCTAAAGCCTCCTAAGATGCCATCTTTCCAAGATTTGAACCAATTTGGGTTTGAGAAGAGAGGGAATAAGGTTTTGTGTTGAAATAGTGAAGGATTTGTTGATTTTTATTGAATTTTGATGCAATTTTTTTTGAAGAAAATGAGAGAAAAGAGAAGGAAAATAATGGAATGGGGGGGAGCTGGTCTCGGCCAGATGAGGGAGAGGAGAGTGGTGTGGGGTGTTGGAGATAGTGCCCTCAGAGTCGATTATTGGGTCACAGGCACGTGATTGCAATGATTGAGGGAGGACCTATCCCGGTAGGACAGTCTTACTCGAGATGATAGTATGCTATCTGGTTTACCTTTATCATCGTGTACTGCTTTAGGTGACATGACATGTCGCTATTGCACGTTGATAGAGCCCCTAGGATTCTTGCTTGACTACCGGCAGTATGAGGGCGATCATATACGTGGGAGCTGGTAGTCTATAAGCACATCCTTAAATGGTCCCTAGTCGTGGGAGTTTCGAGATAGGGCATCGATACTCCAGAGTAGACTAGTGTATACAGTCGAGACCCCGACGAGGGGCGGTGGCCGGTCTCACAAGCCACTGGTGTCAGTTGGTTCACCTAAGATGTATACAGGTGCTCATTGGGTTATGAGTACACCGGACAGGACTCGCCGGGATCATGCTAGTTGGTCTTATACCTGACGTCAGATAGCAGTTCCCAGGTGACATGTGTACAGGTTAGTTCATCGACCTGGGGATCGTCATTTGTCTCATGTGAGTTCCCACTGTACTTTGATTACTACCCTACCACGGCTCAAAGGAGTCGTGCAAACAGGTTTTAGTTGGGTACAGTCCCGAGCCACATGGAGGCAGTGAGCGGATCTTCGGGGGTTCGTCTCTCCCGGTATTGGGGGTGAGGTCGCGCTGTGTCTAGGAGAGCCATTACACGAAGTCCTTGGCCAAGGCAGGAGATTTACTGGTAGGTATTCCAGTAGTATCTCAGGGTGTTCTGGGCTACACTCCGACACGACTTGTACCGCTTTTGGGGGTCTGACTTTTACCCACCCCCTAGGCCCGACATGCGATGCTCATAGACGAACGGACCGGACTGTACGGATATTGTCACTGACAGGCTCAGTAGGGCGTCAGGATGAGTTCGCTCATCGACGTCCCTTTTGGTCAATAGCTGGTGGCCCGTTACGTATTGTCTTATACCTCTGACGTGCTAGTGGTTAAATCCACAGCCATAGTATTGACGAGTCTTTAGAGTCCACCACACTTTCAGTTACTCAAGTTTCGGGCGAAACGCTGTAGAGGCCGTATGGAGATATGGCAGGGTTCGATCAGATACGTGCGGTATTGCACGGATCGTGATCGGACGGTTTTTACTAGCCGGCTTTGGCTTAAGCCGGTCCTAGTATAGTACAGTGTAGATTTTGTCTTTTTGCATTTGTATCCGGACGGAATACAGATGCGGGTGTGTATGCACAGTATCGGGGTTTTCCTGTAATTTATTACTGGACCAGTTTTCTGGAGTTGCCAGTTTGCATTCCGTTCCGGCCGGTTTTCCTTTGTTCTTTCCCGGCCGGACTTTTCCGATGGAGGGGGTTATTTGCAAGTTTGCAAATAACACTTTGTGGAGGGTTTTATTGCATAAGGATTTATTATGATAGCATTATTTCTTTTGCTCCATGCTTTTGCATTAAATGAGATTAGATGTGTAGGTATGGGTTTAGTGGTGGGGCCGGCCACTATTTGTGATGGATATTGGGTATGGGCCGGCCACTGCCACTGTTGGGAGTGATGGGTGACTTGATGATTTAATTATTAATTAAAAGGTTACATTGAGCTAATAAAAGATGAGTGTGCTGGAATTGTGATAAAGGTTTTGATGAATTAATATATAAATACTCATTTTGGTTGCATTGTGGGCATGAGTGAGTGCTGATGGTTTTTTATTTGGTTGAGCTCATCAAATATTCATTTCCAGTGAGCAAATAGATGGCTTGGCCGAGCTCATTTGCTAGGAGGCTCCATTCTTCATCAAGTTTTGATCCATGAATATCTTTGTGCAAAATTCCTCCATCATGGCAACTATACTAAACCCCAAAGAGACAACTATTCTACACTATTCTACAGCAAATCTTGGACGCGTCGGCCAGCCAACTTCGCGCCCGAGTTGCCTCGGTATTGTGGTGGGAGCCCGTAAAAGATACAGGCGATGTGGTGCCCTTCCGGCAAGGAGGCGTCGACCGGAGGATCCGCGGGAGATCGGGACGACGACGAGAAGACCGGAGGACTCGGATCACTCGGTATATCTCTTCCCATCTTCTAGTTAGCTTAGACTTGTTAATGGTATCGATCCGGGTGATTAGTGCGCGGTGGTGCCGGTTTGCTAAGTCCGAAAAAATTAAAGTTTATCACCGTTTCCGCATCTGGCCGTCGGATTGACGGCCGGGGCGCCGCCGTGCACTTACAGTGGTATCAGAGCCTCGCCATTAACTTCGTCTAGCTTTGTTTAATGTGTTTGCGTTTCCGATCGAACAAAATCCCGAAAACACGTATTTCAAGCACATCAGTTTCTGTCGAATTTTTTTTGAGTCCAAAAATTTTTCAGGTTGTCTCAGAGTGATGTGCAGGGAATTCTAAGCATACTGTAAAAATCTGGTACCATGAACTCACCATACCGCCGCGGAAGGGCGGCCAAACCCCTGCTTTGGCCGCGCTTCCGCCGCGTTGGTAACTGTTCATGCTCCCAAAATTTTGCAGAATGTTCCTGAGTTGAAAATGTGCTTTCTGGAATATTAAAGTTGGGCCAATTATTTCTGTGAATGCTACAGTTCTCTTTGGGGCCCACTTGTTAATTGTTTGATCAATCGGAAAATTTTAAACACATTTTTCACAGTATTTACATTATATCTGCGACCGTGAATGTCACTCGATCGGTAAATCCTGTCTAACTGCTATAGCCCGGTTAGACGGATTTGCGAACGTGACTTTCACGTTGATGTTCTATGTATTTGCTGTGATGTTACGGATCGGTCGTGGGGATAGCCTGGATGCAATGCTAGTACAGGTGTTGTTGTATTATGTACATTTGATATTGCGGGGCGAGCGTCCGACATGTGGACTGCCGTCACTGCCTGATTGTATTATTCTTTTGGGGCACGACCTAGTTGCGGTCGATGTACCCGTTGTATGTATATTTTACTTTCTGTACTAGGGTTACCCCGCGGAGGGGTGCACGGATAGCCAGGTTCTAGAAGGCAACAAGCCCGCATCTCATGGCATTGGGACGGAGGGGGCTTCACTCCAGGATTGACTGGCTATTCGCCGCACTCATAGGGGTATAGGTTTTCATTGCACAGGCTATCCACACGACCAGGGGAACGTCGGGTTTCAGTAGTGGCTCTGTGAAACCCGGGGATCCCAGATATCTGTATTGTTTTGTGATGCTGTACATTTCTGTGATGTTGCATTTCTTATCACGCCTTGAGCGAATATAATATATTGGTATATATATTAGTAGATGTTGTATATGTTTTTCATCCACGCTAGTCCAGTCCCCGCTCTGCCGTTAGTAAGCTAACCTAACGGGTGATGACGGGATCCAGTGGCGAATGAGGATGGCATATACGTACGTCAGTATATTTTCGTTCTTTGTGGTGTGATCAATTGATGGGACTGCGTTGATTCGGATCAATGCAAGTTAAACAAACATATTCTGATGTTGTTGGAACACTTTTTAAAAAGATGTTATTGCAAGGACGTTCACTTTTGTTTTGCATCGTGGTATTCATTTGGAATATCCTGCTCCTCAGTCGACGAGGCAAGGGCCGAGATCCCTTCACCGGGAGTGACCCCTTGGACAAACAGTTTGCGTCAGGGCAATGACTTCACTATAGCCGATTACTCTTGCTTTGCATCGTGGTATTCAGTTGGAATATCCTGCACCCTATTCTACGGGGAAAGAGCCGAGATCCCTTCACCGGGAATGACCTCTTTAGTAAAGGTTTTCGTCACTATATTTTCTAAAAAGCTATCCGTTCCTTCAACGATATCAAGTTCACTACGTTAAAGGTTTTCGCCAGAAACCATTCGTAGCCCTCCGTCGTTTCATATGGGTAGTCAATAGTATTCAAGCTGTGTTTGTTGGCCTTAGTCAAGGCACAGTGTTTGGTAGCTATTGGGTATTCATATGCTGCATAGATAGATGCGTTGGTTTGGGACAGTCGTATAGCCTTGTTGGCCTTAGTCAAGGGCTTGTACGGGTGGGTTCAAATCAACCTGGACAATGACGGGTAGAACTTGACATGTGACTTATGATTTGTTGGCCTTAGTCAAGGTCATAAGAGCATGGGGCAGAAATCCACATCGGGAGTTTCAAAAGTACTGAAACTTGCCAGATATGCGCATACCTTCTGGAGTGTGACACCGTGAGCGGATTCCGTCACGTCATCATGCGATGATAGTTGGATCCCGATTCCCACTGATGAGTTGGTTTACTCCTCGGGTGACCCCGACTAATTCTTCTTTCAGGTTTGGAGGAGAATTTGAGGTACAGTGGGAGGTTTCCAGATTAGACAAATTGGTAACCATTCTGATCTAGGATAGAGTGCACGCTGAGTGTTTCTTTTCTCTCTCTCTTGGCAGCGACCATTGACCCGACCCTAAGACTATGACTCAGTGACCAAGTTGACCGAACCTTCTTAACACTGGCTTTTGGATTGTCAGAGTTGCAGACCTCATTGCCACTCCTACTTTTACCCTTTTCTCCAGGACACCCCGTATTACTACGAACGTCCACTTCCATTGGACAAAACCATCGTATGGTTAGATACGAACTCGAAGGAATTCGAGGATGGTTTCCGGTTCTGGAGAAAACGGATAGGATGATTCAGTTGTCTTTTCCCTTTTACCTTCTCTCAAGTTGTGAGTACTCCTTGGTTTAGGAGACAGTACACCTATTATGCAAATTGGATAGTCTTCTTCCAAACCTTAGGCTGGTGCCGACCGGTAGGGAATGAAGAAAACCGATTAGCCTAAACGGTGTGCAGAAGGTATTAAGATTAAGACAAAACAAGGGATTAGTAAGAAGGCAAAGTAAATTGCGACTGATATTCATGACCAAACCAAGTATTTCTTCGCCAATCCTAAATCACCTTTGTATTTCTCCAGGACACTCCGTATCACTACGAAGATCCACAGTTTATTGGATATTCCATCGTATGGTTATATACGAACTCGAAAGGAACTTGTTCCAGTTCGGGGATGGATTCTGGTCCAGGAGAAATAGGAATAAGTTTTATTCGGTTGTCTTTTATCTTCACCTTCTCTCGCATTGCGAGTGCTCCTAGGATTAGGACAGTACACCCATTATGCTTATTGGATAGTCTTCTTCCAAACCATAGGCTGGTGCCGAACGGTAGGGAAGGAAGAAAACCATTTGGCCTAAGGGGTATGCAGAAGGTAACGACTAAAGACATATAAAGGGATTTGGAGAGGTGGCAAAGAATTATGCGGTTATAGTTGTGAATCTGGATAATGGTATAGGCATTACTAGGAATACCAGGATACCCCTTCGAAACATTTCAATGTTTCAGTTCAACTGTGTACTGTTAAAAGAAAACTGATTTCCTGATTAGACACTTGCTCCAGGGTATGTATTTACCAGGTTTGATTCTCACATCTGTATGGCTTTACAGATAATGAGTGGGAGTAAGTTATTGGGAATTGGGTGATCATCCTCATTATATCAGGATTCGTTGTAATCGGTGATATTTGAGGAGATCACCTGGGATGTTTGCCGGTCGGCAAATATTTGGTTTTGAATATCCGCTGTTGTGCACCAATTTCAAATTGATATATCTGTACGTCTATTTTCATAGAGTGAGATATACCCTTTGATATTATGTCGATGACGTTTACCTATATCAGTGGATGGTTAGGTAAGGAGCATTAAACAGCGGTGTAATTCTTCTTAACCATAAGTGCAGTTTTCAACCTACGACACACAGTGAAAGAGTTGTTAGACTCAGCGGACTTATACAGAGTATTGTATGTTGTCCAGTGTCCATTGGGACAGAGGGGTTGGTCCTCATACTATATTCTGTTTACTTTTAACTTCTCCAGTTCTTAGACATGTGTTTCGTAGAAACACAGGGTCTAAGTTTTGAGGAGTTATAGGTATTTGAATAGAGTAGAGAACCAGGTATAGCAAGTATCGGGATTCTTCAAAGTGATCGAAGATGTAGATACTTGTGTATGGTATTTAGTTGATAGTAGTGATAAAGAGAAATTGCTTCTCTTTCAGGTTACTCATAATTGGAAGTGTTCCTAAGTTGAGTAATGCTGATCGGCCCCCTTCCATTTAGTTGACATGCACTGGGGACAGTTGCATGATTTGAATCTGGTTCAATTAAATCAGTGCCTCTGGTTCTATATTGGATATAGAACAGTTCATATCTTAACGTTGTTAAGGTACGGGGAGTTGTCCGGCTTATGATTAAAACCAGACTCTGGACAGCTCAAGGCACGTTTCTGTAATGGCTGTTTGTGGGTTGACCCAGGCTATGACGAGGGTTGACTTTCTACCATCTGGCAGATCAATAGAAATATTGTTCTAAACTCGCCACAGTTTTATTAAAAATGGATTTCTTCAAAAACAGTAGTGGGAGTATGGTAGAACTGGAAGTGATTCCAGAACCGCAAACGATTACTGATGATTTGATAAGGAACCTAAAGATTCAATCTGATTTGACATTCCATTGGCCACTCCGCAGATATGGTGGGTAACTTCAGGCACCCGAGAGGTACTCCGGTAGCCTCAAGGACGGTAACAGGGAAGTTCTTGTTTACCCACACTTGCCATTGTTGTTGTTCCAGACTGTGAGACCCGGCAGGAGGATGAGTATAGCGTCGTTCTAAACTAGCTTTAGAAGTGCACGTCTATATGACTCTGCCGGAGGGTTTTCGTAGTCAGTGGGAGCAGCGGAAGCATTGGTGGACATCAGGCTTATGTCTATTTATAGACTAGAGCAGATATAGCGGAGATAGATCATCTGTTTCTGATGTGACAGTCATAGGTTTGACATCATCAGAATAGGGGATGGATCTGTTGAGAAGGTAGTAGGGTGTGATATCCTGGTATTTGGATGACATACACAGAGTAGGAAAAGAAACTCCTATACTACAATCGGTTATACTTTGGTCGTCACACAGTGGTTTCTCCACAAGGGACTTGGACATTATATCAGACATACTGGTTACTAGATCTATGGTTTTAGATCTAGATTTGGGTGGTTTCCCAATCTGGGTACTTAGACAGCATTCTAAGAGTATTTAGAATGGACGACTCCTGGCATGGTAATGTACCTACAGGTAATGGAGTCACCCTCTCTAAAGGTGTCTTACAGACTAAAGGGGAGAGGGATGTTCATGATTGGCAGATCACTTGCTTAGGCAATTGAGTCAATCATGAGATGTCAAGTACCACACCAGATGTTGTTCTCGCACTAGATGCAATAAGTTGACATTGATTCAATCCTGGAGAAACAGTCGGAAGCAGTTTTAGAACATAAGTGAATGTTCTAGGGATATGATGACGGCTGCCTCCTTTAGGAGACGGTTATCACTCCAGGCTTCCAAGGTGACATGGACGACAGGGTGATTGTCAGAGTTTTAGTTTTCCTTCTGACGAGGGGCAGTATTTTGGACAGGTGGTCCAAGGCAATAGTGAGGGTGGCATGGCGCAGGATACTGATTAAGTTCAGTTGACGATACAGTCTAAGAAGTTTGGATTTGGAGTTCATTTATGAGCTAGGTCCCATCAGACATCCAGACATTCTAAGACAGGTATTGCTCATTTCGGGAGATGGCTTTCTCCGCGAACTTGAGATAGAGAGAGACATAGAAAGAAACATCAAGGCGGATCCACTCACTGAGGCTATTCCTCGAACGCAATAGTTTCACAAACGGTTTTTGTGAGACTGACTAGTAGAGGAGTTGGGTGTTCGGTATCACACGGGCTGTGAGTATGCGACATCGCAATAATTAGCCTTGAGTGCAAGTGGGAGATTGTTGGAGATAGTGCCCTCAGAGTCGATTATTGGGTCACAGGCACGTGATTGCAATGATTGAGGGAGGACCTATCCCGGTAGGACAGTCTTACTCGAGATGATAGTATGCTATCTGGTTTACCTTTATCATCGTGTACTGCTTTAGGTGACATGACATGTCGCTATTGCACGTTGATAGAGCCCCTAGGATTCTTGCTTGACTACCGGCAGTATGAGGGCGATCATATACGTGGGAGCTGGTAGTCTATAAGCACATCCTTAAAAGGTCCCTAGTCGTGGGAGTTTCGAGATAGGGCATCGATACTCCAGAGTAGACTAGTGTATACAGTCGAGACCCCGACGAGGGGCGGTGGCCGGTCTCACAAGCCACTGGTGTCAGTTGGTTCACCTAAGATGTATACAGGTGCTCATTGGGTTATGAGTACACCGGACAGGACTCGCCGGGATCATGCTAGTTGGTCTTATACCTGACGTCAGATAGCAGTTCCCAGGTGACATGTGTACAGGTTAGTTCATCGACCTGGGGATCGTCATTTGTCTCGTGTGAGTTCTCACTGTGCTTTGATTACTACCCTACCACGGCTCAAAGGAGTCGTGCAAACAGGTTTTAGTTGGGTACAGTCCCGAGCCACATGGAGGCAGTGAGCGGATCTTCGGGGGTTCGTCTCTCCCGGTATTGGGGGTGAGGTCGCGCTGTGTCTAGGAGAGCCATTACACGAAGTCCTTGGCCAAGGCAGGAGATTTACTGGTAGGTATTCCAGTAGTATCTCAGGGTGTTCTGGGCTACACTCCGACACGACTTGTACCGCTTTTGGGGGTCTGACTTTTATCCACCCCCTAGGCCCGACATGCGATGCTCATAGACGAACGGACCGGACTGTACGGATATTGTCACTGACAGGCTCAGTAGGGCGTCAGGATGAGTTCGCTCATCGACGTCCCTTTTGGTCAATAGCTGGTGGCCCGTTACGTATTGGCTTATACCTCTGACGTGCTAGTGGTTAAATCCACAGCCATAGTATTGACGAGTCTTTAGAGTCCACCACACTTTCAGTTACTCAAGTTTCGGGCGAAACGCTGTAGAGGCCGTATGGAGATATGGCAGGGTTCGATCAGATACGTGCGGTATTGCACGGATCGTGATCGGACGGTTTTTACTAGCCGGCTTTGGCTTAAGCCGGTCCTAGTATAGTACAGTGTAGATTTTGTCTTTTTGCATTTGTATCCGGACGGAATACAGATGCGGGTGTGTATGCACAGTATCGGGGTTTGCCTGTAATTTATTACGGGACCAGTTTTCTGGAGTTGCCAGTTTGCATTCCGTTCCGGCCGGTTTTCCTTTGTTCTTTCCCGGCCGGACTTTTCCGATGGAGGGGGTTATTTGCAAGTTTGCAAATAACACTTTGTGGAGGGTTTTATTGCATAAGGATTTATTATGATAGCATTATTTCTTTTGCTCCATGCTTTTGCATTAAATGAGATTAGATGTGTAGGTATGGGTTTAGTGGTGGGGCCGGCCACTATTTGTGATGGATATTGGGTATGGGCCGGCCACTGCCACTGTTGGGAGTGATGGGTGACTTGATGATTTAATTATTAATTAAAAGGTTACATTGAGCTAATAAAAGATGAGTGTGCTGGAATTGTGATAAAGGTTTTGATGAATTAATATATAAATACTCATTTTGGTTGCATTGTGGGTATGAGTGAGTGCTGATGGTTTTTTATTTGGTTGAGCTCATCAAATATTCATTTCCAGTGAGCAAATAGATGGCTTGGCCGAGCTCATTTGCTAGGAGGCTCCATTCTTCATCAAGTTTTGATCCATGAATATCTTTGTGCAAAATTCCTCCATCATGGCAACTATACTAAACCCCAAAGAGACAACTATTCTACACTATTCTACAGCAAATCTTGGACGCGTCGGCCAGCCAACTTCGCGCCCGAGTTGCCTCGGTATTGAGGTGGGAGCCCGTAAAAGATACAGGCGATGTGGTGCCCTTCCGGAAAGGAGGCGTCGACCGGAGGATCCACGGGAGATCGGGACGACGACGAGAAGACCGGAGGACTCGGATCACTCGGTATATCTCTTCCCATCTTCTAGTTAGCTTAGACTTGTTAATGGTATCGATCCGGGTGTTTAGTGCGCGGTGGTGCCGGTTTGCTAAGTCCGAAAAAATTAAAGTTTATCACCGTTTCCGCATCTGGCCATCGGATTGACGGCCGGGGCGCCGCCGTGCACTTACATGGGGTGTATGGAAAAAGTCATGGTCAAACCCCCTCAAAGTCAATACACCATACCTCCAAATACTATATTTTAAAACCTACACAAAACACCTCCTTTCTTCACATGAAAAAAAAGCAAAGTGAGGCAAAGAATTTCTGGACCTGATGATGGTGGGTCCGGCCTAGAGGGAGTGGGGGCGAGTGTGAGTGGATACAAAAAGGTTTTATGCAAAAAGACCCCCCACAAGTCCAAAATTGCAAGTTTTAGCTTAAAATTCAATAAATTTCGTTTTCCATAATAAAAATTAGTTAAAACATGAAATAAAATACTAAAATTTTATGTTACAACTAGATTTTAATTAACATGATTTTAAAGCTTAAATTTAGCCCATTTAAATTTGTATTTATCGCTAATTTAATGTATTTTCTTACCTGCTTAAAATAATATTAAAAATTGAAAAATTAAGGAAAATTTTTAAACGACCAGAATTTCATAAGTAACTCATTTGCTACTAAAAACAAGCAATTACCTATCCAAATTAGGTATAATTAGTCCTAAACTGCAAAGTAACAAAAAGACGGTTTACGGAAAAATACCGAATTTTCACCGATTTTCAGGAAAACACCAAAACGACTTTTCAAGGCGTTACAATCTTCCCCCCTTAAAGAAATTCGGTCCCCGAATTTAAAAATATAACTACGCGTACCTTCAAAGAGATGGGGATATTTCTTCCTCATCTCGCCCTCGGTCTCCCAGGTAACCTCCTCGCTGCTCGGGCCACGCCAAAGGACCTTGACGGTCGGTATAACTTTCGATCTCAACTTCTTCACCTGCCGATCCAGGATGGCCACCGGCTGCTCTGCAAAAGAAAGGTCGCGCTCTAGCTGGACTGTCGGGTGCTGAATCGCATGCGAAGGGTCGTGAAGGTACTTGCGGAGCATCGAAACATGGAAGACGGGGTGAACATCGGGAAAGCTGGGTAGAAGGGCCAAACGATATGCAACAGCGCCGACACGCTCGAGGATCTCGAAGGGACCTACGAATCTAGGGCTAAGCTTCCCCTTTCGCCCGAAACGCATCACGCCCTTCATCGGAGAGACTCTCAGAAAAACATGGTCGCCAACTGCGAACTCTAATCTGCGACGGTGCCTGTCTGCATACGATTTCTGCCTGCTCTGAGCCGCTCTCATCCGGTCTCGGATCAACTGCATCTTCGCTGTCGTCTCCTCAACAAGCTGCGGCCCCAAAATACTGCTCTCGCTGAGCTCAGTCCAACAGACTGGCGATCTGCATCTCCTCCCATACAATGCCTCGAAAGGTGCCATCTGAATAGTATCCTGGAAGCTGTTGTTGTGGGAGAACTCCACTAGAGATAAATGACGATCCCAGCTACCGCCGAAGTCTAAAACGCACGCTCTGAGCATGTCCTTGAGAGTCTGAATGGTCCGCTCTGACTGTCCGTCGGTCTGCGGATGAAACGCTGTGCTGAAGCTCAAACGAGTGCCCAAAGCCTCCTGAAGTCTCTGCCAAAGTCGGCTGGTGAACTGGGTGCCTCGATCTGACACGATACAAGTCGGTACGCCATGCAACCGCACGATCTCGTCGATGTAAAGCTGGGCATACTGAGCGAAGCTGAAAGTCGTCTTCACTGGCAGGAAGTGAGCCGCTTTCGTCAATCGATCTATAATCACCCAGATGGAGTCATACCCTCGACTGGTCCTGGGTAGACCCACAACGAAATCCATCGAAATCTGCTCCCATTTCCACTCCGGAATGGGTAACGGCTGTAGCTCTCCTGCGGGCCTCTAGTGCTCAGCCTTGACTTGCTGACAAGTCAGGCATCTCGATACAAACTCCGCAATGTCCCTCTTCATCCCGTCCCACCAGTAGGTCTCTCTCATATCATGGTACATCTTGGTGGAACCGGGGTGGACACTATACACTGATCGGTGTGCCTCCTCAAGAATGTCACGCCGTAATCTATCAGCATCTGGTACGCACAGTCTAGATCCATAGCATAAAATCCCCTGATTGTCAATCACGAACTCGAAAAATCTGCCCTGTCCCATCTGTGCCATGATCTCTGAGCAACGGTCGTCACTGCGCTGTGCCTCATATATACGGTCAAGCAACTGTGGGCGTGCACGAACATGCGTGAGCTGTCCTCCTGTCTGAGTGAACTCGAACTCAACTCGGCTGTCGCATAACATCTGCCAATCTGCTGACGACTGCCTCTGCACTGCGCGCAAAAAGGATAGACTACCCCCGGGCCTCCTACTCAACGCATCCGCCGCCACATTCGCCTTGCCTGCATGATATAAGATCTCGTAGTCGTAGTCTTTCACCAACTCCATCCAACGACGCTGTCTGAGGTTCAGGTCTCGCTGCTGGAATATGTATTTTAAGCTCTTGTGGTTTGTGAATATTTGGCACGACTCGCCATAAAGGTAATGTCGCCAAATCTTCAATGCAAAGACCACTGCAGCCATCTCCAAATCATGAGTGGGGTAGTTCTGTTCATGCTTCTTCAACTGCCGTGAAGCATATACGATCACCCGGCCATGCTGCATCAACACGCATCCTAACCCCACTCGCGAAGCATCACAGTAGACCACAAATCCGCCTGATCCCGAAGGCAAAGATAATACCGGCGCCGTAGTCAAACAAGTCCGTAGCTGCTGAAAACTGCGCTCGCACTCCTCTGTCCAAACGAAAGGAACTCCCTTCCGGGTCAAACCGATCAAAGGTGCAGCTATACGGGAGAAGTCCTGAACAAAACGCCTGTAGTAGTCTGCCAGGCCTAAAAAACTACGGATCTCAGTAACCGATGTAGGTCGGGGCCACTGCTGAACAGCCTCAATCTTCTTCGGGTCCACACATATGCCGTCTCTCGTAACTACGTGACCCAAGAATCCGACGCTGTCCAGCCAGAATGCACACTTGGAGAACTTTGCGAACAGCTGGTGCTCCCTCAGAGTCTGTAACGTAATCCGCAAGTGCTGCTCGTGCTCCTCTCTGCTCCGGGAGTACACCAAGATATCGTCGATAAACACGATGATGAACAAGTCAAGATACGGCCTGAATGTACGGTTCATCAAATCCATGAATGCTGCTGGGGCGTTGGTGAGTCCGAACGACATCACCAAAAACTCGTAGTGGCCGTAGCGCGTGCGGAAAGCTGTCCTCGGTATATCCTCCTGTCGAACTCGCAGCTGATGGTATCCTGATCGCAAGTCGATCCTCGAAAAATACCCTGCACCCTGAAGCTGGTCGAACAAATCATCAATGCGTGGCAACGGATATCTGTTCCGAACGGTAACTTTGTTCAGCTGGCGGTAGTCGATGCATAAGCGCAAACTTCCATCCTTCTTCATGACAAACAGGACCGGAGCACCCCACGGAGAAACACTAGGTCGAATAAGCTCCTTATCTAACAATTCCTGCAACTGATCCTTCAGCTCTCGAAGCTCTGCCGGGGCCATCCGATAAGGCGGTATAGAAATAGGCCCCGAGCCGGGAATCAAATCAATGCAGAACCCAACATCGCGCTCAGGCGGTAGCCCAGGTAGCTCATCAGGGAAAACATCAGGGAACTCACAAACAACCGGGACCCGGTCCAACGGAACCTCTGCAGCTCGAGTATCACAAATATACGCTAAGAATTCCTGACATCCCTTCCGCAAGAGCTGACCAGCGCGAAGAGACGAAATCAAGCTGGGAAGGATGACGCTGCGGTCTCCCTGAATAACAAGGACTGGCTCTCCCAGAAAGCTAAATATGACTGCCTTCTCACGGCAGTCCACCGAAGCATAACAAGTGGCTAGCCAATCCATGCCCAGAAGCACATCAAAGTCCAACATATCGAGGAGAATCAAATCAACCGATGAATCCCTCTCCCCGATACGGACGGAACACAAACGAAATACAAAACGAGCGACAAACGCCTCGCCTACCGGAGTAAAAACAACAAGCGGATGATCTAACTATGACGACTCACGGCCCAACATCGGTGCAAAGTGTGTAGATACGTACGAATGTGTGGAACCTGGGTCAAATAATACCCGTGCGTCGAAAGAACAAACTGGCAGGGTACCTGTCACAACGGCATTTGATGCCTGTGCATCCTGCGGTGTCAAAGCAAATACTCGGGCCTGTCCTCCACCGATAGCGGGCTGACCTCGACCTCGGCCTTTGCCTCCTCATCCTCTCTGAACAGGACCGCCGCGTCCACGGCCTCTGGGTGCACCTAACTGGCGTGGAGCATCGCCGGTGGTAGGAAGTAGGGCTCTCTGAGGAGGGGGTGGTGATGGTGGTAGGGTCACATGCGGAACTGTCGCTGCTCCCTGTCGTCTCGGCGGACAGTCACTGACAAGATGGTGCGGACTCCCGCACCCAAAACACCCTGGCGACGGCTGCTGTCCCTGGGGGTAAGAACCATATAACTGTCCCCGTCCAAATCCTCTGCCAGGCCTATCTCTCGGAAAGAATCTGGCGCGCTGCCTCTGAGACGGTACATCGGTGCGAATCCTCTTCGGCCCAGAAACGGCCGAAGTCTGTGATAAGCGTGCCTCCATCCGTAATGCCGCATCCATAGCAGCTGAATAAGTGTCGTAGTGCTGGGCGCCAATGGCAAGATATAGCTGGGCTTCGAGTCCCTGTACGAACCTCTTCACCATCTTCTCTTCGGTATCCACCAAATACGGAGCATATCGGGATAACTGTGTAAACTGGATGTCATACTCAGACACTGTCATCCCAGGTGTCTTGACTAAGGCCTCGAAGCTACGAGCTCTGGCGTCACGAACGCTCTCTGGGAGGAAACGAGCTAGAAAGACCGCTGTAAACTCGGCCCACGTCATAGGCGGTAGACCTGCAGCTCGACCTCTCAAGACTGACTCCCACCATGTCTGCGGAAGACCCTCTAGTCGGAAACTCGCAAGCTCTACCCATCGATCATCCGAACATCTCAGCGAACGACAGATCCTGGCTAAACTGTCAAAGAACGTCTGTGGGTCCTCCGCTGCCTTGGTGCCGGTGAATACTGGAGGTCTCAGCCTCATGAAATCCTGTAGTGAAACCGGGATGGTCACGGCGGTAGTAGTAGGAGCAGGTATCATAGCAGTTTGGGATGTGGTAGGTGCGTCATCCGGCCTCGGTGTACGACTGGCTGCAACTAGGGATCCTACCATCTGACGTAGCTCCTGCATGCCCCCCATCATCTGTCGCAACTCCTCCATACTAGTCTCGAGCCTATCCATACGGCCTGGGGAAGGTGGATCGGTCTGTCCCTGCGGCGTAGGCATACCCCTCTGCTCAGTCCTAGTCTCAGACGAGCCAGCTCGAATCTCGTCTCGGGCGGCAGCCCTCTATGCCCTCGTAGCCTTCGGCGGCATAGTGGCTGCTACAAGAAAACGGATAGTAAGAACAGTGCAATAGGATCATAGGATACACGGAATTGAAGAAGGAATTTTCAAGCAAGTATATCCTAAAGTCACTTAGGCGGAGTACCGTATCACAAGTATCCCGCGGACATACACACGCTACGTTACCCTACTTAAGTCACTTACTCCATCTACCAAGGGTCATCCTACACTCAAAAAGGTAAAACCTATCGCTCTGATACCAACTTTGTCATGACCCGCAGGGTACGGAACGTGACTGGCACTTAAGTTTACGAAACATCTCAAGACGTCCGTAAAATAAGTAAGCCAAAGCCCAGAAAACCAAAACCAAATAAGCAAAAGAGGGAAGAGAACCCAATCAATTGAAAACGAGTTTATCAAATAAGTCTTATAAAAACCTTTAAAAAAAACAATATCAATTTTTCCGAAAATTTCGGCAGAGTCTCCTTTGTAAATACTGGCCCCCAAAATGGGTACAACAAGAATATATATGAATCCAACAAATAAGGCATCCCCAAGCGGGAGCTAGCTCTTCACCACAAGGCGGTCACAAATCCCACGCAATATAAAGCAACAACATGCGAAATAATCATAAGGAAGCATGAGAAAAACAGCATGTCGACTCAAGTGAGCTCGACCCCAAAATACAGCATAAAAAGTCCACAAATCTCACAGTCTCATCTCTAGGTCAATATACAACAATACTGGTAGATACAGTCGATGGAGTGCACTAGATACAAAGAATATACAAGGTGGTACAAAAATAATAATATAACCCACCTAAGAGTAAAACCTCGAGTCCAGGCAGAGGAGGCAAAAGAAGCTAGTGCGCCCGCCGCTACTGTACTGACGGAGCGGACCTGCAAAAGGTTGTGGCACAACGGGGGTGAGTTGCCAACTCGTGAGTAATAAATAACATCTACACAGGCTATCGAATGCATGCACACAAGCATCCTAGCATCTAAAATACAGGTAAGGCAGGACATAATAGCAGGTATGTATGCAATATGAATATACTAGCAAGTATGAATGCAATGCGAATCAACTCATGATCTGAATGTGTAAGTATAAGAATCATGTTTTTCCTTTAGGAATCTCTTTTGAAATACCAGCACAATACCAATAGAATCAACAAGAACCTGTGTCCAGCAACGACACCTCAAAACTATCACAAATCTCATATATCCATGTCATAGTATCTCTGGCCTCAGTCATCCGGCTGACCCATCTCAATATCAATATCTCATCATCTCGCGGCCATGGTTAGTATCCTCTGGATATCCGCCATCCCAAACAGTCACCGGTAGGTAATCCGTCCCCTGCCAGGCTCAACGTCAACAACACATTCCTCTTGCCCCGGGGTACCTTACCGGGCCCACCATGTACCCGTGACGGTTCCTCCACTCCTCGACACGGATCTCGAAAACCATAGCAAACTCATGGTGGACGACACTTACATCACTAGAAAACCGCAATTTACATATTTAAAAAATATAATAAGTTTAGAAATTTTGCGGCTTTTCCCCGAAATCCAGAAATATCATAAAATCTCAAGAAATCCTCATAAGTGTATATGTCAATGATAATGAATGCATATGGTATCAATAATCAAGTTGCGATGTGTGATTAATATATTAGGCATGAACAAATAATATGATGAAGCACATGCACATGAATAGCAATCCTACGATTTCATTTTAAGGAATTAAAGCAATAGCGCGAGTTTAAGTATCAATTATAGTAAAAGGTTTCAATTTAAAGGTTATCTAGTATGGTGGCATGGCAATTACCAGGGTGTGTGTGTAAGCATGAATAGTGCTCGTGCTGCATATAAAAACCCTGGCAATGGTGCATGTGTCCTATAAAATGGTTTCGCATATGTATGTCTATATAAGGCATGAATGTAGCAAATAATCATACAAGTATTACACCCCTAATTACTAACATTACTAAGAATCTTTTAAGGTACTAAAACTATCGGGCGATTTGCGCCATCCAACGATAGTCCCCCGTAGATGTTACATCTACTCACCGGAATCCCTAGCTAGTCACGTCCAATCACCGCTTTCTCCTTTCGTGCCGCGTCTGACGTCTCCGCGACCGAACCTGGAATTACATCAATACCAAACATAAGGTTACATATCAAGAACGACGCAATTCCCTAACGAAGATACCAACGTTCACAAGCTAGGTACAACGTGCACAGGTGCGCGGAACGCACGCGAAAATCGCAAAACTAACTGGAATCGTCGATTTGGTCGCCCGGAAAAACTAAAACCCGAACACTCAAAAATCCGCACTCACACATCCTAAAAGTCATAGGATACGCTAAAAATGTCATCAAGACATCGCAAATAATTCATCACAATATCTTATAACACAACTAGTAAGCTAGAATTTGCAATTTGGTGCAAACATCGACAATTAGCGACAAAGTTAACACAATCCAACACAACAATCCAAACTAACCCACTAGATAGCCACTACACTAATTTTAAACCATTAACTATGCTTCAAAACATATTTTCCACAACCAACTCTTCTCTTGATTTTTGGTAATTAGCAAAACAAGGAAAATATCACACAAGATTAACTTGGATTAGCATAACATCAAGCCACTTAAGCAAAGTAACCTTATAGATCGGTTAAGTAAACAACTAGATAGCTAATTAGCTTTAATTAACTAAATAATGGTTTCTAAAAACCCTAGTTTAACTCTAACCATAAACCTTTAAAAACTAGATTAGAAACTAACACTAAATTAACACTAGATTTTTGGCCCAATTAGCAAGTTAACCACTTAGATTAAGCTAACAAAATAACTAAGTAACAAAATAGCTTAATTAATCTCTTAATGGTGTTCTAAACCCTAAATTAATTTCAAACCACAAACTTTAAAAAAACTAGTATGCAAATAGCACTAAAATTAACACTAAAACAATTTTCAAAGTTCTAATTAGCACACTTTAAACTACAATTTAACCAAAGATTGAAATTATACCTCACAAGCCCAAACCCTATGTTGCTAAAGCCTCCCAAGATGCCATCTTTCCAAGATTTGAACCAATTTGGGTTTGAGAAGAGAGGGAATAAGGTTTTGTGTTGAAATAGTGAAGGATTTGTTGATTTTTATTGAATTTTGATGCAATTTTTTTTGAAGAAAATGAGAGAAAAGAGAAGGAAAATAATGGAATGGGGGGGGGAGCTAATCTCGGCCAGATGAGGGAGAGGGGTGTGGTGTGGGGTGTATGGAAAAAGTCATGGTCAAACCCCCCTCAAAGTCAATACACCATACCTCCAAATACTATATTTTAAAACCTACACAAAACACCTCCTTTCTTCACATGAAAAAAAAGCAAAGTGAGGCAAGGAATTTCTGGACCTGATGATGGTGGGGCCGGCCTAGAGGGAGTGGGGGTGAGTGTGAGTGGATACAAAAAGGTTTTATGCAAAAAGACCCCCCACAAGTCCAAAATTGCAAGTTTTAGCTTAAAATTTAATAAATTTCGTTTTCCATAATAAAAATTAGTTAAAACATGAAATAAAATACTAAAATTTTATGTTACAACTAGATTTTAATTAACATGATTTTAAAGCTTAAATTTAGCCCATTTAAATTTTTATTTATCGCTAATTTAATGTATTTTCTTACCGGCTTAAAATAATATTAAAAATTGAAAAATTAGGGAAAATTTTTAAACGACCAGAATTTCATAAGTAACTCATTTGCTACTAAAAAAAGCAATTACCTATCCAAATTAGGTATAATTAGTCCTAAACTGCAAAATAACAAAAAGACGGTTTACGGAAAAATACCGAATTTTCACCGATTTTCAGGAAAACACCAAAACGACTTTTCAAGGCGTTACATCGGCGAGTCCGTCCAGTGTACCCAGTCTCTACTGAGCACCCGTATATCATCTCTGATGTCAAACACCAATGGATATAGGATCATCCATCGCCCATCTGTATGGGTCGAGAAGGTATACGCTAGTCTACTCTGGTATATCGATGCCCTGTCTCGATACACCCACGACTAGGGATTTTAAAGGATGTACTTATGGACTACCATGTCCCCACTAGTATGATCCTTATCATAGTCCAGGTAGTCAAGTACACATCCTAAGGGCTTTACCAACATGTAACAGAGAGACAATCAGTGTACACGTTAAGGTAAAGAGTAACCAGATAGCATACTATCATATCGACCAAGAAAGTCATCCCTATATATGTCCAAGCATCCACTAAAATATACATCCTAAGTATAGTAATGGCCTCTAAGGCATACATATAACTAACAGTGAGCGACTCCTAACTCAAACTAACCTAATCCTAACCCTAACAAGCTCTCTTTATATAACATTTTAGCACATAGTTAATCACAAACAAATCTGGACATTTGGACTAAACTTGTTAAAGCACATAGAAAAAGATTCATATCTCCCTGCGGACGACCCGTATTCAACCGGCTAGCTACAAGGAAACAGTTTTGATTGCGGTAATAGACTTGAACACGCAAAAACTCTACCAATCAGGTCACCCTAGATATCATAGTATTACCTTTATGATATAGTTGACCTAGGAGTTATTGTTTATTCGATTTCTACTTGTAGATGTTTTCAACTCATGAGTTGGCAACTCACCCCCGTTGTGTCACAGTTCTTACAGGTAGACCGCATGGATCAGTAGCGGCTTCGTTGACATACAGTTGCATTCGAGTGTTTTGCATTGGTAGGTTGGACATTTGTGTCGTACCCACTCTTGTATCTATATTTCACATTGTATCTAGTTAACTCCATCAAATCAAAACTAATAATTGTAAGTAATGAGACTTAGTGAGACCGGTTGTTGCGAGATTGGAGCGATGGGTTTTATGATCGCTTTTGGGTTTATGTCTTGCCTATCTCTTTATCTTATGTGGTGATCTTCACCGTTGGGCGTCGTATACTTATATATACTGTCTTGCATGGTTGTGATCTGCCGTTTGGCGAAGAGCTAGTTCCCGCTTGGGGATGCCATTATTCTTGTTATATATTTGTGGTTTTGGATCAAAATATACAAAGGAGGTGCTGTCCAAATTTTTAAAAGATGAAACACGTTTTCAAACTAGTAAATTTCACTTGCATTTTTATGTTCCTTTTCTATGCATTAAAAGAACTTGATTTCATTATACCTTTATTTCAAAACATCACCTCATTTTTTTTCTTAAAAAGGTTTAGATTTCTGCGTTTCAGCTTACTTGAATTACGTTACGCCTCCAGACGTTGCGTGATTTAAGTGCTGGTCACGAGCTAATATTTCGGGTCGTGACAAAGTGACTGTAGGAGAACCCCGTCGCCAAAATCATCCATTCGGGTGCTCGCGGCAGCGGTGTTCCGCCTTAGTGCACTTCGTCGACGGTATCGGGGCGTGCGGCCGTCTACTAAAGTTTCCGACAAGCATTCGATCAGGATGTCGGGAATCTTGTTGAATTGCCCGACAAGATATTAAAAGGTGTTTTGAATATTGAGACTAAAATGCGGGGTTTATAATTGGTTGGTATATGATGTCTAAGGAATTCAGATGATTAGGCATGAAATCCAAAGTATGAGATACATTGGGTTTATGATGTCTAAGGTGGTTGCGGATTCAAACTGTTATGGTTTTTCACTTTCTTTTTTGCGACCGTAAGTGTAATATATGGTGTATCGCCAGTTTCGTTGCTATAAGTCAACGACAATTGGGATACACATATTTATTTACGTTGATGACATGTGATGTTATGTGTTGCTGTGATATGTTATATTGGATCGTCGTGTTTTGAATAGCCAGGGGTTTTATGTGAGATGAGAGTTTTTCATTTTCATTCATGTAAAATTCATTGTATGTAATATTCTTTTATTGGGGAACTTCCGGGTTGAGGATGATGTCACCATTGTATATTATTTAGTTTTCCGCGTTAGGATAGACCCAAGGTGGGGAGCACAAGTAACCGGGTTCTAGAGTCCAGTGAGAGACCATCTCGAAGAGTCGAGACCGGGTCACCTAACTCTAGAATTGGTAGGAGGGTTGTTTTCCGCTCTCGTAGGGGTCTAGGGATATGGGTTTGGCTATTCATCACGATCGTGGAATCCGTGTTTCATACTGGCATAATTTAAAACCCGGAAATCCTAGTATATCCAATATTTCTTATGTTGTGTTCTGCTGCGATATTCTTTGATGTGATCACTTTGTATGATGAGATAGATATGTATATAGTATATGCGATATATTATATAGACGTTGCTTATGTTTTACATCCGCGCTAGCCCTGCCCCGCTCTGCCGTTAGTTACCTAACCTAACGGTGCATGAGGGCACATCGAGGCGAATACGGATGGCATAAGCGTACGTTGTATTTATCTGTGATGTTTAGATAACTTAAAATGATGGGACTTCATTAATGAGATTAATGAAAGAAAATAAACCAAAAGATGTTATGGAATCGAATTTTCAAAAACAGCTAGGTCTAGTTGTTGTTTTGCATAGCTGTATTCCTTGTAGAATATCCAGCACCTTATTCGATAAGGAAAGAGCCGAGATCCCTTCACCGGGAGTGACCTCTTTAGCAATAAATGGCAGATGCTACAAACTCGATTTGTCTTTTGATTGCTTTTATAGTTTTTTCTTTGCATAGTGGTATTTGTGAGATATCCTGCACCTTATTCGATAAGGAAAGAGCCGAGATCCTTTCACCGCGAGTGACCTCTTTAGCAAAACTAGTAAAAGCCTTAAAAACACTCCTTTTCAAAATCACTCGATTCTACGACTATATCAAGTTCATTACGCAAAAGGTTTCATAAAAACCTGTCGTAGCCCTTCGACATTTCAGATAAGTAGTATTTAGTATTCGTGCTCCGTTTGTTGACCTTGTCAAGGCATAGTGTGCGGTAGCTGATTAGTGCTTATCTGCAAAGCATATGATGCTATTAGATTAGGGTAGTCGTGCGGCCTTGTTGACCTTGTCAAGGGTCGTGCGTGTGGGTTTAATTCAATCGGGAAATGACGGGTTGAACTTGACTTGCGGTCTATGGTATGTTGACCTTGTCAAGGTCATAGATCGCTCGGGGCAAAATATTATCGGGAATTTAAAGTGTTGAAATTTTCAATGTGATTGCATACCATCTATGAGATAGTTGGATCCCGATATCTACTGCGAGTAAGAGTTACTCCTGGGAGAGTTTTACACATTACAATTAGCCGATCAAGTAGGTGTTTAGAAAGGTGTCAACGGGGTTACGCCCCTGGGAAAATGAGGTTTATTTTAATTAGGTCCGTGCGAAAGCACGGGGAACCTCCCTCAAAGTACCGACACTGGCCTGGCCAAAATATTGGCAAACTTGTAGGGTGTAATTAATCCCGGCTAGTCTTACATTTTAGGGTTTGAAGGTAGATTTGACTAAAACAGTGGGAGTCATCCTGATTAGATAAAATAATAACCAATCTAATCTTGCAAGAGCATACGCTGAGTGTTTTCTTCTCTCTCTCTCCAGGTAGAGACCATGTCACGCCTTAATCAAGATAATAATATGGATGTATTGACCAAACCCGCTTGTTATACTGAGCTGGGGAACGTTGGTCCCGCTCCAACTTATAATTGTTATAAGACTGAGCAGGAAATAGGGGATTACCAGAATTTCTGTGTCACCCAAACGAAGAAAGTGTATGTTGATGCATCTTCTTCGGGTGTGTTCATTACCAAGAACTGTTTCTCAGTATCCTTTACGTCCTGGGTATGAGATACCGGATCAGGATCCCACATATGTAATTTGTTACATGGGCTAAAGATTGGTACAGAACTGGGAATGGATGAAAAGTTTCAAGAGTTGGAAACGATGCAATTGTTGCAGCCAAGGTGTTGGCAGTTATCACCCTGTATTACCAAATACATTTATTCTGAACGAATGTTATTAGATAACGAACCTGATATACAACATCATATCAGTCTCTTTATAAAGTAAAGAAGGATATAATTTTGTATTGTTGGATAATGTTTTGAACATTTCCTATATCAAGAGTTGATCGGTTCAGGCGCGTTATCTAAAAGCATATACGTTCTAAATCAAACCGCGGTTCTTAACGTACAGAACATACATAAGAGGAAGAGTTCAGAAATGAACGAATCCTACTTGGGGCATTGTAGACTAGGTCATATCAATGCGACACAACTAAGCTAAGTTACATTTAGATGCATATTTAAATCAGTTTGAATTTACATCTTGTGAAACTTGCCAGTCATGTCACAAAGATAAGATGACCATAGCTCCGTTTATTGGAAAGAGAGAAAGAGTTACTGAACTCTTGGGATTGATACATGATAATGCCTGTAGGTCCCCTGTCTACATATGCCAGGACTGATTCTTTGTACTTCATTATATTCTCTGATGATCTCTCAGGATTCGGACATATGTTACTGTTGGAACACATGTCTGAACCTTTTGAGAAATTCAATGAATATAAGTTAGAAGTAGAACTAAACGGGTATAAGTATTATGTTCTTTGATGTGATCAGGGAGGAGAATACTTTAGCACGGAGTTCCTGGACTGTTCTAAAGGAGAATGAGATTCTCTCTCAGCATTACTCCTTCGAATACACCACAGCACGTTGGTGTATCGGGGTGGAGCAATCGCACCCTATGAGATATGGTGTGCTCTATGATGAGTACTACTAAGTTGCCTATTTCCTTTTGGGAGTTATGCACTTGAGAAGCTGCATACCTATTGAATTGGGTTCCAACCAAATCAGGTGCCTACCACTCCATATGCGATATGGTATGGGAAGAGTCCATCTCTTAAGTAAGTTAAGATTTGGGGTTGTCTGGCCTATGACAAAAGCAAAATCCAGACAAGCTCGAGGCAAGGTCAGTTCTATAGATGTTTGTTGTATATCCCAAGCATACGCAGGGGAATATCTTCTACCGGACCAAAGAACAAAAGGTTTTTTTTATTTCTCGGCATACAACCCTTTTAGAAAATAAATTTCTTGTGATGAAATTTGTGTCATGAGGTAGAACTGGAAGGTGTTCCAGCTATACAAACTGCAGCTAATGATTTGGAAGAACCGGAGGATACAATAGTTCCCAACGAAGCTCAGCCTCTCCGGCGATCTCGTAAGGTTCCTCACCCACCTGAGAGATACTTCAGTTTTCTCTATGATAGTGGAAGCGAGGATTGCATCATGAGATAATGACCCAACTAGTTTGGAGCAGGCCATCAAGAGTGGGGACTATGTAAGAATGGCTGGATGCTAAGCTATCTGAGATGGAATTTATATACACCAACTAAGTATGGACTTTGGTTGCTTTATCTGAAGGGTTAAATCCCCATTAGGAGCAAGTATATCTTGAGAAGATTACTTAGTGTAGATAGAAAAGTTGAGACTTTCAATGCTAAGGCTTGTTGTAAAAGGTTCTCGTCACTGACCAGTGGTGGATAATGATCAAACCTTTTCTAGTACCTATGCTTAAGTCCATCCGAATCCTACTTGCCATTGCTACATACCATGACTACGATATCTGGAGGTTGGGTGTCATGACTGCTTTTCTAAATACTGATTTAGAAGAGAGCGTCTATAAGTATACAGCCAGAGGGCTTCGTAGACAGTGGGAGCAGCGGAAACGTGTGCAAGTTGCTTTATGGGATTAAAGCAGGCATCGTGGAGTTGGAACATCTGTTTTGATGTGGTAGTCAAAGAGTTTGACTTCATCAAAATGGTAGATGTACCTTGTATATACAAAAAGGTAGTAGGGAGTATGGCGTTCCTCGTATTGTACGTGGAAGAGATACTCTTGATAGGAAAGGAGTTTCCTATGCTACGCTCGGTCAATCTCCTCTTATCACAAGGATTCTCCATATAGGATCAAGGTGATACCTCTTAAATCCTGGGTTTTGGATCTATGAGATAGATCTAAGTGGATGTTAGGATTCTCACTAGGTGTAGTGAGATGGTATCAATCGATCCTGCGGAGAATCACTGGATAGCTTCCAGGGTGGTAAGGTCGACTGAAAGTCAGTCACAGGCATTGTCTTTACCCTCAGTGGAGGGACGGTATGTTGGAAGAGTTCTAAGCTAGATACCGTGGAAAACTAGACGATAAAGGCTGGATACATCGCTACCAAGGATGCTACCAAAGAGACAGTCTGGATGTATATAAGTTCATGAGATGAACTTCGTTCCTACCATTGTGTGACAATGGAGTTGTGGCTTTGGCCAAGGAACCCCCGTCCCATCAGTGATCCAGACATATTCTTAGGCAGTATCACCTGATCATGGAGATGGTTGATCTCCAGGGAGATCGAGGTTAGGAGAGTAGACATAGAGGAGAACAAGGAGGATCCACTCATAAAGGCCTTTTCCCATGAGAGACTTTTATGGAATGGTTGAGTATGAGATACTTCAACCACTGCTCATTGTTGGGTATTGGATACAACAACAGATGGCCTAAGTGCAAGTGGGAGATTATTAGTTATATGTATGCCCTAGAAGCCATTACTGTACATACGATGTATATTGTAGTGGATGCTTTTACATATATATGGAGGACTTTCTTGCTCGATATGATAGTATGCTATCCGGTTGCTCTTTATCTTAACATGTACACTGATTGTCTCTATGTTACATATTGATAAAGCCCTTAGGATGAATACTTGACTACTAGGATTATGATGCAGATCATACTAGTGGGGACAGTGTAGTCGCTAAGTACATCCTTCAAATGTTCCTAGTCGTGGGTGTATCGAGACAGGGCATCGATATACCAGAGTAGACTAGCGTATAGCTTCTCGACCCATGTAGATGGGCGATGAATGATCACATATCCATTGGTGTTTGAAATCAGAGACAGTATACGGGTGCTCAGTGGAGACTGGGTACACTGGACGGACTCGCCGAGAACTCCCAGATGGTATTATACTTCACGCCTGATGGCAGTTCTCTGGTGACACTGGTACATGTTAGTCTGTAGACCCGAGATCGTCATAGAGTCTTGTGTGATTCCTACCGTGCTTTGATTTCCACCTTACCACGTTCAAGAGAACATGCAAAACGGTGGCTTTTGGGTATAGTCCCGAATCACATGGAGGCAATGAGCAATAGGAGGGGTTTCATCTCTCCCGGTATTGGGAGTTGATGTTGCGCTGTGCTCGATTGGCTATAACAGGAAGTCCCTGGCCAGGCAGCTTCTGAGATATATGATTGATACGAAAGAGTGTATGTTTGTAGTTAACCGCAATCAATAACGGTGTCGCACGTAGCTAGACCGAGATGAGTACGGGTCGTCCTCTGGGAAACGTGGAACCTTTCACTTTTACTTTAGATGTGTTGAGAAAGAGAGGAGGAATAAAGAATTTTATAGAATAGTTTCTAGATCTACGTTAAACAAGAATGTAAAATATAGATCTAGATTATCTTAAAGATGTAATTAATATAATAAGAGGGCTTATAGGGTTCGTTAGGATTCAGTAGTCATGGATGATTAATTAAAAGTTACCCTTTTTATCCATTAATAGATTTAAAACTAGAACGACGGTGATGCGTGTAGATTAGGGTTTCTGGAGGGAAAAGGAATCCCACTCTTAACCCTTATCTCGACACGGAACTTCGTTCATATCTAGCCTTTACCAAAACAATCATTAATCTAATCTCTAATCTTGGTCGGAACTAGCAAAGAATTGTTAGCACGCCCGATTAGGATGTTAATAATTCTTTTGATAAAGTTCATAAACTTTATAGGACTTAAAAAAGGTTTAGAGATGTTCATCATCCATTAGCCTACCCTAATCCTACGAACCCTAACAAGCGGAGAATTACTCGCGCATGTTGGGAGAAAAAGAGATGGAAAGAAATTGCATCATTAAACTACGAAGAAATAGAATAAGAAGAAGAAAGCTACCTTTATTAATCAACAATATCAAGTACACTTTGATTCCTTAGAAAATGATTACAAAAACCTAGTTTGCTTCTCGATCTCTTCTAAGGAGGTAGATGAACCGTTGATGATCAGCCTGGATGCGTGAGCCGTCTTGGACTTCGTGATCTCTTCGGCTTGATAAATTTTCCAAGAGGCTCTCGGTGCCTTTTTATAGTGCAAAGCCAGAATCTTATTGTTGGAAACTTGGTAAAATTCAGCGGTGATTGATCTCCCAAAATTTTAGCAAAAGATCTCTCTATACTGCCGCAGATCCGCGGCCAACAGGGGGGTTTGGCCGCGGTTCCGCGGCCAATGGTGGAGATCTATCGATCATTTTTCTTGGGCTTTGTGATTGTGACATGTGGCAATCCTAGGCACCTTCAGAATTCAGAAATCTTCTCTAGGTTGCTCCCAGACTTGGTCTCCAAGTTTTGCTTCTTAATTTGGCAAGTTTTCTTCAACAACTTGATTTGTTTGATAAATTCTGCATAACAACTTGGAAAATTCTGCACAACAACTCAAATAAGATTTAGTAGACCTAGTTCTACTAGGATTTGGTCAATGAATTTGTTTGCATACATTTTCCTACCAAATGCTAATTAAAATATATTAACACATGGAAAATAATGTTTTTACACATAAACCCCTATATGTATGATATATTATAATAAAGTCCTTTTTTAATATGAAAATGGTAGGAAAAATGGAATACAAATGTGCAGTTTATCAACTGAACAAATACCCCCAAACTTATTTTTGATCGTCCCGAGCAAACTAGTTTATTCAAGAGGAGAAAAAGAAAGAAGATAACTAAGCACACTTTCGTAGGCAACACGATTGCACTGAGCACGTGCAACAAGCCATTAAACCTCTAAGTGTCCCTAGTAGGAGGAGTGTTGTCTCCTGAGGGTTTTCAGCGGATTACACCCACAAAATCCTATAACAAAAGAGAGATGGTGAAATTTACATATAAAGATAAGAACCACAAAAGAAAGACTTTGAAAATAAGAGTTTCCAACTATACTAGCTTTTCAGTTGTCATGAGCCCTATCTTAATAGTCATGAAAAAATGTTAGAAATCACATCATCCATCAATAAAACATCGTCTTTATTCTTCATTCCTACCTTTCATCCAAACATTGATCATATAACCCCACGTGTGTGTAAAGAACATCCCTACACTCGGAGAATTCAATTCAAGCTATCATACTCTTGTCCATCTACCTTAGTACTTTTTAATTTGATGAATTTTTAGATTTGCTCACACCTTTTCATGCGACCGTTAATACTTCTTGAGGTACTAACCGACCGATTACTCATGTGCTTGCTGATTAGGTGATAATATTTTTCTCGTCTTGCACCACCTAAGGCTTAGCAGTGACTCCCAGACCAGTTGGCCTTAGGGCACTAGGTGAAGAGGCACCCTCGCTATATTTTTGTATTGCTGCCTTTGCGATAACAAAACCAGTGTTCATTTTTTTCTTTTCACCATTTTTATATTTTCTTCATTTTTTCTTTCATTTCCTTCATACTTTGGCTTTTAGACAAGAGCATTTCAAGGTATCCTCTACTATCCCGAGTTTCAAGACATGTGTAAGTGCATATAGTAGGGTATCAACATTCAAATGTTTGGCTTCTAGAATAGAAATTATTTTTCAGACTTATTTTTATCCTCAGATTAGTGACTTCCTTCATCTTACTAACCCTTAGGACAACAGCTCATAACTACTTATTACTAGTTCGTTTAAGAAAACTTCTAATTTTCTTGGTTTTCTTAAACTATTCCTATCTTTTGGATGTAATTTTTCACTTTCTACTCTTTTGTTATCAAAAAAAAAAATTGTGCTTATATATAGTATAATGCAAAGTATGCGTAAATAAGCACAAACCTCCCAGAAACTTATTTTCAACAGTGTCCTCACTGTTGCTGTCTGCTGGATCACAAAAACCTGTAAGCTTGGAAGGACATTATTAATGGGGGCAAGAATATATGAAACTGAAAATGCTCCCCCAAACTTATTTTTGGCTCACAAATTTGAGGACAAAAGTTATGTTCAAGAGCCAAAAATATACCCCCCCTCAAACATGAGTTAGACAATACGAAGCATTTTAAGAGGGGGTGAGTCTTTTGATCAAAATAAAGCTTTACAAAGACCAAAAGTTAACACCAACCATTCAAAGATTTTATCAGTATATCGTATAGGTTGGTGGAAGAATGTGTTGTATCGAGTCAAGAAAAAGTGGGGAAGGGATAAGAGGTGGTCTGGAAAGGGTTTGAAATTAGAGAAAAGAAAGAATGATGATGAATGTGAATGATTAGGAAGAAGGAATGGTGGCGGTTCAACCTCTATAGGTGGAGATTGATCAATCACAAAATCCGTATTGTTTAAAAATTCAAGTTCGTCAGCAAAAAGTTCTTCAAAACATTTATCGATGGTGTGATTGAACATTTTGCTGTCAACGAGTTTTGTGCCAGAATTTATCCTACTTGATTCAAAAATTATTGAGGTAGAGGACTCGAAAAACTCATCTACCTCTTTTTCAAAAATATCCAAATCAAGTTGAATTTCTGGTATTACTGAACTTGAGTTAACGGATTGTGATTTATCAAAACTCACTGAAACTATAGGAACAGAAGAAGAACCGGAGAAAGTAGAAGGTGAAATGGGTAAACAAATTGGTGTGTCGAGTGTTGCTGAACCAGATGTGGAAGATGGAGGCTGTATTTCGGTCTGATCTTCGGGTATACCATTATCATCAACTTCAAGACATATGTGGGATTCGGGAAGAATTAAAGGCTCACGATGATGACCACAAAGAAGTGAAAGGATTTGATGAATTGGTGGGACAAATTCATCCAAAAATTCGGGTTCATCAATCAAAATATCCCTAACGTCAATCACCTCATTCAAGTGAAGGTTAAAATTCTCAAACTCCTCATCAAAAGTATGGTTTTCAATCAGTTTTGGTTCAAGAGTGGAGGTGTAGAGATCACAAGGGTTGGGTATGGTTTCACTTGAAATGGACCCTTCACAGTTGGGTAAATCAAACACTACAAAGTCACACAACTTATCAGACATTGTACTTGATGAATCTATGAAACTGGAGTTGTGGAGTTCAGTTTGGAATGTGGAGGTTTGATTAGGAAGGGTGTACAGTTCTGTCTTACTACGCAAATCCTTCATAATTTGATTCGTCAGTTCCATAAATTTTTCTAATGTCTGCTCCAGACTAGTCTTGGGTTGATAAGGGGTTTCAGTATAAGATTGAAATTCCTGTGGATAATTAAAACTCCCAAATGACTGATTAGAAGAACTGTCTAGAGTAGGTGGAAAAGTCGGATTGGATTGATAGGAACAGAATGGTTGCTGAACTTGGGTAGGAGTAGGATCAATATTATGATAAGAAGAATGTTGATATGGGTTGGTTGGTTGGCTATATACAAACCGCATATCAAACTCTTCTCCGGACAGTGGTGGTGATGGTTGATATTGGTCCGGGTTGAAACTTTGGCCTCTAGACCTAGCTATGTGCTCAGCAATGGACATTCGTCTAGGGGCTTCCTCACTCTGGGTATGAACTGAAACAGGTGTAGGATTAGGATACGGTTGATAAGACCTAGACTGAGGTGGCCAACTGTTTCTTCCTGCTTGTTCTATATGATCTCTTAAGGACATGGAAGAGCCCGACGGTATACCGAAGGGATTTTGAAAACAAGAGATATCTGGTTGTGGACAGCAAAGCTCGGCAAGTGTTCTTCTGTTTAGGTCACCCATTATAAGAAGAGAAGAAGGGGGAAGGGGTAAAAAGGAGAGAAAGTAATTGGTTTGTTTTAAAAAAAAAGACGGATTTTGACAAATCACAAAAATGCACAACCCTAGAACTATGGTTACCTAGGTCCAGTCTCTAGACCGCTCCTAGACTTCCAAAGGACAAGCCGCAGGATAAATCCTCTACCGCCTCCGTACTACCCTTGTAGCCAGGTAAGTGCCAGGTAAGTGGGAAGGAACCACGTCGTGGGCCTAATTAAAAACCACTAGCCTTTGTCACACTTGCCTAGGCACTACAAAAGTAATGCGGATAAATGATAGATTACCTACGACCTTCCTCTGTCCTTATTGAGCGCGACAGTCCTTAGAGTCTGGTCTAGATATTTTTTAAATTAATGAAGGGTTGATGTATATGCTCAGTTTGTGATTTGTGGGGCTTAGGAAGGGTGATGAAATCCCCACCTAATCTTGATTTGGTCTTTGCCCCTTAAAAATCCGTATTAAAATATGCAAAAACAAACCGAAAAACAAAACTTTGCAAAAAGATTTTTGAGCGGCGATATTTGCAAAGAATCCTGCAGAAAATAGATTTTATTGGATTTTAGAGGAGAGAGAAGGGAGTTAGAATCTTACTAGAGAAGTGTGAACCCTAGATCTCCTGTTTCCTCAAGTCCGTGACTCCAGATTTCCTCGCAAAAATTCACACAATAATCGTTAAATATACAATTTGCAGTTTTGTTTTAATAATGATATGACTCGTCTAAGAATGCAACACAAATAGTAAAAATAAAAAATTACGCACGTCTCCCCGGCAACGGCGCCATTTGATTGATACGAAAGAGTGTATGTTTGTAGTTAACCGCAATCAATAACGGTGTCGCACGTAGCTAGACCGAGATGAGTACGGGTCGTCCTCTGGGAAACGTAGAACCTTTTACTTTTACTTTAGATGTGTTGAGAAAAAGAGGAGGAATAAAGAATTTTATAGAATGGTTTCTAGATCTACGTTAAACAAGAATGTAAAATATAGATCTAGATTATTTTAAAGATGTAATTAATATAATAAGAGGGCTTGTAGGGTTCGTTAGGATTTAGTAGTCATGGATAATTAATTAAAAGTTACCCTTTTTATCCATTAATAGATTTAAAACTAGAACGACGGTGATGCGTGTAGATTAGGGTTTCTGGAGGGAAAAGGAATCCCACTCTTAACCCTTATCTCGACACGGAACTCCGTTCATATCTAGCCTTTACCAAAACAATCATTAATCTAATCTCTAATCGCGATCGGAACTAGCAAAGAATTGTCAGCGCGCCCGATTAGGATGTTAAAAATTCTTTTCATAAAGTTCATAGACTTTATAGGACTTAAAAAAGGTTTAGAGATGTTCATCATCCATTAGCCTACCCTAATCCTACGAACCCTAACATGCGGAGAATTACTCACGCATGTTGGGAGAAAAAGAGATGGAAAGAAATTGCATCATTAAACTACGAAGAAATAGAATAAGAAGAAGAAAGCTACCTTTATTAATCAACAATATCAAGTACACTTTGATTCCTTAGAAAATGATTACAAAAACCTAGTTTTCTTCTCGATCTCTTCTAAGGAGGTAGATAAACCGTTGATGATCAGTCTGGATGCGTGAGCCGTCTTGGACTTCGTGATCTCTTCGGCTTGATAAATTTTCCAAGAGGCTCTCGGTGCCTTTTTATAGTGCAAAGCCAGAATCTTATTGTTGGAAACTTGGTAAAATTCAGCAGTGATTGATCTCCCAAAATTTTAGCAAAAGATCTCTCTATATTGCCGCGGATCCGCGGCCAACAGGGGGGTTTGGCCGCGGTTCCGCGGCCAATGGTGGAGATCTATCGATCATTTTTCTTGGGCTTTGTGATTGTGACATGTGGCAATCCTAGGCACCTTCAGAATTCAGAAATCTTCTCTTGCTTGCTCCCAGACTTGGTCTCCAAGTTTTGCTTCTTAATTTGGCAAGTTTTCTTCAACAACTTGATTTGTTTGATAAATTCTGCATAACAACTTGGAAAATTCTGCACAACAACTCAAATAAGATTTAGTTGACCTAGTTCTACTAGGATTTGGTCAATGAATTTGTTTGCATACATTTTCTTACCAAATGCTAATTAAAATATATTAACACATGGAAAATAATGTTTTTACACATAATCCCCCATATGTATGATATATTATAATAAAGTCCTTTTTTAATATGAAAATGGTAGGAAAAATGTAATACAAATGTGCAGTTTTATCAACTGAATAATATACTGGTAAGTGTTATCGGTAGTTTCTCGACCCGTTATGAGCCTCATATCGACACGACTTATCGAGTTACTGGGGTCTGACGTTTACCACCTCTAAAAGAGATATGCGACATATCAGACGAAGAGACCGGACTGTACGGTAGTGTTACTGATTGGATTCGCAGGAGTATGAGCAGGCTTGCTTGTTGATCTTCTGATCACTCAATACCCGGATGGCCGTTATGTTTAGCAGACCGCTTGCGGCTAGTGGGTGTTTGATATGATCATCACCTACTGCCGGCGTATTAACGAGTCTTTAGAGTCCTACACAGGGTTTCCTGGCTCAAGCGAAATGGAGTAGGAGCACATATGTGATATGTGCGGGACCGAGATTGATACGATATGAGATACCGTATTCTATTCTCGCGATTTGTGACATTAGTCAGTTATATGCGATATAGCCGGGTTATCAGATCAACTGTTGATTCGATAAGTTGTTACACATGATATTAGTCGGTTATATATTGATATAGCCGGATTATTAAATCAAGAGTTGATTTGATAATTTAATGTATAATTATATATTTGACATATTACATTACATTAATTAATATTTGCTCACTTATGATTTCTTTTTCTCACTTGTGTGCATGTGTATATATGTGATATATATTAATGTACAAAGATTTGTGTCATGCTTGATGATACATGATACATGGGTATATGAGACTTAAACCATGCTTGATATAATCTAGGGTTTATAATTATCTAAGTAATTCAAAAATTGGATGCATATTTGGCAAGGCTACAAGCTTGTAGAAGCTTATGGATGCATTGACCAAAGTCTTCTCTTTTTGTTTCACTTATAGATATTTATCAACCCAACCATTATACTAACCCTAGTTAAGTCTCTACATGAGTTAGTGTATGATACTAACTCACCCATGGTTCATATTCTTACCTCTTGAGTTCATTCTCTCTTGATCATTTTTCTTCATCTTCTTCATGAGAGAAAAGCTTACTAGCTTTTTCTAAAGTGAGAAAATATGTGAGAAAATCATTTCTAATGCGAGAAAAATTCCTACTTCATCATCCTCTACTACTTTCCATTTAGTATAGGGTGTTTGCTTCACTAATTCCACAATTAGTGAAGAGGTAGCTTGGGTTAGTGTCTCCTCGACGTAGATCATCTTCGGCCTCGAAGACATCGAACCAAGCGTGTTCGTTTCTTCATGGAAGCCTCTCTAGAGTCCAGGAGTTCGTGATCACAGGGAAGGGACGACTACACGGAGCAAATGAAGTGAAGGACCGGTCTACAAATGTTGTATTCCTTGTTCACTTGCTAGCAAAGTTGTTTGCATTTTATTCCGTCGGCTTTTCTAGTATACGATTCTAGGGTTATGGTTAGCTAGAACGGCAAATTTTTGAATTTGGCATGGACGATGCCTCCCGAAACCTTACTGCCATTCTAGACAACCTTGAAGTATGTATATACGGAGAGGGCATTCTTGTAATTTCACAAGAGATGCTTCTAGAAGGGGACACCTCATTATTTGGTTTATCTATTTTTGGAAATAGATTAATGAGGTGGAAATTAGATATATTTGTGGCATGGTGAAGTATGGCTTGTTTTCACTTGTTTATTGATTTGGACTCACTATTCAAGCATGGTTGTTATTTTCAATTAGCAAATATTGCATGCTTGGTGTGAGATAGTGTAGGAGCTATTCTTCACTTGCCTTACCCTAGCTCATTTGTGTTTTCACTTTCTCTTTCCATTTTCTCTCCTTCCTCAAGACCTAAAATCCTCACATGAGTTGTAAACCATTAGCTCTCTTGAGATTAAATACTCCATTAAACATTCTACATCATCTAAGCTACCTAGATTATGTTGGAAATAGTGCCTTCAGAGTCAATTATTGGATCACAGGCATGTGATTGCAATGAGGGAGGACCTATTCCGGTAGGACAGTCTTACTCAAGATGATAGTATGCTATCTGGTTTATCTTTATCATCGTTTACTGTTTTAGGTGACCTTACATATCGCTATTGCACGTTGATAGAGCCCCTAGGATTCTTGCATGACTACCAGCAGTATGAGGGCGATCATATACGTGGGAGCTGGGGTCTATAAGCACATCCTTAAAAGGTCCCTAGTCGTGGGAGTTTTGAGACAGGGCATCGATACTCCAGAGTAGACTAGTGTATACAGTCGAGACCCCGACGATGGGCGGTGGCCGGTCTCACAAGCCACTGGTGTCAGTTGGTTCACCTAAGATGTATACAGGTACTCATTGGGTTATGAGTACACCGGACAGTACTCGTCGGGAACCTGCTAGTTGGTATTATACCTGATGTCAGATAGCAGTTCCCTGGTGACATGTGTACAGGTTAGTTCATCGACCTGAAATCGTCATTTGTCAAGTGTGAGTTCCCACTGTGCTTTGATTACTACCCTACCACGCTAAAAGGAGACGTGCAAACAGGTTTTAGTTGGGTACAGTCCCGAGCTACATGGAGGCAGTGAGCGGATCTGCAGGGGTTCGTCTCTCCCGGTATTGGGGGTGAGGTCGCGCTGTGTCTAGGAGAGCCAGTACATGAAAAGTCCTTGGCCAAGGCAGGAGATTTACTGGTAGCTATTCCAGTAGTATCTCAGGGTGTTCTGGGCTACACTCCGACACGACTTGTACCGCTTTTGGGGGTCGGACTTTTACCAACCCCCTAGGCCCGCCATGCGATGCTCATAGACGAACGGACCGGACTGTACGGATATTGTCACTGACGTCCCTTTTGGTCAATACCTGGTAGCCCGTTACGTATAGGCCAATACCTCTGACGTGCTAGTGGTTAAATCCACAACCAACGTATTGACGAGTCTTTAGAGTCCCCCACAGACCAGTTTCTCAAGTTTCGGGCGAAACGCTGTAGAGGCCGTATGGAGATATGGCAGGGTTCGATCAGATACGTGCGGTATTGCATGGATCATGATCGGACGGTTAATACTAGCGGGCTTTGGTTTAAGCCGGATCCTAGTATAGTAAAGTGTAGATTTTTTCTCATTGCATTTGTATTCGGTCGGAATACAGATGCGGGTGTGTATGCACAGTAGCGGGGTTTTCCTGTAATTTATTACGGGATCAGTTTTTGGGGGTTGCCAGTTTGCTTTCCGGTTTCGGCTATATTTCTTTGTATCTTTCATTGGCCGAATATTGGTGGAGGAGGGCTTATTTGCATTTGTGCAAATAAGCATTTTGGAGGGTTGTCTTTGCATTTTGAAGTGTCATGATGGTTTCACCATCATTTGACTTCATTTGACTTCCTCACTTCATGATGGCTTCACTTTTGTGTGACATGGTTTTGTTGATGGTTGTTGTTGAGTGTGGATGTGGTTGTGATCATTGCTTTTTATCATCATTCTTTTCTTGCATGATTTTTGATCCACATCCCCTTGGACTATTCTTCCTCTCACTCTATTCTCATTCCTTGATGCGAAGGCCGGCCACATTGCATGGGGGCTGTCCCATTTTTTGGTGGAGAAAGTTTTTGATCTCATATCATTTTTGCTTCACTAAAAATCCCAAATTCAACTCCATAGTTCATCCCTCCACTAAAAGGCAATTTCCACTACCCCAAATGAGACATAGCTCACTACACTATTCTACAGCAAACCTTGGGCACGTCAACTCGCCAACTTCGTTCCCGAGTTGCCTCGGACCAGAGATGGGAGCCCGTAAAAGAAGTCGGCGATGTGGTGCTCTTCCGGCGAGAAGGCCACGACCGGAGTTTCCGCGGGAGATCGGGACGACGACGAGAAGACCGGTGGACTCGGATCACTCGGTATATCTCTCTACCCCGTCTTTTAGTTTGCTAGGACTATGTTAATGGCCCGATCCAGGATTTTAGTGTGCGGTGGTGCCGGTTCAAAAAGTTAAAGTATTTCATCGCTTCCGCATTCCGGCGTTGGATTGACGGCCGGGGCGCCGCCGTGCACTTACAGTGGTATCAGAGCCTCGCCATTAACCTAGTCTAGCTTTGTCTAATGTGTTTACACTTTCGATCGAACAAAATTCCAAAAACCCGCGTTTTCTTTGCATTAGTTTTCTGTCGATTTTTTTCTAGCTCGAAATTTTTTTCAGTATGTTGCAGAATGATGTACAGTGAATTTTAAGCAGTCTGAGAAAAATTGGTCGAGTGACGTCACCATATCACTGCGGAACCGCGGCCAAACCCACGCATTGGCCGCGGTTCCGCCGCAGTATTGACTGTTCATTGGTCCAATTTTTCACAGAGGGCTTTTGGGCTGAAAATAGGGGTTTTGGAACATTCTTTTTGGGCCCATAATTTCTTTATGTGCTACAGTAGTGCTTGGGGCCCACTTGGTAAAATTTGATCGATCGGAAAATTTTAAACACATTAGTTCAAAGTATTTATATTATATCTGCGACCGTGAATGTCACTTGATCGGTAAATCCTGTCTAACTGCTATAGCCCGGTTAGACGGATTTGCGAACGTGACATTCATGTTGATGTTCTGTGATTGTGCCGTGATGTTGTGGATCGGTCGTGGGGGATAGCTTGGATGCAATGCTAGTACAGTTTTTGTTTTATATGTACATTTGTTATTGCGGGGCGAGCGTCCGACATGTAGACTGCCGTCACTGCCTGTTTGTATTATTCTTTTGGGGCACGACCGGGTCGAGGTCGATGTACCCGTTGTATGTATATTTTACTTTCTGTACTAGGATTACCCCGCGGAGGGGTGCACGGATAGCCGGGTTCTAGAAGGCAACAAGCCCGCATCTCATGGCATTGAGACGGAGGGGGCTTCACTCTAGAATTGGCGGGATATTTGCCGCGCTCGTAGGGGGTACAGGTTGACCTAGGAGGGGTGCCCAAGTTATCGGATTCTGTGAAGTGCTGGATGGACCATTCACGGTGCTGAAGGGGGCTGCCTCGCTTCAGGTTTTGGCGGGTGACTTGCCACGCCCGTAGGGGTCTAGGATTTCATTGCACAGGCTATCCACACGACCAGGGGAACGTCGGGTTTCAGTAGCGGCTCTGTGAAACCCGGGGATCCCAGATATCAGTATTGTTCTGTGATGCTGTACATTTCTGTGATGTTGCATTTTATCACGCCTTGAGCGAAATATTATATATTGATATATATACTAGTAGATGTTGTATATGTTTTGCATCCGCGCTAGTCCAGTCCCCGCTCTGTCGTTACTTAGCTAACCTAACGGGTAATGACGGGACCCAGTGGCGAATGCGGATGGCATATACGTACGTCATTATTTTCGTTCTTTATTGGTGTGATCAATTGATGGGACTGCGTTGATTCGGATCAATGCAAGTTAGAAACAAACCTAATGTGATGTTGGAACATTTTTCAAAAAGTTGTTATTGCAAGGACGTTCACTTTTGTTTAGCACAGTGGTATTCAGTTGGAATATCCTGCTCCTCAGTCGACGAGGCAAAGGCCGAGATCCCTTCACCGGGAGTGACCCCTTGGACAGAAGTTTGCGTCAGGGCAATAACTTCACTATATTCGTTTACTTTTGCTTTGCATCGTGGTATTCAGTTGGAATATCCTGCACCTCATTCTACGGGGAAAGAGCCGAGATCCCTTCACCGGGAGTGACCTCTTTAGCAAAGCTTTTCGTCACTATATTTTTATAAAGCTATCCTATTCCTTCAACGATATCAAGTTCATTACTTTAAAGGTTTTCGCCAGAAACCATTCGTAGCCCTCCGTCGTTTCATATGGGTGGTCAATAGTATTCAAGCTATGTTTGTTGGCCAAAGTCGAAGCATAGTGATTGGTAGCTATTGGGTATTCATGTGTAGCATAGATAGATGCGTTGGTTTGGGACAGTCGTATAGCCTTGTTGGCCAAAGTCAAGGGCTTGTACGGGTGGGTTCAAATTAACCTGGAGAATGACGGGTAGAACTTGACATGTGACTTTTGATTTGTTTGCCAAAGTCAAGGTCATAAGAGCATGGGGCAAAATTCACATCGGGAGTTTCAAAAGAAACCGAAACTTGCAAGATATGCGCATACCTTCTGGAGTATGATAGCGTGAGCGGATTCCGTCACGTTATCAAGCGGTGATAGTTGGATCCCGATTCCCATTGATGAGTTGGTTTACTCCTCGGGTGATCCCGACTAATTCTTCTTTCAGGTTTGGAGGAGAATTTGACGGTACAGTGGGAGGTTTCCATATTAGATAAATTGGTAACCATTCTGATCTACGTTAGAGTGCACACTGAGTGTTTCTTTTCTCTCTCTCTCTCTTTGGCAGCGACCATTGACCCGACCCTAGACTATGACTCAGTGACCAAGTTGACCGAACCTTCTTATAAGACTGGCTTTTGGATTGTCAGTGTTGCACACCTCATTGCCACTCCTACTTTTACCCTTTTCTCCAGGACACCCCGTATTACTACGAACGTCCACTTCCATTGGACAAAACCATCGTATGGTTATATACGAACTCGAAGGAATTTATTCGAGGATGGTTTCCAGTTCTGGAGAAAACGGATAGGATTATTCAGTTGTCTTTTCCTTTTACCTTCTCTCAAGTTGTGAGTACCGCTTAGATTAGGGGATAGTACACTTATTACGCAAATTGGATAGTCTTCTTCCAAACCATAGGCAGGTGCCGACCGGTAGGGAATGAAGAAAACCAATTAGCCTAACGATGGTGTACAGAAGGTATTATGTAAAGACAAAGAAAGGGATTAGAAGGAGGGCAAAGTAAATTGCGACTGCTATTCACGACCAAACCAAGTATTTCATTACCACTCCCACTTCACCTTTGTATTTCTCCAGGACACTCCGTATCACTACGAAGATCCACAGTTTATTGGATACTCCATCGTATGGTTATATACGAACTCGAAAGGAACTTTTTCCAGTTCGGGGAAGGATTCTGGTTCGGGAGAAATAGGAATAAGGTTTATTCGGTTGTCTTTTATCCTCACCTTCTCTCGCATTGCGAGTGCTCCTAGGATTAGGACAGTACACCCATTATGCTAATTGGATAGTCTTCTTCCAAACCATAGGCTGGTGCTGAACGGTAGGGAAGGAAGAAAACCATTTGGCCTAAAGTGGTGTACAGTAGGTAATGACTAAAGACATATGAAGCGATTTGGAGAGGTGGCAGAGATTTATACGGTTACAGTTGTGAATTTGGAAGAGGCATTACTATGAATACCAGGATACCCCTACGAAACATTTCAATGTTTCAGCTTCACTGTGTACTGTTAAAGGAAAACTAATTTCCCGATTAGATACATACTCCAGGGTATGTATTTACCAGGTATGATTCCTACATCTGTATGGTTTTACAGATGATGAGTGGGAGTAAGTTATTGGGAATTAGGTAATCGTCCTCATTATATCGGAATTCGTTGTAATTGGTGATATTTGAGGAAATCGCCTGGGCTGTTTGCCGGACGGCAAATATTTGGGTTTGAATATCCGTTCTAATGCACCAATTTCAAATTGATATATCTGTACGTCTATTTTTATAGAGTGAGATACACCTTTTTGAAATTATGTCGATGACATTTACCTATATCAGTTGATGGTTAGGTAAGGAATATTAAACAGCGGTGTAATTCTTCTTAACTATAAGTACAGTTTTCAACCTACAACACACAGGGAGTGAGTTATTAGACTCAAGGGACTTGTACAGAGTATTGTATATAGTCCAGTGTCCATGAGGACAGAGGGGTTGGTTCTCGTACTATATTCGGTTTACTTATGACTTCTCTAGTTTTTAGACAACTGTTTCGTAGAAACACAAGGTCTAAGTTTTGAGAAGTTATAGGTTTTTGAATAAAGTAGAGAACCAGGTATTGCAAGTATCGAGATTCTTCAAGGTGATCGAAGATGTAGATACTTGTGTAGGGTATTCAGTTGATAGTAATGATTAAGAGAACTTGCTTCTCTTTCAGGTTACTCATAATTGGAAGTACTCCTAAGTCGAGTAACGCTGATCGGCCTCTCTTCCATTTAGTTGACATGCACTGGAGACAGCTGCATGATTTGAATCTGGTTCAATTAAATCAGTGCCTCTGTTTCTATATTGGATATAGAACAGTTCATATTTTGACATTGTTAAGGTACGGGGAGTTGTCCAGCTTATGCTTAAAACCAGACTCAGGATGACTCAAGGCACGTTTCCGTAATGGCTGTTTGTGGGTTGACCCAGGCTATGACGAGGGTTGATTTTCTACCATCTGGAAGATCAATAGTGATATTGTTCTTGACTCGCTACAGTTTTAATAAAAATGGATTTTTTCAGAAAACAGTAGTGGGAGTATGGTAGAACTGGAAGCGATTCCAGAACCGCAAACGATTACTGAAAATTTGATAAGAACCTAAAGATTCAATCTAGATTGACATTCCATTAGCCACTCCGCAGATATGGTGGGTAACCTCAAGCAACCGAGAGGTACTTCAACAGCCTCAAGGACGGTAGCGTGGAGGTTCTTGTTTACCCAGACTTGCCATTGCTGTTGTTCCAGACTGTAAGACCCGGCAGGAGGATGAGTATAGCGTTGTTCTGAACTAGCTTTAGAAGCGTACGTCTATATGACTCTGCCAGAGGGTTGTCATAGTCAGTGGGAGCAGCGGAAGCATTGGTGGATAAGTGGCTTGTGTCTATTTATAGACTAAAGCAGATGTAGCGGAGATAGATCATCTATTTCTGATGTGACAGTCATAGGTTTGACTTCATCAGAATAGGGGATGGATCTGTTAAGAAGGTAGTAGGGTGTGATGTCCTGCTATTTGGATGACATACACAGAGTAGGAAGTGACATTCCTATACTACGATCGGTTACACTTTGGTCGTCACACAGTGGTTTCTCCACATGGGACGTGGACATTATATCAGACATACTGGTTACTAGATCTATGGTTTTAGATCTAGATTTGGGTAGTTTCCCAATTAAGGGTACTTAGACAGCATTCTAAGAGTATTTAGAATGGACGACTCCTAGCACGGTAGTGTACCTGCAGGTGATGGAGTCACCCTCTCTAAAGGTATCTTACAGACTAAATGGGAGAGGGATGTGCATGATTGGCAGATCACTTGCTTAGGCAATTGAATGAATCATGAGATGTCAAGTACCACACCAGATGTTGTTCTTGCAGTAGATGCAATAAGTTGATATTAATCCAATACTGGAGAAACAGTCGGAAGCAGTTTTAGAACATAAGTGGATGTTCTAGGGATATGATAACGACAGCCTCATTAGGGAGACAGTTATCATTCCAGGCTTCCAAGGTGACTTGGACGACAGGGAGGTTGTCAGAGTTATAGTTTTCCTACTGACGAGGGGCAGTATTTTGGACAGGTGGTCCAAGGAAATACTGAGGGAGGCAAGGCGCAGGATTCTGATTAAGTTCAGTTGACGATACAGTCTAAGAAGTTTGGATTTGGAGTTCATTTATGAGCTAGGTCCCATCAGACAACCAGACACATTCTAAGACAGGTATTGCTCATTTCGGGAGATGGCTTTCTCCGCGAACTTGAGATATAGAGAGATATAGAAAGAAACATCAAAGCGGATCCACTCAATAAGGTTATTCCTCGAACGCAATAGTTTCGCAAACGAGTTTTGTGAGACTGACTAGTAGAGGAGTTGGGTGTTCGGTATCACACGGGCTGTGAGTATGCGACATCGCAATAATTAGCCTTGAGTGCAAGTGGGAGATTCTTGGAGATAGTTCCCTCAGAGTCAATTATTGGATCACAGGCACGTGATTGCAATGATTGAGGGAGGACTTATTCCGGTAGGACAGTCTTACTCAAGATGATAGTATGCTATCTGGTTTATCTTTATCATCGTGTACTGCTTTAGTTGACCTTACTGGTCACTATTGCACGTTGATAGAGCCCCTAGGATTCTTGCTTGACTACCAGCAGTATGAGGGAGATCATATACGTGGGAGCTGGGGTCTATATGCACATCCTTAAAAGGTCCTTGTCGTGGGAGTTTCGAGACAGGGCATCGATACTCCAGAGTAGACTAGTGTATACAGTCGAGATCCCGACGAGGGGCGGTGGCCGGTCTCACAAGCCACTGGTGTCAGTTGGTTCACCTAAGATGGATATAGATGCTCATTGGGTTATGAGTACACCGGATAGGACTCACCGGGAACCTGTGTAACGTTTTGAAAATCGTTTCGGTGAAATTTCGAAAAAACGGTAAAATAAGGGGGTTTTCTGTAAAAAGTCAAAATGCAAATATCTTTATTATAAAATTAAATATACATATTCTAGCTATGTGATTGCTAGTATTTGGTGTTTATTGAGCCACTTCTGAAATTTCAAATTTTCTGAAATTTTTTCCGAAATTAATTATTTTAATATTAATTTAAGCCGGTAAGAAAATACATTAAATTAGCGATAAATACAAATTTAAATGGGCTAATTTTAATCTTTAAAATCATGTTAATTAAAATCTAGTTGTAATATAATTTTTTAGTATTTAATTTCAAGTTTTAATTGATTTATTTTATGGAAAACAAAAATATAGTTATTTTGAATTAAAACTTGCAAATATGGTATTATGGGGGGTCTTTTTGCATAGAATTTTTTTGTAAAGTCTCTCACACTCAGCCTCACTCCCCTTGGCCGGCCCCATACTATTGTAGCAGCCCAAGAATTTTATTTCCCTCTTTTTGACATTAAATCATGTGAGAAATGGGTTAAAATAAGGTTTTTATATATAGTAAAGTAGGTGGGGGTATTATGGTAATTGGGAGGGGCTTTGACTTGGATCTTTTGGCATCATCCCCTCACCTTCTCCCCCCTTTTCCTCTGCTGAAACCAGCAGCGGCAGCCCCCCCTCCATTTCTTCTTCTCTTTTCTCTTCAAAATTCCATCAAAAAATCATCCAAAATGCTTCAAAAATTCCACAAAATCAAAATCTAATCCCTACCCATTTTTACTTGACCATTCTAGTATGGATCTTGGTGAAGGGAAGCATGTTTGGGAGGCTAGATTTGTGCTAGATTTCAAGATGATTGTGGGGGTAAATTCTTAACCTTATGTCTAATTGTTGTTTGAATACTTTAAATCTAGCATAATTAGTTAATAGTTTGGGATTAATTGAATGTTTTGAAAAATATAGTAAGGGTTTGTGATTTCAATGAGGGTTTTTATCATATCATTAGGGATGCAAGGTTTAGTTTAACATCTTAATGTATGTAAAACCTAGTTTGGTTGATTAAATTGCACTTGTTATATGTAATTTGTCCAAATTGCTTAAATTGCAAACTAGGTTTTTGTAAACCTTGAATTTGATTAAGAGAAAAATGTAATTAGGTTTTTCTTGACATTATTAAGTGTGGTTTAATGTCTTTAGTTCATGAAAATCCTAGCTAAATTGTTGTTTGTGCATTTTTGCTATAAAATTGTTAAAATTTGGGTATATTGTAAACTAGAATTTTGGGGCTTAAGAAATTTAATGAGATTAAATAATGGAAATGGTTTTTATGACTTATTTAAGTTGTTTAATAAGTATTATGGCAATTAAATTTGTTCAAACGTCGAGTTTTGTACTAAAACGGGTAATTTGTGCTTGCTAGATTTTCGGAAAAATGGCTTTTAAAGTGAATTTTGGGTTTTTGTGAAAGCAACCATAGGTTTTGACCTATTTGGGTTTCATGTGTCGTTTTGATCATGAGTCGGATTTTAATGCGATACGGCGCGTTATGATATGTAGGTACCCATGTGGACTTTGAGACGACAAGCAAGCGCGTGGCGACGTCGGCACCGGCGAGCGAGGACCAGGTGAGTAGATTTATATCTACGGGGAGAAGTCGGGTGGATGGCGTATAGCACCCCCGCAGTTCGTGGTGATGTATACGAATACGTATACACACATATATATATTGATTATATTTTGTTTGAGTATGTTGATGATAATATGGATATTTGGTGTTCTTGGATGATTTAGTGTCGCGAAACCCTAGAGTAGTGGTCGCACCACACATGCACACAACCACCCATACTTGCATACTTTCTTCTTTCATTTGTACTTATTCGGGAATATATAGTTATGTGTTTATATGGGTATGGGACTATGTGTTCACATACGGATTTGAGGATGATACTTGGGTTTGAGATGAGCCGATGAGATTTGTGTTGAGGTTGTGATATCGGTGATATGGCAGGATTCGTATTTGAGATACGTCCTGATGTTATAGCGGGTCTTTGAACGACGATACGGGTGAATAGTGCTATAAATAAAATGGTCGACATGTGATCGTGATATGAGATATGATATGCTAGGATATTGATACTAGGCCGTATTGGGCGATGTATACCCCTTGATGATGATATGTGCTGATGATATCGGTTTGTACGAGACTGTCGATCAGTAGTCAGATCATGACTATATTGATGATATTAGTATTGTACTAGACATAGGTCAGTACCCTGGACTATGATCTTGGATAAAGAGGATACCAGATGAATAGTGTGATGAATATGATATTAACCCATACCCAGATTTGGGGATGCCGTACGATGGATTTACGTACGAGCTATATTTTGATGATTGATCCGCACTCTTGACTTGGGATGTCTGATTATAGATATGGTATCGGATATGATATTATTGAGGCGGGATCACCGACTAATATATATACAGGTATGTATATGTATCGACTCAGATGTTACGCGGTTTCCTTACCTGTAGTCCAGTTTGTTAGCTTAGCCCTTTAGTTTAGTTTAGTTGTTAGATTAGATTTGATTCGTAACTATTTCAATAACTAACGAATCGTGGGTATTTTAAAAGACAGCCCAAGTGATCCTACGAATATTTCAAAAGACGTATCTTTTCATAAAAACACCGTAGCCTCTATTTTCAAAACCCCACGATTCGTGTTATTTCAAATGGCACCATTGTTTAATATTTAGCTCCCGCTCATTTTGGTTGCTCGCCCCGCATCGCATACTTACATTGTTATTTCATATTCCATTGTTGACATTATGCTGTTAGGACACCAGCACTATTACCGATATGCGTGTGTACCACGTACACTTACTTGCCGGCTCACACACATCTTCATCGGTAATTGCCATGTCACGTATACCTTAGAAAATATTATTGCTTAACTTAGCTTGATAGCTAGTAGTTTGACATAATATTAGTGTACTTACCTTATATGCCAGCTTAGATATTGTAGTTATTACTTGTCACTTCATGCATACTGTTATTCATTGTTATGCCGTATTCATGGATTCTTATGCCTATATTCATGGGTTTATATGCAATTGATGATTTGGATTCGGATTTCTATAAGATTTTCTGGATTTGGGGGGAAAACCGCAAAACTTGTATAAGCTTCTTCCCTCTCTTTTAAATAAAAAGTGCGGTTTTCCCATGATGTATGAGTCGTCCACCATGAGTTTGCTGATGGATTTCGAGACCCGATTCGAGGAGTAGAGGAACTGTTTCGGGTACATGGTGGGCTCGGTGCGGTACCACGGGGCAAGAGGATCGTGTTGTTGACATTGAGCCTGGCAGGGGAGCACTACCGACCGGTGATATTACCCGACGCGTTGGATATCCGGAGGATACCGTCGTGGTCTTGAGATGGATGGTAGGGGCCGGTCTGGACTGATGGCGCCCTAGATATTGTGATTGAGACATTGAGATTTCGAGATATTGAGGTACAGAAACTGTGATACAGAGATATCGAGATATTGGGATTACGTTTTGTGCCGATGCTAGGCACTGTTTTATGCTGATTTCATTATGATACCTCATTTTAAAAATACAAAGGAAATCTCACTAAATTATGAAAACAGTTTCTTCATTTACATGTATTCTGTTTTCATGCATTCATACCTCATTCATATGATATATTGCTACCTGAGGCACTGACACGGGCACATGATATTACACTCGGGTTAGATATTTACCCTAGCCTTTGTTATAGGCTGCATGTTATATATATAATTGAGGATATATTATGATCATTGACCTAGGTTGCGTTATTTATGCGATTTCTTTCCGTAGATGTATTTCTATTTATGAGTTGGCAACTCACCCCTGTTGTGCCCCAGTTTCTTGCAGGTTTTGCCGTACAGGTTTCATTACGGCTTTGCTGGCACTGCTTCCCATTTCCGGGTGACTTGTTACTAGGTGGGTTTACTTGTATCGTACCCCCATTATATATCTTGTATATCATTATTCTGTTGTATCTAGAAGTTCCATCAACCAAACATGTATTTATTTCAGAGATAGAGACCAGTGATGTTTATTCTTTCGACCTTAGAGTCGCGTGTTATATTTCTGTGGATTTCTGGTGGTTTTGAGTTTCCTTTTGAGTTTTGATCCTCGCCCTTGGCGTTGTATATTATATTGCTTGTGTGGTTGTGACCGTCGATTGACGAAGAGCTAGCTCCCGCTTGGGGATGCCTTTTTGATTTCGTATACTATTCATGTTGTATCCCGTTTGGGGGCCAGTTTTTACAAAGGAGACTCTACCGAAATTTTCGGGAAATGTTTGATGTTTTTTTTCAAACCGCATAATTCGGCTTATGCTATTGAAACCACTTGTTTTAATTGGTTTTCCTTCACTCTACTACTTTTCTTGGTTTGGATTTCTGGGTTTTCGGCTTACTTAGATTACGTACGCCTCGAGACGTTCGTAGTTTAAGTGCTGGTCATATTCCATACTTTCGGGACGTGACAACCTGCTAGTATGTATTATACCTGATGTCAGATAGCAGTTCCCTGGTGATATGTGTACAGGTTAGTTCATCGACTTGAGATCGTCATTTGTCTCGTGTGAGTTCCCGCCGTGCTTTGATTACTACCCTACCACGCTCAAAGGAGACGTGCAAACAGGTTTTAGTTGGGTACAGTCCCGAGTCACAAGGAGGCAGTGAGCGGATCTCCAGGGTTTCGTCTCTCCCGGTATTGGGGATGTTAGTTGTATGTATGCCCTAGAGGCCAGTATTGTACAGATGATGTATATTATATTGGATGCTTGGACATATATAGAGATGACTTTCTTGCTCGATATGATAGTATGCTATCTGGTTGCTCTTTATCTTAACATGTACACTTGTCTCTTTAAACTGTCTTATAGTTACATGTTGATAAAGCCCTTAGGATGTGTACTTGACTACCTGGACTATGATGCAGATCATACTAGTGGGGACATGGTAGTCGATAAGTACATCCTTCAAGGTCCCTAGTCGTGGGTGTATCGAGACAGGGCATCGATATACCAGTGTAGACTAGCGTATACGCTTCTCGACCCATGAGATGGGCGATGGATGATCCCATATCCATTGATGTTTGACATCAGAGATGGTATACGGGTGCTCAGTGGAGGTTGGGTACACTAGACGGACTCGCCGAGAACTCCCAGATGGTATTATACCTCACGTCAGATGGCAGTTCTCAGGTGACACTTCTACAGGTTAGTCTGTAGACCCGAGATCGTCATAGAGTCTTGTGTGATTCCCACTGTGCTTTGATCTCCACCTTACCACGTCCATGAGGGCGTGCAAAATGGTGGTCTTTAGGTACAGTCCCGAGTCACATGGAGGCAATGAGCGATAGGAGGGGTTTCGTCTCTCCCGGTATTGGGGGTTGATGTTGCGCAGTACTCGATTGGCCGTAACAGGGAAGTCCCTGGCCAGGGCTGATCAGAGATTTGCTGGTAAGTGTTACCAGTAGTTTCTCGACCCGTTATGAGCCTCACATCGGCACGACTTATCGGTTATTGGGGTCTGACGTTTACCACCCCTAGACTTGATATCCGACATATCAGACGAACAGACCGGACTGTACGGTAAGTGTTACTGGTTGGATTCACAGGAGTGTGAGCGGGCTAGCTCGTCGATCTTCTGATCGCTCAATACCCGGATGGCCGTTACGTTTAGCAGACCGCTTGCGGCTTGTAGGTGCTTGATATGATCATCATCTGCTACCGGCGTATTGACGAGTCTTTAGAGTCCTACACAGAGGTTTCCTGGCTCAAGCGAAACGAAATAGGAGCGCATATGAGATATGTGCAGGACCGAGAATAATGCGTGTATGTGATACCGTATTCCATTCTCGCGATGAATGTATCGAATGGTTATATTCGATATAACCTAGATATCGAATCAACGATTGATTCGATAAGCCGATACATAGGATACTAGTCGGTTATATGCGATATGACCGGATTGTTAAATCAAGTCTTGATTTAATGATTTAATGTATAATTATATATTTGATATATTACTTTGCATTAACTAGTATTGGTTCATTTTAAAAGGATTTTCTCACTTGATGCACATTGTATATGTGATATATTTTTGTGCACTTGTTTGTATCATGTTTGATGATACTTGCTCACTTAGGTTTGTGTAAAGATTAAACCATGGTTACATGTATAATGGTTAGGGTTTTGATTATTTACTTAGTTATTTATTTATTTATTCATTTTGGATATTATTAAGAATGGTGGCTTATTTTGTTTCTATGTTGAAGCTTCTTGAAGCTTTGACAAAGTCCACCATCCTTATCTCATCCTTAACCCTAACCATTCCTACTAACCTTAGTTTAATCTCTACACTTGACCATGGTCAAGATATGATAAGTATTCATATTAGTTTCTTTTTTAAAAACACTTATCATAATTCTAGCTTCATCTTCTTCTTCATTTTCAAGAGAGAAAGCTTGATGCCATCAATGGCAACTTGAGTTCTAAAGTGAGAAATCCAATTCTAAAGTGAACCCACCTCCTATTTCTTCACCATCTACCTCTTGCAAAGTTGTTTTGGGTGTTTTCTTCACAAGTTTCACAAATTTGTGAAGTCGGAGCTTGAACTTGTGACGCCTCGACGTAGATCATCTTCGGCACGAAGCCGACGATCTTGCCCGCTCGTTTTTCCGATGAAGCCGACAATCGAGTCTAGGATTCGAGATGGACAGCGAGAGGACACCTACGTGGAGCTAAGAAAGTGGAGAACCGGATCTACAAAGGTTGTAGCCTCTCTCCTTTAGTTAAGTTGTTAACTAGTTTCGTTTATCGCCTAAATTTCTAGTTAACGATCCGTATTAGGGTTTCTCGGCACCCGTAAAATTTGAAATTGGCATGGTTGATGCCTTGTGAGACTTCTTTAGAGTGCCTAGGAACCCTTCAGTGGTATCAGAGCCTAGCTAGAGCCTTAGGCGAAGTCTAGACGATGTTTGAAACCCGATCGAACCCGAAAACCTAACTTTTTGATGCTCTCTGGAATTTTTCTAAAAACTGGGATTTTTCCAGATTAAAAATTGCTAAAAAATTCAGCAGGGCAATCTATAAATTACGGTGCAAAAATAACTCACTGAAGAGTCTACAGTGCGGCGAAACCGCGGCAGAAGCCTTGCTTCTGCGGCGGTTCCGCGGCAAATTTATTGAATTATAAAATAATTTTTGCACAGTAACTGATTGATTCTGATGTTGGATTTTCTGGGAATTTTAAAATTTATTCAAGAGTTGAATATTCCAGGTTGTTTTGGGGATTCGATGACTCGATCGGATTATCAGATTTTGTCTATGTGGATTCCGAATATTTTTTTGAATTTGTTAAAAAGTTCGACCGGATATAAATACCCAACTTTTCCCCTGTCGGGAAATTTCCAAGTGTTGGATTTTTCCGTAGTTTAACGACCTTCTAAGTAGTGCAAGTAACGCGATGGACCCTCTAGAAGACAACAAACCTTAACTCGATTATGTGACCGTCTTGAACTGCCCTTTGAACCTTCGGGTTTGGGGCAGTACGGCGTGCCACATGTGAGGCGTTGGCTTGACCCTTCTACGGCTGGACCGTTGGTACTGAGGCACGAACTGAATGTTGTTAGACTTATTTCATGTGTTGAGCTGTATCGGGAAAACTTGGGTATTCGACTGTTCGATCGGAAAGTTTAACATTTTCTGTTTATCTGGAATATGATACAATAATTGGAATTCACAAACAGTTATGAGATAACTAAATGAATGTTATAAATCTAGCGGTTTAGTTTCACTTGATATTGAAAAGAGTTTTCGATAATGAGACTAAAATGCGGGGTTTATAACTGTTAGGCATGTGATGTCTAAGTATTTCATTTGATTAGGCATGTGATGTCTAAAGAGGTTGCGGATTCCAACTGTTGTAGTTTTACACTTTCTTTTCTGTGACCGTAAGTGTAGTATGTTCATATCGCCGGTTTCGTTGCTATACGTCAACGACAATTGGGGTATGCATACTTACTTACGTTGATGACATGTGATGTTATGTGTTGCTGGATATGTTATATTGGATCGTCGTGTTTGAATAGCCGGGGTTTTTTTTATGTGAGATGAGTGTTTTTCATTTTCATTCATGTAAAAAACTTGTATGTAATATTCTTTTATTTGGGGCACTTCCAGGTAGCGGAAGCTGTCACCCTTTGTATATTATTTACTTTTCCGCATTAGGATAGACCCAAGGAGGGGAGCACAAGTAACCGGGTTCTGGGGTCCAGTGGGAGACCAACTCGAGGAGTCGAGTCCGGGTCTCCTAACCCTAGAATTGGTAGGGTTGCTTGCCGCTCTCGTAGGGGTCTAGGGGTGTGGGATTGGCTATTCATCACGACCGTGGAATCCGTGTTTTATACTGGCTCGTATTGAAAACACGGACGTCCTAGTATATCCAATATTTCATATGTTTCTTCTGCTGCGATATCTGTGATGTGATCATGTGTTGTTCTGTGATAGATACAGTATATAGTATATATGATATATTATATAGACGTTACTTATGTTTTGCATCCGCACTAGCCCTGCCCTGCTCTGTCGTTAGTTACCTAACCTAACGGTGCACGAGGGGACATCGAGGCGAAGGCGGATGGCATAAGTGTACGTCATATCTATCTGTGATGTTCAGGTACTTAAATGATGGGACTTCATTAATGTGATTAATGAAAGAAAAGAAACCTAAGATGTTGTAGAATCAAATTTTAAATAAAACAGGTAGCTACAGTTCTTGCTTTGCATAGCGGTATATATAATATGCCCTGCACCTTATTCGATGAGGAAAGGACCGAGATCCCTTCACCGGGAGTGACTCCTTTAGCAATAACTGGCAGATGCTACACACTCGGTTTGTTTTTGATTGCTTCTATAGTTTCTGCTTTGCACAGTGATATATATGATATATCCCGCACCTCATTCGACGAGGAAAGGACCGACGATCCCTTCACCGGGAGTGACCCCTTTAGCAAAAACTAGAAAAGCCTCAAAATCACTCCATTTCAAAACTTCATTTGATTCTACAACGATATCAAGTTCATTACGCAATAGGTTTTCAGAAAAACCTGTCGTAGCCCTCCGTCATTTCAGATAAGTCCTATTTAGTATTCGTGCTACGTTTGTTGACCTCCGTCAAGGCGTAGTGTGCGGTAGCTAACTAGTATTTATCTGCTTATGCATATGATGCAGATTGGATTAGGGTAGTCGTGCGGCCTTGTTGACCTCCGTCAAGGGTCGTACGGGTGGGTTTAATTCGATCAAGAAATGACGGGTTGAACTTGACTAGTAGCCTATGGTTTGTTGACCTCCGTCAAGGTCATAGGGTGCTAGGGGCAAAATATTATCGGGAATTTCAAGTGTTGAAATTTGCAATGAGATTGCATACCTTCTATGAGATAGTTGGATCCCGATACCCACTGCGAGTAAGAGTTACTCCTGGGAGAGTTTTACACATTACAATTAGCCGATCAAGTAGGTGTCTAGAAAGGTGTTAACGAGGTTACGCCTCTGGGAAAACGAGGTTTACATTAATTAGGTTCGTGCGAAAGCACGGGGGACCTCCCTCAAAGTACCGACACTGGCCTGGCTGAAAGATTGGCGAACTTGTAGTGTGTAATTAATCCCGGCTAGTCTTTCCTTTTAGGGTTTGAAGGAAGATTTGATAAAAAGCAGTGGGAGCCATCCTGATTAGATAAGATAATAACCAATCTGATCTTTCACGAGCATACGCTAAAGTGTTTTCTTCTCTCTCTCCCCAGGTAGCGACCATTTCATGCCCTAATAAAGATAATAATATGGATGTATTGACCGAATCCGCATGTTATACTGTGCTGGGGAACGTTGGTTCCGTTCTTTCCTATAAGAGTTATAGGAATGAACAGGATATAGGGGAATACCAGGATTCCCATACCACCCGAATGAAGAAAGTACATGTTGATGCATTTTCTTCGGGTGTGTTCGTTACAGAGAACTGTTTCTCCATTTGCTCTACGTCCTGGGTATTAGATACCGGGTCAGGATCCCATATATGTAATCAGTTACATGGGCAAAGGAAAGGTAAAGAACTTGGAGAAGGTGATAAAGACATTAGAGTTGGAAATGGTGCAATTGTTGCAGCTAAGACTGTCGGGGAATATCACCTAGTATTACCGACTGGTAATACATTGGTTCTGAACGAATGTTATTACATGCCGAACCTGATATGCAACATTATATCGGTTTCTTTATTGAGTAAAGAGGGATATAATTTTGTATTACAGGACAATGTTATGAACATTTTCCGTAACCAAAAGTTGGTTGGATCAGGCACGTTGTGCAATGGCATTTATGTTCTAAATCAATCAACAGTTCTGAGCATAACAAACACACACAAGAGGAAGAGTTCAGAAATGAACGAATCCTTCTTGTGGTATTGTAGACTGGGTCACATCAATGCGACACGACTGGCTAAGTTGCATAAGGATGGATATTTAAATCCGTTTGAATTTTCATCTTATGACACTTGCCAATCATGTCTCAAAGGAAAGATGACCAAAACTCCATTTACGGGACACGGAGAAAGAGTTACCGAACTCTTAGGACTTATACATAGTGATGTATGCGGTCCCATGTCTACACATGCCAGGGATGGTTCTTCATACTTCATTACATTCACTGACGATCTCTCTAGGTTCGGTTATGTGTTCCTGATGAAACACAAATCAGAAGCTTTTGAGAAATTTAGAGAATATAAACAAGAAGTTGAGAACCAAACGGAAAAAGTATTAAAATCCTACGATCTGATCGAGGAGGAGAATACTTGAGCATTGAATTCCTGGACTTCCTAAAAGAGAATGGGATTCTCTCTCAGCTAACTCCTCCATATACACCACAGCACAACGGTGTATCGGAGCGGAGAAACCGCACCCTATTAGATATGGTGCGCTCTATGATGAGTGTAGCTGAGTTACCTGTTTCCTTCTGGGGATATGCACTGGAAACAGCAGCATACCTACTGAACAGGGTTCCCACCAAATCTGTGCCTACCACACCATATGAGATATGGGAAGGGAAGAGACCATATCTTAATTTTATTAAGATATGGGGTTGCCCGGCCTATGTCAAAAGACAAAAACCGGACAAACTCGAGGTAAGGTCTGTTTTGTGTAAATTTGTTGGATATCCCAAACATTCGCGATGGTATATCTTCTACCACAGTGAGGAACAAAGAGTATTTGTTGCTCAACATGCCACCTTTTTAGAAAAGGAATTTCTTGCAAAAGAGATTAGTGGCTCTGAGGTAGAACTGGAAGTGGTTCCAGCTGAACAAAACACAACAGAAGATTTAGTGGAACCAGAGGATTCAGTAGCTCCCAATGAACCTCAGCCACTCCGCCGATCTAGTAGGGTTCCTCGCCAACCTGAGAGATACTATGGTTTTCTCATGGATGGTGGGAGCGAGGATTGCATCATGGAGGATGATGACCCAACTAGCTTCGAGCAGGCCATCACGAGTAGGGACTCAGTGAAATGGCTGGATGCTATGCGGTCCGAGATGGAATCCATGTACACCAACAAAGTATGGACTTTGGAAGTTGCTCCTGAAGGGGTAAAACCCATCGGGAGCAAGTGGATCTTCAAGAAGAAACTTGGTGTAGATGAGAAAGTGGAGACTTTCAAAGCTAGACTTGTATCAAAGGGTTTTCGTCAAAGACTAGGTGTGGACTATGACGAAACTTTTTCTCCAGTGGCTATGCTTAAATCCATCTGGATCATGCTTGCCATCGCTGCATATCATGATTATGAAATCTGGCAAATGGATGTTAAGACCGCCTTTCTAAATGGTGATTTAGAAGAGTGCGTGTACATGACTCAGCCAGAGGGCTTCGTAGACAGTGGGAGCAGCGGGAAGGTGTGCAAGCTGCTTAAATCCATTTATGGATTAAAGCAAGCATCGCGGAGTTGGAACATCTGCTTTGATGTCGTTATCAAAGAGTTTGATTTCGTCAAAAACCCAGATGAACCTTGTATTTACAAGAAGGTGGCAGGGAGTAAGGTTGCCTTCCTCGTATTGTACGTGGACGACATACTCTTGATAGGAAATGATATTCCTATGCTGCAATCGGTCAAGCTCTTCTTATCACAAAGATTCTCAATGAAAGATCTTGGTGATGCCTCCTGCATATTGGGAATCAGGATCTATAGAGATAGATCCAAACGGATATTGGGATTGTCCCAATCCAGGTACATTGACACCATACTAAAGAGGTTTAGTATAGAAGAATCCAAGCGTGGGAACTTGCCCATGATCGCTGGAGTCACTCTCTCCAAAGAGATGTCTCCCAAGACTGATTTGGAGAGAGCTCGCATGCAAGGGATACCCTATGCTTCAGCTGTAGGCTCTATCATGTATGCGATGCTATGTACCAGGCCCGATGTTGCATACTCACTAAGTGTAGTGAGTAGGTATCAAGCTGATCCTGGAGAGAATCACTGGACAGCTGTGAAGAGCATTCTCAAGTACTTACGAACGACTAAAGAGATGCTCTTGGTGTATGGTAACGGAGAACTCCAAGTGGAGTCCTTTACCGATTTGAGCTTCCAGAGTGATAAGGACGACTCTAAGTCGCAGTCGGGCTTTGTCTTTACCCTTTACGGAGGGGCGGTTAGCTGGAAGAGTTCCAAGCAGGAAACCGTGGCAGACTCGACGATGGAGGCTGAATACATCGCTGCCAACGATGCTGCCAAAGAGGCTTTTTGGATCAAGAAGTTCATTACTGAACTTGGAGTGGTTCCATCCATTGAGCATCCAATACCTTTGTATTGCGATAACAATGGAGCGGTGGCTTTGGCCAAGGAACCCAGGTCCCATCAGCGATCCAGGCATATTCTGAGGCGGTATCACCTGATCCGGGAGATAGTTGATCGCCGGGAGATCGAGGTCAGGAGAGTTGACACGAAGAACAACACGGCGGATCCACTCACGAAGGCCATTCCCCAGATACAGTTTGAGAGACTCTTCGGGATGCTCGGTATGCGATACTACAGCAGCTGGCCCTAGTGCAAGTGGGAGATTGTTAGTTGTATGTATGCCCTAGAGGCCAGTATTGTACAGATGATGTATATTATATTGGATGCTTGGACATATATAGAGATGACTTTCTTGCTCGATATGATAGTATGCTATCTGGTTGCTCTTTATCTTAACATGTACACTTGTCTCTTTAAACTGTCTTATAGTTACATGTTGATAAAGCCTTTAGGATGTGTACTTGACTACCTGGACTATGATGCTGATCATACTAGTGGGGACATGGTAGTCGATAAGTACATCCTTCAAGGTCCTTAGTCATGGGTGTATCGAGACAGGGCATCGATATACCAGTGTAGACTAGCGTATACGCTTCTCGACCCATGAGATGGGCGATGGATGATCCCATATCCATTGATGTTTGACATCAGAGATGGTATACGGGTGCTCAGTGGAGACTGGGTATACTGGACGGACTCGCCGAGAACTCCTAGATGGTATTATACCTCACGTCAGATGGCAGTTCTCAGGTGACACTTGTACAGGTTAGTCTGTAGACCCGAGATCGTCATAGAGTCTTGTGTGATTCCCACTGTGCTTTGATCTCCACCTTACCACGTCCATGAGGGCGTGCAAAATGGTGGTCTTTGGGTACAGTCCCGAGTCACATGGAGTCAATGAGCGATAGGAGGAGTTTCGTCTCTCCCGGTATTGGGGGTTGATGTTGCGCAGTGCTCGATTGGCCGTAACAGGGAAGTCCCTGGCCAGGGCTGATCAGAGATTTGCTGGTAAGTGTTACCAGTAGTTTCTCGACCCGTTATGAGCCTCACATCGGCACGACTTATCGGTTATTGGGGTCTGACGTTTACCACCCCTAGACTTGATATGCGACATATCAGACGAACAGACCGGACAGTACGGTAAGTGTTACTGGTTGGATTCACGGGAGTGTGAGCGGTCTAGCTCGTCGATCTTCTGATCGCTCAATACCCGGATGGCCGTTACGTTTAGCAGACCGCTTGCGGCTTGTAGGGGCTTGATATGATCATCATCTGCTACCGGCGTATTGACGAGTCTTTAGAGTCCTACACAGAGGTTTCCTGGCTCAAGCGAAACGAAATAGGAGCGCATATGAGATATGTGTAGGACCGAGAATAATGCGTGTATGTGATACCGTATTCCATTCTCGCGATGAATGTATCGAATGGTTATATTCGATATAACCAAGATATCGAATCAACGATTGATTCGATAAGCCGATACATAGGATACTAGTCGGTTATATGCGATATGACCGGATCGTTAAATCAAGTGTTGATTTAATGATTTAATGTATAATTATATATTTGATATATTACTTTGCATTAACTAGTATTGGTTCATTTTAAAAGGATTTTCTCACTTGATGCACATTGTATATGTGATATATTTTTGTGCACTTGTTTGTATCATGTTTGATGATACTTGCTCACTTAGGTTTGTGTAAAGATTAAACCATGGTTACATGTATAATGGTTAGGGTTTTGATTATTTACTTAGTTATTTATTTATTTATTCATTTTGGATATTATTAAGAATGGTGGCTTATTTTGTTTCTATGTTGAAGCTTCTTGAAGCTTTGACAAAGTCCACCATCCTTATCTCATCCTTAACCCTAACCATTCCTACTAACCTTAGTTTAATCTCTACACTTGACCATGGTCAAGATATGATAAGTATTCATATTAGTTTCTTTTTTAAAAACACTTATCATAATTCTAGCTTCATCTTCTTCTTCATTTTTAAGAGAGAAAGCTTGATGCCATCAATGGCAACTTGAGTTCTAAAGTGAGAAATCCAATTCTAAAGTGAACCCACCTCCTATTTCTTCACCCTCTACCTCTTGCCAAGTTGTTTTGGGTGTTTTCTTCACAAGTTTCACAAATTTGTGAAGTCGGAGCTTGAACTTGTGACGCCTCGACGTAGATCATCTTCGGCACGAAACCGACGACCTTGCCCGCTCGTTTTTCCGATGAAGCCGACAATCGAGTCTAGGATTCGAGATGGACAGCGAGAGGACACCTACGTGGAGCTAAGGAAGTGGAGAACTGGATCTATAAAGGTTGTAGCCTCTCTCCTTTAGTTAAGTTGTTAACTAGTTTCGTTTATCGCCTAAATTTCTAGTTAACGATCCGTATTAGGGTTTCTCGGCATCCGTAAAATTTGAAATTGGCATGTTTGATGCCTTGTGAGACCTCTTTAGAGTGCCTTGGAACCCTTCAGGGGGTGAGGTCGCGCTGTGTCTAGGAGAGCCAGTACATGAAAAGTCCTTGGCCAAGGCAGGAGATTTACTGGTAGGTATTCCAGTAGTATCTCAGGGTGTTCTGGGCTACACTCCGACACGACTTGTACCGGTTTTGGGGGTCTGACTTTTACCAACCCCCTAGGCCCGCCATGTGATGCTCATAGACGAACGGACCGGACTGTACGGATATTGTCACTGACAGGCTCAGTAGGGTGTCAGGCTGAGTTCGCTCACAGACGTCCCGTTTGGTCAATACCTGGTAGTCCGTTATGTATAGGCTAATACCTCTGACGTGCTAGTGGTTAAATCCACAACCAATGTATTGACGAGTCTTTAGAGTCCTGATTGAAAGAATTAAAGTTAACCGCAATCAAGACGGTGTCGCTATGCAGCTAGCCGGTTGATCACGGGTCGATCCACAGGGAGATGGTTGTATGTCCGTTCTTGTCTTAGACGAGTCAATAAAGAATTTGTGTATGTTTGTTCGAGACTATCCTATGTGTATTATTTGCAAGTATAAAGTTGTTAAGAAAAAGATACGAAATTGTAAGCTAAAGAAATCCGTACTCAAAACCTTTGAGCCGAGTCTTGACCAATTGAAGCTAGAGCAATCGGCAACAACGTGGATTAGGGGATTTAAGCGCGGTATTCGTGGAATATGGCTTATTTACCCTTGTCCTTCCGTTCTTGTCTCTTGCTTTCGCCTCCGGCCAAACCGAACGCAACCAGTCGCGGTTAGGAATCACCGTTACCTTGTTAGGGTAGGGTGCCTAACGGAGCGCTTGCGTATGGTTTGGGCGGAGTTCAATGGAAAATAACGGGAAAAGAAAATGAGAAAAGAAAATCTTAACTTACAATACCGTATTTATTCTTAACAACGATAATTACATTCATTCACAAAAAAGAACCAAAAAGAGAGAACAAAAAGAAAAGAACAAAGAAAAGAAAAGATTACAAGTAATTAAGTGCATGAATATAAATTGCAAGAAAGTAAAGCAAGATAATAATAAGCAAGTAATAAAAAAAGCGATAAAAAGAACAAAAAACTAGAACTCAAGACAAGCATGGGATCAATAGCCAACCCTTAAACTTGCAAGCTCAATCAAGAGGTTGCAAGATCAAGAGAAGGGTAGAGAACGCATGTGAAATGAAGCGCTAATTCCATAAGAAAATACGACCTTTGAGATCAATAACTAACCCTTAACCATTCAAGCTCAATGAAGAGGTTGAATGATCAAGAGAAAGCAAGAATCTCAAGGGAATGTTAAACAAAAGAGAATGATACAAAAGCCCTCATCTTCATTGATCTTCCACTCAAAAAGCTCTCACTACAATTTTCATGGAGACAAGATGAAGAAGAAGAAGAAAAAAAGACTAAATCCTAAGAAAAAGAAGAACAAAGAAAAATGACCCCTTGGCTTGGCTCAGTTCTGGAGTATTTATAGGCGGGGAAATGGAAACCTAGGGCAACATTCTGGCATAAGATGAAAGTACCAAACTGCCCACAAAATTCGACCCAGCAAGGAGCCTACATGGCCGCGGATCCGCGGCCAATACCCCCTATTGGCCGCGGATCCGCGGCCGTATAGAGGAATTGGGTGCTCCGTTTTTCTGTGCTTCCCTGGTCTGTTGTCCCCTGTTGTCTGGTACATATATTTTCTGAAAATACTTTCACATTTCTTGCAGAATTTCTGTTGAGGAAAGGTGGACTTTTGTGGATGCTTTTGTCATGATTGCCTTGAGCTCCGCGTAGATTTCTTGGAAGTTGTTGTTGCCATTGAGCCTTGTGCATGAAGGTGACATTGATGTGACATTTTGTCTTCCTAAACTGGTATCTGGCAACATACGGATGAAGAGCAGAGACCGTGTTTTATCTGTGGTTGGCAGGAACCTGGATTTTGTCGTGTTTTCCATGAATTTCACCGTTTTAGAACCGAGAACCTGTATCCTGCAAATATGTAACAAACACGGATTAAAAGCACCTACCTATAAACAACCGAGCGTAAGAATGGGCGGTATAAAATGCAGTATTCTGTGATGAACAAATACCCCCAAACTTAACTTTTGCTCGTCCCGAGCGAAACCAATTATTCACAAAAAATAAAATCCTAACCGCACTTTCGCAGGGAACGCGATTGCACTGAGCGCGTGCAACAAGCCGTTAAACCTCTAGGTGTCCCTAGTAGGAGGAGTGTTGTCTCCTGAGGGTTTTCAGCGGATTACACCCACAAAATCCCGTCAAGCTAGTGTCATAGGTTAACATAGATTCTACTCCTACAGTTCAGTATTTACGTTATAAATTCTATCATCCTAAGTTAGAAATATCCAACCCTTATTTTTCACACCTCCTATCTATTTAACATTAGGTCTTATACGTTCCAAAAAAAGTTTAGAAAGATGTTGGTTCTCCTGAGTTTTCCTTCTAAAGTGAGGCCTCAAATCAGGGATTTTTATCAACTTTACAGAAAACACAAGTCTTATTCTTTATTTCTATATTTTATTCAAACATCGATTGTATACCCCTACGTGTGTGTATATTTGCACCCCTACACTTGAGAATTCAATTCAAGCTATAATACCCTTGACTTAATACCTAATACTACTTCTTTTCATTAAGGATGGACGGATTTGCTCACACACCTTTCATGCGACTATTAATGCTTCTTAAGGCACTAACGGCCGATTACTGAATGTGTGAACATTAAAGCGTAAATAGCAGTTTCCAGGTCTTGACTTTATTCTATTTATTTTTCTTTTTCTTTTTCAAGACCGGATATATTTTTCAATATGCTTTTTTTGGTGTTTAGCTTTCAATACCGTTTTTTCTTTCATATTAGGCTTTCAGGCAAGAGTATTTCTAGGTATCCTCTACTATCCCAAGTTTCAAGGTGCGTGTATGTGCAGTTTGTAAGGTATATACTTTCTAAATTTGAACTCAAGAAAAGAAACTATTTTTCATATTTATCCTTCAGTAGAGCATCAATACTTTCCCTTCATCTTGACTTAACTAAAGAACTGAACTCAAGATTACCTATTTCTCAAAAAAACTGTAAGGACGTATACTTACCAAGTTTAAACAGAATAAGGGTTATTTTTAGGGTTTTCAATTCCTAAGCCTAGAATTTAGTTATTTCTATCATATCAACTAAACTTTCGGAATAAAGATCTAATGTTACCCTATTAGCTAACTTGACGACAAAGTTTTTATATTTTTGGAAAATTTTTGATTTTTTTGAGTTTTTAATAAGGTATGCAAATGCAAAATATACAGATGAATGCGAAGGAAGAAAGCTTACCGAGCACACCCCCAAACTTAAACTTGACAGTGCCCTCACTGTCAGGCTATACCAATAGGGTCAAAATTGCCGGCGCTCCCTAAAAACAAATTATATACAACAAAGAAAACAAAAAATATATACAAAAAAAGAGTCCCCCCCAAACTTAAGTAAAACAGTGTTTCCACTGTTAAGCGTTGAAATTCAGGATTTTTAGGGGGGAAAGAGAACAGTATCAAGCTATACAAGGCCTTACACAGGCCAAAAGTTAACACCAACCATTCAAAGATCTTATCGTGATAAAGCAGTGGCTGGTGAAAGAAGGCGTAAAGAAAAGAGATGGAGAATACGCGAGACCATATGCGGAGAGAAGCGGGATATGGTCTCGGTATATGAGAGGAAGAAGAATGGCGGAAGGGAAAAAGAAGTGGAATACGAACTTGAGGGTGCAAATGGAGTAAATAGATTAGCACAATTTGTGATGACCGATGTGTGAAAAGCGATTGTGCTAATATATTTACCCGTCGAGAAATGGGGTCAAATCCCTCAAGATTCGTGAGAAACCATGGGTACGCCGAACTTGGTAAACCAGACATATGAAATGTAAGTGATACGGGTTCTTGCAAGGTCGGAACGATGGAAAGGATGGAGGGAAGTAGTTGAGGAAGGGTATCGGTTAAGGTTTCGGGAGGGTGTACACAGTCAATGAAAGGAACAGGATGAATTGGAAAATCCGACTCATCAATTAAAACTGGTTCATCCTCAACACTATCCTCAATATTCTCCTCAAAATTTATCTCATCCATGCCTTTATCATCAATATCAAGACGCATATGAAGTTCAGGAAAAACAGTTAAAGAATCGGGATGATGATTTGAAGAGACAAACTCAGCCAAATCTACGGGTTCATCATCCAAAATGTTCCCAGCGTCAATATCCTCGATCAAGTGAAAATCTATATTCTCAGACACCTCAACAAAAGCATGGATATCAATCAATTCAGGTTCTAGAGTGGAGGTGTAGAGGTCAAGAGGATTGGGTATGGTTTCACTTGGAAGGGACCCTTCACAATCGGGCAAATCAAACACTACGAAGTCGCATAACTCATTCATCATTCTATCTTCAATTGATAAATCATGTGGGATACTCGATGGACTTTCAAAACAGGAGTTGTGGGATTCAATTTGGGACGGGTAGGTTTGATTTGGAAGGGGGTACGTCTCACTCTCTCCACTCAAATTCACAGCCTGTCCTGCTGCCTCATCATACATTGAAAAAGTTGGAGCTAGTTGAAAACTAGCTACCGGGTAACTAGGTTGCATGAGGGCGGCCATGGACGCATTCAAATCCATCATCCGTTGGCTTGACGCTACCCTAAAATCTTCCAACGACTGTTCTAGACTAGACATTGGTTGTGAAGGGGTTTCAGTAAAAGATTCAAAGTTGTTTGGATACTGAAAACTCCCAAATGGCGGTTCTGATACAATGTCTAGGGAATGTGTAAAAGTTGGGTAGGACTGGTAGGAATTGAATGGCTGGACATGAGTGGGATCAACATTGGGATAAGAAGGTGAATGGAATTGTTGATCCCAAGAATTTGTAGTGGTGAAAGGAGTGAAAGATCGGCTACGAGATTGTTCAATACGTTCAGCAATAGACATAGGTCTCGAGGTTACAACTGGATTTTCAAAAGGGGTATCAACGCAAGAAGGTGTGAATGTTTGAAACGGTTGATACGAAGTGGATTGCGGGGTCCAGTTGTTCGTCCTAGACGCGTCTATCCGATCTTTCAAAGAAATTTTTGGCATGGATGGATCGTTCGAAGTTCGACCAAAACAAGAACCGTAGGAAGTAATGTCTGGTTGTGGGTACCAAAGTTCGGCAAGAGTTTTGCGATGTGGAGTACCCATGATATGAAGAGAGAGAGAAAAAGGTAGAGAAAAGGAGGGAATTTTTTTTTTTTTTTGTTTTGTTTAACAAAAGAATGAAGTATACACAAAAAGGAATATGGACAAAAAACAATCACGACCCAAAAATACCACACACCTAATCGTTCTAGGGTTCACCTAAGTCAACTAGACCTGCTCCAGAACTTAATTGTCGAAGTAAAACTGTGTCGAGAAACAGGCTCAAGATACACTGATCACGAGGCCAGGTAAGTGCAGAGATAAGGGGAGGTTTTCCAACGCTTTCGCGAAGTTCCTTAATTAAATAACCCTTTCTCTTTTGGCGGTTTCGCCGTTAACACTTTCCTAGACACCTCGTAAACAATATACCATTAAGCAAGGTTCTAAACACAGTTAACTTCTCCTAGTGAGCGTGAAGTCCTTAAGGCTTAAAGTCTAGTTTCTTTTAAATTTTGTGTGGGTAAACGTTATGCTCAAGTTCGTGATTTGTGGGCCACGGAAAAGGTGATGAAATCCTTTACCGTATGTTGTGGGGTTCGCTTGCCCTTAAGTCCGTATTAATGTATGCAATGCGCAATTCAATAAAAATTCTATAAAGAATCAAACAATCGTTTTTTTAGTTTAAGCGCGGCACTGCAACAAATACGGGTTAGTCAATTTTTAGCGTTTGCTAGAGAACTTGCAAAGAATCCTGCAAAGAATAGTATATTGGAAGCGTCGGATTTGAGAAGAAGGTGTTAGTAAAGTACGTACCGTTTAAGTTTTGGGTTAGGAAACCCCCGTTGAATCAAATCCGGTAAGCTTGAAAGGTTCGCTTGCGCGGATCAAACTACCCGGATCTTTGGCACTGTACTTCGTAAATCACCCTTGCCTTGAATGCACACTTTGCTCCCCACAATCGCAGTTTGCAAACTTGCAAAAATATGCACTCTTGCCCACAAAAATGATCAAAAAAAACAAAAAACAAAAAGAATATTTTTTTTATTTTTTTATTTTTAAATATATACAAAAAGAATATTAACCCGAATAACAAGAAAGAAAATACGCTACCGTCTCCCCGGCAACGGCGCCATTTGATTGAAAGAATTAAAGTTAACCGCAATCAAGACGGTGTCGCTATGCAGCTAGCCGGTTGATCACGGGTCGATCCACAGGGAGATGGTTGTATGTCCGTTCTTGTCTTAGACGAGTCAATAAAGAATTTGTGTATGTTTGTTCGAGACTATCCTATGTGTATTATTTGCAAGTATAAAGTTGTTAAGAAAAAGATACGAAATTGTAAGCTAAAGAAATCCGTACTCAAAACCTTTGAGCCGAGTCTTGACCAATTGAAGCTAGAGCAATCGGAAACAACGTGGATTAGGGGATTTAAGCGCGGTATTCGTGGAATACGGCTTATTTACCCTTGTCCTTCCGTTCTTGTCTCTTGCTTTCGCCTCCGGCCAAACCGAACGCAGCCGGTCGCGGTTAGGAATCACCGTTACCTTGTTAGGGTAGGGTGCCTAACGAAGCGCTTGCGTATGGTTTGGGCGGAGTTCAATGGAAAATAACGGGAAAAGGAAATGAGAAAAGAAAATCTTAACTTACAATACCGTATTTATTCTTAACAACGATAATTACATTCATTCACAAAAAAGAACCAAAAAGAGAGAACAAAAAGAAAAGAACAAAGAAAAGAAAAGATTACAAGTAATTAAGTGTATGAATATAAATTGCAAGAAAGTAAAGCAAGATAATAATAAGCAAGTAATAAAAAAAGCGATAAAAAGAACAAGAAACTAGAACTCAAGACAAGCATGGGATCAATAGCCAACCCTTAAACTTGCAAGCTCAATCAAGAAGTTGCAAGATCAAGAGAAGGGTAGAGAACGCATGTGAAATGAAGCGCTAATTCCATAAGAAAATACGACCTTTGAGATCAATAACTAACCCTTAACCATTCACGCTCAATGAAAAGGTTGAATGATCAAGAGAAAGCAAGAATCTCAAGGGAAAGTTAAACAAAAGAGAATGATACAAAAGCCCTCATCTTCATTGATCTTCCACTCAAAAAGCTCTCACTACAATTTTCATGGAGACAAGATGAAGAAGAAGAAGAAAAAAAGACTAAATCCTAAGAAAAAGAAGAACAAAGAAAAATGACCCCTTGGCTTGGCTCAGTTCTGGAGTATTTATAGGCGGGGAAATGGAAACCTAGGGCAACATTCTGGCATAAGATGAAAGTACCAAACTGCCCACAAAATTTGACCCAGCAAGGAGCCAACATGGCCGCGGATCAGCGGCCAATACCCCCTATTGGCCGCGGATCCGCGGCCGTATAGAGGAATTGGGTGCTCCGTTTTTCTGTGCTTCCCTGGTCTGCTGTCCCCTGTTGTCTGGTACATATATTTTCTGAAAATACTTTCACATTTCTTCCAGAATTTCTGTTGAGGAAAGGTGGACTTTTGTGGATGCTTTTGTCATGATTGCCTCGAGCTCCGCGTAGATTTCTTGGAAGTTGTTGTTGCCATTGAGCCTTGTGCATGAAGGTGACATTGATGTGACATTTTGTCTTCCTAATCTGGTATCTGGCAACATACGGATGAAGAGCGGAGACCGTGTTTTATCTGTGGTTGGCAGGAACCCGGATTTTGTCGTGTTTTCCATGAATTTCACCGTTTTAGAACCGAGAACCTGTATCCTGCAAATATGTAACAAACACGGATTAAAAGCACCTACCTATAAACAACCGAGCGTAAGAATGGGCGGTATAAAATGCAGTATTCTGTGATGAACAAGTCCCCCACATACCAGTTTCTCAAGTTTCGGGCGAAACGCTGTAGAGGCCGTATAGAGATATAGCAGGGTTCGATCAGATACGTGCGGTAATGGACGAATCATGATCGGACGGTTAATACTAGCGGGCTTTGGTTTAAGCCGGATCCTAGTATAGTACAGTGTAGATTTTGCCTCATTGCATTTGTATTCGGTCGGAATACAGATGCGTGTGTTTATGAACTGTAGCGGGGTTTTCCTGTAATTTATTACGGGATCAGTTTTTAGGGGTTGCCAGTTTGCTTTCCGGTTTCGGCCATATTTCTTTGTATCTTTCATTGGCCGAAGATTGGTGGAGGAAGGCTTATTTGCATTTGTGCAAATAAGCATTTTGGAGGGTTGTGTTTGCATTTTGAAGTGTCATGATGGTTGCACCATCATTTGACTTCATTTGACTTCCTCACTTCATGATGGCTTCACTTTTGTGTGACATGGTTTTGTTGATGGTTGTTGTTGAGTGTGGATGTGGTTGTGATCATTGCTTTTTATCATCATTCTTTTCTCGCATGATTTTTGATCCACATCCCCTTGGACTATTCTTCCTCTCACTCTATTCTCATTCCTTGATGCCAAGGCCGGCCACATTGCATGGGGGCTGTCCCATTTTTTGGTGGAGAAAGTTTTTGATCTCATATCATTTTTGCTTCACCAAAAATCCCAAATTCAACTCCATAGTTCATCCCTCCACTAAAAGGCAACTTCCACTACCCCAAATGAGACATAGCTCACTACACTATTCTACAGCAAACCTTGGGCACGTCGACTCGCCAACTTCGTGGCCGAGTTGCCTCGGACTAGAGGTGGGAGCCCGTAAAAGAAGCCGGCGATGTGGTGCCCTTCCGACGAGGAGGCGACGACCGGAGTTTCCGCGGGAGATCGGGACGACGACGAGAAGACCGGTGGACTCAGATCACTCGGTATATCTCTCTACCACGTCTTTTAGTTAGTTAGGACTATGTTAATGGCCCGATCCGGGATTTTAGTGCGCGGTGGTGCCGGTTCAAAAAGTTAAAGTACTTCATCGCTTCCGCATTCCGGCGTCGGATTGACGGCCGGGGCGCCTCCGTGCACTTACAGATTAGCGAATTAGGTACCTTAGTTACCTCGGCTTAGAGGTTGGAGCTTGAAGTATAGACTCTCGGGTGGATCATCTTCGACATGAGGAGTCCGACGATCAAGCGCGATCCGGATCTTTGAGGAGCTCAAGCTAAGGAGGAGAAGAAGACCCGAAGGAATAGAATCAATGAGGTATAACACTATCATAGTAGTTAAAACCTCCAAGTAGTATAGCTAGTCAAGGTTTCTGTTAAGATCCTGGAGTTAAAGTCAGTGTTACAAAGTATGAAAATCGTTTTTTGTAAATTCCGCCTCCCCACAAGCACGTGGGGTGTGTGACATCGACTTACATAATATGGATGTATTGACCGAACCCGCTTATTATACTGGGCAGGGGAACACTGGTTCCGCTCTATCTTATGACAACTGTCATAAATCTGAGCAAGGGATAGTGGAATACAAGGATTTCCACACAACCCGAACGAAGAAAGAGCATTCTGATGCATCTTCTTCGGGTGTGTTAGTTATTGAGAAATGTTTCTCAGTCTGCTCTACAGCCTTGGTATTGGATACCAGATCAGGATCCCACATTTGCAATCTGTTACATGGGTTAAAGAGAAATAGGGTACTGGGAAAGGGTGATATGTCTCTCAGAGTATGGAATGGAGCAATTGTTGTTGCCAAAGAGGCCGGCGAATATCACCTAGTATTACCAAATGGTAATACATTGATTCTGGATGACTGGTATTTCGTACCAAATATGATGTGCAATATAATATCTGTTTCTTTATTACATAAAGAAGGATTTAACTTTGCATTAGAGGAAAATATTATGAACATTTTCCTAAATCAAGTGTTGATCGGGTTTGGTACGTTATGTAATGGTACATACGTTCTAAACCAAAATACAGTTCTAAATATATAGAACACACACAAGAGGAAGAGTTCAGAAATGAACGAAGCCTTCTTGTGGCATTGTAGACTTGGTCATATCAATGCGAGCAGACTAGCTAAGTTGCGTAAAGATGGATATTTGAATCCGTTCGAATTTACATCTTATGAAACTTGTCAGTCATGTATCAAAGGCAAGATGACCAAAACTCCATTTACAGGACACGGAGAAAGAGCTACCAAACTCTTGGGACTGACCATAGTGATGTATGCTGTCCTATGTGTACACATGCCAGGAATGGTTCCTCTTACTTCATTACATCCATCGATGATCTCTCAAGATTCGGACATGTGTTCCTGTTGAAACACAAATCTGAAGCTTTTAAGAAATTCAAGGAATATAAGTATGAAGTGGAGAACCAGACGGGTAAAAGTATTAAAATCCTTCGATCTGATCGAGGAGGAGAATACTTAAGCACGGAATTCTGAGATTATATAAAAGAGAATAGGATATTCTCTCAGCTTACTCCTCCGTATACACCACAACATAATAGAGTATCGGAACAAAGGAATCGTACCCTATTAGATATGGTGCGCTCTATGATGAGTGTTGCTGAGTTACCTATTTTCTTTTGGAGTTATGCACTTGAGACAACTGAATACCTATTGAATCAAGTTCCATCAAAATCTGTGCCTAAAACACCATATGAGATATGGAGTGGAAAGAGACCGTATCTCAAACGAGTTAAGATATGGGGTTGTCCGGCCTATGTTAAAATACAGAATCCAGACAAATTCAAAGCACGATCAGTTCTTTGCAAGTTTGTGGGATATCCAAAGAATTCACATGGATATATATTCTACCACAGTGAGGAACAAAAGGTGTTTGTTACTCAACATGCCACCTTTTTAGAAAAGGAATTTCTTGTGAAAGAAATTAGTGGTAATGAGGTAGAGCTGGAAGAAGTTCCAGATACACAAACTACAACTAAAGATTTTTTTGAACCGGAAGATTCAATAGTTCCCGACGAATCTTAGCCACTTCGCAGATCTAGTAGGGTTCCTCATCCACCTGAGAGATACAACGGTTTTCTCATAGATGGTGGGAGCGAGGATTGCATCATGGAAGATAATGACCCAACTAGTTTTGAGCAGGCCATCACAAGTGGGGACTCTGTGAAATGGCTGGATGTTATGTGATCTGAGATGGAATCCATGTACACCAACAAAGTATGGACTTTGGAAGTTGCTCCTGAAGGGGTAAAACCCATCGGGGGCAAGTGGATATTTAAGAAGAAACTTGGTATAGATGGAAAGGTTAAGACCTTCAAAGCTAGACTTGTAGCAAAAGGTTTTAGTCAACGACCAAGTGTCGACTATGATGAAACATTTTCTCCAGTGGCTATGCTTAAGTCCATCAGGATCCTACTTGCCATTGCTGCATACCATGACTATGAAATCTGGCAGATAGACGTCAAGACCGCTTTTCTAAATAGTGACTTAGAAGAGCGCGTGTATATGACTCAGCCAGAGGGCTTCATAGACAGTGGGAGCAGCGGAAAGTGTGCAAGCTGCTTAAATCAATCTACGGATTAAAGCAGGTATTGCGGAACTGGAACATCTGTTTTGATGTAGCAGTCAAAGAGTTTGACTTCATTAAAAACATAGACGAACCCTGTATATATAAAAAGGTTGTAGAGAGTAAGGTTGTCTTCCACGTATTGTACATGGATGACATACTCTTGATAAGAAATGATGTTCCTATGCTGCACTCGGTCAAACTTTTCGTGTCACAAAAGATCTCCATGAAAGATCTGGGTGATGCCTCCTACATCCTGGGGATAAAGATCTATAGAGATAGATCTTAAAGGATGTTGGGATTGTCCCACTCCAGGTAGATAGACACTATACTAAAGACGTTTAGTATGGAAGATTCTAAGCGTGGTAATTTACCCGCTTGCTCAGGAAGCTGTTAGGAATATGTATGCCCTAGAGGCCATTATTGTACGATATAGTGGATGCTTGGACATATATATAGAGTACTTTCTTGCTCGACATGATAGTATGCTATCTGGTTGCCTTTATCTTAATATATAGACAGGTATTATTATACAGTCTATCTCTTACATGTTGATAAAGCCCTTAGGATGTTAGCTTGACTACTAGGACTATGATGCGGATCATACTACTGGGACCAGGGTCGTCTAAAATTACATCGTTTAATAGTTCCTAGTCGCAGGAGTATTGAGACAGGGCCTCGATATTCCAGAGTAGACTAGTGTGTACGTTTCTTGATCCTGTATAGGGCGATAGTTGATCCCACAACCATTGGAGTGTGACATCAAATATTGTACACAGGTGCTCATTGGAGAATAGGTACACCGAACAGGTGTCACGACCCGCAGGGTACGGAACGTGACTGGCACTTAAGTTACGAAACGTCTCAAGACATCCGTAAAATAAGTAAGCCAAAGCCCAGAAACCAAAACCAAATAAGCAAAAGAATGAAGGAAAACCAATCAATTGAAAGCGAGTTTAACAAATGAGTCACATCAAGCCTTTTTTTTTAAAACAATATCAATTATTCCGAAAATTTCGGCAGAGTCTCTTTTGTAAATACTGGCCCCCAAAATGGGTACAACAAGAATATATATGAATCCAACAAATTTGGCATCCCCAAGCGGGAGCTAGCTCTTCGCCACAAGGCGGTCACAAATCCCACGCAATATAAAACAACAACATGCAAAATAATCATAAAGAGCATGAGAAAAACTGCATGTCGACTCAAGTGAGCTCGAGCCCAAATACAGCATAAAAGTCCATAAATCTCACCGTCTCATCTCTAGGTCAATATACAACAATACTGGTAGATTCAGTAGATGGAGTACACTAGATTCAAAGAATATACAAGGTGGTACAAAAATAATGATATAACCCACCTAAGAGCAAAACCTCGAGTCCAGGCAAAGTAGGCAAAAGAAGCAAGTGCGCCCGCCGCTACTGTACTGACGGAGCGGACCTGCAAAAGGCTGTGGCACAACGGGGGTGAGTTGCCAACTCGTGAGTAATAAATAACATCTACACAGGCTATCGAATGCATGCACACAAGCATCCTAGCATCTATAATACAGGTATGGCAGGACATAATAGCAGGTATGTATGCAATATGAATATACTAGCAGGTATGAATGCAATGTGAATCAACTCATGATCTGAATGTGTAAGTATAAGAATCATGTTTTTCCTTTAGGAACCTCTTTTGAAATACCAGCATAATACCACTAGAATCAACAAGAACTTGTGTCCAGCAACGACACCTCAAAACTATCACAAATCTCATATATCCATGTCATAGTATCTCTGGCCTCAGCCATCCTGCTGACCCATCTCAATATCAATATCTCATCAACTCGCGGCCACGGTCGGTATCCTCTGGATATCCGCCATCCCAAACAGTCACCGGTAGGTAATCCGCCCCCTGCCAGGCTCATCGTCAGCACCACGAGCTTCTTTCGCCGGGGCACCTTACCGGGCCCACCATGTACCCGAGACGGTTCATCCAACTGCTCGAAACGGGTCTCGAAAATCACAGCAAACTCATGGTGGACGACACTTACATCACTAGAAAACCGCAATTTACATATTTTAAAAATATAATAAGTTTAGAAAGTTTGCGGCTTTCCCCCGAAATCCAGAAATATCATAAAATCTCAAGAAATCCACATAAGTGCATATGTCAATGATAATGAATGCATATGGTATCAATAATCAAGTTGCAATGTGTGATTAATAGATTAGGCATGAACAAATAATATGATGAAGTACATGCACATGAATAGCAATCCTACGATTTCATTTTAAGGAATTAAAGCAATAGCGCAAGTTTAAGTATCAATTATAGTAAAAGGTTTCAATTTAAAGGTTATCTTGTGTGGTGGCATGGCAATTACCAGGGTGTGTGTGTAAGCATGAATAGTGCTCGTGCTGCATATAAAAACCCTGGCAATGGTGCAGGTGTCCTATAGAGTGGGTTCGTATATGTATGTCAATATATGGCATGAATGTAGCAAATAATCATACAAGTATTACACCCCTAATTACTAACATTACTAAAAATCTTTTTAAACTACTAAAACTATCGGGCGACTTGCGCCATCCAACTATAGTCCCCCGTAGATGTTACATCTACTCACCGGAATCCCTAGCTAGTCACGTCCAATCACCGCTTTCCCCTTTCGTGCCGCGTCTGACGTCTCCGCGACCGAACCTGGAATTTACATCAATACCAAACATAAGGTTACATCTCAAGAACGACGCAAAACCCAAACGAAGATACTAACGTTCACAAGCTAGGTACAACGTGCACAAGGTGCGTGGAACACACGCGAAAATCGCAAAACTAACTAAAACGTCGATTTGGTCGCCCGGAAAAACTAAAACCCGAACACGCAAACATCCGCAGTCACACATCCTAAAAGTCATAGGATACGCTAAAAATGTCATCAAGACATCAAAAATAATTTATCACAAACTTTTATCACAAAACTAGTAAGCACAAACATTCTAAAAAAAAACGACGCAACATCGCCGTTATGCGATAAAGTGCTCACAATCCAACACAAACCTCCAACTAACCCACTAGATGGACACTACATTAATTTTAAACCACTAGCAATGCTTAAAAACCTAATTTCCATAAACAAAACCTTTCTTGATTTTCATAATTAGCAATTTCAATCCAAAACTAAACATGATAATACCAAATTAACACTAATTTGAAGCCCACACAAATAAAGTAACCTCATTAACTTAGATTGGCAAACAACTAGATATCAAAATAGATTCAATTAACTAAATAAGGGTTTCTAAAACCCTAGTTAAACTCTAACCATAAACTTTTTAAAAAAAAACTAGATTAGAAACTAACACTAAATTAACACTACAACAATTTAACTTAAGAAACTTAACTAAAAGAATTTAATTTGGAAGAATTTATACCTCAAACTAGAGACCTAGCAAGAACAATTTGCCTCCAAAGATGCCTCCTTTCCACAAGATTTAAACTAAAGTGGGTGTGAGAAGAGATGGATTAAGGTTTTGTGTTGAAATAGTGAAGGATTTGTTGAATTTTGAGATGAATTTGTGAACAAAAGAGAGGGGAAAAATGAAGGGGGGGGGGAGCTGCTGGTTTCGGCCAGATCAAGGGAGAGGGGAGTGGTGTGGGGTGTGGGAATGGTCACCAAGTCAAACCCCCTCAAAGTCAAATACACCATACCTCCAAAATACTATATTTTAAAACCTACACATCAACTCAATCCATTCCTACCAAAAGAGGTTTAAAACAAAAGAGAGAGGGGGAATTTTCTGCAGTTTGGGACAGCCAAGGAGAGGTGAGGATGTGTGTGTGAGAGTGCACAAAAAAATTTTTGCAAAAAGACCCCCTACAAGTCCAAAATTGCAAGTTTAAGCATAAATTCAATAAATTTCGTTTACCATAATAAAAATTAGTTAAAACTTAAAATAAATTACTAAAAATTTATGTTACAACTAGATTTTAATTAACATGATTTTAAAGCCTAAATTTAGCCCATTTAAATTTGTATTTATCGCTAATTTAATATATTTTCTTACCGGCTTAAAATAATATTAAAAATTGAAAAATTAGGGAAAATTTTTCAACGACCAGAATTTCATAATAAACTCATTTGCTACTAAAAACTAGCAATTACTTATCCAAATTAGGTATAATTAGTCCTAAACTGTAAAATAACAAAAAAGACGATTTACGGAAAAATACCGCATTTTCACCGATTTTCGGGAAAACACCAAAACGACATTTCAAGGCGGTACAATCTTCCCCCCTTAAAGAAATTCGGTCCCCGAATTTAAAAATATAGCTACGCGTACCTTCAAAGAGATGGGGATATTTCTTCCTCATCTCGCCCTCGGTCTCCCAGGTAACTTTCTCGCTGCTCGGGCTACGCCAAAGGACCTTGACGGTTGGTATAATCTTCGATCTCAACTTCTTCACCTGCCGATCCAGGATGGCCACCGGCTGCTCTACAAAAGAAAGGTCGCGCTCCAGCTGGACTGTCGGGTGCTGAATCGCATGCAAAGGGTCGTGAAGGTACTTGCGGAGCATCGAAACATGGAAGACGGGGTGAACATCGGGAAAGCTGGGTGGAAGGGCCAAACGATATGCAACAGCACCGACACGCTCGAGGATTTCGAAGGGACCTACGAATCTAGGGCTAAGCTTCCCCTTTCGCCCAAAACGCATCACGCCCTTCATCGGAGAGACTCTCAGAAAAACATGGTCGCCAACTGCGAACTCTAATCTGCGACGGCGCCTGTCCGCATATGATTTCTGCCTGCTCTGAGCCGCTCTCATCCGTTCTCGGATCAACTGTATCTTCGCTGTCGTCTCCTCAACAAGCTGCGGCCCCAGAATACTGCTCTCGCTGAGCTCTTTCCAACAGACGGGTGATCTGCATCTCCTCCCATATAATGCCTCGAAAGGTGCCATCTGAATAGTATCCTGGAAGCTGTTGTTGTAGGAGAACTCCACTAGAGGTGTCACACCCCGCTTCCCAAAATACGGAATACGAGGGGTAGACAAGGCCAACCATGCTCCTACGGTCAAGGAAATGTCCTGCCGTAGTCACACTTCGGCCTCTAGTTTATCATGGTAAACAGTAAACGATGCGCAGGTAATGAGAAATGCAGTAACTGAAAGATACAATAATATAAACTGACCTGAAGTGAACAAACGAATGTAACTCGGAGTGGCAAGTCCAGAAGTCTGTGATGCACGTCTAGTTCTGATCCAGGCTAAATCTTCTCCTCACACCGAGCATGCATACTCAGGTCGTCAGAGCGACACAATAGCAATATAATATATATAAAATCAAGTGACAGTCCTAACAGTGGTAATGGATATTAATCACAGTAAATCAATGACAGCATGTATATGATTGTGCAGTAACCAACGCAGCGGAACAGTAAAGCAGTATAACGATATGTCACGTATGTCAACACAGTATATAAGGAATATAAATGCCAGTATCTCTATCAGTCTCTAAGTCTCACTGTACAGGTCACTAAGCCTATCGTCAGTCCAAGTGTGAGAGTCAACCACTCGCGAGTGTCCTCCACCTAAGGGTAGAACCCAAGGGCAAGGGACCACGGGCCCAACATGTAACGAGAATATCACGGTGTATATATCACATACCCTGTAAAACTCCATATAACTCCCTAAATATATAAGCTGGCATGGGACTCCTGAGATTCTATTGAACTCACACTTAAACTACCCCACACCCCGTGGTCTACATCAAACGCTAACCATCACCCTAAATACTAATCGATCCGTGACAAGTCTGCGCGAGAACTGGAGGCAGGACCTCCATCAAGCACGTCCCGACCAATACCTAAAATAAATGGCAGTGTCGGATGCCTTATCTGTGACACCCGTGCAAGCGCTTCCATAAGTGTCCCATACCACTTAAAGTCACACGTACACGCATCCCACAGACGTCGACAATGCAATAGAACAATAGGGTCACTGATTGTGTACAAGTACGTATCACTTTCACTTAATCACGGATACACGAACACTGACGTACTTGCCACAATCATCACTAAAATCTAACACTGGGTGAATGCACGATATCACTAGGTTATCACTACAATGATATGGGTATGATGTGATGCATGAACAGTATAAGAAGCACAATTAAGGTGTCATAAAACAATAGTCTATCACTTGCACGATTTATCATGAAACGTACATTTATAATTTAGCGAAACGATAAACAGGTAGTAATTAGTATGTTCAGTTATCCATCCATAGAATTTTGTTTCAAGCCAATCGGGTTCCAGGATCATTAATTATAACCATCTCATTTTAAGCGCTCGTGGTTGGAAATCCAATTTCAGAATCAGAAGTCCGTTTCGCAACGCATTTTGATCCCAGTTGGGATCGGATTTTAGTGACGCTACAGTTGGATGAATTCTAGGTTTTCAGTAAGGTTTTCAACGCAACAGACGGATCTTCGATCGCGTCTGTATGTCAGGAGTTATAATATGTTTAATATTAACATGTCAATTCTGATTCTGCAAGGACTGTTATGTGTCCCGATCTATTAAATTACAGAATAAATATCAAACGGTAACGAAACAGAATGATATCGATTGTGTTGTCTAGCTAACAGGTTCTCCTACAATAATCAGTGGAGTTCCGCAACCTACGAGTTAAGGAAATCCTATGGCATCCAATACGGAACAGCAAGCACGACTGGAATCGCTCTGGACTGCAGTCCAGAGTCGCACTCCGATAAAATTATCATCACGGTTTAGGTACAGGAATGTCTGGGAACTAGCATAGGGTTAAATTTCGTTGAGTTAGCTTCGATTTGAGCCCTCGAATGCACCATTCTAGTATGTATATGATTTATGGTCAATTTAACGGTTTTCAGGTATAATAGAATTACAGTTTTACAGTTAAACTTGGGGGTAGTCGTTTTAGTCGTTAACGATCAAATTATCCAACGAAATTCATACACTAAGTTCAAAACCATACGGGCCAAACAAAACTATTTAGTTCCGCCAAATTGGGAAAGGTTTCCCATTGGGAACACACGTCGAGCACGTTATGGCACATAATCAGTCTAAATTTGCAACTTAGAAACTATATACTTAGCGATTGTAATTTAGGTAAAATAGTATGTAAGCAAGTAAAGAACTTGCCTGGAGACGTTGGGGCACACGGCAGTGACACGACACACGTGCGGCACGGCAGTGTCACACGCGCGAGCGGTAACGTCAAGATTTTGCCTCGGCTTGAACTGGTTGGCACGGGCTTGGTTTGAGCTGGAGGGGTTGTTGCGAGTTCACGCGATGTCGGGCTAGGGGTTGCTGATGTTGTCGAGGCCGAGGGCGAGGGATTCACAGGGGGGAGAGAGAGTGACTGCAGCGAGAGAAAAAGTTTAGAGAGAGAGACAGAGAGAGAGAGGGATTGGGAGAGATTGAGAGAGAGAGAGAGAGAGAGGGATTGAGAGAGAGAGGGACACAGAGGGGGATATAGAGAGGGAGATGGGGAGTGAGGGAGAGAGAGTTGTAGAGAGAGAGAGAAAGAGATATCCGGGAGAGAGAGAGCACACAGAGTGAGATGGCACAGAGAGAGAAAGAGAGAGAGAGTGATATCAGAGAGAGAGTAAAGGAAGAGGGAGTGAGTGAGAAAGCAGAGGGAGAGGGAGAGAGCAGATCACGGCGACGGTGATGACGATGATGATGATGTCGACGATGGCGCAGTGGGGTGGTGTTCGTCGGCGTCGTCGGTTGCAGGCGAGATTGGGTGTGCAGGAGTCGTCGAGATGGGTGCAGGGGAGTCGGTCGGGATCTGGTGGTGTAGAGGGGAGAGCGAGGGAGGAGTGATTGGTGGTGCCGGCGGTGATTGGTCGGGGCTGTGGGTTTGAGGATGCAGGGCCTCGCGACTATGGGTTGGGTTTGCAGGCGAGGGGGAAAATGGAGTGATCGGGTGAGGGGGTGGTGGCGACGACGACGACGGCGATGGTGATGAGCTGCGGCGAAGTGGTCTTTGTGGTGGGGAGCTGGGTGCAGGGGAAAACTATGGTGAGGCAGTGAGGGGATGGGGTGATCTGGGTTGATGAGAAGGAGTGAGGAAGAGGGTACAGGGGTGTGAGGGAGAAGGAATTGATGAGGATTAAGGAGGAGTAACGTCGCACAACGTACGCGTGGGCGCGGGCTGCGGCGAGGGGAGTGGATCGCGGGAACAGTGCGCGAGAAAAAGGGAGGTAGCCGTTTGAGGAAGAAGAAGAAGTTTAAATGTATGGGCCGGGTCGGGTTGTTGGATGAAGCGGGCACGGGCCAAAGAATAAAATTAAAAGAATTTTAAGAAGAAAATGGGCCGGGTTTTAGTTTAAAAAGAAAAAGAAATGGAACGGGCTGGGCTGAGGAATTTGGGTGCTGGGCTCGTTGAATTTAAAAGAAATTGGATTTAAATTACAGAAAAAAAACAGTAAGCTGGGCTGAATTTAATAGTAAGGAAAAATGGTGTTGGGTTTGATATTCTAATAGAAAATGAATTGGGAAAAATAGAATGGAGTGGGCTGGTTTTAAAATAAAGAGAGTTTCTTTTACAAATTGAGGGGATGGGCTCGGGGATGTGTTTTGGGTTTTAAAAAAATAATTTAAGTTATAAAAGAATGGTTTGGGGATTTGGCTTTACATTTAACATTTTGTTTTAAACTTGGCTAAGGAAAATACTTAAAATGAAATGGAGTTCTAGACCGAGATCAAGGTTTAAATAAATAGGAAAGGGAAATAGGGGATTGGAATTAGGGTTTGAGAAAATAGCGGGGTAAAATGATTGGGAGTTTAGGGTCTAATGGAGTTCCCAAAATAAATAAACTAATAATTAATTATAAATACAATGAAATCTCATAAGTTAACGAGAAACACAAATATTGGTATAAAGAGGGTCGGGTGTTACATCATACCACCCTTATAAAAAATTTCGTCCTCGAAATTTAAAGCAAACGATAAATTATACAAATATAGGCAAAAGCTATTATATTGCAAACTACCACGTAACCATCTAATAGGTATATGTGAACGAAGAAATTTGAAGTTATAAATATGGAATAACATCATTCAAAATATAGGTCTAAATAGAGATAAGGCCGGAATAACCATAGGAGCAACTACATGTATACAAGAATAGCAATAACAACAATAACGAACAATAATAATCAATGCGTGTTCGATAGAATCAAACCCAACTACGTGCACATATAAGTATATTGAAAGTAGCACAACAAAAAAAAAAAAAATAATAAGTATAAAGTCCAACCACTTATAATAGTAACTAAATGCACAACGCCCGAAAATAAGGTAACGATAATAACGTAGCGAAAGATTTGTCGGTAGGTTAAAACATTTTAGGATGATGTATCGTTCAAAAACGTAGAAACTCATATAGTGAAAATAAGAAATATGGAACAAGAATATGCGCGGTGTAAGGTCGCGCTACTGAAAAAAAATGGAAGTAATAATAATTCACTTAAAATACATAAAATGGAGAAATCAATAACACGTACTCCTTGATAAATTTAAAATAATGAAAACTAAATTTTGAATAATAATGTCCCTAAATATATTTGGGTAATAGAGAAATCACCAATATGAAAAGGCTAGCTATGGTAGAGCTTATAAGGAGGTGTGGCTCAAACAGAAGGTCGGAGTGTGGCGGCTTTAGGCTGAATATTAAGGAGATTGGGATAGGGTCAGCACAGGAAGCAAGGATGAGCAACAAAGGAATACCAGAGAAAAGTATGGGGGAAAAACAACAGTCTGTACATCTTACGAATCAAATTTGAATAGTTAGTGAACTCGGAAGTTTCACAAGAAATGTTCTCCTCCCAGATGGATCTCAAAGGGCACAGACGAATGATGAAGGGTGGACCTCTAAGAGATCGGGGTGTGGTACTGGTTATTCTGAGCGAGGGTTAAGGTAAGGTAAGTAGTAAGTGTAGACAGATCTCAGTAGAAAGAATAATTGTACATAACGGATAATCAAGTAGCACGCGAACTAAGCAGATCGAGGGGTTTGCGGACTCAGTAATTTATTTCATTTCAAAAGATTCCAAACCAAACATTCTCAAAGAAGAAAGGTGGCCCTAAACTATACATAGATTCATTGGCCAGAAAGACGACATCAAAAGAAATCCCTTCAGCCGCGGTTGTGGAGATTCAGTAGTTTGCGATAGGCTCGCGCACTCAGGTAGGGGCGTCCATTTCCATAGCGCCTCGCAGGTACCTCTATTGGAAGTCCTTCCACCACAGGGTCTTGATCTTCTGGTCCTTCTTCCTCGATTAGAGCTTCTTCATCGAGATCCGATTCCATGTGATTTTCTTCTTCTGGGTTTTCTTCCGCTGGATTTTCTTCTATCGTTCTTCCTCGGGGTCTTCCTCTATCGGGTCTTCCTCTATAGGGTTCTCTTCAGGATCTCCTTCTTCTTCGTCAGAATCAGCTATCATGTCAAACTCTGGGGCGGCTGCTCCTTCGTCCTCTGAATCATTGTTTTCGAAGTTGACCTGTGGACCATTGATCTCATCAACGGAACTCATCAGTGTGTGATCTAAGGAAACGCATGACTGTGCATCCTCGTCTAGATGTGGCGCTGCTCCAGGGTGGGCCATGGCCTGAAAAGAGAAGTCATGATTAGACAGTGGAATACATCAAGGAAAGCTCAGGGTACGAAATATAGGAAAATATGCGGTTGCAGGAACTGAAAGATCAGAATGAAAATACTGTGATAATGAATAGAATTTGACATAGAGAAAGCATGAGAATGATACATGTATTATGATTCAAATTTTATTTCATTCAACTAAAAGTTCGACGGATACAAAGGTTCAAATGGAAGGAAATGTTTATAAGAGTATGACAACATAATACTGAAATTGGAAAACATAAAATTTCTTCTTTGACTGCCACAACGCTGCATCATCGTTACGCGTGTTGAATCCTGTGTTGGGTCCACTTTATTCTCGAAATTCGAACTAGGTAGAAATCCTCACTTGGCCGCAGTGGAGAGTGTGGACAAGTTTCCTCCTTGTAGTTCTTTCCTTTCTGGGCAGCCGTTGATGAGGTGTTTGTTGGAACCGCATATCAGACATTTCCCTTGGGCACGGCGACAATCCCACAGAAGGTGTCCTGGCCTCCTACAATATCCACAGCAAGGGTTCTTCTGATGCTTCTGTTGACGCTTCATCTTCTTCTCCTTTCCTCGTCTAATAGGGATCCCATTATGATAGGAGGCTCCCGCTGGGGTCTGACTCACCTGTCTTCTCAGCCCTTCAGCTAATAGGTCGTTTGTTCGCTCCTGGGCTTCCTTTAAACCTTGCAGTACACTAAGGATCTCAACAGTCTGATTCGGAGGAGTGGAGATAGAGGAAGAGTCGTTGGAAGACATGATCCTGAAACAACAATTTTGCGAAAGATATAAGTCACAAGCTAAACGAGTCAAAATGCAATATGGATAGGACAAAGATTCAAGAATATCAGAGGTGATGAATTTATTAGAAGTGAAGAATCAACTGTATGATTTTAAGTAAACCATAGCGAATGGATAGCTAAACACACGACGCGAATATGGATCAAGGATATCAAGTTTACAATCTCGACTGAGGGATGTCATAGATTGTCAAGCTACACACGGAAGACTGCAATCCCAATTTATGCAAAACCTGTCTCTGATACCAACTAAACCATGTCACGCCCCGCTTCCTAAAATACGGAATACAAGGGGTAGACAAGGCCAGCCATGCTCCTACGGTCAAGGAAATGTCCTGCCGTAGTCATACTTCGGCCTCTAGTTTATCATGGTAAACAGTAAACGATGCGCAGGTAATGAGAAATGCAGTAACTGAAAGATACAATAATATAAACTGGCCTGAAGTGAACAAACAAATGTAACTCGGAGTGGCAAGTCCAGAAGTCTGTGATGCACGTCTAGTTCTGATACAGGCTAAATCTTCTCCTCACACTGAGCATGCATACTCAGGTCGTCAGAGCGACACAATAGCAATATAATATATATAAAATCAAGTGACAGTCCTAACAGTGGTAATGGATATGAATCACAGTAAATCAATGACAGCATGTATATGAATGTGCAGTAATCAACGCAGCGGAACAGTAAAGCAGTATAACGATATGTCACGTATGTCAACACAGTATATAAGGAATATAAATGCCAGTATCCCTATCAGTCTCTAAGTCTCACTGTACAGGTCACTAAGCCTATCGTCAGTCCAAGTGTGAGAGTCAACCACTCGCGAGTGTCCTCCACCCAAGGGTAGAACCCAAGGGCAAGGGACCACGGGCCCAACATGTAACGAGAATATCACGGTGTATATATCACATACCCTGTAAAACTCCATATAACTCCCTAAATATATAAGCCGGCATGGGACTCCCGAGATTCTGTTGAACTCACACTTAAACTACCCCACACCCCGTGGTCTACATCAAACGCTAACCATCACCCTAAATACTAATCGATCCGTGACAAGTCTGCGCGAGAACTGGAGGCAGGACCTCCATCAAGCACGTCCCGACCAATACCTAAGATAAATGGCAGTGTCGGATGTTTTATCTGTGACACCCATGCAAGCGCTTCCATAAGTGTCCCATACCACTTAAAGTCACACGTAAACGCATCCCACAGACGTCGACAATGCAATAGAACAATAGGGTCACTGATTGTGTACAAGTACGTATCACTTTCACTTAATCACGGATACACGAACACTGACGTACTTGCCACAATCATCACTAAAATCTAACACTGGGTGAATGCACGATATCACTAGGTTATCACTACAATGATATGGGTATGATGTGATGCATGAACAGTATAAGAAGCACAATTAAGGTGTCATAAAACAATAGTCTATCACTTGCACGATTTATCATGAAACGTACATTTATAATTTAGCGAAACAATAAACAGGTAGTAATTAGTATGTTCAGTTATCCATCCATAGAATTTTGTTTCAAGCCAATCGGGTTCCAGGATCATTAATTATAACCATCTCATTTTAAGCGCTCGTGGTTGGAAATCCAATTTCAGAATCAGAAGTCCGTTTCACAATCCATTTTGATCCCAGTTGGGATCGGATTTTAGTGATGCTACAGTTGGATGAATTCTAGGGTTTTCAGTAAGGTTTTCAACGCAATAGACGGATCTTCGATCGCGTCTGTACGTCAGGAGTTATAATCTGTTTAATATTAACATGTCAATTCTGATTCTGCTAGGACTGTTATGTGTCCCGATTTATTAAATTACAGAATAAATATCAAACGGTAACGAAACAGAATGAAATCGATTGTGTTGTCTAGCTAACAGGTTCACCTACAATAAGCAGCGGAGTTCCGCAACCTATGAGTTAAGGAAATCCTATGGCATCCAATACGGAACAGCAAGCACGACTGGAATCGCTCTGGACTGCATTCCAGAGTCGCACTCCGATACAATTATCATCATGGTTTAGGTACAGGAATGTCTGGGAACAAGCATAGGGTTAAATTTCGTCGAGTTAGCTTCGATTTGAGCCCTCGAACGCACCATTCTAGTATGTATATGATTTATGGTGAATTTAACGGTTTTCAGGTACAATAGAATTACAGTTTTACGGTTAAACTTGGGGGTAGTCGTTTTAGTCGTTAACGATCAAATTATCCAACGAAATTCATACACTAAGTTCAAAACCATAGGGGCCAAACAAAACTATTTAGTTCCGCCAAATTGGGAAAGGTTTCCCATTGGGAACACACGTCGAGCACGTTATGGCACATAATCAGTCTAAATTTGCAACTTAGAAACTATATACTTAGCGATTGTAATTTAGGTAAAATAGCATGTAAGCAAGTAAAGAACTTGCCTGGAGACGTTGGGGCACACGGCAGCTACACGACACACGTGCGGCACGGCAGCGACACACGCGTGAGCGGTAACATCAAGATTTTGCCTCGGCTTGAACTGGTTGGCACGAGCTTGGTTTGAGCTGGAGGGGTTGTTGCGAGTTCACGCGATGTCGGGCTAGGGGTTGCTGATGTTATCGAAGCCGAGGGCGAGGGATTTGCAGGGGGGAGAGAGAGTGACTGCAGCGAGAGAAAGAGTTTAGAGAGAGAGACAGAGAGAGAGAGAGGGATTGAGAGAGAGAGGGAGAGATTGAGAGAGAGAGAGAGGGACACAGAGGGGGATATAGAGAGGGAGATGGGTAGTGAGGGAGAGAGAGTTGTAGAGAGAGAGAGAAAGAGAGATCAGGGAGAGAGAAAGAGAGATCAGGGAGAGATGGCACAGAGAGAGAAAGAGAGAGAGAGAGAGTGATATCAGAGAGAGAGTAGAGGAAGAGGGAGTGAGTGAGAAAGCAGAGGGAGAGGGAGAGAGCAGAGCACGGCGACGGTGATGACGATGATGATGATGTCGACGACGGCGCAGTGGGGAGGAGTTCGTCGGCGTCGTCGGTTGCAGGCGAGATTGGGTGTGCAGGAGTCGTCGAGATGGGTGCAGGGGAGTCGGTCGGGATCTGATGGTGTAGAGGGGAGAGCGAGGGAGGAGTGATTGGTGGTGCCGGCGGTGATTGGTCGGGGCTGTGGGTTTGAGGATGCAGGGGCTCGCGACTATGGGTTGGGTTTGCAGGCGAGGGGGAAAATGGAGTGCTCGGGTGAGGGGGCGGTGGCGACGACGACGACGACGATGGTGATGAGCTGCGGCGAGGTGGTCTTTGTGGTGGGGAGCTGGGTGCAGGGGAAAACTATGGTGACGCAGTGAGGGGATGAGGTGATCTGGGTTGATGAGAGGGAGTGAGGAAGAGGGTACAGGGGTGTGAGGGAGAAGGAATTGATGAGGATTAAGGAGGTGTAACGTCGCACAACGTACGCATGGGCGCGGGCTGCGGCGAGGGGAGTGGATCGCGGGAACAGTGCGCGAGAAAAAGGGAGGTAGCCGTTTGAGGAAGAAGAAGAAGTTTAAATGTATGGGCCGGGTCGGGTTGTTGGATGAAGCGGGCACGGGCCAAAGAATAAAATTAAAAGAATTTTAAGAAGAAAACGGGCCGGGTTTTAGTTTAAAAAGAAAAAGAAATGGAACGGGCTGGGCTGAGGAATTTGGGTGCTGGGCTCGTTGAATTTAAAAGAAATTGGATTTAAATTACAGAAAAAAAACAGTGAGCTGGGCTGAATTTAATAGTAAGGAAAAATAGTGTTGGGTTTGATATTCTAATAGAAAATGAATTGGGAAAAATAGAATGGAGTGGGCTAGTTTTAAAATAAAGAGAGTTTCTTTTACAAATTGAGGGGATGGGCTCGGAGATGTGTTTTGGGTTTTAAAAAAAATAATTTAAGTTATAAAAGAATGGTTTGGGGATTTGGCTTTACATTTAACATTTGTTTTAAACTTGGCTAAGGAAAATACTTCAAATGAAATGGAGTTCTAGACCGAGATCAAGGTTTAAATAAATAGGAAAGGGAAATAGGGGATTGGAATTAGGGTTTGAGAAAATAGCGGGGTAAAATGATTGGGAGTTTAGGGTCTAATGGAGTTCCCAAAATAAATAAACTAATAATTAATTATAAATACAATGAAATCTCATAAGTTAACGAGAAACACAAATATTGGTATAAAAAGGGTCGGGTGTTACAAGAGGTAAATGACGATCCCAGCTACCGCCGAAGTCTAAAGCGCACGCTCTGAGCATGTCCTCGAGAGTCTGAATGGTCCGCTCTGACTGTCCGTCGGTCTGCGGATGAAACGCTGTGCTGAAGCTCAAACGAGTGCCCAAAGCCTCCTGAAGTCTCTGCCAAAGTCGGCTGGTGAACTGGGTGCCTCGATCTGACACGATGCAAGTCGGTACGCCATGCAACCGCACGATCTCGTTGATGTAAAGCTGGGCATACTGAGCGAAGCTGAAAGTCGTCTTCACCGGCAGGAAGTGGGCCGCTTTCGTCAATCGATCTATGATCACCCAGATGGAGTCATACCCTCGACTGGTCCTGGGTAGACCCACAACGAAATCCATCGAAATCTGCTCCCATTTCCACTCCGGAATGGGTAACGGCTGTAGCTCTCCTACGGGCCTCTGGTGCTCGGCCTTGACTTGCTGACAAGTCAGGCATCTCGATACGAACTCCGCAATGTCCCTCTTCATCCCGTCCCACCAGTAGGTCTCTCTCATATCATGGTACATCTTGGTGGAACCGGGGTGGACACTATACACTGATCGGTGTGCCTCCTCAAGAATGTCGCGCCGCAATCCATCAGCATCTGGTACGCACAGTCTAGATCCATAGCGTAAAATCCCCTGATCGTCAATCAAGAACTCGGAAAATCTGCCCTGTCCCATCTGTGCCATGATCTCTGATTAACGGTCGTCACTGCGCTGTGCCTCATATATACGGTCAAGCAACTGCGGGCGTGCACGAACATGCGCGAGCTGTCCCCCTGTCTGAATGAACTCGAACTCCACTCGGCTGTCGCATAAAATCTACCAATCTGCTGACGACTGCCTCTGCACTGCGCGCAAACACGATAGACTACCCCCGGGCCTCCTGCTCAAAGCATCCGCCACTACATCCGCCTTGCCTGGGTGATATAAGATCTCGCAGTCGTAGTCTTTCACCAACTCCATCCAACGACGCTGTCTGAGGTTCAGGTCTCGCTCCTGAAATATGTACTTTAAGCTCTTGTGAACAGTGAATATCTGACACGACTCGCCGTATAGGTAATGTCGCCAAATCTTCAGTGCAAAGACCACTGCAGCCATCTCCAAATCGTGAGTGGGGTAGTTCTGTTCATGATTCTTTAACTGCCGAGAAGCATATGCGATCACCCGGCCATGCTGCATCAAAACGCATCCTAACCCCACTCGCGAAGCATCGCAGTAGACCACAAATCCGCCTGATCCCGAAGGCAAAGATAATACTGGCGCCGTAGTCAAACATGTCCTCAGCTGCTGAAAACTGCGCTCGCACTCCTCTGTCCAAACGAAAGGAACTCCCTTCCGGGTCAAACCGGTCAAAGGTGCAGCTATATGGGAGAAGTCCTGAACAAAATGCCTGTAGTAGCCTGCCAGGCCTAGAAAATTACGGATCTCAGTAACCGATGTAGGTCGGGGCCACTGCTGAACAGCCTCAATCTTCTTCGGGTCCACACATATGCCGTCTCTCGTAACCACGTGACCCAAGAATCCGACGTTGTCCAGCCAGAATGCACACTTGGAGAACTTTGCGAACAGCTGGTGCTCCCTCAGAGTCTGTAACGTAATCTGCAAGTGCTGCTCGTGCTCCTCTCTGCTCCGGGAGTACACCAAGATATCGTCGATAAACACGATGATGAACAAGTCAAGATACGGCCTGAAAGTACGGTTCATCAAATCCATGAATGTTGCTGGGGCGTTGATGAGTCCGAACGACATCACCAAAAACTCATAGTGGCCGTAGCGCGTGCGGAAAGCTGTCCTCGGTATATCCTCCTTTCAAACTCGCAGCAGATGGTATCCTGATCGCAAGTCGATCCTCGAAAAATACCCCGCACCCTGAAGCTGGTCGAACAAATCATCAATGCGTGGCAACGGATATCTGTTCCGAACGGTAACTTTGTTCAGCTGGTGGTAGTCGATACATAAGCGCAAACTTCCATCCTTCTTCTTGACAAACAGGACCGGACCACCCCACGGAGAAACACTAGGTCGAATAAGCCCCTTCTCTAACAAATGCTGCAACTGATCCTTCAGCTCTCGAAGCTCTGCCGGGGCCATCCGATAAGGAGGTATAGAAATAGGCCCCGATCCGGGAATCAAATCGATGCAGAACTCAACGTCGCGCTCAGGTGGTAGCCCAGGTAGCTCATCAGGGAAAACATCAGGGAACTCACAAACAACCGGAACCCGGTCCAACGGAACCTCTGCTGATCGAGTATCACAAATATACGCTAAGAATCCCTGACATCCCTTCCGCAAGAGCTGACCAGCGCGAAGAGATGAAATCAAGCTGGTAAGGGTGACGCTGCGGTCTCCCTGAATAACAAGGACTGGCTCTCCCGGAAAGCTAAATCTGACTGCCTTCTCACGGCAGTCCACCGAAGCATAACAAGTGGCTAGCCAATCCATGCCTAGAAGCACATCAAAGTCCAACATATCGAGGAGAATCAAATCAACTGACGAATCCCTCTCCCCGATACGAACGGAACACAATCGAAATACAAAACGAGCGACAAACGACTCGCCTACCGGAGTAACAACAACAAGCAGATGATCTAACGACGACGACTCACGGCCCAACATCGGTGCAAAGTGTGTAGAGACATACGAATGTGTGGAACCTGGGTCGAATAATACCCGTGCGTCGAAAGAACACACTGGCAAGGTACCTGTCACAACGGCATTGGATGCTTGCGCATCCTGCGGTGTCAAAGCAAATACTCGGGCCTGTCCTCCACCGATAGCGGGCTGACCTCGACCTCGGCCTCTGCCTCCTCGTCCTCTCTGAATAGGACCGCCGCATCCACGGCCTCTGGGTGCACCTAACTGGCGTGGAGCATCGCCGGTGGTAGGAAGTAGGGCTCTGAGGAGGGGGTGGTGATGGTGGTAGGGTCACATGCGGAACTGTCGCTGCTCCCTGTCGTCTCGCCGGACAGTCTCTGACAAGATGGTGCGGACTCCCGCACCCAAAACATCCTGGCGACGGCTGCTGTCCCTGGGAATATCAACCATATAACTGTCCCTGCCCAAATCCTCTGCCAGGCCTATCTCTCGGAAAGAATCTGGCGCGCTGCCTCTGAGACGGTACATCGGTGCGAATCCTCTTCGGCCCAGAAACGGCCGAAGTCTGTGATATGCGTGCCTCCATCCGTAATGCCGTATCCATAGCAGCTGAATAAGTGTCGTAGTGCTGGGCCCCAATGGCAAGATATAGCTGGGCATCAAGTCCCTGTACAAACCTCTTCACCATCTTCTCTTCGGTATCCACCAAATACGGAGCATATCGGGATAACTGTGTAAACTGGATGTCATACTCAGACACCGTCATCCCAGGTGTCTTGACTAAGGCCTCGAAGCTACGAGCTCTGGCGTCACGAACGCTCTCTGGGAGGAAACGAGCTAGAAAGACCGCTGTAAACTCGGCCCAAGTCATAGGCGGTAGACCTGCAGCTCGACCTCTCAAGACTGACTCCCACCATGTTTGCGCGAGACCCTCTAGTCGGAAACTCGCAAGCTCCACCCATCGATCATCCGAACATCTCAGCGAATGGCAGATCCTGGCTAAACTGTCAAGGCACGTCTGTGGGTCCTCCGCTGCCTCGGTGCCGGTGAATACTGGAGGTCTCAGCCTCATGAAATCCTGTAGTGAAACCGGGATGGTCACGGCGGTAGTAGTAGGAGCAGGTATCATGGTCGTCTGTGATGTAGTAGGTACGTCATCCGGCCTCGGTGTACGACTGGCTGCAACTAGGGATCCTACCATCTGACGTAGCTCCTGCATACTCCCCATCATCTGTCGCAACTCCTCCATACCAGTCTCGAGCCTATCCATACGGCCTGGGAAAGGTGGATCGGTCTGTCCCTGCGGCGTAGGCATACCACCCTGCTCAGTCCTAGTCTCGGACGAGCCAACTCGAATCTCGTCTCGGGCGGCAGCCCTCTGTGCCCTCGTAGCCTTCGGCGGCATAGTGGCTGTTACAGGAAAACGGATAGTAAGAATAGTGCAATAGAATCATAGGATACACGGAAATGAAGAAGGAATTTCAAGCAAGTATATCCTAAAGTCACTTAGGCGGAGTACCGTATCGCAAGTATGCCGCGGACATACACACGCTACGTTACCCTACTTAAGTCACTTACTCCATCTACCAAGGGTCATCCTACACTCAAAAAGGTAAAACCTATCGCTCTGATACCAACTTTGTCACGACCCGCAGGGTACGGAACGTGACTGGCACTTAAGTTACGAAACTTCTCAAGACATCCGTAAAATAAGTAAGCCAAAGCCCAGAAACCAAAACCAAATAAGCAAAAGAATGAAGGAAAACCAATCAATTGAAAGCGAGTTTATCAATTGAGTCGCATCAAGCCTTTTTTTTAAAACAATATCAATTTTTCCGAAAATTTCGGCAGAGTCTCCTTTGTAAATACTGGCCCCCAAAATGGGTACAACAAGAATATATAAGAATCCAACAAATATGGCATCCCCAAGCGGGAGCTAGCTCTTCGCCACAAGGAGGTCACAAATCCCACGCAATATAAAACAACAACATGCAAAATAATCATAAAGAGCATGAGAAAAACTGCATGTCGACTCAAGTGAGCTCGACCCCAAATACAGCATAAAAGTCCACAAATCTCACCGTCTCATCTCTAGGTCAATATACAAGAATACTGGTAGATTCAGTAGATGGAGTACACTAGATTCAAAGAATATACAAGGTGGTACAAAAATAATGATATAACCCACCTAAGAGCAAAACCTCGAGTCCAGGAAAAGGAGGCAAAAGAAGCAAGTGCGCCCGCCGCTACTGTACTGACGGAGCGGACCTGCAAAAGGCTGTGGCACAACGGGGGTGAGTTGCCCACTCGTGAGTAATAAATAACATCTACACAGGCTATCGAATGCATGCACACAAGCATCCTAGCATCTATAATACAGGTATGGCAGGACATAATAGCAGGTATGTATGCAATATGAATATACTAGCAGGTATGAATGCAATGTGAATCAACTCATGATCTGAATGTGTAAGTATAAGAATCATGTTTTTCCTTTAGGAACCTCTTTTGAAATACCAGCATAATACCACTAGAATCAACAAGAACCTGTGTCCAGCAACGACACCTCAAAACTATCACAAATCTCATATATCCATGCCATAGTATCTCTGGCCTCAGCCATCCGGCTGACCCATCTCAATATCAATATCTCATCAACTCGCGGCCACGGTCGGTATCCTCTGGATAGCCGCCGTCCTAAACAGTCACCGGTAGGTAATCCGCCCCCTGCCAGGCTCATCGTCAGCACCACGAGCTTCTTGCCCCGGGGTACCTTACCGGGCCCACCATGTACCCGAGACGGTTCATCCAACTCCTCGAAACGGGTCTCAAAAACCACAGCAAACTTATGGTGGACGACACTTACATCACTAGAAAACCGCAATTTACATATTTTAAAAATATAATAAGTTTAGAAATTTTGCGGCTTTCGCCCGAAATCCAGAAATATCATAAAATCTCAAGAAATCCTCATAAGTGCATATGTCAATGATAATGAATGCATATGGTATCAATAATCAAGTTGCGATGTGTGATTAATAGATTAGGCATGAACAAATAATATGATGAAGTACATGCATATGAATAGCAATCCTACGATTTCATTTTAAGGAATTAAAGCAATAGCGCAAGTTTAAGTATCAATTATAGTAAAAGGTTTCAATTTAAAGGTTATCTAGTGTGGTGGCATGGCAATTACCAGGGTGTGTGTGTAAGCATGAATAGTGCTCGTGCTGCATATAAAAACCCTGGCAATGGTGCAGGTGTCCTATAAAGTGGGTTCGTATATGTATGCCAATATAAGGCATGAATGTAGCAAATAATCATACAAGTATTACACCCCTAATTACTAACATTACTAAGAATCTTTTTAAGCTACTAAAACTATCGGGCGACTTGCGCCATCCAACGATAGTCCCCCGTAGATGTTACATCTACTCACCGGAATCCCTAGCTAGTCACGTCCAATCACCGCTTTCCCCTTTCGTGCCGCGTCTGACGTCTCCGCGACCGAACCTGGAATTTACATCAATACCAAATATAAGGTTACATATCAAGAACGACGCAAAACCCAAACGAAGATACTAACGTTCACAAGCTAGGTACAACGTGCACAAGGTGCGCGGAACACACGCGAAAATCGCAAAACTAACTAAAACGTCGATTTGATCGCCCGGAAAAACTAAAACCCGAACACACAAACATCCGCACTCACACATCCTAAAAGTCATAAGATATGCTAAAAATGTCATCAAGACATCAAAAATAATTTATCACAAACTTTTATCACAAAACTAGTAAGCATAAACATTAAAAAAAAAAAACGACGCAACATCGCCGTTATGCGATAAAGTGCTCACAATCCAACACAAACCTCCAACTAACCCACTAGATGGCCACTACATTAATTTTAAACCACTAGCAATGCTTAAAAACCTAATTTCCATAAACAAAACCTTTCTTGATTTTCATAATTAGCAATTTCAATCCAAAACTAAACATGACAATACCAAATTAACACTAATTTGAAGCCCACACAAATAAAGTAACCTCATTAACTTAGATTAGCAAACAACTAGATATAAAAATAGATTCAATTAACTAAATAAGGGTTTCTAAAACCCTAGTTAAACTCTAACCATAAAATTTTTAAAAAAAACTAGATTAGAAACTAACACTAAATTAACACTACAACAATTTAACTTAAGAAACTTTACCAAAAGAATTTAATTAGGAAGAATTTATACCTCAAACTAGAGACCTAGCAAGAACAATTTGCCTCCAAAGATGCCTCCTTTCCACAAGATTTAAACTAAAGTGGGTGTGAGAAGAGATGGATTAAGGTTTTGTGTTGAAATAGTGAAGGATTTGTTGATTTTTGTTGAATTTTGAGATGAATTTGTGAACAAAAGAGAGGGAAAAAATGAAGGGGGGGAGCTGCTGGTTTCGGCCAGATCAACGGAGAGGGGAGTGGTGTGGGGTGTGGGAACGGTCACCAAGTCAAACCCCCTCAAAGTCAAATACACCATACCTCCAAAATACTATAATTTTAAAACCTACACATCAACTCAATCCATTCCTAACAAAAGAGTTTTAAAACAAAAGAGAGAGGGGGAATTTTCTGCAGTTTGGGACAGCCAAGGAGAGGTGAGGATGTGTGTGTGAGAGTGCACAAAATTTTTTTTGCAAAAAGACCCCCTACAAGTCCAAAATTGCAAGTTTAAGCTTAAATTCAATAAATTTCGTTTACCATAATAAAAATTAGTTAAAACTTAAAATAAATTACTAAAAATTTATGTTACAACTAGATTTTAATTAACATGATTTTAAAGCCTAAATTTAGCCCATTTACATTTGTATTTATCGCTAATTTAATGTATTTTCTTACTGGCTTAAAATAATATTAAAAATTGAAAAATTAGGGAAAATTTTTAAACGACCAGAATTTCATAATAAACTCATTTGCTACTAAAAACTAGCAATTATCTATCTAAATTAGGTATAATTAGTCCTAAACTGCAAAATAACAAAAAAGACGATTTACGGAAAAATACCACATTTTCACCGATTTTCGGGAAAACACCAAAACGACATTTCAAGGCGCTACAACAGGACTCGCCGAGAACTCCTAGTTGGTATTATACCAATCGTCAGATAGCAGTTCTCTGGTGACACTGGTACATGTTAGTCTGCGGACCCGAGATCGTCATAGAGTCTTGTGTGACTCCCACTGTGCTTTGATTTCCTCCCTAACATGGCTCAAAGGAGTCGTGCAAACTGGTGGATTTTGGGTACAGTCCCGAGTCACATGGAGGCAATGAGCGATAGGAGGGTTTCGTCTTTCCCGGGATTGGGCGTTGATGTTGTGCTATACTCGATTGGCTATAACTGGAAGTCCCTGGCCAGGGCGGCTGATGAGATTTACTGGTAAGAGTTACGAGTAATTTCTCGAACCATTATGAGCCATACATCGGCATGACCTATCAAGTTACTGGGTCTGACGTTACCACCCCTAAACTCGATATGCAAATATCAGACGAAGAGACCGGACTGTACGGTACTGTTACTTATAGTCTTCATGGAGAGTATGGACAAGCTTGCTAGTTGATCTTCCAATCGCTCAATACCTGGGTAACCGTTGCGTCCAGCAAGTACCGTTGATGGCTTGTGGGTGACTGTTGTGATCATCACCTACTGCTGACGTATTGACGAGTCTTTAGAGTCCCATACAGAAGTTTCCTGGTTCAAGCAAACGAAGTAAGGCACATATGCTGATATGTGCGGGCTGTAAGGTTAGTCTAGCACCCTATAATGAGTTTTGAAGCATCACATGTCCCAAAGTTTAAATTTTTATGGTGCTAAACGAACATGCAAAGGAATCGATCCTAGAAAATTAGGGTTTCGAAATATAAAGCGAACTAATCTAGGGTTTCGAGACTACAACCTTTGTAGCTCCCTTTCGCTGGACTCCTTGGTCTCTAGGGTGTTGGATGGAGGTCCTCTTGAAGTCCTCTTGTGTCCACGACGATCCACCACGGAGTTCTCCGTCCAAGCTCGCAACTTCGTAAAACCGAAGAGAACACTCTAAACAAGACGGCTAAGCTTGTGTAGAATGAAGTTGTGGTTAAGGTTCTCACTTCAAAAACCTTTCTTTAAGTGGTATTTACTCACTAGAAAAAACTAGAGAGCAAATGAGAAAGAGGAAGAAGATGGTGGCAATATTTTCACAAGAGGTAATGAGATAAAAGATAACTCACAAGAAGAAAAAGAAATATATCAATATATATTTTATTTCTTCTTACTATGAACCATGGTTAAAGTGATGGAGACATTATTTAACTTGAGTTTTAAATGATAAAGAGAAGGATAACTCAAGTTAAGAGGTAGGTGAGCTAGGTTAGGTTAAAAGAAGAATGTAGAAACTAGTAAGAATTATCCTTTCTTTTTCAATTTGTTTTAAATTCAAAATCAAATAATAATCCATCACTTAGACCTTGGTGTGAGTCTTATATTGCCACCATTTCCATATGTTATCAACCATGATAGATGGGTGTATGTATGTGTGTATGTATGCACATCCATATGTGCATGAAACTAGCATGAAAGAAAGAAAGAAAAGCACACATGCATGCACACATCCATCATCCAAGAAAAGGTTTTAAGTGAGAAAACTAATGGTTAAATGATAAATCAACACTTGATTTATCAATCCGGTCATATCTCATATGACCCCACCAAAAGCAGTTCACCCGATCAATGTTCGGTATCATATACGCACATTTTAATCGGGTGCTTGCGCATATCGCATACGCGCACCACAACGTTTCGCCTGGACTGGGTAACTCCTTTGTGGGACTCTAAGACTCGTCAATACGCCGGCAGAGGGTGATGATCATATCAGGTACCCCCAAGCCGCAAGCGGTCAGCTAAACGTAACGGCCACCCGGGTATTGAGCGATCAGAAGAAAAACAAGCGAACCTGCTACAACTCCCATCGAGCCATCCGGCAACACTACCGTACAGTCCGGTCTCTTCGTCAGATATGCTGCATATCGAGCCTAGGGATGGTCACGTGGACCCTAATAACTCAATAAGTCGTGCCGGTGAATGGTCTATAACAGATCGAGAAACTACCGATAACACTTATCAGCAAATCTCAGCAGCCCTGGCCAGGGACTTACTGATATAACCATTCGGGCACAGCACAGCATCAACCCCCAATACCGGGAGAGACGAAACCCCTCCTATCGCTCATTGCCTTCGTGTGTCTCGGAACTGTACCCAACGGCCACCTGTTTGCACGACTCAGTAGAGCCGTGGTAGGGTGGCAATCAAAGTACAGTGGGAGAACATACAAGACTCTATGACGATCTCGGGTCTACAGACTAACCTGTACCAGTGTCACCTGAGAACTGCTATCCGACGATAGATATAATTCCATATAGGAGTTCTCGGTGAGTCCGTCCAGTGTACCCAGTCACCACTGAGCACCCGTATATGATCTTGATGTCAAACACCAATGGATATGGGATCATCCATCGCCCATCACATGGGTCTAGTATCATATACGCTAGTCTGCTCTGGTATATCGATGCCCCGTCTCGATATACCTCCGACTAGGGACTTTCCAGGATATGCTTATAGACTAGAGATGTCCCACTAGTATGATCTCCATCATAATCAGAGTAGTCAAGCCAATATCCTCAGGGCTTTATCAGCATGTATGAGTGAATAACAAGCATGATCAAATCAACATGTCAGATAAAGAAGAACCAGATAGCATACTATCATGTCGAGCAAGAATGCATACTGAATATATATATATATACATGTATAGATACATCCACTATCACATAATGGCCTCTAGGGCATATATATATCCAACAATCTCCCACTTGCACTAAGGCCAGTTATTGGCGTATCTCATACCCAACTTCTCAAAAAGTCGCTCATGCTGCGGCTGGGGGAGGGCCTTGGTGAATAGATCCGCAGCGTTATTCTTTGTGTACCCTCCTAATCTCGATCTCGCGGCGATCTACAATCTCCCGGATCAAATGAAAACGCCTCAGGATGTGTCTGGACCGTTGATGGGATCTGGGCTCCTTGGCTAACGCCACAGCCCCATTATTGTCACAATACAAAGGTATTGGATCAATAATGGTTGGAACTACTCCTAGCTCCGAGACGAACTTCTTCATCCAGACGGCTTCCTTGGCGGCATCATTTGCAGCAATGTACTCAGCTTCCATCGTAGAGTCTACAACGGTATCTTGTTTGGAACTCTTCCAACTCACCGCCCCTCCATTGAGGGTAAATACAAACCCAGAGATAGATTTGCTGTCATCCTTATCGCTCTGGAAGCTCGAATCGGTAAAGGCCTCCATTTGGAGATCTCCATTACCATACACCAAGAACAATTCTTTAGTCCTTCGCAAGTACTTAAGAATGTTCTTCACTGCTGTCCAGTGATTCTCCCCTGGGTTGGATTGATACCTGCTTACAACACTAAGTGCATAAGCTACATCTGGGCGTGTACATAACATCGCATACATTATAGATCCTACTGCCGAAGCATAGGGTATAATACTCATGCGAGCTCTCTCTTCATCGGTCTTTGGACAAGAATCCTTGGAGAGAGTGACCCTATGGCAAGCGGGTAAGGCACCCCGTTTGGAGTCTTCCATACTAAACCTTTTTAGGATGGTGTCAATGTACCTGGTTTGGGACAATCCCAATAACCTTTTGGATCTATCCCTATAGATCCTTATGCCCAGAATGTACGTGGCATCACCCAGGTCCTTCATGGAGAACCTCAGTGATAAGAAAGATTTGACTGACTGTAGCAAAGGAATATCATTTCCTATCAGAAGAATGTCGTCCACGTACAATACGAGGAATGTGACAGCTCTCCCTACAGCCTTCTTATAAACACAAGGTTAATCTGGATTTTTGATGAAATCAAACTCTTTGATGACATCATCGAAACAGATGTTCCAACTCCGTGATGCCTGCTTTAACCCATATATGGATTTAAGCAATTTACATGCTTTCCCGCTGCTCCCACTGTCAATGAAACCCTCTGGCTGATCCATATAAACACATTCTTCTAAATTTCCATTTAGAAATGCGGTTTTAACGTCCATCTGCCAGATTTCATAGTCGTAGTGAGTAGCAATAGCAAGTAGGATCCGAATGGATTTAAGCATGGCTACAGGAGAAAAAGTCTCGTCATAGTCCAAACCTGATCTTTGACGAAAACCCTTCGCCACAAGTCTTGCCTTATAGGTCTCCACCTACCCATCTACACCAATCTTTCTTTTAAAGATCCATTTGCACCCTACAGGTTTTACCCCAGGGGGTACAACGTCCAAAGTCCACACTTTGTTGGTGTACAAAGACTCCATTTCGGATCTCATGGCATCCAGCCACTTCACAGAGTCTTTACTCGTGATAGCTTGCTGAAAACTGGTAGGATCATCATCATCCATGATGCAATCTTCTCCGTTACCATCAATGAGGAAACCGTAGTACCTCTCCGGTGGGCGAGAAGTCCTACCAGACCTACGGAGTGGCTGAGGTTCTTCAGTTTCTGCTGCAACAGCCGGTTCAACCAAATCGTCATTTGTAGTTTGTGTCTCTAGAACCTCTTCTAGATCCACCACCTTGCCATCATCTTTGTCTGTGAAAAACTCTTTTTCCAAGAATGTGGCATGTTGAGAAACGAACACTTTTTGTTCCTCTTTGTGGTAGAATAGATATCCATAAGAATTCTTTGGATATCCCACAAAGTTACACATGACCGACCGTGTCTCGAGTTTGTCCGGATTCTGCTTTTTAACATAGGCCGGGCAACCCCAAATCTTAATTCTCTTAAGAGATGGTCTCTTCCCATGCCATATCTCATATGGTGTGGTGGACACGGCTTTGGCTAGAACCCTGTTCAGTAGAAAAGCTGCAGTCTCTAATGCATGCCCCCAAAACGAGACGGGTAACTCAGCGTCACTCATCATGGACCGGACCATATCTAATAGGGTCCTATTCCTTCGTTCTGACACACCGTTGTGCTGTGGTGTGTAAGGAGGAGTGAGCTGAGAGAGAATCCCATTCTCTTTCAAGAAGTTTGCAAATTCTGCACTGAGATACTCACCACCTCGATCTGATCGAAGCATCTTGATACTCAAGCCGGTTTATTTTTCTACTTCTTGTTTATATTCAATGTATTTCTCAAAAGCTTCGGACTTGTGTTTTAATAAAAATACATGACCGAATCTTGAGAAATCATCAGTGAATGTAATGAAGTATGAAAAACCGCCTCTAGCTTGTGTAGACATAGGCCCACATACATCACTATGTATGAGGCCCAGGAGCTGAGTAGCTCTTTCTCCGTGTCCGGTAAACGGAGTTTTGGTCATTTTACCCTTGATACAAGACTGGCAAGTCGCATAAGATTTATATTCAAAAGAATTTAAATATCCATCTTTGTGTAACTTGTTTAGTCTTGTTTCGTTAATATGACCAAGTCTACAGTGCCAAAGAAAAGCTTCATTTAATTCTGAAAGTTTTCTTTTATTAGTGTGTTGTATACTGAAAACTGTGTGTTGAGTTAGGACATATATTCCGTTGTTAAGCGTACCATACCCAACCAACATTTGATTCAGATTAATGTTCATAACATTGTTCTTCAATACAAAATTATACCCTTCATTGTCCAACAAAGAAACGGATATTATATTACATAGCATACTTGGTACAAAATAACATGGATTTAAAAGCAAAATACATCCAGATGGCAACCCCAAGTGATACTCTCCCACTGCGACTGTATGTACATTGGAACCATTTCCAACGCGGAGAGTATGGTCACCAGTCCTCAAAACCTTGCTATTTCTCAGCCCCTGCATAGAATTGCAAATGTGAGAACCTGAACCGGTATCCAATACCCAGGAAGCAGAGTTTATAGAAAAACAGTTTTCAGTCACAAACGCACCTGAAGCAGAAGCATCACCATGCTTCTTCTTGAGACTTAAGTACTCCGTGCAATTGCGCTTCCAATGTCCTGTCTTGTGGCAGTGAAAACATTCGCCCTTCCCCGAGTCTCCAGCCTTGGACTTTCCCTTTCCTTTCACATTTTTAACTCCGCCCTTAGGATTAGTGGGTTTCTTCTTTTTCTTTCCCTTGGCCTTTGCTTTCGGGCGAGAAGAGGAAGACTGTCCAATAGTCATAATGGGAGTTTTTGCTAACTTCATAGTGCTCTCTGCACTCCTTAACATATTAAGGAGTTCAGGGAGGTCCTTCTCCATGCCATGCATGTTGAAGTTCACTGTGAACTGAGCAAAGGTGGAGGGGAGGGACTGCAGAATAATATCTATATATTGTTCATTATCCATTGTCCATCCAAGGTCCTCAAGCTCTTCTATAAGAGCTATCATCTTCAGAACATGGTCTCCTACTGGTGTGCCAGGGGCCATTCGCATCTGAAACAATTTCTTTGATGCTTCGTATCGTAATACACGAGATTTCTCCCCATACAACTCCTTTGTAAGGAGCAATATACCGTGAATGTCCATGTCCTCGTGCTGCTTTTGATGTGTATTATCCATCGATGCAAGCGCGAGGCATGTGGCCGTGGCACAGTCAGCGTCCCATGTCTTGCGGACTTCAATGTCCACAACTGAGGATTTTGGACCAGGGACGGGCGGGGCTGAAGCCCTGAGGACATATGATACTTTATCATAAGTCAAGGCGATTTTCAGATTCCTCAGCCAGTCTTTATAGTTGGTCCCATTCAGTTTGTTTTTATCTAGTAAAAGCTTGAGTCCAGTCATGGGTATCTGCCATTAAGAGAGAGAAAAGAATACACTCAGCGAAAGCTCTTGCATAGATTAGATTGGTTTATTATCTTGTCTAATCGATGTTTCCCACTGCTTTTATCGAGTTTTTCTTTCAAACCTTAAAAAGAAAAACTAGCCAGGATTAATTACAGTCTACAACTTCGCTAACCGTTCAGCCAGGCCAGTGTCGGTACTTGAGGGAGGTTCCCCGTTCTTTCGCACAGACCTAATTAGAGTAAACCTCGTTTTCCCAGAGGCGGAGCCCCGTTAACACCTTTCTAGACACCTAATGAGTTAGCTAATTGTAAACTGTAAAACTCTCCTAGGAACAACTATTGCCCACAGTGGGATCGGGATCCAACCATCATATGGAAGGTATGCAATCTCATTGCAAATTTCAACTATTGAAATTCCCGATGTGGTTTTTACCCCTAATACTCGTGACCTTGGCTAAGGTCAACAAATCACGAGCACTAGTCAAGCTCAACCCGTCATTTCTTGATTAATTAGACCCGTTCACACGACCCTTGGCTAAGGTCAACAAAGTCATATGCCCGTCCTAATTAATCTGCATCATATGCGTTTGTAGGAAGACATCACTTAGCTACCGTACACTACGCCTTGGCTAAGGTCAACAAACGTAGCACGAATACTAAGTACTCTACTTCCTAAAATGACGGAGGGTTGCGGATGATTTTTAAGAAAATCTTTAACGCTTTGAACTTGATATCGTTGTAGAATCAAACGGTTTCCAAAAGGAGTGGCTTAAGCTCCGCAGTTTTGAAATATAGCTTTTTCATAAATAGCCTAGTAGTTTTCAAATCCGATTCTACAACATCTTTTTAGGTTTTTCTTTACATTAATCACATTAATGTAATCCCATCATTTAAGTCCTTAAGCCAATCACAGAAAAGAAACGAAAATAACACGTACGCTTATGCCATCCGCATTCGTCGCAATGTTCCGTTATGCACCGTTAGGTTACTTAACTAACGGCATACCGGGACGGGACTAGCGCGGGTGTAAAACATATGCAACGTCTACTATATATCATATATATAATATGTCATTCGTCTCAGATATCACAGAACACAGGCAGCAGAAATATAGATATAACGTGGGATATACTAGGACGTCCGTATTTAGTATTTAGCCAGAATAGAAAATACGGATTCCACAGTCGCGATGAATAGCCAAGCCCACACCCTGGACCCCTAAGAGAGCGGCAAGTGACCCTGCCAATTCTGGAGTTTAGGAGACCCGATCTCGACTCCTCGAGATGGCCTCCCACTGAACCCCAGAACCCGGTCACCTGTGCTCCCCTCCTTGGGTCCATCCTAATGCGGAAAAGTAAATAATATACAACACTGGTAACACAACCTCAACCCGGAAGTGCCCCAAATAAAATAATATTACATTACATTTGAATTTACATGAATGAAAATATAAAACTCTCATCTCACATAAAACCCCCCGGCTATTCAATCGCGACAATCCTGCACATCATATCACAGCAACACATAATATCTCATATCATCAACGTAAGTAAGTATGCATACCCCAATTGTCGTTGATATATAGCAACGAAACCGGCGATATCGTACATACTACACTTACGGTCACAGAAAAGAAAGTGTAAAACTGCAATATCTGGAATCCACATTCTCTTTAGACATCGCAAATGCAAAATATCACATATTCCATATTTCATGTCTAGTAATATGAATTCCACACATTGCATCACATTCCGGATAAACAGACAGTATCGAAGCTTTCGAACGAACTATCAAATACCCAGGATTCACTAAAGCCCAACACTTGAGCAGAGTTCAAACACCTGGAGTGTGACATAGTAATAGAGGTCCAGCCGTAGAAGGGTCAAGCCAACGCCTCACATGTGGCACGCCGTACTGCCCCAAACCCTAAGGTTCAAAGGGCAGTTCAAGACGGTCACATAATCGAGTTAAGGTTTGTTGTCTTCTAGAGGGACCACCACAAAAAGACTTGCACGTATTTCCAAAGTATTTAAACCCCGTGAATAGTGAGCAAATGATACTCGTTCAAATACTTCAATACTTTCTTATTTACCCGGAAAAGCTACGAAATGAAAATACCGATCAAAATAACGCGTCCAAAACCATCTCCAGATAAAACAGTACAACATTCAGATTAAACATAACTAAAACACTATACAAGCAGAAATATGAATTACAGTGAAATTCCCATGCAATAATACTACAGTACGGCCGCGGAACCGCGGCCTAAGCAAGGATTTGCCGCGGTTCAGCGGCCAAATTAACTGTTCATGTCTTCGTATTTCACCATAATTCTTATATTTCCCTGCTGTATTTTTTAAGTATTTTTAATTCTGAAAAAGGTCAGATTTTAGAATTTGTCCAGAGAGGGTCCAAGAAAACCGTATTTTTGTCCGATCGGGATTTTTACTTCGTAAAAGCGACGCCTAATGTTCTAGGTCGGCTCTGATACCAATGTAAGGTTAGTCTAGCACCCTATAATGAGTTTTGAAGCATCACATGTCCCAAAGTTTAAATTTTTATGGTGCTAAACGAACATGCAAAGGAATCGATCCTAGAAAATTAGGGTTTCGAAATATAAAGCGAACTAATCTAGGGTTTCGAGACTACAACCTTTGTAGCTCCCTTTCGCTGGACTCCTTGGTCTCTAGGGTGTTGGATGGAGGTCCTCTTGAAGTCCTCTTGTGTCTACGACGATCCACCACGGAGTTCTCCGTCCAAGCTCGCAACTTCGTAAAACCGAAGAGAACACTCTAAACAAGACGGCTAAGCTTGTGTAGAATGAAGTTGTGGTTAAGGTTCTCACTTCAAAAACCTTTCTTTAAGTGGTATTTACTCACTAGAAAAAACTAGAGAGCAAATGAGAAAGAGGAAGAAGATGGTGGCAATATTTTCACAAGAGGTAATGAGATAAACGATAACTCACAAGAAGAAAAAGAAATATATCAATATATATTTTATTTCTTCTTACTATGAACCATCGTTAAAGTGATGGAGACATTATTTAACTTGAGTTTTAAATGATAAAGAGAAGGATAACTCAAGTTAAGAGGTAGGTGAGCTAGGTTAGGTTAAAAGAAGAATGTAGAAACTAGTAAGAATTATCCTTTCTTTTTCAATTTGTTTTAAATTCAAAATCAAATAATAATCCATCACTTAGACCTTGGTGTGAGTCTTATATTGCCACCATTTCCATATGTTAACAACCATGATAGATGGGTGTATGTATGTGTGTATGTATGCACATCCATATGTGCATGAAACTAGCATGAAAGAAAGAAAGAAAAGCACACATGCATGCACACATCCATCATCCAAGAAAAGGTTTTAAGTGAGAAAACTAATGGTTAAATGATAAATCAACACTTGATTTATAAATCCGGTCATATCTCATATGACCCCACCAAAAGCAGTTCACCCGATCAATGTTCGGTATCATATACGCACATTTTAATCGGGTGCTTGCGCATATCGCATACGCGCACCACAACGTTTCGCCTGGACTGGGTAACTCCTTTGTGGGACTCTAAGACTTGTCAATACGCCGGCAGAGGGTGATGATCATATCAGGTACCCCCAAGCCGCAAGCGGTCAGCTAAACGTAACGGCCACCCGGGTATTGAGCGATCAGAAGAAAAACAAGCGAACCTGCTACAACTCCCGTCGAGCCATCCGGCAACACTACCGTACAGTTCGGTCTCTTCGTCAGATATGCTGCATATCGAGCCTAGGGATGGTCACGTGGACCCTAATAACTCAATAAGTCGTGCCGGTGAATGGTCTATAACAGATCGAGAAACTACCGATAACACTTATCAGCAAATCTCAGCAGCCCTGGCCAGGGACTTACTGATATAACCAGTCGGGCACAGCACAACATCAACCCCCAATACCGGGAGAGACGAAACCCCTCCTATCGCTCATTGCCTTCGTGTGTCTCGGGACTGTACCCAACGGCCACCTGTTTGCACGACTCAGTAGAGCCGTGGTAGGGTGGCAATCAAAGTACAGTGGGAGAACACACAAGACTCTATGACGATCTCGGGTCTACAGACTAACCTGTACCAGTGTCACCTGAGAACTGCTATCTGACGATAGATATAATTCCATATAGGAGTTCTCGGTGAGTCCGTCCAGTGTACCTAGTCACCACTGAGCACCCGTATATGATCTTGATGTCAAACACCAATGGATATGGGATCATCCATCGCCCATCACATGGGTCTAGTATCATATACGCTAGTCTACTCTGGTATATCAATGCCCCGTCTCGATATACCTATGACTAGGGACTTTCCAGGATATGCTTATAGACTATAGATGTCCCACTAGTATGATCTCCATCATAATCAGAGTAGTCAAGCCAATATCCTCAGGGCTTTATCAGCATGTATGAGTGAATAACAAGCATGATCAAATCAACATGTCAGATAAAGAAGAACCGGATAGCATACTATCATGTCGAGCAAGAATGCATACTGAATATATATATATATATACATGTATAGATACATCCACTATCACATAATGGCCTCTAGGAAATACATATATCCAACACGGGCGGCCTGATTAAATACGAGTATGTGATACCGTATTCTATTCTGGCGGTTATTTGTTATCGGCTAGGTTATATGTGATATAACCGGATTATCGAATCAATTGTTGATTCGATAATGCGATATACAGATAAATGGTATTAGTCGGTTATATGTGATATAACCGGATTATTAAATCAACACTTGATTTAATAATTTGATATATATTTATATTTGATATAATTATATATTAACTAATATTATTAACTCACTAATTAGTTTCATAATATATATATATATAATGATATATATATATTGATATATTTATATATTATATGAAGCATGGCATGGATTTTCTATTTTTAGAAAATAGAAAATGGGGTGTAAAGTGTGGAGATATTTGTGGAGTGGCAAGGCAAGGGCTTTTATTATTGTTTATTAGTCTTGACTCATTATTCAAGTATGGTTGCAATTTATTATTGCAATTTTTTCCAGGCTTGAATAAATGAGAGCAAGAGGTGAGCCATTCTTGACTTGGTCATTTTTTTCCTTAGCTCATTTTCCTAAGCCATTTGAGAGCTCTCTCAATTTTCCTTCTTCTTCCTCTTGCTTCAACAAAGCCCTAACCCTCACATGAGATGTGAATCAAAGGGTTTTGTAGAAATCCAAGTAAGCAAATTAAACCTCTACTTCACCATCCTACAGTTGACTAGAACTCAAGTGTAGTGTGTTTCCTTCACTAATAGGAGATTAGTGAAGAGCTAGCTTGATCAAGTGGTGCTTCGGGTGGATCATCTTTGGCGTGAAGATCACAAAGGAGGCTCATTCAAACTCTCAAGTAGAGCTTAGTGGAGTCGCGTGGACTACAACCTGGTGTTTTAGAAGAGAAGGACACTGTCATCAAAGGTTGGAGCCTCATTCCCTTCTATTGTTTTGTTCATATCATCATAGTATGTTGGATATATATGCTCTAGAGGCCTTCATTGTATAGGAAGCTAGGGATATGTATGTACATGACAGTCTTGCTTGATATGATAGTACGCTATTTGGTTTGTCTTTGCATTAACGTATGATATATTTTACTTGGTATTTATATATATATGTTGATAAAGCCCATAAGGTGTTTGCCTGACTACCGGCGTTGTGATGGCAGTCATACTTGTGGGAGCTGGATAGTCAATAGGCACATCCTTAGATGTCCCTGGTCGAAGGAGTATCGATATTGGGCATCGATACTCTGGAGTAGACTAGTGTATACATATCTAGACCCTGAAGAGGGGCAATTGACTGGTCCCGCAGCCATTGGTGGAGTGCACCTAAGATTGTATACAGATGCTCACTGGGTGTGAGTACACCGGACAGGACTCGCCGAGAACTGACTGGATGGTATTATACCTAACTTCAGATAGCAGTTCTCAGGTGATATGTGTGCAGATAGTCCGTTGACTTAAGGTCGTCGTTTGTCTCGTGTGAGTTCCCACTATGCTTTGATTACTACCCTACCACGATTCAAAGGAGTCGTGCAAACAGGTTTTAGTTGGGCACAGTTCCGAGCCACGTGGAGGCAGTAAGCGACTGTTAGGGATTCGTCTCTCCCGGTATAGGGAGTTGATATCGCACGGTGATCGGTTGGTCATTACCATAAGTCCCTGGCCAGGGCTGATTGAGAATTACTGATAGACTGATCAGTAGATTCTCGGATGGTCTTGAGCCATGCCGACACGACTTGTACGGTTATTAGGGGTCTGACGTCCACCACCTCCTTAGACCATACATGTGATACTCTTAGACGAATAGACCGGACTGCGCGGATATTGTCACGGACAGGCTCATTAGGATTTCGGATGGGTTACCTCATCGGCTTTCTTATCGACAACTACCTGGGGACCGTTACGTACAGCTAGTGCCGCTTGCGGTCTGTGGTTAAACCCACTGCCAGCGTACTAGTCAAGCCTTTAGAGTCCCACACAGAGATTTCCCAAACCCAGGAGAAAAGATATAGAGGTCGTATGGTTTTACGACAAAGGTTTGGACGCATACGTGTTTAAACGCATGTACGACATTCGGACAGTTTTTACTAGCCAGCTTTGGTTTAAGCCAGATTCTAGTATCAGGTTATTGGATTTATACAGTCTAAAGTTTTTCCGTATTTTCACGGATGCGAGGGGCGTTCTCGTAATTTTCCGAGAAGCTTCTAGAAGGATGGTGACATGAGGGGTTAAGGTGGCATTTTCATTAATTGCTTTTGTGACTCATTTGTGTGATTCATCATATCATTAAATGCATCATTAATTACTTAATAACTCATATGGTGAATCACTCTTGTTGAATAAATGAAGCATGGTGAATAATCATTTTAATTCATTTATATGATAATTCATTATGCTTTATATATTCAAGTGAGAAGCTTTTCTATTTTCATTATCATCTCCACCTTCTCTCTCCTCAAGCTCACTCTCTCTTCAAACCGCAATCCTACCACTCATGAGTTGAGACCAAGGATTAGTATAGACTAAACACTCCATAACCTAACTCTATATCATCTTAGTTACTTTGATTAGCAATTAGAGAAACTACGTAACCTCAAGTTTAGAGGTTATAGCTCGGATTAGGGTTCTCTGGTGGATCATCTATCACGGATAGGAGGGCGAGGAGGACTTAGAGATCATAAAGACGAAGGACTAGAATCATTTGGTATAATCTCTTTACATAGTAGCTTAGAACTAACTTTATGCTTGTTGTTAATTATCGTTTAGAAAAGATCTTCGGTTAGTCGATGTTTACATACAAAACAAGATCGTTTTTCATATTTCCGCCTCCCCGCAACTCGTGGGGTGTTGTACATCGACTTACAGTGGTATCAGAGTCTCACTAAACAATAATTAACTCACTTGCAAAGTCGTATGAATTTCGAACGGAAAACAAACCGGAAAATACCTCGATATCACATAGTTTCTGTCGATTTTAAAATGAGGTCCAAAATTTTTTCAGGTGACTGCAGAATAACCTACATGAAAATATAAGAACACAGAGAAAAAATAGGCTCCTGAATCGGCCACTGAGCCGCGGAACCGCAGACGATCCCACCGATCCGCCGCGGATCCGCGGCCGAGTTGGGGCCGATTCAGCCCAGTTTTTCCCTGTGCATCTTCTGTGATATTTTGTATTTTCTGGTATGATTTATTTTCTGCTCAAGTTTCAGATTTACAGAGAAGATTTGGAGTAGAATCTAATGTGTTTAATCGATCGAAATTATACGATTTTTGCTTGTTTGATTATATCTGTGAACTGTATTATGTGTTCGTAAACCTCCCCTAACTGCTAATATGTCGGTTGGCAGGGGGTTGCATATATCTGTAATGTTTTTTTTAACTGTTTGTAGATATGAACTATGTTGGACTGTTGTGATGATTAGCCGGGTTTTTTGATGGGTTATTGTTTTAATTCATTCGATGTATATGTAATAAGGCTTTAATATTATTTTGCGGGGCACATCCAGGTTGCGGTTGTAGCCACCGTTGTATTATTTCTTTTAACTGTTTTTGCTCTTAGGATAGACCCAAGGTGGGGTGCACAAACTACCGGGTATTTCAAAGTGTTCAGTGGCCTACTCATATTGTTGAGGGAGACCGCTTCATTTTGGGTACTTGGCGGGTAGTTTGCCGTACTCGTAGGGGTCTGGGGTGGGGTTATGGCTATTCATCACAACTGTGTGATCCGTCTTTCATTGCAGGCTCAAAAGGAACGCGGATTGCCTGCAAATCCAATATTGTTTATCTGTGATCTGGAATGCCTATTATTGCGTCTGACGAATGTACAATATCTATATATGATAGCTATTTAGACGTCACTTATGTTTTACACCCGGCTAGCCCAGCCCCCGCTCTGCTGTTAGTTAAGTAACCTAACGGGTGATGACGGGACCCATTGGTGAATGCGGATGGCATAAGAGGACGTTGTATTTTCGTTGTTATCTTTAATGATAGGTTAATTGATGGGACGCATTATTATTAATGCAAAGAAAATAAAACCTAAACTGAATCGTTGGAACAATTTCAAAACCACTCGGTTTTCTTCGAAAAGCAAATTTTAAATGCGGAGCTTAAACCACTCCTTTTAAATAAAAGCTATCTTTGTTCCTTTGATCATATCAAGTTCATTACGTTAACGGTTTTTTGCCAAAAAACCAGTCGTAACCCTCCGTCGTTTCAGATAGACAGCACATCATATTCATGCTATGCTTGTTGGCCTATGTCAAGGCATAGTGTATGGTAGCAGTGTGTTTGCCTATTTGTTGCATAGATAGATGCATTAGTTTAGGGCAAACGTACAGCCTTGTTGGCCTACGTCAAGGGCATGTATGATGTACCTAAATTGATCAGGACAACGACGGGTAGGACTTGACTTGCGTCTTATGATTTGTTGGCCTACGTCAAGGTCATAAGAGCTTGGGGTAAAAATCTCATCGGGAGTTTCAAACATAAAGGAAACTTGCAGATTTAGCATACCTTCTGGAGTGTAGTGACTAGAGTGGTTTCCATCTAGGGCATCATGCAATGATAGTTGGATCCCGATCCCACTGATGAGTAGGATTACTCTCAGGAATTTTTCTCACTTAACAATCAATGTTATAAACCAAGTAGGTGACTAGAAAGGTGTTAGAGGGGCTACGCCTCCAGGGAAAAGAGATTATTTAATTAAGGAACTTCGCGAAAGCGTTGGAAAACCTCCCTCGAAGTACCAACACCAGCCTGGCTGAAAGGTTAAGCAAGTATTATGACGTGTGATTAAATCCTGACTAGTTCTTCTTTTAAGTTTTGAAGAAGGATTTGAGGAAACAGTGGGAGCCATCCTGTTTAGATAAATTAATAAACCAATCTAAACTTGCAAGAGCATATGCTGAGTGTTTTCTTTTCTCTCTCTCCGGCATCTATCATGACTGGACTAAAACTATTGCTTGAAAAAAATATACTGACCGGGCAGAACTATAAAGATTGGCTAAGGAACGTCAATATCGCGCTGACTTATGACAAAGTAGCATATGTTACCACCGCTGTTCCTCCCCTTATCTCAGGACCAGATTCCTCAGTTGTGGACAGGGAAGTTCGCAAAAGCTGGGATCTAGACTGTGAGCGAGCTAAGTGTATCGTGCTGGCGTCCATGAACAATGAACTCCAGAAACAGCACGAGAGTATGGATATTATATCCTTCTTTCTCCATGTCAAGGAATTGTATGGAGAGCACTCACGTATCGCGAGATACGTGACCTCAAGAAAACTCTTCCAGATGAGGTTAGCTCCAGGATCGCCTATAGGAGAGCATGTCCTCAAAATGATCAGCCTCATTGAGGAACTCGCAAACCTGGGATGTGTGCTAGAGAATGATTTGTATATCGACTTGATTTTGCAATCCCTTCCCCACACCTTCTCTCAGTTCGTGCTGAACTTCAACATGCACGAAATGGAAGCTGATCTTCCAAAGCTCCTCAATATGTTGAGGGTAGCAGAGACCTTCTTGAAAAAGGAGACGACCTCCATTCTGTATGTTGGCCAATCATCTTCTTATAAATCTAAAGCGAAAGCTAAAGGGAAGAAGAAGATGAAAGCCACCAAACCGAAAGGTGGGGTCAAGAAGGTGCAGGGAACGAACAAGGCAGGAAGGGTGAAGACAGAAAAGAACGAATACTTCTATTGTCACAAACAGGGGCACTGGAAGAAGGATTGTCAGGACTTCAAAGCCAAGGACATGAAGCAAGCGGTTGCTTCTACTTCAGGTGTGTTTGTAATCGAAAATTGTCTTTCAGTTAACTCTACATCATGGGTACTTGATACCGGTTCTGGTTCTCACATCTGTAATTCATTGCAGGATCTGAGAAATAGTAGAGCACAGGGGACAGGTGATATGACTCTCCGGATGGGCAATGGAATGCATGTAGATGCAATTGCAATAGGGGAATACCACCTAGAGTTGACTAGCGGGCACATTTTGGTGTTGTACAGCTGTTTTTGTATTCTCAGTATGTTGTGTAATATTATATCAGTATCTTTGTTATCGAATGAAGGATATAGTTTTGCGCTTGAAAGAAATGTTATGAACATTCACCTAAATCAAGAACTGATTGGGTTTGGCACACTGGAAAACGGCATATACATACTTAATCAACCTTAAATTTTCAATATTCAAAACACGCTTAAAAGAAAGGCTCCAGATTCAAATCAAGCCTTCCTATGACATTGTAGACTTGGTCATATAAATGAAACAAGGTTGACTAAGTTACATAAAGATGGATATTTAGATCCGTTTGAATATTCATCATATACAACTTGTCAATCATGTATCAAAGGAAAAATGACCAAATCTCCGTTCACCGGACACGGAGAAAGAGCCACTGAACTCTTGGGACTAGTAGACAGTGATGTATGTGGTCCGATGTCTACGCACGCACGAAGTGGTCACTCCTACTTCATCACTTTTACTGATGACTTCTCTAGGTATGGACATGTGTTCTTAATAAAACATAAATCCGAGGCTTTTGAGAAGTTTAAAGAGTATAAAAATGAAGTAGAGAAACAAACTGGTAAAAGCATCAAGACACTTCGATCTGATCGAGGAGGAGAATACTTAAGTACCAGTTTCCTTGAATGCTTAAAAGGGAATGGAATTCTCTTTCAGCTTACTCCGCCTTATACACCTCAGCATAATGGTGTATCAGAAAGGAGGAATCGCACGCTATTAGATATGGTGCGTTCAATGATGAGTAGTGCTGAGTTGCCACTTTCCTTCTGGGGATTTGCTCTAGAATCAGCTGCATACCTATTGAATAGAGTTCCAACTAAGTCTGTACCTACCACTCCATATGAAATGTGGAGCGGGAAGAGACCATATCTCAAGTATATCAAGATATGGGGGTGTCCGGCATATGTCAAAAAGCATAATCCGGACAAGCTCGAGGCACGATCGGTTTTATGCAAGTTTTTAGGATACCCTAAGCATTCAAGGGGGTATATGGTCTACCACACTGAAGAACAAAAGGTGTTTGTCGCTCGCCACATTGTCTTCTTAGAAAGTGAATTTCTTGCAAAAGAAATTAGTGGGAGCGCGGTAGAACTTGAAGAAATTCCAGAACCTCAAACTGCTACCAAAGACTTAGTAGAACCTCAGATTTCAATAGAACATGACGAACCAACGCCACTCCGTAGATCTAGCAGGCTTTCTCATCCTCCTGAAAGATACTATGGTTTTCTTCTAGATGGGGATCGAGAGGATTGCATCATCGATGATGATGAGCCTACTAGTTTTCAGCAGGCTATCACGAGTAGTGACTCGATGAAATGGCCGGATGCTATGAGATCCGAAATGGAATCCATGTACACCAATAAAGTATGGACTTTAGAAGTTGCTCCTCCTGGAGTAAAACCGGTTGGATGCAAATGGATCTTCAAAAAGAAGATTGGTGCATTTGGACAAGTGGAAACCTACAAAGCTAGACTCGTAGCAAAAGGTTTTCGTCAAAGACCAGGATTGGACTATGATGAAACCTTTTCACCTGTAGCTATGCTTAAATCCATTCGGATCCTGCTTGCGATTGTTGCTTTCCATGACTATGAAATCTGGCAGATGGACCTAAAAACAGCCTTTCTAAATGGACATTTAGAAGAGAGTGTTTACATGGATCGACCAGAAGGTTTCTTAGACAGTGGGAGCAGCAGAAGAGTCTGCAAGTTGCTTAAATCCAATTATGGATTAAATCAAGCATCGCGGAGTTGGAACATCTGCTTTGATGAGACAGTCAATGAATTTGACTTTATCAAAAATGTAGATGAACCATGTATTTATAGGAAGATTGTAGAAAGAGCAGTAGTCTTCCTCGTTTTGTACGCCGACGACATACTACTGATACGGAATGATATCCCTATGCTACAATCAGTAAAGCTCTTCTTGTCACAGAAATTCTCAATGAAATACTTGGGAGATGCATCATACATTCTGGGCATTAAGATCCATCGTGAGAGATCTAATAGAATGTTAGGACTTTCACAGTCCAGGTATATTGACACTATACTAAAGAGATTTAGTATGGAAGATTCCAAGCGTGGTAATATGCCCGCTTGTCACGGAATCACCCTCTCCAAAGAAATGTCTCCAAAGACTGATGAAGAGAGGGCTCGCATGGGCATTATACCCTACGCTTCGGCGATAGGATCTATAATGTATGCGATGTTATGTACAAGACCGGATGTTGCTCACGGACTTAGTGTGGTAAGCAGGTATCAGTCTGACCCAGGTGAGAAACATTGGATAGCGGTGAAGAACATTCTCAAGTACCTGAGAAGGACTAAGAAGATGTTCTTAGTTTACGGTAATAGGGACCTCCAGGTAGAGGCTTTTACCGACTCCGGCTTCCAAAGTGACAAAGATGATTCTAAATCCATTTCGAGTTTTGTGTTTACCCTCAATGGAGGGGCGGTATGTTGGAGGAGTTCCAAACAGGATACCGTCGCAGACTCAACTATGGAGGCTGAGTATATAGCTGCTAGTGAAGTCGCAAAAGAGGCTGTCTGGATGAGGAAGTTCATTTCGGAACTTCAGGTGGTTCCGTCCATTGCCAATCCAATATCTTTGTATTGTGATAACAATGGCGCTGTAGCTTTAGCGAAGGAACCAAGATCCCATCAGAAATCCAGGCATATCTTAAGGAGGTTTCACCTGATCAGTGAGATCATGGATCGTCGGGAGATCGAGATACGGAGAGTGGACACAAAAGACAACACGGCAGATCCATTCACCAAGCCCATCCCTAAAGTGCAGTTCGAGAAGCTGTTTGAGATGTTGGGCATGCGGTACGCCAGCAACTGGATCTGGTAGAGACAGTGGGTACTCATTGCGCCAATTATAGGCCTTAGTGCAAGTAGGAGATTGTTGGATATATATGCCCTAGAGGCCTTCATTTTATAGGAAGCTAGGGATATGTATGTACATGACAGTCTTGCTTGATATGATAGTACGCTATTTGGTTTGTCTTTGTCTTAACGTATGATATATTTTACTTGGTATTTATATATATATGTTGATAAAGCCCATAGGGTGTTTGCCTGACTACCGGCGTTGTGATGGCAGTCATACTTGTGGGAGCTGGATAGTCAATAGGCACATCCTTAGATGTACCAGGTCGAAGAAGTATCGAGATTGGGCATCGATACTCCGGAGTGGACTAGTGTATACATATCTAGACCCTGAGGAGGGGCGATGGACTGGTCCCGCAGCCATTGGTGGAGTGCACCTAAGATTGTATACAGATGCTCACTGGGTGTGAGTACACCGGATAGGACTCGCCGAGAACTGACTGGATGGTATTATACCTAACGTCAGATAGCAGTTCTCAGGTGACATGTGTGCAGATAGTCCGTTGACTTAAGGTCGTCATTTGTCTCGTGTGAGTTCCCACTGTGCTTTGATTACTACCCTACCACGATTCAAAGGAGTCGTGCAAACATGTTTTAGTTGGGCACAGTCCCGAGCTACGTGGAGGCAGTGAGCAACTGTTTGGGATTCGTCTCTCCCGGTATAGGGAATTGATATCGCACGGTGATCGGTTGGTCATTACCATAAGTCCCTGGACAGGGCTGGTTGAGAATTACTGATGGACTGATCAGTAGATTCTCGGATGGTCTTGAGCCATGCCGACACGACTTGTACGGTTATTAGGGGTCTGACGTCCACCACCTCCCTAGACCATACATGCGATACTCTTAGACGAACAGACCGGACTGCACGGATATTGTCACAGACAGGCTCAGTAGTATTTCGGATGGGTTACCTCATCGGCTTTCTTATCGACAACTACCTGGGGACCGTTACGTTCAGCTAGTACCGCTTGCGGTCTGTGGTTAAACCCACTGCCAGCGTAGTAGTCGAGTCTTTAGAGTCCCACACAGAGATTTCCCAAATCCAGGCGAAAAGATATAGAGGTCGTATGGTTTTACGACAAAGGTTCGGACGCATACGTGTTTAAACGCACGTACGACATTCGGACAGTTTTTACTAGCCGGCTTTGGTTTAAGCCTGATTCTAGTATCAGGTTATTGGATTTATATAGTCTAAAGTTTTTCCGTATTTTCACGGATGCGAGGGCCGTTCTCGTAATTTTCCGAGAAGCTTCTAGAAGGATGGTGACATGAGGGGTTAAGGTGGCATTTTCATTAATTGCTTTTGTGACTCATTTGTGGATTCATCATATCATAAATGCATCATTAATGCACATTAATTACTTAATGACTCATATGGTGAGTCACTCTTGTTGAAAAAATGAAGCATGGTGAATAATCATTTTAATTCATTTATATGATAATTCATTATGCTTTATATATTCAAGTGAGAAGCTTTTCTATTTTCATTATCATCTCCACCTTCTCTCTCCTCAAGCTCACTTTCTCTCTTCAAACCTTAATCCTATCACTCATGAGTTGAGACCAAGTATTAGTATAAACTAAACACTCCATAAGCTAACTCTATATCATCTTAGTTACTTTGATTAGCAACTAGAGAAACTAAGTAACCTCAAGTTTAGAGGTTATAGCTTGGATTAGGGTTCTCGGGTGGATCATCTATCACGGATAGGAGGCCGAGGAGGACTTAGAGATCATAAAGACGAAGGACTAGAATCATTTGGTATAATCTCTTTACATAGTAGCTTAGAACTCCATGCTTGTTGTTAATTATCGTTTAGAAAAGATCTTCGGTTAGTCGATGTTTACATACAAAACAAGATCGTTTTTCATATTTCCGCCTCCCCGTAACTCGTGGGGTGTTGTACATCGACTTATATAGTAAAACCTTAATATTCTAGTTAGATCTTGGTTAGTATTCGTTAGCTCCAAAAAATTTTAAAATTGCATGTATGATGCCCGTTTAAACCCCGTCGCGGTGCTAGCGTACACTTTCATAATATCAGAGCCAGGCTAGAACATTCGGGTAGGTCTTTACGACGTTAAAGTGTTCGATCGGTTTTTGAAACCGCAAACTTGTGTAGTTTCTGTCGAATTTTTCATATGTTGAAATTTTAGTGATTAAAAATATTCAAAAAATTGTGCTGGCTTTTTTCTGGAACCCCAGAAAATTCTAATCCCTACCCCTTCAAAGAGTCGCGGAACCGCGGCCAAACTACGGTTTGGGCTGCGGTTCCGCCGCATTTTATTGGAGTCAAGGGTTGACTTTTTCTGTGCTGCTACATTTGTAAATTTGGCACTTTATGGATGTTTTTAATGATGCTCAAGTTGTTGAGGTCTCTGGTATTTGTGGGTGTTTGAAAATCAATCGAAATTTTTAGCGTCGTATAGATAATGATGATATGTGATACAATTGTTAGAATCCGGAATAATTAGTTTTGTGAAAACTAGTTGGTATATTGTAAATCTATCCGTTTAGTCTCGTTTGATCGATCGCCACGGAGTTTTGATTTAGATCAAAATTCCGTCACAATTCCGTATAGTACGCGATTACTTTGTCGGGAATCTTGTTGAATTATCCGACATCTTATTGGAAAGAGTTTTCAATTTGAGACTAAAATACAAGGTTTATAAGTTAGGCATGAAATCCGGAATATGAGATATTCCGGGTTTATGATGTCTAAGGATATTGTGGATTCTAATTATTATAGATTTTCATTTCTTTTCTGCGACCGTAAATGTAAAATGTGGGGTATCCCAAATCACGTTACTATACGTCAACGGAATTTGGGATACGCGTATTTACTTACGTGGATGACATGTGATATTATGTGTTTCTGTGATATATTTTATTGGATTGTCGTGATTGAATAGCCGAGGGGTTTTGCGTGAGATGAGAGTTTTTCAATTTTTATTCATGTAAAATCTGTATATAATATTCTTTTATTGGGACACTTCTGGGTTGAGGATGATGTCACCATTCATGTATATTATTTACTTTTGCGCATTAGGATAAACCCAAGGCGGGGAGCACAAGTAACCGGGTTCTAGAGTCCAGTGGGAGACCATCTCGAGGAGTCGAGACCGGGTCTCCAAACTCTAGAATTGGTAAGGTTACTTGCCGCTCTCGAAGGGGTCTAGGGATGTTGGTTTGGCTATTCATCACGACTGTGGAATCCGTGTTTTAAATTACTGGCTGAATTTAAAACACGGACCTCCATGTATATCCAATATTTCATATGTTGATTCTGCTACTTCGTTCTATGATGTGATCATATAACTGCGTGAGACGAATGTTATATTATATATATATGATATATAATAAACGTTGCTTATGTTTTGCACCCACGCTAGTCCATCCCCCGCTCTGCCGTTAGTTAAGTAACCTAACGGTGCAAGACGGGGCCCAGTGGCGAATGCGGATGGCATAAGCGTACGTTCTATTTTCGTTTCTTTTTCTATGATGTTTAGGAAACATTAATTGATGGGACTTCATTAATGAGATTAATGAAAAGAAAAGAAACCTAAAGATGTTGTAGAATTAAAAGTTTTTAAAAAAGGGTAGCTCTAGTTCTTGATTGGCACAGTGGTATCCCTTGATGGATATCCAATACCTCATTCGATGAGGAAACAGCCGAGATCCCTTCACCGGGAGTGACCTCTTTAGCAAAACTGGCAAATGCTACAACCCACTTGGTTTATCATCATAACTTCTGTAGTTCTTGCTTTGCACAGTGGTATTACTTGATGGATATCCAGCACCTCATTCGATGAGGAAAGCGCCGAGATCCCTTCACCGGGAGTGACCACTTTAGCAAAATCTAGTAAAAGCTATTCGGTTTGTTTTTGAAAACTTCTCGATTTTAAAAGCGGATCTTAAACCACCCCTTTTCCAAATCGCTAGATTCTACAACGATATCAAGTTCATTACACTAAAGGTTTTCTTAAAAACCATTCGTAACCCTCCGCCATTTTAGGAAGTAGAGTACTTAGTATTCGTGCTACGTTTGTTGACCGTAGTTAAGGCATAGTGTATGGTAGCTAAGTGATGTCTTCCTATAAAGTATATGATGTGATTGATTAGGACATTCGTACGGCTTTGTTGACCATAGTTAAGGGTCGTACGGGTGGGTTTAATTCAATCAAGAAATGAACGGGTTGATCTTGGCTAGCGCTTATGATTTGTTGACCATAGTTAAGGTCATAAGTCCCTAGGGGTAAAAACAATATCAGGAATTTCAAGTGTTGAAATTTGCAATGAGATTGCATACCTTCTATATGATAGTTGGATCCTTATACCCACTGGGAGTAAGAGTTACTCCTGGGAGAGTTTTGCACATTACAATTAGCCGATCAAGTAGGTGTCTAAGAAAGGTGTTAACGGGGTGATGCCTCTACGGAAACGAGGTTATTTAATTAGTTCCATGCGAAAGCATAGGGAGACTCCCTCAGAGTACCAATACCTGCCTGGCCGAACGATTGGCGAACTTGTAGGGTGTAATTAATCCCGACTAATCTTACCTTTTAGGGTTTGAAGGAAGATTTGATAAAAACAGTGGGAGCCATCCTGATTAGATAAAATAATAACCAATCTAATCTTGCAAAGAGCGCACGCAAAGTGATTATCCTTCTTTCTCTCCTGATAGCGACCAATGACACGCCTTAATCAAGATAATAATATGGATGTATTGACCGAACCCACTTATTATACTGGGCTAGGTTCCGCTTTTTCTTATGATTGTCATAAGTCTGAGCAAGGAATAGGGGAATATTAGGATTCTCATGCAACCCGAACGAAGAATAAGCATGTTGATGCATCGTCTTCGGGTGTGTTCGTAACCGAGAACTGTTTCTCTGTTTTATCTAGGTCCTTGGTATTGGACACCGGATCAGGATCCCACGTATGTAATTTGTTACATGGGCTATAGAGAGGTAGAGAACTGAGAAAGGGTGATATGTCTATAGTAGTAGGGAATGGTGCAATTGTTGCAGCCAAAAAACTTGACGAATATCACCTTGTATTACCAAGTGGTAACACAGTGATTTTGAGCGACTGTTATTTCGTACCAAAAATATTGTGATTGTTTACCTGAATCAAGTGTTGATTCAGTCTGGTACGCTGTATAACGGTATAAACGTTCTAAATCAAACTACAGTTCTAAGTATACAAAACACACACAAGAGGAATAGTTCAGAAATGAACGAAAACTTCTTATGGCATTGTAAACTAGGTCATAACAATGCGACAAGACTGGCAGAGTTTCATAAGGATGCATATTTGAATCCGTTCGAATTTATATCTTATGAAACTTTCCAGTCATGTCTCAAAGGCTAGATGACCAAATCTCTGTTTACTGGAGACGGAGAAAGAGCTACTGAACTCTTGGGACAGATACATAGTGATGTATGCGGTCCTATGTCTATACATGCCAGGAATGGTTCCTCGTACTTTATTACATTCACCGATGATCTCTTAAGATTCGGACATGTGTTCATGTTGAAACAAAAATCTGAATCTTTTGAGAAATTCAAGGAATATAAGTACGAAGTTGATAACCAAACGGGTAAAAGTATTAAATCCTTCGATCTGATCGGGGAGGAGAATACTTAAGCATGGAGTTCCGAGACTATTTAAAAGAGAATTAAATTCTCTCTCAGCTTATTCCTCCGTATATACCACAGCACAACGGTATATCCGGATGGAGGAATCGCACCCTGTTAGATATGATGCGCTCTATGATGAGTATTGTTGAGTTGCCTATTCCTTTTTGGGGTTATGCACTTGAGACAGCTGCATATCTATTGAATAGAGTTCCGACCAAATCCGTTGCCTACCACTCCATATGAGATATAGAATGGGAAGAGACCATCTCTTAAACGAGTTAAGATTTAGGGTTGTCCGGCTTATGTTAAAAGGTAAAATCCAGAAAAACTCGAGGCCAGGTCAGTTCTGTATAAGTTTGTAGAATATCTCAAACATTCGCGAGGGTATATCTTCTACCACACTGAGGAACAAAAGGTGTTTGTTTCTCGGAATTGCCACCTTTTTAGAAAAGGAATTTCTTGTAATTGAAATTAGTGGCAATAAGGTAGAACTGGAAGAGTTCCAGCTGAACAAACTAGAACTGACGATTTGGTAGAACCGGAGGATCCAATAGTACCCAACGAACCCCAGCCACTCTGCAGATTTAGTAGGGTTCCTCATCCACTTGAGAGATACTACGGTTTTCTCATAGACGGTGGGAGCGAGGATTGCATCATGGACGATAATGACCCAACTAGCTTCGAGCAGGTCATCACGAGTGGCAACTCTGTGAAATGGCTGGATGCTATGCGATCTGAGATGGAATCAATGTACACCAACAAATTAAGGACTTTGGATGTTGCTCCTGAAGGGGTAAAACCCATCGGGAACAAGTGGATCTTTGAGAAAGATAATTGATGTAGATGGAAATGTTGAGATTTTCAAAGCTAGACTTGTAGCAAAAGGTTTTCGTCAATGACCAGGTCTCGATTATGATGAGACCTTTTCTCATGTTGCCATTCTTAAGTCCATCAGGATCCTACTTGCCATTGCTGCATACCATGACTACAAAATCTAGCTGTTGGACGTCAAGACCGCTTTTCTAAATGACGATTTAGAAGAGTGCCTGTACATGACACTGCCAAAGGGCTTCGTATACCGTGGGAGCAGCGGAAACGTGTGCAAGCTGCATAAATCAATTTATGGATTAAAGCAGGCATCGCAAAGATAGAATATCTGTTTTCGATGAAGTTGTCAAAGAGTTTGACTTCATAAAAAATGTAGATGAACCAACTATATATAAGAAGGTTGTAGAGAGTATGGTTGTCATCCTCGTATTGTACGTGGATGAAATACTCTTGATAGGAAACGATGTTCCTATGCTACACTCGGTCAAGCTCTTCTTATCACATAAGTTCTCTATGAAAGATCTTGGTGATGCCTCCTACGTCCTGGGGATTAAGATCTATAGAGATAGATCTAACAAGATATTGGGATTGTCCTAATCCATGTATATAAACACCATACGAAGGAGGTTTAGTATGGAAGATTCTAAGCGTGGTAATTTACCCGCTTGTTAAGGAATCACTCTCTCTAAAAAGGCGTCTCCCAAGACTAATTTGGAGAGGGCTCGCATACAAGAGATACCCTATACTTCGGCAGTCGGGTCAATCATGTATGCGATGTAAAACCGGATGTAGCATACTCACTAGGTGTAGTGAGTAGGTATCAATCAGATCTTGGGGAAAGCACTAGACAGCTGTGAAGAACGTTCTTAAGTACTTAAGAAGGAATAAAGAAATGTTCTTGGTGTATGGTAACGGTGAACTCCAGGTCGAGTCCTTCACCAATTCGAGCTTACAGAGTGATAAGGACGACTGAATGTTAGTCTCGGGTTTTGTCTGTACCCTCAGTAGAGGGAAGGTATGTTGGAAGGGTTCTAAGCTATATACCGTAGCAGACTCGACGATGAAGACTGAATACATCGTTACCAATGATGCTTCCAAAGAGGCTCTCTGGATGAATATGTTCATAAGATTAACTAGGTGTAGTTCCTACTATTGAGCATCCAATAATTGTGTATTATGATAACCATGGAGTTGTGGCTTTGGCCTAGGAACCCCGGTTGCATCAGCGATCCAGACATATTCTTAGGCAGTATCACCTGATCAGGGAGATAGTTGATCTCTGGGAGATCGAGGTCAGGAGAGTTGACACAGAGGATAACACAGCGGATCCACTCACAAAGGCCCACCCCCAAATGCGATTCAAGAAATTTTTTAGGAAGTTAGGTATGAGATACTACAACAACTGGCCTTAGTGCAAGTGGGAGATTGTTAGGAATATGTATGCCCTAGAGGCCATTATTGTATGATATAATGGATGCTTGGACATATATACAGAGGAATTTCCTGCTCGACATGATAGTATGCTATCTGATTGCCTTTATCTTAACATGTAGACTGGTATTATTATTCTGTCTATGTCTTACATGTTAATAAATCCCTTAGGATGTTAGCTTGACTACAAGGACTGTGATGCGGATCGTACTAAGGAGACCAGGGTAGTCTAATAGCACATCCTTCAATAGTTCCTAGTCGAGGGTATATCAAGACAGGGCATCGATACTCCAGAGTAGACTAGTGTGTATGTTTCTTGACCCTGTATGGGGCGATGGTTGATCCTACAACCATTGGTGTGTGACATCAAAGATTGTACACATATGCTCATTGGAGAATGGGTACACCGAACAAGACTCGCCGAGAACTCCTAGTTGGTATTATACCTATCGTCAGATAGCAGTTCTCTGGTGACACTGGTACAGGTTAGTCTGTAGACCCAAGACCGTTATAGAGTCTTGTGTGGCTCCCACTGTGCTTTGATTTCCTCCCTACCATGGCTCAAAAGAGGCGTGCAAACAGGTGGATTTTGGGTATAGTCCTGAGTCATATGGAGGCAATGAGCGATAGGAGGGGTTTCCTCTCTCCCGGTATTGGGAGTTGATGTTGTGCTATGCTCGATTGGCTACAACTGGAAGTCCTTGTCCAGGGCTGCTGATGAGATTTACTGGTAAGAGTTACCATTAGTTTCTCGAACCGTTATGAGCCATACATCGGCATGACTTATCATGTTACTGGGGTCTTATGTTACCACCCCTAGACTCGATATGCGACATATCAGACGAAGAGACCGGACTGTATGGTAATGTTACTTATAGACTTCATGGAGAGTATGGACAAGCTTGCTTGTTGATCTTCCAATCGCTCAATACCTGGGGTAGCCGTTACGTCCAGCTAGTACCGCTGACGGCTTGTGGGTGACTGATGTGATCATCACCTACTGTTGGCGTATTGACGAGTCGTTAGAGTCCAACACAGAAGTTTTCTGGTTCAAGCAAACGAAGTAGGGCACATATGCTGAAATGTGCGGGGGGGCTGGTTAATTATGCGTATGTGATACCGTATTCTAATCTGGCGTTTATTTGTTATCGGTTAGGTTATATGTAATATAACCGGATTATCGAATCAAGTGTTGATTCGATAATGCGATATACATATAAATGATATTAGTCGGTTATATGTGATGTAACCGGATTATTAAATCAAGTGTTGATTTAATAATATGATATATTTATATTTGATATAATTATATATTAACTAATATTATTAGCTCACTAATTAGTTTCATAATATATATATATATATATATATCTATATATATCTATATCTATATCTATATATATATGAAGCATGGCATGGATTTTCTATTTTTAGAAAATAGAAAAATGAGGTGTAAAGTGTGGAGATATTTGTGGAATGGTAAGGCATGGGCTTTTATTATTGTTTATTAGTCTTGACTCACTATTCAAGCATGGTTGCAATTTATTATTGCAATTTATTCCATGCTTGAATAAATGAGGGCAAGAGGTGAGCCATTCTTGACTTGGTCATTTTTTTTCCTTAGTTCATTTGCCTTAGAGAGCTCTCTCCATTTTCCTTCTTCTTCCTCTTGCTTCAACAAAACCCCAACCCTCACATGAGATGTGAATCAAAGGTTTTGTAGAAATCCAAGTGAGCAAATAAAGCCACTATTTCACCATCCTACACTTGACTAGCACTCACGTGTAGTGTGTTTCCTTCACGAATATAAGATTAGTGAAGAGCTAGCTTGATCAAGTGGAGCTTCGGGTGAATCATCTTCGGTGCGAAAATCATGAAGGAGGCTCGTTCAAACTCTTAAGTAGAGCTTAGTGGAGTCGCGTGGACTACAACCCGGAGCTTTAGAAGAGAAGAACACGGTCATCAAAGGTTGTAGCCTCCTTCCATTCTATTGTTTTGTTCATATCATCATAGTAAAACCATAATATTTTTATTAGATCTTGGTTAGTGTTCGTTAGCACCCGAAAATTTTAAAATTGCAATGTGTGATGCCCGTTTAAACCCCGTCACGGTACCAGCGTACACTTTAAGAATCACTCTCTCTAAAGAGATATCTCCCAAGACTGATTTAGAGAGGGCTCGCATGCACGCAATACCTTATGCTTCTGCAGTTGGGTCTATCATGTACGCGATGTTATGCACCAGACCGGATGTAGCTTACGCACTTAGTGTTGTAAGTAGGTATCAATAAGACCCAAGGGAGATGCACTGGATAGCTGAGAAGAACATTCTTAAGTACTTGAGAAGGACTAAAGAGATGTTTTTGGTGTATGGTAATGGAGAACTCCAGGTGGAGTCATTTACCGATTCGAGCTTCCTGAGTGATAAGGACGGCAACAAGTCTGTCTCGGGTTTTGTCTTCACCCTCAATGGAGGGGAGGTTTGTTGGACGAGTTCCAAGAAAGATACCGTAGTAGACTCGACGATGGAGGCTGAATACATCGCTGCTAACGATGCTACCAAAGAGGCTGTCTAGATAAAGAAGTTCACTCTTGAACTTGGTGTGGTTCCATCCATTGAGGATCCAATACCCTTGTATTGTGATAACAATGGAGCTGTGGCTTTGGCCAAGGCACCCCAGTCCCATAAGTGATCCAGATATATTCTGAGGCGGTATCACCTGATACGGGAGATAGTCACGACCCGAAATTTGGCACGTGACGGCCCTTAAACTACGCAACGTCTACAGGCGTAACACAATTTAAGTAAGCCGAAAACCCAGCAATCTAAGCCATCAAAAGTAGTAAGTGATAATAGCATTTTCAAAACTTTTGAAATCTCATCCCAAATTCTTTAAAGTCCAACTTTACCTTCTTAAAAATTTTGGCAGCACCTCCTTTGTAAAAACTAACCCCAAAAATGGGTACAACAGAAATATAAGTAAAGCATCCCCAACCGGAAGCAAATCCACGCCCAAAGGCGGAAAACAACCACCACAACAGATATACGACGCCGTAGCGAAGAAATAAAAGACGATATAAGTAAAACTGCATAAAAGACATCCAAGTCACCAAAATAACATACAATATCGTCCTCACATCAAGTCTCTAAGTCATACATGAAAGTGGTAGATGGAGAGTACATGGCACAATGATAATAATAAACAACATCGGATAGCCGCAAAACCCACCTATGGCAAAACTGCGCACAGTCAGCCAAAATGGTATCCGCTGAAAAAGATGATATGAAAGATGAAAACCCTGCCGTGAATGCCCTGGGGGACTACCTGCAAAACACAGTGGCACAACGGGGTTGAGCTGCCAACTCGTGAATAGTAAATAACATATACAGGTAATCGCAAGTATGCACGTACTGCGCGAATCTATTACATGCAAGCTGATAGCAATAAATGGCCATATGTATGCAGCAGTCATGTAAGGTACTCTATCAGATAGTACTAACACATGAACAATAAATGCCAATATGTAAGCAACAGTCATGTAAGGTACTCTATCAGGTACTACTAATACATGAACAACAAATGGCAACATGTATGCAACAGTCATGTAAGGTACTCTATCAGGTACTACTAATACATGAACAATATGTATGCAACAGTCATGTAAGGTACTCTATCAGGCACTACTAATACATGAACAATAAATGCAGAGTATGGGATAAAACACATCCTCGAAGTCTTATGGAAACCTGAGTGTCAAACACCGACACCCGAAAACTACATGAAAACCAGTGTCTAGCATCGACACATAAACACTCCTCTATCAGGTGCTGTCACCACGACTGGGCCTGATAGATATGTATCATACGCCATCTGGAAAACCCGAGTGCCCAGCTTTGACCCTCGAAATTCCACGTATCCATACGTACATGACTCCGGTCGGTATCCCCACGATAACCGACGAGTCTAAATACTATCACAGGTAGGTACTTGCCCACCTTCCAGGCTCATCGGCATGTAACGTCGATCTTCTTGCCGAGGGGAACCGTACAGGGCTCCACTATGTACCCGCACACGGCCCACTGCACTCCTCGCATCGGGTATATATAACAATCTCAGAACCGAGAAATCTCATGGTGGACGCTGAAATATCATATCAAGAGAAACCGGGTTTTTCAAATAATGGTTAATTTCATGAAACTACAACGGTCCTCAAATCCAGAAAACATCAAGTAATGAATGAATATATTTGCATGATTCATTATGACGATATATATAAATTAGACATGTACACATATATATTAGCATCCCATTCCACTAAGATATATATATATATATATATATATATATATATATATATATATATATATATATAACAACGTCCCATTCCACTGTTATATACTTAGGAGTAAAAATATCAGAGGATATCATATGAAAACCATCTATCGATGCGAAATCCATGAAATATAATATATGCAACATAAAACTGTAATGTGAGCATATAAAGGAAAAGTCCTTATTTAACTGCAACAAATTAATATATATCATGCTGTTCCAAAATTTCTCCAAGTACATATAACATCAAATAAAGGTGAACATGTAGCTATAGCCAGGTATGCGTAACCATGTCGATATAGCAAGATATGTGTATCTACCTATCAATAATGATATAATACCCTCCAGGTATATGTGTAAGTAGGTATGCAAGCTGTACATGTAGATATGTCTCAAATGTGTATATACATGTCTCTAATGGTACGATACCATATAGGTATATAGGTAACTAGCATGTAGGCATGGTGTCATGAACCGAAAAGTATGGAGCATGACTGGCACTTAAATTACGAAACGTCTTAAGGCGTACGTAATCTAAGTAAGCCAAAACCCAGAAATCAAAACCAAATAAGCAGTAGAGTGAAGGAAAAACCAATTTGTTGAAAGCGATTTTAATCAAATAAGTCACATCAAGCCTTTTAAAAGCAACATCAATTTTTCCAAAAATTTCGGCAGAGTCTCCTTTGTAAATACTAGCCCCAAAGGGATACAAAATAGGAATATATGAATAAAATGAAATAAGGCATCCCCAAGCGGGAGTTAGCTCTTCACCCAAGGCGGACTCAAATCGCACGCAATATATATCATCAATGTGCAAAATAAGCATAACAGGCACAAGTAATAAAGCATCATGTCGGCTCAAGTGAGCTCGACCCAAAGATACAACATAAAAGTCCACAAATCTCACTGTCTCGTCTCTAGGTCAATATACATCAGTATAAGTAGCAGGTAGTGTAGATGGAGTACACTAGATACAATGAATATACAAGGTGGAAACAAAATAATATCACAACCCACCTATGAGCAAAATCATAGATCCAAGCAAAGGAGCAAAAGGATGAAGTACGCCCGCCGCTACAGTGCTAACGGATCGGACCTGGAAAAAGGCTATGGCACAATGGGGGTGAGTTTCCAACTCGTGAGTAATAAGTAACATCTATAAAGGCTATCGTAAACATGTACGCAAAGTGTCACAACTCAACAATACTGATATAGCATGATGTACTAGCACGTATGCAACATGAATCAATTCTACAATACTAGTATAGCGTGATGTTCTGGCAGGTATGCAACATGAATAAATTTAACAATACTAGTCTAGCATGATGTACTAGCAGGTATGCAACATAAATCAATTCTACAATACTAGTGTAGCATGATGTACTGGCAGGTATGCAACATGAATCAATTTAACAATACCAGTCTAGCATGATGTACTCGCAGTTATGCAACATGAATCAATTCTACAATACTAGTTTAGCATGATGTACTGGCAGGTATGCAACATGAATCAATTTAACCCGAGATCTCAATGTATTTATATGAGAAAAACATCATTTTCATCTTATAAAAACTCCTGTGAAGTTTCTGAAGTAATATCATTGGAATCAACAGAAATCCATGTCCAGCATCGACACCTCAAATGACTATCTTAAAATCTCAAGTATCGGTATCACAATATCTCGGGCCCCAGCCGTCCGGCTGGTCCGTCTCAAAGTATCAATATCTCAATATCTCACGACCACGGTCAGTATCCTCTGGATATCCGCTGCGCCAACAATCACCGGTAGGTTGTCTGCCCCTGCCAGCCTCATCGTCTACAACTCGATCTTCTAGCCATGAGGTACCTTACCTGGCCCACCATGTACCCGAAACGGTTCATCCTACTTCTCGAATCGGGTTTCGAAAACTAACAGAAAACACATGGTGGAAGACACATTTATCAGTTACGAGAAAACCGCAACTTGCAATATTTAAAAATGATATCTGGTTTATTAAATCCTTGCGGTTTCACCCCAAAAACTCATAATTCTCAAGTGCAGAAATCCTCAGAAAATCACTATAAGCACGCATATCAGCTAGAATGAATCTATAGTATAGACAATACGAACTGCAATATGTAGCTAGAAAACTGTACATGAATGAGGATACAATGATTGTAATTTCTCAATTTAGCAAGTTAATTTGTACTCGTGTCGCATACTCATGATAATGGTGCAATAGTTTCACATTCCCAATTTAGCAAGTTAAATAGTACTTGTGCCGCATAACTCATGATAATGGTGCAATAGTTTCACATTCTCTATTTAGCAAGTTAAATAGTACTTTTGCCGCATAACTCATGATAATGGTGCAATAGTTTCACATTCTCGATTTAGCAAGTTAAATAGTACTTGTGCCGCATAACTCATGATAATGGTTCAATAGTTTCACATTCTCCATTTAGCAAGTTAAATAGTAGTTGTGCCACATAACTCATGATAATGGTGTAATAGTTTCACATTCTTAATTTAGCAAGTTAAATAGTACTTGTGCCGCATAACTCATGATAATGGTGCAATATGATTCTAGATTCTCAATTTAACAAGTTAATTAATACTTGTTCAGCATACTCATTTTTAATGGTTCAATGGTTCTACATGTCATATAGTACTCGTGTCGCATGTCTCATATTAAGGGTTCAATGGTTCTATATGATAAACTAATACATATATGGATATGAAAAAGTCATGCAATGCAGCAAAATAGATAACTTGGAACTATACGCAAAATGCCTGTACTACAAGATGTTTTAAAACTATCGGGCGCCACGCGCCATCCATACGATTTCCCCCGTAGATGTGTACATCTACTCACCGGAATGTCTTAGCTAGCCGGATCCAATCACCGCTTTTCCCTTCCGTGCCGCGTTCGATGTCTCCGCGATCGATCCTAGAATTACACAAGGCAAACATCAAGATAAAACTCTGAGAAGGTACGAGGACAACGATACAAAGAATAAACGTCCACAAGCTATACATGTATGCACAAAAATATGTACGACATCGCCACAACCTCACTAGGATTGCTATACGAAACAACAACTAAACCTAGAACCCGATCATACTTATCGCTCATTCAAAATACCCTAATTATCATAGGAGATGTTATATAATTAGTCACAACATCAAATTAAATCAACACCTAATTATAGCAAAAACCTAGTAAGCATTCAAATGGGATTTCCGTGCAAACATTCATGGATTAACGACCTAATGGCTGCATTCACAAAAAAACAACAACTAAAATGAGCCATGCTCCACTACCTAAATTAATCTTTCACAAAACACACAAAAATCATGCAATTAGCTTGCATAATCACTTGCTTAGAATAAAAATGAAACCCACTTGAGCAAGGTAACACTTAATTAAGGTTTGTTTAAGAACTAGATAGCAAACTAAACTTAGTTAACATAGTAATGATGGTTGAAATCCTAATTCTAACTCAAACCCTCATCTTTAGAAACCTAAATTTGAAATTAGCACGAATTAACGCTTAAACAAATTTAGTTTAAGGAAATTCACCAACAAAGTATCAATTGGGTGAAGATTTATACATCTAATTTTAGAGATCTAGCATGTGATTTAGCCTCCCCAAAAAGGTCTCCTTGCTCCAAGATTCAAGCAAGCTTTGGCTAAGGAGATTGGATGGAGAATTGGCTTCAAATTGTGGGGTTTTAATTGGATTTTTTTAATGCATTTTGGTGATTTTTTTGGAGATGGAAGGAGATGGAAACAATGGAGGGGGAGGGCTGCAGATTTTCGGCAGTGAGGGAATGGGGGAAATGGTGTGGGTGTTGTGGATTTTTTTCTCCAAGTCAAACCCCTCCCATTCTCAAAGTACACCATACACCAAATTACTATATTTTATTCTACACTTTAATTCTTTTTCCTCTCTTTTCAAATGAGTTGAAGTGAAAATGGAGGGGGGCTTCCTGCAGGTAGCTCGGCCAATGATGAAGGGTGAGGATGAGTGAGTGATTGCAAAGAAAATTCCATGCAATAAACACCCTCACAAGTTCATAATTGCAAGTTATATCATTACAAGTTTTATTTTATTTTATTTTTTTCTTTTGACCCTAGAAACAACTAGAACTTGGAATTAGATGATAAAAATTTATATTACAAACTAGATTTTAGTTGCCATGGTTCTTAAGTATGTAATTAGCCCATTCGAATTTGTATTTATAACTAATTTAATGTATATTTAAAACCTTAAAATAATATTAAAAATAATAAATTAAGGAAAAATATTTAAACGACTAGAAATTTATAAGTGACTCATTAATTACCAAATACTAGCAATTACCTATCTAAATTAGGTATAATTAGGCCTATATTGAAAAATAATTATAATTACAATTTACCGAAAATACCAATTATTTACCGATTATCGGGAAAATACCTAAACAACTTTTCAAGGCGTTACAATCTTCCCCCCTTAAAGAAATTCGGTCACCGAATTAAAAAAATCTGGCTACGCGTACATTCGAAGAGATGGGGATATTTTTTCCTCATCTCTTCCTCGGTCTACCAGGTGACTTCCTCGCTGCTCGGGCCACGCCAAAGGACCTTTACGGATGGTATAACCCATGATCTCAATTTCTTCACCTGCCGATCCAAGATGATCACCGGCTGCTCTGCAAAGGAAAAGTCACGCTCCAGCTGGACCGTCGGGTGCTGAATCGTATGAGAAGGGTCATGAAGATATCTACGAAGTATCGACACATGAAATATGGGGTGAACATCCGGAAAGCTGGATGGAAGAGCCAAACGATATGCCACTGCGGCGACATGCTCATGGATCTCGAAGGGACCCACAAATCTGGAACTAAGCTTTCCTTTTCGTCCAAATCTCATCATGCCCTTCATCGGAGAGACCCTAAGAAAAACACGATCGCCAACTGCAAACTCTAGTCTGCGACGGCATCTGTCCGCATACGATTTCTGCCTGCTCTGAGCCGCTCTAATCCGATCTCGAATCAACTGTACTTTCTCAGTCGTCTCCTGCACGATCTACGGCCCCAAAATACCGCTCTCGCTGAGCTCTGTCCAACAGACGGGCGATCTACATCTCCTCCCATACAAGGCCTCGAAAGGTCCATCTGAATAGTATCCTGCAAGCTATTGTTGTAGGAGAACTCCACTAAGGGTAAATGATGATCCCAGCTACCACCGAAGTCTAAAACGCACGTTTGGAGCATGTCCTCGAAAGTCTGAATAGTCCGCTCTGACTGGCCGTCGGTCTGCGGATGAAATGCTGTGCTGAAACTCAAGCGGGTGCCTAAAGCCTCCTGAAGCCTCTGCCATAGTCGGTTGGTAAACTGGGTGCCTCGGTCGGACACAATACACGTCGGGATGCCATGCAACTGTTCGATCTCGTCAATGTAAATCTGGGTATACTGAGCAAATACGAAAGTGGTCTTCACTGGAAGGAAGTGAGCCACTTTCGTCAATCGATCCATGATCACCCAAATGGAGTCATACCCTCGACTGGTCCTGGGTAGACCTACGATGAAGTCCATAGAAATCTGCTCCCATTTCCACTCCGGAATGGGCAAAGGCTGCAACTCTCCCGCGGGTCTCTGGTGCTCGACTTGACTTGCTGACAAGTCAGGCATCTCGACATGAAGTCTGTGATGTCCCTCTCATTCCGTCCCACCAATAAACATCTCTCAGATCGTGGTACATTTTGGTGGAACCTGGATGAACGCTATAAATTGATCTATGCGCCTCCTCAAGAATCTCACGTCGCAGTCCCTCAGAATCTGGTATGCACAATCGAGTCCCAAATTGCAGTACCCCCTGATCATCGATCACGAACTCGGAATCTCTGCCATGCCAAATCTGCTCCATGATCTCTGAAAGACGGTCATCACTGGGCTGCGCCTCTCGAATACGGTCAAGCAACTGCGGACGTGCACGAATATGCGCAAGCTGTCCCCCGGTCGGAGTGAACTCGAACTCCACTTGGCAGTCGCATAGAATCTACCAATCTGCTGATGACTGCCTCTGCACGGCGCTAAAACAAGATAAACTACTTCCGGGCCTCCGACTGAAAGCACCTGCCACCACGTTCGCCTTACCCGGATGGTAAAGGATTTCACAATCATAGTCTTTCACCAGCTCCATCCAACGGCGCTGTCTCAGATTCAGGTCTCGCTGCTGAAATATGTACTTCAGGCTCTTGTGGTCCGTCAATATCTCGCACGACTCTCCGTATAGGTAATGTCTCCAGATCTTCTATGCAAACACCACTGCAGCCATCTCTAAATCGTGCGTAGGATAGTTCTGTTCATGTGTCTTCAGTTGCCGAGAAGCATACGCGATAACCCTGTCGTGTTGCATCAACACGCAACCTAGTCCCACTCGAGAAGAGTCACAATAAACCACGAATCCACCCGATCCCGAAGGCAATGACAACACTGGTGCAGTAGTCAGACGAGTCTTCAACAGCTGGAAGCTATGCTTGCACTCCTCGGTCAAATCAAAAGGAACTCCTTTCTGGGTCAACCCGGTCAACGGTGCAGCAATACGGGAGAAGTCCTGAACAAATCGTCGGTAGATGGCAGCCGGGCCTAGGAAGCTGCGGATCTTTGTAACTGATACTGGTCTGGGCCAATGTTGAACGGCCTCGATCATTTTCGGGTCCATGCATATGCCATCTCTCGTAATCATGTGACCGAAGAAATTAACGCTGTCAAGCCAAAACGTGCACTTGGAGAATTTCGCGAACAGCTGGTGCTCCCTCAAGGTCTACAATGTGATCCGCAGGTGCTGCTCGTGCTCCTCTCGGCTCCGGGAATACACCAAAATGTCGTCAATAAACACGATGATGAACATATCTAGATACGGCCTGAAAATGCGGTTCATCTAATCCATAAACGCGGCTGGTGCATTGGTGAGTCTGAATGACATCACCAAAAACTCATAGTGCCTGTAACGTGTGCGAAAAGCCGTCCTCGGAATATCCTCCTGCCGCACCCGCAACTGATGGTAACCCGATCGCAAGTCAATCCTCAAAAAGTATCCCGCACCCTGAAGCTAGTCGAACAAGTCATTGATACGTGGTAAAGGATATCTGTTCCATACGGTAACCCTATTCAGCTGGCGGTAATCAATGCACAAACGCAAACTGCCGTCCTTCTTCTTGACGAACAGGACAGGAGCACCCCAAGGAGATACGCTTGGTCGAATAAGCCCTTTATCTAACAAATCCTGCAACCGATCCTTCAGCTATCTAAGCTCAGCAGGGGCTATCCGATAAGGCGGTATGGAAATAGGCCCAGTGCAAGGGCTCAAGTCGATGAAGAACTCAACATCACGCTCTGGCGGTAAACTAGGAAGCTTGTCAGGAAAGACATCAGGAAATTCACACATAATCGAGACCTGGTCCAACGGGACCTCTGCAGCTCTAGTATCACAAACATATGCTAGGAATCCCTGACATCCCTTCCTCACGAGCTGACCGATGCGAAGAGACGAAATCAATCTGGGAAGGGTAACGCTGCGGTCTCCCTGAATAACAAGGACTGGCTCTCCCAGAAAGCTAAATTTGACTGCTTTCTCACGGCAGTCCACAGATGCATAACAAGTGGCTAGCCAGTCCATGCCTAAAAGCATATCAAAGTCCAACATATCGAGGAGAATCAAATCAACCGATAAATCCCTCTCCCCGATACGAACGGAACACAAACGAAACACAAAATGAGCGACAAACGACTCGCCTACCGGAGTAATAATAACAAGCGGCTCATCTAACGACGATGACTCATGGCCCAACATCGGTGCAAAGTGTGTAGATACACACGAATGTGTGGAACCTGGGTCGAATAATACTCGCGTGTCGAAAGAACATACTTGCAAGGTACCTGTCACAACGGCATTGGATGCCTGCGCATCCTGCGGAGTCAAAGCGAACACTCGGGCCTGTCCCCCACCAATAGCTGGCTGGCCTCTACCGCGGCCTCTGCCTTCTCGTTGTAGCGTTTTGAAAATCGTTTCGGTGAAATTTCGGAAAATCGGTAAAATGAGGGGGTTTTCTGTAAAAAGTCAAAATACAAATATCTTATTATTAAAATTAAATATACATATTCTAGCTATGTAATTGCTATTATTTGGTGTTTATTGAGCCGCTGGTGAAATTTCAAATTTTCTGAAAAAAATATTATTTAATTATTATTTTAAGCCGTCACTAATACATTTAATTAGGAAAAATTACGAATTGGAATGAGTTGAAACAAATTTTGTGCATCATAAAACATTAAATAAAAATTTATCATGTGGTTTTTGGAACGAAATCATTTGCCAAAACGGTTTAGAAATTATTGAAGAAAAAAGGCTTTTTTTTAGCGTAAATGGATGTTTGGGGTATTGTATTTATCATTTTTCATCACCCCACACCCGTGCCCACACCCCCACACCCCCACTTACCCCTCCCCTTAGCCAGATTCAGCAGCCCTCACTTTTTCCCCACTTGGTTTGCAAAGGAAAAAGAAATAAAAGAAAAGATTAGAAAATAGATAAAGTAGTTAGACTTTGACCTTACCTTGACCTTGAGTTTCCTCCCTTGCATTTTCCTCACCTCCCTCTCTCTCCCCTCACCCATTTCTGACCGAAAATTCTCAGCCCAAAACAGCAGCCCCTCCCTCCCTCTTCTCCTCTCATTTTCCATCAAAAAATTCACCCATTTCCATCAAAAATCAAAGCTAAAATGCAAATCAAAGCCCTACCCATTTTCTCTTATCTCTTTAAGCATGGATCTTGGTGCAAAGATTTCAATTTGGAGGTCAAGTTTCATGTTGATCTCAAGATGGTTTTAAGGTATAAATCCTAACCTATTGTTCAATTGTTGGGTTAAATTCCTTAATGTATCTTATTAGGTGCTTAAATGTGGTTTAATTGCAAGTTTGGAAATCTAAAGAGAAGGAGTTTGAATTGATAAGTTAGGGTTTTAAATTCAATAGGGTTGTTGTCACTTGTTTAAGGTTGCATGGTGTAGTTAGCATGTTAAGACATGTTAAACCTAATCTAGAAGATAATTTGTAAATTGTTGCATCTAAACTGGTCGAAATTGGTTAAAATTGCAAACTAGTTTTTGTAAATATTGTGTTAAATTGAGAATTAAAATATGGTTAGGGTTTTTATCATATTATTAACTTTATTAAGTGTAGTTTAACACTTTAGTTCATGGAAATCGAACCTAAATTGTAGTTTGTGCATTTTTGCTATGAAATTGTAAAAAGGGTATTTTGTAAACTAGAATATTAGGGTTTTTGGAATTTAATGAGATTAAATTCCGGAAATTTTTTTCTATGACTTATTTAAGATATTTAATAAGTATATTGGCCGCTACATTCATTTAAACATCATGTTTTGTACAAACGGCGAATTGTGCTTGCTAGATTTTCGGAAAAACGACCTTTTAAGTGAAATTGGGGTTTTTGGAAATTTTAAGCTATTTTATATTAAAATTAGTGTTCGTGAATGTGCAAATGAGTGTATTTGGGTTTTTCTCGATGGTTTGGCATTTGTATGCCGACGTCGAGGGTTTTTGGGTTGATTTGTAAAAGCAACCATAGGTTTTGACCTATGTGGGATTCGTGCGTCGTTTTGATCATGAGTCGGATTTTAATGAGATATGGTGCGTTATGATATGTAGGTACCCCCATGTGGACTTCGAGACGACAAGCAAGCGCGTGGCGACGTCGGCACCGGCTAGCGAGGACCAGGTGAGTAGATTTATATCTACGGGGAGAAGTCGGGTGGATGGCGTATAGCACCCCCGCAGTCCGTGGTGGTGTATACGGATGCGTATACACACCAACAATTTTTATATGTTATTTGGGATTATTAACGATGCTTAGGATGGATATTGGTGTGTTGGATTACTTTAGTGTTGCGAACCCTAGGGTAGTGTTACACACACATACACACATACATACTTGCATACATTCCTATTGATATGTGCTCATGGGCTTCTTTATAGTTATGTGTTCACATGGGTATGGGACTATGTGTTCACATACGGATTGAGGGTGATACTTGGGGTTGAGCTGAGTCGATGAGATTGGATCGAGGCCGTGAGATCGGTGATATAGCAGGGTTCGTATCTTAGATACGACATGACGTTGTAGCGGGTCCTTGACGTAGTGTTTCACACACGTCCATGCTTACGTAGGCGGTATCAGTATGGTACTAGACGTAGATCAGTACCCCGATCATGATATTTGATAAAGAGGATACCAGGTGAATAGTATGATGAATGTGATATTGACCCGTACCCAGATTGGGATGCCGTACGACGGATTTACGTACGAGCTATATTGATGATTGATCCGCACTCTTGACTTGGGATGCCTGATTATAGATATGGTATCGGATATGATATTATTGAGGCGGATCACCGACTATACATATACAGGTATGTATATGTATCGACTCAGATGATAGGCGGTTTCCTTACCTGTAGTTCAGCTTGTTAGTTCAGCCGTATAGTTTAGTGTAGTTGTTAGATTAGATTAGACTTCTTACCTATTTCAAAAACTAACGAATCGTGGGCATTTTTAAAGACAGCTCAAGGGAATCTACGGATATTTCAAAAACGACGTATCTTTTCATAAAAACACCGTAGCCCCTATTTTCAAAACCCCATGATTCGTGTTATTTCAAAAGCCACCATTCGTAGGACTTATATTAGATTATTGCAGATTAGTTATCGTTGTGTCTAGTATTCAGCTCCCGTACATTATTGCTGTTTGCTCTGCCTCGCATATTTATTTTGCTGCATATTCCATTATTGATATCATGCTGTTAGGACACCAGCACTATTACCGATGATGCGTATGTACCACGTACACCTACTTGCCGGCTCACACACATCTTCATCGGTAATTGCCATGTCACGTACACTTTAGAGAATATAATTGCTTGACTTAGATTGTTAGCTGGTAGTTTTGACACGATATTAGTGTACTTCCCTTATATGCCATATTAGACATTGTAGTTATTACCTACCACTTCATGCATACTGTTATTCAGTTGTTCATGCCTAGTTCATTATCATTGACATATGCACTTGTGATGATTTCTTGAGATTTATGATATTTCTGGATTTCGGGGAAAGCCGCAAAATTTACAACTTATGATCTTTTAAAATATAAAATGTTGCGGTTTTCTAGTGATGTAAAGTGTCGTCCACCATGAGTTTGCTGTGGTTTTGGAGATCCGTGTCGAGGAGTGGAGGAACCGTCACGGGTACATGGTGGGCCCGGTATGGTACCCCGGGGCAAGAGGAATGTGGTGTTGACGTTGAGCCTGGCTGGGGAGCACTACCTACCGGTGATATTACCCGACGCGTCGGATATCCGGAGGATACCGTCGTGGTCTTGAGATGGATGGTAGGGGCCGGTCCGGACTGACGGCGCCCTAGATATTGAGCTTGAGACATTGATATTTCGAGACAGTGAGATTTATGTTTTGTGTCGATGCTAGACACTGTTGATACTGATTTCATTATGATACCTCAGTTTAAAAATACGAAGGAAATCTCACTAATTTATGAAAACAGTTTCTTCATTTACATGTATTCTGTTTCATGCATTCATACCTCACTCATATGATATATTGCTACCTGAGGCACTGACACGGGCACATGAAATTATACTCGGGTTAGATATTACCCTAGTCATTGTTATAGGCTGCCTGTTATACTTATATTTGAGGATATATTATGATCATTGACCTAGGTTGCGTTATTTATGCGATTTGTGTGCGTAGATGTTTTTCTATTCACGAGTTGGCAACTCACCCCCGTTGTGCCCCAGTTTCTTGCAGGTTTGCCGTACAGGTTTCATTACGGCTTTGCTGGCACTATTTCCATTCCGGGTGGCTTGCTAGTAGGTGGGTTATTTGTATCTCACGCATCCTTATATCTTGTATATCATTATTCTGTTGTATCTAGAAGTTCCATCAACCAAACATGTATTTATTGAGATAGAGACCAGTGTTGTTTATTCTTTCGACCTTAGAGTCGCTCGTTATATTTCTGGTGGTTTTGAGTTCCCTTTTGAGTTTTTGATCCTCGCCGTTAGCGTTGTATATTTATTGCTTGTGTGGTTGTGACCGTCGATTGACGAAGAGCTAGCTCCCGCTTGGGGATGCCTTTTTCTTGATTTCGTATACTATTCATGTTGTATCCCGTTGGGGGCCAGTATTTACAAAGGAGACTCTGCCGAAATTTTCAGTAAATTTTTGATGTTTTAAAAAACCGCATAATTCGGCTTATGCTATTGAAATTACTTGCTTTAAGTTGGTTTTTCCTGCACTCTACTACTTTTCTTGGTTTGGATTTCTTGGTTTTCGGTTACTTAGATTACGTACGCCTCGAGACGTTCGTAGTTTAAGTGCCGGTCATGTTCCGTACTTTCGGGTCGTGACACTCGTCCTTTCTAAATAGGACCGCCGCGTCCACGGCCTCTGGGGGCATCTAACTGGCTTGGAGCATCACTGGGGGTTGGAAGTAGAGCTCTCTGAGGAGGTGGTGAACGTGGTAAAGTCACGTGCGGAACTGTCGCCGCTCCCTGTCATCTCACCATACAGTCTCTGATACGATGGTATGGACCCCCGCCCCTAAAACATTCTGGCGACGTATGTTGGCCCTGCGGATAAGAACCAAATAACTAACCCCGTCTGACTCTTCTGCCGCCACCATCTCTCGGAAAGAATCTGTCACGATGCCTGCCCATCTGCCTCTGAGCTGGCATATCGGTACGAATCCTCTTCGGCCAGAAATGACCGAAGTCCCTGAAATGTGAGCCTCCATCCGTAAGGCCGTATCCATAACAGCTGCATAAGTGTCAAAGTGCTGGGCGCCGATGGAAAGAAATAACTGGGTGTCAAGTCCCTGCATAAACCTCTTTATCCTCTTTTCTTCAGTGTCCACCAAGTACGGAGCATATCTGGACAACTGCGTAAACTGGATATCATACCCGGACACTGCCATCCTTGGAGTCTTGCGCAAAACCTCAAAACTACGAGCTCGAGCATCACGAACGCTCTCTGGAAGGAAACGGACTAGAAATACTGCTGTGAACTCGTCCCAAGTCATAGGAGGTATACCTGCAGCTCGACCTCTCCGACTGACTCACACCACGTCTACGCAAGGCCCTCTAGACGGAAACTCGTAAACTCCACCCATCTATCGTAAGAACATCTGAGCGAACAGCAAATCCTTGCTAATCTGTCGAGGAATGTCTACGGATCCTCTGCTGCATCAGTGCCAGTGTAGACTGGAGGTCTCAGCCTCATGAACTCCGGTAGTGATACTAGAATAGCCACGGTAGTAGTAGGAGCAACTGTCTGGGCAGCAGGTACAATCATAGTATGTGCAGTGGTAGGTACGTCCTCAGATCCCCGTGCACGACTGGCCTCGACTAAGGATCCCACCATCAGTCATAACTCCTGCATACCTCGTACCATCTGTCGTAACACTTGCATACCTGACTTTAGCCTATCCATGAGGCCTGGGAAAGGCAGATCAGTCTGTCCCTGAGGGGTAGGTACGCCGTCCTGATCGGTCCTCATCTTGGACGAGCCTGCTCGGATCTCATCTCGGGCGGCAGCCCTCTGCGCTCTCGTAGCCTTCGGTGGCATAGTGGCTGGTACAAGAAACCTGATAATAAGAACAGTGCAATAGAATCATAGGATACACGGAATTGAAGAAGGAATTTCAAGCAAGTATATCCTAAAGTCACTTAGCCGGAGTACCGTATCGCAAGTATGCCGCGGACATACACACGCTACGTTACCCTCCTTAAGTCACTTACTCCATCTAAAAAAAGGTCATCCTACACTTGAAAGGTAAAACCTATCGCTCTGATACCAACTTTGTCTCGACCCGAAAAGTACGGAGCATGACTGACACTTAAATTACGAAACGTCTCAAGGCGTACGTAATCTAAGTAAGCCAAAACCCAAAAATCAAAACCAAATAAGCAGTAGAGTGAAGGAAAACCGATTTGTTGAAAGCGATTTTAATCAAATAAGTCACATCAAGCTTTTTAAAAGCAACAGCCATTTTTCCGAAAATTTCGGCAGAGTCTCCTTTGTAAATACTGGCCCCAAACGGGTACAAAACAGGAATATATGAATAATATGAAATAAGGCATCCCCAAGCCGGAGCTAGCTCTTCGCCCAAGGCGGACTCAAATCCCACGCAATATAAATCATCAATGTGAAAAATAAGCATAAAAGGCACAAGCAATAAAGCATCATGTCGGCTCAAGTGAGCTCAACCCAAAGATACAACATAAAAGTCCACAAATCTCACTGTCTCATCTCTAAGTCAATATACATTAGTATAAGTAGCAGGTACAGTAGATGGAGTACACTAGATACAATGAATATACAAGGCGGAAACAAAATAATATCACAACCCACCTATGAACAAAATCTCAGATCCAAGTAAAAGGAGCAAAAGGATGAAGTACGTCCACCGCTACAGTGCTGACGGATCAGACCTGCAAAAAGGCTGTAGCACAACGGGGGTGAGTTGCCAACTCGTGAGTAATAAGTAACATCTATAAAGGCTATCGTAAACATGTACTCTAAGTGTCACAACTCAACAATACTGATATAGCATGATGTACTAGCAGGTATGCAACATGAATCAATTCTACAATACTAGTATAGCGTGATGTAATGGCAGGTATGCAACATGAATCAATTTAACAATACTAGTCTAGCATGATATACTAACAGGTATGCAACATGAATCAATTCTACAATACTAGTATAGCATGATGTACTGGCAGGTATACAACATGAATGAATTGAACAATACTAGTCTAGCATGATGTACTAGCAGGTATGCAACATGAATCAATTCTACAATACTAGTATAGCATGACGTACTGGCAGGTATGCAACATGAATCAATTTAACCCGAGATCTGAATGTATTTATATGTGAAAAACATCATTTTCGTCTTAGAAAACCTCCTGTGAAGTATCTGAAGTAATATCAATGCAATCAACAGAAATCCGTGTCCAGCATCGACAGCTCTAACGACTATCTCAAAATCTCAAGTATCGGTATCACAATATCTCGGGCCCCAGTCGTCCGGCTGGCCCATCTCAAAGTATCAATATCTCAATATATTACGACCACGGTCGGTATCATCTGGATATCCGCTGCGCCAGTAATCACCGGTAGGTAGTCTGCCCCTGCCAGGCTCATCGTTTACAACTCGGTTTTCTTGCCCCGGGGTACATTACCGAGCCCACCATGTACCCGAAACGTTTCATCCTACTCCTCGAATCGGGTCTCGAAAACTAACAGAAAACCCATGGTGGAAGACACATTTATCAATTACGAGAAAACCGCAACTTGCAATATTTAAAAATGACATTTGGTTTATTAAATCCTTGCGGTTTTCGCCCAAAAACTCTTAAATCTCAAGTGCAGAAATCCTCAGAAAATCACCATAAGCACGGATATCAGCTAGAATGAACCTAGGTATTGACAATACGAACTGCAATATGTAGCTAGAAAACTGTACATGAATGATGATACAATGATTGTAATTTCTCAATTTAGCAGGTTAATTTGTACTCGTGCCGCATACTCATGATAATGGTGCAATAGTTTCACATTCCCAATTTAGCAAGTTAAATAGTACTTATGCCGCATAACTCATGATAATGGTGCAATAGTTTAACATTCTCGATCTAGCAAGTTAAATAGTACATGTGCCGCATAACTCATGATAATGGTGCAATAGTTTCACATTCTCAATCTAGCAAGTTAAATAGTACTTGTGCCGCATAACTCATGATAATGGTGCAATATGATTCTAAATTCTCAATTTAACAAGTTAATTAATGTAAGTGCACGGCGGCGCCCCGGCCGTCAATCCGACGCCGGAATGCGGAAGCGGTGAATAACTAAAATTTTGCGGACTTTGCAAACCGGCACCACCGCGCACTAAACTCCGGATCGTTACCATTAACTAGTCTAAGCTAACTACAAGAAAGGGAATAGAGATATACCGACGATCCAAGTCCTCCGGTCTTCTCGTCATGGTCCCGATCTCCTGCGGAAAAGTCCCGTCTCCTCCTCATCGCCGGAAGTGCACCACATCGCCTTCTTCGTTTACGGGCTCCCACCTCAATGCCGAGGCAACTCGGGCACGAAGCCGGCTACTCGACGTGCCCAAGGTTCGCTGTAGAATGTGTAGTAGAAGAAGTCTCATTTGGGGTTATGGAGTTGTGCCATTTTGTGGAGGAAAAGAGAGGAACTTTTGGAGAGAGTTCTTGTGTGATTTTTGGAGAATGAAGAGAACCAAAAATTACCCCACCAAAAACAATCACCCCCCTCCTTAAGAATGGCCGGCCCTCTTGTGAATGGGGAGAGGGTGTGAGTGAGGAGAGAGCCAAGGATTAATCAATCACCACCATAATGCAAGGGAGAGAGAAAAGCTCATGATATCAAGAAATGATCACAAGCAAAACCAACACTCATCCAACCATCATCACCAAACTCATCATCAACAACCATGATGATCACTAAAAGTCAAGCAATCATGAAGCTAGAAGTCAAGGTCAATGAGAGGCTATCATGATAAAACAAAGATGCAAAGACCCCCTCCACAAATGCCTATTTGCAACAATGCAAATAAGCCCTCCTCCACCAATCTTCGGCCAATGAACGGAACAATGGAAATTGGCCGAAACGGAAAGCAAACTGGCAACTCCAGAAAACTGGTCCCGTAATAAATTACAGGAAAACCCCGATACTGTGCATACACACCCGCATTTGTATTCCGACCGAAATACAAAATGCAATGAGACAAAATCTCCACTGTACTATACTAGGATCCGGCTTATACCAAAACCGGCTAGTAATATCTGTTCGATCCTGATCCGTGCAATACCGCACGTATCTGATCGAACCCTGCCATATATGCATACGGCCTATAGTACAGACTGTCCGATCCTGATCCGTGCAATACCGCACGTATCTGATCGGACCTTGCCATATCTCCATACGGCCTCTACAACCTTTCGCCCGAAAGCTTGAGTAACTGTAAATGTGGTGGACTCTAAAGACTCGTCAATACTATGGCTGTGGATTTAACCACTAGCACGTCAGAGGTATATGCCAATACGTGACGGGCCACCAGCTATTGACCAAAAGGGACGTCGATGAGGAAGCTCACCCCGACACCCAACTGAGCCTGTCAGTGACAATATCCGTGCAGTCCGGTCCGTTCGTCTATGAGCATCGCATGGCGGGCCTAGGGGGTTGGTAAAAGTCAGACCCCCAAAAGCGGTACAAGTCGTGTCGGAGTGTAGCCCAGAACACCCTGAGATACTACTGGAATACCTACCAGTAAATCTCCTTGCCTTGGCCAAGGACTTTGTGTAATGGCTCTCCTAGACACAGCACGACCTCACCCCCAATACCGGGAGAGACGAACCCCTGAAGATACGCTCACTGCCTCCATGTGGCTCGGGACTGTACCCAACTAAAACCTGTTTGCACGACTCCTTTGAGCCGTGGTAGGGTAGTAATCAAAGTACAGTGGGAACTCACACGAGACAAATGACGATCCCCAGGTCGATGAACTAACCTGCACACATGTCACCAGGGAACTGCGATCTGACGTCTGGTATATGACCAACTAGCATGTTCCCGGCGAGTCCTGTCCGGTGTACTCATAACCCAATGAGCACCTGTATACATCTTAGGTGATCCAACTGACACCAGTGGCTTGTGAGACCGGCCACCGCCCCTCGTCGGGGTCTCGACTGTATACACTAGTCTACTAATGGAGTATCGATGCCCAGTCTCGAAACTCCCACGACTAGGGACCTTTTAAGGATAAGCTTATAGACCCCCAGCTCCCACTTATATGATCGCCCTCATACTGCTGGTGGTCAAGCAAGAATCCTAGGGGCTCTATCAACGTGTAATAGCGACGTGTCATGTCACCTAAAGCAGTACACGATGATAAAGGTAAACCAGATAGCATACTATCATCTCGAGTAAGACTGTCCTACCGGGATAGGTCCTCCCTCAATCATTACAATCACGTACCTGTGACCTAATAATTGACTCTGAGGGCACTATCTCCAACAATCTCCCACTTGCACTCAAGGCTAATTATTGCGATGTCGCATACTCACAGCCCGTGTGATACCGAACACCCAACTCCTCTACTAGTCAGTCTCACAAAGCTCGTTTGCGAAACTATTGCGTTCGAGGAATAGCCTCAGTGAGTGGTTCCGCTTTGTTGTTTCTTTCCATGTCTCTCTATATCTCATGTTCGCGGAGAAAACCATCTCCCGAAATGAGCAATACCTGTCTTAGAATATGTCTGGATGTCTGATGGGACCTAGCTCATAAATGAACTCCAAATCCAAACTTCTTAGACTGTATCGTCAACTGAACTTAATCAGTATCCTGCGCCATGCCACCCTCAGTATTGCCTTGGACCACCTGTCCAAAATACTGCCCCTCGTCAGAAGGAAAAATATAACTCTGACAACCTCCTTGTCGTCTATGTCACCTTGGAAGCCTGGAATGATAACTGTCTCCCACATGAGGCTGTCGTTATCATATCCCTAGAACATCTACTTATGTTCTAAAACTGCTTCCGACCGTTTCTCCAGGATTGGATTAATGTCAACTTATTGCATCTAGTGCAAGAACAACATCTGGTGTGGTACTTGACATCTCATGATTGACTCAATTGCCTAAGCAAGTGATCTGCCAATCATGCACGTCCCTCTCCCCTTTAGTCTGTAAGACACCTTTGGAGAGGGTGACTCCATTACCTGCAGGTACACTACCATGCCAGGAGTCGTCCATCCTAAATACTCTTAGAATGCTGTCAAGTACCCTGATTGGGAAACCACCCAAATCTTGATCTAAAACCATAGATCCAGTAACCAGTATGTCAGATATAAAATCCATTTCCTTTGTGGAGAAACCACTGTGTGACGACCAAAGTATAACCGATCGTAGTGTAGGAGTTTCCTTTCCTACTCTGTGTATGTCATCCAAATACCAGGATATCACACCCTACTACCTTCTCAACAGATCCATCCCCTATTCTGATGAAGTCAAACCCTTGACTGTCACGTCAGAAATAGATGATCTATCTCCGCTACATCTGCTTTAGTCTATAAATAGACATAAGCTACCTGTCCACCAATGCTTCCGCTGCTCCCACTGACTACGACAACCCTCTGGCAGAGTCATATACACGTGCACTTCTAAAACTAGTTTAGAACGACGCTATACTCATCCTCCCGCCGGGTCTCGCAGCCTGGAACAACAGCAATGGCAATTGTGGGTAAACAAGAACTTCCCTGTCACCGTCCTTGAGGCTACCGGAGTACCTCTCAGGTGCCTGAAGTTACCCACCTTATCTGCGGAGTGGCCAATGGAATGTCAATCCAGATTGAATCTTTAGGTTCCTTATCAAATCTTCAGTAATCGTTTGTGGTTCTGGAATCACTTCCAGTTCTACCATACTCCCACTACTGTTTTCTGAAAAATCCATTTTTAATAAAACTGTGGCGAGTCTAGAACAATATTGCTATTGTTCATCCAGATGGTAGAAAATCAACCCGCGTCATAGCCTGGGTCAACCCACAAACAGCCATTACAGAAACGTGCCTTGAGTTGTCCAGTGTCTGGTTTTAAGCATAAGCCAGACAACTCCCCGTACCTTAACAATGTTAAGATATGAACTGTACTATATCCAATATAGAAACAGAGGCACTGATTTAATTTAACCAGATTCAAATCATGCAGCTATCCCCAGTGCATGTCAACTAAATGGAAGGAGGCCGATCAGCGTTACTCAACTTAGGAATACTTCCAATAATGAGTAACCTGAAAGAGAAGCAAGATCTCTTAATCATTACTATCAACTGAATACCATACACAAGTATCTACATCTTCGATCTCTTTGAAGAATCCCGATACTTGCTATACCTGGTTCTCTACTCTATTCAAATACCAATAACTTCTCCAAATTCGGACCCTGTGTTTCCACGAAACACCTGTCTAAAAACTAGAGAAGTCATAAGTAAACCGAATATAGTACGAGGACCAACCCCTCTGTCCTGATGGACCCTGGACAACATACAATACTCTGTATAAGTCCCTTGAGTCTAATAACTCATTCACTGTGTGTCGTAGGTTGAAAACTGTACTTATGGTTAAGAAGAATTACACCGCTGTTTAATGCTCCTTACCTAACCATCCACTGATATAGGTAAATGTCGTAGACATAACTTCAGAAAGGTATATCTCACTCTATGAAAATAGACGTACAGATATATCAATTTGAAATTGGTGCATAACAGCGGATATTCAAAACCAAATATTTGCCGACCGGCAAACAGCCCAGGTGATCTCCTCAAATATCACCGATTACAACGAATCCCGATATAATGAGGATGATCACCCAATTCCCAATAACTTACTCCCACTCATCATCTGTAAAACCATACAGATGTGAGAATCATATCTGGTAAATACATACCCTGGAGCAAGTGTCTAATCGGGAAATCAGTTTTCTATTAACTGTACACAGTGAACTTGAAACATTGAAATGTTTTGATGGGGTATCCTGGTATTCCTAGTAATGCCTCTACCATTATCCAGATTCACAACTATAACCGTATAATTCTTTGCCACCTCTGCATATCCCTTCATATGTCTTTAGTCTTTACCTTCTGTACATCCCTTTAGGCCAATTGGTTTTCTTCCTTCCCTACCGTTCGGCACCAGCCTATGGTTTGGAAGAAGACTATCCAAAAAGCATAAAGGGTGTACTATCCTAATCCTAGGAGCACTCGCAACGCGAGAGAAGGTGAAGATAAAAGACATCTGAATGTACTTTATTCCTATTTCTCCTGAACCAGGATCCATCCCCGAACTGGAACAAGTTCCTTTCGAGTTCGTATATAACCATACGATGGATTATCCAATAAAATGGGATCTTCGTAGTGATACGGAGTGTCCTGGAGAAATACAAAGGTGATGTGGGAGTGGTAACGAAATATTTGGTTTGGTCGTGAATATCTGTTGCAACTTACTTTGCCCTCTTACTAATCCCTTTCTTTGTCTGAACTTAATACCTTCTGCACACCATCGTTATGCTAATTGGTTTTCTTCATTCCCTACCGGTCGGCACCAGCCTAAGGTTTGGAAGAAGACAATCCAATTTGCGTAATAGGTGTACTACCCCTAAACCAAGGAGTACTCGTAACCTGAGAGAGGGTAAAAGGAAAAGACAACTGAATAATCCTATCCGTTTTCTCCAGAACCGGAAACCATCCTCGAATAAATTCTTTCGAGTTCGTATATAACCATACGATGGTTTTGTCCAATGGAAGTGGACGTTCGTAGTAATACGGGGTGCCCTGGAGAAAAGGGTAAAAGTAGGAGTGGCAATGAGGTTTGCAACTCTGACAATCCAAAAGCCGGTGTTTAAGAAGGTTCGGTCAACTTGGTCACTGAGTCAAAGTCTTAGGGTCGGGTCAATGGTCGCTGCCAAAGAGAGAGAGAAAAGAAACACTCAGCGTGCACTCTAACCTAGATCAGAATGGTTACCAATTTATCTAATCTGGAAACCTCCCACTGTACCTCAAATTCTCCTCCAAACCTGAAAGAAGAATTAGTCGGGGTCACCCGAGGAGTATACCAACTCATCAGTGGGAATCGGGATCCAACTCTCATCGCATGACAACGTGACGGAATCCGCTCACGCTACCACACTCCAGAAGGTATGCGCATATCTGGCAAGTTTCAGTACTTTTGAAACTCCCGATGAGATTTCTGCCCCATGCTCTTATGACCTTGGCGTGAGGTCAAAATATCATAAGTCACATGTCAAGTTCTGCCCATCATTATCCAGGTTAATTTGAATCCACCCGTACATACCCTTGACGTAGGCCAAAATAGTAGTACGACTGTCCCAAACCAACGCATCTATCTATGCAACAGATAAATACCCGGCAGCTACCAAACACTATGCCTTGGCGTGAGGTCAAAATACATAGCTTGAATACTACCGAATATTTAACTGAAATGATGGAGGGCTACGAATGGTTTCTGGCGAAAACCTTTAACGTAATGAACTTGATATCGTTGAAGGAACGGATAGCTTTTTGAAAATATAGTGACGAAAACCGTTGCTAAAGAGGTCACTCCCTGTGAAGGGATCTCGGCTCTTTCCCCGTAGAATGGGGTGCAGGATATTCCAAATGAATACCGCGATGCAAAGCAAAAGTAATCGGCTATAGTGAAGTTAATGCCCTGACGCAAACTTCTGTCCAAGGGGTCACTCCCGGTGAAGGGATCTCGGCCCTTGCCTCGTCGACTGAGGAGCAGGATATTCCAATGAATACCACGATGCAAAACAAAAGTAAACGTCCTTGCAATAACAGCTTTTTGAAAAGTGTTCCAACAACATCAGATTAGGTTTGTTTTTAAACTTTGCATTGATCCGAATCAATGCAGTCCCATCAATTGATCACACCAAAAAGAACGAAAATATACTGATGTACGTATATGCCATCCGCATTCGCCACTGGGTCCCGTCATTACCCGTTAGGTTAGCTAACTAACGACAGAGCGGGGACTGGACTAGCGCGGATGCAAAACATATACAACATCTACTAATATATATACCAATATATTATATTCGCTCAAGGCGTGAATAAAATGCAACATCACAGAAATGTACAGCATCACAGAAACAATACAGATATCTGGGATCCCCGGGTTTCACAGAGCCGCTGAAACCCGACGTTCCCCTGGTCGTGTGGATAGCCTGTGCAATGAAATCCTAGACCCCTACGGGCGCGGCAAGTCACCCGCCAAAACCTGAAGCGAGGCAGCCCCCTTCAGCGCCGTGAATGGACCACCCAGCACTTCACGGAATCCGGCAACTTGGGCACCCCTCCTGGGTCAACCTGTACCCCCTACGAGTGCGGCGAATAGCCCGCCAATCCTAGAGTGAAGCCCCTTCCGTCTCAATGCCATGAGATGCGGGCTTGTTGCCCTCCAGAACCCGGCTATCCGTGCACCCCTCCGCGGGGCAATCCTAGTACAGAAAGTAAAATATACATACACCGGGTACATCGACCGCAACCAGGTCGTGCCCCAAAATAATAATACAATCAGGCAGTGACGGCAGTCCACATGTCGGACGCTCGCCCCGCAATATCAAATGTACATTATACAACCAAAACTGTACTAGCATTGCATCCAGGCTATCCCCCACGACCGATCCGCAACATCACAGCAAATACATAGAACATCAACGTGAAAGTCACGTTCGCAAATCCGTCTAACCGGGCTATAGCAGTTAGACCGGATTTACCGATCGAGTGACATTCACGGTCGCAGATATAATGTAAATACTGTGAAAAATGTGTTTAAAAAATTTCCGATTGATCAAACAATTAACAAGTGGGCCCCAAAGAAAACTGTAGCACTCACAGAAACAATTGGCCCAACTTTAATATTCCAAAGCCCATATTTTAAGCCCAGAAGGCCTCTGTAAAAAAATGGTGAAGTGATGTGAATAGTGCGCGGCGGAAGGGCCGCACAAAGGGGGTTTTCGCGGCGGTTCCGCGCTCCAACTGTGGAGTTACTTCATCAAATTTTTACAGAACTCTTAGATTTTCCAGTACATCAATATTTTACAACCTGAAAAATTTTTCGAGACCAAAAAATTTCAACAGAAACTGTCGTGGGCAAATACGGGTTTTTGGACATTTCGATCGATCGGAACTGAAAAACACATTACACAAAGCTAGACTAAGTTAATGGCGAGGCTCTGATACCACTGTAAGTGCACGGCGGCGCCCCGGCCGTCAATCCGACGCCGGAATGCGGAAGCGGTGAATAACTAAAATTTTGCGGACTTTGCAAACCGGCACCACCGCGCACTAAACTCCGGATCGTTACCATTAACTAGTCTAAGCTAACTACAAGAAAGGGAATAGAGATATACCGACGATCCAAGTCCTCCGGTCTTCTCGTCATGGTCCCGATCTCCTGCGGAAAAGTCCCGTCTCCTCCTCATCGCCGGAAGTGCACCACATCGCCTTCTTCGTTTACGGGCTCCCACCTCAATGCCGAGGCAACTCGGGCACGAAGCCGGCTACTCGACGTGCCCAAGGTTCGCTGTAGAATGTGTAGTAGAAGAAGTCTCATTTGGGGTTATGGAGTTGTGCCATTTTGTGGAGGAAAAGAGAGGAACTTTTGGAGAGAGTTCTTGTGTGATTTTTGGAGAATGAAGAGAACCAAAAATTACCCCACCAAAAACAATCACCCCCCTCCTTAAGAATGGCCGGCCCTCTTGTGAATGGGGAGAGGGTGTGAGTGAGGAGAGAGCCAAGGATTAATCAATCACCACCATAATGCAAGGGAGAGAGAAAAGCTCATGATATCAAGAAATGATCACAAGCAAAACCAACACTCATCCAACCATCATCACCAAACTCATCATCAACAACCATGATGATCACTAAAAGTCAAGCAATCATGAAGCTAGAAGTCAAGGTCAATGAGAGGCTATCATGATAAAACAAAGATGCAAAGACCCCCTCCACAAATGCCTATTTGCAACAATGCAAATAAGCCCTCCTCCACCAATCTTCGGCCAATGAACGGAACAATGGAAATTGGCCGAAACGGAAAGCAAACTGGCAACTCCAGAAAACTGGTCCCGTAATAAATTACAGGAAAACCCCGATACTGTGCATACACACCCGCATTTGTATTCCGACCGAAATACAAAATGCAATGAGACAAAATCTCCACTGTACTATACTAGGATCCGGCTTATACCAAAACCGGCTAGTAATATCTGTTCGATCCTGATCCGTGCAATACCGCACGTATCTGATCGAACCCTGCCATATATGCATACGGCCTATAGTACAGACTGTCCGATCCTGATCCGTGCAATACCGCACGTATCTGATCGGACCTTGCCATATCTCCATACGGCCTCTACAACCTTTCGCCCGAAAGCTTGAGTAACTGTAAATGTGGTGGACTCTAAAGACTCGTCAATACTATGGCTGTGGATTTAACCACTAGCACGTCAGAGGTATATGCCAATACGTGACGGGCCACCAGCTATTGACCAAAAGGGACGTCGATGAGGAAGCTCACCCCGACACCCAACTGAGCCTGTCAGTGACAATATCCGTGCAGTCCGGTCCGTTCGTCTATGAGCATCGCATGGCGGGCCTAGGGGGTTGGTAAAAGTCAGACCCCCAAAAGCGGTACAAGTCGTGTCGGAGTGTAGCCCAGAACACCCTGAGATACTACTGGAATACCTACCAGTAAATCTCCTTGCCTTGGCCAAGGACTTTGTGTAATGGCTCTCCTAGACACAGCACGACCTCACCCCCAATACCGGGAGAGACGAACCCCTGAAGATACGCTCACTGCCTCCATGTGGCTCGGGACTGTACCCAACTAAAACCTGTTTGCACGACTCCTTTGAGCCGTGGTAGGGTAGTAATCAAAGTACAGTGGGAACTCACACGAGACAAATGACGATCCCCAGGTCGATGAACTAACCTGCACACATGTCACCAGGGAACTGCCATCTGACGTCTGGTATATGACCAACTAGCATGTTCCCGGCGAGTCCTGTCCGGTGTACTCATAACCCAATGAGCACCTGTATACATCTTAGGTGATCCAACTGACACCAGTGGCTTGTGAGACCGGCCACCGCCCCTCGTCGGGGTCTCGACTGTATACACTAGTCTACTAATGGAGTATCGATGCCCAGTCTCGAAACTCCCACGACTAGGGACCTTTTAAGGATAAGCTTATAGACCCCCAGCTCCCACTTATATGATCGCCCTCATACTGCTGGTGGTCAAGCAAGAATCCTAGGGGCTCTATCAACGTGTAATAGCGACGTGTCATGTCACCTAAAGCAGTACACGATGATAAAGGTAAACCAGATAGCATACTATCATCTCGAGTAAGACTGTCCTACCGGGATAGGTCCTCCCTCAATCATTACAATCACGTACCTGTGACCTAATAATTGACTCTGAGGGCACTATCTCCAACAATTAATACTTGTGCCGCATACTCATTTTTAATGGTTCAATGGTTTTACATGTCATATAGTACTCGTGTCGCATGTCTCATATTAAGGATTCAATGGTTCTATATGATGAACTAACACATATATGGATATAAAAAAGTCATGCAATGCAGCAAAATAGATAACTAGGAACTATACGCAAAATGCATGTACTACAAGATGTTTTAAAACTATCGGGCGCCTCGCGCCATCCATACGATTTCCCCCGTAGATGTGTTCATCTACTCACCGGAATGTCTCAGCTAGCCGGATCCAATCACCGTTTTTCCCTTCCGTGCCGCCTCCGATGTATCCCCGATCGATCCTAGAATTACACAAGGCAAACATCAAGCTAAAACTCTGAGAAGGTACGAAGACAACGATACAAAGAATACACATCCTCAAGCTATACTTGTATGCACAAGAATATGTACGACATCGCCACAACCTCACTAGGATTGCTATATGATGTAAGTCTATGGTAGCGCACCGGCCGTTCTTCTGACGCCAAACGCGGAACAACAACTTTTATAATTGGCGCTATCGCATACTATAACCCGGATCTTACCATTAACGCTAAAGTAACAAACTGTAAAGAGGTAGAAAGGCAATACCGATCGATCCGAGTCCTTCGGTCTTTAGCCATCATTCCACGTTCCTCGCGGCAACTTCGATCTCTTGTCTCCTTATCGAGGTGGCACCACGTCAACGGATCTTTAAACGGTCTCCCGCCTCTATACCGAGGCAACTCGTTCATCAAGTCTGCTAAAAGAGATGACCAAGATGAAGTAGAGAATGAGTAGAATACTTTGTCTCAAACACCCTAGGGTTCTTATCACATGAGAGGGTTAGGGTGGAGGTTGAAAAGATGCTTAGGATTGGAAATGGTGAACTCAAGAAAAACTTAAGTGAGCAAAAGAAAACTAAGCTCATAAACTTGTGTTATCTTTTTTCTTCTTTTTTGTGAATAAATATATGAGGTTATATAAAAACCAAAAGAAAAATATCTTATGAAAATATCTCCTTAAATATCCAAACACAAAACAAAACTCATTAACTCTTTAATGACTCACTAGATGACTCATTACATGAGTCATTAGTGAACATTTTAGAATTAATGAGTCACAACCATGAGTCACAATTTCCAAAATCAATAATCATTTAAACCAAAATGATTAACACAAAAAGAAATGCATCTTCTAAAATATTCTCGTAACGGATTATGAGAATACACCTCACCTGTATATACATACCTATATCCGTATTCTGACCGAATACGAATACGAGAGACTAAAATATTTCGACTCAATATAATACTTGGATCCGGCTTAAACCAAAGCCCACCAGTATTATCTGTCCGAAATATGACACGTGCGCAAGTGTACGTGCAATTTCGAACCCTGCCATAAAACCATACGGCCTCCACAACGTTTCGCCCGAACTTGGGAAGCTATCTATGCGAGACTCTAAAGACTCGTCATTACTCTGGCAGCGGGTTTAACCACAAGCACGTCAGCGGCACTAGCTGTACGTAACGTCTTCCCATGTACTGACCGAAAGGGAAGCCGATGAGCGAACTCATCCTGGAACCCTACTGAGCCTATCAGTGACAATATACATACAGTCCGGTCCGTTCGTCTATGAGCATCGCATATCGGGCCTAGGGAGCTGGTAACGTAAGACCCCCAAAAGCGGTATAAGTCGTGTCGGAGGGTAGCCCTGAACACTCTGAGATACTACTGGAGTACCTACCAGTAAATCTCCTGCCTCGGCCGAGGGCTTTGTGTAATGGCTCTTCTAGACACATCGCGATCTTACCCCCAATACCGGGAGAGACGAATCCCCTGCCGATCCGCTCACTTACCTCCATATGGCTCTAGACTGTACCTAACTAAAACCTGTTTGCACGACTCCTTTGAGCTGTGGTAGGGTAGTAATCAAAGCACAGTAGGAACTCACACGAGACAAATGACGATCTCAGGTCGATGAACTTGTTAGTGTATATGCCCTAGAGGCCATTACTGTATCATACTAGTATGTATATTACTTGATGGAAGCTTGGGATATTCACAGTTGTACAGACAATCTTGCTCAATATAGTAGTATGCTACTTGGTTTGTCTCTGCTTTAATGTGTACTTGCGTGTTTATTTATTATATCACCTATACGCATTACTAGAGCCCTTTGGATCTTTGCTTGATTACCGGCGTTGTGATGGCGATCACACTCGTGGGGGCTGGGTAATCTACAAGCACATCCTTATACACGTCTCTAGTCGTGGGAGTATCGAGATAGGGCATTGATACTCCGGAGTAGACTAGCGTATGCGCTTCTCATCCCAGCACGGGAGACGGTCTGTCCCACAGCCATCAGTACGTCGTACTGGAGATAGTATACGGGTGCTCGTTGGGTTACGAGTACACTGGACAGGACTCGTCGGGAACTGACAGGTTGGTATTATACCTATCGTCGGTTATCAGTTCCCAGGTGACATGAGTACAGCTTAGTCCGCTGACTTGACACTGGCACTTCGCCTCGAGTGTGTTCCCACTGTACTTTGACTACTACTCAACCACGGCTCAAAGGAGTCGTGCAAACAGGTAGTGGTTGGGTGCAGTCCCGAAGCACTTGGAGGCAGTGACGGTTAGACAGGATTCGTCTCTCCCGGTATTGGGGGTTGACATCGCGCTGTGTCTAGGAGAGCCATTACACGAGTAGTCCCTGGCCAGGGCAAGCGAGATATACTGGTAGGCTTCCAGTGTTATCTCAGGGTGTTTTGGGCTTCACTCCGACACGACTTGTACCGCTATTGGGGGACTGACGTTTTATCGCCCCCTAGGCCTGCGATGTATCAGACGAACAGACCGGACTGTACGGAGAATGTCACATTCAGACTCAGTAGGAGTTCAGATAGGGTTCACCTCGTCAGCCTTCTTGTCGGCATCCATCTGGGGACCGTTACGCACAGCTAGTGCCGCTTGCGGTCTGTGGTTAAACCCACTGCCAGCGTAGTGTCGAGTCTTTAGAGTCCCACACAGAGGGTATTCGCCTCTGGGCAAAATGAGTAGAGGTCGCATGGTTTTGCGGCAGGGTTCGTTCTCATCCGCGCACTTGTGCACGTTTGGAGTCCGGACGGATTATACTAGCAGGCTTTGGTTTGAGCCAGATACTGGTATATGTTTTGGGGTTGCTTTTATCTCTCGGTATTCTTGTTCCTCGGAACGAGAATACAGGTGTGTATGCACAGTTGCTTGAGGCGGAGGATGGGGTTTTTCATTAGGGTTTCGGAACGGGTGCGTATGCACAGTTGACAGTCGTCTTTTTCCAAACCCTAATAGATTTATGAAATATCAATTAATAATAGTAATTAAATGAAATATTGTTATGGTTGATTTTGTTGACTTGTTGACCATGGTTGACTTGTTGACCATGGTTGAATGTTGACCATCATCATTACTTTGCAAGGATACTCCTTGATTCTAGCTTACACTCATTTATTGAAAGTTATGATAGTGGTCATTCCAAATACAACCATCAACTATTTCATTTTTGATTTATTATTATTAATTAGATAATTCCTTTTCTTTTAGTTATGGTCGCAAAAGAAAAGAGCTCATTCTATCATATTGATTCTCTCTCCTCACTTCATCTTCTTCCTCCTCTTGTTCAAGGAGAGCAAATCTCATGTGTTGAGAATCATCTCCTTGAAGATATAATACCCCAAAGCACACTCTACTCACTCTAAGGTAGAAGGTCTAGCAAGCCGAATACCTTAGTTCTCTCAAGATCGAGAAAGGAGCCCAAGGATGAAGCCCTCAGGTGGATCTATCTTCGGCAAAGAGGAGACGAGGAGGGGAAGCCATTCAAGCTACTACAAAGAGCAAGAAAGAAGAAGAACAACAAGAAGAGAAGGAGTTCAAGTTGAGGTATAACCACTTTGCCGAGTAGTTAACTCTTCTTTGCAAGTATGCTAGTTTAGTTTAGCAAAGATCCGGCTTTTACGGTCCATGTTACAAAGTTTAGAAAAAATTTTGTTTTACCGTTTCCGCATCCCCGAAAGTACCGGGTGAGGTAACGTGGACCTAACAGTGGTATCAGAGACAGGTTAAACATAAACTAGCTTGGTAGTAAAGTGTATAGAAGTTCGAAACGGAAAAATCGAAAAAACCAAGTTATAAAAACCTGAGTTTCTGTTAAAATTTTTTCTGGTCAAAACAAAATTTGTTATACTCCAAAAATCATCTCAGGGTTTTTAGAAGAAAGCCACCAAAAACGAGACAGCGACTCGACCAAAGAGCCGCGTTTCCGCGGCAATAGCAAAATCATCTCAGGGTTTTTAGAAGAAAGCCACCAAAAACGAGACAGCGACTGGACCAAAGAGCCGCGTTTCCGTGGCAATAGCTTGCTATTGCCGCGGAAACGCGGCCAACTTGGTGAGTTGCTGTGTCGTTTTTGGTGCAGAGTGTTTCTAACCTGGTTTTAGGATTTTCCAGATATATTATATGTGCCCAGATTTTCCAGAATAGAAATTTGTTTTTGGGGGCCTATAATTCCGTATTTTTTCCGAACTTCAATATACTTTGACTATAAAGGTTATATCTGTGTGTTTGCATGTATTGAACGTCGGCTAATCGCTATAAGTCGATTAGTCGGGGTTATACATCTCTGTGATCTGTGTTTGATATTGGAATGTGTATATGAATGTGTTGGACTGTCGCGGGTGAATAGCCGGGGTGGATGTGAGATGAGCTTTTGTTTTTCTTTCATTCATTTGTAAATGTAAATTGATGTAATAATATTATTTGTATGGCCGCACAACCGGGTCGGGGTTGTAGCCGTCATTGTATAATTCTTTTTACTGTTTTTGCTCCTAGGATAGACCCATGGAGGGGTGCACAAACTACCGAGTACTTGGCGGGTGGTTTGCCGCACCCGTAGGGGTCTTGGGTGGGGTTTTTGGCTATTCACCACGACCGTGTAATCCGCTTTTCGTTGCAGGCTCGAATGGATTGCGGATTCCTAGTATATCCAATGTATTCATCTGTGATCTGTAATGTCTATCATTGCTTTACTATTTAGGCGTTGCTTATGTTTTACAGCCGCGCTAGCCCAGCCCCCGCTCTGTCGTTAGTTAAGTAACCTAACGGGTGATGACGGGACCCCGTGGCGAATGCGAATGGCATAAGCGTACGTCATATTTTGGTTGTTTTCTGCAATGGTAGGATTTAATGATGGGACGCATTAAAAGAACTAATGCAAGAAAATAAACCTAAAAGACGTTGTTGGAACAAGTTTTTTCAAAAAGCTGTTATTACAAGGACGTTCATCTTTTTGTTTTGCATCGAGGTATTCGGTTATGAATGCCCAGCACCTCAATCGACGAGGCAAGGGCCGAGATCCCTTCATCGGGAGTGACCCCTTGGACAAAAGTTTGCGTCAGGGTAATAACTTCACTATAGTCGATTATTCTTGCTTTGCATCGAGGTATTCAGTTTGGAATATCCTGCACCTCATTCGACGAGGAAAGAGCCGAGATCCCTTCACAGGGAGTGACCTCTTTAGCAAAAGTTTTCGCCACTGTATTTTCAAAAAGGTGCTATCAGGTTCCTTCAACGATATCAAGTTCATTACGTTAACGGGTTTTTCGCCAAAATCCCAGCCGTAGCCCTCCGTCGTTTCGGATTAATATTATTCAGTATTCATGCTGCGTTTGTTGACCTAGTCAAGGCGTAGTGAACGGTAGCTAAATAATATTTTCTGTGGATTGCAAATGTGATTGGTTAGGACAGTCGTGCGGCCTTGTTGACCTAGTCAAGGGCACGTACGGGTGGGTCTAATGCAATCAGGATTACGACGGGTAGAACTTGTCTAACAGTTTGTGGCTTGTTGACCTAGTCAAGGTCATGAACAGTTAGGGGCAAAAACCACATCGGGAGTTTCAAAAGAACTGAAACTTGCAGATTTAGCATACCTTCTGGAGTGTGGTGACTAGAGTGGATTCCGTCTAGGTTATCACACAGTGACAGTTGGATCCCGATCCCACTGATGAGTTGGATTACTCTCGGGAGGTTATTTCACATAACGATCAATGCTATAAACCTAGTAGGTGTCAAGAAAGGTGTTAGCGAGGTTACGCCCCCAGGGAAAAGAGGTTCTTTAATTAAGGAACTTCGCGAAAGCGTTGGAAAACCTCCCTCGAAGTACCGACAGCAGTCTGGCTGAAAGGTTAAGCAAGTATTGTAACGTGAATTAAAAACCCGGCTAGTTCTTCTTTTAAAAAGGTTTTAAGAAGAATTTGAGTAAACAGTGGGAGACATCCTGGTTAGATAAATTAATAAACCAATCTAATCTTGCAAGAGCATACGCTGAGTGTTTCTTTTCTCTCTCCAGGCAGCAACCTTTTCACGCCCTAATCAAGATAATAAAATGTATCGCTTGACCAATCCGAATTCTTATTCGGGACTGGGGAAAGTTGGTTCAGCTCTGACTTGTGACAACAGTCATGAGTATGAGAATGGGAAAGGGGAATGTATGGATTTCCAGGATACCCAGTCGAAGAAGAAGCATGGTTTTGCATCTACTTCAGGTGTTCTTGTAATTGAGAACTGTTTTACGGTCAGCCCTACCTCCTGGGTACTTGATACCGGATCAGGATCTCATATCTGTAATTTATTGCAGGGACTGAGAAAAAGTAGGAAAGTTGCACCGGGTGATATGTCGCTCAGAGTAGCGAACGGAGCACAAGTTAATGCGGCAGCCGTCGGTGAATATCACCTAGTATTGCCAAATGGCAAGACTATGATTTTGAACGATTGCTACTATGTACCCTCCATGGTTTGCAACATCATATCAGTTTCTTTACTCGATAAAGATGGATATAACTTTGTTCTTGAAAAGAATATCATGAACATTTACCTTCATAAGGTACTGGTTGCAGAGGGTACACTGTGTAATGGTATCTACGTTCTAAATCAGAATACAGTTCTCAATATACAAAACACACGCAAGAAGAAGAATTCAGATACGAATGAATCCTACTTGTGGCATTGTAGACTTGGTCATATCGGAGAGAAAAGACTGAGTAAGTTGCATAAAGATGGACTCTTGAATACGTTCGAGTTTTCATCTTATGGAACTTGTCAGTCTTGTCTCAAAGGGAAGATGACCAAATCTCCGTTCACCGGACATGGAGAAAGAGCAACCGAGCTCTTGGGACTCGTACATAGTGATGTATGCGGTCCGATGTCTATACATGCAAGGGGTGGGTTCTCATACTTCATCACATTCACTGACGATCTCTCTAGGTTCGGATATGTGTATCTGATGAAACACAAATCTGAAGCTTTTGAGAAATTCAAGGAATTCAGAAACGAAGTAGAGAACCAGACAGGCAAAAGTATCAAGATCCTCCGGTCTGACAGGGGAGGGGAGTACTTAAGCACGGAATTCCTGGATTACTTAAAAGAGAATGGTATTCTCTCTCAGCTTACTCCTCCTTATACACCACAGCACAACGGTGTTTCGGAGCGGAGGAATCGTACCCTGCTGGATATGGTTCGCTCCATGATGAGTAATGCCGAGTTGCCTCTTTCATTTTGGGGACATGCACTATTGACAGCAGCATACCTATTGAATGATGTTCCGTCTAAATCAGTGCCTAAGACTCCGTTCGAGATATGGAATGGAAAGAGGCCATATCTTAAAAGATCTAAGATATGGGGTTGTCCGGCTTATGTTAAAACGCATAAACCAGATAAACTAGAGGCACGGTCAGTTTTATGTAAATTTGTGGGATATCCAAAGAATGGTTATGGATATCTATTCTACCACACCGAGGAACAGAAGGTGTTTGTTGCTCAGCATGCCGTTTTCTTAGAAACGGAGTTTCTTGCAAAAGAAATTAGTGGGAGCACGGTAGAATTGGAAGAAATTCAGCGACCACAAACTGAAACTGAAAATTTGACAGAACCTCAGGATTCAATAACCCCAGACGAACCTCAGCCACTCCGCAGATCTGGTAGGATTTCTCATCCGCCCGAGAGATACTACAGTTTTCTCATAGACGGGGATCGAGAGGATTGCATCTTAGAAGAAGATGACCCTACCAGTTTCAGGCAGGCCATTATCAGTAGGGACTCTGATAAGTGGCAGGAAGCAATGCAATCCGAAATGGAGTCTATGTACGCCAATAAAGTGTGGACCTTGGATATTGCTCCACCTGGGGTAAAACCCGTTGGATGCAAATGGATCTACAAAAGGAAACATGGTGTAGATGGGCAGGTGGAAACCTATAAAGCTAGACTCGTTGCAAAAGGTTTTCGTCAAAGACCTGGTTTGGACTATGACGAGACTTTTTCTCCGGTGGCTATGCTCAAATCCATTCGGATCCTACTTGCCATTGCTGCCTTCCATGACTATGAAATCTGGCAGATGGATGTTAAGACGGCTTTCCTAAACGGTTGTTTGGAAGAGTGCGTTTACATGGATCAACCAGAAGGTTTCGTAGACAGTGGGAGCAGCGGAAGGGTGTGCAAGTTGCTTAAATCCATTTATGGATTAAAGCAGGCATCGCGGAGCTGGAACATCTGTTTTGATGAGGCAATCAAGGAATTTGATTTCATCAAGAACGAAGATGAACCCTGTGTATATAAGAAGATTGTAGGACGAACTGTCGTGTTCCTAGTCTTGTACGTGGACGACATTCTTTTGATAGGAAATGATATTCCTATGCTACAATCGGTCAAGCTATTTTTGTCACAAAGATTCTCCATGAAAGACCTGGGTGATGCCTCGTACATTCTGGGGATCAAGATCTATAGAGATAGATCCAAGAGACTACTGGGACTTTCGCAGTCCAGGTACATAGAGACCGTACTAAAGAGATTTAGTATGGAGGATTCCAAGCGCGGTAATATACCCGCATTGCACGGAATTACCCTCTCCAAGAAGATGTCTCCTAAGACTGACGAGGAGAGGGTTCGCATGAGCACTATACCCTACGCTTCGGCGGTAGGATCTATAATGTATGCGATGCTATGTACAAGACCAGATGTAGCTTACGCGCTAAACGCGGTAAGCCGGTATCAGTCAGACCCAGGGGAGGACCACTGGACAGCAGTGAAGAACATTCTCAAGTACCTGAGAAGGACTAAGGAGATGTTCCTGGTTTACGGTAATGGAGACCTCAGGGTCGAGTCCTTTACCGATTCAAGCTTCCAGAGTGACAAAGATGACAGCAAGTCTGTCTCGGGTTTTGTGTTTACCCTCAACAGAGGGGCAGTATGTTGGAGGAGTTCCAAGCAGGATACCGTCGCAGACTCGACGATGGAGGCTGAATACATTGCTGCAAGCGATGCCGCAAAAGAGGCGGTCTGGATTAAGAAGTTCATTAGTGAACTTCAGGTGGTTCTGTCTATTGTTGACCTAATACCTTTGTATTGCGATAACAATGGGGCTATAGCTTTAGCGAAGGAACCAAGGTCCCATCAGAAATCCAGGCACATCTTAAGGCGGTATCACCTGATCAGGGAGATCATTGATCGACAGGAGATCGAGGTGCGGAGAGTGGACACAAAAGACAACACTGCGGACCCATTCACGAAGGCTTTACCCCAGACTCAGTTCGAGCGGCTGATCGAGATGATAGGTCTTCGATACGCCAGTACATGGCCTTAGTGCAAGTGGGAGATTTTTAGTGTATATGCCCTAGAGGCCATTACTGTATCATACTAGTATGTATATTACTTGATGGAAGCTTGGGATATTCACAGTTGTACAGACAATCTTGCTCAATATAGTAGTATGCTACTTGGTTTGTCTCTGCTTTAATGTGTACTTGCGTGTTTATTTATTATATCACCTATACGCATTAGTAGGGCCCTTTGGATCTTTGCTTGATTACCGGCGTTGTGATGGCGATCACACTCGTGGGGGCTGGGTAATCTACAAGCACATCCTTATACACGTCCCTAGTCGTGGGAGTATCGAGATAGGGCATTGATACTCCGGAGTAGACTAGCGTATGCGCTTCTCATCCCAGCACGGGAGACGGTCTGTCCCACAGCCATCAGTACGTCGTACTGGAGATAGTATACGGGTGCTCGTTGGGTTACGAGTACACTGGACAGGACTCGTCGGGAACTGACAGGTTGGTATTATACCTATCGTCGGTTATCAGTTCCCAGGTGACATGAGTACAGCTTAGTCCGCAGACTTGACACTGGCACTTCGCCTCGAGTGTGTTCCCACTGTACTTTGACTACTACCCAACCACGGCTCAAAGGAGTCGTGGAAACAGGTAGTGGTTGGGTGCAGTCCCGAAGCACTTGGAGGCAGTGATGGTTAGACAGGATTCGTCTCTCCCGGTATTGGGGGTTGACATCGCGCTGTGTCTAGGAGAGCCATTACACGAGTAGTCCCTGGCCAGGGCAAGCGAGATATACTGGTAGGCTTCCAGTGTTATCTCAGGGTATTTTGGGCTTCACTCCGACACGACTTGTACCGCTATTGGGGGACTGACGTTTTACCGCCCCCCTAGGCCCGACATGCGATGTATCAGACGAACAGACCGGACTGTACGGAGAATGTCACATTCAGACTCAGTAGGAGTTCAGATGGGGTTCACCTCGTCAGCCTTCTTGTCGGCATCTACCTGGGGACCGTTACGCACAGCTAGTGCCGCTTGCAGTCTGTGGTTAAACCCACTGCCAGCGTAGTGTCGAGTCTTTAGAGTCCCACACAGAGGGTATTCGCCTCTGGGAAAAATGAGTAGAGGTCGCATGGTTTTGCGGCAGGGTTCGTTCTCATCCGCGCACTTGTGCACGTTTGGAGTCCGGACGGATTATACTAGCAGGCTCTGGTTTGAGCCAGATACTGGTATATGTTTTGGGGTTGCTTTTATCTCTCGGTATTCTTGTTCCTCGGAACGAGAATACAGGTGTGTATGCACAGTTGCTTGAGGCGGAGGATGGGGTTTTTCATTAGGGTTTCGGAACGGGTGCGTATGCACAGTTGACAGTCGTCTTTTTCCAAACCCTAATAGATTTATGAAATATCAATTAATAATAGTAATTAAATGAAATATTGTTATGGTTGATTTTGTTGACTTGTTGACCATGGTTGACTTGTTGACCATGGTTGAATGTTGACCACCATCATTACTTTGCAAGGATACTCCTTGATTCTAGCTTACACTCATTTATTGAAAGTTATGATAGTGGTCATTCCAAATACAACCATCAACCATTTCATTTTTGATTTATTATTATTAATTAGATAATTCCTTTTCTTTTAGTTATGGTTGCAAAAGAAAAGAGCTCATTCTATCATATTGATTCTCTCTCCTCACTTCATCTTCTTCCTCCTCTTGTTCAAGGAGAGCAAATCTCATGTGTTGAGAATCATCTTCTTGAAGATATAATACCCCAAAGCACACTCTACTCACTCTAAGGTAGAAGGTCTAGCAAGCCGAATACCTTAGTTCTCTCAAGATCGAGAAAGGAGCCCAAGGATGAAGCCCTCAGGTGGATCTATCTTCGGCAAAGAGGAGACGAGGAGGGGAAGCCATTCAAGCTACTACAAAGAGCAAGAAAGAAGAAGAACAACAAGAAGAGAAGGAGTTCAAGTTGAGGTATAACCACTTTGCCGAGTAGTTAACTCTTCTTTGCAAGTATGCTAGTTTAGTTTAGCAAAGATCCGGCTTTTACGGTCCATGTTACAAAGTTTAGAAAAAATTTTGTTTTACCGTTTCCGCATCCCCGAAAGTACCGGGTGAGGTAACGTGGACCTAACAGAACTAACCTGTACACATGTCACCAGGGAACTGCTATCTGACGCTTGTCATAATACCAACTAGCAGGTTCCCGGCGAGTCCTGTCCGGTGTACTCATAACCCAATGAGCACCTGTATACATCTTAGGCGATCCAACTAACACCAATAGCTTGTGAGACCGGCCACCGCCCCTCGTCGGGGTCTCAACTGTATACATTAGTCTACTTCGGAGTATCGATGCCGAGAATTTCTCTCTTTATATTCTAGATTCAAGTACATTGGCCGAAGAGTCTAAGATATGGTACTCGTACCTTACCTGTCTCGAAACTCCCACGACTAGCGACAACTTTTAAGGATGTGCTTATAGACTACCCAACTCTCACGTATATGATCGCCATCATACTGTTGGTGGTCAAGCAGGATCCTAAGGGCTCTATCAACGTGTAATAGTGATCAGTAATGTCGCCTAAAGCTGTACACGACTGATAAAGGCAAACCAGATAGCATACTATCATCTTGAGTAAGACTGTCCTACCGGTATAGGTCCTCCCTCAATCATTTCAATCACGTACCTGCGATCCAATAATTGACTTTGAGGGCACTACATCCAACAATCTCCCACTTGCACTTAAGGCTAATTATTGCGATGTCGTATACTCACAGCCCGTGTCATACCGAACACCCAACTCCTGTACTAATCAGTTTCACAAAGCTCGTTTGTAAAACTCTTGTCTTCGAGAAATAGCCTCAATGAGTGGATCCGCCCTCATATATCTTTCTATGTCTCTCTTAATCTCAAGTTCGCGGAGAAAACCATCTCCCGAATTGAGTAATACCAGTCTTAGAAGATGTCTGGATATTTGATGGGACCTAGTTCATAAATGAACTCCAAATCTAAACTTCTTAGACTGTATCGTCAACTGAACCCCTGCACCATGCCTCCCACAGTATCCTCTTGGACCATCTGTCCATAATACCGCCCCTCGTCAGAAGGAAAACTATAACTCTGACAATCACCCTGTCATCCATGCCACCTTGGAAGCCTGGAATGATAACCGTCTCCCGAAGGAGGCTGCCATTATCAAATCCGTAGAACATTTACTTATGTTCTAAAACTGCTTCAGAATGTTTCTCCAAGATTGGATTAATATAAAATTATTGTATCTAGTTCAAAAACAATATCTGGTGTGGTACTTGACATCTCATGATTTACTCAATTGCCTAAGCAAGTGATCTGCCAATCATGCACATCCCTCTCCCCTTTAGTCTGTAAGACACCTTTAGAGAGGGTGACTCTATCACCTGCAGGTACACCGCCATGCCAGGAGTCATCTATTCTAAATACCTTTAGAATACTGTCAAAGTACCAACATTGGGAAACTACCCAAATCTAGATCTAAAACCATAGATCTAGTAACCAGAATGTCTGATATTATACCCATATCCTATATAGAGAAACAACTGTGTGACAACCAAAGTACAACCGATCGTAGTATAGGAACCTTACTTCCTACAAAGTGCATGTCACCCAAATACCAGGACATCTCACTCTACTACCTTCCTAACATATCCATCCCTTGTTCTGATGAATTCAAACCCATGACTGTCACATCAAAAATAGGTGATCTATCTCCGCTATATCTGCTCGAGTTTATAAATAGACATAAGCTACTTATCCACTATGGTTCCGCTGCACCCACTGACCACAACAACCCTCTGGCAGAATAATATATACGTGCACTTCTAAAGCTAGTTTAGAATGACACTATACTTAACCTCCTGCCGAGTCTCATAGCCTGGAACAATAGTAGTGTCAAGTCTGGGTGAACAAGAATCTCCCTGTCATCGTCCTTAAGGTTACCAAAGTACCTCTCGGTTGCCTGAGGTTACCCACCATATCTGCGAAGTGGCTAATGGAATGTCAAACCTGATTGAATCTTTAGGTCCTATTAAATTTTCCGTAATCGTTTGCAGTTCTAGAATTACTTCCAGTTCTACCATACTCCCACTACTGTTTTCTGAAAAATCCATTTTACTAAAACTGTGGCGAGTCAAGAACAATATTACCATTGATCTTCCAGATGGTAGAAAGTCAACCCTCGTCATAGCCTAGGCCAACCCACAAACTGCCATTACAGAAACGTACCTAGAGTTATCCAGAGTCTGGTTTTAAGCATAAGCCGGACAACTCCCCATACCTTAACATCTTTAAGATATGAACCATTTTATATCTAATATAGAAACTTTGGCACTTATTTAATTGGAACCAAATTCTAATCATGCAGTTGTCTCCAGTGCATATCAATTTAATGGAAAGAGGCTAATCAGCATTACTCAACTTAGGAGTCTATCCAATTATGAGTAACCTAAAAGAGAAACAAGTTTCTCAAAACCATTACTATCAACTGAATACCAATCACAAGTATCTACATCTTCGATCTCTTTGAAGAATCCCGATACTTGCGACATCAGGTTCTCTACTTTATTCCTATACCCACAACTTCTCAAAACTTAGACCTTGTATTTCTATGAAACACTTGTCTAAAAACTAGAGAAGTCATAAGTAAACAGAACATAGTACGTGGACCAACCCCTTTGTCCTAATGGACACTGGACAACATACAATACTCTGTATGAGTCCCCTGAGTTGAATAACTCAGAACTTGTGCATCGTTGGTTGAAAACTGTACTTATGGTTAAGAACTACTCCGCTCTTCAATGCTCCTTACCCAATCGTCAACTGATATAGGTAAATGTCACGGACATAATTTCAAAAAGTTATATCTCACTTTATAAAAATAAACGTACAAATATATCGGTTTGAAATTGATGCATAACAACGGATACTCAAAACCAAATACTTGCCGTCCGGCAAAAACCCATGAGATTTCCTCAAATATCACCAATTACAACGAATTCTGATATAATGAGGATGATCACCTTATTCCCAATAACTTACTCCCACTCATCATCTGTAAAACCATACAGATGTGAAAATCACACCTGGTAAATACATACCTTGGAGTAAGTATCTAATCAGGAAATCAGTTTTCCTTTAACAATGCACAATGAAACTGAAACATGAAAATGTTTCGTAGGGGTATCCTGGTATTCCTAGTAATGCCTCTTCCATAATCCAATTCATGACTGTAACCGTATATTTCTTTGCCATCTCTCCAAATCCCTTTATTTGTCTTTATTCATTACCTTCTGTACACCCCTTAAGGCTAAGTGGTTTTCTTCCTTCCTTACCGTTCGGCACCATCCTATGGTTTGGAAGAAGACTATCCAGTAAGAGTAATAGGTGTATATCCCTAAACCAAGGAGTACTCACAACCTGAGAGAAGGTGATGATAAAAGACGACTGAATAATATCTTATTCTATTTCTCCCGAACCGGGGGAAAAAGCAAAGGTGAAATAGGAGTGGCGATGAAGTACGCGGATTGGTCGTGAATGATAGCAGTCGCAATTTACTTTGCCCTCTTTCTAATCCCTTTATTTTGTCTTTATTTATTACCTTCTGTATACCCTACTTAGGCTAATTGGTTTTCTTCATTCCCTACCTTTTGGCACCTGCCTATGGTTTGGAAGAAGACTATCCAATAAGCGCAATAGGTGTACCCTCCTGAACTAAGGATCCCTCACAACCTGAGAGAAGGTGATGATAAAAGACAACTGAATAAACCAATTCAATATCTCCTGAACCCGAATCCATCCTCGAAGAAGTCCCTTCGAGTTCGTAGATAACCATACGATCGATTTATCCAATGGAAGTGGATGTTCGTAGTAATACGAAATGTTTTGAGAAATTCAAAGGGTAAAAAAAGGAGCGGCAATGACTTCTGCAACTCAGACAATCCAAAAGCCAGTATTTTAAGAATGTTCGGTCAACTTGGTCACTGAGCCATAGTCTAGGGTCGGTCAAAGGTCGCTGCTAAAGAGAGAGAGAAAAGAAACACTCTGCGTGCACTCTAACATAGATCAGAATGGTTGTCACTTTATCTAATCAGGAAACCTCCTACTGTACTGTCAAATTCTCCTCCAAACCTGAAAGAAGAATCAATCGGGATCACCCGAAGAGTAAACCAACTCATCAGTGGGAATCGGGATCCAACTCTCATCGCATGATAACGTGAAGGAATCCACTCATGTTATCATAGTCCAGAAGGTATGCGCATGCCTGGCAAGTTTCAGTTTCTTTAGAAACTCCCGATATTATATTTACCCCATTTTCTTATGACCTTGACGAAGGACAACAAATCATAAGTCACATGTCAAGTTCTACCCGTCATTATCTTGATAATTTGAACCCACCCGTACATACCCTTGACGAAGGCCAACAAGGTAATACGACTGTCCCAAACCAACTCATCTATCTATGCAACAGAAAAGTAACAAGCAGCTACCATCCACTATGCCTTGATGAAGGCCAACAAACATAGCATGAATAATACGTGCTACCCGTATGAAACGACGAAGGGCTACAGCTGGTTTTTGGCGAAAAACCATTAAAGTAATGGACTTGATCTCGTTGAAGGAACCTGATAGCTTTTTATTAAAAATATAGTGACGAAAACCTTTGCCAAAGAGGTCACTCCTGGTGAATAGATCTCGCCTCTTTCCTCGTGGAATGAGGTGCAGGATATTCCAACTGAATACTGCGATGCAAAGCAACAAGTAATCGACTATAGTGAAGTTATTACCCTGATGCAATTTTCTACCCAAGGGGTCACTCCCGGTGAAGGGATCTCGGCCCTTTCCTCGCCGAATGAGGTACAGGATATTCCAATTGAATACCACTGTGCAAAACAAAAGAAAACGTCCCTGTAATAACACTTTTTAAAACAGTTCCAACAATGTCCAAACAGGTTTGCTTTCCTTTGCATTGATCAGAATCAACGCAGTCCCATCAATTAATCACACCAGAAAAGAACGAAAATAAAATGTACGTATATGACATCCGCATTCGTCACTGGGTCCCGTCATTACCCGTTAGGTTACTTAACTAACAACAGAGCGGGCACTGGACTAGCGCGGGTGCAAAACATATACAACATCTACTAGTATATATACTAATATACAATAATCGCTCCAGGCGTGATAATATGCAACATTACAGAAAAGTAATAAGCATCACAGAACAATACAGATAATCTGGGATCCCCGAGTTTCGCAGAGCCACTGCTGAAACCCGACGTTCCCCTGGTCGTATGGATAGCCTGTGCAATGAAACCTAGACCCCTATGTGTGCGGCAAGTTACCCGCCAAAACCTGAAGCGAGGCAGCCCCCTACAACAAAGTGAATGGACCACCCTGCACTTCACGGAATCTAACTTTAGCACCCCTCCTTGGGTCAACCTGTACCCCCTACGAGCGCGGCGAATAGTCTGCCAATTCTAGAGTGAGGCCCTCTGCCACTCAAAGCCATGAGATGCGGACCAGTTGCCCTACAGAACCCGGCTATCCGTGCACTCCGTCACGGGGTAAACCTAGTACAGAAATGAAAAATATGTACAACGGGTACATCGACCTCGGCCCGGTCGTGCCCCAAAAGAATATTATACAAACAGGCAGTGACAGCAGTCCACATGTTGGACGCTCCCCCCGCAATATCAAATGTACAAATAAATCTAAACTGCACTACCATTGCATACAGCTATCCACCACGACAAATCCGCAACATCACAGCACAACACAGAACATCAACGTGAATGTCAAGTTCGCAAACCCGTCAAAAAGGACTATAGCAATTAGACGCAATTTACCGCTCGAATGATATTCACGGTCGGAGATATAATGTAATTACTGTAAACTAACAAGTTTAAATTTCCAATCGACAAAACATCCCGAAGTGTGCCCCAAGTACAACTGCAGTAATCAAACAAAATCTGGGCCCAAACAAAATATTCCAGAAACCACAATTCCCCATGAAAGACACTACTGTAGAAAAATGGTACTCTTTTGCTCCAAAACGGCGGCTGAACCGCGGCCAAACCATGTTTTGTGTGGCGGTTTCGCAGCAGTACTGTGGAGACAGTGGACCAAATTTCTACAGTATTCTTAAAAAAGCCTGCACGATTTTCTGAGATGCTCAAAATGATTTTTAAACCAGTTTAAAAATTCCACAGAAACTTTAGCATGAAAAGTGCGGTTTTGGAAATTTCGTTCGATCAATATTTTAAACACGTTAGAACAAGTTAATAAAGGTTAATGGCGTGGCTTTGATACCATGTAAGTCTACGGTAGCGTCCCGGCCGTCATTTTGACACCAAACGAGGAACAAAAACTTTTATAACTGGCGCTATCGCATACTATAACCTGGATCTTGCCATTAACGCAACACTAACAAACTGTAAAGAGATAGAAAGGCTATACCGATCGATTCGATTCTTTCGGTCTTTAGCCATCATCCCACCTCCTCGCGGCAACTCCGATCTCTTGTCTCCCCATCGAGGTGGCACCGCGTCAACGGATCTTTAAACGGGCTCCAGCCTCTATACCGAGGCAACTCGGTCATCAAGTCTGCTAAAAGAGATGACCAAGATGAAGTAGAGAATGAGTAGAATACTTTGTCTCAAACACCCTAGGGTTCTCATCACATGGGAGAGTTAGGGTGGAGGTTGAAGAAAATGCTTAGGATTGGAAATGGTGAACTCAAGAAAAACTCAAGTGAGCAAAAGAAAACTAAGCTCATAAACTTGTGTTATCTTTTTTCTTCTTTTTTGTTAATAGATATATGAGGTTATATAAAAACCAAAAGAAAAATATCTTATGAAAATATCTCCTTAAATATCCAAACCCAAAACAAAACTCATTAACTCTTTAATGACTCACTAGATGACTCATTACATGAGTCATTAGTGAACATTCTAGAATTAATGCGTCACAACCATGAGTCACAATTTCCAAAATCAATAATCATTTAAACCAAAATGATTAACCCAAAACGAAATGCATCTTCTAAAATATTCTCGTAACGGATTACGAGAATACTCCTCACCTGTATATATATACTTGTATCCGTATTCCGACCGAATACGAATACGAGAGACTAAAGTATTCCGACTCAATATAATACTTGGATCCGGCTTAAACCAAAGCCCATGAGTATTATCTATCCGAAATATGACACGTGCGCAAGTGCACGTGCAATTTCGAACCTTGGCATAAAACCATACGGCCTCTATAACGTTTCGCCAGAACTTGGGAAACTATCTGTGGGGGACTCTAAAGACTCGTCATTACTCTTGCAGTGGGTTTAACCACAAGCACTTCGGCAGTACTAGCTGTGCGTAACGGCTGCCCATGTACTGACCGAAAGGGAAGCCGATGAGCGAACTCATCCTGGAACCCTACAGAGCCTATCAGTGACAATATACATACAGTCCGGTCCGTTCGTCTATGAGCATCGCATATCGGGCCTAGGGGGCTGGTAACGTCAGACCCTCAAAAGCGGTATAAGTCGTGTTGGAGGGTAGCTATGAACACTCTGAGATACTACTGGAGTACCTACCAGTAAAACTCCTGCCTCGGCCGAGGGCTTTGTGTAACGGCTCTCCTAGACACATTGCGATCTCACCCCCAATACCGGGAGAGACGAATCACCTACCGATCCGCTCACTTGCCTCCATGTGGCTCGGGGCTGTACCCAACTAAAACCTGTTTGCACGACTCCTTTGAGCCGTGGTAGGGTAGTAATCAAAGCACAGTGGGAACACACATGAGAAAAATGACGATCTCATGTCGATGAACTAACCTGTGCACACGTCACCAGGGAACTACTATCTGACGCTAGGCATAATACTAACTAGTAGGTTCCTGGCGAGTCCTGTCCGATGTACTCATTGTTAGTGTATATGCCCTAGAGTCCATTACTATATCATACTAGTTTGTATATTACATGATGGAAGCATGGGATATTCACAGTTGTATATACAATCTTGCTCGAAATGGTAGTATGCTACTTGGTTTGTCTCTGCTTTAATATGTGCATGTGTTTCTTTTAGCATATCGCTGATATACATATTAGTAGAGCCCTTAGGATTTTGCTTGATTACCAGCGTTGTGATGGCGCTCACACTTGTGGGAGCTGGGTGATCTATAAGCACATCCTTATACAGGTCCCTATTCGTTGGACTATCGAGACAGGGCATCGATACTCCGGAGTAGACTAGCGTATGCGCTTCTCATCCCGGTGTGGGAGACGGTCTGTCCCACAGCCATCAGTACGTCGTACTTGAGATAGTATGCGGGTGCTCGTTAGGTTACGAGTACACTGGACAGGACTTGTCGGGAATTGTTGGTTGGTATTATACCTATCGTTAGTTATCCGTTCCCAGGTGACATGAGTACAGCTTAGTCCGCTGACTTGACACTGTCACTTCGCCTCGAGTGTGTTCCCACTGCACTTTGATTACTACCCTACCACGGCTCAAAGATGTCGTGCAAACAGGTAGTTTTTGGGTGCAGTCCCGAAGCACTTGGAGGCAGTGACGGTTAGACAGGATTCGTCTCTCCCGGTATTGGGGGTTGACATCGCGCTGTGTCCAGGAGAGCCATTACACGAGTAGTCCCTGGCCAGGGCAAGCGAGATATACTGGTAGGTTTCCAGTGTTATGTCAGGGTATTCTGGGATACACTCCGACACGACTTGTACCGCTATTAGGGGACTGACGTTCACCGCCCCCTAGGCCCGCCATGCGTTGTATCAGACGAACAGACCGGACTGTACGGAGATTGTCACATACAGGCTCAGTAGGAGTTCAGATGGGGTTCACCTCGTCAGTCTTCTTATCGACATCTACCCGGGGACCGTTACGTACAGCTAGTGCCGCTTGCGGTCTGTGGTTAAACCCACTGCCAGCGCAGTGTCGAGTCTTTAGAGTCCCACACAGAGAGCTATTCTCCTTTAGGCAAAATGAGTAGAGGTCGCATGGTTTTGCGACAGGGTTCGTTCACATCCGCGCACTTGTGCACGTTTGCTGTCCGGACAGCTTATACTAGCGGGCTTTGGTTTAAGCCGGATCCTAGTATATGATTTGGGATTGGTTTTTCTCATTGTATTCGTGTTCCTCGGATCACGAATACGGGTGCGTATGCACAGTTGCTTCAGACAGAGGGAGAGGACTTTGATTAGGGTTAATGACTATTGTCATTTTATTAACCCTAATACTTATGTGTGTATTATTGTTAAGTGATATTAGTTTAATAATTGTGCATGGTTATGGTTGTTGACCATTTGACCTTCTTGACTTGTTGACCTTGGTTGACACTTTGACCATCATCATTTCATTTGGAAGATGTTCTTTGATCCTTGCAATTTGCATTAAAAATGAAATTATAATGGTCATGTCTTGATTTAGCCATGACAATTATCTCACTAATTATCTAATTACAATAATTCACATATATGAGAGAATGCTTCATAATATTCTCTCATTCTATTATTTCCTTTCTCTCTCTTGTTCTTCCTCTCCCTCAAGCTCTCCCCTCTCATGTGTTGAGAAACACTTGAGCTTGAGAAAAAGCTCTTCTTGATAATCTCTACTCTTATCTAGGGTTCAAGGATTAGCACTTCTTGCACCCTAGTTACTTCTAGCTTGGAGTTGAAGCCAAAGGTTAAGGCTTTCGGGTGGATCTTTCTTCGACGTGAGAAGATGACAAAGGTGACCTATTTCCACTACTCCAAGGAGCAAGGAGAGAAAGACATAAAGCCCTAGGTATAACCTTTCCAACACTTAGCTAGTTTCTAGTTAGCTTTAGCTTGTTTTTGTTTAGCAAAGATCCTTCATAGTCAAGTCCATGTTGCCTAAGCTCATAAAAAAATTCAATTTTTATTCCGTTTTCCGCCTCCCCGTAAGTACCGGGGTGGGCAACGTGGACTTACAGTGGTATCAGAGCCTAACTAAACATAAACTAGCTAGGTAGCAGAGTGTATCGAAGTTAAAATCGGAAAAATCGAAAAACCGAGTTTTCAAAACCCTAAGTTTCTGTTAAATTTTTTCTGTTCAAAACAAAATAAATTGTACTCCAAAAATCATCTCAGGGTTTTGTGAAGAAAGCCACCAAAAACGATCCAATGATTCGACCAAAGAGCCGAGGTTCCGCGGCAATAGCAAGCTATTGCCGCGCAACCTCGGCCATCTTGGCTCTTCTCTGGGTCGAGTTTGGTCCAGTGTATTTCTGGCTTGGTTTTAGGATTTTTAAGATGGTTTATATGTGCCCAGATTTTCCAGAATAGAAATTTGTTTTTGGGGGCCTATAAATCCGTATTTTTTCCGAACTTCAATACGCTTTGACTAAAAGGTTATATCTGTGATGTTTATATGTTTTGAACGTCCGCTAATCGCTATATGTCGATTAGTCGGGGTTATACATATCTGTGATCTGTGATTGATGATGGTATGTGTATATGAATGGGTTGGATTGTCGCGGATGAATAGCCGGGGTGGATGTGAGATGAGTGTTGCTTTTTCTTTCATTCATTGTAATATGTAATTTGATGTAATATTATTATTTGTTTGGCCGCACAACCGGGTCAGGGTTGTAGCCGTCATTGTATAATTCTTTTTACTGTTTTTGCTCCTAGGATAGACCCATGGAGGGGGTGCACAAACTACCGGGTATCTCGAAGTGCCGAGTGGCCTACTCATGGTGGTGAGGGAGGTTGCTTCGCTTCGGGTACTTGGCGGGTAGTTTGCCGCACCCGTAGGGGTCTTGGGTGGGGTAATGGCTATTCACCGCGACCTTGTAATCCGCTTTTCGTTACAGGCTCGAACGGATTGCGGATTCCTAGTATATCCAATGTATTCATCTGTGATCTGTAATGTCTATCATTGCTATATATTTATATATGATAACTATTTAGGCGTTGCTTATGTTTTACAGCCGTGCTAGCCCAGCCCCCGCTCTGTCGTTAGTTAAGTAACCTAACGGGTGATGACGGGGCCCCGTGGCGAATGTGAATGGCATAAGCGTACGTCATATTTTGGTTGTTTTCTGGAATGGTAGGATTAAATGATGGGACGCATTAAAAGAACTAATGCAAGAAAATAAACCAAGTAAAAGTCGATTGGAACACTTTGAAAACCACTCGGTTCTTTTCAAAACTAAACTTTTAAACGCGGAGCTTGAACCACTCCTTTTAAAAGCTATCTCGTTCCATCGATTATATCAAGTTCACTACGTTCACGGTTTCGCCAAAACCATTCGTAGCCCTCCGTCGTTTCGTATGGATATTCAATAGTATTCAAGCTATGTTTGTTGACCTTCGTCAAGGCATAGTGATTGGTAGCTGTTGGGTGTTCATATGTAGCATAGATAGTTGCGTTGGTTTGGGACAGTCGTACTACCTTGTTGACCTTCGTCAAGGGTATGTACGGGTGGGTTCAAATTAACCTGGATAATGACGGGTAGAACTTAACATGTGACTTATGATTTGTTGACCTTCATCAAGGTCATAAGAACACGGGGCAAAAATCCACATCGGGAGTTTCATAAGTACTGAAACTTGCTAGCGCTGCATACCATTTGGAGTGTGATGATTCTGGTAGGATTCCTTCGGTTTCATCACGCAATGATATTTGGATCCCGATCCTACTGTGAGTATATGCTACTCCTCGGGAAAACTCTCACTTAACGATCAATGCTATAAACCTAGTAGGTGTCTAGAAAGGTGTTAGCGGGGCTACGCCCATAGGGAAAAGAGGTTACTTAATTAAGGAACTTCGCGAAAGCGTTGGAAAACCTCCCTCGAAGTACCGACACTGGCCTGGCTGAACGGTTAAGCAAGTATTGTACGGTGAGATTGATCCTGACTAATCCTTTCTTTACGGTTTGAGAAGGGATTCGAGAGACAGTGGGAGCCATCCTGTTAAGATAAATTAAAAACCAATCTAAACTTGCAAGAGTATCATGCTAAGTGTTTTCTTCTCTCTCTCTTAATTGCAGCGACCCAATGACCGCACTTAGGTTACATCTAGATGATAAAATGACTGAATCTGACTGTTTTGACTGGCAAGGGTCTGTCCAGATGTCCATTGCCCAGGACAAGCTGGGACACCTCTTGACTGATCCAACCCCTGCCGTCTCAGGTCCAGTTTCCCCTGTCACGGATGTTGATATCCGTAGGACATCGGAAGAAGACTGTGCGAAAGCCAAGTGCCTCGTGTTTGCCTCAGTTGATGGTATATACCAGAGGCAGTACGAGAAGATGGACTCAGCTTCTATCTTCCTCCATAACAAAGTTTTATATGGAGAGCAATCTCGTATCGCAAGATATGAGACCTCGAACGAATTGCTTCCAGTGAGGTTGGCTATCGGGTCATCTGTAGGGGACAACGTCCTTATAGAGACCAGCTCTTTTGAGCTCTCGGACCTGAAGACCACGTTGAAGAACGGGTCAGATGCTGACTTAGTTCAACAGTCTCTACCTACTACCCTGAAGGAAACCAGGGAAGTAGAAAGTAAGAGAAGGGCAGAAGTTTCGAGAATGGATGCAGTAAAAGAGGGATGTTACTATTGTTGCGGGAATGAACATGGACAGAAGGATTGCAGGGCTTGCAAAGCCAGTAGCCAGAATTCGAAGCATGTTGTGGCTTCGGCTTCGGGTGTGTTTGTAATAGAGAACTGTATGTCAGTTAACCCTACTTCCTGGGTATTGGATACCGGATCAGGATCTCATATCTGTAATTCGTTACAGGCTCTGAGAAACCGTAGGGTTATCAGGAAAGGTGATATGACTCTCAGGGTTGCTAAGGGAATGAGCATGTATGCTGAATCCGTAGGGGAATATCATCTAGGACTGACAACTGGGCAGATATTGATTCTGCGTAACTTTTTTTATGTACCAGGTGCGACTTGTAATATCATATCTGTATCCTTAATTTCTAAGGAACGATATGATTTTACTTTTGTAAGCGATGTAGTTAACATCCACCTAAATCAAGTTCTGATTGGGTCAGGTACATTACAAAACGGGATATACGTATTGAATCAAGCTCAGATCTTCAGTGTCCAGAACACACTTAAAAGAAAGTCTCCGGAAACAAATCAGGCTTTCTTATGGCATTGTAGACTGGGTCACATTAATGAGACACGGTTAACAAAGTTACATAAAGAGGGATACTTGAATCCGTTTGAGTATCAGTCTTATGCCACTTGTGAATCTTGTCTCATGGGAAAGATGACAAAGTCTCCGTTCACTGGACACGGAGAAAGAGCGAGCTCGCTCTTGGGACTCATACACAGTGATGTGTGTGGTCCAATGTCTACACATGCGCGAAGTGGTTATTCATACTTCATTACTTTCACAGATGATTTCTCTAGGTATGGGCATGTCTTCTTGATGAAGAACAAATCCGAGGCCTTTGAGAAATTTCAAGAATACAAGAATGAAGTTGAAAAACAAACAGGCAAAAGTATCAAGACACTGAGATCTGATCGAGGTGGTGAATACTTGAGTGCCGAGTTTCTGGGCTACTTAAAAGAGAATGGAATTCTCTCTCAGCTTACTCCTCCATACACACCACAACACAACGGTGTATCGGAAAGGCGGAATCGAACCCTATTGGATATGGTTCGTTCCATGATGAGTAAGGCTGAGTTGCCGCGATCCTTCTGGGGTTATGCACTAGAAACAGCTGCATATCTCTTGAACAAGGCTCCAACCAAGACTGTGCCTACCACCCCATATCAGATGTGGAGTGGGAAGAAACCCTGTCTCAAGTACCTTAAGACATGGGGATGTCCAGCTTTTGTAAAAAAGCAGCATGCGGACAAGCTCGAGGCACGTTCAGTACTGTGTAAGTTTGTGGGTTACCCAAAGAACTCCAGGGGGTATCTTTTCTATTCCGCAGAGGAACAAAAGGTTTTTGTTTCTCAGCATGCCCATTTCTTGGAAACTGAATTTTTAGAAAATCAGATGAGTGGGAGCGCTATAGAACTGGAAGAAATTCCAGAACCACAAGCTATTACTAAAAGCTTGGAAGAACCAGAAGTCTCAAGAGAACCGGACATCCCAGCGCCACTCCGCAGGAGTAGTAGGCAGTCTCATCCTCCCGAGAGATACTACGGTTTTCTCATAGACGGGGATAGAGAGGATTGCACCATGGGTTATGGTGAGCCTACTAGCTTCCAGCAAGCCATCCAGAGCGGCAACTCGGTAAAATGGCTGGATGCAATGCGGGCCGAGATGGAGTCCATGTACACCAACAAAGTTTGGACTTTGGACTTTGCTCCAGAAGGGGTAAAACCCGTAGGCTGCAAATGGATCTTCAGAAAGAAGATTGGTGTAGATGGACAGGTTGAGACCTATAAAGCTAGACTTGTTGCAAAGGGTTTTCGTCAAAGACCTGGCTTGGACTATGACGAGACCTTTTCTCCAGTGGCTATGCTGAAATCCATTCGGATCCTTCTTGCCATTGCTGCCTTCCACGATTATGAAATCTGGCAGATGGACGTAAAGACGGCTTTCCTAAATGGAAATTTGGAAGAGTGCGTCTATATGGATCAGCCGGAGGGATTCAATCAGAGTGGGAGCAGCGGTCGAGTATGCAAGTTGCTAAAGTCCATCTATGGACTTAAGCAGGCATCGCAGAGTTGGAACATCTGCTTTGATGATACTGTCAAAGAATTCGACTTTATCAAAAACCCAGATGAACCATGCATTTACAGTAAGATTGTAGGGAGAACTGTAGTTTTCCTCGTCTTGTACGTGGATGACATTCTCCTAATAGGAAATGATATTCCTATGCTACAGTCAGTCAAAGGATTCTTGTCGCAGAGGTTCTCCATGAAGGACCTGGGCGATGCCAACTACATTCTGGGGATCCAGATCTATCGTGATAGATCTAAGAGGATGTTGGGACTTTCACAGTCAAGGTACATCGACACCATACTGAAAAGATTCAGTATGGAAGATTCCAAGCGCGGTAATCTACCGGCTTGTCACGGGATCACCCTCTCCAAAGAGATGTCTCCCAAGACTGATTTGGAGAGGGATCGCATGTCTATTATACCCTACGCTTCTGCGGTTGGCTCTATAATGTATGCGATGTTGTGTATCAGACCAGATGTAGTATACGCATTGAGAGTTGTAAGCCGGTATCAGTCAAACCCAGGGGAGAAACACTGGATAGCGGTAAAGAACATTCTCAAGTACCTGAGAAGGACTAAGGAGATGTTCTTGGTGTATGGTGGAAAAGACCTCTAGCTCGAGGCCTTTGCTGACTCCAGCTTCCAGAATGACAAGGATGACTCCAAGTCCATGTCGGGTTATGTCTTTACCCTCAATGGAGGGGCGGTTTGCTGGAAGAGTTCCAAGCAGGAGACCGTTGCTGACTCAACTATGGAAGCGGAGTACATAGCTGCTTGCGATGCTGCAGAGGAAGCTGTCTGGATGAAGAAGTTCCTCATGGAGCTTCAGGTGGTTCCTACCATTGTTGATCCAATACCGCTGTATTGCGACAACAACGGGGCTATCGCTTTAGCGAAGGAACTCAGGTCCCATCAGAAATCCAGACACATCTTGAGGCGGTATCACCTGATCAGGGAGATCGTGGATCGCCAGGAGATCGAGGTTCGGAGGGTTGCTTCAGAAGATAACACAGCAGATCCATTCACCAAGGCCTTGCCCCAGACACAGTTTGAGCGGCTGATCGAGATGATAGGTCTTCGATACGCCAGTACATGGCCTTAGTGCAAGTGGGAGATTGTTAGTGTATATGCCCTAGAGGCCATTGCTGTATCATACTAGTTTGTATATTACTTGATGGAAGCTTGGGATATTCACAGTTGTATATACAATCTTGCTCGAAATGGTAGTATGCTACTTGGTTTGTCTCTGCTTTAATATGTGCACTTGTTTCTTTTAGCATATCGCGGATATACATATTAGTAGAGCCCTTAGGATCTTTGCTTGATTACCAGCGTTGTGATGGCGCTCACACTCGTGGGAGCTGGGTGATCTATAAGCACATCCTTATACAGGTCCCTAGTCGTTGGACTATCGAGACAGGGCATCGATACTCCGGAGTAGACTAGCGTATGCGCTTCTCATCCCGGTGTGGGAGACGGTCTGTCCCACAGCCGTCAGTACGTCGGACTTGAGATAGTATGCGGGTGCTCGTTAGGTTACGAGTACACTGGACAGGACTCGTCGGGAATTGTTGGTTGGTATTATACCTATCGTCAGTTATCAGTTCCCAGGTGACATGAGTACAGCTTAGTCCGCTGACTTGAAACTGTCACTTCGCCTCGAGTGTGTTCCCAGTGCACTTTGATTACTACCCTACCACGGCTCAAAGGAGTCCTGCAAACAGGTAGTTTTTGGGTGCAGTCCCGAAGCACTTGGAGGCAGTGACGGTTAGACAGGATTCGTCTCTCCCGGTATTGGGGGTTGACATCACGCTGTGTCCAGGAGAGCCATTACACGAGTAGTCCCTGGCCAGGGCAAGCGAGATATACTGGTAGGTTTCCAGTGTTATCTCAGGGTGTTCTGGGCTACACTCCGACACGACTTGTTCCGCTATTAGGGGACTGACGTTCACCGCCCCCTAGGCCCGCCATGCGATGTATCAGACGAACAGACCGGACTGTACAGAGATTGTCACATACAGGCTATGTAGGAGTTCAGATGGGGTTCACCTCGTCAGTCTTCTTATCGACATCTACCTGGGGACCGTTACGTACAGCTAGTGCCGCTTACGGTCTGTGGTTAAACCCACTGCCAGCGCAGTGTCGAGTCTTTAGAGTCCCACACAGAGAGCTATTCGCCTTTAGGCAAAATGAGTAGAGGTCGCATGGTTTTGCGACAGGGTTCGTTCACATCCGCGCACTTGTGCACGTTTGCTGTCCGGACAGCTTATACTAGCGGGCTTTGGTTTAAACCGGATCCTAGTATATGATTTAGGATTGGTTTTTCTCATTGTATTCGTGTTCCTCGGATCACGAATACGGGTGCGTATGCACAGTTGCTTGAGACAGAGGGAGAGGACTTTGATTAGGGTTAATGACTATTGTCATTTTATTAACCCTAATACTTATGTGTGTATTATTGTTAATTGATATTTGTTTAATAATTTTGCATGGTTTTGGTTGTTGACCATTTGACCTTCTTGACTTGTTGACCTTGGTTGACACTTTGACCATCATCATTTCATTTGGAAGATGCTCTTTGATCCTTGCAATTTGCATTAAAAATGAAATGATAATGGTCATGTCTTGATTTAGCCATGACAATTATCTCACTAATTATCTAATTACAATAATTCACATATATGAGAGAATGCTTCATATTATTCTCTCATTCTATTATTTCCTTTCTCTCTCTTGTTCTTCCTCTCCCTCAAGCTCTCCCCTCTCATGTGTTGAGAAACACTTGAGCTTGAGAAAAACCTCTTCTTGATAATCTCTACTCTCATCTAGGGTTCAAGGATTAGCACTTCTTGCACCCTAGTTACTTCTAGCTTAGAGTTGAAGCCAAAGGTTGAGGCTTTCGGGTGGATCTTTCTTCGACGTGAGAAGACGACAAAGGTGACCTCTTTCCACTACTCCAAGGAGCAAGGAGAGAAGGACATAAAGCCCTAGGTATAACCCTTCCAACACTTAGCTAGTTTCTAGTTAGCTTTAGCTTGTTTTTGTTTAGCAAAGATCCTTCATAGTCAAGTCCATGTTGCCTAAGCTCATAAAAAAATTCGATTTTTATTCCGTTTTCCGCCTCCCCGTAAGTACCGGGGTGGGCAACGTGGACTTACACTCATAACCCAATGAGCACCTGTATACATCTTAGGTGATCCAACTGACACCAATGGCCTGTGAGATCGGCCATCTCCCCTCGTCGGGCTCTCGACTGTATACACTAGTCTAATCCGGAGTATCGATGCCCTGTCTTGAAACTCCCATGACTAGGGACCACTTTTAAGGATGTGCTTATAGACTACCCAACTCTCACGTATATGATCACTATCATATTCTTGGTAGTCAAGAAGGATCCTAAGGGCTCTATCAACGTGTAATAGTGATCAGTAATGTCAACTAAAGCTGTACATGACAGATAAAGACAAACCAGATAGCATACTATCATCTTTAGTAAGACTGTCCTACCGGTATAGGTCCTCCCTCAATCATTGCAATCATGTACCTGCGATCCAATAATTGACTTTGAGGGCACTACATCCAACATACGAAACAACAACTAAACCTAGAACCCGATCACACCTATCGCTCATTTGAAATACCCTAATTATCATTGGAGATGTTATATATTTATTCACAACATCAAATTAAATCAACACCTAATTATAGCAAAAACCAAGTAACCATTCAAATGGGATTTCGGTGCAAACATTCATGGATTAACGTCCTAATGGCCGCATTCACAATAAAACAACAACTAAAATGAGCCATGCTCCACTACCTAAATTAATCTCCCACAAAACACACAAAAATCATGCAATTAGCTTGCATAATTACTTGCTTAGAATAAAAATGAAACCCACTTGAGCAAGGTAACACTTAGTTTAGGTTTGTATTAGAACTAGATAGCAAACTAAACTTAGTTAACATAGTAATGATGGTTGAAATCCTAATTCTAACTCAAACCCTCATCTTTAAAAACCTAAATTTAAAATTAGCACCAATTAACGCTTAAACAATTTAGTTTAAGGAAATTAACCAACAAAGTATCAATTGGGTGAAGATTTATACCTCCAATTTTAGAGATCTAGCATATGATTTAACCTCCCCAAAAAGGTCTCCTTGCTCCAAGATTCAAGCAAGCATTGGCTAAGGAGATTGGATGGAGAATTGGGTTGAAATTGTGAGGTTTTAATTGGATTTTTGATGCACTTTGGGGATTTTTTTGGAGATGGAAAGAGATGGAAACAATGGAGGGGGAAGGCGGCAGATTTTCAGCAGTGAGGGAATGGGGGAAATTGTGTGGGTGTTGTGGATTTTTTTCTCCAAGTCAAACCCCTCCCATTCACAAAGTACACCATACCCCAAATTACTATATTTTATTCTACACTTTAATTCTTTTTCCTCTCTTTTCAAATGAGTTGAAGTGAAAATGGAAGGGGGATTCCTGCAGGTGGCTCGGCTAATGATGAGGGGTGAGGATGAGTGAGTGATTGCAAAGAAAATTCCATGCCAAAAACACCCCCACAAGTTCATAATTGCAAGTTATATCATTACAAGTTTTATTTTATTTTATTTTTTTCTTTTGACCCTAGAAACACCTAGAACTTGGAATTACAAGATAAAAATTTATGTTACAAACTATATTTTAGTTGCCATGGTTCTTAAGTATGTAATTAGCCCATTCGAATTTGTATTTATCACTAATTTAATGTATATTTAAAAGCTTAAAATAATATTAAAAATAAAAAAATAAGGAAAAAAATTTAAACGACTAGAAATTTATAAGTGGCTCATTAATTACCAAATACTAGCAATTACCTATCTAAATTAGATATAATTACAATTTACCGAAAATACCAATTATTTACCGATTATCGGGAAAATACCTAAACGACATTTTATCGCGTTACATATGGCAAGGTATACTACCTATCATATGCGCCAACGCATTAGAATCAATGACCCCACGTCAATGATAAAACAGTACCACATAGGTATGTGTAGCCCTAACTAGGTAAGTGAGTATACATGTAAGTATGTATGCATGGTGTACAGGTAACTAGCAAGGTATATGAGTGTACATGTAAGTACGTGTGCATAGCAAGGCATATGTGTAAGCATGTAGGTATACAGGTATGCTATATGTCATATGCACGAAGGAAAATAAGGATCATGTCTCAATGTCCCTGAGCAATACAATATCACATATATATATGTGTTGTGCGTGTCATGGTAATTAACGACGGTGTGGGTGTAGCATACAATTAGTACTCGTGCAACATGAACCGTCAATAATAGTGTTGTGTCTCATTAATACTAAGTCCATGGACAATAGGAAATGAGATATGCAACAAAGATACATATGCACAACAATATCCGTATATATCTAACTAATAGTCATATCATTTAATATAGCCCAGACCATAACGCCATGCGGGCGATTCCCCTGTAGATGTTAAATCTACTCACAACAATCCTGGCTAAGTAAAGCCAACCACTCGCTTTTCCTCCTTCGCAGCGCCCGAAGTCCCCGCCAGCGATCCTAAAAGCAAATAACAATATAACAAGTATATATTAGCAATCAACCAATAACACGTACCAACCACGTTTGACCGACACACCAACTCCAAACATACTCTCAAGTGTTCGTTAAGTGGCTAACGAGCGTAGTGATACTACGAAACCAACTCAAGAGCAAAAGCTACACAAAGACACGAACGAAATCGGCACGACCCTAGTTAGGAACGCAAAGCGACACAACTACCAAGCCTAGCCCCTGATCGTACCGATCGTGCATTCACAACACAACATATAGCATATAATCTAGTAAAAATAACGTCGCAACATCAAAAGAAAGCCATGCCAAAACTTACCGAAATCTAGTAAGCAACATATATCATTTTAGCACAAAACTACAAGTTTTTACCAAAACTAGAATTTACAGATACATCACAATATAGCAAGATTAAACCATAGACATCAATACTATAATTTTAATCTCACTTAATTAGGATTTAGTAAAAGCTTAATTTGCTAAATAGCTAATTAGAAAATTAGAAAAATATCAATTAACAAACTATTAACTAGGTTTAGTTTTCATTTGTCTTAACTTATCAATTAACCCTTTTTACTAATCAAAACCTAACTTGATTATCTAAAAACCATCTCTTGAATTTCAAAACATGCATAATAAAGCTTTAAATAAACATCTAATTAACTAGATTAAGGTATTAAAACAATAACTTAAGCTTAGGGTTAGGATTTGTACCTCCACAAAAGATCCACAAATCGCAAACACAACTCCAAAATTTAACCTCCAAAATCAAGACTTTTGTGAAGATCCAAGCATGTTTTGTGAAGAAGAATGGTGGGTTTGGATTTAGTTATGAGTTTGTGTGATAAATTAAGGATTTTTGATGAATTTTGTGGGCTAAAAAGAGTTGAAATGGGGTGAAATGAGACGAAGGGCAGCAAGGGAAGAATGGCCGGCCAAGGGAAGAAATGGGGGTGTTTTTGTGAAGTGTGTGGAAATTTCTAGCAAAACAAATGTAATAAAAGCTCATTAATGCAATTATGCCACCTTTTCTATTATTTTCTTTTCTAATTAAAATTTCAATTAAATTTCACAAATATCTTGATATTTTAGGTGAGAAAGAATTAAGCTTAAACTATTGATTAACTAAGCATAGATTCACATTAGTTGTAATTAACCTAAACCAAAAAGTAATTACCACTAATAAAGTGCACTAATAAAATATTAAAATAATATTTAATTAGGGAAAAATTATATGTGAACCAAAACTTCCAATTGATCACAAAAGCCCGTGCACTAGCTTCATTCTAGCAAAATTAGGTGCCATCAAGTCTATACAGAAGTTTGATCACAATTGGGTTAAAACGGAAAAAAATCGACAATTTTACACTAAAACGGAAAATTTCGCATAACGATTTCTAAAACGTTACAATCTTCCCCCCTTAAAGAAATTCGGTCCCCGGATTTAAAATTCATCTACGCGTACCTTCAAAGAGATGGGGGAAAGTCTTCCGCATCTCGCTCGCAGCCACTCAAGTGATCACCTCACTAGACGGCTATGCCAAAAAACCATCACAGATAGCAAGACCCTTGACTGAAGTCCCTCCACCTGCCGATCCACTAAAACTATCGGCTACTGGTGAATGAAAGATCGCGTCCAAGCTAAAAGGTCTGATGTTGAATCATGTGAGAAAGTTCATGAAGGTAATTGCGAAGTATCGACACAAGGAATACGGGGTGAATACTCAAAAATCTGGACGGAAGTGCCATATTATAGACAACGGTACTAACTCTGTCACGACCCGAAAGTACGGAACATGACCGGTAGTCAAATTACGAACATCTCGAGGCGTACGTAATCTAATTAAACCGAAAACACAGAAATCCAAACCAAGAAAAGTAGTAGAGTGAAGAAAAACCAATTTAAATCAAATAGTTTGCAACATACGCCGAAATATGCCTTTTAAAATCACAAGTCTTTTCTAAAAATTTCGGCAGAGTTTCCTTCGTAAAAACATACCCCAAACGGGTACAAAACCTGATAAAGCATATAGAGCTAGCTTTTCGTCAATCGACGGTCACAACCACGCAAGCAATATAATATACAACGCCGAAGAGCGAGGATCACAACAGAAAAGGAAACTCAAAACAGCATGAAATCTATAGAAATACAACGCGCGACTCTAAGGTCGAAAGAATAAACAACACTGGTCTCTATCTGAAATAATACATGTTTGGTTGATGGAACTTCTAGATACAACTGAATAATAATATGCAAAATATACTGATGGTCACGATACAAGTGATCCACCTACTAGCAAATCACCCGGAAAAGGAAATAGTGCCAGCAAAGCCGTAATGAAACCTGTACGGCAAAACCTGCAAGAAACTGTGGCACAACGGGGGTGAGTTGCCAACTCGTGAGTATAAAACATCTACGAACAGAAATCGCATGAACAACGCAATCCTAGGTCATATGATCATAATATATCCTCAAATATATAACCAGCTCCTAACAATGGCTAGGGTATACCTCTAAACAACTGTAATACCAAGTGCTCATGTCAGTGCCTTCGGTAGCAATGTATCATATGGATGATGTATGAATGCATGAAAAGTATGATGAAGTATTTAAATTGATATCAATACACATATATTAGCGTCCCATTCCACTAATATTGGTGTAAGGGCATATATAACAGCGTCATCATCCCCTGTTATATATACATATGAAGTATGATCAATGTAATCAAATTCTGTATGTGATCAATGTCTGTATATATGTGGATCCCGTCCACATGTCACCCAATGACAATAAGCATCATGCATGTAAATATGAGGATATAATAAAAATCATGGAAAAACATCATGAAACTTGTGCCTAGCATCGGCACAAAACATAGTCTCAATCTTAATATCTCAATGTCGCTGTACCTCAATATCTCAAAATCCCAGTATCAATCTCACTATCTAGGACGCCGTCAATCAAGACCGGCCCCTACCATCAATCTCAAGACCACGACGGTATCCTCCGGATATCCGACACGTCGGGTAAAATCACCGGTCAGTATGGTTCCCCTTCCAGGCTCAATCGGCAAGGTCCATCAATCTTCTTGCCCCGGGGTACCTCCGAGCCCCACCATGTACCCTCATACGGCCTCGACGCCTCCTCGCATGGGGTATATATATATCAGAACCGATATAACTCATGGTGGATGATGAAATATCATATCAAGGGTAACCGGGTTTTTAAAACATTTACATATTCTCTTTGAAATACCCACGGTTCCCAAATGCAGAAATATCATAGAAACAACATATCTCAATGCGCATAATCAGAAAGCATGATGTATGTGACATATAATGAAATGCAAGTATAATAGTATATCATGCAATATGGAATAATAGTATGCACATACAAGGGTCATATCCTGATGCAATAAAACTACTGTGTAGTGACATGGCAATTACCGATGAAGATGTATGTGAGCCGGAAAGTAAGTGTACGTGGAACATACACATCATCGGTAATAATGTTGGTGTCCTAACAGCATGATATCAACAATACAATATGAAATCACAATATAAGTATGCGATGCAGAGCGAACAGCAATAATGTGCGGGAGCTGAATACTAGACACGACGATAACTAATCTGCAATTAATATCAATCTAGTCTAACAACTACACTAAACTATGGGGTTGAACAGGCTAACTGAAGGTAAGGAAACCGCCTAACATCTGATGTCGACACACACACACACACACATATATATATGTTAGTTATATGTATGCCCTAGAGGCCATTTTTGTACATATGATGTATATTGTAATGGATGCTTGGACATATATAGGGAGGACTTTCTTGCTTGACATGATAGTATGCTATCTGGTTGTACTTTATCTTAACATGTACTCTGATTGTCTCTATGTTACATGTTGATAAAGCCCTTAGGATATATACTCGACTACTGGGACTATGATGAGATCATACTAGTGGGGCCATGGTAGTCGATGAGTACATCCTATAACTATTCCTAGTCGAGGGTGTATTGAGACAGGGCATCGATGCACCAGAGTAGACTAGCGTATACGCATCTTGACCTATATGATGGGCGATGGATGATCCCATATCCATCGGTGTTTGACATCAAGGATGGTGTACGGGTGCTCAGTAGAGACTGGGTACACTGGACGGACTCGCCGAGAACTCCCAGATGGTATTATACCTCACGTCAGATGGCAGTTCTCCGGTGACACTGGTACAGAGTAGTCTGTTGACCCGAGATCGTCAAAGAGTCTTGTGTGATTCCCACTGTGCTTTGATTTCCATCATACCACATCGAAGAGGGCGTGCAAAAAGGTGGCTTTTGGGTACAGTCCTGAATCACATCGAGGCAATGAGCGATAGGGGATTCGTCTCTCCCGGTATAGGGAGTTGATGTTGTGCTGTGTTCGATTGGCTATAACCGGAAATCCCTGGCCAGGGTTCCTGAGATTTACTGGTAAGTGTTATGAGTAGTTTCTCGAACTGTTATAGACCTCATATCGACACGACTTATCAAGCTACTGGGGTCTGACGTTTACCACCCCTTGGCGAGATATGCGACATATCAGATGACGTGACCGAACTGTACGGGAGTGTTACTGATTGGATTCACAGGAGTATATACATGCTTGCTTGTTGATCTTCTGAGCGCTCAATACCTAGGTAGCTCTTATGTTTAGCTGACCGCTTGCAGCTTGTGGGTGTTTGATATGATCATCACCTACTGCCGGCATATTGACGATTCTTTAGAGTTCTACACAGAGGTTTCTTAGCTCAGGCAAAACAGAGTAACATATGTGATATGTGCGGGACTGAGGATAATGCTGTATGTGATACCGTATTGGATTCTCGCGATATGAGATATCGGCCGGGTATATGTGATATAGCCAGGTCATCATATTAGTCGGTTATTTGTGAAATAGCCGGATTATCGGATCAAGTGTTGATTCGATAATTTAATGTATAATAGTATATATGATATATTAAATTACATTGACTAATATTAGCTCACTAAAAGATTCATTTTCTCACGGGATAATACATTGATATATATGCGATATATGTTAATTGTATTATTTTCTATTGTTACAAAATATATTGTATATGTGATATATAATATTGTAACATGATATGATAACTAATGCAACATGTTTAGTGGAGTTTAAACATGATTAGGGTTTGGATTAGGGTTAAGACTTCTAGTTGATTCTAGAAGCTTTTCTTTTGTTTTGTGAAAGATATTTTGTTATGACTCATGCTTTAACCCAAGCCAAACCTTAACCCTAGTTAATTCTCTACATGGGTTTAGTTGACCATGGTTGCATTAATCATCATATTTATCTCTTTTCATTATTCATCACAAAAGGATTCTATGATATTCATCTTCTTCTTCCTTCTTAGTTCCTTCATGGAAAAAGCTTACTAGCTTTTTCCAAGTGATGAAAATATGTGAGAAAAAGGTTATAAATGAGAGCAAAAATCCTACTTCATCATTCTCGTCTATCCTTGCCCTTTAGATGAGAGTGTTCACTTCATTTAGTAAGTGTTAGGTTGTGTTAGTGAAACTTCAAGGTAGATCATCTTTGTTATCGAAGATCGGAAGCAAGGTTGCATCATTCTCTTCGTGAAGCCTCTCGAGAGTCCGGAACACGATGATCGCAGCGAAGGGACCTCAACACGGAGCTTAAGAAGTGAAGGACCGGATCTACAAAGGTTGTAATCCCTCTCACTTAGTGTTAAAGAGTTTAACATACTAGTTTTAGCCTAAACCATAGTTTGAAGATCCGGCTTCGGGTTGTTCGGCCCGGCTAATTTTTAAATCGGGCATGGTTTATGCCTCGTAGAACCTTGTGAGCATGCCTAGCAACCCTACAGTGGTATCAGAGCCATGCTAGAGCTTTAGGCGAAGTCTAGACGAAATTTAAAGTCCGATCGAACCCGGAAACCCCGATTTTACCCCTCTTTGTACATTTTCAAAAATGTTGATTTTTTCTGAATTAAAAATGCTCATAAAATATAAAGGACCGCGGAACCGCGGCTAAACCAATGGTTGTGCGGCGGTTCCGCGGCCAAAATTATTACTTAGTCATTCATATTTCATATATTTATTCTTAGGCCCCTTCTTATCATTTTTTTCTGGGAATTTTTAATTCCACTCAAATGTTGAGTTTTCTGGGTTGTATTGGGGACTCGGTGATTCGATCGGATAATTTAACTTTGTTTAGTTTTGTCCGGGTAATTTTTAGAAACTGTTAAAAAGTTCGAACGGATATCAATAACTCACATTTTCCCCTGTCGGAAAATTTTCAAAAGTTGGATTTTTTCTCGTGTTTGAAACTTTCGTAAAGTCGTGCAAGTAACGCGGTGGACCCTCTAGAAGACAACAAACCTTAACTCGATTATGTGATCGTCTTGAACTGCCTCTGAACCTTAGGGTTTGTGGCAGTACGGCGTGCCATATGTGAGGCGTTGGCTTGACCCTTCTACGGCTGGACCATCGGTACTGTGGCATGCGATGGATGTTTTTTAAACTGATTTCAAGTGTTGAGATATATTGGGGAAAACTTGGGTGTTTGATTATTCGATCGGAAAGTTTAACATTGTCTATTTATCTGGAATGCGATACAATATTTGGAATCCACAGGTAGTTATGAGATAACTAATTTGAATGTTATAAATCTAGAAGTTCTGTCTCAGATGATCGGTTGCCACGGAATTTTGATGTGATCAAAATTCCGTCGCAATCACGTAGCATACGCGGATACTCGCCGGGTAAACTTCATAGGCAGCGACGCCCCATAGCCCCGACAAAGTGACTGTAGGAGAACCCCGTCGCCAAAAGCATCCGTTCGGGTGCTCGCGGCAGCGGTGTTCCGCCTTAGTGCACTTCGTCGACGTCATCCGGGGGTGCGGCCGTCTACTAAAGTTTGCGACGATCATTCAATCAGGATGTCGGGAATTTTGTTGAATTGGCCGACTTGATATTGAAAAGAGTTTTCGATAATGAGACTAAAATGCGGGGTTTATAATTGTTAGGCATGCGATGTCTAAGGAATTCATTAGGTTAGGCATGCGATGTCTAAGGAGGTTGAGGATTCCAACTGTTGTAGTTTTATACTTTCTTTTCTGCGACCGTAAGCATATTATGTGGTGTATCGCCGGCATCATTGCTATACATCAACGACAATCGGGATACGCATACTTACTTACGTTGATGATATGAGATATTATGTGTTGCTGTGATATGTTGTATTGGATCGTCGCTTTTGAATAGCCAGGGGTTTTATGTGAGATGAGATTTTTTCTTTTTCATTCATGTAAAATTCATTTGTATGTAATATTCTTTTATTGGGGCACTTCCGGGCTGAGGATGATGTCACCATTGTATATTATTTACTTTTCCGCATTAGGTAGACCCAAGGTGGGGAGCACATGTAACCGGGTTCTAGGGTCCAGTGGGAGACCATCTCGAGGAGTCGAAACCGGGTGTCCTAACCCTAGAATTGGCAGTGTTGCTTACCGCTCTCATAGGGGTCTAGGGATGTGGGTTTGGCTATTCATCGCGACCGTGGAATCCGTGTTTTATACAGGCTCGTATTAAAACACGGACGTCCTAGTATATCCAATATTTCATATATGTTCTTCTGCTGCAATGTTCTGTGATGAGATCATATTACTGCCTGAGACGAATGTTTATATTATATATATGATATATATGTTATATTGCAGATTTCGTTTCAAAAGTGATACTTGTGATGCATAATAAAATGGAACTTCATTAATGAGATTAATGAAACTAAAAGAAACCTAAGATGTTGTAGAAACTTGTTTAAAAACTGGTAGCTCTAGTTCTTACTTTGCATAGCGGTGTTCCATGTAGAACATCCAGCATCTTATTTGATAAGGAAAGAGCCGAGATCCCTTCACCGGAAGTGACCTCTTTAGCGAAACTAGCAGATGCTACAAACTCGGTTTGTCTTTTGATTGCTTCTATAGTTCTTGCTTTGCATCGTGGTATATATGATATACTCTGCACCTTATTCGATGAGGAAAGGGCCGACGATCCCTTCACCGGGATTGACCCCTTTAGCAAAACTAGAAGGGCCTAAAAAACACTCCATTTAAAATCACTCGATTCTACAACGATTTCAAGTTCATTACGCAAAGGGTTTTCTTAAGAACATGTCGTAGCCCTCTGTCATTTCAGATAAGTACTAGTTAGTATTCGTGCTACGTTTGTTGACTATGTTAAGGCGTAGTGTGCGGTAGCTGATTAGTGCTTATCTGTATAAGCATATGATGCGATTGGATTAAGGTAGTCGTGCGACTTTGTTGACTATGTTAAGGGTCGTGCGGGTGGGTTTAATTCAATCGGGAAATGACGGGTTGAACTTGACTAGCACTTATGATTTGTTGACTATGTTAAGGTCATATAGCAGCTAGGGGTTAAAAATTATTGGGAATTTCAAGTGTTGAAATTTGCAATGAGATTGCATACCTTCTATGAGATAGTTGGATCCCGATACCCGCTGCGAGTAAGAGTTACTCCTGAGAGAGTTTTACACATTACAATTGGCCGATCAAGTAGGTGTCTAGAAAGGTGTTAAAGGGGTTACGCCTCTGGGAAAATGAGGTTTATTTTAATTAGGTTCATGCGAAAGCACGGGGGACCTCCCTCAAAGTACCGACACTGGCCTGGCTGAAAGATTGGCGAACTGGTAGCGTGTAATTTATCCCGGCTAGTCTTTCCTTTTAGGGATTGAAGGAAGATTTGATTAAAAAGTAGGAGACATCCTGATTCGATATATTAGATAACCAATCTAATCTTGCAAGAGCATACGCTGAGTGTTTTCTTCTCTCTCTCTCCAGGTAGCGACCATATCACGCCTTAATCAAGATAATAAAACGGATGAATTGACCGAACCCGCTTATTATACTGAGCTGGGGAACGTTGGTCCCGCTCCAACTTATAATTGTTATACGACAGAGCAGGAAATTGGGGATTACCAGAATTCCCGTGCCGCCCAAAGGAAGAAAGTGCATGTTGATGCATCATCTTCGGGTGTGTTCATTACATAGAACTGTTTCTCAGTATCCTTTACGTCCTGGGTATGAGTTACCGGATCAGGATCCCACATATGTAATCTGTTACATGGGCTAAAGAAAGGTAGAGAACTGAGAACGGGTGATAAGTTTCATGAGATAGAAAACGGTGCAAGTGTTGCAGCCAAGTCTGTTGGTCACTATCACCCTGTATTACCAGAATACATTGATTCTGAACAAATGTTATTAGATACCGAACCTGATATACAACATCATATCAGTCTCTTTATTAGTAAAGAAGGATATAATTTTGTATTGTTGGATAATGTTTTGAACATTTCCTATATCAAGAGTTGATCGGTTCAGGCACGTTATCTAAAAGCATTGACATTCTAAATCAAACTACAGTTCTTAGTATACAGAACACACACAAGAGGAAGAGTTCAGAAATGAACGGATCCTTCTTGAGGCATTGTAGACAAGGTCATATCAATGCGACCCGACTAGCTAAGTTACATTTAGATGCATATTTAAATCTGTTTGAATTTACATCTTGTGAAACTTGCCGGTCATGTCTTAAAGATAAGATGACCATAGCTCTGTTTATTGGAAACAGAGAAAGAGTTGGTGAACTCTTGGGATTGATACATGCTGATGTACGAAAGTCTCCTGTCTACACATGCCAAGACCGGTTCTTTGAACTTCATTACATTCTCTGATGATCTCTCAAGATTCAGACATATGTTCCTGTTGAAACACAAGTCCGAACCTTTTGAGATATTCACAGAATGTAAGTTAGAAGTAGAGAACCAAAATACGGGTATAAGTATTATGTCCTTTGATGAGATCAAGGAGGAGAATACTTGAGCACGAAATTCCTGGACTATTCTAAAGGAAAATGAGATTCTCTCTCGGCATTACTCCTCTGAATACACCATAGCACGATGGTATATTGAGGCGGAGCTATAGCACCCTTTGTGATATAGTGTGCTCTATGATGAATGCTACTGAGTTTCCTATTTCCTTTTGCGAGTATATGCACTTGAGAAGCTGCATACCTATTGAATAGGGTTCAAATCAAATCAGTTGCCTACCACTTTATATGTGATATGGTAAGGGAAGAGCCCATATCTTTAGTTTGTTAAGATTTGGGGTTGTCCGGCCTATGTCTAAAAGCATAATCCAGACAAGCTCAAGGCAAAGTCAGATCTGTGGAAATTTGTTGGATATCCTAAGCATTCGCAAGGGAATATCTTCTACCAAACCGAGAAACAAAAGTGTTTTATTTCTCAGCATGCCACCTTTATGAAAGAGAATTTCATGTAAAGAAATTATTGGTCATGAGGTAGAACTGGAAAGAGTTCCAGCTATATAAACTACAGCAGATGATTTGGTAGAACCGAAGGATTCAATAGTTTCCAACGAACCTCAGCCTCTCCGCCGTTCTAGTAGGGTTCCTCACCCACCTGAGAGATACTTCGGTTTTCTCTATGACAGTAGGAGCGAGGATTGCATCATGAGATAATGACCCAACTAGTTTCGAGCTGGCCATCAGGAGTGGGACTCTGTAAAAATGGCTGGATGCTTATCGATCTGAGATAGAATCCTTATACACCAACAAAGTATGGACTTTGGTTGCTTTATCTGAAGGGTTAAATCCCCATCAGGAGTGAGTATATCTTGAGAAGATTACTTGGTGTACATGGAAAAGTTGAGACTTTCAAAGCTATGCTTAAGTCCATCCAGATCCTACTTGCCACTGCTACTTACCACGACTACGATATCAGGTGGTTGGGTGTCATGACTGCTTTTCTAAATGATGTATTAGAAGAAAGCTTCTATAAGTACACAGGCAGACGGCTTCGTAGATAGTGGGAGCAGCGGAAACGTGTGCAAGATGTTTTATGTGATAAAGAAGGCATCGTGGAGTTGGAACATCTGTTTTGATGTGGTAGTCAAAGAGTTTGACTTCATCAAAATGGTAGATGAACCTTGTATATACAAAAAGGTAGTAGGGAGTATGGTGGTGATCCTCTTAGAGTACGTGGATGACATACTCTTGATAGGGAAGGAGTTTCCTATGCTACGCTCGGTCAATCTCCACTTATCACAACGATTCTCCATATAGGATAAAAGTGATACCTCCTAAATCCTGGGTTTTGTATCTATGAGATAGATCTAATTAGATGTTAGGATTCTCACTAGTTGTAGTGAGATGGTATCAATCAATCCTGGGGAGAATCACTGGAAAGGTTCCAGGGTGTTAAGGACGACTGAATGTCAGTCGCAGGAATTGTCTTTACCCTCAGTGGAGGGACGGTATGTTGGAAGAGTTCCAAGCAAGGTACCGTGACATACTAGACGATTAAAGGCAAGATACATCGTTACCAAGGATGCTACCAAAGAAGAAGTCTGGATATATATAGGTTCATGAGATGAACTTCGTTCCTACCATTGTGTGACAATGGAGTTGTAGCTTTAGCCAAGGAACTAACGTCCCATCAATAATCCAGATATAATTCTTAGGCAGTATCACCTGATCATGGAGATGGTTGATCTCCAGGGAGATCGAGGTTAGGAGAGTAGACACAGAGGATGACAGCGCGGATCCACTCACAAAGGCCTTTTTCCCAGTAGAGACATTTATGGGATGGTTGAGTATGAGATACTTCAACCACAGCTAATTGTTGGGTATGCGATACCACAACAGATGGCCCTAGTGCAAGTGGGAGATTGTTAGTTATATGTATGCCCTAGAGGCCATTACTGTACATATGATGTATATTGTAATGGATGCTTGGATATATATAGGGAGGACTTTCTTGCTCGACATGATAGTATGCTATCTGGTTGTACTTTATCTTAACATGTACTCTGATTGTCTCTATGTTACATGTTGATAAAGCCCTTAGGATATGTACTCGACTACTGGGACTATGATGAGATCATACTAGTGGGGCCACGGTAGTCGATGAGTACATCCTATAACTGTTCCTAGTCGAGGGTGTATTGAGACAGGGCATCGATACACCAGAGCAGACTAGCGTATATGCATCTTGACCCATATGATGGGCGATGGATGATCCCATATACATCAGTGTTTGACAACAAGGATGGTGTACGGGTGCTCAGTAGAGACTGGGTACACTGGACGGACTCGTCGAGAACTCCCAGATGGTATTATACCTCACGTCAGATGGCATTTCTCCGGTGACACTGGTACAGAGTAGTCTGTTGACCCGAGATCGTCATAGAGTCTTGTGTGATTCCCACTGTGCTTTGATTTCCATCATACCACGTCGAAGAGGGCGTGCAAAAAGGTGGCTTTTGGGTACAGTCCCGAATCACATGGAGGCAATGAGCGATAGGAGGGGATTCGTCTCTCCCGGTATAGGGAGTTGATATTGTGCTGTGTTCGATTGGCTATAACCGGAAATCCCTGGCCAGGGTTGCTGAGATTTACTGGTAAGTCTTATCAGTAGTTTCTCGAACTGTTATAGACCTCATATTGACACGACTTATCAAGCTACTGGGGTCTGACGTTTACCACCCTTAGGCGAGATATGCGACATATCAAACGACGAGACCGGACTGTACGGGAGTGTTACTGATTGGATTCACAGGAGAATGTACATGCTTGCTTGTTGATCTTCTGAGCGTTCAATACCTGGGTAGCTATTACGTTTAGCTGACCGCTTGCAGCTTGTGGGTGTTTGATATGATCATCACCTACTGCCGGCATATTGACGATTCTTTAGAGTCCCACACAGAGGTTTCTTGGCTCAGGAAAAATGAAGTAGGAGCACATATGTGATATGTGCTGGACCGAGGATAATGCGGTATGTGATACCGTATTGGATTCTCGCGATATGAGATATCGGCCGAGTATATGTGATATAGCCGGATCATCATATTAGTCGGTTATTTGTGAAATAGCCGGATTATCGGATCAAGTGTTGATTCTTTAATTTAATGTATAATAATATATATGATATATTAAATTACATTAACTAATATTAGCTCACTAAAAGATTCATTTTCTCACGGCATAATACATTGATATATATGCGATATATGTTAATTGTATTATTTTCTATTGTTACAAAATATATTGTATATGTGATATATAATATTGTAACATAATATGATAATTAATGCAACATGTTTAGTGGAGTTTAAACATGATTAGGGTTTGGATTAGGGTTAAGACTTCTAGTTGATTCTAGAAGCTTTTCTTTTGTTTTGTGAAAGATATTTTGTTATGACTCATGCTTTAACCCAAGCCAAACCCTAACCCTAGCTAATTCTCTACATGGGTTTAGTTGACCATGGTTGCATTAATCATCATTTTTATCTCCTTTCATTATTGATCACAAAAGGATTCTATGATATTCATCTTCTTCTTCCTTCTTAGTTCCTTCATGGAAAAAGCTTACTAGCTTTTTCCAAGTGATGAAAATATGTGAGAAAAAGATTATAAATGAGAGCAAAAATCCTACTTCATCATTCTCATCTATCCTTGCCCTTTAGATGAGAGTGTTCTCTTCATTTAGTAAGTGTTACGTTGTGTTAATGAAACTTCAAAGTAGATCATCTTTGTTATCGAAGATCGGAAGCAAGGTTGCATCATTCTCTTCGTGAAGCCTCTCGAGTGTCCGGAACACGATGATCGCAGCGAAGGGACCTCAACACGGAGCTTAAGAAGTGAAGGACCGGATATACAAAGGTTGTAATCCCTCTCACTTAGTGTTAAAGAGTTTAACATGCTAGTTTTCGCCTAAACCCTAGTTTAAAGATCTGGCTTCGGGTTGTTCGGCACGGCTAATTTTTAAATCGGGCATGGTTGATGCCTCGTAGAACCTTGTGAGCGTGCCTAGCAACCCTACGATATATATATATTAGTCGGTGACCCCGCCTCGATAATATCACATCCGATACCATATCTATAATCAGATATTCCCAAGTCAAGAGTGCGGATCAAAGATCAATATAAAGCTCGTACGTAAATTCTTCGTACGGCATCCCAAATCTGGGTACGAGTCAATATCACATTCATCATATTATTCATCTGGTATCCATTTTATCAAGATTATAATCCGGGTACTGACCTACGTCTAGTACAATACTAATATCAACAATATAATCATGATCTGACTACTGATCGACAGCCTCATACAAATCGATATCATCATCACATATCATCATAAAGAAGTATACATCGCCGAATGCGACCCATTATAAATATCCTAGCATATCATATCTCATATCACGATCACATGTCGACCATTTTATTTTTATCACTATTCACATGCTATCGTCGTCCAAAGATCCGCTATAACATCATGACGTATCTCAAATACGAATTCTGCCATATCACTGATCTCACGGTCTCAAATCACATCTCACCGACTCATCTCAAATCCCAAGTACTATCCTCAAATCCAGTATGTGAACACACAGTCCCATACCCATGTGAACACATAAATATATAATCCCATAAACGCACATATGAAAGAAGAATGTATGCAAGTATGGGTGCGTGTGCGTGTGTGTGTGGTGCAACCACTAATCTAGGGTTTCGCAACACTCAACTAATCCAATCACACCAAATATCCATCTTTATCATCAATAATCTCAAACAATATATAATCAATATTTGTGTATACGTATTCGTATACATCACCACGAACTGCGGGGGTGCTATACGCCATCTGATCGCACGCTTTTGGCGTGTCGGATGTTCAAAGTTCTAAAGTTTACCGTGATCAGGACGGTGTCTCTATGCAGCTAGCCGGTTGAGCACGGGTCGATCCACAGGGAGATGGTTGTTTGTCCTATCTTATTTTAGACGATTCAGTAAAGTATTTGTATGAGTTTGATCAAACTAACCTATGTGTTTTATATGCAAGTATAAAGTTGTTAAGAAAAAGATAAGAAATTGTAAGCTAAAGAAATTCGTACTCAAAACCTTTGAGCCGAGCCTTGACCAATTGAAGCTAGAGCAATCGGCAACAACGTGGATTAGGGGATTTAAGCACGGTATTCGTGGAATCCGGCTTATTTACCCTTGTCCGTCCGTTCTTGTCTCTTGCTTTCGCCTCCGGCCAAACCGAACGCAACCGGTCGCGGTTAGGAATCACCGTAACCTTGGTAGGATAGGGTGCCTAACGAAGCGCTTGCGTAACGTTTGGGCGGAGTTCAATGGAAAATAACGGGAAAAGGAAATGAGCAAAGAAACATTAACTTACAATACCGTATTTATTCTTAACAAAGATAATTACAATCATTCACAAAAAGAACCAAAAAGAGAGAACAAAAAGAACAAAGAAATGAAAAGATTACAAATAAGTAAGTGCATGAATTTAAATTGTAAATAAGTAAAGCAAGAAAATAAAAAGCAAGTAATAAATAAGCAATAAAAAGAACTAGAAACAAGAACTCAAGACAAGCTTGGGATCAATAGCCAACCCTTAAACTTGCACGCTCAATCAAGAGGTTGCAAGATCAAGAGAAGGGTAGAGAACGCATGTGAAATGAAGCGCTAATTCCATAGGAAAAATACGACCCTTGAGATCAATAACAAACCCTTAACCTTTCAAGCTCAATGAAGAGGTTGAAAGATCAAGAGAAAGCAAGAATCTCAAAGGGAAGTTAAACAAAAGAGAATGATACAAAAACCCTCATCTTCATTGATCATCCACTCAATGCTCTCACTACATTTTCATGGAGGAAAGATGAAGAAGAAGAAGAAGAACTACACTAAAACCTACAAAAGAGGAACAAAGAATGAACACCAAAAGCTTGGCAAGTTCTGGGATATTTATAGGCAGGGAAATGGAAACCTAGGGCAACACTCTGGACCAAAATGGAAGTACCAAACTGCCCCTGAAAAATGACTACCTGTCGACATCATACGGCCGCGGTTCCGCGGCCCTTTAGTGGTGTTAGGCCATCAACTTTTGGGTGTTTCCCTGTTCTGCTGTGTCCTTTATTCTGGTATATGTTTTTTCTCATATTTTCTTCACGATTTTTCCAGAATTTCTGTTGAGCAATAGGTTATTTGATGTGGATCTTTTGCCATGATTTCCTCGAGCTCCGCGTAGATTTCTTGGATCTTGTGTTGACATTGAGCTTTGTGCATGACATGACAATCGATTTGCCATTTTGTCTCTTAAACTGGTATGTGGCAACACACGGATAGAGAGCGGAGACCCGTGTTTTATCTGTTGTTGGCAGTAATCCAGAATTTGTCGTACTTTTCCATGGATTTCACTGTTTAGAGTTGAGAACCAGTATTCTGCAAATATGTAGCAAACACTGATCAAAAGCACCTGCCTATAAATAAACAAGCGTAAGAATGGGCGGTATAAAATGCAATATTTTGGTATGAACAAATACCCCCAAACTTAACTTTTGCTCGTCCCGAGCAAAACCAATTATTCACAAAAAAAATCCTAACCGCACTTTCGCAGGGAACGCGATTTCACTGAGCACGTGCAGCAAGCCGTTAAACCTCTAGGTGTCCCTAGTAGGAGGAGTGTTGTCTCCTGAGGGTTTTCAGCGGATTACACCCACAAAATCCCGTCAAGCTAGTGTTATAAGTTAACATCGATTCTACTCCTACATTTTAGTATTTACGTTAGAAATTCTATCATCCTAAGTTACAAATATCCAACCCTTATGTTTCACACCTCCTATCTGTTTAACTTTAGATCCTATACATTCCAAAAAAAAGTTTAGAAAGATGTTGGTTCTCCTGAGTTTTCCTCTTAAAGTGCGGCCTCAAGTCAGGGATTTTTATCAACATTACAGAAAACACGAGTCTTATTCTTTATTTCTATCTCTTATCCAAACATCAATTGTATACCCCTACCTGTGTGTATATTTGCACCCCTACACTCAAGAATTCAATTCAAGCTATAATACCCTTGCCCTAATACCTAATACTACTTCTTTTCATTTAATGATGGACGGTGTTGCTCACACACTTTTCATGCGACTATTAATGCTTCTTGAGGCACTAACGGCCGATTACTGAATGTGCGAGCTTAAAGCGTAAATAGCAGTTTCCAGGTCTTGACTTTATTCTATTTTTTTTCTTTTTTCTTTTTCTTTTTCTTTTTCAAGACCGGATATATTTTTCAACATGCACTTTTGGTGTTTAGCTTTAAATACCGTTTTTTCTTTCATACTAGGCTTTCAGGCAAGAGTATTTCAAGGTATCCTCTACTATCCCATGTTTCAAGGTGCGTGTAAGTGCAGTTTGTAGGGTATATACTTTCTAAATTTGAACTCGAGAAAAGAAACTATTTTTCAGACTTATCCTCCAGGAAAGTTTCAATACTTTCCCCTCATTTTGACTTAACTCAAGAACTGAACTCAAGAATACCTATTTCTCAAAAAAACTGTAAGGATGTATACTTACCAAAGTTAGACAGAATGAGGGTTATTTTTAGGGTTTTCAATCCCTAAGTCTAGAATTTAGTTATTTCTATCATATCAACTAAACTTTCGGAATAAAGATCTAAGTTACCCTATTAGCTAACTTGACGACAAAGTTTTTATATTTTTTCGAATTTTTTTTATTTTTGTGGGATTTTAATATGGTATGCAAATGCAGAATATACAAATGAATGCGAAGGAAGAAAGCTTACCGAGCACGCCCCCAAACTTAAACTTGACAGTGCCCTCACTGTCAGGCTACACCAAGAGGGTAAAAAAATGTCGGCGCTCCCTAGAAACAAATTATATACAAAACAAAAAGGAAAACAAAAAATATATACAAAAAAGGAGTCCCCCCCAAACTTAAGTAAAACAGTGTTTCCACTGTTAAGCATTGAAGTTCAGGATTAGGGGGGAAAGAACAATATCTATCTATACAAGGCCTTACACAGGCCAAAGGTGAGCACCAACCATTCAAAGATCTTATCATGATAAAGCAGTGGTTGGTCAAAGAAGGCGTAGAGAAAAGAAATGGAGAATACGCGAGACCGTATGGAGATAAAAGCGGGATACGGTCTCGGTATATCAGAAGAAGAAGAATGGCGGAAGGGAAAAAGAAGTGGAGTATGAACTTGAGGGTGCAAATGGAGTGAATAGATTAGCACAATTTGTGATGAGCGATGTGTAAAAAGCGGTTGTGCTAATCTATTAACCCGTCGAGAAATGGGGTCAAATCCCTCAAGATTCGTGAGAAACCATGGGTACGCCGAACTTGGTAAACCAGACATATGAAATGAAAGTGAGACGGGTTCTTGCAAGGTTGGAACGATGGAAAGGATGGAGGTAGGTGATTGAGGATGGTTATCGGTTAAAGGTTCAGGAGGGTGTACACAGTCAATGAAAGGAACAGGATGAATTGGAAAATCTGACTCATCAATTAAAACTGGTTCATCCTCAAAGCTATCCTCAAAATTCTCCTCAAAATTCAGCACATCCATGCATTTCTCTTCAAAATCCAGACGCATATGGGGTTCGGGAAAAAAATTTAATGACTCGGGATGATGAATTGGAGAGAAAAACTCAGCCAAATCTGCGGGTTCATCATCCAAAATAGTCCCAGCGTCAATATCCTCAATCAAGTAAAAATCTATATTCTCAGACACCTCAACAAAAGCATGGATATCAATCAATTCAGGTTCTAGAGTGGAGGTGTAGAGGTCAAAAGGATTGGGTGTGGTTTCACTTGGCAAGGTCCCTTCACAATCGGGTAAATCAAACACTACAAAGTCGCACAACTCATTAATCATTCTAGCTTCAATCGGTGAATCGTTGGGAACACTAGATAGATATTCAAAACTGGAGTTGTGGGATTCAAGTTGAAATGGGTAGGCTTGATTCGAAAGGGGGTACAGCTCACTCTCACCACTCAAATTCACAGCCTGTCCTACCGCCTCTTCATACATTGGAAAATTTGGAGCTAGTTGAAAACTAGCTACCGGGTCACTAGGTTGTATGAGGGCGGCCATGGACGCATTCAAATCCATCATCTGTTGGTACGACGCTACCTTAAAGTCTGCCAAAGACTGTTCCAGACTAGACATGGGTTGTGAAGGGGTTTCCGTAAAAGAGTCAAAGTTGTTTTGGTACTGGAAACTCCCAAATGGCGGTTCTGAAGCAATGTCTAAGGAAGGTGCAAAAGTTGGGTAGGATTGATAGGAATTGAATGGCTGGACAGGAGCAGGATCAACATTTAGATAAGAAGGTGAATGGAATTGTTGATCACAAGAATCTGTAGTGGTGAAAGGAGTGAAAGATCGGCTACAGGATTGTTCAATACGTTCAGCGATGGACAAAGGACGACTTGCAAAAGGGGTATCAACATAAGTGGGTGGGGGAGGTTGAAAAGGTTGATACAAAGTGGATTACGAAGGGCAAGTGTTTGTCCTAGACGCGTCTATCCGATCTTTCAAAGAGATTTTTGGCATGGAGGGATCGTTTGACGTTCGGCCAAAGCAAGAACCGTAAGAAGTAATGTCTGGTTGTGGGTACCAAAGTTCGGCAAGAGTTTTGCGAGGTGGGGTACCCATGATATGAAGAGAGAAAGAATGAAAGGCAGAGAAAAGGAGGGGGGAAATGTGATTTTTTTTTTTATAAATTTTTTTTAGATATTAACAAAAGAATGAAATATACACACAAAAAAAGAATCTAGACAAAAACAATCATGACACAAAAATACCACACCTAATCGTTCTAGGGTTCACCTAGGTCAACTAGACCTGCTCCAGAACTTGATTGTCGAAGTAAAACTGTGTCGAGAAACGGGCTCAAGATACACTGATCACGAGGCCAGGTAAGTGCAGAGATAAGGGGAGCTTTTCCAACGCTTTCGCGAAGTTCCTTAATTAAATAACCCTTTCTCTTTTGGCGGTTTCGCCGTTAACACTTTTCTAGACACCCCGTAAACAATATACCGTTAAGCGAGGTTCTAAACACAGTTGACTTCTCCTAGTGAGCGCGAAGTCCTTAAGGCTTAAAGTCTAGTTTCTTTTAAATTTTGTGCGGGTAAACGTTATGCTCAAGTTCGTGATTTGTGGGCCACGGAAAAGGTGATGAAATCCTTTACCGTATGTTGTGGGGTTCGCTTGCCCTTAAGTCCGTATTAATGTATGCAATGCGCAATTCAATAAAAATTCTATAAAGAATCAAACAATCGTTTTTTTTATTTTAAGTACGGCACTGCAACAAATACGGGTTAGTCAATTTTTAGCGTTTGCTAGCGACCTTGCAAAGAATCCTGCAAAGAATAGTATATTGGATGCGTCGGATTTGAGAAGAAGGTGTTAGTAAAGTACGTACCGTTAAGTTTTTGGGTTAGGAAACCCCCGTTGAATCAAATCCGGTAAGCATGAAAAGTTCGCTTGCGCGGGTCAAACTACCCGGATCTTTGGCACTGTATTTTGCAAACACCTTAGCCTTGAATGTACACTTTGCTCCCCACAATCGCAGTTTGCAAATCCGCAAAAATCTGCACTCTTGCCCACAAAAATGATCAAAAAAAAACAAAAAGATTTTTTTTTAAAATTTTTATTTTATAAATATATACAAAAAGAATATTAACCCGAATAACAAGAAAGAAAATATGCTACCGTCTTCCCGGCAACGGCGCCATTTGATCGCACGCTTTTGGCGTGTCGGATGTTCAAAGTTCTAAAGTTTACCGCGATCAGGACGGTGTCGCTATGCAGCTAGCCGGTTGAGCACGGGTCGATCCACAGGGAGATGGTTGTATGTCCTTTCTTATTTTAGACGAGTCAATAAAGAATTTGTATGAGTTTATTCAAACTAACCTATGTGTTTTATATGCAAGTATAAAGTTGTTAAGAAAAAGATAAGAAATTGTAAGCTAAAGAAATTCGTACTCAAAACCTTTGACCCGAGTCTTGACCAATTGAAGCTAGAGCAATCGGCAACAACGTGGATTAGGGGATTTAAGCACGGTATTCGTGGAATCCGGCTTATTTACCCTTGTCCGTCCGTTCTTGTCTCTTGCTTTCGCCTCCGGCCAAACCGAACGCAACCGGTCGCGGTTAGGAATCACCGTAACCTTGGTAGGATAGGGTGCCTAACGAAGCGCTTGCGTAACGTTTGGGCGGAATTCAATGGAAAATAACGGGAAATGGAAATGAGCAAAGAAACATTAACTTACAATACCGTATTTATTCTTAACAACGATAATTACAATCATTCACAAAAAGAACCAAAAAGAGAGAACAAAAAAAACAAAGAAAAGAAAAGATTACAAGTAAGTAAGTGCATGAATTTAAATTGCAAATAAGAAAAGCAAGAAAATAAAAAGCAAGTAATAAATAAGCAATAAAAAGAACTAGAAACTAGAACTCAAGACAAGCATGGGATCAATAGCCAACCCTTAAACTTGCAAGCTCAATCAAGAGGTTGCAAGATCAAGAGAAGGGTAGAGAACGCATGTGAAATGAAGCGCTAATTCCATAGGAAAAATACGACCCTTGAGATCAATAACAAACCCTTAACCTTTCAAGCTCAATGAAGAGATTGAAAGATCAAGAGAAAGCAAGAATCTCAAGGGGAAGTTAAACAAAAGAGAATGATACAAAAACCCTCATCTTCATTGATCATCCACTCAATACTCTCACTACATTTTCATGGAGGAAAGATGAAGAAGAAGAAGAAGAACTACACTAAAACCTACAAAAGAGGAACAAAGAATGAACACCAAAAGCTTGGCAAGTTCTGGGATATTTATAGGCAGGGAAATGGAAACCTAGGGCAACACTCTGGACCAAAATGGAAGTACCAAACTGCCCCTGAAAAATGACTACCTGTCGACATCATACGGCCGCGGTTCCGCGGCCTAAGCATGCTTAGGCCGCGGTTCCGCGGCCCTTTAGTGGTGTTAGGCCATCAACTTTTGGGTGTTTCCCTGTTCTGCTGTGTCCTTTATTCTGGTATATGTTTTTTCTCATATTTTCTTCACGATTTTTCCAGAATTTCTGTTGAGCAATAGGTGATTTGATGTGGATCTTTTGCCATGATTTTCTCGAGCTCCGCGTAGATTTCTTGGATCTTGTGTTGACATTGAGCTTTATGCATGACATGACAATCGATTTTCCATTTTGTCCCTTAAACTGGTATGTGGCAACACACGGATAGAGAGCGGAGACCCGTGTTTTATCTGTTGTTGGCAGTAATCCAGAATTTGTCGTACTTTTCCATGGATTTCACTGTTTAGAGTTGAGAACCAGTATTCTGCAAATATGTAGCAAACACTGATCAAAAGCACCTGCCTATAAATAAACGAGCGTAAGAATGGGCGGTATAAAATGCAATATTCAGGTATGAATACCATCTACTCGACTTCTCCCCGTTGATATAAATCTACTCACTTTGCTTCTCGTGTGCCGATGCCAACGTCGCCATATTCATCTTCAAAGCCTCAACATCATGTTGGGTACCTAAAAGATAACACAATCGCAAAAGCACATGAAAATCGCATCGGAAAACCAAAACGGCATACGGCACGCCCATAGGTAAAAACCTATCTTCTCGCATGCAAACACGATCAATAACCCTTTGCCGTTGACGTTCAAACGCCACCCGACAGAAACAAATCACCAAAAACCAAAATCCATGCTAAAACAAGTCATAAAGCATGCACCAACACAAGAAAACTACCCCAGATTCTACCCTATATGGAATCAGTCAAAGTTGCATATACCAAAGGTCAAGTTTATAGGGTAAAAGGCTATAGAAAAAAAACGAGGGGGTTCCAACCTGCTCTGGCCGCAAATTGCAGCCAGAGAGGATTTATTGGCGGCCTGGGAAGGAGATAGGGGCTAGGGTTTTGGGTGGTGGTTCCTAGGAGCCTGCACATCTTACTGTCAAACCAATTTTATTTTCAGATGGCTCGGGTGATAGTAGATTTCTAAAAAAAGTGACAGATTTACAGTTTTTTCCCGATACCGTTTCTACAAAATCCGTATTCTGGGTTTTAATTCAGGTTTGGGTCCAAAATAACAGCACAACAGGGGTTCTAAGGTCACAACAAGCCTCATTTTCACTTTTGATTTCAGATCAAACCCTAAATCCTAACTTGGAATTTCTCAAGTCCTTAAAACTACCCAATATCGACATGAAACTAGTATAGATGCAAAATGAAACGACATACTACTCTAAGGGTGTAGAAATTAGCTCCTTTGGCAACTCAAGAATTTTCTTGAGTTGCTCAATGTCCTCCAAATCAGCTCCTTCTTAGTCCAATGTGTAGCTAGTGAGCTTGGGAGCAAGTTTTGTGAAGTGGGAATGGGGTTTCGGGGTTGTATTCATGCTCGATCTAGGTTGAAGAGGGAGGAGGAAGAAGAGGGAGAGGCTGCAGCAGCAATGGGGAAAGAGAGGTGAGAGAATGAGAAGAGGAAATGATGGGGGAAGGCATGGTTCAAAAAGGAAAGTTGACCATCACTTTCTCTCTCATCATCATTCTTTACTTTTTCTTTTCCTTTTTCTTTTCTTTTATTCCTTCTCCTCACAATGGTAACCCTAGGCCACCATCTACCCACAACATGTAAGAAAATGTGACAAGTGTGCAAAAATAATAATGTGTATGTTTTGCTCCAAAAATTCTAAAAACCGATTAGCGACTTTTAATCGCGATTAGCACTAAAATTGCATATAATTAATCATAAAAACTTAAAAATGACATAATTCCCTAAAATACCCTATTTTAGAATTTTCCATAATTTTTCCAAAATTTTCCCCATTTATCGGTATTTAATTATACCGAAATATTAAAATATTCATTAAAAATTAATATTAAATTATAAAAATTCCAAAAAATAATATTTTATTTTTTTGAAATGTTACAATCTTCCCCCCTTAAAGAAATTCAGTCCCCGAATTTAAATTTAAACCCCCAATTTCTAAAACAATTCAATAAAATGTCCAAGTCGTCGAGGCTCCGAAATCATCAATACATAAAACGCATCATAGCGCAATGCATACGCATGAGAAATGAGCAGATAACTCAAAATCAAAACTCTGTCAAGCATCCCGCAATCATCGGAGTCAAGGTAAAGACACGAACGCCAAATCCAAAGCAAAACCAATATGATATAAATCAGAACTATGCATGTAAATATCAAATCTGTACATGTAAATATCTGGAGGAAATGCATGCCAAATCTTTTAAAGTCGCTGTGCAATGCGCATAACACTGCACAGTGGCGGACGTCTATCATAAGAAAATAGCCATATACGTATATATCTTTTGTTTAACGTGTATGTTCCGCCGTTTTGGAAACAATTTAGAAGGGTTTCATCATTTTTAACGTTTCGTATCATATTAGACACATAGGTAAATACTGAGACTATAGCTCGCTTTTGGAAATCCCTTCGATAACTATCAATGCATGAAAAATATATTCAGGTACTATCCTCTGACTAGTCTTGCTCAGTACGAAAACAATAGCAAATGTCATAAAAACGTAATGCTCCATAAGAAATCAATCCCAAAATGTGCATATGAATACTACGTGCATCTGGTGCGCACGGAAATCAAAATCCATGAATGTGCCATACATGCGCACAGAAACAATATCTAAGTGCATCGGGTGTGTACGAAACATCTGTCAAAGGCAACAGGTGTGCCTGACAGCAAAAACAGGTGCATCTGACATGCACGAAGAATCTCAATTTAGAGTATCTGGTATGTACCAAAATCTATCTCATAACATGCGCCAAACATGCGCGAAAATCCAAATCGGGTGCATCCATCATGCACGAAATCATGAAATCCAATATCAAGCATCAAACATACGTAAAATCCAATCAGGTGCACAAGTTGCACAAAACCAATATAAAGCATCACGATCGAAATCGAAGTCCAGTGCAACTGTGGTGCACAAAATGTGTATCACTGCACTGCAAGCATATGTGAACTATACCGAGTGCGAAAACCAAATCGTGTGCGTATATACGCACAAAATCAACTCACTGTATGAAACCCATAAAATCATAAACATGAGAAACCAAGGCACGAAAATGATATCAAGTGCAACAACTGTGCAAAAATCGTAAATACTCAGCAGATGCAAACATGGTGCATGAAAACAAATATCATGAAACTCAATCATTAAAATCAATCATGCGAATAGATCGCCCAAAATACCGAAATCAAGTATGGCGGAATAGTTCTGCTCAAGCACATCCTCCAAGAATCTCTGGCCGATTGTCGTGGTCACTCATAGCATGTCTCGTCGACGATCATGAACTCTGGCCTGCTGGTGTGCGTAACATGACCACTCCTGGGTCCAAGTCTTCTCGTAATTTATTCCAGAAAGGTCCTGTCGAGGACTCTCTCAAATCTCGTCTCTGCCAACTGTCTGGAAGTCATCGTCCTTTACTATATCTATTTCTTGTTCCGGAATGGCTGCATACTCATCGCGACTCCTTCTGGAAGGTATATCCAAGCACAATGGCTCGGCATGTGTATCGCATCTCTGATGTCGGCGGAGTAGAACGTCATCTCATCCATATCTTGTACGAATCTCTTACTCCACTTTACTCTAATATCGACTGCTTCGGACTGTCTCGTCGTGGCTGCATAGACCGAGCTCCCATGGCTATCCTCGTATCTGGAGTCTCCCAAGAAATGCATCTCACTACCTAGCATCCGAATGAAGTCGAACCATTCGATCGATTCGTCAAAACCTCATAATCCCCCAAGAGCTCAACATCTTAGGTACAGTTTAATAGTATCGAGTACATACCATATGTAGGGTTCCTAGGCACGCTAATGAGGTCTCACAAGGCATCAACCATGCCAATTTCAAATTTTACAAGTGCCGAGAAACCCTAATACGGATCGTTAACTAGATTTTAGGCGATAACGACAACTAGTTAACAACTTAACTATGAGTAAACGAAAATACAACCTTTGTAGATCCGGTCCTCCACCTCCAAGGCTCCGTGTTGACGTCCCTCCGCTGTCCATATCGAATCCCGGACTCTAGCATCGGCTTCATCGGAGAAATGGGCTGGCTAGGTCGTCGACTTCGATGCCGAAGATGATCTACGTCGAGGCATCACAAGATCAAGCTCCCACTTCACCAAGTCATGAAACTTGTGAAGAAAACACCCTATACTACTTGGCAAGAGGTAGAGGATGAAGAAATAGGAAGTGGGTTCACTTTAGAATTGGATTTCTCATTCTTTTTCTCAAGATGCCATTGTTGGTAGCAAGCTTTCTTCTTGAAGAAGAAGAAGAAGAAGAAGATAATGATATGATAAGTTATTTCCAAATAGAAAATAAAAAGAATACTTATCATATACCAACCATGGTTAAGTGTAGAGAATAAACTATGGTTAGTTTGAATGGTTAGGGTTAAGCATGAAGACAAAATGGTCACTTAGTCAAAGCTTCATGAAGCTTCAACAACAAACAAAGAAAGCCACCATTTTCTCTTTTATCTTTTCCAAAATAAATAAATAAATAAATAGATTATAAAATGAAAACCCTAACCATTACATAACCATGGTTTAATCATACACACAAACATTCATGTATCATCAAACATGATACAATCAAGTGTACAAAAACATATCACTTATACAATGTGCATATCAAGTGAGAAAATCCTTTTAAAGTGAACCAATACTAGTTAATGCAAAGTAATATATCAAATATATAATTATACATTAAATCATTAAATCAACACTTGATTCAATGATCCGGTCATATCGCATATAACCGACTAGTATCCAATGTATCGACTTATCGAATCAATCCTTGATTCGATAACTAGGTTATATCACATACAACCATTCGACACATTCATCGCGAGAATGGAATACGGTATCACATACACGCATTATTCTCGGTCCCGTACATATCTCATATGCGCTCCTATTTCGTTTCGCTTGAGCCAGGAAACCTCTATGTAGGACTCTAAAGACTCGTCAATACGCCGGCAGCAGGTGATGATCATATCAAACACCCACAAGCCGCAAGCGATCTGCTTAACGTAACGGCCACCCGGGTATTGAGCGATCAGAAGATTGACGAGCAAGCCCGCTCACACTCCTGTGAATCCAACCAGTAACACTCACCGTACAGTCCGGTCTCGTCGTCTGATATGTCGCATATCTCGCCTAGGGTTGGTAAACGTCAAACCCCAATAGCTCGATAATTCGTGTCGATATGAGCTCTATAATAGTTCGAGAAACTACTGGTAACACTTACCAGTAAGTCTCAGCAACCCTGGCCAGGGATTTCCGGTTATAGCCAATCGAACACAGTGCAACATCAACTCCCTATACCGGGAGAGACGAATCCCCTCTTATCGCTCATTGCCTCCATGTGATTCGGGACTATACCCAAAAACCACCGTTTTGCACAACCTCTTGGACGTGGTAAGATGGAAATCAAAGCACAGTGGGAATCACACAAGACTCTATGACGATCTCGGGTCAACAGACTACTCTGTACCAGTGTCACCAGAGAACTGCCATCTGACGTAAGGTATAATACCATCTGGGAGTTCTCGGCGAGTCCGTCCAGTGTACCCAGTCTCCACTGAGCACCCGTATATCATCTCCGATGTCAAACACCAATGGATATGGGATCATCCATCGCCCATCTGTATGGGTCGAGAAGGTATACGCTAGTCTACACTGGTATATCGATGCCCCGTCTCGATACACCCACGACTAGGGACTTTGAAGGATGTACTTATGGACTACCATGTCCCCACTAATATGATCCGCATCATAGTCCAGGTAGTCAAGTACACATCGTAAGGGCTTTACCAACATGTAACAGAGAGACAATCAGTGTACAGGTTAAGTTAAAGAGCAACCAGATAGCATACTATCATGTCGAGCAAGAAAGTCCTCCCTATATATGTCCAAGCATCCTCTACAATATACATCCTATGTATAGTAATGGCCTCTAGGGCATACATATAACTAACACCATAGCATCGATGGTCCAGCCGTAGAAGGGCAAACCCAAGCCTCGCTAATGGCGCCGCGGAACTGCCGCAAACCCTAAGGTTCAAAGGCTTTCACACGGTCATTAAGTCGAGTTAGGGTTTCATTCTTCTAGTGGGTGCATAGAATTGCCTGCATGTCTTTCCGAATACTTTAAACTTGGAATAGTAGGTTTCTGACATTCGATCGTCTCTGTCGACTCTCAACATCTCCGCGTGAAGTCGTCTCTAGCTGGAATCAATCTATCGGATGACCTCGCATCGGGGTAGCGAACGAACCACATGCTCTAGTCATTCATCCTCGATGACTAGCGACCTTCTGTCATCTCTTAGTACAACTCGTACTGCAATAGCTCGAACATCTGGGGCGATATCTCATCATTCGCAGCAGCAACTGGCTCACTCGTCTGCACGCTAAACAGTGCCTCAATCATCATGAATAAGCAATACATCAACGGTCATCAAAATCTTGTTGGCCTCTATCAGTGGCCAATCCTCTGGTGCCGATCAGCACATCCGGGAAATCTCGTAAAAGCGATCAGTGAAACACTCGTGGCGCGAAAACACAATAAAAAGACACATCTCTGCAATGGTGTGTCGCCGGAATTACGCCCTGGTCTGTCCTCGTTCGTGATGAGCTCGTGCTGACCGCAACTCTAGCCGTAGCTCTCCCTGCCCGTAATCGTGGCAGCAAAACCATAACTGGTACCGATGAGGCTAGATCATAGGAATGAATATAATACCGAGCAAAGAAATGTACATCCTAAGGCTTCTTAAGTGGAGTAGCGTATCGTAAGTATGCCGCGGAACATACCCACGGTACGTCACTCTACTTTAGTCACCTTTTCCATCAACCAAGGGTCATCCTATGCTCCGAAGGTAAAACCTAACGCTCTGATACCAACTTTGTCACGACCCGAAAGTACGGAACATGACCGGCACTTAAATTACGAAACGTTTCGAGGCGTACGTAATCTAAGTAAGCCGAAAACCCAGAAATCCAAACCAAGAAAAGTAGTAGAGTGAAGGAAAAACCAATTTAAATCAAATAGTTTGCAACATACGCCGAAATATGCCTTTTAAAATCACAAGTCTTTTCTAAAAATTTCGGCAGAGTTTCCTTTGTAAAAACAGACCCCAAACGGGTACAAAACCTGATAAAGCATATATAAAGGAAAATGCATTCCCAAGCTGGAGCTAGCTCTTCCTCAATCGACGGTCACAACCACGCAAGCAATATAATATACAACGCCGAAGGGCGAGGATCACAATAGAAAAGGAAACTCAAAACAGCATGAAATCTATAGAAATACAACGCGCGACTTTAAGGTCGAAAGAATAAACAACACTAGTCTCTATCTGAAATAAATACATGTTTGGTTGATGGAACTTCTAGATACGACTAAATAATAATATACAAAATATACTGATGGTCACGATACAAGTGAACCCACCTACTAGCAAATCACCCGGAAAAGGAAGTAGTGCCAGCAAAGCCGTAATGAAACCTGTACAGCAAAACCTGCAAGAAACTGTAGCACAACGGGGGTGAGTTGCCAACTCGTGAGTAGAAAACATCTACGAACAGAAATCACATGAAAAACGCAATCCTAGATCATTTGATCATAATATATCCTCAAATATATAACCAACAGCCTAACAATGGCTAGGGTATACCTCTAAACAACCGTAATACCAAGTGCTCGTGTCAGTGACTCCGGTAGCAATGTATCATATGGATGATGTATGAATGCATGAAAAGTATGATGAAGTATTTAAATTGATATCAATACACATATATTAGTGTCCCATTCCGCTAATATTGGTGTAAGGGCATATATAACAGCGTCCTCATCCCCTGTTATATATACATATGAAGTATGATCAATATAATCAAAGTCTGTATTTGATCAATGTCTGTATATATGTGGATCTCGTCCACGTGTCACCCAATGACAATAAGCATCATGCATGTAAATATGATGATATAATAAAAATCATAGAAAAACATCATGAAACCTGTACCTAGTATCGGCACAAAACATAGTCTGAATCTCAATATCTAAATGTCTCTGTACCTCAATATCTCAAAATCCCAGTATCAATCTCACTATCTAGGGCGTCGTCAATCCAGACCGGCCCCTACCATGAATCTCAAGACCACGACGGTATCCTCCGGATATCCGACGCGTCGGGTAAAATCACCGGTCGGTATGGCTCCCCTGACAGGCTCAATCGGCAAGGTCCATCAATCTTCTTGCCCCAAGGTACCTCCGGGCCCCACCATATACCCTCATACGGCCTCGACGCCTCCTCGCATGGGGTATATATATATCAGAACCGATAAAACTCATGGTGGATGCTGAAATATCATATCAAGGGTAACCGGGTTTTTAAAACATTTACATAATCTCTTTGAAATACCAATGGTTCCTAAATCCAGAAATATCATAGAAATAACATATCTCAATGCGCATAATCAGAAAGCATGATGTATGTGACATATAATGAAATGCAAGTATAACAGTATATCATGCAACATGGAATAATAGTATGCACATACAAGGGTCATATCCTGATGCAATAATACTACTGTGTAGTGACATGGCAATTACCGATGAAGATGTGTGTGAGCCGGCAAGTAAGTGTACGTGAAACATACGCATCATCGGTAATGGTACTGGTGTCCAAACAGCATGATATCAACAATACAATATGAAATCACAATATAAGTTTGCGATGCAGAGCGAACAGCAATAATGTGCGGGAGCTGAATACTAGAAACAACGATAACTAATCTGCATTTAATATCAATCTAGTCTAACAACTTCACTAAACTATGGGGCTGAACAGGCTAACTGAAGGTAAGGAAACCGCCTAACATCTGATGTCGACACACACACACACACACACACACACACACACACACATATATTTATATTAGTCGGTGACCCCGCCTCGATAATATCACATCCGATACCATATCTATAATCAGATATTCCCAAATCAAGAGTGCGGATCAAACATCAATATAAAGCTCGTACGTAAATCCGTCGTACGGCATCCCAAATCTGGGTACGGATCAGTATCACATTCATCATATTATTCATCTGGTATCCTTTTTATCAAGATCATAATCCGGGTACTGACCTACGTCTAGTACAATACTAATATCATCAATATAATCATGATCTGACCACTGATCGACAGCCTCGTACAAACCGATATCATCATCACATATCATCATAAAGAAGTATACATCGCCCAATGCGACCCATTATAAAAATCCTAGCATATCATATCTCATATCACGATCACATGTCGACCATTTTATTTATATCACTATTCACATGGTATCGTCGTCCAAAGATCCGCTATAACATCATGACGTATCTCAAATACGAATTCTGCCATATCACCGATCTCACGGTCTCAACTCACATCTCATCGACTCATCTGAAAACCCAAGTACTATCCTCAAATCCAGTATGTGAGCATATAGTCCCATACCCATGTGAACACATAAATATATAATCCCATATACGCACATATGAAAGAATAATGTATACAAGTATGGGTGTGTGTGTGTGTATGTGTGGTGCAACCACTACCCTAGGGTTTCGCAACACTAAACTAATCCAATCACCCCTATAATCCATCTTTATCATCAATAATCTCAACAATATATAATCAATATATGCGTATACGTATTCGTATACATCACCAAGAACTGCGGGGGTGCTATACGCCATCCACCCGACTTCTCCCCGTAGATATAAATCTACTCACTTTGCTTCTCATGTGCCGATGCCAACGTCGCCATCTTCATCGTCAAAAACTCGACATCACGTAGGGTACCTACAAGATAACACAATCGCAAAAGCATATGAAAATCGTATCGGAAAACCACAACGGCATATGACACGCCCATAGGTAAAAACCTATCGTCTCGCATGCAAACACGATCAATAACTCTTTGTCGTTGAAGTTCAAACGCCACCCGACAGAAACGAATCACCAAATACCAAAATCTATGCTAAAACAAGTCATAAACCATGCACCAACACAAGAAAACTACCCCAGATTCTACCCTATATGGAATCAGTCAAAGTTGCATATACCAAAGGTCAAGTTTATAGGGTAAAAGGCTACAGAACAAAAACGAGGGGGTTGCAACCTTCTCTGGCCGCAAATTGCGGCCAGAAAGGATTTATTGGTGGCCTGGGAAGTAGATAGGGGCTAGGGTCTTGGGTGGTGGTTCCTAGGTGCCTGCACATCTTAGTGTCAAACCAATTTTATTTTCAGATGGCTCGGGTGATAGCAGATTTCTAAAAACAGTGACAGATTTACAGTTTTTTCCCGATACCGTTTCCAACTATATTCTGTGTTTTAATTAAGGTTTGGGTCCAAAAGAACATCACAACAGGGGTTCTAAGGTCATAACAAGCCTCAATTTCACTTTTGATTTCAGATCAAACCCTAAATCCTAACTTGGAATTTCTCAAGTCCTCAAAACTACCCAATATCAACATGAAACTAGTATAAATGCAAAATGAAACGACATACTACTCTAAGGGTGTAGAAATTACCTCCTTTGGCAACTTAAGAATTTTCTTGAGTTGCTCAAAGTCCTCTAAATCAGCTCCTTCTTAGCCCAATGTGTAGCTAGTGAGCTTCGGAGCAAGTTTTGTGAAGTGGGAATGGGGTTTCGGGGTTGTATTCATGGTGGATCTGGGTTGAAGAGGGAGGAGGAAGAAGAGGGAGAGGCTGCTGCAGTAATGGGGAAAGAGAGGAGAGAGAATGAGAAGTGGAAATGATGGGGGGATGCATGGTTCAAAAAGGAAAGTTGGCCCTCACTTTCACTCTCATCATCATTCTTTACTTTTTCTTTTCCTTTTTCTTTTCTTTTATTCCTTCTCCTCACAATGGTAACCCTAGGCCACCATCTACCCACAACATGTAAGAAAATGTGTCAAGTGTGGAAAAATGAAAATGTGCATGTTTTGCACCAAAAATTCTAAAAACCGATTAGCGACTTTTAATCGCGATTAGCACTAAAACAGCATATAATTAGTCATAAAAACTTAAAAATGACATAATTCCCTAAAATACCCTATTTTAGAATTTTCCATAATTTTTCCAAAATTTTCCTCATTTATCGGTATTTATTTATACCGAAATATTAAAATATTCATTAAAAATTAATATTAAATTATAAAATTCCTAAAAATAATATTTTATTTTTTTGAAATGTTACAAACTCGTTTCAAGGATCTCAAGAGGACCTACAATTCAGGGACTAAGCTTCCCAAAACTCAACATGTCATTTCATCCGAAAAATCCGTAGGAATAATTGATCTCCCATTGCGAACTCAAGTCTGCGACCACCACGGTCGGCATAAGACTTCTGTCTGCACTGGGCTGCTCTCATCCTGACCTGAATCTACTGGATCTTCTCCGTAGTCTCATGTCTCATGACTAGCTGGGGTCCAAAAATCCTCTCTCGCCGAGTCAGAAAAATAGACTAGCGATAGACACGACCTACCAAACAAAACCTAAAGGTTGCCATTGGAACGTCTCCCGATAACAGCTATCGAAGGAGAATCCTATCCATGGAAAGTGACGATCCCATCTTCCAATAACCACTTAGTACGTAGGCACAAGCATATCCTCTAGAGTCTGTATAGCCCGCTCTGTCTAACCATCGACCAACTGATGGAAAGCGGAACTAAAGCTCAACCAGTACCCAAGGCTTCCTGAAGCTTCTGCCAAGAATGGTAAGCGAACAGGGTGCCTCCATTGCATACAACACATGAAGGAACTCCGTGCAAATGTACAAACTTAACGAAGAACAACTGAGCATAACCGGACAACAAACACCCAAATGGAATCACACCCTGCCTAGACCTGGGTAGACACCACAACGAAAACATGGAGATCTTCTCCCATTCCTACTCCGGAATGGTAAAAAGGCTGCAACTCTCCAGCATGTCTCAAATACTCAACCTTAGCTCGCAACAAGACAGACACCTCGAAACGAAATCCGAAACTTCACTCTTCATCCCTGCCCATCCGTAACTATCTCACAAGTCACGGTACATATTGGTGGACTTGAATGAACACAGAAAGCTGACCGATAAGCATGCTCTAGGATTTCGCGTCTCTACCCACCTGTATCAGGTACACACAACGCATACCTGAACGTAGTGCACCCTAGTCACAAATCAAGGACTCCGAATCTTTACCCGGCCGAACATGCTCATGTATCTCAGACAACGAGCATCGGCGGGCTGTGCCACACGAAAACGATTAAGTAAAAGTGGACGGGCGCGGACATGAGCAAGCTGTCCCTTCAGTAGAGGAGAACTTTTGCTATACTCCACGATCGCACTAGAACTGTAAATCTGCAGAAAACTGTCTCAGTACTGCGCACAACTAGGTCAAGCTAACCCCGGGCCTATGACTCAAGCATCAGCTACCACAATCGCCTTGCCACGGGTAAAGGATCTCACAATCACAATCCTTTACCAGCTCCATCCAACGGCGTTGTCTAAATAATCAACACCCGCTGCAGGAAGATGTACATTAAGCTCTGATGGTCCGTGAAAATCTGACACGACTCTCCACACAAGTAGTGTCCTAAATATTCAACACACGACCACCGCGGCCATCTCCAGATCATGAGTTGGATATCCAGCTCATACATCCTCCAAATGTCGGGAAGCAAAAGCGATAACTCTATAGTGCCACATTAGTACACAATCGAGCTCCACTTGCGAAACATCACAGTTAAACAACAAAGTCGCCCCATCCAGAAGGCAAAGAAAGAACCGATGCAGTTGTCAACCGAGTCTTCAACTGGTGAAAACTCTGCACGCATGCCTCAGTCAAAGAAAAGGAACCTCCTTCCCGGTCAGTCCAGAGAACGATGCAGCGATACACAAGCAATCCTACACGAACGGCGGTAAAAACCGTCTAAGCCCCAAAACTGCGGACGACAGTCCCCGTTGCAAGTCTGGGCCAAGCTGTACGGCCTCGATCTTCCTCGGGTCCATACGAATAACTTCTCTCATAACTACAAGACCTAGGAGTCAACACAATCAAGCCAGAAGGAACACTCTGAGAATTTAGCAAACAGCTGGTGCTCCCCCAATGTCTGCAGAGAAAATCCTCAAGTGCTGCTCCTGTTCCTCACGACTCTTGGAAAAGACCAGAATGTCATCAATAACACAACAATAAACTGGTCGAGGAACGGCCCGAAGAAATCTGGTTCATCATATCCACGAATGCTGCTAGGGCATTGGTGAGTCCAACGACACCACCAAAAACTCATGAAGCCCATAGCGGGCACAAAAGCAGTCTTCGGAATGTCATCACTCCGAACCCACAACCAATGATCACCCGATCCCAAACAAACTTAGAAAACGTCTCGCACCGTGGAGCTGATCAAAGAAATCGTCAATGCGAGGTAAAGGATACCTATCTGCACCGTAACTCGGTTCAATTGACGATAAATCAACACACAACCTCAAACTGCCGTCTTTCTCCCTGACGAACAGAATAGGAGCTCCCCAAAGCGAAACACTTAGACGTACAAGTCCCCCTATCTAGCAACTATGCAGTAGATCCTTAAGCTCCCTAAGCTTCGTCGGCTCATCTGGAACAACGTCGAAAAACCGTCGCACGATAGGAACCCGGTCCAACAAACCCACTGTGGCTCCGGCATCACAAATGAAAGCCAAGAATCCTCGACATCCTCTCCTCTAAACCCGACTACCGAAAAAGGATGAATTCAAGCTGTGATGGGCGACACCACTGTCCCCCCGCACCACAAGAACTGACTCGTCGGGAAAACAAAACCTGACTGTTTTCTCGCGGCAGTCCACAGACGCCTCGCACGTAGCTAACCAGTCCGTGCCCAGGAGAACGTCAAATCCAACATCTCAAGAAGGATCAAAATGACGGACGAATCTCTACCTCCTATCTGATTGGCACACGACTGAAATACGTGTCGCGCAACAAAAGAATCGCTGACAGAAGTTAATACAACAACGTCTGATCTAGCTAACCGACTCTCCTCGTCCCAACCCTCTGCTAATCCCGCAACGTGCACGAAACCTGTCACGGCGACTGAACCTCTGTCACTGGGCTGGTAAACCTTCACGAGCCCTCCTTTATCCTCGAACTCCCAAAGTCTCGGAAAGACGCTCCTCGTCAAATAGGGCTGTGTCCACTGGTGCTGTGTGAGTAACACGATGCTGAGTGATGATCGCAAGGAACAACTGGGTAACATGGGTGGCAACCTCCTGTCGCCGCGCTCTACTGGCCTCAACTAAAGACCTCATCGTTTGGCGCAAGTCCTGCATCTCTGCCTCAAGCCTAACGATACGATCTATCAAAGGCGGATCCATCTACTCCTGTGCAACGAGCGTGCCATCTTGGTCAGTCCTCGTCCCACACGAGTCGACTCTGACCTCGGCTCTCATCGCACCACTCTGAGTCCTCATAGTCATCGGCGGCAAAGGCTATAAATGGAAATAGGATTCGATATGAACACGGAAATCGAATCACAAGGATATGTATCATCAAGGAAAGGAATTTCAAGAAATTAGTACTTAGGTCACTTTAGGCGGAGTACCGTGTCGTGCGTATGCCGTGGACATACACACACTACGTTACTCTGCTTAAGCTACATACTCTATCATACCAAGGTTATCCTAAACTCCGAAAAGTAAAACCTAGCGCTCTGATACCAACTTTGTCACGACCCGAAATTTGGAGCGTGACGGCCCTTAAACTACGCAACGCCTACACGCGTAACGCAATTTAAGTAAGCCGAAAACCCAGCAATCTAAACCATCAAAAGTAGTAAGTGATAATAGCATTTTCAAAACTTTTGAAATCTCAACCCAAATTCTTTAAAGTCCAACTTTACTTTCTTAAAAATTTTGGCAGCACCTCCTTTGTAAAAACTAACTCCAAAAATGGGTACAACATAAATATAAGTAGAGCATCCCCAACCGGGAGCAAATCCACGCCCAAAGGCGGAAAACAACCACCACAACAGATATACGATGCCATAGTGAAGAAATAAAAGACGATATATGTAAAACTGCATAAAAGACCCTAGTCACCAAAATAACATACAATATCGTCCTCACATCAAGTCTCTAAGTCATACATGAAAGTGGTAGATGGAGAGTATATGGTACAAAGATAACAATAAACAACATCGGATAGCCGCAAAACCCACCTATGGCAAAACTGCGCACAGTCAGCCGAAACGGTATCCGCTGCAAAAGATGATACGAAAGATGAAAACCCTACCGTGACTGCTTTGAGGGACTACCTGCAAAACACTGTGGCACAACGGGGGTGAGTTGCCAACCCGTGAATAGTAAATAACATATGCAGGTAATCACAAGTATGCACGTACTGCGCGAATCTATCACATGCAAGCTGATAGCAATAAATGGCCATATGTATGCAGCAGTCATGTAAGGTACTCTATCAGGTACTACTAATACATGAACAATAAATGGCAATATGTATGCAACAATCATGTAAGGTACTCTATCGGGTACTACTAATATATGAACAATAAATGGCAATATGTATGCAACAGTCATGTAAGGTGCTCTATCAGGTACTACTAATACACGAACAATAAATATGGAGTATGGGATAAAACACATCCTTTAAGTCTCATGGAAACCTGAGTGTCAAACACCAACACCCGAAAACCTCATGAAAACCGTTGTCTAGCATCGACACATAAATACTCCTCTATCAGGTGCTGTCACCATGACTGACCCTGATAGGTACGTATCATACGCTATCTGGAAAACCCGAGTGCCCATCTTCGACCCTAGAAATTCCACGTATCAATACGTACATGACTCCGGTCGGTATCCCCATGATAACCGCCGATTCTAAATGCTATCACCGATAGGTACTTTCCCACCTTCCAGGCTCATCGGCATGTACCGTCGATCTTGTTGCCGAGGGGAACTGTACCGGGCACCACCATGTACCCGCACACGGCCCACTGCACTCCTCGCATTGGGTATATTTCGCAATCTCAGAACCGAGAAATCTCATGGTGGACGCTGAAATATCATATCAAGAGAAACCGGGTTTTTCAAATAATGCATAATTTCATGAAACTACCACGGTCCTCAAATCCCGAAAACATCAAGTAATGAATAAGTATATTTGCATGATTCATTATGACGATATATATAAATTAGACATGTATACATATATATTAGCGTCCCATTCAACTAATATATATATATATATATATATATATATATGCATATATAACAGCGTCCCATTCCACTGTTATATATACTTAGGAGTAAAAATATCAGAGGACATCATATGAAAACCATCTATCAATGGGAAATCCATGAAATATAATATATGCAACATAAAACTGTAATGTGAGCATATAAAGAAAAAGCCGCTATTTAACTGCAACAAGTTAATATATATCATGCGGTTCCTAAATTTCTCCAAGTAAATATAACATCAAATATAGGTGAACATGTAGCTATAGCCAGGTGTACGTAATCATGTCGATATAGCAAGATATGTGTATTTACCTATCAATAATGATGTAATACCCTCCAGGTATATGTGTTAGTAGGTATGCAAGCTGTACATGTAGCTATGTCTCATATGTGTATATACTTGTCACTAATGGTACGATACCATATAGGTATATAGGTAACTAGCATGTAGGCATGGTAAGGCATACTACCTATCATATGCGCCAACGCATAAGAATCAATGACCCCACGTCAATGACAAAACAGTACCACATAGGTATGTGTAGCCCTAACTAGGTAAGTGAGTATACATGTAAATATGTTTAGCACGGTATACATGTAACTAGCAAGGTATATGAGTGTACATGTAAGTACGTATGCAAAGCAAAGAATAAGTGTAACCATGTAGGTATACATGTATACTATATGTTATATGCACGAAGGAAAATAAGGATCATGTCTCAATATCCCTAAACAATACAATATCACATATATATAGGTGATGTGCGTGTCATGGCAATTATCGACGGGGTGGGTGTAGCATACAATTAGTGCTCGTGCAACATGAACCGTCAATAATAGTGTTGTGTCTCATTAATACTAAGTCCATGCACAATAGGAAATGAGATATGCAACAAAGGTACACAAGCACAACCAATATCCGTATACATCTAACTAATAGTCATATCATTTAATCAAGACCAGACGCATAACGCCATGCGGGCGATTCCCCTGTAGATGTTAAACCTACTCACAACAATCCTGGCTAAGTAAAGCCAACTACTCTTTTTTCCTCCTTCGCAGCGCCCGAAGTCCCCGCCTACGATCCTGAAAGCAATTAACAATATAACAAGTATATATATTAGCAATCGACCAATAACACGTACCAACTACGTTTGACCAACGTACCAACTATAAACATACTCTCAAGTGTTCGTTAAGTGGCTAACGCGCGTAGCGACACTATGAAACCAACTCAAGAGCAAAAGCTACACAAAGACACGAACGACATTAGCACGACCCTAGCTAAGAACGCAAAGCAACACAGCTATCAAGCCTAGACCCTGATCGTACCGATCGCGCATTCACAACACAAGATATAGCATAGAATCTTGTAAAAATAACGTCGCAACATCAAAAGAAACCCACGCCAAAACTTACCGAAATCAAGTAAGCAACATATATCATTTTAGCACAAAACTACAGGTTTTTACCAAAACTAGAATTTACAAACATCACAATATTGGAAGATTAAACCATACACATCAATACTATATGTTGATCTCACTTAATTAGGATTAAGTAAAAGCTTAGTTTGCTAAATAGCTAATTATAAAATTAGGAAAATATCAATTAACAAACTAGCGACTAGGTTTAGTTTTCATTTGTCTTAACTTATCAATTAACCCTTTTCACTAATCAAAACCAAACTTGATTATCTAAAAACCATCTCTTGAATTTCAAAACATGGATACTAAAGCTTTAAATAAACATCTAATTAACTAGATTAAGCTATTAAAACAATAACTTAAGCTTAGGGTTAGGATTTATGCCTCCACAAAAGATCCACAAATTGCAAACACAACTCCAAAATTTAACCTCCAAAATCAAGACTTTTGTGAAGATCCAAGCATGTTTTGGGAAGAAGAATGGTGGGTTTGGATTTAGTTATGAGTTTGTGTGATAAATTAAGGATTTTTTTATGAATTTTGTGAGCTAAAAAGAGTTGAAATGGGGTGAAATGAGATGAAGGGCAGCAAGGGAAGAATGGCTGGCCAAGGGAAGAAATGGAGGTGTTTTTATGAAGTGTTTGGAAATTTCTAGCAAAACAAATGTAATAAAAGCTCATTAATGCAATTAAGCCACCTTTTCTATTCTTTTCTTTTCTAATTAAAATTTCAATTAAATTCCACAAATATCTAGATATTTTAGGTAAGAAAGAATTAAGCTTAAACTAGTGATTAACTTTGCATAGATTCACATTAGTAGTAATTAACCCAAACCAAAAAGTAATTACCACTAATAAAGTGCACAAATAAAGCATTAAAATAATATTTAATTAGGGAAAAATTCTATGTGAACCAAAAATTCCAATTGACCCCCAAAGCCCGTGCACTAGCTTCATTCTAGCTAAACTCGGTGCCGTCAAGTCTATACAGAAGTTTGATCACAATCGGGTTAAAACAGAAAACACCGACTATTTTACCCTAAAACAGAAAAATTCACATAACGATTTCTAAAACGTTACAGTTGATCGTGTTAGTTATATGTATGCCCTAGAGACCATTACTGTACATGAGATGTGTATTGTAGTGGATGCTGGGACATATATAGGTAGGACTTTCTTGCTCGACATGATAGTACGCTATCTGGTTGCTCTTTATATTAACATGTATACTTACTGTCTCTCCATTACATATTGATAAAGCCCTTAGGATGTGTGCTTGACTTTTAGGACTATGATGCAGATCATACTAGTGGGGCCTGGGTAGTCCATGAGTACATCCTTCAATGTTCCTAGTCGTGGGAATATCGAGACGGGGCATCGATATTCCAGAGTAGACTAGCGTATATTTTCTCGACCCATGTGATGGGCGATGGATGATCCCATATCCATTGGTGTTTGACATCAGAGATGGTATGCGGGTGCTCAGTGGATACTGGGTACACTGAACGGACTCGCCGAGAACTCCTAGATGGTATTATACCTTACGTCAGATGGCAGTTCTCTGGTGACACTGGTACAGCTTAGTCTGTTGACCCGAGATTGTTATAGAGTCTTGTGTGTCTCCCACTATGCTTTGATTTCCACCCTACCACGGCTCTACTGAGTCGTGCAAACAGGTGGTTTTTAGGTACAGTCCCGATTCACATGGAGGCAATGAGCGATAGGAGGGGATTCGTCTCTCCCGGTATTGGGGGTTGATGTTGTGCTATGCTCGACTGGCCATAACTGGAAATCCCTGGCTAGGGTTGCAATGATATACTGGTAAGAGTTATCAGTAGTTTCATGCTTGTTATAGTCCTTACATCGGCATGACTTATCAAGCTATTGGGGTCTGACGTTTACCACCCCTAGACGAGATATGCGACATATCAGACGAACCGACCGGACTGTACGGTAAGTGTTACTGGTTGGATTCGCAGGAGTGTGAGCGGGCTTGCTCGTTGATCTTCTAATCGCTCAATACCCGGGTGGCCGTTACGTTTAGCAGACCGCTTGCGGCTTGTGGGTGATTGATATGATCACCACCTACTGCCGGCGTATTGACGAGTCTTTAGAGTCGTACACAGAGGTTTCCTGGCTCAAGCGAAACGAAATAGGAGCGCATATGAGATATGTGCGGGACCGAGAATAATACCAGTATGTGATATTGTATTCTATTCTCGCGATATGTATCATTGGACGGTTATATGAGATATAGCCGGGTTACCGAATCAAATGTTGATTCGATATATTGATACACTTAATATTTGTCGGTTATATGCAGTATGACCGGATCATTAAATCAAGTGTTTATTTAATGATTTAATATATAATTATATATTGGATATATTACTTTACATTGACTAGTATTGTTCACTTAAGATTGATTTTCTCACTTGATATGCACAAGTTGTATATGTGATATATGTTTGTGCACTAGTTTGTAACATGATTGATGATACATGCAAACTTGGGTGTGTGTATGACTTACATCATGTTTAGGTTTATGGTTGGGTTTTATTTTTATTTTATTTTGTTTTTGGCAAAAACAAAATGGTGACTTTATTTGTTTTCTTGCTTGAAGATTCATGAAGTTTCTTTTAAGCATTTTTGAAAAAAAAGTCTTAACCATTTTGTTTTTTCCTTCAACCTAACCATTACACCTAAACCCTAGTTTATTCTCTACATGTGTTTACCTCACCCATGGTTGCTATATGATAGACTTCACTTGAATTTTCTAATTAGATAATTCATTTTTCTTTTCTTCTTCTTCTTCTTCTTCTTCATGAAGAGAAGAAAGCTTTCTTGAAAATTCCAAGTGAAGAAATCAAGTGAGAAATCCAATTCTAAAGTGAACCCACTTCATATTTCTTCATCCTCTACCACTTGCCATGTAGTAGAGTGTGTTATCTTCACAAGTTTCATGACCTAGTGAAGATGGAGCTTGGTTTTGAGTCGCCTCGACGCAGATCATCTTCGGCATCGAAGTCAACGACCTAGCCCCACATTTCTCCGACGAAACCATCGCTAGAGTCTGGGATACCGATGATCGCAGCGAAGGGATGTCGTCACAGAGCTTTGGAAGTGGAGGACCGGATCTACAAAGGTTGTAGTCCCTTTCACTTGTAGTTAAAGTAGTTAACTTTCTTGTAGTTTCGCCTTACCTCTAGTAATCGATCTTGTTTAGGGTTTCTCGGCACATGAAAAATTTGATTTTGGCATGGTTGATCAGTTGTAGAACTTCATGAGTGTGCCTAGGAACCCTACAGATCGCCGGGAGATGGAGGTCAGGAGAGTAGATACGAAGGACAACACAGTGGATCCACTCACGAAGGCCCTCTTCCAGACGTAGTTTGAGAGACTTTTTGGGATGTTAGGTATGAGATACTACGACAGCTGGCCTTAGTGCAAGTGGGAGATTGTTAGGAATATGTATACTCTAGAGGCCAGTATTGTATGATATAGCGGATGTGTACATGTTAAGATAAAGAGCAACCAGTTAGCATACTATCATGTCAAGCAAGAAAGTCCTCTATATATATGTCCACTTGTTTTATTACACTGTCCCTCTGATACATGTTGATAAAGCCCATATGATGTAGGCTTGACTACCAGGACTATGATGCAGATCATACTAGTGGGGCTTGTGTAGTCCGTAAGCACATCCTTTAACAGTTCCTAGTCGCGGGAGTATCGAGACAGGGCCTAGATATTCCAGAGTAGACTTGTATGTACATTTCTTGACCCTGTATGGAGCGATGGTTGATCCCACAACCATTGGTGTTTGACATCAAAGATTGTACACAGGTGCTCATTAGAGAATAGGTACACCGAACAGGACTCGCCGAGAACTCCTAGCTGGTACCATACCTATTGTCAAATAGCAGTTCTCTGGCGACACTTGTACAGGATAGTCTGTAGACTTGAGATCGTCATAGTGTCTTGTGTGGTTCCCACTGTACTTTGATTTTCTCCCTACCAAGGCTCAAAACAGTCGTTCAAACAGATGGATTTTGTGTACAGTCCCGAGTCACATGAAGGCAGTGAGCGATAGGAGGCGTTTCGCCTCTCCCGGTATTGGGAGTTGATATTGCGCTATGCTCAATTGGCTATAACAGCAAGTCCCTTGTTAGGGCTGATGAGATTTACTGGTAAGTGTTATCAGTATTCTCTCGAAAGGTTATAGGCCACACATCGGCATGACTTATCAAGTTGTTGGGATCTGACGATTCCACGCCTTGACTCGATATGCAACATATCAGACAAAGAGACCGGACTGTACGGTAAGTGTTGCCTATAGACTCTATGGGAGTTTGGACAAGTTTTCTTATTGATCTTCTATTCATTCAATACCTGGGTAGCCGTTACGTCCAGCTAGTACCGCTGACGGCTTATGGATATCTGATGTGATCATTACCTATTGCCGGTGTATTGACGAGTCTTTAGAGTCCCACACAGAGGTTTCCTAGCTCAAGCAAGTAGGGCATATATGGAGATATGTGCGGCTGCATGATTGAATACGAGTATGTGATACCGTATTCTAATCTATCGATATTTGATTCAGTTATGTTATATGTGATATAACTGGATAGTTGAATCAAGTGTTGATTCAATGATTTGATACATGTATATGTTGTTTATTTATATTTGATATTAGCCGGATTATATTTGATATATCCGGATTATAAAACCAAGTGTTGATTTAATAATTTGATATATATATATGTTATATATTTATTTACTAATATTGAATATTAGCCGATTGTATCTGACATGACCGGATTATTGAATTAAGTGTTGATTTAATAATTTGATATACATATATATATATATATGATATTAGTCGGTTATATATGATATAACCGGATCATTGAATGAAGAGTTGATTTAATAATTTGATATATATTTATATATTTAATATATATATATATGTATACCAACTAATATTTAGCTCATTAAAGATTTTCTTCTCTTTATATATGTTTATATATATATGTGTGTGTGTGTGTGTGATATATATATGTGATATATATATACATATATATATATATATATTTATATTGTATCATGGTTGATGATACATAGAAGTAGGATGTATGAGAATAACACATAAGATTAGTGATCAGTAGATAATGGTTTGATTTACGAATTAAAGAAAATGGAAATGAGTCGTGTTTCTAAGATGCTTGGGGATGCCTTGAGAAGCCATGACTCACCCAATTTTCTTTATTTTTATTCATAGATATTTTCCACTCATCTTATCACTCACATCATGGTTCACTCTCTCATTCCAAGTTCATGTCCTTTTTCTTCCTTTCTAGGATTTTCTTGAGGTGAGAAAACAAAAGAAAAAGAAGAAAAATTAGTGAGCAAAATTCCTACTTCATCAACCTACACTTTTCTAGCCCATTAGTTTAGGTTGTTTGCTTCACTAATACTTTGATTAGTGAAGAGTGAGCTTGAGTGAGAGAGACTTCAAGGTGGATCATCTTCGGCCCCGAAGACTACAAGCAAGCTCGTTCCTTTCTGAAGTTGATTCAAAGAAGAGTTCTAGGGACTACTACTTGGAGCTTTAGAAGTGAAGGACCGGTCTACAAAGGTTGTAACACTCTTCACTTAGTTTAGATGTTATTTCTTGTTACAAAACCCTAATTCTCTAGCTCGATTCTAGGTTAGTATACATAGAGCTCTAGATTTTTTAGAATTGCATACTTGATGCTTGTTGAAACCTAGTAGAGGTGCTAAGACATACTTTCACTCTGCACTGAATATTTGGAGACACTACTTGTATGGAGAGTCGTGCCAGATCTTTACAGACCACAAGAGTCTGAAGTATATATTCGAGCAGCGGGATTTGGACTTAAGGTAGCGTCGCTGGATGGAGCTAGTGAAAGATTATGATTGTGAGATTCTTTATCACCCGAGCAAGGCAAATGTAGTGGATGACGCGTTGAGTAGGAGACATAGGAGTAGCTTGTCTTATTTGGGTACAGCTAAGAGACAGTCGGCTGTTGATTGGCAGATTTTGTACGACGGTGGTATACAGTTTGAGTTTACATCTGTAGGTGGATAGTTTGCTCATGTTCGTGCTCGTCCACTTTTGCTTGATCGTATCAGCGAGGCATAGTCTGAGGATATACAATTATCAGAGATTTTGGAGCAAGTTCCGCATGATGGAGATTCTGAGTTTATGATTGATAGCGAGGGAGTGTAATGGTTTAAGACCCGGTTGTCTGTGCCCGAATTTGATGGGCTGAGGCATAAGTTACTAGTGAAAATATGTCTTAGCACCACCACTAGGTTTCAAGGAGCATCAAGTATGCAATTTTAAAAAATCTAGAGTGCTAAGCTATACTAACTTAGAATCGTACTAGAGAATTAGGGTTTCAATGTAAGAAAACAATTTCTAAACAAAGTGAACAGGGTTACAACCTTTGTAAACCAAGTCCTTCACTTATAAAGCTCAAACTAGTAGTCCTTAGAACTCTTCTTGGCTCCACTTGAAAAATGGATCGAGCTTGCTTTGTAGTCTTCGAAGCCGAAGATGGTCCACCTTGAAATCTCACTAACTCAAGCCCACTCTTCACTAATCAAAATAGTAGTGAAGCAAACAACCTATAATAAAGGCTAGGATAGTGTAGGTTGATGAAGTAGGAATTTTGCTCACATTAGAAATATTTTTCTTTTTCTTTTTCCAACTCAAGAAAAACCCTAGAGCCCCCTTAAGGAAGAAGATGAACTTGGGTGCGTGAGTAAATGAGTATGAGAGAATGAATCATGAGCTAGAGATAAGGTAGGGATGAATAAATATCTAATAATAAAACAAAAAGAGAAGATGGGCCATGGCTTCTCAATGCTTCTCCAAGCATCTAAGCCATGACACATTTTCTACTCTTTTTCATTTTACTTTTAAATTAAATTATCCCAATTATCTTTAGCTCTAGTGTGAGTCTCATACACCCATGTTCTATGTATCATCAACCATGATACAATTCAATTTTATATATAAATATATATATATATATATATATATATATATATATATATATATATATATCATACACACACAATTATATATCAAGAGAAGAAAATCATTAGTGAGCATTAATATTAGTTAATATATAAATATATCAAATATAAATATATATCAAATTATTAAATCAACACTTGATTCAATAATTCGGTTATATCATATACAACCGACTAATATCACACACACACACACACACACACACACACACACACACACACATATATATATGTTTATCAAATTATCAAATCAATACTTGATTCAATAATCCGGTTATATCACATATAACCGACTAATATTCAATACCCAATATCAAATTAACACTTGATTCAATAATTCGGTCATATCATATATAACCAGCTAATATCAGATATATATATATATATATATTCATATAACAAATCATTGAATCAACACTTGCTTCAATAATCCGTTTATATCACATATAACCTAACCGATATCGAATATCGCCTGATTAGAATAAGGTATCACATACTCGTATTTAATCAAACTGTTAGTGTATATGCCCTAGGGGCCATTATTGTATCATACAAGCTTGTATATTACTTAATGGAAGCTTGGGATATTCACAGTTATATAACAGTCTTGCTAAACATGGTAGTATGCTACTTGGTTTTATCTATCTTAATATGTGAGTATACGTATTGATAGAGCCCTTAGGATCTTGCTTGACTACCAGCGTTGTGATGGCAGTCACATTAGTGGGGGCTGGGTAGTCTACAAGCACATCCTTTTCAGGTCCCTAGTCGTAGGATTATCGAGACAGGGCATCGGTACTCCGGAGTAAACTAGTGTGTACGCTTCTCATCCCAGTTAGGGAGATGGTCTATCCCACAGCTGTCAGTACGTCGTACTGGAGATAGTATATAGGTGCTCGTTGGGTTACGGGAAAACGGACAGGACTCGCAGGGAACTGTTGGTTGGTATTATACCCGTCGTCAGTTAACAGTTTCCAGGTGACATGAGTACAGCATAGTCCGCATACTTGACACTGCTACTTCGCCTTGAGTGTGTCCCACTGTTCTTAGATTGCTACCCTACCACGGCTCAAAGGAGTCGTGCAAACAGGTAGCAGTTGGGTGCAGTCCCGAGCACTTGGAGGCAGTGGCGGTTAGACAGGATTCGTCTCTCCCGGTATTGGGAGTTGGTATCGCGTTGTGTCAGAGAGCCATTACGCAAAGACCCTGGCCAGGGCAAGCGAGATTTACTGGTAGGTTCTAGTAGTTTCTCAGGGTGTAATAGGCTTCACTCCGACACGACTTATACCGCTATTAGGGGACTGACGCTTGCCGTCCCCTAGGCCCGATATGCGATAGTCTTAGACGAACAGACCGGACTGTACGGAGATTGTCACATCAGGCTCAGTAGGATTTCTGATGGGTTTCCTCATCGGCCTTCTTATCGACATCTACCTGGGGACCGTTACGTACAGCTAGTGCCGCTAACGGTCTGTGGTTAAACCCACTGCCAGCATAGTAGTTGAGTCTTTAGAGTCCCACACAGAGAGTTTCCCGGCTCCAGGTGAAGCGATACAGAGGTCGTATGGTTTTACGACAAGGGTTCGGACACATACGTGTGTTTACGCATGTATGACATTCGGACAGTTTTTACTAGCCGGCTTTGGTTTAAGTCAGATTCTAGTATCGGATTATTGGATTTATACAGTCTAAAGTTTTTCCGTGTTTTCACGGATAGGAGGGGCATTCTGGTAATTTCGCGAGAACCTTCTAGAAGGATGGTGACTTGGGGGTTTATGTGGCATTTGCATTTATTGTTTTAATGACTCATTTGTGTGATTCATCCATGGAGTTAATGAATCATTTATTGATCTAATGACTCATGAGATGAATCACTTATATGAATAAATGAAGCTTGGTTGTTAAATGATTTTATATTTATTTTTCATAAAAGATAATGCTTCATATATTCAAATGAGTTCATTATCTCTTCTCATTCTCATGCTCACCTTCTCTCTCCTCAAGCTCACTCTCTCTTCAAACCCTAATCCTACCACTCATGTGTTGAGACCAAGGATTAGAATAGACAAATTAATCCATAATCCTTCTCTATATCATCTAGGTACTTTGATTAGCAACTAAAGAAACCTAGTTACCTCAAGTTTAGAGGTAAAACTTGGAGTAAAGCTCTCGGGTGGATCATCTACTACATAGAGAAGGCCGGAGAGGAGGTGGAGAACGAAAAGACGAAGGACACGGTTCATTAGGTATAATCACTTCTCATAGTAGTTAACAACTTCTATGTTTCATGTTAGTTATAGTTTAGCAAAGATTCTTCGGTTAGTCGATGTTTACGCAAAGAACAAGATCGTTTTTCATTTTTTCGCCTCCCCGCAAGTCGTGGGGTGTAGTACATCGACTTACAGTGGATCAGAGCCTCGCTAAACAATAATTAACTTATTAGCAAAGTCGTAAGAATTTCGAACGCAAAAAGAACCGGAAAAATCATCGATTTAACACAATTTTTGTCGAATTTAAAACGTGGTCTAAAAATTTTTCAGGGACGTCTAAAAATACAATCAGGGAATAATAGGGATACTGCAGAAATTTGGACTCGTGACTCAGCAAACTCACCGCGGAACCGCGGCGGATCCATGAGATCCGCCGCGGATCCGCGGCCGAGTTGGGGCCGAGTCAGCCCAAATTTCTTCAGTAACTCTTATGTGTTAATAATGATATTTCTGGGATATTTTATTTTCTGCTAAGATCTCAAGTGCACAGAGAAGTTTTGGAGTAGAATCTAAAGTTTTTGCTCGATCAAAATTTTACGATGTTTTGCTAATTTGATTATATCTGTGACTGTATAATGTGTTCGTAAACCTCCCCTAACTGCTAGTATGTCGGTTGGCAGGGGGATGCACATTTCTGTAATGGATTTTCCTGTTTGTGGTTATGAACTGTATTGGATTGTTGTGATGATTAGCCGGGGTTTGTGATGGGTTGTTATATTCATTCATTCAATGTAATTGTAATATGTTGTAATATTATTTTCCGGGGCACATCCAGGTTGCGGTTGTAGCCACCGTTGTATTATTTCATTTTATTGTTTTTGCTCCTAGGATAGACCCAAGGTAGGGTGCACAAACTACCGGGTACTTTGAAGTGTTTAGTGGCCTACTCACGTTGTTGAGGGAGACCGCTTCACTTCGGGTACTTGGCGGGTAGTTTGCCGTGCCCGTAGGGGTCTAGGGTGGGGTAATGGCTATTTATCACAACTGTGTAATCCGCCTTTCGTTGCAGGCTCAAAAGAAACGCGGATTGCTTGCATATCCAATAATGTTCATCTGTAATCTGGAATGCCTATTATTGCGTCTGACGAATGTACAATATCTATATATGATAGCTATTTAGACATCACTTATGTTTTACACCCGCGCTTGCCCAGCCCCCGCTCTGCCGTCAGTTAAGTAACCTAACGGGTGATGACGGGACCCAGTGGCGAATGTGGATGGCATAAGAGGACGTTGTATTTTCGTTGTTTTCTGCAATGACAGGTTAATGATGGGACGCATTATTATTAATGCAAAGAAAATAAACAAAAGTTTAATCGTTGGAACAATTTAAAAGAAACCACTCTGTTATTTTTAAAACAGAAGATATTTTTAATTGCGGAGCATTAACCACTCCTTTTAAAAGCTATCAGGTACCTTCGGTTATATCAAGTTCACTACGTTAACGGTTTCGCCAAAACCATTCGTAGCCCTCCGTCATTTCATTTGAGTATTCAGTAGTATTCAAGATATGTATTTTGACCCAATGCCAAGGCATAGTGTTTGGTAGCTGCTGGGTATTCATTTGTTGCATAGATAGATAAGTTAGTTTGGGACAGTCGTATTATCATTTTGGCCGAACATCATGGATATATACAGATGGGTTCAAATTAACAAGATAATGATGGGTAGAACTTGACATGTGACTTCTGACATTTTGACCTAACGCCAAGGTCATAGGAGCATGGGGCAAAAATTTATATCGGGAATTTCTAAAGAAACTGAAGTTTGCAAAGAAATGCATACCATTTGGAGTTTGATGAATGTTGGTAGAATTCCTTCAACATTATCATACGATGATATTTGGATCCCGATCCTACTGTGAGTATATACTACTCATCAGGAGATTCATCACTTAACGATCAATGCTATAAAACAAGTAGGTGTCGAGATAGGTGTCAGCAGGGCTACGCCCCCAGAGAAAAGAGGTTATTTAATTAAGGAACTTCGCGAAAGCGTTGGAAAACCTCCCTCGAAGTATCGACACTGGCCTGGCTGAATGGTTAAGCAAGTATTGTACGGTGAGAATAGTCCTGGCTAGTTCTTCCTTTTTGGTTTGAGGAGGGATTCGAAAAACAGTGGGAGCCATCCAGTTTAGATAAATTAAAAACCACTCTAAACTTGCAAGAGCATCATGCTAAAGTGTTTCTTCTCTCTCTCCTACTTGCAGCGACCCTGAAAATGACTGGACTTAAGTTACTTTTAGAAAAAAATATACTAACAGGGCCAAACTATAAAGATTGGCTGCGGAATGTCAAAATGGCTTTGACCTATGACAAGTTGGGGTATGTCCTCACCACTAAGGCACCTGAAGTCCCAGGTCCCAAATCCAGTAATGCGGATAAGGAAATCCGCAAAACCTGGGAGTTAGATTGCGCGAAGGCCAAGTGCATCGTGCTTGCCTCGATGAACAATGAACATCAGAGGTGACACGAGGATATGGATCTTGAATCCATATTTCTCCATACAAAAGATCTGTATGGAGAGCAATCTCATATAGCAAGATACGAGACCACAAAGATGCTGTTTCAGGCGAGGTTGGCCGTCGGATCATCGGTAGGAGAACATGTCCTAAAGATGATTGGCTATATTCAAGAGCTCGCAGACCTTGGGACGAATTCGGATAATGAGCTCTATACAGACCTTATTCTGCAGTCCTTCCCTTCCACCTACACCCAGTTTATTCTGAACTTCAATATTCAAAGAAAAGAAGTTGAACTTTCAGAACTCCTTAACTTGTTGAGGAGTGCAAAGGGCACCTTGCAGAAGGCAAGGGAAACACACGCTATGTTTGTTCGCGGAGCTTCTTCTTCCGGGTCCAAGGCTAAGGACAAAGGAAGGAAGAATAAGGCCGCCACCAAACCTAGAGGAGGTGTTAGTAAGGTGGGAGTGAAGGGAAAGAAAAAAGATCGCTTTGCCAGTAATGGCCCAGGATGAGTGCTTCCATTGTCATAGGAAAGGGCACCGGAAGAAAGATTGCAAGGCGTGGAACGCCAAGAACCAGGAACCGAAGTAAGTTGTGGCTTCGACTTCAGGTGTGTTTGTAATTAAGAATTGTCTGTCAATCAACTCTACTTCCTGGGTATTGGATACCGGATTAGGATCTCATATATGCAATTCATTGCAGGCACTGAGAAACCGTAGGGTGCTGAAGGAAGGTGATATGACCCTAAAGGTTGCTAACGGAGCTAGCGTGGGAGCTTTGTCCGTCGAGGATTATCACCTGGGATTGACAAGTGGACACATTTTGGTTTTACATAACTGTTTTTGTGTACCTAGCTTAATGTGTAATATCATATCAGTTTTCTTGTTATCAAATAAAGGTTATGATTTCACACTTGTAAGTGATGTTGTTAACATCAACCTTAATCATAGTTTGATTGGGTCCGGTACACTAGATAACGATATATATGTCTTAAACCAACTACAGATTTTCAATGTCCAGAACACACTAAAAAGAAAGTCTCCAGATAATAATAAGGCTTTTTTATGGCATTGTATACTAGGTCACATCAATGAGACAAGGTTAACTATGTTACATAGAGAAGGATATTTGGACTCGTTCGAATATCAAACTTATGCCACTTGTGAATCATGTCTCAAAGAAAAGATGACAAAGACTCCATTCACTGGATATGGAGTAAGAGCGAGCGAGCTCTTAGGACTCATACACAGCGATGTATGTGGTCCAATGTCTACACATGCAAGAGGTGGTTTTTCCTATTTCGTTACTTTTACTGATGATTACTCTAGGTACGGATTCATTTATCTGATGAAACATAAATCCGAGGCTTTGGAGAAATTCCAAGAGTACAAGAATGAAGTAGAAAACCAAACCGGCAAATGTATCAAGACACTAAAATCTGATCGAGGTGGTGAATACATAAGTGCCGAGTTCCTAGGTTACCTAAAAGAGAAAGGAATTCTCTCTCAGCTTACTCCTCCATACACTCCATAGCATAACGGTGTATCGGATAGACGGAATCGAACCCTATTGGATATGGTATGTTCCATGAGGAGTAATGCTGAGTTACCGTGATCTTTCTGGGGTTATGCGCTTGAATCAGCGGCATATATTTTGAACATGGTTCCTACCAAGACTGTGCCTACCACTCCATATCAGATGTGGAGTGGGAAGAAACCCCATCTTCATTACATGAAGATATGGGGATGTCCAGCTTTTGTTAAAAAGCAGCATGTGGACAAGCTCGAGGCACGATCAGTACTATGTAAGTTTGTGGGATATCCAAAGAACTCCAGGGGTATCTATTCTATCACGCAGAAGAACAAAAGGTTTTTGTTTCTCCTAATGCCCATTTTCTAGAACATCAGTTTTTAGAAAAGGAAACAAGTGGGAGCGAAATAGAACTGGAAGAAATTCCAGAACCACAAACTACTACTGAAAGTTTGGTAGAACCAGTAGTTCAAGAAGAACAGGACATTACTGCACCCCTCCGCAGGAGTAGCAGGCCGTCTCATCCGCCTGAGAGATACTACGGTTTTCTCATAGATAGGGATAGAGAGGACTGCATCATCGATGATGATGAACCTACTAGCTTCCAGCAGGCTATCCAGAGCGGCGACTCGGTACGATGGCTAGATGCAATTCGGACCGAGATGGTGTCCATGTACACCAAAAAAGTATGGACTTTCGAATTTGCTCCAGATGGGGTAAAACCCATAGGATGCAAATGGATCTTCAAGAAAAAGATTGGTGTAGATGGACAGTTAGAAACCTATAAGGCTAGACTTGTTGCAAAGGGTTTTCGTCAAAGACCTGGTTTGGACTATGACAAAACTTTTTCTCCAGTGGCTATGCTCAAATCCATTCGGGTCCTTCTTGCTATTGCTGCCTTCCATGATTATGAAATCTGGCAGATGGATGTAAAGACGCTTTTCTGAATGGTAATTTAGAAGAGTGCGTCTATATGGATCAGCCAGAAGGTTTCAATCAGAGTGGGAGCAGCGGGAAAGTGTGCAAGTTGCTTAAGTCCATTTATGGACTAAAGCAGGCATCGCAGAGTTGGAACATCTATTTTGATGAAACAATCAAAGAATATGACTTTATCAAAAATCCAGACGAACCATGTATATATAGTAAAGTTGTAGCAAGAACTGTCGTATTCCTCGTCTTATACGTGGATGACATTCTATTGATAGGAAATGACATTCCTATGCTACGATCTGTCAAAGGATTCTTGTTGTTGGAGATAGTGCACTCAGAGTCAATTATTTGATCACAGGCACGTGATTGCAATGATTGAGTGAGGACCTATACCGGTAGGACAGTCTTACTCAAGATGATACTATGCTATCTGGTTTATCTTTATCGTCGCGTACTGCTTTAGGTTACCTTACAGGTCACTATTGCGCGTTGATAGAGTCCTTAGGATTCTTTCTTGATGGCCAGCAGTATGATGGCGATCATATAAGTGGGAGCTGGGGGTCTATAAGCACATCCTTAAAAGGTCCCTAGTCATGGGAGTTTTCGAGACAGGGCATCGATACTCAGAGTAGACTAGTGTATACAGTCGAGACCCCGATGAGGGGCGGTGGCCGGTCTCATAAGCCACTGGTGTCAGTTGGTTCACCTAAGATGTATACAAGTGCTCATTGGGTTATGAGTACACCGGACAGGACTCGCCGGGAACATGCTAGTTGGTCCTATACTTGACGTCAGATAGCAGTTCCCTGGTGACATGTGTACAGGTTAGTTTATCGACCTGAGATCGTCATTTGTCTCGTGTGAGTTCCCACCGTGCTTTGATTACTTCCCTACCATGGCTCAAAGTAGTCATGCAAACAGGTTTTAGTTCGGTACAGTCCCGAGCCACATGGAGGCAGTGAGCAGATCTGCAGGGGTTCGTCTCTTCCGGTATTGGGGGTGAGGTCGCGCTGTGTCTAGGAGAGCCATTACACAAAGCCCTCGGCCGAGGCAGGAGATTTACTGGTAGGTATTCCAGTAGTATCTCAGGGTGTTCTGGGCTACACTCCGACACAACTTGTACCGCATTTGGGTGTCTGACTTTTACCAACCCCCTAGGCCCGCCATGCGATACTCATAGACGAACGGACCGGACTGTACGGATATTGTCACTGACAGGCTCAGTAGGGTGTCAGGATGAGTTCGCTCATCGACGTCCCTTTTGGTCTATACCTGGTAGCCCGTTACGTATGGGTAATACCTCTGACGTGCTAGTGGTTAAATCCACAGCCAAAATGTTGACGAGTCTTTAGAGTCCCCCACAGACCAAATTCTCAAGTTTCAGGCGAAACGCTGTAGAGGCCGTATGGAGATATGGAAGGGTTCGATCATGTACGTGCGGTATTGCACGGATCATGATCGGACGGATAATACTAGCGGGCTTTGGTTTAAGTCGGATCCTAGTATTGTACAGTGTAGATTTTGTCTCTTTGCATTTGTATTCAGTCTGAATACAAATGCGGGTATGTATATACAGTTGCGGGGTTTTCCTGTAATTTATTACGGGATCAGTTTTCTGAAGTTGCCAGTTTGTATTCCGTTTCGGCCAGTTTTCCTTTCTTCCTTCACGGCCGGATTTTTCCGATGGAGGGGGTTATTTGCAAGTGTGCAAATTAGATATGTGGAGGGGGTTTCTTGTAAATGAGGGATTATGATAACAATAGCATCTTTGCTTTTTCAGCTCATCATAGTTTGCATTTATGAGGAAAGAATGGATTAGAAATTGATGTGGCATTAATTCCTCATTGTCATCACTTTTCTTTTGCTCACCATTTTCCCTTCTTATGCTCACCCCCCTGTTGATTTTTTTGGACTCCACCATTTTTGTATAGGCCGGCCACATTAGGGAGAGAGGGAGGGGTTTTATTTTGGTGTAGGAAAAATCATTCATCTCTCATTTTTCTTGCTACACAAATTCTAGTTCACTCCAAAGTTCATTTCCTCCATCATTATGGCAACTTCAACCCCTTGAGACAAATGGATTCTACACTAAGCCTACAGCATCCTTGGGCACGTCGACTCACCAACTTCGTGCTCGAGTTTCCTCGGTCCAGAGGTGGGAGCCCGTAAAAGAACCCGGCGATGTGGTGCCCGTTCCGACGAGGAGATGAAGATCGGAGATTCTGTGAGGAGATCGGAGTGGAGGCCGAAGACCGAAGGACACGGATCGCTCGGTATAACTTCTATCCCTTCTCTAGTTTGCTAGCAATAGGTTAATGGTCACGATCCGGGTTTTTAGGATGCGGTTGTGCCGGTTTAAAGTCAAGAAAATTTTTCGTTTCCGCATTTTGGCTGAGGATAGACGGCCGGGGCGCTACCGTAGTCCTACATAGTATCAGAGCCATGCCATTAACCTAGTCTAGCTTGCTCTAACATGTTTACAAGTTCGTTCGAACGAAAATTCCAAAAACCGCGTTTTCATGCAGACGGATTTGCGAACGTGACATTCACGGTGATGTTCTGTGTTGTGCTGTGATGTTGCGGATTGGTCGTGGGGGATAGCCTGGATTCAATGGTAGTACAGTTTGGTTTATTATGTACATTTGATATTGTGGGGCGAGCGTCCGACATGTGGAATGCCGTCACTGCCTGTTTGTATATTATTCTTTTGGCACGACTGGGCTGAGGTCGATTGACCCGTTGTATATTTTACTTTCTGTACTAGGATTACCCCGCGGTGGGGTGCACGGATAGTCGGGTTCTAGAGGGCAACGGGCCCGCATCTCATGGCGTTGAGTTGGAGGGGACTTCACTCTAGAATTAGCGGGGTATTCGCCGCACTCTTAGGAGGTACAAGTTAACCCAAGGAGGGGTGCTCAAGTTACCGGATTCCGTGAAGTGCTGGGTGTTCCATTCACGTTGCTGAAGAGGGCTGCTTCGCTTCAGATTTTGGCGGGTGACTTGCCGCGCCCGTAGGGGTCTAGGATTTTCATTGCATAAGCTATTCACATGACCAGGGGAACGTCGGGTTTCAGTAGCGGCTGTATGAAACCCGGGGATCCCAGATATCTGTATTGTTCTGTGATGCTGATTACATTTCTGTGATGTTGCATTTTATCACGCCTTGAGCGAATATTATATATTGATATATATACTAGTAGATGTTGTATATGTTTTGCATCAGCGCTAGCCTTGTCCCCGCTCTGTCGTTAGTTAAGTAACCTAACGGGTGATGACGGGACCCAGTGGCGAATGCGGATGGCATATACGTACATCATTATTTTCGTTCTTTATTGGTGTGATCAATTGATGGGACTGCATTGATTCGGATCAATGCAAGCTAAACAAACCTGTTTGAAGTTGTTGGAACAATTTTTCAAAAAGCTGTTATTGCAAGGGCGTTCTCTTTTGTTTTGCACAGTGGTATTCGGTTATGAATATCCAGCACCTCAGTCGACGAGGAAAGGGCCGAGATCCCTTCACCAGAAGTGACCCCTTGGGCAGAAGTTTGCGTCAGGGTAATAACTTCACTATAGCTGATTTCCTTTTGCTTTGCATCGTGGTATTCAGTTGGAATATCCTGCACCTAATTCTACGGGGAAAGAGCCGAGATCCCTTCACCGGGAGTGACCTCTTTAGCAAAGGTTTTCGTCACTATATTTTTATAAAAAGCTATGCAGTTCCTTCAACGATATCAAGTTCATTATGTTAAAGGTTTTTCGCTAAAAACCAGCCGTAGCCCTCCATCATTTCAGATTAGTATTGCTTAGTATTCGTGCTGCGTATGTCGTGCTTAGCCGAGACGTAGTGTTCGGTAGCTATGTAGTGCTTCTCTGTTGCATGGATATGAGATTGGTTAGGACAGTCGTGCGGTCATTTTGGCTCAGTCAAGGACTCGTGCGGGTGGGTCTAATGCAATCAAGATAATGACGGGTTGAACATGACTAGGACCCTTTGATATGTTGGCTCAGTCAAGGTCACTTGGGTCCTAGGGGTAAAAATCACATCGGGGGTTTCTAAAGAAACTGAAACTTGCCAGGCATGCACATACCTTCTGGAGTTTGGTGACGTGAGTGGATTCCGTCACGTTATCATGCGATGATAGTTGGATCCCGATTCCCACTGATGAGTTGGTTTACTCCTCGGGTGATCCCGACTAATTCTTCTTTCAGGTTTGGAGGAGAATTTGACGGTACAGTGGGAGGTTTCCTGATTAGATAAATTGGTAACCATTCTGATCTAGGTTAGAGTGCATGCTGAGTGTTTCTTTTCTCTCTCTCTTTTGCAGCGACCATAGCCCAACCCTTGACCATGACTCAGTGACCAAAATTAACCGAACCTTCTTAAACACTGGCTTTTGGATTGTCAGAGTTGCATACCTCATTGCCACTCCTACTTTTACCCTTTTCTCGAGGACACCCCGTATTACTACGAACGTCCACTTCCATTGGATAAAACCATCGTATGGTTATATACGAACTCGAAGGAATTTATTCGAGGATGGTTTCCGGTTCTGGAGAAAACGAATAGTACTATTCAGTTGACTTTTCCTTTTACCTTCTCTCTGGTTGCGAGTGCTCTTTGGATTAGGGGACAGTATACCTATTACGAAAATTGGAGAGTCTTCTTCCAAACCATAGGCAGTTGCCGACCGGTAGGGAATGAAGAAAACCAATTAGCCTAACGATGGTGTACAGAAGGTATTATGTAAAGACAAATGAAAGGATTAGTAAGAGGGCAAAGTAAATTGCGACTGCTATTCACGAACAAAACCAAGTATTTCATTACCACTCCCACTTAACCTTTGTATTTCTCCAGAACACTTCGTTTCACTATGAAGATCCACAGTTATTTGGTTACTCCATCGTATGGTTATATACGAACTCGAAAGGAACTTGTTCCAGTTCGGGGATGGATTCTGGTTCAGGAGAAATAGGAATAAGGTTTATTCAGGTGTCTTTTATCTTTACCTTGTCTCGTGTTGTGAGTGCTCCTAGGATTAGGACAGTACACCCATTATGCTTATTGGATAGTCTTCTTCCAAACCATAGGCTGGTGCCGAACGGTAGGGAAGGAAGAAAACCATTTAGCCTAAGAGGGTGTACAGAAGATAACGACTAAAGACATATAAAGGGATTTAGAGAGGTGGCAAAGAAATATACCGTTACAGTTGTGAATCTGGATAATGGAAGAGGCATTACTAGGAATACCAGGATACCCCTTCGAAACATTTACATGTTTCAGTTTCACTATGTACTGTTAAAAGAAAACTGATTTCCCAATTAGTCCTTACTCCAGGGTATGTATTTACCAGGTTTGATTCTCACATCTGTATAGTTTTACAGATGATGAGTGGGAGTAAGTTATTGGAAATTGGGTGATCATCCTCATTATATCGGGATTCGTTGTAATTGGTGATATTTGAGGAAGTCACCTGGGCTGTTTGCCGGATGGCAAATATATTGGTTTTGAATATCCGTTGTTATGCACCAATTTCAAATTGATATATCTGTACGTCTATTTTTATAGAGTGAGATATACCTTTTTGAAATTATGTCCATGACATTTACCTATATCAGTCGATGGTTAGGTAAGGAGCATTAAACAGCGGTATAATTCTTCTTAACCATAAGTACAGTTTTCAACCTACGACACATAGGGAATGAGTTATTAGACTCAAGGGACTTATACAGAGTATTGCATATTGTGCAGTGTCCATTAGGACAGAGGGGTTGGTCCCCGTACTATATTCGGTTTACTTGTGACTTCTCTAGTTCTTAGACATGTGTTTCGTAGAAATACAAGGTCCAAGTTTTGAGAAGTTATAGGTATATGAATAAAGTAGAGAATCAGGTATTGCAAGTATCGTGTTTCTTCAAGGTGATCGAAGATGTAGATACTTGTGTATGGTATTCAGATGATAGTAATGATTATGAGAAATTGCTTCTCTTTCAGGTTACTCATAATTGGAAGCATTCCTAAGTTGAGTAATGTTGATCGGCCTCTCTCCATTTAGTTGACATGCACTGGAAACAGCTGCATGATTTGAATCTGGTTCCAATTAAATCAGTGCCTCTATTTCTATATTGGATAGAGAATAGTTCATATCTTAACTATGTTAAGGTACGTGGAGTTGTCCGGCTTATGCTTAAAACCAGACTCTGGATAACTCAAGGCACGTTTCTGTAATGGCTGTTTATGGGTTGACCCGGGCTATGACGAGGGTTGACTTTCTACCATCTGGAAGATCAATAGTGATATTGTTCTAGACTCGCCACAGTTTTAATAAAAATGGATATTTTTCAGAAAACAGTAGTGGAAGTATGGTAGAACTGGAAGTGATTCCAGAACCGCAAACGATTACTGAAAATTTGATAAGAACCTAAAGATTCAATCTGGTTTGACATTCTATTGGCCACTCCGCAGATATGGTGGGTAACATCAGGCACCCGAGAGGTACTCCGGTAGCCGGACGGTGATAGGGAGGTTCTTGTTAACCCAGACTTACCATTGCTGTTGTTCTAGACTGTGAGACCCGGCGGGAGGATGAGTATAGCGTCGTTCTAAATCTGCTTTGGAAGTGTACGTGTATATGACTCTGCCAGAGGGTTGTCGCAGTCAGTGGGAGCAGCGGAAGCATATTGGACAAGTGGCTTATGTCTATTTATAGTCTAAAGCAGATATAGCGGAGATAGATCATTTATTTCTTATGTGACAGTCATAGGTTTGACTTCGTCAGAATAGGGGATGGATCTGTTAAGAAGGTAGTTGGGTGTGATGTCCTGGTATTTAGATGACATACACAGAGTAGGAAGTGAAATTCCTATACTACGATCGGTTATACTTTGGTTGTCACATAGTGGTTTCCCCACATAGGATATAGATGTTGTTTTTGCACTAGATGCAATCAGGTGATATTGATCCAATCCTGGAGAAACGTTCAGAAGCAGTTTTAGAACATAAGTTGATGTTCTAGGGATATGATGACGGCATCCTCTTTCGGGATACAGTTATCATTCCAGGCTTCCAAGGTGACCTGGATGATAGAGTGACTGTCAGAGTTATAGTTTTTCCTCTGACGAGGGGTAGTAGTTTGGACAGGTCATCCAGGCGGATACCGAGGGAGGCATGGTGCAGGATACCGATTAAGTTCAGTTGACGATACAGTCTATAAGGTTTGGATTTGGAGTTCATTTATGAACTAGGTCCCATCAGATATCCAGACATATTCTAAGACATGTATTGCTCATTTCAGGAGATGGCCTTCTCCGCGAACTTGAGATAAAGAGAGACATAGAAAGAAACATCTTAGCGGATCCACTCACTGAGGCTATTCCTCGAACGCAATAGTTTCGCAAACGGGTTTTGTGAGACTGATTAGTAGAGGAGTTGGGTGTTCGGTATCACACGGGCTGTGAGTATGCGACATCGCAATAATTAGCCTTAAGTGCAAGTGGGAGATTGTTGGAGATAGTGCCCTCAGAATCAATTATTGGATCACAGGCACGTGATTGCAATGATTGAGTGAGGACCTACACCGGTAGGACAGTCTTACTCAAGATGATAGTATGCTATCGGTTTATCTTTATCGTCGCGTACTGCTTTAGGTTACCTTTCAGGTCACTATTGCGCGTTGATAGAGCCCTTAAGATTCTTGCTTGACGGCCAGCAGTATGATGGCGATCATATACGTGGGAGCTGGGGTCTATAAGCACATCCTTAAAAGGTCCCTAGTCGTGGGAGATTTCGAGACAGGGCATCGATACTCCAGAGTAGACTAGTGTATACAGTCGAGACCCCGACGAAGGGCGGTGGCCGGTCTCACAAGCCTTTGGTGTCAGTTGGTTCACCTAAGATGTATACAGGTGCTCATTAGGTTATGAGTACACCGGACAAGACTCACTTTTTCCCCTGACGGAAAATTTTCCGGGTGTTGGATTTTTCCACGAGTTAGAAACTTTCGGGTAATCATGCAAGTAACGCGGTGGACCCTCTAGAAGAACACAAACCTTAACTCGATTATGTGACCGTCTGAACCGCCTCTAAACCTTAGGGTTTGGGGCAGTACGACATTGCCACATGTGAGGCGTTGGTTTGACCCTTCTATGGCTGGACCGTTGGTACTGTGGCATGTGATGGATACTTTTTGAACTCCGCTCAAGTGTTGAGAATTTGGAAAATCTTGGGAGTTTGTTTATTCGATCGGAAAGATTAACATTGTTTATTTATCTGGATTGTGATACAATATTTGGAATCCACAAGTAGTTATGAGATAACTAATTTGAATGTTATAAATCTAGCAGTTTAGTCTCAGATGATCGGTTGCCACGGGATTTTGATGTGATCAAAATTCCTTCGCAATCACGTAGCGTACGCGGATACTCGCCGGAAAATTTAATAGATAGCCACGCCCCATAGCCCCGACCAAGTGACTGTAGGAGAACCCCGTCGCCAAAAGCATCCGTTCGGGTACTCGCTGGAGTGGTGTTCCGCCTTAGTGCACTTCGTCGACGGCATCCGGGGGTGCGGCCGTCTACTAATGTTTGTGACGAGCATTCGATCAGAATGTCGGGAATATTTTTCAATTTCCCGACTTGATATTGAAAAGAGTTTTCGATATTGAGACTAAAATGCGGGGTTTATAATTGTTAGGCATGAGATGTCTAAGGAATTCATTTGGTTAGGCAAGCGATGTCTAAGGAGGTTGCGGATTCCAACGGTTGTAGTTTTACACATTCTTTTCTGCGACCGTAAGTGTAATATGTGGTGTATCGCCGGTTTTGTTGCTATACATCAACGACAATTGGGATACGCATATTTGCTTACGTTGATGATATGTGATATTATTTGTTGCTGTGATATGTTATATTGGATCGTCGTGTTTTGAATAGCCGGGGTTTTATGTGAGATGAGTGTTTTTCTTTTTCATTCATGTAAAATTCATTTGTATTTAATATTCTTTTATTGGGGCACTTCCGGGCTGAGGATGATGTCACCATTTTATATTATTTACTTTTCCGCATTAGCTAGACCCAAGGCGGGGAGCACAAGTAACCGGGTTCTAGGGTCCAGTGGGAGACCATCTCGAGGAGTCTAGACCGGGTCTCCTAACCCTAGAATTGGCAGTGTTGCTTACCGCTCTCGTAGGGGTCTACGGATGTGGGTTTGGCTATTTATTGCGACCGTGGAATCCGTGTTTTGTGCAGGCTCGTATTAAAATATGGACGTCCTAGTATATCCAATATTTCATATATGTTCTTCTGCTGTAATGTTTTGTGATGAGATCATATTACTGCCTGAGGCGAATGTTTATATTATATATATGAGATATATGTTATATTGAAGATTTCGTTTCAAAAGTGATGCTTGTGAAGAATAATAAAATGGGACTTCATTAATGAGATTAATGAAATAAAAGAAACCTAAAGATGTTGTAGAAACTTGTTTAAAAACTGGTAGCTCTAGTTCTTGCTTTGCATAGCGGTATTCCTTGAAGAATATCCAGCACCTTATTCGATAAGGAAAGAGCCGAGATCCCTTCACCGGGAGTGACCTCTTTAGCGAAACTGGCAGATGCTACACACTCGGTTTGTCTTTTGATTGCTTCTATAGTTTTTGCTTTGCATAGTGGTATTTGTGAAATATCCCGCACCTTATTCGATAAGGAAAGAGCCGACGATCCCTTCACCGGGAGTGACCTCTTTAGCAAAACTAGAAAAGCCTCAAAAACAGTCCTTTTCAAAAATCACTCGATTCTACAACGATATCAAGTTTATTACGCAAAGGGTTTCCTTAAAAACCTGTCGTAGCCCTCCGTCATTTCAGATAAGTACTAGTTAGTATTCGTGCTACGTTTGTTGACTATACTAAGGCGTAGTGTGCGGTAGCTGATTAGTGCTTATCTGTATAAGCATATGATGCGATTTGATTAGAGTAGTCGTGCGACTTTGTTGACTATGTTAAGAGTCGTGCGGGTGGATTTAATTCAATCGGAAAATGACGGGTTGAACTTGACTAGCACTTATGATTTGTTGACTATGTTATGGTCATATAGCTGCTGGGGGTAAAATATTCTTGGGAATTTCAAGTGTTGAAATTTGCAATGAGATTGCATACCTTCTATGAGATAGTTGGATCCCGATACCCGCTGCGAGTAAGAGTTACTCCTGGGAGAGTTTTACACATTACAATTAGCTGATCAAGTAGGTGTCTAGAAAGGTGTCAACGGGGTTACGCCCCTGGGAAATTGAGGTTTATTTTAATTAGGTTCGTGCGAAAGCACGGGGAACCTCCCTCAAAGTACCGGCACTGGCCTGGCTGAAAGATTGGCGAAATTGTAGGGTGCAATTAATCCCGGCTAGTCTTTCCTTTTAGGGTTTGAAGGAAGATTTGACTAAAACAGTGGGAGACATCCTGATTAGATTTATTAATAACCAATCTAATCTTGCAAGAAAATACGCTGCGTGTTTTCTTCTCTCTCTCTCTCCAGGTAGCGACCATGTCACGCCTTAATCAAGATAATAATGCGGATGTATTTACCGAACCCGCTTGTTATACTGAGCTGGGGAACGTTGGTCCCGCTCCAACTTATAACTGTTATATGACAGAGCAGGAAATAGGGGATTACCAGAATTCCCGTGGCGCCCAAACGAAGAAAGTGCATGCTGATGCATCTTCTTCGGGTATGTTCATTACAGAGAACTGTTTCTCAGTATCCTTTACGTCCTGGGTATTTGATACCGGATCAGGATCCTACATATATAATTTATTACATAGGCTACAGAAAGGTAGAGAACTGAGAACGGGTGATAGGTTTCATGAGATAAAAACAGTGCAAGTGTTGCAGCCAAGTCTGTTGGTAGTTATCATCCTATATTACCGGAATGCATTGATTCTGAACGAATGCTATTAGATAACGAACCTGATAGACAACATCATATTAGTATCTTTATTTAATAAAGAAGGATATAATTTTGTATTAGTTAATATAGTTTTGAACATTTCCTATATCAAGAGTTGATCGGTTCAGGCTCGTTATCTAAAAGCATTGACGTTCTAAATCAAACTATAGTTCTTACTATACAGAACACACACAAGAGGAAGAGTTCAGAGATGAACGAATCCTTCTTGAGGCATTGTAGACCAGGTCAAATCAATGCAACCCGTGTTAGTTATATGTATGCCCTAGAGGCCATTACTATACATAGGATGTATATTGTAGTGGATGCTTGGACATATATAGGGAGGACTTTCTTGCTCGATATGATAGTATGCTATCTGGTTACTCTTTACCTTAGCATGTACACTGATTGTCTCTCTGTTACATGTTGGTAAAGCCCTTAGGATGTGTACTTGACTATCTGGACTATGATGCGGATCATACTAGTGGAGACATGGTAGTCCATAAGTACATCCTTCAAGGTCCCTAGTCATGGGTGTATCGAGTCAGGGCATCGATATACCAGAGTAGACTAGCGTATACCTTCTCGACCGATACAGACGGGCGATGGATGATCCCATATCCATTGGTGTTTGACGTCAGAGATGATATACGGGTGCTCAGTGGAGACTGGGTACACTGGACGGACTCGCCGAGAACTCCCAGATGGTATTATACCTTACGTCAGATGGCAGTTCTCTGGTGACACTGGTACAGGTTAGTCCGTAGACCCGAGATCATCATAGAGTCTTGTGTGATTCCCACTGTGCTTTGATTTCCACCTTACCACGTCCAAGAGGGCGTGCAAAACGGTGGTTTTTGGGTACAGTCCCGAGTCACATGGAGGGAATGAGCGATAGGAGGGATTTCGTCTCTCCCCGTATTGGGGGTTGATGTTGCGCTATACTCGATTGGCCATAACAGGGAAGTCCCTGGCCAGGGCTGGTTTAGAGATTTACTGGTAAGTGTTACCAGTAGTTTCTCGACCCGTTATGAGCCTCTCATCGGCATGACTTATCTGTTATTGGGGTCTGACGTTTACCATCCCTAGACTTGATATGCGACATATCAGACGAGGAGACCGGACTGTACGGTATTGTCACTGTCAGGCTTTTTACAGGAGTTGGAGCGGGCTTGCTTGCTGATCTTCTGATCGCTCAAGACCCGGGTAGCCGTTACATCCAGCTAGTACCGCTGACGGCTTGTAGGTGCTTGATATGATCATCACCTACTGCCGGCGTATTGACGAGTCTTTAGAGTCCTACATAGAGCTTATACTGGCTCAGGAAAAATGAGATTGGTGCGCATATGTGATATGTGCGGGACCGAGAATAATGCGTGTATGTGATACCGTATAATATTCTCGCGATGCTTGTGTCGATCTGTTATATGCGATATAACCAAGTTATCGAATCAAGGGTTGATTCGATAAGTCGATACATTGGATGTTAGTCGGTTGTATGTAATATAACCGGATTATTAAGTCAAGGGTTGATTTAATAATTTAGTGTATAATTGTATATTGGATATACTAATTTACATTGACTAACATTGGTTACCTAAAGCATTTATTTTTCTCACTTGTACACAACTTAATATATATGTGATATATATTTATTTGTGTTCACATTTTTGTATCATGGTTGTTGATACACTTGTCATGGGTGTATGAGAGATACACCATTATGTATATATAGGTATGGTTTTTAATATTCAAAGTAAATACAAAATTAGTGAGTATTTGTTCATAAGCATGAAGCTTCATGAAGCTTATGGTGCTTTGACCAAAGTCCACTAGTTTTGTTTTACTTAGGATTTTATAAACCTAACCACTATAACTCACCATGGTTATGTCTCTACATGAGTTAAGTATATGATACTTACCCACCATGGTTACCACTCTCTCTCTTGAGAAGTTTTGATATTCATTTGAGCTCATCTTCTTCCTTCTTCATTTTGCTTTCTAGGGTTTGAAATAGAGAGAGAATCAAAGTGAGAAAAGAAATTCTAAAGTGTACCCATTTCCTATCACACCATCCTCTACTAGACTAGCACTTTAGTTTTGGGTGTTTGCTTCACTAATTCTTTGGTTAGTGAGGTAGAAGCTTGAGTCCGTATTCCCTCGACGTAGATCATCTTCGGCCTCGAAGACTTCAAGTGATCCCGTTGCAATTTCTCAAGGAGCCGTCTGAGAGTCCGGGAGTTGGATGATCGCAGCGAAGGAACGTCGTCACGGAGCTTTGGAAATGGAGGACCGGATCTACAAAGGTTGTAGTCCCTTTCACTTAGTGTAAATGTGATTTACTTGCTTTTGATTAGCCTAATATTTAGTTAACGATCTTGCTTAGGGTTGTTCGGCATCTAAAAATTTTAATCCGGCATGGTCGATGCCTTGTAGATCCTTGTTAGTGTGCCTAGTAACCATACAACCTAACTAGCTAAGTTACATTTAGATGCATATTTAAATTAGTTTGAATTTACATCATGTGAAACTTGCCGGTCATGTCACAAAGATAAGATGACCATAGCTCTTTTTATTGGAAACAGAGAAAGAGTTAGTGAACTCTTGGTATTGATACATGATGATGTATGTAAGCTCCCTGTCTACACATGCCAGGACCGGTTCTTTGTACTTCATTACATTCACTGATGATCTCTCAAGATTCAGACATATGTTCCTGATGAAACACAAGTCCGAAGCTTTTGAGATATTCACAGAATATAAGTTAGAAGTAGAGAACCAAAAACGAGTATAAGTATTATGTCCTTTGATGAGATCATGGAGGAGAATACTTGAGCACGGAGATTCCTGGACTATTCTAAAGGAGAACGATATTCTCTCTCAGCATCATTCCTCCGTATACACCACAGCACGTCGGTGTATCGGGGTGGAGCAATCACACCCTATTAGATATGGTGCGCTCTATGATGAGTACTACTGAGTTTCCTATTTCCTTTTGGGAGTTATGCACTTGAGTAGCTGCATACCTATTGAATAGGGTTCCAATCAAATCAGGTGCCTACCACTTCATATGTGATATGGGATGGGAAGAGCCTATATATTAAGTAAGTTAAGATTTGCGGTTGTCTGGCCTATATCTAAAAGCAAAATCCAGACAAGCTCGAGGCAAAGTTAGTTCTTTCACTACTACAAATAGGGGTTGCCCCTACGGATAAAGGAATCCGTAGGGGCAACGTTTTATTGCCCCTACGGATTAATCCGTAGGTGCCCACTGTTGTCCCTACGGTTTTCTATATTTTAATTTAAAAATATTTAATCATAATTTGTTGTTTGGCCCTACGGTGGCGCAAACAAAGAACCTACGGCTAAGTACGTAGGGGCATGTATACGGGTTAATAATAAAAAAAAAAGGCACAGAAAATCCCTCACCGTTCCCAAATTTTTCTTCTCTCTTATTCTTCCCGCGTCTCGATCCCGATCTCGTCGGCCATCGACGTCCTCATCCTGACCTCGCCACCGCAACCGTGCTTGACTCGTCGACTTCCACGTCGCAACCGTGCTTGACTCGTCGCCGATCGCATCGTCGACTACTGGCCTCCTCCGTCGTCTCCTCCACCGCGGTTAGTAAATTTCCAATTTTTACTTCTAATTTAATACTTTTATTTCCCTCTTTTGATGATGTTAGGGGTAGGGTTCAGGGATCTGGGTTCGGGTAGGGGTGGCATCGGGTCAGTTAGGGTTAGGGTTCGATTGGGGTTGGGGTTGGGGTTAGGGTAAGGGTTTGGTTGGGGCCGGTTGGGGTTGGGGTTGGGATTAGGGTTCGGTTGGGGTTGGGATTGGTGTTGGCCGGGTTGTGGTTAGGGTTAGGGTTCGATTGGGGTTGGGGTTGGGGTTAGGGTAAGGGTTTGGTTGGGGCCGGTTGGGGTTGGGGTTGGGATTAGGGTTCGGTTGGGGTTGGGATTGGTGTTGGCCGGGTTGTGGTTAGGGTTAAGGGTTAGGGTTAGGGTTATGGTATTTAGGGTTAGGGTTAGTGTTAGGGTTAGGGTCATGTTTAGGGTTAGAGGCTATGGTTAATTTGGGTTAATTGCAGTGTAGGGTTAATTTGGGTTAATTAGTGATAATTTGAAAAGGTTAGGGTGTTGATTAGGCTTAATTTGGTTAATTTGGGTAAATTTGGTTAAGTTTGGGTTGATTAGGGTTAATTAGGTTAATTTGGGTAAATTGGGTTAATTAGTGATAATTTGTGTTAGGGTAACAATTATGGTTAATTGTGGTTAATTAGGTTAATTTGGGTTATTTAGGTTTATGGTGCACTAATTTATTTAGTAGGATACACTAGTTCATTACAATAGGATACTCGATGACAACATAAACGTACAACTTTACCACAAACGCAAGAAAAATTTACCCTAAACATGAAATTTCGAACTCTTAATAACGAAATGTAAACGTAAAACTTATTCACGTTAAATGTTCAAGTTAAAACCAATATATGATACTCAATGATGATATGAAACCTTCATATTCCCATCGATACCCGTATATGAAACTAAAAGCGCCACTTAGTCCCCGTCTATCGGTTAACATACGTGCGATGCTCGTCGTGACCTAGAACTATACGAAGGTTGTTAAATATCGGACAGTATAGCTCGATACTAACAACCGTCGTATAGTCTACGCGACGAGAAAATTCAATCATATGGTAACCCATAGATTTGTCCCGTGTGGACAAGTTAAGAATGTATAAAGCAAACGCCTTCATTCACTTGTGTTTTCATCCGTTTCGAGATATTTCGTCGGTACCTTTCCGCTGGTTCTCCGTGTACAAAGATAGATTAGATGTTCATTTCAACGTTGTTTCACAGCTTTGAAATGATTATCTATTCTATTACAGTGTACTCGGAGAACAGCGGGGAGGTGCTGCGGAAATTTACTCGAAACGGTTGAAAGCACAAGTGATGGGCGTTCGCTCTATACATTCTTAATGGGATAGAAGCCTACCCTCGACAGCCGGAACACATACATACAAACGCATAATTAGAGAGCGACTCGAGATGTTCGGGTTAAAACCAATATATGATACTCGATGATGATATGAAACCTTCATATTCCCATCGATACCCGTATATGAAACTAAAAGCGCCACTTAGTCCCCGTCTATCGGTTAACATACGTGCGATGCTCGTCGTGACCTAGAACTATACGAAGGTTGTTAAATATCGGACAGTATAGCTCGATACTAACAACCGTCGTATAGTCTGCGCGACGTGAAAATTCAATCGTATGGTAACCCATAGATTTGTCCCGTGTGGACAAATTAAGAATGTATAAAGCAAACGCCTTCATTCACTTGTGTTTTCATCCGTTTCGAGATATTTCGTCGGTACCTTTCCGCTGGTTCTCCGTGTACAAAGATAGATTAGATGTTCATTTCAACGTTGTTTCACAGCTTTGAAATGATTATCTATTCTATTACAGTGTACTCGGAGAACAGCGGGGAGGTGCTGCCGAAATTTACTTGAAACGGTTGAAAGCACAAGTGATGGGCGTTCGCTCTATACATTCTTAATGGGATAGAAGCCTACCCCCGACAGCCGGAACACATACATACAAACGCATAATCAGAGAGCGACTCGAGATGTTCGGGTTAAAACCAATATATGATAATATGAAACCTTCATATTCCCATCGATACCCATATATGAAACTAATTAAAAGCGCCACTTAGTCCCCGTCTATCGGTCAACATAACGTGCGATAATTTATTCTTTTCAACGACAAACGCACACACAAAGCATATACATGGATTTTCTCCTTTGTCAGTAACTATCCCGTTCTTATATTTCTCAATATAGTCAGCATAACCTACAATTTATATGTTATTCAGTCTAACATGGCCCATGAGTACGTCAGAGTTAAGGACTGGATGTATGTGGATTGGAAACAACGTATGCAACCTAAGTTTGTCGCAGGGGTTGCTGCTTTCCTTGAATTTGCACGAGCACATAATAAGATCATAATAGAGAAGATTCTCTGTCCGTGCGATAGATGTGGCAATAAGTACTGGCAGAAGGTAGAATTAGCAGAGCTTCATATTGTAAAACATGGGTTTACTAGACTTTATTCAATTTGGAAATATCACGGGGAAGGAGAAGAATGCAGTACTGCGGTAGAAGAAGGAGAACACGATAATGCGGCAGGAGAAGAAGAAGAATTCGGTAATACGGCAGGATACGGAAATTTATTTCCATCAGAAGAAATGGAGGATATGGTAGAGGCTGCCCTAGGTGAATCTATTCGTACCGAAGATGACATTCCTTCCGGTCAAGGACCGCGTGCAGATAAATATGAAAATTTCATGAATGATGCTAGGAAACCAATTTATGAGAATGCGAAGTATTCCACCCTCTCATGGTTCGTCCAACTTTTCCAAATTAAGTGCCTAAATGGATGGAGCAACAAGTCATTCACAATGCTTCTTTCGTTCTTGAAAGATTCTATGCCTCCGGGAAATAATGTGCCCGAAAGCTGGTACGAAGCCCAGAAAATGATGTCTGATTTGGGTCTAAAGTGCGAGAAGATTCAAGCATGTCCTAAAAATTGCGTGTTGTACCGGAAAGAGAATTCAGATTTAAAAGAGTGTCCAACATGCGGAGAGGCAAGGTATAAGCCGAAAGATTCTGATAAGAAGCCTGATATACCTGTGAAGATAGCACGATATTTTCCCATAACACAGAGGCTACAGAGGCTATTCAGGTGCAAGAAAACAGCCGAGGCAATGATTTGGCATCATCGTGCTCCTCCAAGCGAAAATGGAAAAATGAGCCATCCAAGAGATTCACCGGCATGGAAGGATTTCGATAGGAGGCACACAATATTCAGTAGCGATCCCCGCAATGTCCGGCTCGGACTGGCTGCCGATGGCTTCTGCCCATTCAACTATATGGCTGGAAGTCACAGTACATGGCCCGTTGTAATGATAATTTATAATCTGTCGCCTTGGTTGGCTATGGACCAATCATACTTTATGATGCCTCTTCTTATCGACGGACCAAACTCACCGGGGAACAATATCGACGTCTATCTCCGACCTCTGATTGAGGAGCTGAAAACTTTGTTTATTGATGGTGTAGAGACATATGATTCAAACACAAATACAACCTTCATACTGCGTGCGGCTTTAATGTGGACAATTAATGACTTTCCTGCATATGGAATGCTTTCAGGTTGGTCCGTACATGGTCACAAAGCATGTCCTCATTGCCATGAACACACAACATCAAAATTTTTGAATTTTAGCAGGAAGGTTTGTTATTGCGGCCATCGACGTTTTCTGCCTCCAGACCACCCCTACAGGTTAGACACGGTTCACTTTGATGGTCATCAGGAGCTTCTTGGGCCTCCATCCCCATTGTCCGGAGAGGACGTGACTGCTAAATGGGATGGTTACAATAACGTGACCTTCGGGATGGATCCGACGAGACAGGTCAAACCACAATATTGGAACAAGTTAAGCATTTTCTTCGAGCTTCCGTATTGGTCTACAAATTCAGTGCGTCATTGTCTGGACGTCATGCATATAGAAAAGGGAGTATCAGAGCACATACTTAACTTGCTTCTGTGTAAAGACGGGAAATCGAAAGACAACATGAATGCCCGGATGGATCTACAAGAGTGGGGAATAAGAAGTGAACTGCACCCTAAACCGGTAGCGGGTAAACCGGGCAAGTTTGTACTTCCCAATGCCGCTTATCATATGTCACAACCGGAGAAGAAAAGATTCCTGCAGGTGTTGCATGATTTGAAAGTCCCCACAGGTTTCTCAGGATCATTCAGCAAGAAAATAAAAATTGTGAAGGGCAAGATCGATGGGCTGAAAAGTCATGACCACCATGTTATCGTGGAGCACCTTCTTCCATTAGCCCTCAGGACTTCTCTCCCCGACTCGGTTGGTCTAGTAATCAACGACCTATGTTGTTTTTTCAGGGAGTTGTGTGCTAAAACGCTGGAGGTTGCGACGCTGGATAAACTAGAAAATTCTATTGCGTTGATACTTTGCAAGTTTGAGCGTATTTTCCCACCGTCATTCTTCGATATCATAATACACTTGACGGTTCATCTTGCAACTGAGGCGAAGTTAGCCGAACCGGTACAATATCGATGGATGTATCCCGTCGAGAGGTACGTGTAATTTTTCGTTTCGCGCAATTTATAAATTTATTTTTGTCATGTATGCCCGTGTTTATTTATTCAATATATTCTCATTAGGTACCTTTACACTCTTAAGAAGTATATACGCAATAAAAATCGACCAGAGGGTTCTATCATGCAAGGTTATCTTCTTGATGAAGCAACCACATTTTGTTCCCGCTATCTGGACGAGAACATTGAGACAAGGCTTAACCGACCTCGAAGAATTCAAGACGGGCCATATGGTAAAGCCGAGTATAAGAGGGTAGACACTATGTTTATCAACAAGATATACCGGTTTATCTTGCTTAATTGCGAATGTCTTGAACAAATTAGAGAGTAAGTTCTTTTGGATTAATTGTTATATCTGTGTTTGTGTGTGTATGAAATGACATAATATTAATGTCACAATTATTTGTCGAAAACAGAACTCATTTTAACGAGGTACGTGAGGGGCATCCTGATTGGAACGAAGAGCGTTTGGAAAAATACCATCAGGATAATTTTTGTGATTGGGTCACAGAGCATGTAAGTTATTCGAATTACATTTTATTGCTATCAGTTTTAATCTAAACTTGTATCGTTATGTATTTATCGTAAAATTTGTTTTGTTAGATCCACGATCCGAACTTGTCTGCATCATTTGAGAGTGATTCAAGATGTTTAGCTCAATTTCCTAGTATGGAGGTTGCACATTACAAAGGATTTGGTGTCCTTGGATACAAATTCGAAATTAAGGACATAGAAACATCTAGAATCACTCAGAATAGTGGTATTGCGACGGTAGGATCGGACGGTGTGATTTACTATGGGTACTTAAATTGTATACTCGGCATCCACTATCCCGGACGATCAGAACCCTTTTATATATTCCACTGTACTTGGTACGATCCGCGAACCGATACAGACAGGTGGAGAAGCAGTCTTGGGACTTGGAAAGATGAATATGGATTGACCAGTGTGAACACACTTCGATTTTACGGTCAAGACGATCCGTTTATCTTTCCGAACCAAGCGTTCCAAGTATACTACTCACAGTGTTTGAAGCATCCGGGGTGGAGTGTTGTATGCAGATGGAAACCTAGAGATGTCTACGATGTCCCAGAATACGAGGACAGCGATGAGGACGAAGAAGAGAGAAGGCTTAAAGTGCTCCGACCGTCTGTTTCGAAGGACGGGTTGTCTTCGACCGATCATGAAGTTACGTGGGTTAGAAATGACATCGACGATGAAATCCAAGTAGATATGTATGATGCGCCCACGAAACAAAAAAGGTTATCAGTAATGTTATATTATTACTTCACATTTTACGCTCTAGATCATATATAGTCAATACTTTTAATGATTGTCTAATGCGTCCACGAACCGTTTATCTAGATTGGATGACGATGTCGGGAGCAGCGAGGGACGGCAGGAGCTCCAGCCGCGGCAGAGACAGAGGCAGAGGCAGAACGGTTCTGCCGCCCGGAGAGCTCCGTAGGGAGCTTCAGAGGGCCGGTCTTGCACCCAGATCGGAGACCCCTTCGGATGCCTCCTTCCGTGTGGATTTTGCCACACCTCCAGGTATACTGCACGCATATCCATTTTCAATTTAATATTACAGATATTCATGCCTGTTTATGTCAAAATTACTTATATTGTCAATGTTTGATTGTCTAGTTGTTGGTCCTGCGTCCACATCTGGGACAGAGGCCACCCCCGCTCCTCCAGGTATGTTTATATATCATATAGTGCATGCATAATGATTTAGAACGTTATATTATTAATCTACACATTCTTTTTGCAATTACTTATCAAATCTATTTTTAATTGTCTAGTTGTTGGTCCTGCGTCCACATCTGGGACAGAGGCCACCCCCGCTCCTCCAGGTATGTTCATATATCATATAGTGTATGTATATTGATTTAGAATGCTATATCATAAATATACACATTCCTTTTGCTCTTACTTAGCAATTTTTATTATTGTCTAGCTGTAGGTGGTGACACCACCGCACCTGCGGGTATGTTTATATGTCCTATAGTTCATGCATATTGATTTAGAACGTTATATTATTGATCTACACATTCTTTTTGCAATTACTTATAAAATCTATTTTTAATTGTCTAATTATAGGTGGTGCGTCCACACCTTCCACAGGGGCCACTCCTGCCGCTTCCGTACCCTCCGCATCGTCTGCAGGTTAGTATGAATAAATTTAAAATATTTATTTATTTTACATATGCTCTATAGAATAAATATGAACTTCATGGAGATTTAGCGTCGATGTTTATTTTATAGTTGGAGGGGATGCGTCCGGGTCCGGGACCCCGGTTGTTCCTCACCGGAGGAACTATCGTCCCGCTCGTGCTGCTGCTCGGGCCCAGGCTCGTGCGTTATTCACCGGAGGTATATATCACACTTGAATTTTTATTTAACCTTGATTTCTTAATACAACTTTGTATTATTATTGATTGTCTTGATATTTCGTGCAGACGCAGGGCCTCTCCATCCCCAGAGGGGGACTCGAGGCCCGAATCAGTCCCATAGGCTGAGGCCTAATAGAGCTAGGGGGGAGGCAGCATTCCTCCTATTTTTTACCCTTGACTATCGCTATACCGGTCCTCATGCCGAGAGGTTCGGCCAGTATTTGGGGGACGAGAGCCGGATCGTGAAGAACTATCCACTTCACGTTGAGTGGGGCGAGCAGCACCAGCGCTCATTCGCCCTCTTCTTTGAACAGGCTCGGGTATGTATTAATATATATTTTCATTTGATCTATCCAATATATTTATTATTAACACTTGCAATCTAATAACAATGTTTTTTTTTGTATTTTCAGTTGGATTACGATTTTCAGCCTGTAGCCGACCCTGATCACTCGGGGAGGGTGCTCGACCTTCATGCTCTGTACAATGGCCTGATGAAGAACATGCAGGCCAAGGTCCGATACAACAGGAATGAGCTGAAGGCCGACTGCTACTCCCTGTGGATAGCGACCCCCGAGGCAGAGAGAGCGGCCCTCCTATCTACTTCGGCGTTTGCGAGAGTCGACGTAGAGACATGGCCTCTATTGTGCGCTTATTTCGACTCCGAACGCAAACAAGTATGTATTTTAAATTTAATTCATTATTTATGATATAATTTATTTCTTTGTGTTTCTTAATTAGAAAACTAAATGTTAATGCGTTGTGCAGAAACAGGCCGCTCAGAATACGGAGAACAGGAAGTCGGCGAAGAGGGGTCGCCCCACTTACACAGGTGGCTCGAGGAACATTACTCGAGCCATGGAGTTATCGGTAAATTAAGTGTTATTCTCTAATATTCTGCAATATTAAGAGTTATTCTCTAATATTTCTAATATTAAGAGTTACTTTCTAATATTGCAGACATCTCGGACCGTGGCGTCAGGTGGTACACCGAGCGTGTTGTCCGCATATCTTGCCGTCCACGGCACCTCGACAGATCCCGCCACGGGCGAGCTTCGATGTCCCGACGTCGCTACCCAGGAGTACTGTGTAAGTGTTAATATTTTTTCTACCCAAATTTGAAATTTTAGTTTTGGAAGGTTCAAGTTTAAATTTTATACTTATACTTTACTGCTTAATGTGGGTGTAGGAGCGGGTGGTTGAGCAGGCCCAGGCCTCGGGGATCGATTTTACCGGACAGAACGATCCGAGGCTGCTGACCCCAGTTCTGGACGCCGCACACGGAGGGCACCACGGAGGTTGGGAGAGAGGCCGGGGATTGGGCCCTAGCAGGGCCCATATGAGGTTGGACTCCACCCCGGCGGTTACTTCCTCCGTCTCCAGTGGCCGGCATGTCCATCAGGAACTGGATAGCTTGAGGGCCACCGTTCAGGAGTTGAAGGAGATGCTGGTATGTATACTACTTTATAGTAAAATATCATTTCATATTATATACATATCAACACAACCCTTATTAGTACGCAAGTCTGATTAATCATACATACATATGTAATTAAAATAAACAACGCTTTTCCAAACTAGATATCCAAACAGGGTTTCGAAATAACTTAATAATGAAACGAATTCGAATAATACACAGTTCTTAGACGCTTCTTACACACGTTATGTCCAGACGCGACAGGGTAGATCGGCCGAGCCTCCACATGCATCTCCTTCGGCTGCGGCTCCGCAAGCCACTACATCGGCTGCGGTTCCGCAGACAGCTCCTGTAGCTCCACCGCCCACTCAGACTCCCGCAGCCGCGGCTCCGCAAGCGACTACCTCGACGGCGGCTGCGCAGACCACGACGCCAGCTCCACATGCCGCTCAGACTTCTTTATTTGCAGTATTGGATAGTGTATTTACCGAGGAGCAGGCGCGCGTTATTCGAACGTTACTCGGAGGTGGAGCTGGACCGAACTAGGGTAGCTTTTTGGTTCTTATTTTTTGAAACATGTATTTATTTATATCACATTGTACTACATTTTGAAACGATATTGATATTGGTTTGAATTTATATCATATTCAGTTTTTGGGTTTCTTTTGTATATTATATATATGTGTGGGATGTGATTATGAATACTGCAATATATGATTTGATTGATGTATATAGTATTGTGCACAGGGCGGGAAAAAATCTAGCAGCCCTTTTTTAAAAAAAAATACAGAAAACATGTACCTACGGATTACTCCGTAGGTATATATATTGCCCCTACGGAGTTATCCGTAGGGGCAAACTATCAGGAAACCTGATATTTTCCCACCTGATATCAGTGCAGGGTGTTGGGGGTGCCCCTACGGATATATACGTAGGGGCCAATATTTATCCCCTACGTATATATCCGTAGGGGCAAAATATCAGGTTCCCTGATATTTTCCCCCCGATCTCAGTGCATTGTGTTGTGAGTGGCCCCTACGGAAACAGCCGTAGGGGCTACTTTATATCCCCTACGGCTGTATCCGTAGGGGACGAAATAGGACCTACGGATATATCCGTAGGTATATACAATATATTCAAAAAAAAAATTTAAATATATGATTTTATTACCCCTACGGGGTACTCCGTAGGGGCTATAGCACCTACAGAGTTATCCGTAGGGGCTTCAATTTATCCGTAGGGCCAAGTTCAGGACCTCAACTTGCACCTGCGGCCTTTGCACCTACGGGGTCTTTTTTCGCCCCTACGTATATATCCGTAGGGGTAGTGGGTTGCCCCTACCGATAAATCCGTAGGGGCAACCCTTATTTGTAGTAGTGTTTGGAAGTTTGTTGGATATCCCAAGCATTCGCAAAAGAATATCATCTACCAAACTGGGGAACAAAAGGTGTTTTTGTTTCTCAGCATGCCACCTTTGTGAAAGGGAATTTCTTGTGAAGAAATTAGTGGTCATGAGGTAGAACTGGAAAGAGTTCCAGCTATACAAACTGCAGCTGATGATTTGGTAGAACCAAAGGATTCAATAGTTTCCAAGGAACCTCAGCCTCTCCGCTGATCTAGTAGGGTTCTTCACCCACCTGAGAGATACTTCAGTCTTCTCTATGATAGTGGGAGTGAGGATTGCATCATGAGATGATGACCCAACTAGTTTCGAGCTGGCCATCAGGAGTGGGACTCTGTAAGAATGGCTGGATGCTTAGCGATCTGAGATGGAATCCTTATACACCAACAAAGTATGGACTTTGGTTTTTTTATCTGAAGGGTTAAATCCCCATCAGGAGCAAGTATATCTTGAGAAGATTACTTGGTGTACATGGAAAAGTTGAGACTTTCAAAGCTATGCTTAAGTCCATCCAGATCCTACTTGCCACGGCTATATACCATGACTACGATATCTGGCGGTTGGGTGTCATGACTGCTTTTCTAATTGTTGATTTGGAAGAGAGCGTCTATAAGTACACAGCCAGAGGGCTTCATAGACAGTGGGAGCAGCGGAAACGTGTGCAAGAAGTTTTATGTGATAAATCAGGCATCGCGGAGTTGGAACATCTGTTTTGATATGGTAGTCGAAGAGTTTGACTTCATCAAAATGGTAGATGAACCTTGTATATACAAAAAGGTAGTAGGGAGTATGGTAGTGATCCTCGTAGAGTACGTGAATGACATACTCTTGATAGGGAAGGAGTTTCATATGCTGCGCTCGGTCAATCTTCGCTTATCACAAGGATTCTCCATATAGGATCAAGGTGATACCTCCTAAATCCTAGGTTTTATATCTATGAGATAGATCTAAATGGATATTAGGATTCTCACTAGTTGTAGTGAGATGGAATCAATCGATCCTTGGAGAATCACTGGAAAAGGTTCCAGGGTGATAAGGATGACTGAATGTCAGTCGCAGGCTTTGTCTTTACCCTCAGTGGAGGGATGGTATGTTGGAAGAGTTCCAAGCTAGATACCGTGACATACTAGACGATTAAAGGCAAGATACATCGTTACCAAGGATGATACCAAAGAGGCAGTCTAGATATATATAAGTTCATGAGATGAACTTTGTTCCAACCATTGTGTGACAATGGAGTTATGGCTTTGGCCGAGGAACCCCCGTCCCATCAGAAATCCAGATATAATTCTTAGGCAGTATCACCTGATCATGGAGATAGTTGATCTCCAGGGAGATTGAGATTAGGAGAGTAGACACAGAGGACAACAGCGCGGATCCACTCACAAAGGCCTATTTCCCAGTAGAGATTTTTATGGGATGGTTGAGTATGAGATACTTCAACCACAGCTGATTGTGTAAGTCGATGTGCAACACCCCACGACTTGCGAGGAGGCGGAAATATGAAAAACGATCTTATTCTTTGCTTAAACATCGACTAACCGCATGAATCGAAGCTAAACGATAACTAAAATCAAACATAGAAGTTCTAAACTACTATAAGAAGTGATAATACCTAAAGATCCGAGTCCTTCGTCTTGTCGTTCTCCACGTCCACTCCGGCCTTCTCTAAGTAGTAGAAGATCCACCCGAGAGCTTTACTACAAGCTTTGCTTCTAAACTTGAGGCAACTAGGTTTCTTTAAGTGCTAATTAAAAGTACCTAGATGATATAGAGAGAGGGTTATGGTTTAATTAGTCTAACTAATCCTTGTACTCAACACATGAGAGGGGAGGATTAGGGTTTGAAGAGAGATAGCTTGAGGAGAGAGAAGATGAACATAATAATGAAATGAGAAAATGAGCTATCATAATATATATCAAGCATTATTGTTTTTCAAGAAAAGAAAAGTAAATGATTTACAACCATGCTTGATAAATATCTTATGGTGATTCATCTCCATGAGTCATTAAGCAAATATGAACCATTAATGACATGGATGAATCATCCATATGACTCACTAATCTCATTCAATGTATATGCCACCTAAACCTCCGTAGTCACCATCTTCTAGAAGCTTCTCGCGCAATTACGAGAACGCCCCTCCTATCCGTGAAAAAACGGAAAAACTTTAGACTGTATAAATCCAATAACCGGATACTAGTAACTGGCTTAAACCAAAGCCGACTAGTAAAAACTGTCCGGATGTCGTACGTGCGTAAACACACGTATGCGTCCGAACCCTTGTCGTAAAACTATACGACCTCTATATCGTTTCGCCTGGAGTAGGGAAACTCTCTGTGTAGGACTTTAGAGACTCGAGTACTACGCTGGCAGTGGGTTTAACCACAGACCGCAAGCGGCACTAGCTGTACGTAACGGTCCCCAGGTAGATTCGATAAGAAGGCCGATGAGGAAAACCCATCCGAACTCCTACTGAGTCTGATGTGACAATCTCCGTACAGTCCGGTCTGTTCGTCTAAGACTATCGCATATCGGGCCTAAGGGGGCGGCAAGCGTCTGTCCCCTAATAGCGGTATAAGTCGTGTCGGAGCGAAGCCCATTACACCCTGAGAAACTACTGGAACCTACCAGCAAATCTCGCTTGCCCTGGCCAGGGACTTTGCGTAATGGCTCTCTGACACAGCGCGATATCAACCCCCAATACCGGGAGAGACGAATCCTGTCTAACCGCCACTGCCTCCAAGTGCTGGGGACTGCACCCAACTGCTACCTGTTTGCACGACTCCTTTGAGCCGTGGTAGGGTAGCAATCTAAGAACAGTGGGACACACTCGAGGCGAAGTAGCAGTGTCAAGTCTGCAGACTTTGCTGTACTCATGTCACCTGGGAACTGTTCACTGATGACTGGTATAAAACCAACCAACAGTTCCCTGTGAGTCATGTCCGGTGTACTCGTAACCTAACGAGCACCTGCATACTATCTCCAGTACGACGTACAGACGGCTGTGGGACAGACCATCTCCCCAACTGGGATGAGAAGCGTACACACTAGTCTACTCCGGAGTATCGATGCCCTGTCTCGATAATCCAACGACTAGGGACCTGAATAAGGATGTGCTTGTAGACTACCCAGCCCCCACAAGTGTAACTGCCATCACAACGCTGGTAGTCAAGCAAGATCCTAAGAGCTCTATCAATACGTATACTCACATATTAAGATAGAAAAACCAAGTAGCATACTACCATGTTTAGCAAGACTGTTATTTACATGTGAATATCCCAAGCTTCCATTAAGTAATATACAAACTAGTATGATACAATAATGGCCCCTAGGGCATATACACTAACAATCTCCCACTTGCACTAGGGCCATGTACTGGCTTATCGAAGACCGATGATCTCGAGTAGCCTCTCGAACTGAATCTGAGGTAGGGCGTTCGTGAATGGATCAGCAATGTTCTCTTCAGAAGCAACTCTCCGAACCTCGATCTCCCGACGATCAATGATCTCCCTGATCAGGTGATACCGCCTTAAGATGTGTCTGGACTTCTGATGGGACCTTGGTTCCTTCGCTAAAGCTATAGCTCCGTTGTTGTCGCAATACAGAGGTATTGGATCAACAATGGTATGAACCACCTGAAGTTCTGTTAGGAACTTCTTCAACCAGACTACTGTTCTCTTCAGAAGCAACTCTCCGAACCTCGATCTTCCGACGATCAATGATCTCCCTGATCAGGTGATACCGCCTTAAGATGTGTCTGGACTTCTGATGGGACCTTGGTTCCTTCGCTAAAGCTATAGCTCCGTTGTTGTCGCAATACAGAGGTATTGGATCAACAATGGTATGAACCACCTGAAGTTCTGTTAGGAACTTCTTCAACCAGACTACTTCTTTTGCGGCATCGCAAGCAGCTATATCGAGTCAGCAACGGTGTCCTGCTTGGAGCTCTTCCAGCACACCACCCCTCCATTGAGGGTAAAGACATAACCCGACATGGACTTGGAATCGTCCTTATCACTCTGGAAGCCGGAATCAGCAAAGGCCTCCAACCTGAGGTCTTTTCCGCCGTAAACCAAGAACATCTCCTTAGTCCTCCTCAGGTACTTGAGAATGTTCTTTACTACTATCCAGTGCTTCTCCCCTGGGTCTGATTGATACCGGCTTACCACGCTCAGTGCGTAAGCTACATCTGGTCTGGTGTACAACATCGCATACATTATAGAGCCTACCACAGAAGCGTAGGGTATAATAGACATGCGTTCCCTTTCCAAATCAGTCTTGGGAGACATCTCTTTGGATAGGGTGATTCCGTGACAAGCCGGTATATTACCACGCTTAGAATCTTCCATACTGAATCTTTTCAGTACAGTGTCGATATACCTAGACTGCGAAAGTCCCAACATCCTCTTGGATCTATCACGATAGATCCGGATCCCCAGAATGTAAGAGGCATCACCCAGGTCTTTCATGGAGAACCTGTGTGACAAGAATCCTTTGACAGATTGTAGCATAGGAATGTCATTTCCTATCAATAGAATGTCATCCACGTATAAGACGAGGAATACGACACTTCTAGCTACAACTTTACTATATATACATGGTTCATCTGGATTTTTGATAAAGTCATATTCTTTGACTGTCTCATCAAAACAGATGTTCCAACTCCGCGATACTTGCTTTAGTCCATAAATGGACTTAAGCAGCTTGCATACTATCCCGCTGCTCCCACTCTGATTGAAACCCTCCGGCTGATCCATATAGACGCACTCTTCTAAATTTCCATTCAGAAAAGCCGTCTTTACGTCCATCTGCTAGATTTCATAATCATGGAAGGCAGCAATAGTAAGAAGGACCCGAATGGATTTGAGCATAGCCACTGGAGAAAAAGTTTCGTCATAGTCCAAACCAGGTCTTTGACGAAAACCCTTTGCAATAAGTCTAGCCTTATAGGTTTCCACCTGTCCATCTACACCAATCTTTTTCTTGAAGATCCATTTGCATCCTATGGGTTTTACCCCATCTGGAGCAAAGTCCAAAGTCCATACTTTGTTGGTGTACATGGACTCCATTTCGGTCCGCATTGCATTTAGCCATTGTACCGAGTCGCCGCTCTAGATGGCCTGCTGGAAGCCAGTAGGTTCATCATCATCTATGATACAATCCTCTCTATCCCCATCTATGAGAAAACCGTAGTATCTCTCAGGTGGATGAGACGGCCTACTACTCCTGCGGAGGGGTGCGGGAATGTCCTGTTCTTTTTGAACTACTGGTTCTACAAAACTTTCAGTATTAGTTTGTGGTTCTGGAATTTCTTCCAGTTCTATTTCGCTCCCACTTGTTTCCTTTTCTAAAAACTGATGTTCTAGAAAATGGGCATTACGAGAAACAATTACCTTTTGTTCCTCTGCGTAATAGAATAGATATCTCCTGGAGTTCTTTGGATATCCCACAAACTTACACTTAACTGATCGTGCCTCGAGTTTGTCAACATGCTGCTTTTTGACAAAAGCTGGACATCCCTAAATCTTTATATACTGTAGACGGGGTTTCTTCCCACTCCACATCTGATATGGTGTGGTAGGCACAGTCTTGGTAGGAACCATGTTCAAAAGATATGCCGCTGATTATAGCGCATAACCCCAGAAAGATCGCGGTAACTCAGCATTACTCATCATGGAACGTACCATATCCAATAGGGTTCGATTCCGTCTCTCCGATACACCATTATGCTGTGGAGTGTATGGAGGAGGAAGTTGAGAGAGAATTCCATTCTTTTTTAGGTAACCCAGGAACTCGGCACTCAAGTATTGACCACCTCGATCAGATCTAAGTGTCTTGATACTTTTGCCGGTTTGGTTTTCTACTTCATTCTTATACTCTTGGAATTTCTCAAAAGCCTCGGATTTATGTTTCATCAGATAAATAAATCCGTATCTTGAGTAATCATCCATGAAAGTAATGAAATAGGAAAAACCACCTCTTGCATGCATAGACATTGGACCACATACATCGCTGTGTATGAGTCCTAAGAGCTCGCTCGCTCTTACTCCATGTCGAGTAAATGGAGTCTTTTTCATCTTTCCTTTGAGACAAGATTGACAAGTGTCATAAGTTTGATATTCGAACGAGTCCAAATATCCTTCTCTATGCAACTTAGTCAACCTTCTCTCATTGATGTGACCCAGTCTACAATGCCATAAGAAAGCTTTATTTAAATCTGGAGACTTTCTTTTTAGTGTGTTCTGGACATTGAAAATTTGGAGTTGGTTTAAAACATATATACCGTTATTTAGTGTACTGGACCCAATCAAACCATGATTAAGGTGGATGTTAACAACATGTCTTACAAACGTGAAATCATAACCTTTATTTGATAACAAGGAAACTGATATGATATTACACGTTAAGCTTGGTACAAAAAAACAGTTATGTAAAACCAAAATGTGTCCACTCGTCAATCCCACGTGATAATCCCCGACGGACGCAGCTCCCACGCTAGCTCCGTTAGCAACCTTTAGGGTCATATCACCTTCCTTCAGCACTCTACGGTTTCTCAATGCCTGCAATGAATTTCAAATATGAGATCCTGATCCGGTATCCAATACCCAGGAAGTAGAGTTAATTGACAGACAATTCTCCATCACAAACACACCTGAAGTCGAACCCACAGCTTGCTTCGGTTCCTGGTTCTTGGCGTTCCACGCCTTGCAATCTTTCTTCCAGTGCCCTTTCCTGTGACAATGGAAGCACTCATCCTGGCCCACAACCGGTACCGCAAACTTTTTCTTTCCCTTCCCTCCCACCTTACTAACACCTCCTCTGGGTATGGTGTCGGCCTTCTTCTTCCTTCCTTTGGCCCTAGCCTTGGACCCGGAAGAAGATGCACCGCTAACAAACATAGCGGTTGTTTCCCTTGCTTTCTGGAAGGTGCCCTCTGCACTCCTTAACATGTTCAGGAGTTCCGGAAGTTCAACTTCTTTTCTTTGAATGTTGAAGTTCAGGATAAACTGGGCGTAGGTGGAAGGAAGGGACTGGAGAATAAGGTCTGTATAGAGCTCATTATCCAAAGTCGTCCCAAGGTCTGCGAGCTCTTCTATATAGCCGATCATCTTTAGGACATGTTCTCCTACCGATGACCCGACAGCCAACCTCGCTCGAAACAAGTTCTTAGAGGTCTCGTATCTTGCTATACGAGATTGCTCTCCATAAAGTTCCTTTGTATGGAGAAATATGGCATCTAGTTCCATATCCTCGTGCCTCCTCTGATGTTCATTGTTCATCGAGGCAAGCACGATGCACTTGGCTTTCGCGCAATCGAAATCCCAGGTTTTGTGGATTTCCTTATCCGCATTACTGGATTTGGGACCAGGGACAGCAGGTGCCGTAGCGGTGAGGACGTACCCCAATTTGTCATAGGTCAAAGCCATTTTGACATTCCGCAGCCAATCTTTATAGTTTGGCCCTGTCAGTATATTTTTCTCTAAAAGTAACTTAAGTCCAGTCATTTTCAGGGTCGCTGTAATTAGGAGAGAGAGAAGAAAACTCTTTAGCATGATGCTCTTGCAAGTTTAGAGTGGTTTTTAGTTTATTTAAACTGGATGGCTCCCACTGTTTCTCGAATCCTTCCTCAAACCATAAAAGAAGAATTAGCCAGGACTATTCTCACCGTACAATAATTGCATAACCGTTCAGCCAGGCTAGTGTCGATACTTCGAGGGAGGTTTTCCAACGCTTTCGCGAAGTTCCTTAATTAAATAACCTCTTTTCTCTGGAGGCGTAACCCCGCTGACACCTTTCTTGACACCTACTTGGTTTATAGCATTGATCGTTAAGTGACGAATCTCCTGATAAGTAGCATATACTCACAGTAGGATCGGGATCCAAATATCATCGTATGATAATGTTGAAGAAATCTTACCAATATTCATCAAACTCCAAATGGTATGCATCTTTTTGCAAATTTCAGTTTCTTTAGAAATTCCCGATATGTATTTTTGCCCCATGCTCTTATAAACTTGGCGTTAGGTCAAAATGTCATAAGTCACATGTCAAGTTCTACCCATCATTATCTTGTCAATTTGAACCCATCCGTATATATCCTTGACGTTCGGCCAAAATGATAATACGACTGTCCCAAACTAACTCATCTATCTATGCAACAAATGAATACCCAGTAGCTACCAAACACTATGCCTTGGCATTAGGTCAAAATACATGGCTTGAATACTACTGAATAGCCAGATGAAATGACGGAGGGCTACGAATGGTTTTGGCGAAACCGTGAACGTAGTGAACTTGATATAACCGAAGAAAACTGATAGCTTTTAAAAGGAGTGGTTAAAGCTCCACATTTTAAAAATATCTGTTTTTAAAATTAACCTAGTGGTTTCTTTTAAATTGTTCCAACGATTAAACATTTGGTTTATTTTCTTTGCATTATAAATAATGCGTCCCATAATTAACCTATCATTGCAGAAAACAACGAAAATACAACGTCCTCTTATGCCATCCGCATTCGCCACTGGGTCCCGTCATCACCCGTTAGGTTACTTAACTAATGACAGAGCGGGGGCTGGGCTAGCGCGGGTGTAAAACATAAGTGACGTCTAAATAGCTATCATATATATAGATATTTTACATTCGTCGGACGCAATAATATTCATTCCAGATCACAGATGAACTTTATTGGATTTGCAAGCAATCCGTGCTTGTTTTGAGCCTGCAACAAAAGACGGATTACACAGTTGTGATGAATAGCCATTACCCTACCCAAGACTTTTATGGGTACGGCAAACTACCCGCCCGGCAGTTTGTGCACCCCACCTTGGGTCTGTCCTAGGAGCAAAAACAGTAAAATGAAATAATACAACGGTGGCTACAACCGCAACCTGGATGTGTCCCGCAAAATAATATTACAACAAATTACATTTACATCAAATGAATTAAATAATAACCCATCACATAACCCCGGCTAGATATCACAACAGTCCAACACAGTTCATATACACAAACAGATAAAATCCATTACAGAAATGTGCAACCCCCTGCCAACCGACGTATTAGCAGTTAGGGGAGGTTTACGAACACATTATACAAACACAGATATAATCCAACAAGCAAATACCGTATAATTTCGATCGATTAAACACATTTAATTTTGCTCCAATACTTCTCTGTAAATCTGAAATCTGAGCAAAAATTAAAATATTCCAGAAAATACCAAATATCACAGAGAACCAACACAGGAAAATTGGGCAGATGAATCGGCAACTCGGCGGCGGAATCACGGCGGATAGGTGGGATACGCTGCGGTTCCGTGGCGCTTTAGTCGATTCATGAGCCCAGTTTTCTTGCGTGTTCTAATACTATCATTTAGTGCATTCTGAACCTCCCTGAAAAATTTTTGGACTTCATTTAAAAATCGACAGAAACTCATGATATCGGGGTTTTCCGGTTTTGTTTTTTCCGTTCGAAATTCATACAATTTTGCAAGTGAGTTATTTATTGTTTAGCGAGGCTCTGATACCACTGTAAGTCGATGTGCAACACCCCACGACTTGTGGGGAGGCGGAAATATGAAAAACGATTTTGTTCTTTGCTTAAACATCGACTAACCGCATGAATCGAAGCTAAACGATAACTAACATCAAACATAGAAGTTCTAAACTACTATGTGAAGTGATTATACCTAAAGATCCGAGTCCTTAGTCTTGTCGTTCTCCACGTCCTCTCCGTCCTTCTCTAAGTAGTAGAAGATCCACCCGAGAGCTTTACTACATGCTTTGCCTCTAAACTTGAGACAACTAGGTTTCTTTAAGTCCTAATCAAAGTACCTAGATGATATAGAGAGAGGGTTATGGTTTAATTAGTCTAACTAATCCTTGTACTCAACACATGAGAGGGGAGGATTAGGGTTTGAAGAGAGGGAGCTTGAGGAGAGAGAAGATGAACATAATAATGAAATGAGAAAATGAGCTATCATAATATATATCAAGCATTATTGTTTTTCAAGAAAAGAAAAGAAAATGATTTACAACCATGCTTGATAAATATCTTATGGTGATTCATCTCCATGAGTCATTAAGCAATTATGAAGCATTAATGACATGGATGAATCATCCATATGACTAACTAATCTCATTCAATGTATATGCCACCTAAACCTCCTTAGTCACCATCTCCTAGAAGCTTCTCGTGCAATTACGAGAACTCCCCTCCTATCCGTGAAAACACGGAAAAACTTTAGACTGTATAAATCCAATAACCGGATACTAGTAACTGGCTTAAACCAGAGCCGACTAGTAAAAACTGTCCGGATGTCGTACGTGCATAAACACACGTATGCGTCCGAACCCTTGTCGTAAAACCATACGACCTTTATATCGTTTTGCCTGGAGTAGGGAAACTCTCTGTGTGGGACTCTAGAGACTCGACTACTACGCTGGCAGTGGGTTTAACCACAGACCGCAAGCGGCACTAGCTGTACGTAACGGTCCCCAGGTAGATGTCGATAAGAAGGCCGATGAGGAAAACCCATCCGAACTCCTACTGAGTCTGATGTGACAATCTCCGTACAGTCCGGTCTGTTCGTCTAAGACTATCGCATATCGGGCCTAGGGGGGTGGCAAGCATCAGTCCCCTAATAGCGGTATAAGTCGTGTCGGAGCGAAGCCCATTACACCCTAAGAAACTACTGGAATCTAACAGCAAATCTCGCTTGCCCTGGCCAGGGACTTTGCGTAATGGCACTCTGACACAGCGCGATATCAATGTTAGTGTATATGCCCTAGAGGCCATTACTGTATCATACTAGTTTGTATATTACTTGATGGAAGCTTGGGATATTCACAGTTGTATATACAATCTTGCTCGAAATTGTAATATGCTACTTGGTTTGTCTCTGCTTTAATATGTGCATGTGTTTCTTTTAGTATATCGCTGATATACATATTAGTAGAGCCCTTAAGATCATTGCTTGATTACCAGCGTTGTGATGGCGCTCACACTCGTGGGAGCTGCGTGATCTATAAGCACATCCTTATACAGGTCCCTAGTCGTTAGACTATCGAGACAGGGCATCGATACTCCGGAGTAGACTAGCGTATGCGCTTCTCATCCCAGCGTGGGAGACGGTCTGTCCCACAGTCGTCAGTACGTCGTACTTGAGATAGTATGCGGGTGCTCGTTAGGTTATGAGTACACTGGACAGGACTCGTCGGGAACTGTTGGTTGGTATTATACCTATCGTCAGTTATCAGTTCCCAGGTGACATGAGTACAGCTTAGTCCGCTGACTTGACACTGTCACTTCGCCTCGAGTGTGTTCCCACTGCACTTTGATTACTACCCTACCAAGGCTCAAAGGAGTCGTGCAAACAGGTAGTTTTTGGGTGCAGTCCCGAAGCACTTGGAGGCAGTGACGGTTAGACAGGATTCGTCTCTCCCGGTATTGGGGGTTGACATCGCGCTGTGTCCAGGAGAGCCATTACACGAATAGTCCCTGGCCAGGGCAAGCGAGATATACTGGTAGGTTTCCAGTGTTATCTCAGGGTGTTTTGGGCTACACTCCGACACGACTTGTACCGCTATTTGGGGACTGACGTTCACCGCCCCCCTAGGCCCACCATGCGATGTATCAGACGAACAGACCGGACTGTACGGAGATTGTCACATACAGGCTCAGTAGGAGTTCAGATGGGGTTCACCTCGTCAGTCTTCTTGTCGACATCTACCTAGGGACCGTTACGTACAGCTAGTGCCGCTTGCGGTCTGTGGTTAAACCCACTGCCAGCGTAGTGTCGAGTCTTTAGAGTCCCACACAGAGAGCTATTCGCCTTTAGGCAAAATGAGTAGAGGTCGCATGGTTTTGCGACAGGGTTCGTTCACATCCGCGCACTTGTGCTCGTTTGCTGTCCGGACAGCTTATACTAGCGGGCTTTGGTTTAAGCCGGATCCTAGTATATGATTTGGGATTGGTTTTTCTCATTGTATTCGTGTTCCTCGGATCACGAATACGGGTGCGTATGCACAGTTGCTTGAGACAGAGGGAGAGGACTTTGATTAGGGTTAATGACTATTGTCATTTGTATTAACTCTAATGATTATGTGTGTATTATGGTTAATTGATATTAGTTTAATAATTGTGCATGGTTATGGTTGTTGACCATTTAACCTACCTTGACTTGTTGACCTTGTTGACACTTTGACCATCATCATTTCATTTGGAAGATGCTCTTTGATCCTTGCAATTTGCATTAAAAATGAAATGATAATGGTCATGTCTTGATTAACCATGACAATTATCTAGCTAATTATCTAATTACAATAATTCACACATATTTGTGAGAATGGTTTATTTTATTCTCATATTCTATCATTTACTTTCTCTCTCTTGTTCTTCCTCTTCCTCAAGCTCCCCCCTCTCATGTGTTGAGAAACACTTGAGCTTGAGAAAAACCCTTTCTTGATAATCTCTACTCTCATCTAGGATTCAATGATTAGCACTTCTTGCACCCTAGTTACTTCTAGCTTGGAGTTGAAGCCAAAGGTCGAGGCTTTCGGGTGGATCTTTCTTCGATGTGAGAAGACGACTAAGGTGACCTCCTTCCTCCACTCCAAGGAGCAAGGAGAGAAGGACATAAAGCCCAAAGTATAACCTTTCTAGCACTTAGCTAGTTTCTAGTTAGCTTTAGCTTGTTTTTGTTTAGCAAAGATCCTTCTTTGTCTAGTCCATGTTGCCTAAGCTCATAAAAATTCGATTTTTATTCCGTTTTCCGCATCCCCGCAAGTACCGGGGTGGGCAACGTGGACTTACATTGGTATCAGAGCCTAACTAAACATAAACTAGCTAGGTAGTAGAGTGTATCGAAGTTCGAATCGGAAAAATCGAAAAACCGAGTTTTCAAAACCCTAAGTTTCTGTTAATTTTTTTTCTGTTCAAAATAAAATTTTTCATACTCCAAAAATCATCTCAGGGTTTTTTAAAGAAAGCCACCAAAAACGATCCAGTGATTCGACCAAAGAGCAGCGGTTCCGCGGCAATAGCAAGCTATTGCCGCGCAACCGCGGCCGTCTTGGCTCTTCACTTGGTCGAGTTTGGTGCAGTGTTTTTCTGGCTTGGTTTTAGGATTTTTAAGATGGTTTATATGTGCCCAGATTTTCCAGAATAGAAATTTGTTTTTGGGGGCCTATAAATCCGTATTTTTTTCCGAACTTCAATACACTTTGACTAAAAGGTTATATCTGTGATGTTTATATGTATTGAACGTCGGCTAATCGCTATATGTCGATTAGTCGGGGTTATACATATCTGTGATCTGTGATTGATGATGGTATGTGTATATGAATGGGTTGGATTGTCGCGGATGAATAGCCGGGGTGGATGTGAGATGAGTGTTGCTTTTTCTTTCATTCATTGTAACATGTAAATTGATGTAATATTATTATTTGTTTTGCCGCACAACCGGGTCGGGGTTGTAGCCGTCATTGTATAATTCTTTTTACTGTTTTTGCTCCTAGGATAGACCCATGGAGGGGGTGCACAAACTACCGCATGTCTCGAAGTGCCGAGTGGCCTACTCACGGTGGTGAGGGAGGTTGCTTCGCTTCGGGTACTTGGCGGGTAGTTTGCCGCACCCGTAGGGGTCTTGGGTGGGGTATTGACTATTCACCGCGACCGTGTAATCCGCTTTTCGTTGCAGGCTCGAACGGATTGCGGATTCCTAGTATATCCAATGTATTCATCTGTGATCTGTAATGTCTATCATTGCTATATATTTATATATATAATAACTATTTAGGCGTTGCTTATGTTTTACAGCCGCGCTAGCCCAGCCCCCGCTCTGTCGTTAGTTAAGTAACCTAACGGGTGATGACGGGGCCTCGTGGCGAATGCGAATGGCATAAGCGTACGTCATGTTTTGGTTGTTTTCTGCAATGGTAGGATTAAATGATGGGACGCATTAAAAGAACTAATGCAAGAAAATAAACCAAGTAAAAGTCGATTGGAACACTTTGAAAACCACTCGGTTCTTTTCAAAACTAAACTTTTAAACGCGGTGCTTGAACCACTCCTTTTAAAAGCTATCTCGTTCCATCGATTATATCAAGTTCACTACGTTCACGGTTTCGCCAAAACCATTCGTAGCCCTCCGTCATTCCACATGAATGGTCAAAAAGTATTCAAGCTATGTATTTTGGCCAAAGTCAAGGCATAGTGATTGGTACCTATTGGGTATTCATGTGCAGCATAGATAGATGCGTTGGTTTGGGACAGTCGTGCTGCCATTTTGGCCAAAGTCAAGGGTAGGTACGGGTGGGTCCAAATTAACCAGGAGAATGACGGGTAGAACTTGACATGTGACTTATGATATTTTGGCCAAAGTCAAGGTCATAAGAGCATGGGGCAGAAATCCACATCGGGAGTTTCATAAGTACTGAAACTTGCTAGCGCTGCATACCATTTGGAGTGTGATAATTCTGGTAGGATTCCTTCGGTTTTATCACGCGATGATATTTGGATCCCGATCCTACTGTGAGTATATGCTACTCCTCAGGAAAACTCTCACTTAACGATCAATGCTATAAACTTAGTAGGTGTCTTGAAAGGTGTTAGCGGGGCTACGCCCACAGGGAAAAGAGGTTACTTAATTAAGGAACTTCACGAAAGCGTTGGAAAACCTCCCTCGAAGTACCGATACTGGCCTGACTGAACGGTTAAGCAAGTATTGTACGGTGAGATTGATCCTGACTAATCCTTTCATTACGGTTTGAGAAGGGATTCGAGAGACAGTGGGAGCCATCCAGTTTATACAAATTAAAAACCACTCTAAACTTGCAAGAGCATCATGCTAAAGTGTTTCTTTTCTCTCTCCTAATTGCAGCGACCATTCAACATGACCGGACTTAAGTTATTACTAGATAAAAACATATTGACAGGGCCAAACTACAAAGAATGGATTAGGAATGTCAAGATGGCTATCACTTACGACAAGTTGGGGGTATGTCCTTACTACCAAAGCTCCCCCTGTCCCGTACTTGCCTCGATGGACAACGAACATCAAAAGAGGCACGAGAATATGGACCTAGAGTCCATATTTCTTCATACAAAAGAACTGTATGGAGAGCAGTCTCGTATCGCAAGATACGAAGTGTCGAAGAAGTTATTTTCGGCAAGGTTGGCCGTCGGATCATCGGTAGCGGAACACGTGCTTAAGATGATTGGCTACAAAGAGGATCTCGCGGACCTTGGGACCACGTTGGAGAATGAACTCTATACTGATTTGATTCTCCAGTCCCTTCCTTCCACTTACGCCCAGTTTATTCTTAACTTCAACATGCAAGGAAAGGAGGTTGAACTTTCCGAACTTCTGAACATGTTGAGGAGTGCTGAGGGCACCCTACAGAAAGGTAGGGAGACATCCACTTTGTTTGTAGGAGGATCTTCCTCTTCTCGGTCCAGGGCGAAAGCCAAGGGCAAGAAGAAGAAAGCCCCCGCCAAACCAAGAGGCGGTGTCGGTAAAGTGGATACGAAGGGAAAAGTAAAAGCAACAAAGATTGCGGGAAAGCTGGTGGGGAAGGAAGAATGCTTCTATTGTCATAAAAGTGGTCATTGGAAACTGGATTGCAAGGCTTGGAAGGCCAGAACACAGGATTTGAAGCGAGTTGCAGCTTCTGCTTCAGGTGTGTATGTTATTGAAAACTGTCTATCAATAAACTCTACATCCTGGGTATTGGATACTGGATCAGGATCTCATATCTGTAATTCTTTGCAGGAGTTGAGAAAGCGTAGAGTTTTGAAGGCAGGTGACATGACCCTCAGAGTTGCAAACGGTGCTAGCATGGATGCTGAGGCCGTGGGGGACTATCACCTGGGATTGTCGGATGGACACTTTTTGGTTTTGCGTAGTTGTTATTATGTACCAAATGCAACCTGTAATACCATTTCTGTATCTTTATTATCTAAAAAAGGTTATGAATTTACATTTGTAAGTAATGTAGTGAACATTCACCTCAATCAAGTTTTGATTGGGTCAGGTACATTGAATAACGGTATATACGTATTAAACCAACCACAGATTTTCAATGTCCAGAATACACACAAAAGAAAGTCTCCAGAAATCGATAAAACTTTCTTATGGCATTGTAGACTGGGTCACATCAGTGAGAGAAGGTTGACTAAGTTACATACAGAAGGATATTTGGATCCGTTCGAATATCAATCGTATGCAACTTGTCAATCCTGTCTCAAAGGAAAGATGACAAAGACTCCGTTCACTGGACACGGAGTAAGAGCGAGCGAGCTCTTGGGACTCGTACACAGCGACGTGTGCGGTCCAATGTCTACACATGCGCGAAGCGGTTATTCTGACTTCCTTACTTTTACGGATGAGTTTTCAAGGTACGGTTATGTCTTCTTAATGAAACATAAATCCAAGGCCTTTGAAAAATTCCAGGAATATAAGAATGAAGTAGAAAAACAAACAGGCAAAAGTATCAAGGCACTGAGATCTGATCGAGGTGGTGAATACTTGAGTGCCGAGTTCCTGGGTTACCTAAAAGGGAATGGAATTCTCTATCAGCTTACTCCTCCATACACTCCGCAACATAACGGTGTATCGGAGAGACGGAACCGAACCCTATTGGATATGGTACGGTCCATGATGAGTAACGCTGAGTTGCCGCGATCGTTCTGGGGATATGCACTAGAAACAGCCGCATACCTTTTGAACCGTGTTCCCACTAAGACTGTGCCTACCACACCATATGAGTTATGGAGTGGGAAGAAACCCTATCTTCAATACTTGAAGATTTGGGGATGTCCAGCTTATGTCAAAAAGCAGCATGCGGACAAACTAGAGGCACGCTCAGTACTGTGCAAGTTTGTGGGATACCCAAAGAACTCCAGGGGGTATCTTTTCTATTACGCAGTGGAACAAAAAGTCCGTATTTCTCGTAATGCCCATTTTCTGGAACATCAGTTCATAGAAAAAGAATTAAGTGTGAGCGCAATAGAACTGGAAGAAATTCCAGAACCACGAGCTATTGCTGAAAGCTTAGTAGAACCAGAGGGTTCGAAAGATCAGGACATTCCCACGCCACTCCGCAGGAGTAGTAGGCAGTCTCATCCACCTGAGAGATACTACGGTTTTCTCATTGACGGGGATAGAGAGGATTGCATCATAGACCTTGATGAGCCTACTAGCTTCTAGCAAGCCATTCAGAGCGTCGACTCGGTAAAATGGCTGGATGCAATGTGGACCGAAATGGAGTCCATGTACACCAACAAAGTATGGACGTTGGACATTGCTCCAGATGGGGTAAAACCCGTAGGATGCAAGTGGATCTTCAAAAGGAGGATTGGTGTAGATGGAGAGGTTGAGACCTATAAAGCTAGACTGGTTGCAAAGGGTTTTCGTCAAAGACCTGGTTTGGACTATGACGAAACCTTTTCTCCAGTAGCTATGCTGAAATCCATTCGGATCCTTCTTGCCATTGCTGCCTTCCATGATTATGAGATTTGGCAAATGGACGTAAAGACAGCTTTTCTAAATGGACATTTAGAGGAGTGCGTCTATATGGACCAGCCAGAGGGTTTCATTCAGAGTAGGAGCAGCGGAAAGGTGTGCAAGTTGCTTAAGTCCATTTATGGACTAAAGCAGGCATCGCGGAGTTGGAACATCTGTTTTGATGAGACGGTCAAAGAATTTGGCTTTATCAAAATTCCAGATGAACCATGCATCTACTGTAGATTTGTAGCGAGAACTGTAGTATTCCTCGTTTTATACGTGGATGACATTCTCTTAATAGGAAATGACATTCCTATGCTATAATCTGTCAAGGGGTTCTTGTCACACAGGTTCTCCATGAAAGACCTGGGTGATGCCTCATACATTCTGGGTATCCGGATCTACCGTGACAGATCCAAGAGGATATTAGGACTTTCACAGTCCAGGTACATCGACACCATAATGAAGAGATTCAGTATGGAAGATTCCTAGCGCGGTAATCTACCGGCATGTCACGGGATCACCCTCTCCAAAGAGATGTCTCCCAAGACTGATTTGGAGAGGGATCGCATGTCTATTATACCCTACCTTTCTGCGGTAGGCTCTATAATGTATGCGATGTTGTGTACCAGACCGGATGTGGCTTATGCACTGAGTGTGGTAAGCAGGTATCAGTCAAACCCTGGGGAGAAACATTGGATAGCAGTAAAGAACATTCTCAAATACCTGAGAAGGACTAAGGAGATGTTCTTGGTGTATGGCAGAAAAGACCTCCAGATTGAGGCCTTTGCTGACTCCAGCTTCCAGAGTGACAAGGATGATTCCAAGTCCATGTCGGGTTTTGTCTTCACCCTCAATGGAGGGGCGGTGTGTTGGAAGAGGTCCAAACAGGAAACCGTTGCTGACTCGACTATGGAAACGGAATACATCGCTACATCTGATGCCGCAAAAGAAGCTGTCTGGATGAGGAAGTTCTTGAGAGAACTTCAGGTGGTTCCGTCCATTGTTGACCCAATACCTCTGTATTGCGACAACAACGGGGCTATAGCTTTAGCGAAGGAACCCAGGTCCCATCAGAAATCCAGACACATCTTAAGGCGGTATCACCTAAACAGGGAGATCATGGATCGCCAGGAGATCGAGGTTCGGAGGGTTGCTTCAGAAGATAACACAGCAGATCCATTCACCAAGGCCTTGCCCCAGACTCAGTTCGAGCAGCTGATCGAGATGATAGGTCTTCGATACGCCAGTACATGGCCTTAGTGCAAGTGGAAGATTGTTAGTGTATATGCCCTAGAGGCCATTACTGTATCATACTAGTTTGTATATTACTTGATGGAAGCTTGGGATATTCACAGTTGTATATACAATCTTGCTCGAAATGGTAGTATGCTACTTGGTTTGTCTCTGCTTTAATATGTGCATGTGTTTCTTTTAGCATATCGCTGATATACATATTAGTAGAGCCCTTAGGATCTTTGCTTGATTACCAGCGTTGTGATGGCGCTCACACTCGTGGGAGCTGGGTGATCTATAAGCACATCCTTATACCGGTCCCTAGTCATTGGACTATCGAGACAGGGCATCGATACTCCGGAGTAGACTAGCGTATGCGCTTCTCATCCCAGAATGCGAGACGGTCTGTCCCACAGCCGTCAGTACGTCGTACTTGAGATAGTATGCGGGTGCTCGTTAGGTTACGAGTACACTGGACAGGACTCGTCGGGAACTGTTGGTTGGTATTATACCTATCGTCAGTTATCAGTTCCCAGGTGACATGAGTACAGCTTAGTCCGCTGACTTGACACTGTCACTTCGCCTCGAGTGTGTTCCCACTGCACTTTGATTACTACCCTACCACGGCTCAAAGGAGTCGTGCAAACAGGTAGTTTTTGGGTGCAGTCCCGAAGCACATGGAGGCAGTGACGGTTAGACAGGATTCGTCTCTTCCGGTATTGGGGGTTGACATCGCGCTGTGTCCAGGAGAGCCATTACACGAGTAGTCCCTGGCCAGGGCAAGCGAGATATACTGGTAGGTTTCCAGTGTTATCTCATGGTGTTCTGGGCTACACTCCGACATGACTTGTACCGCTATTAGAGGACTGACGTTCACCGCCCCCTAGGCCCACCATGCGATGTATCAGACGAACAGACCGGACTGTACGGAGATTGTCACATACAGGCTCAGTAGGAGTTCAGATGGGGTTCACCTCGTCAGTCTTCTTGTCGACATCTATCTGGGGACCGTTACGTACAGCTAGTGCCGCTTGCGGTCTGTGGTTAAACCCACTGCCAGCGTAGTGTCGAGTCTTTAGAGTCCCACACAGAGAGCTATTCGCCTTTAGGCAAAATGAGTAGAGGTCGCATGGTTTTGCGACAGGGTTCGTTCACATCCGCGCACTTGTACACGTTTGCTGTCCGGACAGCTTATACTTGTGGGCTTTAATTTAAGCCGGATCCAAATATATGATTTGGGATTGGTTTTTCTCATTGTATTCGTGTTCCTCGGATCACGACGGGTGCGTATGCACAGTTTCTTGAGACAGAGGGAGAGGACTTTGATTAGGGTTAATGACTATTGTCATATGTATTAACCCTAATGATTATGTGTGTATTATGGTTAATTGATATTAGTTTAATAATTGTGCATGGTTATAGTTGTTGACCATTTGACCCACATTGACTTGTTGACCTTGTTGACACTTCGACCATCATCATTTCATTTGGAAGATGCTCTTTGATCCTTGCAATTTGCATTAAAAATGAAATGATAATGGTCATGTCTTGATTAACCATGACAATTATCTAGCTAATTATCTAATTACAATAATTCACACATATATGTAAGAATGGTTTATTTTATTCTCATATTCTATCATTTTCTTTCTCTCTCTTTTTCTTCCTCAAGCTCTCCCCTCTCATGTGTTGAGAAACACTTGAGCTTGAGAAAAACCCTTTCTTGATAATCTCTATTCTCATCTAGGGTTCAAGGATTAGCACTTCTTGCACCCTAGTTACTTCTAGCTTGAAGTTGAAGCCAATGGTCGAGGCTTTCGGGTGGATCTTTCTTCGACGTGAGAAGATGACTAAGGTGACCTCCTTCCACCACTCCAAGGAGCAAGGAGAGAAGGACATAAAGCCCAAGGTATAACCTTTCTAGCACTTAGCTAGTTTCTAGTTAGCTTTAGCTTGTTTTTGTTTAGCAAAGATCCTTCTGTCTAGTCCATGTTGCCTAAGCTCATAAAAATTCGATTTTTATTCCGTTTTCCTTCTCCCTGCAAGTACCGGGGTGGGCAACGTGGACTTACAATCAACCCCCAATACCGGGAGAGACAAATCCTGTTAACCGCCACTGCCTCTAAGTGCTCGGGACTGCACCCAACTGCTACCTGTTTGCACGACTCCTTTGAGCCGTGGTAGGGTAGCAATCTAAGAACAGTGGGACACACTCGAGGCGAAGTAGCAGTGTCAAGTCTGCGGACTATGCTGTACTCATGTCACCTGGGAACTGTTCACTGACGACTGGTATAAAACCAACCAACAGTTCCCTGTGAGTCCTGTCCGGTGTACTCGTAACCTAACGAGCACCTGCATACTATCTCCAGTACGACGTACTAACGGCTGTGGGATAGACCATCTCCCCAACTGGGATGAGAAGCGTACACACTAGTCTACTCCGGAGTATCGATGCCCTGTCTTGATAATCCAACGACTAGGGACCTGAATAAGGATGTGCTTGTAGACTACCCAGCCCCTACTAGTGTGACTGCCATCACAACGCTGGTAGTCAAGCAAGATCCTAAGAGCTCTATCAATACGTATACTCACATATTAAGATAGAAAAACCAAGTAGCATACTACCATGTTTAGCAAGACTGTTATATACATGTGAATATCCCAAGCTTCCATTAAGTAATATACAAACTAGTATGATACAATAATGGCCCCTAGGGCATATGCACTAACAGATTGTTAGGTATGCGACACCACAACAGATGACCCTAATGCAAGTGGGAGATTGTTAGTTATATGTATGACCTAGTGGCCATTACTGTACATACGATAGATATTGTAGTGGATGCTTGGACATATATAGGGAGGACTTTCTTTCTCGACAAGATAGTACGCTATCTGGTTGCTCTTTATCTTAACATGTACTCTGATTGTCTCTATGTTACATGTTGATAAAGCCCTAAGGATGAGTACTTGACTTCTAGGACAATGATGTGGATCATACTAGTGGGGACAGTGTAGTCGTCAAGTACATCCTTCAAATGTTCCTAGTCGTAGATGTATTGAGACAAGGCATCGATATACCAGAGTAGACTAGCGTATGCGCTTCTTGACCCATATGATGGGCGATGGATGATCCCATATCCATTGGTGTTTGACATCAGAGAAGGTATACGGGTGCTCAGTGGAGACTGGGTACACTGGACGGACTCGCCGAGAACTCCCAGATGGTATTATACACCATGTTAGATGGCAGTTCTCTGGTGACACTGTTACAGGTTAGTCCGTAGACCCGAGAACGTCATAGAGGCTTGTGTGATTCCTACTGTGCATTGATTTCCATCATACCACATCCAAGAGGGCATGCAAAAAGGTGGCTTTTGGGTACAGTCCCGAATCACATGAGGCAATAAGCGATAGGAGGGGATTCGTTTCTCCCGGTATAGGGAGTTGTTGCTGCTTTGTGATCGATTGGCTATAACTAGAAATCCCTGGCCAGGGTTGCTGAGATTCACTGGTAAGTGTTATCAGTAGTTTCTCAACTGTTATAGACCTCATATCGACATTACTTATCAAGCTACTGAGGTCTGACATTTACTACCCCTAAGCGAGATATGCGGCATATCAGACGAATAGACTGGACTGTACGGAAGTGTTACTGATTGGATTCGCAGGAGAATGTACAGGCTTTCTTGTTGATCTTCTGATCGCTCAATACCTGGGTGGATGTTACGTTTAGTTGACCGCTTGCAGCTTGTGGGTGTTTGATATGATCATCACCTACTGCCGGCGTATTGACGATTCTTTAGAGTCCTTCACAGAGGTTTCCTGGCTCAAGCAAAATGGAGTAGGAGCACATATGTGATATGTGCGGGACCGAGAACAATACGTGTATGTGATACCGTATTAGATTCTCGCGATATAAGATATCGGCCGGGTAAATGTGATATAGCCGGGTCATCGAATCAAGTGTTGATTCGATGAACTGATACAGATTATATTGGTCGATTATTTGTGAAATAGCCGGATTATCGGATCAAGTGTTGATTCGATAATTTAATGTATAATTATATATTTGATATATTAAATTACATTAACTAATATAAGCTCACTAAAAGATTCTTTTTCTCACTCGGGTAATACATTGATATATATGCGATATATGTTTGTTAGTTATATGTATGCCCTAGAGGCCATTACTATAAATAGGATGTATATTGTAGTGGATGCTTGGACATATATATGGAGGACTTTCTTGCTCGACATGATAGTATGCTATCTGGTTGCTCTTTACCTTAACGTGTACACTGATTGTCTCTCTGTTACATGTTGGTAAAGCTCTTAGGATGTGTACTTGACTACCTGGACTGTGATGCGGATCATACTAGTGGGGACATGGTAGTCCATAAGTACATCCTTCAAAGTCCCTAGTCATGGGTGTATCGAGACGGGGCATCGATATACCAGAGTAGACTAGCGTATACCTTCTCGACCCATACAGATGGGCGATGGATGATCCCATATCCATTGGTGTTTGACATCAGAGATGCTATACGGGTGCTCAGGGGAGACTGGGTACACTGGACGGACTCGCCGAGAACTCCCAGATGGTATTATACCTTACGTCAGATGGCAGTTCTCTGGTGACACTGGTACAGAGTAGTCTGTTGACCCGAGATCGTCATAGAGTCTTGTGTGGTTCCCACTGTGCTTTGATTTCCACCTTACCACGTCCAAGAGAGCGTGCAAAACGGTGGTTTTTGGGTACAGTCCCGAGTCACATGGAGGCAATGAGCGATAGGAGGGGATTCGTCTCTCCCGGTATAGGGAGTTGATGTTGCGCTGTGTTCGATTGGCTATAACCGGAAATCCCTGGCCAGGGTTGCTGAGATTTTCTGGTAAGTGTTACCTGTAGTTTCTCAAACTGTTATAGACCTCATATCGACATGACTTATCGAGCTATTGGGGTCTGACGTTTACCACCCGTAGGCGAGATATGCGACATATCAGACGACGAGACCGGACTGTACGGTAAGTGTTACTGGTTGGATTCACTGGAGTGTGAGCGGGCTTGCTCGTCGATCTTCTGATCGCTCAATACCCGGGTGGCCGTTACGTTTAGCAGACCGCTTGCGGCTTGTGGGTGTTTGATATGATCATCATCTGCTGCCGGCGTATTGACGAGTCTTTAGAGTCCTACACAGAGGCGTCCTGGCTCAAGCGAAACGAAATAGGAGCGCATATGAGATATGTGCAGGACCGAGAATAATGCGTGTATGTGATACCGTATTCCATTCTCGCGATGAATGTATCGATTGGTTGTATGCGATATAACCTAGTTATTGATTCGATAAGCCGATACATTGGATACTAGTTGGTTATATGCGATATGACCGGATCGTTAAATCAAGTGTTGATTTAATGATTTAATGTATAATTATATATTTGATATACTACTTAGCATTAACTAGTATTGGTTCATTTTAAAGGGATTTTCTCACTTGAAGTGCACAATGTATATGTGATATACTTTTGTACACAAGTTTGTGTCATGTTTGATGATACAAGCTAACTTGAGTTTGTGTAAAGTTTAAACCATGGTTGTGTAATGGTTAGGGTTTTCTTTTTCTTTATCATTTATTTATTTTGTTTATTTATTTTGCAAAATAAATGAATGGTGGCTTTCTTTGGATGCTAGTTGAAGCTTCATGAAGCTTTGACTAAGTGACCATATTTGTCTCATGCTTAACCCTAACCATTCCACTTAACCATGATTCATTCTCTACACTTGACCATGGTTTGATTATGATAAGTATTCATTTTTCTTTTCAATTTAAATTAACTTATCATATTCATTTCTTTCTTCTTCTTCTTCTTCATCACATGAAGAAAGCTTGCTACTACAATGGCAACTTGAGAAAACAAGTGAGAAATCCAATTCTAAAGTGAACCCACCTCCTATTTCTTCATCCTCTAGCTCTTGCCAAGTAGTATAGGGTGTTATCTTCACAAGTTTCATGACTTGGTGAAGTGGGAGCTTGATCTTGTGATGCCTCGACGTAGATCATCTTCGGCATCGTAGTCGATGACCTAGCCCGCCCATTTCTCCGATGAAGCCGACGCTAGAGCCCGGGTTTCCATTTGGACAGCGAGGAGACTTCATTGCGGAGCTATGGAGGTGGAGGACCGGATCTACAAAGGTTGTATTTCCGTTCTTTTAGTTAATTTGTTAACTAGTTGCATCGCATAGCCTATATTTCTAGTTAACGATCCGTATCAGGGTTTCTCGGCACCCGTAAAATTTGAATTTGGCATGGTTGATGCCTTGTGAGACCTCATTATTGTGCCTAGGAACCCTACAGTGGTATCAGAGCCTAGCTAGAGCCTTAGGCGATGCGTAGACGGAGTTAGAAATCCGATCGAACCGAAATCCTATTGCAAAATCGCTCTCTGTACATTTTTCAAAACTGTTGAATTTTGTGAATTAAAAATATGCAGAAAAATAAGCAGGAAAAACTAAGAATTACTGTGAAGTTTGGGCTCCTAATTCCATAATTCGACCGTGGAACCGCAGCCAAACAAGGGGTTTGGCGGCGCTTCCGCGGCCCAAATTTGGACTTAGTCCCTCAAATTTCATATATTTATTCTTAGGTCCTTTCTTGGCAATTTTTTATGTGATTTTTTTAATTCCACTCAAGTGTTGAGTTTTCTATGGTTTTATTGGGGATTCGTTAATTTGATCGGATAATTTAACTTCGTTTATGTTTTTCCAGATATTTTAGAAACTGTTAAAAAGTTCGACTAGATATAAATACCCACTTTTTCCCCTGCCGGGAAATTTCCAAGTGTTGAATTTTTCCGTAGTTTAATAACGTTCTAAGTAGTGCAAGTAAAGCGATGGTCCCTCTAGAAGACAACAAACCTTAACTCGATTATGTGACCGTCTTGAACTGCCCTTTGAACCTTAGGGTTTGGGGCGGTACGGCGTGTCACATGTGAGGCGTTGGCTTGACCCTTCTACGGCTGGACCGTTGGTACTGAGGCATGAACTGGATGTTTTTAAACTTATTTCATGTGTTGATCTGTTTCGGAAAACTTGGGTGTTTGAATGTTCGATCGGAAAGTTTAACATTTTCTATTTATCTGGAATGGGATACAATAATTGGAATTCACAAGTAGTTATGAGATAACTGAATGAATGTTATAAATCAAGCACTTTAGTCTCACTTGATCGGTTGCCACGGAATTTTGATGTGATCAAAAGTCCGTCGCAATCACGTAGTGTACGCGGATACTGACCGGGTAAACTTAATAGACAGCCTCACCCCATAGCCCCGACCAAGTGACTGTAGGAGAACCCCGTCGCCGAAGGCATCCGTTCGGGTGCTCGCGGCAGCGGTGTTCCTCCTTGGTGCACTTCGTCGACGGCGTCGGGGGTGCGGCCGCCTACTAAAGTTTGCGACGAGCATTCGATCAGGATATCAGGAATCTTGTTGAATTGCCCGACTTGATATTGAAAAGTGTTTTCAATGATGAGACTAAAATGCGGGGTTTATAATTGTTAGGCATGCGATGTCTAAGGAATTCATTTGGATAGGCATGCGATGTCTAAAGAGGTTGCGGATTCCAACTGTTGTAGTTTTACACTTTCTTTTCTGTGACCGTAAGTGTAATATGTGATATCGCCGGTTTCGTTGCTATATGTCAACGACAATTGGGATGCGCATATTTACTTACGTTGATGACATGTGATGTTATGTGTTGCTGGATATGTTATATTGGATCGTCGTGTTTGAATAGCCGGGGTTTTTTTATGTGAGATGAGTGTCTTTCATTTTCATTCATGTAAAAACTTGTATGTAATATTCTTTTATTGGGGCACTTCCAGGTTGCGGAAGATGTCACCTTTTGGATATTATTTACTTTTCCGCACTAGGATAGACCCAAGGAGGAGAGCACAAGTAACCGGGTTCTGGAGTCCAGTGGGAGACCAACTCGAGGAGTCGAGTCCGGGTCTCCTAACTCTAGAATTGGTAGGGTTGCTTGCCGCTCTCGTAGGGGTCTAGGGGTGTGGCTTTGGCTACTCATCGCGACCGTGGAATCCGTGTTTTATACTGGCTCGTATTGAAAACACGGACGTCCTAGTATATCCAATATTTCATATGTTTCTTCTGCTGCGATATCTGTGATGTGATCATGTGATGTTCTCTGATAGATACTTTATATAGTATATATGATATATTATATAGATGTTACTTATGTTTTACACCATCGCTAGCCCTGTCCCGCTCTGCCGTTAGTTACCTAACCTAACGGTGCATGAGGGGACATTGAGGCGAATGCGGATGGCATAAGTGTACGTCGTATTTATCTGTGATGTTTAGGTACTTAAATGATGGGACTTCATTAATATGATTAATGAAATAAAAAGAAACCTAAACATGTTGTAGAATCGAATTTCAAAAATAAAAAAGGTAGCTACAGTTCTTGCTTTGCACAGCGGTATATGTGATATATCCTGCACCTTATTCGATAAGGAAAGGACCGAGATCCCTTCAACGGGAGTGACTCCTTTAGCAATAACTGGCAGATGCTACACACTCGGTTTGTCTTTTGATAGCTTCTATAGTTTCTGCTTTGCACCGAGATATATATGATATATCCCGCACCTCATTCGACGAGGAAAGGACCGACGATCCCTTCACCGGGAGTGACTCCTTTAGCAAAACTACAAAAGCCTCAAAAACACTCTATTTTAAAATCATTTGATTCTACAACGATATCAAGTTCATTACGCAATAGGTTTTCAGAAAAACCTGTCGTAGCCCTCCGCCATTTCAGATAAGTTGTATATAGTATTCGTGCTGCATTTGTTGGCTTTCGTCAAGGTGCAGTGTGCGGTAGCTATATGCTGCTTATCTGCTGCATACGATGCGATTGGATTAGGGTAGTCGTACGGCTTTGTTGGCTTTCGTCAAGGGTCGTGCGGGTGGGTTTAATTCAATCAAGAAATGTACGGGTTGAACTTGACTAGCGGGCTATGGTTTGTTGGCTTTCATCAAGGTCATAGCACGTTAGGGGCAAAATAATATCGGGAATTTCAAGTGTTGAAATTTGCAATGAGATTCCATACCTTCTATGAGATAGTTGGATCCCGATACCCGCTGCGAGTAAGAGTTACTCCTGGGAGAGTTTTACACATTACAATTAGCCGATCAAGTAGGTGTCTAGAAAGGTGTTAACGGGGTTACGCCTCTGGGAAAACGAGGTTTACATTAATTAGGTTCGTGCGAAAGCACGGGGGACCTCCCTCAAAGTACCGACACTGACCTGGCTGAAAGATTGGCGAACTTGTAGTGTGTAATTAATCCCGGCTAGTCTTTCCTTTTAGGGTTTGAAGCAAGATTTGATAAAAACAGTGGGAGCCATCCTGATTAGATAAAATAATAACCAATCTATTCTTGCAAGAGCGCACGCTGAGTGTTTTCTTCTCTCTCTCTCCAGGTAGAGACCATATCACGCCTTAATCAAGATAATAATACGGATATTTGACCGAACCCGCTTGTTATACTGAGCTGGGGAACGTTGGTCCCGCTCCAACTTATAATTGTTATAAGACAAAGCAGGAAATTGGGGATTACCAGAATTCCTGTGCCGCCCAAACGAAGAGAGTGCATGCTGATGCATCATCTTCGGGTGTGTTCATTATAAAGAACTGTTTCTCAGTATCCTCCACATCCTGGGTATATGATACCGGATCAGGATCCCAGATATGTAATCTGTTACATAGGGCTAAAGATAGGTAGAGAACTGAGAACGGGTGATAAGTTTCATGAGGCAGAAAACGGGGCAAGTGTTGCAGCCAAGTCTGTTGGTCACTGTCACCCTGTATTCCAAATACATTGATTCTGAACGAATGTTATTAGATACCGAACCTGATATACAAAATCATATCACTCTCTTTATTAGTAAAGAAATGATAAAATTTTGTATTGTTGGATAATGTTTTGAACATTTCCTATATCAAAAGTTGATCGGTTCAGGCACGTTATCTAAAAGCATTGATGTTCTAAATCAAACTACAGTTCTTAGTATATGGAACACACACAAGAGGAAGAGTTCAGAAATGAATGAATTCTTCTTGGGGCATTATAGACTAGGTCATATCAATGCGACCCGACTAGCTGAAGTTACATGAAGATGCATATTTAAATCAGTTTGAATCTACATCTTATGAAACTTGCCAGTCATGTCACAGAGATAAGATGACCATAGCTCCGTTTACTGGAAACAGAGAAAGAGTTAGTGAACTCTTGGGATGATACATGTTGATGTATAAAGGTCCCCTGTCTACACATGCCAAGACCGGTTCTTTGTACTTCATTACGTTCTCTAATGATCTCTCGAGATTCAGACATATGTTCCTGTTGAAACACAAGTCCGAACCTTTTGAGATATTCACAGAATATAAGATAGAAGTAGAGAACCAAAATACGGGTAAAAGTATTATGTCCTTTGATGTGATCAAGGAGGAGAATACTTGAGCACGGAATTCCTGGATTATTCTAAAGGAGAATGAGATTCTCTCTCAGCATTACTCCTCCGTATACACCATAGCACGATGGTGTATCGGGGCGGAGCAATCACACCCTATATGATAAGGTGTGCTCTATGATGAGTACTACTGAGTTACCTATTTCCTTTTGGGATTAATGCACTTGAGAAGCTGCATACCTATTGAATAGGGTTCAAATCAAATCAGTTGCCTACCATTTCATATGTGATATGATAAGGGAAGAGCCCATATCTTAAGTTGGTTAAGATTTGGGGTTGTCCGGCCTATGTCTAAAAGCAAAATCCGGACAAGCTCGAGGCAAGATCTGTTATGTAGAACTGGAAAGGTTCCAGCTATACAAACTACTGCAGATGATTTGATCAAACCAAAGGATTCAATAGTTACCAACAAACCTCAGCCTCTCCGCCGATCTAGTAGGGTTCCTCACCCACCTGAGAGATACTTCGGTTACTCCATGACAGTGGGAGCGAGGACTGCATCATGAGATGATGACCCAACTAGTTTCGAGCTGGCCATCAGGAGTAAGACTCTGTAAGAATGGCTGGATGCTTAGTGATCTGAGATGGAATCCATGTACACCAACAAAGTATGGACTTTGGTTGCTATATCTGAAGGGTTAAATCCCCATCAGGAGCAAGTATATCTTGAGAAGATTACTTGGTGTAGACGGAAAAGTTGAGACTTTCAAAGCTAGACTTGTTAAAGCTTTTCATCATCGACCAGGCGTGGATAATGTTGAAACCTTTTCAAGTGGCTATGCTTAAGTCCATCCAGATCCTACTTGCCACGGCTACATACCATGACTACGATATCTGGAGGTTGGGTGCCATGACTGCTTTTCTAAAATGATGTTTTAGAAGAGAACGTCTATAAGTACACAGCCAGAGGGCTTCGTAGACAGTGGGAGCAGCGGAAACGTGTACAAGATGCTTTATAGGATAAAGCAGGTATCGCGGAGTTGGGACATCTGTTTTGATGTGTTAGTCAAACAGTTTGACATCATCAAAATGGTAGATGAACCTTGTATATACAAAAAGGTAGTAGGGAGTACGGTGATGATCCTCGTAGAGTATGTGGATGACATACTCTTGATAGGGAAGGAGTTTCCTATGCTACACTCAATCAATCTCCGCTTATCACAATGATTCTCCATATAGGATCAAAATGATACCTCCTAAATCCTGGGTTTTGGATCTATGAGATAGATCTAATTGGATGTTAGGATTCTCACTAGTTGTAGTGAGATGGTATCAACCGATCCTGGGGAGAATCACTAGAAGGGTTCCAGAGTGATAACTACGACTGAAAGTCAGTCACAGGCATTGTCTTTACCCTCAGTAAAGGGACGGTATGTTGGAAGAGTTCCAAGCTAGATACCGTGGCATACTAGACGATACAGGCTCGATACATCGCTACTTAAGATGCTACAAAAGAGGCAGTCTGGATGTATATTTGTTCATGAGATGAACTTAGTTCCTCCCATTATGTGACAATGGAGTTGTGGCTTATGCCAAGGAACGTCCGTCCCATCAGTGGTCCAGACATATTCTAAGGCAGTATCACCTGGTCATGGAGATGCTTGATCTCCAAGGGATCGAGGTTAGGAGAGTAGACGCAAAGGACAACATGGCGGATCCACTCACAAAGGCCTTTTCCCAGAGAGAGACTTTTATGGGATGGTTGAGTATGAGATACTACAACCACTGCTATCAGATGGCCCTAGTGCAAGTGGGAGATTGTTAGTTATATGTATGCCCTAGAGGCCATTACTATACATAGGATGTATATTGTAGTGGATGCTTGGACATATATAGGGAGGACTTTCTTGCTCGACATGATAGTATGCTATCTGGTTGCTCTTTACCTTAACGTGTACACTGATTGTCTCTCTGTTACATGTTGGTAAAGCCCTTAGGATGTGTACTTGACTACCTGGACTATGATGCGGATCATACTAGTGGGGACATGGTAGTCCATAAGTACATCCTTCAAAGTCCCTAGTCGTGGATGTATCGAGACGGGGCATCGATATACCAGAGTAGACTAGCGTATACCTTCTCGACCCATACAGATGGGCGATGGATGATCCCATATCCATTGGTGTTTGACATCAGAGATGATATACGGGTGCTCAGTGGAGACTGGGTACACTGGACGGACTCGCCGAGAACTCCCAGATGGTATTATACCTTACGTCAGATGGCAGTTCTCTGGTGACACTGGTACAGAGTAGTCTGTTGACCCGAGATCGTCATAGAGTCTTGTGTGGTTCCCACTGTGCTTTGATTTCCACCTTACCACGTCCAAGAGGGCGTGCAAAACGGTGGTTTTTGGGTACAGTCCCGAGTCACATGGAGGCAATGAGCGATAGGAGGGGATTCGTCTCTCCCGGTATAGGGAGTTGATGTTGCGCTGTGTTCGATTGGCTATAACCGGAAATCCCTGGCCAGGGTTGCTGAGATTTACTGGTAAGTGTTACCTGTAGTTTCTCGAACTGTTATAGACCTCATATCGACACGACTTATCGAGCTATTGGGGTCTGACGTTTACCACCCCTAGGCGAGATATGCGACATATCAGACGACGAGACCGGACTGTACGGTAAGTTTTACTGGTTGGATTCACTGGAGTGTGAGCGGGCTTGCTCGTCGATCTTCTGATCGCTCAATACCCGGGTGGCCGTTACGTTTAGCAGACCGCTTGCGGCTTGTGGGTGTTTGATATGATCATCATCTGCTGCCGGCGTATTGACGAGTCTTTAGAGTCCTACACAGAGGCTTCCTGGCTCAAGCGAAACGAAATAGGTGCGCATATGAGATATGTGCAGGACCAAGAATAATGCGTGTATGTGATACCGTATTCCATTCTCGCGATGAATGTATCAATTGGTTGTATGCGATATAACCTAGTTATCGATTCAAGGATTGATTCGATAAGCCGATACATTGGATACTAGTTGGTTATATGCGATATGACCGGATCATTAAATCAAGTGTTGATTTAATGATTTAATGTATAATTATATATTTGATATATTACTTAGCATTAACTAGTATTGGTTCATTTTAAAGGGATTTTCTCACTTGAAGTGCACAATGTATATGTGATATACTTTTGTACACAAGTTTGTGTCATGTTTGATGATACAAGCTAACTTGAGTTTGTGTAAAGTTTAAACCATGTTTGTGTAATGGTTAGGGTTTTCTTTTTCTTTATCATTTATTTATTTTGTTTATTTATTTTGCAAAATAAATGAATGGTGGCTTTCTTTGGATGCTAGTTGAAGCTTCATGAAGTTTTGACTAAGTGACCATATTTGTCTCATGCTTAACCCTAACCATTCCACTTAACCATGATTCATTCTCTACACTTGACCATGGTTTGATTATGATAAGTATTCATTTTTCTTTTCAATTTAAATTAACTTATCATATTCATTTCTTTCTTCTTCTTCTTCTTCATCACATGAAGAAAGCTTGCTACTACAATGGCAACTTAAGAAAACAAGTGAGAAATCCAATTCTAAAGTGAACCCACCTCTTATTTCTTCATCCTCTACCTCTTGCCAAGTAGTATAGGGTGTTATCTTCACAAGTTTCATGACTTGGTGAAGTGGGAGCTTGATCTTGTGATGCCTCGACGTAGATCATCTTCGGCATCGTAGTCGATGACCTAGCCCGCCCATTTCTCTGATGAAGCCGACGCTAGAGCCCGGGTTTCCATTTGGACAGCGAGGAGACTTCATTGCGGAGCTATGGAGGTGGAGGACCGGATCTACAAAGGTTGTATTTCCGTTCTTTTAGTTAATTTGTTAACTAGTTGCATTGCATAGCCTATATTTCTAGTTAACGATCCGTATTAGGGTTTCTCGGCACCCGTAAAATTTGAAATTGGCATGGTTGATGCCTTGTGAGACCTCATTAGTGTGCCTAGGAACCCTACAATGTTAATTGTATTATTTTATTTTGTTACAATAAATTTTGTATATGTGATATATAATATTGTAACATGTTATGGTTCTAAATGCAACATGATTAGTGGAGATTAAATATGTTTTAGGTTTGATTTGGGTTAATTTTTCCAGTAGCTTCTAGAAGCTTTACTTTTGTTTTAAGCAAAGATATTTGTTAAAGATATTTTCTATAGATATTTGTTTAACCCAACCCAACCCTTTAACCTTAGTTAAATCTCTACAAGGGTTACTTCTTCTCACTTATACCATCGTTGCTTTTCTAACCTCACACTTGAGTTATTCATGATTCATCACAAAAGGATTTGATTATTATTCTTCTTCTTCCTTGGTGAAAAGCTTTCTAGCTTTTTTCTTTGTGATGAAAACGAGTGAGATTAAGAAAACAAATGAGTGCTAAATTCCTGTAACATTTCGAAATAATAAAATTATTATTTTTAGGGAATATTTATATTTTAATATTATTTTATTGAATATTTTAATAATTCGGTATAATTAAAAACAAATAAATGGGGAAAATTTTTGGAAAATTATGGAAAATTCTAAAATAGGGTAAATTAGAGAATTATGCTATTTCTAAGTTTAATTGGTTAGTTATATGCTAATTTAGTGCTAATCGCGATTAAAAATCGCTAATCGGTTTTTCTAGCTTTTTGTGCAAAACATGCACATATCATTCTTTTTCACACTTGTGCATTTTCTTGCCATGGTTCACTTTGGGTTTACTATTCTTGGGAGAAGGATTTTGAGAGAATAAGAAAAAGAAAAGGAAAAGAAAATGGTAAAGGAATAAAGAAATGAGGTATGGTGAGAGAGAGAAAGGTATGGTTTTTCTTTGATTTTGGACATAGCTAATCTCTTCATTCCTCAATCATTTTCCCTCCCTCTCCCTCCATTGCTGCCGCTGCTCCTGCACCTCACCTCCCTCCCCTCTTCAAAGCCCCAAATCACCTCTAAAACTATACCAAAACCCCATTCTCATTTCATTAAAAGTGTGCACAAGCTCAAGATCTACACAATGGACCAAGGAAGCAAGGATTTTGGCCACTAGGGGCAACTCAAGGAAATTCTTGAGTTGCCAAATGAGGTATTTTCTGGATCATTAACTTAGTTTTAGCATTTCCTTTACCCCCATATTTAGTTTAGAACCGATATTGTTGATTTTGTGGACTTAAAGAAAACCTAGTTAGGGTTTGAGGAAATTATGAGTTGTAATGTGAAATTGAGCTCAGTAGAGGATACATCAACACCCTAGTGCATGAATTGAGACCCCAACCTGAGACTTAAGGCCCGAAATACGGATTTAGAAACCGATATCGGAAAGTATGTGGAATCTGTGAAGGTTATTTGAGATCTGCTATCAACCCGAGTCTCTGAAAATTGTATTGAATGGACAGTGATATGTGCAGGCACCCTGGAAGCTAACCCCAAGACCCTAGCCCCTAACTCCTAGACCCGGCCGCAAATTTATCCTGTTTGGCCGCAAATTGCGGCCTGGACCCCACCATTTTGCCTCGTTCTGGTTCTGTATCTCCTACATGTGTAGACTAGGCCCTTGGAACGTTTAGATTTGTCTAATTTGACCTATGGTGAAATCTGGAGTCTTTTTCCTTAGTTGCTGTTTTGGATTTATGTTTCCGTATTCCGTATTTATAGTTCGGAAATTGTGTATTGTGTTTTACCTCGACCATTTGGCGTTTATACGACGATATCGAGGGTTTATTGATGGTTTTGAAGGCGTGCCCATAGGTTCTAACCTATAGGTCCCTTATCGTATCGTTTTAAGTTTGGTGTGCCGTTTTAGCCTTGATTTGGTTTTAATACGCATTACGATACTTTGACGTGTAGGTACCTATGAAGACTTCGGGATGACGAGCGAGCGCGTGGCGACGTCGACAAATGAAGACGCAAGGTGAGTAAATTATATCTACTGGGGGAAGTCGGGTGGATGGCGTATAGCACCCCCGCAGTCCGTAGTTGGTATACTATATATTATGTTTGATAGTTATAGTGTTTCATGGATATTGTGTTAGGTGTAGTATGGTTAGCTTAGGGTTAGCAATAAACTAGTATAGTTCATCGTCACGAACCCTAGAATAGGTTTACACCACACGCGCACCTTTGCATATTCACTATACCTACACAGTGTTGATGAGGATATTGGATGACCTTGGAGATGAGTCGATGATTTTGGGCATTGTGCCGTGAGATCGGTGATGTGATGTGATTTGTACTTGCGGTACGACATGTGATCTTAGCGGGCCGTTGGGCATGTGTTTTACCCCCGCTTTCATACTTATATAGATGGCATTGATTTGTACTAGACTTAGATCTATACCCCAGATTATGTGATATGATGATAATGATACCTGATATTTGATTAGAGGAATGTGATACTGACCCGTACCCAGCTATTGGGATGCCGTACGACGATTTACCGTACGAGCTTTCTATTGATGTTAGATCCGCTCTCATGACACGAGGATGTTAAATGATATACCGAGTCGTAAGTGATACTATTGAGGCGAGATCACCGACTATTGTATATATATATTTGTATATCGACTCAGATTTAGGTGGTTTCCATACCCCTCCCGATTGACTTGATACTTAGATCTGTAGTTTGAATAGTAGATGTTAAACTAGACCCGAGTCATTCTTATTTCAAATGGCAGAACTGCATGACATATACATATGGGTGTAGATTCTTTACTTTTGCGTTGATTATTCTATTTCCGCATATTCATGCTATTCACATTGCTTTGCATATGTTTATTGTTATATTACTATCATGTTGCTAGGACACTAGCACCATTATCGATGATGCGTATGTTCCACGTACACTTGCTTACCGGCTCACACACTTCATCATCGATAATTGCCATGTCACTACACAGTAGCATTATTGCATCAGGATATAACCTTGTATGTGCAAACTATTATTTCCGTGTTGCATGATATACTGTTATACTTGCATTTCTTTTATATGTCACATACTCATACTTGTACACATACATTGATACATTCATACTTTCTTAGATTACGCATTGAGATATGTTGTTTCCATGTTTATTCTGGATTTGGGGAACCGTGGATATTTCAAAGAAAATAGTTAATTATTTAAAAACCCGGTTTCCCTTGATATGATGTTTCGGTGCGTCCACCATGTGTTTTCTCGGTGCGAGAGTGATATGTGTGAGCCCGAATCGAGGAGTTGGATGAGGCCGATTACGGGTACATGGTGGACCCGGTATGGTACCCCGGGGCGAGAACGGTTTCGCTGTGTAGTAGACGGTGAGCCTGGTAGAGGGACTGCTACTTACCGGTGATTGGTTGGACCTGGCGGTTATCCAGAGGATACTGACCAGAGTCGATAGATGGATATGGGCATACTGCCGGGGCCGAGGGCCAATTCCGCAGATATAGCCCGTGGGCTGATCCGGACTGACGGAGCCCGATAAATGAAGATTTACGTGTCGATGCTAGGCACGAGTTTCATGATGTTTTCCATGATTTGATTATATCCTCACATTTACATGCATGATGCTTATTGTCATTGGGTGACGGGTGGACGGGTTCCACGTTTATACAGACATTGATTACATACAGACCTTGACTACATTGATCATACTTCATTTGTATATATAACAGGGTACGAGGGCGCTGTTATATATACCCTTACACCAATATTAGTGGAATGGGACGCTAATATATGTGTATTGATATCCATTTGATGTTTCATCATGTTTACTTCATGCAGACATACCTTACATTTATGACATGTTATTATCTGAGGCACTGGCACGAGTACTTGGCACTACCTACATGATTGATGTTACACTGCCACATTTTCATGCTTCAGACTTACTCTTGAGGGTTATATTATATACTGATTGTATTGACTTAAGATTATGTCTTGCATTCGTTTTCTGCTTGTAGATATTTTCTATTCACGAGTTGGCAACTCACCCCCGTTGTGCCACAGTTCTTGCAGGGCTTGCCGTACAGGTTCCATAGCGGAACTTCTGGCACACTGTTTTCCTTTGCGGGTGATTTGCTTGGTAGGTGGGTTCTTTGTATCAGGACCGCCGTTGTACTTGTATTATTCATTGTATCTAGAAATTCCATCAACCAAAAACTTGTATGTTGTTTCAGACTCAGACACTAGTGATGTATTATTTCGACCTTAGAGTCGCGCATAGTAGTGTTACAGTTTTCATGCTTATCTGGGTTCCCTTTTGAATTTTTATCCTCGCCTTTTGGCGTTGTATAGTGTATTGTTTGTATATTCATTTATCCTTAAAATGGTTTTAGATTTCTGGGATTTTGGCTTACTTGGATCAGATGGAGTCCTTTAGACTTCATATGGTTCAAGGGCCAGTCACGTGCTCTTTCGGGTCGTGACAATTCCTACTTCATCATCCACATCTATTCTAGCCACTTAGATTAGGGTGTTTGCTTTGCTAATACTTGATTAGCAAAGCAAAATCTTGGGTTTGAGTTTCTTCAAGGTAGAACATCTTTGTTATCGAAGATCGGAAGCAAGCTTGCATCTTTCTTTTGTGGGGCATCTCTAGAGTCCGGATACTCGATGATCGCAGCGAAGGGACCACAACACAGAGCTTATGAAGTGAAGGACCGGACTACAAAGGTTGTAATCCAAAACTCTTAGAAGTAAAGTTGTATACTTGCTTTGTTTCGCCTAATCTCTAGTTTAAGATCTTGGTTAGGGTTGTTCGGCACGCCTAAAATTTAAACGGGGCATGGTTGATGCCTTGTAGAACCTTGTGAGAGTGCCTAGTAACCCTACATACGTTTGTGTAAATTTTACACCCCTACACTTAAGAATTCAATTCAAGATGTAGTACCCTTGCCGTAATACCTAATACTACTTCTTTTCACTAATGATGGACGGTGTTGCTCACACACCATTCATGCGACTATTAATGCTTCTTGAGGCACTAACGGCCGATTACTGATTGTGTGCGCTTAAAGCGTAAATAGCAGTTTCCAGGTCTTGACTTTATTTATTTATTTTTCTTTTCTTTATTTTTCTTTTTCAAGACCGGATATATTTTTCAATGATACTCTTTTGGTGTTTAGCTTTAACTACCGTTTTTTCATTCATACTAGGTTTTCAGGCAAGAGTATTTCTAGGTATCCTCTACTATCCGAAGTTTCAAGGTGCGTGTATGTGCTTTTTGTAGGGTATATACTTTCTAAATTTGAACTTAATAATAGAAACTATTTTTCAGACTTATCCTTCAGTAAAGCTTCAATACTTTCCCTTCATCTCGACTTAACTCAAGAACTGAACTCAAGATTACCTACTTCTATAAAAAAAACTGTAAGGACGTATAATTACCAAAGTTAAACAGAAGGAGGGTTATTTTTAGGGTTTTCAATTCCTAAGCCTAGGATTTAGTTATTTCTAACGTATCAACTAAACTTTCGGAATAAAATCTAAGTTACCCTATTAGCAAACTTGACGACAAAGTTTTTATATTTTTGTAAAACTTTTTGATTTTTATGGGTTTTTAAAATAAGTATGCAAATGCAGAATATACAAATGAATGCGAAGGAAGAAAGCTTACCGAGCACACCCCCAAACTTAAACTTGATAGTGCCCTCAATGTAAGGCTACACCAAGAGGGTCAAAATTGCCGGCGCTCTCTAAAAGAAGTATATACAGAGCAAACCAAAAATATATACATAAAAAGATCCCCCCCCAAACATAAGTGAAATAGTGTTTCCACTGTTTAAGCGGTGAAGTTTTAGGATTAGGGGGGAAGAGAACAGTATCAAGCTATACAAGGCCTTACACAGGCCAAAAGTGAGCACCAACCATTCAAAAAATTTATCGTTATAATGTGCAGCTTGGTGAAAGAATACGGTGAGGAAAGAAATGGAGAATACGCGATACCGTATGCGGGTAGAAGTGGTATATAGTCCCGATATATGAGAAGAAGAATGGCGGAAGGGAGAAAGAAGTGGAATACGAACTTGAGGGTAGAAATGGAGTGAATAAATTAGTACAATTTGTGATGACTGATGTACAAAAAGCGATTGTACTAATCTATTAACCCGTCGAGAAATGGAGTCAAACCACACAAGATTCGTGAGAAAACATGGGTACGCCGAACTTAGTAAACCAGACACATGAAGTGTAAGTGATACGATGTCTTGCAAGGTCAGAACAATGGAAAGAATGGAGGGAAGTGATTGAGTAAGGGTAACCGTTAAAGGTTCAGGAGGGTGTACACAGTCAGTGAAAGGGACAATATGAATTGGAAAATCCAACTCTTCAAGTAAAACATGTTCATCCTCAATATTATCATCAAAAGTATCCTCAAAATTCAGCTTATCCATGCATTTATCATCAAAATCCAGATGGGTATGGAGTTCGGGAAAGAAAGTTAATGACTCGGGATGATGAATTGGCGAGAAAAACTCATCCAAAACTGCAGGTTCAACATCTAAAATATTCCCAGCGTCAATATCTTCGATCAAGTGAAAATTAAATTTCTCAGACAGCTCATCAAAAGCATGGATATCAATCAATTCAGGTTCTATAGTGGAGGTGTAGAGGTAAAAAGGATTGGGTGCGGTTTCACTCGAAGGGGACCCTTCACAATCGGGCAAATCAAAAACTACAAAGTCACACAACTCAATAAACATTCTATCTTCAATTGGTAAATCATTTAGGACATTTGATAGACATTTTAAACTGGAGTTGTGCGATTCAATTTGCGACGGGTAGTTTTGATTTGGAAGGGTGTACAGCTCACTCTTTCCACTCAAATTCTCAATCTGTCCTACCGCCTCATCATATATTGGAAAATGTGGAGCGAGTTAGAAACTAGCTACCGAATCACTAGGTTGTATGAGGGCGGCCATGGACGCATTCAGATTCATCATCTGTTGGTACGACGCTACCCGAAAGTCTTCCAATGACTGTTCTAGACTAGACATGGGTTGTGAATGAGTTTCAGTGAAAGATTCAAAGTTGTTTGGATACTGGAAACTCCCAAATGGTGGTTCAGAAGCAATGTCTAGGGAAGATGTAAAAGTCGGGTAGGATTAATAGGAATTGAAAGGTTGGACAGGAGTAGGATCAACATTTGGATACGAAGGTGAATGGTATTGTTGATCAAAAGAAGTTGTAATAGTGAAAGGAGTGAAAGATCGGCTACGAGATTGTTCACTACGTTCAACAATAGACATGGGTTTCGGAGTTTCAACAGGACTTTTATAAGGGGTATCAACGTAAGAAGGTGGTGAAGGTTGAAATGGTTGATACAAGGTGGATTGCGGAGTCCAATTGTTCGTCCTAGACGCGTCTATCCGATCTTTCAAAGAGATTTTTGGCATGGATGGATCGTTCGAAGTTTGACCAAAGCAAGAACCGTAAGAAGTAATGTTTGGTTGTGGGTACCAATGTTCGGCAAGTGTTTTTCTAGGTGGTGTACCCATGATATGAAGAGAGGAAGGAAAGAAAAGGAGGGGAAAAAGAATGTGGTTTTTATTATTTTTTATTATTTTTATATTTTTTGTTAGTTATCAACAAAAGAATGAAATATACATAAACAGAATCTGGACAAAAACAATCACGACACAAAAATACCACGCACCTATTCGGTCTAGGGTTCACCTAGGTAAACTAGACCTGCTGAAGAACTTGATTGTCGAAGTAAAACTGTGTCGAGAAACAGGCTCAAGATATACTGATCACGAGGCCAGGTAAGTGCAGAGATAAGGGAAGGTTTTTCGACGCTTTTGCGAAGATCCTTAGTTAAATAACCCTTTCTCTTTTGGCGGTTTCGCCGCAAACACTTTCCTAGACACCCCGCAAAAGATATATCGTTAAGCGGTGTTCTAAACACAGTTAACCCACGCTTTTGCGAAGTCCTTCAGGCTTAAAGTCTAGTTTCTTTTAAAAATTTGTGCGGGTAAACGTTATGCTCGTTTTAGTGATTTGTGGGCCACGGAAAAGGTGATGAAATCCTTTACCGTACGTTGTGGGGTTCGCTTGCCTTTAAGTCCGTATTAATGTATGCAATGCGCAATTCAATGAAAAAAAATTGTTCAAAATTTCAAACAAATATTTTTTATGTTTAAGCTCGGCATTGCAACAAATACGGGATTGTCAATTTTGGCGTTTGAAAGCGAACTTGCAAAGATCCTGCAAAGATATTATAGTGGATGCGTCGGATTTGAGAAGAAGGTGTTAGTAATGTGTAAGTCCACATTGCCCACCCCGGTGCTTACGTGGAGGCGGAATAGGAAAAAAATGATTTTTTCTTAAGGCAACATGGACTAGAAACTAGAGGATCTTTGCTAAACAAAACCTAGCAAACGAACTACATGAGATTCTATCTACTATGCTAAAGAGATTATACCTCAGGAAACCGGTCCTTCGGGTCTTCTCTCCGCTATTCTCTTCGTCCATGCAAACTCCAAGGATCGATCCAGAATTTGGTCACCTCCACGGCCTCCTAGAGTCGAAGACGATCCACCCGAGAGTTTGTGTTCCGAGCTTTACCTCAAGCCGAGCTAACTAGGGCAACAAGTGTGCTATGCTAGATGTCCTAAGAGGTGTAGAAGAAGAAGATGGATTTGTTTGTCTTTTTAGTTTCTATTTTTCTCAACACATGAGAGCTATAGAAATTTCTAGTGAGGAGGAAAAAGATGAACCATGAGAGCTCTCTTTTTATGAGAGAGAAAGCCAAAGAGATAATGATAATAGAAAAAAATATTTCGTAATCTTTTATCATGATAATGTTGATGGCTCCCCTTGATTTGACCATTGTCATCTCAAAGATAAATCCAAAACAATAAGAAGGATCTAGCGCTCTCAAAATATCCAAGTCAACAATAGTCTACTAGGTCAAATGGTCAAGCAAGGTCAAATAGTCAAGCAAGGTCAAATGGTCAAACCAACTACCCATCACACAATTATGATTAAAAAGATTAATAAACATTTTCCCCACCTCACAATGGTTTTGACCAAGTCAATGGTCAAAACCCAAATGAGGCAACTTCTTCTTTGCTCCTCACAACCGTGCATACACACCCGCATCCGCATTCCGTAGAATACGAATACAAAGAAGACAAAACTAATCCATCTATACAATACTAGGATCTGGCTTAGACCAAAGCCCACTAGTATTGTCTGCCCGAACATAATACGTGCACAAGTGCACGTAAGTGATCGTAGACCTGCCGTAAAACCATACGGCCTCTACACCTTTTGCCCAGTACAGGGAAACTCTCTGTGTTGGACTCTAAAGACTTGACACTACGCTGGCAGTGGGTTTAACTACGGACCGCAAGCGGCACTAGCTGTACGTAACGGTCCCCAGGTAGATCTCGATAGGAAGGCCGATGAGGTAAACCCATCCGAACTCCTACTGTGCCTGAATGTGACAATCTTCGTACAGTCCGGTCTGTTCGTTTAAGAGTATCGCATGGCGGGCCTAGGGGGGCGGTAAACGTCAGTCCCCTAATAGCGGTACAAGTCGTGTCGGAGTGTAGCCCAGAACACCCTGAGATAACACTGGAAACTCTACCAGTATATCTCCCTTGCTCTGGCCAGGGACTTTGTGTAATGGCTCTCATAGACACAGCGCGATTTCAATCCCCAATACCGGGTGAGACGAATCCTGTCTAACCGTCACTGCCACCAAGTGCTTCGGGACTTCACCCAACTACTACCTGTTTGCACGACTCTTTTGAGCCATGGTAGGGTAGTAATCAAAGAACAGTGGGAACACACTCGAGGCGAAGTGACAGTGTCAAAGTCAGCGGACTAAGCTGTACTCATGTCACCTGGGAACTGATAACTGACGATAGGTATAGCACCAACCAACAGTTCCCGACGAGTCCTGTCTAGTGCACTCGTAACCTAACGAGCACCCGCATACTATCTCCAGTACGACCTACTGATGGCTGTGGGACAGACCATCTCCCCTGCTGGGATGAGAAGCGCATACGCTAGTCTACTCCGGAATATCGATGCCCTGTCTCGATAATCCTACGACTAGGGACCTGTATAACGATGTGCTTGTAGATTACCCAGCCCCCACAAGTGTGACTGCCATCAAAACGCTGGTAATCAAGCAAAGATCCTAAGGGCTCCATTAATATGTATAAGCAATATGCTGAAAGAAACACATGCACATATTAAAGTAGAAACAAACCAAGTAGCATACTACTATTTTGAGCATGATTGTCTATACAACTGTGAATATCCTAAGCTTCCATTAAGTAATATACAAACTAGTACGATACAGTAATGGCCTCTAGGGCATATACACTAACAATCTCCCACTTGCACTAGGGCCATGTACTGGCGTATCGAAGACCATTCATCTTGATCAGCCGCTCGAACTGAGTCTGGGGTATGGCCTTCGTGAACGGATCTGCAGTGTTATTCTCTGAATCTACTCTCTTCACCTCGATCTCCCGGCGATCTACGATCTCCCTGATCAGGTGGTACCGCCTCCAAATGTGCTTAGACTTCTGATGGGACCAGGGTTTCTTCGCTAAAGCTAAAGCGCCGTTGTTGTCACAATACAGCGGTATTGGATCAACAATGGTAGGAACCACCTGATGGTCCGTGAGGAACTTCTTCATCAAGACAACTTCCGTTGCGGCATCGCAAGCAGCTATGTAGTTCGCTTCCTTTGTTGAGTCAGCAACGGTTTCCTGCTTGGAGTTCTTCCAGCAAACCGCCCCTCCATTGAGGGTAAAGACATAACCCGACATGGACTTGGAGTCATCCTTGTCACTCTGGAAGCTGGAGTCAGCAAAGGCCTCGATCTGGAGGTCTTTTCCGCCATACACCAAGAACATCTCCTTAGTCCTTCTCAGGTACTTGAGAATGTTCTTTATGGCTATCCAGTGTTTCTCCCCTGGGTCCGACTGATACCGGCCTACAACGCTCAATGCATATGCTACATCTGGTCTGGTACACAACATCGCATACATTATAGAGCCTACTGCAGATACGTAGGGTATAGATGGCATGCGAGCCATTTCCAAATCAGTCTTGGGAGACATCTCTTTGGAGAGGGTGATTCCGTGACAAGCCGGTAGATTACCGCGCTTTGAATCATCCATACTGAATCGTCTCAGTATGGTGTCGATGTACCTGGACTGCGAAAGTCCCAACATCCTCTTAGATCTATCACGATAGATCTGGATCCCCAGAATGTAGTTGGCATCGCCCAGGTCCTTCATGGAGAACCTGTTTGACAAGAATCCTATGACTGACTGTAGCATAGGAATGTCATTTCCTATTAGGAGAGTGTTATCTATGTACAAGACGAGGAATACCACAGTTCTCCCTACAATCTTACTGTAAATGCATGGTTCATCTGGATTCTTGATAAAGACAAATTCTCTGACAGTATCATCAAAGCAGATGTTCCAACTCCGCGATGCCTGCTTCAGTCCATAAATGGACTTAAGCAACTTGCACACTTTACCGCTGCTCCCACTCTGAATGCAACCCTCCGGCTGATCCATATAGACGCACTCTTCCAAATTTCCATTTAGGAAAGCCGTCTTTACGTCCATCTGCCAGATCTCATAATCGTGGAAGGCAGCAATGGTGAGAAGGATCCGAATGGATTCGAGCATAGCCACTGGAGAAAAGGTCTCGTCATAGTCTAAACCAGGCCTTTGACGAAAACCCTTTGCAACAAGTCTAGCCTTATAGGTTTCAACCTGCCCATCTACACCAATCTTCTTTCTGAAGATCCATTTGCAGCCTACGGGTTTTACCCCTTCTGGAGCAATGTTCAAATTCCAAACTTTGTTAGTGTACATGGACTCCATTTCGGTCCGCATTGCATCCAGCCATTTTACTGAGTCACGGCTCTGAATGGCTTGCTGGAAGCTAGTAGGCTCATCATTTTCAATGACGCAATCCTCTCGATCCCCGTCAATTAGAAAACCGTAGTATCTCTAGGGCGGATGAGACTGCCTACTACTCCTGCGGAGTGGCGCTGGGATGTCCGGTTCTCCTGAAGCTTCTGGTTCTTCCATGCTTTCAGTAATAGCTTGTGGTTCTGGAATTTCTTCCAGTTCTATTGCTCTCCCACTTATCTGACTCTCCAAAAATTCAGTTTCCAAGAAGTGGGCATGCTGAGAAATAAAAATCTTTTGTTCCTCTGCGGAATAGAAAAGATACCCCCTGGAGATCTTGGGGTATCCCACAAAGTTACACAGTACTGAGCATGCCTCGAGCTTGTCCATATGCTGCTTCTTTACAAATGCTGGACATCCCCATGTCTTAAGATACTTAAGACAGGGTTTCCTCCCACTCCACATCTGATATGGGGTGGTAGGCACAGTCTTGGTTGGAGCCTTGTTCAAAAGATATGCAGCTGTTTCTAGTGCATAACCCCAGTAAGATCGCGGTAACTCAGCCTTACTCATCATGGAATGAACCATATCCAATAGAGTTCGATTCCGTCTTTCTGATACACCGTTGTGTTGTGGTGTGTATGGAGGAGTAAGCTGAGAGAGAATTCCATTCTCTTTTAAGTAGCCCAGAAACTCGGCACTCAAGTATTCACCACCTCGATCAGATCTCAGTGTCCTTATACCTTTGCCTGTTTGTTTTTCAACTTCATTCTTGTATTCCCAAAATTTCTCAAAGGTCTCGGATTTATGTTTCATCAGGAAGACATGTCCATACCTAGAGAAATCATCCGTAAAGGTAATGAAGTATGAATAACCACTTCGCGCATGTGTAGACATTGGACCACACACGTCACTGTGTATGAGTCCCAAGAGCTCGCTTGCTCTTACTCCGTGTCCAGTGAACGGAGTCTTTGTCATCTTTCCCATGAGACAAGATTCACAAGTGGCATAAGACTGATACTCGAACGGATTCAAGTATCCCTCTTTATGTAACTTTGTTAACCGTGTCTCATTAATGTGACCCAGTCTACAATGCCATAAGAAAGCTTGATTTGTTTCCGGAGACTTTCTTCTAACTGTGTTCTGGACACTGAAAAACAGAGATTGATTTAATACGTATAAACCGTTTTCTAATGTACCTGACCCAATCAGAACTTGATTTGGGTGGATGTGGACCACATCGCTTACAAAAGTAAAATCATATCCTTCCTTAAAAAGTAAGGATACGAATATCATATTAAAAGTCACACTAGGTACATTCAAACAGTTACGCAGAATCAATATCTGCCCAGTTGTCAATCCAAGATGATATTCCCCTACGGATTCAGCGTCCATGCTCATTCCGTTGGCAACCCTGAGAGTCATATCACCTATCCTGATAACTCTATGATTTCTCAGAGCCTGTAATGAATTGCAGATGTGAGATCCTGATCTGGTATCCAATACCCAGAAAGTAGGGTTAATTGACATACAGTTCTCTATTACAAACACACCCGAAGCCGAAGCTACAATATGCTTCGAATCCTGGCTACTGGCTTTGCTAGCCCTGCAATCCTTCTGCCAATGTTCATTCCCGTAACAATAGGAACGTCCCTCCTTTATTACATCCAGCCCCGAAACTTTTGCCCTTCCCTTTCCTTCTACTTCCCTGGTTTCCTTCAGGGTATAAGTAGAGGGCAGAGACTGTAGAATCAAGTCAGTATTTGACCCGTTCTTCAACGTGGTCTTCAGGTCCGTGAGCTGATCAAAATAGCTAGTCTCTGCATGGACGTTGTCCCCTATAGATGACCCGAAAGCCAACTTCGCTTGAAGAAATTCGTTCGAGGTCTCATATCTTGCGATACGAGATTGCTCTCCATATAAATCTTGGTTATGAAGGAAGACAAAAGCTAAGTCCATCTTCTAGTGTTGCCTCTGGTATGCAGCATCAACTGGGGCCAACACGGGGAACTTGGCATTCATACAGTCTTTTTCCGATGTCTTACGGATATTAATATCCGTGACAAGGGAAACTGATCATGAGACGGCAGGTGTTTGATTAGTTAGGAGGTGTCCCAGCTTGTCATGGGTAATGGACATCTGGACAGACCTTTGCCAGTCATAACAGTCAGATTCAATCATTTTATTATCTAGATGTAACTTATGTCTGGTCACTGGGTCACTACAATTAAGAGAGAGAGAAGAAAACACTCAGCATGATGTTCTTACAAGTTTAGATTGGTTTTTAATTTATCTAAATCGGATGGCTCCGACTGTTTCTCGAATCCTTCCTCAAACTATAATAGAAGAATTAGTCGGGATCAATCTCACCGTACAATACTTGCTTAACCGTTCAGCCAGGCCAGTGTCGGTACTTCGAGCGAGGTTTTACGACGCTTTCACGAAGTTCCTTAATTAAATAACCTCTTTTCGCTGTGGGCGTAGCCCCGCTAACTGTTAGTTGTATGTATGCCCTAGAGGCCAGTATTGTACAGATGATGTATATTATATTAGATGCTTGGACATATATAGAGATGACTTTCTTGCTCGATATGATAGTATGCTATCTGGTTACTCTTTATCTTAACATGTACACTAGTCTCTTTATACTGTCTTATAGTTACATGTTGGTAAAGCCCTTAGGATTTGTACTTGACTACATGGACTATGATGCAGATCATACTAGTGGGGACATGGTAGTCCATAAGTACAACCTTTAAGGTCCCTAGTCGTGGGTGTATCGAGACGGGGCATCGATATACCAGAGTAGACTAGCGTATACGCTTCTCGACCCATGAGATGGGCGATGGATGATCCTATATCCATTGGTGTTTGACATCAGAGATGGTGTACGGGTGCTCAGTGGAGACTGGGTACACTGGACGGACTCGTCGAGAACTCCCATATGGTATTATACCTCACGTCAGATGGAAGTTCTCAGGTGACACTTGTACAGGTTAGTCTGTAGACCCGTGATCGTCATAGAGTCTTATGTGATTCCCACTGTGCTTTGATCTCCACCTTACCACGTCCATGAGGGCATGCAAAACGGTGGTCTTTGGGTACAGTCCCGAGTCACATGGAGGCAATGAGCGATAGGAGGGGTTTCGTCTCTCCCGGTATTGGGGGTTGATGTTGCGCTGTGCTCGATTGGCCGTAACAGGGAAGTCCCTGGCCAGGGCTGATCAAAGATTTGCTGGTAAGTGTTACCAGTAGTTTCTCGACCCGTTATGAGCCTCACATCGGCACGACTTATCGGTTATTGGGGTCTGACGTTTACCACCCCTAGACTTGATATGCGACGTATCAGACGAACAGACCGGACTGTACGGTAAGTGTTACTGGTTGGATTCACAGGAGTGTGAGCGGACTAGCTCGTCGATCTTCTGATCGCTCAATACCCGGATGGCCGTTACGTTTAGCAGACCGCTTGCGGCTTGTGGGTGCTTGATATGATCATCATCTGCTACCGGCGTATTGACGAGTCTTTAGAGTCCTACACAGAGGTTTCCTGGTTCAAGCGAAACGAAATAGGAGCGCATATGAGATATGTGCAGGACCGAGAATAATGCGTGTATGTGATACCGCATTTCATTCTCGCGATATATGTTTCGATTGGTTATATTCGATATGACCTAGTTATCGAATCATTGATTCGATAAATCGATACATTGGATTCTAGTCGGTTATGTGCGACATGACCGGATCATTGAATCAAATGTTGATTTAATGATTTAATGCATAATTATATATTTGATGTATTGCATTGCATTAACTGGTATTGGTTCACTTTAAATGGATTTTCTCACTTGATGTACATGTTGTATATGTGATATACTTTTGTGCACATCTTTGTATCATGTTTGATGATGCTTGCTCATTAGGTTAAGTGTGAAGTATTAAACCATGGTTAAGAGATGATTAGGGTTTTGCCTTTTTATTTATTTATTTGTTTATTTATTTGAAAAGGATTATGATAAGAATGGTGGCCTTTTTTGTTTTAAGTTGAAGCTTCATGAAGCTTTGACTTTTGTAACCATCCTTATCTTCATGCTTAACCCTAACCCTCTCAAGTGACCATGGTTTATTCTCTACACTTAACCTAGGTTAGAACATGATAAGTATTTGATTTTATTATTCTTTTTCACAATACTGATCATATTCTTTCTTCTTCATCTCCTTCTTCTTCAAGAGAGAAAACAAGATGCCATCAATGGCAACTTGAGCATAAGTGAGTGAAATCCAATTCTAAAGTGAACCCACCTCCTATTTCTTCACCCTCTACCTCTTGCCAAGTTGTTTTGGGTGTTTTCTTCACAAGTTTCACAACTTGGTGAAGTTGGAGCTTGATCTTGTGCAACCTCGACGTAGATCGTCTTTGACACGAAGCCGACGACCTATTCCGCTCGTTTTCCCGATGAAGCCGACGAATGAGTCTAGGATTCGAAAAGGACAGCGAGAGGATGACTACGTAGAGCTAAGGAAGTGGATATCCGGATCTACAAAGGTTGTAGCATCTAACTTATAGTTAAGTAGTTAACTAGTTTACCGTTTCGCCTAGAAATCTAGCCGACGATCCGTATTAGGGTTTCTCGGCACCCGTAAAATTTTAAATTGGCATGTTCGATGCCTTGTGAGACCTCTATAGTGTGCCTAGGAACCCTACAGTGGTATCAGAGCCTAGCTAGAGCCTTAGGCGAAGTCTAGACGGAATTTGAAGTCCGATCGAACCCGAAACCACATTTTTTACACGCTCTCTGGACTTTTTCTGAAAACGTGGATTTTTCCAGATTAAAAATGCCTAAAAAATTCAGCAGGAAGATCTAAGAAATCTGGTGAAACACGAGATCATGAGGCCTCCAAACAGCCGCGGAAACGCGGCAGAAGCATGGCTTCTGCCGCGGTTCCGCCGCCGACTGTTCACTTTGCTCAATTTTGTTTGCACGGTAATTCTTCTTTTCTGGTGCTGAGTTTTATGGGAATTTTTAATAATTATTCAAGAGTTGAATTTTCTGGGGATGCTTTGGGGATTCGGTGTTTCGATCGGGGTATCAAATTTCGTCTTTTTGTTTTTCCGGATAACTTTTAGAATATGTTAAAAAGTTCGACCGGATATAAATACCCAAATTTTTCCCCTGTCGGGAGATTTCCAAGTGTTGGATTTTTCCGTTGTTTAACGACGTTCTAAGTAGTGCAAGTAACGCGATGGACCCTCTAGAAGACAACAAACCTGAACTCGATTATGTGACCGTCTTGAATTGCCCTTTGAACCTTCGGGTTTGGGGCAGTACGGCGTGCCACATGTGAGGCGTTGGCTTGACCCTTCTACGGCTGGACCGTTGGTACTGAGGCACGAACTGAATGTTGTTAGACTTATTTCATGTGTTGAGTTGTATCGGGAAAACTTGGGTATTCGACTGTTCGATCGGAAAGTTTAACATTTTCTGTTTATCTGGAATGTGATACAATAATTGGAATTCACAAACAGTTATGTGATAACTGAATGAATGTTATAAATCTAGCAGTTTAGTCCCACATGATATTGAAAAGAGTTTTCGATAATGAGACTAAAATACGCGATTTATATCTGTTAGGCATGTGATGTCTAAGTATTTCATTTGATTAGGCATGTGATGTCTAAAGAGGTTGCGGATTCCAACTGTTGTAGTTTTACACTTTCTTTTCTGTGACCGTAAGTGTAATATGTGATATCGCCGGTTTCGTTGCTATATGTCAACGACAATTGGGATTGACATATTTACTTACGTTGATGACATGTGATGTTATGTGTTGCTGGATATGTTATATTGGATTGTCGTGTTTGAATAGCCGGGGGTTTTTATGTGAGATGAGTGTTTTTCATTTTCATTCATGTAAAAACTTGTATGTAATATTCTTTTATTTGGGGCACTTCCAGGTAGCGGAAGTTGTCACCCTTTGTATATTATTTACTTTTCTGCACTAGGATAGACCCAAGGAGGGGAGCACAAGTAACCGGGTTCTGGGGTCCAGTGGGAGACCAACTCGAGGAGTTGAGTCCGGGTCTCCTAACCCTAGAATTGGCAGGGTTGCTTGCCGCTCTCGTAGGGGTCTAGGGGTGTGGGATTGGCTATTCATCACGACCGTGGAATCCGTGTTTTATACTGGCTCGTATTGAAAACACGGACGTCCTAGTATATCCAATGTTTCATATGTTTCTTCTGCTGCGATATCTGTGATGCGATTATGTGATGTTCTGTGATGGATATAGTATATAGAATATATGATATATTATATAGACGTTACTTATGTTTTACACCCGCGCTAGCCCTGCCCTGCTCTGTCGTTAGTTACCTAACCTAACGGTGCACGAGGGGACATCGAGGCGAATGCGGATGGCATAAGTGTACGTCATATCTATCTGTGATGCTTAGGTATTTAAATGATGGGACTTCATTAATGTGATTAATGAAAGATAAGAAACCTAAGATGTTGTGGAATCGAATTTTAAAATAAAACAGGTAGCTACAGTTCTTGCTTTGCATAGCGGTATATATGATATACCCCGCACCTTATTCGATGAGGAAAGGACCGAGATCCCTTCACCGGGAGTGACTCCTTTAGCAATAACTGGCAGATGCTACACACTCGGTTTGGTTTTGATTGCTTTTAAGAGTTTTTGCTTTGCACGGTGATATATATGATATATCCCGCTCCTCATTCGACGAGGAAAGGGCCAACGATCCCTTCACCGGGAGTGACCCCTTTAGCAAAACTAGAAAAGCCTCAAAATCATTCCATTTTAAAACTTCATTTGATTCTACAACGATATCAAGTACATTACGCAATAGGTTTTCAGAAAAACCTGACGTAGCCCTCCGTCATTTCAGATAAGTACTAGTTAGTATTCGTGCTACGTTTGTTGACTATGTTAAGGCGTAGTGTGCGGTAGCTAATTAGTGCTTATCTGTATAAGCATATGATGCGATTGGATTAGGGTAGTCGTGCGACTTTGTTGACTATGTTAAGGGTCGTGCGGGTGGGTTTAATTCAATCGGGAAATGACGGGTTGAACTTGACTAGCACTTATGATTTGTTGACTATGTTAAGGTCATATAGCTGCTAGGGGCAAAAGATTATCGGGAATTTCAAGTGTTGAAATTTGCAATGAGATTGCATACCTCTATGAGATAGTTGGATCCCGATACCCACTGCGAGTAAGAGTTACTCCTGGGAGAGTTTTACACATTGCAATTAGCCGATCAAGTAGGTGTCTAGAAAGGTGTCAACGGGGTTACGCCTCTGGGAAAACGAGGTTTACAGTAATTAGGTTCGTGCGAAAGCACGGGGGACCTCCCTCAAAGTACCGACACTGGCCTGGCTGAAAGATTGGCGAACTTGTAGTGTGTAATTAATCCCGGCTAGTCTTTCCTTTTAGGGTTTGAAGGAAGATTTGATAAAAACAGTGGGAGCCATCCTGATTAGATAAGATAATAACCAATCTGATCTTGCACGAGCTTACGCTAAAGTGTTTTCTTCTCTCTCTCTCCAGGTAGCGACCATTTCATGCCTTAATAAAGATAATAATATGGATGTATTGACCGAACCCGCATGTTATACTGTGCTGGGGAACGTTGGTTCCGTTCTTTCTTATAAGAGTTATAGGAATGAACAGGAAATAGGGGAATACCAGGATTCCCATGCCACCCGAATGAAGACAGTACATGATGATGCATTTTCTTCGGGTGTGTTCGTTACTGAGAACTGTTTCTCCATTTGCTCTACGTCCTGGGTATTGGATACCGGGTCAGGATCCCATATATGTAATCAGTTACATGGGCTTAGGAAAGGTAGAGAACTTGGAGAAGGTGATAAAGACATTAGAGTTGGAAATGGTGCAATTGTTGCAGCTAAGACTGTCGGGGAATATCACCTTGTATTACCAACTGGTAATACATTGGTTCTGAACGAATGCTATTACATGCCGAACCTGATATGCAACATTATATCGGTTTCTTTGCTAAGTAAAGAAGGATATAATTTTGTAATACAGGACAATGTTATGAACATTTTCCATAACCAAAAGTTGGTTGGAACAGGCACGTTGTGCAATGGCATTTATGTTCTAAACCAATCAACAGTTCTGAGTATAACAAACACACACAAGAGGAAGAGTTCAGAACTGAACGATTCTTTCTTGTGGCATTGTAGACTAGGTCACATCAATGCGACACGACTGGCTAAGTTGCATAAAGATGGATATTTGAAACATTTCGAATTTTCATCTTATGACACTTGCCAGTCATGTCTCAAAGGCAAGATGACCAAAACTCCGTTTACGGGACACGGAGAAAGAGTTACCGAACTCTTGGGACTGATACATAGTGATGTATGTGGTCCCATGTCTACACATGCCAGGGATGGTTCTTCGTACTTCATTACATTCACTGACGATCTCTCTAGATTCGGATATGTGTTCCTGATGAAACACAAATCAGAAGCTTTTGAGAAATTTAGAGAATATAAACAAGAAGTCGAGAACCAAACCGGAAAAAGTATTAAAATCCTTCGATCTGATCGAGGAGGTGAATACTTGAGCAATGAATTCCTGGACTTCCTAAAAGAGAATGGGATTCTCTCTCAGCTGACTCCTCCATATACACCACAGCACAACGGTGTATCTGAACGGAGGAACCGCACCCTATTAGATATGGTGCGCTCTATGATGAGCACAGCTGAGTTACCTATTTCCTTCTGGGGATATGCGCTGGAGACAGCAGCATACCTATTGAATCAAGTTCCATCTAAATCTGTACCTACCACACCATATGAGATATGGAGTGGGAAGAGACCATATTTTAAACGAGTTAAAATATGGGGTTGTCCGGCCTATGTCAAAAGACAAAATCCAGACAAACTCGAGGCACGGTCAGTTCTTTGCAAGTTTGTGGGATATCCTAAGAATTCCTAAGGATATTTTTTCTACCATGCTGAAGAACAAAAAGTGTTTGTTTCTCAATATGCCACCTTTTTAGAAAAGGAATTTCTTGAAAAAGAAATTAGTGGCAAAGTGGTAGAGCTGGAAGAGGTTCCAGATACACAAACAATAACTGAAGATTTAGTGGAACCCGAAGATTCAGTAGCTCCCAATGAACCTCAGCCTCTCCGCCGATCTAGTAGGGTTCCTCGCCAGCCTGAGAGATACTACGGTTTTCTCATGGATGGTGGGAGCGAGGATTGCATCATGGAGGATGATGACCCAACTAGCTTCGAGCAGGCCATCACGAGTAGGGACTCAGTGAAATGGCTGGATACAATGCGGTCCGAGATGGAATCCATGTACACCAACAAAGTATGGACTTTGGAAGTTGCTCCTGAAGGGGTAAAACCCATTGGGAGCAAATGGATCTTCAAGAAAAAACTTGGTGTAGATGGGAAAGTGGAGACTTTCAAAGCTAGACTTGTAGCAAAGGGTTTTCGTCAAAGACCAGGTGTGGACTATGACGAGACCTTTTCTCCAGTAGCTATGCTTAAATCCATCCGGATCATGCTTGCCATCGCTGCTTATCATGATTACGAAATCTGGCAAATGGATGTTAAGACCGCCTTTCTAAATGGTGATTTAGAAGAGTGCGTGTACATGACTCAGCCAGAGGGCTTCGTAGACAGTGGGAGCAGCGGGAAGGTGTGCAAGCTGCTTAAATCCATTTATGGATTAAAACAAGTATCGTGGAGTTGGAACATCTGCTTTGACGTCGTTATCAAAGAGTTTGATTTCGTCAAAAATCCAGATGAACCTTGTATTTACAAGAAGGTGGTAGAGAGTAAGGTTGTCTTCCTCGTATTGTACGTGGACGACATAATCTTGATACGAAATGACATTCCTATGCTGCAATCGGTCAAGCTCTTCTTATCACATAGATTCTCAATGAAAGATCTTGGTGATGCCTCCTGCATATTGGGAATCAGGATCTATAGAGATAGATCCAAAAGGATATTGGGATTGTCCCAATCCAGGTACATTGACACCATACTAAAGAGGTTTAGTATGGAAGAGTCCAAGCGTGGGAATTTGCCCACGATCTCTGGAGTCACTCTCTCCAAAGAGATGTCTCCCAAGACTGATTTGGAGAGAGCTCGCATGCAAGGGATACCCTATGCTTCGGCAGTAGGCTCTATCATGTATGCGATGCTATGTACCAGACCCGATGTAGCATACTCACTAAGTGTAGTGAGCAGGTATCAAGCTGATCCTGGAGAGAGTCACTGGATAGCTGTGAAGAGCATTCTCAAGTACTTACGAAGGACTAGAGATATGTTCTTGGTGTATGGTAACGGAGAGCTCCAAGTGGAGTCCTTTACCGATTCGAGCTTCCAGAGTGATAAGGACGACTCTAAGTCACAGTCGGGCTTTGTCTTTACCCTTTACGGAGGGGCGGTTAGCTGGAAGAGTTCCAAGCAGGAAACCGTGGCAGACTCGACGATGGAGGCTGAATACATCGCTGCCAACGATGCTGCCAAAGAGGCTGTCTGGATCAAGAAGTTCATTACTGAACTTGGAGTGGTTCCATCCATTGAGCGTCCAATACCTTTGTATTGCGATAACAATCGAGCAGTGGCTTTGGCCAAGGAACCCAGGTCCCATCAGCGATCCAGGCATATTCTGAGGCGGTATCACCTGATCCGGGAGATAGTTGATCGCGGGAGATCGAGGTCTGGAGGGTTGGCACGAAGAACAACACGGCGGATCCACTCACGAAGGCCATTCCCCAGATACAGTTTGAGAGACTCTTCGGGATGCTCGGTATGCGATACTACAGCAGCTGGCCCTAGTGTAAGTGGGAGATTGTTAGTTGTATGTATACCCTAGAGGCCAGTATTGTACAGATGATGTATATTATATTGGATGCTTGGACATATATAGAGATGACTTTCTTGCTCGATATGATAGTATGCTATCTGGTTACTCTTTATCTTAACAGGTACACTAGTCTCTTTATACTGTCTTATAGTTACATGTTGGTAAAGCCCTTAGGATTTGTACTTGACTACCTGGACTATGATGCAGATCATACTAGTGGGGACATGGTAGTCCATAAGTACATCCTTCAAGGTCCCTAGTCGTGGGTGTATCGAGACGGGGCATCGATATACCAGAGTAGACTAGCGTATACGCTTCTCGACCCATGAGATGGGCGATGGATGATCCCATATCCATTGGTGTTTGACATCAGAGATGGTGTACGGGTGCTCAGTGGAGACTGGGTACACAGGACGGACTCGCCGAGAACTCCCAGATGGTATTATACCTCACGTCAGATGGCAGTTCTCAGGTGACACTTGTACAGGTTAGTCTGTAGACCCGAGATCGTCATAGAGTCTTATGTGATTCCCACTGTGCTTTGATCTCCACCTTACCATGTCCATGAGGGCGTGCAAAACGGTGGTCTTTGGGTACAGTCCCGAGTCACATGGAGGCAATGAGCGATAGGAGGGGTTTCGTCTCTCCCGGTATTGGGGGTTGATGTTGCGCTGTGCTCGATTGGCCGTAACAGGGAAGTCCCTGGCCAGGGCTGATCAGAGATTTGCTGGTAAGTGTTACCAGTAGTTTCTCGACCCGTTATGAGCCTCACATCGGCACGACTTATCGGTTATTGGGGTCTGACGTTTACCACCCCTAGACTTGATATGCGACGTATCAGACGAACAGACCGGACTGTACGGTAAGTGTTACTGGTTGGATTCACAGGAGTGTGAGCGGACTAGCTCGTCGATCTTCTGATCGCTCAATACCCGGATGGTCGTTACGTTTAGCAGACCGCTTGCGGCTTGTGGGTGCTTGATATGATCATCATCTGCTACCGGCTTATTGACGAGTCTTTAGAGTCCTACACAGAGGTTTCCTGGTTCAAGCGAAACGAAATAGGAGCGCATATGAGATATGTGCAGGACCGAGAATAATGCGTGTATGTGATACCGCATTTCATTCTCACGATATATGTTTCGATTGATTATATTCGATATGACCTAGTTATCGAATAATTGATTCGATAAATCGATACATTGGATTCTAGTCGGTTATGTGCGACATGACCGGATCATTGAATCAAATGTTGATTTAATGATTTAATGCATAATTATATATTTGATATATTGCATTGCATTAACTGGTATTGGTTCACTTTAAATGGATTTTCTCACTTGATGTACATGTTGTATATGTGATATACTTTTGTGCACATCTTTGTATCATGTTTGATGATGCTTGCTCATTAGGTTAAGTGTGAAGTATTAAACCATGGTTAAGAGATGATTAGGGTTTTGCCTTTTTATTTATTTATTTGTTTATTTATTTGAAAAGGATTATGATAAGAATGGTGGCCTTTTTTGTTTTAAGTTGAAGCTTCATGAAGCTTTGACTTTTGTAACCATCCTTATCTTCATGCTTAACCCTAACCCTCTCAAGTGACCATGGTTTATTCTCTACAATTAACCTAGGTTAGAACATGATAAGTATTTGATTTTATTATTCTTTTTCACAATACTGATCATATTCTTTCTTCTTCATCTCCTTCTTCTTCAAGAGAGAAAACAAGATGCCATCAATGGCAACTTGAGCATAAGTGAGTGAAATCCAATTCTAAAGTGAACCCACCTCCTATTTCTTCACCCTCTACCTCTTGCCAAGTTGTTTTGGGTGTTTTCTTCACAAGTTTCACAACTTGGTGAAGTTGGAGCTTGATCTTGTGCAACCTCGACGTAGATCGTCTTTGACACGAAGCCGACGACCTATTCCGCTCGTTTTCCCGATGAAGCCGACGAATGAGTCTAGGATTCGAAAAGGACAGCGAGAGGATGACTACGTGGAGCTAAGGAAGTGGATATCCGGATCTACAAAGGTTGTAGCATCTAACTTATAGTTAAGTAGTTAACTAGTTTACCGTTTCGCCTAGAAATCTAGCCGACGATCCGTATTAGGGTTTCTCGGCACCCATAAAATTTTAAATTGGCATGTTCGATGCCTTGTGAGACCACTATAGTGTGCCTAGGAACCCTACAGTAACACCTTTCTAGACACCTACTTGGTTTATAGTATTGATCGTTAAGTGAAAAGTTTCCCGAGGAGTAGCGGATACTCACAGTAGGATTGGGATCCAAATATCATTGTGAGATAATGCTAAAGGAATCCTACCAACATCATCAAACTCCAAATGGTATGCAGCACTAGTAAGTTTGAGTTTCTTTAGAAACTCCCGATGTGGATTTTTGCCCCATGCTCTTAAGACCTTGACGAAGGTCAACAAATCATAAGTCACATGTCAAGTTGTACCCATCATGGTCCAGCTTAATTTGAACCCACCCATATGTACCCTTGACGAAGGTCAACAAGGTAATACGACTGTCCCAAACCAACGCATCTATATATGCTACATATGAACACCCAACAGCTACCAATCACTATGCCATCACGAAGGTCAACAAACATAGCTTGAATACTATTGAATATTCATATGAAATGATGGAGGGCTACGGATGGTTTTGGCGAAACCGTGAACGTAGTGAACTTGATATAATCGAAGGAACCTGATAGCTTTTAAAAGGAGTGGTTTATGCTCCGCGTTTTTTAAAAGTTTTCTGTTTTGAAAAGAAACCGAGTGGTTTTGAAATTGTTCTAATGATTTTAACTTTGGTTTATTTTCTTGCATTAATTTAATTCGTCCCATCAATTAATCCTACCATTGCAGAAAACAATGAAAATATGACTTACGCTTATACCATCCGCATTCGCCACGGGGCCCCGTCATCACCCGTTTGGTTACTTAACTAACGACACAGCGGGGGCTGGACTAGCGTGGATGCAAAACATAAGCAACGCCTACTAGATATCATATATAGATATATACATTCGTCGGATGCAATGATAGCATTCCAGATAACAGATGAACACATTGGATATACTAGGAATCCGCGTTTCGTTAGAGTCTGGAACGAAAGACGGATTACACGGTCGCGATGAATAGCCAAACCCTACCCTAGACCTCTATGGGTGCGGCAAACTACCCGCCAAGTACCCGAAGTGAAGCAACCTCCCTCAACAACGTGAGTAGGCCACTCGACACTTCAAAGTACCCGGTAGTTTGTGCACCCCTCCTTGGGTCTATCCTAGGAGCAAAAACAGTAAAAGAAATAATATACAATGACGGCTACAACCTCATCCCGGATGTGCGGCCATAAAAATAATATTACATCAATTTACATATTACATCAAATGAAAGATAAAGAAACTCTCATCTCACAAACCCCGGCTATTCATTCGCGACAATCCAACAAGTTCATATACACAATTCAACAACATTACAGATCACAGCTATGCACGACCCCCACCAATCGACGTATAGCGATTAGTTAACGTTCAGTGCATATATCACATTACAGATATAACCATTTAGCAAAAGTTTGTAGAACTTCGATCAAAACACCAATTTGTAACTACCTCAAACACAACTTTGTTCTCTGTAAATTCTGGGCAGAACCAAAATATTTTAAAAATCACAAAACGTCAAAATAAGAACACTGCAACAAATCCGAGTCGCGACCGAGTTGACTCGGCCGCGGATCCGCGGCGAAACGCATGGTTTCGCCGCGCTTCCGCGGCGGTCTGGTCGAATCATTGTCTCGTTTTTCTTCTGTGTTCCCAGAAAACCCTGCACGGATTTTTAAGAAGTGTGGAAATATTTTTAGGGCTGTTTTAAAAATCGGCAGAAACTTGAGGATTTTGACGTGTTTTGCGATTTCTTCTCGGATCGAAATTCTAAATACTTTGCTAACAAGCTAGTTGTTGTTTAGCTTGGCTCTGATACCACTGTAATTCCACGTTGCCTACCCCGGTGCTTACGGGGAGGCGGAATAGGAAAAAAATGATTTTTTCTTAAGGCAACATGGACTAGAAACTAGAGGATCTTTGCTAAACAAAACCTAGCAAACGAACTACAAGAGGTTCTATCAACTATGCCAAAGAGATTATACCTCACGAAATCGGTCCTTCGGGTCTTCTCTCCGCTATTCTCCTCGTCCATGCAAGCTCTAAGGAATGATCCGGATCATGGTCACCTCCGCGGCCTCTTACAGTCGAAGAAGATCCACCCGAGAATTTGTGTTTCGAGCCCCACCTCAAGCCGAGGTAATTAGGGCAACAAGTGTGCTATGCTTGATGTCCTAGGTGGTGTAGAAGAAGAAGATGGATTTGTTTGTCTTTTTAGCTTCTATTTTTCTCAACACATGAGAGCTATAGAAATTTCTAGAGAGGAGGAAGAAGAAGAACCATGGGAGCTCTCTTTTTATGAGAGAGAAAGCCAAAGAGATAATGATAATAGAAATAAATATTTAGTAATCTTTTATCATGATAATGTTGATGGCTCCCCTTCATTTGACCATTGTCATCTCAAAGATAAATCCAAAACAATAAGAAGGATCTAGTGCTCTCAAAATATCCAAGTCAACAATAGTCAACTAGGTCAAATGGTCAAGCAAGGTCAAATGGTCAAACCAACTCGCTATCACACAATTATCATTAAAAAGATTAATAAACATTTTTCCCACCTCATAATGGTTTTGACCAAGTCAATGGTCGAAACCCTAATGAGGCAACTTCTTCTTTGCTCCTCACAACCGTGCATACACACCCGCATCCGCATTCCGTAGAATACGAATACACAGAAGACAAAACTAATCCGTCTATACAATACTAGGATCCGGCTTAAACTAAAGCCCACTAGTATTGTCTGCCCGAACATCATACGCGCACAAGTGCACGTCAGTGATCGTAGCCCTGCCGTAAAACCATACGGTCTCTACACCTTTTGCCCAGTGTAGGGAAACTCTCTGTGTGGGACTCTAAAGACTCGACACTACGCTGGCAGTGGGTTTAACCACAGATCGCAAGCGGCACTAGCTGTACGTAACGGTCCCCAAGAAGATGTCGATAGGAAGGATGATGAGGTTAACCCATCCGAAATCCTACTGAGCCTGAATATGACAATCTCCGTACAGTCCGGTCTGTTCGTCTAAGAGTATCGCATGGCGGGCCTTGGGGGGCGGTAAACGTTAGTCCTCTAATAGCGGTACAAGTCATGTCGGAGTGTAGCCCAGAACACCCTGAGATAACACTGGAAACTCTACCAGTATATCTCGCTTGCCTTGGCCAGGGACTTTGTGTAATGGCTCTCCTAGACACAACGCGATATCAACCCCCAATACCGGGAGAGACGAATCCTGTCTAAACGTCACTGCCTCCAAGTGCTTCGGGACTGCACCCAACTACAACCTGTTTGCACGACTCCTTTAAGCCGTGGTAGGGTAGTAATCAAAGAACAGTGGGAACACACTCTAGGCGAAGTGACGGTGTCAAGTCAGCGGACTAAGCTGTACTCATGTCACATGGGAACTGATAACTGACGAAAGGTATAGTACCAACCAACAGTTCCCGACGAGTCCTTTCCAATGTACACGTAACCTAACGAGCACCCGCATACTATCTCCAGTACGACGTACTGATGGCTATGGGACAGACCATCTCCCCTGCTGGGATGAGAAGCGCATACGCTAGTCTACTCCGGAGTATCGATGCCCTGTCTCGATAATCTTATGACTAGGAACCTGTATAAGGATGTGCTTGTAGATTACCCAGCCCCCACAAGTGGGGCTGTCATCACAACGCTGGTAATCAAGCAAAGATCCTAAGGGATCCACTAATATGTATAAGCAATATGCTAAAAGAAACACATTCACATATTAAAGTAGAAAAAAACCAAGTAGCATACTACCATTTTGAGCACGATTGTCTATACAACTGTGAATATCCCAAGCTTCCATTAAGTAATATACAAACTAGTATGATACAGTAATGGCATCTAGGGCGTATTTACTAACATAAAGTACGTACCGTTAAGTTTTTGGGTTAAGAAACCCTCGTTGAAGTTAAATCTGAATTTCTTGGAAAGTTCGCTTGCGCGGGTCAAACTACACGGATCTTTGGAACTGTACTTCACAATTACCCAAACTTTGAATGTACACTTTGCTCCCACGATCGCAGTTCGCAAATCCATAAAAATCTACAAATGTCGGAAAAAGGATTTTTAGTGCGAAAAAACGATATGAATGCCCAAATACCTGCACACTCAAAATTATAAAAAAACAAGCAATAAAAATGGGACAAAAACATAACGATGGAGCACAGAGAAAATTTTCGGAGCAAACGGGTAAGAACAGGCCGGCGAGCTCGGCCAAACAGGGAATGTCGCCGGTTTGAACTTGGAGTTTAGGCTCCAAACTTCTTCTACTGTCTCAGTGTTCCACTAATACCTCACTGGTATTGTTTATCTTTTCTGTTGAGATCCAGAGTGCTTGCAGGTCTTAATCCCAGAGAACAAAAATGGTTAGCTTTGTTAGTTTTGTTTGGTTTTGAAATTTTAAATATTTAGTTCGTTTTTAGAAAAGTGTTAGATGGATATTAACAAGATTAACCCAAAATAACAAAAATAAAAACGTTACCGTCTCCCCGGCAACGGCGCCATTTGATTGAATGAATTTTAGTTACCGCAATCAAGACGGTGTCGCTTTGCAGCTAGCCGCGATGAGCACGGGTCGATCCACAGGGAGACGAAGCATTTTACGTTCTTGTTTTTACGAGTTAATGCACGTGGGCGGAAAGTTCGTATCTATCCAATGTGTTATATGCAAAGTATAAAGCTTGTTAGGAAAAGATAAAATAATGTAAGCTAGTGAATTCGTACTCAAACCTTTGAGCCGAGTCTTGACCAATTGAAGCTAGAGCAATCAACAACAACGTGGATTAGGGTATTTAAGTACGGTATTAGAAATCCGACTTATTGACCCTTGTCCGTTCGTTCTTGTCTCTTGCTTTCGCCTCCGGCCAAACCTAACGCAACCGGTCGCGGTTAGGAATCACCGATACCTTGTTAGTGTATATGCCCTAGAGGCCATTACTGTATCATACTAGTTTGTATATTACTTAATGGAAGCTTGGGATATTCACCTTGTATAAACAATCTTGCTCAATATAGTTGTATGCTACTTGGTTTGTTTCTACTTCAATGTGTACATGTGTTTATTTTAGTATATCACCTATACGCATTAGTGGAGCCCTTAGGATCTTTGCTTGATTACCAGCGTTGTGATGGCAGTCACACTAGTGGGGGCTGGGTAATCTATAAGCACATCCTTATACATGTCCCTAGTCACAGGACTATCGAGACAGGGCATCGATACTCCGGAGTAGACTAGCGTATGCGCTTCTCATCCCAGTATGGGAGATGGTCTGTCCCACAGCCATCAGTACGTCGTACTGGAGATAGTATACGGGTGCTCGTTGGGTTACGAGTACACTGGACAGGACTCGTCGGGAACTGACAGGTTGGTATTATACCTATCGTCAGTTATCAGTTCCCAGGTGACATGAGTACAGCTTAGTCCGCTGACTTGACACTGCCACTTCGCCTCGAGTGTGTTCCCACTGTACTTTGACTACTACCCTACCACGGCTCAAAAGAGTCGTGCAAACAGGTAATGGTTGGGTGCAGTCCCGAAGCACTTGGAGGCAGTGACGGTTAGACAGGATTCGTCTCTCCCGGTATTGGGGATTGACATCGCGCTGTGTCTAGGAGAGCCATTACACGAGTAGTCCCTGGCCAGGGCAAGCGAGATATACTGGTAGGCTTCCAGTGTTATCTCAGGGTGTTTTGGGCTTCACTCCGACATGACTTGTACCGCTATTAGGGGACTGACGTTTCACCGCCCCCTAGGCCCGATATGCGATGTATTAGACGAACAGACCGGACTGTACGGAGACTGTCACATTCAGACTCAGTAGGAGTTCAGATGGGGTTCACCTCGTCAGCCTTCTTGTCGGCATCTACCTGGGGACCGTTACGCACAGCTAGTGCCGCTTGCGGTCTGTGGTTAAACCCACTGCCAGCGTAGTGTCGGGTCTTTAGAGTCCCACACAGAGGGTATTCGCCTCTGGGCAAAACAGGGTAGAGGTCGCATGGTTTTGCGACAGGGTTCGTTCTCATCCGCGCACTTGTGCACGTTTGGAGTCCGGACGGATATTACTGGCTGGCTCTGGTTTGAGTCAGATACCGGTATATGTTTTGGGGTTGCTTTTATCTCTCAGTATTCTTGTTCCTCGGAACGAGAATGCAGGTGTGTATGCACAGTTGTTTGAGGCGGAGGAAGAGGTTTTTCATTAGGGTTTCGGAACAGGTGCGTATGCACAGTTGACAGTCGTCTTTTTCCAAACCTTAATGGATTTATGAAATATCAATTAATAATAGTAATTAAATGAAATTGTGTCATGGTTGATTTTGTTGACTTGTTGACCATGGTTGACTTGTTGACCATGGTTGAATGTTTGACCATCATCATTGCTTTGCAAGGATACTCCTTGATTCTTGCTTACATTCATTTAATGAAGTGATGATAATGGTCATTCCAAAGACAACCATCAACTATTTCATTTTGAATTATTATTATTAATTAGATAATTCTTTTTCCTTTTGTTATGGTTGCTAAGGAAAAAGGAGCTCATTCTATCATAACCATTCTCTCTCCTCATTTCATCTTCTTCTTCCTTAAGCTCAAGGAGAATCTTTCTCATGTGTTGAGAATCCCTCTCCTTGAAAAGAAAACACCCCCTAGACACTCTCTACTCACTCTAGGATCAAAGGTTTAGCAAGCCAAAGATTCTAGTTCTCTCAAAGTTCGAGAAAGAGCCCGAAGGTTGAACCCTCAGGTGGATCCATCTTTGACGGAAGAAGGCTACGAGGAAAGAACCATCAACCTCTACTAGGTTTCAAGAAGAAGGAGTTCAAGTTAAGGTATAACCACTTTGCCGAGTAGTTAACTCTCCTTTGCATGTTTGCTAGTTTAGTTTAGAAAAGATCCCGACTTTGTTAGTCCATGTTGCCCCATGCGCTAAAAATTTGATTTTTATACAGTTTCCGCCTCCCCGTAAGAACCGGGGGTCGCAATGTGGACTTACAGTGGTATCAGAGCCTAACTAAACTTAAACTATCTTTGTAGTGAAGTGTAACGAAGTTCGGAACCGAAAAATCCAAAAACCAAACTTTTCAAAAACCCTAGTTTCTGTTAAATTTTTTTCTGGTCAAAACAAAATTTGTTATACACCTAAAATCGGCTCAGGGTTTTGTGAGAACACCCAAGAAAAACGATCCCCTGATTCCTTCAAACCGCCGCGGTTCCGCGGCAATAGGTATGCATTTGCCGCGGAACCGCCGCCGTTTAGGGTCCTCTCGTGATCGGGTTTTGTGCAGTGTTCTTCTGGTAGGGTTTTGGGATTTTTCAGATATATTATATGTGCCCAGATTTTCCAGAATAGAAATTTATTTTTGGGGGCCTATAATTCCGTATTTTTTTCCGAACTTCACTACACTTGGACTATGTTTGTTATATCTGTGATGTTTGTATGTATTGAACGTCGGCTAATCGCTATAAGTCGATTAGTCGGGGTTATACATCTCTGTGATCTGTGTTTGATATTGGAATGTGTATATGAATGCGTTGGACTGTCGCGGGTGAATAGCCGGGGTGGATGTGAGATGAGCTTTTGTTTTTCTTTCATTCATTTGTAACATGTAAATTGATGTAATATTATTATTTGTTTGGCCGCACAACCGGGTCGGGGTTGTAGCCGTCATTGTATAATTCTTTTTACTGTTTTTGCTCCTAGGATAGACCCATGGAGGGGTGCACAAACTACCGGGTACTTGGCGGGTAGTTTGCCGCACCCGTAGGGGTCTTGGGTGGGGTTTTGGCTATTCACCGCGACCGTGTAATCCGCTTTTCGTTGCAGGCTCGAACGGATTGCGGATTCCTAGTATATCCAATGTATTCATCTGTGATCTGTAATGTCTATCATTGCTTTATATTTAGGCGTTGCTTATGTTTTACAGCCGCGCTAGCCCAGCCCCCGCTCTGTCGTTAGTTAAGTAACCTAACGGGTGATGACGGGACTCCGTGGCGAATGCGAATGGCATAAGCGTACGTCATATTTTGGTTGTTTTCTGCAATGGTAGGATTAAATGATGGGACGCATTAAAAGAACTAATGCAAGAATATCACGCATTAAAAGAACTAATGCAAGATAATAAACCAAGCTAAAGTCGTTGGAACACTTTCGAAAAACCACTCGGTTCTTTTCAATAACTAACTTTTAAATGCGGAGCTTGAGCCACTCCTTCTAAAAGCTATCTCGTTCCATCGATTATATCAAGTTCACTACGTTCACGGTTTTACCAAAACCATTCGTAGCCCTCCGTCGTTTCGCATGAACAGGAAATAGTATTCAAGCTATGTATGTTGGCCAAAGTCAAGACATAGTGATTGGTAGCTATTAGGTGTTCATGTGTAGCATAGATAGATGCGTTGGTTTGGGACAGTCGTACTGCCATTTTGGCCAAAGTCAAGGGTAGGTACGGGTGGATCCAAATTAACCTGGATAGTGACGGGTAGAACTTGACATGTGACTTATGATATTTTGGCCAAAGACAAGGTCATAAGAGCATGGGGCAGAAATCCACATCGAGAGTTTCATAAGTACTGAAACTTGCTAGATTTGCATACCATTTGGAGTGTGATGATTATGGTAGGATTCCTTCATTTTCGTCACGCGATGATATTTGGATCCCGATCCTACTGTGAGTATATGCTACTCCTCGGGAAATTTCTCACTAAACGATCAATGTTATAAACCTAGTAGGTGCCTAGAAAGGTGTTAGCGGGGCTACGCCCCCAGGGAAAAGAGGTTATTAAATTAAGGAACTTCGCGAAAGAGTTGGAAAACCTCCCTCGAAGTACCGACACTGGCCTGGCTGAACGGTTAAGCAAGTATTGTGCGGTGGGATTGATCCCGGCTAATTCTTCCTTTGTGGTTTGAGGAGGGATTCGAGAGACAGTGGGAGCCATCCTGTTTAGACAAATTAAAAACCATTCTAAACTTGCAAGAGCATCGTGCTAAAGTGTTTCTTCTCTCCCCCATGCAGCGACCAAATTCGAAATGACTGGACTTAAGTTACTTCTAGATAAAAACATACTGACAGGGCCAAACTACAAAGATTGGCTCAGGAATGTCAAAATGGCAATCACTTACGACAAGCTGGGGTATCTTCTTACCACCAAAGCTCCCCCCGTCCCAGGTCCCACCTCCAGCGTCGCGGATAAGGAAATCCGTAAGACTTAGGAGATTGATTGCGCGAAGGCCAGGTGCCTCGTGCTTGCCTCTATGGACAACGAACATCAGAGGAGGCATGAGAATATGGACCTCGAGTCCATATTTCTCCATACAAAAGAACTGTATGGAGAGCAGTCTCGTATCGCAAGATACGAAGTGTCGAAGAAGTTATTTTCGGCAAAGTTGGCCGTCGGATCATCGGTAGCGGACCACGTGCTTAAGATGATTGGCTACATTGAGGAGCTCGCGGAACTTGGGACCACGTTGGAAAGTGAACTCTATACGGATTTAATTCTCCAGTCCCTTCCATCCACTTACGCCCAGTTTATACTGAACTTCAACTTACAAGAAAAGGAAGTTGAACTTTCAGAACTCCTCAACATGCTGAGGAGCGCAGAGGGCACCCTACAGAAAGGTAGGGAAACACCCGCTTTGTTTGTAGGAGGATCTTCTTCCTCTAGGTCCAAGGCGAAAGCCAAGGGAAAGAGGAAGAAAACCCCGCCAAACCAAGAGGCGGTGTTACTAAAGTGGGTACGAAGGGAAAGGAAAAGGCAACAAAGATTGCGGGGAAGCTTGTTGGAAAGGAAGAATGCTTCTATTGTCATAAGAGTGGACACTGGAAGAAAGATTGCAGGGCTTGGAAGGCCAGGACACAGGAACTGAAGCAGGTTGCGGCTTCAGCTTCAGGTGTGTATATTATTGAAAACTGTCTTTCGATAAACTCTACTTCCTGGGTATTGGATACCGGATCAGGATCTCATATCTGTAATTCTTTGCAGGCGTTGAGAAACCGTAGGGTTTTGAAGGCAGGTGACATGACCCTCAGAGTTGCGAACGGAGCTAGCATGAATGCTAAAGCCGTGGGGGACTATCACCTGGGAATGTCAGATGGACATCTTTTGGTTTTGCGTAATTGCTTTTTTATACCCAACGCAACTTGTAATATCATTTCTGTATCTTTGGTTTCTAAAGAAGGTTATGAATTTGCGTTTGTAAGTAATGTTGTAAACATTCACCTTAATCAAGTTCTGATTGGGTCAGGTACACTGAGCAATGGTATATACGTATTAAACCAACCACAGATTTTCAATGTCCAGAATACACACAAAAGAAAGTCTCCAGATATCAATCAGACTTTCTTATGGCATTGTAGACTGGGTCACATCAATGAGAGAAGGTTGACTAAGTTACATACAGAAGGATATTTGGATCCGTTCGAATATCAATCATATGCCACTTGTCAATCCTGTCTCAAAGGAAAGATGACAAAGACTCCGTTCACTGGACACGGAGTAAGAGCGAGCGAGCTCTTGGGACTCGTACACAGCGACGTATGCGGTCCAATGTCTACACATGCGCGAAGCGGTTATTCTTACTTCATTACTTTTACGGATGATTTTTCAAGGTACGGTTATGTCTTCTTAATGAAACATAAGTCCGAAGCTTTTGAAAAATTCCAGGAATATAAGAATGAAGTAGAAAAACAAACCGGCAAAAGTATCAAGATTCTAAGATCGGATCGAGGTGGAGAATACTTAAGTGCCGAGTTCCTGAATTATTTAAAAGAGAACGGGATTCTCTCTCAGCTTACTCCTCCATACACTCCGCAACACAACGGTGTATCGGAGAGACGGAACCGAACCCTATTGGATATGGTACGGTCCATGATGAGTAACGCTGAGTTACCGCGATCATTCTGGGGGTATGCGCTAGAATCAGCTGCGTACCTTTTGAACCGAGTTCCTACTAAGACTGTGCCTACTACACCATATGAGATGTGGTGTGGTAAGAGACCCCATCTCAGTCACATTAAGACTTGGGGAAGTCCAGCTTTTGTTAAAAAGCAGCATGCGGACAAGCTCGAGGCGCGCTCAGTACTGTGTAAGTTTGTGGGATATCCAAAGAATTCCAAGGGATATCTCTTCTACTACGAGGAGGAACAAAAAGTTCTTGTTTCTCGTCATGCCCACTTTCTAGAACACCAGTTCATAGAAAAAGAATTAAGTGCGAGCGCAGTAGAACTGGAAGAAATTCCAGAACCGCAAACTATTACTGAAAGCTTAGTGGAACCAGAGGGTTCAAATGAACAGGACATTCCTACGCCGCTCCGCAGGAGTAGTAGGCAGTCTCATCCGCCCGAGAGATACTACGGTTTTCTCATAGACGGGGACAGAGAGGATTGCATCATAGATTATGATGAGCCTACTAGCTTCCAGCAAGCCGTTCAGAGCATTGACTCGGTAAAATGGCTGGATGCAATGCGGACCGAAATGGAGTCCATGTACACCAACAAAGTATGGACGTTGGACATTGCTCCAGACGGGGTAAAACCCGTAGGATGCAAGTGGATCTTCAAAAGGAAGATTGGTGTAGATGGACAGGTTGAGACCTATAAAGCTAGACTTGTAGCAAAAGGTTTCCGTCAAAGACCTGGCTTGGACTATGACGAAACCTTTTCTCCAGTGGCTATGCTGAAATCCATTCGGATCCTTCTTTCCATTGCTGCCTTCCACGATTATGAGATTTGGCAGATGGACGTAAAAACCGCTTTTCTAAATGGAAATTTAGAGGAGTGTGTCTATATGGATCAGCCAGAGGGTTTCATTCAGAGTGGGAGCAGCGGAAAGGTGTGCAAGTTGCTTAAGTCCATCTATGGACTAAAGCAGGCATCGCGGAGTTGGAACATCTGTTTTCATGAGACAGTCAAGGAATTTGGCTTTATCAAAAATCCAGATGAACCATGCATCTATAGTAGATTTGTAGCGAGAACTGTAGTATTCCTCGTTTTATACGTCGATGACATTCTCTTAATAGGAAATGACATTCCTATGCTACAATCTGTCAAGGGGTTCTTGTGACACAGGTTCTCCATGAAAGACCTGGGTGATGCCTCATACATCCTGGGGATCCGGATCCATCGTGATAGATCCAAGAGGATATTAGGACTTTCACAGTCCAGGTACATCGACACTATACTGAAGAGATTCAGTATGGAAGATTCCAAGCGCGGTAACCTACCGGCTTGTCACGGGATCACCCTCTCTAAAGAGATGTCTCCCAAGACCGATTTAGAGAGGGATCGCATGTCTATTATACCCTACGCTTCTGCGGTAGGCTCTATAATGTATGCGATGTTGTGTACCAGACCGGATGTAGCTTATGCACTGAGTGTAGTAAGCTGGTATCAGTCAAACCCTGGGGAGAAACACTGGATAGCGGTAAAGAACATTCTCAAGTACCTGAGAAGGACTAAGGAGATGTTCTTGGTGTATGGCGGAAAAGACCTCCAGATCGAGGCCTTTGCTGACTCCAGCTTCCAGAGTGACAAGGATGATTCCAAGTCCATGTCGGGTTTTGTCTTTACCCTCAATGGAGGGGCGGTGTGTTGGAAGAGTTCCAAACAGGAAACCGTTGCAGACTCGACTATGGAAGCGGAATACATCGCTGCATCTGATGCCGCAAAAGAAGCTGTCTGGATAAGGAAGTTCTTGAATGAACTTCAGGTGGTTCCGTCCATTGTTGACCCAATACCTCTGTATTGCGACAACAACGGGGCTATAGCTTTAGCGAAGGAACCCAGGTCCCATCAGAGATCCAGGCACATCTTGAGGCGGTATCACCTGATCAGGGAGATCGTGGATCGCAAGGAGATCGAGGTTCGGAGGGTTGCTTCAGAAGAAAACACTGCAGATCAATTCACCAAGGCCCTACCCCAGACTCAGTTCGAGCGGCTGATCGAGATGATAGGTCTTCGATACGCCAGTACATGGCCTTAGTGCAAGTGGGAGATTGTTAGTGTATATGCCCTAGAGGCCATTACTGTATCATACTAGTTTGTATATTACTTAAAGGAAGCTTGGGATATTCACCTTGTATAAACAATATTGCTCAATATAGTAGTATGCTACTTGGTTTGTTTCTACTTCAATGTGTACATGTGTTTATTTTAGTATATCACCTATACGCATTAGTGGAGCCCTTAGGATCTTTGCTTGATTACCAGCGTTGTGATGGCAGTCACACTAGTGGGGGCTGGGTAATCTATAAGCACATCCTTATACATGTCCCTAGTCGCAGGACTATCATGACAGGGCATCGATACTCCGGAGTAGACTAGCGTATGCGCTTCTCATCCCAGTGTGGGAGATGGTCTGTCCCACAGCCATCAGTACGTCGTACTGGAGATAGTATACGGGTGCTCGTTGGGTTACGAGTACACTGGACAGGACTCGTCGGGAACTGACAGGTTGGTATTATACCTATCGTCAGTTATCAGTTCCCAGGTGACATGAGTACAGCTTAGTCCGCTGACTTGACACTGCCACTTCGCCTCGAGTGTGTTCCCACTGTACTTTGACTACTACCCTATCACGGCTCAAAGGAGTCGTGCAAACAGGTAATGGTTGGGTGCAGTCCCGAAGCACTTGGAGGCAGTGACGGTTAGACAGGATTCGTCTCTCCCGATATTGGGGGTTGACATCGCGCTGTGTCTAGGAGAGCCATTACACGAGTAGTCCCTGGCCAGGGCAAGCGAGATATACTGGTAGGCTTCCAGTGTTATCTCAGGGTGTTTTGGGCTTCACTCCGACACGACTTGTACCGCTATTAGGGGGTTGACGTTTCACCGCCCCCTAGGCCCGACATGCGATGTATTAGACGAACAGACCGGACTGTACGGAGACTGTCACATTCAGACTCAGTAGGAGTTCAGATGGGGTTCACCTCGTCAGCCTTCTTGTCGGCATCTACCTGGGGACCGTTACGCACAGCTAGTGCCGCTTGCGGTCTGTGGTTAAACCCACTGCCAGCGTAGTGTCGGGTCTTTAGAGTCCCACACAGAGGGTATTCGCCTCTGGGCAAAACAGGGTAGAGGTCGCATGGTTTTGCGACAGGGTTCGTTCTCATCCGCGCACTTGTGCACGTTTGGAGTCCGGACGGATATTACTGGCTGGCTCTGGATTGAGTCAGATACTGGTATATGTTTTGGGGTTGCTTTTATCTCTCAGTATTCTTGTTCCTCGGAACGAGAATGCAGGTGTGTATGCACAGTTGTTTGAGGCGGAGGAAGAGGTTTTTCATTAGGGTTTCGGAACAGGTGCGTATGCACAGTTGACAGTCGTCTTTTTCCAAACCCTAATGGATTTATGAAATATCAATTAATAATAGTAATTAAATGAAATTGTGTCATGGTTGATTTTGTTGACTTGTTGACCATGGTTGACTTGTTGACCATGGTTGAATGTTTGATTATCATCATTGCTTTGTAAGGATACTCCTTGATTCTTGCTTACATTCATTTAATGAAGTGATGATAATGGTCATTCCAAATACAACCATCAACTATTTCATTTTGAATTATTATTATTAATTAGATAATTCTTTTTCCTTTTGTTATGGTTGCTAAGGAGAAAGGAGCTCATTCTATCATAACCATTCTCTCTCCTCATTTCATCTTCTTCTTCCTCAAGCTCAAGGAGAATCCTTCTCATGTGTTGAGAATCCCTCTCCTTGAAAAGAAAACACCCCCTAGACACTCTCTACTCACTCTAGGATCAAAGGTTTAGCAAGCCGAAGATTCTAGTTCTCTCAAAGTTCGAGAAAGAGCCCGAAGGTTGAACCCTCAGGTGGATCCATCTTTGACGGAAGAAGGCTACGAGGAAAGAACCATCAACCTCTACTAGGTTTCAAGAAGAAGGAGTTCAAGTTAAGGTATAACCACTTTGCCGAGTAGTTAACTCTCCTTTGCATGTTTGCTAGTTTAGTTTAGAAAAGATCCCGACTTTGTTAGTCCATGTTGCCCCATGCGCTAAAAATTTGATTTTTATACCGTTTCCGCCTCCCCGTAAGAACCGGGGGTCGCAACGTGGACTTACATACCTTGGTAGGGTAGGGTGCCTAACGGAGCGCTTACGTAACATTTGGGCAGAGTTTAATGGAAAATAAAGGGAAAAGGAATGGGAAAAAAATCCTTAACTTACAATATCGTATTCTTTTACTAACAACACATATTTACAACTATCTCAAGAACAAACCAAAAAAGTGCAACAGAAAAGTGAAACAAAGAGAAGAAAAGAGCAACACAAGAAAGTAAATGACATGGAAAGTAAATTGCAAGTAAGTAAAGCATGTAATTAAAGAGCAAGTAAAGAAAGTAAATGACATGTTTTCTTTTCTGCGACCGTAAGTGTAACGTATCCCAATCTCGTTGTTATATGTCAACAAGTTTTAGGGATACACATATTTGCTTACGTTGATGATATGTGATATCATGTGTTGCTGTTGATATGATTTATTGGATCGCCGTGAAAGAATAGTCGGGTTTTTTTTTGTGAGATGAGGGTTTTTATTTTCATTCATGTAAAATCTGTATGTAATATTCTTTTATTGGGGCACTTCCGGGTTGATGATGATGTCACCACTGTTGTATATTATTTACTTTTCCGCATTAGGATAGACCCAAGGCAGGGAGCACAAGTAACCGGGTTCTAGAGTCCAGTGGGAGACCATTTCAAGGAGTTGAGACCGGGTCTCCTAACACTAGAATTGGCAGGGTTACTTGCCGCTCTTGTAGGGGTCTAGAGATGTGGGTTTCGCTATTCATCACGATGGTGGAATCCGTGTTTTACATTACTGGCTAAATTTAAAACACGGACATTCTAGTATATCCAATATTTTCATATATTGCTTTTGCAGCTTGATTCTGTGATGTTGATCATATAACTGCGTGAGACGAATGTACTATTATATATATGATATATAATAAACGTTTCTTATGTTTTGCATCCGCGCTAGTCCAGCCCCTTCTCTGCCGGTAGTTATGTAACCTAACGGTGTAGGACGAGGCCCCGTAGAGAATGCGGATGGCATAAGCGTACGTTCTATTTTCGTTTCATTTTTCCGTAATGTTTAGGAAACATTAAATGATGGGACTTTATTAATGAGATTAATGAAAATAAAGAAACCAAAAGAGGCTGTAGAATCAAATTTTCAAAAAGGGTAGCTCTAGTTTTTGCTTTCCATAGTGGTATTCCTTGATGAATATCTAGCACCTCATTCGATAAGGAAAGAGCCGAGATCCCTTCACCGGGAGTGGCCTCTTTAGCGAAACTAGCAAAAGCTAAAAAAACACTCCTTTTCAAAATCACTAGATTCTAGAACGATATCAAGTTCATTACGCTCATGGTTTTCTTAAAAACCTGCGTAGCCCTCCGTCATTTCAGATAAGTACTATTTTGTATTTGTGCTACGTTTGTGGGCCTTCGTCAAGGCGTAGTGTGCGATAGCTGATTAGTGCTTATCTGCCAGCATGTGATGTGATTGGATTAGGGTAGTCGTGCGACTTTGTTGGCCTTCTTCAAGGGTCGTGCGGGTGGGTTTAATTCAATCAAGAAATGAACGGCTTGAACTTGACTAGCGGTGGTTTGTTGGCCTTCGTCAAGGTCATAGGAGGCTAGGGGTAAAATCATTATTGGTAATTTCAAGTGTTGAAATTTGCAATGAGATTGCATACCTTCTATATGATTGTTGGATCCCGATACTCACTGCGAGTAAGAGTTACTCCTGGGAGAGTTTTACACTTTGCAATTAGCTAATCAAGTTGGTGTCTAGAAAGGTGTCAATGGGGTTATGTCTCTAGGGAAACGAGGTTTATTTTAATTAGGACTATGTGAAAGCACGGGGAACCTCCCTCAGAGTACCGATACCTGCCTGGCCGAACGATTGGCGAACCTGTAGGGTGTAATTTATCCCGGCTAATCCTACCTTTTAGGGTTTGAAGTAAGATTTGATAAAAATAGTGGGAACCATCTTGATTAGATAAAATAACCAATCTAATCTTTTAAAGAGCGCACGCAAAGTGATTAACCTTCTCTCTCTCCTGCTAGCGACCAATGAAATGCCTTAATCAAGATAATAATATGGATGTATTGACCGAACATACTTATTATACTAGGCTAGGTTCCGCTCTATCTTATGATTGTCATATGTCTGAGCAAGCAATAGGGGAATATACGGATTCCCACACCACCCAAACGAAAAATAAGCATGTTGATGCATTGTCTTCGGGTGTGTTCATAAACAAGAACTGTTTCTCAGTTACCTCTACTTCCTGGGTATTGGATACCGGATCAGGATCCCACACATGTAATTTGTTACATGGGCTATAGACAGGTAGAGAACTGGGAAAGGGTGATATGTCTCTAGTAGTAGAGAATGGTGCAATTGTTGCAGCCAAAGCAGTTGGCAGATATCACCTGGTGTTACCAACTGGTAATACATTGATTCTTAGCGACTGTTACTTCGTACCAATAAATATTGTGAATATTTTCCTAAATCAAGTGTTGATTGGGTAAGGTACGTTGTATAACAGTATACACATTCTGAATCAAACTACAGTTCTAAACTTACAGAACACACACAAGAAGAACAGTTCAGAAATGAACGAAGTCTTCTTGTGGCATTGTAGACTAGGTCATATCGATGAGACAAGACCGGCTAAAGTTCCAAAAGGATGCATATTTTGAATCCGTTTGAATTTATATCTTATGAAACTTGCCAGTCATGTCTCAAAGACTTGGTGACCAAATCTCCGTTTACTGGAAACAGAAAAAGAGCTACTGAACTCTTGGACAGATACATGGTGATGCATGCAGTCCTATGTCTACATATACCAGGGATGGTTCCGCGTACTTTATTACATTCACCGATGTTCTTTCAAGATACGGACATGTGTTCTTATTGAAACACAAAACTGAATCTTATGAGAATTTTCAAGGAATATAAGTACGAAGTTGAGAACCAGATGGGTAAAGGTATTCAAATCCATCGATATGATCGGGGAGAAAATTACCGGAGCACGGAATTCCGAGACTATTTAAAAGAGAATGAGATTCTCTCTCAGTTTACTCCTCCGTATACACCACAGCACAACGGTATATCGGTGTAGAGGAATCGCACCCTATGAGATATGGTGCGCTGTATAAAGAGTACTGTTGAGTTGCCTATTTTCTTTCAGGGATATGCACTTGAGAAGATGCATACCTATTGAATAGAGTTCCGATCAAATCTGTCACGACCCGAAGTTCAGCTCGTGACCGGCACTTAAACCACGTAACGTCTCCAGGCGTAACGCAATTTAAGTAAGCCGAAAACCTAGAAATCTAAACCATAAAAAGGATAAGTGATGAAAACATTTATGAAAACATTTGTTAAAACATTTGGAAATCTCAAGTAAAAATCTTTCAAGTTTAAATTATTTTATTAAAAATTTCGGCAGCACCTCCTTTGTAAAAACAAACCCCGAAACGGGTACAACAAAAGAAAAAGGTAAAACAACTGATGAAATATAAAGAGCATCCCAAACGGGAGCAATCACGCCCAACGGCGGAACAACCACCACACAAATACTATACGACGCCATAGCGAAGGAATGAACAATATAAGTGTAAACAGCATGAAAGAAATAAAAGAAATAAACACCCAGAGTCACAAAAATAATATACAATATCGTCCTCACAACTGGTCTCTAAGTCAATACATAACTGGTGGATAGAGAGTACTAGATACAATGAAGTGTACAATGAAACGTAAACGAATAACCGCAACCCACCTATTGCAAAATGGCTCGCACGCCAACTGTAGCGGTATCCGCAACAAAAAGATACAAGGATGTAGCCCTGCCGCGACTACTCTGAGGGTCTACCTGCAAGCACTGTGGCACAACGGGGGTGAATTGCCAACTCGTGAATAGTAAATAACATATAAAGGTAATCGTAGGTTTGCACGTACTGCGATACTCTAACATGTGCAACAGATATCATCAATATGGTAATCTGGGTATACAATAATCATGCGAGGTACTCTATCAGGTACTAAAGGTACATGATGCAATTCATGTAAAGGAGTGCTGAGCATGGGAAAAATAACTCATCAACACGAATCATCATCGTGGAAAAAAAAACCCGGTGTCTACCAAAAACACCCTAAATCCCAAATAACTCAGGCGCCGTCAATCTAATCGGCCCTCATGTCCTGTAAATCTCATAGAAACGGAGTGCCCAACATCGACACTCGAAAACATCATGAAATATTCGTGTCTAGCATTGACACGGAAATACTCCTCTCTTAGGCGCCGCATACCAGATCGGCCCTCAATATATCTCATGTCAGAACTCCAAGGCGGTATCCTCCGGATATCCGTTGGGTCTCCAAACTGTCACCGGCAGGTAGTAGTCCCTCCGCTGGGATCACCGTCTAACTATACGAGTCTTCTTGCCCCGGGATACCATACCGGGTCCACCATGTAACCACAGACGGTGCCTACCTCTCCTCGAATCGGGTATACACAAGCTATCAGAACCGAGAAAACTCATGGTGGACGCACTGAAATATCATATTAAGAGAAACGGGGTTTTTAAAATAAAGCATACTTTATTGAAATAATACCACGGTTCTCAAATCCAGAAATCACATGAAATCCAAACTTAATGCGTAAATCCATGCGATGTGATGTATGCATCATAAAGTCGTACTATGAGAAAAAGGGAAAAACCGCTCTTTAAATGTTAGTTATATGTATGTCCTAGAGGCCATTACTATACATGAGATGTATATTGTAGTGGATGCTTGGTTATATATAGGGAGGACTTTCTTGCTCAACATGATAGTATGCTATCTAGTTACTCTTTACCTTAACGTTTGCACTGATTGTCTCTCTATTACATGTTGGTAAAGCCCTTAGGATGTGTACTTGACTACCAGGACTATGATGCAGATCATACTAGTGGGGTCATGGTAGTCCATAAGTACATCCTTTAAGGTCCCTAGTCGTGGGTGTATCGAGACGGGGCATCGATATACCAGAGTAGACTAGCGTATAGCTTCTCGACCCATATGGATGGGCGATGGATGATCCCATATCCATTGGTGTTTGACATCAGAGATAGTATATGGGTCCTAAGTGGAGACTGGGTACACTGGACGGACTCGCCGAGAACTCCCAGATGGTATTATACCTCACGTCAGATGGCAGTTCTCTGGTGACACAGGTACGGTTAGTCTGTAGACCCGAGATCATCATAGAGTCTTGTGTAATTCCCATTGTGCTTTGATTTCCACCTTACCATGTCCAAGAGGGCATGCAAAACGGTGGTATTTGGGTACAATCCTAAGTCACATGGAGGCAATGAGCGATAGGAGGGGTTTTGTCTCTCCCGGTATTGGGGGTTAATGTTGCGCTGTGCTCGATTGGCCATAATAGGGAATTCCCTAGCCAGGGATGGTTTAGAGATTTACTGGTAAGTGTTACCAGTATTTTCTCGACCCATTATGAGCCTCATATCGGCAAGACTAATCGGTTATTGGGTTCTGACGTTTACCACCCGTAGACTAGATATGCGACATATCAGACGAGGAGACCGGACTGTACGGTAGTGTCACTGTCAGGCTTTTGCAGGAGTTGGTGCGGGCTTGCTTGCTGATCTTCTAATTGCTCAATACCTGGGTAGCCGTTATGTACAGCTAGTACCGTTGACGGCTTGTGGGTGCTTGATGTGATCATCACCTACTGCTGGCGTATTGACGAGTCTTTAGAGTCCTACATAGAGGTTTTACTCGCTCAGGCAAAACGAAATAGGAGCGCACATGTGATATGTGCGGGACCAAGAATAATGCGAGTATATGATACCATATTCTATTCTCACGATGTTTGTATCGATCGGTTATATGCAGATATAACCAGGTTATCGAATCAAGTGTTGATTCGATATGTTGTTACATTTAATATTAGTCGGTTATATATGATATAGCCGGATCATTAAATCAAGAGTTGATTTGATAATTTAATGTATACTTGTATATGTGATATACTAATTTACATTAACTAATATTAGCTCACTTAAGCATTTATTTATTCTCACAAGTGCACACTTATTATATATGAGATATATATTAATTGTGTTCATTTTGTATCATGGTTGTTGATACAACTTACATAGGTGTATAAGACTTATACCATACTAATTATAGTGTTAGGTTTTTATATTTAAAGTAATTCTAAAATTAGTGGAAGATGAGCTCACACGCATGAAGCTTCATGAAGCTTATGGTTGCATTGACATAGTCCACTAGTTTTGTTTTACTTAAGATATTAATTAACCTAACCGTTATAATGTAGCCATGGCTATGTCTCTACATGAGTTAGTATATGATACAAACTCACCCATGGTTCTCTCTCTCTCTTGATTAGTTTTCATTCTCATTTTTCTTGACCTCATCTTCTTCCTCCTTGAAAAAGCTTGCTGGGGTTTGATATAGAGAGAGAAATATTGTGAGAAAAATAAAACTAAAGAGTGCCCACTTCCTATTTCACCATCCTCTACTAGATTAGCACTTTAGTATAGGGTGTTTGCTTCATTTTGGTGAAGTGGTAGCTTGAGATAGTAATCCCTCGACGTAGATCATCTTCGGCCTCGAAGACTTCAAGCAAGACCGTTTCTTTCTTTTCATGGAGCCGTCCAAGAGTCCGGGAGTACCATGATCGCCACGAAGGGAGTACTACAAGGAGCTTATGAAGTGAAGGACCGATCTACAAAGGTTGTATTTCCCTTTCACTTAGATGTAAAATGGTTTACATTTGTTTTCCGTATTGTATTCTAGTTAACGATCATGTTTAGAGTTCCTTTTAACGGAAATTTTTTAAAATGGCATGGACGATACCTCCCGAAACCTTGCTGCCATCGATAGCAACCCTACAGTGGTATCAGAGCCATGCTAGAAATTAATATGGATTTTGTTAGGATTACGAAACCGAAACAACTCCGAAACATGAAACAGAAAATCATAGTTTCTGTAGTTTTTTAAAAGTTGTCAAAAAAATTTGCAAAGAAGTACAGAGTGATGAATGTGATATATCATGAACAGACACAAAATTTCAGGACATTCACTAAAAATTGGGCCGGCCACCACCTGTGCCATATCGGCCAAATCCGAGCACCCCCCCTGAAATTTTGCATGTATTCCAGTGACTTGGTTTTAATGTTTCAGGTGTTGTTTGTTTTTGCTAATTTTGCATGAGATGTAATCTTACACTATAAACAATTCGGAGTGTTTCGTATTCGTATTTTTAACATTTTTTCAGGTTATTCGCATGTTGTTTAGGCGATGTTAGAAAGTTTGAACGATTGTCAAAAACACATTTTTCCAAGTTTAACGTATTAGGAAAAATATGCAAGTAATTCTTTGGACCCTCTAGAAGAACGTAAACTTTAACTTGATTATGTGGCCGTCAAAACCGCCACTTGAACCCTTGGGTTTATGGTAGTTTAGCGTTTCACATGTGAGGCGTTGGTTTGACCATTTTATGGCTGGTTCATAGGTACTGTGGCAATTTCTGGGTATTATTAAAACTGTGCTCAAGTGTTGAGCTGTCGGGAAATTGTGGGACTTTGATGAATCGATCGAAAAGTTTAACTTCGTCCGGATATTATGTGATGGGATACAATATTTGGAATCCACAAGTAGTTATGAGATAACTAGAATGAATGTTATAAATCTAGCAGTTTAGTCTCATTTGATCGGTTGCCACGGGATTTTGATTCGATTAAAAGTCTGTCGCAATCACGTAGTGTACGGGGATACTCGCCGGATAAACTTAATAGATAGCCATGCCCCATAGCCCCGACCAAGTGACTGTAGGATAACCCCGTCGCCAAAAGCATCCGCTCGGGTGCTCGCGGCAGCGGTGTTCCGCCTTAGTGCACTTCGTCGACGGTATCGGGGGGTGCGGCCGTCTACTAAAGTTTCCGACGAGCATTCGATCAGGATGTCGGGAATCATGTTGAATTGCTCGACTTGATATTGAAAAGTGTTTTCGAGACCGAGACTAAAATGCGGGGTTTATAATTGTTAGGCTTGCGATGCCTAAGAAATTCATTTGGTTAGGCATGCGATGTCTAAGGTGGTTACAGATTCCAACTGTTGTAGTTTTTCACTTTCTTTTCTGCGACCGTAAGTGTAATATGTGGTGTATCGCCTGTTTCGGTACTATATATCAACGATAGTTAGGATACGCAAAATTACTTACTTTGATAACATGTGATGTTATGTGTTACTGTGATATGTTATATTGGATCGTCGTGTTTGAATAGCCGGGGGTTTTATATGAGATGAGAGTTTTTTTTTTCATTCATGTAAAATTCTTTGTATGTAATATTATTTTATTAGGGCACTTCCGGGTCGAGGATGATGTCACCATTGTATATTATTTACTTTTCCGCATTAGGATAGACCCAAGGCAAGGAGCACAAGTAACCGGGTTCTGGAGTCCAGTAGGAGACCATCTCGAGGAGTCGAGACCGGGTCTCCTAACTCTAGAATTGGTAGGGTTGCTTGCTGCTCTCGTAGGGGTCTAGGGGTGTGGTATTTGATATTCATCAGGGCCGTGGAATCCGTGTTTTGTACAGGCTTAAAATAAAACACGGACCGCCTAGTATATCCAATATTTCATATGTTTCTTTTGCTGCGATATCTATGATGTGATCATTTGATATGTTGTGATAGATACAGTATATACTATATATGATATATTATATAGACGTTGCTTATTTTTTACACCCATGCTAGCACTGCCCCGCTCTGCCGTTAGTTACCTAACCTAACGGTGCACGAGGGGACATCGATGCGAATGTGGATGGCATAAGCTTACGTTGTATTTATCTGTGTTGTTTAGGTGACTTAAATGATGGGACTTCATTAATATGATTACTGAAATAAAAGAAACCTAAAATATGTTGTGGAATCGAATTTTCAAAAACAGGTAGCTACAGTTCTTACTTTGCATAGCGGTGTTCCTTGTAGAACATCCTGCACCTTATTCGATAAAGAAAGGGCCGGGATCCCTTCACCGGGAGTGACCCCTTTAGCAATAACTGGCAGATGCTACAACCCTCGGTTTTTTTTTGATTGTTTTTCTATTTCTTGCTTTGCATAGTGATATTGTGAATATCCTGCACCTCATTCAACGAGGAAAGAGCCGAGATCCCTTCACCGGGAGTGGCCTCTTTAGCAGAACTAGCAAAGTCCTCAAGAACACTCCATGTTAAATCATTTGATTCTACAACGATATCAAGTTCATTACGCAAAAGGTTTTCTTAAAACCTGTCATAGCCCTCCGTCATTTCAGATAAGTCCTACTTAGTATTCGTGCTGCGTTTGTTGACCTACGTCAAGGCGTAGTGTGCGGTAGCGGACTAGTATTTAACTGCTTATACATATGATGCAGATTGGATTAGGGTAGTCGTACGACCATGTTGACCTCCATCAAGGGTCGTGCGGGTGGGTTTGATTCAATCAAAAATGATGGGTTGAACTTGACTAGTAGCCTATGGTTTCTTGAACTCCATCAAGGTCATAGGTGCTAGGGGCAAAATTGTCGGGAATTTCAAGTGTTGAAATTTGCAATCAGATTGCATACCTTCTATGAGATAGTTGGATCCCGATACCCACTGCGAGTAATTGTTACTCCTGGGAGAGTTTTACACATTACAATTAGCCAATCAAGTAGGTGTCTAGAAAGGTGTCAACGGGGTTACGCCCCTGAGAAAATGAGGTTTATTTTAATTAGGTCCGTGCGAAAGCACAGGGAACCTCCCTCAAAGTACCGGAATTGGCCTGGCTAAAAGATTGGCGAACTTGTAGGGTGTAATTAATCACGGCTATTCTTTCCTTTTATGGTTTGAAGGAATATTTGATAAAAACAGTGGGAGCCATCCTGATTAGATAAAATAATAACCAATCTGATCCTGCAAGAGCATACGCTGAGTGTTTTCTTCTCTCTCTCTCCATGTAGCGACCATGTCACGCCTTAATCAAGTTAATAATATGGATGTATTGACCGAACTCACTTGTTGTACTACAAAGGGGAACGTTGGTCCCGCTCCAACTTATAACTGTTATAAGACCGAGCAGGAAATAGCGGATTACCAGGATTCCCGTGCCACCCAAACGAAGAAAGTGCATGATGATGCATCTTCTTCGGGTGTGTTCATTACTGAGAACTGTTTCACAGTATCCTCTGCGTCCTGGGTATGAGATACTGGATCAGGATCCCACATATGTAATCTATTACATGAGCTACTGACAGGTAGAGAACTGAGAATGGATGATAAAGTTTCAAGAGTTGGAAACGTTGCAATTGTTGTAGCCAAGGTGTTGGCAGTTATCACCTTGTATTACCAAATACATTGATTCCGAACGAATGTTATTAAATACCGAACCTGATATACAACATCATATCAGTCTCTTTATTGAGGTAAAGAAGGATATAATTTTGTATTGTTGGATAATGTTTTGAACATTTCCCATATCAAGAGTTGATCGGTTCAGGCACGTTATCTAAAAGCATTTATATTCTAAATCAAACAACAGTTCTTTACGTACATAACACACACAAGAGGAAGAGTTCAGAAATGAACGAATCCTTCTTGAGGCATTGTAGACTAGGTCATATCAATGTGACCCGACTAGCTGAAGTTACATAAAAATGCATATTTAAATCAGTTTAAATTTACATCTTGTGAAACTTGCCAGTCATGTCGCAAAGATAAGATGACCAAAGCTCCGTTTATTGGAAACAGAGAGAGAGTTATTGAACTCTTGGGATTGATACATGATGATGTATGTACGTCCCCTGTCTACACATGCCAGGAACGGTTCTTTGTACTTCATTACATTCACTGATGAACTCTCAAGATTCACACATGTGTTCCTATTGCAATACCGGTCTGAACCTTTTGAGATATTCAAAGAATATAAGTTAGAAGTAGAGAACCAAAACGGGTTAACTATTATGTCCTATGATGTGATCAAGGAGGAGAATACTTGAGCACGAAATTCGTGGACTATTCTAAAGGAGAATGTGATTCTCTCTCTGCATTACTCCTCCGTATACACCACAGCACGTCGGTGTAATCGGGGTGGAGCAATCGCACACTCTATGATATGATGGCGTGCTCTATGATGAGTACTACTGAGTTACCTATTTCCTTTTGGGGGTTATGCACTTGTGAAGCATGCATACCTATTGAATAGGGTTTCAATCAAATTAGGTGCCTACCACTCCATATGTGATATAGTATGGGAAGAGCCCATCTCTTAAGGATGTTAAGATTTGGGGTTGTCCGG